>CM026551.1:19001565-21862816 GCA_015143295.1 Tetracentron sinense | reverse complement strand
GTTTATCTTAGTCATTCATAGAGATCGGTGTATATATATATATATATATATATATATGTCCATAAATTCATTACATCAACTTCTTATGCGTGGAGGGTTTTAACTCTTACTACACTTTTTTTTGTCGTAGGTTTTATCGCTTATTATATTAATAAGTGGTATGTTTATCTTAGTCATTCATAGAGATCGGTATTATATATATATATATATATATTTGTTTTTTTTTTATGTTCATAAATTCATCACATCAACTTCTTACGCGTGGAGGTTTTTAACCCTTACCACACCTTTTTTTGTCACAGGTCTTATCGCTTATTATATTAATAAGTGGTAAGTTTATCTTAGTTATTCATAGAGTTCATTATTATATATATATATATATATATATATATCTATATATATATTTATATTTTTATAAATTCATCACATCAACTTCTTACACGTGGAGGGTTTTAACTCTTGCCACACTTTTTTTTTGTCACAGCTTTTATTGCTTATTATATTAATAAGTCATTCATAGAGATCGGTATTATATATATATATATATATATATATATATATATATATGTTTATAAATTCATCACATCAACTTCTTACGCGTGGAGGGTTTTAACTCTTACCACACTTTTTTTTTTGTCACAGGTCTTATCGCTTATTATATTAATAAGTGGTAAGTTTATCTTAGTCATTCATAGAGATCAGTATTATATATATATATATATATATGTTCATAAATTCATCACATCAACTTCTTACGCGTGGAGGGTTTTAACTCTTACCACACTTTTTTTTGTCACAGGTCTTATCCTTTATTATATTAATAACTGGTAAGTTTATCTTAGTCATTCATAGAGATTGGTATTATAGATTTTCTATGGAGATGTTGTAATACACAACTTAACAATAAATAAATAAAAAAGAATTTTGTTAAGCATACAGGCATTCCATACTCTTAATTTTTTTTATAATAATAAAATGGGTGACTTTGTAAATGTCCCACAATGCTGGAAATTTAAAAAAAAAAATATATATATATTATTATTATTATGAATTATGAGTATTGCTAACATTCCTCAAAACATAGGTGAACCTGATGTAAGGATCTTTTACTCTTACAAACAAAAATAAAGGGACCCTCAAATCAAATTAGTTCTTTTTATTAACATTGCATTATCATAATAATTATTGACTCTATACATAAATAATAAGTAATAGTGCAAAGCAAATCGAAGTTTAGGATCACCCAAACTTGACCCAATAATTGATTTGAACTCATATCCATCTATCTTAGCAAGAAAACATATATAATTTTTTTTCTTTTTTAATGGGTCACCTTAATTAATTGTCCTAATGTAATTTTAAGTTTTCTTTTCCATCTCTTCATTAATTATTTTTACACAATTGCTAATTCATTTAATGATATATTAATTTTTTTTCCTTTATTTATAACAGACCCGTGCATTCGTACGGGATCTTTGCTAATAATGATCTATAATTTACTTATCACTATCTTTGACAGGTGTACAACAGACATTACACCTGTCCACATTTAATCAGAACCCTTAAAATTTACTCGTACCGAAATTAAGTTGATACGGTACCACCAAATTCATGTTTGAGAGCGAGTGCTTAATCATGTTAATTTAATTTACCCTTTGTGCCGTCCTAGTACAATGCTCTTACCTTGTCTCCAAACTCGGAACGGAAAAAAATGTTCAGGGGTATTTAGGTCCTCTTATGTTAAAAAAAAAAAAAACCAAATAGTACTTCTTCCATCTTCTCATTGACACACGCACAAACGCCCATTTTGTGACCCTTTCCCGGTCGACGATTTCCGGTTCGCCGGGCGGAGAAAACCAGGAAAAAAAAAAAGGAACTGTTTTGTACTCTGTTTCCCCCCAAATTTTCGGTTCAAATCATTTCTAATCTCTGTTTCTACTCCTAAAATACACTGGAAATTCGAATTTTCGTCTGGTGAAGCTTGTGATTCAGGCATGAGTAGGGGAGATCTTCTCGACATTCAACCTACGGAACTCAAATTTCCTTGTAAGCTAATCTTTTCCTTTATTTGTACGTCATTCCTGTGCGTTTATTCGATTTTTGGATAATTTCTATCGTACCCATTTTAAATTTCTTGTTTATTTTTCTTGAATTTCTTGATTATTTGTGAAATATCCCTCTACAATCTTTGATGTAAATGTGGAGGCTTTGTACTGATAGGAACCTATGGTGATAAACGAAAAGAAATTAGGAGAGGAGAGAGAAAGATGGCTCTCATTGGCCTCCAGATTCAAGAGAAGCTTTTGGATAACTTAATTCATACCTTTCATTCATAACCCCCATAAACTTATCTACATAGAAACCCACGTCCAGTAACTACTAATAAACTGCTTGCTTACATAACAGACTCCTACTACCACAGACTCCCTATACAAGTAACTATAACTGATTCACACGACTTCTAAGAGATAACCACTAATGGTCATCCATCTATGCACGTATCATGTACAAATTTCTATGTTTTTCTTCTATTCATTTGCCCTGATTTTATGTTCTATGAATTTCGTTGTGTGCAATACCCACTATGTATTTTCATTTTTGTTTTCTTTTTATTTTTTATGGTATGATGTATTGCCCGTTTGTATGGGTTGAGAAGTCGAATTGCAGAAGCAGAGCTCGTGTTCTCTGCAATTGACCAACAAGACGGATCAATATGTAGCCTTTAAGGTAATTCTCGTTCTGTCCATTTCTGGATTGCTAATCTGAGTAGTTATGGCTGTACATTATGTTACTTTTGTTTGATTCTGTAACTAAAGGTCAAAACAACCAATCCAAAGAACTATTGTGTGCGCCCCAACACCGGAATTGTTTTGCCCGGGACGACATGCGATGTTACCGGTAACCCTAGATTTTTTCTTCTAAAACATAATTCATTGTCGAAATTTTTTAGTTGTTCATTGTTGAAATTTTTTAGTTGATGTTGATTTGCTTGTTGATAGTTTTAATTCATGGCTTTTTAGCTATTAATTCCAATTATTGTTTGTTTTTGTCATCTGTATTGGGTACTACTAGTTACTATGCAAGCCCAAAAGGAAGCCCCGCCTGATATGCAATGCAAAGACAAGTTCCTCCTTCAGAGTGTCGCTGCACATTCTGGTGCAACTACAGAGGACATAACCCCAGAAATGGTGCTTTATTTTGTCAAGATCTTATTATGGGTTTTATTTTCTTTGTTCTGAAATGTGGCATGCATTGATTCTGTAGTTCAACAAAGAGGTTGGGAAGACTATTGAGGAGTTTAAATTTAGGGTAGTTTATATTCCTGCTAATCCTCCCTTGCCTGGCCCTGAAGGATCCGAAGAAGGATCTTCTCCTAATGGGAACCAAAACACTGTGTTGTTCGACGCTGTAAGTGTTTCTTGTCGATGTTGTTGTCCTGCTATGAAAGCAGTTTATGCAAATTCAGCTTTGGGAAGTTAATTGCAATTTTGGTCTGTGTATGATTGTATAGTTATGTTCTAGTCATTGTGCATGAAATAAATTTCAGGTAACAAGATCTGTAGAGGAGCCCAAGGAGAAGTCATCAGAGGTCAATCTGTTTTTATTTCACATTTAGATTCTTACTTGAAAGTTAGTTGTATCTTGGTTTAGTAGTTCTTGAACCTAATAGTCTTGGCAGGCAGCTAGATCTATGTTCGTTCATTGACAATATTTTGGGTGGATGTTTGGCCCTTGATGCATCATAAACATTGATATTTTTGAATTGGTTTCTGTTGCTCTTTGCAAATGGGAATTTCTGTAGCCAAACTTTTGTGTATCTTCTCAGTAAGACATTGAGAAGTACCTATCTGATTAAGCACTTATCTAACTCATTCCTTGGAAATTCATGTCTTTTTTTTTTTTTACTGATAAAAAAAAAACAGGAATTTAATAGAGCCCTACAAATTGAAGGACCAGCAACCTCTTTAATATTGTTAATTTTGACACACATTGTTGAGTAATCAGATGGGGTTAATAAATGATATAAAAAAAAAAAAAACCCACTCTATATCTCATATGCAAGTATTGGATTATGAATGGTACCAAAACCTTGGTTGGAATAATTCTTGTTTTTATTTATTATATATTTTTGACCCATAGGTTCCTCGTGGACTGTCATTGTCAATAATCTGAAGCTTGGAAATGTAGCTTTGACATCAACTTTAGTCTTTAGATTTATAAACATCTCTTAAGTTTTTCTACTAATTATGTGCACATGAATATGGGATTATTTCCCTAGCAGATTATACCGCCTATGGACAGTTGGAGTATTGCATTCCATTTATTCAAAAATAAAGAAATATGTTTGTCAGTTCAAAATTATTAGTGATTCAGAAATGAAGTGGTATTATTGAGTATCTGGTTTTGAAATTTACAATGTTATCATGTGAACTTGCTGGATTTGTTTGGATTGTTTTATTTCCTTGTTATTGCAGATCACAGTTTTCTAATGAATGCTTATTCTTCATGCATGGTCTATGGTTTCCAAGTTGACCGAGGAGAAAACTTCAGCTATTCAACAAAATCAGCAGCTCCATCAAGAATTGGTATGGTTCTACTGTTCCTGTGGTAGATATTAATTATTTATCAGTTAACCTTGATCATCTTTATCAACCAGTGGTTCATTGTCAATGTTTTCTGCTTTGTGTTTTTGATGATTTGATCCCCAAACTGTTTTAAGTACTTACCTTTGTGAGATCTGTCGTTCTATGTGCACATTTTTGTTGTCCTTCCTCGAAGTAGTCAAATATTGATTATATATTCACTTCCCCACCACTCCTTGTTTTGTTTTCCTTGAAACCCTTGTTGATAATTGATAGCTCACGCTATTGTTGAAAAATAGTATTGTCAGGCTAGGAGGCACATTGGTATGCTCCTTCTTGGATATAGATGATGCCATCCGAATGTGGTCTTCTGGTGTCACTAACTTAGGGAGCCTCTCAATTTTGTTTTCAGTCACTGTTTGCGCTGGGCCTATTAAGAAATACAAAAATGCAAGCCCAAGCCTGACCCATTGACACCCTGAAAAGAGATGGGAGTCTCAACATGTCTTGGGTCACCCCTTGAATCTTTGAAGAGTTAGAAAAAACTGCATGGCCGTTTGATTGGCCAAGGAGCACTTGACCGAGCAGGATACGGTGTCTACAGTGTTTTACAATTTATCTTCCAGAAAAACATAAAAGCGTATCCAGTCTTTTTAAGTTTTTTAAGTTGTTGATCTTTTCAGTTCCCTTCATACTTTGCAACAACTCTGGTCTCGTAGCTACTCTCCCTTAGTCCCCTTCTTACTCAAAAGCATTGGGGATGAGAAGCCCTTACAACCATGCCTGACAAGCTCATATCAAATGACCCTTTACTCTATTCCTCTGTTAATTAAGACTGCCATCAGAATCCCTACAGCTTGAGGAACAGTGTCTAGGCTGTTAGGCCTCAGCTTTATCGACAATATGGTGGTGATTCCCCTCTTATTTTGAGACACTCAGAGAATTTGGTGATTTGAAATGACTTGTAGTAGATCATGTAATCTTGGATTTCCTTCTTTTTTGGTTAATGGCTTAAATGATTGCAATTTTCACGAATGGTTGTCTTCAACCGGTGCTTAGGTCTTCTATTAAGGGATTGGGTTAAGAGATCATGAGCTTGCCAAACAGAATTAGAAACCTTTATCAACACTCAGGAGACTTATTTTTGGACTCTTATAGCAGTCTTTGTGAACGTCACCAAAAGGCCATGATCAATTTCCACTATCTCCTTTGAATTTCCACCATTTCTAATTTAGAGAACTTTCTCATGATAGTTAAAAAGGGAATTTTTTTTGTAATGCGTCTTTACTCTAGCAAAATATTGTCATGTGGTTCACAAACTGCTTGAACATATGTTCATTGAGTTTTTTTTTTGGAACGGTAACATATGTTTATTGAGTTGAACATATGTTCATTGGAAATATGGTCATGTGAACAATATTTTCGATGAACATATGATAAGTGACTTTAGGCCACCAAGTTGAACATATGTTCATTGAGGTAGCACTAACACGACTTGAGTCCATCCCAACCTGGTCAGTCAATTAATAGCCTCGATGGTCCAGGTTAGGTCAACCTGATTAATAAACAGGTCGCATTCAGTTAAGGCACTTGCTCATCAATACAAGAGTCAAACTAAGCCATTGCCACCCCTAATTGAGAGCAATCTCTTTTGTAAAAAAAATGGGCACGAGACTCGGACATGGCTGTTGTGACTCATATCAAAAGAATTTGTGCATTTTACTCATACACTTTTAGTATTTATTATACAAAAATGGTACATAACTGTATATAATCAGTATAAATTGCAGTAACATGTTTTCTAATTCTCATCATCAAAAAAAAAGAAGACAGTAGGAAAAGAAGGGAAGAACAACCACAATTATTTTGTTTTCAATATAAAAAAAAGTCAAAGAATAGGAGGAATTACTGCGCCCTATAACAAAAAGAATGGAGGAGAGAAGGGAATAGTAGTGTCAACAGGTGAATTCAGTCCACAAAAACCTCTTTTAAATTAATCATATATGAGATTAGCATTAACATTTAGAATTAATATATGTTCATTAATTCATTAGTTCATTGGTTATTTACTTTATTCATGTCTTATTTATATTGTTTGATGACTTGTACAATTTGTAATTTATTGCTTAGTGTTGTTTGCAATAACATATTTAATTTGTTTCTTTTTAATCTTATAGTGCTATTCATATAATAGTTATAGTAAATTTTAAAATAATAAATAAAGTATCCTCCAATATCCCCAAATCTTATTTTTTGGTGTTTACTGTGTCCAACATCCTGTATCCAAGTCCGACACCAACACCCATGTCTGTGTCTGTGCAACATAGACCACGAGTCATATTCATGTGCTGCATTGATGGGTTGGAGTTTTGGAGATAATGTAATGCTAGGAGATCCTAGACTAAACAAATTTCCTGATCTTGAGTTTTATATTATTTTTGTTCTTGCCTTCGCTTGATTTCTTGCTCTGATGCTTAATTGACTCAGTGTAATGCCCTTAGTTTAAAGCTCCTAGGATACTATTCATATCATTAAAAGATTATTCAGAACAGAGAAGATTATTATAAGGGACTTGGCCATTTGTGCTAGCAACAGACTGCCCCTTTCACCTTTCAATAACCACAGATAACCCCCCCGACCCACCACCCACTCTCTTCCGCCTCCCTCTCTCCCTTCTCCAGAATTTAACTGAACCGGCTGAATGCAGCCCAATTTTAAGTTGACCTTATAAAATGTAATGTACTTACAACTTTGTACTCCACCTAAATTATCTGGAACCAATCTCTCCCTCTCTTCAGGCATTGGACTCTCTGGGAATCTTGTCAAGCCTTCAATTGGGATTAGCCTGTTTGCATGACTGCTGCTAGAACATTCCAGTGAATCTTCCACTGGACCAGCTCTTGAATTCAAATACCTTCAGAGATGGATAAAGAGTCATTGTCAGCCATCTATATTGTTTGTATTTGAGGAAAACCCAGGGATGCAGCTTTCAATTCTCTGAACAAATAACCAAGGAGAACCCTCTAGCCATCAGACAAGGCATCACTGCTAAAGAAGCTCCATATGATTGACTCTCTCTGGAAGTAACTTCTTCAATGTTTTGAATAAGAAAAAAATCCTTTAGCTTGTCAGTTTTCGGTTGAATAACATTCTCGACTGCCAACTTGTAGAAGTTGCATTATGAAAAAGGGAACATGTAACTGCCAAGATACTGTAATGGTTAATAACAATACAAGGACATAGGTCATTTTTTTATTGGTAAAATTAACAGTTATTTCTAATGGCCGTCATCTTGTTATTGTATGCTCTTAATAATGTATCAATAGTATTTTAGTAGGGGTTAATAATTTTTATTAAGTTAAACATGTAAAATATTGAGAGGTTGGAAAAGTAGCCACTATTATAGCAACCATTGAAATTCCTGCACCATGTCAACCATTATTTTAGTTATTTTAAAGCCATGCAAGCATAGTGACAAAGTCGGGATTCGGGAATAATTTGGCAGAGGTCAAGTTCGGAATAATTCGGAACAAATAAAAAATAAATTAATAAATATAAAAATATACTGAACAATTTAATTAAAAAATATACAAAATAAGTAATTTTTTGTCAAGTTTGAGAAAATAATTCAGGAATAATTCATAAAATTCGCGAATAATCCGGAAAATTCGCGAGTAATTTGCCAATAATTCGGGAATCCAATAATTCGTGAATAGTTTGGCAAAGCAAAAATGTGCAAATAATTCGCTAATAAAAAAAAAAAACGAAGTTTTTTGTTACAGAGCATGCAAGGGATTATATCATCAAATAAATGGGACCCTTCGAGACATTTTAGAATTAGACTATATTTGTGATCCCATGTTCTTTCCACCGCTTTCTCTATTTAAACATGTCAATCCTTTTCTGGTTTAGTGGTGGTCTGGTCATGGTTTTGTCAAAGTTTACAATTTGGTGTTTTACTTGTCTATGTTTTATAACCCTATTAACAAAAATCATGCCTTCCTAAAAGAATGGGAGGGTTCTTCTGTGTGTGATTTTACTGATATGGGTTGTCACCTGGCTGGAGCTAGCATCCTAGGATTCGATAAAAAGCAAATGACCTTCCCCTCCCCATTTCAAAAATAATTTTAAGAAAGATGAAGAATTGAAAGAAAATCTATTTTGTTTTTAAAGAAACACTTCCTCTCTTTCCCCACAGAAGAAACCCTTATGAAGTTAATTACAAGTGCATTAACATCACTGCTGTGCATTTTATTTTTTCTATCATGTTGCTGCCTGGTCAACACATACAATTCAATCAACTTCTTTCTGTTCATGTTCAGTGCATCCTTCAATGAAGGTATATTTTTAATAATTTGTTTCCATTGTACAGGAGCTGATGAGAAAAGAAATCAGCAAAAGCCGTGCTCGTGACTTCTCCTTCCTGTTTGTAGTGTGGATTGGTCTCCTCGGCATCCTTGTTGGGTACTTCATGAATAAGACATAGGAAGCTATGATTGTCAGTCATCCATTATCCGCATTCCCACATGGAGTTTGCAGCGTTTTCGTACTATCAAAACTTTGTCCGATGATCTCCTGACTTAGTAAACGGAATTGTAATCCTTCATTATGTATTATTGCCTTTTGTGATTCGAGTGCAAAACACTTAAAACAAATGATTGATTCATGAATGCAAGTTAGAGTCAGACCCTTCTACAGCTTTTGCATTTTCATCCCAGATTTTATTGAATTTTTTAAAAAAAATTTCTACTAATAATTATAAAATTTAATTGCCTATACATAATCTGACTAATTGCAGGTTGATGTAAACTCCAGAGAATTATCACTGCATTGCACTAAGTGAGCTTAATCACTGTCCTTTCTACATGGCAGTGATTGTGTCGTTCTGTTTATACTGTTAGTATTGTTAATTTATGGTCTCATCGGTCATGTGAGGATCTCAATTACCATACTCAGGCTCGAACTGATTGACCTCCTCTTGGTCAAGGCACTTCAATTCAATACAAGGGAATAACTTCTCATGTGTAAATCATAATTATTTTTTTTTTACCTACATCAATTGCTCTTCCTATGACAAAGATCAATGGGTACAGAGTGGGAATAGCATCTCCATAATACCACTATATCTGCTACTTTTCTCTTGCCATGGATCTTTTAGGCTAATCTACATATCATGACTTTATATTATAATTTTGGTTAATATCATATAAATACCTAAAATCTATGACAATATCAAAAAGAGTCGAACAAAGATACAAGGTACATTTTCTTAAACTATTAACTGGAAAAAGAGGACCTGTAGATTAAGTCATTTCTCCTTGGACTTTAGTTATGAATGAACATGGGATATTTCTATTACTATTGTGCCATAGGTTCATATCTAGTGTTACGGAGACTGGGCCGGGTCAAATTAGGGGTTAATCGAAAGTATATATATATATAAATTCTGTCCAACTGAAAGTGGCACTAACAACTACCTCGTCCCCTTTGCCAGAGCCGAATCAACAACTGCCATCGAGCTTTGTTGAAACTATTATGGCTCTCAAATGGCCCTATATAGAGAGGGGCTCTGGTAATGGGGTGCAAATCTTTCGGAGGGACCTCTGCAGGGATTTCCCCCAGGGCCCAATCATATGACATATCAATCACAGTGCACCATGTAGGAGGAGTTTTAAAAGAAACTTATGCAACCAATTGAAGTGATATGCGAATGCGAAGAGTGATTGTTACTTTAACCGGTTATGCAAGTGCGATGTTATTAAGGGCGATTTGAAATGGGGGTAACGACCACTAGCATTCCTCTTTTCCTACAACACAACACATGATCGAGACTTGGCAGCAACAGAAGCATTAGTAACTGAGGTTCCATGTCTGTTCTCCGTACCTATTTTTCATATTGTCTCAGATTGCACAAGTAAGAGAATAAGGTACTTAAGGTACCATACTACTTTCCCTCACCCTATCTTTGGTTGCCAAGAAAATAAGGAAAAGGAGATAAGAAAAGAAAGGGCGCAAAACACAAAAATTTTCTTTTCTTTTCTATGTTTTCAACTATTTTCTCGGCAATCAAACGTACTATACGAAACATAAACTCTGATAGAAATCATATCATGGATAAATCAATTTTTTTCTCTCAAATATTATCACTACAAAAAAAAAAACTACTTCAAGTAGGAACAAGGAAAACTTCCATTTGACCATTGTAATAACCACCACCAGAAAACCTCTCCATCACCACACCTATCAAAACCAAAGCAAACATCACTAAGCCAGTCATGAAAACCCAACCTCTCTTTCCAATCCAAACTCTCCCCTTCTCTCTCCTCATGTCCTCCTCAGGCGCCGACTTAACCGTCTCCATTGCCGCCATTTCGTCCACCATTCCTCCAAAACCACTTGCCGGGTCTTCGAAAATATGATATTCCGACTCAGGCGAAGCCCAGCCATCGTCCTCGAGACATGATTCGGTGCACGAACAAGTTGAAGCGGTATCGAGGTGGTCGATGGGCAAGGTATTGAAGTTTTCCCAATCGCGAAAAACAGTCTCAAGTTCAGTGAGTCTCTGCGCAATGTGGTGCAAGTGATGCGGCTTCTGAGGGTGGGATTTAACCTCTGCAGAGAGTAAATTCTTGAGGAATACAAACCTTTGGTCGATATATTCCAAGAGGATTAGGTGACGGGTGGTCTCGACTGGGAGGGCGATGGCTTCTGCGAGTTGGGCTTCGAGTTCTTCGAGCTTTTTCTGCAAGACTCCGTATCTCTTCGTCATTCCTTCCTTCTCCCTTCTCCCTTCTTTCTTTCTTTCTTAGTTGCAACTTGCGAGGGGATTGTGGTTTTACTTGAGACCAACGGTTATAGTTTTCTTCTACGAAGGTTTGCAACGGTTGATTCAACTTTACCCTTTATTATCTTATTCCCAATATGCCCCTCTCACATAAAGATGGCAACCACCCCACCCTACTCCGCCCCGCCAAACCCCTACTCGGACGGGTTTGGTGTGCTCTTAAACGCGGTAGGGGTGGGTTTGGGAATGGAATGTTAAACATGACTCGGGTTTGGGCCGGGAATGGGTTTAAGTCCCCTGACCCTACCCAACCAGCCCCCGATCGTTTATAATGTAAAAGTACTATTTTACTCTAAATTAATCTTAAATTTACCTTAATATATTATTTATAAGAGTAGTAATAGGCGTACCTGGGATATCCATTTGCAAACCTAAGACTGGACCTCATTGGTCCACACCCCCCTCTTAAATGCGTGGACCAATGAGGTTTGCAAATGGATATCCTAGGTATGTTAACTATTTTCCTACTTATAATATGATTTATTGATCCAAACTGCCTTGATTAGTGTTTAATGAGATGGAACGGGGATGGGTTAAAAAGACTTTTGATAAATCGGAACCAACCCGCCTGTCTCGCTCCAACCTAGGTTTGGGATGAGAAAGGGGTAGGAGTCTTCCCATTAGGGGCTGGTAGGGTTGGGGGTACCCCGGCCACCCCTACTCTCATGCCTCTTTTATCTAGCCTTACTCTCTGGCACTTCCTATCGATCTCACCCAAAAAAACAACACATGTCCTTGTATGGACAAGTGTTGGTTTTTTATTGAAATCAATGCCTAGTGTGATTTTTGGCTGAGTAAGGAATGCCTGAGAGTAGGGCTAGCACTACTCCATTCTACTAACATACCTGGGGGGGGGGGGGGGGGGGACACAAGGTCTGTGTGCAGAGTTGCACAGAAAAAGCGGACTCCTATAGGCTATAATGGTTTGAGCAATAGTTCGCTCTACTGGCGAGGAGTGAACTATTGCTCCTCACTCTCACATAGCTGACCCTTCAACTCTTATTAACTCCGGTTAGTTTTTTTTAAGCCTTCAGTTATTTATTTATTTTTTTCCTAAAAACCAAGGGTATATGGGTGAACTCTAAGGGTTGATGAGTCTTAACCACAGTTAAATGGGGTTAGAAGGGGGACAAGTGGCAAGAAAATGGGAGCCAAGACGCCCCTCCTCATGTCACTGACCGAGGATGTGAATATTTTCCTAATGGTTTATCCAAATTAAACAAGAGTTTAACAAGTATGGGGTTGAGCCCCTAGCTCAATTGAACGTACCCTTGGCCCGGCTCGGTCCAAGCTTAGTTACAAAAAAAAAAAAAAATGAGAGTATATAAGTTGCTTGAGTCAGTCAATGGGTACTCTCAAATATTCTCCTCAATCCCAACTGTTTATGGTGGCTAATAACTGAGGGTAGGATTTGTCTTGGCTTTTTTTTTTTTTTTTTCTAATTTCACATCAGCTCTAATAGTCACCATTTAATAATTGAATTAAAAGATTAGGATTTAAGAGTATATCTGTGAGTACCCTAGACTAATTCTAGTTGCTTAATAAAAGCAGATTTGGTCAATAGTTCCTCCTAAATATACTCCCTAATATTGACTGTTTATAACTAACCACTAAAGGGCTAGGATTTGGCTTTGCTTATTTTCGCTTTTCTTATGTCACATTAGCACTAATCCTAATTGTTTAATAATTGAGTAAAGGGTCAGGATTTGGGAGTACCCGTAAAAACATGGCTCAAAAATATGTGAAAATATCCATTGATATAGTTCTGATTCTTCTGTGACACTTTTCTACAAGGTTTCCCATTTTTTTCTCTGAGATAAAATCTTTGAGAGAAGATATATATTGATTCAATGCGAAGCGAGACACAAGGCCAAGCTTCATGAATGTTGACGTAATTTTCATTAATTATGAATAAAAGTTTCATGGAAGTTCATAAAACTTACATTTAAAGGGATACTTGGATGAACCATCAGTTTTATAATCACCAGAATCTAGCAAAACAGCCACATCAAGACTGAAAACTCTTTGTCCACATAAAGGACTTCAAAATAATAAGCAGAAGCAATAATGTAAGTGCCGAAGTACTTACTCTTGATCATGGAAAAAAAACCAGATATTGTGAAAACTATAATTTTTGGTAATGTTATGATCAATCTATTAATCACCCAAACTGGCACATATGCAGTTGATGGGCTATGCATTTGATGCGCCATAGCCCATGATCACAGTATTTGATGCCCTTAACCCTAACAGAACTCATTGGATTTGGGAATGTTTGGATAGTCGTTAAAGCTATGAGAAACAGTCTGCAGAAATATTCATTGTACAGATGCTCATAACCATAATCTTGTTGACATCAAGGCTCTGGGTAATCAAATGCAGGCCAAACAATTGGATGAATTGACTTTACACATTTAGTTAAACCATTTAACTAAATGTCGATGATTGTCACAGAGATCTCCTTTAACAGTAAGAGCAAGCAGTCACAGAATTATCTCATGTTAGAAAACTACAAACAATGTTATTCAAGAAGCTGTATTCATTAAGAGTAACTAGGTATCATCACCCATCATTCCATGAAGTACAGAAATTGGATTCTTTGGCCGCTCTTTATTTTGTTACGACAGCTCTGATATCATTCTTATCACTTGAATTGAGAAGGCTACAAATAGATGAGAAGGAAGGTGATGAGCCTTTCAAGCATCAAATCAATATATTTCGATAAGAATTTCATATAAAATGTCTGTGACATGCACTATGAGGGATCGCCATTCGCCACTATGTCGAACAAGACCCATAAGCACTCCAAACACATCACGAGAAGAGTAAAGAGATAGGGAGATATTTTGAGTTATAGTAATCCTATGCGCATTGGAAGCTAGAGGGGACGGACCTTCTTTCCGCAATAATTCAACAGCAAACTCACTGATACCACGACGTTTAAGTTAATTCCCAATACATTGGCTTTAATGGCAGTGCAAATGCAATCAGCGGCTTCGAGATCAGCCAGACCAGGATGAGACTGCAGCATGGAGTTTTTGGTGGGGTTCCCACAACAAGATGCACCAAGTCATTAAACAAGTTGGTACACACCCCTAGCTTTAGGGTATCCTTTAGGTGGAACTGACTAAAGTAAAGAAGAGAAGGTTGAAGGAGAAGAGAAGGGTAGTTGATGCAATAGTTCGTGAAGCCATCTTAAAGACACCCAAGTAGGTCTGTGAAATATAAGGGAATGTGCTTGTGAGGTGGTGGAAATGGTGAATTTGGTAGGGTTTGATAGGTGGAGATTGTATATGTTTTAGGAGGGGAGCGCTATCCACACCCTCCTCCTATTGCACCCTCCCCTTTTAAGGGCAAGAAGACAAGGATTTTGTGTTTGGCAATTGTGGCCCCACCCTAAAATCCTTATCATCTTCCCTTTGGAAGGGAGAGAGCAATTGGAGGAGTGTGGCTAGCAAAATCCTAGTTCAGGAATATTAAAAGAGTTTCAATATGAGTAGAGCTCTGATTCATAGCATTTGAGCGGAGCTCCCCTTTTATTGTAAAATGCCTGTAAACATTTTTCTCTCCATAGTTACAAGATTGTCACCACTCAAACGGGGCAAAGCTCCGCCTCATATTTGAACTCAAAGACAGAGAGATCCATGTGGGTACCCTGTCTTGGATCACCCTAGAGGGGCCTAGACTAGCTGGCATTGCAACTTGAAGATAGGCGTTGAGGATTATATCCTTTGGAGCTTTCTTAATTGGTTTGCTTGGCATCCATCTCACTTGAAACAAGACAATCTCAGTGCTCTTATTAGTAAGGGTGTCTTGCATGTAAAAAGAGACTTCTTTGTTTCTTAGGATGAAGTTTAAATAAAATTACTGTGGTTTCTTAGGAGTGGCACAACAACTGCAATAAACTTTGAGGAAAATTTCAGATTTTAGTAAGTTCTAACCATGTTTTTACTTACTGTGATACACCCATTTAACCGAACCTTGGCTCGGCAGTCACCGTGTGAACCTTCTCTGGATGTCCCTGCATGTGATTGCTATTTATATATTCTTGGATGCGAATGCAGTACTAACTATTTTGATATAAATAAACAATCGTTACGAAGGTCTGTCATGTGATGAGTTCTATTTACTGTTGCTTTACCTCAAGTTGATTTGCTTTTGGAGGATAAGGCTAAATGCACTGCAATTATTGCTATATATGCTAATTCATTGCACTGATGAGATAGCCATTCTGATAAGTTTCTTTGATGCTTCATTTCATGTTTATTGGGTACGCTGTCCATTTTATAAAACTAATTAAATCATTTGTTTCCAAACAGGATTAGTAAGAATGTATATATTTTAATCACTATTCAACTATTAAATCAGGGAAAAATAATCAATACCCAAATGCACCCTTAGATGTGCATTGCTGATTTAAGCAAAAGCAGCATTGCAAGTGTTCTGAAGAACCTTTTTTTTTTCGGTTTCAAGGATCAACTTGATTTTAAAGGTTGGTGATATCATCTGATCATGTTTTTGCCTCTTGGAGGTGCATTGGGCACATTTTTCAAGCCCCATGCTGGTGAACTGTCAACAAGCAATTGTCCCCCAAATAGGTTTTGATTCTAATCTGTCCACTCCACACTAAACCATGCAAAGTTGTCGAGGTCACGATGGCAGCCACAACCATCCACGTTGCCAACTTAATGCGATTTGTAGGGCTTCGGATTACCTCTGGTCGATGCCCAAGGTGGGCACTCGGGTATCCACAAATCATGGGACATGTGGCGTTCAAAATGTAAGAAAAACGTAGGATCGTCGATCCAAAACATCGAGAGAAGAGGAGACCATGGATGTAAACCAACGGTCATGATCGACCCCCTTGAGCCAGATCCGGGTGATAGAACCATTAGAGAGCATCAATCTACATACTCTTATCTCTCTTATATAGAGAGAATCACCCGTAACTGATGCCCTTATGGCTACCTGTAACCGACGCCTTTATGACTGTCGTTACACTATTTGGCCAAGAGTTTCGGATCCCTTTATGATGACTGAATTAAATCAAATGGCTATTACAACCAATAATTCTAATACTCTCACATGACTTTAAGAGTCATTTTGTATAACATTTACCATAACCTTATTTAATAAACATGTCTAATAAACATTTCATTCGTTAATGATTTAACATCAATCATTTCAAGCGATGGGATCTAGAGAATATAATTTTTTTTTTTTTTTCAACCACATCTCTGACACATTATTATGCTTCTATCAACATATTAATGTCAGCTCGGTTCTCGGAGTATAAATTTCATGGATCCATCGATCTTTACCAACTTCAATTTATCAATGAAGTGTTTTCACCAGATGACTTCTCAAGCAATACCATAACCTGGTTACTCTGCTTTAACAGAGGTCTATTTCTTGTTGCGCTACAACACCTCTCTAAGGGTAAACATATAACCGGATATTAACTTTCAGTTTGTCCAGGTTATCACCCTAACCAACATCTATGAAACACAATGTTGTTGCCTTGATAGCAAGACAAAGATGTTTAATTCTTTTCACACAACGCAACATTCTCTTTACTAATAGCCTATAAGGCATTGTAGGGTTACTTTAGAATCTGCTTACGAGACCTATAGCATAAGTTAAATTATTTATCTCGTAAACACCATCATATATATGATGTTTTCCATATATCGAGTAAGAATATGCTTACCTAACAAGTTTTTCCTCTTAACTCATATTTAAACTTATATTTATGGTCTTACCCTAAAAGGGTTGACAACTAAGCAATTTTGGTTTTTCCACGCTATCAAATGGGTTCTCCCAAAATTCTTTTCTAGACCACTAAGCCATTTGGTTTCTCCACGCTAACCAACAGGTTCTCCCACCATATTTATTTGAGTTTTCTCCAAAATGCTTCTTTGAGCATTATGCCAATTGGTTTTTCCATGCTAACTTGCAGGTTCTCCCAACATGCTTTTTAAGTGCCAAGTCATTTGATTTTCCACGCTAACCTGCGGGTTCTTCTAAAATGCTTTTCTATTTATGTCGACATTTGCATTTACACGTATTGATCATCAATCTATGAGGTCTTTTCCACGCTCTACAACGGATTAACCCATCATATATGTATCAATTATTAGATGTGAAAATTTTCAATGCATTGCATGCAATTTTTCATCACGCTTTCCTTCTCAAGTCATGAGATTTTTCCACATTAAACTAATGGGTTCACTCTTCATGCTTATATTCTGATTATCATGTCATGAGGTAATTCCACACTATAATGCAGGCTTGTCCATCATTCTTATCTTATAACTATTATACATTTCATATTATAGGCATTAACCTATATTCTAATATCTATTGTCACCAAATCATGAGGTTATTTTACACTGTCATATGTATGTCCTCCATTATGCATATTCTATTGATTAACATCAACATCATTGACATATAGATAATTTAATAGTCACACTAATTTAAATTCGGGAGTACTACAATATGAAATTATGCTCCCACTATTCTATACATGTCTACATTGACAATATATTAGCTTATAGGCTAATCATATCTGTTAATTATCAATAAACATGGATCAAAGCCGGATTATAGCTTTTTAAACCAATGTTATTTGCTATGTTTCTTGTACACTCTAAGTTTCATAATTGTGTTCAATAATTTAACTTCAGTGTACTCTATCTAGTCATAAAAATTATTTACGACTATGTAACATAGCATATAAAATCACAAGTAATCAACAAATAACTTAAAGAGTTCGAGTCTAGAAATCTGACCGTTCATCGATAAGTGTTACCAATGCATATGTTCAACACTTGATTTTCTGAACCGCAACTGACGGATCCAAAATTAGAATTATAATGAATCCGATATTGCAGAAAATGCGAAATCAATATGCATTGAACAATAAACGCGCTTAACACCATATCCAAACACTATTAGCTTATTTGGAAATAAATGGTGTTATCCGGTGTACATCTCACTCCGGCTCAGCTGGCTTGGCTTGGCTTGAATTTGCTTGGCTCCATTTGGGTCGGCTTGCGTATGGGTCAGTAGTAAAGCTTATAGCTTCTTGTCATACACTAGGATATTTTCACATAAGAGTACAGCATATACACATGAGTGTATGTGAGCAACACTCTAGAATAACTTCTGAACCCTCTCTCTTAACGTTTTGTTCAAGACGTTATGGATATAATGAATGCTAGCATACACTAAGCCTATGAGAAATCAGTTGGCAGCAACATAATCGGGGACGTTTCCAATTATAATTGAACCCACTTCATGGCCATCAGCTTCCGGCTACTTCGCTTTCGGGTTCTATCCACAAGGTAACAGCTTCATGGTTGGAATATAGTTGCTAGATAAACTCAATCACAGCGTCCACGTCTGGACGGCAAGTCAAGATTAATCACTAGCCTCCTCAAATGCTACACCCAACTTAGCCATAGACGGTAAGCTTGTTTTTTCTAACGGGGCCAGGTGAAGAGAAAACTCATCGCTGCCAATTGCAAGAAATTGAGAATCATGGTGGGGTTCCTGAAGGTATGAGTGAAGAGGAAATGACAGTACCAAATACAGCACGCCAGGTTTACTACCATCGCACTCTTCTCTCTAGATCTGCGCTTTTGCGACCATCTCCATGTTCACAAACTTCTTCTCGAATTCCCAGTTCTCACAGACAAATAAAGGGCTTTAATGATTGACGCCATGGGCTTTTTGATCCTGATGTCTTCGCCTGTTGCAAGGCGAGTGACAACATCCAAATGGGAGGACGAGCAAAGGTCATTCATATGTTCGTCATGTTTCCGAATCTACCTCTCAGCATAGATTCAAGCACCGTCTATGTTTCCTTCACGATCGCCGTCTTCACCTTCAGCTTATTGGTCGGACTCCACGATCATGAATCCACCTGATCCAAACCAATGCCTAGGTGGAGTAGCTACCGGCATATCACCACAACACGATTGGCCACCAAGGCGTTCATAGTGTGGGCCAAGGACGACGTGTACGACACCTCCACTAGCATCCTCTTGTCCAATGTAGGGTCCTTCACTTTCTTCTCCATCAACCATTAATGGGCTCTAATACCAATTGAAAGAATAACGTAGAATCGTCGATCCAAAACATCGAGAGAAGAGGAGACCATGGATGTAAACCAACGGTCATGATCAACCCCCTTGAGCCAGATCCGGTTGATAAAACCATTAGAAAGCATCAATCTACATACTCTTGTCTCTCTTATATAGAGAGAATCACCCGTAACTGATGCCTTTATGGCTACCTGTAACCAACGCCTTTATAGCTGTCATTACACTATCTGGTTAAGAGTTTCGGATCCCTTCATGATGACTGAATTAAATCAAATGACCATTACAGCCAATAATTCTAATACGAAAGGGGGGAGATATCAAGTGGGGAGAAGTCAAAATCATGGGGAGAAAATGAAATGACTTCTCCCCCAAATTATCACCAGGTGCCCCATGATTTGTGGATGCCTGAGCGCCTACCTCGGGCATCCACCAGAGGTAATCCGAAGCCGATTTGTACATGGTGAATGTGGACTATATCCTGTGATGCAGAATCTGACCTCCAATTGCCGTATCTCTTTGTTTGATACTTAATGAGCAATCCTCAGTGCTGAGATTGACTGAAGAAATAGACTTGGAAGAACCAACAACCTTTGTTTTAACGGCCGTCCGCTTGAAAGATACTGATATTCAATACAAAGTTATCGAGTATGCCTACCAAAATTGCAGTAATCTTTTGTTTTCAAACACAGACTACTTCAACCTGTTGCCTTAGCGGATGTAGATAGCTCAGATGGCAAGGTGTGCCAAGGACCGTCCACAAATCTGGATATAATCGGTGTATATGAATTTGTTACCACAAAGATCTAGATAACAATGGCATGGGATTGTCTCTAGCAGATGTCAAAAATTTGGTCTCGGGCATCCACACATCATCCAACATGTGGCGATGAAAGGGGGAGAGATATCATGTGGGGAGAAGTAAAAAACATGAGGAGAAAATGAAATGACTTCTCCCTTTTTATCACCACATGTTGGATGATGTGTGGATGCCCGAGACATTTCTGGCATCTGCCAGAGACAATACCATGCCGATAACAATATAGCAAGCCTGTTTACACCAAAATCTTACACCCCAAATGGATGGGTAAGATTATGACATGTGTGAACTTTTTATCAACCAACAACAGATGGTCAAAGTCATTACTGAAAAAATGCACTCTAACTTCGATCATGAAATTCGACCAATGGCAGAAAGTGACCGAAGAAACTTCGGTCACTTTTTGGTCAACCTCGAGACACGTGGCAGTCATCGAAGGTGGGACACGTGGCAGTCATCAAAGGTCGAGTACGTGGGACATATGACAGTCATCAAGGGTTGAGATCATGGTTGTGTGGAAGTTATAACTGTCAAGCATGGAACACATGGCAGAAGACAGATAACAGAATTAGTAGATAAGACAGTTATCTTAATTGCCAACAAAGCTCACACGTGACAAAAGAAGATAAGATGGATGAAGGCTTGATCAAAAAACAATTACTCTCAAAGACACTTAGCAAAATCAAATGACATCAATATATAAAATTGGTGGGAACAGTTATTGAACTTGCCAATGAAGTCTATAAAAGGGCCAAGTACGAAGAAGACCAGGCCCCAGCCAAACCCAAATCAGCAACACCTTGCTCCTCAGTAACCTGCCTCTTGGCAACCTTATCTCCTCCTCCCGAAGGGACCCTTAGCATGGTTTCCTCCTTCAGGAGAGTCTCCTTAGTTACTCTTGTATCCATCTTCTATAGGAAAGATCTTAATCACTTTATCTTCAACATCCACCTCGGTGAGATTTTGTATTTGCCTCTCCAACTCACTTCGATCGCATGATAGCTTAGCATAGTTTCCTCATTCGGGAGAGTCTACTTAGGCACTTTTGTATCCATCTCCTATGGGCATGGTTCAAAATATCGGTATCGGTCAGCCCAAAATAGGATACGTATCGGCGTATCGGTTGGATACGGCGTAAAAATTCAGGATACGCTAAAAAAAGCTTGGATACGCAAGAAAAAACTTGGATACCTTGCATAAAACATCTTTTAATGCAGATATAAGCTAAAAACAAATTAAATGAAGACTTTCAACTACATTTACAATCATACATATGAGAGTTAAAAAAGACGTGCGCGTTGATAAATATGCATGAAAATACAAACAATAGTCAACCAAGTATAAGAAATATAATATAGAATTAATGATCATTAGTATATATCAACTTAGAGTAGAAAATTTAAGTTATCTATACTTAACATTTCAATGATTATCCATTTTAATTGTTTTAGATATCTAAAGAACTTACGAATACACATTAAAGTTGATAACTAATTGAAATTTAGCAATTTAGTTTCCAAACCTATTTCTATCTGCAATTGACAAGCTCGATGTTTTTTCAAGACTTAATCAATATGAGAAGATGAGGAAATTATTGAATTATCGAAGACCCTACATCTAGATCAAACGAAGATGACTGTAATTTTATTTGACTGTGAAGTGGATGTAAATATAATTTTTTATTTTTTTTTATGTAAACAAGCAGGGCTTTTGTTCAATTTTTTTTTTATATGTAAACAAGCAGGATGACTATAATTTTATTTGGTAGTTGTTAGTCTATACTCTGTTTGTTTGGGCTCTTTATGATTCACCATTTGTGAATCCTCATTTTTTAATGAAATTACTTTTTATCGATAAGAAAAAAATGTAAACAAGCAGGACTTCTATATCTATTGAGTGATATTTAGATGATTACAAGTTTAATAGGGTTAGTTTTTTTTTTTTTTAAAAAAAAAACCAAGGTTAGATTGTTGAACCCCAAAGGTTAATGAATCTTAAGCACAGTTAATAGGAGTTAAAAGGGACACGTTGGCAAGTGGGTGTGATTTTTTTAATAGGGTTACTATTATTATTATTTTTTAAAAAACCTTGGGAGAGTTCAATCACACCTATTGACTGTCCCTTTTAACTCCTAGTAATTGTGGTTAAGATTCACTAATCCTTAGGGTTCAACAATCTAACCTTGGTTTTTAGAAAAAAAATACAAAAATGATGTGTCCCCTTTTAACTCCCTTTGACTATGATTAAGATTCACCGACCCTTAGAGTTAAAGCATCTGACATTTGTTTTTAGAAATAAAAAATAAAAAAATTAATGTGTCCCTCCCTTTAACTGTGGTTAAGATTCACTAACCCTTAGGCCTTAGGGTTAAAGCATCTAACCTTAGTTTTTTGGAAAAAAAAATTTAACGTGTTACCTTTAACTCCCTTTAATTATGGTTAAGATTCAATAACCCTTGAGGTTAAAGCATCTAATCTTGATTTTTAGAAAAAAAAATTAACCATAGTGGTTAAAACTTATTAACCATAGTTCAAGAACTATTAAGGGGGATTTATGAGGTTATGAAATATTTTAAAGGCATAATAGTAATGTAAGGGAGGGGTCTTTAAAATTTTTTCAAAAAAAAAACTATCTATAAATAAATACCTTTTGGTAATTAATTAATAATTAAGGTCTTTTTTCGTAAAAGACCATTACACTTTACTAATTCGTTCGTAACATCAAACATTCAGTATCAAAAAAAAAAAAGAACAGAGAAACAGAGAAGAGAAGAGAAGAGAAGAGGGGAAGAGGAGACTCACCCTCGGCAACGGCGACGGCGATGGCGATGGCGACGGCGACAGGTTCTTCTTCCTTCCTCCTCTCTTCTTCTTCCTCCTTTCTTGCTCCACCTTTGATTTTTTTTCCTTTTTTCATTTTTCTGTTACAGACAAGTGAACCCTATAGGATTTCACGAAAAAAAATCACAGCATAAAAAAAAAACGAAAAAAATTTGGTTTTTTTTCCTCAGTGTCGAATCTTTTTAAAGATTTCTACCGAAATCTTGGAAATATCAATAGCTCTCCCTCTTTTTTTTTTAAATCTCTCCCTTAGAACAGTATCGATCGATACTTGAAGGAAAAAAAAAAAAAAAACCGTAAAACAGCTGCGTATCGCAGCGTATCGCATGTATCGGTGCGTATCGGTACCGATACGCACCGATACGTCCGATACGGCTGCGATACGCTGCATTTTTTTTCTTCCGGTGTATCTCTGTATCGGTAGGCTGAAAAACCGGTACGTATCGGCCTGTATCGGCCGATACGTATCGATATTTTGAACTATGCCTATGGGAGAGATCATAGTCACTTTATCTTCAGCATCAACAACGGTGGGACTTTGTATTTGCCTATACGACTCGCTTCGATCGCATGATAGCTTGTAAGTTGTCTTTTACGATTACTTTCAATCAATTCAAATTATCATTTTCTATTTACCGTTTTTGTCAAGATTTAAAAAAACGGTTTCAGACACCGTAACGGACACAACCGAAACCTTTACATAACGCCGTTACGTGACGGTTTCGGCCTTTACTTATTTTTTTTTCTTTTTTGCTTAAAAAATTTCAATAAATAAGTAACAAGATACTTTTAAAGCCAATATGAAGCTCAAAATTTAGAAATAAGGAAATTAGATGGGTCGAGGGTTGAAATATACCCAAAATAAAGAACATGCCTTGGATTCCTTCAAATATATGAATTAAACTCCAAATCAAATTATTAATTAACAAAAAACAAAAATATTTTAGGAAAAAAAAGATACTAAGAATAGGTAGAGAAGAAATAAAGATGAGGTTTTAAAATGAGTTTAGGGATTTTCGGAACTCAATCCTACAACTGAAACCTTTACGTATCGGGTGTAACGCCCGTTACATAACGGTTTCGGGCATTACAGTTTTGTTTCGGGATAAACGGGTAAATGTACGGTATCGGGTATCGGAGGTCACTGAAACCTTTATGTAATGGGCTTTACGTAACTGTTTCGGCGTTTTTTTAAACCATGGTTTCTGTCCCTTCTGTCAATCTCACATCCAACACACACATCACATTATCACACTTGACTTTGCCTTTAAATTTTGAAAGCCCTTCGGCCACCGAAGGCATTATAGAACTCATTATAGAAGAACAAACCCTCCCCTCTCTAAATCGCCTAATCGATATATCTAGTGATGGCTGACTGGACGGCCGAAGTGAACGCACTCTCGGTTCGACTCGGCGCCCGGGGTCTAAAGGTTTTAGTCTGCGATTGTGCCACGTGGTGCTGGCACGCCCAACAAACCAGATTTTCAACCAATACCTTTCTTTTGGCATACTCGATGGGACCATTGTGTTAACAACATGGTGAGACGGCAAAGTCGAAGAGGCAGTGATGCCTTGGACAATACTTATCATGGAACGGATTCCCATGCTCAAGGGAATGTAATCCTTCCATTAATTCTTGAAGTTCCTTCTCAAGAACTTCTGCAGGGGGAAGATCTTCATCCTTTCCTGCAACCCTTAAGAGTGTGACAGAAGCATTCAATGATATAAAGAAACCGAAGGCTTTCAAGTTAATACATAAAACTTCAATCGAACCATGGGTCTGCTCTTCGAGCGTTTAGACCATGGAAATTAAAATATTTGGCCTCAATCTCCACCAATCATGGATAGAGTTGAGCATGCCCTAAATATTTTCCAGTTTTGAACTTTGGCCTTGGACAGAACAGTCAGGCCATTGCAAGAAGAAATGGCTTTAATGACCGAAATAATGGTCAAGATGAAGGCCAAAATAAAATACCTCCTATGGTAGGACTCGGGGGGCAACCACCGATCCAACAACCCGGGGGGCAAAATCAAAATCTGCCAGTGGAACCTAATCATCAAAGGCCACCAATCGTGCAGATGCCACCACCGGTCTATCCACTGGCACTGGCCGAAATCAATCAAAATGAAATGTTGAGCATCGTTGAAGAAATAGTTGGCCATGTTCAACTGATGAGAAAACCAGCTAGTAATAAGACTTCGATCGGAGCATCAATGACCAAAGGTTCTATAAGTGGTCAGCCGATCGCATTTAACTTTGATATGGTTTACTTTATTTGTCCAAAGTTAAACATTGAAGAGTCATCTTCACGAGCACCTCAATCGAGAAAATTGACCAACGACAAAATTTCGGTCGGAACACCGACGACCGTAGGTGCTTCAAGGGGCCAGCAGATCGCATTTAACTTCAATATCATTTACTTCTTTCATCCCAAGGTCGAGGTCAGGGAACCACCTCTACCAACACCTCAGTCAAGAAAATAGGCCAAACACTAAATTTCGATCAAAGCATCGATGGCCAAAGTGTCCATAAGGGGAGAAACGGGCACAATGAACTGTAATATAGTTTATTTCTGCCGAAATTTTTTCAAGTTTGGTCATATAAACTTCAAAAGAGAAAAGATGTAGAAGAAACTCGGGGGCAACCCCTTCGGTGACCGAGGTTGATGTCAACCTCTTGAGTAACGAAGGAAAAAACATTTTGTACGACTTCTATTACCAAAGATGAAAATTGGCCTGAAAAGTTATAATTGAAAAGCCGATCGGAAAGATGACAAGGCATCTTAGGCCACTTTATACTTTGGTCTGCATGGATTGATGCCCGATGAAAAAAGTATTGATAGATAAAAGGACAATACTAAGTATATCCTTTCATTTATTGCTGTAAGAATGTTTGGAAAGACCAAAGAATATTTGATTCACACAAAATCTCGATCATTAATATTGTTGGGGATGTGACCAAAATTCAGGTAGTACTTTTGACCGAACTAATGGTTGGAAAGAATCTGGAACGACCAAGAGTTGATGCATGGTAGAAGACTCAAGCTATACCAAGAAATGATAATAATCACGTCTCCTCAACTTTTCACCAAAGTCAAGGAGCCGGGGGGGCATTGTTTACACCAAAATCTTACACCCCGAATGGACGGGTAAGATTATGACATGTGTTGAACTTTTTATCAACCAACAGATGGTCGAAGTCATTATTGAAGAAATGCACTCTAACTTCGGTCATGAAATTCGACCAATGACAGAAAGTGACCAAAGAAACTTCAGTCACTTTTTGGTCAACCTCGGGACACATGGCAATCATCGAAGAAGTACGCGGGACACATGGCAGTCATCAAGGGTTGAGGTCATGGTTATGTTTAAGTTATAACTATCAAACATTGGGACACATGGCAGAAGACAGATAACAGAATCAATAGATAAGACAGTTATCTTAATTGCCAACAAAGCTCTCACGTGATAAAAGAAGATAATGATGGATGAAGGCTTGATCAAGGAACAGTTACTCTTAAAGACACTTAGCAAAATCAGATGGTATCAATATATAAAATTGGTGGGAACAATTATTGAAATTGCCAATGAAGTCTATAAAAGGGCCAAGTACGAGGAAGAGCAGGCTCCCAGCCAAACCCAAATCAGCAACACCTTGCTTCTCAGCAACCTGCCTCTTGGCAGCCTTATCTCCTCCTCCGGGAGGGACCCTTAGCATAGTTTCCTCCTTCGGGAGAGTCTCCTTAGTTACTTTTATATCCATCTCCTATGAGAGAGATCTTAGTCACTTTATCTTCATCATCCACCTCGGTGGAATTTTGTATTTGCCTCTGCAACTCACTTCGAAGCGGTCATCTTTATCCTACAATGACGGTTTTCATTGGTTTTAGTTGAAGATCTAAGAGTGATATGTAATTTTCAATCTTGAGGACAAGATTCTTTCAAATGGAGATGAAATATTATGTACCTAAGTAGTTATAAAGGTAATTATTTAGGGATAGAATTAGTGGGTGGTTTGGGTAGTTTGTAACTACTATTGTCTTTATAAAAAAAGGTATGTAATTGTTCATTTAGGAATATATTGAATGAAGTTAAACTATTCTAAGAGAACATTGGAGGTTTGCCCCCTCAAAGACGTGACGTATCCATATTTAGTCATTCGAAGGTCTATTTTTTTTAATTGGTTTTAATAGTATAAAAGAAAATAATATATTTTGTACTATATCCGTGTATCATTTATCTCTATGAGGTACCATACGAAATAGAACAATCTTAGAAGGGAGAAATTCCTTGATTGGCTCTTCCCAAATGAACAATCTATTTTATTTGACTGATGGAGCCAACAAACAAAACAATTATAAGAAATTCTAAAAAAAAAGTGGAATGTTCTTTATTCGAACCGCCTCGTGATCTTCAACCGGAGGTCCCGGGCTGCCTCGAACCAGCCATATCCTCTCCCCTTTCTCCCTTTTTTATGTTTCCTATGTTATTCTATTAAAAGGTATGTAACAGATGGTATTAGTGGTTGGTTAGAGTTAGGGGTTAGTTAGAGGTAGTGGGTAGTTATGAGGATGAGTTTTCCCTATATAAACTTCATGTAGTTCTATAAATGGGAAATGAATGAATTGAAATCAAAAAGAGAGTTATCTCAAGGAGGCTTGTTACCCTCGAAGTAACTCAAGGAGGCCGATTTCCCTCAAAGAAACTAGAAAGATCATAACACGCGGTTAAGAAGTAACATTCAATTGCCTATTGTTTGTAATAAATGTGACAAAGACTTCACATTTCTTATTTGCCACATAAAACAATGAGAATATAACTGGAGATCACGACAGAAGTGGTGGAGGTAAAAGCTAAATGTGTTTGTTCACTCAAAATATAGTGTAAATATTTTATTCAGCAACAGAAAAGATGGTCCATTATTTCTACCTGTTCAATTTCGAGAAAAGAAGCACACAAACAGGCGAGAACATACATATGAAGCAGCGTTCTATATGAAACTTGCAAATTGAATCTACCTATGGTTCTCCACCGAGCTCCACGCGTAGGTTGTCATATGGATAGACTCTTGGTGTCTGGCCAGAAGAAAAAGGTGGAGAGCATCAATAAGCAGCAGAATAAAACTGTGTTCAATTATAGCAATTTATAAACCAACCTTCCCGACCTTAAAGATGGACGTATCAACACTTAGGCTCTGTTCTTTTGGTGGAACTTTTAAAAGTCTGGAACATTAATATTTTGGAACAAGAAGCAAAAGTCTGTGACGAGAGGGGAGAGGGTTTCTAACCCTTTTACAGAAATTTATCGAGTTCAATTTAATTAGAAGTTCCACACGTATGGAACTTAAAAAATCCAAAATTTTTGGTGGAACTTGAAAGTTCCATATTTGTAGAACTTTTGTACCCTGTGGAATAATATAGTTCTAGACATTAAGTAAAATTAGGCGTGAAATAATAAAATTCCTAGACTTTAAAAGTTCCACCAAAAGAACGGAGCCTTAAAGAATTTCAAAACACTATTGCCTTGGTTCAGCGTTCATGTGCTTATGTATACTTTTTTCAGGAAAATAAAATATTATCAGAACATGTAGGCACATCAGCTTCAGGCAGGAAGCAGAATGCAAGATCAGTTGAAAAGCAGGTAACTTTGGAAAAACATCACGCTTCTCCTTTTGTGTCTGAAGAAAATTTTAAAGTTTTGTTTCCTATTTTTATCGGTAACGAAGCAATTCTTTTAAGCACCAACGAAAGAAGAAACATAGAAAATTTTAAGGATTTGTACAGAAGTCATAGCAACTCACCAGAGTGCATTCAGTTTTAAAAGGCATAAATTAAGACTCTTACATGAATCTTTCCTAATTACGTAAAGGGAGTAAATCTGCTGGGTCTCTATTGTCAGGAGACACGACAACACATTCACATCATAGACAAGTCAGATAGGTTACACAGTCCAACTTTGTCGGAATTGGCAATTCAAATCAGTTTTAGGTTCTGGGAGAATCTCATTTGAACTGAGTCTTAAATTTTTAGGCGCTGATGGGAATCTCACATTTGGGTTGGTAAAACTGATGTTTGGCCAACAATTGGTTGGCAAATGTTTTTTTCCCTGAAGTTTTGGAGCTAGAATGAGGGAAAATGGAAAAAATTGGACCCCAATATTTGGGGCCCAAGCAGAGGAGACGGTGGATCATCTCCTCTTGCACTGCCCTGTAATACAGGTGGTGTGGGGCTTTTTCCTATTCCGCATGAGGGTTACATGAGTTTTCCCTTCATCCCTTCATGACTCTTTATCTTGTTGGTCTTTGGATAGGGGGGTGGGTGCTTAGGAGGTGATTTGGTCATTTCTTCCCAGGGCTATTTCTTGGTGGGTTTGGAAAGAAAGAAACCTAAGAGTCTTCTTCTGTTCCACGGATTTGCGAGCGCATCCGTTTGGGTGTTACGGAGTGGGCAAGGATACATTGTACAAGGGAGGAAATTCAGGGTATTTTGATTTTATTGTCATTCCCTCAGGCATAGTTACCAAGTTCTCCGATTTTTTCAAAAAATCTTGAATAATACCCGACTTTGTCGTCGAACGATTAATTCGCGAAGTATTCAGGAGTTTTGGAAGTGACTTTTTCAAAAAATTACGAATTAAACACGATTTTTTGAAAAAGTCCCGAATAAATATCTAATTTATGAAATATATTTGTTTATACCTTTCATAATTAGTAATCTTATTTTATATTTTTTTATTTCTTACCCGACATTTTCCTGATTTATCTCCAGATTTTAGCGATTTTTCCGAACTTTTTCCTAGACGAATTATTCCTGAACCCCGACTTGGTAACAATGCCCTCAGCGAGGTAAAATCCTGTCTGTTTCACCCCGGCGTTGAGTTTATATACTTATAAACTCTATTGCCAGGTCCTGTCCTTGTATTTTTTTTTCAATTTTAATATATTGAACTGCATTATCGATCAAAAAATAATAATTTTGGGCCCTACAAAATTATCACAAGACCCCTTAGCAGGGTTTCAAAGAAACCTCACTGGCCCCATTTTCATCTTTTCCAAGCAGCCCTTACTCCGAAACACATTTTTCACTGTCTTCATCTATTGATTTATTATGTTTAAAAATAAACCCTAGTATCTGTTTGAAATCCTACTGGTCTCACAAGTTAAATGGTGATGAGTGGAAGAGGTAATATTAAGAAAGATGTCATCTAGTAAGACCACAATTGCCGAAAACAGGATCACCAAACCGCAAGTCATGGGCACTTCAGCTATTTCAAGCGCTGCCTATAAATAAAGCAATGCATAAATGGAATTATAATTTATAAACTAACAAGAGGCAGCAAAGAGGCCAAGGTCTATATCTAGGTCTCCACCCTAGTTTTTGTGTCTATGGCTCTTGTATAATGGGAAGTTTATAGTTAATATAAATATAACTTTGTTACTATGCTCCTCCCCCCTCAGCCAAACAGGTCTCCACCCTAGTTTTTGGCTACAAAAAAATTCGAAGAAGTCGATCAAAAAATAAAAAAATCTGGAAAAAAATCGAACAAGATATGAATTTTTTTTTTTTTTTGATCGATAAACCAGAAATATGTATAAAGAGAAAATGCGATACATGGACAAGAAAGAATGAACCAAGAGTTTACAAGTATATAAACTCAAAGAACGAAAACAATCCTCCAAGCCCACCCAACCCAGCAACTCCAACCAAGCTAATATCAATCCAACAAAGTCCGTAAGTCCTCTCCGCCATACCGGAGCCCTACCCATTCCAAAGCCACCAAGCGGATACGGGTACAAATGAGAGATGTGGGTGAAGAAGTATCCTCAAAGACTCTAAGGTTACGTTCTTTCCATATCATCCACGATATGGCTCCCGGAATAACCAACCAAAGTGTCTCACGCACCCCCTCCATGCTAACCGAAGACCAACAAGATAAGAAGATGAGAAAGGAGGAGGGAAAGACCCAATCCACCCCTATGCGGGAAAGGAAATGGCCCCAAATACCAGACACGATAGGACAGTGCAAGAGCAAATGGTCTACCGTCTCTTCCGCTTGAAGGCACATAAAACACCGATTTGCCATCCTCCACCCTCTATTTTGCAAGTGATCACATGTAAGAATTTTATTCAGTGTTGCATTCCAGAGAAAGAAAGACACCTTAGACGGAATCCCCGGATTCCACACTACCCGATGAGGAAACAGACACGAGGGAACCGAGCCAAGAGCATGTACCAATGATCTTACCGAGAAACGGCTAGAGTCACTACCCGACCGCACCCGACAATCCCTAATCTCAAAACACGGGGACGAAGAACTAATTCGTGCCAATAGATGTGACACCTCGGCAATTTCCCAATCATTTAGATCTCTCCTCAACCTCGGACCCCAAACCACCTCCTCTCCCTGCCTCTCAAAGTAGTCCCCAATAAAACGCATCCCTGTCAGAGGCTAACACAAAGATGTGCCTAAAGTCATCCTGAAGCCTAGAGTCTCCACACCACACATCCTTCCAGAACCTCACCTCGGACCCTTGCCCTATTCGAAACCTGAATCTGGGCACTACTAACTCGGCAGCGGCCATAATACCCTTCCAGAGTCCAACGCCATGCGACCCCCTAACCTCTCTCGGAAACGAATATATTACATATATTTATGAATAGTTCAAGTTAATTTGCGAAATTCGTGACATTTTGAAAAGTCATGCTTTATTTAAAAAGTTGTGAATACTTCATTATTCATGAATTAATCGTTCGATGAAAACTCCGCGAATTATTTGGAACTTTCAAAAAAAATTTGGAGAACTTTGTTATTATGCTTGCAATGACCTTGAAACAAGTGATTACACCTAAATACAAGGCATAAATGGAATAATAACTTGTCTCTTAGGGCCACATGAGCTTCTATGATGTTGTGAATAAGTACCTGAACGAGCTATCGATTGTAGTGCTAAACAAGGCTCTACTGAGAGTGATCCATTGCAGCCACCCCATCTTACAATCAAACGACTGTTTCAGGTTTTCTTGGTGGTTCTGAATTCGGGCTGCTGCTTGTCATCAACATTCAAGACATTTCCATCGAGACAATTCCTAGTTCAATAGCGTTGATCCTCGCCTGTCTTTAAGGTTTTCAATAACCCCCGCTCTCTTTCATTGGCATTAATTCCTCTTTCAATTTTTATGGTTTCTTGACTGGAAACTGTGCTTCGTAATAACATGACCCCAACAAAAGCCCAATGTCAGACATTCATTGAGGCTTGATATCAACACATGTAGAGGCTCATTCTCTTAGCCTACTTATCTTCTATTGACCTACTTATTTTAGTGCAATGATCTTATATTAGCCCACTTCTCTTAGCTCACTTATCCTGGCCTTCTTCTCTTGGCTCACTTTTCTAGGCCTACATATGTTTTTTTTACCCACTTATCTTAACCCCATAATATTAAGGTTCTCCGTTTCATTAGCGAACTATTCACATCTTTTTGAAAAGGTCCCAATTTTGTGAAATAAATATCAATTATTGATGACTTTAAAAAAAATCATAAATAAATATCAAATATATGAAATAGATTTTTATAGCTTTCATAATTAGTAACATACCAGTTGTGATCATGCATTTTATGTAATAAATTTTTTTAATGGTTACCGAACAAAAAAATAATTAGTAACTTTTCTTTTAAAACATTATTTTAATTACTCCTCGAACTTTGTCATGACTTTTTCAATTTTGTTGGCTTTTTTTTATTTAAATTTTTTTCTAGCCAAATAATTCCCGAACTCCGACTTGATGACTATGCTTAGCCCTCTTTTCTTTGGCTCATCAGATGCCCCATTCTTCGATGTTTATTTAAGGCTCTTTCTTCAAAAGTAATCAACAACATGAACACATTAACATTCAACAATACAACAATGACCAACTTTTAGCAAAACAAGCTCCATTACAAATTCACGAGGATTTTTCAATTCCAATGAATTTGAGGGGGAGTATCGAAAAATGTAATGGGTTGTTGTAGTAAGGTGAGATGAGATACATTGTATCTCATCACAAGCTAGATAAGATTAAATTTGATCAATATTTAGATTAGATTAGTTTAGATTATATTGGGATTAATTTGGTTTTTTTCAATTTTCAAGTGTATTTAATCTAAATATAAACCCGAGTATCAGCCACAGTAAAGATCATTCAAGTATTATCAATAACTCCATTTCCTAACAGTTATCACATGCCAAGGACTCCACACTGGCAAGGACATAACTCACGCCAAGCAATGATCTGGCGGGGATATGACAGGCCCCACAGACTCTGAGAGGAGACAGACACATGGAGAATATGGAAGATGCTTGAATGCTGCCATTGACATTTAGCCCCCATGAATGGGAAGGCGTCAAAAAGTCTTGGAGGGATCCTTTGGAGGCATAATGGTTTTTAGGTGGAATTTTTTTGATTGTTTAGAGTACAAGTTTTGAATTTCAAATCTCATAATGAGATGCCACATGCCATCCCAGTAGCGCGAGCAATTATGGTATATCAAACATGCCATGTGGGTTGGGTCGGGCTTGTAAAAACCCTATATCCTTTGTCAATTTGCCCTTCCACAACTCGAAGAGAATGAGAGGAGCTCTACAACTTTTTGGCAAAAGAGACTTGCTAACCATCGTCCTCAACTCTGGTAATCCTCCTCTTTTAACCATTTTCGACCATCTGCTCTAGTTAACCAAGGATGGCTCCAAATAAGGTTCCTGCTTTGCTAACCCCTGCCAAATAGCAGCAGCAAGGATCTTGAGCGAGACAAATTTTCGGAGGCTGCCAATGACCACTCATGGTTGATCCTTGGTGACAAATGGTATGCCCTAGGGTGATAGTGAAGCTTCATGTGTCTCAATCTATCGTCATCTGAGGCACTAAGTTTCCGAATGGAGCATGGAGACTTTCCTACGGCATATGATATCTTCAAGCCACAACTCTTTGTCTAGCAAATGCACGGTTAAAAAACTCGGCAAAACCGTTACATAATGCCCGTTACGTAACGGTTTCGGTGGCCTTCGATGACTGATACCGTACATTTACTCGTTTATTCCGAAACAAATGTGTAACGCCCGAAACCGTTACGTAACGGGCGTAGGACTCATCCGAGATTTAGGTTTTTAAAAAAAAACTAGAACAATTAACCCGTGACGAACGTGCTGAATCTCTCTACCACGAGCCTTACATTCAACCAGATAGAAATGATGATGATGAACATGATGAGTCAGCCCGTAATTCTATGTGGCTTTAGCACTTAGCAGGTGTGCACGTATCTGGCTATCTACCTATATGGAGTCTGGACTGGATTCTGTGTATGTTTCAACTTTCAACCATCGACCCATCTAATTTCATTATTTCTACATTTTGAGTTTCATATTGACTTTAGAAATATCTTGTTACTCATTTATTGCATGTTTTCTATTTTTTTTTCCTATTTATTCAGATTTTTTTAAATAAAAAATGAAAAAAAAAAATAGCAGCTGAAACCGTTATGTAAAGGTTTTGGCCGTGTCCGTTACAGTGTCCGAAACCGTTTTTTTAAACCTTTAGCAAATGGACAACTTGAATGGAGTACATGCTCAAGAATGCCAAAATGTCGAGCGGCTAAAGAAGGTTGGTCTCTCTGATCCCAAAAAGATTGTAATGGGTATGAATGTCATTAGGAACACTCTGCCAATACAATACCTCTTATACCACTAGAACAAGACGTGGAAAAGATGATTATGCCCTCCTTGGAAGATGTTGACATTTTGATCAAATTGCACCCATTCAACGACTATGATCCAACCAACATTTGTTTAGACACCTAAAGATGTTGGAGAACGCCAAACTCACATCAAGGAAGAACGCTATCTTCTTTAAGGGTGACAAGAATGAGACTTCCAAGGGCCCTAGCTTTATCTGTGGGTGCACTAATTTTTCCCTAAATAACTCGCAATCAAAGTGAATGCGCTCAGCAACAACGTGGGAGTCCTGTGTAGTTGGAGTTTATTGCTTCGTGTAATCTCGATTGAAGAACTCCAAATTAGCTAGGAGGAGGTCGTGTGGACAAGTGCACACCAAACATTAACATTTTGATGAAGCTGCACCTGTTCCCCAATTACGATCAAACCAACATTCACTTGGATGTCTAAAGAAATAGGAGGATGCCCATCTTGCGTCAACGAAGAACACTGTCTTTGTAAAGGGTGTGAAGAACTAGATTTCCAAGTGCACCAATTTCAATGATGGTTGCATTATTTTTTTTCCCCAAGTAAACTGGCAATCGAAGTGAGTATGCTCGACAAGAGCACAGAGAGTCCTGTGCAGTTGGAAGCGTTAATTACCTTTTTGTTATCTCGGTTCAAGGAATCTAAACTAGTGAGGACAAGCTGACATGGAGAGGCCCGTATGCCAAGGACTCTGAGTTGGAAGAGCCGTGATCCATAGATGCCAACTTGATGGGGTCATGACCCTTCAAATGCGTCGATAAATGGGCAGAGATGTGGCCCACGTGCTAGAGCAATCGGGGAGTTGGGGGGGGGGGGATTGGGGTGATGCCAATGACTTTGATAGAAGACTGCCACAAGGACCTTTCATTGAACCAATGCGGTTAGTATCCGAAAACCGCCATCTACAATCATTATTATGTTAGCAATTACCGATAAATAAAATTATATTCACAATTGACATGAAAATGTGTTTGCAGTTAGTCCTCCTTACCGCAAGGAACAACAAGGGCTTCGAGGGAATTAAATCCTCCTTACCTAAGTTGTGTTCAACCATTGGGCGGTGTTTAAACAGTTGGTCCATTCCCTTTATGAATTTGTTGATTTTGTGTTAGACCTTTTGTACATATTGAGTTGAATAAATTATTGCAACTCCTAGTCTCTCATTTTGTGACATTTTTGGGGATTTCTTCCCCATCTATTGCAAATCACACTTCTTTCTCTTAAAACAATTTCTCATTACTCATTAAAAAGGGGGGAAAAGTTACTCAAAGTTTATCAATGGATATCATCAAGAATCCACAATTTACTAAAAATAGAACATTGTAGGGTTCAATGACTAGTTTGTAGGATTCAATGACTGAATGCCCACTATGGTTGATTATAGTTAAGTGAGCAGAATAAGCTATGTGTCTTAGGTGACTTGGAAGGATAAAATTTTGCAGTAGTTATGATCTTACAATCTAATCGCAGACAAGCCTGGCACCACTCTAATGTCCTACAAATATATTTCATGATTACTTAACACAACTATTTGCAGGTGCAATTTGAGCTAAAACTTTGGTGCCTGTGCAGCATGGGCTCCTTCATGATGATAACTCGATTCGGTATCTTAAGTGAACTTCATGCCACAGCTGCTTATCATGGAGAGTAATTCTCATAATCAAATTTAAGAGAAGCTCATGTGGAGACCTCGAGCAATCAATGGACTACAATTTGATTTCTTTGGCATGCTAGTTTCTCAAAAATTCTATACAGTCCAGCCAATAAATTTTTGATGCAACGGTATGTCCAAATAAAATTCAGATTTTTTTACAGAATGAAGGAGATTAGCAGACATATTAGCAATTTCAGAGTAGAAGCGAGGATTTGGACTTACAAATGGTATCTTAGAGGCCTTGTCGTTCAACACTGCTAACAGTCCAAGAGATGCAAAGAATCCCAAACCTCCACATAGCCAAGCCAAAGCTTCATACTACAAATAGAAGAAATCATCAACATCTCAGCAAAACAACAACGAGACATTCGATCCCTCCCTCCAAATGTCGAATTTCAAAAGAAAAACGAAAATTCAAAACCCTAGATTTACAGTAGAGGATTACGGATTACCTTTCCAACTGTATCAGCAATACGATCGATACAAGGTTCCGGGAATGCAGTCCCGTTGTCCCAAACTAGCTCATCGTTTACAGGAAGCTGAACAACAACAAAATGAAGAAATTTTTTAGGTTTTTGTACTGATTCTGATTTCGATGAAAATCAAGAACAGAGAAGTATTCATTTTCTCTGTTTGAGATCTCATCTAGGGTTTCTTACCGGTTTGTCGGGGACAATGTGTTTGCCGACGGGGAGGCCCATGCCGGAGCGGAGGCGAAGAGAGGAAGCGATGGAGCGACCCACCACACCATTGCCGCCCATGATCCGAGACGCTACGTTGCTCAATCTCCCTGCCATTGCGTTTGATCAGTAGTTTTGCTCCAAACACCTCTTCTTTATTTCGTTTTTATATTTGATCCTTCCACCATTTATACATGGGTTCTGGTGTGTTGCTGAGGGCATGTGGTGGGTGGGCCTATCCATGGCCCCTGACCCGGGCCAGGTCCTAGATGGGTTGGGCCTGGATCTTTGGCCATATATTAACTAGTTGACCAGACATTGACGTCCTACGATTTTGCTAGCTGCCGAAAGCCTTGTCAGACCCTTTCGGAGTGGTTGAGTTGGTTTACCCTTGTGGTACCTTAGCGGTAACCTTAGGTCCGACCATGTGTGTGTTTAGGTATTGTATTCCTTTAACCTAAAACAAAAATGTAAAGGAATACAATACGAAAACACACAACATAAAATAAGTAGAAAACTCTGCAAAAGCTTGTACATATAAATGATTTCCGTAATCGCTTGTGATGAGTCGTACCAAACGCAATTATTGGAACATAATTGGACATAAGTGATTAAGTCTCAAATAAGTGTTTATGATAATCCGAACCAAACAAGCCCTTAGTAAAAGTGAGATGAGACTGTCTTTTGGGATTGACTCAACATTTCACATTTGAGATTTATGCTGAACCAAGTTGGATTCTTCTTTTTAATTTTCTTGTCCTTCTCAATGTTGTTTTTAGGTAATCTGATCTGCAATTTATTCAATGTACGTAGCCTTTGTTGATATGTGATTTTGTGAACTGATACCTTGTCTCTATGGGGTATTTTATCAAACTGTGCTTTATCCTCATATTTTACTTCAAGACACAAAAAAGACCTTTTTAATTAATCTCTATGAAGGGAATCAAGGGTTACCTTAACCGATTGCAATAGGCTTGTTTCAGAGACATGGTGATGGCCATCGTTACGAAAGTGAAGAATAGTCTTAGGAAGCTTAATCCCGATTTCTTCTAATTAGCGGGAGGTGGAGAGGTTTGATCTGAAACTGGGGATTATAACCTCTCAATTCATTAACTTCAGCTATAGTATTAATTGATTACATTAAAGAAATATTGTTAATTGATTAAGAAAACAAAATATAACAAGGTTGTCTGGTGGAGACTAGACTACGTGAAATTATCGGTGCCCGGCACATTGGGAAGTGTCATTTTCATTTTTCTTAGGAAGGATTCAGGTTTAGTATATTTGTTTCCTTCTAAGCAGAAATTCAGTTGAAATAGGATACATTCTCGAAAAGGTTGCATCCCTTGTCTCTGGTTAGGCTTTGAACCATTCTATTTAAGTCTACCTTCCCTTGGCCTGATCAGTACATTTTTATTAGAAAATGAAGTACATTGGAGACTATAGAGTAATAAATTGGAATTTAAGGGCTCATTAGTTAAACACAACTGCATTCCCAATTATCTTCTTATATATAGTCAATGGCCCCCACAAGGAAGAAGTAACCTAACCGGTTTGGGTGATTCCCGCTCATTCGATACTTGATTTTAATGACAAACTATAATTTGAGAACTGATGCATAAGAAGAGCTAGTTACATTGCACAATGGTATTGGCATCGATCGCATGGTCTAGGATTAGATGGAGAAGAAGGTGATCCAAAGGTGCAGAAAGAACTGCCATCACCCTTGAAGAATTTGGCCAATCTTTGATAGCATTGTCAAACTCTGTAACAATTTTATGCATGTTTTTAGGGAGGCTAACCAGGCTGCTGACTGCTTAGCCAAGGAAGGACAAAGGTTAGAGGATGAAATCACTTGGAGATCCACTTAGGTGGCTACCCTCATTTTGGATGACCTCTTGGAGTGATTCTACTCAAGGTTTATGTATGACTGTTGGCTTCTCTTTCTATTACCTGTATGGGAAAAAATGAACGATAATACAGAAAAGTGTAGATATTTAACTGCCCAAGCAAGAGCTAGAACTTGGTGGTGAAACTAAAATGTGGTTTACCTGGGAGCACAGTGTGGTGAAAAAATACCTAAAGAATGCAAACAGAAACACACACAAGAACCCAAGATATACGTTGTAAGCACCCAATTTTTACACCCTATGTAACCATGGTTAACTTCCCATAACCATGGTCATCCCCCTGTTGAAACCATGAAAACCAAAACCAAGGCCTTTGTGGGCCCAACCAAGGGCCCACCAACCTTAGGGGTCCACTTGGGTGGGGCCCACACCCTCAAGATTCAAAAACAGGCGACAAAAACCCTAGAATAGCAAACCATAAGCTGCTTCGACCTACATGTGCGAGGGCATGGCCCAAAAGAGTAAAATTCCAAGGTGTCGGTAATTGATTTACCGACACTCTTATTTTCCCTGTTTGGAGAGTGGCGGTAATTCATTTACCGCCACCCTGAGAAACTTGCAGAACAGCGTACCAGGCTCCCCCCTGACCACCTCGGCACCTCCTATTTGGTCCCCCACGCCTAGGGGAATACCCATATTGCCCCTAGGCCTCCTCCCATCTTCAATAAAGCCCAAGTCACCCCTTGGTTTCTTCCACTTCGAAAAACCCCTAGGGAAACGCTGCCCCACTGTTGCACAGCCCTACCTTAGCCTTACCAGAGCTCCATCCCATGCCTTAGACCCCTATTTAGGACCTTACCAGGTTATCTCAGGTTGTCCTCGAGCTCCACCATCACCTACAACATCATTGCACTCCGAAATACCCCCACCACCAGCTGCTCGTGCTCGGTTGCACCACCCCAAGCTAAACTAAACCCCTGACCTGCTACTTCAGAGCACCTCAGGCATCCTAGAAGCTGACCCAAGCCTTCCTAGGCCCCTCCAGCCCTTCACCAGGCCGCCCCAGGTCTGCCACAGCCAGCAGCAGCTCCTACAGCCACCGTAAGGGGTTCCTCAGCCACGTAAGGCCACCCCTCTATCTGTTTTTCTTGTTTCAATATCTGTAAGACCCCCTGGTCCTATTCCAGGGGGTCCATTATCATTTTATTTTTGTTTTGTAGCATCCCAAACCCAGGACAGGGACTCCATGTCTCCTTCATAGACACAGGATGATCCCTCGAGGTTTAGTATGGGTGCAACCCCCCCCCCCCCCAATCTGCATGGTCACTCCCCTGGGGGTCTGGGGGTCTCTCAGTCCATGAGGGAACCCTTAGACTCCTGCTGGTTCACCCCTAGTAGGGGAAAATGAGTTTTTCTGTAAATAGCATAGTGGTGGTAAACTATTTACCGCCATTATCAACCCTGGTTGTTAACTCGCATTTAACCATGGTTAGTGGGGGCCTTGGTCAATTCCAGGGTGATAGCTAGATTCCCCTGGATCTTGGCCACCTCTCTGCAAAATATCAGACCCTAACTCAACCCTTAACTAGGGTTAGTTTGCTTGCAAACCCAAACTGCCTAACTGTCGGTAATGTATTTACCAACAATATGGAGTATTTTAAACAGTGACTTTGGGCCCCTGTGGGGCCCACACCATGCATGCCCTGGGGCCCACACTAGGCCCAGTAGGTAGTCCTAACCCTCAGCTATACTCCTACAAAATTTTAGACCCTGAGTCCAAGCCTAACCCTGGTTAGCGTTGCTCTAAACTATGGTTAACATGCTATCGATAATGTATTTGCCAACAAAATGGACATTTTTTTGATAACTTTTTACCCCTGTGGGGCCCACACCTGACCTACCCTGGGGCCCGCACTTGGCCCATTGGACTCCCTGGAGTCCAAGCTACCTAGCCATGCTTTCATTTTCTCCTGGGTTAGTCTCTAACCACAGTTAATCCTTCACAAAGTCAAGTTAAAAGTTGGCTGTAATGAAGGTAATCTGATTACTTCAATTTCTAAGTTTTTAATTAATGGGCTTTGTACAGGGCCCAGACCTAGTATGAGACCATTCTAGGTCCTACCATACCCTTCGGGCTCATTTTTGACCTACCTTGACCCTTAAGCATGGTTAAAATTACCTATGGTTAACTTTTAACTATGATTGAACACCCCTTAACCCACTAAAATTTGGAAAAATCACAAAAAATTCATAAATAATCTAAGATTTCCAGAATGACCTTTTGTGGTCATTTTTACCTTGGTTAAGACCCTTAACCATGGTTAAGCAGTACTTAACCCTCAAAAAATCTGGAAAAATACTCAGAAAATCACAAATATTTTGAGAAGCCCATAGATGGTCTCCTTAGCCATCTAACCATGGTTAGCAATCCTAATAATGGTGACCTACCCCCTTAACCATGGTTAAGCAATCTTTGATCTTGGAAAAAATCTGCTAAAATCCAAAAAAAAATCAGAAAAATACAAAAAGACCAAAAATACAACTTCCAGACTTTTTTTACCATGGTTAGCACTCCTAACCATGGTTAATCATCTTTTTAACCCCGGTTAGTAACCCTAACCCTGGGTTAACACACCTCTTAGCCTCCGGGCTTCATCTTTGGCCTACCGGGCCCAAACCCTGGCCTCCGGGCCCAACCCTTAGCTTCCGGGCCCAAACCATTGCACTTTGACCAATCTCGGTCAAACCAAACCCTAATCTCCGAATTTGACCCATTAGCCACCAATGGTGCACACACACACTCCCCCTAACCTTAGCACGGGCTCATGTGCTAGAATTATGCTCGGTCTGATCTCACCCCTAATGTGAGTACGTAGGTAACTCAACCCGAGTTCGACCATAGTTAGTTTTTCTTTCTTACGATTAGCATTAGCTTAAACCCATTGACATTTGATTAACAATTGAGATTAATTTGACTTAAACCTAGCAAGTAGGGAACCACTGAAAACTAGAAGTGCCGGGGTGCCTAATCCTTTCCTCGGGCTTAACCGAACCTCTTACCCTGATCTCTTATCAGAGACCAAAGACCTTATCTAAATCCCGGGGGACTTATCCCTTTTGAATAAATAGGTGGCGGCTCGAACATTTCAATCAACCTCCCGTGAGAGAAATCAGGGTTTTAACCAAAACTCGTGCTCACATACATGGTTCACCCAAATGAGGCTACGCCATGGAGAGATCTCTTCTTCACTAATAATCAATGGTAAAGGGATACAATGGTTAACCTCAACCTCTTAAACCCTCTCTCTCTCAAAGAAAAGTTGGCTTCACAACTTTCAACTCTCCTTTCAAACCCTAGTTCAAAGAGGGTCTTAAATAAGGGCAAAAACTCGAAAATAATTAAAATTCCGAAAACATCACGCTTCGGGTGATCGATTGCCCAAGAGGGCGATTGATCTCCCATCTTGGGCGATCGATCGCCCCTGCAGAAATTGAAACAATACTAATACTCTCCACATTGGCTTTAATTACGCTCTATCTCAGGTAAAGGATAACTGCATCTCTAAAGATGTCTTCACACCCTCCCTCAAGGGTGTGGACTTCCATTTATCTCATCGAATGTTAACCAAGTCCAAGCAATGTTTAAACTTGGAAATGGTAACATGCTTTGTCATCATATCTAAAGAGTTCTCACTTGTGTGACTCTTTTTCAATAAAATCTCCTTCTCAGATATCGTGTCTCTAATGAAGTAGAAGCACACATCAATGTGCTTCATTTTTGAATGGTAAACTTGATTCTTTGCCAAATGTAAAGCACTCTGACTGTCACAGTGAAGAATCATCTTCTCCTGCTTTACTCCCAGTTCACCAACCAGACTTCTCAACCATATCGCTTCCTTGGTTGCTTCTACAGATGCCATGTATTCAGCCTCAGTCGTTGACAATGCTGTAGTAGGCTACAACATGGATCTCCAACAAATTAGTCCTCCACCCAGTGTAAACAGGTACCCTGTAGTAGACCTCCTCTTGTCCAAGTCCCTAGCATAATCGGAATCGACATACTCAGCTACCTCACAATTTTCATTCTTATCAAACAAGACTCTGACATCAATTCTTGTCAAACAAGATTCCGACATCAATGGTACCCTTCAAGTATCTCAGAATCCACTTCACTGCCTGCCAGTGTTCTTTTCCAAGATTTGCCATATACCTACTAACAACACTGACACCTTGTGAGATGTCAGGTCTAGTGCAAACCATGGCATACATCAAGCTGCCCACGACACTTTCATACGGAAATTCAGTCATCTCTTCATTCTCTTTATCTGTCACTGGACATAACTGAGATGATAACCTGAAATGTGCCACCAATGGAGTACTCACCGGTTTTGCATCTTGGATATTGAACCGTGCAATGACCCTCCTTATGTACTTCCCTTGGGATAGAAATAGTTTTCCCAAATTTCTATCTCTCCGAATTTCCATGCCTAGAATCACCTGTGCTGCACCTAGGTCTTTCATCTCAAACTCACTACTGAGTTGCTTCTTCAATATCTTCACTTCTGACATGCTTTTGGCAGCAATTAACATGTCATCCACATAAAGTGCTAAGTATATGAATGAACTATCTCTAAGTTTTTTGAGATAGAGACAGTGGTCATACTCGCTTCTGGAATACCATTCTTCAACATAAATGAGTCAAACCGCTTGTACCATTGCATGGGTGACTGCTTCAGACCATACAGAGACTTCTTCAGTTTGCAGACCTGATCTACTTTTCTCCTCATCTAAAATCCCTCTGGTTGTCGCATATATATCTCTTCATCTAACTCTCCATGTAAGAAAGTTGTCTTCACATTCATCTGTTCAAGCTTCAGGTTTTACACTATCAACAACATTGTTCTGATAGAGGTATGCTTTACAACCGGTGAGAAGATTTCATTGAAATCTATTTGTTTTCTTTGTGCAAAAATCGTTGCAACCAGTCTTGCCTTGAATTTTACTTCGTTGTTTTCAGTGGTAGGTTCCTTCTTTCTGAAAATCCACTTGCAGCCAATGACTTTTTTTCCCGTATGCAGTTTTACAAGATCTCAAGTATGGTTCTTGTGTAGTGATTTCATCTCCTCATCCATGGCCTTCTCCCACTTTTTGTGATCACCATCTAACACTGTTTCCTTGAAGCTGGATGGCTCCCCATTTTCAGTCATGATCAGAGTAAAAGCTATCATGTATGTGTTCTCATCATATCTTCTGAGTGCTTTTCGAACCCGTTGTGATCTTCGTGGCTATGGCTGTTGGTCGACTCTCTTAACCTGAGGTAGTTCTTCATTACTTTCATCTGATTCAGATCTATCCAGCTCCACCTGAACTGAATGTTCACCATTGCCGGTTTCACCATCACAATGTTGATCTTCTTTCATCATTGCATTCTCATCAAATACTACATCCCTGCTTACAACAATCTTCCTCGTTTCAGGATCCCATAACCTGTAGCCTTTTGACTCATTTCTGGAAACCCAGAAAAATACACTTTCTTGACTTTGCATCAAGCTTGTTCCTCAGATCACCGTGCACATGTGCATATGCTGGACAACCAAAAATTATTAACATAGAATAATCATAGGGTTTACTGACCAAACCTCTTCTGGTATCCTCAGATCTAAAGCTTTAGAGGGTGACCTGTTTATTAGAAAGCTTGTTGTGTTGATTGCTTCTGCCTAGAAATCTTTCTTCAATCCAACATTAATCCTCATATTCCAAGCCTTGTCTAGGAGTGTTCTGTTTATTCGCTCTACCACTTCATTTTGTTGTGGAGTTCTGGGTGTAGTAAAGTTTCGAGCAATACCCTCATCTTCACAAAATTTAGTGAATTCTACAGATGTATATTCTCCTCCATTGTTTGACCTCAGACACTTCACCTGTTTTCCTATCTGCTTTCAACCCTGGCTTTCCACTGCTTGAAAATACCAAAAACATCAGACTTTTTCTTCATGTAATACACCCAAACTTTTCTCGAGAAATCATCTATAAATGTCACATAATATAGAGACTCTAACAATGACTTCATTGGGGTTAGCCCCCACACATCTGAATGAACATATTCTAGAATTCCCTCACTACGGTGTGAAGAGGTCTTGAACCTTACCCTCGACTGCTTCTCGAATACACAATGCTCATAGCACTGTAGCTTGCAGGTTTTGATGCCTTTTAAGAGCTTTCTACTATGAAGCTCCATTAAGGCCCTCTCGCTCATATGACCTAGTCTCCTGTGCCATAGTTTGGTCTCATCATCCCCTTTTGATAGATTAATCGCAGCTCCACCTATTACGGTATTCCCTATCATCTTGTATAGGATTCTAGTCCTTATACCCTTCAGGATAACAAGGGCTCTCTCGATTACCTTTAGAGCTCCACCTGAAGCTATGTATTTACACTCACCGACTTCCATCGTACCCAAAGAAATCAAATTCTTTTTCAGGTCCGGTACATGCCTAACATCAGTTAGGGTTCGAATAACACCATTGAACATCTTTATTCTAACAGTATCTATCCCAACTGTCTTACACACTGCATCATTCCCCATCAAAACTATACCCCCATCATAGGTTTTATGTGTCAAACCAATTTCTATTTAGGCACATATGATATGAACACTCGGAATCTAAAATCCAACAGTCAGAGTAGGTTTCCTTATTTGTATGGGTGCAAAAGGCGGCGATGTCGCTACTTTCTTCCGAAGCTGCATTAGCTTGGTCTGAAGCTTTCCCTTTCCCCCTTTACGGTTCCTTTTCTTGCTCCTCCTTTAGGATTCTGCAGTTTTTCTTAATGTGACCATATTTCTTGCAATGGTGATATTGAGGCCGAGTCCTTCCAAACTTTGATTTCGATCTTCCTCTTCTTTGTTCTTTCTCCTTTCCCCTTTCTTTTCCTTTTTCTCTTACAAACAAACTCTCAACCTGAGTATGTTCTTCTTCCTGAATTTTCTTTCTCAAATCATTTGAGAGTAGGATTGCTACAGTGTCTTCTAACTCTATAAAATCATTCTCATAGAGTAGGATTGTAATTAGATGCTCATAAGAGGACGGAAGTGAAAAGAGAAGTTGTAGGGCATGATCTTCATCGTTGACCTTCTCTTCAATGCTTGTTAGGTCATTGACTATTATGTTGAGAGCATTGATGTGCTCTGTGAGATCCTCACATTTCTTCATCTTGGTAATATGAAGTTTCTGCTTTAGGAATAGCCTCTTTGACAACGATTTTGTCATATATAGGCTCTCAAGCTTCATCCAAAACTTCGGTACTGAATCTTCATTGACCACGTGATAGAGAACGTCATTAGATAGGCTTAACCTAATGTTGTTCGTCACCTTCAATTCCAGATCTTCCCAATCTTCATCGAATATTGACGCCGGTTTCTTTTCTTTACCTTTTAGAGTTTTGTGTAAACATTGCTGAATCAATAGATCTTTCACCCGACTCTGCCATAATCCGAAGTTGCCCTTCCCATCGAATCTTGCAACATCAAACTTGGCGCTGGAACTTGCAACATCCGGAAGTTGCCCTTCTCTCAAAGAAAAGTTTGGCTTCACAACTTTCAACTCTTCTTTCAAACCCTAGTTCAAAGAGGATCTTAAATAAGGGAAAAACTTGGAAATAATTAAAATTCCGGAAACATCACGCTTTGGGCGATCGATTGCCCAAGAGGGCGATCGATCTCCACTACCGGCGATCAATGATGGGAGATCGATCGCCCCTCAAGAAATTGGAACAATACTAACACACAGTCCATATATTGGAGTTTGCGATCACAAAATCAAGATTATTAGTGGGAGGTAGCCTAATCGATCACACTTAATAGCCTCTGCATCGACATTGCCATTTTTCTTTAATAGTCAATATTGATAAATGGGTGACAGATTACTATCATTTTGTCTTTCTGTTGTTGTTCACATCAACATTAGCCAGTTTGATGCAGAGAAAACAAGGTAAAATAGCTATTGGAGGTTTTTTTTTTTTTGGTATGCTCTAATCATTTATCTAACTATGTCAGGGGGTTAGGGGCAGGGTTAGCAGTCATGGTGGGCATCAACAGCCACACCAAAGACTCGAACACGAGTCTCCACTCCCCAAAGGGAGATACACTACCATTGGGAAAAACCCATGATAGTGGTAATTAGGGCTCGAAATGACTACAAGTAGAAATCTCTTAAACAGAATAATTCCTCAAAACTGCAAAAGTACAACCGTATTGCAACCCACTAATCAAGTTTAATCCTTGTGATAGAGTAGTCATTAGGCCTTATAGTGATCCAGAACAAAAATTTCTGAAGTAGACCATTTGTTTTTGGTTTTTTCTTTGGTAACGAAGGGTGTCCTAAAGCCTTTGAGCCAAGGACTAGTCCGCAACAACTAGCTCATCAATCCATGATAGAGCCACAATACCCAATTAATTAAATGTTGTAATTGCTACCAACTGGCGAATCAAGAATAATATCGATGAAATGGTGGTCATTATGACTAGAAAGTACTCCAAATAAAGATTAAGTAAATGGATTGGGATAGAAGAATTGTTAGACATGCAAGGGCAGCACCTCCTTGCATTGCTTGACCAAACAACAGACCCCATGTGGGATAGAACTGTTGAACATCAACTGAAAGCGCACAAACTAACGGCTAACTGCCTCCCTCGTTTAAGAAGAATTAAACCAACTACCACATTTAGAACTATTCCCAACATCCATGTATTTCTATATACATATACTAGTCACCTTTGCACGTGCAAGGCTTTGAACTAACGAAATTGTAACACTGTTTGAAACAAGGCATTAATATTTGTTTGGGAGCTCTGAAAATCTGAAGCTTTGGTTCATATTTTTTTTTTAAATCTTCAAATATTGTTTCTTTAAACTGTCCAAAAGAACAAGTACTTTTTCAAGAAAAACATGAGAATTTAAATTAAAAAAATATGGGTAGAAATTTTAGTGTCTTATTATTAACCAATAAAAGGCAAGCTTGAAAGCTAGGTAGTTATATAGTATTGATTTTTTTTTAACGTTCTGCATGATTGTGATTTCTCTGCTGGAGACCATGGAGGCATGAATTTAAATTCCTTCCATTACCTTTGCAGCCAAAAATGCCCCATAAATGTTATAGTTTGGAATCAATGACATCTATAGAATTCACTGAATCAAGGGAAGGGAATCAAAAGAACTAAGTAGATAGCTAGGAAATTACAGGTTCGGTGCGACAGGGGAGTAGGTCTCAAGATTGCATGGAGCTGTAAAATGGGTAGGGACTGTCCCGAGGTAGCTGATACTGTAGATCACATGTTCAAATTTAATGGGTAGTTTGAAAGATCAACTTAAAAAATATCCTGACCAGCCAATTGAATTGCCAATAATTGTTGAAAATTCAACTCTCCGGCTTTCTTATACCCGATTCCCCTATTTTCCATTAGTATAAATTTGAAATTAATTAACTTAAAAAAACAAAAACAAAAAAGAAGGCCTGTCTCGAAAGCAGACAGATTCTGGCAAAGGCATAGGCTAAAAACAAAAAAAAAGGGAACATGCAATGAGAAGTAATAGACGTGGGAGAAGGATACTTTTTATTAGAGAATATGTTAATGTAATAAAGTGAATGAGATACACTGTATCAGTGCATTTCTTCACAATTAGATAGTATCAATTAAGTTGAATTTAGAATTTGATTTGATATGATTAGATTAAGATTATCTTTGAGAGATCTTTTTATATTAGGCGTCTTGGAATATTATTTAAACCATTTTAGGGTTCTTGTAAATCATCAAAGATTATTATCAAGAAATCAATTTCTCTTTATGGTATCAGAGCGGGTGATCTACCTGTATTGATATTTTTTTCTCTTTCCATTACGTGTTTCCGGCGGGCGGCATTGCTGCCACCCGTCGGAATTCAAGTTTCTTTATTCTCTTTCTTGTTTTTTCTGTCATCAAAGCCACCATAGATGTTAGCATGGTTGGTCTAGTTTTTTTTTTTTTTAATTCCTCTTTGATGGTTTTCATAATAAGTGTATCTCTTTTTATTTTATTGAAGACCTCTCTAACGAGAGCTTTTCTTCACATTGCAAACCATTCTTCCGATGCTTTGGGGAGACGATCATGACAGCTCAATTTAGTGGGCTACCGACTCCGACAGACTCATAGAAATGAGCGGGATGCGACAGAGATAGACTTCACAGACTGGCGGTGACTATCAAGCACAGTTAGATGTTAGCTCTTCATACTCAAAAGGAGTACCCAAGTTACGGCAAACCCATGAAAATTTTCAATCCACATATGTTTAATGGGGAATATTAGAGAATATGTTATTGTAATAAAGTGAATGAGATACATTGTATCATTATCAGTGTATCTCTTCACAATTAGATAGTATCTATTAAGTTTGAATTTAGAATTTGATTTGATATGATTAGATTATGATTATCTTTAAGAAATCTTTTAATATTAGGTGTCTTGGAATATTATTTAAATCTTCTTGGGCTTCTTGTAAATCATCCAAAATTATTATCAAGAAATCAATTTCTCTTTACTGTTAAGGAAGGTTTGGAAAACGGGCCATGCTTGCACAACTGTGTTGCTCCAAAGGTGACAACAAGTCTTCGAATTTGGACAAGACGTGGAATATATAGAGAGAACACGGAGGGCACATGCGTAGTTCAAAATCATGTAGAGGGATACTTTAGTGAGGAAAAAAAAGAGTTCGTTCACAACTGCTGAAAATAGCTGTTGAACGCTCGAAAGTAGGGAGACTGGAAGGGGAAAAGAAAGAGTCCGTTGCATTTGATCTCCTTCTAAAGAAAAATTAAAAGAAAAGAGAGAAGAAAAAAAAATTGAAAAGTAATGAATGGATTTCAAATCCTATTCATTTTTTTTTATCACAAATTAACTGACATACTATACACACACCAAATGCACACACAGTGGCACACATATTGGCCTAAGACCACACCCCCCACCCCCAATTGAGGGCGTGTGGTGCTTTATAAGGGCACAAACATACTTAGCTCCCACCTATATGGGACTAAAGTTATTTTTTTTAAATCACAAATTAACTCACACACACATGGGCCCAAGGCCCAACTTAACCACATGCACACACTCACGTTAAAAAAAAAAAAAAAGATTTCAAATTTCATTAAATCGAATTCATTAACTTAACCAACTAACAATTGTAATCGATGGAATGACCAAAAAAAAAACACATGTATTTCATTTGGGATCCACAATTCCTTACAAAGACAGAGTGTGGGACCCACAATAAATGAGTCTAGAGGACAAAAGGCAGGAGGAGATACGGATAACAGAGTGTGGACCACGCTAAATCAGAAGACATTTGCTTCAGTTTACATACTAAACAAGGCCTTGGCTTGCCTCTGGCGAAGCCAGAAAGGGCTTATCTCGGGGTTCCATAGAATAGGTGACATGTGGTGAAGTCAAAATCATGGGGCCATGATTTTGACTTCACCACCTATAATAAGACATGTGGCGATAAGTGTGTGAGAATAAGGGTGTGAGATGTCAAATGGGGAGAAGTCAAAATTATGGGGAGAAAATGGAATGACTTCTCCCCATTTTTATGCCAAGTGTCGCACAATGTATGGAACTCCGAGAGCCCTTTCTGGCTTCGCCAGAGACAATCGGAGGCCACCAAACAAAATTGAGAAGTCAAAACAAAAAATATGCTAAAACGATGAGGGACATTCGAGGTATATCAGGGGGATGAGATTTGATCTGGCTCTCGCCGGATCAAAATGATCTGGCCTCCCCTTTGTGAGTGACATGTGGCGATAAAAGGGGAGAAGATATCAAAGGGAGAGAAGTCAAAAAATAGGGGGAAATGAAATGACTTCTCCCCCTTTTTATCGCCACATGTCAGACAAAGGCCTTGGGCCAGATCATTTTGATACGGCGAGAGCTAGATCAAATCCCATCCCGTATATCAGGAAAAGGTGTTGTACGAAAAATCATGGTGACGAGGGTAGTTCTTCAGCGGTGGTAGACTCTTTTAGTATAACGTTATAGATATGCACAATCCCATTAATTAATAAAATGAAAAAGGGAGAAAGAGGAACAATGTGAGGGATCATCATCCATCGACTCACCTACAAGCTACAACTGTTCTTTGGAGTGATGAAATGGTAAAACTAAATGAATTAAGTTAACAAAAACTAGGGCATGTTGAGAGAGATTGATAATTTAGGGTTTCTTACTGTAGATGGGCGGTTTCAGAGGGGTATCTTATAATCCATGATTACTATGTCTTCCACAGCATCATATTCCTCATAATCTTTAGTTTCTTCCATAAGAAGGGAACCAAATCCTAGCACTGACTATGCTCGCCTCACCGATCACTACGTAAGCTGCAATTGATAACAAGCTACGCCACCATCCATTCACCCACGTAAACAATTACACCATTTTTTCAGACTGCACTATACATCGACCGAAGAACGGCCCTCCATATGTAAGCATAAACGAACAAGCTCGCAAATTGCATAGATATGTGCATGCATATGTCAGTATGATACTATAAAAGGAGTTTGGATGGGCAACAGCTGGTTGTTGCGCTATTGCCCGGTTGTATCTGAAAATCAAGTGGGGCCCTCATCTGTTGATGTGGGGCCTTTGATTTTCAAACACGACCGGGCAACAGCCAGCGTTGTTGCCCATCCAAACTCTATGAAAAGGTACAGCTTGCTACTGAGTCTCATCCACTAAGCCACATTCCCTACTTGTCACATACAAGCACAGGCCATCCTCCAGCCTCCCTCACCATGGACATAGTGAAGGTAATGGACCATGATTATATTCTTGGTCATCAATACTGATATATATTAACTCTCTAATTAACTGCTGATATACTCTACACCAATCTACAAAATACAAAGGCCATGGGTATTATTTAATTATATGAATGCCAAAGTGGTGATATATCTCTATGAAAAGCATTATCTGATGTACAGTAAATAGAAGAGGCTAGGCATGGAAACACATAAAATAAACAGCCTTTATTATTTGATTATCTTCGAGTTTGTTACTGGCAGCAGTAAATTTGAGTCCCTAATATTCGAAGGCTCTACTAGCTCTTCATACCATATTGTTTCTGAAGGTTTTTGGTTGTTAGATGTAAAAGATAGTCTCAAAGAGAAAAGAGAAGATAAAGCAAAACTTGAGGGATAATGAGAGAGGAAAAAGGCATTTCAGTTGTGAGAGGGAGGATCTGTCTTAGGGGGAGAATAGTCTAAGTTAAACCCTGGATTTTCCCTGCGTTTCTCATGAGGCGCAGGCAAAGAAACTGAAACAAAAGACTTGATTTGAACACCACCTGAAATTCTTCCTTTGTAGTTCTTGACTTCCTTCAGAAGACCCTTTGAATCTATTGATTTTTGAGTGCTTGCACTACCCCAACTCTCATTGATCATGCTTTCTTTGTTTACCCCGCCTACTCTTCGCCGCGTTCCGAGATGTTCTAACGAGGAAGGCTTCACCTTCGGTGGAACTGAAGCCTTCAATACCTCCTGCACCATATCCCAGAAGATCATAAAAAGTTTAGCAAGTAATGTTATCATTGATTCAAGAAAAAGAAGAGAGGGATCAAAGGGATGAACATTTTGCGCCAACCTTGCCGGAAAGTTTGACATGTTTACTGGACTCCTTATCGACGGCGAGATGGCGGGCATTGCATGCATGCATAGAAAGACATAGGAGGAAGAAGAAGATCATAAAACAAGATATGATTGACATGATATAAGAGAATGACTCTCAAGGGTTATAGAGCTGAAGAATAATTACTATGAGGCTTGTGTGTTTGTATTTGTCTCTAGGGGGGTAGTAGCATTTTTGTACTGATAGAAGAATTAAGGATCATCAAATGGATAATTCAAGAAGCTCAAAGAGGTTCTATAATAGAACTTGCAGGTGTGAAGGAAAAGGGAAATGGAGATATGGGTGACCTTCCTTTTTTCTCCTCCTACTCTCACTTTTCAATCCATAGAGACGCATAAAATAGACACCCACTAAGGAAAGAGAAGCAATTTAGAGGCTCTTGGTGAATATACATGGAGATGGATAGGTAGATAGAAAGCTTAGAGTGAGATAGATTTTCTTTAAAATAACAAAAGATAGGGTTAGAAATAAGAGAAAAATGGACATTAGTCTTCCCATTTGTTCCTATCGAGGAACTCCATTTCTTTTGTCTTTTGTGTTAGATTGTTAACTACTGCATGGCTTCTGGCTCCGTGTTTGTTGCTCTTTCCCATCTTGGATTTTGCCAGCCCCACTCTCCCCTATTACAGTGCTAGCCCCACTCTCCTGTATTGCACTCTCCCCTTTTCTGGACAAAGTGTCATGTCCTTATGGGCCTGCCACAAAATCCATGATGAAAAATGGGAGAGTGGCTCGCATGTTACCCAGTATTGATGATATGATCTGTCTTTATGTTTCACACACCTATTTTTCTTTTTACGATTGTCCTCATGAATAGGGTCATTTGTGTAATATTAAACTTTAAGATGATTGACTTATTTATTTTTGTCTATGTGGATTGATACTTTACATTTGAATAGTTTTTATTTTTATTTTGATTTTTCTCACTTTGCCTGTCTTTGAAAACAGGTGACAGCCTCTGTATATACGGGTTCTGTTTTTCTTTTTTTTTCATAGGAATTACCCACATAAATATTACCGTGGGTAAAAGAATATAAAAAAGGCGAGAATATATTTACATCTCTTGAGGTTTGAGGAAAATACACATAGACCCTCTCAGTTTTCAAAAAATACATTAGGTACCCTTACTTTTTAAAATAATGACACTTATACCCCCTCCATCAGTTGGCCTTTAGTCAACTCATAGAAATGCTAATATATGATGATTTCATGTGATTAAATATATAAACTTCCAAAATTGCCCCCTTTAATTTTTAGGACATACTATTCCTACTCCAAAACACTATTTTATTTATTATTTAAAAATCTGGTTATCACCCATTGAGGTCACCACGTGTCCTTTTTGATACCTCTTAACCGTGGTTAAGATTCACCCACCCATCCTTGTTTTTTTAAAATATTAATTCTTTTCTTAAATTAAAAAAAATTAGGGTTTTTTTAATATTAAAAACAGATTTTTAATATCACCCCTTGAGGTCTCCACGTGTCCCTTTGGACACCCCTTAACCATGGTTAAGATTCACCCACCCATTCTTGATTTTCTTTTTTTAAATATTAATTCTTTTATGAAATTAAAAAAAAAAAAATTAGAGTTTTTTTAATATTAAAAACAATTTTTTAATACCACCACTTGATGTCGCCACGTCTCCCTTTTGACAGCACTTAACGGTGTTTAAGATTCACCCACCAAACCTTGGTTTTTTTTTTTAAAAATATGAATTCATTTTTGAAAAAAAAAAATAATTGAGTTTTTTTAATAATAAAGACAGTTTTTTAATATCACCCCCTGAGGTTTCATCACGTATCCCTTTTGACACCCCTTAACCGTGGTTAAGATTCACCCACCCATCCTTGTTTTTTTTAATATTAATTATTTTTTTTAAATTAAAAAAAAAATTAGAGTTTTTTTAATATTAAAAAAGTTTTTTAATATCACCCCTTTAGGTCGCCACATGTCCCTTTTGACACCCCTTAACCGTGGTTAAGATTCACCCACCCATCCTTGGTTTTTTTTTTAAAATGTTAATTCTTTTTGAAAATTATAAAAAAAATTAAAATTTTTTAATATCACCACTTGAGGTCGCCACGTGTCCCTTTAGACACCCCTTAACCGTGGTTAAGATTCACCCACCCATCCTTGGTTTTTTTTTCAAGATCTTAATTCTTTTTTGTAAATTAAAAAAACTTAGAGTTTTTTAATATTAAAAACAGTTTTTTAATATCACCACTTGAGGTTGCCACGTGTCCCTTTTAACACCCCTTAACCGTGGTTAAGATTCACCCTAAATATAAACAGGAGCTTTGGTCCTATACCTAATTAAGATGGGGGTAATTTGGAAATTATAATTATAAAAACCAAGGATGGGTGGGTGAATCTTAACCACGGTTAAGGGGTGTCAAAAGGGACACGTGGCGACCTCAAGGGGTGATATTAAAAAACTTTTTTAATATTTAAAAAACTAAATTTTTTTTTAAGATTTTCAAAAAATAATTAATATTTAAAAAAAACAAGGATGGGTGAGTGAATCTTAACCATGGTTAAGGGGTGTCAAAAGGGACACGTGACGACCTCAAGGGTGATATTAAGAAACTGTTTTTGATATTAAAAAAAATCTAATTTTTTTTTATTTTAAAAATGAATTATTATTTTTTTTTAAAAACCAATGATGGGTGGGTGAATCTTAATCACGATTAAGGGGTGTCAAAAGGGACACGTTGCGACCTCAAGGGGTGGTGTTAAAAAAACTTTAATTTTTTTTTAATTTTCAAAAAAGAATTAATATTTTAAAAAAAACCAAGAATGGGTGGGTGAATCTTTACCACGATTAAGGGGTGTCAAAAGGGACACGTGGTGACCTCAAGGGGTGATATTAAAAATCTGTTTTTAATATTAAAAAAAATCTAATTTTTTTTTTAATTTTCAAATGGAATTAACATTTTATAAAAACAAGGATGGGTGGGTGAATCTTAACCACGGTTAAGGGGTGTCAAAAGGGACACGTGGCGACCTCCATGGGTGATAACCAGATTTTTAAATAATAAATAAATAGTGTTTTAGCGTAGGAATAGTGTTTTTTGAAAATTGAAGGGGAAACTTTGGAAGTTTATACATTTAATCACATGACATCATCATACATTAGCATTTCTGTGAGTTGAGTAACGGTCAGCTCATGGAGGGGATGTAAGTATCATTATTTAAAAAAGTAATAGTACCTAATGTATTTTTTGAAAACTGAAAGGGTCTATGTGTATTTTCGTCAAACCTCTGGGGTGTAGATGTATTTTCTTCAAAAAAATATGTATATTGTTAGTCATGGTATAATTTATGTGGGTAATAATCTATAGTTACTCACGATCATGAAAAGAAATTGAATATTGTGTAATAGCCACAGAAATAATTCCATACGTACTTACCGACAGTAGGCTTTACCATGACTATATGTTTTACCGACGCTCATATTAACCACGGACCACCGACGGATATTGTTCCGTGGCTACAATTAACTTACACCCACGAAAACTGTGAAACTACCCACGGTTTGAAACCATAGGTAAAACCTCGTTTCTTGTAGTGGTAGTTGAAAAATGAAATACTACCGGTAAAGCTTTCAAGGAATGATTGTTCTTAAGATCTATGACTATGAGCAATGGAAGATTCAAATCCTTTAGGCTCCGTTCTTTTGATAGAATTTTTAAAAGTCCGAAACATTAATATTTTGAAACAAAAGGCAAGAGTATGGGAGGAGAGGAGAGATGGTTTCAACTCTTTTACATGTTTTTATTTTGGAGTAAGAGGTAAGAGTATGGGAGGAGAGGAGAGATGGTTTCTAGCTCTTTTACACAATGGTATCTTGAATTTATCAAGTTTAATTTAATTAGAAGTTTCTCAAGTATGGAATTTAAAAAATTCAAAATTTTTGTAGGAGCTTGAAAGTTCCATATTTGTAGAGCTTTTGTACTCTATGGAAAAATATAGCTCTATAAATTAAGTAAAACTAGGTGTGAAACAATGAAAGGTCTAGACTTTAAAAATTCCACCAAAAGAATCAGTAAAGCCATTGCTCCCAAATCAGATCATAACTTGGACCCGAGTCATTCAACTAGCTGAATCGATTTAGCACTCCGACAAGTGAAGCAAGCGAGTCAAATAGCCAATTTGAGTATTACATAAATTTTACAAACTAAATTTGTAGACATTTAAGTAACACATGCTCTAATCGAAAATATGACTCTTAATATATTTGATCTCGATCCCAAATAGTTTGTCAAAGTATCCAAAAATGGCAGCAGGTAAAGTAACAAACACATCAATGGTTGTCTGATCTGTTGTCGAGATTCAATTTTACATCATTTTAATGTGTCATGTTTATTGGAAATAGTTTAGAGAATACAAAGATAGTCTAAGGTAGATTTGAATTTAAAATAGATTATTATCAAATATTAGATTTGATTAGGATTTAATTTGATTATAATGTGGTTATGTTTTTATGTTAAGATTCATATGATCTATACATAATCCTTACTCATGAGTCATTGTAATTATTTAAGTTATTTTCAATAAATTTATTTTCTATCATTTACATTAAGGTTTTTGGAATGCGAAGACAAAAAAGTGATGAAAGATTTGTAACCTCCCTTTCTACATAAACTAATAAAAGATCTCTAGTCGGTCATAGACGCTGCGTAAATTTGGTGTAATTTAATATTTTTTTTATTTTTATTGCATTATTTTTTTACATATTAGACATTAAAATTTTTGTTTTTGTTACCAAAGGATACAAATGGCAGAGAGAGGCAGCAACGGAAACAGGGGGCAAAGATGCGTGACCAGCCGCCGGTTGCACCTCATGTAAGGGACATGAACAAAAGAGTAGGAGACCCCTACCGTTAATACCGAAATGAATGCCACGTGTCCAAAACCCATGTGCGAGCAAAATGGATATTTACCACGTGTACGTGGGCCAACATGGGCCAGCCAAAGCCCGATGCGTGTGTGGTCTCATTGTTTATTCTTTGTTTTGGGAGGCTAATGTCGGCTTGGAGCGACGGCGTGAAAAACTCGGACCCGAGGCGGCTCGGGATTCGGACTCGGCGTTGACAATTAGGTCTAATCGTGTCGTGTAAAAGTCGAGCATTCTTACTTCGCTCGGCGCCGTTGTCTCTACGGAGAGTAGTGTCATCTCTGTTAATTTTAGCCTGGTTAGGTTAAGCTCTTTTCGTCCGGGTCTATTTGTTTGTTTGTTTATACGTCTATAGGTAAACACTCTATTTCCCTCTCTTCCTTTTTAGGACGTAGGTGTGGTTTGAAATTGTAAAGTTCAGGTCTATTTGTTTGTTTGTTTATACGTTTATATGTACTAGTGGGTGGCACTTGCGATGCACGTGAGAGCGAGGGGAAGAAATTAACCACAATTAATAAGAGTTAAAAGGGACACGTGTTAACCCGTAGATGTGATTGAACTCCCTATTATTCTATTTTTTATCTAAAAAGAAGAAGATAAATGTATTAAATCAAAGTTTTGTTTTACATGAGGGTAGTTTTGGGAATTTAGGAAAAATTAGGCTACGCCTACCTCTCTCATTATAATAGTAAAGATATAAAAGGCATTTTTATATTTTAAACTGTTCGATAGAGTTCTATAATGTCTAAAAATAAAGTTTAAATTTTTAATCTTTTGAAAAAGAAATAAACATGTATCTATCGTGTGGGTAGATGACTGAAAGAATATTTTCGTTGTTTTTTTTTAAAATTATTGTTTTGCACATTTATAATTTGTAGATGTCATGACCGTTTTTTTTGGTAAACTATATCTTTGAGGTTTGATCCTAGTACACAATTATTATTCTTATGGTAAATGTTTTCTAAGGGATGTGAATGCATTTTTTTAATGAATGTAATTGATCTTGGATGATAATTTTTGTAGTGAATGTACGTAATTGATATATGATGTAAACATTTAGTACGAAATTTGATGTAGTCGTGGATTCGATATTACTTTTTTCTATTATCAAGAAATATAAAATGTAAGGGATAAATTCGTAAAAAGAATGGGTAAAATGAGAATTTGCCACTAACAAATTCTAATAATTTAGTCGACATAAGCCTATTTGGGCTATGTGCTGGCTCTCTTGAGTGTTGTCTGACAGGTGACCTTATCATGACTACACAAGTCATGATAACTTCAAATGCTTATAAATTAGCAAGAAACACTAGAGAAAGAAGGATGGTGCGGAAGGCAAGAGAGAAAGTAAAGAAAAAGAAAAGAAAAAGAAGGAGAACCGAGAAGCTTGAGTCGCTCACACTCCAACCTCGAAGAACTATGTAGATAGTCGCCCACCTAATTCTCTCATCTTCATTTGATGTTCTCCAACCACTTGATGCTCTCTACGGCCTCACAATCGATTACGGCCATCGGATGCTCTCTCAAATCGGCCATGTCCACCTGATGTTATCCATGAACAGTACCCTTACACCTTGTCAATATATGATGTTTTATGTTTATCTACTTGGTGAAATGTTAAAGTCACACTGCCACTTGCACGACCTGACAATTGATCATTTGCTGAGTGCATGCATACTTGAACTTGTGCCTGACGCTATGAGCTGTACCTGAACTCGTTGTCTATGTGAACTGTACCCGAACTCGTTGTCCGCTGTGAGCTGTACCCGAACTCGTTGTCCGTTGTAAGCTGTACCCGAACTTGTCCACTATCAACTGTACCCGAGCTAGGTTGTATGTGCTTTGTCCGAGCTACGTTGTCTATGCCTTGTCCGAGCTGCGTTATCTGTGCCTTGTTTGAGTTACGTCCTTTGTGCCTCCCGTGCTACGTCTTTTGTGCCTCCCGAGCTGCGTCCTTTGTGCCTCTCATGCTACGTCCTTATGTCCTCTCGTGCTACGTCATTTGTGTCTCCTGAGCTACGTCCTCTACTTCTCCATCGCTCGTCCTCTAGCGCATAACACCAGAGTTCGTCCTCAAGCGCATATGCTCAATGACTTCACGATAAGTATCTCTACACTATCATACTCATATATTTATGTTTTATACTGACTTTATCATCGGAGCTTATTTCAGGGTGCATACCCACCCCCTTAGTTTTATTTGTAGGCAGAGTTTTGCTATCTTCCTTCTATCAGGAAACCAGAGATTGTTACAGCTACTGACGCGTGGCGAGTCCGAGAATTTTCCCCTTCAGTAAATTTATAAATTTATGGATGAAGAATGTTTAAGGGTGATGAATAACTCAGGTGGACCGGTGGTTCTTTGGGCCTTTCCCCAAGTGGGAGTGGGAGGCCCTCGGTTCTATTTTTCACTCCCCCTTTGGAGCCAACCCCATACGGGTTTTACCCAGACTTACCTGTGGCGGGTTCAAGTCGCACCCTCAGGGATTTGTCCTGACCCAAAGGGTTGGGGACACCCTGAGTTCCAAAAAAAAAAAAAAAAAAATAACTCACATGTATTTATGTTCACATGTATTTATGTTTGAATTGGCTATATAAATGATTTTTTTTTTAAATGACATCTAAAATGATGTTTCCAAATACAGTTTTACAAGAAAGCTTGTCTATTGTTGTGTGCTGCGCTGCCAAACAGCTAGCTTCCGAAAAAAAAAATATTTTTCTGACTTTTGACTTTCACAAGATATCAAAAGTTTTGCTATAATTGATTTCTATCGAATTTTAACTTTTTTAGAGCTAAAATATGATAAAGGTCAATTTAAGCCAATTTAAAAATTTATCCAAATGCAACCAGCGTACAACTATTTTAGAGTCAGAATACAAAATAGCCAGAAAGAGATTCCATGCCACCACCTACAGATGGCCATATAGATTCTGCCATAAGGGGAGATCAGCCCCCACTCACAAAAAGAAAAACTAATTTGCCTAAGAGTGTTCATTATCCTCTACAAAACAGCCAGCTCCCATAGAAACCTTCCATTCACCGCCCAGGGCCACCGGGGAGTCGGAACGGTTGTCCAATTTTCAGGTGGCAATGATATAGTCAAGGTCTTGAAATTATAAGATTGATTTCAAAATGCATGGTCAAGAGTTTCAGTTAGAATTTTTTTTTTTAACCAGGAATAAAACTTATGAGGAAAGAACAACAACCGCCCCCATTACAAGGCCTGAAAAAATGGAAAGCAAAGTCATGGTGAGACAGAACTCTGGAACTAACCTAACCCAAGGCCTTAAGTGTTCTGTTCCAACACCTTTTTTAGCACCCGTATTTCGGTTCAGCTTCAAATTGCTCCCAAACCCAGTTCCAGAATTCTGAAAGGGTTGTCAGTTTACCAGTTAAATGCTTGCTTATATTTGAAGAAACACTGCAGCTTTTACCAAAAGAACAACAAACTTGAAATTCAGCCAATGAGTGCAAAGCACCAAACCATCTAAAGCACTGTAGCAGGTTTGATCTAAAATCACATATAAGAACCCAGCTTAGTCTGAAAAATGCACTAACCTTTGAAACTAAAACACCTCTTTTAGAAACATATGTTTCAAGATAGTACCACAATTATCCATTTTCAATTTTCGTTCTGAATTAGAGCATATACTTCTATGACTTTTTAAAAAATAAAGAGAAAAACCACTAAGAAGCCCATAGAAGTCAAGAACATGGATTAGTTAAGGAATGAAGCATAAGACTCTAAACATTGTATCGGTTCATAAAAGCTATATACAAGAATAGGGCTGTACACCTTATATCACTGGCGACGTTTTTATGTATCAGACATGATAATGAAATTATTAACAAGTGGCAATAATGGAGATGAAGATTGCAATGATACAGATGAAGAAAACACGATGATGCCAAAAGACTTGGGCTACAGTAGAATTATTTCTCCAAATGTGTTTTCCCCACTGTAGGTAACATAGAGAAACCCATCTTCATCTTTTCGTTATATATGGTAGACACAGACTTGGGCTACAGTAGAATTATTTGTCCAAATGTGTTTTCCCCACTGTAGGTAACATAAAGAAACCCATCTTCATCCTTCTTTTCGTCATATATGGTGGACATTATTGCCCCTGCAGCAACACAACACAACAGAGGCATGGAGGCAAGCTCGTCATAATATAAAGGCCCAGCTCAATGCTTGAGGCTGTGATGGAGAACAAAGGACCAGATAAAATTGCAAGAGAGTTACCTGTAGGTGGGAGGACGTTATCTACAAATATGAAGATTGCCTTTTCTGCACTCAATTTGATTCTCTTGCGGATTACGTAGACAAATTGTCCCACTGTCAAGTCAGCAGGGACTAGGTACCTGAAAGTTTCAATTCAGGTTATATAAAAAGAATCTCACTACTCTTAACCATATGACCACTGATGTCATGTCCTCCCCAAGCTATCCAACAATGATTTTACTGTAATTATAATAATAATATAGATGCCATTCCAATTTTTGGTCTTCAAAAATAATCCCCAGGGAAAAAAATTATTATTAAGACTACACAGAATGAGAAATTTAGTGATGAGAACAAATTCTATACTTGGAAGATACTGGAAATTGAAGAAATCATACTTGCTACGTTAGGAAGAAGGGGGGAAAGGGGAGGGGGAAGTCAAAACTAAGCAAATGGGGGTTGTCGTTTGCAAAAGTAAGACAACTGAATTCAGACCATAAACATAGAAACTGGAGGAAATCGGAGTAGGCAAACCCATTAGTAGCATGGAACAATGCTTACTTCTTCTTGTCAATGTTAGGAATATCACTTCTTTCCGCTTTCTCCACGATAACCTTAAAATCATAAAAACAGGTTTTTGTCAGACTTGGTTCCTAGGAGAGAATTTGACAATTTATTAGATTCATTAATTTATATGATGGATGGATTACAATTAGGGAGTCACAAAAGCAATAACTGAAATGAAACACTGTTTTTATCAAATCTATAACAAAGATACACCATTCCCCAAGAAGCTTGACAGAATTGACATCATCGGAATCTGTGATCATTCTTAAACTAGCACATGCATAATCATGAAACTGCAGACTGGCCACAGACTCGCCCCATGTTTCAAAAAAGGGTGCAATTACATCAAAGAAATGGCAAATATATGACCAGATTTTTTATTTTTTTGAACTGGGCAAATATATGGCAAGATTTTTTTTGGAACAGTTAAGACAGTTTGGGTCTTTGGGATGACCCTTACCAACATTTAAAACAAAAGAACAATTTCTTTTCAAGTGGTAGGCTTACTGACCAATTTGTTTTTCATCTTCTTTCCGGTTAGTAAGCTTGGGGCTTGGTAGGACCCTACCGGCAACTAAAATAGAAGATTATTATAATCAATGTTTCATTCTATTTCAACAGTAAGCTAAGCACTATTAGAATATAATTACTCTACTATCCGGTCAATTACACAGGCTACTATGGTAAACAAGTGGCCCTTGTTATGATAGGAGATCTAGACAATATCAATCCAATGGAGATTCAAATCTCAACAATCATAACCGTGAAATTGGAAAGAATGGCCCTTGTCACATAGGAGTAGTTTCAAAACAATTAGAAAATCCGCTGGCAGGCTTCAACTCTTTTTCAAAACATTTATAGTCTTAAAACTCATGCATTAACTTTATAATCCTCTTGTTGCATGTTATAATCAGTCTCCAATAAAAATTCATACTTTGAAGGTGAGAAGTGCAAATCTAGGGCCCGTTTGGCATCGTTCCGGATCAGAAACAATTTTGTGCTTCGGAACGGTCTGATTTTTCTTGGAATAATTCTGTTCTTAAAACCCGTTTGGATACAGTCACCCAAAATATGTTCCGAGGAACAGAAACGACAGAATCTCGTTTGGATGACAAAAAAAAAAAAGGATCACTCTTCCATCTCCTTACACTCAAATGCACCAACAAATCCCACATGAGAGTATTTTCTACATAATACTTGTATTTATGCACCAAAAAATTCCATGCTACCTATTCATCCAGCCCAGTTTTTGGTATCGGCTTCGTACATATTATTTTGAGTAGTGATACGCGTGTGGTGAGTATTTAAGAGGGGGACATCCACCAATGAGGTGGTGCCTTAAGTTTGGAAATGGATTTCATGGGTACCTTAACTATTTCCCTATTATTTTTGTTTTAAATTTGATGGTATCGGGTTGTGATACCCCAAAGTTTAACAGTTTTGTAAGAACCTATACTCAACTATTGGGGAGAAACAAATTACTCTTGCTTTATTGGCTAATTAATTTCAGTTAATTGCCACCATGTTATATTGATCCAAACCACGATATTCTTCGTGGGCAATTCACCAAACAGTTGATATGCAAGTTTTAAATTCCCATTATCTACGTTCATTCTCAACAGCCCTACCTACAAAAGCATCACTTTCAATTTCTAAAATAGCCAAATCCAGTTTTTACAACATTTGCATGATTTCTTCTCCTTCCTAAAGATCACACCCGGTAACAAAGGCCTTAATTAAGAATACAAAAGGTATGGCTATTGGGTTTGATGCCTGCCTCAAGCATCTCTTTATATAGTAAAATAAGTGGGTCTGTAAAACTTCTATCCTTCTCTATGGGTTTCTTGATCCGGTGTTCCATATGAATGGATTGGTGCTAATGATTTTGGAGACGATCTACTTTGAGCATAATCAGTTTCTACGAGTGCAGGAAAAGATAGTAATCGACTAGTAGAAAATGGGATGGACGATGATGCAAATTGACCTTGATGTAGAGGCTTTGGACAAATCAGCCCTGGAGAAATTGAGAACCAAGCTCACATAACAACAACACCTCTTCAAGGAGGAGGAGGAGGAGATTGTACCGGCGTCGGCGTCGGCCGGAGCCGTTTCCGGCGTTAAAGGTCTGCCGGATCTGGTTCAACTCTTTCGCCGTTCACTGCTCCCCTTCACCAGCGCTTTCCCTTATTATGTTAAAAAGTTGCTTTTTGAGTTTTTATCGGGAACACGAAGCCCGTGCATTTCGTTCCGTTCTGAGAAGCCACTTTTAATTGTTCCGCAATTTCTGTGCCCAACCACTCCGTTCCTTCTTTCGGAACAATAAATAGGTGAAGCCAAACGCATTTCTGAAAGTGGGCCACGTTCCGGAACGCGAAATCGTTCCGCGAGAACGATGCCAAACGGGGCCCTAGTTTGTACAAAACAGATCCACCAGATTCTCTAATGTTCCCTATAGTCATTACCCTATTTTGTCTCACAAATTCTTTCTACTCTCCATATCCCTCAAAACCACCAGGAAAAGATTCATAACTGAGCCCCAAGTACACTAAAAACACTTGGCATAAATTTCTAATATCTGCCACTTTCTATCCTTCTCTGATACCAATAAGTTAAATCTTAGCAAAGACTTGAGAGTACATTCCTAGATTCTTTTTGCTGATTTTCCTTTACCTTCACAAAGGATCTAAATCGAACACAACTTTCATTTTCCATAACAAAATATACCTAAAGATTCCTACTCAAAAAGAACGTGGAAAATAGTAGGTGCAAAATCTGCTTGAATTCACATAAAATGTTTCAACTTTCGACATTCAATTTATCTGATTAATTAACACCAATTACCAATATATGAGTTTTGGCATCATTTGAAGATGTTCAAAAAGCTCTTAACAAAATCCGGGGCCACAGACTAATCACAACACTTCATTAAGGATCACATAACCACTTTGGCATCATCAGTGAGCCTAAATAAGTTATGATGTGTGACAAATGAAAGAACCACCTGATTGTAGAACCCAACTTGCTCGAAATTTCATTTACTTGTGTATTGCATGCATGCATAGCAATGTTTTAAAACGTGAAGGCGTGAGGCAAGTGTTATGACCTCGAGATGCGTGAGGCATAAGCCTCAAGGCGTGAGGCGTAAGCCTCATAAGAAAGCTTCACGCTCTCCCATTTTAACAAAACAAATAAAGAAAAATTGCAAAAAGATTCAAAAAGTTAATGAAAGATTATAGTATATATACATATATATATATATATATATATATATAGAGAGAGAGAGATATTTATATATATAGTTGTATTCGTGTACATTGTGACTGTTCGTGTGGGCGCACACATACACATTAATCATATACATTAAGCGAGCTTCAAGGCATGAAGTGTGTGCCTCATGGGGTATAAGCCTCAAGGTGTTTTCTTTAAGTCCCACCCCGAGGCGAGCCTCGAGATGTAACCGTTATACGCTTTTTAAAACACTGATGCATTGTGACAAAGTCGGGGTTCGTGAATAATTTGACAAGGGTCAAGTTCGAAATTTTTTTTAAAAATCTCAAAAATAATTGTAAAAAGATATCCAACAATATGATTAGATAATATACAAAATAAGTTTTTTACTTTGTCGAACTAAACGAATTATTGTAAAATTCGTGAATAATTCGCGAATTATTTGAGAATAATTCGGCAAAACCTAAAATTTGCAAATACTTCGGCACACATAAAATTCGTGAATAATTCGTGAATTTTTCAAAAATTATGAGAATTTTGTTACTATGCATCATTGCATGTGAACTTGCTTCAAGGTAGATTTAAGTTAGATTTTGCACAATATTGGGGCAGGATGTCAACGTACAAGATAAGGTTATCCCATTTTCCTTTTCTTCATTAGGAGATACATTAACATTCACACTCCAAAAAGCCATCAAGGCATTGTAGTCGGCCCAGTGAACCCGACATATTGTCAATTCCAAGAGATGATCTGAATAACATATGTATACAGATATGCATTCCAAACCCTACCACTGATAAGACTTCAGCCCATCTCGGCATGTGTCCATCTATAACATTCTACAGATTCAGGAGCAACAACTCTGAATTTTTTCTTTATTTAGATTTTTGCAAATTGTAAAATCTTCGATATGGGAAAAATAAGATTAATTTTATATTTTCTCTAGTCATTAAGCACACCTATGTTGTCAAAAGAAAGTACCTAGGCAGTCTCCATGGGTAGGAGTAAAACCGCCTCGACAAACCTAAAATAGGTACTCGTCTAGGCATGTTTTTCAGCAAAGCCTAGAACACATAAGGCAAATTAACATTTTAAGAAATATTAAAACAGGGTTTTAAGACCCTCTAACTTCAATGTCTTAACCCTCTTTCTATTACAAAGACTACTTACAAGGTTTTCCATCAATCAGGTTTATTTGATCAATCAAGAACAACACATCGAATGTTTTCTCTATAAGAGGGTAGTCAAAATGGCAATGCCTAGACCATTGCATCGCCAAGACACGACCCCTATTGCATAATCTTGATCTAAGCAGGCACTCCCAAAATTAATATAATTTTAATTGAAAAGGTAAATTTTGGTCGCTAAGGCATCGCCTAAGCAATGCCTCGCCTAGATAACCACCTATCACCGAGGCATCTCCTAGACACTTGAACTACATTGCTCTATATGATGGCCTGATGGGAAAATAATCAAAGGTGAGTTTTCTTTTCTTTTCTTATTTATTGATAAAAACAACATTAACAAAAAAATTTGAGGTTATGCTTCCGTATCATTTTTGTCTTAAAAACCTCATAATTGAATCTTTCCAATCTCTTATCTTATTTTTCCTTATAAGAAGCGTCATTCTTTTTGTTGTTTCACATATGGTTATTGCCCAATGAGTTGTCATTTGTAGTTTTATAGACTATTCTTGGCACATGGATTTTTATGCTAAATTAATGGTATGTATTATACTATTATTATATAACTCACATATGCTAAGAAATCTAAAAAAAATAAAGAATTTAAATAAGAAATTTTATTTTCTTAACTAATATTCAAATAACAGGGTTGCCCAACTCACCAGGCGAGTACCTAGGCAAGCAGCCAGGTCCAATGCCCAACCGAGCCCAGGCGTTTTGACAGCAATAAGATATAATGATATATCATATGATACATAACCAATTATAAAATCCAGGATAAACTTATTACTGTGTAAAGAAACAACTTTCTAACTAAGCTTCTTACTGTAAAAGAAACAACTTTTTAACTAACACTTACTCTCGGCAAAGCGGTACACAAGTCAGAATCAATACAATAATACCCTATTTTGAGCAACATAGAGTAGAACAGATTGTGAAACCCCCATAGGAGGAATTTCATAGTGTAATGGTGACAAGGAAATAGTTATGCAAAACAATTCAATAAAAATCAAGCAAATCAGTAAAGAAAATAACAAGAGGTATCCAAGGCAATCTTGTAGCTCAGTAACTATTTTCAAGCAAAAAATAATAGCAATAATAAAATAAAATAAAAATAGTAAGCTTATAGGTTATACACTTATGAACAAAGGCTTTTGCAGAAATAATTCCAAAAATTCAATGGCACATGCTGTTAAAATCCATTTCCAGCTCACACATCCCCAAAAAGATAATAAAATAGCAGAAATGCCTTTAAAAATTCATTCATTCTCAAGCAACCTTTCTACGTTATCCGCTTTGCCAATATATAAGATATTCAACAGCTAAAAGACAGTAATTGAAACTTAGCTAAGTATGCAAGCTAGGTTTACGAACTTGAAATATTGTTCAAAACTCAGAAAATAATTAGAAGCCAAGGGAACACAGCTAAAAGACAGTAAACAAAACTTGGCCAAGTATGCAAGCAAGGTTTAAGGACTAGAAAATATTGTTCAGATCTCAGAAAATAATTGGAAGGCAAAGTAACACAACCAGTTCAAGTAAGTCTCAAGTCCTTACTTTAAAGCATTGTAAAAAAAAAAATCAAAATTACAGAACCAATATAAAATCATCATACATATAGGACAGGAATCAAGACAGGAAAGATTGGCATTGGCAAACAATGCTTAATTCTCACCGGAATCCTATCTGGGTATTTCTCCCTAATTCTAGCAGCCTCAGCACGCCTTTTCTCTGATAATAAAAGACCATATAAAATTCAGACGACGAGAAAAAAAAATAGCTTTTCATACATCCAAAGAATAAACAAGCCTGAAAAAAAAGCATCTATCCACCACATGACAAGCCCAGTGCATACCAAGGTTATGCTCTTGCTTGAAGCAACTTTTCGCCATTTCTCTCGAAATTACTGCATAAGAAAAATTAAACCCTCGACTGCAATCAGACATGGAGGGGAAAAAAGATATATATTTACATAATTAAGATGAGGTGTTAAAGCAAGCCCGGCATCCCCTACTCTCAGCTAAAAACCAACACCTGTTAAAGCAAGGACAGGTGTTGGCTTTTGGCTGAGAGTAGGATATGCCTGAAAGTAGGGCTAGCACTGCTTAAATAAGATTGCTACAATCAAAATTATGCAAAACACGAAATTCAACATTAAGAAAAGAAAAACAAGAAATCCCATCTAAGTTCAAGAAAGAAAACGAAAAATTCACAACATGCAAGAGGTAAGAACTTGTCTTAATCAATCCAAAAGAATCACGAAAAGCAAAGCAAAGGAAAAAAAATTCATTCAAGTAAAATATGAGAACAGACGCGAAATTAATCAAATTATTAACCATGAACCCTAAATTCAAGAACATCAAAGACGCCGAAGAACAGAAGGAAAAGAAAAACATTCCAATCCATTACCAAAAAAAAAAAACTACGAAGAACACGTGATTACAAGCATCTCGTAATCTCAGAGGACAATCCGATCGATGAATCGATCAATGAATCAAGAAATCGATGAATTGATCGAAGAAACAAGAATCGATGAAATCAGAAGGACAAAAGAAATCAAAACAAAGAAATTAAGATAAGAAAATTTGAAACCCTAACCTTGCAAAAGCTGTGGTTTGATTGACAAGATAAAGATGACGCATTTGATTGCGCTTCTATATATATATATATATATTAATTTATGAGTCCAACAGCTTTCGTGTCTCTTCTCTCTGTCTACGTTTCTTTCTAATCTGTTTTTGTTTTGACGAGTTTACCCCCCATGACGTCAACTGTTTATTCGCGTAATTAGGAGGGTAATTGTGTAAAAATAAATGGTACCTCGTTGTCTAGGTCTTCCACCGAATATCAATAAACGGTTGGGTCGATTTGTTTCCATTTGGTTCCTTTCAGATCCGGTAACAGTAATGAATACCTCCATCAATACACGCCATGTCAATCCAACCATCCAATGAGCTCATTAGTTCACGTCTCCTTTTTACAGACTGATGACTGCGGTTTAGATTCAATCACCCATCGAATTCATTGATCTGCCGCACGTCTTAAAACCTAGCCATGTGGGATGGGACTGAATGTGGGGCCATTGGTACTCGTTTGTAGGTGCCTGTTAAAAAACAGAAGAATTCATTGTCCTATACTTTGGTTTAAAACAATATATATTAATTATAATTCAATTAAGTTTAACCATAGTTAAAAGAGACATGGTGACACAGATATCTGCTAATCTCTGCTCCTTTTTTATCCCCTAAAGCATAGGGGTTAGTTTAGCGGGGAGAAAGCTTTTGATTTCTCCACTACTTAGATAATTGGACCTTAGTAACCCTAACCTCACTCCCACTCTCAAATCTCACTCTCGTGGGCTTGAGAGTAAAATCACCTCAAGAGCAAAGTTTCAACTTTTGTAGAGTAAAGTTTGTTATATTGATCTTCTAATTGAATGTAGAATTATACATTTAATGCATCAATAATCCTCTTATTTACCGTGATATAACTAAAAAGTTATTAAGCTTGAAAGAGTTTTAGGGAAAACTCAACTCTCCAAAACGTAAGAGATGAGAAGTATATTGATTATTTATATTGTTTACAATAAACATAAAAGCATCCTAATCAAATTAGGAAACTATTCGAGAATAGAATAAAGAGTATTAAGATTGTTTCTCTCGTGCCAAATCTTTCCTTGTAGAGATTGACTCAATAGGAGTCTTTCCTTGTAGAGATTGTGACTCAATAGGAGTCTTGCACATACGGCTCTTCTCATCCACAAGTACCAATAACTTTGGCGGAAGCAAATCTGTAGTTTCCCTATTAATAACGTCCCAAAATCTTATATTGGTCAGATAAGAATTTGGATTGTTACCTGCATATCCAACTTGTCTTAACAACATATAAGACATATAAAAACACGAGTCTTAAAATTTTTTCAGCATTAAACATAAATCAATTGATAATCCTTAAATTTTCAACATCCAAAATAAATGACCAATCCTACTATAATTTAATCCGATCATCTCATGTGATCATAAATTAAGAACTGAAATCCAACCTAAGCAACATCATTAAAACTGTTTGAATATAACTCTTTTCAAATTAAACTATTGACTCCTCAGTAGGGTCGTATATCTAAATTTCATTCCCTTTCAAGATAATCACCTTCGAGCTCCTCTTCGTACTCTTCCTTAATCCATGATGCTGGAGCACAAATGTCAAATCATGAACCTACCAAATAATAAAAGTTTGATTGAATATTAAAATTACTCAGTGGATGCAAGACATAATTAACAATATAGTTAATAGTCATTTTCAGTCATGACATAATTCATAATATCAGAGTGCAGAAATATAAAGTAGTTCGTATAATCAGTCTATGATAAATTCATACTCACGACTCGTGTAGACTTATGATGCATATGCAGACTCATGTTCATGTATACTAAGTTCATAACATTTCTTACAATAATCATTTTAATTTCCATTTCCATACCAGGGTTCCAAAGTCCATATAAATTTTAGGTCTGTATTATAATTTTCATGTCATCATTTTAGACTGATCACTGTGAACGTGTGACAGAATTAACGCGCATCTGAATCAGCGTGCATCAAACATTCATGACATTTCAATATTACCAATTTCGTACCAGGGTCATAAGTCCATATCAAATCTAAGGTCCGTACCATCTACATGTAAATTTTAATGTTCATATCAATGCGCATATCCGTATCATCTGTATGTAGAGTCATGCTCATATCCGTACCACCAGGTCTATACTATTCGTATCAAGATTTCTACTAGTCATGGATACATATGCAGACTCAAATACATGAACTCATACAGACTTATCATCATCCCATGTTGTGTGACTTGTGCTTGATTGTAATAAAAGATGCAAAGTTAGACATAATTTAACGGATGAAATTACACTAAAATACTTGGCTATTAACATGATATTATCATAATTCATTTTATGGAGATAAATTAATATAGTCTAAATTGCGAAATCAGAAATCCTTAATCATTTTTATAATCATAACTCAAATATATGTGTATATCTCATCCTCCATATAATATTCCACAATTTTCGTTCACATTCTTCCTTCATATTTAATCCAGATCTATTATATATTAGAGTCAGTCTATGGGTACTCCCAATTATACTCCTAAATATACTCCCTAATCTTAACCGTTTATAACAAACCATTAAGGGTCAAGATTTTAATTTGCTTATTTTGTCTTTTTTCTATTGCCACATCAGCTGAAATCCTAACCGTTTAATAATTGAGATAAACAGTTAGGATTAGGGAGTATATATGGGAGTACACTTTGGGAGTATCCCTAGACTAATTTTATATATTATCTCTTAACAACAAAACAATTAAAAACATTATCCATGATTGTTATCGATATCCTTTCAATTATTCCATATCAATCTTTAGATCTAAACCTTAAAACTACGTGATATAAAATTGAGGGTTTATCTACACTCATTCTTGATATACAATTAAGAGTTTATCTACACCTGTTCTAAATCTAACACTCAGGGGTTTCTCTACATTCATTCTATATCTAAAAATTTAAAGATTTATCCACTCATTCTTGATCTAAAAACACTAAGAGTTTATCTACACCCATCTTGATCCACAATTAACAATCCTATCAATTAAATTGTCAATTATACAAAGCATCTTACTTAACACGGTCGTTTCCCTACGATCAATCACTTGCGAATGATCTTGGGTCGTGATATCCAAGTTCTCCTTCCTCTCCGATTAGACCTCCTTGCAAAATCTAAGGTTTTCTTTTCTTAGATCTCAAAAAACTCTTACAATTCCCCACTCTCTCTCTCTCTCTCTTTTAAGTTTTGAAGCCTTTGGAAATCCTAACTCACAAGTCTAAATGGATATTTATAGAGTTGGGGGACCCAAGGGAGTTAAAAGGTCGAATTTCTCAATTTTCCGGAAAAATCATTGTTCTGGATGATCGATTGCCACTGTGCAGCAATCGATCGGCGTTGGGCGATCGATCGCCACCATGCGGCGATCGATCGGCCATGTTGCCAATTTTTTTTTAACTCTTTTGTTACTTTTTGATTTTCTTTTATTTCATGCAATTTATTCCTAAAAAGGTCTATTAATAAGCGAATTATTTGGGTTTTAACTTCGAGATATCAAATATAAATTTCCATATATATGAATAATGAATTAAAATTAGGCACATTTACCTAGAAATTCATAGAATTAGCACGAATGCCGAGAAATAAAAATTGAGGCCACTACATGTGACCACTAATTTAAATGAAGATAATGATTTTATCAATTCTTTCTTATAGCTTAGAAAGTGAAAAATGATATATTTGCATGTACAAGTAAATTTCAAGAACCATAAAGTGTGTATATATGTATACCGGTGCTCTCGACCATATCATAAATTGAAATTTGATGCTCCTGCTGCCACTCTACACTATGCTACACTATGATTACTTAGGAGAGGCTCCGGCCTGACCATTGAAAGTCCTAATCACTGTCATCCCGTTAATAAACAAATTTTAAGAAAGAAGTCTCAAATCCATAACTCATCCCTCTTGAAACAATTAAATAAATATTAAATTTTTTATATTTTAATTTTAAAAATAGAAAATGCCACTAAGATTAATACTGTTAGGTCATAGGGTAATTCGAACTTGTTTTTAGGAAGGCATGATCCTTGGACATTAAATATTTTGGGATGTCCTAGAGTCCATGTTACTTCTTCATTCTATGAAAGACTTTTCATTCATCAAGTACAATTACTTGATGCAAGTAGGAATCAATTGTATGATTTCATCAAGTAATTTGACTCAAGTAAAATAATTAAAAAAAAAAACTTTTACAGGATGAACATGTAACAGACTCTAGGGTATCCTATAATTTTTGACGCCCCAAAATTACGCCTTCTTGAGAACGTTCTTGGGTTTCCCTACGTCCATACGGTGTCAGTAACATATCTCATTTTAATAATATTGATGCTTATCAAGAAGTATTGCGCTACAGAGTTGAAAATTATAAACGAATGCATTTGAAGGAATTGAGGTTGATCCAATAGATTATAATTATAAATAAAAGAAAGTAAATAGAGATGATTTGAACATGTTAGTGAAAGTTAGGATGACACCAGCGAAGAGAGAATTGATATACATTGAGTCTATAAAGGAATAAATGAAAATATCAAGTAATTCATATATGGACAGAGTGAGGAGTCATATATGGAGAGAGTGAGGAGACTTGGACAGTAACCCAAATCATGATTTTTATTAGAAAGGATTTGGTGAAATAAGATTCATGCTTCAACTCCAATATATGGATAAGATACTAATGATGATAATAATAATATTTTGAGGAAAGCTAGTCCTACTCTCAAGCATTCCATACTCTCACCAAAAACCAATACTTGTCATTGCTTTTAATCAAAAACCAACACCTGTCCTTGTAGGGACAAGTGTTGATTTTTGGCTAATAGTAGGGATTGCATGAGAGTAAGGTTAGCTCGCCTATAATATTTTCACATAAAATTCATTCATTTAGTAAGAATACTAAGTCTAAATTTTTTTAATCGAATAATTAGTAACATAATCTCCTAGATCTCAATTGTTTGATTACGTCTATAATCAGATATGTTTTAGTTAAACCCCAGAATTAATGTTGACATAAACTAAGTCTTAGAAAAGATTATATAAAGCTGGCAATATGTATGGTCATTTGATGTGATTTTGTAGCTATTAGATAGTTTGAAAAATCATAGAGGATCTAAAGTGAATTGTTTAAGGTAGTAAGACTCATAGCCCGACCCAAAATTGATCAATTACAAACTGGTTGATTTTAGGAGGGATTACTACACATTGATCTTGAAATCTTATAGCTTACCTTTTTCTTGGAGAAAAAAGTTTTAGTTTTAGGGAAAAAAGGAGGTTATAAGGTGGCGTTTGATAACACTAATCTAAATAGGTAGAGCTTATTTAAAAATTAAACTTAGTTGGATTTTAGATTGTTAAATTGAAGGTTAATTGGATGTCTAGATCTTTTTGAAACAGAGGTTTTGCCTTAAAAGTAATAAGGAGACATGAGCTACTTTTTTCTTTACAGGTAAAACCTCTACTTCGAAAAGATGTAGACATCCAATTAACCTTTAACTTCACAATCTAAAGTCTAAATAAGCTCTACCTATTTAGATTAGTGTTACCAAATGCCACTTAAGTATAGGCATTAGCCTGGCCACTGAAATCTTTAATCACTATCATCCCGTTAACAAACAAATTTTAAGAAAGACGTCCCAAATCCATAACTCATCCCTTTTGAAACAATTGAATAAATAGTAAATCATTTATATTTTAATTTTAATAGAGAAAATGCCACTAAGAACGTTAGGTCATAGGACAACTCAAGACCATCGCGATCCTAGTTAGGACTTCAAAATTTTGGGATGCCCTAGGGTCTCTGTTACTTGTTCATGTTCATCTGATGAAAGACTTTTTCTTCATTAAATAAAAGAACTTGATGCAAGTAGGAATCAATTGTATAATTTAGTCAAGTAATTTGACTCAAGTAAAATAACTTAAAAAAAAAAATAAAATTACAGGATGACCATGTACTAAAGACTCAGGGTGTCCTCTAACTTTTGACACCCTAAAAATATGTCTTCCCGAAAATGTCCTGGGTTGTCCTTCGATTATACGATCTCAGTAACATTTTTCATTTTAATAATGTTTATGCTTATCAAGAAGTATTGTGAGATAGAGTTGAAAATTATAAAGAAAATGCATTAGAAGAAATTGAGGTATATCCAATAGATTATAAATAAAAGAAAGTAAGTAGAAATGATTTGAAAATGTTCCGACAAGAGTTAAAGAGTAAAGAGTGAATTGATATAAGACTGAAGAGTGGAGAGTGAATTGATATAAGTTGAGGCTATAAAAAGATAAAAGGAAATGACCAAATAATTCATATATGGAGGTGGTGTGAAGAGACTTGACAGTTACCCAAGTCATGATTTTTATTAGAAAAGATTTTGTGAAATAAGATTCATGTTGTCAACTCCAATATTTGGATAGGATACTAATGATGTTAATGATGTTGATAATAGTATTTTGAGCAAAGTTAGTCCTACTCTCAAGCATTCCATACTCTCATAAAAAATCAACACTTGTCATTGTTTTCAATCAAAAATCAACACAAGTCCTTACAAGGACAGGTGTTGGTTTTTGGTTAGGAGAAGGGATTGCATGAGGGCTGGCACGGCTCTAATATTTTTATATAAAATTCCTTCATTTAGTAAATATACTAAGTATGTAATTATTAATTTAATAATTAATAACATAGTCTCCTCTACGATCTCAATTTTAATGCCGACTTAAACTAAGTCTTAGAAAAGATTATATAAAACTGGCAATATGTATGATCATTTGATGTGATTTTGTAGCTATTAGATAGTATGCAATCATAGAGGATCTAAAGTGAATTATTTCATGTATCAAGACCCATAGCCCGACCCAAAATTGATCAATTATGAACTGGTAGATTTTAGGAGGGATTACTATACATTGATCTTGGAATCTTATTAAGTTGGCTTACTCTTTTGTTAGAGAAAAAAAGTTTTTAGTTTTAAGGGGGAAAAAAGGGAATTTATAAGTATTAGATTGTATGTTTATTCCCTCTTGCTTGCTTGTGCGAATGGCAATGTGTGTATCTTTTCATGTCCTTGGTATGATGGGACGGCTCAACTTCAAATGCTAGGCGCTCTAACCCATTAACTCATGAATAAATGCAAATACAACTAATCAGGTTGTAGCCTTATTGCAATTCCAAAAAGAATAAAAAATTGATTCAATATATATGAAGGTGGAATCATCAAGAGAATGGTAAGGGTAGGTAGATGAGTTTGTGGATCAGGTGGAGATTATAAGGGGTGAGATCCACTTAGGATGATGGAAATGATTGTCACTTTATCAATCCCTCTTAAGCTCATAATAGAGTGGCCTTTATTAAAAGATAGTGGAAGAGGCTTAGGTTAGTATTAATTAACTATTAAAGGTCTGAAATTCAATGAATTTAGGTTTCTAGTATCATTAGCTTTGACTCTGATTCTTCTTTTATCAAAGACTTTGATTCAGTTGATAAGGTTTTCTAAGTACTAAAAACGAAAAAAACAATGAGAGATGTGAATAGTGCCTCGGTCCGTATTAACCATCATATGAGATAAAATTGTTTTTATTAATTTCTTAAAGATTGTTTGCTTGGAGGGGAAATATAGACTAACTTCTTCTTTTTTGCAAAAAAGAGGTTATTCTTCACATTTTGGCTTGATGGAAAATAAACTTTTTTGTAGGAAATATAATTGCCAATATTACTTTATTTTCCCTTCTACTTTGAGGGAAATGAAAGAAGAGTTGCTTTGCCTTTTTTTTTTTTGGAAAGAAATAAGGGGTTTCTTTTTGCTACTTCGTAGGGCCTCTTGAATGCTTTCTTTTTTTTATATCAGGTATCATTTATTTAAGGTTAATAGGTTTGGATTAGTGAGCATATCAACTATCTCACACAAGGAACTCGAAACCTAGTTCATTCTCACATATATACATTCCTACCACTGGGGCAATCAGGGAAGTGTGCAAGGCCTAGTTGCATGGAAAGGGTATGATTAAGGTTGTAAGCGGATTGGATTTTGGATCCGATTAAAGATCCGACATATCCGAATTCGATTTGCTAAATTATAATTTTGTTGATATGAGTTCGACTCCGATTATTTAGGTAAGATTCAAATTTAAACCAAATCTGTAAAAAATTTAAATTAATTTTAAGCATGATAAAATCTATGAAAATTTTAATAAATACTTCAAATAAACGTATACAAGCACACACATATTGCACATATCATTGCATCAAATCTTATTAAAGATCATATCACCATAGATTTGAATTTGATATGATTATAATTAAATTTTAAAATCAATATATGTATTCCATCCAACGAATCTACAATCAAATTAATATTTGTTCTAATTAGATATGATTGATCCAATCTTTCTCTAATTGATTGATAGCCCTAAGTAGGATTTGGTGGAAAGGATGGACCTTTTGGTCTTGACAATTTAGATATTATGTCTAAATAAGGTACCACTACATAAATTAAATATCAAAAATCTTTTTTCTTTTTTTTTCCATTTACCACATCATCTTTAAATGTTATCCCCAATTTATACATATCCTTTTATTTGTGCATTTTAATCATTTTGCTTAAACAAGGCTCTTGATAAACTAAAATGGGAGGACGCAACTCTTGACGGTTGAGATAAAGCATTAATAAAGAAGAAAAGCCAAGTACATCAAACAAGAATATCCAACTAGAAATGCTTTCAAAGTAATATTGATTTATGGATTGGTAAGCTGAAGTACTTTTCACTAGAATTTGGATGATTTATAATTTTTTCTTTCAACTACAAATGAGTGAATTTCATTCATTTCTTTGCTTGGATGGTGAAGGTGTGCCCCTCTATTACAGGAGGTCCCGTGAACAAGTCCTAGAAGGTGCCCTTCAGTTGAAAGAGTCTCAAAACTCCCAACTATTGGTTGCAGTTCTCACCAATTTCATTTGAACTCGTTTAAACAAGCCAAGATTGAGCTGGACCTTATTTGATTTGGTTTAAATGAAATATATATAATATCTGTTGATAATATTTTTATATTAATATATTATAATACTTATAATTTTTTTTTACCAACAATAAATAAGTTTATTAAAAAATAGTAACAAATGAAAGTCTGAGAAGTTAAAAGCAAAACACTTAACCCTAGCACTATATTCTACTCTCTGAGCTGGAGGATTATCTTCAAATCTTATTCTTGTGTAATTAATTTTTTGTAGTTTCTTATATTTTAATTTAATAATATAAAATGTTATTAAAATTAATCAAAATAATCTTAAAATTCAAATCAAGCCAACCTGATCGGCTTGAATTAAGTTGGAGCTCAATCAAGCTCGTTCAAAGGAGGACTCGAGAGCCTGAACATTTGACAGCATGTTCAATCCAAGCTCAGCTTGGGCAAGCTCATCTCGAATAGAGATCTAGTGACGAGTCTAGTCTCAACTTACCAACTCAATACATTATATTATATTAAAAAAACAAAAAGAAAGATATAACAGCACTATTGTCTTCAATATAATATTCTTGGTATATTCTTTTTTTTATATCTGATTTTTCTTGGTATATTCTTAAACAGCTTTGTTTATGGTGTAATCTCTAATTTCGTCCACATAAACTTCAAATGGAAATTGATGGGAATATGCCCATCATCTAAACAGGCAAACCCAATTGATGGTATCCTCTGATGGGTCCCAGATGCATATCGTCGTGATCATACTCATGGGGCCCAGCAGTGGTTGATTATTTACTCAATTGTCCAAACCAGAATCTCATCCATGACCAACGGGGAAAGAATCACACAGCATACTATTACTATGGGGCGTTTGGTTTGTTTTTTTTTCCTCCAATTTAATCACTTAAAATCAATTATAAGTGATTTTAGACTCAAGGATCTTGTTTTGATAACTCAGAAAAAGCGTAGAATTAATTTATCAAAAATCACATTATTTCATATTGAGAGGGAAATTTTTTTTAACTACCTAATAAAAGACAAGTATGCAACTGTCATAGTTCTTGAATGACGATTGAACTTACGGCACCTTAGCGGTAACTCTACAATCATTTGAAATCATATGAATGTTATTCTTATTATTTGAATACTGAAAAAGGTAACATCCTGACATTCATATGAGTTTTATGCAAATATATATAGCATCAGCAGGTAATATTTACAGTTATAAAGTTGTATTCATTTCATTTCTTCATACAATTTTTCTTTTAAATATAATATTAAATCATTGTAACTGTAATTGTTGATATTGGATATCCAAACATGATGAAATTTCTTACAACATATCGTGAGTGAATTGTACCATCATTCACATGACTAAAAGTTACAAAAATCCTACTAACCCAATGACATTGGATATCCAAACATGATGAAATTTCCTACACCATATCGTTCGTACCATCATTTACAGGACTATAAGTTATAAAAATCCTACTAACCCAAAGAACTATTTAATCGTGCCCATTCCTCATTAGGGAATGTAATTGAACAATGCTTTGGAGTATTGAAAGCTTAGGTCTGATGCATGTTTTGATTACCTCTCTAACCAAAAAAAGAGAGTATTGAAAGCGTGTTCTCTGATCTTAAAGTACATAACATACTCATTTCTTACACAAAGAGACAGACTATGGCATGTTGTACATAACTTCATCAGACAAAAGGCAGTGTGGATATCTTATAATAATGGAAAATTAGGCATTGTGTGCCATACACTTTAAAAACAGGATTGTGGTTTCTTGGTGCGTAGAGATAAAATGAGAAACTAGTCAATTTGTTAAAAATCAATTTTTCCTTATGTCTATGAAGCAAACAAGATTATTCACATAAAATCACTTTTCTGTCAAAAAAACTGATTATTTACAGAGTGAACCAAACAATATTATTTGCGACTGATTATTTGACAGTTGATTTGTGCACAATCAATACTTACCACAATTGATTTTGGATTATAGAATTCAATCCAAACGGGCCCTCACAGTAGAGGTATCTGCTATTAGGTACACTTACATGGTTCAATGTCTCTGTGCTCAACCAACAGCCAACCTGTACCAGTGCCTCACATTCAGAGGGAGAACGTTGTAAACCTCACATTGGGACGATCAGTAAAGTATAATGGACGAATAGAGAAAAACGATTCATTGAATGAGTATAAACATATGATCTGCTCGAGGACCTGTATAGGATCAAATCTGAGTCCTTTCACCTTATAAATTTAGGTGGGACACAGCAATTGGTCAGACAAACCTTCTGCATTCACATCTTATGCCCCATAAAAGGCCTGCAAGGGGCAATCGCCTCTCTTATGGTCCAGCCAAGAATCTGCATTCACATGTTATGTGCCATTGAAGATCTGCAAGCAGCAAGCACCTTTCCTCCTACGGTCTAGCCAAGAATGTACCTTCGATTCTATTAAGATCCCCATTACTTGTTGTCTGGAATATGTTGACCCAGATGCAATAAGCGGAATCCAGATCAGATCCCAAAGAACAAGTTGTCCACATAATTATTGTAGCAAATTTATTTATTTGTAAGAGAATCATATGCACAAATTTTATGCATTTTCAACAGTAGCTCCTAGATTTATAAGTGGTTTTTATATACACATATATTGGAAGAAAAAAAATGAGAAACAGTTACTGCAGCAATTCAGAAGCCTCTAGAAGTAAGCATCTCTCACCTAGGGCTTGTAATCTCCACGCAAGAAAATTGATGGTCACATTTGAAGAAGATTATTCACAGTAACAGCGACAGAGTTTGTTCGCTGCAAGTCCTGCAACAATTGTATGCATTGGATTCTCGAAGTAGAACAATCAGGTAATTGTGATAATCAAATATTGAAAGACATGAATTTAGTGTCCTTTCATCCAGAGCTATAAAAAATTTCCCCCGAGCGAAGTATTTAATTTACATTGCATTTACGTGCAATGAATAACAATGAATAACGACTGCTTTTATGTGTGCATGCAAATGTTTTGGTGGGTTGTATTCCTCTTACAAAAGAAATCAAAAACTTATCCAAGCCCTAATCGAGTCATGACCTTCTGACTTGATAGGCTTAACTGCTAGCTTGATTTGATACAGTCAGGCAATCTCCACCTATGTGATTGCAAGTTAAATCTAAAAAATACCTGGAAAATTAATTCGTCAGGGATGTGGGGGAGCACCTCCCGTACTGTGTCAGACATGGCAAGTATATTCGCTATGTTGTCATTAGCAGAGGGAGAGGCAGTCCTGAAACGTAAACCACCAGCATTTCCAGTGTATCTTATAGTGGAAGCTGCAGGAGGAATGGAGGAACCTGAGGCAGCCTGAGGGTGAGTCATAGGCCAAAGGCTCCAAGCAGTGTCTTCAAGGGCAGTCTGGGCATAGGTTTCTCCCACAGATGCAAGATGCCTCATCATCATCTGAACTCTGCCCAATCCAACTGAACTCACAGCAGTAGAAGGACCCGCACCATCAAGAGCCTGACTTGGCCAAGGATGAACCCAACTTGAATCCAGTCCCACTTCCCTGCAGAGGGAAACAAAGATACCATTGATTTCTACAGGAGTTGTAAATTCTAAGAGGAACTGCACAAACAGGATAAAGGCAAGGAACTGACCTCCATGCACTACTTTCTAAAGGGTTCTGTGTCTGGTTAGAGAACGGCCGAGTGGGCACGGCATGTCCGGATGCATTTTGCCGATCCAGTCCTGAACTAATTTGGCGGGCAAGCAGTTCATCACTTGAGACTTCTGCAGCATGAGAGTTTGTATTGTCTTCAGGTCTAACCACAAAAAGCGGCCTTCGACAAGTGGGGCATGAATACATCTCACTTAGACCTTGGTCCAACCTGGAATTTTTATATAACCTCATCATTAAATTGGACACTATCCAGTTGCATGTGAACATAAGAAAAGAATGTTAATAATGACCAATTCAAGATCATACCAAGACCTCAAGCAAGCAAGATGGAAAAGGTGATTACAAGATAGCCTTTTAGCCTTAGCCATTGGTTCCTGTTATTTGCACAATTCTATCACCGTCTGAAAGAGAAAATGAAGTATTGGATGTACCAAAAAAGAAAGGAAAACAAAAAAACAAAGCTTACCCTACAAATAGCACATTCATCATCATATGCTTGTAGCTCTTCAGATGTCGCATCGGGAAGTGCCCCGTGAAGGGTAGTTAAAGCTATCCTCAACTTGATAAATCCTTTGATCCTCTTTACTATTGCACTAAGCAAAGCCTGTCAATGGTGTCAACCAAATCAATTAGTAAAAGAAACAGGGACTGCAGATGTCGCCATGATCCAATTTGAAGGATATTACTTCATTGTAATACCAAGTGCAATAAAAGCATTTACACGTATATTTAGGAAAAGAACTGCATCCACGAGATGGAATGCCATGCCATGTAGCCACCAGATATGCAAGTAATGACCAAGTGCCATTAATAAGGTCATCATGTCAAGGAAAAAACCAAAATTCCGCATAAGGATGCCCTTCCACTCCCATAAAGAACCTGCAGTCACACTTACCAATCAGGGAAAAATCTAGAGCACTATAAGCAACTTCATAAACACAAATTAAAAAACTATGTCAAACACCAAAGTCACAACACAAGTACGTGCAGTGGCATATACCTTATACAGAGTCACAAAAGAACCTAGAACCTAAATCTTCGCATGATATGAAAGAAGGAATGAACATTGATAGATTTTTCCCGACTAGGTGACTACAACACACACATTTAAGGTTCTTTATTCTTTCTACTTTATCCAGCTGCATTTGGTTGCATTTCTGAAAAATGTTTCTCAACGACAGAAACAACAAAAACATGTTTGGTTTGAAGAAAATAAAAATGTTTTAAAAAATATTTTTTTCCCCCTGAAAAAATATCTGACTTGTTTTTCCCTTTTTGAAAAATCATTTTCTTTTGTTTGTTTTGTGGATTTTGTGTTACACGTCAAAAACTTGGGTTGGGCTCATTTGAGATCCAAAAATATTTTTCAACATATGACAACCAAACAAGTTTATCTTTCAGAAATGTGTCAGCAAGAAACATTTCAGGTCCAGAAAAAAACATATCTCATAGAAACATAACCAAACGCAGCTGGACCCCTTTCGTCGTCTTCTTGGTGACCATGGTTCATGCTTTTGTCACACACACTCCCATATCTTAAGGGAAAAAAAAATGCAGCAGGAATAGCGAACAGTGTGAACAATTGCAATATTCTCGCTTTGGTGCAAAGAGGATGTCTAAGAGCAAACTTCTAGAAGACCATTAAACACCGAGTAGTAACTAGTATTAAACATAAAGTAATGGAACCATTGAGCAAGGTAACCCCCAAAGCACCAATTCGAAGATTTATGTACATCACATGCATGAGAATTAATGAAATTTAAAAAGTACCTGCTGTTGATCTATCAGAAATTTTGGATCTTTGGCAATTTGTTCTTCTTTCGGCTGAATGACGTTGCCACATATCAAGGAACTGAAATCCATGAACCATAATTGCCTACAAAGTATATTTTTGCATACCAAATAACCTTATAAGGGATTTATCCCAACAAAAAACGACATAAGGTCTCTAAATAATCTTTTCCATTATAAAGCATACAAAGAACTTCAGTGTGCTAACAATACTACCTGCAGTGTCTCAAAAGCAATACTGAGAGGTTCGAAGAATAACAGCAGAAACATAGATGAACCAAAAGCTCTGTATATCACAAAACACAGCCTTATCCTGAAAGTCACCAGCATAATACATAAGGGATTTTTCCATGGGTATATAAAGTTCTGCTAAATGAATGTAAAAGGGCGTAGTTACTAGTTACACTCAGTTTGCAAGGTCTTCCATGTATAGGAGTTTAAGATTCATATGAGAAAAAAATGTATAAAAGTATAAGAGGCTTCAGGAGTCAAATTAAGAGTTCAACTGCAAAGCTACTAATCAACGCATTATATACTAAACAATCATGCAAACGAAAAAACATTAGTAAGAATCAGAAAAGATCCTCCATTAATGTATTTTAAGATTTTCTTTGTTTCCTCATGTTCTTTGTTAGTTCCTTATCCAAACAATTTGCGGTTAGCAACAGGGATTTCTATGTCACCATTCTAGTTAATCAAGAACCACATTTTTCATTAAAGCATGATTATCATCCCCAATGTTGTTCCATAGGAAGTCACATTCTAGTCCTTATAGTCAAGCTGCAACAGAAGTTGAAGACATAAAGTATGTGGGTGGACTAGAAAAGCATGACTACATGGTAATAAATTTCGTCGAAGCTGTAAAGTAAAGGTTTTGATAATACCCGAACAAATATGAACCACGTTACATTACTTTGCGTAATGGCCGTTACATAAAGTTCGCTATATTACATACTGTGAGTTTTAAAGACCCCTTCTAACTCACTTCTTTTGAAAATTTCAATTTCTTTCCCCTCTTAAGCCAAATACAGCCACAACAGCTTCAGTAAAAAAAAAGTTACTTAGAGAGGGAAACCAAGTGAACGCTCATACAAGTTGCTAATCTAGCAACTAAAAAAATGAGCAACAAGATTTAGATTTAAGAAAATATGTCAAGTATTAATGTTGTTGTTGTTACATTTCATGAACCCCTAAAACCCTTTACATACCTCTTAATCAACCACCATAATAATGACACACATTGGAAACAAAAAAGTTTTTACTCTGGTCATCACCCAAACATTCAATTCCTAAATCCTAATGCAACTTACTTCGAACTAACCCACCTAGTAAAGCGAGCAAATGATGAAAAAACAAGAATCATTTATTCTAAGGACTCTTCAACTCTCAATGTATTAACAACTACTATTTGACTCCTACTAAAGAACTCTTCGGACACATCTAAAACTTACTCTAATCCACTATTAGGATATTCCTCCCACTAAGCAGTCAAGTTGCCTATTTACTTTTCCGATAAGGATATGCTTGTTCCAAAATAGTCTAGTTACTTATCCACAGTCCGGAATCTCCGGTTAAGACTGAACATGTCTCCAGGTAGTTAAGTTATTCTCTTCTTCCTCTTTACTGAAATGTTTGGCTAAATTTGTCTACATCACTTCTTCCTCCTTGGACAAATCTTGCCCTTGAGTTTATAGCATTGTACACTTCTAAAGCTTTAGGATCAATCATGTGCAAATCTCCATAATCAACCCAAGTACCATCCCATTCATCATCACCCTTCCAACGAATTTGATACTCAGTGATAGAATGATTATCATCAACAACTGTCCACTTGGCAAGTATGCTTGCACTTCATCTGCATCTTCATGACCATGATGGTGATAGATCTGAAACATAAAAGGTGAAGTCAATTCCCAAGTGGCCCAGCAAGTCTGCTTTAAAAGCAATATCATTAATTTTCTTGAGAATTTCGTATGGCCCAATTGTACTCTTGTTGAGTTTTGAATATATGCCAGGCAGAAACCTTTCCTTTCGCAAGTAAACCATAACCATATCACATTCTTTAAATGTTTGGAACCTCCTTTAATCAGCATAACCCTTGTGTTTGGCATTTAACTCGTCTATCTTCAGTTGAATCTCCTTATGTGGCTTCTTAAAAATAAAATTTTCATTCTTCTGCCATTGGCTATCCTAAGAAAAACTCAAGTGCCATATTTGACCAATTAACTTGAATAAAATATCCATTTGTGGGTTTCATTATCACATTTGATTTGCATCCGCACAAGTGATTATTAGGCTACCGATATCGCAAATAACCATGACCAGGAAGGGGGACTGATCTTCGGAACGAGAAATGGATTTCCCCAAATTGACAGCAAGGATTTTGACGGAATATCGATTTTTTCGTTGTGGTCTCAACTTTTTTTATTTGTAATCATGAAATCATATCATATTAATATATTATAACTCAATGAAAGGAAAAATATCACAAAATTCACAAGAATGTAAACTCTAAAGAAGGGGAAAAAAGAAGGAAAGAAATTAAACCAACACAAAACAACAAATAAAAAGCCTAACAAAGATCACAACATGATTAGTCTTTGACTCACAAGGGTAGTTCACCTAAATCCTCAATCTCTCTCTAGGTGGAACACCAAAATAGAATAAGCAGTCTAATAAGCATACACAAATGCGAGCGAGGTGTTGAGTTATTCTCAAACACTCTCGAGTTCCTCTCTTTCTAAATAAGCCACGCCACTGCAAAAGCAAGTGATCTATCGATTCTTCTGCTTGAATGCACAAAAAACAACGATCTCCCTTCCTCCCTCTATTTTTCATATGAACAACTTTCATCACCTTTTTCTCCCAACTTCCCCATCTTTTTCATCTCTATCAATAGGTACCATTCTTTGTCAATGCGCTCATCTTCTCTTTTCTTATTCCTCCTGACCTTACTCTCTCTATCCTACCTTCATTTGTCCCAGTGTAGTCGAAATGTTGCCTAGGCAATGCCTAGGTCACTGCCTCGCTTAGCCAGGACCCCTGTCGCCTATTCCGGGTTTAGGCAGGCACTCGTTAAGACAGGGTTGCCTAAGTGGTGCCGAAGCCTCATCTCTTAGGCACTAAAGCGCTAGTGAAGGTGCCCAAGACCACATAATGTTAAATATTATCTACGATAGCGTTAAAAATAATATATATATATATATATATATATATATATATATATATATATATAATGTGTAGATAATATAACACTTAACGACATCTAGGGATTTTGCATCTGGCTCTCTCCCCCCTCTCTCCAAGGTTTATTTTTTGAAGCGACATTTTGGTCTCATAGATGCTCTATTTCTAATTTTTAACCTTTATTTTAAGAATATCCTCATATTTTATAATTCTCATTAAGAAATAAAATATTTGTGGCCTAGGCAACACCTCACCTAGAGAACCCCTTTCGCCTAGGCACCGCATAGATGCCTTAGTAACTACACTGATTTGTCCTCTCTACTCTTCTTTGAGAGGCAACATAACATTTCAAAGGAATATTTTACTTGCATCTTCAATTATGGGAATCTTAGAGGAATAACTCTCCATTGTGGTACCTTCCAAAAAAAAACTCTCCATTGAGGTATGTATAAAAAAATTTGGGTTTCTCAATTAAACTTCTGTTGAGGGGTTATCACCCTTGTTTCTCTTCTATTAAGGGATCATCATCTTGTTATTCACGTGGAATGAAGATATGGTGTTTGGAAAAGTTCATATGGAGAGTTCAATTAAAAAGACTTTCTTTTTCAGTGAATTTTCCTTATTTTTGGTGTAATTTTTTTAAAATCATATTTGTTCTTGTATATAGGTACACTTGTCTTCAAAATCTTGTTGGAAGATTTTGGGATAAGTGCTTTATTAATAGAAGTCCACTTCAAACAACCATACATTTGCTAGAAGTGACTATGACATTTAAAAAGAAAAATGGACTAAGTAATTCTTACATTGAGTGTAGGAGCTCAATATAATGTTGCTAAATGTTGCTACATATGTTGTCGAGTTGGTTTGACTAAAGACCTTATTAACCTAGCTCAAGATATTGTCAATACTCCAATTGGCTTTCAAGCAATAATCAAGCAGCATCTCTACCAATCAAAATATAATACTATAAGCAACAACTCATACACACCATCTACTATTTCATGAGAAGTACACACTTTGAATTTTACTTTATCCTTATCTGAAGGAATATAATGTCAAAATGCAAGAAAATCAGCTTTGGAGTTTTATAGTGTCAACAAGCCCAGATATTACATATATGTTCATGTACATGAAGAAGTGGTTTCAAGTAGGCATCATTGGTCTACCTTTTGCTGGTGTTGTTGCAATATCCCTTTATTAAGTTATATAAGGTGTGCGGAGTATAAATTCTTAGTTTTCAAACCCTCTTTTATTGTCTTAACTCTTAATGTCTTTTTTCTTATTCTTTTTTTTTTGATAAGTAATTAGAGATATAATATAAAAGATAAAAGGAAACCAGTTCATGGAGCAAAACTAGGTTCACCAACACTAAACCACGAAAAGCTCAAGTAGACAAACAAAAACACCAATCAGAAAAGCAAACACAATGGAAGAGAACTACAAAGTGAAGATATTAGCCCAAGGGTCTGCCCTCCCGCCCCCAACAGAACACCAATCAGAAATGAGAAGCCGAACCCGAGACTTGATCCTGTGAATAGGCAAAGAAGAGTCCTAAAAAACTCTCTGACTCCTCCCCTTCCAAAGGACCCAGGCTATCGCTCTTGGGAGAAAAGGCCACACTAAACCTGCCAGATAGGGGAACGACACTGAAAGCCAACAAGATAAGAAACTCCGAAGGAATCGAGGAAAGATCCAAGGGATACAAAGATGAGAAAGGAAGTAGGACCAAACTTCTCTCGCTACCGAACAGTGCAACAATAGATGATCCACTGACTCCTCTGCTAAAAGGCACATAAAACATCTGTTAGCCATGTACCATCCTCTAAGCATTAAGTGATCACTAGTCAGAATTTTATCAAGAACTGCTGTCCACAGGAAAAATAGAAACCTTAGATGGGACTGAAGGAAAGCACATAGTCTGATGAGGGAAAGATGTACTCGACTCAAGAGTGCAAAACTTGTAAGAAGGATCTTTCAGAGAACCGCCCCTTGTTGTCCGGGCACTATATCCAATTGTGCCTTATGAGGGGTTAGGGGATTCCTGATGAAGATGTGAAAACATGCGCAACATGTAATGGATCTCCCAATGTAAAAGATTACACCTCAATTTTGAGGCCCACACCGAGACCCCCTCCCTCCATTCTAAGTACCTGGCAACTAGCGCCTTCAAGTCTATATCTAGAAGATAAAGGTTTTTGTATGCCTAACTAAAGGGAGCAGGACCACACCAATGATCGGTTTTCCCCCCCCGCCCCCCCGAACCCACCTTGAGTTGAGTGCGCTTTGCAAACTCGTCCCAACCTTGCATGATTACTTTCCACACCTGGACGCCCATGGGTGATGGAACCGCGCCCATGCCTAGGGATCCATTTGTTCCCTTCCCCGAACCCCACTATTATACCGCTCTCTAAAGGCTCCCCTCTTCTTCGCCGAAGCGCCAAAGCCATTTGCCCATAAGGACTTTGTTGACCTTTGCAAGAGGGTATATATTGAGGCCGCCACTAGATTTGGGCTGCAAATAAACTTCCAGTCTACCAAATGATACTTTCTCGACTCCACTTTCTCATTCCATAAGAAATCTTTTTGGATTCGTTCAAGAGAGTGATCCACCGAAGCGAGAATCTTATATAAGGATAGGAAATATGTCAGGAGGCTGCAAAGGGTGCTTTGAGAACAATGAACTTCCCCCCTTTCGATAGGAAACGAGATTTCCAACCTTGTAACTGCTTGGAGAACCTTTCGATGACTAAGCTCCAAACCGATTTAGCTTTGAACGGAGCACCCAAAGGTAAACCTAAATATGATGATGGGAATTGACCCGTCCTACACCCTAGGTAGGCTGCCAACTCACCCAAGTTAGGACCTCACCCACTCCGAAAATGACACTCTTCCCAAAACTGATCCTCGGGCCCGAAACCGCTTCGAAACAGACATCTGACTAAAGCCAGATTCCTACAAGATGCTTCGCAAAATAAGAGAGTATCATCCGCGAACTGAAGATGAGAAATATGAAGATTGCTCCGGCCAATATAAAAACCTTCCCAGACCGACAACGAAGTCCTCTAGATCAATCTACTAAAGGCCTCTGAAACGTTAATAAACGGGAGTGGGGAGAGCAGATCTCCTTGTCGGAGGACTCGAGAGCTCCAAGAACACCCATGTAGGGATCCATTAATGAGCACCAAGAAACGAATTGACCCATAACACGCTCGCATATAGGCTCTCCATTTTATACCAAAGCCCATTCGACCCAAAAGATATTCCAGGAAGCCCCAACTCATGTGGTCATAAGCCTTCTCCATATCAATCATACAGAGAATGTCTAGCTCATCCTTTCTTAGCCTATCCTCTATACATTCATTCACAATTAGAGACTTGTCCAAGATTTTCCGGCCACCCACAAAGGCGCATTGGGATGGAGAAATAATCCCTTCATAACCACTTTCAATTGGGATTCTAGAACCTTAGCAAGAATCTTGTACACACTTCCCAAGAGGCTAATTGGTCTAAAGTCTCTTATCTATTTGGCTCCGGCAACCTTTGGGATTAGGACCATAAATTTGCTATTCAAGACTGAACAAAGGAATCTGACTAATGAAAATCATGGAAAAAACCTGCATCAACTCCCCACACAATATGCCAGCATGTTTTATAGAAACCATCTGGGCCAAGTGATTTATTTCCAGCCATGCCCCTAACCATAACAAGCAACTCTCCCACAAAGAAAGGGTCCTCTAGGATCGCTCTCTGGAGATCTGATAACATTGAGAAATCAAGTCCATCCAATATTGGTTTGAAATGTCTATCCTTGAAATAGATTCATTCGCTCAAAGTAACCCACTGACTCCTTAGCTATGTCTTGCTCTAAGAGTCTATGGATGGAAGAATCATCCTATAATTCTTCGTATCTAAAAAGTATCCTCCTCCCTATGGTTCATTACCTCTCCAATAAGTCTTGGACCGAAGCTTTATCACCTTGCCTGCCTCTAGTAGCCACAGATGTGAATCGCCAATTTGGACTTTGGAGACTAGATATAAGATTAGTCTTCCTCCTAGAATTTGTCACCCAGTCAAGGTTCTGAATGTCGATATCGCTCATCATGTCGAGCCGCGGAAAAAATATATATCAGAAGATATATTGTTTATCGGTGATTTTTGGAAAATGGCAAACAAAAGGGGCAAAACATGGAATTTTGCAATGAAACTTCAGGAAATGTTAAAATAGATGTTATACACCTTTTAGATTAAAAACAATTAAAAAAACAACAATGTACATAAGAGATGCAATGAGAAGAAAGTAAAGATGTGCGTTGACGACTGACGAGTGACGAGTGACGAGTGACGATAATGTATAAGTGATTCATGTTTCATTCATTTCTCAATCAATCATAAATTCATAATTTGTAAGATTTATAATAATACAAACATACATTAAATTAGGTGTATAATAAATCAATATTAGTTTTTAACATATTAATTTTTGTCATATAATAAAATTTCTTGTATGGCCCATCATTTTTAGAAATATAATATGTTTTTTAATTATGTACTAAAAATAGTATGTTAACTTATAAATTTATAAGTTAACACTTTAATTTATAAATTTTTGTACTAAGAATAGTATGTTAATTTATAAATTATAGCTAAGTGATTACTGATTAGTCAAAGTGTTAGTATATTTTATTTATTTAAAAAAAGCCCTTATGGGCATAATCTTATTACATATAAATAGTTTTGAATTTATAAAATATTATTAAGAAATTATTAATTTTGTAATATTACTAAAAAGCTCTTATGGGCATAATCTTATTCTTATTACCTATAAATAATTTTAATTTATTATAAAATATTATAAGGAAATTATTTATTTTTTAATATTATTAAAAACAATTAAAAGAGAATATTAGTAACAGAGAGTGAAGTTAGCATTACCCTTGACCTTGTTAGGGCTTAAAACAGTTAAAAGGTTAAAACAATAAAAGTAACAGAGGTTGGAGTGAAGTTAGCATAACCCTTTTAAGGGTTTCTTAACTCTTAAGTCTTCGTAGAATTCAGAACAGAACCCAGAAAAAAAAAAAAAAACGGAGAAAGAGCCGAAGAAGGGGGAGAAACCTTGGCTTGGCGTTTGGCAACAGTAACTAGAAACGGCGATGGAGACTAGAAACGGCGACGGTACCCTCTTCTTCCTTCTTTCTTCTCTATTCTCTAGTCTCAAATTTCAACCCTTTTTTCCCTTCTCAATCAAAAATATTCAAAGGCTCAACTCTTTGTCCTTTGCAAGTTGTATGAATGATCTGTGAGATTTTTCAAATTTAAAGACACTGTTTTTTATGGATGCTTGCACGAATCACTCTTTTGGTCGATATCGGTGAGTCATCAACGATATATCGTCGATATATCTTCGATAACTCCCAACATAGTGTAATTTTTTTCCAACAGCATATAGATACATCGGTCACCACTGATATCGAAAAACATCGGTGATATATCGCTGATATTGTCAAAATTTCGAACCTTGCACCCGGTGGAAAACACTAGTGTTATGATCCCCCTCTTTGAACCATTTTGCTAGAGATTTCTGTTTCTAGGAAACTTTCTCTCTACTCAGAAGAAGAAGATATTTAGTCATAAGAACAAAACTAGACTACAGGTCAGTGGGTGGGTGATAATGGGGCCGTCTATTCCCAAGCATCAATGACCCCAATTGCCTCAATAATGTTTCTTTTTTCACAGGAATGAGGCCAAAAAACTCTTTGTTCCACGACTTGAGACGGCCTTTGAGAGCTTTTAGTTTCAAACTGAACCTAGAGCTAGCAGGAACCCAAAAGGAAGCTTGGGCCCAAGTGGACTCAACTAAAGACAAGAAATCTGGATGCTCCATCCACATAATCTTGAATTTAAAAGGCCTCAGCCCACCTCTAATCTCAGATGGATTGAGCAAGATTAACGTATGATCTGAAGTGGTCCTAGACAAGCAGGATGAGCGCACATCTGGGTATTTGTCTTCCCAGCAAGTACAGACTAAGAACTTGTCCAACTTGGAACAAGTAGGAGGGGCTTGGAAGTTGGACCAAGTGAATCTAGAACCTAACAGAGGACAGTCCAGAAGAAGGTCTCAAAAGCCCGCATATGGCAGGAAAAGGGACCCCCATTTGATCTTTCCCTGGGAGACTTGACGCAGTTGAAGACCTATTAGATCTTATTCTTCTTTCTCTTACTTCTTATTCATGTAAACTCCATCCTGGTTTCCACTTTCGATTACATTGAAGCAACTATCATAACCTAAAACATAAAGCTTAGTGCAACATATTGCCTTAATACAATCTACACAACGAATTTAAGATTAAATCACAAAGCAGAGTATGTGATACACTTGAAAAATATAGTTAGCAACAAAACAAAAAAAAATATATATAATTCCTAAATAACAACCAATGAAAGAGTAGGAAATAAAATAATACCAGAAGAAATCAATAGAGAGGACCAACAATAAGACTGAAAATACTCGAAAATATGTCCATGGGGTTGCAGAAGGAGAAGCGTTCAAACGTTCAAGACGGTCTCTAGCCAATGCCTGAAACATCTGTGCATCAGGTATGAGACGTGTTAGGATGGATAAGAACTTAAGAAGTAGCATGGAACTAGAAAGTAGAAACAAGTTAACCAAGAATAAGTTCAAATCTTTCTTTGTGGAACTAGAAACAGCATTGCATTGTAACATCCATAATGCATGGTACCTTTAAGGAACAAAGTACAATCAACCAAGTTGACCACAGGCCTGCTTGAAATACTGTAGGTGGGACTACCAGTGGAAGAAACGTCCCCTGTCAAACATGCACCATGATGTATAGAACAATTATTGAATGATAAATACTGAAGGAACAATAAAATTGAAATTTTATGTAACTACCTGAAATTGATGTGTTAACAAAGAATATTTAGACGTGGCAAATCTAAAATTATCATACTGTCATCATGAACTCAATCATTGTGACATGAAACCATACTAGTATAGATAAGAAACTTGAGTAGACAAAGTGACTTAGCCTCACCATTTCGGAAAGAAACCCTTTTTAGATAAAAGCCGCAAATTCAGAATGCATTAGAAAGGAAGCAGTTTGCAACAAGGAAACGCAGGGATAATAAGCATTACAAACATACAATGAAAGAAAAGTTGAAATAGGGAGGAGATTTTTGCAAACAAGAAGTCCCTCAAAACTGGAAATGCCTACATACGAAGCCCTTTACCACACTACAATCCCTCAACACCTTATGACGTATGAGTAACAATTTATATCGTCATGGTGATCGAAAGTTCGTAGGCCACAACTACGAGACAAAAGCTTAATGTATAATTTTTTTTATAAGTATAATGGGATTGTATTAAGATGGGAAAGAATATATAAAAGCTGGCATATCAATAAACCCACGAGCCCCAAAGGGAGAAAGTTATACGTCAAAGGAGTTTCAAAAAATAAAAAATAAGAATGTGGCACTAGGAGTCCTCAAAAGGAGAAAATATTGTTCCAAAAAAAAAAAACCAGGCACTCAGCATCCTCACGAGGAGAAAATTATCGTTCCATACCCTTGAGGAGACAATACAGCATATAACCAGAAACCTTAACAGTAGCTTCCTCATATCACAGTTAATAAATTCAGCCTAGTTGCATCAACTAAAATGTGTACAGCAACCAATCTTTTACCAGTTCCAATCTTCGATGAGTCGAACACAAAATTAATCCTTGGTCCATTAAGAGTGATTGGCTCCTTATGGACGACATCAAACTGAAGCAGGGTAATGGAACTTTGATTTGGGGATCCAGACTCCCAAATGGCATCTGCCCATAACTTGATATGCATGAGACACTTGGGAAACTGTCTCAAAAGCTTGGCCTATTCGAGCCAAGCAAATTGATATTCTATCTCATGTAAATTCCTCAGAGTGAAGTGTCTTTAATTTGGATGTGAGTGAACATGAAGGCGCTGCATGAAAGGACCCAACTCACAAATGTTGACGAAGCAAATAAAGAGGTGGAACTTATTCATACCAAGTTTACACATAGTTACCAAGTATGGGTACGGGTATAATACGGCAATGATCCGTTCGGGAAGTACGGGTATTATACGGAAAAAACACGGCAAACGTACGGGAAAATTAAAAATAATTAATAATTATAAATAAATAAAAATCATGATATTAACTAATAACAATCATTTAATGTGGGATATACGTTTAACACGGTAAAAGAATGGCAAAAATACGCGTATTGTCCGCGTTTAATATGTAATTCGCGTATTAAATGGTGATACAGGTATAACACATACCACAGCAAAAGTACGGAGTTTTAAACGGCGACCCCCCATAAAAGATTATACGAGTACTATATGGGTATAATACGGGTGTTTGGTAACTATGAGTTTACATGCAAAGATCTTCTAAAGAAAACCTTTATAATGTCCAATATCGTTTCCTATCTATATATATTTTCAGATCTGCATACTGCATACACGGGTCATACAAAGAACTTGTAACACCATGGAAGCACAACTCAATTTTTTTTATTAGTGTTAGTGTTAAGACATAAGCAACCTAAAGGTTTTTCTAAGCACCATTCTAACATCATGGATCAGTAATCCAAGTATGTAGGACCCCACGAGCTAGTCAATATGTAATTACAAGATAAGATCTATTGACATAAAAGTAGTGATAAAACTAGAAATTACAGACAAAAAAAACCATAATGAGATGCAATATATATAATGCTACATGGCAAAGTTTTGGACTCCAGCACCCAATCATTTATTAACAATAATTACCTTGTAAACAACATAATTGATAAGGCGCTCCACCACTTTTCGAGTTTCAGATGGATATAACTGCACAAAAAATATAGTCTGCATGCACAGAACAGAAATCACTATTCATCAAAACAATGTTGAATTAGTCAGAAATGAACTTTTAAAAAAACTTGTCTCTTTAGCTAAACCAAATGAAACGCCATAAGATGATGTTGATAGAGCTCCCTTAACAATAATTATGTACCTTTCGTGTAAAACAAATTACTCTCAATTGAATAACATCTAGGGAACTAAACAACCAAAATTCAAGAAGAATGGAATACTTTGATGCACGGAACAAATACAAATAAAGGGAAATAGTTCAGAAAGTTGAGATACAAGACCACAATGTAAGTTAAAACATCAACGTATTGACAGAACACATGCATTGACTAGTGAAATGGATATAAAGTTCCATTAGGTTATGAACTACTCATCACCAAACTGGAGTGGGAGAGCTACATGATTCATTTAGATTTCTAATTTCCAAAAAAGAGATATTTGACGTACTTTGTAGATGACAAATCAGAAGTATTAATTCAACATTTTCAACAGCACAAACTCATAGGGCAAATCACTTTAAACTTGCAAGTTAATCGCCTCTGATCTCTTAACTGCACTAACCAATTCTTCTTACCATTTTGTTTCTCAGCACAGTTAAATTCTCACTTAATGAAAACAAAAAATAAAGTACCATGCACTATGTCCTAAATGCCAGTTCCATTATACAGGAAATAGTAGCAGCGATAAATCACACATGTACATGGTGCAACACAGACAGGTAACAACTCTTTTGCTGCATAAAGATAATAACAATATCTAGGCAAAAGGAAATCAGGGCCACATTATGAAACAAGCTAATACTGACAACTTAGGATACTAAGAATATTAAAGAATTTCAGATACTAACAGACTAAATCACATACTAAATTTAAGATAAAATAAGCCGATTGTATTATTATCTTCTTGACGTAATCAGCTCCACATAAGCTCCACTTCAAAACAGTTAAGCTATCAACAGAAATGTCTTGATTTGCATATTGAAATTCAAGTGCCTTGTTGTGAAAACCAATTTACCTTAAGGGAGAGAACGAGAAGAATAAATACATTGAGTACGAAATTCGCCAGCAATGCAATTGTGACGTATGAACCCAAAAGAAGCTCTAGTATATGGTCAGCATTTCCCATGTGAATAACATTCTCGCCAATTGACCCATCTGATTTGAGTTTGTCCCCTGACACTTCGGTCATCCACCATTGCAGGAGCCCTACAAAACTTAACACCGTAGAGACTGCCGAGATGGATAGATAATTCACACCCATTAGTTATATATGCCTTTTTACTGCCACCAGCTTCGATAAGTTTCATCAGAACCGAATTAGCATAACTGCTTGCTTGCAACACTATCCACAATATGACATAATCCAGCCAATTGGCACCAACTACAGACAACTGGAACGCGATTGCTTAGAGGTTGTTTAGTTCACAGCGTTCGAAACAATCCCTTATAAGTATGATTCGAGAAAACCTGCATGAAAGATATTAATTTAGTGTTTATGCATACAATGAAGACTAACTTCTATCAGAAATTCAACCAAAACCGCAAAGATGAGAACTTGAATAATTTATAAACATGCCTAATAAGATCAAGATATGAAACCAATAGAAGAAATCATTCAACGGAAACTGATAAATCAGCCTCTATAATGGATTAAATTAGAGAAATTCCAACCAGAGAAGGCAATAACGAAAATTTATCAATAATTATATAAAATCATTCACATGAAAGAACTTCAACTCATTAATTCAATATAGAATCACCAGAACAGCAAAAAAAAAAATCCATTTGATGACCGACAAAAAAAACGTACTAATTCATGTAAAAAGCTACCAATCTCTGCATAGATTAAAAAGGAACAAAATCACAAAAAAAAAAAAAAGAAGGGGGGATCGCATACCGATTTCGACCTAGGACGAAGCTTTGATGGCGTCCACAGGGGTTTCTGTTTTTTTATGTTTGTATTTATTTAATACGAGGAGAGAGAGAGAGAGAGAGAGAGAGAGAGAAAGAGGTTAGGGATTATAAATAAATAAATACCGCCAATCTCTTCTCTGTCCCTGCCTTGGCCGTCTTTGTTTGGCATCCTTAAGGTTTTTAACGTGTCGAGCTTTGCTACTTATACCCCACTTGGTCCTAACACCTAAGTAGGTGGGTCAAATGTCAATGCCGGGCCGGGCCGGTCCGATCCGGAAAAACCCCTTTTAGCCCGTGGATGGGGGCTAGGGCCGGATCAAAGATTTAAGCCGGGTTTGGGCTTAAACTGCTTGAAGCTCAGGCTTTGTTGGTCTGGACTCTGGCCACTAAATAACTGTGAATATAATGTTTTTCCTACTTGTTTGAATTACACAATTTTTAATGGTATGTAAACATTGCATCATATCATCATCAATCTTCAATTCATTTTCATTATACAATTTCATCATAATTAATAACAATTATTATTATTTTGTAAAGCTTGAATTTAGCTTGAGCTCAGCCCGACCTGGTTAGTTAATTGCCCTATCCTAGGGTTAAGAGCCCAATTTAAGACAAACTATTTTTTTTTTCTTAAAAGAAAATAGTAAGGAGCATGTTATTTAAGTTTTTTTGTTTTTTTTTTACAAGGTATGCTATTTAAGTGTTGGTCATGAAATGTTATGGTAATTGATGATAGCGAATAAAATAAAACTTTTTTCTCCTAAGGTGGCTTGTTTTAAGTGACGCCCAAACTTGAGGTGCAAGGGCGATCCTAGACTATTTTTCTCAAATTGTATACACTATTTTATTATTAAAGTATGACGGGTACCATGTTTATACAATATATAGCTTTTAGCTGTTGAAAGAAACTTATCACACATGGTAGGTGATGTGTGGTATCAACAATGATATCTCCTTTTAAACACGCAGCAAAAAAGAGATTTTTGTAGCTATCCCATGTGACCTATTCTTCAAACAAACGTTTTTGAGTTTAGATCACAAGGGGAGAGTTTAATCGCACCACAACAAACATGGCTCCTGATAATGAGCAAAGACAGGAAATAAATTTTTTTTTTTTTTTTAAAAATTCATCAATGAAGCAACACGTGTGCGATAAGGTTGGAGGTATAAGTCTAAAAAAGTAAAATACATATTTTTTTGGCTTTTAGATGACAAAGGATTGTTGAGCTCAAGTCAGAATTGTGCTTGAATTTTCTTTTGTGATTCTCTTGGACAGTGAATTCATGATAGAGACACTTTGAAAATTATGCACAAAAAAAGTCATCTATTTAGGAGATTTATTTTTCGAAGTGCCTTTAATACAGTATGAAAATTGTTTGTTTTACTTTGATAGTTTGTACCGGAAAAAGGACTTTGCTAGCAAGACACATGGCCCTGGGCGTCCTCGGGTCAATTGAGATCTCGCATTAGAACAAATTTTAAATATCTACAAACAAATTATTTTATATGTGGCAGACAAAAAATTAGAAATTTACCATGCTATAAGGAACATATAAAATTATATCTTGCACACAAGTTTCATAACCATAACATTTTTTTACTATGCTGGAATCAAGCCCTTTAAAAATAGATTGGGCTAGACTCAAACCAACCTCACCTAGCCCAACCCTCTGGCTTAATGAGTACATTGTTTCGAACCGGCCGAGCTTCATTTTTTGAACCCGGTCCTAGCCATACGATTACGGACTCAAGTACCAGGCCAAAGCCGGAATTATCTTGCTGGGCGAACCGCCCTAGTGTCACCGACCAACAGGGGAAAGAGACAAATAAACACGTTTAAAGCAAACTACACCAGGGTTTTTCAAAAAATTGAATAATGGAAAATGGATTTTTTTTTTGCCATTTTTATGAGAAGGAAAATGGACACAAAAGGGTAGAAGGAAAGAGGGAAGCGAAGAACAGGGAAGAAATGGAGTTGCAAAGGAGGAATACAGAGCTTCAATGGGAGAGAAGAAGGTGAGGAAGAACAGTTGCAGGAGTCTAATGAACTGAGTTTCTCGAAGTGCATGCATCTAATGGTGGTGGTGTTGAAGATGGATTGAAAAGGAAGCTGTAACCTGCAAAAATCCTTTTACTCTTTATTAATGGCGGACCCAATTTGTTCAAGAATCCTTTTTATATCTCTCACTTAACATCTCTGAATACTCATTTCAACTAATCCATCTGCAAATCTTTGAGTTCTTTGATTCTGGATATCGGTGATTTTTAGATGAGGGTGCCAAGTCAAGAGCTGTCGTTTCTTCGATGGATCATCGGCGATTTCGAGCATCCATCTTTGGGATTGAAACAATTGTTGCATGACGGAAGTCCTCTTGAGCTCCAAGGCAATGGCGGGGTTGGGATCGTTGATTAGGGTTTTGGGTTCGAAACTATTGGAGGAGGCGTTTCTGCTAGTGGGAATGTGATGAATACCATTAATCCTTCTCTAGCTTTTCCTGGTTCTTGGGTTTTTCCAAGCAACAACAGCAATGGAAGGTTTGGCTTAATCCAAAACCCATTTCCTCTTGTTAATTACAAAGTCCCTAGTTTTGGATCGAATACCAGTAGTAATTCTCCCACCCCCTTTTCTCTCTCTTGTCGGAAAGCCCCTGGCAAGATTCCACCATGGAGGACCCTCTTTGTGTCTTCCTAGTTCTCCACTTGATGTTCAGTAGAGAAGTGCCAAGCTTCGCTCATGCTCTAATGGCAGGGACGGGAGCTCATCTCGGCCTTGGCTTGGAGGTGTTGTGGAGCTGCATTTTCATACGTGGGAAGATTGGCTGTATCAATTCACACCCCTCAAAAAGGTGCCTCCTAACTTTCAATTATACCCTTTGATCCTACTAAAATCTTAAGCAATGGTGGATCACTTGTCTAGTTACTTCATCCTTGGGCATTTTCTGGTCTGTGATTCTTCTACTATGTCCATGTGTTTAGGAAGATTATTTCCAGGTAAAACAGAACATTTGAGTAACTGGAAGCTCTAGTACAGTCTCCTGTTTTTTAGTCTTCATATAAGAGAAAGGGTGTTACTGTTATGTTCTAATGCTGTCATGATGAGAAACAACACTTGCTTCTGGTTAAGGTGGTGGTGGTCTGTTGTACACTTACTAACAAGGCAAAAGCAGCAGTGTTAAAAGAACTTAGCCCCTAAAATTTTAAGTTATCTTTGTGGGTGATGCTGTGGATACATTCTTCTGAAAGCATGCTTAGTTTTGTTTCATGAACTCTAATCTCCTACTTTATATTGAATGCATGTATTACGTTTAGTGCTCATTTTCTTGTTAATGCAGGTGTCAATTTCTTTTTCACCCTGATTTGGTAGAGGTTATGTTTGTTGCACTAGATGGCATGCCTCTAGGATGGTTCACCTTTCACCTTTGTTGAGCATTGTAATTTGTATGTGTGTTTTGGGATATTCAATAGAAGCATTTTGATTACAAGTTTGACTGGTTCCAAGTGTGATATATATTACTATTTTTCCTTTCTGCCCCAAGAAAACAGTAGAAAATGTTCCACATCGCTGAGGATGGAAGATAAACCCTTTGATGAAAAATCCGAATCTCTACAACATATGTCGATCCTGGTAGGTCGTACAAGTCATGGGTGATCTTGTACTCTCATATATAGCTTGTGGGATGATGCACTTAATTACTTCTCTACGATGCCAGTGGGGTCAAGAAAATGTTGTTACTTTTGTAAAGTTGAAAAAACAGCTTTTGTAAAGTTTAAAACAAAACTTTGCCTTTGGTTTTTAGTCCCACATTTGTTATATACAAGAGTTGGAAGATTTTTATGTATGATTACACTTCGTATATGGGTGTGTTAAAAGAGAATGAGCTTAGCCCTCGCACACCCCGCGGGGGGGGGGGGGGGGGCAAGGGCTCCCAATTGGAATTTGGCGAGTTGGGCCAATAAACCCTTCATGCGCAAAGTGTTGCGGGTCGCGTCCTACGCGTTATATTAAAGATACACGCGGCTCTCTGAGCTGGGTCGGGTCATGCGCTTGAACTCTTGATGGGTTTCACTAATCACGTTTTAAGAAATTTATTTTACATAAAGAGGGGGTCTTTATCTACTGTTTGCATACTGGTTTTACTCTTTCAAAGCTTTGTACGAGGTCGAGTTCGCTATGACCAAGGAACAAAGAGTGCTCTCTTTCTTTGGAATTGATCGTTGAATCTTGGAGGTGTTCGCCGCTGATCATGTAAGCAAGGTGTGAACGCCAAAATTTACCGCCTTTCCTCCCCTCTCAACTCTAAGTGTCGAGATAAGGTCCGAGAGTAGAGGAATAACGCTAAATTTATTTTAAGAGTCGTCACCTACTTAGGGGAAGTAGGATCCCGAGATAATCCAAAAATAAGGGGGTCTACGGTCCAGAGTAGTCTAGGTAAGAGATCCTTTTAGGTCCTGGGGAAGGGGTTAGGCACCCCAGGACCTCCATCCAATGATGGTAACCTACTCATTAGGTCCAAGCCAAACATTTAAAATCACTTAAATTTCCTAAAACAATTATTAATTTTGCTAATCAAATACAAATCAATATGGAGTGTAAAAATTTTTTATTTTTGGTTGGGGTCGAACCCTGGTTTTGGGCTGCCTACTTATCCGGTTAGTCGGAATCAGACCCTCATAGTAGTTCGGGGTCCGTGACTGTTTTTATACTCGTTTCGGAGTGTGGTCACTTCCAACTCGTGTTTGAGTTAGGGAGGGGAAGTGGAATGAGATTTATGAATCTCACTCCGGGAGATGGCAGCGTAGCTAGGTGCTCGTGGGGGAGCTCTAGGGGGCGTTCATTTATTAGGGTAAGTCTTTTTTGCATTTTGTGGGTTTTTAAATGTTTTTGTTATTTTGTATTTTTTGATTTTTTTTGTATTTTAATTTTGGCAAGTTTTAACTAGTCAAGGCTATCCTAAGTGCCCAAGGTAGGCAAAAAGGAAAATAAAGTCTAAATGATTTTAATTATCTTAAAGGCAAAGAGCAGGGCGGATCGAGCGGCCTTAAACCAAAAGAGGCTATGGTTTAAATACGGACCCTGCTCTAGGTCCCAAGGGAGGATAGACCAGTACCTTTAATTTATTTTAATCTTTTTTACGTTTTTTTGATTTTTGTAAAGCTAACTAACGAGGGTAAGCCAAATATTTAGGGTTAAAAAAAAAGAGAACCTACCTAAGTGCCCAATGTAGGCAAAATATAAAAAAATATCGGCCTAAACTTATTGTGCACACCCATATACATAAAAAAATAAACAAATAAATAAGCATGGAAGACACGTACCTACGTGCGGTTGATGGGGGATGTGCGATATTGGAGGCTGCTCCGTTGAGAAGAAAGTGAGGTTGGCGTGGTTGTTCTGTTGATCTAAAACTGATACTCACCTCTCTCACTCACTCAATCCCCAGAACAAGGGATTTAACCAAACTAAAAAAAAATAAAAAATAAAAAAATAAAAAAACAAATCCGAGAACGGCCACTGTCTAGGCCGACTCTTCCTCCTGAAATGGGAGAAATGAGAAAAACAGGAGCATCATTCTTCTCAGATCAACGAATATTTGCACATGAGAAAAGTAGATTTCAGATCTAGATCCGGATCTAGGATCTAGATTTTGATCTAAAACTAAGGCTGGAGAAATGAAGACCTCCTGTTTATCAGATGCGATGACCGGAGCTGAGTGAAGAAAAAGAGTCGTAGAAGCCCGAGAGATCGAGTGATGGTGGCTGGTTCGTTGATAAGGATGGAAGTCGCCGGGGAAGACGATCGGAAGAGAGTCCCGAAAATCTGGAACGAGAACAGAGGCAAAATAAAGTAAATAAATGAAATATAATACACAAATAATAAAATGAAAATAAGATAACAGCAATTGTGCGAGTGGGAGTGATTAGAGAGTCTGGATCTATAGATCCAAATCCGAAGAACTTGATCTATGGACCGGATCTGGATGAACAGGAGGAAATCTGAAAAGTGAGGGAAAAATTGGTTACCTCTTGAGGATATCTACTGAACGGAGGTGAGGGGTTGGGGCTGGAGTTGGAGAAGCTCGTTGGAGACAATGATTTCGCCGGAGAAAATGATCGGAGAAGACGATCGGAGAAGACGGTTGCTGCAATCGTGATGTGACCGGATTGGCCAATCTTGCCGGTGACAACGGTGATCCAAGCTGGAACACACAGAAGGGATGATCAGAACGGAATTATTTCCCTTACCACAAATCAGATTTTGGAAAATCAAAAGAAGATAAATAAGAACAAGGAATGGAGAAGAGATTTGAATTAACTAGATCTAGATCTAGAGAAATCGGATCAAGAAATAAATTGAGGGGTACGAAAGAGAAGAAACAAACCTTCAACAGTGGAGAACCATCTGGACCGAGCTGGACTGAGTAGGTGGACCGAGCTGCGCTAGATCTGAAACACTGCTACTACCGGAGTTGAAGACCGATGAAGCAGCAACCGCCGAGATGGAGCGGCTGGTCGGAGCTGAAATCGAAGCTCGTCGGATTGCTGGTTGATGCTGCTACAGACAGAAACAGAAGAAAAGAAATAGAGGAAGAGAAAGGAAGAGCGAGAAGAGAAGGATGAATGGTGAAGCTACTGTCGCCGGAAATGGAGGTGTGGCTACAGTCGCCGGAAAAGAAGGTGGAGATGCTGCTGGAAGAGAAAATGGATGATGATGGAGGCGATGGAAGGCTGGTTTTGCCTTGGTGGTGTGGACGAGGTGATGGTCGATGGAGCAAAGGGAAGCTCTCTGTTGCTGTAAACGAAGAAAAGAGAAGAGAGATCGAGGAGGGAGCAGCTAACCGAATGAGATTGGGTTTCCAAAACCCTTATCTCTTGGCTTTTATAGAAAATTAGGATTGGGAAATTGGGCTTGGCTTTGGGCCTTTAGAGGTAATGGGCTCTCTCTCTCTCTCTCTCTCTCAAGTAAGAAAATAAATTAAAATAAACACAAAATAAATATAAAAAAAAAAAAAAAAAAACAAAGGTTTTAAGGGTGTAAAAATGGGGTGTTCACACAAGGTTCAAAATTTCGACAATATCGGCGATATATCGCTGATATTTTTCGGTATCGCCGGGGACTAATGCATCTACATGATGTTCAACAAAATTTACATGGTTTTGGGAGATATCGTCGATATATCGTCGATACATCACCGAAACAGGCTGAAATAACGTGAAACCCTTTTTTTGAGTGAGTTTTGTAGATATGCAGACAACATTCCAAAACAAAGAGTCATGGGCTGGTTTAACTCCGACGTTGCCTCTATCCCCAGGACTGTCGCCGCCTCTGCTACTCTCAGTATGGTCATTACCACCCTCATTAATATTATTGGACAATCTACTTGTCCCAATGGTATTTGCACTCGAAGTCCTAGGACCTTTTGGACTTCTCATCATCTCATCAAATGATTATGTGCTAGAGTTGCTCTTGTTGTCACTAGTGCTAGACCCCACTTCTGTATCATTAACCCTTTCTACATCGATGCCCATCTCAGTGGCCGCGCTAGCTATAGTTGCGTTCAGGCGCCCATCATCTTCATCAAGGGATGAAACCTTAGCCCACTCAAAAAGTGAATTATCTTGATCCTCAGTGGCACCAATTAACATCAGGTCTAAAGGATCCTGCTCAGGTTGCCTCGCAGTGTTAATCTGCAGTTGCCTGAGTCGCAGCTTTATATTATAGTGACAAGCGACCAGTTTTTACAACATTTTGTAGCCAAGTCGGTTCCGCTGCTTTGTCTGGATGAGGGCAAATGTACTCCAGCTCCGCTCGCATGTTGAAGATGAAGCAGTCTGTGCTAACACGCGAGCCGCCAACTTTCTGAGGGTCGGACAGTCAGTTCCGTACATTTGCCACTAATCAGCTGATAATTAAATAGTATTATCAATTAGTTTCATAGATATTTTGATGTAGAGAAATAAACTATAGTTACTTTATTGGGAAGGAATTACTCACCCGGTGTCATCCTAGACTTTCCTCAGTAACATTTCTTCCAAAGCTCCCCCATGCATCCCTGAAGCGCACTAGCTATAGATTTTGAGAAAACATGTTCCAATCAGAAAAAATATATTAGAATGCAATAATACACATAAATATGCTATAGTTAACGAGATAGAGATATTTCATCTCATTCTTGAAGTCTCCTTTTAACTTGCACTTCGGGTCCAACGTCTCGAAGACGTCGTGAACAGCCTTCATTAAGTTGTCCCGATTCCCCAATTTGTGATTATAATGATACTTTGAGTTCAAATAATATGCTGAAACGTGAAAGTTATACGATATGCAATAACTTCAATGTAAACATCTAATAAACATTAAACTTACCAGCAGCATGAAGGGGATGCTTCAGTGTCTTATCCCAACAAGCATCGATAATCTTGTGTACCCACTTGTATCCACGTGGGGACACATTTTTTATTGACGCCTTCATTACGTGCATTAATTCGTACACAGAACCCATAGTCGGCTACTTATCTACATCTATCACCCTTAAGACATGGTAAATAGGCTCTAGTATGAGAGCCGTATCATCCACTTTGTCCCAAAATTCATTGTTAAGGACAATGTTCTCAATTTTCTTTGCCAAAATAGTGCGCCTGTGTCCATATTCCGCCCAATCAGTCCCAGTGAACAATGCTTTTAGTGCAATTTTATGTTTGGACAGACTCTCCAAGGCAAGACCCTCATCTTCGCTAGAACCCAACTGTGGTTGTATATGAAGTTGGTTACCGTTCTTGCCTCGTCAATAACCTCCTTCACAGATTTCTTTTTTCCTATCGCCTGTAACATTAGGTCTATGCAATGGGCTGTGTAAGGGGTCCAGTATAAATAATACTTTTTCATAAGCATCTTCCCAGCCTTCACGAATGCATTCCCATTATCAGTCACCACTTGTACTACATTTTTCTTTCTCACTTCTACAACACCCTTTATCAAGCCATATATATACTTTGCATCTTTTATATTGTCAGATGCATCCACGGACTTTAAAAATATTGTCCTTCCCTGATTGTACACTATAAAGTTGATGATCGAAAGCCTAGTGGGCCCTGTCCAACCATCGCACATAATAGTGACACCAAAATTTTCCCACGTTAGCTTTAGGGTATCAATATAGTCTTTCATCTCCTTCTCCTCTGCGTCTAAGTATTTACTTGTAATCTCATATGGAGAAGGAGGCTCTACCCCCGGTCCAACCTGTTCTGCCTCATCAATCATGTTCTTAAACTGTGGGGTTGATGCGGCATTAGCAGGCACATGACTATGTATAAAAAACTTGGATACAGCTGTTCCAAGCGCCTCCACTAGACTTCCCCCATTCCACATTTCCTTCAGCCGCTTCTGTTTTGCATTTCATTTTTTGTACAGAGATGAATCATGTGGTAGATTTGGGACTTTCATGCTCTGGGAGCGGCCAAACATACCATGTGGTTGTGTCCCATCCCAACATCAGATGTCCTACCAGTCGAACTTGATGATCCTGTTCCGGTACTACCTTTGAAATCGGCAGGCCGCATGCGAGCTGCAAATGGCCGCTTCTGATCTCTATCCCACTGTTGGCGCATAGATTGACGATAGGCCTGTCGATATGCTAGCCTCTCGTTAATTCCAATATAGTCGATTATAAGTATAAAGTATCATCTTTGTCGTCATCATCCACATCTACTGGTGGTTGTAGACGACGCCTCAATTCCTCACAGACTGCCTTTTGTTGCGCGGCATGCTCCAACCTTTCCTTAGCCCCAATAATAAGATGAGCCTTCATAGCTTGTCTTACCTCCGTCGGACAATTTGGATAGTCTGGCACATTCGAATCACCCCTAGCAAGATGTCACTTTAACTGAGTCATTCCACCGCTCATTTTTCAGCCACAATAATTACATATTGCTCCATTCTTGTTCCCCTCAATTGGTTTTCCATCCGACCAATCTATGTCCCATACCATAATGAAAAATACTTCCTAGTGGATCATCAATAAATATTAATGTCAAACACATAATATAATCAAACACCAAAACCCGTGATTCTTTTTGTAATGATTATCCATTTTAATTGTCTTATGAGGGTTGGGAATTGGTAGTTCGTGAAATTTTTCATTCTCTTTTGAGGGAGTCGGGGCCTGGCAGGTGGCAAGTTGAGGGGGCGGGATTGGGGGAGTTACCCAAGAAAGTGTCGCGCAAAGTGAAAGGGCTAGTCTGTGGGATCAATTACGACAATCGTGGCAAGGGAGGGAGTAGGGCTCGGTGCAGCTGTGGGAGAGGGCAGTCAATTGGTTTTTGATGATGTTGAGTATTTTGTCTTGGAACATTCGAGGGCTTGGGTCTTTGGCTAAGAATTTAGTCTCTAAAATTAAGCCGGCGATTCTCTGTCTGCAAGAGACCAAAAGGGCTGTTATGTCGGATAGTTTAGCTCAAGATTGTTGGGGAGCTGATCCGGGTTGGAGGGCTGTCCCTGCCTTGGGGCACGTCAGGGGTATCCTTATTCTGTGGGACAAGGGTGTTGTCGAAGTTTTGGAAGTAGAATAGGGGGCGTTTTCTCTATCTCTTCTCTGTCGCTTTATTGACTCTGGATTTTGGTGGGTTTTTACGGGGGTGTATGGTCCTGTGAGTGCGAAGGAGTAGAAGGATTTTTGGCTAGAACTAGACAACATCAGTGCTCGGTGGGAAGTTCCGTGGTGTATCGGGGGAGATTTCAATTGTGTGAGATTTAGCCATGAGAAATCCAATGAGGGGGGGGGGTTTCTACAAATATGAGGAGATTTGGGAAGTTTATATTTAGACAAAAGTTGATTGAATTTCCCTTTAAGGGGGCTTCTTTTACTTGGTCAAATTTTTAGACCCCTCCTGCCCTTAGAAGGATCGATAGGTTCTTTGCAAGCCCAGATTGGGAGTGCAAATTTCCGGATGCTTCTCTCCGGGCTCTCCCTCGCCCGATCTCTGATTATATTCCCATTCTTTTAGAGCTTGAGGGTTTGGATAGTGGCCCTAAATCGTTCAGATTTGAAAACATGTGGTTGCATCACCTTGATTTTATGGCCGTGGTGAAGGAGGCTTGGGGGTCTGCCGCGGTTTGGGGTTCTTGGAGTATGAAATTTGGGCTTCGATTGAAGGCAGTGAAGCAAAAGCTTAAGAGCTGGAACAAACATGTTTTTGGGTTCATTCCGGAAAAGAAAAAAGCATTGTTGGAAGCAATTTCAACTTTGGAGAGGAGCTATCCAACCTGTCTAATTCGGAATTTAAGGAGAGAGATTCTTTGAGGCAAGATTTTCAACAATTATTGTTAAATGATGAGATCAGTTGAAATAAAATTCGAGAGTTAGTGGCTAAAAGAGGGGGGTAAAAACACCAGATTCTTTCATACTATGGCATCAGTGCGGCGCATGACTAACAAAATAGTAAGCCTGCAGATTGGAGACGAGATGGGATAAGGTGAAGGATATGGGAGGGGCAGCAGCGGATTATTACAGTGTTTTATATGCGGAAAAGTTTGATTTTAGGCCTCTTTTGGATGGTTTGCCTTTTGATGCCCTTTCTGCAGAGTTGAGTAGCCAGTTGGAAAGGCCGTTCTCAGAGTTGGAGGTTTAGGCAGTGTTAGTAGGGATGGTAGGGGACAAAGCCCCTGGGCCAGATGGTTTTACTATAGAATTCTATAAGCAGTGTTGGCCGATTATAGGGCAAGACTTAATGCAGGTTTTTGCGGAGTTCTTTCAGTCGACCTTGTTCGACCAGGTCCTTAATTGGTCATTCATTGCTAAGGTGTTGGGGGTCGTTGATATTCGTGACTTTAGGCCGATCAGCCTCCTTGGGAGTGCATACAAGATTATCTCGAAAGTGTTGACAGTTAGGCTCAGCCGGGTGATTGGAGTGGTTATTTCTCCAGAGCAGAGCGCTTTCGTGGGAGGGAGGCAAATTCTGGATGGGGTTTTAATAGCTAATGAAGTAGTGGATGAGAGGGTTAAGAAGGGTGAGCCGGGTATTATCTGTAAGATTGATATGAAAAAAGCTTATGATCATGTGAGTTGGAGCTTTTGGATTATACCTTTGGTAGGATGGGTTTTGGTTCTAAATGGATAGCTTGGATGATGTGTTGCTATTCTTCTCCTTCTTTCTCAGTTCTTATTAATAGTTCCCCCTACGGGTTTTTTAAAAGTTCTAGGGGTTTGCGCCAAGGTGATCCTTTATCTCCTTTTCTTTTCATCCTAGTCATGGAAGCCCTAAGCAGGATGATTAGGAGGGCATCAGCGGTTGTGGGGGGGGGGGGGGGGGGGGGAGGGATTTGTGGTGGGTAGTCCTCCGGTCAGGATTTCGCATCTTTAGTTCGCGGATGACATTTTACTATTTTGTGGGGCTTCGGCTAGGCAGTTGACCCATATCCACTTTTTGTTCCGTTGCTTCGAAGTTGTTTCCGGCCTGAAGATAAATTTCCAGAAGAATATGTTGTATGCTGTTGGGCAAGTGCCTAATCTGGAGGAGTTGGCTTTGTGTCTGGGGTGTAAGACTGGGCTGCTTCCTGCTAGGTATTTAGGGCTTCCTCTGGGGGCGCCTTTCAAAGCTACGTCGGTTTGGGAGCTGATAGTGGAGAGATTTCATCGGAGGCTTTCGGGGTGGAAATCTTCCCTCCTATCTAAAAGAGGCAAGCTCACATTTTTGAAGAGTATTTTAGGCAGCCTTCCGACTTATTTCCTCTTTTTTCAGAATTCCTGCTTCCATTGCTTCTAAATTGGAAAGGTTGTAGAGGAATTTCCTGTGGAACAATAAGAATGAGGCTAAAAAGTGTCTAGTGTGTTGGAAAGGGGTTTGTCGGCCCAAAGAGTGTGGGGGGCTTAGCATTTGGCCTCTTAAGGCTGTCAATGAGGCTTTATTGGGGAAATGGTTGTGGCGCTTTGGAATAGAGTGTGATGGGTTGTGGAGATTGGTTCTGGAGGCTCGTCATGGGCTGAGAGATAGGTGGGATCCGCAGATGCCTCGGGGCCCTCATGAGGTGGGTCTTTGGAAAAGTATAGTGAAGGGATGGGCCGAGTTCGTCAAGCATACCAGAATTGTAATTGGGGATGGGGTAAATGTTAAGCTTTGGTCTGTTCGGTGGTGTGGCCCTACTCCCTTGAAGCAGGAGTTCAATAATCTTTATTCTCTCTCCTTGGATAAATGGGCGACAGTTGCGGATATGTTTGCAAGAGAGCGGGAGTGGTGGTTTGGAATCCTAGGTTCAGGCGGCATCTTAATGACTGGGAAGTTCAAGAGTTTGCAAATTTTCTTTCCAAGTTGAAGTCGGTGGACATTGATAAGTCCTCAAGGGATAGGCGGGTATGGGTGGGGAATTTAAAAGAGCGGTTCTCAATGAGTTCTTTTTTGAAGGTGGCGAATCCGAATACTGCCTTGGGCTTCCCCCACCAGATTGTTTGGTTCAATGGGGTCTCTACTAAAGTCTCTTTTTTCCTTTGGTCAGCATTTCTCGGCAAGATTCTGACTTTGGACAACTTGAAGAAGAGGGGTTGGAGTGTTCCTAATCGGTGTTTTTTGTGCTTGGTGGAGGAGTCGATTAATCATTTGTTGATGCATTGTTCTTTCGCGAGGCGTCTCTGGGCGCACTTTCTTTCTCAGATTGGGGTTGTTTGGGTTTTTCTCTCGTCCTTTCGGGGCTTGTTAGCTGGTTGGTTTTCTGTTGCGCTGGTTGGTTTTCTGTTGCGTTGGAGAGCCCGATTGACTTAATTTGGGCCTTTATTCCTGGAGTAGTTTCGTGGTCGTTGTGGAAAGAGAGGAACATGAGGGTGTTTGAGAATTCTTCGTTATCTATTAAGAGAGTGTGTTCCAGGATGCGAGGGGTGTTGCTGGAATGGGTCTTCACCAAAGTAGATGTGCTGGAGATAGGGTTTGACAGGGTATTTTCCTAGGATCAGCAGGGGAGGGTGTCGCTGTTGTATTTTGGGCTGCTTTGTGTTTGTGTTTGTTTTCAGGTCTCTTCCTTTTTGGATTGTCCTTTGTGATTCACCTTTTCTCTTTAATTTTTCCGTTTAATAAATTGCTTTTATCGATAAAAAAAAATTATTTTAGAAATATAAAAAACTTATGAATGCACATTAAAGTTGATAAATAATTGAAATTTAATTAGTTTCTCAAACTATTTCTACATTATAAATAATTGAAATTTAATTTAGTTTCTCAAACTATTTCTATATAATAAATAATTGAAATTTAATTTAGTTTCTCAAACTATTTCTATATGATAAATAATTGAAATTTAATTTAGTTTCTTAAACTATTTCTATATGCAATTGATGAGCTCAATGTTTTTATAGGACTGAATCAATATGGAAAGGAGAGAAGATGGTTAAATGATCGGAGACCCTGCATCAAGAGAAAGGGAAGATGATTGTAATTTTATTTGATTATGAAGTTGATGTAATTATGTAAAAAGAAGTGAATGTAATTTTATTTGATTATGAAGTTGATGTAATTATGTAAAAAGAAGTGAATGTAATTTTATTTGATTATGAAGTGAATGTAATTATGTAAAAAGAAATGAATGTAATTTTATTTGACTATGAAGTGGATGTAATTATGTAAAAAGAAGTGAATGTTCTTTCACAATATAATATTTTTTAAAAATTTTAATTTTAAGAATTATGAGCTATTAATAGTAATAACAGAACATTATTAAAATTCATAACTAAATATAATATCAATGAATTTCAAGTATAATCATTAAAATAAAAAAAACCTTATATTAAAATTTTAATACATTTGTTTTTGGATTAGGTGTCTAATATAAATCAATATTAGTTTTTAAAATATTGTTGTCATATAATATATTTTTTTTACATGACACATCATTTGTAAAAAAATTTTATACTAAACATCTTTTAAAAAATCTTAAAACTAAAGTTAGATGCTTTATTCAGTTATTCTTAACAGTTAGTAAATTTTAACTCTAGTTATAGCCTATGGGAACTTATTTTTAAAACCCTTGAATACTATATTTTTTTTAACAAAAATTTTAACCGTTGAACACTGTATTTTTTTTAAAAAGATGCTTTAAAAAAGATTATAGATGTCAAAATTATAAAGGGAGTAACAAGGTGACATATTAATTTCTTTTATTTTTAAAAAATCAAAGTTAGATGCTTTAACCTTAAAGGTTAGTGAATCTTAACCACAGTTAAAGGGAGTTAAGAGGGACACACCTTTAACCTAAGATCTTAGAAAAAAAATTCCAAAGAGCTAGCGTGGATTAACTATAGTTCAAGGCTGGTTAAGGGGGCTTTGTGAGGTTATGAAATATCTTAAGGGTATAATAGTAATTTTACTAACAGGGATAACGAAAAGTCTTAAGGGAACCAAGGTTAGGTTGTTTTCTAATTAGGAAACAATGTTGAGTTAATTTGTTAATATATTATTATTAATAGTTTATTTACAAATTATGGAAAGTTAAGGGCCTCATATGCAAAAGCTCAAACATTAAAGAGTAAAGACCTAACTCTCTCTCATTGTTTCACATTTGTAAACCAAAACAGAAAAGGAAAAAAAAAAACACACAAAGATCAAAAAGAAGAGCTGAAGTGGGGAGAGGGATTACTCACCGTCAGACCTTCGGTGGCTCCGGTTGCGACGACGACGACGATTGCGATGCTCCTCTCGGCTCTCGCAACCACAGTCCACAAGTATTTTTCTTTCTTCCTTCTCTACTATGAAATTTCACCTTTTTTTTAATCTTCTAAATCAAAGGTTCATTTAAAATTTTTTGCTATTGCATGATGATTCATGAGATTTTCGATAGATGTTTGCTTTTTAAAGACATTCTCTTCCCCTCAAATCCTCACGGATTTTCTGTACATGTTTGTTTTTTCCCTCTTCTTCACGGATTTTCCAGCCCGTGACTCTTTGTTTTGTTGTTTTGGAATGTTGCCTGCATATCTATAAACCCCACTCAAAAAAAGGGTTTCCTGTTATTTCAGCCTGTTTCGGGAGATATTGCCGATATATCGGCGATATCTCCCGAAACCATGTAAATTTTGTTGAACATCATGTTGATGCATCGGTCATCGGTAATACCGAAAAATATCGGCGATATATTGCAGATATTGTCAAAATTTTAAACCTTGCAAATAAACTATTAATAATAACATATTAACAACTTAACTCAACATTGTTTCCTAATTAGCAAATATCCTAACCTTGGTTCCCTTAAGACTTTTCGTTATCCCTGTTAGTAAAATTACTATTGTACCATCAAGATATTTCATAACTCACAAAGCCCCCTTAACCAGCCTTGAACTATGTGCTAGCTCTTGTGAATTTTTTTTTTCTAAAATCTTAGGTTAAAAGGGTGTCCCTCTTAACTCCCTTTACCTGTGGTTAAGATTCACTAACATTTAAGGTTAAAACATCTAACTTTGGTTTTTAAAAAATAAAAGAAATTAATGTCATCTTGTTACTCCCTTTATAATTTTGACTTCTATAATTTTTTTAAAACATCTTTTTAAAAAATACAGTGTTCAAGGGTTAAAATTTTTTGTTAAAAAAATACAGTATTCAAGGGTTAAAAAAATACAATATTCAAGGGTTAAAAAATACAGTGTTCAAGGGTTAAAAAATACAGTGTTCAAGGGTTAAAAAAATTAAAGCATCTAATCTTGATTTTATATTTTTTAAAATACAATGTCCTTTTTTAACTTCCTATAGGCTATAACTAGAGTTAAAATTTATTAATTGTTAAGAATAACTGAATAAAACATCTAACTTTAGTTTTAAGATTTTTTAAAAGATGTTTAGTATAAAAATTTTCTACAAATGATGTGTCATGTAAAAAAATATATTATATGACAAAAACAATATTTTTAAAACTAATATTGATTTATATTAGACACCTAATCCAAAAACAAATGTATTAAGATTTCAATATAAGGTTTTTTTTTATTTTTATTTTAATGATTATACTTGAAATTCATTGATATTATATTTAGTTATGACTTATTATTGCTTAATGGCATGTTTCTAATGTAATATATGTGCGATAGCCGGCCTGAGTCGATTTCCTCCCCACATCCGTGTTTTTCAACCGATGAAAAGCCTAGATCGTTAGAGTCGCCACCAATCAAAATCCGGGTGTGATTGGTCACCCACAAATAAAACCCTAGATTTAAAAGAAAATCGAGATTGGGCCCAGGGATTCTCTTATGAGTTGGGGAAAGTGTTAGGCACCCCACCTCATCCATCGAGTGACGGTTACCTCTTAATTTTCTCCGTTAAATTAATTTAAAATTATTTTCCCTTCTTTGTTTGTCTCTTTTTATTATTTCGAGATTGGAAAGCCATCCCTCCTCGACCGAGTTAGAGTGAATTTCTCTCTACTTGCGCAGCAAAACCCCTTTTCCCTAAATTGGCGAACAGTCACGCTCTCTCCTCGACTGAGTTAAGAGGGACCCTGCCTACGTTTGGGTGGAAAAGGGACAAAAAATTACTGACAAATAATAAAGAAAAATGAAATAAAGAAATCGAAGATCTAGTCTTCCGGCCCTTTCCTTCACCCGGATTTCCACTTCCGCACAACCGTCTAGAGGGAAATTGCTGAGCTACTAAGAGAAAGTGAGGGAAGAAAAGACTTGGACGGGTAGAAGTAGAAGATGAGAATGTAGCATACCTTTTCCCTTTTAGATGCTCCAAGTGTTTGAAGAGAAGAGAATGATTCCGCGAGATCCGAACTCCGATGGTTTTTCCCCAAAGTTGGTGAAAATCACTCCTAGGTTAATAACTTTGATGGTTGGAATTTCTGGGTTTTTTGAAGGCTCCCACCGAAATTAGGGGTTTCTCAAGGTTATGAGTTGGCAAAGCTTGGCCTTTTCGAAGTTCCAGAATGGGTTGGGGTGAGGATCCTTTTATAAGGTGAAAAATAAAGATTTCGCTTTTTCTGGGCGATGTGGGACTAAAGAATAGCCCCCAAAAATACGTTGGAATGCGAAACGAGATTGTAATTAGGGTTTTTTCCATAGCCGCGCCAATCTAAAAGCCGCGGGGACTGAATTTGGCCAAAAATAGGAACGCGCCCTTTAGAAGGGCACGGGTCAATTTCGAGTGAAAAAAAAGGCCTGCCCTCTTGGGCTTTGGCTGGTTTGGGCTTGGGCTTCACTTTTGGCTTTAATCTTTGACATGCTGGAGTACGGATCTCATTGTTGCTCTCCTTCAATACTCGGCACCAATGAGCTTTTCAGGCCTATGAAATCATGCAAAATAGGGTGTCTACAATATATATTTTTAATTTTCCCGAAGTTTTACCGACTCTATCGATTTTTTCCGAATTTTTCCAAACTTTACCCCCGCCGAATTATTCCCTAACCCCGACTTTGTCATTATGGTTACTAGTGACGGGCAGAGTGATCTTCGTCTTACTACTTGGAACCTTCGATGTAGCATCAGATATGCCTTCAGACACACCATCAATGGCCATTTTTTGCATTTCTGTTTTCCAAACTAGTCAAACCAGACTAAAGGTTGTTGTTTTGCCAAACAACAGCCCCAACCACCGAGTATTAAGCTACAAAAAACCAACTAAGGAAGGCCACCGAACTCTTTGGACTCCAAAGAGAAAACTTGCATTAGACTAGAATGGCCAAGACTACCTTTAAAGATGGAAACCTGTCATATTTTCTCCCAAAACAGCAAGAAGAAGAAAGAAGGAGCCAAAAACTGGCTTTCGAACACAAGCAAGGAGCCACTACATTAAACCATGGGTACCTTATTCCTCATAGGGGCTTCAATACTCAACCAAATCCAATGAAATCACTCCCATTAGAAAGCTATGAAGATTTCGACCCACCCATACCTAGATTTGGGGTTCGAAAACCGTCCACAAAAGCGTACGATTAAGTTTAATGGAAAACTGGAAATTCTGAAATATTCTAAAAAAATTCAGAAACATACATCGATGGTTGTCGAAAAATTATACAAAACTGACTACAAATATCTCCTCATGCCAAGCTATCATTAGGCATGATCAGACTCCAAACCTGGACGTATGGATGTTAATGTCAACAAGTTGCAGAAAAAAAGAGGAAAAAACATTGAAGAAAAAGTTGTCTTCCTGCCCCTTTGAGTTCTCTAGATCGATTTATGTTCTGATACCAACTTGAAGATCAAACCCTAAAAGAGATGGAGAAAAAGAGAGGAAGAAGAAGAATAGAGGGGGAATTGAGATTAGAGTTAGATTCTCTCTAATCTCTTTATATTTATAATAATTCTAAGAGGTTAATTACAAGTATACCCCTGAGGGGTGATTTGGTGTAGCCTACCTACATAATAGATCATATCTCAACACTTGGAAAGCGTTCAAGCATAGTTGTTAAAGGCGTCGCTTAGACGACTAGGCACTCTGCTGGGCTCAGGTGACTGCCCCCCTAGGCAGTCATTATTATAAATCTTATATATAATATTATTATTGTATATAAGTATACAAATTTATTTTATTTGAATATGATAGTTTGGTTAACAAAAAAGTTTGTTATTTTATATACCTCTCATGTCTTTTACCATATAATAAGTTAAGAGTTTTTATATCCAATAAAAATAGTTTACGGATAAAAGAAGAAAGAAGAGACGACGGTGTCAAGTATATTTCCCTCATGTTAACTTGCAATCTCTTTCGCTCAATGGGTGGACCAATTGGTCTCTCTCTCTCTCTGTTTGTGGGTGGACCATATGGTCTCCTCTATTTTTTGCACGGTTGTTAAAGGCGTTGCCTAGGCGATCAAGACATACAGTTGGGCTCAGGAGGTCCAATAACAAAAAAAACCTTTAAATGCCCAAAATTCTCTCTAGGCCTCCAAAGCTCTCATAAGCCCATCTTTAAAGATGTTTTAATAATATAATTAAGTGCAGTCCCATAATTATATATATTTTACTTAGTATATGATTTCTTATTACTTTTCTTTGGTATAAACGAGAAGAAGGAAGAAAGAAAAAGGAGAGAAAGATGTACGACCTCTTCTTTTCTTCCCCTCCCTTCTCTCCATATCCCTTGTTCGGCAATTACATTGATGCCGGGCTAGTTTTTATTTTATTTTATTTTTATTCGATCCTATGCTCTCCCCCTCTCTTCTTTCTCCCTCTCTTGTTCATCTGTCACTTTAGATTTTTTTCCTTTTTTTTTTAATCCCTCATAGTCCCTTTCTCTGCCTTCATTCGACAATCATTGTAGACTATTTTTTTTTTCAAATGCTTGAAATTCTCCTTTATTATTCATAAAACTGTTTCTAAGGGTGATTCTATCAGAGTGCATCTTGCCAATGAAGATTTTGCAATTTATATGAATAGTAGGGCTCCTTATTCAAGGAAATGCAACATACATAGATCTCATATTAAGGGGTGTTTCTGTTGCAAAGAGTTCATCCGGCGACCCCTCAAGCTACCGATTCAGGTGTCAATGGAGTTTGTCTCCTCAAGTCGACTAATCGCATTGATAACCATGAGTTCAAGAACTCTTTAAAATTCAAAAGTAAGGAAATGAAACTTCTTTGTAGTTATTTCAGAAGTAAATCTGGTGAATGACACGAAGGATTGGTGGGCGGACACTGGGGCCACTAGGCATGTTTGTTGCGACAGAAATGTCTTTTCTTCCTACCAAATAGTTTGAAAAGATGAACAACTCTTTATGGGTAACTAATCTACTTCTGCAATTACGAGAAAAGGCAATGTGAAAATGAAATTCACATCTGGGAAAATCCTCAATCTTAATGATGTAGCACATGGCTGATAATGTGCACAACCGTTAAAATTCGATTGCATTTTTTTTTTAAGTTCTTATGTGCATGTGATATGTTGTTTAAATTCATGAGCCAAAGGACTTGGTTCAAGACATAGTTCACCAAGCTCTTCATGGATTCGACATACCTACACCAACTCAAGGTTCAAGTTCAAAAGACACATTGGTCCATTCACTAGAACTTAGTTTTTCTAAACCTTTCTATTGTTTTTTGCACTTCAAAATCTAGTTTTATGTGGGGGATTGTTGCTGTTGCTTTTGTAGAGTTGAAAAGAAAGCTTTTGTAAAGTATAAAACAACTTTGCCTTCAATTTTTAGTCCCACATCGGTTATATACAAGAGTGAGAAGATGCTTATATATGATTACATTTCTTATATGGGCATGTTAAAAGAGAATTAAGATTAGCCCTTGCGCACAGGGGGGACCCAAGGAAAATTTGGTGAGCCGACCTGGAAACCTTTCATGGGTTGCGTTTTGCGCTTTATAGCAAAGACAGGTCAGGTCATGCGCGTGAACTCTTGATTGGTTTTTGATAAATCTTTTATTTTTATTTCCTTCGTTTTTGATCAATGTGTTGCAAATTGTTTTGTTACCGTTTCAGTGAATCTTAAGCACTAATAACATTTTAAGAAATTTATTTTCCATAAAGATGGTGTCTTTATTTATTTTCTTTCCATTGAGACTTAAATGGTCGTTTTTCTTCTCTTTATATTTTGGGCTATTTCTCTGTATTAGATAATTGAGAAAAACGAAATATAGAAAGTGTTCTACTGTTTGCATACTGGTTTTATTCTTTCAAAGCTTTGTACAAGGTCGAGTTCACTGTGACCAAGGAATAGAGAGTGCTCTCTTTCGTTGGACCCAAGGGAAATTTGGTGAGCCAAGCCGGAAACCCTTCCCGCGCGATGCGTTGCGGATTGTGTCTTGCGCTTTATATCAAAGACTCACACAGGGTAGGCCGTGCTGGGTCGGGTCACGTGTGAACTTTTGATGAGTTTTTGATAAATCTTTTATTTCCTTCCTTTTGTATCAATGTGTTGCAAACTGTTTTGTTATTGTGTGAGTGAATCTTAACGCACTAATAACGTTTTAAGAAATTTATTTTCCATAAAGTGGGTGTCTTTCTTTATTTTTTTCTTTCCTTTGAGACTTAAATGGTCATTTTTTTTCTCTTTATATTTTGGGCTATTTCTCTGTATTAGATAATAGAGAAAAACGAAATACAGAAAGTGTTCTACTGTTTGCATACTAGTTTTATTCTTTCAAAGCTTTGTACGAGGTCGAGTTTGCTGTGACCAAGGAACAGAGTGCTCTCTTTCGTTGGAATAGATCGTTGAATCCTGTAAGCACCAAGGTCGTTGAGGGACCAGTAGGAGGCGAATGTTACCTTAATGATAGCGTGTTCAACACATGCCTTGATCTGAGATTCTGATGAGTTTTTGGTTCTGCAACTATTATTATTTACATTTTAGTTTTATATTTGTGAAATTGATTTGCTGCTCAACATATTTAGGCATTATTGTTACTCTGTATTTTAATTGCTCACAGTATTTCCAACAGAAAAATAGTATCAATATGATTTGATACTGTTGGTGTCAGTTTCTCTGACAATATAGATAGGGGCGGAGCCATGATTTTCTTTTAGAAGGGGCCAGCAATGATTGATTAATTATGTCAGTAACTGTTATTAGAATATTCGATATCCTGCAAATGTGCATGGTCATAGTGATCAGCCCAGTAAACTCGACCCCAAGTCAAAGAAGTGTATTTTTCTTAGCTTTGAGAAAGGTGTCAAGGGGTATAGAGTTTGGGATCCTACGACTGAAAAGTTTATAATTTGTCGGGATGTAATATTTGATGAAGCAGCTATGTTGAAAGAAGAAAAGCGCCATGAAGATGTTATGGGTAGTAAATTGGATGTTACATGGTGCTGCACTACCACCTCTATCTCAACTTGGTGAAGCTTGCTTAAGAATGAATTTGACTTTCATACACGAGATCATAGAAAAGATTGGGTACAAAGATGACAAGGGAATGATGAAAGAGGTTTGTATCTGTTGTTCCAGATTCTAATGAATTACCGAATACAGTATTTCACCTTGCTATAATCATGTTTGTTGTGTGTATCTTGGTTCCTTGCCCACAGTAATTCAGAGGCAAGTACTCTTATCTGTTAAAACTTATTACCGGCTTTGTTGGGAACTTTTCTTATTTTCCTGTTGCTGGATTGGACCCCACCTCATGGTTGTGGTACAGGAATTTCAGTCCATCAAGATATGGCCGGGTTTGGGCCTGCATATTCTTTATGCACCTTTTTGTTTATGGTTTACTGTTTAGATTCATTGTTCGCAGTAATGACCTGAGTATATGTCCCATTTTCATAGTTATTGATTTAGTGTAATGTACTAATGCGGTTTATATTAACCATGGATAGTTATAGCCAGATTCTCAGTTCTTTATATTGCCTCACTGTTAGTTTTCATCCTGCAGTTGTCATGTACATACTCTATTGAATTCTTGTACTCATGCAGGAGACATTAAATTCGAAGAAAATGGGGGATGCTGCTTTCTGACACAGACTTCAGATCTGTGATCAAATGCTATATTCAGGTTACTTTGTGCTCACCACTAATTTTGTGAAATTTCTGTGAAATTTCAATGACAATCATTTTCCAAGTTTCTGTCTACTATTGGTAGTCTTATGTCATGCAGATTTTCTACATTGTGTTCGCCAATAATTTTGTGAATTTTCTGTGAAATTTCAATGACAATCCTTTTCCAGTTTCTGTCTGCAATTGGTAGTCTTACATCATGCAGATTTGCCACGGTGTTCAGCAATAATTTTGTGAATTTTCTGTGAAATTTCAATGACAATCCTTTTCCAGTTTCTGTCTGCTATTGGTAGTCTTACATCGTGCAGATTTTCTCTGGTGTTCACCAATAATTCTGTCAAATTTCATTGACAATCATTTTCCAACTTTCCGTATCCTATTGGTAGTCTTATGTCATGCAAATTTTCATCTGTAAGAAAGTTACTAATTTTCATTGACTGCTAAGCGTGTTGAGAAGCAGCGACAAAGAACAACTGCTGAAGTCACTCGTTTCGACCACACAACTACATTTCTTAACCAACCCCTGGCCTCTTTGACCATGGAGCGGTGAACAGTAGGAAAAACTGCATATCAGCAGGTTGAGCTGCTTTTTGTGCTGTGGGTACTACCCGGTTAATGGCTAAAGCACTAGTGGTCCGGGATTCAGATGGCAATACAGTGGTGGCTTTGCCCCCTTTTACTATTTCGGATGCAAAGGTGATTGATAGATGGTACGCAACATTTTTGTATGATATCAAGGCATTGCAAAGGCTCATACCCTTGCCAGAGCCCGCCATTGCTATGGCAGGATTTATAGCCTTGAAGCTGACTTTTGGGGTGTTCCCCTGTTGTTTTGTTAATATATTTATTAGTAGAGATTGTCTATGAACATGAGTTTTTTTTTTGATAACTCACACACACACACACACACACACACACACACACACACACACACACACACACACACACACACAACCCTACAGTCTCAACTCAAGCCTATAACCACACACACCCGGCCCCTCAAAAAATAGGGGTGAGGTGGGAGTAGTACTTAAGGAGAAGGTCCCAACTCCCAACATTCAGTAGGCGATGTGGGATTAACATGGGCTACAGTTTTTTTAACAGAAGTTTTTGTTGTCTTTTGATAACTCAAACACACACACAGCACACACACACCCACACACAAAACACACACACGGCCCTACAATCTCAACTCAAGCATATAGTTATGAACATGAGCTAGATTGAAGAAAAATAAAGAGAAAGGTTGCCTTTCAAACTCCCACCCACAAAATAAACTTAGATTTTATTTTTTGGAAATTAATCACCTCCTCACCGGTGGAGCGAAGGAAAGAGCTAGAAACGTCTTGAGCCCCCCCCTTTTTTTTTTTGCCATGTGTCCCCCTTTGAACTCCTTTAATTGTGGTTAAGATTCATTCACCCCTAGTCTTAAGACATCTACCCTTAGTTTTTTTTTTATTTAACTATTTTTAAACCATAGAGATTAAAACTTTTTAACTAGAGTTCAAGAGCAGGTAAGGGGGCTTTGTGAGAGCGATGCTCAGAGGAGCATACTATTGTGTTTGTTTTATTATTGTTTTCACGCATGGCACAGAAGAACCATCTCCCACTTATTTACCACCAAATATAAACGCAGAAGACATATATAACATATGATCCAACACAAAAACAAAAGAAAAAGAGACAACATATATATATTCGAGCACCACGCCACCGGAAAGTTCTCCACTGCTTATTATAATCTATCTTCTTCTTTCTACCCCTACAGACAGCTGCGTCTTCCAACAACCTTGTGGTTGTAGCTTGGTCAATTGACTGAAATGTTTTCCACAAAGACCCGTTGTGAACACTCCACTGAGGCCTGACTCCTTGTCAAACACGTTTCACTCATAATATCTAGGTCAAGTTGCAAAAGATAAACAAAAAGCTAAGTTGGTCAAGACAGGTGGAGAGAAATGATTTACATGATTTTGCTAATTTCACTCTCCCCACATTGAGAGAGGAGAAAGTACAGTCAGTGTAAGAGAGTGCAAACTGAAGGAGAGGGATGCTAGCCCGTCCCCACACATTGCATTATGTAATGGACCTGTCAGAGTCTTGACTTGTCAATCATGTGATCCTTCCAGGCAATGGGGGTCTTGTTTTCTTGGTATTTATATAATAGTATTTTAAGCTCCCTGGCCTCCAAGACATGCTAACTGATCTTCCTATTTAAATATTTCTTTGTTTCTTGTGTTGCATGATCATGGATAAATCCATTGAAGTTGTGGCTCTTTTGCTTTCGTTGTTTCTCTCCATAGTAGCATTCAACTTTAGCTTATGTAGTGGAGATCCTAATGTGGTTTGCATTGAAAGAGAGAGGCAGGCTCTTCTTACATTCAAAAAGGATCTTAAAGATCCTTCAAACCGGCTCTCGTCTTGGGATGGTGATGAAGACTGTTGTACATGGAGAGGAGTAGGCTGCAACAACATCACCGGACATGTCGTCCAACTTCACCTCGACAACCCAATCTCAAATAGTACTTTGTATGATCTTCTTACCGGTGAAGATGAAGCTTTTAATGCGAGGTCCAAGTTGAGTGGCGATGTAATTAATCCTTCTTTGCTCGAATTAAAACATCTCAATTATCTGGACCTTAGCTTTAATGATTTTGGAGGCATTCCAATACCGGATTTCTTCGGTTCGCTCAGGGGTTTAAGATATCTTAACCTCACTGAAGCTCGATTTGGCGGAAGGATTCCTTATCAGCTTGGAAATCTCTCGAGCTTACGCTATCTTAGTCTCAGAAGAGATTATTATGATCTTTATGCAGATGACCTTGGGTGGATCTCTCATCTTTCTTCCTTGGAATACCTTGACATGAGTTATGTGGACCTTCGCAAGGCTGTTGATTGGCTGCAAGTAGTGAATATGCTTCCTTCTCTAGCAGAGTTACACCTGTCCTACTGTCGCCTTCCCAACATCTCTCCATCTCTTGGGTATGTTAATTTTACATCTCTTGTTGTCCTCGATCTTTCTGAAAACTTTCGCAATTATACAATACCGAACTGGTTGTTTAATCTTAGTACTAGCCTTTTACATCTTGATCTAAGGGAGAATTCTCTACGAGGTCAAATTCCGAATGCTATTGGAAACTTTAAGTCTCTCCAATTTCTTGACTTATCGGGCAATAGACATATGGAAGGTAGAATACCGAGTAGCTTGTGGAATCTGTGCAACTTGCGGGAGTTATATATGTCAGAGATCAATTTTAGGGGAGAGATTGGATTTGTAGGAAATTTGTCTGGATGCTTTGGAAAGAATTTGGAGTCGTTGGATCTGTCACTAACTCAACTTACAGGGCATATTAATTGGATAGGACGACTTAAATCTCTGAAACATCTTGCTCTTGATGTTAACTCACTGTATGGTCCTATTCCTTCATCCATCAAAAACATGGCATCATTGGAAGACTTATCTCTTTCTTATAACAAGTTGAATGGGACCCTCCCACAAAGTCTTTGGCAGCTTTCACATTTAAAAGTGTTACTAATCAATTCAAATTTATTGGGGGGCATCATAACTGAAACTCACTTTGCTAAACTCTCAAAGTTAAACCAACTGGATATGTCTTCGAACTCCTTTGAATTCAAGGTCAACTCCAGTTGGATTCCTCCTTTTCAACTGGTGTACATTGGAATGGGCTCCTGCATCCTGGGGCCCAGGTTTCCTTCATGGATTCGCACGCAAAGGTCTATTTATTATTTAGACTTCTCCAAGGCAAGAATCTCAGATACGGTTCCAACATGGTTTTGGAATCTGGCTTCCCGCATTTTCATTCTCAATCTTTCTGACAACCAGATCCAAGGTAACATATCCAATATAATGTTGAAATCTGAAACTGTCGATTTGAGTTCTAATTGCTTCAAGGGTCGGCTACCACGTTTGTCTCCTAATGTCAAGGTGTTGAGACTCTCTAAGAATTTAATTTCGGGGCCTCTTTCCCCTCTCTTGTGCGAAAAGATGGATGAACAAAAGAACTTGGAGATTCTCGATCTCTCAGAAAATCTTTTCTCGGGAGAACTTCCTCAGTGCTGGATGTACTTGCAATCTCTGACACTTTTAAACTTGGGGAGCAACAATTTGTCTGGAAAAATTCCTAGCTCAATGGGTTCATTAATTTCTCTCTCATCATTGCACTTGCGCAATAATAGCTTTTCTGGAGACCTGCCTCTGTCTCTGCAAAACTGCAGTCTGGCGTTTATTGATCTAGGGGAGAACAAGTTATCAGGAAATATACCAAGTTGGATGGGAGAAAAGACAACATATCTATTAGTTCTCCGCTTACGATCAAATGAATTCAGTGGCAATATTCCTCCACAAATATGCCACTGTACCTCTCTTTTAGTTTTGGATCTTGCGCAGAATAGCCTATCAGGAGCCATACCACAGTGTTTGGATAATATCAGTATGATGGCTTCAACACAAATTTTTGAAGATGATCCTTTTGACGTTATCTATAATTATGGAAGCTATGAAGAGAACCTTATTTTGCTAACAAAAGGAACAGAATTAGAGTACAAACAAAATCTTAAATTTGTACGGAGCATAGACCTTTCAGGCAATAACTTATCTGGGATCATTCCCAGTGAAATATTCAGTCTTTCTGCATTGAATATCTTGAACTTATCTCGAAATCATTTGGAAGGAAAGATACCAGAGAAGATTGGTGTCATGACATCATTGGAATCACTCGATCTCTCAAGAAACAATATTTCAGGTGAAATTCCTCAAAACATGTCTATTTTGACATTTCTTTCTCACTTGGACTTGTCATATAATAACTTCTCGGGAAGAATTCCTTTAAGCACCCAACTTCAAGGCTTTAGTGAACTCAGCTACATCGGAAATCCTAAACTCTGTGGAGCTCCACTTCTTACAAATTGCACAAGAAATGAAGTGTTTGGAGGTGCAACGTCGGTTGGAGATAATGAAGAAGTGTCTGAAATGACTTGGTTTTACCTTGGCATGGGGTCTGGTTGCGTGGTAGGGTTCTGGGGAATTTATGGTGTTTTGTTGTTCAAGAAGACTTGGAGGTATGCTTATTTCCGATTTTTAGAGGATAAGATAGATCAGCTCTATGTGACAGCAGTTCTAAAGGTCGCTTGGTTGAAGAGGAAGTTGAAGATGAATCAAGTTGGAGGGTAAAAGGCATCATATTTTCAGTTCTAATGTTCTTCACTTGGTAAGTTATGCTTAATTGGTTTCCATTCTACATAGGTTTGTTATTGTTGTTGTTAATAAATGTATAATCCCCAGGGATAAATGCAAGGGCATTATCAAACAAAGCATCTAGTTACTTGATACCAAATATATTTATAGGATAAATCTATGCATTTATATATTGTTATACTATTATAAGCTAATGAAGATACTTTATATATCTGGAATAACAACTAGTAATATTCATAACAATCGCCTTATCAAAATGTAAAAGTCATACCTAGTTTGTTTCAAATATGTCATTAGATACAATTAATCTTACTAAAAAATAAAAACTGCTATCCTCTCCTTTCCCATGGAAGATTTTTAAAAAAGAAGAAAAAAAAAAGCAGGAAGCTCCCTCTAACTCATCTGTAAGGTGTGTATGCCTGGATTTGGAGGTGGTGGAGATATTATGAGACCTCGTACGTGAAGCCGTGAAGGTGTATGATCTTTGATTTTTCTCTTTACTATGGACGTGTGACTAACACTATTGTAGGATATAGCGCCCATATCGAATGGGTTCATGGAACTACAACTCGAGAAGTAGGAAAGCTTGAGGTTCCAATGGAGGACTGGAGCTTGAGGTTCCAATGGAGGACTGGAGCTTGAGGTTCCAATGGAGGACTGGATAACCAACAGGCTAGTCCATAGGTCCTGTAACTTTAGTGTAACGAAGCAGAAGCAGAAGCAGAAGCAGAAACTGCGAAATTTTGTGTAAATCTACCTCATGTGGATGCTAAGGTAGTAAATGAAATGAAGTACAGTTAGATTAATGGAAGGTGACCACCATGATAATCATGTTGGTCATCCAAAAATGGATGTATATTTGTAGCATGTTTTTTTTTTTTTTAATGGATGATTTAGCCCTTAATAGATCTTCGTATCTAACCTTTCGAATGGGGATATATATAAACCAAATTGTAAACCTTAAATTAATGGAATTAAGTTTCGTCTGTGCAAAATTTCCCATGTAAGAAGTTGACAATGATACTTATGGAAAAGACCAAAGAAAAAACACCCAGATAATGTAAACTTTACAAATAGAAAGCTTATGGAAGATATATGTTATCAATTTATATCTTGAATTATTTTAAGAAGAAATTGAGAAGAAAAGCTATCCATACAACTTTTTTTCCCAAAATCTTTCTGGATCAAAACCTCTCATTAGTAAAGCTCATGTAAACTGCAACATTATCAAAGTGATCATAAGTTTCAAGAAAAATGAGAATAAATACAATAAGCTAGAGAATGGAGTAGGAAGTGATGATAAGTCTCATCACAAGGGTGATTTGAATTTGAATGAATTAGACTAGATTAAATTTGATTAAGGTTTTGCTTCTATAATAAGAATATTGACTTTTTTATTTAAACCTTCTTGGGTCTTTGTAAACCATTCAAGTTTATCAATAATATTCTGTTTTCTTTCATGATACTAGAGTCATCGATCCTTTGGTGACCTCTAATTAGCTCTTGTTTTTCTCTTCCCGGTGGGTGGTGTTGCCACCGCCACCGCCTGTTGGATGCAAGACTTTGGAATTTTTTTTTTCTAAATAAAAACTTTACTATCCTTCTCTATATATCTACAACCCCTATTTCTTATACTCACGCCTCACAATTTTTTTCTTATTTATATATCTATTGGAAACATTTCCAACCGAGAGTTTTTTTTTCAAATTGTGGGTCATATTTCGTGTGCTTTTGGGAAAAGATTATGATAGGTTGATCTATTGGCTCACGGGCTCCGACAGACTCATAAAAATGAGAGGGATGCATTGACTGAGATTGACTTCACAGATTGGCGGTGACTACAAAACACGGTTGGATGTTCTAGCCATTCATCAGCAAATCTCGGAGATTAAAGAAGATCAAAGGTTGTCATTTGTAACATCTTGCATGCTCCTTCTCCAAATGACCATGCAATTGCAGGAGGGTGATAAAAAACGAAGTAGGATAAGTGATGAGATACACCGTTACAGTTGGTTAAAGATGACAATGATGAGTTTGATTATATACAAAAATATTAACCTTAATTTTCTTAAGCTTAACCATAGTTAAAGGAGTGTTAAAAGGGACACGTGGACACAACAATTGACTAAATAGTCAAATGCGTAGTGGGTTAATCACTGCCCTAATATTAAAGGAAAATGCTCAACTTACCACGCATTTCTACTATATAACGAAATGTCAGTCCTCAAACCCCACTTTTAACACTCACCAACTGTGGTTAACATTCACTCACTCCTAAGGTTAAGCAATCCAACCTTGGTTCTTAAAAAAGAAAAACAAAAATCTTAACTTCAGTTTAGTTAAGCTTAACCAGGGCTAATGGGGTGCTAATAGGGACATGAGGGCACAACAATCAAATACATAGCAGACCACGTGGTCTGCTAATCACTGCTCAATTTTTAAAAGAGAATTGTTTAACTTACTGCCACATAGATATTCCACTGTGTAGTGGAATTGCTGTCCTCATTGGTTAATGCCCCCTTTTTAACACCCATCAATTGTGGTTAAGATTTACTCACACCTAGGGTTAAGCAATCTAACTTTGGTTCTTAGAAAGGAAAATCAAAGAAATATTAGCTTTAATTTTCTTAAGCTTAACCAAAATTAAAAGGGACACATGGACACGGCATTTGACTACATAGTCAAATGCTTTGTGGGCTAATCAATGCCCTGTTAAAAACTTTTGACTCTTTGCACTTTATTTTACTCATTGCAAATACTTCTGTTGTTAATTTCTTTTCTATTTCCCCTAAAACCAAACACATTGATCTTAAAATTCAACTACCAAAAGCATCAGAAATTATTAAATAGTGTCCATATATTGCGTTAATCGGTCCTCTTTGTGGTCAGAGAATTAGATTATAACTTTTTTTTTACATTTCATTCTACGGCTCTGTAGTGAATTAAACTGATTTCTTAACCCCCAGTTTAATTCTAGGACCGAGAAGAGATAAAGATAGAATTTAATAACCTCATGAATTAGATTGGTTAAAGAATACAAAATTATAGTTGATTATGAATAATATTTATCAATGTTTAGATATATCATATACTAAATTATTCATTCCTTCTATTTTTTAAGCTGTATTACTCCACATTAAAATCTATTATATTTAATACCTAGATATTAAGAAATTTTTTGAAGTAATTGCTATAGGAATCAATATCTAGATTCTCACAGTTTTAAACTGTATGATATCACTTTCAATTTTAGCTTCCATTCATGAATAATGTCTTCAGAGTCTATTCCTCAAGAAACATTAGATTATGATGAGTTATGGTTGCAATAGAGCTTACCCCCTCTCAGTCAGCTTCAAGTTACACTTAATCTTGTACCTGGTTTTCTCTTTTAAGATTATTCTCTTTGCAAAACATACATGTGTTTCCCTTACTAAATGAAATGAAGGTAAGCATCTTCTTCTCTTTCTTGAATCTTATATTTTTTTTCCCTCATTTTCTTTCCATTTTTCAAGATATTGATTTGCTGCCAGAAATGAGTCCGTGGTTTGATGGGTTCCTTTCTTTCCTCTGTTTTTCATTCTTATATGTTTTATTTTGTTTTATGTTCTCTTTGTAAACTAAGAATACCAGTTGAAATAATTTTTTTGCCTCAATGTTACGAAGGAGGAAGGAAACTCTATTTATAATCAATAGATTACATGAGGTTTACAGGAAAGTTTCCTATCTTGATAGGATATAGATACAAGGTAGTTTTCCTAACTTGTAGGATATTATTTCCTAGGAAAACAACTAAGTAGCTTTGGTGATATTTAAGAGAAAAGATCTAGGACGTTTGAATCCACCACTAACATCACAATTTAACCATAATGCATTTACTCAGGGACTTGACAGTGTAAACAATCAGATTGAGTCTGACTACAAGTCTCAACTCAATAAATCAATAATAATGCAAGTAATTAAATCCTAAGTATGCCCCATCTATAGTTAGTACAAATGATCCACACTAAAGTAGGATTCTAGAATCACTCGTTTTCCCTAAGCATAGGGCATCCCACTGTTTAATTCCTTGAACAACAAAACCCATTGCATAATATTCACATTAATCATCACATAAAATTAATGTGAATGGTTTCAATCTCAATATCATAAAACCTAAAACAAAGATAGAATTCTATTGAAATCAAATATAAGATCACTAAAAACTAGTTGTTGAACAACCATCTCATTATGCAATCATTGTTTACAAATAGAAAAACCCTAAATAAAATACAAATAAATACAATCACTTGGCTAGGGTTTCATCTAAACCCTAGAAAAAGAGATTTAATTCATGACTAGGGAAGAGAACACCATCGTTGATGAAGAACTCATCCTCAAACCTTCATAGATCTCTAGCATGACCTCCTTTCTTTAGTTCCATCAAAATCTAGAACACTAGGCATGACCTTAGAGTTTTCTATATATAGGGGCTTCCAAGACTTCTAATTAGAGTCCAATTATAAATTTGTGCACGCATCCTGAGGCCTCAAAAATGTTGATCTCTGATCGATCGGACAGTTTGTTTCGGTCGATCGGAACTTTCTGATTTCCTGTGATCGATCACATTGCACAGTCCGATCGATCGAATTGTTATGCATAATTCTGAAATTTCCCTATTCTCTTTTGATTGATCAGTCTGTTTGTTGCAATTGTCGAATTCCGATCTATCGGACACTGCCTGCGACTAATCGGACTGAACATTCTTTCTTGGTTTACTTCCTTCATCTTTGTTCTTCGATTCTTGCCATGGCTGGTGTACTTCTAAGTCTTCAAAACTCATTAAGCTTTAGACTTAATATCTTTTCTTCGCATGACCTGAAATCGATAAAAACAACTAAGTGGAATAAAATAATACCAAAAATAACTTTACAGAATTAATAAGTGTAGTTTAAGGTGCATAAATGTGTAACAATTAGCACTGAACATGATCTTAATCTCAATCAAAAGGTATTAAAAGGGACATGTGTTGACCCGTGGGTTGTAATAGACTCCAAGGAGTCCGGTTATAACAGTAGAGGATTCTTAATCCTTAGTAAACTATATTTTTTTTATAAAAAATTCAAAAGCTAAGGAGCACCCACATTGGATCGAATCATAGCCAATCATGATTGAACTCAGGGAGAGTTCAATCACACCCACAAGCCAACATGTGTCCTTTTTAACCCCTATTAATTGTGATTAAGATTTACTAACCCTTGGAGTTCAACAATATAATCTTAGTTTTTAGAAAAATATTAAACTCTAGTTAAGGATTTTTAACTCTCAGGATTAATATTTTTCATATATATATTTTAAAATATTGAAGGTATATTGTTGAACCCCCAAAGTTAATGAATCTTAACCACAGTTAATAAGGGTTAAAAAGGACATGTGTTGGCCTGTGGGTGCAACTGAATTCTCCCCTAGTTCAATTGCAATTGGCTGTGATTGGATCTCCATCCACCTCCATGCCCCATGCTATGCCATGCCATGCCATGCCATATATATATATATATATATAAATTTTTTCCCCAAAAGTTTAGGGGGGCACGTGCCCATGCCCCCCTTGGCTCCACTCGTGGATATACAATAGTGAATTCGCAGGGACTCATCAATGACCTAGGCATTATGTCGAACCACGTACATATGTTGTATTTTGTATGGTTTTGTCATCTTTTATTGTTTTGATTTAGGGTAAATTACAGTTACCTCCCCTAAGATTTGGTGAAATTGCAGAGACCTCTCCTCTAGTTTCTAAAATTACATTGCCCTCCCCTATGTTTCAATTGTCAGTAACAGATTCCCCTTTCTGTTAACATCACATTACTAATGTGGATGGACTTTGATGATGTCAAGCTTTAAATATTTTAAAATGCCCAAATTACCCCTAAAATACTGATAACATTAAACGTTTTTAAATTCACTTATTTTTTCCTAATAGCCAGATGCATTGCAAAGGTAAGCATCACGCAACGTCGCAACCCAATTTGGCTTTAATTATTCCAGAGTCAGCTGCTTCCTTCTTGAGGTTTCAAAAAATCACAAATAGTTCTTCTTTCTCTCTCCTAGGTACAACCACCCATTTTACATTACCAGGTTTTTTTGGTAATCGTTGTTACTAGGTTTGTTCTCTTGTGGGTTGGCTAGATTATACCAAGGCTGTGCTACTGCAAGTTCCTCTTTTGATGATAATGTTAGGGTTTAGAGGAGGACAAGATGCTCTCTCTCTCTCTCTCTCTTCTAAAGAACAAGTGTTGAAGATGGGCTTCTCCATTGTGGGACTCCAATTTTGAAACTTTGTTCTTGATTAGAAATAAAAACAGTCCCTTAGTGTTGAACATTAATTGTACCAAAGTTTCTGAAAATGGGATCGATGATGGGTATTTTCATAGATTTTGTTGCATTGGAAAATAGACAGTTCGTATAATTTGGAGGACAATAGACCAACATGCTCAAGATGCTCTCTCTCTCTCTCTCTAAAGAACAAGTGCTGCAGATGGGCTCTCCATTGTGGGACTCTAATTTTGAAGCTTTGTTCTCGCTTAGAAATTAAAATAAAAAAACAGTTCAATAGTGTTGAACACTAATTCAACCAAGGGTTCTGAAAATGGGGTTTGTAACAGATAAAATTCGTAAAAAGGAGCAAAAAGAAGGGGTAAAATACGGATTTCTCACTCTGGCAAATTCTAACAATTTAGCCGACATAAGCCCACTTGGGCTATGTGCTGGCTCACTTGAGTGTTGTCTGGCAGGTGACCTCATCATGACTACACGTACAAGTCATGATGACTCTAAATGCCTATAAATAAGCAAGAATCACCAGAGAGAAGGGATGGATGGTGCGAAAGGCAAGAGAGGAAAGAAAGGGAAGAAGAAGAAGAGGAAGAGGAAGATCTGAGAAGCTTGAGTCATTCACACTCCTACCCCGAAGGGTTGTGCAGGCGGCCACTCACCTGATTCTCTCATTTTCCTTTGGTGTTCTCCGGCTACTTGATGCTCTTTATGGTCTCACAATCGATTTTGGCCACCAGATTCTCTCAAATAGGCCATGTCCGCCTGATGCTCTCCATGAACGGTCACACTGCCACTTGCACGGCCTTGCAGTTAATCATCTAATGAGTACAATCATACTTGAACTTGTGCCTGACGCTGTGAATGGTGCCGAATCCGTTGTAGCGTTGCCTGCTGTGAATAGTGCCGAATACGTTGTGCTGTGAATAGTGCCGAATACGTTGTGCTGTGAATGGTGCCGAGCTCGTTGTCCGTTGTCTGATGTACAACGTACCCTTCGTGAGCTGTACAACGTACACGTTGTTTGCTGTACAACGTACACGTTGTCTGCTGCACAACGTACCCGTTGTCTGATGCACAACGTATACGTTATCAGAGCTACGTTACCAGTGCCTTATCTGAGTTACGTTATCCGAGCTACGTTGCCAGTGCCTTATCTGAGTTACGTTATCCGAGTTACGTTGTCAGTGCCTTATCTGAGCTACGTTGTCAGTACCTTGTCCGAGCTACGTGGTCAGAGCTACGTTGTCAGTGCCTTATCAGAGCTACGTTGTCAGTGCCTTGTCCGAGTCACATTGTCTATGCCTTGTCTAAGCTGCGTTGTCTGTGCCTTATCAGAGCACGTTGTCAGAGCTACGTTGTCAGAGCTACGTTGCCAGTGCCTTATCCGAGCTACGTCGCCAGTGCCTTATCCGAGCTAGAGCTACGTTATCGGAGCACGTTGTCTATGCCTTGTCTAAGCTGCGTTGTCTGTGCCTTATCAGAGCACGTTGTCAGAGCACGTTGTCAGAGCTACGTTGTCAGAGCTACGTTGCCAGTGCCTTATCCGAGCTACGTCGCCAGTGCCTTATCCGAGCTGCGTTGTCTGTGCCTTATCCGAGCTACGTTATCAGAGCACGTTGTCTATGCCTTGTCTAAGCTGCGTTGTCTGTGCCTTATCAGAGCACGTTGGCAAAGGACGTTATCAGAGCACGTTGTCAGAGCTACATTGTCAGAGCTACGTTGCCAGTGCCTTATTCGAGCCGCGTTGTCTGTGCCTTATCCGAGCTAGAGCTACGTTATCAGAGCACGTTGTCTATGCCTTGTCTAAGCTGCGTTGTCTGTGCCTTATCAGAGCACGTTGTCAGAGCACGTTATCGGAGCACGTTGTCAGAGCTACGTTGTCTGTGCCTTATATGAGCTACGATGTCTGTGCCTTGTCAGAACTACGTTGTCTAAGCCATATTCTTTGTGCCTCCTGAGCTACAATCTCCAGAGCATAACACCAGAGCTCGTCCTCAAGTGCATATACCCAGTGACCTCACGATAAGTATCCTTATACTCATGTGCTTGTGCCTTATACCAATGTGCTTGTGCCATATACTGTGCTTGTGCCTTATACCGATGTGCTTGTGCCTTATACTGATGTGCTTGTGCCTTATACTGTGCTTGTGCCTTATACTGATGTGCTTGTGCCTTATACTGTGCTTGTGCCTTATACTGTGCTTGTGTCTTATGTGCCTTATACCGTGCTGGTGCCTTATGTGCCTATACTGTGCTTGTGCCTTATACTCATGTGCTTGTGCCTTATACTGACTTTATCATCGGAGCTTATTTCAGGGTGCACACCCGCCCCCTCAGACTCATTCACAGGTGGAGTTTTGCTATCATTCCTCTACCAGCTGAGCAGCTACAGACGTGTGGCATGTACGGGATTTTTTTCCCTTTCAGGGTTGATAATGGGTATTTTCATGCTTACTTCTTGAGGTAAGCATCATCGTTTCCACCAAGATCTTTGGGGTGTTCCGGATCCTAACGATAAGGGTTTGTCTCGGAAGCACATCATTGAGGGCACTAAAGTTTCGATCAAGCGTCTCCATGTGGATTATGTTGCCCACATCATTGAGGGCACTAAAGTTTCAATCAAGCGTCTCCATGTGGATTATGTTGCCATCGCCTGGATTCTTCGACTCCGATCGAGGAGATAGTGAGGACTTTGGCCGGCATTGAAGGAGGCCGGATGGTTGAGATTGTTGCGGTGAGGGGAAGCCTTGCTGAGATGTGTTGAGGAGAGAAGTTTTTGTTAGATAATAAAACAAGTGTTTGGGGTAAAATTGTAAAAGCACATTTTCTTTTAACAGTGTTAACTTGACCAATCTGACAGGGATGGTAGTGTAATTTTAGAAACTAAAGGGGAGGTCTCTGTAATTTCACTAAACCTCAGGGGAGGTAACTGTAATTTACCCTTTGATTTACTTACAAAATAATAGCCCACCCTTTTGTTTTCGTCATAGGAGGAGCAGTCCCTCCCAGAGAGTTTGTCCACATAGAAGTCTCTCAATTGCATTGAAGCTATCCTTGTAAATCTGATCTCATTTATCACACGAGGTGTGCTAGTCCTAGTCTCACAATTCAAACTTTTTCCAGTACCACGGTGGTAGTAACATGTGGCTTTGGTATCCCTTCAACAAGTTAAAACGTAAAAATTTCAAAACTTGAAGGAGTTATGCTTTGCACTGGTTCTTGAGGTAATAGGTGGATGCAACAACACTTGTAATTGCCACCACCTTGAGACTTCGGAAGGCTATGAGGTCTAGCATTTCTCTTTGCGACAATGCACAAGATAGGCAAAGGATTGTTTCTGGCGATGCCAAAAAGGTGATCTTGGGCTTCCACATAATATGCGACATGTGGTGATAAAAAAGGGGAGAAGTATTTTATTTTTTCCCATGATTTTGACTTTTTCCCACTTGATATCTCTTTCCATTTTTCTCACCACTTTATCGCCATATGTCACATAATGTGTGGAGAAATCAAAATCATGGGAGACAATGAAATGACTTTTCTGCCACGTGTCGCATAATGTGTGGAAGCCCGAGATCATCCTTTCTGGCATCGTCAGAGACAATCCTTTGCCAACTAGATATGGCCATATGGCTTGTGTATTGGACAAGAACTTGTGGAGCACGACATGGGATTGTCTCTAGCAGAAGCTAGAAAAAGAGTCTCTGGCTTCCACACATCATCCAACATGTGGCATTAAAAAGGGAGAAATCATTTCATTTTCTCCCCATATTTTTTACTTCTCCCACTTAATATCTCTTCCCCTTTTTATCGCCACATGTCAGGTGATGTGTAGAGCCAGAGACCCTTTTTTTGGCACCCATGCCATGGAGCGCACACACCACATAGACCGGACTCATTGTAGTGGAGATCTTCCTTCTCCTTTATTAATCTCTCCTATTATTATGGTTAAAAGACATGGGTATATTTTTTTTCATTACTGACAAAATTACCCTTACATATCTTCTCTTTCTTTTCTAATAACAAAATTACTTTTACACTTATATCTATTATTATAGTAAGAATAACATAATTACCCTTACAATTATGTCTTCCCTATCTCTACTATTTTAACGAGAATATGGCACTAATAAATATTTGGGCATCCGATTAACTTTGGAGGACGCCCAAGTCGGTGCACCTTTTGCATCTGACATGTGGCGAGAAAAAGGGGAGAAGTCATTTTCATTTTCTCCCCTGATTTTGACTTCTCCCCCCTTTTGATATCTCTCCCCTTTTTTTGCCACATGGTGGATGTAGGTAATCCAATGCCACACAAAATTACCCTTACACTTATTTCCTTCCCTCTCTCACCTACATCGCACTGGACAGCCCACTAGTTCCAATAACTTTGTTGACACTGCCACTGGTGGCGACTCAAGAAAACTCTTACCATCCCACCCAAGGAAGATGAAAGGAGTATTCTAACTATTCGACTAAGGACCAGGAGCTTTTATTGGGTGTGTAACACCTACCGCTATCATTAAATGTGGAAGTTGCAAAAGTGAACAAGAAAATTAGAGTAAGTCAGGAAAGGTAGAGATTGCATTTGCTAGTGTACAATGGAGAATAATGCAATTCAAGGAGACTGATGGCGCTCCCTTAATTTGCATTATGTGATGGACATGTGTTCCATCACTGTCCCATTTAAGAAATCAATAGAAAAATGCGCAAAACTGAGTGAAACTTAGCAACAACAGTTGTTGTAGCCCAGTCCTAAAACAATAATAAAAAGAGAGAATAATATATTCTTGTGTTTAGAGAGTATTGGTTATTGTAGCAATGTGGTACAACCACCCTAGTTGCTAAGCTTCACTTAGCAAACGTTCATCTTTCGTATCATTATTTCTCTCAGAGTCTTGACTTGTCAATCTTATATTCTATCTTAAATCCACTAGCCTTTGTTGTGAGCTGGTTTGCTCCCTGGGTTTTGTGTTAACTCCCACTTCTCAACCTAATGATAAGTGTTTCAACCAATACTCCTCAAAAGACTGGTCTGATAAGGGGTGAAAGATCAATTTACTTATTTAAGGCATGTAACATACTACCATGCTTCTGCAGTCGACATCCTCGGCAGGCGGGGCAATTCTCCGGATTTTTCTATAGCCTTCCCTAGGTAGCCCTTTCCGCGGCAGCTTTCACTCTGAGGCGGGGCACTTTTTCGGCCTTTTCCCATAGCCCTCCCAGGTAGCCCTTTCCGTGACTCGAAGTCGTGACTATAGAAAGCAAGGGTAAGAATGTCGTTGATACAAAGAATCATACCGTTGAAGAGAGCAAGAATCATGTCATTGATAGCAGTGTTTTAAAACTCGAAAACTCAACTCGACTCGAAAACTTGCCGAGTAGAGTCAACTCGGAAACTCGGGCAAAACTCGTCCGAGTAATGACACCTAAAACTCGGACATATATAATATTTTTCTAATAATATATATGGTATAGATTCAAAATTAATGATAAACCATGCCTAAAATAAGATATATAATTCAATATATATTAAACATCTCCCTTTTGTTTTGTATTTATACTTAAAAATGAGTGAGGTGTGTCAAAAAAAAGAAAAAAAACATAATTTAGTCAATCGGGTAGGCAGTTTATTCAATTTTTAATTTTTAAAAAAATGTGCAAAAACTCGGGCGAGTCGGGGCGAGTCGGAGCGAGTCGGGCGAGTCGGGGCGAGTCGGGGCGAGTTTTCGACAAAACCGAGTTTTCCTCGAAACTCGACTCGAAACCTGGCCGAGCCGAGTCGACTCGGCCGAGTTTCGAGTCGACTCGGCGAGTTTTAAAACTATGATTGATAGAGACCAAATCCCACGTATACTAGAAGATAAGGATACAGATCCTTAAATTCCACCTTCCTAAATTCCAACAATCACTTCCTTATCTATATCCTAGAGTATCTCTCATTCCATCTTACTTTAGAAAGTCTTGTTACTTGTTTGAAAGGTTTCTATGTTTTGGAAACGTCCTTTGTACGGCTATCTTTCTCATCAATCGAATGTCGTCTTCAGTTCTAGAAATGGACTCACCCTTTAAGAGGTTATTTGGGAAATACCCTGATTACACCTCATTCAGGGTATTTGGTAGCAAATGTTTCCCTTATCTCCGTGGCTATGCTTCAAATAAATTTGAACCTAAGTCTTTACCATGTGTATTTTTGGGCTATAGCACGAAGGATATCGGTGTTTGTATCCTCCATCGGCTCAAATATACACTTCCCGACATGTCATTTTTGATGAACATATTTTTCCTTTTACTAACCCATCTATGCTGCACTCCTCACAGGAAAACCAGATAATATCTACATTTCAAGATTGGGTAGATTGTATGGAGCAAGCACCAACCTCATCACCACCGTTTATTGGGCCTCAAGAACCTATTTCCATCACTTCTAATCATAGTAGTGGCCATGAGCACATATCAGCCCCAAAACACCCTACCCGAAGCCCATCATTAGGTCACATTGCTATCAGTCCGAGGGAATCAACTCTTGAGCACGTCTCAGGATCTTCTCATGAATTACTTCCTGAGCCCCTTCCTGGACCAACGCTTGAGCCTGATTCTCTTATTGAAACAATACTTAATCCCGAGCCAATTCCTATACTACCAATTGAGCCTGAGCCTAGGAACAGCACTAGTCCTTCCCTTGAGCCTCTATCAGAAAATCTAGACCACACATCTCTTTCACAACCTATGTCACAGCCCATTGGCCACCATTTGATGACTCGCTCCAAAGTTGGTCTGGTGAAACCCAATCCAAAATACGCTCTTTTAGCTGTTACAACAAGCCCAAATCTATTCGCTCTGCCCTTGCACATTCCGGTTGGACCGCTGCCATGCATGAGGAACTTGATGCCTTATATAGCAATGATACATGGGATCTTGTCCCTCGAATTCCTAATATGAATGTTGTTGGCAGTAAATGGGTTTTCAAAACCAAACTTAAAGCAGATGGATCCTTAGAGTGTCTTAAAGCTCGTCTTGTAGCTAAGGTATTCCACCAAATTGAAGGTCTTGATTTCTCAGAGACGTTCTCTCCTGTGATTAAACCTGGTAGCATACGCACCATACTTTCTGTTGCTATAATGAAAGGTTGGAATATTCGACAACTTGACGTAAAAAAATGCCTTTCTCCATGGGTACTTATCTGAACTGGTCTTCATGGACCAACCACCTGGGTTTGCAAATTCCACTGATATTGATTATGTATGTCATCTCAAGAAAGCTCTTTATGGCCTTCATCAAGCACCTCGTGCCTGGTTCGACAGATTCAGTGGCTTTCTTCTCACTCTCGGGTTCTATTGCAGTGTAGCCAATCCCTCATTATTTGTGTGCCGCAATCAACATGGTATCATTATTCTACTATTATATGTTGATGATATATTGGTTATTGGTGATAATCATGCCATGTTAGATCACTTCATCTCTCTTCTAGGACGTGAATTTGCTATGAAGGATCTTGGTTTCCTCCATTATTTTCTTGGGATCGAGGTCACTCGTTTATTCAACGGTCTACATTTATCACAAAGCAAATATGCAATGGAGCTTCTTGAACGTGCCAAGATGTCTACTTGTCATTCTGTTCCTACACCTATGGTACAAAGAAGTCTCGTGCAGCTACTCCGCCATTTTCTGACCCAACTCATTATCGTAGTCTAGTTGGAGGACTACAATACTTAACCATGACCAGGCCTGATATATCTTTTAGTGTTAATCATGTCTCACAACATATGGCTTATCCTACAGAAGAGCATTATTATGCTGTGAAGAGAATTCTCCGCTAAATCCAAGGCACTTTGGACTATGGTCTTCAGATTCATTCATCTGGCTCATTTGACCTTTATGCTTATTTTGATGCAGACTGGGCTGGCTGTCCACAAACTCGACAGTCCACCACTAGGTTTTGTACTTTCTTGGGCTCTAATTGTTTCTCGCGGAGTGCTAAGGAACAACCTACAGTTGCCAAGTCTAGCACTGAAAATACAAATCCATGGCATCTACTGCAGCAGAACTTACTTGGCTCAATTTTCTCCTCCACGATATTGGCATCCCTCTGTACAAGACAACGATCCTATATTGTGATAATTTGAGTGCATTATATCTCACGGTCAACCTGGTTCTCCATGCACGTTCTAAACATATTGAAGTCGATTATCATTATGTACGAGAGAAAGTTGTTATAGGGTCTCCAATTACCAAGTTCGTAACATCATCAAACCAGTTGGCGGATATTTTCACTAAAGCTCTACTGCGAGATCTCTTTGATTCCCTTGTATCAAACTAGGCCTTACCTCTCGGCCTCGTTTGAGGGAGGGTATAGAAAGCAAAGGTAAGAATGTCGTTGATACCAAGAATCATACCGTTGAAGAGAGCAAGAATCATGCCATTGATAGAGAGCAAATCCCACGTATACTAGAAGATAAGGATACAGATCCTTAAAGTCCACCTTCCTAAATTCCAGCAATCACTTCCTTATCTATATCCTAGAGTATCTCTCATTCCATCTTACTTTAGAAAGTCTTGTTACTTGTTTGAAAGGTTTCTATGTTTTGGAAACTTCCTTTATAAGTGTACTAGTGGAAGGCACGCGCGATGTACGTGAGTGTACAGTCCAAACAATTATAAGACATTAAATTAAATGATAAATAAATTTTTATGTGAACGGGAAGTAACCGGAAACAATGAATTTAACTATTGTAAGATTTAATAGATTATTATTGTAAGAAAAAAATTAGGAGAGAATAATGGTAAAACCATTTCCTTTGGAACGGAATCCTTATTAGGATAAGATCTAGGAGAGTTACCCTACACATTTAAAACACTCTCATGTCCTCTTATCCCAATCTCCTAAAATAGCTCCTAATTAGTAGAGATGTGGTTAGTTATTTTTAAATTAATATAATACCTAGAAAAAATTTAGGAGAGAATAATGGTAAAACCGTTTCCTTTGGAACGGAATCCTTATTAGGATAAGATCTAGGAGAGTTACCCTACACATTTAAAACACTCTCATGTCCTCTTATCCCAATCTCCTAAAATAGCTCCTAATTAGTAGAGATGTGGTTAGTTATTTTTAAATTAATATGATACCCTAAAATACTTATCTAATCTAGAAATATAATTTAAGGATATATTTTTAGGTAACGCTATCCACCCTTCTTGCATTATAATAATAGAGATGACTTTAATATAAGAAGAGCATGACTTTAATATAAGAAGAGCAATACAAACAGTCTCTCTATGAAAAAGAGAGAACTCCAAAGTTCTTTAGTGACGTAGTGCTGAAAAGTTCCGAGTGGGTCGGTGCAGACACCCAAGGGACTAGTCATTGCCTCAAATGATTTGGGAGACCCTCCGTTACCATTTTTGTTTTATATTTTCAGTAAAATTTCCTGGCCTTTACTATAAAATCCTTGTAGAGGCGTCTCCCCCTACAAAAGATCTTGGCTGAGCGGTATTGTGGGTAAAGACTCCTGATTTCCACTAATTAAAAGTGGCTCCAAGTTGGGCAACAGTACACTCTGAAAGATAAATTCCAGAAAAGTGGCTCCAACTGGGGGCAACAGAACACTCTAAAATATAAATTCTAGAACATCGAAGGAACGGCTCCAAGATATGCTAACTCTTCCTATTTAAATCTTTCTTTGTTTTGTATTGCATGATCATGGATAAATCCATTGAAGTTGTGGTTCTCTTGCTTTCGTTTTTCTCAATAGCAGCATTCAACTTTTGGCTTATGTAGTGGAGATCCCAAAGGGATTTGCACAGAAAAGGAGAGGCAGGCTCTTCTTAGCTTCATAAAGGGTCTAAAAGACAGGCTCTCTCGAGTCTTGACTTGTCAATCTGATCGTCTATCTTACATAAACTAGCCTTTGGGGTCTCCTAATTTGTAGATTTAGTAAAAAAGTTTAGTCTTTAATATAAATGTTAAAACTCCTCTATGAAGGTAGAAAACAAGAAAAAAAAAATAAAGGAACAAGAGAAATCGTTGTAGAGGCGTCTCCTTCTACAAAAGATCCGGGCTGAGCAATATTGTGGGTAAAAACTCCTGGTTTCCACAATTTAAAAGGGAGTCAAATCCTCTACTGTGATAACCGGATTTGGCAAATCCGGTTATCACCCATAGAGGCCACCACGTGTCTCCTTTGACACTGCTTTAACTGTGGGTAAGGTTCACCCACCCCTAGGGTTCACCCACCTATTTTTGTTTTTAAATATTAATTCTTTTTTTAAAATTAAAAATTTGATTTTAGAGTTTTTTTAATATTAAAAACAATTTTTTAATTTTTAAAATAGAATTAATATTTTTTTAAAAAAACCAAAAATAAGTGAGTGAACCCTAGGGATGGGTGAACCTTACCCACGGTTAAAGGGTGTCAAAGGAGACACGTGGTGACCTCTAGGGGTGTTAACCGGATTTGCCAAATCCGGTTATCACCGGAGATGATTTGGCTCCATTAAAAGTGGCTCCGAGTAGGCAAAGGATTCTCTCTAGTGGTTGCCGGACTATAAGATTTTGACTTGTTTGGATGGGCAACAACGCTTGCTGTTGCCCCCATGTATCTGAAAAAACTTGGGTGTGCATTTAATAAGGATGGCCCCCCACATTAACCATGAGTGGGGCCCTCATTTTTCAGACACAAGGGGGCAACAGCGCAACAGCAAGCGCAACAGCAAGCGCTATTGCCCATCCGAACTCGATTCTGACAACCACCTTCATTGACATGTGGCGAGAAAAAAGGGAGAAGTATCAAAGTGGGAAGAAGTCAAAAACATGGGAGAAAATGAAAATGACTTCTCCCCTTTTTCTCGCCACATGTCAGATGAAGGTGGTTGCTAGAAGAGCAATAGTTCACTCTATTGACGAATGAGCGAATTATTGCTCCTCGTTCTCATATAGCCCACCCTTCAACTCCCATTAACTTGGGTTAGTTTTTTTTAACCCTTAGTTAAATTTAATTTATTTTTCTAAAAACCAAAGGTAGATGGGTGAACCCTAAGGGTGAATGAATCTTAACCAAAGTTAAATGGGGTTAGAAGAGGGACACGTGGCAAGAAAATGGGAGTCAAGACGTCACTCCTCACGTCACCGATGGAGGAGGTGATTATTTTCCTTGCCAGAATCTTATAGTCTGGCAACCACATGAGAAAATCCTTTGCCTCCAAGTAGGGGCAATAGTACACTCTAAAATCTAATTCTGAACATCCAACTATTATATTATGAGATTAATTTTCATGCAGAGCTCTGCACCATGCCGAGCTCCCTTTTTACAAAGGGGGGCAAATATGTAATTATTGAGGGAGCTCCGCATGATGCAGAGCTCTGCTTTATATTTAAGACTGGTGATCTTCTCCGGTTGTAACCGGTTTTGGGCAAAACCGGTTACTCCCTTGTGATCTCCGCATATCCCTTTTTACACCCCTTAACTGTGGTTAAGATTCACCTACCCCTAGGGTTCACCCACCTATCTTTGGTTTTTAGAAAAAATATTTTTAAAAATTAACCCTAAGAGTTGGTAAATTTTAACCACAGTTAATAAAAAAAATTATTGGCTTTTTCTAAAAACAAAGAATATGTGGGTGAACCTTAGGAGTGAGTGAATCTTACCATAGTTAAGAAGTGTCAAAAGAGACACGTGGCCACCTCAGGGGCGTAACTGGTTTTGGTAAAACCGGTTACAACTGGAGAAGAATACGTCCCTATATTTAAACTGTTATATTATTGAAGACTTAGACTTAGACTTAGACTTAGACTTGGACTTTGGTTCAAGTCTTCCCTTCAAGTCTAACAACTGGAATCTTATGGCATTGGAAATAAAGGGAGAATTCCATTAAAGGTGTATAATTCACGCCAAGTTTGAAAAAGAGAAATTCCGCATTAGGCTACAATCTTATATATAGAAATCCTAGTTCCAAGATATGCTAACTCTTCCTATTTAAATCTTTCGTTGTTTTGTATTGCATGATCATGGATAAATCCATTGAAGTTGTGGTTTTCTTGCTTTTATTTTTCCAAAGATCCGGGCTGAGCAATATTGTGGGTAAAACTCCTGGTTTCCACAAATTAAAAGTGGCTCCAAGTAGGCAAAGGATTTTCACAGGTGGTTGCCCGACTATAAGATTCTGGCAATCACGTTCATTTGACATGTGACGAGAAAAGGGGAGAAGTATCAGAAGTGGGGAGAAGTCAAAAACATGGGAGAATATGAAAATGATTTCTCCCTTTTTTTCTTGCCACATGTTAGATGAAGGTGGTTGCCAGAAGAGCAATAGTTTGCTCCACTGACGTGGAGCGAATTATTGCTCCTCGCTCTCACATGGCCGACCCTTCAACTCCCATTAACTCGGGTTAGTTTTTTTAACCCTTTAATTAAATTTATTTTATTTTTCTAAAAACCAAAGGTAGATGGATGAACCGTAAGGGTGGATGAATCTTAACCACAATTAAATGGGGCTAGAAGGGGACATGTGGCAAGAAAATAAGAATCGAGCCACCCTTCCTCACGTCACCGATGGAGAAGGTGATTATTTTTCTTGCAAGAATCTTGTAGTCTGGCAACCACGTGGGAAAATCCTTTGCCTCCAAGTAGGGGCAATAGTACACTCTAAAATCTAATTCTAGAAGATCCAACTATTATATTATTGATGACTTAGACTTGGACTTTGGTTCACTAGTCTTCCCTTCAAGTCTAACAATTGAAATCTTATGACATTGGAAATAAAGGAAGAATTCCCATTAAAGGTGTATAATTCACCCCAAGGTTGAAATAGAGAAATCCTGGATTAGGCTACAATCTTATATATAGGAAGCCCAGATCCAAGACACGCTAACTCTTCCTATTTAATTATTTCTTTGTTTTGTATTGCATGATCATGGATAAATCCATTGAAGTTGTGGTTCTCTTCCTTTGGTTTTTCTCAATAGCAGCATTCAACTTTAGCTTATGTAGTGGAGATCCCAAAGTGGTTTGCACCCAAAGGGAGAGGCAAGCTCTTCTTAGCTTCAAAAAGGGTCTCAAAGATCCTTCAAATCGGCTCTCATCTTGGGATGGTGAAGAAGATTGTTGTACATGGATAGGAGTAAGTTGCAACAACATTACCGGAAATGTCGTTGGGCTTCACCTCGGTAACCCAATCTCATATAGCGATGATGAGATTACTGGTGAAAATGAAGCTTATGAGAGGTCCAAGTTAGCTGGTGATATAAATCCTTCTTTGCTCGAATTAAAACATCTGAATTACCTGGACCTTAGCTTGAATGATTTTGGAGGCATTACCATACCAGATTTCCTTGGCTTTCTAAGGGGTTTAAGATATCTTAACCTTACTGAAGCCCAATTTGGTGGAAGGATTCCTCATCAGCTGGGAAATCTCTCGAGCTTACGCTATCTTAGTCTCAAAGGAGATTACAATCTTTATGCAGATGACCTTGGGTGGCTCTCTCATCTTTCTTCCTTGGAATACCTTGACATGAGTTCTGTGGACCTTCACAAGGCTGTTGATTGGCTGCAAGTAGTTAATACACTCCCTTCTCTATCAGAATTACACTTGTCCAGCTCTTCCCTTGACAACATTCCTCCATCTCTTGGGTATGTTAATTCTACATCTCTTGTCGTCCTTGATCTTTCCTTCAACCTATTCAACTGTACGATACCAAACTGGTTATTTAATCTTAATAATAGCCTTTTACATCTTGATCTAAGTGACAATTTTCTACAAGGTCAGATTCCAAATGCCATGAACTTTAAGTCTCTCCAGTTTCTTGATTTGTCCGGTAATGGGAATATTGAAGGTAGAATACCGAGTAGCTTGTGGAATCTCTGCAACTTGCGCGTGTTATCTCTATCAGTCAACAATTTTAGGGGAGAGATTGGATCTGCAAGAAATTTGTCTGGATGCATTGGGAAGAGTTTGGAGTCATTGGATCTTTCATCTAATCAACTTACAGGGCATATTCCTAATTGGTTAGGACAACTTAAATCTCTGAAACATCTTTATCTTGGTGTAAACTCACTGTATGGTCCCATTCCTTCGTCTCTCGGAAACATGTCATCATTGACACACTTATATCTTCATCACAACGAGTTGAATGGGACTCTTCCAGAAAGTCTTGGGCTGCTTTCAGAGTTAGAAGAGTTAGATATTCAATCAAATTCCTTGGGAGGCATCGTAACTGAAACTCACTTTGCCAAACTCTCTAAATTAAAGGTTATGGTGATGTCTTGGAATTCCTTAGTCTTCAAGGTGAACTCTGTTTGGATTCCTCCTTTTCAACTAGAGAAAATTGGAATGATCTCTTGCATCATGGGTCCCAAGTTTCCTTCATGGATCCGCAAGCAAAAGTCTCTTTATTCTTTAAACTTCTTCAGGGCAGGAATCTCAGATACAATTCCGATTTGGTTTTGGAACTTGACTTCCCACATTTCCTATATTAGTCTTGCTGACAACCAGATCCATGGTGAGATATCCAACATAAGGTTTGAATCTAAAATTGTCGATTTGAGTTCTAATTACTTCAAGGGTCGGCTACCATGTTTGTCTCCTAATGTCACAGTGTTAAGACTCTCAAGGAATTTAATTTCGGGACCTCTTTCCCCTCTCTTGTGCAAAAAGATTGATGAACATAAGAACTTGCAGATTCTCGATCTCTCGGAAAATCTTTTATCGGGAGAACTTCCTCAGTGTTGGATGTACTTGCAATCTCTATCACTTTTAAATTTGGGGAGCAACAATTTATTTGGAAAAGTTCCTAGCTCAATGGGTTCATTAATTTCTCTCACATCATTGCAGTTGCATAATAATAATTTTTTTGGAGATCTGCCTATGTCTCTACAGAACTGCACATATCTGGAGTTCATTAATTTAGGTGAGAACAAGTTATCAGGAAATATACCAAGTTGGATGGGTGAAAAGACGACAAATCTAGGGGTTCTCCGCTTACGATCAAATGAATTCAGTGGCAATATTCCTCCTCAAATATGCCACCTTACTTCTCTTTTAGTCTTGGATCTTGCAAATAATAGGCTATCAGGAGCCATACCCCCATGTTTGAATAATATTAGTATGATGGCTACAAGACGAAGTTCAGATAATGATCTTCTTATCCGTTTCTATGATTTTGGCCACTATGAAGAAAACCTTATTCTGGTCACAAAAGGAAGAGAATCAGAGTACAAAAGTATTCTTAGATTTGTACGGAGCATGGACCTTTCAAACAATAACTTATCTGGGGTCATTCCCAGTGAAATTTCAAGTCTTTCTGCATTGAGTTTCTTAAACTTATCTCAAAATCATTTGAATGGAAAGATACCAGAGAATATTGGTGGCATGACATCATTGGAATCTCTTGATTTCTCGAGAAATCATCTTTCAGGTGAAATTCCTCAGAGCATGTCTAATTTGACATTTCTTGCTCACTTGGATTTGTCATATAACAACTTCTCCGGAAAAATTCCTTTTAGCACCCAACTTCAAAGCTTTAGTGCACTCAACTACATCGGCAATCCTGAACTCTGTGGAGCTCCTCTTCTTATAAATTGCACAAGAAATGAAGAGTCTGAAGGTAACACGTCGGTTGGTGATGACGAAGAAGAGTCTGAAATTACTTGGTTTTATCTTAGCATGGTGCCAGGATTCGTGGTGGGGTTCTGGGGAGTTTTCAGTGTTTTGTTGTTCAAGAAGAATTGGAGGTATGCTTATTTCCAATTTTTGGAGGACAAAATAGAGCATATTTATGTGACATCAGTTTTAAAGCTATCTTGGTTGAAGAGGAAGTTGAAGAAGAACCAAGTTAATGAATAAAAGGCATCCTCGGCTTCAACAACTTTCTAGTTCAAATGTTCTTCATCTAGTAAGTATGCTTGGTTTCCATTCTTCATAGGTTTGTTGTTGTTGTTAATGAGTTAATAAGGTATAGCCCCTAGTAACTTACTTTCTCATGTTTTTGGGTGCTAAGATTCCACCAAAGTTAAAAAATCATGATTTACAGTTGAAAGGCCAAAGCAGAACAAAAACTCTCGCAAAACCTATTACTTTCTAAATTTCACACAACTTGAGAAAGTCACCAACACAATCTCAAACAGGGGCGGAGCCAGGAATTTTTCATTGGGGGGGGGGCAAATACACGTATAAAAAAAAAAAATTTGATTTGGGGGTATGGAATTTGGGGCATAGCCCCCGAAAAAAAAAAAATTTGGGATAGTTTTTTTTTTTTGCCCGATAATGCTTTTGAAGTCGCCACATGTCCCTATTAATACCCCTTAATTGTGGTTAAGATTCACCCACCTATCCTTGGTTTAAAAAATATATCAAATTTCTTTTCGAACCCTAATTTCAAATTCACTAACTCCTAAGGTTAAAATTATTTAAATATATTTTTTTCTAAAAACCAAGGATAAGTAGGTAAACCTTGAGATTTGGTGAATTTTAACCATAGTTAAGGGGTGTCAATACTCAATAGGGACATGTGGCAACCTCAAGGGCATAAAGAGACTCCATTGAGGGGCCCACTATATATATGACAAAAAAAATTGGGGGGACCACTATATTATATAGGACAAAAAAATTGGGGAGGCCATGTATACTAAAAAAAAAAAAATTAATTGAGAGGCCCACTATTCATACCACAGGAAGAAGGATTTACATTCTCCCCCCCCTCCCCCCCGGATCTCAAATGATCTTCAAAATCAGAATTCAATGGAACATCTGTTTCTCTAAATAAAGAATCTTGCTGATCAGCATCCTCACAAACGACACATTACACCACTGAAACACACCACTGTCTCTAAGAGTATCTCCCAAAGCAAGTCTCCATAATCCATCTCCAAAACGACATCTTCTCCATATATAGAGATTCTGGGCCCTACTAAAAAGTCTTTACTCCAACCGACCCCATCTCCAAAACACTATTCAATCTTCAAATTACTATTCAGTGTGAATGAATAACATTAATAGAGAAGTCATCCACATATATGCTGGGCCCCACTAAAATTTTTTTATTATTAAAAAAATATAAAATGACAAAAATAGTATTTTAAAAAAGATTGAAAGACTAAAAAGGGATACAAACGGAATTGTATGTGGATGAATAATGTTTTGGAGATGTGATCACCATTTTCTCTCTCCATCTCTATGTATGGAGTATCACTGTAGCAATTTGGAGATTGATCTCCAAATATGGAGCACGGTTGGAGAGGATTTTTGGAGATTGATCTCCATATATGGAGATATGGAGCACGGTTGAAGATACTCTAATAATTTCTTAAATCAAGAACAAGAAAATGGCTCAACTTACCTTCTCTTTTTTAATTATTTAATTTTTGTGCTTAAACACAAACTAGTCATAAATCCGTCAAAGTTCATAGCGATGTAATCAAAGCATCTAGGCAATGTAGGCTACAATGGGGTCCCTAGACAAGGCGTTGCTTAGGTAATGCCTAGGCGACTAGAATTTACAATTTTGTAAAAATTATTAAAATTAACAAGTGTCTTCCGAGATCATGATCGAGCGATAGGGGTCCTGACTAGGCGAGACAGTGACGTAGGCGATATTTTGATTACACTAGTTAGATTCCTGATCTCACTTAATTCTAGAAAAACAAACATATATATGAAATATTTTCTTGAACAGAGATTAGACTAAGAACTACATAAACCTGGTGGAGATACAGACCTATCTCATTTCTCTTCTATGAGAATTTAAATACATTATTGTTCCCATATTTACAATTTCTTTCACCCACTCACCGCCCAAGTTATATACTCATTTTTCCCAAAAAAAATTGTTTTAAAAAACACAAAAATAAATTAAATGGTATTTCAGGAAAAAAAAAATACACACACACAAACTGATTTTTTGTTTAATAGATTTTTTTTCCATTCTACCCAAACAGGTTTCAGAATGTTTTGCCGCGAAATGGTTTCTTTCAATTTCCCAAAATGCAGTCAAATGCAGCTTGAGTTTTTAGCATTTTTCGTTTGTTATATAGAGCTTAATTGAATAATTCCAATTTGACTGCCTACTTGGCATAGAGATAATAGATGGTTTGAAGCCAAGCTTCTTCTAAGCAAATTGAAAAATGATTTTTTCTACCACAATGTGATTATGGGAGGAAATGGATTTAAGAAAAAAGATCCAAATGCACCTTTTAGCAAGAAGGTTATCCTTAATCTATTGTTTTGCTGCAATCCAAATAATAAGATTAGACCATATTACCTAAATATGGATGCAACTTGGACGGGTTGGGCTATATTACAGGCCGACCCAAGCCCATCCTTCAGAGCCTAATAGTAGACCCAAGTTCCTGTAAGAGAATTAATCCCACATCGACTAAATAGAGAAATAGTTGTGGCCTTATATACATGTAAGGCCTCTCTACTCATTGCCAATTGGTTTTGAGTTGGACGCTTTCACATGGTATCAGAGCCCAAAAGGCCCAACGGCCAAATTATGCTCACTCACGATGACAGACCCAAATAGAAAGGTTGCATGATTGATGACCCAAAAAAAAAGGCGCACGTGACAGACCTAGAATTAGGGCTGCACGTGAAGGGGCGTGTAAGAGAATTAATCTCACATCGACTAAATAGAGAAATAGTTGTGGCCTTATATACATGTAAGGCCTCTCTACTCATTGCCAATTGGTTTTGAGTTGGATGCGCTTTCACAGTTCCAACCCAATCTGACTTCAAATTCAGAGCACCCACTTTTTCAAGTTTGCATATTTGTCATTTTTCTTCCACAATGAACTTTTCAAGTTTGCATATTTGTCACAATAATGAGATTCTCCAAGTAGTTTCTCCGAAGTAGTTTATCCGAAATAATACAAACTCCTCCAAAAGAGATGAATGCATCAAAACTATATATTCTCAATATGATCCTATGCCATCTAAAAACACAGCATACATTATATAAGAAATTGAGATGATTCTCATATATATCTAAGAAAATCGAGAAGTGATCGCCTAGTGTGCCCAATCAGGCTCATGGATCAATCATACAATCGTTACCCTACGAGATAATCAATGCATAATCCCTATGAATGAGGTCACATTACCGATGATAATCACATACTCCGTTTAATGGGGTATGGAAAAGTTAGCACCAATTTTCACTAAAATTCTGACATACTCCATCAACTATGTGTTGACTGTTGTTTCAAAGTTACCTGTGAATGCTAATTCCAGAAAATGCAAACCCAGAAAATCACAAACAATACAGCAACCACGAACTCAGAAAAATCTTGCACTTAAAAATTGATCAGAAACTTGGTAGTTCTTGTGAAGTGAGGTGCGGATCACGTCGCTCCCTTTAAGACAATTCGCGCATCTACAGATGCAATGGGTTATCGGTCACGATGCCTCCAGGATACAACAGCTCCACAAAATCTATCCCTGACAGTAGAAATTGCATCTTCTACTGTCGTACACCACTCTTTATTCTTAGCCCAGCAAAATCAAAAATATAGAGATGAAAAAAACCAAAACCAGAGGAGGAAAAAACCCAATTCTCAAAATCCAATATGCTCTGCGTATAAAATAAGATCCCAGAAATTCTGTGTATAAAAATCTGTATAGAAACTCTTATATAGAGTAAAGAAAAGATTTGTTGATTTCCAAAACTGTCAATTTAATACCGAAATTATTCTTATTAATCACCACTAACGGGAATAAAACAGTCATAAGGTTTTAGTATATCAAACGGTAACCTTGTTTAATTAAAAAAAATTAATAATAAACATTTATATAAAAATAATATTTTATACTTAATTAAAGACCCGACCCAACCCAGTCCGGCCCGGCCCTGTCGGCTTGGCTCGGCTCGGCTCGGCTCGGCGCGCGCACGTGTGTGTGTGAGTTGTAGCATAACATAGTCACAATGTACAATGAGTGGGTAGACAACAATTCAAAGGCCCTTGAAGGCCCAAGCCTTCTTCCAACTTTCTTTCTTATAAAGAGGTAAAACATTTCATACTTTTCCAATGTGGGACTAATAGAAGTACCCAAACACAATATATAAGTTTTTCTCCTTTGTTTTGAATCACCAAAATTCCAACCAAAACCACAACAATCCCCCACTTGATTCACAAACAATAATAATAAAATTAACATAGCTGGGTAAGATTAGATTTAATGCATAAACAAAGGTGTCATGTAGATTTGAACCTTTGCATAGTTTAAAGTAAAATTCTCACTAGATACTCAGTTACCATAGATCATAGATCTTGGTATTCAAAACTGAGCTCTTTAGTGATGAGTCTTTATACTTTAAACACACTAACTCTTACAAAGTCTACAGGTGTCTAAGCCAACACTTTTCGGCCATGTGCTTTTATCCTAGTTTAATAAGTGCTCTAGAGAAATAGCTAATTTTTCATAGGAAGTGGCCCCACTTCCACACTTATATTGGTGAGTCTATCAAGGATGCCTATGTGACTCCACATCCCACTCAATAGAGTTATAGATCTCATTAAGAGGAAATCTTCAACCTCTAATCATCACATACTTTATACACTATTTATACCATAAGAAGGGACTAAAAGAATAATAAAATTATTCTCTTTTTATAGTGTTTTCACCTCAAACCACTCAGTAATTCGTTATTCCCATTAAACCTGTTCTTGGGATCTCCAGTCTTCAGGTTGGGTATTCATTACAGTTGGTTTATTTTCAATTGGCTTAAGTCTCATTCCCTTAGATGTCGTCCACATTTTTTCCCTAAGGGTGCGTTTGGATTTATGGAATTGAAATTGAGTCAAAGAATTGAATTCCATGGAATTAAAACTCACTAATTAAATTCCACGAAATTTACAATTCTATCGTTTGAATGCACTATTAAATTCCTGGAGAAATGAAACCATCATGCTTCTCATTTGTTTTTAAATTCCACAACAGGGTGGATTTGTCAAATAAGACCTTTTTACTATGGAATTGAGTGTGATAAATTTGCCTTTAAAATCATTGCTTGAATTCTCTATGGAATTAGAAAATTCTAATTCCATCCTATTTATAATGTCTCCCAAACAATGAAATTGGAATTGTGTGATGGAATTGACAATTCTGTTCCTCAATTCCATAAATCCAAACGCACCCTAACTAAACCTTTAGTTAACGGATCTGCCAGATTTTCAGGTGATCTGATTTCATTGACAGATATAACTCCATCTCGTAGGAATTTTCTCAAACATGCATGTTTTCGACGTATTTGTCGAGATTTTCCATTATACTGATTATCATTAGCTTTTCCTATTGCAGCATTGCAATCACAATTAATTTTAATAACCAGGACTGGTTTATTCCAGAAAGGAATATCGAACAAAAAGTTCCGAAGCCACTCCGCTTCTTCTTTTGCTAATGAAAGAGCTATTAATTCTGATTCCATAGTAGAATTTGACAGAATTGATTTTTTTTTGGATTTCCAAGAAACTGCACTACTACTAATGGTGAATATATAACCACTTGTAACTTTATATTCATCAGAGACATAATTCCAATTAGTATCACTATATCCTTCTAGTACAGGAGGATATCTACCATAGTGAAGACCATGATCCATAGTTAATCCTTTTAAATATCTAAGAACTCTGCCAATCGCATCCCAATGTTCCCTACTGGGATTACTAGTATATCTACTTAGTTTCCCGACTGCATATGCAATGTCCGGGCGAGTGCAATTCATAGCATACATTAAGCTTCCAATAACACTAGCATAATCATTTTGGTTTATACTATCTCCTTCATTAGATGATAGGTGAACAATAGGATTATAAGAAGTACATACATGACTATAATCATAATGATTATACTTCATTAATAATTTTTTAATGTACGTAATGAGATTGAGATAATATTATCCCATCATCTATCATTATTTTAATTCCAAGAATTAAATTTGTTTCTCCAAGATCCTTCATATCAATATGGGATGACAAAAATTCTTTTGTCTCATTTATGATTTTATGATTTGATCCAAAAATCAGTAAATCATCTACATATAGACAAATGATAACTCCACAATCACCATTATATTTGTAATATATACATTTATCACTTTCATTTGTACTATATCCATGAGTTATTAATACTTTATCAAATTTCTCATGCCATTGTTTTGGAGCTTGTTTTAAATCATATAATGATTTTATAAGTTTACACACTTTATTAGATTGTCCAGGGACAATAAATCCCTCTGGTTGGTCCATATAAATTTCTTCATCTAAATTACCATTTAAGAATGCCGTTTTTACATCCATTTGGTGAATGATTAAATAATGTATGAATGCTATAGCAAATAGTACTCGAATAGAAGTAATTCTTGATACAGGTGATATGTATCAAAATAATCTATTCCTTCTTTTTGCTTAAACCTCTTGGCTACCAACCTAGCCTTATATTTTTCTATTGAACCATCTGCTTTAAGTTTCTTTTTAAATATCCACTTAAAACTTATAGTTCTAGTTCCAGAAGGAGGATCAACTAATATCCAAGTATGATTGGACATTATTGAATCTATTTCATTTTCCACAGCTTCTCTCCAAAAGGAAGAATCATGTGACTCAAATGCATCCTTTAAAGAAATAGGATCATTTTCTACCATATAGGTATAAAAGTCAGACCCAAAATTCTTACTCTTTTTAGCTTTTTTACTCTTTCTAGGTTCAATTTCAGCCTCATCTGAATTTATTAATTTAAGAGTTTTAGAACTAGGATCACTAGATACATTAGGATTTTGGTTTATTAAACCCCCACTATTTAAAGGTTTAACAGGAAAAGATTTTCGAAAAAATCAGCTTCCCTTGATTCAATAATAACATTATTTTCAATGTCTAAAAACTATATGTTTTACTATTTATTGCATAACCAATAAAAGCACATCTCCTAGATTTAGGTCTTAATTTATTTATTTTAGGATCATTAAATATAACTATTGCTAAACATCTTCATGTTTTAAAATAACTTAAATTTGGTCTTCTCCCTTTCCAAATTTCATATGGAGTTATTTTAGTTTTTTTACTAGGTATTCTATTTTGAATATAACTAGCAGTGAGGAGAGTTTCTCCCTATAAATTTAAAGCAATGTCGGAGCTGTTAAGCAATGCATTAACCATTTCTATCAATGTTCCATTTTTCTTTCAGCAACTCCATTTTTGCTAAGGGGTATGAGGAGCTGTTACTTGGTGTATTATTCCACTTGATTCACAAAATAAATCAAATTCGTTAGAGGTATATTCACCTCCTCTATCACTCCTTGATATTTTAATTTTTAAATTTAATTGATTTTCTACTTATATTTTATAAATTTTAAACATATTTAGGTTTTCATCCTTAGATCTAATTAAATACACATATGTATATTTAGATTTGTCATCTATAAATGTAATACAATATTATTTACCACATCTAGTTATTATTTATTTTAAATCACAAATATCAAAATGAATTATTCCTAAAATATCTGATGAGTTGTCCACTTTATAAAAAGATTTTTTAGCTATTTTTGATTGACTGCAATATACACATTTATAAAAAACATTATCATTTAATTTAGGAATAATTCCTAAACTATTCATAGTTTTCACATATTTTTCATTTGTATGCCCTAATCGATTATGCCAAAAATTAACTGAACACACAATATAAGCAGAAGAAGTTTTATTACTTAAATCAACATTAAGTTTAAACATGTCATTGGCTGCATAGCCTTTCCCTAAAAATTTTCCAGATTTGGAAATTACATAGTTATCAGACTCTATTACTTGCTTAAATCCAGCCTTATTCAGAAGATAGCCCGACACCAGATTTTTCCTCAAATCTGGAATGTGAAGAACATCCTTCAGAGTCAGATTTCGTTGAAGTGAAATTAAGAGTAATATCTCAAACTCCAACAACCTTAGAGGTTGAGGAGTTTCTCATCTGGACATCATAGTTGCTTTTGACAGTCTCATATTTTTTAAACAAATTTTTGTCATAGCAGACGTGCCTCATCGCATCCGTGTCTGCCCACCAGCCCTCACTGAAACCCATCATGTTGATTTCAGTGATCATAGAAACTAGGGGTTCTTCCACCATATTTGCTTGAGAATAATTCATTTTATGAAATTGACAATTCTTAGCAAAATGTCTAGATTTCCCACAGACGAAACATCCACTTAATTTTGAGCTTTTGCTTGTCTTTTGAAAATGTTGAAATGACCTTTTATTCTTCATAGGCTTCTTGTTGGTTTTCAAAAATTTCTATTTTTTCTTCCTCGAAGAATCAACAAAATTTACCTTTGAAGTCATCTCAGAATTCTCTTCTTTTTTATCTTGAGCTCTAGATTCCTCGTCAATCCGAAGTCTCATTACCAAATGTTCAATTAAAAATTCCTTTGATTTATGGTGAAGAGAATTTCTGAAACCCTTTTATGATGGAGGCAATTTCTCTATAATAGCAGTCACTTGGAATTGTTCTGAAATTTTCATTCCCTCAATAATAATCTCATGAATTATTATTTGAAATTCCTGAGTTTGTTTTACTACGGATTTATCATCAATAATTACAAACTTTAAAAATCTGCTCACTGCATATTTTTTAGACCCAGCCTCCTCAGTTTGATATTTTTTCTCTAAAGCTATCCATAAGCTTTTTGCAGATTTTTTAGTGCAATATAAATCATACATAACATTTGTCATGCCATTTAAAATGTGTCATTTGCACAAAAAATCTGCAGATTCTCATCTTTCCTTATAATGAGATCTACTCGGTTCTTCTTCTTCTTCATTAGGAACATCAGTTAAAACATATGCTAATTTAAGCGATGTGAGGAGAAAAAACATTTTCTGTTGCCAACGCTTAAAATTAGACCCATCAAAAATTTCAGTTCTAATCACAGAATCATTCGTTCGAACGTTTACAGAAGTCATGTCGAATTGTCTTAAAATTGTTGTTCCAAAGTTACCTGCAAACGCTAATTTCAGAAAATGTAGACCCGAAAAATCATGAACAATACAACAACCACGAACTCAGAAAAATATTGCACTTGAAAATTGATCAGAAACTTGGTAATTCTTGTGAAGTGAGGCGCGGATCACGTCGCTCTCTTTAAGACAATTCGCGCCCCCATAGATGCAATGAGTTATCGATCACGATGCCTCCAGGACACAACAGCTCCATAGAATCTATCTCTGACAGTAGAAAATGCACCTTCTACTGTCGTACACCACTCTATATTCTTAGCCCAGCAAAATTGAAAATATAGAGATGAAAAAAACCAAAACCAGAGGAGGAAAAAACCCAACTCTCAAAAGCCAATATACTCTGCATATAAAATAAGAACCCAGAAATTCTGTGTATAAAAATCTGCATAGAAACACTCTTTATATAGACTAAAGAAAAGATCTGTTGATTTTCAAAACTGTCAATTTAATACCGAAATTATTCTCATTAATCACCACTAACGGGAATAAAACAGTTATAAGGTTTTAGTATACCAAACGGTAATAAAACGGTAACCTTGTATAATTAAAAAAAATTAATAATAAACATTTGTATAAAAATAATATTTTATACTTAATCAAAGACTCAACCCAACCCAACCTAGCCCGGCTCGGCGCGCGCGTGTGTGTGTGAGTTGTAGCATAGCATAGTCACAATGTGCAATAGGTGAGTAGACAACAAATTCAAAGGGCCTTGAAGGCCCAAACCTTCTTCCAACTTTCTTTCTTATAAAGAGGTAAAACATTTCATACTTTTCCAATGTGGGACTAAATGAAGTACCCAAACACAATAGATAAGTTTTTCTCATTTGTTTTGAATCACCAAAATTCCAACCAAAGCCACAACATTGACTCTCCAACAATACCATTCTAATCATCATCAACTAGATAATAGAATAATGAGGAGTGCAAACCCAGTCACATTTACTTCAAATGTTTCCACGGACGCTAGAGTAAGTATAACACGTGGACATGTTTGATATTTTAACATATTAAAAAAACAGGAAATGTTTGACATTTGTAGCCTCCAAGTTGCGTCTTTGGAAGATTTGCGACTAGGGCTAGCAAAATCCTAGAATCTATACTATCTATACTTCTATACTACTACTATATAGTAGTTGGTATCCACGTAGCACCCCTCACAAGCTTCCGTTTAAGCTTCATGTTTGTGCCATGTGTCACCTATTTTCTCTCCTCACATGTCTCTCTTATTAAATTTTGAATTTAATAATTTATTAAATCCTCTCTCTCAAGAAACCGCTATCTTTTTTGGAGGAGGATATCATTTACATATGGTAGTATAATTAGAGCTCTTACTACTCATTACCCGGGGAAATGGATCACATACATTGTTTAATTAAAAAAAAATTAATAATATTATTTTTATACTTAATCAAAGACTCAACCCAACCCAGCCCGGCTCCGCGCGCGCGTGTGTGTGTGAGTTGTAGCATAGCATAGTCACAATGTGCAATGGATGGGTAGACAACAAATTCAAAGGCCCTTGAAGGCCCAAGCCTTCTTCCAACTTTCTTTCTTATAAAGAGGTAAAACATTTCATACTTTTCCAATGTGGGACTAAAAGAAGTACCCAAACACAATAGATATGTTTTTCTCCATTGTTTTGAATCACCAAATTCCAACCAAAACCACAACTTTGACTCTTCAACAATACCATTCCGATCATCATCAAACAGATAATAGAATAATGAAAGTGCAAACCCAGTCACATTTACTTCAAATGTTTCCACAGACGCAAGAGTAGGTATAACACGTGGAAATGTTTGATATTTTAACATATTAAAAATAAATAGAAAATGTTTGACATTTGTAGCCTCCAAGTTGCATCTTTGGAAGATTTGGGACTGGGGCTAGAAAAATCCTAGAATCTATACTATCTATACTTCTATACTACTACTATATAGTAGTTGGTATCCACGTAGCACCCCTCACAAGCTTCCGTTTGAGCTTCATGTTGGTGCCATGTGTCACCTATTTTCTCTCCCACATGTCTCTCTTATTAAATTTTGAATTTAATAAAAATTTATTAAATCCTCTCTCAAGAAGCCGCTCTTTTTTGGAGGAAGACATCATTTACATATGGTAGTATAATTAGAGCTCTTACTACTCATTAGCTGGGGAAATGGATCACAAACATTTCTATTGAGAGAGGCCCCACCCCACCATTGGAGCAAGAGGTGGGCTGTATATGATGAGTTTTCAGTAAATTGATCTATCTATCTATCTATATATTACATTATATTTTTCTTTTCTTTAGTTAATTTTTAAAAAATTGAGGATGTTTGATAATTTTTTTTTAATATAGAAATGCTAGCCCTAGACACAGTCTTCCCCGGGCGCAAGGTGGTGGCAACAAGTGTCAAACCACCCGCATCTTGCACCCACTCTACGTCTTTGGAAAAAATTTTGAGTTATTGGGTCTGGGGCTAGCACTCTTCTTCTCTTTGTGATTATAATTATAATATTTATTAAATCCTCCAAGTTCGAGGAAAGGACCACTACCCTTTTGGGAATTAAGAATACAACTATGACCCATAGCATGCAGTAGCTTGCTTCATCCCGAATACTACATTTAATTACATTGCAAAATCACGTGGTATGTGATTTGTTTCCTATCCTAACTGAAGCAGTACAAGAAGTGGAGCCTACATTTTGAGATGTATTATATTATGTGGGTATAAGAAGTATGATATCAAGACCCATGATCCATTTATCTATAACCCATTACCCATGCTCTAACTAGCCATATATAAACCCATTTAGCAAGTCAATAATCTTTCACCTTCCCATTAATACTACCTAGTGTTTATTTGTAGAAAATGATATTTTCTCATGAGTAGTGTTTCCCCATATATTAGTTGTACTTAGTAGAATTAATTAATGAGTTTGATGTTTCCCCATGAGAGTGGGTTTTGTAGTAGTTTTTCATGTGGGATATATATATATATATATACTTGAAAAATGAAATGAGAAGTAGCTCTCTTTGAATTGATATATGATATTATAAGCTTGTTAGCTTATTTTAAGCTTAGTTATTCTCTTGGGAGATAACTTGTTGAATTTGGGTGTTGGAGTCCACTTTGCTGAGTTTGAGTTTTTTTTATACTCTAAAACGACTAAGTCTTTTGTGGTTTTCCTTCAAATTAAACCACTCTTTAATCGCCATGCATCAGTTGGTATCAGAGCAAGTTCGTTCGTTGGGAGAGTCACGATGACAACAAAGAGTTTTTGGGACATATTCTATGGAGCGCCAATTTATGATTTGTATGGTGATGAAGATGAACGCGTTAGAGAAAACATCCATCTACAACTTTCAATCTCAAAAGTGGTAAGCAACCAAACAAGTGTTTTAGTATCAAACTTGGAGTCTTATTCTTCGAATAAAAATGTTGTAGATTGGGAGTCACCGCCAATCTTTGATGAATATTCTTATGAAGATTATTTACTCACAGTTGAAACTCTTATATTTGAAGAAGAAAATTATACATTGATTTCATTGTTTACCTATGATGATCCATTCTTGTAGAGATCTTCAGAAGTTTCTCTAAAGATGACATGTACGGTGTTTGTTGCTCTTTTCAAGAATATTTATTCTGACATTGGAAGACAGTCCAAAATATCAAGTCGAGATAACTATACAACAAGATCATCATGGACCCAACCGATGGTACATATGTTCAAAGTGCGACTTAAAATATTAAAGTGGGAGTATTAGGCAAGCGGAAGACCAAAAATTAAGCTCTTACTAAATTTGCAATAATAAACTTGAGAGCGAGTTCTTTTCAAGAGGAGGAGAATGATGCAGTCCAAGAAATGGAGCCTATATTTTGAGATGTATTATATTATGTGGGTATAAGAAGTATGATATCAAGACTCATGATCCATTTATCTATAACCCATTACCCATGTTCTAACTATCCATAAACCCATTTAGCAAGTCATGACCTTTCAACTCCTCATTAATACTATCTAGTGTTTAGTTGTAGAAAATGATATTTTCTCATTGGGAAATAGTTAGCTTACCCATAAAATTCATGGACTGAAATGTCTCCCACAAGAAACTTGTGGTTGTGGAACACTCCACATAGACGACACCCCCTGTCAAATACATTTTCATTCATCGTCACAAGTTGCAAAAGTGAAGTCAGTCAATAGAGGTAGAGACAAATGATTTAAATACAATTTCATTCATCGTCCTAAGTTGCAAAAGTGAAGTCAGTCAATAAAGGTGGAGACAAATGATTTACAGGATTTTGTTAATTTCACTCTCCCTTCTTTGGGAAGCGGGAATGCAGTGTAGTAAGAGAGTGCAGTTGAAGGAGAGGGGATGCTAGCACTCCCACGCTTTGCATAATGTGATGTACCTGTGGCCCATCTTTCTTTCTTCTCATTACTCTCTCAAACTCTTTTACTTGTCAATCTAGTGATTTACTAGGTAGACTCGGGAGTACCCTTTAGTGGTTGCTTGGCGACGCCACCGTCAGCATCAAAATTTCAAAGAGGTTTTCCTAGAAGACGACAACGTCTTTTATTTTTTTGTCATCAAAATTGTGCGTTGGGGTTTTATGGATAGGATAAGTGGATGTCATCGCAAGTGGGCACATTGTAGCTGGCGGTGCCCTCGCTAGCTACAATTGGAGAGGATCCTTAGTCCACTAGGTAATGAGGTATCTGGCTTCAATATAAATTAGCCTTCACGTGATATGTGGGGCTTCTATTAGGATTTTCTTAAAAATTTCTAGCCTATATATAATAGAACTTTAAGCTCTTTAGCCTCCAAGTTATGCCAACTCTTCTTATCTAATTTCTTTCTATTTTGTTACATGATTATGGATAAATCCGTTAAAGGTGTGGTTCTCTTGCTTTGGTGTCTCTCCGTAGCAACATGCTTATGTAGTAGAGATCCCAAAGTGGTTTGTATTGACAAAGAGAAGCAGGCTCTTCTTAGCTTCAAAATTGGTCTTAAAGATCCTTCAAACCGGCTCTTGTCTTGGGCTAGTGATGAAGATTGTTGTACATGGAGAGGAGTAGGCTGCAACAATATCACCGGGCATGTCGTCGAGCTTCATCTCGGCAATTCATATAGTGGAAATGATTATGAAACTTATGTCAGGTCCAAGTTGGGTGGCGATATAAATCCTTCTTTGCTCAAATTAAAACATTTGAATTACCTGGACCTTAGCCTGAATGATTTTGGAGGCATTTCTATACCAGATTTTTTCGGTATTTTCAGGGGTTTAAGATATCTTAATCTCACTGGAGCTCAATTTGGCGGAAGGATTCCTCATCAGCTTGGAAATCTCTCGAGCATACGCTATCTCAATCTAAGGGAAAATTTCGATCTTTATGCATATGATCTTGGGTGGCTATCTCATCTTTCTTCCTTGGAATACCTTGATATGAGTTTTGTGGACCTTCATAGGGCTGTTGATTGGTTACAAGTCGTGAATATGCTCCCTTCTCTATCAGAGTTGCACTTGTGCTACTGTCACCTTGACAACATCCCTCCATCTCTTGGGTATGTTAATTTTACATCTCTTGCTGTCCTTGATCTTTCTCTCAACTTTTTCAACTACACAATCCCAAACTGGTTGTTTAATCTTAGTAATAGCCTTTTATATCTTGACCTAAATTATAATTCTCTACAAGGTCAGATTCCGAATGCTATAGGGAAATTGAAGTCTCTCCAGTTTCTTGACCTGTCCAACAATGGTTATATTGAAGGTAGAATATCGAGTAGCGTGTGGAATCTCTGCAACTTGCACGTATTAGATCTGTCATACAACAATTTTAGGAGAGGGATTGAATCTGTGGGAAATTTGTCTGGATGCATTGGTAAGAGTTTGAAGTCATTAGATCTGTCATATAATCAACTTACAGGGCATATTCCTGATTGGATAGGAGAACTTAAATCTCTGAAACGTCTTTATCTTCCTTATAACTCATTTTATGGTCCCATTCCTTCATCTCTCGGGAACATATCATCACTGAGATTCTTATATCTTTCTTATAACAAGTTGAGCGGGACTCTACCCGAAAGTCTTGGGCAGCTTTCACATTTAGAAGTGTTACATATCCGATCAAATTTGTTGGGAGGCTTTGTAACTGAAACTCACTTTGCCAAACTCTCTAAATTAAAGCTACTAGAAATGTCTTCAAACTCCTTTGTATTGAAGGTGAACACCAGTTGGATTCCTTCTTTTCAGCTGGAGGCCATTGGAATGGGCTCCTGTGTCCTGGGACCCAGGTTTCCTTCATGGATCCGCATGCAAAGCTCTCCTTATTATTTAAACTTCTCCAATGCAAGAATCTCTGATACAATTCCAACCTGGTTTTGGAACCTGGCTTCCCGCATTTCTTATATCAATCTTTCTGGCAATCAAATCCATGGTGAGATATCTAATATAACGTTGAACTCTGAAACTATTGATTTGAGTTCTAATTGCTTCAAGGGATGGCTACCACGTTTGTCTCCTAATGTCACAGCGTTCAGACTCTCTAAGAATTCAATTTCAGGATCTCTTTCCCCTCTCTTGTGCGAAAAGATGGATGAGCAAAAGAACTTACAGATTCTCGATCTCTCAAAAAATCTTTTATCGGGAGAACTTCCTCAGTGTTGGATGTACTGGCAAACTCTGACAATTTTAAACTTAGGGAGCAACAATTTATTTGGGAAAATTCCTAGCTCAATGGGTTCTTTAAATTTTCTCACATCATTACACTTGCGCAATAATAGCTTTTCTGGAGATTTGCCTCTATCTCTGCAGAATTGCACATCTCTGGAGTTCATTGATATAGGTGAGAACAAGTTATCAGGAAATTTACCAAGTTGGATAGGAGAAAAGGCAACAAATCTAACGGCTCTTCGCTTACGATCAAATAAATTCAGTGGCAATATTCCTCTACAAATATGTCACCTTACTTCTCTTGTAGTCTTAGATCTTGCAAATAATAGCCTATCAGGAGTTATACCACCATGTTTGGATAATATTAGTATGATGGCTACAGGACAATTATCATATGATGATTTTAATCGCTCCTATGCTTATGAAAGCTATGAAGAGAACCTTATTCTAGTTACAAAAGGAAGAGAATCAGAGTACGAAAAGATTCTTAGATTTGTACGGAGCATTGACCTTTCAAGCAATAACTTATCTGGGGTCATTCCTAGTGAAATATCTACTCTTTCTGCATTGAATTTCTTGAACTTATCCCAAAATTATTTGAAAGGAAAGATGCCGGAGAAGATTGGTGGCATGATATCATTGGAATCTCTTGATCTCTCGAGAAACTGTCTTTCAGGTGAAATTCCTCAGAGCATGTCTAATTTAACATTTCTTGCTCACTTAGACTTGTCACATAACAACTTCTCTGGAAGAATACCTTTAAGCACCCAGCTTCAAAGCTTTAGTGAACTCAGCTACACTGGCAATCCTGAACTCTGTGGAGCTCCGCTCCTTACAAATTGCGCAAGAAATGATGAGTCTGAAGGTGCAACGCCAGTTCATGATCATAACGAAGAAGGGTCTGAAATGATGTGGTTTTACCTTTGCATGGGGCTTGGATTTGTGGTGGGGTTCTGCGGAGTCTGTGGTGTTTTGTTGTTCAAGAAAACTTGGAGGTATGCTTATTTTCGATTTTTAGAGGACAAGATAGATCAGCTTATGTGACAGCAATTCTAAAGCTAGCTTGGTTGAAGAAGAAGCATGTTAATTGATATAAGACATCTTTGGCTTCAACAACTGTCTTGATGGATTCAGCGAAGTGAGAGCTCTTCTTGATGGTCTTAACCTTTGCCAAAGAATTTATGCGAATCATGTGAAAGTGGGGGTCAAGACTCCAAAATTATGGTGGATGCTTGGAATGGCAAAATTAATTATCTTTGGAATTATTGGTGTTGTCATCTAATGGGTATATTCTCTTCGTCTAGTCATATATACTGGGAAGCCAATGAGAGTGCGGATTTTTTTGGCAAACTATGGATGTGAAGTTCAAAATTCTTGTTTTTTTATGGGTCTCAGGATTGTCATGCTAAGCTAAGATCTTTAATTTCTAGAAAAAATAGGCATGAGTAATATTAGAATTCGAAAGGAGTAGATCTTTGTATCCCTCCCTAAGTTCCTTTTATTAATAAACAGGTAGGGGTCTGCCAAACCCCCACTCCCACTGAGTGGTTTTATCCAAAAAAAAAAAAAAAAAGAAGCTTCAACGACTTGCTAGTTCCGATGATCTTCACATGGTAAGTTATACTTGGTTACTATTCTACATGGCTTTGATGTTGTTATTATCTTAATAAGGTATATCCCCCAAGAGGAAAAGAGAGAAATGAAAAAAAAAGAAGATAAAAGGTGATGGTATGTTGTGTTTTCTTGCGTTAATTTCTTCCTTGTGGATTATTAATATGCTCACAACTCAAAAAAAAAAAAAATGTACAGTCTTAGGGGTTAGTATCTGCTCAACAAAGTGTGGGAAATCACAAAGCCCACCTGCACAACACTCGAGCCCGGAACCTCCCTCCTAAGGAGAGGATACACCAACCACTGGGCTATTCCTAGGATGTGTAACTCACAACTCAATTGGAGCACAAAATTTATCGCCTAAAAAATATGAAAACTTGATAATTCAACGCTTGTTGGTAAATTAGAAGACATGGATATGAATAGAGCCTCAATAAGCTTTCAGATTGAAAATTTTGCAATTCATAAATATCCACAAACTCCTATAGGTCATCCAAAGGAAAAATTATGTATAGGACCACATATATGATCTATTTTTTACCTAACACCAACACAATTTAGTTTGTCTTTGTAACGGATAAAATTCGTAAAAAGGAGCAAAAAGAATGGGTAAAATAGGGATTTCTCATGCTCACAAATTCTGACAATTTAGCCGACATAAGCCCACTTGGGCTATGTGCTGGCTCACTTGAGTGTTGTCTGACAGGCGATCTTATCATGACTGCACAAGTCATGATGACTCCAAATGCCTATACATAAGCAAGAATCACCAGAGAGAAGAGGAGGATGGTGCGAAAGGCAAGGAGGATGATGCGAAAGGCAAGAGAGGAAAGAAAGAGAAGAGGAAGAGGAAGAGGAAGAGGGAGATCTGAGAAGCTGGAGTCATTCACACCCCTACCCCGGAGGGCTATGCAGGCGGTCACTCACCTGATTCTCTCATCTTCCTTTGGTGTTCTCCGGCTACTTGATGCTCTTTATGGCCTCACAAGTTTTTATGGCTGCCTGATTCTCTCAAATAGGCCATGTCCGCCTGATGCTCTTCATGAATGGTCACACTGCCACTTGCAGGGCCTTGCAATTGGTTAGCTGTTGAGTGCAATCACACTTGAACTCGTGCCTGCCGATGTGAATAGTGCTGAGCTCGTTGTCGCGTTGCCTGCTGTGAATAGTGCCGAATACGTTGTGCTGTGAATGGTGCCGAATCCGTTGTCACGTTGTGTTGTGCATAGTGCCGAGCTCGTTGTCCGTTGTCTAATGTACAACGTACCCGTCGTGAGCTGTACAACGTACACGTTGTTTGTTGTACAACGTACACGTTGTCTGCTGTACAACGCACCCGTTGTCTGATGCACAATGGATGCACAACGCATACGTTATCAGAGCTACGTCATCCGAGCTGCGTTATCTGTGCCTTATCTGAGCACGTCATCAGAGCTAGAGTTATGTTGTCCGAGCTATCTTATCAGAGCACGTTGTCAGAGTACGTTGTCAGTGCCTTATCCGAGCTACGAGGTCAGTGCTACGTTGTCAATGTATTATCCGAGCTACGAGGTCAGTGCTACGTTATGGGTGCCTTATCCAAGCCACGTTGTCCGAGCTATCTTATCAGAGCACGTTGTCAGTGCCTTATCCGAGCTACGAGGTCAGTGCTACGTTGTCAATGCATTATCCGAGCTACGAGGTCAGTGCTACGTTATCGGTGCCTTATCCAAGCCACGTTGTCTGAGCTAGAGCTACGTTGTCAGTACCTTCTGAGCTACGTTGCCAGTGCCTTATCCGAGCGAGAGCTACGTTGCCAGTGCCTTATCCAAGCTGCGTTGTCTGTGCCTTATCCGAGCTAGAGCTACGTTGTCTATGCCTTGTCTAAGCTGCGTTTTCTGTGCCTTATCAGAGCACGTTGTCAGAGCACGTTGTCAGAGAGCTACGTTGTCTGAGCCATATTCTTTGTGCCTCACCAGAGCTCGTCCCCAAGTGCATATACCCAGTGCCTCACCAGAGCTCGTCCTCAAGTGCATATGCCCAGTGCCCTCACGATAAGTATCTCTATACCAATGTGCTTGTGCCTTATGTTCATGTGCTTGTGCCTTATACTGTGCTTGTGCCTTGTGCCTTATACTGTGCTTGTGCCTTATACTGACTTTATCATCGGAGCTTATTTCAGGGTGCACACCCGCCCCCTCAGGCTCATTCACAGGTGGAGTTTTGCTATCATTCCTCTACCAGCTAAGCAGCTAAAGACGCGTGGCATGTATGGGATTTTTTCCCTTTCAATCTTCATAGGTTTTAAGAGTAAACTCGTTTAGATATTCAAATTTATTGTTTGTTATAACCTTAAGTACAGCGAGAGAGAGAGTCGTTGCAGTAGAATGCAACAGAGAGAGAGAAAAAAAAACCTCTCCAAGACCTTCATTCGATAAATGGACTCTTACGATTTGAGGTCTAACAACTTCACTACCAACCCATATACACAATATATCTCATATTTGTATATGTTCTCAAAGCGTGAACCTGGGACAAACCCCAAAAGTAAATGCATTTTATCTACTAAATAAAATGATTTCAGATTTAATAACTTAAGAGCATAACTAAAGGTTCTAAATAAACATAAAGTGTAACCGAGATCCATAAATGTTCATCTCAATAATCACTCACACTATAGAAAGGATTAAAACTATTCTTCTACTCCTCGCTACTCAAGAGCTCCTAAGGACCTTCACGTATTTCCTGAAATAAGTAAACATAGTAAGGGTGAGCACTAGCTCAGCAAGATGAATACATACAACAATGAATATATATACTTCAATATTTCATTTGTCTCAACATGAAATTAAATTAGAATACATGTCAATTCATCTTCCTCAATTGAATTTCTTGGTTCACATCAGCGATCCTAGGCAACGCTTCATGGTACGATTTTAGATCACACACCTGTACCCCTGTTGGCAGCCCTTCTCGCTATACCTCAAGGCCAAGGGTGGCATCACTCACCTATACCTCTATTGGTGACCCTCGGCAACACCTCAAGGCCAAGGGTGAAATCGTACACCTTCGGTTAGGTCTCTAATTTGTTTAGTAATTATAATAGTTCTTACATAAATAAGATATTAAATCTTTCCTGCTATGACGTCCCATACCACACGTAGCAAGGCCGATTTAATTTGAATTTATTAACCAAGGTAATGCTCACAGTATCCTCCTCGCTATAACTCTATGACGTCCTATATCGTCATAGCTAGAGGGATCTAGTGATGTTGGGTAAGGTCCATATAAATTTTGAAGATTTGGAGTTAGTGCCAACTCCTTTCCCTGTCTCTAGTTACCATACGCTGTAGAGCCAAAGCCAGTCAGGTAGAGGCAAGTAAGCTTCTCCAAACACTAGGAAATGTAGTATAATGTATATGATACCATAGTAGCTTTTTGCAAAACAAGAGTAATCCAACTAATATGATGTATATGATGCCATGATAGTTTCTTTTTGATTTATAAAATACCATGACAGCTTTTTGCATAACAAGAGAAATTCATAAGAAACTAAAGAAGACATTTATTTCAATCTATATAAATGTAAGAAAGTACCATCAATATAAAAACTACTATACCAAGAAAAAGGAAAACTGTGACATGATTTGTAGTCGTAAACTTCACACATTAATACATTATGCATTTGAATCTGATCTTTTGACTATGATATTGTAAATGATTTGCAGTGCATATGGAAATGTGGGGTTCACAACTGGGTATATATAGCAGCCTGCAAACGGAAACTGAAGCCCAATGGCTACTGCAAGGATACATGGTATGGATTAATCAATGATATAAATGACTTCTCATATGAAAACTCTAAGGAAAAAAATCCTAAAACTAAAGCCCAAGTCCAAGCTCTCAAGTCAAAGAATCCAAAAAGCCCAACGTCAAAAATCCAAATCAAGGCCCACGAAAGAAAAGAATAGACATTCCTATTATGGGAGAGACAACAATGTGGTCTTTAGGAAAGAAGTTGGATTTTCTATAAAAGAAATAATAGAATCTTCTTGAAAAGGGAAAGAACTTTGCTTTTTAAATTTTTTCTATATGAGAAAAAGAGATATGAAGAAATTAGGGGAGGAGGGAACGTATCCTTCTCGACACATTTTTCTGTACACTCTCGTTCTCATTCTCTCTCTCTTATTTTTCTAGGATTTTGTCATTTAGTTTTTTTCTCTCTCTTTTCCTTTCCCTCATTTTAGCCTAAATCTTATTATCTTTTCTCTCTGCCATTTTTTTTTTCTATTTTGTAAAAGTGGAAGAGGGAGTGGTGTAAAAAAAGTCTATCAAATTGCAATGAAGAGCAGGATGATTTATTTCTTCGGTTTTATCTTCAATGCTACATTGTTCGGCTAACTTGTGATAAAGGGAAAATGTGAAAGCGTCCAACTCAAAACCAATTGGCAATGAGTGGAGAGGCCTTACATGTATATAAGGCCACAACTATTTCTCTATTTAGTCGATGTGGGATTAATTCTCTTACAGAAAATGAGGAAACCAAGAACCCGGTAAGATCTATCTTTGTTTTAATTTTTAAATCCTTCAAAAAAAAATTATATTCTTATGAAAATATTTAAATATGGATTTTAATTAAAGTTTTCATAAGATCTATCTTCTGATACAAAACATTTGCTTGCTTATTGGATCATGTTTAATTTGAGAATTTAGAAATTAAGTTTAGGATTAATCTTATTATATTTTTGGTGAAATCTGGATACCCTATTCTCATTCTACTTTGACAAAAGATTTCTTCTTTTCTTTTATTTGTTCCATTAGTTTTATTTTATTTTTAATTATCATCTTAGCATAAATATTTTAAATCCATTTTTATTAAATCTATTAAGAAATTCCAAATTAATCTTGGTACCTATTTAACAAGTTTTTGTGGATCGACCCTGTTTTGCCGCTATCTTATAATAGAAAGTGTACATTCAGGTTAATTATATTTGAGCACATCCACTGGCGGAGCCACATGGTGCCCAAGGGGGCTTCAGTCCCCCCTGAAATTTTGAATTTTTTTTTATTATAGCAATAATAAGGGTGTAGCCTGGGAAAGGGGCGGAGCCGGAGGACGAGGAGCTCTAGCCCCCTTAAATTTTTGAGAAAAAAAGATTTTCTTTACAAAATCGACACAAACAGAGGTGATGTCTCATGAACTTGGCCCCAAAAAAACAATTACGGGGGCTACGCCCCCAAACCCCATTGTTAGCCCCCCCCCCCCCCCTTACAAGAGAATCCTGGCTCCGCCCCTGAGCACATCATTCTACAATATAACTTTAGTTTTAAATATATATATATATATATATATATATATATATATATACATATATTAAAAAATATTAACCCTAATGGTTAAAAATCCTTAACTAAAGTTTAATAATTTACGTTGAAACAAATGGAACATTTGTGTTCACCAATGATTTTTTTAATCTATAAAATTTCAATGACAATCATTTTCCGAGTTTTTGTCTACTATTGGTGGTCATATATCATGCAGATTTTCATGTTTGTAACTGTAAGAAGAATACTATTTTTCTCATTGACACCTAACAGTGTTGAGAAGCAGCGACGAGGAGCAACTGCTGAAGCTATTCTTTTTGACCACGAAACATGGCTTAACCAACCCTTCATTTAGATTCATCCTTCAACTCTGCGGTTCGGCTGGGGGGTTCAGATGGCAATACATTGACGGCTTTGCCCCGTTTTGGTTCTTTCCAATGCAAAGGTGGTGATAGAAACCTCATGGTGTAGCTCAGTTGGCAAGGACCACGCCTCAGGGAGGTCCTGATTCGACTCTTGCCATCCCCTTGGGGCCACCCGCACAAGGTTCCATGGTTCTCATGGGCCTTGTGCTTACCAGTTTGTCACGCCCCGAAACCTATATACACAATATATCTCATATTTGTATATGTTCTCAAAGCGTGAACCTGGGACAAACCTCAAAAGTAAATGCATTTTATCTACTAAATAAATTGATTTCAGATTCAATAACTTAAGAGCATAACTAAAGGTTCTAAATAAACATAAAGTGTAACCGAGATCCATAAATGTTCCTCTCAATAATCACTCACACTATAGAAAGGATTAAAACTATTCTTCTACTCCTCGCTACTCAAGAGCTCCTAAGGACCTTCACGGATTTCCTGAAATAAGTAAACATAGTAAGGGTGAGCACTAGCTCAGCAAGATGAATACATACAACAATGAATATATATACTTCAATATTTAATTTGTCTCAACATGAAATTAAATTAGAATACATGTCAATTCATCTTCCTCAATTGAATTTCTTGGTTCACATTAGCGGCCCTAGGCAACGCTTCATGGTACGATTTTAGATCGCACACTTGTACCCCTGTTGGCAGCCCTTCTCGCTATACTTCAAGGCCAAGGGTGGCATCACTCACCTGTACCTTTGTTGGTGGCCCTCGGCAACACCTCAAGGCCAAGGTTGAAATTGTACACCTTCGGTTAGGTCTCTAATTTGTTTAGCAATTATAATAGTTTTTACAAAAATAAGATATTAAATCTTCCCCGTTATAGCGTCCCATACCACACGTAGCAAGGCCGATTTAATTTGAATTTATTAACCAAGGTAATGCTCACAGTATCCTCCTCGCTATAACTCTATGACGTCCTATATCGTCATAGCAAGAGGGATCTAGTGATGTTGGGTAAGGTCCATATAAATTTTGAAGATTTGGAGTTAGTGCCAACTCCTTTCCCTGTCTCTAGTTACCATACGCTGTAGAGCCAAAGCCAGTCAGGTAGAGGCAAGTAAGCTTCTCCAAACACTAGGAAATGTAGTATAATGTATATGATACCATAGTAGCTTTTTGCAAAACAAGAGTAATCCAACTAATATGATGTATATGATGCCATGATAGTTTCTTTTTGATTTATATAATACCATGACAGCTTTTTGCATAACAAGAGAAATTCATAAGAAACTAAAGAAGACATTTATTTCAATCTATATAAATGTAAGAAAGTACCATCAATATAATAAATACTACTATACCAAGAAAAAGGAAAACTGTGACATGATTTGTAGTCGTAAACTTCACACATTAATACATTATGCATTTGAATCCGATCTTTTGACTATGATATTGTAAATGATTTGCAGTGCATATGGAAATGTGGGGTTCACAACTAGGTATATATAGCAGCCTGCAAACGGAAACTGAAGCCCAATGGCTACTGCAAGGATACATGGTATGGATTAATCTAGATCTGGAATATGGAGTAACAAGGGGAAGCTGATCCTAATCTTGGTCATGTTTTTTTTTGTTTTTTCTTTGGAAGGATCAAGAAATTCAATACGGAAGAAGTTAGATAGATCTTGGAAGCTACTAAAACAGAGTCCTACCCATGCCATGTACATGTCCTCCAGCAGGAAGAAGATTGACTTATGTACGTGTAGTGTAAAGCAATAAGTGTGTTTTCTCACTATCCATATAGCAGCAGTTAATTCCCAATAAAAGGAAAATGATATCTAGTCAGATTTTTGCAAGCGGTGACATCAATGCTCCAAAAGCAAAAAAAACACAGTGTTTAACTACTAAAATCAATAAACCTAAGGAGGTACATAAATATTCACTACAATGAATTTCATAAATGAGGAGGGTATTCACTTGCCTCAGCCCTAGAGCTTTAGGGTTTTGAAGATCTCAATACCCTTTCCATCAAACCCTTGATCTTTCCTTAGCGAGAGCTCTAGATCCTGAGCCTTGAATCCACCTTCTTCGATCTCCAAACCCTCGTTTCTCTTTTCTCTTTCTTCTCTCTAGATTAGATTTTTCTAAAGATAATGTGAGATTAGATTATCATTATCTTTTATAATACTAATCCCTTATCCTGATATAGGGTGTTTGGTCATAGCTCGACATTAACCTTTTATATTATTCACTTTTATGTTATTCCCCTTGGGGCCACCCGTACAAGGTTCCATGGTTCTCATGGGCCTCGGGCTTACCAATTCATGTGGGTTGCAGGGTCTTGCATGCGCCCGGGTGAGTTTTACCCAATCTACCCGATGGGTGGGCCTGTGGTTTCCCTCTGTTACAAAAATAAAAAAATGAAAGTGGTGATAGATACTTGCTTACCTCTACTGTTGCTCCAATTGTATGGTGTCACCTCCTTTATGGAGAGAGGTCGTGAGATCTCCCTTGCTCCAATTGTATGGTGTCACCTCCTTTATGAGAGAGGTCGTGAGATCTCCCTTGCTCCAATTGTATAGTGTTGTCCCTTTTATGAGAGAGGTCGTGAGATCTAATCTCAATTGAAGATATTGTGCAAGAGTGTCACTCTCCGCCACTAACGACTAACAGATGATTAATACTAACACTGAAAGTAAGTGATAAAATGAGCAAAAAAACAATGTTATCAAATTAAACCGGACCGGCTGGTTGAACCGGGAACCAGTCCCATCGCCGGTTCCCAAAACCCCCAAAACCAGAACTCTTTCAGAACCAGCCAAAACCAGGAAAATTTGGGAAAATGAAAAAAAGTAACTTTTCTTACAAAAATTACACTAGCGAACCGGAACGGTCAAACCGATGGAACTGGACTGGCCACTCTACCGGTTCGAGGCCCGGTCCGGTTATGAAAACAGTGAGAAAAAAAAAAGGCGTTGCTTCGGCTTTGTAGTAGGTGCCGTCATGGTTTAAAATTTCGTTGAAATTTCGCGAAATTTCAGTTTCGGACAACCCCACCGATATCGAAATTGAGTTTATTTCGGAAATCAGATTTCGGTCGAAATTTCAAAAATTTCGGGTGAAATTTCGGATTTCGAAAATTTTGGAATTTCGGCCGAAATCTGATTTTTTTAGTTTTAAATATTTATTTTTATTATTTTTTAATTAAAATTCTGAAATATTTCGAAATATTCCGAAATATCTTGAAATTTTTACTGAAATTTCGAAAAATTTATATATTAATTTTAAAAATAAAATAATAATATATATATAATTAATATTATATAAAAATATATATATAAAATAAATATTTCGAAATTTCAGACCCGAAATTTCAGAATATTTCGACGAAATTTCGGATCAAATTTCGGAATAATATTTTATTATTAAATACGATTTCGGTGAGATCTCGGCCGAAATTTCGGAAAATTTCGTTTCGAATGGGACATCCGAAATCGACCGAAATTTCGAAATTTTAAACCTTGGGTGCCGTTAACCTATTTTGTCTATCATCGGTGTGCCACGACAGAACACTCGAAAGGCTCATACCTTGTGGAGCACTCTACATAGACTGGACTCCTTATGAAACACATTTTCACAAAGTACAAGTTGCAAAAGTTAAACAAAAAACTGATCAGTCGGTCAAGACAAATAAATTTTAAGATTTTGCTAATTTCACTCTCCCCTCTTTGGGAGGAGAGGAGAGAGTGCAGTATAAGAGACTGCAATTGAAGGAGAGGGGTGCTGGTGCTGGCACCTCCCGCGCTTTGCATTTTGTGATGGACTTGTGTTCCATCATTCTCACAACTCAACGGAAGTCAAAAGGTAAAATGCTGGAAATTAACCATCTCCTATCTTTGGTTACATGATATAATTTCAACCGATAAAAAATGGGGTATCTCATCTTCTTACATTTTGCCGTGATATTCGGGGCTTCTAATTTGTGGACTTTTTGTAAAATTTTCTAACCATTTCCCTAAATTCCTCTACAAAAGATCCGGATTTCGGACGGACAGTCTTGTGGGTAAAGAGGCCTGGTTTCCACTATTTACAATGGCTCTAAGTGGGGATAACAGTACACTCTAAAATTTAAATTCTAGAATATGAAAGGAACATCTAACTATCTTGATGACTTGACTCACGTTCCCTTCAAGTCTAAAGAGAGTGGAATCTACTGGCATTGGAAATAAACACTGTAGACTTCTGCAAGATCCTCGAATAGTCCGGAAGGAAGTAGGATCACACCTCACTCCCCGTATCTATTGCCTAATCAAGGCATGCATGTGAACCTCAATCATTTCTAGAATCCTATAACAACTACCTTTACACATAGGGATTTTCAAAAAAGATAAAAGGAATCTCTGGGATTATCAAAAGTGATGATATTCTCCAGGGCATCTCATACTACCAAATTAAGAGGCTAGACACCCTATTATTATCCTGAATAATTTATGACCTCTTGAAGGTGATAAATTATTCCTATAGGAATTCAAATGGTCTTTTTTTAATCACCAAAATTATACATATATACAAATATAATTATGTTTTAACTGTTAAAATATCTCTTTTAAAAAACTCAATCTATATATTACAAATATGTGTGGTGAACCACCATCAAGTCACAATTGTACATCATCTATCCATTCATAACCCAGCCCACGATTGAAAAATACTATCCAACCCAACCCACAACTATAAAAGCATCCATTATCTCAAAAATGAAATCGGGGATTTCATACACACACATCAAATTGAAAAATTCCTGCACAATATCATACAAAAAATAAAACAGTGAACAATTTTAACCCGCTATCGATCCCATATTTTTAATAAAAACATTTAATATCGAAATCTTACGTACCTTATGTTTTCAAAAAATAGACATAAATATGAATTTATATAAATTATTTTATATGATGTTATACTACATTTATTTGAACAGAAAATACCATCAAGTTACACTAATTGTTCTAATTTCCTAAAAACAGTACAGACACATTTTAGAAAATAATTCACTATAAATCTAATATTATGAATTTATCAATACGACCAATTGGGTTAGAATGAAGACACATAAATCTAAAATTTTCATGCTTATAAATATTTTTAGTTCAAAACAGAACTACTCGTAATATGTTGCACAAATTGGGACTAACGTTCTGGTCTGGCAGAACTAGAATTACCAATTCATATTGTAAAAATCATATCTTAATCTAGAGAAATCGTATCGAAACAAAACTTATCATTCTGGAAACTAGATTTGATATACTTTTAAAAATAAATACTGTACAAGATCAAATTAATCATAAAGATTTAGAATTATGCTAGTTTAAATACAAAAACAACATAAATGACTACTAATGGTAGTTGTAAACTCTTAACTCATAAACAAATTGAGCAAAATCAAGAGCTTTTGACTCAAGAGATTCTTCTTCCATGATTTATTTCTTCTTCCTTCTCTTCACTTTCATCCTCTCTCCATAGCAAGAATGAATAAACCAAAATGGGAGAAGAGGGAGGGATAGAGGTTTTATAGGTTGTCTTATGTTTCTACAACTGGCTAAGCCACTCATGCACAAAGGCATGTGTCTCCCAAATTGTCAAATTGTCATACATGGCTATCTTATGTGTTATTCATGTATGGTATAGACTTGATTAGGTATCATAAATGTAGGTTATCTAATGTTACTCATGTAGGGTATAGGATTGCATAGGTGTCATATATGTAGGTTATCTCATGTGAGGCCCACAAGGACATAAGCCCTAGTGGGCTTGGTTATGTAAGGCCCACAAGGATATAACCATAATTGCTTGTAAGGCCCATAAGACATAAACCCTAATGGCTTGTGTAGGTAGGGCCCATTAAGATATAACCCTAATGGCTTATAAAGCCCATAAGACATAGATGTTAAGGTTTATAAGCTCACAAATACATATAGGATAATGGATTATTATGTTTATACATCTATTTTAAGCCATTTGTGTTTTTTTTTAAATCTTCATATTAATTAAATATATGAAAGTATATATTATCTTCATATTGCCTTTATTAATTTGCATATTTTTATTACCACTATTTTAATGTTTGGTTTACGTATAATATATTGATCAACACAAATATATAAAAATATACGGGTCGTTACAGTGCCATTTTCCCAAAGTACAGACGAATAAGAAACCATACCAATATAAGTTATAGAATTTTTCCTTGAATCCACTCCATTGGTGAGGATGTCTCCTAAAAAACCTATGGTTCCCCTCCTTCCAAGCATAAAAAATAGTTGTTAGCCATACTCGACTCTCTATGCATCAAATGATCACACGTAAGAATTGTATCCCACGATATCATCCAAAAAAGATATCATAGTGGAAAAATCAGTGTTCCACATAACTCTATGCAGAAGAATTGTGATCAATATTGTGCCGAAGTACTCGATAGAAAAATGTTACTAAGAAATGACCTTTGTTGCCTTACCAAATGCAAACATCCTAGGTTTGGATTAGCTAGGTGTAGCAACCTGCTTTTTTTTATTCCTTTTTGGTCCTTTTTATATTTTATATGCTTGATATCAAGGTTCACTTAACAGTAACGAAAAAAAAAAAAATTTAAAAAGAGGAATTCATTCGAACAAAGTCAGTTGGTTCAAACAAAATTCAAGTTTGTTCGAACATTTACAGAACAAAGTTTTACTATATGGCAGATTATTTCTATCTGTTATTAGTCACTATGATATTGTTACATTTCTAGCAACTCCTCCTTAATGTGTTTTTGATCTCACCCTTAATTTTTTATTTGATATTGGATTTTGCCCTCCTCCATTCCTATACAACCCCCAGTTCCCACATTCATCCTCACGATCTCCTCTTTTTTTTCATTTATTAAAGACCCCTCCAGTAAAAGTTTTTTTTTTTTCAAATTGTCAAATCATACTCCGTGTACTTATGGGAAAAGATCATAACAACATGATCTAGTAGGCCACCAGTTCTGATAGATTCATAAAAATGAACGGGATGTGATAGAGATGGACTTCACAGATTAGTGGTGACCACCAAACATGGTTAGATTTTCTAGCTATTCATCAAGAAATCACAAAAATTAATAAAAAGATCAAGGATTGATATTTGTAACCAAATGCATGCTCATTCAAAGGACCCATGCAATTATAGGAGAGTGATAGAGAATAGAGTAGGATAATAAAGTGTGATGAGATACACCATATCTCATCACAATGTGATTTAATTTAAATTAATTAGATTAGATTTGATTGAGGTTTCCTTCTATATTAGGAATCTTGAATTATCGTTTACACCCTCTTTGGGTCCTTGTAAACAATCTAAGAATTATTCAATAAATAAGTTTCTTTATAGTGGAGACAATTTGCAGGATTTTGTTGATCTCACTCTCCCCTCTTGGGCAAGAGAGAGTGCAGTGGAAGAGAGTGCAACAGAATTATAGAAGGAGAGAGATGCTAGCACTCCCAATGCTTTGCATTATGTGATGGGTGCGTTCCATCATTTTCATAAGTAAACGGAGTCAAAAAAGCAAAATGTAGGAAACGATCTCCTTCTTTCTTTCATGTCATTATAGATCTTTCTTTCATGTCATTATTTGAGTCTTTGTCAATCTTGTGATCTAGTAGTCTAACTTATAATAGAAGACACAGGACTGCCCACTAGTTGGTAGCGAGGAGATCGCCATCCATTGGAGAGGCGCCACATACCCTTGTGCGCGTTGATCGAGGTCTTGGTTTGTGTGCATAGCCTCCTAAGTGTTGGTGGGGGTAGTGGTGCGCATGCCTCCTGAGTGTTTCCGGCAGTCTCTCACCAATAGTTAATGGATAGGATCCCAAGTCTGCTTTCTTCGTTGGCTTGATACATCTTTGTAGAAGAAAATTTCTTGCTGAAGATAGAAAATAAGAAAAAAAAAATATAAATCATTGTAGAGGCGTCTTCCTCTATGAAAGAGGTGTGGTGAAGAGGTGTGGTAATCAATAGTTAAAATGACTCGAAGTGGGTGATTTCCACTAATTAAAATGACTCCAAGTGGGTGATTTCCACTAATTAAATCCACTAATTAAATTGACTCCAGTAGGTGATTTCCACCAATTAAATCTCAATCCACATCCACTATCCTACCATTCTTGACTTTGACTTACTTTCATTCACTAATGTTTTCCTTCCAAGTCTAACGAATGGAGTATATTGACATTGGAGATAAAGGAAGAATCCTACTAACGACGACGTATGATCCACGACATTGGAAATAGGCTCTTATATATAGTAGTTTAGGCTCATTCACCTCCAAGACATTCCAACTCTTCCTATTTAAATCTTTCATTGTGTTGTGTTCTATGATCATGGATAAATCCATTGAAGTTGTGATTCTCTTTCTTTCATTTCTCTCCATAGCAGCATTCAACTTTAGCTTATGTAGTGGAGATTCCAAAGTGATTTGCACTGAAAGAGAGAGACATGCTCTTCTTACCTTCAAAAAGGGTCTCAAAGATCCTTCAAACCGGCTCTCGTCTTGGGCTGGTGATGAAGACTGTTGTACATGGATAGGAGTAGGTTGTAACAACATCACCGGACATGTCATTGGGCTTCACCTCGGCAATAACCCAATTTCATATAGTGATGATGAGATTACTGATGAATATGAATCTTATGAGAGGTCCAAATTGGGTGGCGATATAAATCATTCTTTGCTCGAGTTAAAGCATCTGAATTACCTGGACCTTAGCTTGAATGATTTTGGAGGCATCACTATACCATATTTCCTCGGCTTTCTAAGGGGTTTAAGATATCTTAACCTTACTGAAGCCCAATTTGGTGGAAGGATTCCTCATCAGCTGGGAAATCTCTCGAGCTTACGCTATCTCAATCTAAGAATGGGAGGCAATAGTCCTATTTATGCAGATGATCTTGGGTGGCTATCTCATCTTTCTTCCTTGAAATACCTTGACATGAGTTATGTGGACCTTCACAAGGCTGTTGATTGGCTGCAAGTAGTTAATACGCTCCCTTCTCTATCAGAGTTACACTTGTCCGGCTCTTCCCTTGACAACCTTCCTCCGTCTCTTGGGTATGTTAATTTTACATCTCTTGTTGTCCTTGATCTTTCCTTCAACGTCTTCAACTCTTCGATACCAAACTGGTTATTTAATCTTAATAATAGCCTTTTACATCTTGATCTAAGTGACAATTTTCTACAAGGTCAGATTCCATATGCTATGAACTTTAAGTCTCTCCAGTTTCTTGATCTGTCTGGTAATGGGAACATTGAAGGTAGAATACCGAGTAGCTTATGGAATCTCTGCAACTTGCATGTGTTATCTCTGTCAGTCAACAATTTTAGGGGAGAGATTGGATCTGCAAGAAATTTGTCTGGATGCATTGGGAAGAGTTTGGAGTCATTGGATCTTTCATCTAATCAACTTACAGGGCATATTCCTAATTGGTTAGGACAACTTAAATCTCTGAAACATCTTTATCTTGGTGTAAACTCACTGTATGGTCCCATTCCTTCCTCTCTCGGAAACATGTCATCATTGACACACTTATATCTTCGTTCTAACAAGTTGAATGGGACCCTCCCAGTAAGTCTTGGAGTTCTTTCACAGTTAGAAGAGTTAGAAATTCAAGCAAATTCCTTGGGAGGCATCGTAACTGAAACTCACTTTGCCAAACTCTCTAAATTAAAGTTACTGCTGATGTCCTGGAATTCTTTCGTCTTCAAGGTGAACTCTAGTTGGATTCCTCCTTTTCAACTAGAGAAAATTGGAATGATCTCTTGCAACCTGGGGCCCAAGTTTCCTTCATGGATCCGCATGCAAAGGTCTCTTTATTCCTTAAACTTTTTTAACGCAGGAATCTCAGATACGGTCCCAACCTGGTTTTGGAACTTGGCTCTCCACATTTCCAATATTGATCTTTCTGGCAACCAGATATGCGGTGACATATCCAATATAATGTTGAAATCTGAATTTGTCGATTTGAGTTCTAATTGCTTCAAGGGTCGGCTACCACGTTTGTCTCCTAATGTCACAGTGTTGAGACTCTCTAAGAATTTAATTTCGGGGCCTCTTTCTCCTCTCTTGTGCGAAAAGATCGATGAACAAAAAAAATTGCAGATTCTCGATCTCTCGGAAAATCTTTTATCGGGAGAACTTCCTTGGTGTTGGATGTACTTTCAATCTCTAGCACTTTTAAACTTGGGGAGCAACAATTTATTTGGGAAAATTCCTAGCTCAATGGGTTCATTAAGTTCTCTCACATCATTGCACTTGCATAGTAATAATTTTTTTGAAGATCTACCTCCATCTTTGCAGAATTGCACATATCTGGAGTTCATTGATCTAGGTGAGAACAAGTTATCAGGAAATATACCAAGTTGGATGGGTGAAAAGACAACAAATCTAGGGGTTCTCCGCTTGCGATCAAATGAATTCAGTGGCAATATTCCTCCGCAAATATGCCACCTTACTTCTCTTTTTGTCTTAGATCTTGCGGATAATAACCTATCAGGAGCCATACCACCGTGTTTGAATAATATTAGTATGATGGCTTCAAGACAAAGTTTAGAGAGTGATCTTCTTGACCGTTTATATGATTATGGAGACTATGAAGAAAACTTTGTTCTGGTCACAAAAGGAAGAGAATCAGAGTACAGAAGTATTCTTAGATTTGTACGGAGCATAGACCTTTCAAATAATAACTTATCTGGGGTCATTCCTAGTGAAATTTCAAGTCTTTCTACATTGAGTTCCTTGAACTTATCTCGAAATCATTTGAAAGGAAAGATACCAGAGAAGATTGGAGGCATGACATCATTGGAATCTCTCGATTTCTCAAGAAATCATCTTTCAAGTGAAATTCCTCAGAGCATGTCTAATTTGACATTTCTTGCTCACTTGGACTTGTCACATAATAACTTCTACGGAAAAATTCCTTCAAGCACCCAACTTCAAAGCTTTAGTGCCCTCAGCTACATTGATAATCCTGAACTCTGTGGAGCTCCGCTCCTTAAAAATTGCATAAGAAATGAAGAGTCTGGTGGTACAACGCCGGTTGATGATAACGAAGAAGAATCTGAAATGACTTGGTTTTACATTAGCATGGTGCCTGGATTTGTGGTTGGGTTCTGGGGAGTTTGGGGTGTTTTGTGGTTCAAGAAGACTTGGAGATACAGTTATTTCCAATTTTTGGAGGGCATGATAGATCATCTTTATGTGACATCATTTCTAAAGCTATATTGGTTGAAGAGGAAGTTGAAGAAGAACCAAGTTAATGGGTGAAGGTCAGCTTCAGCTTCAACAACTTTCTAGTTCAAATGTTCTTCACGTAGTAAGTTATGCTTAGTTTTGCATATGTTTGTTGTTGTTGTTTTTGCTTTTGTGTTATTAAGGTATAGCTCCTAGGGGAAAAGAGAAAAAAGTGATGGTTTGTTGTGTTTTCTTTGGTTAATTAATTTCTTCTTGTTGTATGTGTTATTTTTATGCTCACAGTTCTATTGGACCATGCAAATTACCCTCAAAAGAAATTAAAACTTGAGAATTGGAAAACTAGAAGACATAGATATGAAGAGATTAATTTCCCCCCATGTAGTGTAATTATTGATAATTACACTTTTGCCCCCATGTAGTGTAAAAAGGGTGCTTCGCATGATGCGGAGCTCCCCATGATATTTAAACTGAAATGAGATTAATTTTCATGGGGAGCTCTGCATCATGCGGAGCTCCCTTTTTACACTACATGGGGGCAAAAGTGTAATTATTGATGAGCCTCAATAAGGTTTTTGGTTTGAAATTCTACAATTTATCAATACCCACACTCCTTTCTTTCCTGCAGATGAAAAATGATCTCTAGGACCACATATATGATCTGTTATTAATGACCTGACACCAAAGCAATTTAGTTTGTCTTCATAGGTTTTGAAAGTTAACTCATATGAATATTTAAATGTATCGCTCGCTATAACCTCGATACGCTTAAAGTAAGATGCCCCTCCAAGGCTTTTATTCGTTAAATGGACACTCATCATTTGAGGTATAACATCTTTGCTTATATGAGAAAACCAGTCTACCACATTCTATATTCGAGGCAAAGCCGGACAAACTAGTGAACATGGACTAGGCCAAGATCCAACCACTCTATTATTAAAATCAATCATAATCCACCAATTTTTAGGTAATTTGTTCAATAATGACACAAAATGAAATAGGTGAAAAATATAGAAGTCCTACTCCTCCCCCCTCTTACTACATGACAAAAATGATGACGGAAAAAATTACTGAAAAAGAAGATATGGAAGAAAGTCTTTGGTTTTACCTAGACAGCAATTGCAAAGACCTCGTTGTCCATGGTAGATAGAAAGAAGATATATAGAGAATCCTAGAGGGTGGTTTGATTTAATCGATAAAACCTTGGGCAATCAATTTTGTAGCAACTTGATTATCGCTACCAATTCTTATTGTTGAAAATAAAAGAAATTAATTATAGGCAATGACTAAAAAGATACTTTGATTAATGAAGTTAAAAGTCGCACAATATAAGGCAATTTGAAGCTTACAACCCAATATGTAACCGAGTTTATATATTGTCATTCATACTAGGGTTCACCTGTATATTCAATAATTGGAGCAAGAAAAAAGTAATAAATAAAGAATATTTTCAATAAAATTTACAAGTTAATGGACTTTTATTTACAAAAAATGAATTAATTTAGAAAATGGTAAAGAATCGGTTGTTTGTTGATTTCAATTGATTTATTATGCTAATTTCAGGAAGGGAGAAAAAAAGTAGAGCAAAGAAAAATTTCACTACTTTAAAACCAAAAGGGAAAGAAACAAGCGTATAGTTTTATTTCTTTTAATTTAACCGAAACAAAGTTTCAAGGGGAAGAAAGCCCAATGAATGGGGCTCGGAATATATCTCAAACTAGAGATATGACTTGCTTAACTACTATGACTTGTTAAAAAGGATACAGGTAAGGTAAAGATTCAACAAAATCTCAGTTAGAGTTAAAATGCTAATATCTGTATCTATACAACTATACTACAACTATATAAAACAAAGTTAAACGGTCTATTTGAATGCCACGTATGTACACCTTTCCACGCCACATAGGACTACTCTAATTCTGTGAAGCAACATTGGCGGAATTTCCTATTCATCTTCTCTTACAAACATTTGCACAGTTCGACTCTCACTCACAAACCTAGTTTCAACAAAGCAATGAATACGCCAGTTTATCTAGTGTAACCTCTCCCTCACACACATTGCCTCATTAACCTTCCTCTCACACATGTTCTCTAATTAACCTTCCTCTCACACATGTTACAAAATACATTTTCTGTGTTATTCCTATAAATTTGATCGGGGTTCTACGTAAACATTATCTGGATTTTGCTGAAACTCTCTCGAGTTTCCTCCATAAAATCCATCGGGGCTGCTGAAACTCTTTCTAGTTTCCTCTATATGACCCATTTAGGTTCTGCCAATGACTTTCGCCAACAACCCCATTTGGGTTCTGCTCACTCGATCTCTTTGGGGTTTTCTCTAGAAACCCCTCTCCAGCTCGAGCTCTGCTGAAACTCTCTAGGATTCTAGTTTCCTCTATAGTGCTCATCTGGATTCAGCGGGCACTATCTAGACCTTTCTCGATAAACCCCATCTAGCGTTTGCTGATAATCTAAATAATTCCCTCTATAAACCTGCTAGGGTTATTATCATTTGTGGAGAAGTCAAAAATCAAGGGGACAATGATTTGACTTCTCCCACTACATAGCACACAATGTGTGGTTGCACGAGACCATTTTTTGGCATCTGTCACAGAGAATTTGAGGCCCCCCATCTATTCCCATTTAATTCAAGTTGATGTCACATCATCATCCTATATGGCATCATCTCATTTGTTGTAATTACAAGGCTTTCCACCCCAATAACACTCTTCCTCTCTTTCTCATCAAATTTCTCAAATGACCATTTGACTTCTTCTCATATTAAAATTAAGATGATACAAATTGTAAGTATTATTACTTATTAAAGTTATTATGATATTAAATTTATTTATAATATAAATAATAATATATTATTATATACAACTAATTAAAATCCTAATAATAGTGAGTTAAGATTCATTCACTCCTATGGTTAATCAATCTAGCCTTAACTTTTTTATATAAAAGATTTATTAATCGTAGTTCCCTTAAGCTTAACTATAGTCAAAGGAGTGTTAAAAGGGACACATGAACACGACATTTGACTACACAATGAAATGCGTGGTGGGCTAATCACTGCACATAAAAGAGTCATCCTAACCCTACTAAAAAGACAAGGAGAGTGATTTAAAACTAGAGGAGAGTGCTAGCCCAGTCACATTTACTCCAAAATTTTCCACAGATGCAAAATGAGTGCTAACAGCTAGATTTGTTTGATATTTTAACAGAATAAAAAGATAATCTCTACTACTATAATGAGAATTGGAAGGTTGAGGTTTTGATTAAATTTTTATTTTTTAAATTTCTTAAAGTGAGAATTGGAGGGCTGAGGCGTTGATTGAGTTTTAAAATTTTAAAACTCTTAAAGATAACACATAACTTAATAACTGTATTCCTTTTATATAGCACTCGGATAGAGCACGATTCCTCAATTGGAATATCTCTCCTTATCTAACGCCCACCCAATCTCTCTCTCTCTCTCTTTGCGATTTCAAAACCGATTTCTCAAAGAAAACCAGAGAGCATAAACAATTTCAGTAACCAAATATAGGAAGAATCATTTACAGACCCCTATTGATTTCTCATTCATTTCCGTATTTTTTAAATTTCATAAACCACTTTTCAACGTCAGAAAATCAAATTCGTGGTTTCGGATCTTGGATTCTCCTCTCATCAGTATTCAAAACCACTTTTGAACCTCGAAAAATCGTTTTTTTTTTTTTTTTTAGGCGTAACCTGATATTTTGAAATTCTTAAACTATCCTTATATAAAACAAAATTTTGATTCAATATTTTACTTTAATGTATTAATGTTTTACAGTAATTCCCAAATTACCCCTTATCTATTTAAAGAATAGAATCATGCCAATTGTGATTGAATGGGAGAGTTCAATCTTCACTCTCACGTGTATCTCGCATGTGCCACCCGCTAGTTACTATTATAATGCGAGAGGTAGGCGACAGGCGTAGCTGATTTTTCCAAAATTTCCAAACTACCCTTCTATAAAACAAAACTTTGATTTAATGTTTTACTTTAATTCCTAAACTACCCCTTACTCATCTATCTATTTAAAGAATAGAATCACAGCCAATCACGATTGAACTCAGGGTGAGTTCAATCGAACATACGTGTCCCTTTTAACTCCTATTAATTGTGGTTGACTCCTTCCCCTCGCTCTCACGTGCCACCCGCTAGTAATCATAAAATGATTAACATTTGTAACCACCAAGTTGTATCTTTGGAAGATTTGCGATTAGGGTTAGCAAAATCCTTAAAACTATAGATTATTGAGAGAGTTGAGCAGCCGATGCATTAAATGGTGGCCCCACTTGATGTTTGGTACAGTTGGATTTTCCTAACTCTTGATAGTGCATAGAGCTTAACCCAAAAAAAAAAAACGTACGTTGATAGCTTTAAATCACTTCCCAAAAAAAACAAAAAAGCAATACTTCCTAACCAAAAACCCTTAACACCTGTCCTTTCCTTGCTTTAACACTTGATTTTTTGCTTTAGGGTAATGAAGTTAAAAATCATTTCCGAGTTCAGACTAACTCGGTGTGTTTAGAGAGTGTGTTAGTTACGCGATATCATATCAACTCAAAAAATAATAATAATAATCACCTCCTCGGTCAGTGACACGAGGAGGGGCGTCTCTGCTCACATTTTCTTGCCACGTGTCTCCCTTCTAACCCATTTAACTGTGGTTAAGATTCATCCACCCTTATGCTATGTTTGGTTGTTGATAAAATATGTGAAAACATATAAAAGAAAAAAAAATTCTGAACTTGGAATGTGTTTTGTCTAATTTTTTTCTTTTTTTCCATGTTTTTACTTGTTTTCTCGATAACCAAACATAGGGTTAGGGTTCACTTATCTACCCTTAGTTTTTTAAAAAATAAAATAAAATAAATTTAACTATTTGATTTAAAAAAAACTAACCCAAGTTACAGGGAGTTGAAAGGTCAAAGCTCGCCGATGGAGCGAATTAGTGCTCCCAAAAAGAAAAAGGGGCGAGGTGCGAACTATTGTCTTGTATTTGCCTTCGGTCATTGCCTTGGGATATGATTGAGTTTACCAACAAAAAAAATAAAGAACTATTGCTCAAAAAAAAAAACCCGGCAAGAGTCACAGACGGAATGAGCCTTGACGAAGGGGTTACCGTTTAAACCTGCTCCAAGAAAGCGTGGGGATTACGAAAACTGTAAATTCCTTTAAAATCCCAACAATCTCCGGATCTTCTCTCTTGAACTCGTATCTCTCTTCTATCTTCGTGAAAGTTGAAACCCTAGAAAACCTGTATTTCCAGACCAAAACCCTAATCGACTTTAAATTATAGATAGATTGACACGATCTTCCATTCATATCATAATCTTCAAAATCACTTTCATTCTCTGAGATATTATTACAGAAGAGAAGTTGCAGCGATGGGGATAATCAGGAGCAGTTTCTCCTTCTTGATGGGGACTGTGTGTGGAGTTTACATCGCTCAGAACTACAACGTTCCCAACATAAAGAAGCTTGCGAACACAGGCCTTTTGATGGCCAAACACATCGAAGAGAACTACCGGAAGCCAAAGAAGAGAGGCGATGACGATTAGTTGCTGTCAGGTTCTTTCTATCTTCTTTTTCTTTAATTTGTATTGGGAAACTCAAAATAAAAATCGGTGAATATCTTTTACTGTTGCAGTGTTGGTGTAGATCAGAGATGTGTGCTTTTTCTGTTTTAATGGAATTTACATTCTGTTTATTACTGGAAAAATGGATTCTTTTTTGGTTATTTGTTTAGATTATGCAGTAAATTGGGTTTGATTATCTTTTGCTGTAATGATGGGATGAACCCGATTTCCCGATTAATCTGGAAAAGGCCAAAAAGGACTAAAAGAAAATGTTATCTGTATTAAAATCAAGAATTTCAACGGTCTCATTTTCTTGATGAATGACATGAATTGTTTGAAAGAGGAAGATTATCTTTATCTTATCTGTTGACTACTTGTGAAATATTGCATGGAGTCATATAGGATACTTATGACTAGATATGATATTTAGAGTGCATGAATAACTTAGTTAATAACATTGCTTTTATGTATGCTCATAAAATCTGAAGATGGTTTCACAACCAAGCTGTCAATATATTTGGCCCAATTCGGGCCATCATCCACGGCATTGCATCTCTCTTTGTAGATACACTCTGTAGCGATTTTTCTCTGTAAACCTAGCTCAATAATCTTGTTGATGGCTACAAATTGTCGAACTAGATTTGCAAGGAAAAAACACTGCTGAGTCTATTTACGAATAGAGATGTATACGTGGATGATGACCCGAATTGGGTCAAATACGTGGCATTCTCAAGTTCTCATAGTAATGAATATGATATCATCACGTTGCATGCGTCTGCTTTTGAGAGTCTTGCAACAGAATTCAAGAGGGATGAAGGTAAGTCCTAAAAGATTTTTTAGAGTGTTCAGCTAAGAATAGTATGTATTAGCTTGATTGTCAAACCATCTTTAGATTTTATGAGCCAAGCCGAGCCAACATAATTAAGCAAACTCAAAGATTGTGTATGAGCTTGCTCTTAAATTGGTTTTACAATGAAGGATGATCCATGCAGATCTATAAAGGGGGTTGAACCCCATGAGAAAGATGATCCAAGGCTTGTGAAATCTGTACGTTCCTAAATAGAAGAGCTCTTTGAGTTGTGACACCCTGCCTTACAGCATGTTCCATTTCCCTCCATCTTTCATCTTCCAACAAAATATGAAATGGAAGAGAGATGGGGTAGTTCACTCTAAAAAAATATTATATAGAAAAGGGGGTTAATAACTTAAGATTACAGAATACTTATGTAAGTACAAATTAATTAAATACCATACAATATCAATATACAGATTATATATACATATAAATACAGATTATTACATATATGTATGTATATAAAATATAATACCTAAAAATGCATTATATGTATACTCCTATATACTAAAAAACAAGTGTATTAAACAAAATAATAATAAAAATTTCAACTTAACTGTTGTTGCTTGTGCAAATGATAGAGGGATTGATGGGGTATCACTGTTGATTGTTGAACCTTCGCAATGTTGATTCTTTTGATTTAATCCCTTTAGAATTGCCCTTAGAATGATAATGATATCCATCCTTTCAAGAAATTTGTTCTTCGCACATTTAGAAGCTTTTGGAGAACATACATCTCTCTCCACCCTGTATAGGGTTATAGTTATCCGATCTAGGTTACCCACCCATCTTTTCATCGCATTGCCCCTTGGATGCTTAGAATCTAGTTCAATTCCTTGCATAGACATCTCAGATTTTAGAAATTAAATGCACAACACCAATTTTGATAGAAATGATTAATGAGCAATCTTTATTGATATGTTAAAACTAACAAAGTTGGACAACTCGAACAATGAAATTAAAAGGTGCCCCTTGGGCTGACACATTGACTGAACTAGACTTGGGCCACCTTGGCCGTTTAATTGAAACAGAGACTTTGAAATAATTAAGAAAAAAAAGCCTAACTAAGACCGATATAACTTGCTCGACTAACTTTGCTGAAAAACTGCTAAGGCCATTTTGAAAATACTAAAAAAATCAGAAAAATATAAAATTCCAAAAATATGCATGTCTCTTTTTCTTGTGTGATTTTTACCATTATTATGACTAGATAGAGTACACTAGATATGATATGTAGAGTGCACGAATAACTTAGTTAATAACATTGCTTTTATGTATGCTCATAAAATCTGAAGATGGTTTCACAACCAAGCTGTCAATATATTTGGCCCAATTCAGGCCATCATCCACGGCATTGCATCTCTCTTTGTAGATACACTCTGTAGCGATTTTTCTCTGTAAACCTAGCTCAATAATCTTGTTGATGGCTACAAATTGTCGAACTAGATTTGCAAGGAAAAAACACTGCTGAGTCTATTTACGAATAGAGATGTATACGTGGATGATGACCCGAATTGGGCCAAATACCTGTCATTCTCGAGTTCTCATAGTAATGAATATGATATCATCACGTTGCATGTGTCTGCTTTTGAGAGTCTTGCAACAGAGTTCAAGAGGGATGAAGGTAAGTCTTAAAAGATTTTTTAGAGTGTTGGGCTAAGAATAGTATGTATTAGCTTGATTGTCGAACCATCTTTAGATTTTATGAGCCAAGCCGAGCCAACATAATTAAGCAAACTCAAAGATTGTGTATGAGCTTGCTCTTAAATTGGTTTTACAATGAAGGATGATCCATTCAGATCTATAAAGGGGATTGAACCCCATGAGAAAGATGATCCAAGGCTTGTGAAATCTCTAGGCTCCTAAATAGAAGAGCTCTTTGAGTTGTGACACCCAGCCTTACAGCATGTTCCATTTCCCTCCATCTTTCTTCTTCCAACAAAATATGAATGGAAGAGAGATGGGGTAGTTCACTCTAAAAAAAGATTATATAGAAAAGGGGGTTAAGATTACAGAATACTTATGTAAGTACAAATTAATTAAATACCATACAATATTAATATACAGATTATATATACATATAAATATAGATTATTACATATGTATGTATATAAAAATTTAATACCTACAAATGCATTATATGTATACTCCTATATACTAAAAAAACAACGGTATAAAACAAAATAATAATAAAAATTTGAACTTAACTGTTGTTGCTTGTGCAAATGATAGAGGAATTGATGGGGTATCACCGTTGGTTGTTGAACCTTGGCAATGTCGATTCTTTTGATTTAATCCCTTTAGAATTGCCCTTAGAATGATAATGATATCCATCCATTCATGAAATTTGTTCTTCGCACATTTAGAAGCTTTTGGAGAACATACATCTCTCTCCACCCTGTATAGGGTTATAGGTATCCGATCTAGGTTACCCACCCATCTTTTCATCGCATTGCCCCTTGGATGCTTAGAATCTAGTTCAATTCCTAGCATAGACATCTCAGATTTTAGAAATTAAATGTACAACACCAATTTTGATAGAAATGATTAATGAGCAATCTTTATTGAATGTTAAAGCTAACAAACTTGGACAACTCGAACAATGAAATTAGAAGGTGCTCCTTGGGCTGACACATTGACTGGACTAGACTTGGGCCACCTTGGCAGTTTAATTGAAACAAAGACTTTGAAATAATTAAGAAAAAAAAAAAACTAACTAAGACCGTTATAACTTGCTCGACTAACTTTGCTGAAAAACTGCTAAGGCCATTTTGAAAATACTAAAAAAATCAGAAAATATAAAATTCCAAAAATATGCATGTCTCTTTTATTGTATGCTTGCTTGTGTGATTTTTACCATTATTTTGCATGCTTATTTTATACCATACTTATTTGATCGCTTGCTTATTTTATACATTCGATTGTTTGCATGCTTGCATGAAACCAATCGAACTACTTTGGTTTGATTCCCTTTCATGGGATACGTAGGCAACCCTCATGGGTGCGACCCCACCAACCAAAAATCTATTTTTTCCATCTTTGTATACTTGCTTGAGTTTGCAATGTTTCTGTTTTTATTTGATGCAAATTCTTAATTCAATGTTTGTTTCCATATTAACATGATTCTCAGATATCATGTTGAATAAAGAATTTTAATTAAGTTTTCAATTTGTCTAAAATGGATTTAGTGAGTAAGTAACCATCATTGGTGAGAGTCGAAGAGTGCCTAACACCTTCCCTTTTCCCTTAGCTCAACTTTTTCTCTTACCCAAATCGTTGTTTGAGACCATTGCCTTATCATTATTTGAGTAGTGTTTGTATTCTCTCCTTATTAGAATTTAGAATAGGTAGGGACTCTATTTTAATTTACTTATTGTGTTTTTCTATTTTAAATGGTGTGAAATTCCACTTGTACAGTCTTTATAAGAAGCTTAACCCTGGACAACTCAACGAAAAATGATCGTTTATGTTAAATTTTAACCCTAGTATACAACATTAAATGGTCGTTATTCATTCATGTCGGGAATTACTCAAGGACATTATTTTAGGGAGCAAACCCCTTCATTTGGGAGAATGTTTCTTGTCCTTCCTCGTCTTCTTCTCCTCCTCCTCCTCCTTGTTTCTTCTTCTTCTTCTTCCTCTTGCCCCAGGAAAAAAAGAAAAGAAAGAGATATAAGAAAGTTTATAATTATATATAAATTACAATTTAGACCTACAAATAAGGGTGTATGAAGAATTAAAATTCATTGAGGTTTAAAACGAATTTAACAACCACTCATAATGTTTTTTCGTAATTGGGCGGCCTGGGTAAGGGGTCACCTATGGAAGCGGATGCCTGGTTGCTTAGGCAACCTTCTCATGCGCCGCCCTTAACAACCATGATTACATAAATCTTTCTTCCTATGTTAATTACAATTTCTATGAATTGGGCCTTTATGCATTTCAATGTTCACCTTTGTGAAATTCTTACAAAGATGTTTTATCTGACACGGTTTGCCCATATGGCTTCAGAATCTGGTTTTTCTACTTCTATCCCATTTAATTTTACTTCATTAGTATTACTTCTTCTTTTTTCGTGGCGTGGGGGTTGGGAGTGATGGTGGGAAGATTGGGGATGGTTAACATTACTTCTCATATATAAGTTACTCTAGGTTTCTCGGTGGGCACTAACAATGGCCACACCCCACAGAAGTCTATGCCAGCCCTCACAATTAGAGGATACACTGCCTGCTTGTTAACTGCATATAAATTCTCTTTTGCTGAATGCTTAATTTAAAAGGAGTGAATATACCAACTTCCAAGTTCGAATCGTAACTTTATATAGTCCTCTGCAGTTGTACTTCATGTGGCTTTATATACCTTTACCCAGTTGCATTGCAGAATCACATTTTTCGTTTCTCATAAAATGTACTGAGCTTCAGTATATCTGAAATGAGTCTTCAGTGAGTATACCTACCTTTATCAAAACAAAACAGCCTGAAATAGATATCAAGCGAGCATGCCAATATAGTTTCGTTATAGACCTTACTTTATTTTGGCTGATTCAAGATCTTGTACATTTATAATGATTTTACTGAGAAGAAAGAGAAAAGAATGGAGATACTAAACTGACAAGCAGAATTCATTATTTACAAGATTGATCTATGTACACCACTTTTAGCGAGTGAAAGACGGCCATCTCCTTCGAGTGTGCTCCGTAACAGAAAATCTGTTTTTATAAAAAATTCGTGAATTATTCGCCCATTTTTGTTTTGCCGAATTATTCACAAATTATGGGATTCCTAAATTATTCGCGATTTTTCCAGATTATTCCCGAATTATTCTTGAATTATTTTCTCAAACTTGGAAAAAACTACTTATTTTGTATATTTTTTTAAATCAAATCGTTCAGTATAATTTTATATTTATTTTTTATTTGTTATGAATATTTCCCGATTTTTTCCTGTATTTTTCCAAATTTTCCTGAATTTTTCTGAACTTGACCTCTGTCAAATTATTCCTTAACCCCGACTTTGTCACTATGTGTGTGTGTGTGTGTATCTATAGGTGTGAAAGATTGCCACAATCATGGAGCCAATATCAAGAAGCTGATTCCAGACTAACAGAATGTCAGTTGTATTAAACTAGATCTTTCGGAAACAGTTGATGAACATGGAACATCTATTTCATTTTTTCTTTCTTTTCCCCATTTTGCTCCTTTTCTTTTTTCCTCCTTCATTTTCCATAATCTCTCATTTACTCCAATGAAAATCACTGTTGACCTCTTAAATTAACATTGATCTAACTCATAGGGAAACAAAAATTGTCTGTTCTTTTCTATGTTTTACCTATTTTCTTGGCCCCTAAAACAAGGGGGGGATTCGACTTTCCGTGGAGAATTTCATCATAGCTGCGGGAAAAATTGGAAGCTTGATGCAACTGCACTCTTTTTTCAACGGAACTCTTGAGGATGTCTAACCAATAAATTCAGTTATTTGCATTATTCACCACTGGCCAAATGTTTCCTGCTTTATCTTCATAGATACGTCTTTTCTTTTTCTACTACTTACGCCAACATATAGCAAATGGGATGATTCTCCATAAAATATGCCCTCAAGTACTGAAAACTTCCATGGACGCTATTGGACGAACTCACTCATATTTCTCAAATTTATAACGATCATCCAATGGATGCCAATGAGAAGATGTGTGATGTCAAGTTTTGCTTGAGACATCACACTAGGAGGAGGTGATTAATGCTTTCCCTTTTACATTTTTTTTTCTTATTCCTCGATCTTTCGAGAATCATCTTGTTGTGAGGATTCTTAATCAGTTTTAAATCCTTTTTTTTTCTTCTTTTTTAATTTACGATAGGACAAGGATGCCATAGCTCAAGTGAAATGGTAGTTACCACATTTCATGAATCCATACTGTTGGTGTGGTCAACCACTGCATTCATCCTTGAGGCTTACGCCTCAAGGCTTGCCTCGGCTTGAATCTCATAACATTAATGCTTAAATTGTAAGGCTTAATCAAAACGGAAGTAATTCTAAATAATTTATCATGCAGGTTTGAATGACATTCTCATAATTAGAGAAAAAAAAAATGTAAAAAGTCTTCTATACCCTTAATAATGCTCTTCAGTCAATCTTTTATAGAACATTTTCTTATATTCAACTAACGGTTCTTAATAGTTCAATAGAATATTCTATTGAACTATTAAGAGCGTTCTGTATTTTTAAGTATTGTTAGGCTATACTTTGTTAATGACATTAGTTAAATATAAGAAAACTTTAGACCTAAAGAGTGTTCTATTGAACTATTAAGAGTGTTCTATATTTTCTAGTATTATTGTGATATACCTTGTTAATGGCATTCCTTGAATATGAATTCTATTTAAGGATAAAATGATATTTTTATGTTTTTAATTATTTACCGAAATGCCATAGAAGCATTATAAGAAAATTTTTTTGAAAATGAGCACAAAAAGGTGAATAATAAGATTGGCTTGAAGTATTGCATGGTCAGTTGTTGTCAGAAACTATAATTTTGTGATACATATATAAATCATGTAGGCTACCCTTTTTCCAGACTCAAAACACTTTCCTTGAGGATAAATATTATTGTCTTCTTTTAAAGGAATAAAAAGATTGGACTGAAAATCAAGACTTAAGATTAATTATAGTGATTTGATTAATCTTAGTGGGACCTTGCAAACTAACACTTTCTATTAGTAACATGTAATTCATGAAATTAATATAGTGTCAGCTTCCCTGCCAAAATGTACCATGACTTCGATGGCCTTTTCCATGTGGTCGTCCTGTGCTTAGCACACCTGGGCCCATTTATCATCCAGTTTTGGTTATTCCTTCTGAAAAAGAATCATTTCCCAAATACCTATAACATTTTCCGAATTCCCAAATTCAATTTTGTATCGAGTACCGATTGAAAACATTTAAGCAGAATCCATTTTGAAGAAAAGAAACAACAAATTGTGTGTAGATGGAAAACAACCAGAATCACTATAGACTAGTGAGGAAGGGGAGTGGATGTGGGGTGGGTGGCTAGGCGAGTGTTGTGGTGGGGAAGGCAATTGTGGTGGCAATGGAAGTGGTGGTAGTGAGACTTCGTAGTTTCTAATTTGACACTTTTTTTTGTTCACAAAATTGTGTTTAAAAATCAGTGACGTTTGCCAAGAAAATAAAAGAAAGTAAGGGTGTGTTTGGTTGAGGGGTAAATAGATGGGAGAAAAGAAAGTGAAGTAAAGTAAAGTAAAGTGAAGTAAAAGAAAAGAAAGAGAGTGGGTTTTCTCTTGTATGTTTGGTTTGGGAGAAAAGTGGTGGGAGAAAGTATATTTTTTTCCAAATATATTTCTTGTTCATATTTACAAAACTTTTTTGATAAAATGGTAGATTTGGAATAATAATGGGCTTTTTTTCACTCTCTCTCACTATTCCACCAAAAAGCTGGAATATGAAATGGTTGTAAGTGTAAGAAAATTTGGCACTATTGAGCATCTTGATTATCTAGAAAGTGAAGGTTTCTTGTTAACCAAACATTGGATAAGTGGGTGTTTCTCTCACTTTCTTTTACTTACCCCTCAAACGAACATACCCTAAAAGAAAATAGAGGAGAGAAGTGTTAGGTTGAGAGGAAAAAAAATTGCAAGAATCTATGGGCTCACATATTATTGTCTTTTAGTGCATAATTTTCTTTCACTTCTTTTCAAAATTTGCTTTTAAAAAGGTAAGTTCTTTTGCAAGAAAATAATATTGAAAGTTTTGAACACCTATTTTACCCTTAATTAATATCACATGAATTAATAGGAATGGTAATTTAAAAATATCAATCTATTTTATTTTACTTTCTTTTCTTTGATACCAAACATCCAAAAGAGGAATATGCAGCTTTGGATTATCTCTGGCCGATACTCGAGGTAGGCGCTCGGGTATGGGATGGAGAGAGTTATGCTAACGGCCATAATTATGTCATTAGTTGATGAGCAGTGATTGGCAAGTCCTTTTAGTGTTTCCTTAGTTAATTGATAGAACCTCTTATATGAAGTACAATTCCAATTGAGTGGTTGCTAGCAAGCTGACCTTTTTGTGTTTCCTTAATTAATCGATAGAACCTCTTATATGAAGTACAATTACTCCAATTGAGTGGTGGCTAGCTAGCTGACCTTTTTGTGTTTCCTTAGTTAATTGATAGAACCTCTTATATGAAGTACACATGGGCCTTTAAATTAAATAACAGAGATTATGCCGAATGAGAAGGGGCGAAGGACCAGCCTCATACAAATAAATGTGAGGATTTTATTTTAATATTTATTTAAGAGAATTTTTTTTTTTTTTACTTTTCTTAAAGTTGGTTGAGCGAATGAAAAAGTGAGAAAATATGTAAAAAGACACAAGTAGTTTGTGAAAATTTGTGAGATGTACTTCTCAAAACTCAAAAGAATTTGGCCTGATACAGGGTGGCAAGGTGTAGGTCTTATGGGCCCAACCCTCATTCACTAAGGTGAGACCCTACCCCTCAAAAGGCCTGAACTGGCTAAGCCTAAGCCTTGCCCTCAAGGGCCAAGGTCAAGCCGAGGTTGAAAGATTAAAAAAAATTATGTAATGTTTTAGTGATTTTTTTTTACATTGATATCCAACTTGAAATACAACCTTTCTCATTTATTTGAATTTGGGATCCACTCAAAGAGCAACATAATGGAGTGTTAGTATTAGGAGAGAAATGCTCTATATGCTTATTATATATCTATATTATAATATAAAGAAATAACTCCTCTTTGATCTCCAAACTCCAATCCCTAAAATTTTAGAAGCGTTAACTTGAAAAAAAATTTAGAAGTGTTAATGTGACACCTCTTCGAAACAAAAAAAAAATGTGGCACCTCTAAAAAGGGTAGTGATTTTAGTGGATTGTGAAATTGGGATAGAGAGAGAATGTAAATATTGGTCTGTTAGAAGAATTTATGAGAAAGATAAAGAGAGTGAGAATGTAAACGTATTAATCTGAGATTTTAGGTGGTTGTGATAAAAAGGATAAAGAGAGTTTAGAGATTTCTTTATTATATTCACACCGTCTCTGCTAGTATATTGTATATTTATTTATATAAGGCTCGTTCCAAGTCACTATATCCCTTAGTAACCCAAACCATGACTTACCCTATCCGCTCCTGCCCTCAAACCTCGCTCCCGTGGTTTGAGAGCGAAACCGTTATGGGAGCGCGGTTTCAGTGAACATAGAGCACCGGTTTCAATAAAATGGAGCGTGGTTTCAATATTCCGGTGGTTTTATAAACGATTTTTAAAAGACTTTTTAAGTCTTTGAATCTTCTTTACCGTTTCTTTATAGTGTACTTGATCGTAATGAGTACTTGTCATTAAGTATTTTCAATCTTTTTACTTTATTTATTTTAACTTTTTTTCTTTTTTCTTATGCTTTTTATATGTGAGAGGAGATGGTACAGTATCACAACGACTGCATGTGATTGAATTGAACTCTCCATGAGTTGAGAGATCAATCGCACCCAAAGTTAAGTCTTTTAACTTTTATTAATTGTGATTAAAATTTACTAATCTTTAAAATTTAAGAATACAATTTTAATTTTTTAAAAAATATTAATATATTATTTATGTAGTGACACTCTCGATCCTATCCTAAATTAAAATTTGACGCTCTCCCACTCTCGCTCACCGCTTTGGTTACTTAGCCATATCCTCTAGTCAGTGGCCTCTTAAAAACTCACATAACATATTATTTTTAAATACAATTGTTAGATGTCAAGTCATAGACGACACGGAATAAAAAAAATCAGTTCAATTAAAATTTTCATCATCAATTGAAATTCAGAAAATTAACGATTTTAATAGCACTAGGTAAGGTCATGTGAAGCCTAAGGTGTTAATTTTGATAAATTAAGGCCTAATAGGGTTTAAAATTCAACCTGATTTTTACAACTCCTCCCATATCCCCCCATCTCTTTACAAACCTTAACCTATCTTGTCTAAATTTCTATGTATAAATCTGCTACTTTTTTCTTCATTATATTGAATACAATCATTAAAATAATTTCCCTTAGTTTTATAAATGAATTTTTTTTTTTAATGAGGGGGGAGGAATTTCGACAAAAGTGACCGAAAATCACATCAGTATCAAGGGAATATATAAGCTGTTTTTTCAGTTTGATCGAACTGGGCGGTTTTGTTAACCGCTAAGGCTCCGAATGATCTGACGGTTCAAGTTAGGTTGATTGTAAGTTTAAAAAGTGCACAATATTCTATGAGCAGGGTTTGGAGGACCAGCTCCCCAACAGCCGAATCAATGGTTCCAAAGTGGGAGCGCCACTCAATAAGGTTTCTGGGCTCAGAAGAAATGAAAGAAAGAATTTCAGGAAAAAAAATTCAAAACCTTTCTATATAATTTTATTTTATTTTCCTTTGCGGATCAAGTAATCCCCGAACAGTGGCCAATATTAGAGCATAATTCAGTAAAATAATGGAACACTTAGTTTCATAATAAAGAAATGCTAAAAAAATGTATAAAATGGGTACAATCTGGGATTAAAATGATTTTGCCCCGCATTTGGGGTAAAATAAATTCATTATCAACCAAGAGTAAGAAGATCAACTTTCTATAAACATAATCCAAAACCCTCGTATTCCTGAAAAATCAACAATAAATTCCAACTTTGCCAGAAATTTTATCTGTGATATTCTACTTTATCAGCTAATATCAATATCAAAGCCTGGTCAGTACTTAGGAACCTTGGATACCAGAAACTGAGTACTCATACACATGAACCATCAGAAAAGCTAAGCTGAAAGATCATAAATGCTGGACTGAATTTAAATTCCTTGAACAGGACATGATTTTGTCAATGCTGTCTCCTGAAGGTAGATTCCCGTTGAGTAATTCCTATGTATAACTATAACTCTATAAGGTTGTGATCTACCTGACCGGCCCCTTACCTTATATCTCCCGCTGGCATGCACCCTTACTTGTTCTGCAGAGGTGAGTAGTTATACGTCTTGAAAATAATAAGATTGAGAAAGATGATAAAAGAATTTTCGTAAGTTCACCAAAAGTTAACAAAACAGGAGTCATCTCACAATACTCTTTAGAGATTCTGCCTTAACCAATACAAACTAATTGAGTCCTGCCAAAACATGTTTTCTAATGCCACAAAGACTTCTAACACTACCAAAAAACAAAACTTAGCTAACAAAAGCACAACCTCTTGCCATTGATTTCTACTGATTTTCTTTTCGTTTCTTTGTTTTTCAACTTTTATGGTTGGAGGACAACAAAGAAATAGAGAATATAAAAATAAGGCAAAAGGTAAACACCTCTGAGTTGGTCATGTCTTCCTCATAAGATACCCCAAAAAGATGCCAAGCAAGCCAACAAGCACAACACACAGGAACGAGACACCATCACGGCTTTTGTTGCTTTTATGCCTCAACATTTCCTGCACATAGTAATCATAGAGCAGTAAGCCTTTCCTATGATTAAATGAGAAGAAATATGTGATAATACCAGACCATGTACATCATCAGCGCAGCGATATTGGAAGTGAAAAACATTTCCTTTCTTTCTTTTTGGTACTAATCGCACGTGGCACGTCTATGTATGTCAGTATTTAGGTTATGTAAATGTGCGCGTACATGTGTATACTATGTGTAAGCAAACATACAATTGTGCATATGCGCATGAATAATGAATTAGTCTCCATTTTATATATCGCAAACTACATACAATGGTAGTCATGGTTTTGAATTATCAATTTTTACCGGCTGATTTCCAATAAATATCGTAACCAGGCCCTAGCCAATATAATATGTTTATTTATATGGTCACATACACAGCCAATATAACTGAAATTTTACCCAATAATCATTGATATATTGATTATTATGGCAGAGTTTTATGTATGTAAATAAATATCATGTTTGACTGAAAGTCACATAATTCTAAACCCTCACCTTCCTTTAAAGACAAAAAAATTACACATTTTCTTGAAAAAATTTTGGTTGATATATCCTGATTTATTGGTTATCAGTATTGAGGTCTGGCCGATAAAACTAATTTATCACTACTCAGAACCACAACGGTAGCAGCCGTTAGCAAAAAGATGTTTCGGAGCAACAAATTGGGTCCATCATCAGCTGAAATGGGCTGTTGTTTTGGTCCACAAGGCAAATCTCAGGTGAGATTCAAGGAGAATGGTTCTCAAATGGCTGAGCATGTGTTTAAAGCATCACAAGATAACACCATATATTTAGAAACTCGTTCAAAAGATTGTGCATTAACAGATATCATATCAGGAAATTTTAATTGCCTCTGGAAGCAACAAAACTCGTTCTTTGTCCGTAATCACCTTTATTACAACTGCCCCATGGCTTAGACTCTCAATTGATGTGGACATCCAAAAGCCCAACGAATTTCAGGTTTATCAAAGGCGGAGGAAGAAGAAGACCTCATGTCACTTTGGATAGATGACTTGGGGTATTGAAAACCTCATATGCACACATAGAGCATTAGAAAGGCCCCACATTGGGCAGGCATGCATTTGAGTTGATTTAGCATGTTTTTAGCTAGGAAAAGCCCAAAGGGCTGGATTAGTACATAGGAGGGTTATTTTATTAGTTATTTCGTTAGTTTGGGCTATTATAATATTTTTATTATGTTTTGGTAATTTTGGTCTTTCTAAAATTAGGACTTCGCCTATTTAAAGACCCTACTGTAAATTTTTAGTTAATGAATTATAGATTAGAGACTTTTGGGTTTTCTCCTGTGATAGGAATTGGTGTGATGCCATGGGAGTGATTCCCTAGCAACTCTAAGGCATGTTCTTGATTATTTCTCAAATATTTTCTCTTCTTTCTTGATTGAATTTCTGTTTTTCATTGAAACCCTAGATCTTTGATTTCCCTTGCAAGAAACCATATCCGACCAAACCCGAGACCTTTCCCTACATTCCCAAGGCTGCCACCAGTCCCCAGCCTCTTTACAGGCTGCCGCACGAGTCCCCCTGTCCCCCCATCTGCCTTGCCGTCCCATACCACCCGCAGGTTTTTTCCTGCTCTTTTCTTTGACTGTTGCAGCCTTCCACATATTATCAGCTGCTGTTGCAGCCATCTGCACACCTCTCACATCATTTTTATCTACCCTAGACCAACCCCCATCAACCACAGACCTAGGCAGTCTATCTATTGACTGTCGCACCACCTATATTCCTCTGCTTGATTAATGCAGCCAATCTGCAGCCATAATATTGCTGCTGCACCACTGTACCCACAATCCTTTGTCGTCCCAGTCATTTTACAGTCCCACTATGATGACAACAGCCCACCTACTACATCCATAGTGCAGCCATATCAGTCCCATTATCCCAAAACCCCCCAGGCAGCAACAGCCCAAACCCCAATCCTAATTCTTACAAGTCCTCTTAATTCCGGCTGCTGGTTTTTGTGTCCCATTATTCGATATTGATTGATATGCTAACATTGACCTTCAACCTTTTGAAATCCTAGAAAAGACTAGATAATTTGCATTGAACAAGAGGTTAATCCCTAAGCTTGTGGAATTATAGAATTCCATTAACCCTCACAGTTATAACTGAGGATCATTATTGTAGGTTTGTGACATGGCCTTGAATCTTCATAAAAATTGCTTTCTTGAATTTTCTGGATAATTATTTGTGACAAGATTGCTAATTTATGATTTTCTTTATTATTGTTAATTCCATCTTGATTTCAGCTCATTAGATTTTAGGTCATTGTATGGTCCTACATCATCAATCCTCTCATTTTCCAGAATGGAATCACCATTGAGCCATTAGCAGAAATTTAAATTACCACCTCCTCGCCTCTCCTTTCTCTTTTCAGGAACTAGCTCACAATTGTACCTTCTGTTATTCAGAGGAGTTCCTATTCTTGCACCTCACTGTTGACCAACAGATTACTCCCACCAACCAACACCATCTCTATTATCTAAGAATTCAGATAAATACCCAACACTTTCCCCGATTCATAAGATGGTCCTCACAGTTTCTGCAACTCTTCTCAGTTTGGATCGCCAAACAGCACCACCACCTCCATCGATGTATTAACGAACTCATAAGAGAAAGCCCTCCTTGTTACAGCCAGTCCATGATATCCAACCAGACATCAGGTGATATTTCCAAAGGAGAAATCTTAAGATCAATAAATACATACCTATATATATATATATCATGTCAAACCCTGCTCTAGAATAATTAGTAAAAGCCTAACGTAACCTGCAAGCATAAATCAACCCTTTCTCACACAATGGAGCTCTTCAGTCATTTACCTTCCATCTTCTGATAATTCCAATCATCAATGAATGAAATAAACCACTATAAATTCCTTTACTAACAAAATTCACGCACAATCCAAGACATTACCGTCAGCGAGAACCCAGCTCTCTATCAAACCCCACTGACAATCATTGAACAATAAAGCAGAACCGATTTTTCATCCTCCAAAATAACAAACAGGGCCACAATCCATTATCAACAGAATCTACCAGATGTAACCCCCCTGCAAATGTCAATCCCTGTTTGCTAGTTTAAGTGTTTAACTATTCCGGATAGTCCAACCTTCCCCCAAAAAACACATTTCTGGATTAGAAGTAATATTTCTTTCTTTGTAATCCACCTATTCCTGGATTAGAGGCTCCTCATATTATGAAGAAAATAAGAGGGGGAGAGAGAGAGAAGCTTGTTTCACCTAACAATGTTCTTCAGAGAAATAAAGACATCTTTATTACAGAACTCCCCTCCATAATGAATTTATTACCTCCCACCCACCTATATATATAAACTTGGCCAACCATCAACTCAATCTTTATCATGAGAACATAAAAAAAAATCCACAAAATACCCTATGCATTTCTTAGAGCCAGCCTTCTCAAACATGCCGCCTGCTAATATTTGACCCACGTCCCGGCATAACCAAGAGGCCAGAGGAGTGCCTACTGGATCTACTTATGACAGGGGTGTTGGCATAAATAGAGAAATATATATGAAATATCACAACCATATCAGACATATTTGCTCAGTCCAAAACCCAAAGAGTATGCAAAGAAATCAAAGAAGAAATTCATTTCAGTAAGATGTAAAAAGTGTGGCATGTTGTTCTGCTCCATCTAATACAAGGTAATCATGGTTTATATGATTATATTTTCTACAATAGCTATGTTAGTTATAGACCATAAGTTAATATGGCTAAGACATTGTCTATTCAATTTATTGTAGACAAGTCTGGAATACCCTACAATCTCTTTTAATAGCCACTACAAGATTTCAAGTATTTTAGTCTAAATTTTATATGGCATTTTGGACATTTCAAAAAAAAAAGTTCCAAATATTAAACCGATAAACATATATAAAAATTTCTTATGTAACGAAAAGCTCTCATCAAGAGTTTACCTTAAAATTTGAAAGCAAACTTTTATGACAATCATATACCTGGTCCAGAAGATATGAGTTTTAAATGTTTCATAGAATATTCCAAGGTGTCCCACTACATGTGTTTAGCTGTGGTTTTGATAGGGTTTATGTGACTAAGAAGACTCTTTGTTTCTTAAAACACACTTCTTGTATATTAAGGATAGATCTAAAAACAAGTGAGTTGTTCCCTAAGAAAAATGTATTTGAATATTCAATTCTTCTAAAAAAAATACTTATATAAGATCATATAACAAAACATAGACACCTATACCTATAATCTTCATCGAAGTATGATTCAATTAAAAGCTATAATGATCTCTTAGTGAGAAATTGTTATTTAAGTATTGAATAGTTCGTAGTTCGTACTTTCCTAAGCACTACAGACTAAAAAGATGGTCATTAATCGAAAGCACGACAGTAAAACATCAGAAATTAAAAGATGAAGTCACTTATAAAGTCCCTCACCAGTTCCTGGCGAAGCATGTTACTTTGTTGAATCGCTGACTGTTTCTCCTCAGTGAGCTTCGAAATAAGAGCCCTTACCTGAAATCGGGTAAATCTTTTTAAAAATATTAACAATCCAGAAGGGGATAAGACTAGTAGTACTCGTATCTACATTATACTAAGTGCTACTAGCAATACAGGCAGTGATTTCCAACAAGCCATTATCAATGTTATGAAGAATCCTTGTATGCCATAAGCTCTGCTGGGCAAATTGTTTACATAAATACGTAAACAAATATCAAGAGAATGAAATAAACACACAAATCAAGATGAATATTTAACTGTAGTAGAACTGCAGGCACTCATTGTGACAGGCAAATCAATCTCACTAAAGATGCAGAGCATACAAGATGGATGAATATCCAAAAAAGCAAAGAGAAAAGCTTCACTTGATCATTGTAAACAGAATATTCCCAGTCAATGAAAAATGACCTAAGTTGCACAAACAGACCCTGTAGCACAAACATGTACCCATCATTCAATTTTCAAGGGGGGTCATTCATGAATAACTCCAGCGTTATGCAGGTAAGTGGAAGAGCTGCCTGCTTGTTAAAAATTAAAAGGAAAAATCGTCTGCGCTTGGCCATCTTCTGAAAGTGTATTCGTTTAAATAACATTTATATCAAAGCATTCTCAATATGAAGGTATATTGCAGTCATGAAAAACAATGATTCTTCAGAATAAGTCTCGGAGCAACAGTATTTGCAATGGATTTTCTAGAGTAAGTAGATGATCATAGAAAATATATTAAGGAGAATTAACTCCTCCTGTCCTCCAATCTTGTTATAAGCTCTCTATTAGAGGAAATTCTAATATCATAGATATTTAGTCCACCTTTAAACTATGTTGTCGACAATATAACTGTATTTTCCCTGTATAAGTGGTTAAACTAAGGAGTTCCACTTTTTTATGAATTCCATCCCAGGTTTATAACAGTCCTTGTGTCCAAAAACCCAAAAACAGTAACATGCATGCAAGCTCCTCATATAGTTTCAAGGCTGACATTTTTGTACTTAAAAGAGAAGTTTCACACAGGACTTATGTTCACATTTCAATTATCGAGGTAATCTCCCACAACTGAGCACTTTCGTCACTTTATCTGATAATTGATCACAAGTAGTGGAAAAAAGGGGATACCCTCATACTATGATACTTATAAATTTATAATATTACCATCTGCAGCTCAGTATGTGGTGCACATTCTTAAAAATCCATGCCATCTACTCAGTGAGCTCCTAGAACAAAAATCACATTGCAATTGATGCCGATCCAACTGATAACAATAAGACAATCGATAATCTCAATAGTTGAATTTGAAAAAAAAAAATTTGGGTGCTTAAGAAGGGTTTTGGAGACTAGAGAGCTCAATCAAATTTATCATATAAAGTAGTAGTGGGGATATAATTTGCTTTTCGAAGGACTTATGGTGCGAATTACAAGCCATGCAATGTTTATTCAAGATTATATAGACTTGTGAAACGTACGGAAATGCTTATGAAAGATTTCCATGAGATGGTGGATAATAATTTGATTTGAAGCCCAACCTCTTCAAGGGACTTAATTGGCTATGAGATTCAAGACCGTGATAGACTTTTCAAAGGCTTGAGGAGGAAGTCCACATTCCTTCCCATAAGAAAGATGCTAACATTTCGATACACGAGCAAAAAGGTCGTTTCTCAGTCATCTCTTCCCACATTTTTTTTTATAATCCAATCCAAATCTGTCTGTATCAATTCAAAGGTATGGGGTAATTGTGTGCCGCCAAAAGTGGAAGGGTTTGCTGGGACAGTATTCCTCAATAAATTTTAGTGATGTACTGTTTGAGTCAAAGAAACATCCTGACGCTGACTAGGTGTGTATTATGTGTGGGGGTGGGGGTGGCGGAAGATGAGGAGAGTGTTTATCAAATAATCTTCTTCATTTTTTTTTCCTTTTTTCATAAATGTATGCTAGATTGGCATAGAGATACTTTCAAAATTCTTTTTGACATTCATTGGGTCTTTCCTCAAAAGTTAGTGAGACTTGATTCCTGGTTGTTGGGTGGGCCCTTTAAAGTTACAGGTAAAATCTTTTGGGAAATCCTTCCATGCCCACTTCTAGTTCTATAGGGAATTTAGGAAGCAAAGAATAAGAGAATTATTTTCCTGTAAATCAAAGCCGGTCAAAAAGAGTTAAAGAAAGTAGAAAGAAAGTGATGATTGGTTAATAATTGCTACGGACCCCAAGGAAATTAGCTCTAGAAACCTTTTTTTTTTGGGTAATGGAGGGTGTCCCAACTCCCAAACCCTTCGAAGCAAGGACTAGTCCCTTCGGGTGTCTGCACCGACCCACTTGGAATATTCCCTACAGACACCAGGGTAAGTCAAGGAGTGGGAGTTGAACACACAACCACAGGGAGCAAACCCGGGATGCTAGCCAACTGCACCAACCCCTGGTGGGTGCTCTAGAGACTTTGAAATAACTAGAAAGAATTTCTTCAGAGTGAGCCTGAATCCTTGACTTTCTATTCTGGAGACATAGGAAGAGTACTTCATTATCATGGGGACATGGATGAATCTGGGTGAAGGACTGTTCTGTATAACAAAAGTGATGTTTGCAAAGTGTTTCATGGCCCCAGTAAAGGCAACTAGTGCTACTGAAAATGAATTTAAATCACTGATACAAGGCCATTGAATACTTAAGGAATCTTTTTCAAAACCTGATTGTGGAAGGTAACTAATCCAATGCTACATTTTGGGCTTCCAAAGGAGTAGGACCGTGAAGATTGGGTCATTTTGTTATTAGACTGGAGGCTCTCAGAGATAAATTCACTTACAGAGGCTAAAAAACTTGCTGAGATGCCGACAATAGTGTTAATCATGGTAAATAGCTCTCACTTGTACATAGCGAAGTACATCCTAATAGATGTACTTATCCTACTCTTAGTAATACAATTTAGTTATTCCTAAATTTTAATATATATATATATTTAAAAAATCAGCTCAACTGGATCATTCTAATCATCCAACCAGATATACTTATGTATAGCTAAGATTAACAAAAACAGTAGTCTGGATTACATTCTACCATGGCTGGAATGAAACACCTACTTAATGTTTATATGGTTGGAGTATATTACATTAACCCTAAATTCTTATCAAAGAATTATCATTTTCTTTACAGAAACTTATTAGCTGAAAACATATGTTCAAAATTTTCAAATACAATATAATAGGCTTTTAAAAGCCAAGCATCATGTCAGTTGAGATGTGCCAGATAAACGCACAGAAATCTGAACCAGATGCAAGCATCTAATACTAACTGCTCATATGATGAATGGAGTATTCCTACCAAACACAAATAATCTGTAACCAACAAAGAGGGAGACCTTCCAGGTTCACTACCTGAAAAGGCCCACAAAAAACCTCACCTCTGAAGATTTTTCTTGAGGCTCAACATCTGCTTTTGAAACCTGTAAGCAATATCACATAGGCAATTAGGCGTGTCTGTTGAGAATTGAACTAAATGCATTAAAGAAAAGAATCCATGAAATCATGGATGGCCATCTGTGGCCGACATCTAGCCGTTATGTAGCCGCCATAGTCGCATTTATCGAGTTTTAGCTGTAAGCTATTGTAACCAATATAGTTGCCAATGTTAACAATTGAGATTCTTACTTGCATATAAAGGGGTTAAATCCCTCAATGAATGTAACGAAGAAGAAGTCAGTTTTCCTTTTGTCTTGGTTCTTTAATTTTTCGCACAGTATCAGAGCCAAAGTGCTCTTGATTCAACTCAAATTTGTAACCACTTGTGATTCCAACCTTTGTTATTACATAACTTAGTTTTCTGACAAGTCAGCCACACTTACTTTTCCCTAAAGCTTGAAAACCAAGTCTTCTTCTTTTTCCACTCATATAGTGGCTATTTTAACTCCTCTTCAACAAGGTTTTCCTTTTGTTTTGAGCACATATAGTGTTTCGTGTGTATGGACAAACTCTCTTTTTTGTGTAAAACTAATATACTCAAACACTATTGCTATTTCATTTAATCTCCATCATATCTTCAGGAGAAATTTATTCTGAAGTCATTGGAAGTTCTTCAACACTAAATTTGATCAACCATTATGATAATCCCGGGGTCACCCTGGTTACTGGAAAATTGACTCGGAGTAATTATGTGTTTTGGAGTAGAGCAATGCGTATGGCCCTTGGAAATCATGGCAAACTTGGTTTTGTTGATAGCACCTATACGGCTATACCAAACCTAATTCAGACTCACCCAATTACACATGGACAACATGTAATAACGTGGTAACGTCATTGATAGTAAACTCAAATGAACACCCCATTGCAAAGAGCCCCCTCTTCTTTCACACTGCTTGATCAAATGTGGGAAAGTCACCTCAACGATTTTCACAAGGAAACGACACTCCACTATTTCAAATTGATATGAAGATCTACAATCAGAAACAAGGTAACATGACTGTAAATGACTACTATACTAAATTGTCAACCATGTGGTATGAGTCATCTTCTTATGACTCTTTTCCACCCTGCAAGTGTGGCCACGAAGAGGCACACTCAATAAAACTGAAAAGATGAAGATCTACCAATTCCTCGGCAGGCTTGATCCAATCTATGATGCATTACGTTACATATTTTGGCACATGAGCCTCTTCCTTCACTTGACCGAGTCTTTGCCACCATCCAGACTAAAGAGCTCCACCAAACAATTCAACAAGCATTCCAAACTGATACCAGTTCTAGCATTTAGTCTGTTGGATCGTGCCATTTCTCTCCTACCTTATATCTTCCAATGTTTAATGTGTTCTAAATCTTCAACCGAATCTTTTGTGCATAAGTCCACTCACCAAGTCACTCAATTGTTCTGCAACTTTTTTCTCTGATCGTTGTCTTTTCCAAAACCTGTTGACAAGGAATACGATTGGTGAAGGCAAACAGAGAACTGGTCTCTACTGCTTGGAAAGTGCTACTACCCAAACACCCGTTCAAGTTCATTCCATTATTGTGGACTTATGGCACAAAAGATTGGATCATCCCACTAATTCTAGACTGTGGCTACTTTTTGATAATAAGTGCATTTCTAGCAATTTTTCTATTACATCTTGAGGTACTATTTGTGACTTTTGTTCATTTTCTAAGCAACATAGATAGCATTTTTGGTTATATAGCGATTGTAATATTTATCCATTTGATATTATTCATACTGATATTTGGGTCCTACCCAATCTCCTCTCTAATGCCCCATTATTGTATAACAATACTAACATTCATTGATTATCAAACCTGATGTACTTGGTTATATTTAGACATAAGAGTGATATTATTAATGTTCTTACCTAATTTCATAGGAACATTAAGGTTTTACGAAGCGATAATGACTCCGAATATTTATCGAAACCATTTTACTCATTTCTTGAAGCAAATGGCATTCTTCATCAAACTACTTGTGTTTATACACCTCTACAAAACAGCATTGCTAAGAGAAAGAAACGCCATTTACTTGAAGTTACTCGTGCCTTAATGTTCCAAATGCATCTACCAAAGATTAATTGGGGAATGCCTACCCCACGACTAGCAAGGAAAAGTCCTCATGAACTCCTCTTTCAACAAAAACCATCTTATGACCACTTGCGCATTTTAAGGTCTCTTTACATTGTTCACATACCCATCGGACAACGAGATAAATTATCTCATCGTGCCACCAAATGTATTTTTCTTGGTTATCCTTTGGGTCATAAGGGGTATAAGTTTCATGATCCTTTACTAAAACGAAAAAATGTCAGCATGGATGTCATTTTTCATGAAGACCACTCTTATTACCCACAAAACGATCATGTCTTATGTATCCCAAACTCTTTGGCCGACCATTCCACTATTTTCAAGAGTCCCCTATCTACCACTCCACCCGATGACCTACCAACTCAATCAATCCTCACCAACGATAATGACCATCCACATGTAGTGTTACCATTTCCTCTTTTTGAAGAACCAACCTGCTCAGCCCCAACATCGGATAATCTTCCTATTGCTCTTCGAAAAGGTATCCACTCTTATTACCCATGGAACGATCATGTCTTATGTGTCCCAAACTCTCTGGCCCACCAAAAATTATCCACTCTTATTACCCACAGAACGATCATGTCTTATGTATCCTAAACTCTCTGGCCGAACATTCCACTATTATTAAGAGTCCCTTATCTACCACTCTACCCGATGACCTACCCACTCAATCAATTCTCACCAATGATAATGACCATCCACATGTAGTGTTACCATTTCCTCTCTTTGAAGAACCAATTTGTTCTGCCCCAACATTAGATAATCTTCCTATTGCTCTTTAAAATGATACGTGTATTAAATTAACATACTCAAGTCAGTCTCACCACCATTTTCGTCTATGTTGATAACATTGTGGTCACTAGTAATGGTGATGCCTCCATCAAGCATCTAAAAAACTAGTTTCATCAAAATTTTCATATCAAAGATTAGGGCCAATTAAAATATTTTCTTGGAACTTAAGTATCACTTTTTGTCAAGAGTATATTTTTATCAAAACAAAAATATGCCTCAAATATTCTCAAGGACAGGCACAATTAGAGGGGGGCATGTCGATTTCCCAATGAAACAAAATTTGAAGTTACTATCAAGGATGAAGATTACTTGACGATCCTGGCTAATATCCAAGACTTGTAAAAATATGATCTATCTTACAATCACCCAACCTGACATAACGTTTATAGTGGGACAGGTTAGCCTATTCATCCAAAATCATAGAAAACTACATCTTGATGCCATACATGCCATACTCAGTTATATCATATATGAAACGTTCACCTAAACAGGGGATACTCCTATCCTCCAATAGTAATTTACATACTAGTAAACATTGTAATGCTGGCTAGGCAAAATGTACATAAACTAGATGATCCATCACTGGTTATCACACATTTCTATAAATCAGTCATATTTCATGGAAAATCAATAAAGAAATGACAGCCTCATGTTCTTCGAAAGAAGCTAAGAATCAAGCTATGACAAGTACTGCATGTGAGTTCACATGACTCAAATGTCTTAAGAAAGACTTCAGTATCGCTCATCAAGAACCCATGACTTTATATTGTGACAATACTGCAGCTCTTCATATAGGTGTAAAGCCGATCTTTCATGAAAGAACAAAACACCTTGAGATAGATTCCTATCGTGTTCGTGAAAAGAATACCTCTAGTCAAATTGTGATTCCGTGTATAAGAAATAATGATCAGATATCCAATATCTTCACAAAACCTCTAGAAAGAGAACATTTTCAGTCGTTAATTGTTAAGTTGAACTTGCTCAATATCCATGCACCAATTTGAGGGGAGTGTTCAAGATTGGACAACATGTTATGAGTAAAAAAAAAGAATCTACGATATCATGGATGGCCATTTGTAGCCGATATCTAGTCGGACTCAGATGTAGCCAACATGGTCGAATTAATGACTTTTGGTTGAAACCTATGTAATCGTCATTGTCGACAATTGAGACTCCTATTGTTTATAAAGGTGTTAAACCCCTCAATGAATGTAACACAGAAGAATTTCATTTTCCTTTCGTCTGTGTCCTTTAAGTTTTCAGTGTCTGTCATCAATATGTTCATTTTAAAAGACAGCAGAAAGTTTTAAAAGAAAAATTGCCTTTGCGTTCAAACTTCAAACATCAAAATATCTCAAATACTCACAGCACTATCCTCAGAAATATTCAAATTCCCATTCTCCGATATAGAAGCCCTTGGCGAAGAACCTTCCTCAGATCCTTCTGGAACGGGTGACGGCGGTTGAGGCGGAGAAACATAAACAACTCTCAATTTGCACTCCTCAACAAGATTCCCCGATTCCTTGTTAAACTATAAAACCAAATTCTATAAATTAACTGTACTATTTAATCCCTGATAAGCACAAGAAGTACGATAATATATTCAAATATTATCACCATTTCCGGGTAAATATCCTTTGAGGTAGCCCCAGGACTCGAAATTACACTCTGAAGTAGAAACTTGTCTTTGCATTGCATGTCAGGAGGAGCCTCCCTCTGCGCTTGCATCGTTACTGAACCCAAAAATAAATACAGTGATAATTAATCACGAAATTAACAAAAAAAATTTAAAAGATATGAAAAAAAAAAATAATAATAAATTAGCAGAAGAACACCTATAATATCGAATGTGGATCGAGGCAAGACGATTCCTGTGTTTGGCCGGACACAGTACTTCTTGGGATTCGTTGTCTTCACCTGAGAGTCACCAATTGGAAATTTAAATATCCCAAACATGCAATAATAATCCCAATCTACAATATTTGTGGGACCCCTCATAAACGAAGAAAATTCAAAAAATTGACAACCAACAAAAAAGGAAAAAGATCAGATGGATTATATGATTACCTTGAAAGCTACATAGTTATCTGTCTTATTCGATAATTGTAGGGAACATGAGATCTGCTTCTTCAGTTCGACTTCTCACATCAAATCAAAAACACAAATAATCAAAACCTCCAAACCCTAAAAAACAAAAAAAACAGATCTAAAAAGAAGAATCATTAATCCCTTGCAAATTTTCAATTATTCATTGAAAACAATAAAAAATAAAGTGAACTTACAGGGAAACTTGACCTCCTGAGGTTCGATACTGAGAAGCTCTCCAGAACTCATATCGAATTAATCGAGAAAAAAAAAGGTTTTCAGAGGTTCAAAAGCGGTTTTGAATATCGATGAGAGGAGAATCCAAGATATGAAACCGCGAATCTGGTTTTCTGACTTGGAAAAGCGATTTTTTGAAATTTTAAAAATACGGAATGAATGGGAAATCGATAGGGGTCTGGAAACGATTATTCCTATATCCAGTCACCGAAATTGTTTATTGTTTATGCTCTCTGGTTTTCTTTGAGAAATGGAAAATATGTTTTTAAGCAAACATTGCTGCAACGTTTTGGGACAGCCATCTCTCTCTCTCTCTGCATCTTTCTAATGTCTTTTTTCTTTTTTTAAATATTTAAAGCAAGGATCACCTACGGTATTAACTGTCGGGATTTGGACAGCTTTAACTAGCACCCGACACCTGTCTTTTTCAGTTTCTTTTGGGCTAACGCAAAGCTATCTCTATCACAGCTTCTTTTTGGCGAGAAAATGTGCAGAATTCTGAATCGATATTATGGTTGAGTCTTTGAATATTAAATATCTTGCCCCAATAAAATAAAAAGGGTGTTGTTATAGGTACACCAATTTTTTCGTATTTAATATTAAATTTACAATTTGTTGACTTTACACCATATAATGTATTAAAAATTAAAATAATAAATATATCAAGAGCAAAAGAATTTATTTATAAATTTGTTATAATCATCAATCATGCGCCAAACTTAAAATTTTTGGAAACCATTAAAAACTTGAAGAGAATTATTTTAATAAGAATTTAAATAAGCATATATTTATTTTTGTGATTAAAAAAATTAAAAAACAATGTGTTTTATATTTATGTAAATATCTTATTTTATTTTTAAAATAAATTTTAAATTTTCAAAAATTCAGGAAAGTTCAATAATTTATATCAAAAATTGCGACATATATAGCTACTTTATGAAAAATTTATATATATTTACAAATAAATTTCTGAATTATGAGTTGACATTCCAAATTTTAAAAATTTCAGTTGAAATTTTTAAATTTTGGCCAAAATCAATTAACTCGAGATACAAGCCATTGCGATTTCCTAAGATGGAACAGAAACTTAAATTTCACAAAATTCAAACCGGATTTGAAACTTTGTCCCCTTAATGATTAAAAAAAACTACGTTTTTGTTTTGATAAGAGCCAAACTTAGTTGGTGAGTCAATTGGTTGAATAATGAGTCACCACTTTAAAGTGTCACATTAGCTGAAGCCGCCATCACCAGCGGGGATCTTCTTGCTTGAGAGTGACCTCCCTCAAATGTGGAGCACAAATTCAAATGTGGAGTGTGGACGGATGTGTGGCATGAGACTATCTCTACGGGTATTAGTACCAACTACAACTGAAATGTGGGAGATCGGATCAAAGCCAATTGTGATTGAACTGGGGGAAGTTCAATTGCACCCACAGATCAACACGTATCACTTTTAACTCATATTAATTGTGGTTAAGATTCACTAATCTTTGACAATATAATATTAATTTTTATAAAAAAATATTATCACTGCGGGTTAAATTTCTTGACCAGAGTTAAATGTTTTTTTTTCCTAAAAAATCTGAACTATACTGTTGAACCCCATAAATTAGTAAATCTTAACCACAATTAATAGGGGATCTGATTTGATCTGGCAAAATCATCCGGCCTAAGGTCTTTGTCTGAAATGTGGTGATAAAAAAGAGAGAAGTCATTTCATTTTCCCCCATGTTTTTTGACTTCTCTCCATTTGATATATTCTCCATTTTTATCACCACATGTCACATGTCACATGCAAAGTGTAGGCTGAGCGAGAGCCAGATCAAATCCGATCCCAATTAATAGGGGTTGAAAGGGACACATTTTAGTTGTTGAGTTCTCAATCACAATTGGATGGGATGGGATTTGATCTGGCTCTCGCTAGACCAAAACCATCCAACCTAACTTCAGTGACCAACATCTAAAGATAAAATCGGAGAAGATATTAATTGGAGAGAAGTCAAAAAACATGGGGGAAATTGAAATGACTTATCCCCTTTTTTATCGCCAAAATGTCAAACTCTGAAGATAGGCCAGATGATTTCCATCTGGCGAGAGCCAAATCAAATCCGATCCTCAATTCGATGTGATTGGATCTCCGAATGTGGGAATGGGATTTGGTCCAGCGCTCACCAGACCAAGACCGTCGTTCGGCCATGCTATATAGGCTGTCATGTACCCCTTTTAACACCCATTTATTGTGGTGTGTGGCAAGACGATTTTAGTCTGGCGAAGGCCAGACTACTGATCTGTCTTCACAATTGCATTCCAAGATGGAGCGGCCCCATCGACAAAACATGGTTTCAATTTCCAAAAATGCATGGTGGCATAGAAATCATGCATTAAGCACGTCGCCCATTGTAATTCTGATATATGGGAAGACACCCTTTGGCCAATAAAGATAGATCAAATTGTTTTAACATATATCTTTTATCTTTATTAGATGGCTCATATTCAAAACGTGGATTGAATTTTTGTAATTCCATGCATAATGAGCCCTTGAAAATGTACATGAAATTTTACAAAATTCTAAAACTACCCGGTGCATGATGTGTTAAGTTTGATATTCAAATGGTTACTTTGGTTCTTCATTGATATGGAATAAATAGATGATACAAAGGAGATCCCTTGATTGTAGGGATTTGATAAAATCTTTACAACTAATATGACAACCAATACGTCAAGCTTACAATCCAATATGGGAAAGATTGGTTGTGATCCAATCTATCATCTAACACTCCCCCTCAAGTTGGAGAGTAAATATCCTGAACAACAAACTTGTGGATAAGCGTGTGAAACGGAGATTTGCCCAGTGGTTTAGTGAACAAATCAGCAATCTGATGAGTAATCAGGATGTAGGAGGTTGTGAGCGTTCCATTTTAGATTTTATCACGAACAAAGTGACAATCAATTTTGATGTCTTTGGTACGTTCATGAAAAACTGGATTGGTGGCAATATGTAAAGAGGCTTGGTTAGCACAAAAAATGAGGGCTGGCTTAGACTGAGGAATGTCGAGGTCTCGAAGTAGAAATTGAAGCAAGCTAATCTCATAGGCAGCTGAAGCCATGATCCAATATTCGGCCTCTGCGGAGGAGCAAGAGACAGTAGTTTGTTTCTTCGTTTTCCATGAAATAGGGGAGGTGCCAATCATGGCACAATACCTAGTGGTCGAGCGACAAGTATTAGGACAGTTGGCCCAATCAGAATCACAAAAGACCCGCAGTTGAGATGAACTGGCAGTGGGCATGAATAGTCCTTGCTCAGATGAATGTTTGAGGTATCGGAGTTCTCGAAAGGCTGCATCAAGGTGGGGATTGCATAGGGCGCTCATGTATTGACTTAGGAGATTAATTGAATACATAATATCAGGGCGTGTGGAGATTAACTGAATACATAATATCAGGGCATGTAATTGTGAGATAAAGTAGCTGGCCAATCAATCTTCCATAAATGGTGGGGTTGGAGAGTGGTTCACCGTCCGATGATGTGAGCTTCAAATTTGGTTCCATTGGAAAAAGTTGCCGGTTTGATCCAAAAAAGACATGGTCTTCTAGGATCTCGAGGGTATATTTATATTCGAATGGTTACTTTGGTTCTTCATTGATATGGAATAAATAGATGATACAAAGGAGATCCCTTGATTGTAGGGATTTGATAAAATCTTTACCACTAATATGACAACCAATAAGGCAAGCTTACAATCCAATATGGGAAAGATTGGTTGTGATCCAATCTACCATCTAACATAATGAGCCCTTGAAAACGTAGATGAAATTTTATAAAATTTTAAAACTACCATTATCATAAAGACAAACACTTAATTAAATATTTGCTTAGTTCTCATATTATCCCTCACTCATCTATCTATTAGGCTTGAAATCCTCTACGGTAATAACCAAATTTCTTGGAGTCCGGTTACACCACTGAGGTTGCCATGTGTCCCTTTTAACACTCTTTAACTGTGGTTAAGATTCACCTACTTATCATTGGATTTAAATAAAATATATGAAAAAAAATAAACCCTAGAAATTATTGAATTTTAACCAAGGTTTAAAAAATTACTTTTTTTTATAAAAACCAAGGATAGGTTGGGTGAACTCTAGGGGTTGATGAATCTTGACCACGGTTAAGGGGTGTCAAAAGAAACACATGGCAACCTCAAGGACGTAATGGGACTCCAACCGTGGTTAAGATTCACCAACCCCTAAGGTTCACCCACTTATTCTTGATTTTTAGAAAAAAAATATTAATTTTTTTAATCCTTGATTAAATTCACTAACTCCTATGGTTAATTTTTTGTTTCAAATATTTTCTAAGAACCAAGGATAAGTGGGTGAACCCAGGGGTGGGAGAATCTTAATCACTGTTAAGTAGTGTTAAGAGGGACCCAAGGCAACCTCAATGGCGTAACTGGACTCCTCGCTCTCTTAGCAAAATGCTCCGAAAGAAGAACCTCTCGCCAAGGCCCCGCCTGCCCCCTTTCTTTGCTATACCCAAAATGTTTCTAAAGTTTTTTGGTTCTTAAAATGATGTCCCGACATCAAATTTCATTAAGCAACGCGTTGCTCACAAATTTTTTTATCCAAAATGTTCTTAAGTTCTTATATTCAATATATATATATATATTTCAAAATGCCCTCACTAGGTCCCTCTATCAAATGGCTTTAACAAACATTGGTTATTATGATGTTAGTGGGTTGTACAATGGCAGGATGTCAAGGCATCAACTTTAACCTTTTATCTATCTATATCTATATCTATATCTATATCCCAATGGTCGTGTGTCTCCTTTTGGGATCGTTGAGCTCCCAGTGCTAACCCCCTAACCCCTAACCTAGATAGCTAACCTACCCAAATATATATATATATATATATATATACTAGCAAACACCCCGTGCGATGCACAGGAGAAGATGGAACTAAAAAAATAGAATGATGGAAGGAAAAAATTAAAACAAACATTAAAAATATAGTATATATATATACTAGCAAACACCCCGTGCGATGCACGGGACAAGATGGAACTAAAAAAATAGAATGATGGAAGGAAAAAATTAAAACAAACATTAAAAATATAGTCAGTTAAACACAGACTTTTCTTTCATCCTCGTTCAACTTAATATAGCGGTGACCCCTGTGATGCACAGATAAGAAGTGGGGGGATGAGAAGTGGGTCATACCTAGCCCAAAAAAATTTACATAGGAATTAACCCAAAAAAATATATATATAGAATTCAACAATCTTTGAGAAAAATATAGGGTGAGCAATATATGAGTATAAACAAATAAAAGGAAAGTGTCTTTTTCTTTTGGTGGTGGAGGTTTACACACTTTTATTTTTATTTTCACATTAATAGATTAAAAAGAAAACTGGGTAACTGGCCTCAACTTTAAACCACAATTAAAGACAACCTTCCAATTTGAAGGCTGCAAAATAATCTGTACACATATATGTATTTGTGTATCATCAAATGGAATAATTAAGGACTAAATTTTCAAGGTGTTTTTATCATCATAAGAGGACGAAATGGGATGCCTTCCAAAGTTTTCAGTGCCTTCCCCACCTTCGTGTAACTGCTTCGCAACTACAAAGAAACATAATAATGGGATGAATCAGAAAGCAGAACCTGAGTTGGATTCATTGCCCTCGTTGGCCACCCTCCAGATTTATCCCGACTTTCTTGGCGCGTGTGAAGAGAGGGGTCTATTCGTGCCCGGGGGACCTAGTCAGGTGCTCTAAGAGGCCCGGATACCCCCATCACCAAAAAAAAAAGATTCAGAAAGTGCACCTATTGCAACACATAAAAGTCATAATAAAACATTTAAATGAAGCAAATGATGTACCTTTGAGCCTTGAAGTCTTCCGTGACTTCAAGAAACTCATCATATTTAATTGCTTTTAGATGGGCTAGCTGTCGCGACCCGTAACCCACCCTAGGAGTTAGAGTGAACTTTGGACGACTAATCATGACTTGCTTGACGACTAACCTGCAAAACCCACAGAGCATATACAATAGAGGACATAAACAGCGGAAACATACTCTAACATAGCACAGCGGAAGTCTACCAAACCTCTATGTATATACATACGCAAATCCAAGTTTATACAAAAAGTAACCCAAAAGAAAGTGCGGACAGACCCGCCAAAATACATGAATATAACCTCTCATCTCACCCACAGCTAATCCACTCAGAATCTACAACCACCTATTGGTAACCCTCTACTGGAGGTTCCTCCAAGGGCTCCTCGACATACTCCTCTTCCACCCATGGACCAGGAGCACAAACATCAAATGGAGCAGTAGCTCCCTCATAACCTGCCGACATAAGAAGTACGGCTGAGCATGGAATACTCAGCGGGTACTAAGCACTAACCAACAGTCATAGCATACGGATAGCATACATAAAGCAGGTGCAATTCACATATGTTAGACAGAAACAATTATATCATACAAGGAAGTAAAACAATTCATAATCATGCTTGCATTTCGTAGAAAGCCGATAAATCCTCTTGAAAGCATCGTGCACTTGACTTGACTTGAAATATCTTTTCGTACTTGAAAGCTTGTCTTGTCTATCTAACTTGATTCTTGTGTGTCGTGTCATGTCATGCATGCTTGCTTGTGATCATGTAACTTGTGAGATACACTTGTGAGATGTACTTGTGAGATGCACTTGAGAGGGAAGGGAGACCCTTCTTCATGATATGTATGTACTTGCGAGGGAAGGGAGGCCCTTCTTCATGATATGCACTTGTGAGTGAGGGGAGACCCCTCGTGGGATGTTGGTTCTTGTCTTCTTGTGAAAAGCGAGGTAAAACATATCGTAGGATATGTCCCACCTCTAACCATGTTCTTGAAAACCTCGATAAATCATGTCATGCATGTCGTGCTCGTGGGAACCGTGTACATACTTGCATTTAAATTTAAAGATGACATTTTGGTAATTTCACAACACATATAGCATTAATGATTGAGCAATGTAATATTCATATCATTTAGGGAAAGCAAGAAACACACTATCATAGCCCCTAGCAATATTCATAATTTATTGGGCATGCATTTTCGAATTTACAACTCACTGTATTCACCTTGGCATTTCATCAAACATGGTGTGTTCATTATGGGTTTACCCTACAACATGCTTTTCTAGATGGGTTTTACTCAAATCATACATGTATGTTCATTATTGGAACAATGTCCTTCCCCATTTGTTCATCACACACAACCATTGGCATCCAATCGCCCATTCCATCTCCATTCACCATTCACCATTTACCATTCACCATTCACCATTCACCATTCATCCATCTCGTAGCACATGTGTAAATGAAAGAAAATCAAAAGAAAAAGAGGGAAAAGAGGAACTATAACTAGGAGGGTAGTAAGAAGTACCGACCTTGATCAAGTGAGGAAGAAATCCCATTTCCAAAATGATTGTGTAGCCGCTGCCCTAGCTTGGAGAACGCTCTCCCCAAGTGCTTGAGCCGAGATCTTGGAGAAAACCCGGACTGGAGGTGATCTAGGGTCTCAAAACCCTTTGATTTCTCTCCAAAATGGAAACCCTAGGTTGGAATCGCCTTCTCCCCTTTCTCCTATTCTCTCAAACTCTCTAAGTGTCGAATGATGCCCTAAAGGCTCGGGTTAAACTCTTAAGGTAAGAGGAAACCGACCAAAAGACCATAATACCCTTACTGAAATTTCTGCAAAACGTGAGTGCCGAACACGTTGTGCTGTGAACAGTGCTGATCACGTTGTGCTGTGAACAGTGCCAACTCGTTGTGCTGTGAACAGGTTTGAACACGTTGTGCTGTGAACAGTGTCAACTCGTTGTGCTGTGAACAGTGTTGAACACGTTGTGCTGTGAATAGCACCAACTCGTCGTGCTGTGAAGGGTGCCGAACTCGTTGTCCGTTGTGTTGTGTACAGTGCCGAGCACGTTGTGCTGTGAACAGTGCCGAGCACGTTGTCACGTTGTGTCGTGCATAGTGCTTCGCTCGTTGTCCGTTGTCTTATGTACAACGTGCCCGTGGTGATGTACAACGTACACGTTGTCTGCTGCACGACGTACCCGTCGTCTGTTGCACAATGGATGCACAACGTATACGTTATCAGAGTACGTCCTTAGTGTCTAACCGAGCTACGTCCTTAGCGCATAACCGAGCTACGTCCTTAGCGCCTAACCGAGCTACGTCCTTAGTGCATAACCGAGTTACGTCCTTAGCGCATAACCGAGCTACGTCCTTAGCGCCTAAACCGAGCTACGTCCTTAGCGCATAACCGAGCTACGTCCTTAGCGCCTAACCGAGCTACGTTTTTGCCTACAGGTTCAGACTGTTTTGGCCATATCTTTTGACTCGTTCGTCCGATTTTGACGATTCAACTTGTGTTGTGTTCGTACTTTGAAAAGGAACATTTCTGACATTTCGAAATTTCCAAATTTTTCCTCATTTATTAATTATACCTCTTAAAAAGGCAAAATGACAACGGAAGTGTCATGCATTAACTGTGAAAAGGTCCGGGGCTCTACACTAGCGCATCATTGGTAGTTAGTTTCTGTGTGCCTCCTCCACAACCTAAGATTTGATGTTGCCCCAAGCTTAATTGCCAGAAAAAGAAAATTAAAAAACCACAAATGAATAGATAAAAACCTAGTCCACAATATTTATCATAAGGGTTGTAATGAGAATCTAGTGTGCCAACTATTAAAGTAAATATAATATAGATTCTAGTGCACAGTTTCCTCTTCCAAATAAAAAAGCAGTAATATCCAGTAAATTAACCATCAGATCATTTATAGATTCAAACAATTCCCTAACAAAGCATCATTTGCAAAAGCATTAAAAAAATATAAATAAAAAATAAAAATGTAGAATATGACTACCAGCATGATTAAGTAAGTTTAATTTCATCAACAGAAAAAAATATATATGATAATGAGATGTTCATGGAATATAGATTCAAACAATTCCCTAACAAAGCATCATTTGCAAAAACATAAAAGAAAAAAAAATGAAAAATGTAGAATATGGCTACCAACATGATCACCAGCTTGATTAAGTAAGTTCAATCTCATCAACAAAAAAAAAAAATGACAATGAGATAAAATCATGAAAGCGAAAATAGGTATGTAAAAAAAAATGAAGTAATTAAAGAAAGATAAGAGACTTACGCTTCCCCTTGAGAAGAGATGAGAGGCCGTTTGAGTTGAGACCCCATATATACCTTATTTGTAGATCTTTTATGTGTGGAATATGTGTGGAAAAAAGGCTGCATATGCCAATCAAATACCCTCATCACCATTCATCTCTTCCAAACTCTTATTGAGGAATAGAAGAGATTCAAAAAGATAAGAAAGCACCAAATCAACACAAGATAACCAACAATTTTTTTAAGGAGCAGCAAGAACAAGATCTGTAAAAAAAAAAAAAAAAAAAATTTTAAAACGGATTGAAAGAGAATTAAGACATATAGAAAAACAATTTTCAACCTTAAAAAAGGAAAGAAAGTACGGAAAAAATGGAGAACCTATAACCTAAACCTTTTATGGTACCTGGATCAGCGGAAGCATCCAAACTCCTCCATCTTCTTCCTTGTCCTCTTCTTCACCATCCGCACTGTCTTCCCTAATTTCTTCTCTTTCCAATGAGGAGAAGGAAGGGGAAGTGGAATAAAAAAGGGAAAGGAAAACTGAAGAAGAAGAGGAAGATATGGGAGGGTCTCGAAAATCCAAACGATGGGAAATGAGATGCTTTGGATGAATTTTGCTTGGGGAGACGAAGAGGAATGAAGGGATTAGTAGAGTCATGGAGAAATGAAACCAGCCTTCCGGAATAAGAAACCTTGGGAGACGAAGAGGTTACTGACCACGCTGTTTTGAACTACTGTGTTGGAAATAGAGGCTTTCCTAGAAAAGAGGGAAATGAACCATTTTTGGGTTTATCTGTAATCACACCAGGAAAAATAAATGAGGGAGAAATAAATGAGAGATGAAGGTTTAGGTGATGTGGCATCAAAAACTCAAAACGCAGATCAAACAGGGATGCCATGTTGGCACCCTAATTTCTTTAGTATGCAGTATATATATAAATATATATATATATAGAGAGAGAGAGAGATTCTAAAATTCTAATAGAAATCAGGTATTGAGCTAGAAATTTCTTGTTGGCCAAGTTTCGTGGGCTATCTCTTGTGTCTGATTGTAAATTATTTTTTAAACTGGGAGCAACTGCCAATTTTGCCCCATGACTATGTCATCTTAAATTGAATAATATAGTTTTTTTTTTTAAATTCGAAAGTTCAGGGCAGCTACCCCTTGCCCATGGCTATGCCATTTTTTTCAAAAGTTCAAGGGGGCAACTCCCTGACTCTGATCCTAAGGCAACTCTCTTTATAAGTTATGTTGCACGTACCCTATAAAAAGACGATAAATGATAAGTTATTTTAAAATCCAACCATTGAATGTAAATGTAGGTCCATTGAAAGACATGTGGCAAAAAGTCAATATGATCAATTGGACACTAATTTATCAACATTAACGCGCTAAGATTTACCTTTAATAACTTACACCCTTACAATTTAAAGTGGATGGATGGTGGGATGTTTTAATTTTTACGAGATTATATTGTTCATATAGATGGGATGAAAGGATTCGAACCTCTGAATAGCGGAACCAAACCCCGTTGCCTTGTGGAGACGATGGAGTCGGACTGAGTTTTCCTTTCTTTTGATGCATTTCGCTCAAGAAGGGAGATAGTGCATCAGTTCTTCTACTTCATTTTAATTTAATTATTTCTTATTTTATTTACTTTCTCTCTCTTTTCTTTTTATTTTTTTATTCATGTCCATCATTCCTTAAGTCTCATAAGTTTGATCCTCTAAAATCTAACCCATTTACTTTCTCATCGAGCGAGTTAAGTTTTATGAAATGACTAGTTTTGTTGGATTTTATTTATTTATTCTGTAGTTCCACAATTTTGTTGTTATGGTACATATGTATGAATAATTATCTAATTATCTAATAAATAAATTACTTTACATTAGGTAGTTATTTTACTTAATTATTTGATTAGTCAATAAGTAATTGGATATCTTTCCCCAAATTATATATGGGTAAAATAATTTTTTACCATAACTATTGACAACCCTACTTATAGAAATGCTAGCCCCAATCGCAGTCTTCCCTAGATACGAGTGGTGGTAATAAGTGTCACTAGACGTGAGGTGGTGGCAATAAGTGTCAGCCCATTTTCCTGTTATAAGGTAGTAATATCATTTCCCTGTTATAGAGTAGTAATATCATGTGTTGCACCCACACTGCGCCTGTGGAAATAAAAAATGACTTAGTGCGTATAGGATAACACTCCTGTAAATAATACTTATTGCCTTTTTTCAATCTTGAAGGCTTTCATTTTACCTTAGGCCTGGCTGTGTGGGAGTTTAGAGACCGTGTGTTAGTTACATGATAACATTTATATATAAAAAAAAAAGACTTTTAATGTCTTTCATGGACCGTTGGACCACCGGACCACCAGATCTCAAGGACTGACCATTTTTTTCCCGTGTTACCAAGTTGAGAGATTAACTTTGAAAAGGATATCTGGTTGAACGTCAATCAGAGCAACCCAAGAAGGCAATTTGAGAAGTGGTAATTTGGTAATTACGAACACAAAGAAGTGTTTTTTTTAACACTACATTTTTTTGAGATTGAATCACAGCCAATCGCGATTGAATTCAAGTAGAGTTAATCGCTCCCACAGGTCAAAACGTGTCTCCTTTAACCCCTATTAAACGTGGTTAAGATTCTTTAGCCCTTAGTTTTCAATAATCTAACCTTAATATATTAAAAAAATATATATTATAAAACCCTAAGAGTTAAAAATTATTAACTAGAGTTAAATATTTTTTCAAAAAACTAAGATTAGATTATTGAATACCACGGGTTAATAAATTTTAACCATAGTTAAAAAAGGTTAAAGAGGACACGTGTTGACTTGTGGGAGCGATTGAACTCTCCTTGAATTCAATCACGATTGGCTGTGATTCGATCTCCAAATTTTCTATTAATACCCCATTCCAAAAGTAATTTTTGGGTTACTCTTGTTGACTATTCAATCGGTCTCAACCGAAACCTATATGTGCCAGTTTTGGGAGATTCATATAAAATTTTATTCTTTAAGAAAAAATTAAAAAACATTAAATTAAATTTAAAAAATATGAAATGAGTTATAAGAACTAAATACAAAGCCATATAAAATTACTAAAAACAAAGTAGCAAACAAAATTACGATTACCTAATAAATTAAAACATGAATAACTAATAAATGATATTGGTTTCGGATTCTGGATAGTTATCCTCGATGCAAACAGAGTAATCCTTACATCCAAGCACACTGAAATTGGGCGAAATTTCATTTTACTTGCATTTCCATTTTCTCCAGCAACCGAAGAACTCCAAAGGCGAAAACGAAATGGATCCAGGGTCACTAGATGATGAAACGAACCAATATTCAAATTATCCGCTCGATCTAGAAAATTAGGGTTTTGCAAAGATGATGGTCGATCTGGGAGCGTTCTCTGACGAGAAATTCGACGCGAAGAAATGGATCAACACTATCTGTCAATCTCGGCACCCACAAGATCCACTGGAGAAGCACCTTGCAGATCTGGAAATGAAGTTGCAGATGATGTCCGAAGAGATTGCAGCGTCTCTGGAGGAACAGAGCAGCTCCGCTATCCTCCGAATCCCCCGCGCCAGTCGCGACGTCATTCGCCTCCGGGACGACGCAATCTCTCTCCGTAATTCTGTTTCTGGGATCCTCCTCAAGCTCAAAAAGGTACCCCCAAATCCATTTACTTTTCAATTTGCATTTAAAAATCTATTCTTTTCCCCTTTTTTGGGATTAGAGATTAGTTGAAATTCTTTCTGGTTTGAATTTGGGGACGAAATAGATCCATTTGGCAGAGTATGTATTTTGTCTATCCTATCACATTAATAACATTTTTTGAAGTTTAACTATGATAATGCATGTATAAAGACCTGAATTGAACTAACACAAGACACTGCTTTCGAACGGGTGTTTTAAGGATAGCAGGTGTTTGTCAAAATTCCTAAGAAACGTTGGGTGATAGGAGCCAAGTGGCGCCCTTGCGAATGCATCATGACTGAACCCAAATATAGATATTGTATATCATATAATATGTAAAATTTAAAATTATTTTCGCCTATAGTGATTGAACGGAGTTTACTACTCAGTATCCTCCCATTCCCTTATGACTTTTGTAATTTATCAGAATTGATAAAATTATTTTATCAAATAGGTCAGTTATATATATGAATGGGCAATATACCATATATATTTGTTTATATTAAGATCTGGAGTAAGATGATTTAATTCATAAAATCAAATTAGAAGACTGCAATTCATAATTCATAATTACATTTCACAAATCAGTGAAAAAATAACTACACATATATTAATCTGATAATGGTAATTGATACGATATTGCGTTATAGTATTGTAGGCACTTGTATGAGATTACGAGTCACCAGCTTTACAGAAACCCATATGTCTTGATTAGTTTACCTAGGTGCTGTGTCATTTGGGTTCGCATTCTCGCATAGGCCACAATGGGATGAATTGCCACATCTAGGTCTCCTTTGGCAGGCTATGGAGTGTAGAAAGCCAAGAGCGTGTGAGAGAAATTTCAAAAACATATTCACATTTAAAGAAAAGAAAAGGAAAATAAGTAAAGATGGTTGCACATATGAATGCTTGCAAGGAAAAAAAAACTGTTGAAAAAGCTCTCACCACCTTAGGTGTTTATTTTGGTGCATAAATTTCTAGCTGAAAGCCTGAAACTTATATAGAATACAAGAAGTGCTGGGAATCAGTTTTAATAGACAACATTTCAAAATAATCACATCGTCATGAATATAGTTTAGACCAAACTCCCATGGAGATCTTCACCTGACTTACTTTGACTATAATGGAAGAATTATGACTGTGTAGCAGGAATTGTCTTCTCAGCATTTCTTCTCTCTCTTTCTCTCCACTGTTTTACTTTTAACTGCAGGCGGAAGGATCCTCAGCTGAATCTATAGCTGCCCTTGCTAAAGTTGATACAGTCAAGCAGAGAATGGAAGCCGCATATGAGACATTGCAGGTAGTAATTGTCCTAGGTCCATTTATCAGTTCTGTGGGTTTTATCAGTCTTGGGATCGGTGTATTTAATTAGTTATCCTTATCTTATTTTACATATAAAAACAGGATGCTGCAGGGTTGACTCAATTAAGTGCAAGTGTTGAGGATGTGTTTGCCAGTGGCGATCTTCCTAGGGTTGCAGAAACCTTGGCCAACATGAGGCACTGCTTGTCTGCTGTTGGTGAGGTAATCTTCTTTTATTGAATGCTTTCAAGTTTATGTCAACTTTTTAAGCTTCAATAAATTTCATGTGTTTCTTGAGTTTATTTATTTCTAACTCTGCATTTTCAGGTTGCAGAGTTTGCTAATGTTAGAAAGCAGCTTGAGGTTTTAGAGGATAGGCTAGAAGCAATGGTTCAGCCTCTTCTATCAGATGCTTTATCTAATCGCAAGGTCAATAAGTTATTAGTTGATGCTTTATCTAATTATAAGGTCATACTGGTCTTCAATAAGTTATTAGTTGTTTTCTTTTACTCACAGTTCTCTCAATTCCATACCTGGTTTATACTCACAATTAGGTTTCTTTATTACTTTTTTCCTATTATATTACGTAGGTTGATGGTGTTCAAGATTTGCGGGGAATCCTCATTCGAATTGGGAGATTCAAGTCTTTAGAGATGCACTACACAAGAGTTCACTTAAAGCCTATAAAGAAACTCTGGGAAGATTTTGATTTGAGACAGCGAGCTAATAAGCTTGGAAGTGAGAGGCATGATGTGGAAAGGCTATCAAGTCTTAATGAGTCTTCATCTAGTTTGCCTACACTTCCATTTGCTAGTTGGTTGCCAGGTTTCTATGATGAAGTGCTACTCTATCTTGAACAAGAATGGAAGTGGTATGTTCATATATTTTCTTGTACAAGTTTTCTAATTCCTAGAGTTGTTTGTTGGAAAGGCTAGAATTTGATCATGGGAGTCATGGATCTAAAAAAAGGGAGTAACATAGTTTTTTTTATGTTGAGGGTTTTCCTATGTCAATACTGCCAAGTGATCAGCAATTAAATCCAAAAATAAATTAAATTTTATTGGAGATTACTGAAGTTGTGTTTGTTTCTGTTATTTGAAACCAATGCTCAGTTGTTCAGGTGCACAGGTAATAGGGATCAACAGCTTTTGTCTCAGTTTTTTTTTTTTTTTAATGTTCATTATTAATCCTTTTTTTTTCCCTGTCAGGGAGTGTACTATCGATTCGGGGTGAAATATATTCCTTTTCTAGTTGAGTTCGATAAACAATACTGCCCCGTGACTTAAAGCCTTTTTGTTTTGTTCATATCTTGTTTAAATAATTACTGTTTCTCTCTTAGTTCTCTTCAGTGCTTACTAAGTGAAGCCTTTTGGTACTCGGTAGTTTATACACCAGGCTTCTTTTTTTAACAGTAGCAAGAGAATTTATGCTCCAATTGTCTTTACTGCATGTTCTGCCAAACTGGGAATGAGCTGGGGTTATGAACATATCTTGTGTAGGAATTTAAATCTCAAATCTATCATAAAGAAGGTTAATAGCTCCAAGTAATGGAGTACAAATACATCTGACATTCTGAATAGCTGTTGAAATCACCATATTTATGTTTCTCATTGTTTACATAACATGTACTAGTCTTTTACATTGATTTTGTTCACTCTATGGAACTAGGATTTATCTTTTGAAGTGACCTTGCAAACACACCTTCAATGGGCATCACTTTAATCATTAAAGATATGTATTTTTCAATTGTGAAACTTAAGCATCTAGCTTCTGACATTAATGTCTACAGGTGTATACTTGCTTTTCCCGATGATTATAAAATTCTTGTCCCAAAGCTACTTATTGAGACAATGGCAGCAATGGTTGCAAGCTTTATCTCTCGTATCAACCTTGCGACTGGAGAAGTTGTTCCTGAAACAAGGTCATTGGCTAAAGGTTGCATCTTAAACTTCTTTTAGAGTTTACCTTCTAGATTTCAAGTATAATTTTTGCATAATCCGAGGGTTATCTAGCATTCACTGTTTCATTGGCGCTCATCCTTGGCTTGTTAAAGGCTGTTAGATTAAGTCCTAAGACTCATCAAACTGTCAAAGTATTCCTGCAAATCTCAGGTTTCCAAGGAATGCTGGCCTTACTTGCAGGATTGAAAAAAAGAAGATTCATTTTTCCATGCATATCTAACAAACGGCATGTTATCCATTCTGTAACGTGCGTTCTGCAACCGGTTACAACTAGGTCATAAGGAATCAGATGATTAATAACAAGAGCATTTATATCTATTACATCATTAAATGCGCCAATGGATAGTTAAAAACTAAACCCAAAGTCCATGAAGGAATTAGAAAACCAGGAAAGATCATTTTGCATTTCTGATTATGCTGAACCTTTCCAATTATTAAATAAGGAGTTTTGAAGATATGATATTAACATGCGGTTTGTTTTTGTTTCAAATATTGATTGACACAGTTATTTCATATTGAAAAATCGTCCTTAACCGTCTTAGCCTGAAATTTCATGTTTGTCTGCTAAATTTCAGGCATACTGGATATCTTATCTGGGGATATGCCAAAAGGTACTAAGATACAGATCAAGCATCTTGAGGCGCTGATTGAATTACACAATTTGACGAGTGCTTTTGCAAGGAATATTCAACACTTGTTTTCGGAATCTGATCTTCAGGTTTTAGTGGATACACTAAAATTTGTCTACTCTCCTTATGATCCATATAAACAGAGGTGAGCTCATAAAAACTAAGCTTAATGCCATGATATTTTGTTGACTTATTAAAGAGAGTGTAGTGAAGCAGGTTATGAACACTTTTTGTTAACAATTCATAGTAGATGCTCTCCTTTTGTTTCATCTGCAAAAAAAATTAAGTTGTAATGTTACTCTTTTGATTACAATTTGTAGTTTTCTTTTTGCAAATCATTGCCTAAACCATAGTTCTGGGGAAACTATGTACAGGGTGGGTTGCTCACTTCTCAGAAATCTCGTTTCCAAGGCTTGCTGATGAAGATAGGCCCGTGGACCTCAAAGTGTACAACCGTAGGCCCAAGAAAACTCATGACAATCCATAAAGTCCATAAAATGGGCCCACAAATCTGAAAATCCAGCCATGCATTAATGGGGTCTTCTAGAAAAACCAAGACTCTTTTTAGAAGTTGATAGAATACTCTAGAAAGCCAAAAAAGTTATTAAAGAATTTCTAGAATGTCAAGAACTTTCTAGAAAGTCAAGTCTAAAGAGTTTTCTAGAAAGTTAAGAGTCTTTAATATTCTCTAGATAGTCAAGAGTCATTTAGAATATTCTAGAAAACCTAAGGGTCTAGAAAGTCCAAGAGTTCTTAGTTGGTTCTAGAATCTTAATGTCTTAGCTTTTATGTAGAATGTTCTATTAATGCCTATAAATAGAAGACCCTATGGCAATGTAAGCATGATAGAATTGAAGTGAATGAAAGTTCTTCTTTAAGTAAGGTGTGACTCCTTGCATTGGTGGTGTGACTCTATTTTCGGACGCCTAAATTGGTGAGACTCTAATTCTAGGTATTCCATAGAAGTAGTGAGACTCTACTTCTCTTCTTTCTTTCTTCTTAATTCATTTCTCTTTAAACTTCGTATTCCCTTTATTATAATCTAGCATCATTCTTCCTTCGTCCTACATCACTTGCTTCCTAGGAAGCTCGATTCCATCATGTTCCATTGAGTTGTCAAAGGGGCTATGTATGTGGGAAGTGATGGGATAAACCCCAGTTTAAAGTCTAGGGTATAGACTCTAAGCAAATAGTGTTGGATTGAAACTTAAGGCACCTACTTATTCACAAATATTTCATGTAAGATAAAATCTTAGATATGTCTACCCATACTAATATAATTGGAATTGTGCGTCTTTATCTCATTTCTCGCTTCCTAAAGATTTTTTTAGCCTCGCTCCTCGCTTTGCTTCTCATTTGGTAACTGTGGCCCAAACCCTGTGTGTGCCGTCAGTCCATGGAAATAAAATTTTCTGAAACTGATATGGATCAGCTGATACATATCAGTTTTAGCAGGGACCTATATGAGAATACCTTGACCAAAGGAGAAAAAATGCATTATGGTTAAAAACAGCCATTTTAAATAAACATGACCATAAAATTGTCATTTAAAAAAAAACTATTTTTTTTAGTATAAACGACTCTTGTTTATACTAAAAACGACCAATAAAAAAAAGGAGGTCCAGACTGTAATAGCTGTTAATTAACGGTTTTGGCAGGATCCGTTATGCAAACTGAAACCGTATTTTAATCATTGGCTGTCACAGTAGAAGAAAAGTTCTTTCAATGCACGGACACAGGCGGTTCGAAATGAACCACTTTTGTCAAGCACTTCAATGGTTCGGCCATTTAGGTCACTGTTTTTTGCTAGTATTGGATATATTCCAGGGTTTGGGACAGACCGAACAGTTTAGGGTCCCTTTTTGGGTCTGTCGTTCTGACTGGCTGGTTCGATTTGGGTTTAAAACATGCTTTTCTAGTTACACGGGAAATGTCCCTCGTTTTCATTTCTTATATCCATTTGTTCACTAAGCATTCTGTTTATCTTTGCTAATCCGCACTTGCATAAAATCTGTTTCTAAGTTTATAATTGGACAACATAACCTGATGTTTGTCTTTTGGTGACTGATGATATAAATTTTGTTTTCTAGGTATGGACAGTTGGAGCGTGCCATCCTCTCCTCTGAGATTGCTGGAGTAGATCTGCGGGGAGCTGTTGCTCGTGGTGTGGGAGCCCAGGGAATTGAACTCAGTGAAACAGTTCGAAGGATGGAGGAATCCATTCCCCAAGTAATTGTGATTCTTGAAGCAGCTGTAGAGAGATGCATCAGCTTTACTGGAGGTTCCGAGGCAGATGAGCTTATTCTTGCACTTGATGACATCATGTTGCAGTATATCTCTATCCTGCAAGAAACCTTAAAATCATTAAGAACTGTATGTGGAGTGGATACTTCTGGTGATGGGGTTGGTCCAAAGAAGGAGATGGGATTGGAAAGAAAAGAAGGAACTCACAATACGCGCAAAGTTGATATGATCTCGGATGAGGAGGAGTGGTCTATTGTCCAAGGTGCATTGCAGATCCTTACGGTTGCAGATTGTCTAACCAGCAGATCTTCGGTCTTCGAAGCTTCCTTAAGAGCTACTCTTGCCAGGCTGAGCACAACTTTGTCCCTTTCAGCATTTGGTTCTAGTTTGGACCAAAACCAATCACATGTGGCTAGTGATGATGGAACCGGGAAAGTATCTCTGGCAGGAAGGGCTGCCTTGGATGTCGCAACTCTGCGGCTTATTGATGTTCCTGAGAAAGCTAGGAGACTCTTTAACCTTTTAGATCAGGTATGTGGATCCCAATATTTAGTTTCTTATGTTTCTTGAAGGTATAACTCATACCAGCATGGTGAATTAAATATTATTCTGATCCTTGGTATTTGCAGCTTATCTTTTGTGATCCACGTGACTTGAGTAATATTGTGCCTATGTGCATATGTGTGCATGATAATGGACCATTTTGTCCTCAGATATGATAGAACAGTGTGGGTAATTTTTCCAATTGGACTGCTTAGATTTCACATTTTGTTGCTCTAACATTTTGATGCTTGAATAATTTTCTGAGGTGACAAAACTATTTTAATTTTTTAATTTGAATTGTGTCACAACGGCAGTTTTTATTGTCATATAACCTGGCATGGCTCAAATATCAATTGGGGCAGATTCAGCCTAGAGAAAAAGGTTACATTACCAATTCGAAGAACTTAGCTCAAAATAATTGAAGGCCATCTATGCAGCTGAGGCTTCCCTAAAGCCCATAGAGAGTGAACAATTGGCAATCTATCTAAACTTTTGCATTTACCGATTACCTTTGTCTTTTAATCATCTTTCAATATCTCTTTCTATAATTTGGTTTTTCTATTATACTCACTATTGTTTAGTGTAGATATGCTCACTTCCATGCTATAGAGTGAAAACTCGATGAACTATTATACTTAAACCTAATAGTTTTTATTCTATGTTTTTCCGTTAGTAACACCATTTATGCTATCTTGCAGTCCAAAGATCCCCGGTTTCATGCGCTTCCACTTGCATCTCAAAGAGTAGCAGCTTTTGCAGACACAGTGAATGAACTTGTCTATGATGTTCTCATATCCAAAGTACGACAACGCCTGAGCGATGTATCGCGTTTGCCAATCTGGTCTTCAGTAGAGGAGCCAAGTGCATTTCCTCTCCCAAGTTTCAGTGCATACCCCCAGTCCTATGTGACCAGCGTTGGTGAATATCTTCTTACTTTACCTCAACAGTTGGAGCCACTTGCTGAGGGCATCTCTAACAGCAATGGCAACACTGATGAAGCCCAGTTCTTCGCGACCGAATGGATGTTCAAGGTGATAACACTTCACCACTTTTAATTACATTCGGAACAAAATCTTTTTATTAGAATAATAAAGAAGTCCCCTCCTCGGCCAAGGAGGGGACTATTTCTCCTTGCCCTCACAAAGCCCCTTGGCCAAGGAGGGAACTATTCCTCCTCGCCCTCATAAAGCCCCTTTGAACTATGGTTAACAAGTTTTAACCCCTGTGGTTAGATTTTTGTTAAAATTTTTTCTAAAAACAAATTTCGATGCTTTAATCCCAAGGGTTAGTGAATCTTAACCATAGTTAAATGGAGTTAAAAAGTGGACACGTGGCACGAAAAAGGGGCCGAGATGGTAAATTACCTCATTGGTCCGAGGAGGTGATTATTTTCCATTACTAATACTGAGCAATTTATGTATGTGGATGTGGTTTCTTCTGTTGGTGATTTAAAAGGTTGCGGAGGGTGCCACAGCTCTTTACATGGAGCAGTTGCGAGGAATTCAGTTTATAACCGACCGTGGAGCACAACAGCTATCGGCTGATATTGAGTACCTGAGTAACGTGCTCTCTGCTTTGTCAATGCCGATTCCTCCAATACTTGCTACATTTCACACTTGCCTCTCTACCCATCGGGACCGGCTCCGGGATCTCGTGAAATCGGAATCAGGAAACCAGCTTGATCTTCCAACAGCTCACCTTGTGTGCAAGATTCGGCGAGTGAATCTAGACCAGTGATTTCTCTTTTATAAAATCTTGCTATGGAAATTAAGGGAATTTTGTGTGTCTAACCATCGACTCCCATATAAAAAATGGCCTTTGTTTTATGTGTGATGCCTTGCATTTGAGGGCTGGAGTGCTGTACAAATTGTGATTGCCGTGGAAATGTATTTGATTGATACCTGAAAGCAGGTACAGTTAGTATCAATCCGGCAGCGGTCCATTTTAATCAAACCAAGAGGGCCAGTTTTAAACCCTCGGGGGTGTAGCCTAGTGGTTGAAGGACGAACCGTAAACCTTGAGGTCTCAAGATTGAATTTGGGCTCCCCTCAATATTTGATATATGGGTTGAGAGTTTACTTATGCATCATGTGAGACTAGTCGTTTACCCAAAAACAAGAAAAAAAAGGGCCAGTTTAAGATACATCTTCAGCTTTATTGATCCAAAAAAAAAAAAAATCTTCAGCTTTTGTATATTTTAAAGAAAAAATAGTATTAAGGAAAAAAAAAAACATTTACCTGGACTCAACAATTACCAAGTATTCTCATTTTTCCTTGTTTTTGTTGCAGAGCTCTTAAATATTCTTGAAGGATCAGAAACCAAGATTTGAACTACTTATGACCTTTGGAAAAGTTTTTCAATTTTTTTAATTCAAAAAGTCTCGACGATTTACTAACAACATTTTTTTTTTTTTGTAAAAAGACTTCTTCTAACAAAATAATCTTTGCCATCTCCCCCCCCCCCGGAAAGATACTCTGCATCTACATTTCTTTAACTAGTACCACCTTGTGAACCAACATGCCTTCATGTTCGAAATTCAGATCCAGATGCAGATGGAAACGAAGATCGAGATCAAGGGGCATTTGAGTAGTAACCCATCAAATAAAAGATCTTAGCTATCAAATTATCCCTCTTAAAAAGCCCTTTATTCATCAGATCAATGGACAAAGAAACCTCACAGGAGATAGTCAAAACTCATTACCTTCCCACTGTAAGAGACTAGCAATCCTTTTCAGGAACTCAGTTTGCTTATTCAGAATATCATTTGGTCTAAAAGATGTTTCAACCTTTCCCAGAAGATTGGTCTCCAGTCTCCTGTTAGTCACTGTCTGGATTTTTATGAGAATTGTATTAACTCAATTCTAGTATAGATTATCACAATTAGGGCTGTAAATGGAGCAGAAAGTGGTATATCCGAATTCGTATCTGATTATATATTCAGATATCCGAATCCGAATAAATATCTAATGGATAGTGAAATATAATATCCGTATCCAACTTCGATTAAAATATCCGGATTCGGATAATATCTAATTATTTAAAAAAAATATAAATTAATATTTAAAAATATAAAAATTTTTATCTAAAAAATATATTTTAAAGGTTATATTAATTTTATAAATTTAAAATGCATTATTAATATATATTATATAATCAAAAGAATTTTTATCAGATAGGATATACCAGTGTCTGAATTCGTGTCTGAATTCGTATCCGATAATAAACGGATAGTGATTTTACTATCCAAATTCGCTCCACCTTATACTTATTCGGATAATTATCTGACTAATTCATATCCGATAATAAACGGATAGTGATTTTACTATCCGAATTCGCTCCGTCGGATACCTATTCAATTATCTGACTAAACAGATTCGGATATCGGATACGAATAATATCCGCATCCGTTTCCAGAACTAATCAGAACGTCATCATTCAGGTTTACCATCATCAGGCCAGTAATCAGTCATAAGAATATTTTTATTTTGGCTTTCCTCAACCCAGAACATGGCTTTCTATTTTGATTATGAACTATCAGAATCAGAGTTATTCCATTTTGGTTACCCATGCCATCAGAATTGGAACACTTGCCGTATATATCCTTTGGCTATTTTAATTCGAATGGGTCTTTCCAATTATCGGAGCAAGATATTTCCTTTTGGTGTGTGTTGCACTTTGACTCAACATTTTTGTTGGTTGTTATTTTCAATTATTAAACCCAAGACTCTTCCTGAACCAGAAAATCATCCTTATCATTCCCATAGTAACCAACTATAAAAAAGAAAAAGGAAAAGAAGATTAACTGTGCAAAAAGAGCAAAATCAATATAGAACAGCTGAGCTGTGTGCAAATGACCCATGCAAATGTGGTGCAGATTTTCTCTTTTGACATTCTTAAACAGTCAATGTCAACTTCTATGAGATCAATACACTATTTATGCTCCCTTTGGTTTAGGACTTGCAATCCAGTCCGCAACAATGATTTGTAGAATTTTCTTCTCTGCACAAAACCACACCAAACCCATAACATAGTCATAACCAATATAAATATGCTTGCTACTGTATGTGCCAAATTTTATGGTGTTTCAGATTGCCAGAGCACCGGCTTTTCCTGTAACTAATTCTACATATTCTGCAGTAAGAGTGCTGACAACCTCCAGGAACTATGTATTCGGATTCACGTCTAAGAAAGAGCTCTTTAGACCCTGCGGAAAACTTGCACTCCAGTTTGCTGTGACATGGGAGATGACCGCGGAAACCAGATTTTGAGGCAGACCAAGAAAACAACTCTGCTTGTAGATGACTGTATTTGTCTTCGTGATAAAAACACCTAGCAGAAAAGCAGCAAGATGCAAAGACCAGAGAAAATATGCTTCGGTAGATGGGAGAGAGAATACCAACCATTACCCCAGTGGGTCCAAAGGTATTTACTCCAATGAGCACAACATGGTCTCCATATGCCAATGAAATCTACAACCGCCTTTGAAATGTTCTTTTGCAAGATTATTCCCCTGGAAGAATCTTTCCTGTCTTGGATCATCACTATTAAATACTAACAGGCTCTATCAGGACATTTGCCGTGTTCATCTTTGGGGCATCCTATGAGTTTTTTGTCAAAAATTTTACCACCCATGTTTTCATTTTTGATTGCCACGAAAATGTTACAGCAGCAGTACATCTAGGAGTAATGCCTTCACTTCTGTGGGTTCCAGCAGATATTTTATTCTACCAATGAAACCATCCAACCAGATCATATGCAGATCGACCAAATAGGTAAGAATGAATACTTAATGTTATCTTATCCCTTCTAAATGTGTTCAATGTGGCACTGGCATGCTGCTGATAAACAGTCCTTCAGGATATATCTGAATGGTATGTTCAGTTTCCTTCTAACGTGAAACATGGGATTTGCGGCATTGAATGCTAGAAGATAACTGATCGGGTAGTAATTTGACCAGCAGGTCTGTCCATGACAAAGACGAGAGTGATATGTTACCTTTAAAGATTAGAAAAGGGCATCATCTCCCTCAGCAGCAGCATCATTCATGTGAATATTTCGGTTCTGCCAGCTTGGTTACTTAAGAATGTGGTAACCCACAATGCCAACAAAGCTCTAAAACAAATGTTCAGAGATAAACAGGCGGGCACAGGTCTGTCCAGACAAAGTCGAGAGTTATATGTTACCTTTAAAGTTTAGAAAAGCCATCATCTCCCTCAGCAGCAGCATCATTCATGTGAATAATTTGGTTCTGCCAGCTTGGTTACTTAAGAATGCGGTAACCCACAATGCCAAAAAAGCTCTAAAACAAATGTTCAGAGATAACAGGTAAAAATAGATTAAGTTCAACTAAAGCCTAAAACAGAACAAAGAAAAGTTGTAACGATGAAATTATACCTACCTCAACCCTTTTTTCCTCTAAACAAACTGATGATAGGGGGATGTTATAGTCTCAAACGAGCTGTGAGATAGCAAAAGAGAGTTTCACCCATGACATTTTTACTTGAGACTCCAAAAAGCACATTCAGAAAAAATGTGAGACAGAAAAGGTCTACCTCTTTTGGTTTCAAAGCATAGTCATCTATATACACTATCCATTAATATGGTCGAACTGGACTTCTCGATGACCTCCTGCGTCCATGCCTAACAGGGGAACGTGACCTTCTCTCCCAACTTCTCTCTATGTTCCCATTACGGTCACGGTACCTGTCCCTCCCCACCTCTCTTCCGTTCCTGTAATGGTTGTGATTCCTGTCCATTCCCCTCCCTCCATCCCAGCTTCCTCTGCCACTCCACTCTCGGGACCTTTCTCGGCCCCCGTCTCGTTCTCGGTGTCGATCTCGCTCCCTATCTTGATTCCGATCATGATACCTATCTCTCTCCCTCGAGTTACTTCTTCCTCTATTCTCATTTTCTTTGTCCCTCTGCTTTATCTGTTCTGCTGCTTTCTCCCGTGTTAGTCTTTCCTCTTCCCTCACTTTCTCCTTAGCTTCCTGTAAATTAAAATTTCATGTTCTTTATCGACCAAAATAAGATAAAGCTAATTTCAAGATGCAGGTCATCAATGGAATAGACATTTACCTTGTACTCGCTGATGAAATCCCGGACCATGCCATAACCAATATGCTGCTTGCCTGTCACATGAGACTGTGTCCTCTCAGCAGCATCATTTGCTACCAGGAAAGAACCACAGGTCTCGCACAATGCCATCTTTTTCTCCTGTGTAAGCATCAACAATTTGTCGTTCTGTGGTTGTTGAGTCAAGGTTGTCTTCTCGGCATTAAGCATCTCTACCTGTGAAAGGGATGTACCCAGATTGTCCAAATAAAGTCCCGTAAAATGGATGAACAAAAGAATGTACAGTAATAGACATCATCGTAGTACCTTCCTCATAAGCGCCTCGGCTTCATCCACCTTGCCAGCTTCACCAAGAGTCTCCGCTTGCTCCAGCAGGTTCTTTATCTTTTCCTCCAGCACAGATAGCTGCTCAGATTTGTCGGTTGAGATCGGAGCAGCAGGTGTAACTTCCACCTCTTGAGCCAGGCGTTCCCGACCACGCCTAACTCTTCTATCCAAGTCTATCACCTGCAGTAGAATAAGGAGTAATGATTGAAAAAAGGACAAAAATCACAGGACCATCATCATCAGCAACTAAGAGGAAGCTGTGAAATATGGAACCCACCAGTCTCTCGCAAAACTGAGCAAGTTCAGCTTCAAACCTGGGTACATAGGAGTCGTGTCTCGGAGACTTCTCAAAACTAAAACCAGCAATAAAAAAAACTCTCATCAAGACCAGATTACCATGAAAGAAATACAGCATATTATATCTCCAAAATAATGAATAATGTGTTGGATACATGATGTGAGAAGTTGGCTAAGACAATTAATGACTCACCATGATGACCCACATGTACACATACACAAAAATGGAAAAAAGTGTGCACCATTTGGTATCATTATCTCAGTTGGGACTTCTCGTTTAGAGTAAGGGCCAAAAGCTAAAACATCATCCTAAAATATGTCTTGAAATTTTCAGATATATCCAATAGAAGTAAATAATGAAGACCAGAACAAACCGAAAACTAAAAAGTCTATTTACAGAAAAAAATGAAGAAAAAAATATATGTTTAGTAAGATATAACTGGTACTATGAAAGGATTCATGTCTATCAGAGAAGCACAACCCCAAAAGTTGAGGGTATGACCATCAATAATAAACAGCAACTATGATTTATGTCAGAAAATGAGACTACCCAAGTCACATTTTTTTTTTATTGGTAGATCACCAAATAAATAAGTTCAAAATGCAACAGAGAACAAGATACGAAAAAGAAAACAATCTAGAATATAAACCAAGTTCATCATGCCAGGGACTTCTATTTTTTTATATGATAACCAAGGATTAAAAATATGGTTTCGGGGGATGTATCGGTCCGAACAGAAACCTATACGTATCGGTATCGGATGACACATATAATTTTTTCTTTTTTAATACAAAAATAAAAAAATCAAATTAAATTAAAAAAAAATCAAATGAGTCATAAGAACCAAATATAAAGTAATGGGAAGTGACACAAAAACAAAGTAGTAAACACAATTACAATTACATAATGAATGAAAACATAAATAACTAATAAACGATACATATTACCCATTTCGTATCGGTATAATTATTGTACAGGGGACTACCGATACCTATACATATCGCCCGTTTCGTATTGGTTTCGGTGATTTTTATTTCCATGGTGATAACTCAATATATAAAAACCCAAACGAAGCAAGAACACGGAAAATTCACACAAGAGTCTAAAAAGACAATCCACGAGAACCAAAAAGGAGAATGCATACAATGAAAAGAGAAATCAAAGCCAGCAAAATACAACTTAGCCCGAACAAGTCCCCAAAGAGAGCAGAGGCTTTAAGGAATTTGGGAGGCCCAAGAGAATGAGGTATTCCCTCAGGAAAACAAACTGAAACCTCAAAACAGTAGAAGCCCCTGATGCTACTCCAAAAACAAGTCACGGCTCAACATCGCTATTGATCTCTAATCTATTATCAGGACACTCCCCGGTATATCGCTGAAATCAAGGAGGTAGTCACGCAAGAGCCCACCCTTGCTTGAATCCTATTGATAATAGGGGGGATGCTAAGGCTTTGACTTTTGAAAATCCTGTTATTCCTCTCTTCCCATATAGACCACAACACCATGTGTCATGTGCATTTCCACAAAACTTCCCCCAAAGGGTTCAAGGAGTTCACCCTCCACTGCTGCAACAACTCCATAGTGTCAAGAGAGCAAACCCATGTGAGACCATTGACGCTCAAAAAGTGATACCATATAGCATAAGTGACCCTACAATGGATAAATAGATGGCCAGCTTAACTTGTTGTCCTACATGCACATAATACAAATGGGAAGGGGTGGCACGCACTACTCCGGCCTAACAATTTCTCTTTGATAGCACTACGAAACATGAGATCAAAAGTGATTTGAGAGAATCTAGGAGCTAGACGATAAAAAACTGAGTTAGGTTGGACATGTTTAACACATACCAATGACGGTATCAATGGGCAGTGAGAAGGGGTGAGTTAGTGTACGTTAAAGGTCTTATAAGGACAAAGAAAGTCTAAAAATGACATTGATGGAGATACTGCAGAAAGATTTTATAGCGCATGCTATAACCGAACTCATGGCTTTTAATAGATTTTGAATGACAAAATGAAATTCATGTTTTTGATCAAAACATTTGGAGTAAGGCACTGATGATAATGATGATGAGCGATTCTCGTATAAATTTAACATTCATTCACTGAATGATGAATCAACAATATGTCGATTTGCTTTCCTAATCAAATGTGAATGCCATCATTTTTTTAAAGTACAAAAGAATCAAGTACATATGAATATCAGTTTGGTACAAATTTCAAGCTTTCGTGAATCAATTTAACTCAAAGAGGGAATTTTGCAAAGAATACAACTAAAAAGCATAGAAACCTACACTTATATTTGCATGCTGTATCCAATGTCTCAATAACTATGGAACTGAATCATTTCCACAAACCCATACAATCAAAGAAAGAAAGACAAATCTAACCAAAATGGTCACTAACTATAATAAGTTATTAACAACACACTATCAGCTAATAGCCTATTAGGATCTAAAGATAGATTGGTCACCTTTTGACTGCACAAGTGGTCATTGCTCTTCAAAAGAACTGTGTCAAGACCTGTCATTGATCATTTTGTACCTGAATCTTACCATTAAGACAAGACTGCAGTCTCAAAGATGATCTCCTCTTAAATTTAAGATGAAGAAACTAGTGACATCAATGAACTGTACCACTCACAGAGTAGTGAAATATGTTTGATAATATAATATTTTCTACGAAATCAATATCTTGGGTTTTTTAAGAAAACAAAGGTCGTGAGTTCTAACTATACTCAGTACTTCAGATATATGTGCGGTCAACATTCCAAAAAGAAAAAGGAAGAAGATGAATGAGTTGAGACCTAATGAAAGGAAATAGCCCATGGAATCTACTCGATACATCGGAAGGGAAATGATATCCTCCCTTCTGTGCAAGGATCTGATCGGGAAGCTTTGGACCAGTTACCTCAAAGGACAAAAACCTGCAACAGCCAGAACTCCAAATATCTTATTTAGCATACCACGCCTGTAACTCATATTTAGGTGCCATCCTACACCACACATGTAAAGCAGGTAACTTACACCAAAAAATGTCTTTCAGCATAAACAAATCAATGATCATTAAGAGCTAGAGAAGCCATCTTGATCATTAAAAGGTGTGGTTCACAAGCTAACGACTATAAAATTTGACAAGTATATCTGTTTACTTATTATGCGGAACTCCTCAACCCAAGTATAGAAACAATCCTAGAATCACAATTCAAGCAATTCCTTCAAGATACAACTTCACAACAGAAAGCAACCATACATAATCCATATATTACCTTTCTTTCAGCTTTTGATCATGAATTCTAGGACACGGTCCTGATGCAACACCAATAATGGTGAAAATTAGAACTTCGAAACAGTATACAAAATAAAGGAAAAGTTCAAAAGGCAGCAATTTAAACGCACCGAGATCACTCCGAGTATTCACGAACAGATCGTGTGGGCAAAACCGAACCATATAGAATCCGCAAACCTCCTTATCATCCCAGCAAATTTCCTTATACCCCTTTTTCTCCTCTTCAGTAAGATCACGTGCTACCACCACCAAATCCAAACAATACAAATTAAGCAAAAATTCAAAATTTTTCCATGAATACCAAATTCAAGTCCCAGTTTTTTTTTTTTCCTTTTATCTTTTTCCTTCCGGTTGGGGTTTGAAGATAATGCAAATTCATTAGCTGATCCAATTCCCAGAAACTCAACCACATAAAAAAGAAAAACGAAAATAAAGGCAAAGAATAGAGAGAATTAGAGAATAGAGATACCTGCACCCATGAGTTCGTCTAGCAGAGCTCTCTGAGCATCCATGACTACTCCGAAACTTATCTGAATTCTGAACAAAGTTCTTTAGAGGGTTTGGATGAATAGATTTGAAGTAAAATCCCTAATCTGCAACAAGTAGGGAAATAGAAAACCTGAAAATCAGGGGGAAAAACCTCGCAAAAATAATCAAGAACTGGAAAGTGGAAGAAATTTCGTGTTCTTTAGGGTTTTGAACGAAATTATCCTATCCGATGAGTATTTAATAGGAGGCTAAAGAGGATTTGGTATTAGCGTTCTCTTTTTATTTGGAGCAGTGATTAACGAACCCCGGGTCCGCTGCTTAACTCATGGCCATGTCTTCGTATCCCTTTTAAGGGAATCAAGCCGGCCAAGCTCAGCCCAAAGTTCAAAACTTTACCTCAAGCTCAGTCCATAATATTGGATTTCGGGCTGGCCCAAAGTAGCTGAGTGGGCTGAGTTAGGGTTTAATTCGGGCTTACCCAAATTAAGCAGCTTGTAGGCTCATAGGCTCAGTTCGGGCCGAATTCGGGCTGAGTTCTTCTGTTGTTACTTGTTTAACTTAATTTCTTTTAAACACCTACATGCAATGCATAAGAACTTGATTAATAAACAAATTTCTCGTTTAGTAAAATTAGGGAGTTACTGTTCCTTATACCTAATTCTTTTAACTAGTAATCAACTTTTGGAGGTGTTTGTCCAACAATAAAACTAGTTCCAAAACCCTTGATAAACAAAGCTAGGATTATTTTATTTTAAAAAAATACTACTAATAACATTCTTAGATAGTAAACACAAAAATAGTTTCACCATGTAAATTGAATGAGAATTCGATTAGGTAGTGAGCTTTCTCTATCTACATATACTATATATAAAAGTATAAAATATCTTTAGTTCGGCCCGGGTTGAATTCGGGCTGAGCTAAGGGCAGCCTAAGCTCGGCCCAATATTTACTTCGGCCCTATATTCTTGTCCAAACTCGGCCTATCCCAAAATAAGGAAGGTCACCCAAACTTTGGGCCAACAGACTTTGGGCTAGCCCAACCCAATTGCCACCCCTACTTTTAACACACATTTAACCCTGGTTAAGCTTAACTAAATTAAAGTTAAGATTTTTTTTTCTAAAAATCAAGGTTGGCTTGCTTAACCTAAGGGAGAGTGAATCTTAACCATAGTTAATGAGAATTAAAAAATTGGGGCGTGGATCAATGAGGACCGGCCATTTCGTTACATAATGGCAACTGAGGGTAAGCTAAGCATTTTCCTTTTAATTGTTACTTTTTTTTTTGGGGGGTGAAATGTTATCATCTAACTATAACACACATGACTAAACTCACACACACAGTAGACCTAAGGTAGTCGCTAAGGTGCCATAATTTTTGGGTGACATGTTATCATCTAACTCTAACACACACACTAAACTCACACACACAGCCAGACCTAAGGTACTGCTAAGGTGCCATAAGAGTAAGTCCAAGCAACCACTCCAAAAGGGCCTATCTTAAGGAGGGTTGATGACCCCTTATACACCCCAGCGAAAATTAACTTATCCTTTGAAAATTTTGTTTCCTTAAAAGTTAAAAGAAACCCTAAAACCTGTGTTGTACCCACCTTGAGAGTTTGAAAAAAAAAGTGAACTTCAAGGGCTAACACTCCTCTAATTCAATAATTCACTTTTAACCCCCATTTAACCTTGATTATTAAGCAACTAAATTAAAGTTAAGATTTTTTTTCTTCCAAAAATCAAGGTTGGATTGCTTAATCCTAGGAATGAGTCAATCTTGACTACAGCTGATGAGTGTTAAAAAGTGGGGGCGTGGATCAATGAGGACTGGTCATTTTGTTACATAATGGCAACCATTGGTAAGCTAAGCATTTTCCAATTCGAGCAGCGATTAGCAGACCTGTGGTTCCGTTACTAAAGTTACCTCCCATTCCTCGTGTCTCTTTGAACCCCATTTACCCCTGGTTAAGGTTAAATAAATTAAAGTTAAGATTTTTTATTTTTAAAAGATTGCTTAACCCTAGGGGTGAGTGAATCTTAACCACAATTGGTGAGTGTTAAAAAATGGGGAGTAGATCATCAATGAGGGCTAGCCATATCCTTAAATAAAAGCAACCACGGATAAACTAAGCATCTTCCAAAGAAATATTTTCTCGATTTCTCTAAGAAAGTCATTTTTCGTGCCAAGAGAGATAAGAAGTATTGTGATAGGTGTCTAGTATGACAATAAAGAAGTAACCCTGGCCTCGTGGGTGTAGTCTAGTGGTTGAAGGATGAACTATTGGCGAATTGTGAACTGTAAACTCGGAGGTCTCGAGATCGAATCTAGCTCACCTTAGTATCAGATGTATGGGTTGGGGGTTTATCTATTCATTACGTGAGACTAGTATGAGTCTAAGCCCAGGATACCCACGTTTACCAAAAAAAAGAAATGCAAAAGTACTATTGACACATCTAACGGGTGTGCTGCTAAACCATTTTGTATGAGACCCAAAACGAGGAAGCGATCCGTAGAACTGACCCAAGGACCCAATCTAAATAAGTTGTACTAGATATATATTCTTAGTTAGAAAAGAGTCTTTATTATTATAATGCGAGAGGGAGGTGTAGCCTGATTTTTCTAAAATTCCTAAACTACCCTTACATAAAACAAAATTTTGATTTAATGTTGTACTTTAATGTGTTAATGTTTTACTGTAATTCCCAAACTACCCTTTATCTAGTTAAATAATAGAATCACAGCCAATTGCGATTGAACTCGGGGAGAGTTCAATCACACCCGTGGGTTAACACGCGTCCCTTTTAACTCCTATTAACTGTGGGTAACTCCTTCTCCTCACTCTCACATACATCACACGTGCCACCTGGCAGTTAAAGATAATGCTGGAAGTAAATGATGTAACAAGTTGTAATTCCTTTCTTTTGAGAATAGTGATTTATCCGTGGATGTAGACGCACAACACCAAACCACAAATTTGTTGCATATTGGTGTAATTTGATTTTCTTTTTATTCATTTGATTTTTTTACAAGAAACTTCAAATGAAAAAAATAAAACTACAAGTGGATAAGTGATTCATGCTCCCATAGTCCCATGAGCCTTGAACATAATGCATGATCCCACAGTGATTAAGATGATCTATCTTGAAAATCTTATCAATTAAGCACAACAATCAAAATGAAGGCCTTGACACTTAGGAATCAGCATCTTCCATATTCAAGGGAATGTGCATCTCTTCCAATTGCTTGAGAAGAAAATTACATTCCCCCCCCCCCCCCCCCCCCCCCCTCCCCGAAGGGGAGTATTGGTTAAAAAGAAATTGGGAGCCTCCCATACTGCGTTTGACAAGGGGTATTGTCGGGAAATACACATACTAATAGTTTGTCTGCCTTGTATATTTTCCTAAGTACAAGAACATTTTGGGTGGCTTTGGATATCTTTCAAACCAAGCCCCTTTCATTGAGCTATGGCGAGGTGTGCCCCTCATTTGATAGAAGTCTTGTCGTAGCCTTGGGATCAAGAGGGGAAACTTCCTCTTTAATGTGTCAAGGAAGAGGCTCAATAACTATTTATAAACACTAACAACACGGTGTGTTGTCTATGTGTTTATCATTTACCAAAAAAAAGTAGATAAACGATTCCTGATTTTATTAAAAAGAGGGAAGAAAAAAATAATATTGGCATTCCACTTGAACATGGTTTACATGTTATTTTTCTCTGACACCATTATTGAAAGAGAAAGTAAAAAATGTATAATTAAGAAAACTTATATGAATATAATTAATAAAATATACAGATTATCTCTAATTTAATGAGAAGCCTCCTAATGTTGGAAATTCCTAAAAAAAACCCCTAATCTGATTTTTGTCAATTTTCAAACTACCCTAATATACAAACCTTACAAATCTTCCTTCATTTAATATTTTATTTAATTTCCAATCTACCCATTTCTCATCTACAATCTACCAAACTACCCCTTTCTCAAACAGTAGTCTAATTTTTGATAAATTATCAAACTACCTCTTTCTCATCTACAATCTATTTAAAGTTATAAATTCTCAAACTACCCTTAAGACAAAACCTTGATTTAATGTTTTACTTAATTCCCAATCTACCCTTTTCTCATCTACACCTTTTGACACTCCTTAACTGTGGTTAAAATTCACCCAACTCAAACTACCCTTTTCTCATTAATTGCACTCGTAAGTTAACACGTGTCCCTTTTGACACTCCTTAACGGTAGTTAAAATTCACTCACCTCTAGGGTTCCCCAGCTGCTCTCCTCCACCCCTCTCTCTAATGTGCATCGGATTGTACACACGTGCAACACGCGTGCCTTCCGTTAGTAAAAATAATAAAATTAAATTCTATGTAACAAATTACAAAAAGTAACAATTTCACGATTCCATTTACAGGCATTGCAAGACAAAAAACCTTCCTCACCTTCATCACTGCCAATCTCCCACCCTCCTCTCTCCTTCAGACGTTTTCGGATTATTTCATTACTATCGCAAGGGTTTGTACAACGCATGAGTTCTCCTTCACGATATAGATAATTGTTAATCCACATTTGACGCATTGTGACTTTCGATTTCTTGCGGCACTCTTGGACTACATTGCATCTTGAATTTGAGCTCTTTATTGTGTTTAGAACTTCTAGGCCCTGTCGTCTTGATTGGTCGCTGCTGTCACATAATAAGATTATACCTAGAACGTATGATGCTTCCATATATCCCAAGTTTGCTGCTTTTTTCAGAAAATCAAGCCCATGTTTAACTCTCGTCAAACTAAAGTATTCAATCTGAAAAGAAAATTACAAATGGTAAATAACATTTTCCATCTTTACCTTGTAAATCTATTTCTTCAATGTTTTTGGACTTCTTTTATTGACCATGCATATACTAATGCATAGCACCAATCATATAGTTTGGATTCGAGTAAAGGTTGAGCACCACTAGTGTGGTTGGAGGGTTCTAAACCGGAGCCCGAACCAATTAATGGAAGAAGTTGAAATAAACACACCCTAACACTACCCAACTATAAATTAATGGGCTGAGGGAACCCAACCGGGAGGGCAATTTTAAAACTCATCCTAACCCATGAAAATGTGGGCGGGTTGATGGTTTGGGTAAGCCCATTTGACGACCAGAACCATTATAAATCACATTTGTTCTTCAAATTTCTTTGCATGGAAGGGAGACAATAATGGTAGTTAATTCATACATGAGAAAAGGGCGCTTCATCTAAATGGACATGTTTTGTATTTTTATTACCTAAAAGGGCATACTTTTGACATATTTATCAAATAGGGCATCATTTATATTTTTATTACTAGAAAGGGCATGCATTTGACATATTTACCCTTAAGCTATGCATATAAAAACCAAAAACAATAAGGGTAAAATTGGAATGCATACCCTCTTTGGTAATTTTTTTCAAATCATGTCTTAAGCATATAACCATTCACTTACCTTATTCAACTTTTTTTTTAAAAAATATATAAGAAAGTATCACAACATACTTTTTTTTTTTTGAACTAGAGCTTACCATTCCTCTCTTGTATAAGGCCTCTGGATTTCCATTATCCTCACAGCGTCTGAAGAAGGAAGAAGCTTCACTACTTTTACGCCATATAAAAGGCAACCTTACGTGCCGAAGGACGTGATTATTTTCTGCTACTCTGTGAAAGACCTTGCAGCTAAAGACATCCATCATCATAAAATTAACATTGAATAATGAACAAAACATGAACACAAAAAAAAGAAACGAAAAATCAGCTCAGTATTGTTTACCTTAATTTAGCATTTAAGAGATCCGTGAGTGAGGAGGAAGCAACCCGAGCTAAGATTTCTGTCACCAAATCATCGGGGAGACTTTTAATGGTGGGACCAAGCTTTCTGGTGTTGGCACTTCTTCTTCTTCCTCTTCTTTTCATTGGCTTTGACCGACCCATGCATTTGAAAAAAACAAAGAAAGGGAGAACAGTAGAGCTGAAAGGAGATTAAAAGAAGAGAGAAAGGAGAAAGAGAGTTTGCTTTGATCAATCAGGTTGCTCCTTGATTCAATATATCACCGTAGATGATTTGGCTCCATAATTAAAAGGCTCCAACGTTGCTAACTGCTAACTTTAAAGGCTGATGTTGCATGCACCGGGCTTTCTAGTTTTTAGTGTGGGCAATTTGGTCATTATATGGGAATATAATCAAATTACAATCGTAAGCATATTTCCTAAGCATCATGCAAGGAGGAGTGCTAGCCCTATTCTCCGTCAACCTTTACTCTCACTTTCCACGGATCACCTATCCATTTTATTGTGATTAAAACACTTTTCAAAAATATAAAACAAAAAAAATAAAATTATAATATAAAATTATAATAATAATAAATGATGGGTAGAGAATAAGAGTATGAATTAACCGAGAGTAAGCTAGCATTCCTCTCAGGCAAAAACGTTGTGTTTGTGACTTTGTGTCCTTTGCTGTAAAGGATAATGCTAGAAACTTTCTTGACTTAAGATCTTCTCCGGTGGAAGCTGGCGGGGAATCCACCAGCACCACCAAATGAAGTGCCACATACCCCTGTTGTTGCATGTGTGGAACTTTAAGCCACGTGCATAAGGGGGGACACGCGCCCTTCATTTGGTGGTGCTGGCGGTCTCACCTCGCGCCAACTTCCACAGGAGAAGATCCTACGTCTACTTTCTTCGTTAACACACTCTTGAGTCCACAGACGTGTCTTTCTCTTATTAAACGATAGTAACACATGGTTTTTGTTTGAAACAATCATATTTAAAAGAAAATGTAACTAGTATTACCCTCGTGTAAAAAGCAAAAATTAATACATTTAATGCTATTTGGCAAGGCTTCGAAATTTCTCTGGCGGAAGCCCGGGGTGGGTGCTTGGGCGTCCACACTAGGGATGTCAACGAGCCGAGCTGGGCATTGCTCAGGCTAAGCTCGTTGGATTTTTGATGTTGCTCAGGTTTAGCTTGAGCTCGAAAAGGTCAGTTCGGGCTCGACTCATCCACGAATCGAGCTCAAGCCGGCTCGTTAAGTTATAATTTTTTTAAAAAAAATGTATAGTGGGGGACGATATTCTAACAATTAAAGGATTAAATGCTGGGATACAATTAAAAAAATTGTATAGTGGGGGACAATATTCTAACAATTAAATGATTAAATGCTGGGGTACAAAGAAAATGGAAAGATAAAATAGTGCTTTCACTAACCTGATGAATATTTAATGTTTTTAATTAAAAAAAACTTATTTGATTTTCTTATACTTTTCAATGTAAAACTCAATATTGACAGAGGTATAACTGTACATGGGTATTCGTCGAATTAGTCGAGTCGAGCTGAGCTGAGCTATCTCTTACTCGAGGTCGGCTCGTTATCTTAAACGAGCTCACTCATTTGGCTCGGCTCGGCTCGGCTTCGATGAGCTTTTTAATCCAACTCAAACTCGACTCATTTCGAGTCAAGTCGAGCTAGCTCGTGAGCTAGCCCAACTCATTGACAGCCCTAGTTCATACATCATTAGATGTGTGGTGATAAAATAGGGGAGAAGAATTCATTTTCTCCCAATGATTTTGACTCCTCCCCACTTGATATTTCTTCCTATTTTATGACCACATGTCTAATCATGTTTGGACGTCTGAGCGCCCACCAGAGAAAATCCGAAGCCATTTGGTAAAAACCATTGGCTTGTCCCAGGATTGTGTCTGACCTTTGGGGTGGATTCTAGGATAGAGTCCCTCTCGAAGGTGCGATGGCTGTAATATCCTATAATATCCATCATATTCCAAGCTTCAAATGCTAACCGTATGACTTTCATGCTGTTATACAATGTGTTATGTTGATCACTCCTGCCAAGACCACGCGATGCGGAGGTCTTGAGTTTGATTATCTTCCTCTTGTTGCCACATTTCCTTACTTATTTGGTGCTAGGCTGCTTAGTGGTTTGGGGGTTTGCATAGGCCTGAGGGATTAGTTGGATGCTGTAAGAGGCCTAGACATCCTCGTCACCTAAATAAAATAAAATAAATAAAAAGATATTAGAAATGAAAATTAATTCAGGCGTCTCACCCCCTTAAAATTTGGCACATGTCCTCTTTTAACTCTATTTTACTTGTGGTTAAGATTTACTAACTTTTAGAGTTAAAGAATTTAACCTTAGTTTGTAAAGAAAAAATACTAACGTTTAACTTATTGGAGTTCAAGGGTAATTAAAGGGGTTTGGTGAAGGTGAAACGCCTCGCCTACAAGAGTTAAAACATCTTAACTAGAGTTCAAGGACAGTTAAAGGGTTTTGTGACGCTTCTAGTAACTATGAGTGGATTATTCCTCATTTGAAATTAAGCAGGATTTTCCCAAGCTATGCCGTCTGTAGACATATACGACCTGTCAATTTCTCGTACAAAACTTCTCAAAAGCATTTTAGTAGAGAATAAAACGTGATAAATAGAAAACAGAATCGAATCACCTTACGATAGAGTAATTGGAAAGGACATTGCTAACCCCATTAGGGCCGAGACCACCCTCTTAGAGCATGAGATTTCAGGTAGGGCCCATTTCACATGATAAGCCTACTTGAAATCCCATACACTTAGAGCATGGTCTCGGCCTATGGGAGTCTCCGAAGCTTTATCCAATTGGAAACCATTTTCAAGAAGACGCGCTCTGAAAAATCATGAGACGCCCATATTAGATTTGAGGACATTATTTTCCATTTATTAGCATTTTATGATTTCTTTAAGGAGAATGATGTTCCGCACGCCTCCATAGACTGTCACGTGTCTCTTTTAACACCTATAAACTGTGATCAAAAATCACTCATACCTAAGGTTCATTTGTCTAACCTTGATTTTTAGAAAAATATTAACCTAACATTAATTAAGCTTAATAATGATTAAGAGAGGAAAAAAAGACATGTGGCGGGCTATAAGTGCACACATGTTCCGTTGGGCAAGACACGCAAAGTATCACGAGTCTTCGCTCTATACCCAATCTATTATTTTTATGATGAGATTAAGGGTCCGTTTGGAAACTCTATTCTTAAAAATAAGCTCTAAAAAATAAGTTCTTAAAATTTCAGAATTTGATCGTTTGATAACAGTCTGAAAAAATCATCTTAAATTTTTCTAAATCCTCTAATTGCGATCAATCCCAAATCATCTTAAATTTTTCTAAATCCTCTAATTGCGATCAATCCCATGACCGACTTCTCCCTTGGATCAACCAACTGAAATAAATTCCGGCAATCATATCCTCGTCCATAAACTAGTGTAACCTCCATCTCATTATGATTGTGTAGATAATTTCACAAATGTCACAAATGAATGAATTATGAACGAAATGAAAGAAGAAATACACTGCAAAAGTTCAATAAGTTACAAGAAAAAACTCATTCACATACAGGTTTAATTAGATTTCATCCTCTCTAGTGCACTCTAAAATTTCTGATTACTTGAGCTCCTTTGCATCATGCCTTCTTAATCTTGTAGTTGGAGGAGAAGATGAGAGGATGAGTGGCGGAGAAGAAGAACCAGATGGAAGGATGAGGGGACAGAGAAGAACTCGACGCTGGCAGCTCTAACTGTGGTGAAACCCTTTTTCGATGGCCCATGAGAGGAGAACATCAGGTGGCTCTAATTGACTTGAAACCCTTTTTCAAAAACCAATAAAATGAGAAGATCAAGATAGCAGAGGGAGAAAAGAAATGAGGGTTTCTTGAGGAGGAGAGCAACAAGAGAACGGAGCGAGAAAATAAAAGAACGATTCTTGATGGTTTTAGGTTTTATAATGAAGGACAAAATGGGTACCATGCAAAATATTTAATGGTAAAATCGTCCAAAACATCCGACAATTTTTTGACGCCGATCCTCTACTCTTTAGACCTTAAAAATAAGTAAAGGTTTTACCTCTAAATCTAAAGTTTTTAGAGGTATAATTAAAGTTTATCAAATGGTCTAAAATCCATAAGCTCTAATGTGTAAATAAGCTCTAATAATTTAGACTTACCAAACACCACCTATAATGGAGCAACCAAACTAATGGAGCAACCCAAAATATGCCTTGACAGATATTTTGAGAATTATAATAAAAAAAGTGTAATTTGATTGAAATACCATTATTTATTTCAAATAAGACCTATCATAAGACATTTTGAATTGATCCAGCTATCTCTTCAACTAAAACTGTTTTTTTTTGTTTTGTTTTGGTGTAGGCACCATTTATCTTACGTTATTAAGTCAGATGTTAGCTTGTGCATTGGAGTTCTTGCAACTCATACCCTTGGGGGATTGGATCCCCTGGCCTCCCTCCATTGAAGGCTGTGGCAGGGTGTAACTAAAACTCTTGTTCATACTTGATCTCAATTATGATCTGTTGATGACAATTCACGACTGTCCAATATATGCCACGTTGCATGAACGGTTAGGATGGATTGCAATTTGCACTTTTGGTTGTAACAGACTGAAGGGGGAAAAATACTGGAAGAGACACGCGTCAGCTGCAACTGTTCACACTCTGGTTAACTGGTGGAAGGTAGAAGTTGAAGGGTGTGATACCCTGACCTATACTCCGATGATAAAGTAAGTAGGTGGAGAAGATGATGAACAGTAAGGCAAACAGTAGCACTGAAAAATATATGCGTCTTTCGATCCTTTTAACACTGAAATTCTCGGGGTATTTATAGGTTAACCTTGGTATGGCCATAGATGACCATAGATGCCCATACCACGTGCCTTGCACTCATTACCAAATATGTCAGTAAAATCTGCCACCTGTTGCATCACACGTGAAGGCCTACCATTAGTTCAGTCGGTTGGGTCTGACAGAACACATAAGTGACCTGCATTAAATGCCAAGGCAGTGCTTTCGGCCCACTTGTCAGAACAATCGATCGCCTCCTGATTACTCCCTCCTGCGAGTTGGTCTCGTTGTTGACTCAAGCTCGGGTACGTTGTATATGTCTTAAAATATGACCTGGACATCCTTATCTGAGTTACAACAGACTTGTTGTTTAATTAACACCGAAAACGTTGTTGAGAATACAACGTTTACGTTGTGCACAAGACAACGAACACGTTGTCAAAACCACAACGAGAACGTTGTTCGCAAGACCACGGATACATCGTAATTTATACAACGTGAACGCTATGCATCAGACAATGTTTATCATTCTATTTTAAGCACGTGATTTAAACACATGTCCACGTGTCACTTTCGTGTACAAAACAATAAAAGCCACCTCGTTCCCCAACGTTAATTAGTTTTACGAATTTTATCCCTTACAATTTACCCCTTTATGAGGCTTAGAACGTAGTTCGAAGTGTCATAAACGGACAAAAGAGCGACTGACCATACCTAACTCTTCTTCCAGAATCTGAATCGTTGCGTGATTTACGTTGAGAAGATAGAACGCCCAAGTCAGCTGGTTTACGCGTGCGAACCGTCACGCCTCATTAATGCAAGACAGGCTGTCATTATTACCGTTTCGGAATTCAAAAGGCTTTATATCTCTGACGGTTACTCTCTTTACGTGAAACGTCGATCCTGCCACCACTCTTTCCGGCTTCGACACAGGTGTACGGCTCTGATGGAGGGTATTCTTGTCTTTTCATTTTTCTGAGGTATCTATAAAAATCCCTCTGGGTTGCTTCGTTTCACTTATTTCGCCATTGAAGTACTGTTACTCTGCCTCATTTGCGTCTCAAGCAAAAGTTCAAGCTCTCTTCAGGCTCTCCCGTTTTTCTCTTTATGGTACGCTCTTATTCCTTTTCTTACTGTCTTTATTGATTCTTCTTCTCTCTCTTTCTCTGCTTCTTTTTCTCCTTCTCTGTTGTCAGTCTGCCCAGTCTGCCCATCCTTTCTCCCGTACTGTTCTTTGTTCTGTTCTTCTCAATCCATGGCTGTCGAGACCCCCATAGAATCCATTATGCTAGGTGAAGATAGGGGCCAAACCGAAGATGAGGCTAGTTGCACTGGTAGTGCACCGTATGGTGCCTACATCGAGAAATCTTCCGCCCTACGCCAACAACAATTAGCATACCTTAACCATTTTAGGGAGCGTTTCGAGTTTCCTTCCCACGTCAACCTTCATTTCAAAAGGGAAGACGCCCATATTGACAAACGATCAGCCTGTATCGTTGTCTACCTCTCCCAACTCGAAGCTGGTCTTCGATTTCCTCTTCATCCCGTCTTGGTCGACGTCCTTTCCACTCTACACCTTGCCCCGGGGTAAATGCACCCCAGTTTCTACAAATATATGTCCATGATGATTAAATTCATCAAGGACGGATATCCTATAGAAGCTAGACACCTCTTCCACTTCTGCCACGCCGTCAGATGCCGAGGTACTGACGATGACCCTTTTAACTATTATTCCTGGAACAAGAAGCCGTTGTACCCAGACCTCGTTTCCGGCATCTTGGACAAAGAAAGAGGGTGGAAGGCAACTCCATTCGTTGTCTCTAGGGGCTGGAAGGCAGAAACTTCCACTGTGCCCAATGTTTTCCAAGATAAACCAGGTAACACAATACCGTTGCCCGTTGTACATTAATTCTTCTGTCTTTCTATCCCAACGTCCGTTGTCTATTACTTTTATTCGTCCTACTTACTTCCGTTGTCTCACACTTTTGTTTCTGCTCTTTGCAGTTGAAGGGAAGAAACTTCCGTTCAAAAAACTTGCGCCCGAAGAGGAAAGTCTTCTTACAAACATCAAGGGAGTACGAGGTGAGGAGTACATCTGGTGGACACCACTACCGTCTGATACTTAGAGTCTCTTCGGTAGCTCGAACCCGTCTTCACAAAGGCAACAAGGCACCTCCTCTTCCTCACTTGCAGTTGAGCCAAGCTCGGAAGAAGAAATGGTCGGCACCAACCCTCCTGCGCTGATCCGAAAGCCAAGGTCAGCTCGTCCTGCAACTGCGCTGCCCTCTCTTCCACCTCCTCCAAAGATAGTTCCCTCCACAACGGGAGCGGTACCTTCCGAGCCGAAACGGAAGATTCTCACCCAGGTCGAGTTCGAGGCCAGAAAGAAAAGAAAAGAGGAACAGCGCCGTGGGAAGGACAATGCACGTGCTGCCACTCCTTCTCCTTCTGCTCCTGCAACACACCAAGGAGCTAAGGCTGCAACGGGAACACCTGTAGCCAGTACAATACCTACTGCTACTCAAGCTGTGGCTGCCCCAATTGCTTCGAGCTCCGCTCTGGTCACCGTTGCCACAACAGAGACGACCACATCACGCCTGCCCATTGGAGCACCACCGTCAGAGGACATAGACTAGTCACCCGACTTCATGCGTTTCGGGAGGCCCACCATTAACGACTCGGTGCAGACCTCGGAGAAGGTTGCTGGGGCCTTGACCCACTCCATGAGGCTTCCCCAGGACATTGCTGATGCTGGCAAAATGTCCTTGCCCCAGGTCTCTTATGTAGCCTGCCAGTCCATGGCCTCGGTATGACTTCTGTTCTTCCTTCCCTATTTACTTGTTCAATTCTTGTTGTGATATACTGATATTCCTGATCTTTCGTACTTATAGCTGAACATCCTCCTCCATGAGTTATGCGATCGTAGTACCTACCACTACAATCACCTCAAAGACTCCATCAGCTATTGGCGAGGAAGGACTGAGGCGCTGGAGAGAACTCTGGCCGAGGATCGACTCAAGATTGAGTTCGACCTATCTCAAGCCCGAGCCGAAGTGATACGGGTGGAGGAGAAGTTCATTGCTGCCTTCAAGGGGCAAGAGAAGGCAGAAGGCGAAGCTCGAGCAGCCAAGGAGGGAGAAAAGAAAGTCAAGCAAGAAGTGGAGAACGCCGTTCTCCGAATTAGCGAGTTGGAGCTTGTCTCCCAGGCTCTGAGCAGACAACTAGAGGAAGCTGAGGCAGCGAGAGCGACGCTGATGGAGGAGCTCAAGGAAGCCAAAAAAGCTGAAGGGGCCATCGAGCAGACGGTGACCACGAGACTGCAACAACACTATCAGTCTCAGCTGGATACTCTTCTCGACAAGGACAGGGCAGAGACCGAGAAGGAGGTGATCAACATGCTCCGCCAACAAGGTCGTCTAAAGGAGGACAACGAGGAGGACATGACTACCTTCTCCGAGCTCCAGAGCAAGGATGTCATCGACCTCGACAACGAGACCGAAGTTGAAAGAGTTGAGAAGCCACACCCCCTTGAAGGTCCTGCACCTTTTCTAGCTGAACCATACTTTGAGCCAGCTGCTCCTGAAGCTCCTCCTATTGCCGAAGATCCTCCCATTGTCGTTGAAGCTACTGATGCTGCTGATGCTACCGTCTCTCCCCATGCTCCCGCTGCTGCTGCTGCCGACATTTGATTTCTTCTCTCCTTGTTTCTCTTTCTTGTTACTTGTAATGCATCATCTTTTTTCCCGTGTCATAGGGTTTTATGTACTTTACCCAGCAATGGGTTTCTTTAAATGAATGATCACTTTCTCTTTCTTTCCTTTACACCTTTCTTTAGTCTTTGTAGTGTAACTGGAATTTGCGGAGCTCGCAAACCGTATGCATACAAGAAAGAATATAACATGAGTGTATGGACATGATTTACGGCTTATAGAATCTGATATGAACATAATAGCTCACAACGTAGGTACTTGAGTATAAATATATGAGGCTTCTTCGTAATGATTGATGCACACATCGAACAAAGCACTCTAAATCATACACACAACGGAAAATAGAAATATGTCTAGATACATCGTTATGTAGTTTACTGTGAATGTAATCTGACAAATAAAATTTCATAAGATGAACATAATGTAACCCAGTTCAGAGACGCTTGCTCAGATAAATGTCATTAGGATAAGCCACTGGATTTGCTCAGATGACATCCTTAGGATAAGCCACTAGTATCTCGTTGTGAGTATGTTGTTCAAGCGAAATTTTATTTGAATTTACAAAACATTCACAATATTACACTGATGTTCCAGACAACGTATTGACGCAAAACTTCATAGCAGTATAATTTAAATGCTCACGTAATAACACTGAAAAACTCTTTATTGTAACAACTCATTTATTCACCACAGATTCTATTGAAAGAATTGCCTCAGGTTCATAATGTTCCAGGATTTTTGGATGAGATTACCTTGTAGATCTTTCAAGTAGCAAACGTCAGGACTCCCCAATCGTTCTACGATATAAGGTCATTCCCAATTAGGTCCCAACTTGCCACTGTTAATCTCTCTGGTATTCTGGAATACTTTTCGGAGAACGAGATCGCCAACTTGAAGGACCCTTCGCTGTACCTTTCGGTTGTATGCCTTCCTTAGCTGTTGCTGGTATCTTCTCATCTGAATGCTGGTATTTTCTCGCTTTTCTTCTAACAAGTCGAGGTGAATGACCATGAGCTCAACGTTCTTGTCTTTCTCTCCACTCTTCTTCTTGCTATGCCAAGAGCGTATTGTGGGTAAACTAATCTCAGTAGGAATGACAGCTTCCATGCCATAAGCCAAAGAGAAAGGTGTTTCGTTTGTAGGACTTCTCGGTGTCGTCCTATAACCCCACAATACGTTGTGCAGCTCGGTAGTCCATTTCCCCTTCGAGTCTTCCAATCTTCTCTTCAAGGCGTTCAATATATTTTTATTAGCTGCTTCAGCCAAGCCGTTCCCCTGAGGATAATATGGAGACGAGAAAATATGTTTGATCTTTAGTTCCCTACAAAACTCTGCAATGATACGACCTGTGAACTGTTTCCCGTTGTCAGTGATAATGGACTGAGGTATGCCGAACCTACAGACGATATGCTCTCACATGAATTTCTTCACTTCTTGTTCTCTGATACGAGCAAGGGGAACAGCTTCAATCCAACGAGAGAAGTAATTAGTTGCCACGAGGAGAAAGATGAGATTCCCTGGTGCCTTAGGGAAAGGGCCCACAATATCTAGGCCCCACCGTGCAAATGGATAAGGTTGAGAGACAGTGTTAAGCTTTTGAGCTGGAGCATGAATTAAACGAGCATTTCGTTGACACTAACTGCACTTCTGAGCATCAGCTTGCACGTAAGGCCAGAAGTATCCTTGCCCTAGGGCTCGATGAGCTATCATTCTCCCCCCTGAATGTATGCCACAAATCCCTTCATGAAGCTCAGCAAGAATCCTCTCCACATCTACAGGATGAACACACTTCAACAAAGGTCCCCCGAAAGACTTTTTATATAACTCTCCCTGCACCAGGACATAACGAGGTGCCTTGAACTGGATTCGTCTTGATTCTTTTGCAATGATAGAAAGAACTCCATCTTTTAAGTAGGCCGTCAACCCTGTCATCTAACTTGGTACTGGATTAACAAAATATATCTCCCGCTGCGACTGAAATGCTATCGAAGGATATTCTTTATATTCCATAAGGATGGTCTTGGGTTCATCAGACTGCATCATGGAAGCAAGATAAGCCAAAGCATCAGCATGCCTATTCTCATCTCTTCGGGTATGCTTGATCTCCACAACGGTGAATGCTTCACACTGCAAACGAATGAGTGCAGTATACTGTTTCATTCGATCATCCTTGCATTCATAGTCTCCATTCACTTGATTCACTACAAGCTGCGAATCACAAAAAACTCTCAATCTAGAGACCTGCAGCTCGTGTGCACTCTGCAAGCCAAGCAGCAATGCTTCATACTCAGCTTCGTTGTTGGAGGCAGTAAACCCAAGACGTGACATCTTCTGTACTTTTACGTTCTCCGGACTAATGAGCACAACACCAAGTCCTGAACCACTTGAGTTAGAAGATCCATCTAGGTACAACAGCCAATCAACCCATCTTCATGATTTATCTCCATCTACACCGATATCTTCGTTGTCAACTTCATCAGGGAGCTCACGAAGATCAGCAATCATCTCCTCTACTTCCTCCACATGGAAGTCAGAAAGGAATCCTGCCATTGCTTGCCCCTTCTCTGAACTTCTCGCTCTATACTGAATATCGAACTCACTCAGAGCCACAGCCCACTTCGACATCCTTCCCGCCAACTCGGGTCGTCCCAACATGACTTTCAAAAGATACGTTGTGATGACAACGATAGTATGAGCATGAAAGTAAGGATGAAGTTTTTCAGCAGAAAAGACAAGAGCAAGACACACCTTTTCGAGCTTGCTATAATTACATTCTGCCTTAAGAAAAGTTTTGCTGATGAAATAAATAAACATGCTTCTCGACGTCGCCACAACACCTGACCAGGACGGAGCCAATGGCCTGCTCTGAGACAGAAAGATAAAGATACAAGACTTCACCTGGCTCAGGGACGGAGAGAATAGGGGCTGAGCCTAAATACTCTTTCAAAGCACTGAAAGCTCGAGAACACTCTGACGTCCATGCAAAAATAGAATCCTTCCTCAGGAGCTCAAAGAGGGGTTTACAACGATCAGACGACTTGGAGATAAATCAATTGAGTGCAGCGATACGCCCTGTTAACTTCTGGATCTCCTTCTTCGACTTGGGCTCCGGCATGTCCAGCAGAGCTCGAATCTGAGCTAGATTAGCTTCAATACCCCGCTGGCTCACAAGATATCCCAAGAATTTATCAGAGGTAACTCCGAAAGTACACTTCTCTGGATTTATCTTTAAATTGAAAGTTTTCAGAATAGAGAAGGGCTCAACAAGATCCATCACAAGGGTATTCCGAAGTCGGCTCTTCACAACAATATCGTCAATATAAACTTCAACCGATTTGCCGAGGAGTGGCCCAAACATGAGATTCATCAGACGCTGATACGTGGCACCGGCATTCTTCAGACCGAAAGGCATAACACGATAACAGAACAAGCCACGCTCGGTAATGAAAGTGGTCTTCTCTTGATCTTCTTCCGCCAGGAGGATTTGATTGTAGCCCAAATAACCATCCATAAATGATAACATTTCATGGCCAGCAGTGGCATTGATGAGCCGGTCAATCCTTGGCATAGGAAAAAAGTCATTGGGACATGCTCTATTGACACCAGTGAAGTCAATGCAAACTCTCACATTCCCATTCTTCTTGGGTACAGCTACTACATTAGCTATCCAGTCAGGATACTGCACTTCTTGGATGAATCCAAACTGGATCAGCTTGTCTATCTCTTCATTCACTGCATCATGATAGGTTGGGGCAAGTCTCCGAGGTTTTTGCTTCACCGGAGGGATAGCAGGATCAACATTGAGGTGATGACAAATAATGCTCGGATTTATGCATGTCATATCTTTGTGCGACCATGCAAAGACATCAAGGTTCCTCTTCAAGAATTCCAGCAGCTCGCCCTCTTCGTCCGTTGTCAAGCTCGTCCCGATCTACAATACATTTGGCTCTTCTTCCGTTCCCAAATTGACTGCCTTCGTGGGCTCAAAGGGACGGTCTGCACAGCGTGGCCTCCGAGCTCTCTTCCACAACGGAGTCGACCTGTAATTACTATTTGGGCACAACGGAAGGAGGGAAATCACACTTCTACGACGCCAATTGATCCCCTCTGATCTCCTGGGGTCCATCCTGCGTCGGATATTTCAACACCTGATAGTACGAGGAGGGAACAGCCTTCATCTCGTGGGTCCACCATCAACCCAAAATCACGTTGTAAGGCGATGGAGCATCCAGAACGGAAAATCTGGTTTGTAGGACAACGGGTCCCGCCACAACGGGTAAGACGACGTCGCCTAACGGTTTCATCGAACTGCCATCAAACCCAAACAGCGGGGTCTGAGCAGAGATGAGAACGGACGGATCCAACTTCATCTGAGTGAAAGCATGAAGATACAAAATGTCTACCCCACTCCCGGAATCCACGAGCACCCTTTTGATGTCGAAATCTCCTATTCTCATGGTGAGAACAAGAGCATCACAATCAGGCCGGATTACCGTTGCCAAATCATGATCAGCGAAAGTAAGCGCCTGTCCCATGCTTCTTGCAGGCATCTGCACCTGACAAACCTCAGCTTTGTGAGACATCTTCCTCGTCTTTGCTCTGAAATCTCTCTCCACGTCCTCCTCTGTTGCTCACACTCGGCAAATGACGTTGATAGTGCCTAAAGGGGCTCCCCCTCGTCCTCCTCCACTGGTACTTGGATTATTGGCAGGCTCTCCTGCACGAGGTTGAGATAACGGTTCTCTGGTGCGCATCGCGTTACCGTTATCGAAACTGAGATACTCTCCTAAGTACCCTGCCTGGATCAGTCTCTCCAAATACTCCCTCAAGATGCGATATCGGTTCGTAAGATGACCACGACATTTATGATAATGTCAATACTCATGTGCCCGTGGTCCCGACGTAACATCTTGTACTGCTCTAGCAGGCCATTCGAAGTACGCTTGGCCCTCCATTGACTTCATGATGGTCGCTGGGCTAGCAGTAAAATGGATGAGGTCTACCCGAGCTGCAAATGGTCACCTCTCGCTAGGCTGAACACCTCTCTCTTGCTGCACTGGTGGCTGCTCCTGGCGGGGCTGATAATGCTGCCTCGCTTGCTGCTGGAAGTTCGAGTTAGGACGTCTCTCCGTCCTACCCTGCTGCTGGGATTGATTATAATTACCTTCATACGGGCACCAAACCGGCTGATCCCGCTGAGTGACATACACTATTTTCTCCTTCTGCTTCCTAGGTGATGAGTCTTCTGATGATGAAAACTCATACCTCTGCCTCTTCTCCTTCCTCTTAGACGATCGGCGTGCTTTCTCTATCACATCCACCCCTCTCGTCCTCGGCTTCGGCACAATGGAGACATCATCTTCGTATCTTCCGTACTTGGTTGCACGAACCATCATCTCGTCCATCTTGACGGGATAGTCAAGAGCCAGAGATTTATAGAGCTCGGAATGCCTGGGGATAGCATTCTTAAAAGCAGCAATACAACTCCCTTCATCGACTTTATCGATGCTATGGACTTCATCAATGAAGCGCGAAATGAAGTCTCTCAAGGATTCCGCCGGTTTCATCCTTAAAGAGAAGAGAGTATCTGCACCCGCTTTCTTCTTTTTATTGATAATGAATTGATCAATAAAAACTGACCTGAGCTCGGCGAAGTTGCTGATTGAACCAGGAGGCAGATTACGAAACCATCTTGATGCCGCTCCTGCCAGGCTATTGGGGAAGGCCTTGCAATACAGATTATCATCTGGATTGCGAACTGCCATCGCATGCTTGAAGTCAAACAAGTGCTCCTCCGGATCCGTCTTCCCAGTGTACATGGGGAAGATTGGGGTCATAAACTTGGAAGAAGTGTATGACCGATTGATGACATCTGTGAAAGGAGAGTTCTCGACGTTGTTCTTTGCTGATTGAGCAAAGTGATTAGGAATCCCTCCTTTCATGCTCTTGACACGGGCACTGATCATAGCCTCCACCTCCTTGGAAGTTATCCAAGTCTTCTACACAACCGCTCCCTCGACAGCACCTCTCAAATCTTCTTGTCATGCTTCTTCTCGTAAATCAATACGATCAGAAGGGACTCTCTGCTCCGCACGAACTGGAGGTTGTCTTGCCTCTCTCTCAGTAGGAGGAAGCACGGACCTGGTGTCGCGTTTCTCTGGTGCTAATGGGGGAGAAGAGAAGTCAAGCTGACGTCTCACTGATGATCTCTGAGATGGCCCATCATCTACTTCGAGCCTACTATGCTCGATTGCATCAAGTCTTTCTTGCATCATCTGCTGGTGTCTGGTGATCTGATCCAGAGCAGATTGCTGCCTTTGCAACATCATCAAAATACGATCAGAGATAGAAGGTTCAATGGGGAGGAACATGGTCCTCTCTGGCTGGTCAGACGATGGACTGATCCCAGGAATGAAAGTCTGCACAACAGAAGGTGCGAAGGGGGTGGCCTGAGGGGTTTGATTCTCACGCCCGGGCACAGAAGTTTGATCAGTCATGATCACAAAGAGCTAAGGGGGGTTCGTTTATTATTTCCCACAGACGGCGCCAATTTTGAAGGGGAAAAAATACCGGAAGAGACACGCGTCAGCTGCAACTGTTCACACTCTGGTTAACTGGTGGAAGGTAGAAGTTGAAGGGTGTGATACCCTGACCTGTACTCCGATGATAAAGTAAGTAGGTGGAGAAGATGATGAACAGTAAGGCAAACAGTAGCACTGAAAAATATATGCGTCTTTCGATCCTTTTAACACTGAAATTCTCGGGGTATTTATAGGTTAACCTTGGTATGGCCATAGATGACCATAGATGCCCATACCACGTGCACTGCACTCATTACCAAATATGTCAGTAAAATCTGCCACCTGTTGCATCACACGTGAAAGCCTACCATTAGTTCACCCGGTTGGGTCTGACAGCACACAGAAGTGACCTGCATTAAATGTCAAGGCAGTACTTTCGGCCCACTTGTCAGAACAATCGATCGCCTCCTGATTACTCCCTCCTGCGAGTCGGTCTCGTTGTTGACTCGAGCTCGGGTACATTATATATGTCTTAAAATATGACCTGGACATCCTTATCTGAGTTACAACGGATTCGTTGTTTAATTAACACCGAAAACGTTGTCGAGAATACAACGTCTACGTTGTGTACAAGACAACGAACACGTTGTCAAAACCACAACGAGAACGTTGTTTGCAAGACCACGGATACATCGTAATTTATACAATGTGAACGCTATGCATCAGACAATGTTTATCCTTCTATTTTAAGCACGTGACTTAAACACATGTCCACGTGTCACTTTCGTGCACAAAACAACAAAAGCCAGCTCGTTCCCCAACGTTAATTAGTTTTACGAATTTTATCCCTTACACAGACAATTCAACACATATAGTCAGTGTTAGAACTAGGAGTTTTCTTACATTTGTTTTAACTATGTTTTCATAACCCGGTTGGCCTTCCAATCGGTTGGGTGATTGGTTCCTAGTTTTTTTGGTTCAACTGGTTTATCGGATAATAGTAGGTTATAACTTTAAAAACAATCTTTAAAATCTTATTTTAATTTTTTTTGGACGATTTTATCCCATTTTTACAACACAGGTTGAATCGGGCTGTTTTACCGATTGTGTCTTAAATGGCCAATTTTGAATTCTGCCCAATTATGACCATTTTCAAAACCATAGACTAGACCGGTTCTTGGTTTTCCCAATTCACCCGGCCAGTCGGTCCAATTATGAAAACACTGCTTTTAAAGTAGACGAATGCTAAGCATACTCTCAAGTAAAAGCCTCAATTGCTAACATGAAAAGCTAATGTTGCTCCCTGAGCTTTTTTAGATTTCAGTGAGGGCATTTTCGTCATCACATTGGAATAAAATCAAATTACATCCGGGAGCATATTTCCTAAGCGTGTAGACTGTAGAGCATGTATACTCCCGTATGTCTTCTGTCGTTCTCTGTTGTTAAAAGCATAAACTAAGTGCATTTCATCATATTAGGAAGGCTAAGCATTCCCTCACAAACGTACCCCCCCACTAGGGCTGTTAATGAGCCGAGCCAACTCTTGAGCCGGCTTGATTCGGCTTGAAATAAACTAAGCTTGAGTTGGGTTTTTGACCTTGTGGAGTTGAGCTAAGCCAAGCCAAGTCAAGCCGAGCTAAATGACTAAGCTCGTTTGTTGGTTGAGCCGATCATAAGCAGCAAGTTACTTGGCTCGGCTCGATTAATTTTAGTATATTACCTTAATATCCTTTTTCATAAAAGTTAAGAAACTTAAATAGAAATCAATTATTAAGGTAAAACTTAAAAGGGTAGCTTCACCCTTTTAAAAAAATTTTATATCCAATTGTTTTAGAAACCTTAACTTACAACAATGAGTAGTACTTGTGGTGCATAGCCGCTTTAAAGATTCATTATCAAGCTTGAATAAGGAACGGCCTCCGAAGTTAATTTCAAAAACAAGTAGTACAGCCCAAGACAACAGAAATGATAGCTCGCAAGCAGACTTGAGCTCCGTTATTTATAAATGAGCAGAGCTTGATATAGGATTCAAGAACTCAAAAAAAACCGTACTTTCACCATATTTAGATACTAAAAAAAGAGGTGCCCTAGCCCCTTAGATCTACTCTCTAACATTCATTGTTCAGCTAAAAAAACAAAACCTTTAAATAAGGACGTAAACCTTTAAATAAGGACGTGTTGATTTTTGGTTGAAAAGAATGATAAGTAAAGACATGCGTTGATTTTTGGTTGAAAAGAATGATATGTGTTCATTTTTGATTGAACATATCTCAGATAAGTTAACACGGCTAATAGAATAAATGATATGTGTCAACCCACTTATAGGTTTCACACAATCAAATCAATTGTTTTATGGGAAGTAATTTAAAACTCTTTACCATGCCTCTTGCATGAGTGGTAGGGGTGTGGCTTTCCATGGTGGAGGCTTAGGGATCTAATCCTATCAGGGTATGAGTTGCAATAGCTCCACTACCCAAGCTAACTTTTGACCGGTTGACTCTACTAATATAGGTAAATGATATCTCTCATAAAAAAAATAAAAATAAAAATAAAAATAAATTTAAAACTCTTGTTAGTTGGTACTATTGAGAGTTCCAGCTGCCCGATTGAAAATAGAATGGCCCCAAACATCAAGCGGACCCCACCATTTAATGCAGTTGCGCCTTGGGCCATTGCATTTTCAATCAAACGGCTCAGCTCTAGCTCGGTAGTACCTACAATCGTGAGATTGTTTTAATATTTTAAAAAGAATGAGAGTGGGATTTTTGAGAGCATGCTTAGCATTCTTCTTCATCACATGCAGCTACCTCTGATCATGTGTTATGTTGATCACCACCGTTCATTCAATGAATCAAATGGATAAAGAAATATTAGAACTTTCACCTGATTCCCCCAAGCTATGCCATCTGTAGACAAATACGACATTTCATTTTCTCATACAAAACATCCCATAAGCATTTTTTTAGAAGAAAATAAACGTGTTAAATAGAAAAAAACAATATAACCCTCACTAACTATAAGGCTTTGTTTGTAGAGAGGAAAATAGGTGTAGGAAATCATTTATAAGAAAAAAGTTTTCCTTAAGTGTTTGGTATCAAAGACACTTTATCGTAGAAACTTTTTCCCCCGAGTTAATATTTTCCATGAAAATCTTTCCCTCAAACACGGAGTGAGAGTATCCTTCGTTATAGACTTACCCACTTTCTGATAACTAAGAGTAAGAGTATCCATCATTATAGAACTTGAATCTTGTCCAGTGTCCACATCAATGTGAGTTATACACTTCTGGAGGTCTCCCTGATTGATTGTTGGTGTTAAAAAAAAGAAAGTAACATTTCTCAAATCACAGATTTTAGTTTTTGTTTTTTGAGAGGCAACATGTATGTACGCACTCCTTATAGTTGAAGGAATTCAGGACCTATGGAAAGAACAGAGACTGTAAAATGGGTATACTAGACAATCAACTATAACATTTTGATAATAAAATAATTACATATTATTCTCAGAAGAAAAGTATCATTATTCAATCTCCATTTTCAATTTACATTTATTCAGTTATATCCCAGCAGTATCATCCAAACAACAGTTCTGCTTCCATGATCCTTTCCGGTCGCCAATAGCATCCTCTTACTTTCTATGCATCCATAATTACAAAGTTCTCCGATTTTTTCAAATAGCCCCAAATAAAAAGTCAAGAATTAAACACGAATAATTCTTATTTTATATTTAATCATCTAACAATAAAATCTTATTTTATATCTTATCCAATATTTTTCCTATTTATTCTGAATTTTTCAAAATTTGCCAATTTTTTCCCGGACGAGTAATTCCCAAACCCTGGTAATTAAGCATGCATCTACCATCGATAGAACGTTAAACAAGGGTGGAACAAGTTCAAGATTCTTGGCGAGCTTGAGCTGTGAACCCAGCAAACCAAGCAACCCTCATGAGCTGCATACCAAGTATAAGCACCCACCATGATACCATCCCTCTGATGGTATGCATCATCCATGCAGGTGCAACAATTTCAGCCCCCAATTTCAATCCCCTCATCAGCTGCAAAACACGATAAGCCTCGTACACAATTGGGGTCACCAGCCACACCGGTGACTCCCAGTGCCATGTCAGCATCTCCGTCAGCATCTGTATAGACAGTAGCAGTAAATATGGGCCCAGTAGCACGGCGAATGAGATGAAAGACAGCTGTGGTTGGAGGAAGCCTTTGTGTGAGATCAAAAACATTGTCAGAGGGATGAGAAAACCCATTATGCTTGCAATCATGTTCCAGAATCTGTATCTGACAGGAGCTTGGCTGCTGCAGGTTTGCGTTAGATTCTTCGATCTTGCACAAGCATCAGCCATGAGGAGAAATAGGGTTGCACCAATGTTGAAGATACAATCAAGCCCCACCAAGGAAAGCAGGCTGGCTATGTTAGCTCCAAGGAATATGGAAGATAATGGTAGCCACAAGGTGGGTGCCATTCCGGTAGCGAGAAGAACAGAGGGACCCAGAAGCCACATTGGCCATTTAATAAGCTTAAACTGCATAGATGACCGATTACTTGTGTCTATAACCTCATCTCTGCTATCAGTAACTGGAGCTTCGGCTATTTCTTCAGTATTCATGGATTCAAAAATATTGTTACTTCCTTTTAGGAGACTACCATCACTATCATCAGTAGGAGCATACGTGACAGGGGAAGGTTCCCAGGAGGACAATTTGTTGCAGCAAATAGGGAATTGCTTAATGCGGGGATGGGGAGAGATGAATCCTTGCAGTGGTCCCGAAGCTTTCCATGATCCCAAGCTCCGCAGATGGACTTGGAGAACAGTAATGTTCACTATAGAAGATGGTGGCAGAGCTAAAAATGCCATTGTCTGTTCCAAGATTTTTTTTTGATTGGTATTGTCTGTTCCAAGATTGAAACTTCAGTAGCTTTGAATGGGAGCTGTATTTGTCATTCTCTGAATTAAGAAATGACAATTTTTATCATCTATTAGAAAATATTAACAAAAAAACATATGGAAGGTAGCAAATGCTCCAAGGTAACATCAGCATAACAAAATCTCCATGGTGGCTCATCCATAGAATGCCATGTATAGATATAAAATGGACAAAAGCGGAACATATGCAAGTGTGGAAAAGCTAACCCCCAATATTAGACCACTCTCTTAACAAGGCAAAGGTTTCCTTCTCAACTCCCCACAAGCATTAGTACAATCTTCTGTGTCTTAAGTTGTCCCATCATCAGTGTTTTAAAACCCGAAACTCGACTCGACTCAGAAACTTGCCGAGTAGAGTCAACTCGGAAACTCGGGCAAAACTCGTCCGAGTAATGACACCTAAAACTCAGACATATATAATATTTTTCTAATAATATATATGGTATAGATTCAAAATTAATGATAAATCATGCCTAAAATAAGATATATAATTCAATATATACTAAACATCCCCCTTTTGCTTTGTATTTATACTTAAAAGTGAGTGGGGTGTGTTAAAAAAAAGAAAAAAAACATAATTTAGTCAATCGGGTAGGCAGTTTACTTGATTTTTAGTTTTTAAAAAAAAGTGCAAAAACTCGGGCGAATCGGGAGCGAGTTGGGGCGAGTTTCTGTCAAAATCGAGTTTTTCTTGAAACTCGACTCGAAACCTGGCCGAGTCGAGTCGACTCGGTGAGTTTTAAAATAGTGCCCATCATAATAAAGTTTCTAAATACATACATTAATTCGAGGGGGTTATAAGTTAATGACCATACGACCACAACAAATGTCATCAGTTAAAAGCATTTACTGGTTGCAGGTGTAGAGTTGTGGTGGACAAAATTCAATATGGACTTACAACCGAATCTTACTGTTCAATGGAAACCAACAAGCAGCATGGAAACTACTCCTTCATTTTCATTTTTCTTCTCAAAAAATTTAATATTATCTGTAATAATCAATATATATTTTGTTGGTATTCCTTTCTTCATTTTATTTCGACACATTACAAATGAAAAAAAAAAGACAGGGGGTAATAGGAGATCAGAGCAACTACTCATAAAACAGAGAAGACTTGCAAGTTATAGCTGAAGATAGGTGATACCATTTAAAAGTCATGGTTGCCTGGTTGGTACTTGGTATTACTAAGGAACAGGTAGTTTAACCAGATAGGCGGTCACTACCACCTCAATGTCACAAATTAAATTAAGAGTTTCATCAAATATTTTCAAAGTATGCCACAATGGAGATAAAGAATGGATTTTTCTGTTGCTTTCATAGAATATTAGAAGATATAGCCGATTAAACCTCCAGAAATATTAAGAAGAAAACAGCACCTATCCAGATTTTTATTACCAGTACTGATAATTGATTGCATTAATATCCTTGAACTCTTTAATTTAATTTAAGAAAACAGCACCTATGCAATTCTTTGAAGACTTGAAAAAAGAGAAGGTTCCAGCTCCTCCCAAAATCCTCCCTCTTCATATCCTCGAACTCTTTAATAATAGGCGGCCATCCAACTCAGACCAACTAATGTCCCCGCAAATCCTCGGAGGTAGGCATGCATGTGGATTGGGTCTTCCCCTCTTCCTTTCACAACTTCTTATCCTGTTGGTATTTGGTTAGTGCGGATAGTGCACAAAGGGAAATTTGGTCGGTTCTTCCCGTAGCCATAGTGTGGTCAACTTGGAAAGAGAGAAATAAGAGTTATTGAAGACTCTCCCTCTTCTCTAGCTCGTATTCGCTCGCATATCCGTTTTCTGATCCTTGAATGGGTATCCATTCAGAATGGTGGGATGGATCTAGGAGCTATGTTGGGTTGAAATCTGGCATAGTTGAGGATTCTGTCTTTCCAACTCTAGGGGGCCCTTTCATGCTCTTTTTTTGCTTTTCTCTAGAGTTTACGATATTGTATACTCTTTTTGTTTCTTCTTCTGTTTATCTTGTAGCTCTCTTCTGATTAATATATTCTCTTGATTATGGATAAAAAAAAAATCCCTGAAAGAGCATAAGAGACAATTTACTGGAGCAAATTACACCTCTCTTCCAACATACCACTCGGCCAATGAAGAAATATCCCTCTCATCTCTCTAGGAAAGTCATTTGTTATGCCAAAAGAGATAAGAAGAAAATCCAAAGTCCAAACGAAAGAGACAAAACTACAACGAGTTGATAAGTGATTCATGTTCCCATGAGCCTTGCAGATAATGCATGCTTCCACGGTGATTAAGATGATCTACCGTGAAAATCTTATCCAACACAACAATCCAAATGAAGGCCTTGACTCTTAGGAACATGTATCTTCCATATTCTCACAACCTGGTATCAAGCTTCCATACCACACACGTTTAACATTCGTTTTCCAAACTCGAAAATCTTCCACATTCAAGGAAATTTGCATCTCATCCAACTGATTGAGAAGAAAATTACACTCCCCAACCTTTCTCTCTGTCTCTCTCTCTCTCTTTGGAACATTGTGCACTAGACAGGTTTGTCATTCATTCACAGTAATGGTTCACCAAGTCCTTTGATAGGGACTAGTCTACAAAGGACATGCATCAATGACACCAAAGAAGATACTAAATCCACACTATTAATCCTTCCAAATTCTAACTTATTGATCATTTCCAATCGAGAAGTCCATGGGGACACATAGAATCCTCGTGCACTTTTATCCTGTTCAATAGCCCCATCATTGGGAGTCTATGTTCCTTGAGAGAACCCCATATGAAAACCGGATCACCATCAACATTAGATCTTCATAAATCTCCGCCACCATTACTAGGGAGCACTATAAAGCGACCCTCAACTTTCTAAAACCAAGCCCACCTATATCTCTAGGCCGACACACCTAATCCCATGGTTCTAAAACTCAGCGATTCGACTCGACCAGGTTTTAGGACGAATCACACTAAAAACTTGGAAATGCCACTTAAAAGCGAGTTTTTTGGTCAAGTCGGGCAAGTTAAGTATCCTGTTTTTTTTAAAACCAAGTATTCTGCGTTTAGACTGTTCTTTGTAAAGACCTACAATTATAGATACCTGCAATTAGAATATTATCATAAATAATTAGTTATGATTTTCCATGATCCATTAATCCATTAACTAGTTATATATGAAATTATGAATGATGGTTGGTTATTGTCTTATTTGGATGGTAATTGATGAATTGTATTTGTATGGTTTAATATTTAAAATTTGTTAATATTTTAAATATTTTTATAATTTCAGTTCTTCAATATACAATACATATATTATGTGTAATATAAATATTCACTACTGAATTATATGTCTCATTTTAGGCATGTTTTATCATCAATTTAAGATTTATATATATACAGTATTAGAAAAATATTACATATGTTCGAGTTTTAGGGGTCAAAACTCGATCGAATCAAGACCGAGTTCTCGAGTTGACTCTACTCGGCAAGGTTTTGAGTTGAGTTGGGTTTTTGAGTTTTAAAACACTGCCTAATCCCATTTCCCAAGGTGAATTATTTTATTGTCACCACCCAACACACACACACACACACACACACATATATATATATTCCACAAAAAGTCTATTGGGGTTTTCTCTATATTTTTGTCATCCAAATCAGGAATTTCAAATAAGGCCACATAGCAAATAGATTCACTAAGATACCTTTAATCAACATGATTCCACATCCAAGAGTTTAATCAACATGATTCTACCTCGAAGAAAAGATAACTCTTTTTCTAAGAAACTAGTCTCCTTTCCACTGTTTCCACACCTAGATCCCAAACCTGATTTGAAATTGAGTGGGGCCCTAGGAAAAGCGAAGGTAAGAGTAAGGTAAATTCTTGAGAATGCAGCAAATGTGTCTAGCACACTCATTGAGCAAACCATCTAATTTCACTAAATGGATCTAAGTACCTCTAATACACATGGCGTCCTCTTGTCGGCTTTTGCGCTCCTCTCCTTTCTCAACGAGGAGCTCTTCTAACTTACAATGACACTTTAATGCTTAAGTCAGTAGTAGAAAGTAGGAGGAGACGAGAAGGGGAACTTGAGCAGGAAGAACCCAAGCTAGAAGAGAGAGCTCGAAAGCTGAAAGCATCATCCTCACCCCCTTGTGGGTGTGATCGAGGGCTTTTATAGGCTTGTGGAATGGTCTCTGTGTCATTGTCTTGTCTTTGTCTCACCTACTCTGTTAGTAAGGTTGATTGACTGTCATTATAGCTTCTATACGAAATTGCAGGTTAATGATGTGTTCTTGTGTACTTGACCTATTTCTGTGTACTTGACCTCTTGTCAATCAGTTAGGTAGTCACTCATGCCTTTTGACAGTCTGGACTGTACTTTGATGTAATTGATAAGACATGACATAAAGCCTCTGAACAGGTAGGGTGAGTTTGTAATGTCGTCCAACTGTAAAACTTCTTTTTACCACAACTTTTGATCCAAAAGTCTGATTGACTATTATAATATATGGTTTTGGGGTAACTCGACTAGACGAATTCAGGTTGAACTGCTATGCGATTCTCCGACGCTCAGATTTCCGTTTCGGGGTTGTTTTAAGGGTTTTTTGAAGTACCTTTTGAGTTTTAAGGGCATTTGTAATTTTTGAGTCGAGTAAGAAATCCTCTGACCAAATTGGTGGTCAGGTCAAGTGGTAAACTCTGCTTGGTTATGCTAAAAATTCTAAGTGTTGCCAGGTCAGCAACTAGGAACTTTCCATGTTGACGTAGTGTTGCGTTTCCACCTATTCTACACGTCCGTGAATTGACTTTTGTCATAGTGATTAGCTAGTGGTCAAGGTCAAAGCTTGTTGTCCGAGCTTGGGATGAGACCTAATTATGCAAACGGGCTAAGTGTGGAAGGTCGGATGCGTAGTCCTGCGCAACAAAAAATGTGCACTGTTGTATGGCTAGAAAGTATATTCATGACGTGAGGCCCGACTAGGATCTAGTCCATCAAAGCAACCTAAACATCATGTATGCCTGCAATCGAAAGCCATCAGTACACCATATCTTCTTAGGACCTCGGGCTGTGCCTGAGGCCCTGAGAGGGGCAATTGTAAGGGGGAAAAATACACTTTATGTCCGTACGCGATACAATCGTAGTTACCAAACTCCCTTATTATACCAGTTTAATACTTTTAGGGGGGTCGTTGTTTAAAATGACGTACTTTTGTCATGTTATGTATTATACACGTATTGACATATAATGTGTTTAATACATGAATTTCACATTAAACACGTATAATACACGTATATTGTTATACTTTTACCATATTAAACGTATATTCTGTATCAAATGTTAAAAATACTTTTATTGTATTTTTGTCATACTTTTACCGTATTCAACGCATATTCAGTATCAAATGATTGTTAATAGTTAATATCATGATTTATATTTATTTATAATTATTAATCAAATTTTTTATTTTTCTGTACTTTTATCATGTTTTTGCCGTATAACACCCGTACTTCCCGAACAATTATTGTTGTATTATACCCGTACTTGGTAACTATGCGTACAACATTCACATTTTTGGCCGCATAGGACTACGCATCTGACCTGCCACACCTAGCCAATTTGCGTAATTGGGTCTCGTCTCGAGCTCGGATTACGAGCTGATCACTATGGAAAAAGTCAATTCACACGTGTAGAATAGGTGACAACATGCCTAGCTACCTAGTTGCCTAGTTGTTAACCTGCCGAGCTCCTTAACCGTCGACCTATTGAGCTGCCTAGCTCCATGGATGCCTACCTGCCCAGCTACCTAGTTGTTGACCTGACAACAATTAAAATTTTTAGCATACCTAAGAAAACTTAACCACTTGCCCTGACCACCAATTCGATCAGAAGACCTCACTTGAACCAAAATTTATGAAAATGCCCCTAAAACTAAAAAGTAATCCGAAAACCCTCAAAGCGACCCCGAACGAAAATCTGAGCGTCGGTGAACTACATAGCAATTCGACCCAAATTTGTCTCGTTGAGTGACCCCAAAATTATATATTATAATAGTCAATTGAACTTCTGGTTTAAAAGTTATGGCCAAAAGAAGTTTTATCGTTGGACATAATCACAAGTCACTCGACTTTATCTGAGGTTTTATGTCATATCTAATCAGTCCCATCAAAGTACAGTCCAGACTATCAAAAGGCATGAGAATCCACCTAACAATGACTGACAAGAGGTCAAGTCCACAAGAATAGGTTAAGTACACAAGAATGCATCATTAGCCTGCAATTCCATATATAAGCCATAATGACAGTCAATCAACCCATACTGACAGAGTAGGTGAGACAGACAAGATTTTGATACAAAGACTATTCCACAAGCCTATTAAATCCCTCGATCACACCCACAAGAGGAGGATGATGATGCTTCCGGCTCTCGAGCTCTCTCTTCCAACTTGAGGTCTTCCTGCTCGGGTTCCCCTTTTCTTCTCCTCTTACTTTTTGCCAGTGTTAGAAATCTCGTTCTTAGGTTTTTATCGACTAAAGTTTTGCTCAGGAGATTTTCAAATGTGGAGTTTTTTCCGGCAATTTCTCGCCTAATTCTCAACAATAATTTCAATTACAAAAATAGTACCAAATATCACCAACTTATAAATTCATCAAACCAATGATATTTGCGTATTTTACGTGATATTTTTTAAAATCTCAAGATATTTACACGATAAAAGAGAAAATTGTGTTTCTCACGAGATTTTTAAAATACCATGAGAAAAATGGATTTTTAAATTGTAAATGTTTTTCTTAATATTTATAGGTAGATATGTATCAATGCTTTCTACTACTGACTTAAACTTCGGAGTGTCTTTGTAAGTCGGAAGACCTCTCCATTGAGAAATGAGGAGCGCAATAGCCAACAGGAGGAGGCCACAACTATAAATTAATTCAAGCCAGAATTCACAAGGATCTAAGTTGGTTAATCTTCCATTACAGACCAAGATCATGCTATTCATAGACAACAATAACTACTTGGATATGAACTAGCTAGTCTTTAACCTATAAACCACTTTTCTGAGCTTGCTCAACAAGAAGGAAACTTAGTAAAAACTACTATGCTTGTAAATAAACAGATCTACAGTAATCTTAACAGCTCTCCAAAAGCACAAATATGGCAAAATAGATTATAATATATCCAAAACGATTTGACATCTAGCTCATCAATCAAGAAACTCTCTCCTTGTGAAATCGATTACAAAAGTAGCAGTATCATGGAGAGAAATCTAGCTCTCTGAAAACCCCAGAATATGAATATGAAAGAGCGATGGAAGAAAAGGGAATTAGGGCACAAAATCAGAAATCATGCGGTAGTCTGTATTTATTCAAACACTGTTAGAGAATGAAATTAAGGCACAAAATCTACGATTACCTCTTCATTGATCCATTATCAGATTGAATTGGAGAGCTCAATAGAAACAAAGCATCGCGAGTGATGGAAGCGTTGCAGGTTAACCTAGAGAAGTCTATAAGTCTCTCTCCCAGCATGTTTGGATGCTAGGATAAGCTATTCGAAGATAGATTGCAAAGCCTGCCAAGACGAGAGAAGCGCTGAACTTGAGTGTGGCTTCTATGTCCTTGCATCCAAACATTCCGATTTTGTGTAAATGTGTACTCTGCCAGGTTCTTTTGGCACTCCTGAAAGTCACACATATCTGCCTGTTTGGTAATGCAGACTGGTAGAACCAACCTTTTGATATACTAACCCTACTCATGGTTTGAAGTGCTTCGCATTCGAATGGTTAAGGTCATTTGGGTTGATTTGGGGATAGAGTGCTTTCAGGGTAATTAGGCGTGTCCTACATGGATAGCAGAGCTCGAATATGCATATAATCGGCTTGTTTAATATTTAAGTATCTATCATCTTTTCTTTCTTTACTATTATAATGGGAGAGGCAGCGTAGCCTGAATTTTCTGAAATTCCTAAACTACCCTTATCTTTACTATTATAATGGGAGAGGCAGGCGTATCTTGAATTTTCTGAAATTTCTAAACTACCCTTATATAAAACAAAACTTTAATTTAATGTTTTACTTCAATTCCCAAACTACTCTCTTCTATCTATTTAAAGAATAGAATCACAGTCAATCGCAATTGAACTCGGGGAGAGTTCCATCGCACCTACAGGTTAACACGTGTCCCTTTTAACTCCTATAAACTGTGATTAACTCCTTCCCTTCGCTCTCACTTGCATCGCACGTGCCACCCACTAGTATGTATTAAGTATGTTACAAAAATTATTTAAAGTGTTTATTACGTAGAAGTATCAGGGACCTTTGATTTAAAAGTATAAAATGTGACAAACACAAATAATAAGCTCGATCCATCTAGACAAACAAGCCAAGTCTAACCAAACTCGAGTTAATAGTTATGTTCACGAGTCAAGCTTGAACAAGAATAGTAAAGCTTGAGTCAAGCTTGATCACCCTTGCTACTTAACGAGCCGAGCCTGAACACCCTATTACTTGACTCGGCTAGGTAACATCCTTAACAGAGAGTATAGAAACCCCATTGTATTTCAATGAATGCCATTACTTCAATGCAATTTCTCAAGAAATTGCACTTTCCCAGTAAGTTTTCTCGTGAACCAAACACAGTCTTATCGTATTATAGAGAATGATTCAATTGTTACAAGACCTATGTTGTGCCACATATATCAAGCCAGAACTCGCCAAGTGTCCACGCAGCAATGTTTTACCACCTTATATTTTTGGCACTGGATTCTCTCGAGTTCAACTCAAGAGAATCTCTCGAGTTCGACCCGTAGAGGTCGCCACGTGTCTCCTTTGACACCCCTTAACCATGGGTAAGGTTCACCCACCCCTAGGGTTCACCCACCCATTCTTGGTTTTTTTATATATATATTAATTATTATTTTTTAAATTAAAAAAACTGTTTTCAGAGTTTTTTAATATTAAAAAAAGTTTTTAATTTAAAAAAAAGAATTAATAATTTTTAAAAAAAAACCAAAAATTAGGGGGTAATCCTAGGGGTGTGTGAACATTACCCATGGTTAAGGGGTGTGAAAAGAGACACGTGGCGACCTCTAGGGGTTCGAACTCGAGAGGATCCTGAGCCTATATTTTTCTATCCAAGCAAGAGAAAATAATAGACAAGAACAAAGATTAATACCCATGGAATGAATGGTGGGTATTTATCTTGATGGATTTCTCTACATGACAGAGAAGGCTTTCTAATGCAAAAAAACAAACCTGTCTAGTAAAAATGAGCAAAACAGGCATGTAGCTTAGTACTGTATTATCCAGAAACCAATTTCTGTGGTGCTCCTCAATTGTAATGGAAACCCACCTACCATACAAACCAAGGAGCTCTTCATCATCATCTTCACCATCCTCCAAGCCTAGCTTGCCTCACTTTTCGCCATGAATGACACAGTAGACAAGCAAGTCATCTTCTTAGCAAAAAGAGATGGAATTGATAAGCTTGTCAAGACCTTCCAATATGTCTCCAAGATTGTCCACTGGCACCTTGAGACCACAAACCCCGACACCACCCGAAGAGCCAAGCAATGGGAGGTGGCCTCCTCAGCCATAAAGCCTTCCGAAGTGGCCGGTTTCTCACTGGCTTCAATTCCATCCGGCGAAACCCAGGTTCGACCCCAACTTTCCGCTTCCTTTCCGTTCTCGCCAACGCCGGAGAGATGGTGTATTTCTTCTTTGATCACTTCCTGTGAGTGTCAAGGATAGGAGTACTGGATTCCAAGTTAGCCATGAAAATGAGCTTCATTTCGGCATTTGGTGAGGCCTTTGGGTATATTTTTTTCCTTATTTCGGATATCATAATCATTAAAGGGGGACTAGAGGCACAGAGAAAGCTCTCTCTGGAACCAGAAATGGAGAAAATTGCGGAGACGAAAGAAAACATTAGGAAGATCTTCGCTGATAGAGTTATGAGGTTAATGGCAATGGCGGCCAATATAGCCGACTTGGTTATCGCTGGCGGACATCGAACCGAACCCAGTCTGTAACCATGCAGTAACACTTGGTATTAGTGGATTAGTCTCTGCATGGGCAGCTGGTTGGTATAGAAACTGGCCCTCATGAAATCAATCCCAAGAAGGGAAGAAATTAATCTCAATATCCTCTTGTGAACTTGTTTAAAAATACAGTATCTTGTCACAGCAAAAGCAGCAATTTCATTGACATGCTTTGTTCATGGTGCAGCTTGCAATTAACTGTGTACGTAGTAGGAAGACCTGAGAAAATTGATACAAATTTGATGAGTGTTGTGGTAAAACTGTGATATTGGTCCCAATTTGATTTTTCTGATTTACTTGCATAGGGTTCTTGTTAGGGATTAATTGTTAGGGTTTTTCTTATTAAATAAAAACCCATGTGGTCTGGCGCAATCCTTAGTTTTCAAAACTCGGATTGTATTGCTGTCAATAGAGAATGTTAAGGATAATGGGTCCCACTAAAGAGATGTGATCAAACATGGACTCTTTAAGTGTTATTAAAGCTAACAACATGGTCAGGGTTGGCGACCGTTAGATCTTTGGTGTGATCCCTCTTAACCTTTGGATCTTATGATGGGTAGGGTTCCAAGGGTATATAAAGCAAAGAGGGGGTCCCTCTTTTCTCTTACGTCAATTGGAAGCCCCATTGAATCAGACCTAAGGAGAAAAGAGAAGACTCTCTCATCCCTCTCAAGCGCCGAGAAACCCAGTGTCATACCATGAAGGGAATAGGGAAATTCCAGCGAAAGGTATGAGATTATTATTTTTAATCTGTGTCCCCTTTTGATTATGAATTCTAGAAAAGTTTATCGCATGGTCTAGATCCAGTATTTGAATAATCTTGTTTTGTTTTAACATTATTATTCTTGAATCCCAACAATTGGTATCAAAGCACAGGGTTGACCTTGTGATTAATTTTTTCTTAATAATCAAATTTAAGTGGGGTTTTATTTTCGGATCTAAATAATCCATTTTTTTTATTGATCTTGTGATTCGGATTTAAGGAAATTGAGAAATAGAAATTTAAAGGTAAATAAGATAAAGAGATTGATTTCGGTTTTTTTGATAATTAATTTTAATTGGTTTTGAAATAAATTTTTGGATTTTTAATAACGTATCTAGGATCCGAGTGAATCGGAGTAAAGGTTAACAGTAAAGAAATTTTCAGAAAAAAAAAAAAAAAAAAAAAAAAAAAAAAAAAGGGGTTTTTTGGCCGTTTTCGGTTGGACGGCGATTCCGCCGCCGTCCGTCGCCGGAGAGGATCACTGGCGGTGAGGTTTTGCTCGCCGGAGGGTGGTCGTCGGTTTGGCACCGGCGGCAGCCGCAGAGGTGGCCGGTAGGGTCCCCAAAAGGAGAAACCGTATACTGTATTTAGGTTTTTAAACAAAAAAAATAAAAAATAAAAATCCGGGTTGAGAAGATAGGCTTTACGAGGGTCAACCCGACCCTGTAACCCGATCCATAGGTTCTGACCCAAACCGCACCCGAGTAGTTTTGACCGACCCGACCCATATGGGTCATGGATCGACCCGAACATGTCAGTTCCGACCCGAATAAACCTTGAACCGGTTCACATGGACCGAACCGGTTCGACCGAACTGGGAGCTAAGCCGAACCGGATTGCTGACTGAACCGAACCGAGCGGAACCTGGACCGGACCGCGTAAGACCGTCAAGCTGCGTGCGCGTGATGCGCAGACCAGCACGTGAATAACAGAAACCGCGCGTGAGTGGCAGTACACGCGCGCGTGCAACGCACATCCAGCGCGTGGCGCGCACTACCTGCGCGTGAGGCGCGCGTGACACTTGCAGGGAGTGTCCCTTGCGCGTGACACATCCCCAGGACACGTCCAGGACGAGTGTCCGACCTTCCCTGAAGTTTTTAGGTGTTCTGATTCCGTTTTTGGGGTCCATTTTGACTTCTGAGCACTGTAAAGAGTTGTTTTAGTGCATGAATATTATTTTCCTATGGTTTTGACATTAAATAAAGGAAAAACTTGATGCTTTTACCCAAAAATTAATATCAGGAACTAAAGTTAGATCATCCTATGGGGTTTAGGTTTGATCTGTAAGGCGTTCGTTCGACTGGTCATAATCAAATTAGGCTAGATTGTCTTACCCAAAGGTGACCGTCCTATAGAGGTTATGGTTATTCGAATTTAGGGATTTCAATCTCTTTAAGATCGCGAGTTTGCACTCACCTACATTGAATAACTAGTCTTGTCCAAAGGTGTCTAGGGACTTCTTGTAGATTGAGTGGGGCAGAATGATTTGTGCGTGGCGGTGAGAGAAGGATAACCCTCTTGCCCAAAGGTGTGGAAGTGTCCTAATCAATCCAATACGTGATAGATCAGTTTTGTGCGCGACTATTGTCGCCAATTGGGGGGTGAATTGCATGTCGAAATCTCTTGCCCAAAGGTGTGATTAGATGATGCGCCCACTTGTCCCGTAAAGTGGAAGTAAGCAATCTTAAAGTAAACCACTTTAGCTATCCGGCTTAACCCCAAGACCGGATTAGAATCATAAAGCTTAAATAAAGTCATGTAATGACATGTATAAAGTAAATTATTATAATTTGTGCAATAATTTGTTAGACATACCATAACATAGTAAAACATTGACATTTTCAGATATGGATGAGTCTGTTGTTCAGAAACATTTGACTGGGATTGAGCCTCTGAATGGTTCAAACTATAGTTCTTGGAAGATGCAGCTAGATATATAGTTCTGGGTTGCCTTGATTACGACTTTGTCCTATTTGAGGAAAAGCCGGTTACTCCCACTGCTGAGTCTTCAGATTCAGATAAGTCTTTGTATTCGAAATGGGAGAAGGCCAATAGGATGGCCATGATGATCATTAAGGCTTCTGTTCAAGAAGCCATCAGAGGTGGTATTCCTACTGCTGATACTGCTAAGGTTCTTCTTGAGACTATCAAGAAACAATTTATGGGATCTGTTAGGTCTCGTCAGTACAGTTGTTTGACTCAACTGATTTCATTGAAGTATGATGGTGCTGGAAATGTTCGGGAGCACATCTTGAAGATATCTAAGTTAATTATCTCTCTTAGAGAGCTTGGGTTGACAATTGAGGATGACCTCATGGTGCATTTGGCTGTAGCCTCACTTCCAGAATCATTTGATGCTTTTAAGGTCAATTACAGTGCATAGGATAGGAAGTGGGATCTGCATGAATTGATAGTTGTGTGTGTTAGTGAGGAAGAGCGCTTGAAGCGTGGGAAAGCTGAGTATGCGAACTTGGCTGTGAATTCTGGTAGTAAGAAGAATTTTAAGATTAAAGGGTTCAAGAAATCTAATTCACAGAATTTCTGGCAAGGACAAAATTCAGGACAGAGTTCAGGTCATAATTTAGGATAGAGTTCGGGACATCAATTTCAGGGAAATGATAATACTGAGGAATCAGAGGAGATTGAGTGTTTCTTCTGCAAGGGGAAAGGTCACATGAAAAGAAACTGTTTCAAATATAAGGATTGGTGCAGGAAGAACAAAGGAGTTCATTCATCGGCGAAGCGCCAAGGCTGATGAGCTGCTGATTTTTGAAGAACTCTACACCAACAGTATTAGAGGCTGTTGGAACTTGCTGATTAGTATTAGACTTTGTTTCTGGTTTTTACTATTAGATGTTATTTTCATTGTGCCGTTGTTTAGGCGAGATATTATAGGATTGGATACAGTTTAATTTTATCATTGAGGGGAGTACACTCTCCATCAGACATATTTTTCAGACAGTTGGTAGTAATATATTAGTAGATGATCTTTATTAGCTAAACTTGGACTCGTATTTTATATCATTCTTGTTATGTATGTTTGTTAATTTTATTAGATTTTCTCTAAGTAATTGTGACTCTTGTGACAATTTGGATGATAAACTTAAAATAGTAATCTACTTGGATTGATGGATATATGTTAAGGTCAGTGGGAGCAGGTTTGTAAGTTATATTTTGGATATCAAGATTACCAGAGATCATATTTCTAGATGTTTGGAGTTATCTCATAAGATTTTAGTTTAGTTTACAAGAGATATATCGAACTAGAAATTTAAAAGTTATTCAGACTCTGATTTTTGCTTGTTTTTTAAGATAGTTTGAAATCTTCATCAGATTATGTGTTGTTGAATATTTGAATTATAAACATGTTAAGTAAAGAACTCTCCACCAGAAATTTTTTAAAGAACCTGTCACTATTATGGAACCTTTTAGAATCGTTTGATTCTTTTATTTAGTGGGAGTATTGTTCATTGTTTTATATTTCAGACTTTTATATGATATACATGTCATTGTTTTACACTCTCAGATATTGATATGTTATGGTTATGCAAATTAAATAATTGATGCATCATTTGATTATGTTATGTTTTGACTGCACGTGCAAAAGGTAAAGACATCAAGTGATGGATTTCACATGACTGATGTCATTGATGTCAGGTTTGCCCGAGAGCCTCGCACAAAGCTCTCAAGTTGCTTGGGCTGAACATGGTTGGGCACCATGTTTGAGGCCTTCATTCTGGATACAAGGTGATGGACTTCACATGGCGGTTGCCGTAAAGTATCGGAATGACATGCATATGCTTAAATGCATGTAGCGTGGACAATTTTTGGACGTATACATTTTGATCACTTAAAGTTGTGTATAGTCCATATCACACCATACCTTGCCACCATAAAGAACCGCTCTGAAACATTAGTATTACTAGCTGTTTGACCATGGAGTGGCTTGTATCATAGTAAATGAACACTAGTAGATGCTAAATGCTTCCATGATCACCGTTAGTGGTGCTTTTGAATCAAAGTGACAGTTAAAGAACACTTAATTCTCGACAGCAATGTTTTTCAAAATTAAAAGAGTGGCCACTCATGTTTTTAAGGTTATTCAATCCGAAAAGTCATTTTATTTTATTTAAGGATTGCTTGGACCAAGTGGGAGATTGTTAGGGTTTTTCTTATTAAATAAAAACCCATGTGGTCTGGCGCAATCCTTAGTTTTCAAAACTCGGATTGTATTGCTGTCAATAGAGAATGTTATAGATAATGGGTCCCACTAAAGAGATGTGATCAAACATGGACTCTTTAAGTGTTATTAAAGCTAACAACATGGTCAGGGTTGGCGACCGTTAGATCTTTGGTGTGATCCCTCTTAACCTTTGGATCTTATGATGGGTAGGGTTCGAAGGGTATATAAAGCAAAGAGGGGGTCCCTCTTTTCTCTTACGTCAATTGGAAGCCCCATTGAATCAGACCTAAGGAGAAAAGAGAAGACTCTCTCATCCCTCTCAAGCGCCGAGAAACCCAGTGTCATACCGTGAAGGGAATAGGGAAATTCCAGCAAAAGGTATGAGATTATTATTTTTAATCTGTGTCCCCTTTTGATTATGAATTCTAGAAAAGTTTATCGCATGGTCTAGATCCAGTATTTGAATAATCTTGTTTTGTTTTAACATTATTATTCTTGAATCCCAACATTAACTAGTATAAAACAGTAACCCTTCAATTGTAATGGTTTATTAATTTTACAACATCAAGCACAACCCTTTATTGACTTGACTACTTTGAGGGACTTAGAAGATCACTGAACCACCCTTAAAATCTTATGAGTATTACAGAAGGCTAAAAATGTTAGTTATTACTCTGAATTTGTGGAGAATGATTCGGCGAGTATGAAATATTTTGGGTCTGGAGGTGGGGGGTTCTAACCCCTTGTGGGGGTTCGGAGGCATAGTCCCCGATTTTTTTTTTAGGATCGAGTTCGTGGGCCATCTCATGCCTAATGTTTCTTACATTGTTTCTCCTTCTTTAGGGGGCAGCTGCCTCCTTGCCCCATGGCTATGTCTTGTTAAAGAATTAAATAACACAGTATAAAAGATATATTTTTTAAAAGTTTAGGAGCCAGCTCCCCTTTGCCCTATGGCTATGCCCTATTAAATAATTTAATAAATGTAGTATAAGTTTTATTTTTTACCCCAAAAGTTAGCTATCCCCCGACCATGGCTCCACCCTTGTTTGAATTCATGGCATATTGTCATTGGAGAACATCCGAGAACTATAGTAATAAAGTTCTCAAATTTTTTTTAAAATTTTTGAATAAGTGACGGTTTTTTTGAGTGGTTACTTTATTTTAGGTCTCATTGTGTGTATTTAGATTACCGCTTTAACCAAAATAAAGTGACGATTTTTTTGTTGAGCGATTAATTCACGAAGTATTCGTGACTTTTCAAAAAAAAAAAAAGTGAAAATTATTCATGATTTCTTTAATTTTTTTTGTAAATTTCTAATATATGAAATTTATTTCTTATACGTTTTTATAATTAAAAATCTTATTCATTATCTATTCATCTCTCATGTTTTCAATTTTTTCCCGAATTTTCCCTAATTCATCTTATATTTCTTATAAGTTTTTATAATTAAAGGTAGCTATAAACAGAGCTAGGTAAGCACGGTTAATAAGAACTGAAAGCAAAAGATTACTGTGGACGAAATCCTTAAACCCCTGGGGTGTAGCCCAGTGGCCGTAAACCCGGAGGTCTCAAGGTCGATAATCCTAGGATCCCCTCAATAGCGGTTGTATGGGTTAGGAGTATTCCTTATTTAGCACGTGAGACTAGTCTAAGTCTTTAAGGCTCCGGATATCTACCTTTATCAAAAAAAAAAAAACAAAAAAAAAACGGTGGTGTTTGGTAATACTAATCTAAAAAGAAGAGCTTATTTGAAAATTGTGCTTAGTAGGACTTTAGATTGTTAAGTTAAAGATTAATTGCATGTCTACATTTTAGAGGTAAAAACCTCTACTTTAAAAAGTAGAGTGTCAACAAATAAGATCATACTAGTACAGGGGCACAAACATTTCATGTTTTGCGAGTAGGTCTAGCAAGAACTGTGAGGAAAATAGAATAAAAGCTACTTAACCAAGAAATAACTTAGCTCAGTTCTTGAACTGTCTGAAGCATGAAAATTTATGTAACTCACCATTTTGGTGTCCACAATTTCTCTTCTTTTTCATCGTCGAGAGAGTTACGTATGAGAATTAGCCAACTTGATGCAATTTGCATCAAAAGAGTGAGAAATTAAACAGTACTAGAATCAGTTACTGAGTTGGGGAGATGAGAAATGTTGTAATAGGAAAAATCATTTCTTTTGAATAAAATTTTAGAGGCCTCCAGCTAAACCTACTTTAAGGAAAAAATCAACACCTGTTAAAGCAAGAACATGTGTTGGTTTTTAGCTGAAAGCAAGGGCAAGTGTTGGTTTTTGACTAAGTAGGAAATACATGAGAGGAGGGCTTTTTTTTTTTTTTTTTGTGATGGGCAATAGTATGGCTGTTGTAGCTCTTTTGGGGTACAATTAGGTTATTCTAAAATACACTCCCAAATATACTCTCGAATCCTAATCCTTGCATTCAAAAAATTAAGGGTCAAGATTAGATTTGACTTGGCTCATATTGTCATTTTTTGTAGTCACATCGGCACTAATATTAACTTTTTATTATTTGAATTAAAATGTTATGATTTGGGAGTATACTTGGGAGTACCCATATATGGACTCTTTAACTAAATGATCCAAATGGGCCAAACCTTCATTACAGTTTTCTCTCTTCTTTTTCTTTGTGTGTGGAAAAGAAAGTGGGTATCCAAATCCTAATCTTTGATATTAAGATCCCAACACTTAATATTTAAATAAGGCATTGATGATGATAATGAATCTCTAGCTTTAAGACGCCCAAGATGTTATTTCATTTTCCTAATTGTTCTCTTGTAGATGTCAAGGCTCTAATGGACTTGGCCATGTTAATGGAATTTTGATCACCCTAGGGCCTTTCTGTATTAATCTTTACTATGTATAAAGAGGATTCCTTATGTTCAAAACTTGATTGAATCTTTTATAATTCCAAAACTACCCTTTACATAAGAAACCCTTGAAAATGTGATGAAAATTTGTAAAATATTAAAACTACCATTTGCATAATGGGCCCTTGAAAACATGATGAAATTCTACAAAATTCCAAAACTACCCATTACATAATGAGCCCTTGAAAACATAGATAAAATTTTGAAAAATTCCCAAACTACCCTTATCATAATAATAATAATCATTATATAAGCCAAACACTTAAATATTTGCTTGATTCCCATATTACCCCTCACTTATCTATCTATTAGGCTTGAAATTCTCTATGGTTATAACCGGACTTCTTGGAGTCCAGTTTACACCAATGAGGTCACCGTGTATCCCTTTTAACACTTCTTAACTATGGTTAAGATTCACTCACTCCTAAGGTTCATATAAAGAGAATTCGTTATGTTCAAAACGTTGATTGAATCTTTTATAATTCCAAAACTACCATTTGCATAATGAGCCCTTGAAAACATGATGAAAATTTGTAAAATCTAAAACTACCATTTGCATAATGAGCCCTTGAAAACGTGATGAAATTATACAAAATTCCAAAACTACATAATGAGCCCTTGAAAATGTAGATGAAATTTTGTAAAATTCTCAAACTATCCTTATTATAATAATAATCATTATATAAGCCAAACACTTAAATATTTGCTTAGTTCCCATATTACCCCTCACTCATCTATCTATTAGGCTTGAAATTCTCTACTAGACTTTTTGGAGTCCGGTTACACCATTGAGGTCACCATGTGTCCCTTTTAACACTCTTTAACTATGGTTAAGATTCACCCACTCCTAAGATTCACCCACTTATTATTGGATTTTAGAGAAAAAATTAAACCCTAGGAATTAGTGAATTTTAACTAGGGTTTAAAAAATTAATTTCTTTTAAAACCAAGGATAGGTGGGTGAACTCTAGGGGTAGATGAATCTTAACCACAGTTAACGGGTGTCAAAAGAAACACATTGCAGCCTCGAGGGCGTAACGGGACTCCAGCTGTGGTTAAGATTCACTGACCCCTAGGGTTCAACACTGATTCTTGGTTTTTAGAAAAAAAAAAAGTTTCTCTTAAACCTTGATTAAAATTCACTAACTTCAAGGGTTAATTTTTTTTCATATTTTTTTTTTCTAAAAACCAAGGATAAGTGGGTGAACCATAGGGAGGGTGAATCTTAATCACAGTTAAGTAGTGTCAAAAGGGACACATGGCAACCTCAGTGGCATAACTGGACTCATCACTCTCTTGGCAAAATGCTTTGAAAGAAGAACGTCTTACCAAGGTCCCGCCCGCCCTATTTCTTTGCTATACCCAACTTGTCTCTAAAGCTTTTTGATTATTAAAATGTCTCAACATCATATTTCAATAAACAACGTGTCTCTCACAATTTTTTTTTATCCAAAATGTCCATCAAGTTTCTATACCCAAAATTTCCTTAATTTTTTTTATCGAAATGCCCTCAATAGGGTCCCTCTTCTTAGTCTCTCTCCCCTTCCTCTCTCTCTCTCTCACATGCTGCCCACTAGTTTATCTAAAGGGCTTGGGCTTAGTCTTGGATAATTTTGACCAAGATCTAGAGGACATTCTAATACAGCCCTTCTACCAAAAAAAAAAAATTAAATTTTTTTTTTTTGAATAATAATACATCATAAGTATCCTTAATGGGCTTGGGTATGACACAAAATCTCCTGGTTCGGTGGTTAATTTGCCACACATGATGGGTTGCCAGATAATGGTTAATTTGTCACGCATGATGGGTTGCCAAATAATCCCTGGGCACAAATTAGTTATCTCTTGTCAAATGGTCAAGATTAGTCAGCTAATGCACTAGAAACCATGCATGTGTGTTGTGGTTTTGTGTGGTGATTCAAAATCAAAGGAAAAACTGTGTCTTGTATTGTGTTTTGGGTGTTTCCTTTAGTTTTTTTTTTTTTTTGGTGGAAATGTTATCATGTGACTAAAACACATTACTAAACTCATACATATAATCAAACCTAAGGTAGCCGCTTAGGTTCCATAAGGGTAAGTCTAAACAACCACTCGAAAAGGGCCTGTCCAAAGTTTAGAAAATGTTTTTCTCCTTATAAGATGTGGAGTTGATAGAGGGTTTGGGCCTAGCTTTAAGGGCCTTTGAATACTACCTCCCTATTGTATATTGTCACTGTTGAGCGTGTGGCTCAAACTTTAAAGGAGTCGGTCGACCGACCTGAATCTCGGTCGACTGAGTTGTGGATTTTTGTATGGGCGAAAATTTCAGAGAGTGCGCTTTAAGTTGGTCGAACTCGATTTTGCATCCCGGTCGACCGACTTATGCGAGATTTGCGTTCTGAGTAAGGATTTGGTATGTTACGCGAATTAGAGACTTTCTAATTGTCTAGGACTCTGATTTAGGCTTATAAATAGATGCTTATAGGTCTAGGGTTTGTATGTACAAGGGAATGTGAGATAATGGAAAGGGACTAAGCACACCAGAGCTTGAGAAATGTTTAAAGGAGTATAGATAGAGATTCTTCTTCAAGTTTCATTGAGAATGTGAGTTGAGAGGGGTGTACAAAGGACTCTGAGCTTGGGTTAAGAATTAATTTGAGAGAATAGTGTTCGTGTACTGGTTTCTCAAGATTTCTTTGAATAAGAAAGAAGTAATCGGATCTTGACTTGTGGACGTAGACAGGTTATTGTCGAACCATGTATATCTCTTCTGTTTTCTCTTATGTGTGTGCATGTTTATCTTTTTCGTTGAGTCTGTTATTCCTAAAAGTCACAACACTATGCCAACACACACACACGCGTCATGTCGAGTCGAGTCGGGTAGGCCAGGTTGTGTTGGATCTTGATTTTTATTATATACAAACTCATTTGTATTTAATAATAAATTCTCTAATTATTACTCTTAGCATTTGAGAACTAATGGAGATTTATTTCTGTATTAACAGAGTCCATTTAGGAAACCAAGAGACACATTCCTATATTATTTTAAGACATCCCTTACATTCCTATAATGTTCTAATACATTCCTATAGTGTTCTAACCCCGGTTAAAATTCATTAACTCTTAGGGTTAATTTCTTTGATTTAAATATATTTTTTTAAAGCAAGGGTAGGTGGGTGAACTCTAGGGATGGATGAATCTTAACCACAATTAAGGGGTGTCAAAATGGACATGTGGCAGTGTTAGTGGTGTAACCGGACTCTGATATTGATTACGAGTCTAACTATAAAATTCTCTTGTTTGAAAATGTTCTTTTCAACTGTTGAAGGAATAGCAATGCTATGTGTTGCTACCACTGTGAGACTAGACCAAATTTAAGTTTTGAGACTGGATGCTAGCACTCCTCAATTCCTAATTGTCTTGCCCTAAAAAGTGGCGAGTACAATGGCGGAGAGTGAGGGTAGCAAAATCCTTTTTTATTAATGCTAATGCCCACTTGGAACTTAGAACTTAGAAGGATGTCGAGTAATGTACGCCTTCATTGAGGAGAGCAAATCACTGCCTACTGGCTACGACCAACTTTTCAATATTAGATTCCAACCCATATTCAATTATAAAGCCCCTCACTGAAAACCTAAGTAACCAGAGTGTAGAGCAGGAGCCGGAGCCGGAGCCGGAGCCGGAGCCGGAGCGTGAGAGCATCAAAGTTCAATTTAGGATAGAGTCGAGAGCGTCTCCGGAGCGTCGATATATATATATATATATAAAATTAATATTTTTTTTAAAAATTAATATTATATTATTAAACCCTAAAGATTAGTGAATCTTAATCACACTTAATAAGAATTAAAAGGGAGATAGTGTTGACATGTAACTCTCTGAGTGCAATGGAAATCAAGGAGAGTTCAATTGCAATTTGCTATGATCCATCTCTGGCACAGAAAAGAGAAAAGTAGAAGAACATGAAAAAAAATGTTCAAAAGACTTTAAACATGACAGTATTGTCTCCTAACACTATTGTCCTTGATGGTAAGTAACAAAATGAAAAAAAAATAAAATTGAAAACTGACACTTTTTTTCCTTTAGGGTGTGTTCAGTTGAAAGGAATGTGAGGGAAAGTAGGTGAGAGGTTTGAGGGAAAGTGAAAGCTCAACTTTCTCAATAGTACACTACTTTCTCTCACTTTCATCCAAACCTTATTCCACCAAAATACTGGAATTGTGAAAGAAAGTGAAGTAAAAACTTCACTATTCTAAATCTACCCTTTTATATGATTATATTCCTAAAGAGAGTAAAGGGTAATTTAGAAAAAAAATTTACTTTCCCGTGATATTTTTCCCTCAAACCAAACACACAAGAGAAATTATACACAATTCTTTTACTTTACTTTACTTCACTTTCTTTTCTCCTACCCATTTACTTCCCAACCGAACACATCCTTATTAGGGAGTTTTCAGTCGAAAGGATTATGAGGGAAAATAGGTGAAAGTGGGAGAAAACCCCACTTCAATCATGTTCGATTTGAGAGATTTTGAGGGAAAGTGAAACCTCACTTTTCTTTACATTGCATCATTTTCTCTCACTTTAATCAAACCATATTCCAACCAAATGAAGGAATTGTGAAAGAAAATGAAGTAAAAACCCCACTATTCCAATTCTATCATTTTGTATGATTATTTCCTAAAGAGAGTACACTTTCCTTAATACTTTTCTCTCAAACCCAGCACATAAGAGAAATTATACAACTCTTTTACATTTTTTTTATAAAAAAAACTTTACTTTACTGCACTTTCTTTTCTCCCACTCATTTACCGCTCAACCGAACACACCCTTAAGCATTATAAGTTATAACCCTTGGATAAAAAGCATTGTTCGTCTTCCTCCTTGCGATTTACAGTGATGAAAACAGCCATTAGCTTGGAAGATCAAGCTTTGTATGCTCGCAACGCTTTAAGTAAATGAAAACCACGCCCTACATAAATGAAAACCGCGCTCCCAATACGAATACACTCTCAAATTGTGAGAGCGAGGTTTGAGAGTGGGAGCGAGTAGCCTAGATGACAGTTTGGGTTACTAAACTGAAAACAACCAAAATTATGAGACTAAACTACACTTTAGTATGATAGAGTGTGTGCTTTACTCATAGTTCAAAAAGCCGAAAACTCGACTCGACTCGAAAGTTAGCCGGGTTGAGTAACTCGAAAAACTCGAAAAAAAATCGACTCGGTCCAACTTAGAATATATATGTAATAACTTAAAATTTTTGGGTTAAAAAAACTCAAAGTACACTGGTTTTACAGCTTCAAACCTCAAAATTAGGTTTAACAAAACGCATAGTAAGTTGTCTTTGTAGACCCTAAAAAATATGATACAAAAATAGTATGACATTTTAGTTTAGGTTTAAAAAATGATAAAAATACCCTTGTGTGACTCGACCTAGTCTGGAGAGTCAAAAAACTCGTTTAGACTCGATCGAGTCACCTGAGTAACTCGACAACTAGTATCTCCTTCGAGTTTTGAGGCGACTTGACTCGAAATTCTACCGAGTCGAGTAACTCGGATGACTCGCCGAGTTTTCGAACTATGGTTTTACTTGATACCTTCCTACCAAAAAGGAAAAGAAAAAAGAGCAATAATCCATTTTTTGGCAGAGGAGAGGACTATTCATCCTCTTCCTCACAAAACCCCTGTAGTTAACAGGATTTCACCAAATAATTTTTTTATTTTTTCTAAATACTAAGGTTAGATGTTTTAACTTTAAGGGTAGTAAATTTTAACCACAATTAAGAGGAATAAGAAGGGGACATGCATGTGGCACAAAAAGGAGGTGAGATGGTAATCACCTCGTAGGCCGAGAGGTGATTATTTCCCTTTTTGTAAAAACCACAAATTGTATTTTATAATTGAAGATCTGCTCTCTCATTGAGGGGGAGATCAAGGGTTCCATCACATATGGTTTTTATATTAGATTATACAGCCCGAGCCTAAACTACCTTGTTTTTTTTGGTTGTAAGATAATTTCATTCAAAGGAAAGGGGATACAAGAGAGGTCCATGCTCCAGGCAGGGAATCCCTGATTTCAGAGCCATTGTTCTGGTTTACATAGTTATCTATGCTAATTTTGAGAGCCCTTTTGGCTAGGTGATGAGCTAAAGAATTTGCCTCACGGGGAATATAAGACAACTTCACTTCTTGGCACAGGAGCATTAAGGATTTGATGTCGTCTACAACTGCCTGAATATCCCAATGCCCTACCCGATTTGGATTTGATATGACATCCATGATCGCCTTAGCATCTGACTCAATGGTCACCCTTGCCCATTTATTAGAAATCACCTGCTTTAGAGCAAGTCTAATTGCTTCCGCCTTCGCTTGCCAAGCTCAGCCCCCGCCAATGGTTTGCACCAAGTACGATATAAGTCTCCATCGTGGTTTCTTGCTACCACCGCTGCACCTGCAGCCTGTGGGTGTGAATGGGCGGCCCCATCCAAACCACCTTGTTGATGTTGGTTTTTATAAACATATACCACTATTGAAATTATAGTAAGAAAAATTCCGTAAAACATAGAAATATTAGATGTATCACGTATATTTGAAATCTGTATTGCAATGGTGGGGTGTGGCCTCTCTCAAGTGAGAGGTCTCGGATCTAATCTCACACAGCGGTGAGTTGCAAGAGCTTCAATCCTAACCTCACCACTGACCACTAGCTGCCGATTTTTTTAAAAAACAAATCTGAATCCAAGATACATTTTTGATAACACTAAAATAACTTTCTTTCGAGACTCACTCTCTTTTTGATAGGACATAGTGTAAGTGTAAACATGTGACTTAGGTGTTAATGCTGAGCTAATAAGGTTAATGAGTTCGATTATCAACCTATGCTTAAAACCAAAATGGGTTAACATTAACCATATGTGTTAATGCTGAGCTAACAGGATTTATGAGACATGTTGGGTTTTGGTGCTTGTCAGAGGATTTCTCTATGGCAAGTGCTAGAGATGATCTAGTGTTTTCTTTCATTTTAAATTTTAGTTTATGAGCGTGGGGATTGTTATTATTATTTACTAGTGGGCAGCACATGCGATGCATGTGAGAGATAGGGGAAGGGGAGAGAGATTGGAAAGAGGGAATCTAGTAAGGGCATTTTGAAAAATAAAATTAAAGAATAGTTTAGATATAAAAACTTAAGGGACACTTTAGATATAAAAAATTTTGAGGGTCACGCAGGTTATAGAAAAATGACGTAGAGACATTTTGAGAACCAAAAAGCTTTAGAAACCAAAGATAGGTGGGTGAATCCTAAGGGTGGGTAAATCTTAACCACCGTTAAGAAGTGTTAAAAGTGACACATTGGACCTCAGTTGCGTAACCAGACTCCTAGGTGGATTTGGAAAAAATCAATACGTTTTAAAGGAGGACATATATAAGAAGATAAGAGAAGGGAAATGGAAAACGGACCCAGCGTTAGCTTAGAAGCTGACTCCAATTACCTCATTGGTCCAAGACCCTTTTTTACCACCCATTACTTGTGGTTAACTCCTTAGGGTTATGCAATCTAACCATGGTTTTTACAAAAAAACAAAATTACTAATTTTAATTTAGTAAACTTAACCATGATTAAATAGGGGTTAAAAGGGATACGAGACATTTGGGTTAGCTTAGAAGCAGAGGACTCATAAAGATAATAGAAGGGGTAGTATTGGAATTTAGTAAAATATCAATCAATGTTTTTATTTTATCATTAGTAATAGAAGGGGCAATATTGGAATTTACTAAAAAAATAATCAAAATTTTTATCAACTTTCATTGCAAAGGGTAAATTTGGAATTAGTAAAAAATTTCATCCACGTTTTGAACCGGGCATCAACATTATAATAGTAGAGATATATTGGGGGGGATAAATGAGAGTGAGGATTCACTGTTTTTGTTTTTGGTTGATCACAACAACACCACTAGGTGTTACTGTAGGCAAATGAAAGGAAATAGTGAGGATTCACTTCACTAGGACATTCACTAGGACATTAATTTGGAAAATAATCACCTCCTAGGTCGGTGACGCGAGGAGGGCGTGTTGGGGGCCATTTTCCTACCACGTGTCCCCCTATTGACTCTATTCAATTGTGGTCAATATTTAATCACCCCTAGGGTTCATCCATCTACCCTTGGTTTTTAGAAAATAAAATTTAACCACAATAGTTAACAAAATTTAACCAAAGTTCATGGGAATTGAAGGGGCTTCGTGAGAGCCAGGAGCAATAGTTCCCTCATCACTTGTGGAGCAAACTATTGTTTTAGTTATTCATTGGGGAAGTGATTTAAAACTCTCAAAAGTAGGTACAATCGAGAGAGCTGGACCACCAGACTAAAAATATAATGAAAATAGTTAACGAACCTTGGGTTTCATTATGAAAATGATTGGCCGTCTTCATTGGCCCATGCCCCACTTTTAAACAAATGCCAATTGTGGTTAAGGTTCACTCTCCCTTAGGTTTAAGCAATCCAACCTTAGTTTTTTGGGGAAAAAAAAATCTTAACTTTAATTTTCTTAAACTTAACCTAGGTTGAAGGGGTGTTAAAAAGGACACCAAATCCTCTAGTGGGCACCTAATACCATAATTGGTATTAGGGGCCCACATACCCAATTAAGACTTGACACCTCACGACATCTCATTTAATACACAAAATTTATGTTATGCCACTATTCCAGCCCCAAAAAAGGGCAAATGGAGTAAAATTATAATTTGGTATTTTGTCTTGAGGCTGTTTTATACATATTTTATGAAGATTACTGTTTGAACTCCTCAAGGATCTCATCAGAGGATGAGCGGACATTTAATTTGATTCGTGATCATGGGGTTCAAACAAATCCCCCAAGCAATATGGGGACAAACAACCTTTATGATCCTGGGTTTGGTTCTGTTGATGGAAATGAATCAGATTTTCATCCAAATAAGGTATATGATTACAAGAAGGAATTTGACAGGGAGGAACTTAGTTTAGCCTTTGGGCATCAACATATTCAGTCGGGCGTAGACCATGCTTTCTTTCGAAACAAGGAATGAGGTGATAAAGAAGCATTCATGCTTTCACAAAATGAAGAACCTTTGAACTCCCGTTATGGTCTGTTAGAAAAAAAAAATCATCTTTCTTCGTAGACCTATAGACATAGTGATGTCCAAACTGTTGCACTAACTTTTGTGGAGCTGGCTCGACAAAGTTAAGATTCATCAGCCCTTAACCACAAAGAAGAATATCGGCACAAATAATTTTCTCCTCCGTAACTTCCTCTTCGCTGACCATCCTTAAAAAAAAAAAGTCCCCTTCGCTACAATGCAATCTTTTCTGACGACCTCCATTATTTTCGGGCATCTGGATCTACCAATAGAAGGAAATATTGGCACGGAGACACATATCTGATCAGATGGAAGTCTCGATGGTTTTGAAGGATGAAACCCGGTTTTTCGATATCATCCAATACCTCTCATTCGAAGACAAAATGCAAGAATTACTTATTTACCCTTTGTTGGGATGGAATGGAGTACATTAAATGAGCATTGGGACAATGGGAGCTGTTTGAGGTGTCAAATTTTAGTTGGCTTCGGATTCTCTTTGGCACATGCCAGAAAAGTGCTCAAGGGCCTCACATTTAAGCAACATGTGGTTGGGAGAAGTCATTTCATGGGACCCATGATTTTGACTTCTCTAGCTATTACTTGACACATGGTGATAAAATGGTGAGATAAAGGAGGAGAGATATCAAGTGAGGAGAAGTCAAAATGAGGAGAGAAATGAAATTACTTCTCGAGCCATGTGTCGCTTAAGTGTGGAAGCCCTTGAGCACTTTTCTGGCATGTGCCACGGAGAATCTGAAGCCATTTTAGTTGGGTATGTGGGGGCACTAATACCAATTATGGTATTAGGTATTGACTAACTCGTTAAAAGGGACACCACGACACAGGTAAGATAAGTAGCAGCCCCATGGGTCTGCTAATCATTGCTCAAAATATAATGGAGTGAATAGGGGTGTCAATGGGCCGGGATGGCCAACAGTCCGGTCTAGTTTGAGCCCGTTCCTGCCCAATAAGAATGGCCCATTCATTAATTGGGCTGGGTTGAGCTAGCCGGTTTATTAATTGGGCTGGGCTTGGGCTTGTGCTAATAAGTCCATTGGCCGGTTAGGTAGTCTTTTAAACGGGCTGGCCCGATTATACCTATATAATAAAATATTATGTTATATATTATAATTACTAAGTAACCCTCAAATAAAGTCATTAGAGTTTTTAACTATTTAAAAATAAGAGCATATGTCTAATTACATAGGAAAATCACTTTACCAACTCATATAAACCCTAATCCCACGAGTCCTTCTTCCTCAATCCTCACTTCTCCTGGGTTTGAAGTTTTAGGGTTTATTGGGCACTCACCTCTCTCTAAGATCTCAGGCCGTCCATTCCGTCCATTCTGCTATATTTCGTGGGGTTGTATTAATATGACTTGAGGAGCTTCATTTGCCAGATGAGAGGGGATCTAAGGGGAATTGGTGAATGAACACATGTAAGGGTTTTTGTGGCCTTACCAATGAGGCAATGACTCCTACTGTTTGGCTGAATGAGAAGAAATAAGAGTTTAAATATGAACAGGCGCTCCGATTCAAGAGATCTATAACTCGATCTTTATTTTAGGTGAAGATACTTGATTTCGAGAGAAATAACAGCAATCTGGTGATATAACAATTTTATTTTTAATTCCTTATCAATCTTATGAAAGTTTCTATTTATTTATTCTTTTGAAAGAAATTCTGTTTTATATGATTTAACTTCATCTGCTTCAATGAATGGTGCTTCTGAATATGTATGGATTAATTTCGAAATAGTATTAGTTAGAGAAATGCTATAGTTTCGCAATTTTTGTTTCTTTAGATAGTATAGTTATGCAATTTTAAGTCTTAATTTTTCATAGTAGGCTAGTAGCTGAAAAATTAAGAGTTTACCCAAGGCCCGATTATAATTGGCCTGCTCGTAAAACCTGTAGGCCCACTCAAACCTGTCTAAGGCCCAAAAAAATTGGCCCGCCCAAGCCCGTGAAGGCCCGAGTTTGCCCAAGCCCGATTAATAATGGGGTGGGCTTGGGCCTACATATAAGCCCTAGGTGTGAAGCATTTAAGCGGGACAATCGAGAGCTGGGCCGACGGACTAAAAATACAATGGTATGAAGCATTTAAGCTGCATGGGTGCCTTGGCGCCATTGGATTTTCAATCCAACGGTCTGGCCGTCCGGCTCTCGATAGTACCTACTATCATAGTTCTTAATCACTCTCTGCATTTTCCATATTCATAATAACATCACTTCACTGAATGAAAACAGAATAAAGTGGGCATAGGTTGCTTTCGCTTATTCATGCAACATTCCTTAGGATCTTTACTATACTATTCTCTTTGGTAGTTGGACCGGTTTTAAATTCCAAAGTTCTATTAGGGCTGACAATATCTGACCCGACCCACTAACATATCCATACCGACCATTTTTCCAGATTGAAGCTTTGGATCACCCTTAGGTCATCAATCGCATAGGTAGGCTCAAATATCTTCTCATCAGATTGGTTTTTAGCCGCATCAAGGTGTGGCCTCTCTGTTGAGGGAGGTGTGGGGATCCCATTCCCCGGTATGAGGGGCAAGAGCTCTAATTCCCAAGCTAACCACTAACCCTATTAACTTAGGTACATGATAATCGAAGTAAAAAAAAAAAACCGCATATCGGGAAAATGTTAGATTCTGATATTTTATAGAGTAAAAATTGGGAAAAGCTTAAGTTTGCTCATGCGTTCTGCCCAAGCGGAACATGCGTCCCTCCCTTGCTTGACACATGTCTTTTTTAACACCTATTAACTGTGGTTAAGAATCACTCAACCCTAGGGTTCATATATCGGCCCTTGTTTTTTCTTTAAAAAAAATTTACTCTTGGGTTAGTAACCATTAACCGGAGTTAAAGGAGGTTAAAAGGGACATGTGGCTAGAAGAGGGGGATGAGCATTCCAACCAACAGAACGCAAACGCATAAAGAATCAGCCCTTATCATAAAAATTAGACTTTATTTTTTTTTGAAAAGTTTACTTATGACATTTAATATATATATATATATATATATATATATATATATATGACATTTTGGAAAAAGTACACATGACATTTTTTTTTCCTTACGTGCCAGTGTCTCATTAATCATTTATAGCGCTGGGCTATAAAGAGAGAGTTGCCAAGTTTTACTCCAACCCAACCCACCTCCACCTATGAACAACTGCATTATTGGTTAAGAGGGAGTGATTTGATGTGGCCTCGGATTGTCTCTGACAAAGCCAAAAAGGACTCTCGGGGTTCCATTTATTGCGTGACAGTTGGCATAAAAATGGTGGAGAAGTCATTTCATTTTCTTCCCATTATTTTGACTTCTCCCCATTTGATATCTCTCCCCTTTATTCTCACACACTTATCACCACATGCCTTATTATGTGTGGAGAAGTTAAAATCATGGCCTCATGATTTTGACTTCTCCACCACTAGTCCCCTATTTTATGGAACCCGACACAAGCCCTTTTGGCTTTGGCAGAGACAATCCAAGGCCGATTTGACGTGGGAGTGGGACCATTCATGATCATGCTAGCTACAAGGATGGATGCAGCCAAGGTGGGTTCTATGGCCCATCTGTAATGTTCTCTAGACTTTGTACATTATTACACAAAAGTCCGAGTTAACTCTACCAATGCAAGCGTCCATGAAGCTTCCTAGAAGTTGCCCTTCCATCCTATTTAATATCAAATGGACCCACACATCTACCCTATTAGATACGCACCCTAACTCAAACGATAAGGACTCTCTTCCATTTGCTCCTAATAAGAACTATAGCCCTTTCTTTCTCTAACTCTCTTCTCCCTTCAAGAACCATGAGCTAAAATTTTCAGCCATGGCCAGTCATGGTCACAGTTCTTTGGTCACTGCCCTGGTTTGGCCCTTCACTCTGAAATTTCCGTTGAGTAGTAGAAATATGCGTAGAGTATATACCGATGCCGTCGTCACTTCGCGGCTGTTCTTGTTCCGATTGAATCGGATAGTGTTCGGAGATGAACTGAATAATGCGAACAGCAGGAGATGGGAAAGAGCTCTCCAGTTAGTCTACGAGAGGTTTTGTTCTTCGAGGACGCAACCCGATGAAGATAGTCTCCATGTTGTTTCCATGCTTTCTCTTTAGCCACATCTCTTCTTCTCTCTCTATTATGGTGTAGTTCTAAGAAGGTGTGTGTGCAAGGCTTGTTTGGTTGTTTTAATTTTTCGGCATATTGCTATGAGCATTGAAGAGTGGTTATGAGATTCATAATACTAGGTTTTTTGGTGAGTGCTAGCCATACGATCTTCTCCTAAGGCACTCTCCCATTTTAGGGGCAAGAAAAGGAAACTTTTGTGTTAGGCAATTATAGGTGTCACGACTCTGATTTACATGAACTTTCAATTCGAAATTCATTTATAAATCCGAATTGTGATTTGTCTATTGCAGTTCGTAAGGGTACTCGTACTTTCACTGCTCATCTTATTTCTAATTTTGTCTTTTATGATCATTTATCATCTTCCTTTCAAGATTTTTCTATGTCTTTGTCATCTCTTGTTGTTCCAAAGTCCTACAGGGAAGCTCTTTCACATCCTGGATGGTGGACTATTATGGAAGAAGAGATGTGTGCCTTAGAATTGAATCATACTTGTGATCTTGTTCCTAAGCTTGTTGGTACTCAAATTGTTGGGTGTTGTTGGTTCTTCACAGTCAAACAGGATCCTGATGGTACCATTGATCGGTTGAAAGCTCGTCTTGTCGCCAAAGGATTTACTCAGACTTATGACATTTATTACACCTAGACTTTCTCTCCAGTGGCCAAACTAAATTATGTTCGTGTTATCATCTCCCATGCTGCGAATCTAGATTGGCCTCTTCATTAACTCGATATCAAAAATATCTTTCTACATGGTGATCTTGCTGAGACTGTGTATATGGCTCAACCACCTGGGTTTGAGTCCAAGGGGGAGTGTGTTTGTCATCTTCAGAATTCTATCTATGGACTCAAACAGTCTCCCTGATCTTGGTTTGGAAATTTCAGTAAGGCAGTGGTTACTCATGGCATGACTCGGAGCCACGCTGATCACTCAGTGTTCTTTAAAAAGATGAAAAAGGAAAACGAAGCTTTAGAATTTAAGAAGATGATCAAAGCTTCCCAAGATTGACAGAAAAGTTATGCTGATGGAAAACGAAGAGATGTAGAATTTCAAGTGGGAGATCACGTGTTTCTAAAGGTTTCTCCATTAAAGGGAATTATGAGATTTGAGAAGAAAGGAAAACTCAGTTCTCGTTTTATTGACCTATTTGAGATTTTAGCAAGAATTGGAGAAGTAGCGTACCGTCTCGCATTGCCGCCTGAATTATCAAGAATTCATAATGTATTCCACATATCAATGCTAAGAAGGTATGTACCAAAGTCTTCTCATGTGATTCAATATGAACCTGAAGAAATTCAGGAAAACTTATCTTATGAAGAAAAGCCCATCAAGATCCTGGATCATAAAGAATAAGTTTTGAGAAAGAAGACAATCTCGCCAGTCAAAGTGTTGTAGCAAAATCACGAGCAAGATGAGGCGACTTGGAAGCATGAGGCCGAGATCAAAGAGAAGTACCCTCAATTATTTGAAACATCAGGTAGGATTTTAATTTTGAGGACAAAATTCCTATAAGAAGGGGGGATTGTAACAACCCGAATATTTTTAGAATTAAAAATATTCACTAAGGGATTTAATAGTAGGAAATTCCCTATTTTACTTTAGTATATGAGCTGAAAATTACTTAAGTATATGGTTATATACCATGTGTTAAAAACCAATATTAAAACATGTAAATATTAAGAAGGGTTATTAGCTAAGATTAGGACACGTAGCAAGTGCCACATGGCAACATCCTAGGAAGGGTGTCCAACTAGTTAAAAATAGGATCATGACGAGTTAATCATGATTAACAAAGTAAGTTGAGATTAAGGATCATGATGAGTTAATCATGGTTAACAAAGTGAGTTGAGATTAATCATAGTTCTTACATTGATTAAAGAGGATGTAAAGGAGGGAAGAACCAAATCCTATACTATGAATAGTGCTCACGCCCACCCTTGGTTGAATAAAGAAGATATCTTAAGTAAGAAGTTAACCTTTAGTGTAATTAAGATTAGAAACATGATCCTTATTAATGGTTATTCATGTATGGTAACTCAAGAGAAAGCATCTAGTTCTAGAGTTTAATACAAGTTAAGGCACATTCTTAGAATGAGGAGGTGTACACGCCCAACTATGCTTGTCATGGGTTAACAAACTTCCTTAGTTAAGTTAACCATGAGCTATTTTAATATATATAGAAATATATATGTATTATAGTTATGATAAATAATTATACATGAATCCAAATTAAATGGGTATATGGACTAGAGTTAAGAGATATAGATAACCATGAGTTAAGGAAATAACTATGGTTAGATCAATGCTTGTATCAAGGGATTCATTGAATTAAGTACAAAAGAACCTAGTCTAAGGGGTGATAACCGAAATTAAGTGGTTCATGAACACCTTGGTTCATGAACTAAGATTTAATTAAGGGGATGAACCATGAGTTAAGAGAGGCAAGACCCTTGCCTATATAAAGAGACCCACGCGCCCACTTGGTGTTCATTTTCATTGTGTCAATCTTGGTGGAGACTAGAGACCACACGGCCATCCTTAGCGTGCACATCATGGTGCCAAGCTTTTGGGAAGACTAGAGACCCCATGCCCATCTCTTGTGCTTATTTTTAAGTTGGTGGAAATAGTGAGAAAGCAAAGAAGAAGAAAGAAGAAAGAAGAGAGAAGAAGAAAAGTAAGAAGGAAAAAGTATTGACCAACCCTTCGTCAAAATTCAAAGAAAGAGTAAGTGATTTTCGGTAATATTATTTTAAATAGCGATTTAGAATGAATGTTAGTAATGATAAGGATTTTTGAATTGAAGGAAATAAGTTAGTGATTTCAATAATATTATTCTAAGTAGTGATTTAGAATGAAGGTTAGTAATGGTGAACATTTTCGAAATAAGATGAAATATGTAAGTGATATTTGGTGATATTATTCTAAGTAGTAATTTAGAATGAAGCTTAGTAATGATAAATTTTTTTGAAATGAAGGTTATAAGTAAGTAATGTATATTCTATTACATTCTGAAAAATTGTAGGATGATACTATGTTAAAATTCTGGAAAATAGTATAATAATACTATATTGAAATGCTGGAAAATAGTATAATAATACTATGTTAAAATGCTAAAAAATAGTAAGATGATGTTATGTTAACGTGCTAAAGATATAGAGTGATGATACTATATTAGTGTGCTATATTTTATGCGTATATTACATTCTAAAAATATGATAAGGAAATTGATGTAATTGAAGTAAGGAAAATGATGGTTCTAAATTATAAAAGTATAGTTATGAGATAGCTATAATAAGGAGAATTAGAATGGAAACTATACAATCTTAATGCTATGATTTGTATGAAGTATTATCTGATAATGTCTTAATGAGAAGGCAAGGAAAAGATAAATACGTTTATCTTAAAATGACCTCAAGATAGTGGCAAGGCAAAGGGATACCGTTCGGCAAAAACTCATGAGGGATTAATTAGAACTCTAAGAGGGGGTGAGTCTAAAGAGGTACCTTTCAGTGATCATCTTGAGAGGCGGGACTCAGATAGGTCTGAAAAATAAATGAAAATATAAAGGGAAGATAAAGAAAGTTAATCTTAAAAATGTCTCAAAACAGTGGCGAGGTAAAGGAAGGCCGTTCGACAAAAACTCATGAGGGGTTAATGAGAACTCCAAGAAGGGATGAGTCTAAAGAGGTGTACCTTTCGGCGATTATCCTGAGAGACAGAGTTAAGATAAACCGGATCCAAGTAAAAGATATTTAAAAGAAATGTTGAAAGTAATATTAAAAGTTTTAATATTATATTCTGGTAAAAAGTGTTTCATTAAACGTTTTGTTATGCTTATTCTAACTTGTTACTTAGCATAATATTATTGAATATCTTTATTGGACTTTATAGCTCACTGACCTTTTATGTCGTTAGATGAACAGTGAAAAAACAACTTGAAAAGTTACGTTCAAGGAAGGACGGAGTCGCTTTTGATTATGCTGTTATATTTTATTATTTGATCATTTTGATGTAATTAAATTGATTATGTAAACCTTAACTTTAATTATGAACATGATATGGTGGCAATTGTGTATAGATGAGTAAGGGTTTTAAAATTTTTAAATTCCCTTGGTATTTTACGCTTCCGCAGAATTATGAGAAAGAGGATCTCACGGATGGATTTACTCTTATATTTCATTAGTGAAATGTTAAGTTTAAGTCAGGTCATGACACAAATTGTTGGGTGTCGTTGGGTCTTCACAGTCAAACAGGATCTTGATGGTACCGTTGATCGGTTGAAGGCTTGTCTTGTCGTCAAAAGATTTACTCAGACTTATGGCCTTTATTACACCTAGACTTTCTCTCCAGTGGCCAAGCTGAATTATGTTAGTGTTATCATCTCCCATGCTGCAAATCTGGATTGGCCTCTTCATCAGCTCGATGTCAAAAATGTCTTTCTACATGGTGATCTTACTGAGACTGTGTATATGGCTCAACCACCTGGGTTTGAGTCCAAGGGGGAGTGTGTTTGTCATCTTCAGAAATCTATATATGGACTTAAACAGTCTCCCCGAGCTTGGTTTGGAAATTTCAGTAAGGTAATGGTCACTCATGACATGACTCAGAGCCACATTGATCACTCAGTGTTCTTTAAGAAGATGAAAATAGTGTTGTAGTTCTAGTTGTCTATGTGAATGATATTATCATCACTGGCAGTGACAGGGAAGGTATCCAAATCTTAATTCACTATCTTAGTTCCAGTTTTCCCACTAAAGATCTGGGTAAGCTTCATTATTTCCTAGGTATTGAGGTCGCAATATTTAAGGCAGACATCAGTTTATCTCAGAGGAAGTACACTCTTGATATACTGAAAGATATAAGTTATCTTGGCTCTAAACCTGCAGCTACTCCTATGGATACCAATCTGAAATTGATATCAGATGAGGTTGACTTGGTTGATAATCCAGAGATGTATCGGAGACTCGTGGGTAAACTCATTTACTTAACTATTACTCGGCCTAGGATTTCATTTGCAGTTAGTGTTGTGAGTCAATTTTTGACCAGTCATAGAGTACCTCATATGGATATAATCATATGCATCTTGAAGTATCTCAAGAATGCTCCAGGACGTGGCCTTCTTTGTCGTTCATCTGTACATATTCGACTTGAGGGATATATTGATGTTGATTGCAGGATCACATACAGATCGCAGATCTACTATTGGCTATTGTACCTTTACAGGAGGTAATCTCGTGATTTGGAAAAGCAAGAAGCATTCAGTTGTAGCTCGCTCTAGTGCTGAGGCAGAATATCGAGTCATAACTCATGCCACTTACGAACTAACTTGATTAAGAACCCTTCTACAAGAGTTTAGGATTCCAGTACATGGACCGACCCTCTCTATTGTGACAATCAAACAACTATTCATATTGCCAACAATTCAGTCTTCCATGAACGAACCAAACATATTGAAGTTGATTGTCATTTCGTTCGGTCTAAAGTACTAGAGTTCAAAGACATTACTACTCCTTTTGTTCTTTCTAGTAGTCAACTTACATATATCTTCACCAAAGCTCTACCACAGATTGTCATAGACTCAATTTGTAGCAAGCTGAGAGTTATAGATATAAACTCTCCAGCTTGAGGAAGAGTATCATAAATATTGTATAACTTAATTATAGGATCTTTCCTTGTTCTTCTTGTATCGGATCTTTCTTTATTCTTCCTATAAGTTGTATTATAAATATTGACCTCCAAGAGAGAAGAATATAACTTCTCTTTCTCTAAAATACATACGACAATAGTTTCTATGGTTGGTTCACTTTTTTTCATTTTTAGTATGTGTTTTACTATTTATAAGGATGTAAGCCATAGGGCAAAAACAGTTGTATCAATAGAATTTCAAATTTCTCTTTTTTCCTTGTGGATTCAAGGGTTATTCGTGTTAAAGACGGTATTCTTTTTCTCTATTCACAAGTTCTGCTACATTATTAAGTATCTATTATATGTATTTAAGTATGCTAAGATAATTATTTGGTTAAAAATTTATTATATAAAAGAATATGAAACTTTGATTTAAAAAGTATAAAAGATAACAAATGCAGTAAACGAGTTCGGTTCGTCTTGATAAACAAGCTAAGCCAAGCTGAGCCAAACCCGAGCTTATAGTTATGTTCATGAGCCGGGCTTGAAAAAGAATAGTGAAGCTCGAGTCAAGCTTGAACAACCTTGTTACTTAATGAGTCATGCCTGAACACCCCAACTACTCGATCGACTTGGCTTGGTTACACTCTAACAGAGAGTATAGAGACCACATAGTATTTCAATGAATGTCATTGTGAGCATAAGAATTTACTGCCTTTCCATCCCAGGGCAATTCATTAGAAAGAATGGCGCCAAACATTTTTAAAGAGTCGCCGCCTATTTATTTTTTGGTGAAAATAGAATTTCATTTATAGGATGGATAAGGTCATAATACAAGTTGAGATTTAGGGTAAAAGATTGTATTAAGTTTAGGGGAAGGCGTTAAATACCCCCATCCGAAGATGGTAGCCTACTCCATAAGTCTAAGCCAAATAAGGAAAATTACAAGAGAAATTTAATATGCTATTAATCATGTCCAAATGATCATAATTCTTTGACATACTTGTTCCTCATTCTCGTTATTTTTTAGCACAACCTGAGTAGAGAGAAACTGTACACTCAAATTTCAAGCGTCTTTTTATGATAGATATCTTGAACCTTACTGTCAAATTACCCTCATTATTGTATGAAGTTTATTATTTTATGTGGAAGACTATCTTTCCAATACGGTTAAACTCGGATTGTTAATTACTTTCTCGATTTGGGGAAGAACCTTTGATTAAGAAGAAGAACAAGAAGAACAAAATATTTGAATAAAAATATATTATTTATTCAAAGGGAGTGCCTAATTCCCATGTAGGCATTATAGGGTGCCTCATTGAGGCCTTTGTATCAAGAAAGGAGAACAGAGAAGAAAGGCGGCCATGTAGAAGGGTTCACCTGATATTCTCCATCAATGGAGTAGTCTTCTTCTTCTTTTTTTGATTGTTGTATATCTGCAAAAGAAAAGAAAAGTTCTTCTTTTTGCATGTATTCTTCTTGTTGTGTTGTTGTTTCTCTTCTTCTTCTTCTTCTTCTTCTTCGTGGGAGCTTCTTGTGAGAAACTCCACTTTATATATGTTTTGGAGAGTCCTTTTTGGACTCTCCTTTGACTTCCTATTTTTGGAAATGTCAAAAGGGTTTTTCTCTCCTCGGAGAGGGACATCTGTCTTTGACAGCTAGTTTCCCTTATCTTGGGATACCTGGGACATCCAAGAGTTCTTTCTCTTGGAGGATTCTAAATTGGCTTTTCTTTTGGGGAACCTAGGAGGATAAGACCTTTCCCCTAAAATAGAAGAAGAATTTTATCTTCCAAAAAGGGAGAGGATTACTCTCCTACTTTGAATGGGGTGCTATGTGGAACCCTTTCACTGGGAAAAAAGGGGAGATCCTTATCTTGGGATCCCCAAAAAGTAGCAAAGATTCCCTTTTATTAGGGATTCTTTACCCTATGACAGTCAGGTATTGACTACCAGCTGGGGAAGGGTTGACCTAAGTCCAAGGCCTAATTAGGCCGTAGAACAGGTCACCGAAAAGGGACTAACCTTGGTCAGTCTGCAGACCAAAAGGGGTGGGACCATAAGTCTTGCCGGTGGTCTGGTTACGTCCATGGTTATTTATGGCCGCGGACTAGGTCCAACAAAGGCTAGCCTTTGGCCAGCCCGCAAGGGTCACAGGAAGTCTGTCCGTGGGACTGACTCATGGAATCAGCCTGCAGGGGGTCATTTATTAAGGACTGGCTTTTTGGCCAATTCGTAGAGGATTATCTAACCAGGTCTGTCTGCATAGACAGACCAAAGCCACACTTGGGCTTGGCATGATGTACATACACCACCTTCTTTGATTTGGTGTGAAACGGGCATACTAAAGTTGGTGCACCTCAATCCAATCTGGTGTCGCAATTTCGTTGCCCACAGCAACAAAAAGTCATCCATCTTTATCAAGATGAGCTCAACTAACACTAGAACCACTAACTGAGATATAGAAGATGAATTTGGTGAAGGTTTAGAAGTCAAACCTTTTAGCCCAAGTCATCTAAGAGTTAATGAGCATTATGCATGACATTTTGAGTGTCATCCAAAAAGCGCATGCTTCATCCCAGCACCACCCATAGACCAATATGAGGAAGAGGAAGTCAGACTCGCGTAGAGTGTCGATCTGCAATCACGTCAGTCTAGATATCAACAAGCTCAACACAAACCCAGGTATTTACAAGGAGATTGAGAGGTTAGAATATCTAGTGAAAAAATCCCAAGGCTCCAACAACTGAACATCTACCGACTTTAGAGACATGTGTCTGCACCCAGGAATCCAATTCCTAGCAAGTTCAAGATGTCAGACTTCAACAAATACAATGCGAAAGGATGTCTGAAGACACACTTGAAGATTATTGTGAAGAAATGTTCCAACTGAGGCATAGCGAGAAACTCTGGTACAATGGTTCCAAAAGAGCTTGAAAGGGACAACCCTTCAATGGTTTACTAAACTTGATCCTGCTAAGGTAAGGATGTGAAAGGATTTCTTTAAGGCATTCGTCACCCAGTACTCCTACAATATCGACCCGGTGGCCCAAAGAGCAAACCTGAAAAGGATGACATAGAAAGGAGACGAGTCCTTTAGCAAGTATTCAGTCCGATGGAGAGAAAAAATAGCAAAATTAAAGACTTTGGTGCTAGAGGAAAAACTGGTGAAATCCTTACCAAAACCCTAACAATCCATACCTATAATCAAAACACACCACTATGGTCCATGACCCATTCATTAATAACCCATGAGCTATGAGCCAAAACCCATAACCAAAAGAAGCCATCTTCCTTATTCATGATAGAGCCATTTTTCCTTTTTTTTTGCACACCCCCAAAGCTCCTACTCTCATGAAAGAATCTCTCACCCTAATCCCAATAATTTCCTTCCTAAATAAAAGGAAAAAGTCACATTGGAAAATAGTATAGACCACACCCACTTTGGCTAACCCCTACGGCCCTACCTAGCCTATCCTATTTCAATTTTCTTTCCTAAGTAGAAGAAAAAGTTACGTTGGAAATGAATATAGATCACACCCTCTTTGACTCACCCTTACTTAGTCCCTACCTAGCCTAGCTCAAACAGTATAGTCAAGGCGTCTAGGCGATGCCTAGGCGATTTGGCCGACCTAGGCAAGGCGTGGCCGAGGTGTGACCTAGGCAATAAATATTATTTTAAAAATTAAAAATTATGTATGTATATATATAATAATTTATTAATATGCATAATAATAATTAATATGCATAAATGTCATATATATATGGGATGTATTCTTCTCCAGTTGTAACCGGTTTTGCCAAAACCGGTTACACTCCTGAGGTGGCCACATATCCCTTTTGATACATCTTAAACGTGGTTAAGATTCAGTCACCCTTAGGGTTCACCTCCTATCCTTGGTTTTTTTTTTAAAAATAATACAAAATTTTATTAACTGTGGTTAAAATTTACCAACTCCTAAGGTTAATTTTTAAAAATATTTTTTTCTAAAAACCAAAGATAGATGGGTGAAACCTAGGGGTATGTGAATCTTAAGCACAGTTAAGGAGTGTAAAATGGGACACGTGTGACCACAGGGATGTAACCGGTTTTGCCAAAAACCGGTTACAACTTGAGATGATTATGAGTCTATATATATATATATGTTTGTTGTGTGTGTGTGTCATTTCTAAGGAGTGAAATGTCAACAATCTGAGAATGTCATTTCTAAGGAGTGAAATGTCAACAATCTGAGAAATCATGGGTCTAGTATGGCTGTTAAATGGGTCATCTTTGAAACACAATCAGAAATTGGGATGGGATTTGATCTGGCTCTCACCAAATCAAAATGATCTGGCCTCCCCTTAATGAGTGACATGTGGTGATAAAAATGGGAGAAGATATCAAATAGAGAGAAGTCAAAAAAATATGAGGAAATGAAATGACTTCTCCACCTTTTTATCGCCACATGTTGGACAAAGGCCTTAGGCCAGATCATTTTGATCGGGCGAGAGCCGGATCAATTCCCATCCCTCAAAAATTGGACATAAGACAGTGGGTCATCTCTAAAAGTAGAGAGGGTTGAATATATAAATTAAGAATAAAAGAAAGACGTGTTCGGTGAGATGGAGAGCTGTTAAATTGGCCATTTTGAAAAACAATCAAAAATTTGACAAAAGACAGACACAGCGGGGACATCTCAAAAAGTGGAGGGTGAATATATAAAATAAGAGTAGAAGAAAAACATGTTTGGTGAGAGAGAGAACACTAAGACAAATTAAAAAATAGAGAACACATATATATACCAAACACATGAATCAGACCCAAACAAATCTCACTGTAAATAATAACAAATAAATATTAAAAAGAAAACGTCAAGGCTTCAAAGCAATTTCATAGAGAGACAGGGATCTTCCTATCTACCACAAGAAATCCATAGAGAGAGGACTGGAGAGTGTAGACGGCAAGACAAGAGGGGGAGGGGGCAAAAGGTGCAAGAGATAGAGGACTGTAGAGAGAGAAAGGTACGTACCTTCTTCCCTTCTTCTTCTTCTTCTTGCCTTGCTTTTTCTTCTTCTTCGTCTGGTTCGACTGTTCATTCTCTCACATTTTTTTGTTGATATTATTCTCTCACGGTTTAGATGCCCTAAAATAAAAAAGAGTTTATATATTAAGACATTTACTAATTAAGTAAATTAAAAACCTAATTTTTTGTTTTGTTTTATTAATCTAAACGTTAGCTGGGTTTAGTATACATTATAATCCTACCAAAACACCCCCATCCCGTAGCCCAAGCCCAGAACGATTAGGCGACCAGTCGACGCCCAGGAGGCTGCCTAAGGACCCTCACCCGCCTAAGTACCCGGGATGAAGCAATTTTGCTGCCCACGACAACAAAAAGTCATCCATCTTTATGCAAGATGAGCTCAACTAACACTAGATCCACTAACTGAGATATAGAAGATGAATTTGGTGAAGGTTTAGAAGTCAAACCTTTTAGCCCAAATCATCTAAGAGTTAAAGAGCATTATGCATGACATTTTGAGTGTCATCCAAAAGGCGCATGCTTCATCCCACCACCATCCATAGACCAATATGAGGAAGAGGAAGCCAGACTTGCGTAGAGTGTCGATCCGCAATCATGTCAGTCTAGATATCAACAAGCTCCACACAAACCCAGGTATTTACAAGGAGATTGAGAGGTTAGAATAGCTAGTGAAAAAAGCTCAAGGCTCCAATAACCGAGCATCTACTGACTTTAGAGACATGTGCCTGCACCCAAGAATCCAATTGCACAGCAAGTTCAAGATGTCAGACTTTGACAAATATAATGCGAAAGGATGTCCGAAGACACATTTGAAGATTATTGCGAAGAAATGTTCCAACTGAGGCATAGCGAGAAACTCTGGTACAATGGTTCCAAAAGGGCTTGAAAGGGACAGCTCTTCAATGGTTTACTAAACTTGGTCCTGCTAAGGTAAGGACGTGAAATGATTTCTTTGAGGCATTCGTCACCCAGTACTCCTACAATATCGACCAGGTGGCCAAAAGAGCAAACCTGGAAATGATGACATAGAAAGGAAACGAGTCCTTAAGCGAGCATTCAATCCGATGGAGAGAAAAAGTAGCAAAATTAAAGACTTCGGTGCTAGAGGAAAAACTGGTGAAATCCTTACCAAAACCCTAACAATCCATACCTATAATCAAAACAGACCACTATGGTCTATGACCCGATCATTAATAACCCAAGAGCTATGAGCCAACAACCCATAACCAAAAGAAGCCATCCTCCTTATTAATGATTGAGCCATTTTTTTTGGTTTTTTTAGCACACCCCCAAGCTCCTACTCTCATGAAAGAATCTCTCACCCTAATCCCAATAATTTCCTTCCTAAATAAAAGGAAAAAGTCACATTGGAAAATATTATAGACCACACCCACTTTGGCTAACCCCTACGGCCCTACCTACCCTACCCTACCCTATTTCAATTTTCTTTCCTAAGTAGAAGAAAAAGTTACATTGGAAATGAATATAGATCACGGCCTTGGCTTGCCTCTGGCGAAGCCAGAAAGGGCTTATCTCGGGGTTCCATAGAATAGGTGACATGTGGTGGAGAAGTCAAAATCATGGGGCCCATGATTTTGACTTCTCCACACACAAATGGACATGTGGCGATAAGTGTGTGAGAATAAGGGGAAGAGATATCAAATGAGGAGAAGTCAAAAATCATGGGGAGAAAATAAATGACTTCTCCCCATTTGGCTGCCAGCTGCCGCACAATGTATGGAACCCCGAGAGCCCTTTCTGGCTTCGCCAGAGACAATCCGAGGCCATAGATCACACCCTCTTTGACTCACCCCTACTTAGTCCCTACCTTATCTAGCCCAACTCAAAAGACTTGGCTCCAGAGCTGCTAAGTCATTGCCCCCGGATTGCTGCTGCATGATTAGGAAGAGGAGCTTGGGCTGCTTGTATTTCCCTGTGTGAAGCAGATCTTACCCATTTTGAGCAGATCTTGAATATCATACTTCAGATCATAGCACTTATCTGCGGCGCTCCCTGGAACTTAGTGGTACCCACAATGCTCATCTGGCTTGTATCATTTAATTGGGAAGCGTGTCCGGTGGTAGTTGGGGTTCCTTCAATGTGAGAAGCTGCGTCAGTGCATACAGAATGGGTGCGAAGACCCTCTTCTTCCTCTGCTCAAATGTTATCTGATGAGAGAGAAACCTTTGCTGGGTCTGTTGAGGAAGCTGAAAAGGCGCCGCTGCCACCATTTACACTTCTTTTTCTCGTCACCTTATACTTTCGTGGCGGTGCAGCACGACCAGAAGATGACGTGCTGCTGTCACAGAGTAAGAATAACAAGTCTAATGAATGTAAGATAAATAATATCAATAGCCAATGTAACATAAGATATGGTTGGAATTTTGAGAAAGGAACCAGGAGTCGATAAGAATTACAAGTGTGTTTTGGGGGAGGCCACCCAACAATTGCAGGTTCCAATCGATCCAGATGTATATTGCAGTCCACATTAACAAAACAAGAAGGATGATAACAATACCAGATTTTTGCACAGATCCCTGAATAGATTCTGTTCCCTTCCTTCCCATTAATCCTTTCCTTTCTTCTTCTCCTGTCCATCTCTGTATAGTATATACCCTTCTTTTATCAGATTCCCATCTAACCACCAATGTCCTTCATAGTGTAAGTACACACAGCCTACTTACTTACTGGGCCACCCACCTCTTGGGTCGGTGATTGCCCAAAATTGATTATAATTACACTATCCTAGCCATCACTATACCCATGTGGGAAGGAAACAAGCAAGTGAATGTACCTGGATTTCACCATGGGCCTGTCCCAGTGGTTGTGTGTGTCTCCCTTTGGGGAGGTGTGACTCGAGTCCAAGTCTTGGTGTGGCTGTTGAGCGCCCACCATGAGTGCTAACCCCCTAACCTATATAGATAAATGATTTAGGACCTACCAAGCTATCCTCGCAAGTAAGCAAATCAAGCTGCATAGGTAAGACAGGAATCTTGTATTAGTCTCCTGTAACAATCACTATTACAGACTAAATACTAGAGTCACTCCCGAGGCTGCTGCTTAGTTTCTGAATATACATCTCCACCGGAGCCCCATTTTAATGGGGCCATTGCCTGCAAATCTCAATAGCAATCATTCCAAGAGTTTCCTCTGGTTTGCTGCTAAAAGCATCAATGATAAAGTAAAAGCAAGCTGTTTATCAGACAAAGAGGATCATCTGCCTCAACAAGCATCTAAGATGTGGCCTGTCAATCTCCAACCATTTCCCAATCCAAAAAGATGTGGCCTGTCAATCTCCAACCATTTCCCAATCCAAAAGGGAGATAAATCAATTCACTTCAATATTTATCAGTTTTTACATATCACAGACAGTTGAAAAGACCAATAGATTGAATAACCAAAATGATCAGGAATGTGAGAGCCATCAAAACCTCTTCCAGGTTAAACCTCTGGAGTCTCTCTAGTTGTCCTGACTACTTCGTTTCCCCTAATGTAAAATACTCAAGAACCAAAATAGAGCATTACCCAAAATTTCAAACTCCGACTGATTTAAATAGAAAAAACATTTGGAATCTCATTCAATCACACGGTATGAAACTTGCTGATGTTTTTCATCTTCGAGGCACATGCACAGGCAGGTGTGGAATTTCCAATTAGTAACCCATTTCATAGACCTTGGTCCAATCAAAAGAACCTACCAGTAAAAGGAGGCTTTTATTAAGAAGTCTACTCGTTAAACAGTCCATAAGGTGCCTTTTTTTATGGTACATCTAGGAGCTCGGACAATCCAGTTGAGCGGATTCAAAAGATCAGAGATATCCAAGGTGGTGAAATCAACTGGGATAACTCAAACCTGCATCCATATTGGCCACATAAATTGCAGATGGATAAGAAGCATGAATTTTCATTCTAATCTTAAGACAGCTATTTTCATCCATCGGTGAAACATAACATATGAAATGAATGAGAAAATTGGATATAGTTTTATTTCTTACAGATCTTTTTGCCACAGATATTCATTCTGAAATAGAAAAGATCAAACTTGAAATACCAAATAAATCCTCAGCCACTACCTCCTAATCAAGAGTAAGCATATCCACCATCTAAAATGGGCGTACTAGTTTGTCTACCACACAGCACACTGTTCTCAGAAGAAATGGATGATTCTTCAACCTCCATTTCTAATTTACATTTTAGTCAGTCGTATACTAGCAGTATCATTCAAGTAACAGTTCTGCATCAAGAATTTTTTTCCTGGTGGCCGAGAGCATCCTTTTCCGTTAGAACAAGTTCAAGATTGTTGGCGATCCTGAGCGGTGTACACGGCAACCCTCATGAGCTGAATGCCAAGTATCAGTACCCACCATGTCACCATCCCTCTGATGGTGAGCATCATCCACACTGGTGCACCAATCTCAGCCCCCAACTTCAATGCCCTCATCAGCTGCAAGACACGATAAGCCTCATACACTATTGGGGTCACCGGCCACACGGGCGACTCCCAGTGCCATGTCAGCATCTCCGTCAGCATCTGTATAGACACTAGCAGTAAATATGGACCCAGTAGCACAGCAAATGAGATAAAAGGCAGCTGCGGTTGGAGGAAGCGTGTGTGTGAGACCAAAAACATAATCAAAGGGAAGCCAAAGCCCCTTATACTTGCAATAATGTTCAAGAACCTGTAACTGTCAGGAGCTTGGCTCTTCGATCTTGCACAAGCATCAGCCATGAGGAGAAATAAGGTTGCACCAATGATGAAGATGCAATCAAGCCCCACCAAGGACAGCAGGCTGGCTATGTTAGCTCCAGAGAATACGAAAGACAAGGGTAACCACAAGGTGGGTGCCATGGCAGCAGCCAGTAGAACAGAAGGACCCAGAAGCCACATTAGCCATTTAAACTGCATGAATGACTGCCTACTTGTGTCCATACCTTTATCAATGACGTTGAGAATCATGGCTTTATAAATGTTGTCACTTCCCGTTTGGTATCTACCAACACTATCTTCAGTAGGACCATACGTTACAGGGGAAGGCTCACAGGGGGGCAATTTGGTGCAGCAAATAGGGACTTGTTTAATGTGGTGAGGAAGAGAGATGCATTCATTCAGTGATCTGGAGGTCTTCAATGGTCCCAAGCCCCACGGAAGGACTTGGAGACCAGTAATGTTCACTCTAGAAGATGGTTGCGGATGGACTTGGAGAGCAGTAATTTTCACTCTAGAAGATGATAGCGGACGGACTCGGAGACCAGTAATGTTCACTCTAGAAGATGGTGATTGAGTTAAAAATGACATTCTGTTCCAAGATTGAAACTTCAGTAGCTTTGAATGGGAGCTGTATCTGTCAGTCTCTGAAACAAAAATTGACATTTAAAATATTGCATAAGCAAACTTGAACAAAAAAAAAGTTATGGAAGGGAGCAAATGCTCCAAGGTAACATCAGCATCACAAAATCTCCATGGTGTAACCACAAAAGCTCATCCATACAATGCCCTGTACAGATAAACCAGTCAATATCTTAGACCACTCTCTTAACTAGGCAAAGATTTCTTTCTGATCTCCTCAACAGCCTTAGTACAATCTTCTGTCTTAAGTTGTCCCATCATAATAAAGTTTCTAAATACGAACATTGTATTCAAGGAGGTTATAAGTTAATGACCATATGACCACAACATACTTTGTCAGTTAAAAGCATTTCCTGGTTGCAGGGGTAGAGTTGTGGAGGAAAACAAATTCAATATATAGACTTCAACCGAATCTTATTGTTTAATGGAAACAAACGAGCAGCATGGAACTACTCCTTCATGTTCCTTTGTCTTCTCAAAAATTTATATTATCCGTAATGAAATCAATAAATATATGGTTGGTTTTTCTTTCTTCATTTTATTTCAACACATTAGATGTATGATTTGCTCTCTTCTCTTCTCCTTCTTTCCTCCATTGATGAACACAGGAACCCCTTATTTCTTCCATTGATGTAAACAGGAACCTGGACACCGGAATACCACAAAGAGACGTGAGCAGCTAGCGTTCTCGTGAATGATGGAATTTAAAATTTTGGGGAGCATTTCAAAAGTTTGGGAATCTTTAAAGGGTTAAAAAATGACATAGATTACCCTTAATTTTAATGGATAAGAGGGTCAAAAATGACTTGGTGGTCAATACCACCTTCACGCATTGCGTGAACGCTAGCTATCCCAATATAAATACACATTTCACAAAAAGTCTATCTGGGGTTTCTCTGTATTTGTGCCATCCGAAGCAGGAATTTTGAACAAGGCCATATAGTAAATAGGTAGACTCGCTAAGATACCTTTAATCAATGTGAATCTACCTCTAAGAGAAAGACAACTCTTTTCCCGAGAAACTAGTCTCCTTTCCACGTTTCCAAAACTATATTCCTAACCTGCTTTGAAATCGAGTGGGCCCCTAGGAAAGACTTAGGTAAGAGTAAGGTTCATTTGAGAGAGTGCAGCAAATGTGTTTAGCACACTCATTGAGCAAACCATCTTAATTCACTAAATGGATCTAAGTACCTTAAAAACACTGTAAAAGAAGTAGCTACAATTATAAATCAAGAGAATTAATGTAGTCTTAACCTGTGATTGATATGTCAATTTTCAAAAGGAGTGATTGCGCACGCAATGCAGTAGTCACCTCACATGTCAAAGCATGCCTAAATCACAATTATGCATGCAATTATCTGATCGTTCTGCAGTATTAGCTCCCCATCATATAGCAACCAATTGCCTACAGTGGTACTCTTAACAACCCCATTTACTAATTCTAGCCAGAATTCACAAACATCTCAGTTGGTTATCTTCTATTGCAGATCAAGATCATAATATTCAAAGATAACAAAACTAAACTATAAAAAAAGTAGCTAAAATTATAAATAAAGAGAATTGAGTCCTAGCATTATTATATTAGCCTGCGTTTGATATGTCAATTTTCAAAAGGACTGATTCCACACACAGCCCAGTTGTCACCTCACATGTCAAAGCTTAACTAGATCACAATTATGCATACAGTTATCCGCCCGTTCGGCAGTATTAGCTCCCTATCATATAGCAACCAATTGCATACACTGGTACCAATTGCAGGCGACTCGATTTTTGCAGACGACTCAAATTCACTGATTATTCAGACCTTCACATCATAATGTAAATGAATCTAATCATACATATCAAAACCAACTAATTTCTAAAGCTCTATTAGGGAATAAAATCAATGACCAAGAGCTGCAGGAAAAAATAATAGCTCTTAAAGGGACTGCAACCAATCCATGAATAAATCCTTATTTCACAAAATCAAAACCAACTAATTTCTAAAGCTCTATTAGGGAATAAAATCAATGACCAAGAGCTGAAGGAAAAAAAAAATGGCTCGTAAAGGGACTGCAAGCAATCCGTGAGCAAATCCCTATTTTGCAAAATCAAACGCATAAGATAAACAAAACCCCAAACGCATAAGAGAACCAAAAATCATACCAATCGCTAGTTCAGGCATCAGAGAAACGAAACCCCAAGTTTAAAATGGCATTCTCAAAAGCCCAACAAATTGGCAAAAAAATTTTGGTGGTTTAGGGTTTCAACATTGGAAAAAAAAAAGAGGAATAAGAGAAACAAAAGTAAAAACTAAGAAAAAGAAGAAGATCAAAATGTTGGTAAAAAAAGGGATTTCCTCTGGCCAAAAATGCAGATTTTCACCAGTGAGGTTGAAGAGAAAGAAGAAAAAGAGGAAGAAGAGGAGGAAGAAGAAGAAGAGGAAGAAGAAGAGGAGAATACCTGACTCGAAGCAGAGGAGTGCTGCGTGAGGAGGGAAGAAGATGGAAACAAGAGAATCTCGTTCTCTTCCAGTGGAGAAGATGAGCTGAATAAAAATGGGGTTGCCCTATTCCTATAAAAATACGATCTCAACGTAAGCGCTTAATCGCGCATCATAAGCACCAGGATAGATTACGAAATCAACGGTTATAAATGTGAGCTCTTATCGAATAAGCATTGATGATGAACTCAACCAAACGCGATTATGTATAAAATAATCCCTGTAAAAGCGCTTAACCTTCTATAAGCGCTTATTTTAAGCTGAACCAAACGACCCCTAATTCAGCCGCTTAATTTTCTATTGCAGACCAAGATCATCATATTCAATGACAACAAAACTACGTAGACATGAACTTAGCAAGTTTTCAACCTATAAACCCCTTTTCTGAGCTTGCTCAACAAGATGGAAAATTAGTAGAATACTACTGTGTTTGTAAATAAACAGATCTACAGTAATCTTAAAACATCCCTCCAAAAGCACAAATACAGAAAAGACATTACAATAGATCCAAAACAACTTGATATCTAGCTCATCAATCAAGAGATTCACTCGCAGTGAAATTGCTCAGACAGCAATGTTTGAGAAACCAAAAACAGTAGCAATATCATGGAGGAAAATCTAGCTCTTGGAAAACCCCAGAATTTTAGTGTGAATGAGTGATGGAAGAAAAGGGAATTAGGGCACAAAATGAGAAATTATACACTAGTCTGTTTGTAGTCGAACACAGTTAGAAAATGAAATAAGGGAACAAAATCTACGATTACCTCTTCATTGATCAAATATCAGATTGAATTGGAGAGCTCAATAGAAATAACACATCACGAGTGATGGATGTCCCATGCAATGTTTTAAAAACCCGATAAGGGGGGCAGGTAGGTTTGATGCCATATTATTATATATATATATAGAGAGAGAGAGAGAGAGAAAGAGAGATAAAAAAATCAAACTAACAACTTAATAAACCTTAATCAGGATTAAAAGGGTTTAAATGGGACACATGGCGAGAAGAGGGGGCGTGCGCGTTCCGCTGGGTGGAACACGGACACGTAAAGAATCAATCCTCCTATATATACTAGCAAAAACCCCGTGCAATGCATGGGATAAGAAAACAAACATCAAATTGAAACAATATTTAAAGAAATCAAATAAAAGAGTAGTTTTATCTTTACTCAAAATGAAAGAAATAAATCAACTGATAAATTCAAATAGTAAAATGATAAGTAGTTGTGATTTGCTCATGTATGTTCAATCCACCTTTCGTGTATGAATGAATACATCTAGGTATATAACAATTAACAATGTAAATAAAGAGGTAAGTTTACAAACTTCTATTCTAAGGATGAGGCAAAGATCCAATAATTAAATGTGTACCATTTTAAAAACTCATGATAAAGCATATTATTTATTCCTAATATTTAAAAATTGTGTGTTGTTTGATTTTATATCAACTCAATCTAGTGTAGTAATATAAAACAAGGCAAATCAATAAATTGCACACAATGGTTTATTAGTTTTTATCTTAATCAAAATCAAAGAAAAAAAATTAAATGAAAATCATTTTATAAAAGACATAGTTTCATTCACACTGATAAAAATAACCAAACAATATAATTTGTGGATGTATTGATGTTGATGCATTCAGAGAAAGAGATTAAGAAGTACCTTTCCAATGTCACTACCAAACATGTACAGTTGTATGCCCACCTTGAAATTGCTCTAATTCTTGATAACAGGTCAATGCAATCTGAATATACACAAATGTGAGTCAATCAAAACTACTATGATAGTGAATATAATTATATAATATATATACTATTATAATTTTAAATAAAGTACTAGTAAATTTCAAGTTATACTCATGGACAGGAATTATAAAAAAAATAAAAAAAACGTAACTGAGAGATGCAAGCAACAACGCTTAAATAATCATGTTCCTCCACAACGCTCCAAATCATCCTACAGCACAACAAATATACAGAAAGAAAAAGAAGAATCTATTCTTAGGTATTAAAAAATTGCATGAGGAATCTGCTTCGCCCTAGCACAAGGTGAATCCCCAAATAGAATCTGCTTGCAGGTTTTCAAGGATCAAGTATAAGAAAAAGAATGGGGAAAAAAGTAACCTTGAGGAAAGAAAGATGGTACAGAGTCGGAATCTGAAGCTCTCCCCTATTGCCTTCCACAATGCTTCCTTTCTCAGCCCCTCTCTACCCTTCATCTCTGCACTCACCTTTGGCATCAACATTTCTTGCTCTCCAGAGCTTCTGTGCGCCTCTCTCCACGACCTCGAGTTACCAACAAACATTCCTTTGTTTATAGACAACAATTTTATTCATAGACGGCTAAAAGGGCACCAACAATAGTACTCTCGATCTCAAAAAAACAAAAAAAAACAGACGCAAGAAATTTTTAATTCCATATTAGTGATTTTAATCTCGGAGAAACCCTAACAAAATCTCTGAAAAAACCGTAAATTCTTTGGATTGCTATCAGATCAAACACATTACAAAAACCAAGATAGAGATTCAATGGAAATTACTTGAAATGAAGTGCAGAGAAGAGCTTCTCCCTTCGACTGCAACCCTAGGTTGGAACATGAGCTTCTCCCATTCTCTACTCTTCACTCTTTGACAGAGCTCTAAGGAGAGCTTTAGCTTAATGAATGAGAAAACTGGGTATGGTTTTATGAATTTGTCAAGGGATACCCCCCAAAGTGTACTCCCATATATACTCTCTCGGCAAATCCTAACCCTAACCGTTTATCTCAAACTAAACTGTTAGGATTCAAACTAAACTGTTAGGATTCAAACTGAAGATAAAATAAGCCAACCGAAATCTTGGCCCTTAGTGGTTGGTTATAAACGGTTAAGATTAGGGAATATATTTGGGAGTACCATGCCATGACTCATGGTTTTATTTCATAGAGATCTTTTTGTCAGACAACTATTTTTAAATCAATCTAAAGTACAAAATATTTGACAAGATCTACCAAACAAACCTTAAGCCACTACCTCCTAATTAAGAGTCGAGTCACGACTCAAGTCACGACTCAAGAGTGGGCATATCCACCATCTAAATCACCTTTGGAGACGAGAACCTTGTTTATCTCAATGTGAGGGTTTATGGTTTAAAAGTAGAAACAAAGACATTTCTCAAAACCCAGATTATAATTTATGTTTTTTGAGAGGCAACAATTGAAGGAATTCAGGACCTATGGAAAGAACCGACTCCAAAATGGGTATACTAGTTTGTCTACCAGACAATCAACTATAACATTGATAATAACATAAGTACACACTATTCTCAGAAGAAAGAGATGATTCTTCAATCTCCATTTCTAATTTACATTTTATTCAGTTGTATACTAGCAGTATCATCCAAGCAACAGTTCTTCATCAATAATCTTTTCTGGTGGCTGATAGCATCCTTTTACATTATAAGAAGTTCAAGACTGTTGGCGAGCTTGAGCAGTGAACCCAGCAAACCAAGCAACCCTCATGAGCTGCATGCCAAGTATCAGCACCCACCATGACACCATCCCTCTAATGCTATGCATCATCCATGCAGGTGCACCAACCTCAGCCCCCAATTTCAATCCCCTCATCAGCTGCAAGATACGATAAGCCTCATACACAATTGGCGTCACTAGCCACACCGGTGACTCCCAGTGCCATGTCAGCATCTCCGTCAGCATCTGTATAGACAGTAGCAGTAGATATGGACCCAGTAGCACAGCAAATGAAATGAAAGGTAGCTGTGGTTGGAGGAAGCCTTTGTGTGAGATCAAAAACATTGTCAGAGGCACGAGAAAACCCACTATGCTTGCAATCATATTCCAAAACCTGTATCTGACAGGAGCTTGGCTGCTGCAGGTTCGCGCCAGACTCTTCGATCTTCCACAGGCATCAGCCATGAGGAGAAATAGGGTTGCACCAATGTTGAAGATACAATCAAGCCCCACCAAGGAAAGCAGGCTGGCTATGTTAGCTCCGAGGAATACGGAAGATAATGGTAGCCACAAGGTGGGTGCCATTCCGGTAGCGAGAAGAACAGAAGGACCTAGAAGCCACATTTGCCATTTAATAAGCTTAAACTGCATGGATAACTGATCAGTTGTAACTGGAGCTTCAGCTATATCTTCAGCATTCATGGATTCAAATATATTGTTACTTCCATTTAGGAGACTACCATTACTATCATCAGTAGGAGAATAAGTGCCAGGGGATGGTTCCCAGGAGGGGAATTTGTTGCAGCAAATAGGGAGTTGCTTAATGCGGAGATGGGAAGAGATGAATCCATGCAGTGGTCTTGAAGCTTTCCATGATCCCAAGCTCCGCATATGGACTTGGAGAACAGTAATGTTCACTATAGAAGATGGTGGCCGAGCTAAAAATGCCATTTGTCTGTTCCCCTTGAAACTTCAATAGCTTTGAATGGGAGCAGTATTTGTCATTCTGTGGCATAAAAATAATTATTAGCAAACTTTAACAAAAAATTATAGATGGGAGCAAATGCTCCAAGGTAACATCACATCACAAAATCTCCAGGGTAAAATAACAAAAGCTCAATCATAGAATGCCCTGTGCAGATATAAAATGGACAAAAGCAGAACATCCGCAAGTGTGGAACAGCTAACCCTCAATATCTTAGACCACTCTCTTAATTAGGTAAAGATTTCATTCCTAACTCCTAAAAGCATTAGTACAATCTTCTGTCTTAAGTTGTCCCATCATAATAAAGTTTCTAAATACATACATTATATTCAAGGGGGTTATAAGTTAATGACCATATAACCACAACAAACCTCGTCAGTTAAAAGCATTTACTGGTTGCAGGGGTTTGAGGACAAAATTCAATATATAGAAGTCAACCAAATCTTATGTTCAATGGAAACCAACGAGCAGCATGGAAACTACTCATTCATGTTCCTTTGTCTTCTCAAATAATTTAATGTTATCTGTAAGAATCAATAAATATTTGGCTGGTATTCCTTTTTTCAATTTATTTAGACACAATAAAATGGGGAAAAAGAAGCAGAGCAAGAGAGAGAAGGTAACAGGAGAATAAAGCAACTACTCATAAAACAGAGAAGACCTGCAACCATAGGTGAAGATAGGTGAAACCATTTAAAAGTCATGGTTGGTATTACAAAGGAACAAATAGTTTAACCGGATAGGCGATCACTACCACCTCAATGTCACAAATTAAATTAAGAGTTTCATCAAATATTATCAAAGTCTGCCACAATGGAGATAACGAACGGATGCACTGTTGATTTAATAATATTAGAAGATATAACCGATTAATCATCCAGAAAAATTAATAAGAAAACAGCACCTATCCAGATTTTCATTACCAGTACTGATAATTAATTGTATTAATAAGGAATAAATGTAAAGAATAGGGCAAAAACATTCCTAAAGATCAAAGAAATTAAAAAAAAAAAATCAAGTCTTTGAAGACTCGAAAAAAGAGAAGGTTCTTGCTCCTCCTTCCAAAATCCTCCATCTTTATTTCTAACTCTCTAATAATAGATGGCCATCCAATTCGGACCAGCTAATGTCCCCATAGTTACCAAGTACGGGTACGAGTATAATACGACAACAATCTGTTCGGGAAGTACAGGTGTTATACGGCAAAAGGATGGGAAAATTAATAATTATGAATAAATAGGAATTATGATACTAACTAACAATCATTTAATACGGAATATTCGTTTAACAAAGACAAAAGTGCGCCAAAAAATAATATTAAACACCTTTAATACGGAATCTGCGTATTATACGACGATACATGTAAAATACGTAATGCGGCAAGAGGATCACATGCAACAAACTGAGGAATGTCAGGAGGAAGAAGAAAAATTAAAGAAGAAAAGGTCTGACCTGAGGTGTGATCATAGTGGCGTTCTCTTGTCGCAGGACGTCGAGGAGCTCGATCAAATTGTAACAACGTTGAGTGAAGAAGACCATAGTTACCAAACACCCTTATAGTACTTTTAGGGGGGGTCGCCATTTAAAACTCCATATTTTTGCCGTGTTACGTGTTATACGCATATCGCCATATAATACCCGTTTAGTACACGAATTACGTATTAAACACGTACAGTATGCGTATTTTTGCCATACTTTTACCGTGTTAAATGCAGATTCCGTATTAAATGATTGTTATTAGTTAATATCATGATTTTTATTTATTTATAATTATTAATTTTCCCGTTCTTTTGTCGTATTTTTGCTTAATAACACCCGTACTTCCCGAACGGATCATTGTCGTATTATACCCGCACTCGTACTTAGTAATTATGAAGAAGACGAAGGGATTAGGGTTTCTCATGTACTAAATCACCAAGCTAATCCCCACCCTACAAATGGTTTCAATCCAACGATCAATTTCAAGAGGTGTTATGATCAAATGGGCGAGGGTTTAGGGGTGAGGGTCCTGGGGCCTCACACAGGGCCCGATTTGTTGGTGTTAGACGTTACCATTAAGATAGAGTTCAACTCTATCTCAATCTCTTGTAAAGACAACTCTTGTAAAGGTAGAGATTATCTACAATTGTAGGTATCCTATCTCATGTAATCCTTTATGCTCTATATAATGCAAAGGAGTAAACCTATTTGGGTATCTCGACCAAACCATAACCGTGAGTTTCTACAGTTGGAGCCTATTTCTGATAGGCTTGACTTGGGTATTGGGCTAAAGCCCAAGCACTATGAAGATCTGGACATAGGTGTGGTGGAGTCTTGCTTTGGACCCTAAAAACGATTTAAGCCCAAGACGGTTGGAACTCGATTCAAGTGTGGGCTCAGTGGATTCTGACCCATTTGGCATCAACCCTATTATTGATAGATTGAAATTTAAACCCCAACATCGATCTCAGATGAAATCTCATAGCGATTTATACAATAAGGTCTTCGAGGATGAAGGTGCCAATTCTGCGGAGGGGAATTCAGCCCACTCTTCTTCCGATAGCGCAGATCGTCCGGATTCTCTGGATTGGAAATCTCCATATCATATTCCTGAGGGTGGCAGCAAGAATGGCGGTGGAAGCAGCCCTTTCTCTTCTTCAGTAAGTGCCTCTAGAATTCTTGGCGGTTGCATTGCTATGAGAATGGCAGTAGAGGATTCGGGATCAGAAGCACTCCCTGAGGTCAGGTTGCAGGGTCAAGTGAATTCAAATTTGAAGCAGCAACATGGCCATGAGGATGAAGGTAGGGAAGCTCAGAGCCCATCCCGAGAGGCTGAGGTTGACAACAAAGTCAATCTAGATGGATTCAAATTTCAAGGGGGTCATTCTGGACTCCTAAGTCCTGTTGGCTCAATAGAAGTATCACCGGGACTTGGGGTTAATAACTAGGTTACGCTTTATGTTGGAGGAGAGTCTGCTCCATCGTGCCACCCTCAATAGAAGTATCAGATCAGGGTGGCACGATGCAGAAAACTCCGGATTGTCTTAATCTCTCTGAGGACTATTCCACAAGTCCAAAGTAAAGCCAAGAAGGAATGAGAAGATTCAACCCAGTCCAATCTCGAACTTGAATTCCTCCCATAATTCTCCACAATCTCGCGCAAGCTGTAAGAGTAGTCATCAGCAAGCAATCATCGCATTCTTTCCCTTGAGAGCTACGCTTTCACCCTCTTCTCCCTCTACTCACTCTATCCAGCATGATGTGGATAGGGTAGGTAGACTGAGTTTAGTATGCTCATTAAGTGAGAATAATGAATACACCCCGCCTCTTGCGCCAATGGTGGGGTGTGGCCTATCTATTGAGGGAGGTCTAAGGATCTAATCCCCCAGGGTGACGAGTCCGCAAGAGCTCCAATCTCCCAAGCTAACCATTGATCTAACCACTAACCGTAGTTAAATGATACCCTCAGCAAAAAAAAAAGTGAGAATAATGAATCAATTGTCCAATTCCATGGAGCTATGATACCACATTTCAATGAGTTCAAAGGCAATGGGATAAGGTCTAACCCAAGTGGGGGTTCTAGTGGTTTCATTGACGGTGCCATGAGTCGATTGTCAGTGCATTAGATCTGCTTCCAAGTGTCAACCTTGGGTCTCCTGGGGGGAGACTGTCGTATCCACTTAAGGATTAGGTTGACGGTGCCCTAAGTCCATTGCTAGTGCATTCAGATCCGATTCCAAGTGTCAACCTTGGGTCTCCTTGAGGGAGACTGTCGTATCCACTCTAGGATCAGGTTAACGATGCCCCGATCCATTGCCAGTGCATTCGGATCCTATTCCAAGTATCAACCTTGGGTCTCTTGGGGTGAATTTTGTATCCACTTAAGGATCAAGTTGAGGCCTAATCTTGGGTAGTCAGCCAAATGATGGGTGTTGGTCAGTTTTTAGGTGTCTTATATATGGGTCATGAGGAGGAGGCTAGTGCCCTTTTCCAACGTCTTGAGACTAATAGGGATGGGGATTTGGTGGCTAACACTCCTAAATCCACAACAGGCCGGGGAAAAATCTCAGCATCAAAGCTGAGGAGATTCGAGTGTAACGTAAACTATGATAGAGGGGTCTAGAGGTATGGTAGTTAGCCTGAGTTTAAGGAGGGTTCACAAAGTTCCAAGATGACGGGTTTATCTATTATTTCTTGGAATGTCAAGGGGCTAGGGCTAGCGGAGAAACAAATGGTCTTAAAGAGATTTGTGACTTCAAAAGGCCTACAATTCTTTGCATTCAAGAAACAAAACTAGAGGACATTAAGGATTATATTATTAGGGATATTTGGGATGTTTCAATTCCTGAGTGGCTAGCAATACCATCATTAGGGGCTTCTAGGGGTATTCTGTTACTTTGGGATAAGGAGAAATTTGAGGTGTTTGAGTTAGAGTTGGGAGCCTATTCGATATCGATACTATGCAGATTGGTTGGAGATGATTTCAATTGGGTTTTCTCTAGGGTCTATCAATGATTTTGTCTTCTAGGACTGGGAGGAACTGGACGATATAAGCGTGAGATGGGTAGAGTCATGGTGTCTAGGAAGGGATTTCAACAGTATTAAGTCATCCAAGGAGAGAAAAGGGGGTTTCGCTTTAAGTGCTAAAATGAAAAGGTTTGGAAATTTCATTTTCTGCCAGGATCTAATTGATCTCCCTTTGAAAGGAGCTCAATTCACTTGGTCTGAATCACTCTACTTTGAGAGCGAGCAGATTGGATAGGTTTCTTATCAGTCCAGTTTGGGAAAATTGGTTTCCCAACATTATCCATTCGGCTCTTCCCAGGCTTTTATATCGGACTATGTTCCAATTGTTTTGGAATTGGGGTGTTTTAAGGGAGGACCCACTCTTTTCCGTTTTGAAAATACGTGGATTGAGGCTGATGGATTCAAGGATCTAGTGGCTAAAGTTTGGCAATCTAGAGGTGTTTGGGGATCTGTTAAGACTAAATTTGGTCTCAAACTTAAGGCCCTCAAGAGCAAATTTAAGGTGTGGGATAGGGAAGTCTTTTGGAATGTCCAAGCCAGATTAGCATCCCTTCTCCGAGAAATTGATGATTTGGATAACATTGAGGAATTAGGAGATGTCTCCACCATAGTTTGAAAACTCGGCGAGTCATTTGAGTAACTTGGCCGAGTTACTCGACTCGGCTGAATTTCGAGTCGAGTCGCCTCAAAACTCGAAGAAGACACTATTTGCCGAGTTACTCAGGTGACTTGATCGAGTCTTGCCGAGTTTTTCGACTCTCCAAACTAAGTCGAGTCACAGAAGAGTATTTTTATCATTTTTTAAAACCTAAACTAAAATGTCACACTATTTTTGCATCATGTTTTTTAGGGTATACAAAGACAACTTACTATGGCTTTTGTTAAACCTGATTTTTGAGGTTCTAAGCTGTAAAACTAGCGTACTTTGAGTTCTTTTAATCCAAAAATTTTAAGTTATTACATATATATTTCGAGTTGGACCGAGTCGATTTTTTTTCGAGTTTTCCGAGTTACTCGACTCGACTAACTTTCGAGTCGAGTCAAGTTTTCGGGTTTTTAAACTATGGTCTCCACTATTGATCTTTGAGTTAATAAGAAGAAATTAGAAAATTTGAGGGTCTTGTACTCATGTGATTGAAAGAAATTAGCTGGAAGCTAAAGGCGAGAGTTAGATGGCTGAAAGAGGGTGATCGGAATAATTTTTTATTTAAACAAAATGGCTAATTCCCATAAAAAAAAGAACTTTATCTCTAAGTTGAGGGTGAATGGAATTTGATAGGAAGGGAACAAAGAGATTGAGGATAGTGTTGTACTATACTGTAAGGGTCTATACCAGGAGAAGGAAAAGTGGCGTCCAAAATTGGATGGTCTCCCATTTGTGACTCTCTCACCGGAGCAAAGTAATGCCTTGGAGGGGCTGATTAGTGCTAATTGTTACACATTTATGCACATCAAACTAAACTTGTTAGTTCGTTAGAGTTCTCTTTTAAACTGTTTTACGGTACTTGGTTGCTTTTGTCCCTTTCAGGTTCATACGAGGAAAAAAAGACAAAATAGAAGATTCAAAAGTTTCAAAGACTTAGAAGAAGCTCACCATGAGAGGAGCAAAAAGAAAGATCAAACCAAAGAAAAGAGCAATGGGCGATGGATCGTGGTATACAAGGTGATCGATCGCCAATCAGCAGAGTAACAATCGATCGCCCATAAAATAGTAGCCATTCAAGATTTTCCAGAATGGGTGATCGATCGCCCATTACAGGGAGATAAGATCACCCATCAGCATATTTGGCTTCGAAATGTGTGCATGGAGAAAAGAAGTTTGGATCCAATTGGGGTTCCTAAAAACCCTAATTCCTCAAGGACTCTCTCTATAAATAAGAAAGCTATTTGGATAGTGGTGGATTCAAGCACCCTAGATCTTCTCTCCTTAATATCACAAAAACTCATTAGTTGATTAATTAATTAGAAGCCATTAGTTTGATTCTTGTTTTAGTTTAATTCAATTTAAATCAACTTTTGTCATCCATTAATTTAGAAATTATCTTGATAAGAAAGCAATGAAACCAGCGCAATCCTCTGTGGCTCGACACCCCAACTAGTCAATACCTTTGTGGTTTTAATTCCCAAGAAAAAAGAGGGTGCCTCAAACCTTAAGGATTTTTGACCTATTAGTCTGGTTGGTAGTGTTTACAAAATTCTCTCTAAAGTGTTGGCTGTCACATTAAAAGTTGTTATGGGTGTTATCATCTGTCCAGAACAAGGTGCATTTGTAGGAGAGAGGCAGATTCTGGATGTTATATTAGTTGCCAATGAATGTATAGATGAGCGCCTCGAGTTGAAGGAGCCTGGTATTTTATGTAAGGTTGATTCAGAAAAAGCCTATGATCATGTGAATTGGGAGTTTTTCGATTGGGGCAAACAGGTTTGGGTTATAAATGGAGGCAATGGATGAGGATGTGCATTCCTAAGTGTCATAATCCATTCTCATTAATGGCAGCCCAACGGGATTTTTTCGAAGCTCTAGGGGTCTAAGGCAAGGAAATCCCTCTCTCCATTGCCTTTTGTCATAGTTTCGGAGGCCTTAAGCCGGAGGTTGTCCAAAGCAGATGGTTCCATGTTTAATGGGTTTGTGATAGGTAAAGATCACCTGCATATTTCTCATCTCTAGTTTGCGGACGATACTCTAGTCTTTTATAAAGTTTATTATCAAAGTTTGATATCCCTTATGTGTTTATTTAGATGTTTTGAGGCCATTCAGGATTGCGTGTTAATCTTGCAAAGTCAGAAATTATGAGTGTTGGGGAGGTGGTGGACGTAGAGAGTTTGTCTACTTGTCTAGGGTGGAAGGTAGGATCTCTGCCTTATGTGTATCTTGGAATGCCCCTCGGAGCGGGCTTTAAATCCAAGTCGGTTTGGGCTCCGATACGGGAAAGATTCGTCAATCGTTTATCAGGATGAAATCATCATTCTTATCGAAATGAGGTAAACTAACCCTTATCAAGAATACCCTTAGTAGTCTTCCCACATTTATGTCTACCCTTACCATCCCGTGATCGGTTGTCACTTCTCTTGAGAAGTTGCGTAGGGAATTTCTTTAGCATGGTCGCGGTGATAGCTTTAGGAACCATTTAGTACCCTGGGATAATATCTATCGTCCTAAGAGGAGTGGAGGCCTAAGCTTGAGGGCTTTAGTCTAAGTGAACAAGATTTTGTTTGGCAAATGGGTTTGGAGATTTGGGGAGGAGAGAGTAATCTATAAAGGCCTGTTATTGTGGCAAAATATGGTGAGGTCTCTTGTTGGGTGCCGTGGGAGGTAAAGAGTTCTTATGGGGTAGGGTTGTGGAAAGGTATCATGGCGGTGGAAAATTTAGTTGTACCCAAATTTAGCTTCAAGGTGGGCCGAGGGTCTAAGGTTCGGTTTTGGAAAAATCTCTGGTGGGGCTCTGAGAAACTAAAGGCTGCCGTTGGTAATCTTTTTCTCCTAGCCATAGATAAGGATGCCCTAGTGGCGGACTATTTTGAATTGCGGGATGAGAGGGTAATGTGGTGTCTCAAGTTGAGATGGGCTCTGAATGATTGGGAAATTAAAGATTTGAGTCATCTCTTGTTGAGCTTTGGGTCTGTCTCTATGAGCCCTCAAGGTCATGATTATAGAATTTGGTCTGGAAGCAATAGTGGACACTTTTCAGTGAGATTATTACTACTATCATTTGGTTTAGTGTCTTACACACCCTTTCCTCATACACTTGTGTGGAACCCAGGTATTCCTTCGAAGATATTTTTTTCCCTTGGAAGGCATCTTTGAATAAAATTCTCACTTGTGATCATTTAAGAATAGAGGATCGACGATGGCTAATCATTGTTTCTCGTGCCTCTAAGCGAAAGAGACGGTGGACCACTTGCTCATGCATGCCCTATTGTGGGTGTGATATAGGATATTTTCTCTCCCGAGTAGGCATGGTTTGGGTATTCCCTTCTTTCTTTCAAAACTTCTTATCCTACTGGTAATTGGTTAGTACAGAGAGTGCCAAGAGGGCAATTTGGTTGGTTCCACCTGAGGCCATCTCATGGTCAATTTGGAAAGAGAGAAATATAAGAGTTTTTGACAACTTCACATCTTCTATCTCTCATATTCACATCAAATCCATCGACTAATATTTGAATAGGTCTCCATTCGGAATGGTGGGGTTGATCTGGGAGCTGAGTAGCCTCAGTTGGGATGATACTTAACACAGTTTAGGATCCGTTCTTTATAGTAGTGGGTCCTTTGGCTACTTTTGTGCTTTTCAGTTTACGCTAATGTAAACTTTTTACTGTTCTATACTTTGTTCCCTTGTATCCCCTTTTAATTAATATATCCATCTCATTATCAATAGAAAAAAATAGCCCCATCATTGGGACTGGAGATTCCTTGAGTGAACCCCATATGAAAACCGGATCACCATCAACTTTAGATCCTTATAAATCTCAACCACCATTACTAGGGAGCACTATAAAGCGACCCTCAACTTTCTAAACCCAAGCCCACCTATATCTCTAGACCGACACACCTAATCTTATGGTCCTAAAACTCGACAACTCAACTCAAAACTCAGCCAAGTCAACTCGACTCGACCAAGTTTGGAGCCAACTCACCCTAAAAACTCAGAAATGTCACTTAAAAGTGAGTTTCTCAATCGAATCGTCCGAGTTATATAACCTTTTTTTTATATAAAAAAATACCTCCCAAGTATTCTACGTGTAGACTATTCTGCAAATTTTTTTATCAGCATGTGCTTTGTAGAGACATGCAATTATAAATACCTGCAGTTAGAATAAAACCATAAATAAATAGTTATGATTTTCCATGCTCCATTAATCCATTTAACTAGTTATATAAAATTATGGATGATGGATATTATTACCTTATTTATGGATGGTAATTGAGGAATTGTAGTTGTATAGTTTATATTTATAACTCATTAATATTTTAAATATTTTTTTTAATTTTAATTCATCAATATATTAATATATCATGTAAAATAATTATTCATTAGTGAATTATATGTCTCATTTAGGCATGTTTTATCATTAATTTTGAATTTATAATATATATATAGTATTAGAAAAATATTATATATATCTGAGTTTTAGGAGTCAAAACTCAGTCGAGTCAAGACCGAGTTTTCGAGTTGACTCATCTCGGAAAGGTTTTGAGTCAGCTCTACTAGGCAAGGTTTTGAGTCAGCAGGGTTTTCGGATTTTAAAACCAGTGTAGTCAAGGCGTCTAGGAAATTAGGCGAGACGCTGCCTAGGCGACACCCAAGCGATAAAAATAATTAAATTATATATATATATATATATATTAAATATACATACAGTCATACTTTTATATATACAATGAAGTATGAAATATATAATATTTCATACTTCAAATTACAATTCAAACCTCCTAGGGCTATAATAATCAACACAAATTAACATTTAATGCTTGTTGAGATATGATTAGTTATGTAGGTGTGATACACTGGATCTCTCATTAAGGGTATATTTGTAATAGGCCTATTAAGGTTATTATAATATGAAAGGATTAGAGATTCGAGAGAAATCTCTCTAATCACGTTTTTCCCAACACGTCTTCTTCCTCTCTCTCTCTCTCTTTCTCCATCTTCTCTTCTAGGTTTTATCTTTAAGTTGGTATCAGAGCAGGAAGAAAAACCTACATTTTCTTTTCCCTTTTTAAGGAGTTTTCATTAACAGTGTTTGTGAACATTATGTGAGCAGTGTTTCGTGAACAATGCGTGAACAGTGTTTCGTGAACAAAGCAATGAACATTGCTGTGAATAGTGCGTGAACAATGCTCGTAAGCTATTTTTCATGGCCATGGAAGATGAGCATGTCGTATGATACCTTGGCATTAATCGAATTTTATGGTGAGTTTTTTAGAATTTTTTGGCACTCGTAACTATGTTCTCTAGAATTTTTTTAAGAAATTCAAAAACATGGTAGAGTTAGTTCAACTGATTGGTGCAAAGCTTTTGGGTGTTTTTGAAACCCCAAGATAGTTGTATTTGGATTGAAATTTCCCTCTCTCTAATGGAAGTGATCTCAATCATTTTGGAGCAAATTTGAAGTTTTTTTTTACACTTTAGTGTCCACGACTTCACGTGGGAATATCCTTAGTGTGGCCATAGGCAATCTTGCTTCTGATTTCAATCCTATCGCTTTGTTTGAGATAAATAATGGTTGGCTGCCATAATGGAGTGTAACTTTGATATTTTCTAGTGTACAAAAGTTTTCTCCTTGGAATTTGAGGTGTTTTGTGGCTGTTTACTATGTGGTTAGGGTTGTTTTGTGCAAGCTATTCATTTGTTTGGAATACAGAGGTGCCAACAATGGCTAATGATGGTTTATCAGAAGGGGTATCTGATGTGACATCAAAGGTTCCAAGCAATCCGATCATTACACCCGTCACCAGTAGCTATGGTGATAATCCTGGTGCGCTAATCACAACCATTAAGTTGGATGGCACCAACTTCCTTGAGTGGTTTCAGTCCGCTAAAATGTATATCGGCGGGAGAGGGAAGTTAGGGTACTTGACCGGTCGTGTGAAAGAACCGGCTACTAAGGTCGAGACATATGACAAGTGGGAGCAAGAGAACTTTAGAGATATGTCATGGCTGTTGAATTCTATACAACCATCGGTTATTAGAGGTTTCTTGTTTCTTCGAACTACGAAAGAGATCTGAGATAAGGCGACTCGAACTTATTCCCAACGGCATAACATTGTCAGAGTATACTAGTTGAGGCAAGAGATCGGTATTCTTCGTCAGGGGGAGAATAGTCTATCTACCTACTACTCCACTCTTCAAGGTCTTTAGGAAGAGTTGAACCACTTTCAGGTCATCCAGTGGGACACTAATAAAGACAAAGATCGGCACAGTAAACAGGTAGAACATAACATAATTTTTGACTTCTTAGCAGGTTTGAATCCGGACTTTGAAGTCACCCGGGTTCAGATTTTAGGGAATGATGAATTTTCTTCCTTGGACCAAGTTTATTCACTAGTCCAAGGTGAGGATTACAGGAAAAAGGCGATAGTACCTACTCCGGCCAGAGATCATCTCGCCTTTGTCAAATCTTCTAGTGCTCCACGGGGTGGGAAATACCTAAATATTGCTAATTCCTAGCAATAAATCATCTCTCAAGCAAAACACTTGACCAATCGATCTTTATGAGTATAGGCTAAAGCATTTAAATCATTCAAACAAATGTTTTGCAAGAGATTCACCATGATATCCAATTGTAACACCACAGTAGTGGGTTGTATTTCTCCTAGGCCAAGCTGTAAATAAACTGAGTAGGGCATTAAGTTAACACTTGCCCCAAGATCAAGCAAAACTTGTTCAAAATCATGGTCTCCGATAATACAAGAAATTGTAGGGCACCCAGGGTCTTTATATTTGAGATGAATTCTATGTTGAATTAGAGCACTTACCTGTTCTGTGAGAAAAGTAGTTTTCTTCACATAGTGCTTTCTTTTGATGGTGCATAAATCTTTTAATACCTTGGCATAAGTGGGCACTTGTTTGATAACATGCAGAAGTGGGAGATTTATTTTCACTTGCCTAAGATTTTCTAAGATTTCAGTATTACAATCTGATTTCCTTGATGATTTTAAGGCTTGAGCAAAATGGCACAGAGATAAGACTTCGAACTACCTCACTAGTTTCAGGCACATCAATATCATTATTACTCGTGTCATTAGTTTCATCCTATGACTCCTGGGTACAGTTAGAGATGTCTTTTGTTTTTCCGGTACGAGTAGTAATAACATTAATCTGCTCAAATTCTTTCTTTTCGAGGGTAGAGCTTTGTACCATGTGTTGACCTTGAGTTTTGTTGAGTTTGGGAAGGAAATCTCCCTTTCTCATTAAAACTCAAAGAATTTGTCAACTTAGATATATGAATTTTAACTTCCTTAAATTCCTCAGCCATTTAAGTGAACAATGCTTCAAATTTTTTATTTGTTTTACCTTGAACATTTATGAAAGCATGCAATGTCTCCTCAAGAGAACTTCTAGATGGTGATGGTGCATTAGGTGCAGAAAATTGAGGTACAATAAAATTTTTAGGAGGCATCTGTTGTTGAGGAGGTTGAGAATTATTACTCCAGTTAAAGTTAGGATGATTTTTCTAAGCTGAGTTATAAGTCTCAGAGTAAGGTGAATAGGTTTCCTGTAATTTCCCATAGCATTACAATGGTTCCTCATACACCCCCTCATCTCTTGGAGTGTTGGACACTCTTTGGTAGAATACTCTTTGGTAGAATGCTCAGCCTCATGGCAAACCTCACAGATCTGTCTGGTCTCTCCCTGATAAACAGGGGTGGATACCATTTATTCTTTCATATATAGAGCCTTAACTTCCTTAGTTAAGCTCTCCAATCTAGCCTTTAGATTATCATCTTCTCTCAGGTGAAAAATCCCTCCACTAGAAGGAGTGGAGGTGGGTCTCGACTTATTAGTGCTCTCAGTAGCACTAGGTCCTGTCCAAGTATGGGCTTTTTCAGCCAATTCACTCAAGTAATCCATAGCCTCATCGAGATCTTTTTGAAAGAATTCCTCATTGCACATCATTTCAATAAATTAGCGCTCCCTATGAGTAAGCCCTTCATAGAAGTAACTCACTAGGCGCCAGCTTCCATACCCATGATGTGGGCACAAACTCAGAAGATCTTTGTACCTTTCCCAGGCCTGGTACAAAGTCTCTCCTTTTGAGTGAAGGTAGAAATCTTCCTATTCAAAGCATTCGTCTTATGATTAGGGAAATATTTATGGAAGAATGCTTGAGTCATCTTAGCCCATGACCCAATCGACCTAGGCCTCAAAGAGTACAACCAGCGCTTTGCTCTATCCTTTAGAGAGAATGTAAAAATTTTGAGTCTGGCAACATCTATGGTGCCTAGTTGATTGTGAAACGTGGCTACTACCTCTTCAAATTCTCTAATATGCACATATGGATTTTTATTATCTAAACTATGAAAAGTTAAGAGTTGAATCATCACCGGTTTAAAATCAAAGTGTTGCACATTAAGAGGAAATATTATGCAAGAAGGTGTGGCAGCCCATGTGGGGTGTAAATGCTCATGAAGAGTTTTAACTTGATGGTCCTTGTGCTCACTCATTGTGCTTAAAGTGTGTAGAATCAGATGAAATAGAGGCCGATTCCGAGGGCGTATCAAATAAATTTGTAAGGAAAGATTCAAGATCTTCCGGTCTCTTTGCAAATCTACCTAATTCGTTTCGGTATCGATGCATGCACAAAGCAGAATAAGAGAATTAATTAAACTAATAAAACAAAAGGAGAAATGAACGAGATTACCGCTTCGACGAGTCAATTTAGTAAACATCTTCCAGAATAAAAAAGAATATATGCTCCTTAGCTTTGGCCTTGTTCCCCGGCAACGACGTCAAAATTTGATGTCGCTTAAAGATATGCGGTACTTTGTAGTACAGTAAAAGGGTTGTCGATCCACAGAGAGCAGTGAAGATAAGGAACAATAGTAGAGAAAATGGTTTGTAGAATTTTTGGTAGAGAAAGTTTAATTAATTTAGAAAAAATATCAGTAAGAGAAAATGTCAAGGCATCGGGTTTCCTCCCCTTAATGGTGCAATGTCAATTTGATTATCCAAGATATAACTCGATTGAGGATTTCACATCTCAAACCCTCAACCGGAAGATTTAGAATTTCAAATTATAACAAAAAGCTAAAATCAATTTTCAATCAATTATTCAAAACAAGTTTTAACCCAAGCCCGCACTTTATCGGAAAAACTCGAAGACGACGATATACCCGGAGGCAATACCGCAGCAAAGAATAATATCTGCTAAGATGAAGGTTCTTCGTTTGAGAAATCAAGAACTATTACTCAACTACGAGAAAAGTATGACCGAACTCGTGAAAAGGTTTAAATCCAAGAGATTCAATTGAAAGAGAGATCAAACAAGAAGAATAATTACGAAATCAAAAACGTTAAAAACACTAATTTGATTAAATCAAACTAACATTACCTCATTAAGAAAATTCCACCCTAGCAAGACTAAGAATTTAGCAATCCATACAAAGGAAAAATTAAAACAATAAGAGAGAAGAGAATGAGAAAAGATCAAAGAGATCTAAAATCTCTCACTTTAGGTTTATATAGACTAAAGAGAAGAAGATAAGGGAAAATAAGCAAAAGGAAAACTTCTAATTACAAAATTTCAATCAAAATTGAACTTCTCTCAACTTGACGAAATGTTTTGACCCTTTAAACGTCTGAATTAGGAGATCTTCATGAAATACAATTTTGTTCCCCTTTGAATCTGCTTTCCAAAACATCTGATATTGCCTTAATCCGATTTTTGAGTCAAAAGTTACGAGCAAATTAGTAGTATTGTCCAGATTAGGCAGGAATCCGGGAAATCCTCCTTCTTCTTTGAGAAATTAGTTGCTAAATAATAACACTCCTCTAACCATCCACGAAATTTCTTGCTTTTGTTGTAGAATGTAATTGACTTTCATTAAGCTCCTTACTTGGATTCCAAAATTCACCCAAAATAGAGAGTTCCTATGACCAAAACAGGTTTTCTCCTTTTTCTAAAATAGAAACATCAATATAGCACATTTCTTCTTTCTAATTCAAGAGAGTTCCATCATTTTTATGCCAAAATCACATTCATCCATATCTTCCTAAGATTCTCCACCCATGTGGTAGAATCTTTCTATACTTGGTCTTGGGCTTTGGCCTTGGGCTTTGACTCTTTGACTTGAGACTTGGCTTCTTAGACTTGGACTTTATCTGTTGATTTTCATGAAACTTCTTTTCTTGAATTACCTGCATGAAATAACATAAAAATGCTTAGAATTCATAATCTATAAATAAGGAAACAAGTTTAGAAGATAGACTTTAAATCCTTGATTCAGACTAGAAAGGGTCATAAAGGGTTACATAATAACTAGTTTAGAGTGTACTTTTGCACACTCATCAATACCCTCCTCGGAAGAATAGGCCTCCTAATGACAAAGATAAGTTGAAGTGTGCGCACTGTGGGAAGACTAGACACACTCGGGAAACTTGTTGGGATCTTATTGGCTGGCCCTCCAAGTTTTCCCGTCCTGGTCAACAAATGGGCACTCCTAGAGGCAACACTGCAACTTTCATGCCTCCTAACTTGGGTAACCCAATCGCATCGACATCTCCCACGAGACCATCTTCCTCCGAGAGCTTCTCTAATGCAGATATTAATCGTCCCTGTCGTCTCTTGAATCAGATGGAAGGTTCTTTTGCCTCCACTTCCTTTGCTCAGTCAGGTACTCATGCATCTGTTAATTTCGTTTATCATTCTCAGTCCAACTCGAACTGGATTATTGATTCAGCTACGTCAGATCATATGACTAGCCTATCTACTCTGTGTTCTTCATATAGTCTCCTGTCTAGAAGGGATAAAGTCAGAGTTCATGTTAGATCCCTTTCTACCATCTCTGAAAAGGGTGACATCAAACTGACTGATGCCTTATCTCTGTCATCTGTTCTTCATGTTCCCAATTTATCCACAAATGTATTATCAAATAGCAGTTTGATCAAAAGTCTTAACTGTTGTGTGACTTTTTTCTCACTCATTGTGTGTTTCAGGACTTGGTGACGAGGAAAACGATTGGGAATAGTCGTGAGACAAATAGTCTCTACCTCCTAGACATGGCTGACTCTCCTTCAGCATTACAGATTAGTAATAGTCCTAATAGTAGCAATAATGATGCCCAACTCAGATTGTGGCACAATCATATAGGTCATTATTTTTTAAATCCTTAAAGTTGGTCATTCCGGACCTGTTTAAATTTGTTCCTGATCATAGTCTACAGTGTTGAAGTATGTGAACTCTCAAAGTATTGTATAACTACTTTCTCTCCAAGTATGAATAAAAGTATATCTCCTTTTTAACTGATTCATTCTGATGTCTGAGGTCTTGCCCCTACTTTGTCTGTGCATAGTTATTGATATTTTATTTCTTTTGTGGGTGACTTCTCTCGTCATACCTAGATTTACTTGATTAAGTCCCGTGTTGAAGTCTCGGACCTCATCAAGAAGTTCCACAAGATGATTTTGACTCAATTTGAGAAGCAGATTAAAATTTTCTGCTCCGATAATGTGAAGATCACCTTGAGGGGATTTAAGGCAATATTTGGCAGAGCACGATATGATCCATCAAAACACATGCCCTTATACCCCTCAACAAAACGGGGTGGCCGAGCGTAAGAACCGTCATCTTTTGGAAGTGGCTAGAAGCTTAATGACCGGAATGAATGTTCCGAAGAAGTTTTGGGCTGAAGTAGTGCACAACTCCGTATATTTGATTAATCACATGTCATCTCAGGTCCTACAGTTGAAGTCCCCTTATCAACTACTCTGTCCAGACCATTGGTTGTGCCTGCTTCATTCATATTTTAGTCCTAATCGAATCAAATTGGATCCAAAATCCATTCGCATTGTCCTCTTGGGGTATTCCTCTACACGAAAGGGATATCGGTGTTTTGATCCCGTGTCTATAAAATGGTTTGTTACAATGGACGTCACATTTTTTTAGAGTATCCTATTTTCTTCTCGTTCATCTCTCTCTTCAAGGGGAGCATAGTGAATTGTTGGAAGAGAGTCTGTCTCAGTTCCACTTATGGCGTTGGTCCCTAATGTTATTCATTCTGTTGTTCCTATTAAGACTACTGCTAAGAAAGACCTACATGTTTATACCAGACGCGAAAAGGAGGGGACCACTGTGTTACGACCATCTCCCAACTCTGACTCCTCCGAACCAGGTAACAATGTTCCACTATCCTCTGTGGTTCCTGTTTCTGTTCCTGAAATTGAAAATGATACCGCTCCCATTGTCATACGCAAAGGGAATCGTCAGTGTACGATTCTTCCTATCTCTAATTTTATCTCGTATGCATCTTTGTCACCCTCCTATTCAGCTTTTTTGTCATCTATTTCTTCTGTGTCTTTACCTTCCAGGTTTCAAGAGGCTGTCTCCGATCCTTCGTGGCACAATACGATGATGGAAGAAATGAGAGCTCTGGTCAAAAATGTTACATGGCAAATGGTTGAGTTACCCAAGGGAAAGAGAACTGTAGGTTGCAAATGGGTGTTCACCGTGAAACATAAGGCAGATGAATCCATTGAGAAGTACAAGGCAAGACTGGTAGCTAAGGGGTATACTCAGACATACGTGATAGACTATAAGGAAACATTTGTCCCAGTTGCTAAAATGAACTCTATACGAGTTCTCTTGTATTTAGTTGCAACCCACTCATGGCCTCTATATCAGTTATATGTGAAAAATGCATTCCTCCATGGAGATCTACGTGAAGAAGTGTATAGGTCTCCTCTTCCAAGATTCAAACTTTCTAATAGTGAAGGAAGAGTTTACATGTTGAAGAAATCTATCTATGGGCTAAAACAGTCCCCCCGAGCTTGGTTTAAGAGGTTCAGTCAAGCCATGAAGAGGATGGGTTACTCACAGAGCCATGCTGATCATACTCTCTTTGTCAAGAGAAAATGACAATTAATTACAACTTTGATTGTCTACGTTGACGATATTGTGGTGACTAGAACTGACTCCTCAGAGATCCAACACCTAAAGAAATTCCTAGCAACGGAATTTGGGATCAAGGATTTGGATAGCTTAAAGTACTTTCTGGGTATTGAGGTAGCCCGATCAAAGAAGAGCATCTTCATATCGCAGCAGAAGTATACCTTAGACTTACTCAAGGATACTGGGAAATTGGGTTCTCGACCAGCAGACACTCCTATTGAACAGAATCATAAGTAGAGCTCCAATGAAGGCTCATTACTAGAAGATAAAGAGATGTACCAAAGACAGGTAATACCAAAGATGGGTAAGTTTATTTATCTTTCTCTCACTAAACCTGACATCGCATATGCAGTTAGTGTAGTCATTCAATTCATGCATGAATCTCGGATCGCTCACTATGAGTAGGGATGGCAACGGGCCGGGCTAACCGAGTAACCCGCTCCGCCCCTATTAGGACGGGTTTGGGGACCATTTAAACGGGGTAGGGGTGGGTTTGGGAATTTGATTTTAAACCCGAGTCGGGTTCGGGTCGGGGATGGGTTTAGGCCGCCCCGTTTATAATTTCAAATCACTATTTTACTCTTACTTTAATACTAAACTTACTTAATTTTTAGTGGATATAGTATGAAATATACAGTAGGCCCTCTTATAATTAATATTTTATAACTTAATAATCTCTAATAATTAATAAATCTGTAAGGAACCAACTTAGTTCCATGGTGTATAATTAATAATCTCTTACACTTTCTATTTAATAATTTTAAAAAAAGTTAATAGTATATTATTAATTATAAGAGAGGTTTTTAAACTATATTAATACATGGTTATATCAATCTTATAAACACTTTATGATGGTTTAGGTATCAGGAAGAGAAAGTGATACAATTATTTTAGATATTTTGGCTATTTATAATAAATTATCACATATAGTGTAAAGTTTTAGATATTTTAGAAAGAAAAAGCTAAAAAAACCATTGTATGAGGACTTCAAAATAATTAACAAAAGTTAAAGGGAGAATCCCACGAAAGCAGAGTTCAAAAAGAATTTTGTCTCTTCCCAAATTAAAATGATGTTTCTTTTTTTTTGGTAAGAGTTTCTTCTTCTCTTTGAAATATGGGTTAACCTTATCAATCTGAAATTACTATATACTAGTCTTATACATTTGTATCTACATGAAACTTCTATGGAAAATACAATACATTCAAAAGATATTATGAAACAAAATTTTTTGATGGACTAGTATAAAATCGTTAATAATTACAAGAGGGTATACTGTAGCCCAACCCGCCCCGGCCCGCCCCATCTAGTGCTTAACGAGACAGGGTGGGGACAGGTTTAAAACCTGTTTCAAAAATCTGTAGCGCCCCACCCAGCCCGACCTGGGTTTGGGACGAGTTTGGGGTAGAATTTTTCCATTAGGGGCGGGGTCGGGATGGGGGAGCCCTAGCCCAAACCCACCCTGTTACCATCCCTAACTATGAGGTAGTAGGAGAGAATTTTGAGGCATTTGAAGGCTACTCCAGGGAAGGGCCTTCTATTTACTAACCATGGTCATATTCGACTAGAAGCCCTATACTGATGTTAATTGAGCTGGAAATATAGGAGGTCTACCATAGGGCATTGTACTTTCATTAGTGGTAATCTAATCACTCGGAGAAGCGAGAAACAGAGTGTGGTGGCTAAGTCAAGTGCTGAAACTGAATATAGGGCAATGGCTCATGAGGCAACAGAATTATTATGGCTGAAGATTTTACTACAAGATCTGAGAATGGAGGTGGATGTTCCTATGAAGTTGTTCTGTGATAACAAGGCGGCCATCAATATTGTCCAAAACCACATTCAACATGATCGGACTAAGCATATTGAAATTGACAGACACTTTATCAGATATCAAGTTGCTTCAGAAAACCTTTGCTTGTTGTTTGTTACAATGGGAAATCAACTAGCTGATATACTCACAAAAGGGGTTACTAAAGCTAGCTTAAAAGGTATTCTTAACAAGCTAGGCATGTTGAATATCTATACTCAGCTTAAGGAGGAGTGTTGAGATATGATTAGTTTTGTAGGTGTGATTCAGTGGATCTCTCATTAAGGTTATATTTGTAATAGACTTATTATAATATAAAATGATTAGAGATTAGAGAGAAATCTCTCTAATCACGTTTTTCCTAACATGTCTTCTTTCTCTCTCTCTGTCTCCATCTTCTCTTCCAGGTTTCATCTTCAAGTATGTTGTAAAGCTTGGATGTAAGTTTTTTTCTTGCTAAACTATTAGTTGACTTTTTGACCCGGTAAATGAAAATATTTTTGAAGACTAAAATATAATACTTTTTTTACCGAACTTTTGAGTTTTAGTAATATTTTGTTATAATAGTCATCCCCTGCTCGGTGGCTATGTCTCTCGAACGCATTCAGAGAGAGTTCCTGTGGCACGGGAAGGATGGTCAGGCTAAATATCATTTAGTTGCTTGGAACCAGATTTGTCGTTCAAAGAGGGAAGGGGGCCTTAATTTGAAACCGCTATCGTTGGTTAACAAGGCTCTTCTTGGAAAATGGATTTGGAGGTTTGGGGTGGAGCGGGAGAGTCTATGGCGGTCGGTTATCATTGCTAAATATGGGGAGAGTTCTAGCTGGGTGCCCAAGGAGGTGTTGAGACCCCACGGGGTGGGGATGTGGAAAGGAATCATAGCGGTAGCTCGACTAGTGGTTCCATTTTTCAAGTTTATCATTGGAGATGGGTCTGAGGTTAGTTTCTGGAAGGATGTGTGGAACGGGTCCTCGCGACTCCAGGATGACTTCGCTAATATTTTCCGGTTAGCTTCAGATAAGAAGGCGTCAGTGGGGGATTACATCAGTAGCAGGGCAGAGGGGGAGATGCGTGGTGTCCCATTCTGAGAAGAAGTTTAAATGATTGGGAAATAGACGAGTTTGGCAGGTTGCTAGAACGTCTGAGGACTCTCCCTTCGGTTTCTCAAGGCCAGGATTGTAGAGTCTGGTCCAGGGACAACAAGGGTCGTTTTTCAGTGAGATCCCTAGTTCAGCTACTCGGCGCTAGTCCTTCCGGTTCCTTTCCGCATAGAGCTGTGTGGAACCCAGGTATTCCATCTAAAGTATCTTTTTTTCTATGGAATGTCGTTTTGAATAAAATTCTCACGTGCGACCACTTGAAAAATCGAGGGTGGAGGTTGGCCAATCGCTGCTTTATGTGCCTCCAAGCAGAAGAGTCGGTGGATCACCTTCTCTTGCATTGTCCTTTAGCTCGTGAGATTTTGAGTTTTTTTCTTTCCCGCATGGGGGTGGCCTGGGTCTTTCCCTCGTCCTTTCACAACTTCTTATCTGGCTGGGAGCTGGTTAGTAGGGTAGGATCATGGTTAGCGGTGTAGAAAATTCTTCCGGGCGCCATAGCCTGGTCTATCGGGAAGGAGAGGAATAAGAGAGTCTTTGAGAACTCTCTCTCCTCTCTTCCCCGTATCTGTTATAGAGCCAGGTCTCTGGCAGAAGAGTGGGTCTCTGCTAGGCAGGAAGGGGTGAGCGGAGGCATGTTGTTTGTCTGATCTGTTTGGCGGTGAGGTCTTTAGAGGGGGTTAGCACGGTGTACTTCGTTTTTTCTTTCTGCTCGAGGCTTTGGTTCACGACATCTTGAATCATGAGCTCCTTGCCTCTTTGTACTTGTGCTAATTTTGTTATATATTTTCTTGGTTTACCGATCAAAAAAAAATAGAATTTATGAAAATTTAAATTTTAAGAAATACCTCATTTGCAAGTATAAATTTTTTGACAATGGCGCAAAAAAGCGGATTTTGTTCTTGAACTAGAAAGTTGGTTTTTATGCTTTTGGAATTTGGATTTATGATAATTTTTATTAAATTCAAATGAGGGGATAAACTTATTAACATATAAATTTCTTAAGTACTTATTTATTTAAACGATATTTCTATGTAAATAAGCTATAAAATTGTAAAACAGGATAACTGTTAAAGGGTTCAAGTGACTTCCGCCCGCCTAGAAAGGTGCGTAGGCGGTGACAGTCCAAAACCGCCTAGGTAATCGCCTTGACTGCACTGTTTAAAACATTGCCTAATCCATTTTTCAAAATGAATTATGTTATTGTAAACCCCCCAAACACACACACGAATATATATATATATATAGATATATTTCACCATGAGTCTATTTGGGTTTTCTCTATATTTGTGAAGCAGGAATTTCAAATAAGGCCACAAGTAAATAGGTAGATTCACTAAGATACAATAAATCAACATGATTCTACATCCAAGAGTTAATCAACGCGATTCTACCTCGAAGAGAAAGATGACTCTTTTTCCAAGAAACCAATCTCCTTTCCACTATTTCAACAACTAGATCCCAAACTTGATTTGAATTTAAGTGGGCTCCTAAGTGAGGCAAAGGTAAGATTAAGGTAAATTTGTGGGCTCCTAAGTAAGGCAAGTAAGAATAAGGTAAATTTCTGAGAGTGCAGCAAATGTGTCTAGCACACTCATTAAGCAAACAATCTAATTTCACTAAATGGATCTAACTACTTTAAAACACTATTGTGGTGGGTTTGAACTTGATCCGGTACCTCTAATACACGTAGTGTCCTCCTATTAGCTATTGCGCTCCCCTCCTTTCTCAACGGGGAGATCTTTCGACCTACAAATACAATCTGATGCTTAAATTACTAGCAGAAAATAGGAGAAGGAGCTGGAAGAGAGAGCTCGAGAGTCGGAAGCATCATCCACCCCCTCTTGTGGGTGTGATCGAGGGCTTTTATAGGCTTGTGAAATGGTCTATGTGCCAGTGTCTTGTCTCTGTCTCACCTACTCTGTCAGTAGGGTTGATTGACTGTCATTATATCTTCTATACGGAATCGTAAGCTAATGACGCATTCTTGTGTATTTGACTTATTCTTGTGTACTCGACCTCTTTTCAGTCAAAGTCAGGTGGCTACTCATGTCTTTTGAGAACTATACTTTGATGTGACTAATGTGACATGACATAAGCCACTGATCAAGTTGAGTGAGTTTGTGATGTCGTCTAAAAGTAAAACTTATTTGGGCCATAACTTTTTATCCGAAAGTCCGAATTGACTATTATAATATATGATTTTGGGGTAGCTCGACGAGATGAATACAGGTTACACAGCTACACGGTTCTCTGACGCTCAAATTTTCATTTCAAAGTCGTTTTCAGAGTACTTTTGGGTTTTAGGGGCATTTTCATAATTTTTGGGTCGGGTGAGAGGTCCTTTGACCGAATTGATGCTTAGGTCAAGTGGTAAAGTTTGCTCAGTTATGCTAAAATTCTAAGTGTTGTCAGGTCAGTAGCTTGGCAGCTAGGTAACTGGGCAGGTCAACAACTGGGCAGCTCGACAGGTAGGCGTAGTGTAATGAAGCCACCTATTCAACCACGTTTGTGAATTAACTTTTGTTATAATGATTAGCTCATGGTCAAGGTCAAAGCTTGTGGTCCGAGCTCAAGACGAGGCCCAATTATGCAAATTGGCTAAGTGTGGCAGGTCAGATGCATAGTCTTTTGCTGCCAAAAATATGTATTGTTGTACTGTCCGAAAGCATATCCATAACGGGAGGGAGAGGCCCGACCAGGATCAAGTCCGTCCAAGCAACCAAAACATCATGCATGTGCGCAATTAGAAGCCATCAGTATACCATATCTTCTGGAGACCTTGGGCTATGCCCAAGGCCCCGAGAAGGGGAAATTGTAAGGGGAAAGAATATGCTTTCTGGCCGTACAACAATGCACATTTTTTTTTGTCGCATCTGACCTGCCACACTTAGCCAATTTACGTAATTGAGCCACATCTCGAGCTCTGATTTTGACCATGAACTGATCAGTAGGCCAAAAGTTAATTCATACACATGTAGAATAGATGGCAACACGACACTACGCCTACTTGCCAAGCTGCGTAACTCCTTATTTGTCGACTTGCCAAGCTACCTAGCTATCAACCTGCCTAGCTCCCTAGTTGCCTACCTGGTTAACTACCTAGCTACCAAGCTGCTGACCTAACACTTGAGTTTTTAGCATAACTAGACAGACTTCACCACTTGACCTAACCACCAATTCGGTTAGGGGACCTTTCACCCAACCCAAAAATTATGAAAATGCCCCTACAACTGCAAAGTACTCTGAAAACCCTCAAAGCAACCCCAAATTAAAATCTAAACGTCGGAGAACCGTGTAGCAGTTCGACCTAAATTTCTTTCTTTGAGTGACCCCAAAATCATATATTATAATCAGGGGCGAGGCCAGCATTTTCTTGTAGGGAGCTAATCAGTGTGGGGGTTCAAGGGCGTAGCCCCTGAATTTCTTTTTCGAGGGCCAAGTTTGTGGGTCATCTCGTCTGTTTGTAAAGAATTTTTATTTAAAATTATTTATTTAAAATTAAGATGCGGGTGTAGCTGCTCTCCTTGCCCATGGTTATTCCATTTTAAATTAAATAATAGAGAATAAAACTTAGTTTTTTTTTAAAATTTTAGGGAACAACTGCCTCGTGCCTATGTAAGTTAAATAATATAAGTATAAATTTAGTTTTTTTTCCTCAAAGGTTCAAGGGCTACACCCCTATTAATGCTAGAATTTTTTTCCAAAATTTTGAGCGGTCCCCATGTGGCTCCACCAGTGATTATAATAGTCAATCGAATTTTTTTCCAAAATTTTGAGCGGTCCCCATGTGGCTCCACCAGTGATTATAATAGTCAATCGGACTTCTTGATCAAAAGTTATGGCCGAAAGAAATTTGATCATTGAACAGCATCACAAACTCACCCAACCTGATCAGAGGTTATATGTCACATCCCATCAGGACCATCAAAGTACAGTCCAGGCTAACAAAAAGCATGAGTAGCCACCTGACTAACTGACAAGAGGTCAAGAACATAGGAATAGGTCAAGTACACACGAATGCATTATTAGCCTGAAATTCCATATAGAAGCCATAATTACAACCAATCAACCCTATTGACTGAGTAGGTGAGACAAAGACAGAACACTAACACAGAGACCCTTCCACAAGCCTATAAAAGTCCTCGATCACACCCACAAGAAGGGGGGGAGGATGATGCTTCCGGCTCTAGAGCTCTCTCTTCCAGCTTGGGTTCTTCCTGCATGGGCTCCCCTTCTCTTCTCCTCCTACTTTCTGCTACAGACTTAAGCATCAGAGTGTTTGCAGGTCAAAAGACCTCCTCAGTTGAGAAAGGACAGGACCGCAACAGTCAACAGGAGGAGGCCACGTGTATCAGAGGTCCTAGATCAAGTTCGAAGCCCCCACAAATCCCATGAATTAATTCTAGCCAGAATTCACAAGGATCTCAGTTGGTTAATCTGCCATTGAAGACCAAGATCATAATATTCAAAGACAACAATAACTACTTGGACATGAACTAGTTAGTCTTCAACCTATAAACCACTTTTCTGAGCTTGCTCAACAAGAAGGAAAATTAGTAAAAACTATTCTGTTTGTAAATAAACAGATCTACAGTAATCTTAACATCTCTCCAAAAGCACAAATATGGAAAAGACATTATAATAGATCCAAAATTATTTGACATCTAGTTCATCAATCAAGAGACTCTCTCACAGTGATATTGCTTAGACAACAGGTTTTTGTGAAATCGATTACAAAAGTAGTCATCTAATGGAGGAAAATCTAGCTCTCTGAAAACCACAGAATTTGAATATGAAAGAGTGATGGAAGAAAAGGAAATTAGGGCACAAAATAAGAAATTATGCGCTAGTCTGTCTGTAGTTTAACACTGTTAGAGAATGAAATTAGGGCACAAAATCTACGATTACCTCTTCATTGATCCATCATCAGATTGATTTGGAGAGCTTAATAGAAACAAAGCATCGCGAGTGATGGAAGCGTTGACGGTTAACCTCGAATACGGATGGATGTCGCATGTCTAGAAATCTCTCTCCAAGCATGTTTGGATGCTGGAATGAGCTATTCGAAGATAGAGTGGTAGCCTGCAACAACGGGAAAAGCGCTGCACTTGAGCGTGGCTTCCTTGCATCCAAACACTGTGACGTTGTGTAATGTGTACTCCGGCAGTTTCTGTGGCAGTCTTTAAAGTCACACACGTGTGCCTGTTTGGTAATGCAGACTGCTGTGGAGCCAACCCTTTGTTCTACTCATGGGTTGCAGTGCCTCACGCTCGATTCAAATGTTTTTTTTTCTGTTGTGGTGAGGGTATCATTTAATTACGGTTAGTGGTTAGAACAATGGTTAGAGGTTAGCTAGGGAGGTTGGAGCTCATGTGGACTCGTCACCCTTGGGGGATTGGATCTCTAGACCCCTCCACAAGAGAGAGGCCACATCTCACTACTAGCGCAAGAGGTGGGGTGTGTTCGAATCAAATGTTTAAGACCATTTAAGTTGATTTGGGGATAGAGAACCCTTACAGCTAATTTTTATTTTTTTTTGGTAATCATACAGCTAATTAATCATATGGTTTGGAATTGGATTAGGATGATTTTAAGGCCTATATATACATTTCTCAATGTGTCCTACATAGATAATTAGAGCTCGATCAGTTAAATAAGAGTTCCTATATATATACATTTCTCAATGTGTCCTACATAGATAATTAGAGCTCGATCAGTTAAATAAGAGTTCCTTTGAGCTTGTTTATTTAGTAAATGAAACAAGCTGGAATTTGAATTTTGAGCTCGTTTTGTTAACAAGTTGAGCTAATATGCATGCATGTTCTCAGCCTGTTTAATATTATAATATATACTAGCGAGTGGCACGTGCGATGCACGTGAGAGCGAGGGGAAATAGTTAACCATAGTTAATAAGAGTTAAAAGGGACACGTGTTAACCCGCGGGTGTGATTGAACTCTCCCTGAGTTCAATCGCAATTGACTGTGATTTTATTCTTTAAATAGTTAAAGGGTAATTTGGGAATTACAGTAAAATATTAATACATTAAAGTAGAACATTGAATCAAAGTTTTGTTTTATACAAGGGTAGTTTAAGAATTTTGAAAAAATCAGGCTACGGTAGGCATGGTAGATGATTATTTTCTTAAGCAATTACTAATCTCTACTATTATAATGCGAGAGGCATGGTAGATGATTTTTTTCGAAATTCCTTAACTATCCTTATATAAAAACAAAACGATGATTTAATGTTTTACTTTAATTCCCAAACTACCCCTTGCCTTTGATTTAATGTTTTACTTTAATTCCCAAACTAACCCTTGCTCATCAATCTATTTAGAATCACAACCAATCACGATTGAACTCGGGGAGAGTTCAATCACACCCACGGGTTAACACGTGTCCCTTTTAACTCCTATAAATTGTGGTTAACTCCTTACCCTCGCTCTCACGGGCATTGCACATGCCACTAGCGAGTTCAATTGCACCCGCAGGTTAACATGTGTCCCTTTTAACTCTTATTAACTATGGTTAACTCCTCCCCCTCGCTCTCACGCGCATCGCACGTGCCACTCGCTAGTGTATATAAAAGAATTTGGACCTTTGATTTAAAAGGTAACAAATGCAGCAAACGAGCTTAATTCGTCTAGATAATTAAACAAGCTAAACATGAGCTAATAGTTTTGTTCACAAGCCGAGCTTGAACAAAAATAGTGAAGCTCCAACGAGTTTGAGTTTGAACCGAGCTCTAACACCCTTGTTCCTTAATGACTTGAGCCTAAACACTCAACTACTCAACCCGGCTTAGTTACACCCGTAGCAGTTCAGAATATAGAAACCCCATTATTTTCCAAAGAATGCCATTACTTCAATTCAATTTATTGAGACTAGCAGGTGGCACGTGCGATGCACGTGAGAGCGAGGGGAAGGAGTTAATCACAGTTAATAGGAGTTAAAAGGGACACATGTTAACCCGCGGGTGCGATTGAACTCTCCCCGAGTTCAATCGCAATCGCAATTGATTATGATTCTATTATTTAAATAGATAGATGAGGGTAGTTTGGGAATTAAAATAAAACATTAAATTAAAGTTTTGTTTTATATAAAGGTAGTTTAGGAATTTCAGAAAATTCAGGCTACTGCCTCTCCCACTATAATAATAAAGAAAATCGCACTTTCTCATTAAGTTTTCTCGCAAACCAAACACAGCCTTATCTTACATCCTATTATAGAGATTGATTCAATTGTTATATGACCTATGTTGTGCCACATAAATCAAGCCAGAACTGGCCAAGTGTCCACGCAGCACTGATTGCTACGATGTTTTACCACCTTATATTTTTCTATCCAATGAAGAGAAAATAACAGACAAGAAAAAAGATTAATACCCATGGAATGAATGGTGGGTATTTATCTTGATGGATTTCTCTACATGACAGAGAAGACTTTCTAATGCAAAAAAACAAACCTGTCTGTAGTAAAAATGAGCAAAACAGGCCCAACCAGAGGCATGTAGCTTAGTACTGTATTATCCAGAAACCAATTTCTGTGGTGCTCCTCAATTGTAATGGAAACCCACCTACCATACAAACCAAGGAGCTCTTCATTATCATCTTCACCATCCTCCAAGCCTTGCCTCACTTTTCGTCATGAATGACACAGTAGACAAGCTAGTCATCTTCTTAGCAAAAAGAGATGGCATTGATAAGCTTGTCAAGACCTTGCAATATGTCTCCAAGATTGTCCACTGGCACCTTGAGACCACAAACCCCGATACCGCCCGAAGAGCCAAGCAATGGGAGGTGGCCTCCGGCCTCAGCCGTAAAGCTTTCCGAAGTGGCCGGTTTCTCACTGGCTTCAATTCCATCCGGCGAAACCCAGGTTCGACCCCAACTTTCCGCTTCCTTTCCGTTCTCGCCAACGCCGGAGAGATGGTGTATTTCTTCTTTGATCACTTCCTGTGGGTGTCAAGGATAGGAGTACTGGATTCCAAGTTAGCCATGAAAATGAGCTTCATTTCGGCATTTGGTGAGGCCTTTGGGTATATTTTTTTCATTATTTCGGATTTCATAATCATTAAAGAGGGACTAGAGGCACAGAGAAAGCTCTCCCTGGAACCAGAAATGGAGAAAATCGCGGAGACGAAAGAAAACATTAGGAAGATCTTCGCTGATAGAGTTATGAGGTTAATGGCAATGGCGGCCAATATAGCCGACTTGGTTATCGCAGTGGCGGACATCGAACCGAACCCAGTCTGTAACCATGCAGTAACACTTGGTATTAGTGGATTAGTCTCTGCATGGGCTGGTTGGTATAGAAACTGGCCCTCATGAAATCAATCCCAAGAAGGGAAGAAATTAAGCTCAATCCTCTTATGAACTTGTTTAAAAATACAGTATCTTGTCACAGCAAAAGCAGCAATTTCATTGGCATGCCTTGTTCATGGTGCAGCTTGTAATTAACTGTGTATGTAGTAGGAAGACCTGAGAAAATTGATACAAATTTGATGAGTGTTGTGGTAAAACTGAGAGATTGGTCCCAAGTTGAGCTTTTCTGATTTACTTGCATAGGGTTCTTGTTATGCAGGGATTAACCAGTATAATTAAAACAGTAACCCTTCAATTGTAAATTTGTAATGGTTTTATTAATGATTCTACAACATCAAGCACACCCCCTTTCTTGACTTGACTACTTTGGGGGACTTAGAAATCCACCGAACCCCCCCTTAAAATCTTCTGAGTATTACACAAGGTTAAAAATATTAGTAATTACTATAAATTTGTGGAGAATGATTAGAGGAATATGAAATATTTCAGGGCGTTCCAATCTTTTGTGGGGGTTCAGAGGCATATATAGTCCCCGATTTTATTTTATTTTGAGGACCAAGTTCATGGGTCATCTCGTGCCTAATGTTTCTTACCTTGTTTCTCCTTCTTTAGGGAGCAGCTGCCCCCTTTCCCCATTGTTATGCCTTGTTAAATAATTAAATAACACAATATAAAAGATATATTTTTTAAAGCTTAGGGGGCTGCTGTCCCTTTGTTCTATGGCTATGCTCTATTAAATAATTTAATAAACATAGTAGAAGTTTTATTAATTTTCCCCCAATAGTTTGCTGCCCCCGACCATGGCTCCATCCTTGTTTGAATTCATGGCATACTATCATAGGAGAACATATGAGAAATATCGTAACACAATTATCCAATTTTAAAAAAAAGTTTTGAATAAGTGACTATTTTTTTGTGCAGTTACTTTATTTTAGGTCTGATTGTATGTGTATTTAGATTACCTCTTTAACCAAAAAAAAGTGACGATTTTTTAGTTGAACGATTAATTCACGAAGTATTCGTGACTTTTCAAAAAAAAAAAAGTGAAAATTATTCATGATTTCTTTAATTTTATTTTGTAAATATCTAATATATGAAATTTATATCTTATAAGTTTTTATAATTAAATATCTTATTCATTATCTATTCATCTCTCATGTTTTCAAATTTTTCTTGAATTTTTCCTATTCATTTCATTTTCCTTAGCCAAATAGTTCCTGAGATAGCAATGAACAGAGCTAGGTAAGCACGGTTAATAAGATCTGAAAGCAAAAGATTACTATTGACGAAATCCTAGAACCCCTAGGTGTAGCACAGAAGGACAAACCGTAAACCTGGAGGTCTCGAGGTAACTCCCCTCAATATTGGTTGTAAGGGTTGAGGGTATTCCAGACTAGCCTGAGTCTTTAAGGCTCAAGATATCCACATTTATAAAAATAAAGACCAAATCCTAATATTTTTTTCAACGAATAAGATCATACTAGTACAGGGGCACAAACTTTTCATGTTTTGCGAGTAGGTCTAGCAAGAACTGTGAGGGAAATAGAATAAAAGCTACTTAACCACGAAATAACTTAGCTCAGTTCCTGTCTGAAGCATGGAAATTTATGTAACTCACCATCTTGGTACCAGTCCACAATTTCTCTTCTTTCTCGTCTTCGAGAGAGTAACGTCTGAGAATTAGCAGGCTGGATGCCATGCGCATCAAAAGAGTGAGAAATTAAAAAGTACCAGAATCGGTTACTGAGTTGGGAAGACAAGTTGAACAGGTAGATACAGGAAACCTCGTCTGCCGCAATGGAGGATGGATTGGAAACAGCCCCTCGTTGTAGTGCAAAGGGCTAGAGCACACATGCTATTGGTCCACCTCAATAAAAAAAAATTCAGAATAAGAATATTAAAATATTTTTCTGAAATGTTGCAGTAGGAAAAGTCATTTCTTTTGGAAAAAAAATTTAGAGGCCTCCTAGGCCTACTTTAAGGAAAAACCAATACCTATTAAAGCAATGACATGTGATTGGTTTTTAGCTGAAAGTAAGAGCAGATGTTGGTTTTTGACTGAGAGTAGAAAATACATGAGAGGAAGGTTAACGGCTCTTTCTTTTCTTTTTTTTCTTTTATTTTCTTTTGTATCGGACCAATAATATTGTAAGCACCCAATTTTTACACCCCCTTAATTGTGGTTAAGAGTTTTTAACCATGGTTAGTTCCTAACCGAATCCCCTTAACCCTAGGTAAAGCCCTAACAACCCTTAGGTAAAACCCTAGCAAACCCTAGGTTTAAACCCTAGTTAAACCTTAACTTTACTTAAACCCTAGGTAAAGCCCTAACCCTAGGTAAACCCTAGCCTAACCCTAGGATTAGACCACTAGTTAACCCTAGGTAAGCCCTAGCCCTAGCCCTAATCCTAGCATAGCCTAGCCCTAGTCTAGCCAAAAACCTAGGCAAACCCAAGCCCTTAGGGTTTGAGCCCTAAAGCCTAAAAACCCATAGGAGTCCACAGTCTCGACCTGGGCCCATGCCTAGGCCTAGTAAAATTCAAATTTGAACCCCCGTACAGCGTGCACAACACTGGGCTAGGCCATTTGGTTAAAGTTCAGTAGTGCCGGTAATAGGATTACTGACATCTTCCAAATACACTATTTTGAGAATGTTGGTAATCATATTACCGACACCTCTGACTTCATCTTCTAGTAGCACGCCACCCCCCTGCAGCTCAGTGCATGCCACCTGAGCCCCTCTCCGACTACAGGCAACCTCTCCAGCTCATGAGAGCTCCAATAAACCTCGTCCTAATGCCATTGGTGTCCCTCCTTGGCTCCCCTATAAATACAGAACCACCCCCAAGCTTCAATTCACGGCAAAAAAACTCAAAACCCAAACCCCTGCTCAAATCCAATCCCTAAGCCTTCCTCCCTAGCATCCCATGAAGCTCCAACCAGCTGCCAGGGACCTCCACAACTCCCACGACCGTGCTCCGCTACAGTGCCATCGTCGGCCACACCAGTTCCACCTTATCAGTAGCAGGGTAGGGCTTCCCCCTACCCCCTTTGTTTATTTGTTTTGACTCTATTGTGAGCCCCTGGTCCACTTCGATGGACCATTTTGTTTCATTTTGCAGGTAAACCCGAAATAGGGGGCTCCCCCACCTTCATCATATGTGTGGGGAACCCCCAAAGGGGTACCACACCATCTTCGATAGCCTTAGGGGGATCTGGGGGTCCCTCACACCATGAGGGAACCTCTGGTTCACTCCCCATAGCAACCCCGTAGGGCCTGTCTCTTGTTTTGGAAAAATGCCCAGGGTGTCGGTAATCACAGTGCCGACACCCCTGAACTTCCTGTTCTAGGGTCTGTGGGCCCCACCTGAGGACCTTTTGGGCCACTTCAAGGTCAGGGTTAGGACCTCCTTGGTCTCCCCTACATTTGACCTAAATACCTCAAGAACTATGGTTAAGCCTAACCATGGTTAAATTTCAAAAAACCAAAAATTGTCCTAGTGTTGGCAATCAGATTACCAACACTTATGATTTTATGCAACAGGTGTACAGTGTCACTTTGGTACGTTGTGGGGCCCACTCCAGGCCACTACTAGGGACCACCCCAGCTGGCTCATTTTGTTCCTTGTGTTCTCCTCTTCAAAACTAGGGTTCAAGCACCCCCTAACTCCACCCCTAACCATAGTTACAGGGGTGCAAATCACGGTTAAAAAACGTCATTATTGGAGGCAAAGCATTCACCAACAATATAGATCTGTGAAGAATCCGAATTTGAGGTAAATGCATTAGCGCCAATATGATGTTTTGGGCTTTACAGTAAGCCCACAGCCCATGGGGGCCCTCCACTAGGCCTCACCTGACCCCTAGGGTCCATTACCAGCATCCCCAGGCCCTGCCTTGCCTTAACCCATGGTTAACTCAACCATAGTCAAGTATTAACCATGGTTAGTTGAACTAACCCCCTTGGAAAAATCTGAAAAAATCCATAATATTCTGAAATGATGAAAATTGGCATTTTTGGATTACATGCTCACGTCTAACCATGATTAGATGAGCTTAACCATGGTTAACACTTGGTTTAACCATGGTTAAGCTCATTTAAACCTTCAAAAACTCCAAAAATCAGGAAAATTCCCAAATGGCAATATAAATCTAAATCTAACTTGGTACATTGCTCAACCTTGGTTAATCGGACTAACCATGGTTAAACTCATGTCTTAACTATGGTTAGCTCATTTAACTTGGAAAATTTTGGGGAAAATCCCTAGAAATGTTCAAACAATATTTAAGGATCATAAGCATACCTTAGACCTTGCCCAACCTCGGTTAGCAATCCTAACCATGGTTAAACCCTTCTTCACCTACCAGGCCTAACTCTAAGCCTACCGGGCTTACCCTTAGCCTACTAGGTCAAACTCAAAGCCTACCGGGCTTACCCTTAGCCTACCGGGCCCAATCTAAAGCCTACCGGGCTTATCCTTAACCTCCGGATCTAACCAAGGCCTACCGAGCCGAATCTTGGTCTACCGAAGCTATCTCTTAGTCTACCGAACTAAACTCTAGCCTACCGGGCTTACCCTTGGCCTACCGGGCCCAACCCCTAGTCTACCGAACTATCATTTAGCCTATCGGGCCCAATACCCTACAATTGACCAACTCCGGCCAACTCAATCCTAGTCTACCGGACTAGGCCCAAAGCCACCTTTGGTGCATACACAACACTCCCCTAGTCTCGGCACAGGCTCATGTGTCAGAACTACGCTCTGTCTGATCTCACCCCAATGTGAGTATGTAGGCAACTCAACTTGGGTTCGACCCTAGTCTAGTTTTTCCATTCTTGGATTAGTATACACTAAAACTTAAAGCATTTGACTAATCATTGACTTTAACTTGGCTTAAACCTAGTGAGTAGGGAACCATTGTAAAACAGAAGCGTCGGGGTGCCTAACACCTTCCCCGGGCTTAACCAAATCTCTTACCTAGAACTCTAAGCAGACTAAGACCTTATCCATTACCTGGGACTTATCTCTACCGAATCAATAAGTGGCGACTCTAAACATAACAACACGCCAAATGTAGGTAACCGGAATCCGTGCTCACAAGTATGGCTGTTGTAGCTCTTTTGGGCTACAATCAGTCTCTCTGGTTTAAAATACACTCCCAAAAATACTCTCAAATCCTAACCTTTTCATTTAAAAAATTAAGTGTCACGATTAGATTTGACTAGGCTCGTATTGTCATTTTTTGTAGTCACATCGACACTAATATTAATTTTTAATTATTTAAATTAAAGTGTTATGATTTGGGAGTATTCTTGGGGTACCCATAGATTGACTCTTTAACCAAATAGTCCAAAAGGGCCAAACCCTCATTACAATTTTCTCTCTTCTTTTTCTTCGTGTGCGGGAAGAAAGTGGGTATCCAAATCCTAATCTTTGATATCAAGATCCCGACACTTAATATTTAAGATAAGACATCGGTGATGATGAATCACTAGCGTCAAGATGCCCAAGATGTTATTTCATTTTCCCAACACTTAATATTTAGGATAAGACATTGATGGTGATAAATCACTAGCATCAAGACGCCCAAGATGTTATTTCATTTTCCTAACTATTCTCTTGTAGATGTCAAGGCTCTAATGGACTTGGCCATGTTAATGAAATTTTGATCACCCTAGGGCCTTTCTATTCTCTGATAATATATCTAAAGGGCTTGGGCTTAGTCTTGGATAATTTTAACCAAGATATAGAGGACATTCTAATACAACCCTTCTACCCAAATCATAATAATACAACAACCCAACTATCCTTAATGGGCCTGGGTATGACACAAAATCTCGTGGTTCGGTGGTTAATTTGCCACGCATGATGGGTTGCTAGATAATTCCTAGGCACAAATTAGTTATCTCCTGTCAAATGGTCAAGATCAGTCAGCTAATGCACTAGAACAGGATGTGTGTTGTGGCCTGGGATTGTCTCTGGCGAAGCTCTCGGACATCCATAGAATAGGGGACAAGTGGTGGAGAAGTCAAAATCATGAGCCCGTGATTTTGACTTCTCCACACACTAAATGACACATGGTGATAAGGTGGTGAGATAAAGGTGGAGAGATATCATACTCCACACACTAAATGACACATGGTGATAAGGTGGTGAGATAAAGGTGGAGAGATATCAAGTGGAAAGAAGTCAAAATCATGGGGAGAAAATGAAATGACTTCTCCCCTTTTAATCGCCACATGTCCCTTATTCTATGGTTGCCCGAGAGGGCTTTCTGGTTCGCCAGAGACAATCTGAGGCCGTGTGTTGTGGTTTTGTGTGGTGATTCAAAATGAAAAGGAAAAACTTTGTGTTTTGGGTGTTCCCTTTAGTCTTTTTTTTTTGTTGGAAATTTTCTCATGTAACTAAAACACATACTAAACTCACACATACAGCCACACCCTAAGGTAGCCGCTAAGGTGCCATGAGGGTAAGTCCAAGCAACCACTCCGAAAGGGCTGTCTAAAGTTTAGGAAAATTTTCTTCTCTTTACAAGATGTGGAGTTGATAGAAGGTTTGGGCCTTTAAGAGCCTTTGAATTTGTTATCTACCTCCCTATTGTATCTTCTCACTGTTGAACATGTGGCTCAAACTTTAAAGGAATCAGTCAACCGAGTTGCGGATTTTTGTATGAACGAAAATTTTAGAAAGTGTATTTTAAGTTGGGCGAACCGATTTTACATCTCGATCGGCTGACTTGCGTGGGATTTGCGTTCTAAGTGCGGATTTGATAAGTTACACGAATTGAAGACTTTCTAATTGTCTAGGACTCCAATTTAGGCTTATAATTAAATAGGTGTTTATAGGCTTAGGGTTTGTATGCACAAGAGATTGAGATATAATAGAAATGGATTAAGCACACTAGGGCTTGGAAAAGGTTTAAGGGAGTATAGATAGAGATTCTTTTTCAAGTTTCCTTGAGAAGGTGAGTTGAGAGAGGTGTACAAAGGGTTCTAGGCTTGGGTTGAGAACTAATTTGAGAGGAGAATATTCTTGTACTAGTTTCTCTAAATAAAGAAAAAGTAATCAGATCTTGACCCGTGGATGTAGGCAGGTTATTGCCAAACCACGTATATCTCTTGTATTTTCTCTTGTGTGTGTGATTGTTTATCTTTTCCGTCATGTCTGTCATTCCCAACAGTCAGAACACTGTGTCAACATGCACGTCATACCGAGTTGAGTCAAGCAAGTCAAGTTGTGTTGGGTCTTGATTGTTATCATATACAAACTCATTTGTATTTAATAATAAATTCTCTAATTATTATTCTTAGCGTTTGAGAACACTAATGAAGATTTATTTATGTATTAACAGAGTCCATTTAGGAAACCCAAGAGACACATTCCTATAGTATTCCTATAGTGTTCTCAGACATCCGTTACATTCCTAGTGTTCTAAGACATTCTTATAGTGTTCTAATCCCGGTTAAAATTCACTAACTCTTAGGGTTAATTTCATTAATTTAAATAATATTTTTTTTAAATCAAGGGTAGGTGGGTGAATCTTAACCACAATTAAGGGGTGTCAAAATGGACACATGACAACGTCAGTGGCGTAACCGGACTCCCTCGAGTCTGGTTACACCTAGAGATGATTACGAGTCTAACTACAAAATTCTCTTGTTTGAAAATTTTGCTATTCAACTGGTTGAAGGAATAGCAATGCCATATGTTGCTACCACTGTGAGACTGGACAAAATTTAAATGTTGAGACTGTATGCTAGCACTCCTCAATTCCTAATTGTTTGCCCAAAAAAGTAGCGAGTGCAATGGCGGAGAGTGGGGTAGCAAAATCCTTTCTCATTAATGCTAACACCCACTTGGAACTTAGAAGAACGTCGAGTTACGTATACCTTCATTGAGGAGAGAGCAAATCACTACCTATACTGGCTACTACCAACTTTTCAATATTAGATTCCAACCTCATATATATATATACTATATACTAAAGAAATAGGAGTGTCAAGGTGGCACTCCTATTTGATCAACTTTTTTGTGTTTTTGATGCCACGTCATCTAAGCTTCCTCTTATTTATTTTCCTAAAATGGTGCGGTTACATACAACAATATTAGTTGGGTTTGAATAAAGATAACCAGTTTGGTTATTTCCAACACATGGTTGATAATTTCAAGGTAGGTTTCTCTCTCCGTTCAGAGGCACACATTTTTTTAACTTCTTTCTTATTTCCAAAATAATATTTTAGTCTCCCAAGAGGCATGGTTTGTTACTTCTTTCTTATTTTCAAAAGAGTTTTCTCGGTTCCCAATAGACACAACTCTTTTTACCACTTCATTCATTTATCTATCTCTAAAAAAAAAAAAAAGGCATTCCTATTTCCAAGGAGTCTTTTCATCTCTCAAAAATAAAGCACAACTCCTTTTTTCCCACTCTCTCATTCAGCTCTCCCAACCAATAAGCACATGCACCTATTCAACTTCTCTCCCTCCTAGCTAGAGTCCCTACTTTTAGCTACATCATCATCATCCACAAGGAGACTCACAACAGCTCCAATGTGCTTGCTCAACTACTCTTACATTCTACATAATAACAGCCCCATACTCTCTCATTCTTCACGCTGAATAAGCAACAACTCCCTCTTCTTTCCCCTTCTCTTTTACATGTATGTTCTTACCACTATTCATGAAAGCCATTCTTTCTCCCAAAATTGGGAATCTACTTTTCATGGATTAGTTGATGACAGTAGATCCCCTCGAACATAATATACTGTACAATGTTAAAATCAAGTGTAAACACTCTTATAATAAGGGTTTCATACATGTATTTGGATGTACCTGAAATGTTTGTGTTAGATCTCCCTTTGTTGTACGCAATTGGTTTCATGTTTCATTAATATCATCATCTATTTTTGTTCCATTGGCATCCCCTTGGCATTCACGTCATGATTTTACAAGACAAAAGACACAAAATATTGTCCCTTTTTTTTTGTCTCTTCAAGTTAAAAAATTAAAGGACATGGTAAAACATATGGAACTTTCAATCAATATAGATCATGTCTATCTGTTCATATGTTTTGATGTTGTTTACCACCAGCTTATTTACTTCATCTTTCTATAAACATTTACTTAGTACCCAACGCTCTAATTACTTTGCAGAGAAGTTCTACAAATTTGAATTGGCCAATTCTAGACAGAGTATTTCAACCTTCAAATTGGAATGGCGTCTTTAATCGTGACATGTCATGGGTCACCTAAATTTTTTCTCACATTCTTAAATTTGGTCTTAGTCTACATTTTATTTATTTATTTATTTTTATATTTATTAGAAGCCCCGTGCCTCGCACGGGGTCTACGCTAGTATTCAATTATAAAGCCCCACTGAAAACCACCAAAATTTATGAGATAAACTATGCTTTTTTTTTCTTTTTTCCTTTTTTTTTAAAGAGAGTGAACCCACGCACTCACTTCAAAAGAGCCCGGCTAATGGAGGAGTTGTAGACCCTTATACACCCATGGGAAGTTAAGATTCAGCCAATGTGGGACTAAACACGGGACAGTATGACCCAACTGCAAATGCAAAATTTTTCATTTTTTTCTATCCTTAGGTCTGATAGAGTGTGTGTTTTACTTGATACCTTCCTACCAAAAAAAAGGAAAAAAGAGCAATAGCCCCTTTTTTGGCCAAGGAGGGGACCATTCCTCCTCTTCCTCACAAAACCCTTATAGTTAACAAGTTTTAACCAACATGTTTTTTATTTTTTCTAAACACTAAGGTTAGATTTTTTAACCTTAAAGGTTAGTAAATCTTAACTATAGTTAAAAGAAATAAAAAAGGGGACATGTGACACAAAAAAGGAGGCGAGATGGTAATCACCTCCTTGGCCGAGAGGTGATTATTTTCCTTTTTGAAAAAACAACAAATTGTATTTTATAATTGAAGACCTGCTCTCTCAATAAATATGAGATGTATATGTGAAATCTAAATTGCAATGGTGGGGTGTGGCCTCTCTCAAGTGAGAGGTCTCGGGATCTAATCCCACCGAGTGATGAGTTGGAAGAGCTCCAATCCTCAAGCTCACCACTGACCACTAGCCGTCGAATCAAAAAAAAAAAAAAACTGAATCCAACATACATCATTACTATTATAATGGGAGAATGAAAGATAAAAACATAGCTTGAAATGAGCAATATAATCATATTACCTTATTCAGTTACAATGGTTGAGATGTAGTTGGGACAGTTACAATAAATTTAAGTGGCTGAACACATGGCAATCATGTATTAAGATAAGAAAGTGGGATGAATAGCTAAAGAGAAATTTTAGGAGACAGTTACAAATAAATTATCACGTGAAATCCGTCCCAAACGTCGACATGGTATAACTGCCCGCCTCTTCTTCTCATCTTCTTCTTCTCTTCCTCCGTCCTCAATAAAAACGCCCCTAATGTTTCCATTGCTCACAACTTTTTTTTAAAATGCAAATAAGAAAGCGTCCATATTCTGCCCGTGTGCAGTCAATTTGCAGTCACTATGCCTCTCCTCTGCTTCTCTTATCTTTCAATTTCTTTGTTTATCTTCGGCTTAGCCGACAGTGATAAGTACCGTTTCTCCTTATTTTTATTTATCTTTTCATTTTCTAGATTCTTAATCAGAGAGAGATCTTAAACTTCCGCCAATTTCCAGTCACTACGCTCCTCCTCTGCTTCTCCTTATGTTTTCAGATACTTTTTTTTCCCGTCATTCTCTCTTCGCATCTCTTCACATTGCCTACTATTATAAGCCTACTTTCTACGGTTGCTTATTGATTGTTGTAAGTCCATACTTTTGGTATTAGCATATTCCGGTGTCAAAAGAAAGTGTCTATTAGTGTCTTGAGTTATTTCCTACAAGCATCAAAGTCCGTGATATTGAGGACGAAAATTGAAGAATTCTACGACAAGCTTCGCTATCACATCTAGGATGGTAAGTGACCTAGAGACCTTCATACCTAGGTTGGAATTGACTTAAATCACATTAAAATTAACCTAGGTGATTAGTTTTGGCCTTAGGAAAAATACCCAAGTGCAAGGTAGGGTTGATAGGCAAAGTTAGTGCCTATTAATTGACCAATACTCATATTTGTTCAACCAAAGACTTATCAGTCAACCAACATTCACATTTAGTCGACCAAGGTGCAATATTATTTGTTAGAGATATTTTTCCAGTGAGGGCTTTTATGTTTGGTTGACCAATAGGCCTTCCGTTGACCCATACTCCTCTTTGGTCGACCCATACTCGTGGTTTTAGTCTCCTAGTTGGTTTCTAAGTCTGAGAGTTTCCTTATATAAGTTAGGTTTGATCTTCATTGGACCCAAGAGAATTATGAGAGTTTCTAAAGGAAAATTAGGGTTTCTCAAATTCATTCTCCTCTCCTCTTACACCCTAGAGTATTCAAGAGTTTGTTTGATCATTCTTGCTTGTTTTCCCTATTTCCGCAGTTTATTATTCATCCTCCCTTAGTTAATAATTTAATTGTTAAATCTTAAAAATTGTAGATAGACTTTTAGGGAGACCTAGCCACCCCCTTAGGTTTGTGAGTTCTTGACTCAAATATAGATTTGAGATTCACCAGATTTCTTTTTACTGTCTTGGATCTTTTCATTTCTCTTCAGTTTCCGACATAAATCTAACTGTGGGGCATATGTCTTCCTCCATGTTCATTCTGAAAAAAAGACGAAGAATCATGTAGAATCCCACAAGAAATATAGGGATATGTTATGCAAAACAGCGCGAGTTGAAGTTTCCTCTCTGCATAAGGTTCGGCAAAGCATGTTAAGAGAGGCTGATATGAAGTTTTCATTGCTGGGATTTGACCTTGGGACCACTGCATTTGGGTACGAGAGGTGAACATGCTCGAGCATGAAATTGGGCAAGACATATGGTTTGCATGAGTACGAGTGGGTGTCATCTCATCACAACCCTGTTGATCTATTGTGGGTGCTGAGGCTCTCACACAATATCAATTTTATATTGTGAGGCAAATCACAATATTCTAGTTCTTACATGTTAAAGAAACCTTCTAAAGGGGGATTCTGATGGTTAGAGATATTAAAGAGTAAAAGAGGAACAATCATTACAGATGGAAGTTTTTATATAGTGATGGTTTTAGTTTTTTGGGTTGCTGTCTTTTGGGTTTTAATTGGGTGAGAAGGGACAGAAATGGGTGGGACACAAGGTGGAAGCCATAGGTCCCCTAATTGTCTCTTTGGTTGTCGAGAAAATAATTGAAAACATAGAAAAGAAAAGAAAATTAGACATAACACAACTAAAAATTATATTAAAAATCCGAAATTTTCTTTTCTTTTTCATGTTTTTACCTATTTTCTTGGCAACCAATCATAACATAAAGGTCGTGTGGTCTCCCTCTTATGGAGGTTGTTGTTTGGGTTCCTATTTACCCGGAGAGGGAAAAGCGATGGGTGGAGAATTTGATGTTTTGTGAGAGAGAGAGGTGGTGCGAGAACGTGACGTGGTTGAGTTAGGGCTGTCAACTATCCGTTTATTATCCAACTCCGTTTAAGCGGATAATTATCCGGATAGGTATGTGGCGGATCGGATTCCGATATCCGTTTATAAACGGAGCGGATACGGATACGGATAGTACCCTATCCAATCCGATTATTATCCGAACTGGTTATAAGAATAAATATAATGTTAGATGCCGATACTACCCTTTGTTATTCTTTAAAGTTAAAATGGTATTGTTGTAATTTTTATAAGTACATAAGGATAAGAAGGTAATTATACCTTTTATATAAAACCTGATCCCAAACCTGAAGTTTCATCTTCAACATTCGGCCATCCTCTCCTCTCTTTTCTTCTCCCCACCTTTCCTCTCTTCCGACGAAAACAAAATTTCTGGAGGCAGAGTTTCTATTACTCCCTTACCGAGTCTCATCGTCCCCTTGGGCTCTTTCCCAAAGGTCTCTCAGCAACAAAACCCTAGAAACATCGAAAATTGCAACTGGATGTTAGATCTATCGAGTGTTTGCAGTCTGACTCACCTCAAAGTCTATTGTCGAGTGTTTGCAGCTGACTCACCTCTCCTTCCCCTTTCAAGCTTCAGAAGAGCTCTTGGAGTGAGAAGTTTGCATCATCGGGAATGTTTTATTTTCTGGATGTTAGATATGTGTTTTCTCCTGCGAAACACCCAACAAGTAAGTAAGAATCTGATCTCTTGATTACTGTTCCTTTTTTTCCCTCTACTTTCCTTTTCCATTTTTAGAGAGATTTAGGTAAACAGTCGAATCCGGATAGTATCCGAATTCCACATATGAATTCGATTAATTAATTGAATTCGAATCCAGTTTCTTGGGTTTATTATCTGCTGGATAACGGAGCGGATTCAGTAGGTTATGATAAACGGATCGGATACGGATATAACACTATCAGCTTCGAATCTACATCCCTAAGTTGAGTGGGCATGTGGTGAGAGGAGTGTATGTGAGAGATGGAGAACTTGTGAGATGAGAGAGAAAATAGATGGCGGTGGTGATCAGGTATACCCATATCCCATTTGATTGGGGGTAAGCCATGCCCACCAAAAGCCATTTACCACTAATAATAATTCATTTAAAATTTTAAATTAAATAAAAAATAATTTAACCATTGAAATTTTACTTTCTTAATTTTTTAAATTTTGTTTACACACCTGGATCATTATAAAAATCTTTAAAGTTCCTGCTTTCTAGCCTGTCATTGGATTTTATTTTTGCACATATTAGAATTATTAGAATTTGACACTCTTTGGATAACGCTAAAAACAACTTTCTTTCAAGACTCATTCTCTTTTAATGAGACATAGTGTTAGTGCAAATCACGTGTCTTAGGTGTTAATGCTGAGCAAATAATTAGGGGGCCTGTTTGGTTATTTGGGTTATGCTGGGATTATGCCTCAATAATGGCATTTGGTTCACATTGATTAACCAATTATGAAATTACCGGTTATGACTCATAAACGGTGATTTGATAATCCACGGAGGTGGTGATTATCGGTTAGACTATTGGGATTTTGCAGAGGCTTGAGAATGACGGAAAAACACTACCCTTTACGTTGTTTTCTCGTGACCCATCGTCATTTCGTCTTCTTCGACCCTGACCTCTTTTCCTTCTCCTAAATGGTCACAAGAGATAATGATGACAGGAGGCACAGGCCAAATAAGATACCCCTTCTTCTTAATTTCTCCTCGACCATTGACAGTATGGGTTCGATTATCAACCTATGCTTAAAACTAAATGGGTTAACATTAGCCATTTGTGTTATTAATCTAAGCTAACAGGATTTATGAGACATGTTGGGTTTTGGTGCTTGCCAGAGGATTTCTCTTTGGCAAGTGCCAGAGATGATCCTGTGTTTTCTTTCATTTTAAATTTTAGTTTATGACCACTCACTTTATGGGACAGTTATTCGGAAAATAATCACCTCCTCGGCCAGTGATGTGAGGAGGGCGTCTTCGGGGGCCATTTTCCTGCCACATGTCCCCCTATTGACTTTAACTGTGGTTAAGATTCACTCACCCCTAAGTTCTCACCCATCTATCCTTCATTTTTGAAATTTTTAAAAGAAAATTTAACCACAATAGTTGACAAAATTTAACTAGAGTTCATGGACTTGAAGAGGCTTTGGGAGAGCCAGGAGCAATAGTTTGCTCCTCACCCATGGAGCAAACTATTGTTCCAGATATTCATTAGGGAAGTGATTTAAAACTCTGATAGTAGGTACAATCGAGAGTTGGACCACCGGACTAAAAATATATATAAGGAAAATAGTTAACGGACCTAGGGTTTCTATTATGTAACGGAATGACCCGTCTTCATTGGTTCACGCCCCACTTTTAAACATACACTAACAAATTGTGGTTAAGATTCACTCACCCGCTTAAGCAATCCAACCTTGGTTTTTAGTTTTTAAAAGAAAAATAAAACCAAAATCTTAACTTTAATTTTCTTAAGCTCAACCAGGGTTGAAGGGGTGTTAAAGGGATACGAGGACACGGGGATAAGATAAGTAGCAGACCCATGGGTCTGCTAACCACTGCTCAAAATATAATGGTGTGATGAAGCATTTAAGCGGGACAATCGAGAGCTGGACCACCGGACTAAAAATATAATGGTGTGAAACATTTAAGCAGCATGGGTGCCTTTCAATCCAACGGTCCGGCTCTCTCCATAGTACCTACGTTGAGAGTTCTTAATCATTCCATATTCCATATTCATAATATCATCACTTCACTAAATGAAAACAGAAGAAGTGGATATAGGTTGCTTTCGCTTATTCATGCAACATTCCTTAGAATCTTTACTTTACTATTCCCTTTGGTAGTTGGACCGGTTTTAAAGGGCTGACAATATCTGACCCGACCCACTAACATATTCAATCCTACGGACCATTTTTCCTGAGAAGCTTTGGCTCACCCTCAGGTCATCATTCGCATAGGTAGGCTCAAATATCTTCTCATCAGATTGATTTTTAGCCGCATCATAGTGTGCCACTCTGTTGAGGGAGGTATGGGGATCCAATACCCTCAGTACCAGTCGCAAGAGCTCCAATTCCCAACCTAACCTCTAACCCCATTAACTTAGGCAAATGATATCCGAAGAAAAGAAAAATACACATCGGGAAAATGTTAGATTCTAATATTTTAAATAGTAAAATTGGGAAAAGCTTAATTTAGCTCATGCATTCCGCCCAACGAAACACATGCCCTTACCTTGCTTGACATGTCCCTTTTAACACTTATTAATTGTGGTTAAGATTCACTCAACTCTAGGGTTCATACATTGACCCTTGTTTTTTCTTTAAAAATAATTTACTCTTGGGTTAGTAAACATTAACCGGAGTTAGAGGGGTTAAAAGGGACATGTGGCTAGAAGAGAGGGCGTGCACATTCCGCCCAGCAAAACGCGGACGCATACAGAATCAGCCCTTATATATCATAAAATTTAGACTTTTTTTTTTTGAAAAGTATATATATGATATATTTTTTTTCTTATGTGTCAGCCTCTTATTAATCTTTTATAGCGATGGGCTACAAAGAGAGTATTGCCATGTTTTACTCCAAACCAACCCCCCTCCACCTATGAACAAGTATTGCATTATTGGTTAAGAGAGAGAGAGAGAGACACAGACAGACAGAGAGAGATATTTGATGTGGGGGAGGGACCATTCATGATCATGGTAAAAGGATGGATGCAGCCAAGGTGGGTACCATGGCCTGTAATGTTCTCTAGACTTTGTACATTATTATCACACAAAAGGCCGAGGCAACTCTACTTATGCAAGCGTCCATGAAGCTTCCCAGAAGTTGCCCATCCATCCTAATTAGTATCAAATGGACCCACACATCAACTCTATTAGAAATGCACCCTAACTCAAACGATAAGGATTCTCTTCCATTTGCTCCTAATAAGAACTATAGCCCTTTCTTTCTCTAACTCTCTTCTTTCTTTAGGACCATGGGGGTGCACTTGGTGGTTCTAGCCAAGCTAAATTTTCTAGCCATGGCCGGCCATGGTCACAGTTCTTTGGTCACTGCCCTGGTTTGGCCCTTCACTCTGAAACTTCCGTTGAGTAGTAGAAATATGCATAAAGTATATACCGATGCCGCCGTCGCTTCGCGGCTGTTCTTGTTCCGATTAAATCGGATAGTGTTCGGAGATGAACTGAATAATGCTAACAGCAGGAGATGGGAAAGAGCTCTCCGCTTAGTCTACGAGAGGTTTCGTTCTTCGACGATTCAACCCGATGAAGATAGTCTCCATGTTGTTTCCATGCTTTCTCTTTAGGCACGTCTCTTATTCTCTCTCTATTTTGGTGTAGTTCTAAGAAGGTGTGTGCAAGACTTGTTTGGTTGTTTTTATTTTTCGACATATTGCTATGAGCATTGAAGAGTGGTTATGAGATTCATAATATTATTTTTTTTGGTGAGTGCTAGCCATACGATCTCCTCCCATTTTAGGGGCAAGAAAAGGAAAATTTTGTCACGACCTGATTTACACTTCAACTTTCAATTCGAAATTCATTTATAAATCCGAATTGGGAACTCAAAAAAATGAATTTCTAATTAGAAGTCCAAATGTAAATCGGGGTTATGACCTAAGTAACCCAAACCGTCACTTTTCCTTCCCGCTCCTGCTCTTAAGCCTCGCTTTCACGGTTTGAGAACGGATTCGGGTGTAGAGCGTGGTTTAACAATTAACAAACCCTCGGTTTTCGAAACTTAAAATTGACTGAGGAAAACAAAAGATAGTTTCGTAACTTTTTTCGTAAAATTTGTTTAATAACTCTTTGGTGAAAAGACACAATCATCATTTGCTTTGTTTTTTATTAATTATTTGTAGTTTGTGTCAGTTCTTGTGTCGTAAGCTTTTGTCTTTTGTTTCCTTATTTTTTAATGGGAAAAATGGGATCTCACCACACATCAATTGTGATTGAACTCTCCTAAGTTCAATCGCACCCAACCTTTGCGTCATTTTTAATTTCTATTAATTATGATTAAAATTAATTAATTTTGAGTTAATAATATAACCTTAATTTCTAAAAAATATTATTTATATATATATATATATATATTGACGCTTTAGAGGCGCTCTCGACCCTATCCTAAATTGAAATTTGGCGTTCTTGCTCCCACTCTAGCTCCCGCTCGAGGCTCTGGTTACTTAGATCGTGACATTAGGCCTCATCATTAAGTCCTAGTATTCTTGCTAAAAAGGGGAGAGTGTGGCTAGCAAAATCTTATTTTTATTTTCACTCTTTCTTAAGCTTCATGATTTATATGATTGTTGTGAATAGATGGGTGTTAGAAGTGTTTTATTGGAATGTGATCTTTGGGGGTAAATCTCAAGTTCTTATTTTTGCAATGGAGGTAGTCCCAAAGTCATTGAGCCAAGGACTAGTCCCTTTGAGTATTCGTACTAACCCAATCGGAATTTTTCCTATGAATATCAAGGTAAGTCGAGGAGTGAGAGTTGAACACACGACCACAGGGAACAAACCCAGGACGTTAGCCAGCCAACTGCACCAACCCCTAGTGGTTCCTCTTTTTAAAAGGAAAAAATTTGGTTTGATGAGTGTAGAGTACTCATCAAGTACACTCACCAAGTTTGGTGAGTATTGTACACTCACCAAACCAAATCTTCATCTCTCCTTTCCTTTTTGTGGTCTTACACAAGTAATAAAAAGATTTTTATGAAAAACTCCCTAACTTTTAGCTATTTGTAAATACCCTTCATGTTTTGTGATTTTGTATTATAGTCCACTAACTTTTAAAACTTTTACAAATCCCCCCTTCCATCCAAAATTAAATATACCAATGTTAAAATTTTTATGAAATTACCTTTTTAACCTTTATTTTATTTTAAGCAGATTTATAAAAAATTTTCAAAAGAGAAATGCTTAGAACCCACTAACTGTGATTAAAATTCACTAACCCCTAGATTCATCTATTTAAAATTGATTTTTAGAAAAAAAAAAATTAACTTTAGGTTGATTATGCTTAACCACAGTTAAAAGAGGCTCTATAAGCTACCACTTGTCCCTTTTAACACTCACTAACTATGGTTAAGACTCATTCATCCATAGGGCTCATGCATCTAATCTTGGTTTTTAGAAGCAAATAATATATTAACTTTAATAATTATGCTTAACCATAGTTAAAGGAGGCTCTACAAGCCACCACATGTCCCTTTGAACACCTACTAACAATGTTTAATGTTCACTCACCCCCTGAGGTTCATGTATCTAACCTTGGATTTTAGAAAAAAAAATATAAAACAATATTAACCTTAGGTTGATTATGCTTAACCACAGTTAAAGGGGCTCTACAAGTCGCTACATCCTTTTTAACACCCACTAATTGTAGTTACGATTCACTATTTCATGAATTTAACCTTTGTTTTTAGAAGAAAAAATATTAACCTTAGATTAATTATGCTTAATCACAGTTGAAGGAGACTCTACACATTGCCACGTGTCCCTTTTAACACCCACTAGCAGTGGTTAATATTCACTCATTCCTAGGGTTCATGTATCTAATCATGGATTTTAGAAAAAAAATAACCTTAGGTTGATTATGTTTAACCATAGTTAAAAGAGACTCTTGAAGTGACAATATGTTCCTTTTAATACTCTCTAACTTATAGTTAAGATTCACTCACCCTTAGGGTTAATTCATCTAACCTTGATTTTTAGATTTTTGTAACAAGATATTAACCTTAGATCAATTAAGTTTAACCCCAATTAAAGGGGATAAATGGGACATGTGATAAAGCATACCATCCAACCCAATAGAAGAGGTTAAAAAGTTATTTCATAAAATATTTAATATCTGTTAACTATCTTTTGGATGAAATGGTGAATTTGCAAAAGTTTTAAAAATTAGTGGACTATAATACAAAATTACAAAACATAAGGAGGTATTTACAAATATCTGAAAAGTTAGGGGATTTTTTACAAAAAAAAACCCATAATAAAATAATGTTTCTCTCTTCTTTCTTTTATTGTGGTCTCACACAAATAAATAAAATAATATTTCTCTCTCCCTTCCTTTTTTGTTTTCTCACACAAATAATAAAATAATGTCTCTCTTCCTTCTTTTTTTTGTTAAATTAGTGAAGTTGTTGGGATTGTTTTAAAAAAATGGATAGCCAAAATAAAAAAAATGAGTTTTGACTATTTTAGTGAGTAACATTTGTTGAGGCTGCTAGGAATGCTCTAACTGAATTAATCATCATGTCTTAATTTGTCTAGACTCTTCAAATGTTGGGTACGGAAAATAAATTTTTATTAAAAGAGGCACATGTATGATGTATGTCATTTCAAGATAAAGGAGGTTCAGCAACCAAAAAAAAAAGATAAAGGAGGTTTTGATATGTAATTAACCTAAATAAAAAAAACAAAATAAAACATACTAAACTGATTTGGAATTAATCTAGCCAATTCGAATTCAATCCAATTATATATAATTAGATATTCGATAGATTCATATTTAGTAGAGATCCATCACATCTTAAAATTGTCAATCCAAGTTCGAATCCAGTTACTTATTTAATTAGCGGATCTAATCCTATTTATATATGTTAAATTCTTTAAAGATTAGAGTCTCTTTTCTAAGCTTGTTGATATAAAGGGACAATGCAAGAATTTAATTTTTCGATAATAAAACCCAAAATACAGTTAGGTATCTTTAAAATTAAGCAAAATAATTAAGACTTCATAATCTATTATATCACTACTAGTTTTAGGCAAAAATGTGCATCGCCGTGCTTACAACAACCACACCCCCATGGGACTTGATCCCAATCCTCACATTTGGCGGATACATTGCCTGCCATCAAAATCAAAGGACATATGTGTTACTCGAATGCTTAATCCACTTACGTATCAATATAGGAAAATGTTTAATTTACCCGCGGTTTCCATTGTGTAATGAAATGGCCAGTCCTCATTGGTCCACGCCTCATTTTTTAACATTCACTAATTGTGATTAAGATTTACTCATTGATAGGCAAAGCAATCTGAACTTAGTTTTTTTTTTAATATTAACTTTAATTTAATTAAGCTTAACCAAGGTTAAAGGGGTGTTTAAAATAGGACTGTCAATGGATCGGATCTTGACATGGATCCGATCCGATTAAACAGGATCCTAATCCTATTATAAATCTGTCGGATCGGATACAGATCCGATATCTTGAATTTGATTATAAAATGACTGGGTTTGGATCTATAGTGATCCGATCCGATTATATTTATATAATAATAATAATAATATTTATATGTTTTACAAATATACTACTGTACTAATCATAAATTTTTATTTTTTAAAAATAAGATATTTTTTGAAATATAATAATGTTAATCGGATTTGATTCGGGTCTTGAATTAGTAATCGAATTCGGATTGGATAATTCATAATCCAACGGATTTCCAGATCATTCTGTCAGATTTTTAATCGGATTGGATTTGGATATAGATGGATCTCATCTAAATCAAATCCATTTACAACCCTAGTTAAAAGGGACACGAGAACGTGACAAGTTAAGCACGGACCGAAATCCGCTAATCACTACTCATCAATATATGATCTTAGACCATTTTACATGTACGTCGCGTTGGATCTTGAAAATTATGAATCACAGAAATCACACAGGAAATAGAAAAAAATTGAAGAGAATAAGATAGAGATAAAACACAGAGATATATGAGGTTCGGCAACGTGCCTACGTCCTCAAGAACCACATCAATTCATTATCTTGAAGATACAGAGTACATAGAGTTTTGTTTTTCTAAGAATGACGGCCACTTCTTACACACACCTAAAAAATCCGTACACTGTTATATTTTTAGGGTTAAAACTATAAGGTCGAAAATACCCCTATAGAAATGTTAAATATTGTTTTGAAGGTTGTCTACCTTCCCAACACCTCCCGAACAAGCTGTTAAAGGTTGTCTACATTCTTAACACGTCCCATGTAGATTATGATTTTCAAAAACTGATTTTCAAAAGGTGGTCCCCACCTGACCTGACCACTCAACAAGGAACATTACAAAATACTATGGGGCCAGATTTGATCCGGCTCTCCTTGACCAAAATCATCCGGCCTCCACATAACAGGGTGACATGTGGTGATAAAGGGGGAGAAATATCAATTGGGGGGAAGTCAAAAAACAGGGGAGATAATAAAATGACTTCTCCCCATTTTATCACCACATGCTGGATGTTTTGTGGAGGCCGGATGATTTTGGTCTGGCGAGAGCCCGATCAAATCCGGCCCCAAATACTATACCCCATGCTTGGACCACCACCCACACCAACTGGGTCCACACCTCCCCGCCCAAACATCTATGATATCTACCATAAGGTGTTGGGGAGATGACCATTTGTAAGAATCAAATGGTTAAAATCGATCGATCAGGTTGATGGGTCTGTAAGTGTGTTGAGTTTCACTGGATCACTCTCTATTTATATATATGGATGTGCATCACATGTGATGCACCACCAACTCCATCATGTTTTCTTAATACACAAAGCTAAACTGGACGTTCCTCTACCACAATTAGGAGAGGAGTCCGGATTCAATCGAATTGCAATTGCACTCACAGACCCCTTTAACTACACTTTTTAATTCTACTTATCAAGTTTTAACCCTTGTTAATATGTTTTTCTAAAAACTAAAGTTAGATTATAAAATCTTAATGCTATGTTTGGTTACCGAGAAATAGATGAAAATATAGAAAAGAAAAGAAAATTTTATATTTTTAATACAATTCGTAGCTGTGTTTTGTCTAATTTTTTTTTTTTTTTTTTGCATGTTTTCACTAATTTTCTCAGCTACCAAACATAGGGTAAGGATGTATTCGTTTGGTGAGAAAGTGAGGGAACTAAAAAGAAAAATATGTTTTCTTACACTTTTTTACATTTGGTTTGAAAGAAACACTATCATGTTCTTGCACTTTTTCAATAGTGACAAACTTCCAAAAACTTCATCCATCTTTTGATGGTTATTCTGTGAGAAAATTTAAGTTTCTTTTCTTTTTTACATTTGGTTTGCAAGAAACACACTATCATTTTCTTGCATTTTTTCAATAGTGACAAACTTTATTTCAAAATTTTCATCCATCTTTTGATAGTTATTTTGTGAGAAAATTTAAGTTTATTTTCTTTTCTTTTCTCCTTTATTTTTTTTCCTTTCACCCACTTTCTCGCCAAATGAACGTACCCTAAGGTTAGTGAAACTTACCCACACTTAATGAGGGGTTAAAAGGGACACGGTTGACATGTGGTGCAATTGAACTCTCCCGAGTTCAATTGTGATCGACTATAATCCCAACTAATTAGAGATGAGACAGACCATGCATAGAACGATGACATAAATGACAGTTGACATGGATTAGTCCATCATAATGGGCTATTATTAGGGATGGCAACGGAGCGGGTTTGGGCCGGGGCGCCCCCATCCCGACCCCGCCCCTAATGGAAAACTACTACCCCAAACCTAGGGCGGGTCACTTTTGATTTTTCAAAACAATTCTTAACCCGCCCCCGCCCCGCCCCGCCCCGCCCCCTTCCAAAACACTTGAAATCCCTAACCACTTCAGTCCATTTCAATTCCATCTCTTAATACCTGGATGTTGCGACTTGCGAGTGGATCATCTCTCTAAATTGCATTGAAAACCCTAACCACTGCATTGGCCAAATGGCAGGTTGCTGCTGCTCGATGATGTTGCGAGTGGATCGTCTCCTAACGATGAATCGCCATCCTCTGCTGAGTGTTGCTTGCCGCTGGGGAAGGCAAGATGGGTCTACTGGAAAGCGGAAAGGGCGACGAGAGCTCTCGCCGGCAGGAACCACTCGCAAGTCCGGAGGAGAATATCAGATTTGTTTGCCTGTTGCAAAGAGAGAGAGCTAAACAATACATTTTTTGGGGAGTTTTGTTTTGGATCAACAGAGATCTAGGGATTTCTCTAGTGGTCTTAGAGTTTTAAGTTTGGTTTTCTATGGAATCATGTCCAAGGAAGTGTCTTTTGTCTTTCTAGGATTTGATTTTGTTAAAATCTAAAAAAAATTCTCCCTGATCGAAAGAGAAATGCAGAGAATACAAGGGAAATTTTTTTTTGAAGAAATGGAGGTGTTGAATGACTAGAGAGAGAGAGAGAGAGGGAGGAATCGAATGGTGTTTATATCTATTTCTGGAGGAATACCAGGTTCACACGTAGATGGTAATTTCATACCATAAACGGGGCAGGGCAGGGTGGCTTAAATCCATCCCGGCCCGAACCCGGGTCGGGTTCTCCATAGTCCATTCCCATCCTCGACCCTGTTTAAGACTCTCCAAACCCGTCTTAATAGGGGTGGGTCGGAGCGGGTTACCCATTTACTCTGGCCATTGCCATCCCTAGCTATTATTCCACACATAGAGACCCGATCGTAAGAGGACATATTCTTGAGGCAAATGCTAGGGAAATGTTAGGTACACCATTTTTTTCCTTTTAAGTTTAGTTGGCTTTTTTTGTTTATTACCTCTCTTTTTTTTTTGTTTTTTTGGAGGGCCCCATAGGGACTAGATATCATTTACCTACAACAGTAGAGTCAGCCGGTCAGAAGTTAGCTGGGGCAGTGGAACTCTTGCAACTCTTACTCCTTGGGGGATTAGATCCCCAGACCTCCACCCTTGGAAGGCCACACCCCTACCACTCACGCAAGAGGCGGGGGTTTTTGCTTTATTTTATTTTTTGTGAGTGTCATAGTTTTTGCCCTTTTATTCAAAAAATGAACCTAATATTATCCATATCCTTGAGACCATGTCTTTCTCTCTCTCATTCATGGGTGTCTGAAGGATCCACTAGCCTTACCACTAAGATCCAAACAGTATAAATAAGTTTTTTTTTTGTTGAAATGATATCATGTACTAACACACTCTCTAAACACACAAAAAGTGTAAATAGTTAAAAAGAGTTATGTGCACCCAACATTGGATGATTATACCTTATACCTTACATTTAAAAAAAAAGGCTTTTGCATATCAGTTATTCTTAGTTTACAAATGTTGTGATGTATAACAGATTTACATATTAGTTCATCATTTTTTAACCCATACGGAAAGAACACAAACCAACCCTTAGTTCTGATGGACTTTCATTTATAACGGTTAGAAAAATGACTAATATGCCCTAAAGATACTTTATAACCTCACAAAGCTCTTTTAATTGACCATGAATTATGATTAACGAGTTTTATCCCTTTCAGCCCGAGTAGCAGGCTCAAGCGCCTTGTGGTTAATTTATAAAAAAACCTAAGGTTAAACACTTTAATCCTAAATCTTAACCACAATAAAAGAGAGCTGAAAGTGCACTCGTGCCATAAGGGTATTATAGTTTACTAAATGTCACAAGGGTATGGAAAACTCTAGCATTGTTCGCGTAGATGGAAGGTCTTCTTCATGGCCTCCTAGTCTATCCTTTGCTTCAATCCTCAAAACCAATCCTTCTTCATCATGTTTTAGGATCCCAACCAAATACCCATCAAGAAATCGTGTACCCACCATGGTGAACCTGCGATGTTCTCCTCGTTGGAAGAAACATCCCTCCTTGCTAGTTCCCACCGTCTCTCTCTAATAGCTAAGTGCTCCTATGGTCGTCCTCCTCTCAATGCTATTAAGATTTTCTTGAAAAAAACCATTCATGTTCGAATGGAATTTACAGTTGGGGTTTTAGACACGAGATATCTGTTGTTCCGATTTACTTCAGAGGAAGACTTCCTCTTGGTCTAATTGAAAGAAGCTATTTTCATTAATGGCTTCTAGTTTAGATTTCTAAAGTGGACATCAACCTTTGTTTCAGGTTCGGAACCCTCTTTGGTTCCAATCTGGGTTAGTTTCCCCAATCTTCTAATCCATCTTTTCAATGATTCATCTCTTAGATCCATTGGTAGCATTATTGGGAATGTTTTAAAGTTGGATGATCCAATCAAAGCTTGTTCAAGGCCAAGTGTGGCCAAAGTTTGAATAGAAGTAGATCTCCTCAAAAACAATCCGGAGCGCTTTTGACTCGGCATTGGAGATCATGGGAGATGGCAAAAAATCGAAAATGAAAAAACGCTTCTCTTTTGTGATCAATGCTGGAAACAAGGGCACTCTAGAGAGGCTTGCAAATTGGGTAACATTCCTAGATCCAACACTTTGGAGAAACCTACTAAGGAGGATCTTCACACTGATTAGGGCCGCAAGATCCAAGCCTTGGAATGGATTCCTAAAAAATCTGGAATTTTTGATATTCCCAATATCAATTCTGTATAAAAACGCTCAATCTATAGCACCAGATCTAAGCAATATTTCTCAGATCACTATATTGCAGAATGATAAGAGAGGATCAACTCAAAGCCCAACTCAAAGCCCAGGAGCTTTTATCCAGATCTGTAATCTAGTAGATATACTGGAGCCAGGTATGTTCTCTAAGGATAACCTCGAGCCAGGCCTGAGAAATTCCTCTATGGATGTTCATCCATCCCGACCAGATACAAATCTATTTTCTTCCTTTACAGATTCGGAAGATGAATGGTTTAATCCCCCTTCATCCCATCGATTGCTACTCTTTTGCAGAATTCAGTTTTATTATTGTCTGAATTGGATGACCTTATACATCATGATAAAGATCATCTAAAGAATCTAGTTATCGAAACCATAGAAAGATCGTCTCAAGGAAATATTGGAACAAAATCGATTAATAAGAACTTGGTTTTTGAGGAAAATAAAAGCTATCGTAGCCCAGTAATTCACTCCAATGGAAGTAAGCAAGAAATTCAATATCTTTCAAGTTTGATGGAAGGAATTTTTCCTGCCGTGGATCATCAAATTCCGGATGAATCTCCTCGATCTCCCAGTCACAACATATGAGAACTCGGTTGCAACTCATATGCAGGTTAGCCCTCCTTTGCCAACTAATTCTATTTTAGATTCTGAAAATGAGATTGAAGAAGATGATGATGATCCTCCTTCTGAGGAACCTTCTTCATTAGATGAAGTGGGTGACACTTTAGATTTTGAAAGAGAAATGATCATGGATTATTTTCTAGCTGAAAACCAAAACTTGCTCAATGCACTACTAACAACAAAACCTAGATGTGTATTCAAATAGAAAAAGTTTGCCCAACCTAAGGAGATCATTCGAGGTGAGTCAAACTGTCTCTCTGAATCCAGACCGGCCAATGATTTCGATGTGAAAAATAGGACAAAAGCATGTGTAGCAACTGCCTCTAAGAGTCAAATTTCTGAAGGTCGAGGGGAGGTTGAGCTTCCTAGTGGGCTGGGTAATCAAGTAGAAGTTCGTGACGATATTCTTGTTGAAGAATTTGAAGAAGAAGACGATTTTCAACTAATGACATCAAGGAGAAATAAGTAGAAGAATAAGAAAACATCAAAAATTGATTCTTCTCAAGGAAGACCAAAGAGGGAGGTTAGAAATCAACTCGATTTAAGAGTAGTTTTTCGTTGGTAATGTAAGAATTGTTCTTAGTAAAGTCCTATGTATTTGTGTTCTTGTGTTTTTGTAGGGATAAGATTTTATGTCCTCATTGCTTTTTCTTAATAAACTAGTATGGGTCTACCCAACACCCCACTCTCACCGAGTGGCATTTAAAAAAAATGTCACAAGGGTATTATAGTTAATTTTTGAACATTTTTTAAATAGAATTCAATGGAAGTGAAAGAATGAATTAATTTACAAAACCCTTTTGCATAAGAGTGTATTTGCATACTAAGATAAGTGTAGTGATGGATATGCATAAAACCGTTAAAAAAAATCTAAAATAAAACACAATGATGCCCCCATTTTTTTTCTTGTCTTTAACGTTACTGTTCCCGTCTATCTTAGTCAATCATTTTTTTTTGATAACCGTGGATATCCTGAGCCTTGAAAGCTCATTCTAGTCCCACGGGCTACACAGGGAATACCCTCACCCCATGCAATCGTTAGTGAGGGGAGCCGGGAATTGAACTTGAGACCTCTGGGTTTACGATTCGTCCAAGTGACCACTGGGCTACACCCTTAGGGGTTTAGTCAATCCTTATAAGAAGAAAAGAAACGACATTATCTAATCTTCATTGCTTGCACGTTTCATCACAAAATTTGGGATCTTTTCAAATAATTTAAACCCTCAAAAGTCAAAAGGAATCAAATAAACGATTGTTTAAAATGTCCATTTTCATAATTCCGAACTTAGAAGTGGAAATGAGTTATTAGCTTATTTATTAAAATAAATATTTATTTGAAAATAAAACTGGTTAGCCAGTTAGGGCACTTAAATAAAAAAAATTATTACATTTATAAAATTAAAAATATATTTTAAAAAAGTTTCATTCATTTAAAACAACTCTTAATGATATTTTTTATCTCATTAATTTTATTAATTGTCTTCTCATCTAAGAACATATTCTTCCAATTAATATATATATATATATATTTATATATATATATATATATATATATATATATTTTTTTTTTTTTTTGCTGTGGTTATCATTTAACTACGTTAGTAGGTTAGATCGGTCAGGAGTTAGCTTGGGCAGTGGAGCTCTTTCAACTCGTACCCGGGGGCATTGGATCCCTAGACCTTCCTCCACTGAAGGCCACACCCCTACCACTAACGCAAGAGGTGGGGGTGTAATTAATATATCTCTTGATAAATTCTTTTTTTATTTTTGAAATGTGAATATACTAAATGAGTTTCTTGTAAAAAAAAATAAAGTGACATTCACATAACTTTAAACTTTCATTTTTTTTATACTAATTGATCATTTAATATCAGCAACTACTAAGACAACTATCCATCTTTTTTTCCAACATCCACTATTTTCATTTGAGCTCTTTGTGGTAGAGAGGGGTTCTCATCTAATTGTTCAGATTTGAATTAGAAGAGTCTGAATTGAGTGAGAAGAAAAAAAGGGATACCGCCAAATAGAAACATTTTAAGAGGAAGGAGGAAAGTGTAAGCAATGAAGATAGACACAGAGAGTTACAAACATTTGTGCAGTCTTTGAGTATTTGCTCATGAAGTTAAAGACTTTATGCAGTAGATACTAGGAAGAAGATGGGGCATCATCATTATTATCTTCTATTCTTGGTGTCTTCTTAAGTTCTGGAATGGAAGTCACTAAGGGGCGATTAGTACCACCTAAAAAAACTCTAACCTTTCTTATTCTTTTTTTGTCAAATAAAATTTAATTATTATTATAAAATGTAATCATATATATTGTTCAGTTTAACTACAAACATGAGCTTTGGTTCAAGAGATAATTGTAGTGCATTGACAAGAATATTAGGAAATAAATAGAAATATTTATAAGATATAAATTTTGTATATATTTATAATTTTTAAATTATTTTGCAATAATGCATGTTTTTGAAAAATTCAAATTATCTCTTGAGCCAAGCTCCCATTTGTAATCATTTTAATTTTTCTAGAATCTTAATGTAATAATATTAATTAATTATTAAAGTCAATGTCTCTGAACTATACTTACTGAAACAATTCAACGTACACACAATCGAACACAATCGAGTTGTGGTAGCCCTACTGTCAAGTATCTTTTACTGAGCCCAAAACCAACATGTCCTTGTTTTCAATCAAAAACCAACACATGTCCTATGTTAACATGGGTTAGTTTTTGGCTGAAAGTATACTATATTTGAGAACACCCAGCAAAATAATAAACCCAATATTTCTCCTTCTCCTAAGGAAACTTTTGTACCACAAAAAGAGTTTAATTGTAGCCAGAACCTCTTTAGAGCATTTAATAGAGGGGAAATGCTACGAAGACCCCTTAAGACTGAGACTATCGAGACTATGCTCTAAGAACACGAGATTTCAGGTGGGGCTATCATGTAAAATGAGCTCTACCTGAATCCCGAATCCCAAATCCCGTGCTCATTGAGCACGGTATCGGTAGTCTCAGCCCCTAAAGGGGTCTCAGTAGCCTCAGCCCCTAAAGGGGTCTCAGTAGCAAATTCAGAGCCTTGTGATTTTGCCTAGTAATTCAACACAAGTACAATGACATTTTTGCAATAATTATAAAAGGATTGAGATCTTCTTGAATAATTATTGTACTTGACATTTTTGCAATAATTCTTCAATACTTGTTGGCAGGGAAACAATCTGCATGTATCATATACCTTGACCTCGACAACTAATTCCCTGTCTACAAGTTTGGGTGCATGACAAGCCTAATGAAGGTTGACGATCTCCTCGCCATCATCAACCAGTGATTTTTGTTTTTCGGTGTCGCATCATTTACTTCACTTTACTTTACTTTCTTACACACATTTACCCTCCAAATCAACACACCCTTAATAGTAGTTAAGATTCACCCACCTATCATTTGTTTTTAAAAAAGATATCAAATTTTTATTCGAACCCCAGTTAAATTTCACTACCTTTTAATGTTAAAAAAATTTAATAATTTCTTTTTAGAAACCAAGGATAAGTAGGTGAATCCTTAGAGTGGGTGAATTTTAACGGTAGTTAGTGGTGATAATAAGGCCGTATGGCGACCTCAAGGGAAATTTCTTTTTTTTCCCAAAATACCCTCAATGAAATTGGATTTGACAAGAAGGACGTGTGGCGACCTCTTGTACGATTCTACCATAAAAGACCTCGGCTGCCTTAGCCACCACCGCACCGATAAAATCAATCCTGGTATCGTGCAAGAGAGCCGTCGCTTAAGCATTTTTTGGGCATTGCCTTTTGCACAGTATCGCAACAACGAGGACGAGGACGCCTGTAGTAAATTTCTGAACCCTAGATTTCAACCGACTCTCTCGTCGTCCTCAGCAGCCTATGTTGGTGGATCCATACTTCTAAAAAATCCAGGATTTCCAATCTGCAGCATCACAAGAGGACGTGAGATTCTCCATTATTTTTCTTTCCTAGGAAAATAACAAGATAAATGACAGATTATTCTTCTAATCAGATTCAAACTATGGGGGCCTGTATTTTTTCATGGAACTAGGGTTTTGTTATTGCTACTAGGGATTTTGTTTTTTTTGTTTAAAAGATAAATTTATGTTTGTTTAGCTTCTACGGCTTTGCTTTTCAATCTTCTTTTTCATTTTCCCTTTTATTGTTTCTTCAACGACTTAGCTCTCCACGGGCCCTGGAGGGTTTACCGGATCAAGGAGAATAGATCATATTGATTTGATATTAGAATATACTTTGTTTTTCATGCAAAAATCTTAGAACCCACTTGATTTTTAATTTGATTGGATGGCATTTGATCTGGGTTTTGCTTGGATTCATGGATTTCAGTTATACAGGGTTTCTATTTTTTATGAGGTCGATGAACTAGGGAGCTGCTTCTTCAATTATATGGGGAATTCTTATTGGTGTTGCCTTTGATTTGATTGGACTTGAACTGGGTTTGGGCCTCTTGTTTCTTTGGTTAACAAGCTTTATCTGGTTGATGAATTTCTTTTGTTTTTTCAAAATAAGATTCTTTGTTTTTTTACCCTCACAAATCACATTCTGTTCATGTGTTGAGCAGAATTATTGAAAGTCAGTATGTATTTGGTTGATTTAATGGGACTCTTCTCTGTTTCACTAAAGCTTGTATTTGGTTACATCCTTACTACCCATCATCTTTCTTCTCTCCTAAAAGTTTGGATGTGTCAACCTAAGTTCCAAATGTCAATGCTACATTTTTTTTAACCCACCGTCTTTTCTGAGCCGATAATCTGTCTTCCTTATCTTTGTGCAACTGTCGACTAATAAACGGTTAAGATTTAGGAGTATATTTGGAAGTACACTTTGGGAGTATCCCTAACTAATTCTTATTCCAAAACTTCTTTCTTTTATCGCTTTCTCTTTTTATTTTTATTTTTCTTCTTCACTCCACACATTAGCAGTGTTCCTCACCCCTCACTGTTTCACTAATGCTTACGGGTGTTATTTCTCATCTGTTCGCTAACTCAATGCTTCAATGCTATGAAGCATAATGTTCTTATAATCATACCATGCATCCCGGATACATTATTGTGTTTTCTTAAAGCATCTAATTCTTTTCTTTTGCAATAAAAACATGTATGGATTATACGCTTCCCTTTCTTTCTAGTATTTTTCGTACAGATTCTTCCACAATTTCTATTCTCTCCCGTTTCTTCTATGATTTCTCTCCGATTTTTTTATTATAAAAATTGGAGATTATATGCTCGTATATTTTAAACATTTTATCATTCTGTTAAGTGCCTCACATTAATGGACCTCTTTTCATGATAACAATTTTTTAGATCTGGGTTTCATTTTCTGAGAAGATTTTTTTTTTGTTTATCTTATTATTTACTTTTGGTTATACCTTTATAAAATCTCTCATTGCAGTTTGCTCAACAATTGAATTTAATTTTTTTTTTCAGCCTTCAAGGTAAGTTGGGCATTCTCAAATTTATTTTCCTTATCTCAGATTTCATTGTTCCATTTACTTGGTTATATTTTGCATAGAGGAACAACAATAAGTGAAAATTTGGATGTTCAATCCGTTACAACAAGACATTTAGAGTGGTCATGAAAAGTAAATTGGTAGAAATTTATATCAATTAAATCTAAATTAGATGTTTTTATACTATTGTTTTGTATTTGTTTTACTGGTAGGTAATCTAGGGCTTTCTTGCACAGTAAAAGTCGCGGAAAGCTGAGAACTGGATCATCATCCTCATGCCATAAATAACGTCGGCTTAAGAGCCCTAGATCTAGTACTCTTCTAGGTTGTGTACTTGTAACCTTTCTAGATTCTCCACATGGTTGTATACTTGTATGCAACCATGACTATTAAAATCACAAAAAATTATTCCTCTTCTTGTCCCCCAAAAAGACGTATTTTATTTTTGTGTTCATGTGTTTTGTTATTGAGAGCTTGACAGTTATGTTGTCTTCTAGAAATTAAAATGGCCAAGGAAGAACTAGAGGAAAAGAGAACCAGTCCCATGGAGGAAGGGAGTCCAATAAATAAAGATGCCAAGGATAAAAGGGCGGAAATTCGGAAAAACAAAAAGAAGAAACAATTGTTGAAGGAAGCTGCTAAAGCTGACATGCACGGAATTTGCTACTTGAGTAGGATTCCTCCTCAAATGAATCCTTTGAGGCTTCGTCAGATTCTTTCTCAGTATGGTGAATTACAGAGGATTTATCTCACGCCTGAAAGTAAGAAATAGTTGTCTCAGCTGGATTTATCTCACTCCTCGCAATGCAACGAAAGTTATGATTATTGATTGTGCTGTTTTTTTCTATAAGATTTCAGTTGTTTTATCCTATAGTTGGATTTACTTGTATGGATTTTTCTCCGGAAGCCTTTTTATGAATTTTAAAACTTAAAGCAATGTGCTGCTTGCAGTTTACTAATAAAAGGCAATTTGATGATTTATTGATAGATCCTGAAGCTCGAGTATATCGTAAACAGGCAGGTGTGTTTCGAGGGAAACAATTTTCTGAAGGGTATGTGTGCTCCAACAGTTTTTTTTTTTGGTAGACTAACTTACCACAAGGCAAGCCAGTAGGCAAACGACCCGAAGGACACACACACACACACACACGGGCTCCAACCGTTAAGGTTCCTTAATGCAATATATCCCAAAACAGATTTCACAATGATTGAGGCGTAGATCTGATTATACATACAAATTCAACAAATTAAGTGTTGAAAAATTAACTTGGCCTTCCCTATTATAAATTTTCCTTATAGTTATGCAAAGATGCTTTAGATTTTTCATTTGTGAACCTGTTATGTTCATTTGCTTGGTCATTCTCATAACATGATACAGTAATGGTGTCTACAGGTGGGTTGAATTTTCAAAGAAAAGTGTTGCAAAGAGAATGGCTAATATGTTAAATGGGGAACCAATGGGTATATCTTTTACCTCGAATTTTTTTACTCATACCTTCCATCTTCATCATTTAAAATCTCTATATGTTAACTAGTTTTGAGCTTAGTGATGCCCTTAACTTTACAGCTTATGTTTTAGAGAACGAACCAGATATTTTTCAGCAGTTCTTTCTGCAAAGGGCTGAAATTGCATTTTTTAATATTAAATTGTTATGGTATGAGGCCATCGTATTTTCATTATTCGCTTCGGAATATCTATTTCAATGGATTCATTCTCTTATGTTCGCTTGATATAGCACTTGTTATTTTTTAAGCAAACAACATTTCCTCGCATGTTTTACTATCTTCATCTCTGTCACAGTTCCGTTTGATACTATAGTTTTCATAGCCTACCTGCTTTGTTCATGTTTAGGTGGGAGGAAGAAGTCATCATTCTATTATGATCTTTGGAACATCAAGTATCTAAGTAAATTCAAGTGGGATGACCTTACTGGTGAAATTGGTATGCTATACTTTGGATTGCATTGATATGTTGTGGTGCTTAAATGGTCAGTAGCATGTCTAAATTGAGATGTTTCTAATTCAGCTTACAAGAATGCCATTCGGGAGCAGAAGCTAGCTTTGGAGATATCTGCTGCGAAGAGGGAGCGGGATTTCTACCTCTCAAAGGTTGATCAGTCCTGGGCTCTGAGTTCTATACAAGAACGAATAAAGAAGGTAAATGCTCTGTGTGCTTTTAATTTTTTAATATTATAAGTGCTTCACTAGATCATCCATGGGATTTTCACTTTAAATTCAACTCTAATGGCCCATTTGGTCGCAGGTTTTGAGGGTTGGAAGTTGGAAATTGTGGATAAGAATTCTAATTCCGGTGTTTTGATGCCCTCCCAATTTTTATGAATTCCAATTCATATGGGAATTGAAACAATGCCAATTCCTACATTTTGAGGGAATTGCAATATCCACCTAGGAGGTGGATATTGCAATTCACTTGTGGATGAGACTTGGCACAAATCTTTTACAGCACTATGACCTTTTTAGATTATTTCGTAATGGAATTATCTTTAAAAATTTTATTTTTATTTTAGGATAACTTTTTAATATCATTGAATTAAATAAATTTATTTATATTTAATTAATAATTTGTTTTAAAAAATAATTTTTTTTCAAAAAAAAAGATTAATATAGTATTTAGAAATTTTTAGTAGATATTTATTTAAACTTAAATTCGATTTTAGACAAAATATTAAAAATATACAATGGCTATATATTCCAATAGTTGATTATCCAAACAACAATTATTTTTATGATGGAGAAATATAACATGTATTAAGAAATATTAAACCCACTATTATACAAACTTGTATTAACTATTAAGTATTGTGACCTGCTATTGGGTCCAACCTATTTGAATGATTATCTTGAAAGATAATTATTTATCTCATATATGTGAACAAACATATCAAGTGAATTTTAGGCACCCAAATAATTATATTGAAATTCATAGCATATTTCCATCAAATTCCAACGTTTCAGCCAAACAGTAGAATTTCAATACATAGGCTTTCCAATTCATAGATATTGCAATGCCTATGCATTGGAATTCATACAAATGTTCCCATTCCTGCGATTCAAACAGACCCTAGTTCATACTTCATACATCAAGGGAATTTGATCTGAATAAGCACAAGTTGGATCAGTATGACTAATGAAACAACATAACATTTGAGTTTCTTCGAATTGGAGAAGTCTATGTAACTTCAATTGACTTAAATTCTGTTAGCAGAAATTCTCTGTGAATTCACTGAATTGAAACCTTTCTAGTAGATATTGGAGATTCGGTCTTGGGTTTCATTGTAGAGTGAAAGTGGTGCTTCTGTGATATTGAACATGAGATCCCAGAAAATACAAACTTGTTGACGGACAAATATACTACAGATTCTCGAATGTTTATGAATTGTTTTTCGATTTATATTGTGTATGAAATGTTTCCTATTTTCCTTTGTTCATATTTATACGTTCTCCTTAAGCTATACACTTTTTTTTTAAAGTTTCTCTTGAAGCTCATCGCATTCTTTTTTCCAACGCCTCTCTTTCCAGTCCGCCGTTGCATACTGAAGATTCTGCTTCCTCTTTACTCCCTCCTCGTCTTTTGGTTTTACTGCAATTCCTTACTTTCTCTTTACTGTTTTGATGGTTCTGTTGGACACTATGGGCCTATCATACTGTAACTGTATAAGTAGGTAGTACCTTCTGGAGGTAATTCATGAAATTTCTTAACTCTTCCACGGACCCTGACATTTTGGAACAAATTTCAGTATGGTCATTTGTCAACACTGAAGGCTCACTTTGTTCTATGGTGTTGTTAAAATTTAATCTGATCAAGCTAAGCAGGGATTCAGCTCCTGTTCTTGGTTAGAACTTAGGTCTGACCAGGCTAAGCCTAATTTTGCGGCCAAATGCCGTCTCTTAATATTTTAGTATTTTTATAATATTATAGCATTTTCTAATTGTGATTTTACGTTTATACTTCTGTTGCACTTTCAAGTGCTTCGTTATAGAATAATATTTGAGTGGATAGTCCACATAGATCCTGTACCCTTACCCATTGACAGAAAAACATGCCTATCTCAGGATGAGAAGTGCTAACCCTACTCTCAGTCAACTTCTACTCTCAGCCTCCACCAACCAATTGTCCATTCTACATGAGAGAGAATGCTTAAACCATTGCAATTGGACAGGATGTTTGGTGGAGGTTGAGAGTAGGGCTAGCATTCCTAATCTTAGGATATATGGAGATGTGGGTATCATTAAACATAATAGTTTGATAAAAAAAAGGAATAAAGTAGAGCCACAAACAGAGGTTTTTAACCAGGTTCATATTTACGATATTCTTGAGATGTTGATATTACGTAGGTAATATATAGGACATAGTTTTATTTGGTAAGTTACACTCTGATCTTCACTGGTTTTCATGAAGTACCCAAATAAAATTATGGAAGCATACTTTTACATGTATTTGTTCATGTGTTATGTTTATGCAGAAATCTCAAATTGGCTATCCAAGAGAACCACCTCCTCTATAATATGAAAAAAAGACAGCTAAAAATTCCAGTATGAGATGCATTCTTTGTTTCTCCAAACCTAATAAAGTTTCATTAATTTGATTTTCCTTTTGCGGTATATGGCAGGAAATATTGTTCTATAGCAGAATTCAAATTTTCCACAAAATGCTTCCTGATTCTGATCTCCGCCATGGTGCATTTTGTTTAAACGGTTGTTTACGTATTTATTAAACTTGATTTATGCTTATGGAACAAATATGTAATTGCGCATGACCCGTCTTACCTTATCCCAGGGAGTTACTGGAAGATTATTGTGTAGAAATCTTCAAATTTTCTTGTGCTGAGCTTTTTGGGAAGAATTTTAATGGGATCAATAATCATTTTGGAGCAACTACATATTTGTACGCCTTTAATCGATTTGCCTTATTAGCTATGTTTCAATTGCTGACTGCATTTTGTTTACACTTATTACACAGAAGCAGAAGATCCGGCAAGAATTGGGCATGAATTCTGAGCCCCCAATTCACCAGCAGGAACCGAAGATGATACGCCAATTCCTGCAGACACGGGTGGTTGCAGATAATGCAGCGCAGAGCAAACATCGGCTCTCTAAAGACATCCTGGCTGGGGTGAGTGTCCTCTTGTTTATAAACATGCACCCATCGACACATTGGATTCTGATTATTCTCATTGAAGTTTCATCACCATTTCCCTTGCAGGTATTTGGTGGTTCATCATGATTGAGTTTATCAACCTATTAGGATTTAGGACAGGTACCAAAGTTCATGGATATCTATCAATAAGGTTAATGTGGGCCTAGGGTGATTTTTCTCCGTGGTGGTCGTGTTTTCGGGGTTTCCCCAACTTTTAAGTATCTAATGAGTACTCCCTGTCTTTAACTTCTCTCCTTAATTTTGGCAATGGTTTTTTAGTCTCTACTCTGTTCTGCATTATTATTGAGAAGACCAACCAAAATTGTTATTTTTTCTTAGCAATATCATATTGATGCGGAGATAATGAGGTAACAACTCCTTGGAAACTGTCAGAATTTCATAGGAATCAGAGACAAGCTGTGCAATCCATGTTTTGAAGCTGCTAAAACTGTCAGAATTTCATTAGAATCAGAGAAATTCTGATTACAATGAAATTCTGATCTTTTAAAACATTGGAATTTGATGGATATAATATAATTACTCCTGATATGTTCGTCAACTGCTTTTTGTTGGTGAAGAGATCCTCTCTAGGGTTCACATGTTTTGAACAAGCTGAATCAATGAACCATTGATTTCTAGAAGATTCTTGATATTGAATGGCACAGAGAGCGTCTTCATTCTTATACTCATTGGATTCATCATCTTCTCATTTTTCCACAGCATAGTTTCCTTCCTTGTACCAGCAATCTCTTGAGTAATGTCGTACGCCTATCACTGCTCTTTTGAGAAAGGATTTTGTGTCGGTCGGTGCATCCATCTAAGGTGTCAATGGGCCAGGCTAACCTCCAGCCCAGCCCAATTACATAGTTAGGCAGGCTTCTACTCAAAGGCTAGGCTTGAGCTCGTTCGAGTAAACTTCTAGCCAAATTTGGCCCCACAAAGCTCTATTACACCCCCCCTTTCCAAAAAAAAGTCTTTTGGTCATAATACCTTAGGTGGGCTGGCCAGGCCTGGCCCGACCTTCTTAATAAGTGGACTGACACCCTTACATCCATCACAATTTTTTTGACTTTTTCCATGAAAAGGGAGAGAGTGGAATATAAGAGTGAGGCTAGCAAAATCCACTGGAACCAACAACTACATCCCCCTTTAATTTAATTTTGGAATGTGATCAGGTCGTGGTATCGAACCTTGGGGACAACAATCTGATGGTGATATTGGACAATCACATAAGCAAGCCCGGTTGGTGTTGCAGTAACTTCGACGGCAATGGCTTCTACGGGGATCGATATTTTGCTCCTGATCTCTGGCTCAAGGGGCTAACTCGAATGGCCACCATGTTCAACGGCGTGACTTGTGTGGTTGGGATGAGCTTAAGGAATGAGCTTCGAGGGTCCATGCAGAACCATCAGTGATTGGTACAGGTACACATATATACACCGTATAGTCTCACCAATGATATATCTAAATCACTATGCACAAATCGGGTTGGTCGGGCCTGGATTTGAAGCCCGATGTATTAGTTGAATGGGCTTGGGCTTCTGGCTTAGCCCAAGCCCAGCCAACAGCCCATGTTCACATGAAATTTGGAATACCCTTTTACTCTTTTAGCCTTGGCACTTGAAATGAAAGTTTTCAGTAGAACTTGAATTCCACAACATGAAATGAGCTAAGGTACATGGAGCAAGGAGCTGAAGCAGTGCACTCGTCGAACCCGGATGTTCTAATTATACTCTCGGGATTAAATTACGACAAAGACTTCAGTTTCCTGGTTAATTACGACAAAGACTTCAGTTTCCTGGTTAAGCAGTCAGTGGACTTGACATTTACAGGAAAGCTAGTATTCGAGGTGCACTGGTACGGTTTCTCGGACTGGAAGGCGTGGGAGACGGGAAACGCAAACCAGGTGTGTGGAAGTGTGGTGAATAACATGATGAGAAAAGGAGGATTTTTGTTGGAGCAAGGGTGGCCTTTGTTCCTCAGTGAGTTTGGAGTGGATCAAAGGGGCAGCAATGTGAATGACAACAGGTACTTGAACAGCTTCTTTGGTGTTGCAGCTGAACTGGATTGGACTGGGCTCTCTGGACTGTTGTTGGGAGCTACTCTTTGAGAGAAGGGGTTATGGGGATGGATGAAACTTATGGCTTATTGACTTGGAATTGGTGTGGGACCCGAAACTCAAGCTTCTTGCAGAGGATCTCTGCCCTCCAATCTCCTTTTCAAGGTACGTTCCTTCATGTTGTGATCTCCTCACATACTTTGGATGGGTGTAATGCCATAGTAGATATCTTCAATGAATTTAGAGATTGTGGTGTTGTGATTTGTGAAATTGGCTATACACATACCCTAAGTAACTCATACTCACTAACTGACTTACTAACTATATAATTGTTGTCTTGGAATGCGACAAGAAATGTTGAATGAGATAACACTACCCTCTAATTTTGTATCAATTGTATTTTCCAACAGGTCTTGAAATGATGTGTGTTAGTTACATGATATCAATTCAACCAAAAAAAAATAACAGGTTCTAAAATGTTGCGTTGGTGGGTCCTGCTTACGCAATCTCCTCTGGGCACTTTCTGGTCCTACCTGACCCTTTTTCAAAGGGTTATGTTTGAGCTATTTGACCCATAGCTCAAATTCGATTTGGGTTTTCTTTACCCGTCATAATTGGTTCAAGTTCAGGTGAGGCTCTGGACTAGATGGTCATAATACCTAGTTGATTTTATCTATATAGATCACATATATTAGTTATAACTTTAAGTTTAAAATTTACTATAATCGACTTATAAACTAATTTATCAATTACTTTACAATTTGAACGGTTTAGGTTTGATGACATGCTAAAGGTTTGATTTGGTTTGCCTTTTCAACACATTTATAGATGGGATGGGTTCGAACTTCGAACCAATTCGTTGCCACTCGTAATAACAATTATCCGAGTTTACTTCTTTATATTACTATGTGATCAGAGTGTGCTAATTCCGTGCATTTTGTTGTAAAATGCAGGGCCAGGTCTTTCTAATGCTAGAGTTCATAAGATAATTTTCCATCCATCCACCGGCCTTTGCGTCCAGAGAAAATCTGGGATGGAGCCATTGAAGCTAGGTTCATGCTCTGAGTCCGACGGTTGGACCTACACACCGCAAAAGCTGTTGTTCATAAAGGGAACATATTCCTGTTTACAAGCTGATGGGTTGAGCAAGCCAGCTAAGCTTACAATTATTTGCTCTGAGCCTGGTACGAAATGGGAGATGATCTCAGTCTCCAAGATGCATCTCTCGACTAAGCTGGCCGACGATAGCACCGTCTGCTTCAATATAGACTCTAGCAACACCATCGTCACTAATCCGTGCAAATGCTTGAGTAGAGATCAGACATGTGATCCTGGGGGCCAATGGTTCAAACTTGTGAACAGCACGAGAAGCACAACTATTACGAAACTCTCCTCGTCGAAGAATCTGCTCTGGAACTCGCTCCAAAAATACCTATTTGGATTTGAAAGTTTAGGACTTCAGGATGAGAGGAGCAGTCAGTGAAGCAATTAGACATAAGGTTTGGCCTATTCTAAGAGCCTTCACTGTCGTTTGCACTACCATGTACCAAATAAAAGCTCTATACCTTGTACGTAGGATAAGTCAAAAGTTATTGTAACAAATTACGCTATTTAGTTACAAACAAGGCACCCCCGCCTCTTGTGTGAGTGGTAGGGGTGTGGCCTTCCAAGGGTGGAGGTCTTGGGATCTAATCCCCCAAGGGGGTAAGAGTTGCAAGAGCTCCACTGCCCCAGCTAACTTCTGACCCGCTGACTTTACTGATGTGACGTAGGTAAATGATATCTGGTTCCTGTGGAGCCCTTTAAAAAAAAAAAAGTTACAAACAAGGCCGTAAAGGGGTGGAATTCGGATTATCCAAGTTGGATCCGAGATATATGATAGATCCGGATCTGACCTTCACATCTATGGCTAATCTGAAACTAGTAGCACTGGGCAAATGAGTAAAAATTTTTTGTTGGGTACTTGGGCAAATGAGTAAAACTTAAGAAGACTCGTATGGTAGGTCAATTGGAGGTTATTATAGTTATAATCACTAGGGACCATGTTAGAAGCCTGCAGTTGGGTTCACGATTGGATGCAAAACCGTTCATCAAAAGCTTCAGGACAAAGGTGTGCCCCTACAAGGCTACAACGTGATCAAGTCCTAGAGGAGATACATTTCCCGACTTTTTGCAATTGGTTAACAACATTTGCAAAGTAAAAAAATATAATAATAACCGTAAAAGACTAAAAACAATAATTACTGTGAGGAAACTAATTTTTCAAAATTTGAGAGTGACATTAGCAGTCTCCCAAAAACTATTGAAAGAGGCATTGTATTACCTCATGTGGATGCAAGAAAAATGTGGTCGAGTATTCACACATCATCCGACATGTGGTGATAAAAGGGGGAGAAGTTATTTCATTTTCTCCCATGTTTTTGACTTCTCCCCACTGGATATCTCTCCCCTTTTTATCACCACATGTCAGATGATGTGTGGATGCCCAACCATATTTTTCTAGCGTCCGCCAAAGGTAATCCGATGCCATTGAAAGATAGCATAACATAAAGAAGACTCATTGTGGCAACCACCTCAGGCCTTACTGTATACTGTTGGGTAAAAACACATCAACATACCCAACACATTAACATAGGCAATTTGGCATCGTTCCTCAGAACGATTTTTCTTATCCGGGAGTAGAAATGGTGTAAAAGTGTTTGACAACTTATTTTTAGGGAGCAATTTTAAGAATCATTCTGTTTTAGGCACTAAAAAAAGTCACAGTTATATTTTATATTGGATCTAGCCAATCATGAATTCAAGAATCACTTACTTGTTCCGGCCATTGAAGATGATAAAAAGAACCTTTAGTTGTTGATGATGAAATGCACGGTCTTCAGAGTCCATGACTCCTTAGCTCTTGATGAGGAAGATGCTTACTGCAGGCTTTTTTAGGAGTTGGATCTGGGACCGATAGCCTATAAGTATTATATATACTTAGGGTTTAGGTCATTAGAGTCCTAATCCATCAAGGAGACTATAGACCATCCTTATAACTCGAGATACTTAATTAATGCATAAATCACCACTGTTTGGCTACAACTAAAACCTTAATTGGAGTAGACTTTATCCGGGTTTGGACCATGAACATTGCTAAGACCTTAAACCTTATAGAAAATCTTATATTCTCCCATTTGGTCTGCAATGATCATAAAAAAAGAAACATTTTACTTATGCGGAATTTTTTTTTAAATGACTCTCCTGGATAAACAACTTTATTTTGAAAACAATTGACATGTGGCCACACTGAAAACATACTCTAGATAGTTAAGCCAATATACATAAATGTGGTAAACAAAACCTAGACAAATGAAAACACTAATACCGGATCATGGAGACCATCATACCAATACTATGACATGACACCATTCCATGGTCACCATACTAGTGCCCTCATTCTTCAAAGTTTCAAGCATTATAACCTTATGATGTGCTGACCTCACACATCCCAAAATTCAATCCTCAAAATTTGTTTTGGTCATTTAATCTGAAAATTTAAAAACACCATTTAACACAAAATGGAAATGCAGAGTGATGCATCGTTAAATCGTTCTGATTAGAACAAATTAATAGGCAAATCTCAATACTTATAGTAGAAAACTTTTTGTCTGTAATTGAAATGTTAGCAATATACTCCCACTAACCAAATGAACTTAAGCTGTCTTTTAGTCTCATTTGTAAGACAAGCTCCAAAAATATCTTATGATTCAACTTTATGGTTAATGGTTCAGACACCTTATGTTCTCTAACCTTCTCTCTCACAAATTACGTCCATTTGTTTGGACCAACTTTAAATATTATTGTTTGAGAGAAGTCAACTGATGCAGATTTATTACAAAACTATCTCCAACGGCCCGGTAATAAAACTGAAGACCTAAAGCCCTGAGATAAAATTCCGCAATCACATAACTTGTTCAAAAACCTTATAACAAGTCATGTGTCCTTTCTGCTTAGTCGACAATTTCATAATGAAAAACATTATACTTTTCACTAGATAGCATCACAGCCAATAGGAATAAAACCCAATGTCGACTACTTGATGTTCAGACGTCCAGCACAATCCGAACCTGAATACCCGATAACCTGATGGGTATCAGTACCATTATATATGTGAGCCAATATTCTTTAATCTTATGAAATTACTCTATGCTTTTCTTAATGGTCCGACACTCAGATTTATCAAAACTAAAATGAGAACTTTAATTAAGTGTATGAGATATATCTGAACGAGTGATGACCTATTTATACATAAGATTCTTTAACTAAAGTGCAACAATGAAACTTTATAGCACTAATTTTAGCCAAAGTATTAGAGTACTAACTATTCAATCTGCAGTTCATAATATAAATTTCTCTTTAGGAGCTTTACATAACATAACAATCATCCTTGGAACTTTCTCAATGGAAGTTTTTTTTTTTTATAATTCCAAGAGGTCTTGGGATCAAAGAATAGAGATTTATAATGGTGAACCTAAATAACACCTCACTAAATCCTTAATGTCACAATTCTATGATATGTCATTTGAATATACTTTCTCCCAGTGACCTTAATGTTGATGTACTCAACTAATGTATTCACCTTAAAATTGAAAGAAACAATTACCTGAATGTCCGCTCAAAACCTAATGCAGACTTCCTGAGTTTACAAACTCAATGATCATTATCTTCTTTTTAAGAATTTTCTATCATTTTGTGTATACTTCCTTATGAAGATCATTGTGTGGAAACACTCTTATAATATTTATCAGATGTAACTTTAGTAAATTTCAAATATTACTTTTCTTCATGGATATTAACTTAATTAGAACTATTACTTTATGTTATAATAAGGAATTAATCATTCCACTATTCTGATGAAAAGTAAATATTTCATCCTTATTCTCAAAATCAAGAACTAACTTTTGAGATGATCTACAAGATCATCAAATATAGTACATCTCCCGTCTCCAAGACCTCCTCAATTGTGTCTTAACTTCTGGTAAAACAAAATAGACCGAATAGGAAATAATAGCACCTCAAGCTTCCATATGATGGGCATCAATTATATTAAAATAAGAGACTTTAGGTATGACACAACATCACTTCTTTAAACCGATTGATAGACTGAAATACGACTATTCTTAAATTTAATAGGCAAAGACTTTATACTCACACTGTTATCGCCATTTTTAGCATTTCGCATTTTAATCTCAAGTATGTGAGTGCTACGAGAGGCATTAGATGATATATATATATATATAAATTTTTGATAACCTAATATCTTGAAATTCTCCTCGTTTTCAAAACTTTAGTGTCTTGAATATTGTTTTATGAGGAATTTAATTTGAAATGTACAATATAGTATTTAAAACATTCCTTTATACAAATTCTAACATAAATGAATAATTGCTCACAACTTTAGGTAACATGGTCTTCCCTTTCAATTATTTATCATGTTCTTAAATGACTACATTGAATAGTATTTTAACTATCTCATAATCTTATGGATACTAAGTAAACAACTTTAATTATGATTCGACTAATCCATACTTTATGTCATATCTCACAATTTAGTCAACTTTAACTTTATGGATCTTAAACAAATTCAAGGCTTTCTGATAGCTATATATATAGATTAATGAAACATCTTTATACCTCATGAAAGAGAGAAAATCAATTACAAATATCTGTATAGGTTATTGTATTAGTATTTGCAGAGATAAATTTCTTTGAAGCCTTTAAATTTTATTTACTTAATGATGTCAAGCAAATCTTCAGATTGAAATTTTTAGATTTCAAAATTACTTTACTGTATCACTTTTGATACATTCTTAAAATAATCATATTTTAATTTGAAGACATTTCAACTTTATAAACCATGATGTATATTAATATGGTCATATGGGCAATTACAAATTAATAAAAAAATGATTTCATTTCCAGATTTAAATCTAATAAACTTGTGTGAGTATTAGCATTTAATTTATATTTCTTTACCAATGATTTCTCTCAATCTTTTATATTTTCAATTCTGATGAATCTCTCTAAGATATTACGAATGTGAATTGGTAACGTTAACCATTCATTACCTTATGAGCTTTCTAGACTTTAATATTGTAATTTATTCTCATCCTGAACTTATATGGATGTAAATATATTTACACTTTATCCCTTTTTATTTTATGCACTTTAGGTTAGTTCCAGATTGGTTAAAGTACACATAGAGAGATTCAAACCTGAACTGCAATAGAGACTTAATGGTAACAACATCCATATTTGAAACTAGATTAACTCTATGTAGGTTGTTTCTATGAACTCCAATGAGTCCATCATTTCAGACATGAGTCAATTGACTCAGATAGACACTTATGATTCTCAAAGAACATAATCATTCAACTTGCCACCTTTTATGGTATTAGGGATTTTACTCTAAACAACCTTTGAGATTAACCATTTACAGTCTTCAAGCTCATACTATTGATGTTTCTCATTCCTTATGCTTAGCTTTAACCTTTAACTTATCTTTAATGATAGATCTATCACCCTCATCCTTACAATGACTAAGCCTTACTCTAGTTTATCTAAAGTCAACTCAATTTGATAGTTCTAATTAATAAATAATTGACCAACTAAGGGTTCAGTGCCCATAGAGTAATAAACATAATTTTGCAGAAGAACTTAATTACTGGATATAAACTAAAAAGCTCACTTAAAGTCTTGCATCTTAATATCTTTATGCATGAATCATTATCCTTATTTCATGCCCTTATTAATGCAAAACACGTCTAACTGATGGGGTATCAGCCAAACAATTCAGAGTGACTATAGTATTTTAAATACTTCCTCTGGTGAGATTGCCATTTGCATCATCACACTTCCTCCTTTGGGCCGAGAATGCAACATGCGATAGGCTCCTCTCCTTTTGTGAATTAACTTCACCACAAGACAAACTGATCATGAACACAACAGATTTTGAAAACTTTAAACCTTTGAGCCTAAACTCCTCTAGACTGTAATGTCACACCAACCTTCTTGTTCCGTTTGAATTGTACAAGATGATGACCCACCTTTGGGCTTGATCACCACCCTCATAACAATTAAACGAAAAACCTTATGACACTCTATTTTCAATATATAACAAATAATCATACAATCATGCACACTTGAACGCCACCCAAATTTTCCTGATCAAGGTCACTTTGGTGACTAACACGACTATTCAATCTGGTTAGTTTCAAATAGGGAGTTGCCTGAAATTCCATACCCCAAGGAATTATTGATAGTTTAAATAAACATGCATCTATGAATATTATAACATATTATACAATCCTTATGGGCATCATCTAAAACTTCACATGCATATTTAACCCATTAATCTTTTCCTCCACATGATATTAAATTAAAATAATATAATTTAAAACATGCATAGGAAAACACAATGATAATGCAATTCATAAATTTTAAAACAAATTCAATTTATATAAGCAATCATCATGCATTTAAGGCTTTAAACTTTAAATAATTTGTTGAACAAAATATATCATGCACATTACACTAAATAGTCATGTCCATATATGTTGAAACATAAATAAACATGTCTTAGCCCCTAAAATTTGTTTAGGAAATACTTTATATCCGAAATATACCATCCAAGTGTGTAATCAATAGGTGTCTGAAGTTTGTAAGAGTTAACAACTTTTTCTTGGGTGTCATTTTGAATGCACAAAGAAACTTAATCATTTGCTCACCTCTGCACCAATACAATAGGGATACCTTAGGTCTCTTTAAAGTCATTTAGTGGTTACTTTATGCCTACGAAACCGTATTTTAGGCGGAAGTTGGGTCAAACATCCCTATTTATGCATTAGGCTATTTTATAGGCAGCTAAAAAGGTTACTTTAACCATAAAAGTTGCTCTGGAGTACCAAAAAAAAAAAATTAGCCTTATTGGACACTAAATACCATAAGAAAACCTCCTTATATAGGCCCGGATACCCTCGTTCCAAAAAATATTATATATATATATTCCAAACAAAAGTTTAAATCCTATACAACTTATATTTTCAAGTATTTTTCTTATTTAAACACTTATATAAATTAATACAAAAATAATTATAATCCAAACGAGTCTCATCATAAAACTTGATCACTTTACTGATTAGTAATAAGAGTTCATATTTTTTAACCAAGCTCCATACATATAGGTTTGATAGTTGTCCACTGTAATGGGTGATAGAAAGTCTATAATGAAGGCGTATGGTGCATGATGGACACCACTATATTGAAACTTCATAAATCCACATGCTTTCCTAATCAAATCAAGAAGCAAGAATGTATTTAGGCCATAATTCTACTTGCGACAGTGCATTGTCCATGATTGATCATCATCAAACTTACGACCAAGCCCTCATCCGCAACCCAAAAGAGTAATGAAACTAATTTGCTACCTTTGGCAGCTGTTGCTGCTGGCGGTGACTATCGTTGCGGCCGAATACGAACATGATACCGACTGTGGGTGAGACAGCCGGTGACATGAAACCGGCAAAAAGATCCATATTCTCTTTAGAATCAAGAGGTTTTAGACCAATATCTTGCTGGAAAATCGAGGGGTTTTTTTTGTTTTAAAATCGAGGGTTTCTCCATGTTGCTGCCCTCTTTCTCGCGGAAAAGAGAGGGGAAAACCCCTCTACCGACCGTACCATCTTTTCATCTGTGAAGGGTCCCGATCTACTCTCCTGAACATTAACATCAGACAAAATCATGGGGACAGACAATAGGTCTCTGTTCAAGCCATTGTCGTTTGGGGTAAAACTCAAAACCCAAATTTCAAGGACCCGAATCCAAAATACGGCAGTTCATGGGGAATCATTAGAGGATAGTGATGTCTTGAGCGGTCAGATCAACCAATAGGTTACAGCAATGGATTTCACGGGAAATCCCAGTAAAACTTTATGCACAATATTAATGGCAGAAAATTAATCCAAAAAAAAATAGCAATCCTTATGGAATCTTGAATATGATTGAGCAACAAAGCTCTGATACCACATGTTATATTTTATACTGGATCTAGCCAATCATGAATTCAAGAATCACTTACTTGTTTCGGTCATTGAAGATAATGAAAAGAACCTTTAGTTGTCGATGACGAAACGCACGGTCTTCAGATTCCATGACTCCTTAGCTCTTGATGGAGAAGATGCTTACTGCAGGCTTCTCAGAAGTTGGATTTGGGACCGATAGTCTATGAATATTATATATACTTAAGATTTAGGTCATTAGAGCCCTAACCCATCAAGGAGACTATAGACCATCCTTATAACCCGAGATACTTAATTAATGCATAAATAACCACTGTTTGACTACAACTAAAACCTTAACTGGAGTAGATTTTATCCGAGTTTGGACCATGAATATTGTCAAGACCATAAACCTTATAGAAAATCTTACAGTCACTTCTCATAATCAATTATGAGAAACACACATAAAAGAAACGAGATAAGTGTGAAAATAAACGAGATAGAAGAAACAAAAATTTTGATATTTTATGTCACTTATAAATGTGTTGATGAATATAACTATATTTAAGGCCTACAATAATCTTGTTTTATTTTTTTTCATCCAAATATAATTTCGTTGTTTCTTTTCTTCTTAATCGATTTTGACTAGCAGTTACTAATCGCGTTCACTGCGCTAAATTAATTATAAGACTCAAACTTATAAGAATTAATTCTCATAAAGAGAGTATCACCGGAATTGATACCAAATGTCCCTACATAAACAATTCTAAGTGCAAGTCATTGAATATAAGAGCCCCTATATAAATGTTATTAATTACTTATCCCTGGGCGAGGTCTCTATTTCAATGCCACAAGTCATCCCCGTGTGATACCTCCCTGGTTTCCTAGACTAAAATTTTGAGTCCTTGGGCGATGCGGTTTTCTTTTGTTTTTGGTAAAGAGATATTCTATTCAGTTAGAAGGATTTCCAAACTGCCTAGGATCATGCCAAACTGAGGCCCTCGAAGGCAATATTTGAGGAGCATAGTTTCGATGGAGCTGGGAAAGGCTAACTGAGAGCGCTGATTGAGCCACATTGTGAGCCATCGAGTTGGCAAGCCAGTTTATATACCGGGATTGGATTTGATCATAGGAAAGTTTCAGGTGATGGATATCAGCCAGCAAGGTGCAAAGGTCCCAGTTTTGATCAGATCTGTCCATGATGATATCCACTACTTCTTTAGCATGGATTCCACTATATGTTTGGCCATCTATGGAACACTGCCATATCCACCACTTCTTTAGCCTCGGTTGATATATCCACTTCTTTTTTTTTTTCGTATATCATATGTCTACCAACTTACTAACCTTAGATAGTACACACCATGTATATCACTTACTAACTTTACACCATTAAAATGTAACAAATTCTACGAGTACACCAAGAGTAAAAAACCTATAAATTTTCTAATTATACATCATTTTAAACTTCAAATCATAAAACATGATAATTCATCACCCTTTCATGCTAGAGACTCAACCACAATAAGAATTCAAAAAATAAATAAAGAAATAATATAAAGTTTGTCAAAAAGCATGCAACAATTATTAAGAAAGCATGCAACAACCATTCATACCTTGAAAAGAAAGCCTGAATACACTATCCTAAGTTGAGAAAACTTCTATACATTGATCACTCTAAAAAGTTTAGAAATTATACTTGATATGATATCAGTTTTTATTGTTCTGGTGTTGTTATCCCCAACAGAGCCAACAAAGATCTAGTTGGCTCGTGTTATAGTGCTTTTCTCTCCATTGGGTGAACAAAGATTTTATACAAATAGTATTACTAAATAATAATAAAAAATCATTCTGATTTTGACCATGAGCACTGTGAAGAATACGCCACGAAATATCATATGCTATTGCATGCTTTGGTCTGCTTGTCAATCCAAGTTCGAATCCAGTTACTTATTTAATTAGCGGATCTAATCCTATTTATGTTAAATTCCTTAAAGATTAGAGTCCCTTTTCTAAGCCCGTTGATATAAAGGGACAATTCAAGAATTTAATTTTTTCAATAATAAAACCCAAAATATGTTTAGATATCTTTAAAATTAAGGAAAATATTAAAACTTCATAATCTATTATATCACTACTAGTTTTAGCAGCAAAATTGTGCATTGCCATGCTTACAACAACCACACTCCACAGGACTTGATACCAGTCGTCACATTTGGGGGATACATTGCCTACCAATAAGATCGAAGGACATATGTGTTACCCGAATGCTTAATCCATTAGCGTATCAATATAGGAAAATGTTTAATTTACCCGGAGTTTCCATTATGTAATGAAATGGCTAGTCCTCATTGGTCAACACCCCACTTTTTAACATTCAACAACTGCGGTTAAGATTCACTCACCTATGGGCAAAGCAATCTAAACTTAGTTTTTTTGTTTTAAAAAAATATTATTTTTAATTTAATTAAGCTTAACCAAGGTTAAAGGGGTGTTAAAAATAGGGCTGTTAAGGGATCGGATCTTGACTCGGATCCGATTAGACGAGATTCTAATCCTATTATAGATCAGGATACAGATTCAATATCTTGAATTTGATTATAATAGGACCGAGCTTGGATCTATAATGATCCAATTTGATTAAAATCCCATCCGATTAGATTTATATAATAATAATAATAATATTTATATGATTTACAAATATACCACTGTACTAATCATAAATTTTTATTTTTTAAAAATAAGATATTTTTTGAAATATAATAATGTTAATCGGATTGGATTCGAATCATATTCGGATCTATTCAAGTAATTGAATTCGGATTTGATAATTCATTGGATCTATCGGATTCTTAATGAGATTGGATTTGGATATAGATAGATCTTACACAAGAACGCGACAAGTTAAGCATGGACCGAAGTCTGCTAATCACTACTCATCAATATATGATCTCAAACCTTTTTACATGTACGTCGTGTTGGAATTTGAACCACGCGTTTAATCCTTAAATCCTTTAGATTTTGAAAACTACAGAAATCACACAGCAAATAGAAAAAGTTGAAGAAAATAAAATAGAGATAAAATACAGAGATATACGAGGTTCGACAACGTGTCTACGTCCCTTAGAGCCACACAAATTCACTATCTTAAAAAAACTTACACTACTAAACTTTTAGGGTTAAAACTGTAAGACCAAAAATATCCCCTGTACAAACGCTAAATATCGTTTTGAAGGTTGTCTACATTCCCAACACCCCCACGGATAATCTGTTGAATGTTGTCTATATTCTCAACACGTCGCATGTCAAATTATGACATTTACAGTCGGTCGTGATTACTGAGAAACACGATTCACATCAAAGATTAACAATGACCAGGAGCTCCAGTTGAACATACAATTGGAGCCACCGAAAAAAGCCTCGGCCAGTGGTAGTTTAATAATTACAAAAACAAAGAAGGGTATTTTTAATATTAATTTGTTTCCATAAATAACTTTCCCAAGGCATTTTTAGATTGTTCAGGTTTGACTCATTGCTCATTTTAATTTCTCCAGGAAACCGCAATTCCAATAGATCCCCGGCGAATCCTCACCGGAATTGACGACAACTTGTCGGGGGACAGAAGCCTTCGTGAATCATGACTGGCAAATCTGGCCAATCTCCTGAAAGACGTTACACCGAAAATGGCCTCCATTGTGGGGCCCATCTCCAGTTACTCGCCCATCATCATGAATGAAAAAGCTCTCATTTTGAGGGGTGTTTTCGTATAAAAGGGGTCACTGTAGGATTTGGGTTTGTTTCTTGCACTGGCGTATCCCATTTCAACGGTCAAAAACTGATTTTCAAAAGGTAGTCCCCACCTGACATGACCACTCAACAAGGAACAATACAAAATACTATACCCCATGCTTGGACCATCATCAACACCAACAGGGTCCAACACCAACAGGGTCCAACACCTCCCCGCCCAAACATCTATGATATCTATCACTAGGTGTTGGTGAGATGACCGTTGCAAATCAAATCTAAATCTAAGCTATGCTAACATAAGCTATTTGCTTACCACTGCTCGACTTGGCTCGGCTGGATTCGGCTCGTAGTTTTATAAATGAATTTCTAAGCTATACATCCGGAGGAAAGTTAAACTTGAGGTGTTGGTGGGCCACAGAGCTTGAGTAGGGATCATTTGTAAGAATCAGATGGTTAAAATCGATCAATGATCAGATTGATGGGCCTGTAAGAGTGTCTTGAGTTTCACTGGATCTCCCTTGGTTGTACTGAATCAATCCCAGACTCCAATAAGATGCCTTCACTTCAGTAGGTACTTTCCAAAAGTGGTACAGCTTTTGTGGAGCACATGCCCTTCAGCAGTGCTTTGATAGAGGAGAAAGCCCCAACAAAAGCATCTGTCTGTCTCGGACTCTCTGAAGCTGAGCGGAGACAGAGAACTTCAGTGTTCTACACATTATAGACCGTACACTTGGAACCCAATTTATTTATTTTATTATTTTATATATTTTTTTTTAGGGCCTTACAAGAACCAGTTATCAGTTACGTCAATAGAGTCCGTCCGTCAGAAGTTAGCTAGGGCTGTGGACCTCATGCAACGAAGGGGGGATTAGATTCCCAAACCTCTACCCTTGAAAGGCCACACCCCTACCACTCACGCAAGAGGCCTATTTGATAAATAAGAACATCTTGATGAGCAAATCCCAAAAAGTTCTCTTATCATGCAACATCAGCAGTCTGATCAATTCAAAATGGTTAATTGTTCAATCAGTATAATAAGCTATATATTTATTCTGAGTCATCCGAAAAAAAAATTCTAAATGGGCCAATGAATCAAGGATGAGACACACCATGGGTTTCTAAATGGGCCAATGAATCAAGGATGAGACACACCATGGGTTTGTCCGTGTATCTCCCTTTGGGGAGTGGAGACTCATGTTTGGTGTGGCTGTTGACGCCCACCATGAGTGCTAACTTTGCTGACCACCTGAAATAGTTAGATAAATGATTAGAGCATACCAAAAAAATAAAAATAAATCAAGTATGAGTAATGTTAGGTCTACTTTTCTCTCCTCTACGTTCCTCTTTTTGTTAAACAATAAAGATCAAAATAAAAAAATAAACAAACAAATATTATGGATGGGAAAAAAGTGGACGTAGCATTACTCATCATGGATTGGACTATCCAGATTGACATGTATTATCATATATATATATATAATAGTGCCGGAGCAACTCATCCAACTGTTGGATTTTGCTAGCCCCACCGCACTCTTCTTAGTGTTTGGTTAAGGGGTAAATAGGTGAGAGAAAAAAAAAGTAAAGTTAAAAAAAGAAAGTGAAATAAAAAATTTATGTAATTTAATTCTTCAATGTGTTTGGTTTGAGAAAAAAATCTGATGGGAAAATATAATTTTTTTTGAAATTACCCTTTACTTTCTTTAAGAATATAATTATATAAAAGATAGATTTGGAATAGTAAAGCTTTAATCACTTTTCTTTCACAATTCTTTTAATTTTGAAAGAATATGATTTGAGTGAAAATGAGAGAAAATCATAGAAAAAAGTGGGTACTTATTTTTCCTTAAAATCCTTCAAACCGATCTTGGTGAAAGCTCCACTTTCACCTAATTTTCCTCATAATCCCTTCAAAAGAACACAGCCACTCTTTGGGGGGTGAGACCACAAGCGACACAAAATGGACACGAGAGGCTAGGGTGGGGACTCAAAAACTTGTAATTCTGGAATAGCTTTGGCAAAGAAATTTTAACTCATTAAAAAAATTATTTTGTTTTTCTCTAAAAATTAAGGTTAGATTCTTTAATCCTAAGTATTAGTGAATCTTAACACATTTAAAGAGAGTTAAATAGGACACGTGGCCTGTTTGAGAGGATGGGTCCGAACTCCGAAGAAATCCTGTGCGTAAAAAATTATCTTCTTATCGGGGAAGTGGCCAGTGGGGCTAGCACTCCCCTTGTCCTGTTTATTTCTTTCAGCCAACCCAGCCGGAGCCGAGCGGAGCCGCCGACTATAACATGTATCTTAATAATACGACTGGTAGAAGAAAAACCCGACCGTTGGGCCGAAATCAATTCATCGAAAGAAACAATATAAAAATATGCAATTATCCCATCCGAGTCTCTCTCTCTATATCAGATTCCTCGAAACCCCACCTTCAAACCCAATGAAAATCCTTCTCTCCAACCCCACTCTCCCCGAGCAAAACATTCCTCTCGATCTTCTCTCTCTCTATTCTCTTCTCTGACCATTTATTATAATTTAATGGCTTCTCTCAATTTCTTCTTCTTCTTCTTCTCAACGTTATTCTTTGCACCATCACTAGCTACAACCTCCCACTACTCTAGCCTGAACTCAACCAAAACCACTTGCAATGCCACAAAGCACCATCACAAATGGGTTGCACCCACCGGCTACCGTTTAATCACCGTCGACGCTAGTGGCTCCGGCGAATTCCTGTCGGTCCAAGGTGCCGTTGAGTCGGTCCCGGAGAACAACACAGAAAACGTCGTTATTAAGATAAATGCCGGCTATTACATGTAGATTTCTGGAATGGGGTTTTTATTTTTGTTTTGTTTTTTTTTAGTGTATGTATGTATGTTTATATAACTGATGTGGTGTGGTGGTGGTGCAGAGAGAAAGTTGTGGTACCGGCGACGAAGCCATACATCACGTTTCAAGGTGCGGGGAGGGAGGTAACGGTGATCGAGTGGCATGATAGAGCGGGTGATCGTGGACCCAACGGTCAACAGCTACGCACTTATAAGACGGCTTCTGTTACTGTTTTGGCTAATTATTTCTCTGCTAGAAACATTAGCTTCAAGGTGAGGATGAAATCTCTCCATTTTCCTCCTCCTCTTCAGCTCACATGGATGCCCACTTTAAAATAAACACAATGCCATTTATTGTTTTTTGGTAATCGCCATTTGGTTTCGAATTCGGAAATGTAAAAATGTGGAAGCCTGGACTGTAGTTTTTAATAGATCATATATAGTCTTATAAACAATTGCAATGATTTATGAACTTGTTGCACAGTAAAACGCTAGTCAACGTCGTCCACTTTTTAAAAAGGTAAACCCAATCAATGATGGCAAATTATTCGATTTGTAGGCTTTAGGGGGATGGGATTTGATCTAGCTTCGCCGGATCAAAATCATCTGGCCTCCCTTTATAAGTGACATGTGGTGATAAAAGGTAGAAGATATCAAATGGAGGGAATTCAAAAAATAGGGGGAAATAAAAATAGCAGGGAAATGAAATAACTTCTCCTTGTTTTTATCACCACATGTACAAAGGCCATATGCCAAATGATTTTGATTCTACGAGAGCCAGATCAAATCCCATCCCGACTTTAGGGTACGTGAGTCCCGGACTCACGGGACTGGTATTTATAGTTGTTATTCAAGGTCTTGGAGACTTCTACCGTATATATTTTCTGTATTCTTTTCTGGGGTTGGCAAGCGTGATGTGAGTTAGCATCTAAAGACAGGTTTAATCTAAGGATGTATGGCTCGGATTGTCACTGGCGAAGCCGAAAAGGAAGACAGGTTTAATCTAGGGATGTATGGCTCGGATTTTCACTAGCAAAGCCAAAAAGGTGGTGATGGGCATCCATACATCATGCGACAGGTGGTGTGAAAAAAAAGGGAGAAGCCAATTCATTTTCTCCCCATGATTTTGACTTCTCAACACACTAAACTAAAGGGCTTGTGGCCATAAATGGGTGAGAAAAAGAGGGAGAGATATATGTCCCCTATTTTGTGGACATCCGAGAGAAGCCTTTCTCGGAATTGGAGGCCCAGGATGTATCTTTTTTTTTTCGGGTCAACTAGGATGTATCCAATCCGACCTAGCGCATTCAAGCCAATCTCAAGCTTAATTTTTGGGGTCAATTAAACCGAATTAACTTTTTACTACTCGAATCTGTAAATAAAATGAGTCTCGAGCTGGGCCCATTTTAATATGGCACGGCTCATTTGAGGCTGGACTTGGCTTGAATATTATATCATATATTATTATTAATAAATATAATAATATTATTGATATTATGATATATTTTTATTTTAGCTCGATCAGCTTTAAGTTTGGTAGAGTGGAGCTCAGCTGGAATCAATTCGAGCTCCTGCTAGAATTTACCCATTTTGTTCGAGCTGAGCTTCAAGCTAGAATTGAGCTCGAGCTCGGCTCAGCTTAGGTCAGCTTGAATACTCCCTTAGGTTAAATCCAGGTCATGGTTTCAACACAACCACGTGTCATGAAGAACCTTGTTTTATTGAAAAATGGTTAAGCATGATTAGGGTGAGTAAGGCAAGGCTATCATCAGTAGATAAATAATGCATTAAGTACCCAAAAGGGTGAGAATGTCATTTTAAGAGGAGTGAACTAATTGCATATACAAATGTACATGTAGAATACAGCACCGGCACCGATGCCAGGGATGGAAGGATGGCAAGCGGCGGCATTCCGTATATCCGGCGACAAGGCATACTTCTCCGGCTGCGGCTTCTACGGCGCGCAAGACACTCTCTGCGACGATGCCGGACGGCATTACTTCAAAGAGTGCTACATAGAAGGCTCCATTGATTTCATTTTCGGCAATGGTCGTTCCATGTACAAAGTACGTAGCCTAATTTTGATTCCATAGCACAGGCAAGAAAGACATTTATGCGTAAATATAGGGTGTTTTTAGTCATTTTTTTGGAAAGAAAGGGACGAAAATATCCCCATCCTTTACAAAAGCTGGGGTCAGCTTTTTTACCGTTTCATTGTCGTAATAAATGGAGGGGGTATATTAGTCATTACGAAATGTAAATTGGTTTGGTGTGCAGGATTGCGAGCTACACTCGGTAGCGACGAGGTTCGGATCCATAGCGGCGCAAGATAGGAGGACGCCGTATGAGAGAACGGGGTTTGCTTTCGTGCGGTGCAGGGTAACGGGAAGGGGTCCACTATACGTGGGGCGGGCAATGGGACAGTATTCCAGGGTGGTTTACTCCTATACATACTTTGATGACGTGGTCGCTGCTGGTGGTTGGGATGACTGGGACCACACCAGCAACAAGAACAAGTAATCTCCCTCCCTTAATAGCTTTTCCATTCCTTAGTACTCACTACTGTCTATCATCTCTGCTTCTCTTCCTTTGCTCGTACTAGTCTAGTGCAGAGATATGTATATGCCAAGAGGGGTCTAAGAATTAGGGTTCCCCAACCCTAATGGGACAAGGGGCAGCTGCCCCTAAACTTTTGAAAAAAATTAAAACCTTTTTACTGAAATATTAAATTATGTAAATAAAGCTAGCCCTACTCTCATGTCTTTCCTACTCTCAGCATCTACCAACCCCATATCCCTACTTTAACTGGTGGCAAAATCAACGATTAGAGTAAGGAATTGGCAGATGCTGCTAGTAGGAAAGGCCTGAGAGTAAGGCTAGCACGCTTCATTAAGAAGAGGGCATAGCCCTGGAGCTCGAGCAAGGCGGCATTTGCTTGCCCCTATCTGATGAAAACAAAATTCTCGGACTACAAAACAGACGAGATGAGATCCATAAACTTGGTTTTCAAAGTTTAAAAAAATTTCACTGATGCTACCTAAACTCCAACACCCCCATAGACCTAGAATATTTGGTATCCGCCTAAACATTTTCCACAGATCCATCAACAATTATTGACATTATCAATCCAACAACACTTGCCCTCCCTACAAGAAAACCCTTACCCTGAACCCTGCGTCGCCTTTCTTTTTTTTTTTTTTTTTTTTTTGGAGAGTTGATGGTCGATTGATGGAAGCCTTCTTTTCTATGGAAATTGCCTAATTGGATTACCGCTAATGAAAGCAAGTAATGAGTGGCAATCCCAAGATAATTTGGGAATCCAACGGATAACCACCCAGGTCAAGGCCCTAATTGGTGGGCCAGGAAAACAAAAGAGGGCAGAGCGGTCATCATCTAATCAGATCAACTCTAGTCCCCATGGGGCCCTTGGAATGGAGGGCAAATCTTCTTAGAGGGACGCCTAACAAAATTTCTGCATGGTCCATCATGGCCAATCACAAGATGACACTTACCCCTATCGAGTTTATTCTTGTGATTGACGCAGTTGGGGCCCATGCAGAAAAACTTCTGCAGGGGGTCCCTCCAGAAGATTTTCCTGGATTGGGGTGGAAGGTCAAAAGAGATGGACATCTGACTAAACCAGAAATTGGGTTTGCTGTTTCTCTGATTTGCAGGACTGTGTTCTTCGGAGTGTACAAGTGCTGGGGTCCCGGAGCTGCAGCAGTGGGTGGTGTGTCGTGGGCCCGAGAGCTTGATTACGAGTCTGCACATCCATTCCTCGTCAAGAGCTTCGTCAATGGAAGACACTGGATCGCACCCTCTGATGCTTAGCACTCCAAACTTCATTCATCGGCGTCTCCCATCTGTGTTTTTGCCGCCAAATTCATTCATTCAATGTCCAATAAAAGGCCCCATGTATAAGATCATTCTATATGCAATTGAAGTATTTAAACTGATGTTCAAGTCATCTGTTCCTCTGAAACTTGTATCTGTGCAATAACTATCAATTGTAATCACTATCAAAGCTTCTGTTCTCATTTTTGCTAGTTTTTAAGCCATGATATTTGAATTATGCCGCATTCAAGAGCTAGCGCACCTGTATAACTTGTATAAATAGGCCATTCAAAGTTTAACAGATCGGATCCAGATTGTCTTTGTACAATGTTATTTCATAGTTTTATGCAGCTCAAATCATACAAAGGTTACACCATTAAACATTAAAATAAAGCATCTAAATATGAATAAATTTTCTGGGTAACTGGATTTCAGGTGAAATCACCTTATTTTCTGTATCTTGGAAACTAAACTAAAGAGAGACAAGGAAATTGCAAGTGAGGCAATAGAGACAAAAGAGGGAGGTTTTGTCTCACATTATACAACAATTTGACTGAGACTCGAGCATCTCCGGAGATCTGCAGGGGAATGCTAGTGTTAGCCCATCTAAAAATTAACACAAGCAATGTAGATTATCCCTATTAAACCAAAATAAGCAAAGATGGATAAGAGGAAGTGTAAAGCATAAATAGTTCAGATCCAAAGGTCACCCGAACCACCCTCTGTACCAATACCAGTAAAATATATATACGATGAATAAAATTGTCCACATCCAAAGCTCTATGTAGTTTAAATCTTGATCCCGGAGGGGCTGCTGGAGTTACAAATATAAGCTAACCCTTCTTGAAGCTTTTGGGAATACCTTCTCTTTAGTTTGAAATCTCTTATCAATCCCAGTGTAGTCAAAATGTTGCCTAGGCAACGATTAGGCCATCAGTTGGACAATTTCTATACTTTTCAAAAACAAACAAAAAAAAGTAAATTTTGGTAGCCTAGGCATCGCCTAAACGTTTGACTACATAGATCAATCCAAGGGCTTGATGCGTTGAAGGGTGAAGATGAATAGAACTACGTCCACTTGAAAATTTTCTATGGGTGTGCTCGGTTGAAAAGAAAGTGGGCGAGAGACAAGAAAACAAAACAAAAGAAACTTAAATTTTCTTTCAAAATAACCATAAAATGGAGAGTTTTTGGGAGAAAGTTATTGTCCTGTTGCCAGTTGCCACTATTGAGAAAGTGCAAGAAAAGGAAAGTGTGTTTTCTTGCACACCAAACACCTGGAATATGCAAGAAAACCCACTTTTCTTTTACTTTCCCTCACTTTTTCACCAAACGATAGAGAGTTGATATGCTCAAAACTGGATCTCCGTATCTAATATTGTCTTACAGGCAAGTTAATTGAATAAATATATGCATATTCAGAGAAAGATTTAGAAATGATTTGAAGTGATTTTCACAAAATAATATTCAAATTTTGACTCCTCATCCATTACCAAGTAATAGAAAATGTCAATTCAACCAATCATTACCGAATGTCGATAACATATAATGGAGTCACTTGACCAATGCTTCACTAATATTTTCATAAATCCAACTTCAAAATTTGAATCCCTATTGGATCATAAACTGAAAGCCAATTTCAAATCGATGGGCAATTCAACTTTCTCGGTATTTTAGGATAAAGTAATATATCGGGGAAGCGCATTAACATGATAGTAAAAAATAATAAATAAATTATTCATCCGCTTTCTCCCATTTGTTGTAGGGTGTCTTTCTTGTATGATGGTATGCACTGAATGGGTTTAGGACAAGACAAATAGCTTTAACATTATATTAAAACATCATAAGAGCTTAAAAGATATAATAGCAGTAAAACTTTAGCATCCTCGCACAATCAGTTAATCCCGGATGTCCAAGTATGGGACTAAAATTTATCTGATCTAACTTACAAAATAACAATGTCTGTAATGGCCTATCAGCTATATCAATTACCCCATGCCAATGTTCAAACTAACCCACTCATTAACTAGCCATTAAAATGTCTGGTATGACCAATGCTTTTAAAAGGCGAAGGTGTGAAGTGAGGCATTAGAACCTCCAAATGTGTGAGGCGTAAGTCTCGAGGCATGAAGCTTAAGCTTTTCACACTTTCTCATTTCTTAAATAAATTAATTAAGATTGAGAAAGATTAAGAAAATTAATGGAAGATATATATATATCAATGTTACAAATCTCGTTCTCAGGTTTTTATCGGCCGTAATTTTTCTTAGAAGATTTTCAAATCTGAATTTTTTTGGGGTATTTCTTCCCTAAATCTCAACAATGATAATATATATATATATATATTAAAATTACATAAAATAGTAATAAATATCAACAAGTTATAAATTCATAAAACCAACAACATTGTGTATTTCTCACGATGCTTTTAAATATCGGCTAATTCTCGGCTAAATCTCGTGATATTTACGGGATAAAAAGAGAAAATTATATATCTCGCGAGATTTTAAAAATATCGCGTTAAAAACGGAGTTTTAAACTTTAGATATTTTTCTCGGGAGAAATGGATATTTCTCAGGAGATTTGTAACAATGATATGTATAAAGAATATATAAAACTATCATAAAGAAAAAAAAAAAAATTTAAGAGAGAAGCAAAAGTTGCAATTTAAATTCTACTTTTGTTCATATAAATTATACATATAGAAAAAACGAATGATGATTGGTATATTTATGATTCCATACAAAAAAATCTTTTTTAAAAAAGAATGATGTCTAAGTATCAATTCATGTGGCATTTTTATGATTCTAACAATAGCCACAAAGAAGTCCACCATAGGCCATTGTATCCAAATCTCTCCAACATCTACTAAGGAAATCCTTAATGTTAGATAACGACTCAAAGGTTCTAAAGACCGTAAATATGTTAAACATAATAAGTGAAGTGTTAGTTTAAGCAAATAAAAAACAAAGAAAAATGATCTTTAAGTCTCAGTTATGTGGCTAGAAAATGATCTTTAAAGTTTAAACAAATAAAAAAAACCTATTTTGCTTGTTGTATGAAGCACCGGCTTCAGACATAAGGCGAGACTCAAGGCGTGAAGCATGTGCACCATGAACCTTGAGGAGCAGGCAAAGTTAAAAAAAAAAACAGTTTCGGACACCGTAATGGACACAGTCGAAACCTTTACGTAACGCCGTTATGTAACGGTTTCGGCCTTTACTTATTATTATTATTATTTTTTGCTTAAAAAGATCCAACAAATTCCAATAAATAGAAATAAAAAATATGTATAATAAATGAGTAACAAAATACTTTTAAAGCCAATATAAAGCTCAAAATTTAGAAATAAGAAAATTAGATGGGTCGAGGTTTAAAACATACCCGAAATAAAGAACATGTCTTGGATTCCTTCAAATCTATGAATTAAACTCGAAATCAAGTTGTTAATTAACAAAAAATAAAAGGATTTTAGGGAAAAAAAAAAGATACTAAGAATATATAGAGAAGAAGAGAGGAAGCAAAGAAGAGGTTTTATAATGAGTTTAGGGATTTTCGGAACCCAGTCCTAACGACTGAAACCTTCACGTATTGGGCGTAACGCCCGTTACGTAACGGTTTTGGCTGTTACGGTTTTGTTTTGGGATAAACGGGTAAAGGTATGGTATCGGGTATCGGAGGTCACCGAAACCTTTATGTAACGGGCTTTACGTAACGGTTTCGGCTTTTTTTAAACCATGGGAGCAGGCCTTACACACCTTTTTAAAAACATAGAGTATGACAAGGATCACTGCAGGCACTATTTAAACAGTGTATCAGCCTATAAATGGAGGAGATCAATGCAAAAAAAAAAAAAGAAATCTAGGAAGATAATGACATAAAAATGTTTAAATGTTCAAGCCAACAAATAAATATCATTTAGCACAAATTGTTTCATTCAAGTAAATACATCATCCATAGGAAAGAAGGCATAAGATTACAATTCTTAACATTCATAAATTACCGAAATACAAGATAAAAAGCAGAATCGCCATGGTAAGCAACACATGAACCTCATAATAGTTATATGCCCCATGTCTGAAATGAAGGATGATGCTTATCACTAAGTTGCAAGCTTGTAATTAACTCAAATGATCTATAGCTAGTTCAACGAGAAGCATGTAAAACAAATGTTAAATCTAGTACCAACTTAACATGTCTTTATATTGCATATGCGTATTTGAATAAATTAGAAGGCCAAAATGAATAGCATAGAACACTTACAAGTTGCCAAGATTAGTAAGATCAAGATCGGGAGCAAGCTCTTGTACAATATCATTTGGAGGTTGGCCACATTCTTGCATTTTCTGCATGAGTTCAACAATCTTGGGGAAGTTACCAGGATCATTTGCATAAACTTCATTTAGTTCTTTTATGAGCTCATATTGGCGGCTGTAACGATCATATTCTTCTTTGCTCAATCCAGTCCCATGCTCTTCCAACCACTTTGGATATCTTTCACCAATTTCTTTCATCGGTTCATAAAGGATCTCCTTAGACAACAGCTGTTGCATCATGGTCTCCACTATAGATTCCATGTCCTAGGCAAAAGAAAGAAATGCATTCACTATTTATCCTCAAGAGGTTTGCACATCTAGGAGTATTCTATAAAACAAAGAAATATTGAAAAAAATGAAGAAACACATATTATATAAGCACATAAAATTGTGAATGTCATCATAGTTAAAAGGATGTTATTACTCTACCCGATACAATGGCTACCATAGCACATCTCATACATAAGCTAAATGCCCTTACTTTTATGGATAGAGAAACAAGAGACTCTTGACACAGTTTCCGTGGGAGACAAAAAAACGTGAGCACCTGCGCGAGGTGCTCATTTTAAGGCCTATGCTATCCTCGGTGACGATATGCCATCAGTGATAGTAAGGCTCAAGAGTACCGATCCATATTGTTGGATTTAGGAGTTATTATAAGTGATCAGAAATCTCCTATTTCTGATTCTGGGTGAGACATTGTTATTTACTACTCCTTAGGTTTACCATACACCGCTTACTTTTATGTTGTCAGTTGTCACACACTTACTCACAAAAGTCAAAGCTTAGGGGCAAAATCTCCGTCAACATCTGCCAATGCCCTTTGGTGGAGGGAATCAGAAGGTTTAAGAGTCTAGAATCTGGATACAAACTTTCCCATATTCATTTTTTCCAGAATTCCTACACTCTTGCTCTTGCACCCACTCCGCGCTCTAGTTACTTAAGGTGACTGGGTGAGGAAGCTTTCTTCTTGGAAAGGTTTGAAATGTCATTTTGATATTAAACTGTCTCCAAACAGTCCCAGAATTGATAAAATATAAGCTCAATTTTTTAGGACAGAAGGGATAGAATGCTACATTTCAATCATGACAGAAAATCAAATAAAATGGATGGACTTTCAGTTTTTTCATAGTTAACAAAGGTTACTGATATTAGCAGGGTAAACCTGGACAAATGGATAAGAAATAACTAAAGGAAATAGAACTGTATAGATGAATCACTTAGCGACAAAGTTGGGGTTCGGGAATAATTCGGTAAGGGTCAAGTTTGGAAAAAATTCGGTAATAATTTGGGAAAAAAATAAATAATCATAAAAAGATATCCAATAATTTGATTAGATAATAAACAAAATAAGTAGTTTACTTTGTCAAACTAAACGAATTATTGTGAAATTCGCAAATAATTCGGCAAACCTAAAATTCGTGAATAATTCTGAGAATAATGTGGCACACCTAAAATTCGCGAATAATTCGTGAATTTTTTAAATTTTTTGAGAATTTTGTTACTATGCTTATAGGTCTTAAAATATCTCCAAAAAAAATCAGCACAAAGAGAAGTCTCTATATATTTTGTAAGTTGGCACCATGGTGGAGAGGCTGGCACCTCAAAAACAGCAAATTTGCAACAGCAACTACTCACTTTCATCGTTTCTAGACAGGACAGAGAATGTTCTAATAAAACTCCCGAGGAAACTTAAGAGTTAAGGAAACTTGACCGATAAGTAACTCTATTACTACTATAAATTATCCTCAAACTTATAGCCCTATTACTTACACTTTCTTCTCAACCCTAAAAAGATAAGCAAAGCAAACTAGTAGTCAGACCATGCTGCTATACCTTGTTCGATTTATGCCATAAACCACCGATACCATGTCTGGTCCGTGCACTCTTGGTCTTGTTGGATAGTAAAACAAATAAGCTTTCTATTGCTACCAAAATCCAGATCATCTTTGACACAGAAAATGGCCATAAAAAGAGTAACATTATCATACCATATCAACTATTTCTTCCACTAGTGTAAAGTAGACCACTGGTCCTGCCAGACATGGTCGGAGCTACATGAGGCCCTGGCGGCTGAAGCCCCCTTCAATTTTTGAAAAAAAAGTATTATGTTTATACAGGGGCGTAGCTTGGGAGCAGGGTCGGGGCTGCAGGGTGCTATAGGCCCCCCCCCCCGCGGTAAACTTTTAAGGAGGAAAAAATACTAAATTTATACTTATATTATTTAATATAAGAGGGCATAGGCATGGGGCAATTGCCCCTGAACTTAACAGCCCCTAACTTTAAAAATATATATTCTTTTTACAAACTGAAGATGGGACACGAACTTGGCCCTCAAAAAAAATCAAGAGCTACGCCCCCGAATGCCATTTTTAGCCCCCCTACAACAAAATTCTGGCTCTGCTCATGCTGTCAGTTATGACCATAGTTAGTAAATTCACGATTAAAACACGAATAAAGCGTAAAAGTCGTTTACCGTTCTGGTCGGCCGTTCTTTTCAAAGATGCGGCATAGTTCGCGAATGTTTACAACAAAACGAATGATTCATGTCCGTACCGAATAATTTGTATTACTTATGGAAAGAAAACCTACCAAATCTAAACACATAGACCGACCTTCTATCCTGTCTCCATTTTTTATTTCTCAATCTGTACTCATTTATTTCTCCTTGGGAAACCAACCCAATCTGACAGCCTACAAGACATTTTCTCTCTTTACACGTTTTCTTCTACCACTGTATTTTGACTATTTTCTCTCTTTCATGAACAGTGAACAATCATGCTATCCTCCTTTTATTTGATCTCGGCCTCACGAGTGACGACCCTCATCATCTTACCGTTCACAATCTCACCACTCACGAGAGTTGGGCCATTCGATTGAAAATCTAACAATTCCATTGGACGGCCCAACTCTGGATAATTCCTTAAATCACTTTCCTTTATATATTAGGTCACTCATCTTTGTCTTCTTTTTTAATAAGCCTCATCTTTATCAATTGAATTCCATAATAAAAGTCTAGGTGGATGGTAATATAAAATATACATTTCATATGTTTAGCCGAATTTTCTTACGAATTTTTTGGGCCCGAATTATACAAGAATTATACCCGTACCACACTTTTAACGTCTTGCGTTTTTTTTGCTGAATTTTTTAATGAATTTTCCGAATTATAAGCGAAAAATTTCCGTACCGAATTTTTACCGTATGCCGAATTACTAATTATGATTATGATCAAGGATTAAAAATACGGTTTCGGGGGATATAGCGGTCTCAACCGAAACCTATACATATCGGTTTCAATATCGGTTTTGAGCGATACATATAATGTTTTGTTTTTCTTTTAAAAAATCAATTTAAATTTTAAAAAAATCAAATGAGTTATAGGAACAAAATTTACTAAATATAAAGTCATGGGAAGCGACTCAAAAACAAAGTAGCAAACACAAAACAGAAATACAATTTGACAATGAATGAAAACATAAATAACTAAAAAACAATGCGTATTGGTCGTTTCATATCAGTATAAATATCGTACAGGGGGCTACCGAAATCTATACGTATCCTCCGTTTCATATCGTTTTTGGCGATTTTTATATCCATGGTTATGACAGGTTACTATAAAGCATGGTGTCAAAAATCGACTCAATTCCATCGAAGTTGACCGAAATTGAGTGGACTTCCGTGGTGTCTGAAGCGAAATGCACTTGTATTTTAAAAATACTGGACTTCGTGGTAAACTTCGGTTAACTTCGACCGAAACATAAAAAAAAAGTGGTGAGAAAATACATAACTTTGGTGGAAGTTAACCGAAATGTACAGAAAAATTTTGTATATTGAAAGAAGTTTTAATGCTAGTTCAACTCGCTTTAAATCAGTGTTGTTAGGACCGGACCAGCCCCCTCGCCGGTTCCCAAAAACCCTCAAAACCGGTATTCTTTACGAACTGGCTAGAACTGGCCAGAACTGGTCAAAACAGGCCAAAACTGGACCTGCCAGACCCGGGTAAAAATTAGGAAAAATGAAAAAAAAAAAAACGTTTTTTTTTGCAAAAAGTACACAGTCAAACCGGACCAGTTGAACCGGTGGAACCGGCCACTCTACCGGTTCGATGCCCGGTCCGGTTCCAACAACACTGCTTTAAATTTATTTTCTTCATAAGGAAAGACATGTGTCTCTAGCACTAACCTTATTATAATTATAATTAGCTTTAAAAGATAGTGTTGCTAGCATTAACCTTATTATAAATTATAATTTTATTATTAGTGTGGTTAGAATTAACCTTATTATAATTTTATTATTAGTATATTATGCCCATAAGGGCTTTCTAGTAATATAAAAAAATTAAATTATTTCCCAATAGTATAACTTAAATAAATTAAACTACTAATATCCTCCTCTTCACATATTGATTCAGCCCTATAAAAACATTGAGCTCATCAATTGCAAATTGAAACAGGTTTAGAAACTAAATTAAATTTCAATAATTTATCAACTTTAATGTGCATTCATGAGTTTTTCAAGTTTATAAAATAATTAATATGGATAATCATTGAAAATAAAAAATAAAATGACCTTTCATACCCTTCAATTGACAAAGAGGATAAAATACAGTTAAAAGAATTTGACAATATAGAGAAATATCAAGAAGAAATTACAGCTCAGACAAACAGATAACGCATGTCAATTAACATGATTATCACATTTGAGTACTACATGCTTGCATTAGTAACATAATGAATTCTCGATGTGTATTTATGCTTAAGTATTAAGTCTCTAAAGTTTCATCTTAGATTTCCAATGTTTCCTTAAAGTTTCCTAGACTTCTTTAATTTTTACATAATTTCTTTGGACTTCCTTAAACTTCGAACATGTCACCTTCCTTAGCGACCGATATTATACCGAAACCGAAGTTTAATGTCTTGCTATAATGTTCACAATTGAATTATATGAGAGAGAGAGAGAGAGAGAGAGAAGCAGTCTTGAGATGCCATGGACCTTCTAAGCTTAGTGAGCAATTTTCATTAATTTCTATAATGGAAAGAAACCTCACTAAAGATGAAACCCAATGGATTATGACAATAGCTTCTCAAAAACCCTATAAATTGATTTTGGATACAACGTTGCAAGATTGATTTCATATTCTAATGAATATAAATCCACAAGCTGCTAAATATATTCTCTTGGAGGAGGTGCAGTGTCTTGGAAATTCACCAAGCAAACATACATTCCTTGTTCTACTACGGACTCGAAGTTTATACCTTTGAATAAAGCTAGAGAGGAAGCGGAATAGCTAAGAACCTTGTAGGTTATATACTAATTTGGAACATGTCAGTGCATGCTATCCTAATTTATTGTGATCGCCAAGCTATAGCAACTAGCAAGGACTAAAAAGTAGAAACAACTCACATAATGGATCCCAACATGTTTTGCGAAGGAGTATTTCCATTAAAAATTGATGAAAAACCAGAATTTATGCGATTGATTTTGGGAGGTCAGAAAGTAAACTTAGCAGAAGACCGAAGGATTAGCAAGAGATAATATATTATACATCGTGGGGGATGGGGCTAAAGTCTATTGATAAATAAACCACCACAACGGGAACCCCATATATGTGACTAGAGATTCGAAGAACTAAGTTCAATAGGAAAACAAGTTGAGTAACATCGTGAGGAGTGAGGACACTATTTATGAAGAGCTTACTTTGTGTCCATTGATATGGTGTCATAGTTGCACACTGTACTTGTAACAAGAGGAGATAGAGTCCTTGACTTCTAATGCTGTCTATAAATAATTATCAATAGGGTAAAGATTTACAAAGTACCCTTCTAGATAGGGTTGTATTCGAGCCGGGCTTGGCCAAGCCCGGCTCGGCTTGAATTAGTTTGATCGAGGCCCGAAGCCCGGCTCGGCCCGAAATCATGATCGATTGTGAGGCCTGAAGCTCGGCCTGAAAAAAAAAACTTGGCTTGAAGCCCGGCTCGGCCCGAATTGATTCAAGCTCAAGCCGGGCTTGGCTTGGCTCGAGCTCGGCTTGAATCCTTTTTTTTTTTAAATAATAAAATTTTATATTATTTATATATATATATATATATATATTAATGATATATATAAATAATATATATATATATATATTTATTTTTATTTTTATTTTTTTAATAATATTCGATCCGAGCCGAGTTCGGGCCGGGCCGAACCTCAATCGAGCCGGGCTTCAAGCCGGGCCGAGCTGCACAGGGGTGGGCTTGAGCTTGGCTTGAATTAGCTTTCAGGCTTTTTTTTAGGCTTGGCTTGGCTTGTTCGAGCCCAAAATTTCGGGCCGATCTCGGGCCGAACCAGGCCGAGCCAAGCCGCACCAACGGGCCAATTGGGCTTTGTGCAGCCCTAATTCTAGATATACCCATATGAATGTGGAAGTGGGTATCGCTTCCCATGAGAATTTAGGTTGACCATCTAGAGCGCTCATGAATATTAGGGCATAGCACATAGCTGATAAATGCACTACAAATATAGCTCGGAAATATTGTGGAGATATTGTGCATCTAATAGGCTGTCTTGGTTTATGCCTATAAAGGCTTGGTTCAAGACCTAGTTCATTAATCCCTTCATGCACCCGACATGTCTATAGACTCTATACTAAGCTAAAATTCAAATTCAAAAGACACCTTAGCCTATACGCAGTAGCTACAAATTCCCAATTTCTTTTCTTCAAAAAAAAATATGCGAGGGATTGTTATCTTTTTCCTTCTAAAATAGAATTTTGAAGAGTTTTTTTGCAGTGGGGTATATCCCACATCCGGTACAGAGGAGAGTGGCAGGGCACTTAATAATGCCTCCACTTCCCATAATGGATGTGGTTGAATGAGATTGGGCCTCACACATCCCTGGGGATGGCCTAAGGCTCTCAATGAGAATTTGTAACCCAATCCCGAAAACGGGTTAACCGGGCGTATTGCTCATCTTGTGCGAAATACATGGCTGTACTTTCCCGTGCTGGGTCATGTCAAGTTACGCACTCAGATATATGGGCTCTTTTTGCTAAGGACCAATTGGTCTACCGATACAAGACACATTTTTTGTTTGTTTGCAAACCACACATACAACCACTGATTTTATCACACAGTGTTACTTACCTCACACTGTTGGACTTTTTTTAATACTATTATTCTCACATGAATCACATTTAATGCCTTTTTTTATTGCTTATGACCATTTATAGACCGTTTGTAGCATAGTGGGAGGTTTAGGGCATTAGTTAGTGCCTATTTAGTTTGCATTAGTGGGCCATAAAGGCCCATTAACAGGTGGAAGGATGCCCAAGACCTAAAAAAAACTTCCAAATCCCCTCTCTTCACACAATCAATAACCCAATCTCCTCATCTTTCATGGTTTTTCTATCTCTACAAGCTTTTGCTATGAATTTAGCATTTTGCCTTTCGGGTTTCTGACAATTGTCGAGTTTGTCAAGTTTGAAGAAGAAAGACTATTGAATACTTAGGAAAGGCAATATTCTTCTAAGGACATCATTTGGAAATCATGCCTCGGTTTAACACACCATTAAGTGCTGCTAACATCTTCTCTTTCAGAATTACAACTAGCTGCAATTCGGGGTTCTATGGTTCTTGCATTTGGGATTAGATATCTACTTCCATCTCTACTCTGGATCGGGTACGGTTTATTTATATATTTTCAATATATATATATATATATATATATATACCGGTGGAGAATTCTTGTATCAATATCATATAAAGGATCTATCAATGGGGATGAGGACCTAATCAACAGTCTCAGAATAAAGTGATGTGCCGTGAAGCACCATAATATATCTATCACAATTCACAATTCAATCGAAAAATCTCAAATTACCCAATAGAAACCCTAACTCGAAAATGAAATATAGTAATATACCTGACCCCCAGCAAGCTCCTCAAACTGCTTAACAAAATCCTCCATCATTTCGTCCTTTACAAAATCATCTCCACTTGTTTTGGCCCCAGTCGAAGACTCCAATCCCCGAACAGCCTCTCGAGTCTGTTCCCTCAGCTTTTCAAGAGCCTCTGAAACATGGGAGTCCACCGAAACCTTCTGCTTCCCTTTCTTCTTACTTCTCAAATCAGGCAATCCAACACCCAATCCCTGAACCCCACTAGGCATCTCTTGTTTCTTCTCTCCACCACTTTCATTCCTAAAACCAAACAAAACCCGGAAATTCAAAGGTCGGAATCATAGATAAAAGCTATGAAACAAAAATCATCTAAGACTAGAGACATTATCTCACCTCTGAGCAGCAGAAGAATTGAGGTTGAGATTCTTGAAATCGTCCAAAGCACCTGAAAGAATTCCAAGAGAACTCAGAACTGTCTAGAGAGAGAGAGAGAGAGATGTTATCGAACTTACTGTCGAGGAGATCGTCTAAATCGTCGGCGTGGTCGGCCATGGCTGCGCAAAATCTCTGTGCTTGATCCTTATACACGATAGAGATAGAGTTCTCTCTCTCTTTCTCTTTCTATACTTGTTTCTTGTTTTTGACTTACGTTCATATGGCAAGATAGAATCGGTTTTTTCCTCCCTTAGGTGAGGAAGCAAAGCACAAAGCAAAACTGCAAATGAAAGTTAGAAGAAAAGCATAAACAAAGTTCTGGTTTTTTATCCAGTAGACTAACCCGGTCGTCCAACCGACATGGTCTCCGGTTTGGTCTACCCGAGTTGGACCGGACCAACATAGAGTGGTTGAGATTTATTGGAACATGTAACGTAACCCCTTTTTTAAGATCCAAAATCTAAAAGATGAAACATTTTCATTAGGTACTTGACCCCTCACGGCCTCACCCAAAATTTTATTTTTTTTAATTAAGTTATGGATGAGGTTTCCTTGTAAGGGGGTTCCAATTAAATCCATAACAAGTCTTGGATACTAGGCAACAAGAATCCTGCTAGCCTATCCATAAATTAATTGGTGTGCTAGTCAGACCACGCCTCAGGAAGTGGAGGTCTTGAGTTTGATTCTCTCTCCCTGTTGGCCACCCTTTTAGGGATTTATCCATACTTACCTAATGCGTATGGTTGGGGGGTCGGCACGTAATTGGGGTTAGTCGGGTGCTCTAAGAGCCCGAATACCCTTGTTACCAAGAAAATGTCTTGGATACTATAGAGTTAGGCAGAAAAATATGATAAAAATATGATTCTTGTAGGAAAGTTTGAAGATTGAGTTCTCCTTTGACCACCCTTGGGGATTTATTCTTACTTACCTATAATGCGTGTGCTTGGGAGTGCACATGATTGGGGTTAGTCGGGTGCTCTAAGAGCCCGAATACCCTCGTCACCTAGAAAACGTCTTGGTTACAATAGAGTTGGGGAGAAAAATATGATAAAAATATGATTCTTGTAAGAGGTTGAAGATTGCTAGCCCAGATCCACATTTCAAAATTTTCCAAACTCTCTCACTAGGATTGCAACACCTGTAATTTCGCAACTTAAGTGAGTTTGGAAGTTTGCATTATTCATGGAGATTAAGACCACTCAAAATTTGTTATCAATAAAGTCAAGAGTACTTGTATCTATTTCATTTCATTTTCGTTATTTTGTAGATACCTCTTACTCTATTAGTCTCAGGGCTAGATACTCTAGATTTTAACGTTACACAACAAAACTATCAATCAAAAAGAAAAAAATGTTACCCCACCAAATGGTGTGTTTGGTTGCAGCAATTGACTCTATTTGGATAGATTTATTCATTTTTGGAATAGAGTGACGATTTCTTATGGATTGTGCTTGTATGTGCTCGGGTGCTCCCAATCGAGAATCCAATGGTGCCAAGGCACCCGGCCTGACATGCATTAAAACGGTGAGCGACGATGGTGCACTCGATAGGACTACAATCACAATCCATTTCTGATTTCTTTTTTCAACCTGTTTATAAGCAGATCAACTTCAGGTTGAGGGCTTCCTCACTGTACTACTAGGGTATAATGCATGGCAGACCCATAGGCCATGCTGCGATCACTGCAAAAGAAAGGCATGACAAAACACCCGTAGGATCATTAAGCAAGCAAGAAATCCTCAAAAAAAAAAAAAAAAAAGTGATTCTTGATGCAAAGAAGAAAATCCAAAACCTGGATCGCTATGAACCATCATCAATGTCCATGTATCGAACTAATGATTAATATATAATTAACTTAACAGTTGAAATAAGTAGGTAGTGGTCCTGAACTTATATTTTCTAGACCAGTTACTCAAACTACCATCCTATGAAACCCAAAAAGAAGCAAGTTCCATGTAAACAAATAGAATCTAGCACCAAGTGCATACTCTTCTGCAACATCTTACTCAGTTGGTTCTTCGTTCTTTGATCCAGGCTCCTCCATTGTGATATCAAGTCCTGGCAAGACAACATGATCAGATGAGATGACTCCATATTCTAGGATAGGAACAGCTTCAGCTGTTGCTAGAAGAACTTGCTCAGCACTAGACGTAACTGAGTTACCCAAGGAAGGATTGACCTCCTTTCCTTCAAATTCTGAAATACCATTCTCAGATTTGGTCTCAACAGCCACAGCTTGTTGGGCTTCTGGCTCTATTCTGGTAGACTGCTGCTGGCCCTCGGATTCTAAAGTAACAGTTTTTAGGCTTCCTGATTCCAGAGTGACGTGTGATTCTTCAGGCTTGGAATCTTGTTGAGCTTGAGGCATATAAGCTGCCAGCCGAGGGAGGGATCCTTGGGGATCATAAGCAGCTTGTTCAGACTTGGGTTCCAATATAATATCTTTCTCACTTCCAGAATACATTGTGACTTGTGATTCTTGAGGTTTGGAATCTTGTTGAGGTTGGATCTCTGAACCTGCTGTCACTGCTTGTTGATCTTGAGGAGGCATATAAGCAGCAGTCTGAGGGAGGGATCCCTGGGTGTCATAAGCAGCTTGTTGAGACTTGGGTTCCAGTATAATAGCTTTCTCACTTCCAGGGTCCAATGTGACTTGTGATTCTTGAGGCTTGGGATCTTGTTGAGGTTGGATCTCTGAACCTGCTGCTGCCGCTACCTTTTGAGATTGAGGCATATAAGATGCCAGCAGGGGGAGGGAGCTTCGAGGGCCATAAACAGCTTTCTGGCTTCCAGGTGACAGAGTGACTTGTGATCCTTGAGGCTTGGAATATTGTTGAGGTCGGCTGTCTGAACCACCTGCTGCTACTGCTTGAGCTTGAGGAATCATATAAGTCGTCGGCTGGGGGAGGGAGCTATGAGGGCCATAAACAGCTTGTGGATGAGCTTGAGGGATGAAGTAAGTTGGCTGGGCATTAGGGTTAGGGGGATAAAGAACTTGAAGCCCCACTGTTCCGAACATAGCTTGGTGGCCTTGGAACCGCTTAAGCTTAGAAAGGTGCTTTTTACCAGCCAGGTGTGAGTCAAAAACAGCCTGTGTGTCACACTTGACATTGCACAAATCACAGATTAAGGGAATCACCTCTTTGGGTTTGGGGGGCTCGACTGGTCTCCTTGGCTCTTCATTAAACCTTATACGCTTACCTCCACGTCCGCCCCTCATCTTACGCTTGATACCACGCCTCCGAGCATCAAAGCGATCCATCCTTGGCCTCCTTGCAGGTACTTCTGTCTGTTCTCCCATGGCAATCTCAGACTGCTCTGCCAAATCGTTTTGATGCTCAGTTTCCATTTTCTTTTCGCCAGTTATAGCTTCAGTGGGCAAATTTTCTGGTAGAGGTTTGTTATCCTCCTCACCCCCAGGGACATTCTCAGGCTGCACCATAACTTCTGGTTTTGACTCAGGTATGGGTTTTTGCTCATTCTGTATTCCAACCATTGGTCTGTTGGCATTCTGTAATTCTTCAAACCTCTGCAAAGTCTTTTTATGTCGCTTTCCATTTTTGTGTTGATCCAGAATTTCCAAACTGGTGCAGTCAACCCTACACAGTTCACACCATGCAATCTGTGCAGGCTGACGGATTGGAGCTGCACGTCTTGGTGCTGGTGCTGATTGTGGAGTTTGTCCAGAAACTGTAGCTGATGGTGGCAGCATTAGTGCCTCTGGTGCCTCCCCTTGTATAGCAGCAGATGGTGCTGCATCTCCTTCCATCAATGCTGTCGGTTCGTCAACTGGCATTGGAGCTGGATATGGAGATGTTGATGCTGCACCATGTGGTGGGAAGCGCCTTCCACCACCTCTACCCCGGCCCCTCCCACGAAAAGGAGGGCCTGAGCCATCTGGCCTGGGATGACGGTGGCCAAATTGGCCCCTGCCACCTCTTCTGAATGGCCCACCACCCCTTCTATCACCACCCCTATATGGAGATCGCCTAACCTGCACAACAGCTCTCAAAGGGTCTTCAAGGATTTAATGAGTGGACTAGAAAATGACATGGTTACTGAATGCTGGTACAAGGACCAACTGCATAAGGTATAGTGTATCCATGACAAGTACATCATATAGTACAAATATGGAGTGCCAATAAGATGGGACATACACCCATAGGAATTCATGCACACTACCAGCCTATCTACATTGCTACCTGGTAGCCCTGACCCAAGCAGCACAGATTAAGATCCCAAGTCCTGGCATCTTCTCTAAAGTTTTGTTCAGTATCATTGTTTTAAAACATGTCGAGTCGACGCGATTCACCCCCAAACTTAGTCCCAACCAATTTTGATGAGTTACTCAGTCGAATAAGCTGAGCTGACTCGACCCAGTTGACTCGGCTGACTCGACCAAGTCTCATAAGGGCAGATCAGTCATTTGAAATATATAAAGGAGAAGGAGGGGATCAGGGCTCCCATTCAAAGGCCGAAGCGGTGAATACAGAAGAAGAGGGAGGAGTCTCTCTCTCTCATGCTCACTTTATAATTTTAATTCATATATACAAATATACTGATATTATATGCTGGTTGATGCCACGTGGCATACCTCAAAACTCTCGGTTCTCTCTTCAATTTGATGCCATGTGTCGTCTTACATGGCAGACCATCTTTAATTAATCAAATGAAAAGACGCCACATGTACTTGGTAACTGTTATTTTTTCTAAATTAAACGATAGGACTACTCCTAATTTAATGAGTCTGTTAATTATAATTATTTTCACTCTTAATTGTGATCCCTCACATCCCCATTATTAATCCATTTCATCTCTCCCCATCCTCTTCAAGACTCCTCTTCAAGAGATTCACTTTTGGTTGCCCTCCCATAATTATTACTCCTCTCTCTCTCCCCCTTTCCTCTCCCTAATTAAGTCCTCATATCTCTCCTCATTCCTCTCCTCAAAAAAATGTCCCCCCTCTCTTCACCTTCTCTCTCTTCATTTTGCCTCAGTCCCTTCATGTTTGCCAACCCAAGAAATCCTCCCTCTACCCTCCAAGTTCATCTCCCCTAAATAACTCACCAACCAAGTGCTTTAAATGGGTAAGTCAAAATCCATAATGTCCTCACACGTTACATTTTCTTTTCTCTCATAACCTCCCTTCTCACACAAAATAATACATGGGGCGTTCTCCTTGCTGCCCGCACCAACAAAGGTGAAGTTTATTGGAGATCTTTTCCCAAAGCCGTAGGTAAGTGAGTCTCCCATCTAGGTTTTCCATTTCTTCTTATTGCTTTAATTTTCTTTCTGGTTCTTATAGGCTTGCTCTGATGCGGTAAGAGTTGTAGATTCTGATGGATAAACTACCTCCAGCCTGATCTGAAAAGCTCCCAACTTTTAAGTTTTTTGTAACTCAATATTTAAAAGATTAGATGACTGCAGACAACTGAGACAAGAACCCAGGTTAATAGGGGCATGCAGGTCTTATTGTGAAGGCTTTAGTCTTCAAAATTACAAGCGTTGCCCCCATTTTTTTCTTCTTTTGTTACCACTTCAATGGTAAAAGAATCTTGCTGTATTTTTATCGGTCAATGTATGTAATATATATCTCTTTCTTTAGATATATTGTAATTTATACATAAAAGGTTGCTTAAATTGTTATAATGGTGTACATTTATACCTAGACATTAAATGGTTGTGTTGGTTCGGTTTCCAGTTTCTCTTCAAACAGGGTATTGGATTCGGATTCAAAGTTATTCCTTAAATAGAGACTTGTGGATCTTTGACCTCAGTGATGGTGACTAAGTGGTGGATTATCTTGGCACTTCCTTTTATCAGTTTCCTTCTTTTTCTAATTGAGATTTCAAAACAAAGTCTTTCTGTTCCCCTCTCTCTCTCTCTCTCTCTCTCTCTCTATATATATATATATATATATATATATATATATATATATATATAGTGGAGACTTGCCTCATGTACATATCCATCTCCTTTAAATCCTTAATCACTGATGTTTGTAGTTACAGTTTTTGTTGCCATGAATTCACTTGAGAAGGGCTGACTATGTAAACAGAATTTAGGAAAAGGTTTAGGTATGGTATGGGTACCAATCTTTAGTTTGACCCTGATCATTCAAAAGGCCAAGGAGAGGCTCTCATATAGTTTTCGTCTGTTGTGAGTTGTGACAGATGATCAAAATCTTTTGTTATGTGATTTTTGTTCATTCTCTTCCTATTTTATCTACATTTTCAAGTTCTAATGACCTTATAATTCTATTTTCACATAGTTAGAGCTCTGATTAACAAGTTAAGTAGAGCTCCCTGTTCTCAATGTACAACATAGTGGAATTTTCATATGATTTTATCATTTGGAATGGATTTGAAACCGGTAGACCCAAATACCACTCACCATTCAAGCTGCTATGGAAATGATATGAGACTCACATGCATCGGTCTATAACCTAATTACTCAGGTATTTTCGACTTAATTACAAAAATGCAATCATATCTTAAGTCTAAAATGAGGAGCATCCTATGAGTTAGGATTATATTCAATCACGATTGAATACGGGAGGGTTCAATTGCACCCACTGGCCAACAAGTGACCCTTTTAACCTCATTAACTGTGGTTAAGATTCACTTACCTTTAGAGTTAAATAATTTAACCTTAGTTTTTAGAAATAAACATATATTTATCCTAAGAATTAAAATCTCTTAACCAGAGTTAAAAGGACAGTCAAAGGGGCTTTGTGAGCGATTGGATATGATCCTGATTAGCTTCTTATAACGTCCTCATGAGATCATATTTAAATTCTTTCACAAAACTAATTAAGCATTAGGAGGACACCAACATAACAACATTACCCTCATTATTATTATTATTATTATTATTATTATTATTACTATTTTAAATTTTATTTTCCTTCTTCCATTGCCAACTAATCTAATCACACTCACATCCATAATGGTATCCTGACTATCGACCTCCCTTCTGTCTTTTGACCCTTTGTAAGTTTTTTATTTTTACCATGGTTATCAAATTCATAATGGTATCCTAACCATCGACCTCCCTCCTGTCTTTTGACTCTTTGTAGGTTTTTATGTTTACCATGGTTACTTTCTTTCCCTAAATATAAATGCCCGTGCATCACACGGGGTAATTCACTAGTGTGTGCGTATATATATATATATCATTTAGGTATATCTTGTCATTAATAAATATTAAGAAATATTACATTTTTTGTGAGTTTTAGGTGTAGGAAAAACTATTTCGTTCCAAATGAACATAATCAAACTCCTTCATTGCTCAAACCATAGTATTAAAACTCGGCGAGTCGACTTGAAACTCGGCCGAGTTGACTCAACTCGGCCAGGTTTCGAATCAAGTTTAGGGCAAAACTCGGTTTTGACACTGAAAACCAAGTAACTCGCTCCGACTCACCTTGACTCGCCCGAGTTGTTGCACTTTTTTTTAAAAACAAAAAATTGAGTAAACTGCCTACCCGATTGATTAAATTATATTTTTTTCTTTTTTTTAATATACCCCAATCACTCTTAAGTATAAATACAAAACAAAAGGAGGGTGTTTAGCATATATTAAATTATATATCTCATTTTAGGCATGTTTTATCATTAATTTTGAATTTATACCATATATATAGTATTAGAAAAATATTATATATGTCTGAGTTTTAGGTCATTACTCGAACGAGTTTTGCCCGAGTTTCCAAGTTGACTCTACTCGGCAAGTTTCCGAGTCGAGTCGAGTCGAGTTTTCGGGTTTTAAAACCCTGGCTCAAACAGTGTCAACATATTGTCAAACTTCTCGTTGAGAAATTTCCTAAACCTTAGAAATAAAAGATCCTATTGTTCCAACAAGTGACTCATTCCAGTTATCTTATTAAACTAGTACAGATTTCACAAATCCACTTTGCATGTGAATATCTAGCCGCACCAAATGTGATTCAATTCCATGCAGAACATAATTCATTACAAGCATGTGTGAAAGCTGTCTAAACAAAAATATTTTATTGATAGCCGCACAAATGATCAAAAAAGGGAGGGAAGGAGGTATGCTTCGACGGACTACACACTCCCGGAGGAGTGGGGGACCAATGCACTACTTTAGGCTTTGTTCACTGCAGTAACTCATACAAAAGCCCAGAGTTCATAGCCTGATCTTAATAGCTGAAAACAAAATTAAGCATATTATGGGTACCCTCCATTAAAAATACTCTCAAATTTAAATTCCAAAAGAATCATGTGGATATATTTCTAGGTATGAGGCGTATGAATATGAGTATGGGAGTGTACAACCTTATGTGGCAGTGTCAATGAAAATTGTGCTCTCAGGAACATAGCTCTGTACAGCCAGAGAGCCAATATCCATATGGATATGTTTCTAGGTATGAGTCACATCATATGGGTATAGAGGCGTACAACCCATAGTTTAAAAAATCAGCGAGTCACTCAAGTAACTCGGCCGAGTTGAGTCGACTCGGCTGAATTTCGAGTCGAGTCGCCTCGGCTGAATTTCGAGTCGAGTCGCCTCAAAACTCAAATAAGACACTATTTGCCGAGTTACTAGGGTGACTCGATCAAGTCGAACCGAGTTTTTAGACTCGCCATAGTAGGTCGAGTCACAGAAGGGTATTTTTATCATTTTTTTAAACCTCAACTTGAACGTCACACTGTTTTTGCATCATATTTTTTTGGGTCTATAAAGACAACCTACTATGGGTTCAGTTAAACCTAGTTTTTAGGTTTAAGGCTGTAAAACCAGCGTACCTTGAGATTTTTTAACTCACGTTTTTCAAGTTATTACACAGTTGTTAAAAGCGTCGCCTTAGGCACCTCAGGCGATCACCTAGGCAACTAGGTGCTTTGCTGGGCTCAAGCGACTGGCCGCCTAGGTTATCATTATTAAAAATTTGATATACGTAATACTATTATTATTTTAAGGATATAAATTTATTTTATTTGAATATGGTAGTTTGATAAACAAAAAGGCATGCTACCGTATAATATGTTAAAGTTTGTATATCCAACAAAAAAAAAGTTCGTAGATAAAAGAAAGAATAGATAAATGGTGTCAAGTATGTTTTTCTCATGTTAACTGGTCATATCTCTCACTCAATGGGTGGACTATTTGATCTTTCTCCTTCCTCTGTTTGTGGGTGGACCATATGACCCTCATCTATTTTTTGCATGGTTGTTAAAGGCGTCCCCTAGGCGACCAGACATACATCTGGACTCAAGCGGCCTAAAAACAGAAAAAGACATTAAATGTCCCAAATTCCTTTTAGGACCCCCAAAACTCTCATAAACTCATATTTAAAGTTTTTTGTCATAAGTTAAACAAGTGGAGACCCCATAATTATATATCATACTTATTGTTGTAAATATTGACCGAATATTGTAGAACTTAATTATACGATATTTCTTTTATAGGATCTTTCCTTTTTTCTTCTTGTAAGTTGTATTATATATACTGACCTCCTAGAGAGAAGAATACACAACTTTGCTTTCTCTAAAATACCTTCGACATATTATCAGAGCAGGCTCGCAATATTCTCCAGCAAGCTATCTTTGGAAACAACTTCTCCTATATTAGATTGGAAATATTCTCCAGCAAGCTATCTTTGGAAATAACTTCTTCAGCAAGCCATCGTATATTGGTTTGGAAACCAATCCAATCTCTGGTAATTACAAAAAGCCCACCAAAGTCTCTAGAAATTACATTTTGCCCCCGGAATTTCTAGAATTTACATTCCCCCCCCAAAATTTTCTGAAATTACATTTTGCCCCTCAAGTTTTTGGAATTTAAAATTTTGCCCCCAGATTTTCTAAAATTACCGTTTGCCCCCCCAGAATTTCTGAAATTACAGTTTGCCCTTTAAAGTTTCTAAAAATTACAATTTTACCCTTTCTTTATCATGGGTGATAAATTGGACACCCAGGCTACACTAGAGGGGAGAATTCTGATTCTGTTCCTGGTGATCAAATTCTTCTTTCCAAGACAGAGTATGATTCTATTTTTCAGTACGTCATTGCCTCTTCTACTTCCACAGCCAATTTGGTCTCGTCAGGTAACACATGTCTCTTTTCCTCTTCCAATTCACCTTGGATTCTTGATTCTGGAGCTTCTGACCATATGACAGGTAACTTATCTCTTCTTTCGAATGTATTCTGTCCTTCTTCTCCTTCTTTTGTCACTATTGCTAATGGGAGTAAAACTCGTGTTCAAATGATTGGTACTTTTTGCTCTTCTGGTCTCACTTTTTCATCTATTTTTATACTTGCCTCAGTTCCCTTTTAACTTGTTGTCCATTCACAAACTTACTATGTTCTGTGATATTCTATCATTCTTATTGTGAATTTTGAGGATCTAAAAATGAAGAGGGCGATTAGTGGGGGATATGAGAAGAATGGGCTCTACTACTTTCAGTCATCTATCCCGTCTGTTTCTTCTACTCTTCATTCCGCTGTGTCTCCTTATCAGTGGCACTATCGGCTTGGACACCCATCTTCCGCCAATCTTCGGCACTTAGTTTCTTTTTTACCTCATTTTTCTAATTTTACTTGTGAAACTTGTGAACTTAGTAAGCATCGTAGAGTTTCTTTTCCTCTCCGTACTGATACACCTTGTTCACAACCTTTTGCACTCGTTCATTCTGATATTTGGGAACCATCTCGGACCACTGGTTTATGTGGTGCCTGATATTTTGTTACTTTTATTGATGATTATTCTCGTTTGACTTGGGTGTATGTGCTTAAGGATCGTTCTCAATTTTTTAATGTTTTTCAAACCTTTTATGCTGAAATTTCTAACCAATTCAATACAAAATTGTTAGTCTTTCGCACTGACAAATGCTCCAGAATAAAAAGGTAGTTATTTTAAGCAATTTCTCAAATCTCAAGGCATCATACATCAAAGTTCAAACATCTTGTGTTACTACCCCACAACAAAAAGGGATTGCCAAATGAAAAAATGGTCTCATTCTTGCTATAGGTTGTGCCTTTATCATCCAGGTTCATGTTCCAAGAATTTTTTAGGGGACTGGTGTTCTTATAGCCACTATCTTTTGAATAGAATTCCCTCTCGAGTTCTACAAGGTAAATCTCCCTTTCAAATAATGTTTTCTGATAAAAACCCTTTTTTCTTTCCCCAAAGATTTTTGGATGTGTTTTCTTTGTTCGTAACTTGCATCCTCGTCGTGACAAATTTGATCATCGTGCTCATAAATGCATCTTTCTTGGTTATTCACGCACACAAAAGGGTGTAGGTGCTATAGTCCTATCTTTCGTAAGCATTTTGTGAGTGCTGATGTGACCTTCTTTGAGACTTTTCCCTATTACTCTCTTGGGGGTAATCCATTACAGAAACCTCTGTTATCTGATCTTGTTCTGCCTACTAGTATTCCTGGTCATCCCTCTATTTCGTAGGTATATGTTCGTCATTCCCAAGCTGCAATTCCGATCACTCTTCCTCCTAATACTTCTCTACCGCTCACACCATCTCCTTCAACGTCTGCAGATCCACCTCCTCCTTCTGCATTGGATCTTGATCTACCTATTGCAGTTCGTAAAGGTACTCGTACTTACACTACTCATCATATTTCTAATTTTATATCTTATAATCATTTATCATCTTCCTTTCAAGTTTTTTCTATGTCTCTGTGATCTCTTGTTGTTCCGAAGTCATATAGGGAAACTCTTTCCCACCCGGATTAGCGGACTGCTATGGAAGAAGAGATGTGTGCCTTGGCATTGAATCATACTTGGGATCTTGTTCCTAAGCCTGCCGAAGCTCAGAATGTTGGGTGTCGTTGGGTCAAACAAAACCCCGATGGAACCATTGATCGATTGAAGGCCCGTCTTGTAGCCAAGGGATTTACTCAGACTTATGGCATTGATTACACCGAGACTCTCTAGTGGCCAAGTTGAATTTTGTTCATGTTATCATCTTCCTTACTACGAATCTGGATTGGCCTCTTCATCAGCTCGATGTCAAAAATGTATTTCTACATGGTGATCTTGCTAAGACTGTGTATATGGCTCAACCACCTGGGTATGAGTCAAGGGGGGAGTGTGCTTGTCATCTTCAGAAATCTATCTATGGACTCAAACAATCTCCCCGAGCTTGGTTTGGAAAATTCAGTAAGCCAATGGGCACTCATAGCATGACTCGAAGCCACGCTGATCACTCAATGTTCTTTAAGAAGACGAAAAATGGTATTTTAATTCTAGTTGTCTATGTGGATGATATTGTCATCACTGACAATGACAGGGAAGGTATCCAGATCTTAATTCGTCATCTTGGTTCCAGTTTTCTCACCAGTGTAGTCAAGGCGTCGCCTAGGCGATTTTGGGCCTGCGTCGCCTAGGCGCCCCTCTAGGCGGGCGATCCTAGTTAAAAAAAAAAAAAAAATTTGCTTTAAAAAAATCCAAAATTTCCCAATAAATAAATAAATAATATAAAAACATATAATGAAGTAGTAATAAGATTTTACATGGACAATGACACGAATTTGGGTATTTTGCCTAGATTTTGAAATGTTTAATACTCCACTATGTTAACATGTCTTTGGTTATGTGATGAATGATTGTAATAGACTTTTTATTTTATGTTTTTGTGGAATGTGGGTGTAGAGTTTTGGTCTTTTGGATGTTATATATATACGTGATATATATATAATTATATATATATTTATATTAAATTTATCGCCTAGGCCACGTCTAGGCGTCGCCTAGGCAACGCCTTGCCTAGCCAGGGCCAATCGCCTAGGCATCGCCTAGACGCCTTGACTACACTGTTTCTCACTAAAGATCTGGGTAAGCTTCGTTATTTCCTTGGTATTGAGGTCGCAAGATCTAAAGCAGGCATCAGTTTATCTCAAAAGAAGTTCACTCTTGATATTCTGAAAGATACAAGTTATCTTGGCTCTAAACCTGCAGCTACTCCTATGGATATCAATCTGAAATTGATGTCAGATGAGGGTGAAATGGTTGATGATCCAGAGATGTATCGGAGACTCGTGGGTAAACTCATTTGCCTAACTATTACTCGGCCTGAGATTTCATATGCAGTTAATGTTGTGAGTCAGTTTATGACCAGTCCTAGAGCACCTCACATGGATACAATCATACGCATCTTGAAGTATCTCAAGAATACTCCAGGACGTGGCCTTCTTAATCATTCATCTTCGACTTGAGGGATATGCTGATGCTGATTGGGCAGGATCACCTATAGATCGCAAATCTACTACTGGCTATTGTACCTTTGTAGGAGGTAATCTCGTAACTTGGAAAAGTAAAAAGCAGTCAGTTGTAGCTCGCTCTAGTACTGAGGCAAAATATCGAGCCATGACTCAAACCACTTGCGAGCTAACTTGGTTAAGAACTCTTCTACAAAGAGTTTGGGATTCCAATAGATGGACCAACACCTTTCTATTGTGACTATCAATCAGCTATTCATATTGCCAACAATCCAGTCTTCCATGAACAAACCAAGCATATTGAAGTTGATTGTCATTTCGTTCGGTCTAAAGTAGAGTCCAAAGACATTACAACTACTTTTGTTCTTTCTGATAGTCAACTTGTAGATATCTTCACCAAAGCTCTACCAAAGACTGTCATCGACTCAATTTGTAGCAAGCTGAGAGTTATAGATATATACTCTCCAGCTTGAAGGGGAGTGTTGTAAATATTGACCAAATATTGTAAAACTTAATTATAGGATCTTTCTTTTTTCTTGTTATATGTTTATTCATTACTTTTCTTGAATATAATCGAGAATGAAGAAAAAAGAAAAGAGAGTAAGAGGTATGGCATCTCCCTCTCCCCTGTTCGACATCACATTGACTTTTAGGCTATTTTTCTATTTTTTATTCAGTCCTGTACTCTCCCTCCACTCCTCTCCCCTCTTTCCTCTCCCTCCCTCTCTCTAATGTTTGGTTGTCACTGTAGACTATTTTTTCTTTTTCTTTTTTATCCATCACAATCCCTCTCCCATTTTTGAAAATTATTACTTTGTTTTCTTGTTTCGTTTTTTTATTCTCAACACTTAAAATCCCCCTTTATTATTCCTAGAATTGTCTCCAATGATGGTTTTATGACTTTATCAAAGTGTTTTGCCCAATATTTTGAAAACTAGACAGGTTGGTTGAATCGGTAAAATTGGGAACCAGCCAGTCAATTGGTCCCCAAAACCACCAAAACAAGACTTTTAAAAATTGGCCTTAAAATTGGGAATCAGAAGACCCAATCGGTTCAATCGGAAGAACCGATGATAAAACATGGAAAAATCTAAAGACTGACAAAAAAGAAAGAAAAAATATATTTTAATAATAAAAGGACACAGTAGAACGGGAACCGGTCTCCCAGCCGGTTCACGAGACAGCACATGAGCCAGCACACGAGCTGGCTCGGCTTATTGACAACCCTAGTACAGCCTCATGTGCTAGTGCTGGTTGCAGTTGTGCCTCAAAACCCACATTATCCATCAATAGGCGTGTTGCTATATTTTGGACCAGATGACTACCAGCGTAATGTACTTGAGTATACATTAATGTACCATAATGTGATGAGTTAGGCACAGTATTGTATATATGTGGATAATCAGTATTATCGACAGCCTAGTCAGGATAGAGATTACTTCGAGCCTCTGCATAACTCCTTTTGGTTTAGATTGTATTTCTTGGGGTGGGTTGGATTACATTATGTATGTTTGTATTGTTTTGAATCTTATGAATTACAAATTTATGATGAATATGAATCAATCATACATTGTCGTCAACGCACATCTTTACCCCATTTCCATTGGATCTCTTATGTACATGGTTGTTTTTTAGAATATTTTTATTCCCAAATATGTATTATCACCTATTTTAACATTTCCTAAAATTTCACCGCAAAAATTCCATGTTTTGTCACATTTTTTCAAAAATCTCCATAAACGATATATCTTTATCGCACCCGTGCGACATGTCGTGTGATATCGACATTTAGAACCTTGGTTGTCTCAACAAATGTATTACCCAAATGCCAATGCCACTAAATTTAGGAAGAAATTTCTTTTAAAAAAATGAACAAAGAAAAATGAAATAAAGGAAGGACAAAGAGAGAGAGAGAGAGAGAGAGTAGGATAATCTCTTCTTTCAGATTCTAACTATGAGCCAATAAATATTCCAAGTTTTCAATTACTAACATATTATTTCTAGACAAGTGAAAGCATTGCTTTTATAAACAAGGATGGTACGTGAATCCATAGAAATCTTACAAAGAATTTAGATTGTTAATTACCTTCCGAGATTTGGGAGGAACCTTGGATTAAGAAGAAGAGTAAGAGAAGACGATAATCTCAATAAATTATGTATTTTTATTCAGGGGGGTGCCCAAGGCTCTTATGGACTTATGGGCTTACAAGTACTCATTGAGGTCTTTATTGGTGGAGTGACCCATAGGGTAAATTGCATTTGGATCGACCCATAAGGTCAGTGGCTTCTGGAGCGACCCGTAGAGTCTGTGCTTCTAAATCGACCCATTAAGGTCAGTTGCATCTGGGGCGACCAATGGGGTTGTTTGCTTCTGGGGCGACCCATTGGGTTTGTTGCATCTGGGGCAACCCATAGGTTTGCATCTAGAGCGACCCATGGGCCTTTTGCATCTGGATATATCCTGCAAAAAATTGGGTAACACCTCCCCCCTTTTAAAAGGGGGAGTTCCCATAGCTAACTTGGACTATGGACCCTCATCAGTCGGCCCTTGGGTTAGCCAATGTGGTGTCTCCTTGTATATTGACAGAGGATTGGGTTTGGCCTTTCAGCTAGTCCCATCAGTGAACCCGGTAGGGTCTGCTGATTTAGACTCCCTTTTTCAGGGTGCCTGTGACATAGGTCTACCTTTTGGGCTAACTTGTCATAGAGTGGCGGAGCCACCCTGCTTGGTGTGCACCTAATTGGGTTCACTCTTTTGACCCCCTTAGTTGATGGGGGTAAAGATGATGCCTTAATTTTTTTTTTATCAAGGCATGCCCATACCAAAGCCCAACTCGAAGCCTAGGCCCATGTAAAGTCCATCCTAAAGTATAGTCCCACTGTGTTCGGGTCTAGCCCATATAATTAGTCCCTCATCGAGATTCCAAATATGTGTGGTCTAGCCAATTGGCCGGTCCATTACATGATGTAGCCCAAATGTCGGTCCACTATTATTGGGAGTGTTGTCATGTGATTTGAGAAGGATGGCTGGAAGGCTGTGAAAGAGAACCCATTGCGATGGGTTCCCTCTTGTTGATAGAGTGAGATTTGTCCCTGTCGTGGGCAGCAATACCCTCTCTGGGGATCCGACCACTAGACCGGTTCCAAATATCAGGGGACCGCCGCCAGCCCCAACCCATGTGTGAGGTTGTATGCGAGATAGGGTAGCCTTTTTGATGGAGCACCATATCTTTTGTAGATCATCACATATCTCTCTCATGTTGGTTTCCATCATTGAAAACCAAGAACATGAGATGTCGTCCCTATTTGGGAAGAACCGAGTGCTCCTTTATATTTGGAGCTCCTCTTTATCTCTTCTCCCTTGCTTTAAAATGCAGCTAGTCCTCGCACCCCCTGATGTTTGGTGTTTTCTGCTCTCTTATAATTTGCCGCTATTGGACTGCACAGAGAAAGAGAACAGAGAACAGAGAGAAACTATTTATTTTGGGTTTCTTCTCCTTTGTCCTTCCAAACTATCTGCATTGGCACCATCCCTTGGAATGTACTGCAAGAATAAAGAGAGACCATAGGGCTCTTTGTCACCTCCCATTATGGAATATCCGAGGGGTCCCAATTCCTTCTTCTTTTTCTTCGTCTACGCTTCTCTTGATATGCTGCTATTTCCTCTCTTTTTTAGATGAGAGAATAATGTCGGAGGATGGAGGAAGGTGAATGGGGGCCACCTGTTTAGAGAAGCCAAGAGCTCCTCATTGGAGTGCCTCTCCTTCGTTTGCCCTTGTTTTCTGATCTGCAGTCCCTCCTTCTGTTATCCCCAAACCGAGAAAGAGAATCGAGAGACAGAGGCTCTCGGTAGCCTGCTGTTATAGGCAAGCCAAGAGCCCCAACTCCTTTTTTTTTTTCCTTTGGCCTGACCTGACTGCTCTCCCTTTTTTTGTTCACGTTCTCCTCCATTTGAGAGAACCGAGCCTTCCTCTTCTTTTTTTCTTTGTTGTTTATTGTATATGAGGGAAGAGGAAACATGAGAGAGTGCATAGAAGGGATGAGAGGGTAAGGGATATGGGGTTACGTGGGTGACTATGAGAGAAACGTGTGGAAATGGAGATGAGAGAATCAAGGGAATGATGAGAGAATAGAGAGAAAATGGGAGAGAGATTGGTTCTTTATGAGAGACCTCATTGAAACGTGAGAGTAAGTGGGAGGGAATTGTGGAGTGGTTACTGGTTAGGAAGAGGGTAAGGGATGGTGAGGTGTGGGTGGTTGGTTGGTGTGAGTGAGAAGAGAGAGGAAATGGTGGTGGGGTGATTCGATACACCCCTAGCCCCAACTCTGTATTCTTGCAGTACATTACAAGGGATGGCTCCAATGTAGACGGTTTGGGAGGACAGAGGAGAAGAGACCAAAAATAAATAGTCTCTCTCTGTTATATCTCCTCTTTCTCTGTGTAGTCCAATGGCGGCGGATTATAAGGGAGCAGAAAACGCCAAGCATTAGGGGGTTTTGAGAACCTAACTGCGCATGCTAAAGTAAGTGAGGAGAGAAAAAGAGGAACTCCAAAAATAAAGGAGCTCTCAATTTTGAAGGGAATCCAGATAAAAAAATATGCGGAATACTGGATCCCGAAAATCTTTACACCAAAGAAAACAATTAATATTAACTACTTGATAGATGATTACCTCGGTGAATGATGTTCACTGGTGAAGCACAAAAACGATGAAACTTCAGAACTCTTTGTAGTGATTTCTCGAAGAAATACTCGAAGCTCGTCCTCGCTCTTTGCTATCTCTGCGAAGCTTTAGAATCTTTCCTTGGCTTTTGAAGAACAAAGAGATGAAAGAGATTATGGAGTAGACTTTCTATCTCACAAAAACCTTAGGGTTCAAAACCTAGCCTTCGAAAATTCCTTGGCCTCTCCCTAGAAGCTCACGAAATCCCTTGAGGATCTTCTCCTCTAGCTCACAAAAATTTGATTTTAATAATAATGAATCTCTTGGAGCCCCACGGTTTGGGCTTGGAGTATTTATAGATCTGGATCTTATCCACATCTTGATCATTATTCATATCATTATCTAATAATGATAGTTATCCCTAAGAGTTTCTAAATAATGATAACTCTTATCATTAATTAAACTCCTAATTTATCTATAAGAAGTTAGTTATAACAAACCTTCTAATTTAGGATTCATTTTCCTAAAAGGACTCCTTAATTAATAGGATATAACTAACTCCCTAGATTATAGGGAATCTAATCAAATTAGAAACACCACAAGAGGGGGGGCCGGGGGGGCGTGAGCAAGGAGGGCATGAGGGAGAGAGGGGCTTTAGCTACTTTGTAGGGATAAGGTTCATCCTTATCTCTTTTGTTTCTTCTTTTCCAAGTAAGGTATCTAATCTCATGAGATAAAGATTAATTAATTAATAATTATCTACTAACCAAAATCTCTTATTAATAGGGAAGATAAAGTGGGCGCCCACCTAGGGATTCTATCCCATGGGCTTGGGCCCACTAATAAGGTCCATTTTATATGGGCTTTTATGAAAATGAGTCCAACCCATATTCCTTTATTTTTGATTAATTACATAATCATTATTATTACCCTTTAATTTAGATTAACATTTAATCTAAAATCATAGATTAACATTTAATTTATTTAATGTAGATTAACATTTAATCCATTTAATATAGATTAACATTTAATCTATTATTTTGAGTTTGTATTTCTGTATGACCATCTCCACAGATTGCTCTGGGACATTCTAACCCTGGCTTACCCGATGTTATCCCATTTACCCTTTAATAGGAATGACACCAGAATTGCAAGTGACGTGAGATATCCATGTTGCAATTGAATCTCAGTGTAAGAACATAAACCAATAAAGGATCCCGTCACATGAATTTTTCCATTCGATTGATCCCTGAATAACATTATCCTTAATAGGTCTTCGAGATTAATATACTATCTAACTCATAGCCTATTGTACATCATCCGGGTTTCTAAAACTTTTGATTAAGTCATGAGAAACTATTTCTCATGTTAAACATTTTGAGAAAAACTTTTATTAAGTATAATATATTTTATTAAAAAATATATTTGAACCTAATTTGATTTCAAAATCACATGCACAGGCTTTAAGCTTAATCGACTATCTTACCCGGAACTTGGATAATCTCTCAATTTAATGAACATGGATTTCTTGTTTGAAATTCATCATGACTCAAACAGCTTTTTGAATATCCAACTGTCACCGTATCATAGTCCCTCAGGTAGTGGGTACTTAGGTGTAATCAAAACAATCAAATCACTACTCAGTTGTAAATGAACTCATCAAATCTAAGGATCATCAAAACTGTTCAATGTGAATAAGAGACCAACTATTTGATAGTATGTTTATGCAAGAGGCCTCTCATTGCATGCAATCAGTCAGTGTACATTTAAGCACTCATATGCTGATATATAGTCTCTACTATAATAATTTGAGATAAAACTACATCTCAACCATTAAGAACATCTTAGCATTGTGGCAGCCATATAAGTGAAGTGCTCAGCTTCACCCATAGTTGTGACTCTATAAGGTATAAGGAACTGAAAAGTTATATCTGTCTGCGATAGTCCAATCACATAGCTTTCCTACAATATATCGTAGGGACCTTTTTTAATATCTCATATCGTATAGATCATCTCAGGATCTTGATCAATTACCCATAATGAATTCACAATAGATAAAGAAGATGTCTTTATTAATCTAATCAATCAATAAGAATCTCACAATCTAAATGACTTTTCAGGCCATAATGTCCAACAATCTCCCACTTGCCCTAAAAGTCACAGTGACATAGATTTCAATCTCATAATACTATCTAAGTGTGTTACAAATACTTTATATGATAAAGATTTAGTCATCGGGTCAGCAACATTAAATTGAGACCTAATCTTTGTAACAAAGATGTCTTGCCTTTCAATAATCTCACGAATGAAATGATACTTCCTATCCACAAAAATCTTTAGTTTGAAAAAGTAAGCACATAATCCCTAGTCCTTTTTAGGTACTTCATGATGTGCTTTACAGCAGTCCAATGATTGACTCCTGGATTGCTTTGGAACCGGCTAACAACTCCCACTGCATGACAAATGTCCGATCTAGTACATAGCATGGCATACATGAGACTCCCAACAGCAGAAGCATATGGGCACCTCTTCATCTGCTCGATCTCATCAATTGATGAACGAGTCATCTTTTTAGACAAAGTAACACCATATCTAAAAGGAATGAGAGTTGTCTTACAATCACTCATTATGTACCTTGACAAAATCTTGTCTATGTAGGAAGTTTGGCTCAATCCCAACATCCATCTCTCAGAATCTTTATTCCGAGAACATAGGATACCTCTCCCAAATCTTTCATTGAGAAATGTTGAGAAAGTCAGATCTTGACTGATGACAACATCCCTACGTCATTCCCAATGAGTAGGATGTTATCTACATAGAGAATAAGGTATACTACCGCTCTCCCACTATCCTTCTTGTAAATACAAGATTATTCTAAATTCTTTTGGAATCCAAATTCTTTAATCGAAAGATCAAATCTTTGGTTCCAGCTTCTAGAAATTTGTTTCAAACCATATATTGACTTGTTAAGCTTGCATACCATGTTCTCCTGGTTAGGAGCAATGAAGCCCTCAGGTTGCTTCATATAGATGTCTTCCTAAGTGAAGCCCTCAGGTTCCTAAGTGAGCGCCCACTTAGCTACAGCTATAGCTAGCAATATCCGGATGGATTTTATCATAGCTACTGGTGAAAAGGTATCCTCATAATCAACTCCTTGAATTTGAGTGTAACCTTTTGCAACAAGTCTTGCTTTATAGGTCTCCACGTTTCCATCGGAACCCTTCTTCTTTTTGTAAATCCATTTGCATCCAATGGCCTTATACCATCTGGTGGATCTACTAAAGTCCAGACGTCGTTGTCATACATGGAATCTATTTCAGCATTCATGGCTTTATTCCATTGAGATGCTTCTACATCTAATGTAGCTTCCTGATAAGTATTAGGATCTGTATCCTCATCATCAGGGGTAACTAAATAAACCTCACTATTGTAATACTTAAGTCTATCTGGTGGTCTTGAAACTCTTTCAGACCTTCTCAGTGGAATAGAATTAGAAGAGTCTATAGTGGAAGAATTAAGTTCATTTGGAATACTGGTTGTGTTGTCTTTCATCTCATGAAATTCAACTTATTTAAGAAGATCTATTTCTTCCTCCAAGAATGTGGCATGATTCCTAACAACAATTGTTTGGTCTGCCTTGGAGTAGAAATAGAAACCCTTAGTTTCCTTTGGATAACCTACAAAATTCCATTTTTCTGTTCTAGATTCCAACTTGGTGGGTTCGAGCTTGCGAACATGCGCAGAACAACCCTATACCCTTAGATGTTGTAAACTAGGTATTCGCACAATCCACAATTCATAGGATGTAACCGGTATTGATTTAGAAGGAACCCAGTTCAGAATGTAAATGGTTGTTTGTAAAGCATACCCCCAAAGATAGGAAGGTTTATCGGCATGGCTCATCATAAATCGAATCATATCTAATAAGGTCTGATTTCTTCTTTCAGAAACACCATTTTGTTGAGGTGAGGTAGGACTTGACCATTGTGAGATAATCTCATTATCTTTTAAGTAATCCATAAAATCGTTTGTAAGGAATTCACCACCTCGATCTAATCGAAGTGTCTTAATGGATTTGTTTGTTTGATTCTCAACTTCTAATCTGAATTTTTTTAACTTTTCAAAAGTATCAGATTTGTGTTGCATCAAATAGACATATCCATATATAGAATAGTCAACGGTAAATGTAACAAAATACCGCTATTGCCCTCGTGCAACAATATTAAATGGACCACGTACATCACTATGTATGAGTTTCAACTTCTCTTCAGCTCTTCCTACCTTTTTAGGGTAAGGCTTCTTGGTCATCTTCCCTTCGAGACATGACTCGCAAGTAGGGAATGGTTCTACCTTGAGAAATTCAAGGGGACAATCTTGTACCAACCTCTTGATTCTATCAAGATTAATGTGATCAAGTCTCTTATGCCAAAAATAAGTTGACTCTGTACAATGTCTCTTCATTCCAGACATTTTAGATGATGCATTGTCACTTTGCAGACTTTCATTATTTACCAAAAGAAATATTAAATAGAGACCGTTAATAAGATTACTAGTAATTAAGACCGTTCCATCTTTCTTAATCTCAACTATTGAATTAAAAATGATAGAATATCCACAATGTAAAAGTCTTGAAACTGAATTCAAATTCCTGTGTGCACTAGGCACATAAAAACAATCATCTAAAATTAAAGTCTTTCCTTGAAATAAATAAAGAGTAAATACGCCTATTGACTTGACTGCAACATTTGCACCCGAGCCAACTCTAAGTTTTTGCTCTTGTCTAGTCGGTTTTCTGGTTTCCCTGAATCCCTACAAACAATTGCAAACATGTACAGTGGATCCAGAATCCACACACCATGAATTAGGGGGACAATCCAGAAAATTAGACTCAACAATAATTAGTACTTCAAAGCATCTCATACCTTGAGTACCGGTGCCACCTTTCTTAAGAGTTGCGAGGTAAGTCCTACAGTTCCTCTTCCAGTGACCTATTTTGCCACAGTGGAAAAATTTTCCCTTGCCTTTGTTATCCTTGTCAGCATCTCCTGAAGAACCTTTGGCAACTTTTGCCTTACCCCTGTAGCCTTTAAACTTCCCTTTAGCCTTGTTCCTCTTCCTTTTCTTTTCAGACACTAACAAAGGTATAGGTCTTTCGACAAACAGAATCTCACCATCAACATCCTTTCTGATATGATCTTCCACAACCAATAGTGAGTCTAATAACCCACCAAGAGTCATCGCATACTTATTTATAATGTAATTCACTACAAACAAGTTGAATGACCGAGGGAGTGACTGTAGAATTGTATTGATTTTGGTAATATGATCCATCTCTCCATCATACATCTCCAATTCTTTTATATAATTCATCATCTTCATGACGTGTTCTCTGACTGGAGTTCCGTCTCTCATCTTGGTGGTAAGAAGAGATCTTAATGTTGTCTGTTTAGCAGACTTATTCTTTACACCAAACATCTCATGAAGATGTTTTAAAATGTCAAAAGTATTATCCATATCCATATGATGATTATACAAAATATTGGATAAGGATGATAACACCCAATCTTTTGCTTTCTGATTGGAACGATTCTATAAATCAGTTTCGGCCAACAGATCAACAGATCAGGTGATGAATCCGGAAGAACTATAGGTTTAGGAGTTGTAAGACATAGATCAAGTTTTTCAGCAGAGAGTACCAAGTATATTCTAAATTCTCAGTCAACATAATTAGTTCCAACTAACTTCTCATCATGTAGAATGTCAGTTAGAGGGTGAAGACCTGTCATGATCTAATCAAATGACAAAGTAAAGATAGTATTAGGAATTTATTGAATTCATTTAATACTATTAGATTATGGGTCCGTTTCTAATATGTATTGCCAATCTTGGAAGAATTAATTGGCATCGAATACCTAGTGACTAGCTTAATGTAATCCTGCCTTTGGGCGCAATATCACATCGCCTTGAATAGGCAGATAAAATTTATCTTCTCCACTTTCACAGATCTTATCATGTGAATCTTGAAGCATTCGATCTACTGTCTGATCTATAAGGGATGTTATACTCACGCTTTGACGTTATTATATGACATCTCTTATTCATGTGCCCACCTACCATGAACCTAATAAACACCTAGCAAAAGCTCACGCTTTGGCATCATGGCGCTATTTGCTTATAAAGTTTTCACCACGTTTTCACATAGGTGAGAGGGATTGGACTTGACTTTGGCCTGTCAGCTTACTCACACTCCCCACTATAAGATCACATAGTGTATGGTAGAAGATCATAATACTTAGAGACTTATCCCCAGTCTTATATACACATGATATATATATGTTGGGCAATTATTTAACATGAATAAACAGCAGTTAATATCATCACATGATAAACTAAACAAGAATAATCCTTATATGAGATTAGTTGTTATGGGTCAATAAAAAATAAAATGCATGGATGCAAGAGAATGAAGTAAGAATAAAGGTAACTTGCAAATAGCTTCGCGATCTCTTCCTTTATCACCTATTCGAGATCCTTATCGCAGTATCCTCCTTACAGCATCCCAGCAAATGCATGATACAGAAATCAAATGGCATTAGGGAAACCAGATTTCCATTCGCCCTTTATAAGGGAAACCGAATGAATCTGCCCTTTACAAATTTGCCAAAATCCTACTACATATTTTCCTCTAATATGAATGCATGATAAACAATTTATCACAGAACATAAAATTGACCCATAACTATAATCTCATATAATTAAATGCAACATGGTGATGGAGTATTTTTTCCAATATTTTAAAAGATTAAAAAATTGATAGCAATTATCAATTGGCTCGATAAATCTATATTTCATATAAATCAAACTGGTAAATGATAAAACCATTATATTTTCCTCTAAACAATTTTAATAATAAAAATTATTTTAAAATTCATATAGGATTTTCTTAAATCTCTATGATCTTTTATTCTTTTCTTGAATGCAAGATCATTTCATAAAGATTGGTTCTGATATTATTTAAGATTGAATATGATATTATTCAAGATCAAAAATAAAAAAAACAAAGAGAAGGGAAAATCCAAAACAAGATCTCATCACAATATAGGGTTTTAAAACTTTTCGAATAAAATCTATCTAATAGAAAAGCAAACATCAATGATCAAATCATTTAAAAGGTTATAATAATAAAATTATTTGTTTCGAAATTAATTAAAACACTTATAAAGCTAGTTTTTAAAAATTATTTAATTATTATTATTATAAAATCTCATTCAATAAATAATTATTTATTTATTCATCTCATGAACAAATAACAGAAAAACTACGAGCTTAAATAAAGAAATAAAATTCATCTCATGAATTCTTTCACTTATTTAATTATCCATTAAAAAATGAAAAATTCACTCCTTAACCATGAGCTCTGATACCACTTTAAGGAAATCCAGATAAAAAAATATGTGGAATACTGGATCCCGAAGATCTTTACACCATAGAAAAAACAATTAATATTACTATTTGATAGATGATTACCTCGGTGAACGATGTTCACTGGTGAAGCACAAAAACGATGAAACTTCAGAACTCTTTGTAGTGATTTCTCGAAGAAATACTCGAAGCTCGATCCTCGCTCTTTGCTATCTCTGCGAAGCTTTCGAATCTTTCCTTGGCTTTTGAAGAACAAAGAGATGAAAGAGATTATGGAGTAGACTTTCTATCTCACAAAAACCTTAGGATTCAAAACCTAGCCTTCGAAAATCCCTTGGCCTCTCCTTAGAAGCTCAAAAAATCCCTTGAGGATCTTCTCCTCTAGCTCACAAAAATTTGATTTGAATATTAATGAATCTCTTGGAGCCCCACGGTTTGGGCTTGGAGTATTTATAGATGTGGATCTTATCCACATCTTGATCATTAATTAAACTCCTAGTTTATCTATAAGAAGTTAGTTATAACAAACCTTCTAATTTAGGATTCATTTTCCTAAAAGGACTCCTTAATTAATGGGATATAACTAACTCCCTAGATTATAGGGAATCTAATCAAATTAGAAACACCACAAGAGGGGGCGCGGGGGGCGTGAGCAAGGAGGGCATGAGGGAGAGAGGGGCTTTAGCTACTTTGTAGGGATAAGGTTCATCCTTATCTTTTTTATTTCTTCTTTTCCAAGTAAGGTATCTAATCTCATTAGATAAGGATTAATTAATTAATAATTATCTACTAACCAAAATCCCTTATTAATAGGGAAGATAAAGTGGGCGCTCACTTAGGGATTCTATCCCATGGGCTTGGGCCCACCAATAAGGTCCATTTTATATGGGCTTTTATGAAAATGGGTCCAACCCATATTCCCTTATTTTTGGTTAATTAAATAATCATTATTATTACCCTTTAATTTAGATTAACATTTAATCTAAAATCATAGATTTACATTTAATCTATTTAATGTAGATTAACATTTAATCCAATTAATACAAATTAACATTTAATCTATTATTTCGATCTTGTATTTCTTTATGAGCATCTCCACAGATTGCTCTGGGACATTCTAACCCTGACTTACCCGATGTTATCCCATTGACCCTTTAATTGGAATGATACCAGAATTGCAAGTGACGTGAGATATCCATGTTGCAATTGAATCCCGGTGTAAGAACATAAACCAATAAAGGATCCCGCCACATGAACTTTTCCATTCGATTGATCCTTCCAATAACATCATCCATAATAGGCATTCGAGATTAACATACTAACTCATAACCTATTGTACATCATTCGGGTTTCCAAGACTTTTGATTAAGCCATGAGAAACTATTTCTCATGTTTTTTTTTATCGGTAAAGCAAATATATATATATATCAAAGAAGAAAAAGCTGTTTACAGTGGCGTAAACTAAATAGCGAGCCATACAACAGAAAAAAAAGAAGAACCGCAAAAAGCTAACTGGCTTCCATCACAAGGAGAGCCTCCCTCACATCTTGACCCACTGTACTTGTAGAGCTCCAACACACAATCAATTCCCGCACCCGGGCTTAGATTTGGAGGAGAGAGGAAGAAGAGTTATCAAATACTCGACCGTTCCTCTCCCTCCAAACAGCCCATGACAAAGTACCCGGCAAACAAGTCCAGATAATTTCCTTGGGACCCGCCCACTTCATCAAGCACCATCTCCATACGAAGCTCAGAAAGGAGAAGAGGAAGACCCACTCCACACCCATTCGGGCCAAGAACCAAGCCCAGAGCCCGGAGACCACTGGATAATGCAGGAGCAAATGGTTCACCGTCTCTTCCGCATTCAGACGCAAGTAGCACTGATTAGCTTAACTCCACCCTCACCTCTTCAACTGATCCGTAGTAAGAATTTTATTAAGAGTCGCGGACTAGAGGAAGAAAGATACCTTCATGGGAACCTGGTTAGCCCACAAAGCCATATGAGGAAAAAAACGAGAAGGAGCGGGGTCAAAGGACTGCAAAAGTGATCTCACTGAAAATCGCCCGTTGTTGCTCTGAGACCACACCCTACAATCGCGACTCTGGGATCTGGGGTATGAGGAACTTAGCCGAGCCAAAAGTCTCTGCATATTGTCAACTTCCCAATCATTCAACTCTCGTCGAAATCTAGGACACCATACTTGGGCACTACCCAAACTCTCGACGCACTCAAACATAAACGCCCCTTTATTGATAGCCAGAAGGAAAAGAGACCCAAAATCGTCCTTAAGCCTTGACTGACCACTCCAAACATCGAACCAAAACTGGATATCAACCTCATTACCCAGCTTGAACCTGATGAACGGGTCTAGGGACGAAGCAACCCCCATAATACCTTTCCACAGACCCACCCCGTGGCCTGTGGGGGCCTCTCACTCCCCTCGACACCCAAGAAGAGACAAGTCCATATTTAGCCACTATCACTTTCCTCCAAAGGCTCTCTCTCCTCACCAAACCGCCAAACCGCCAAACCTACTTTCCCAAGAGAGCCTTATTCACGGCACTGAGCAGAGCAAGGTTGAGACCCCCTTCCTTGAGCAGCTTACAGATTTGAGCCCACTCAACTAGGTGGTATTTTCGCTTATCGCCCCACTCTTGCCAAAGGAAATTATGCTAGAGCCGATCAAGAGACAGGGCAATGGATCTAGGAAGAACTAGGGTGGAAAGGAAATAAGTGGAGAGACTTCTAAGAGTACTCTTAATGAGGGTCAGCTTACCACCCTTGGAGAGAAGGGATGACTTCCAACTAGCAAGGCAGACAGAAAATCTATCAATCACCGGGGCCCAAACCGCTTTGGATTTGAACGGGGCTCCTAATGGAGGCCCAAGATACGTGGAGGGGAGAGCCCCTATCTGACACCCTAGACACGAGGCCAAAAGAGCAATATGGGGAATGACTCCAACAGGAATAATTTCACTCTTACGTAAATTGACTCGGAGACCCGACATTGCCTCAAAATATCTCAGAATGCACCTTAGATTGATGAGCTGCGAACAAGATGCCCCACAAAACACTAACATATCATCTGCAAACTGCAAATGCGAAATACTAAGAAATACTAAGTCTCTCCCTCCCCACGAAGAACCCTTCAAGCAACTGCCCGTTCGCACGGACCAACATCCTACTCAAGGCTTCCGATACGATGATGAATAGTGCTGGAGACAAAGGATCTCCCTACTTTAGCCCCTTGGAACAACGAAAGAAACCTTTGGAACTGCCATTAAGGAGGATGGAGAAGGAGGCGGCGAAGACACATGCTTGTATCTACGATCGCCACTTAGACCCGAACCCCATTTTGCCCATCACATAGAGGAGGAACTCCCAGTTGACATTATCATAGGCTTTTTCCATATCAATCTTACAAACCAGACCTGGATTGACAGATTTAAGACGCTCGTCCACACATTCATTAGCAATAAGGATGTCATCTAAGATCTGTCTACCCCTCACAAAGGCGCTTTGATGTGGAGAAATAACGGATCCTAAGACACTACGAACACGCGTAGCCAGCACTTTCACTAGAATTTTATAGGCACTACTGACCAGGCTAATAGGGCGAAAGTCTTTTAGGTCCTAAGCCCCCACCCTCTTCGGGATCAGGGAGACAAATGTATTGTTCATTGCCTTATCGAACGACCCTGAATCGAAAAGCTCCTGAAAGACCGCTAAGAGATCCTCCCCCACCACGTCCCAACACTCCCTATTAAACATTTTGAGAAAAACTTTTATTAAGTATAATATATTTTATTAAAAAATATATTTCAAACTTATTTGATTTCAAAATCACATGCGCAAGCTTTAAGCTTAATCGACTGTCTTACCCGAAACTTAGATAATCTCTTAATTCAATTACCATAGATTTCTTGTTCGAAATTCATCAAGACTCAAATAACTTTCTGATTATCCAACTGTCACTGTGTCATAGTCCCTCAAGTAGAGAGTACTTAGGTGCAATCAAAACAGTCAGATCACTGCTCAGTTATAAATGAACTCATCGGATCTAAGGATCATCAAAACTGTTCAATTTGAATGAGAGGCCAATTATCTGATAGTATGTTTATGCAAGAGGTCTCTCATTGCATGCAATCAGTCAGTGTACATTTAAGCACCCATATGCTGATGTGTAGTCTCCACTACAATAGTTTGAGATAAAACTATATCTCAACCATTGAGAACATCTTAGCATTGTGGCAGTTATATAAGTGAAGTGCCCAGCTTCATCCATAGTTGTGACTCTATAAGGTATAAAGAACTGGAAAGCTATATCTGCCTGTGAAAGTCCAATCACATAGCTTTCCTACAATTTATCCTAGGGACCTTTTTCGATATCTCATATCGTATAGATCATCTCATGATCTTGGTCAATTACCCATAATGAATTCACAATAGATAAAGAAGATGTCTTTATTAATCTAATCAATAAGAATCTTACAATCTAAATGACTTTTCAGGGCATAATGTCCAACAAATTCTTCCCAAACAGGAACATCTCACGTTCTTGGTTTTCAAATGATGAAAAGCAACATGAGAGAGAGTTAGGTGATGAACTACAGAAGATATGGTGCTCCATCAAAAAGGCTACCCGATCTCGCATACAACCCCACACATGGGTTGGGGGTTGCAGCGATCCTCTGATATTTGGAACCAGCCCAATGGTCGGATCCTTAGAGGGTATTGATGCCCATAACAGGGCAGATCTCACTCCATCAATAAGAGGGAATCCACCCCTCGCAAGTCGCAACAGGTTCTCTTTCACAACCTTCGAACAGTCCTTCTAGAATCCACAATCCCAATAACAGTGGACTGAACTTCGGGCTAGGCCATGTAATGGACCAGCCATTTGTGTGGGACCACACATATCTAGACTCTCGATGAGGGACCCAGTTATATGGAGGGTCTGACCACAGTGGGACTATCCTTCGAGATGGACTTTACATGGGACTAGCCTTGAGGTCGGGCTTTGGTATGGGTATGTCATGATAAAAAAAAACTAAGTCATCAACTTTACCCCATCAACTAAGGGGGTCAAAAGAAACGGTGAGTGCACTCAAGCAAAGTGGCTCCGCCACTCTGCGACAGGTTAACCGCAAAAGGCAGACAAACCTATGTCACCAGACACCCTGAAAAGGGATTCTAAAGCAGCAGGCCCTACCGGGCCCACTGATGGGACCAGCCGAAAGGCCAAACTCAATCCTCAGTCAAAATCTAAGGAGACGCCACATTGGCTAACCCAAGGGTGAACTGATGAGGACCCATAGTCCAAGTTGGCTATGGCAACTCCCCCTTTTGAAAATCCACCAAAGGGGGAGGTGCTGCCCAATATTTTGCAGGACCAGATGCAACAGGCCCATGGGTCACTCTAGATCCCATAGGCCGCATGCAACAAACCCAATGGGTCGCCCCAAGCGCAACTAACCCCATGGGTCGCCCCAAATGCAAGAAACTCAACAGGTCGCCCACTCGCCCCAGGTGCAACTGACCCCATGGGTCGCCCCAGAAGTTACCGACCCTACACCCCAAAAGCACTAACTTTACGGGTCGCTTCAAAAGCCACTGACCCTATGGGTCGATCCAAATGCAATTGACCTTATGGGTCACTCCACCAACAAAGACCCCAATGAGGCGCTTGTAAGCCCATATAGGCCTTGGGCACCCCCTTGAATAAAAACACATATTTTATTCAAATTATCCTCTTCTCTTACTCTTCTTCTTAATCAGAGGTTCCTCCCAAATCTGGGAAGGTAATTAACAATCCGAGTTTACCCGAATTGGAATGATAGTCCCCCACAAAAAGAATAAACTCCACACAACAGTGGAGGTAATTTTGACACTAAAATTCGGTTGTTACAATTGAAGATGACATTTGAATTATGTGTCTGCTCCCACGACCATTGAGCATTATTTAGAAAGAAAGTCCACAACAGTGAACTTGCAAAAAACGGGCGGGGGGGTCATTTATATGGGGTATAAGGATAACCGGTGCGTAATAAAAAACTTTGTACCAAACACACCATAAAGGAGTTTTTTGTTGATTTCATTGTTCTAATGATTTTCTCAAACCTTCATCCAATTGCAAAATCAAAAAGGGGATTTCAACCATCCTACACCATCCAAACCATAGTTAGAAAATATGATCAAACTCATGGCTCAAATAGGCCAAATCATTTTCTAGGCCTCAATTCACTTGGTTATGCAGTTAAGCTTAAAAGATGCCTTGACCCATCGAGCTTTTCCAAGTTTTTCTCGACACGATGACTCATGCAAGTCAACATTGACAAAGCCAAGTCATGATGTTCTCACCTAAATGAATAAAAAGGCTAAGATTAATTTATATCATCATCATTATTATTGACTTAACCCAAATACTTTTGAGTGGGAAACACGAATCTTGTTTTGCCATTCCATTCTATTAAAAATAGCACAATATAACAATTCAAGATTCATGTCATAGGATTTATTAATTTATATTGAAGTACCTATCAAAAATATATATATAGAAGTAAATTTCATACTTATTGAATATTTTGATAAATTTCACAGCATGTTCAAGGATTCAACTAGCTCCATTAAATTTTGATAGCTAGGTGACCTAACAAGCCTTTAGACCCAGGCCCCACACACAACACCATGCAACCATGGAAGTTCTCCAAAGAAACAAAACTTCTGACAAAAGTCCAAGGTGTTTCCAGCCACAATCAATCATTGACAGCCATATAATAGACAAATGAGAGAACAGAAAAAGCAAATACCCAATTTTGGGAAGAATCCAACGCCAATAAAATCCAACACAACAATGAGGAAACCAATGGTGATCATTATAGAATGGGGCTCCTGAGTCAATCTTTCTTAGTGGGAAAAGGTCATAGTTTAGCAACTATACTTTCCTAAAGGAATTGCTTTAGCCTATAAATGCAAGACGAGTTACGGGTATTTTTTATGTTTTTCTTTTTAAATCACATCAGAACCTATTCCTCTAAATTTTGGATTTTATGAGACCATGCTTCAGCACCTTTCACTTTGAGAAACATGTGCAAGATTCTTTGATTGTTGAATTCATGCATTGTGGTACCAAAATCCTTGCCATGTTGCTGTACCCCAATGTCGATAACAGTGTAGTCAAAGCGACACCTAGGAAACCAAAATTTACTTTTTCTGTTTACAGTATATAATATTATATAAGATTTATTGAGTGCCCACCTAGATTATATGGTCTAGGCGATTGTGGTCTCGTCTAAGCAAGGTGGTGGCCTAGGCATAGCCTAGGAGACATTTTGACTACACTGGTAGATAAGCTACACTCTCACATACAAATATCCTTGTGAGCAAGACCACTATGCGTTTATGTAAAGATCACAGTGAATTATCTCAATTTTATTCCAAAAAAATGATTTGAATGTTCAAATACTTAGGGATTAACTGAGTACGAACATTAAAAAAAAAATCAACCAAATCAATGATAAGCCCACCAGTTTCTTAAAATGGGAAGTTTCCATTGAATTTGGATACCAAAACGATTAGTTTTTGAATCGAGTCAAAGTTTCTGAATATGGAGTGCACATGCTTTAAAAATTCTTTAAACTAAACTTAAATCATCATCAACCCAAATCTTATAGGACAAAATCCTAACTCTCCACAAATCCTTGCCAGAATCAAGGTGAATCAAACAAAATTCCCAAATTTGAATGTGCAGCATCATTTGGTTTCTAAGGACCAAAAAGAAAATATATTTTAGGCTTTCATTGTGTTATTGTGGTCATGCAAGTATTCTATGCAGTGCATCAAATTAAGATAGCACTTTGTCATTTAAATGTAGAAAACCATGAAGTGTAAGACTGAAGACTTATTCACAAGCAACAAACTGTATATTACATTTGATATAAAATAATGATTGATAGTTTTTTTCTTGTTTTGTAGGTAAGTTTGAAATCAAGAAAACTCAATAGCTAATCGGCTACTAAAGGTCAACAAGCATGTAAAAAACACATCTATAAAGACGAATCAATACACTAATACTGGATTGTAATATTTCTTAATGGCAAAGAGTGAAATTTAAGCTTTACTTACAGAATTGTGGTATACAATATACATATATATATATGTGTGTGTGTGTGTGTGTATGTGTGTGTGCAAAGAATGAAATTTAAGCTTTACTTACAGAATTGTGGTGTGTGCGTGTGTGTGTGTGTGTGTGTGTGTGTACAAAGGAAATAATGAGCACACATATAAATGTAAGGAACCGCTATCACTCAAATGCAATTATGCACACAAACACAGTACGGAAATCAATTCATTTATATCTTGTAAATAGTATAGTTTATTCAGTTTTTTGCACTCTTTCAAGTTTCAAACACGAAAGCTTGGATTTCTTATACTCCAAAAGCTTACATACTATTTTTATTTGGATAAAAAAGGCTCAATATATATTCTTTTGACCCTTAACAAGTCTAACTAGGTCAAAACTTGAAAACACATCCACATCACCTAGACAAATTTTCCACATCAAATCTTTGGCTTGATGAATCTTAGTTTCAGTTTCGAGTCAGCAAACTATGAGAAAACTCTCTCAGAAGAAGCACTTCTTTTGAGATCTGTCCAGCTAGTAAATAGTAAATCCAAAGAAGAAATAGAAGAGCTGATGTATACACACTTTATCAAAAGGAAAGAATTTTAACTGAAACATCACATAGATTGCCATCCTCCAGAGAATCGCAAACCACCGGTTGTTCAAAGAAAAACTAGCTTGAACTGTGTTTTCGAAGTAGGATTGAAACACGCCACAATGTGTGTTTTCAAACACTGATTCTGTCAACGATGCTAGATTCCCGGACATGCCCTTAACCTATTTGATATTTTGACACGATGTCTTCCTTTTATTAAGTACTGATGGGTAGAATATAATGATAATTAGATACTTTATCTTCAATTTCTTAGATGTGGATCTTCTATATAAAGACCTAAGCATTAAGGGAAAGCTATCTGGTTTAAACAAAATAGAATCCCCTTATTACTTATGTTGCAACACATAGTTCGATGACCATTCGTTCAAAAATAAATAAATAAATAAAACAATGACTGTTATAGGAATTAAAAAACCAACCAGTGTTTCTCCACCAGACATCCTTAATGCATCCATCTCCATCAAAATGACGCTACAAGATGATTTAGCGCTCCTCCAGAACTCTCAATAGAAAACCCTGAAAATATGGCTCACCTAAGTCCAAAAGAGAGAACAAAACACCTTGTTCAGAATAAAAATCCTTAAAAGAATGGTCCCTGAAAACTCCCACAAGAGAGAGAACTTAGTGAACTGTGCTAAAAAGTAAGGACCAGGGTTAGGAATCTTTGGGGAATGAAGCAAACTGAAAATTGTATTCAATCATTTGGGCACATAGAAAGACTAGACCACACCCGCGACTGTGAGGCACACCATATGCTTTTAAGTAAATGGGGCCGCACAGTCCACGAACTAAACAAGCACAGAAGTGGCTCCACGTGACTAGAAGGATGAGCTGCACACTAAATCAAATGATAACATTCAAACCCAAATGTGCGTCAACACAAATGTTAACACACAAGCTAGGGAAGAACGATATCACTTGATCTAAAAGAGCACATCAGAAATGGATGCCAACATGCCCACAAGAGCTCTTGATTAGAAAGAGATGGGCATATGATGTGAAGAGGTCCATTAGTCTGCATCAATAACATGGCACCTAAGCTCTGGCCATATTCCCCTGCAGGCAAGATTGGAATATTTGACCCGTATTTAATCTTGAAGTGCCCACTTTAGGGTTCCATGGCCAAGCTTACAGCACCCACGTCTTCAAAGTTGGAGAGAAATTGGCCAATAGTGCTGAGAGTCAAACAGAAGTCAGGTCTATTGGTCCAATTATATCCCTCAAATGAACCTATCCAAGCACTACAAGAAGTTCACTTCAAAAGAGTACAAAATACCTTGCCTATGTCGAACACTTGCAGAATCTTCAACAGCAGCACAAATATTATGATTGGAAGTTGGAACACTTTGGTATTTCCAAAGGACTAAAAGACTACGAAACCACATGGCATCCACCAATATCTCTAGTGCTCCAACAAGCAACCAAATGGATGTTACATAAGTGGAAGAGATGCACCATATATAGAACTGTAAGGAGTAACCAAAATAGCTATGGAAGAACGATGGTAGCTGTCACTGAATAAATGTCATAGAAGGTTTGACCATTAATGCTGCTTGACATCCAAACAAAATTGACATACCACCTTCATATAAGAAACACACCACCCAAACCAACCATAAGTGCAGCAGAAAGCTTCTTTAGACATAGCCAAGCCTTGGGTTTGTTCTCACGATCAAGGGCATCAAGTTCAACTCCCTTTACCTACCAAAGAAGGGGGGGGAAGTATCTAGTGGATGCCTGTGGTCGGAATCTTACTTGCTCAAAGTATAAGCACGTGACTATTGCATGTCAATGGCAAGAATACCAACATCCATCAGATATGTGCATTGACACTTGTTCCTACTTTTTCCATCGACACATTTGGTTCATACTGCAGTACGCACAATCACTTTGGCTAACATGCTGCAGATGAAATTAATACAAGCTATTGAATAATACATATATAACAGAAGGCGCATGCAAACCAGCACAATAGAAAAATTATCAATCCCAGAAATTGGAAGGAAAAAAAAAACATAAATTATAGGGCTCACACGACATACTACAAACAGTTTTTTTTTATAAATAAGATAATGCAAAGCAACGTAATTCTATCAAGCAAACTCATATACATAGTTAAGACAGATCCGTGACTGTGGTACGAATCAAATTTTTAGATCTCAGTTTCGGATTTAGCTGCAGTCCTGACCGACATTGAAATAAAATTCCAAATTTTATTTGGAATTTGTCCATACATAGAATTTTGTAAAAGAATTAAGCCAAAATTGGTCAAATTTTGAGATGTTGAAATTTGACACTAGATCCCTATAAATCAAAATCAATGAAATTTAGAGCCCTAATATGAACAAACTGGTGAATTAACAGCAAAAACATCATTTTGATGACCAATAGCTGTGATGTTCAAATGGATACATGACCCAAAGCCAACATCTTCACCAGATAAAATATGCCCTACCCAAACAAGTGGGCTAAAAAAACATTAGCATAAAAAATAACTAGTCAAAAGACACTTGAGTCACAGACAAGTTCATTCCTAGAGTACAATCATGTCACCACAGTTTTTCCATAAAACATACATCTAGGCCACATATATTTATGTTCCCACTCTTGTCTCTTGTGCCTTAAGGGTGCTTCATGACTGATCGTACTAGGATGATAGTTCTCACAAGGCACTCAGTATACTGTTTCAAAGTTGTGTGAACTAACAACTAACCAGAACATTTCGAAGCAAGCAATTAATAATAGCTGGGAAATAACAGGATAAGTACAATGCAGTAAAAATATATTTTAGTTTAAACTTCATTTTCATATAGACCAAAAAGAAAGGTAATCAAAAAATACCTATCTTGCAACCAAACATAACAAGTGGCTGCATGGGTTCCAAAACTTTGGACCCCGCGATGTTTTACAGTGTGGGCTTAATGAATCAAAAAGAAAACTGCCTACATATCAAGGGCTCAAGCATGTGATTGCAGAGATACACAAGTAGCAACCTACAGGACAACTTAATATGGCAGCCCACAGGCTACAGAATGAGGTCTTAACAATGATATCAGAGATAGTCACTACAAATCAGAAGTTATGATTAGATGATAGTCAGGAGAAATTTCCACTTTGTCAACTCATACAATTTAATGCACCTGTATATTTACATCATAGTTGTCAAGGCAACTTGAGGCGACAGACCCCATGGACGATTGAGGAGGTAGCTTGAGGCTCCCAAGGTGTCGCCTTATGAACTTTTTGCAACAGAAATCCCCCACCCCCACCCCAATATGAGATCTATTTGTGCTGCATTTCCTTGAATAAATGGCTCTATAATTCATATTAATTGTAAAATCTTCATTGTCAAGATGCACACAAATAGAATCATTCATAAAGACAAGGGGGGGCAGAGCTTGGAAAGGAAGAGAAAAGGGGAGAGGGAGATAACCTCGATGGCTCCTCCTTGGTTGACTTTTGCAATTCGCGAAGGCTACAACCCACTCAACCTACGACAACGGTGACTCAACCCACGGCAAGGTGACGGCGAGTCGGCGACGCTTCACAGGTATGTACCCTCTTCTTCAGTTCTTCCATCTCCTCTCTCAAGTCTCTTTTTCCTTTTTTCTTCTTCTAAATCAAGGGCTGGTGACTGATTTTAGTCCGTAAGTTTTTGTTTTTTGGATGGATGTTGTACCTCTAAAAAATTTGGGGAAAAAACTGGGTGTAACGTATTTTGGTCGATACCGTCGATATTTTGGCAATAACTCCCGATATCGTGTAAAAAATTTCTTACACCGTATAGATGTGTCGGCAAGTGGCGATACCGATAAATATCGCCGATATTGTCGATATTTCGAACCCTGGTGGAGGACTATTATGAGTCTAGGGATGGGGGTTTGGTGTGATGTCTAAGGTTGTGTAGGGTGTTGAATGATTAGGAAATTGACGATATGGCTCGTCTATTGGAGCATCTCATGATCTCATCTCCTCGAGACCCAAGCCCCCAGAGTTCAGACCGTCGACTTTGGTCCTTAGGCTTCAAGTGTTGAATTCAGTAAGATCACTATTACAATCTCGTCTTATCTCCTTTGGCCCCATTTCCTCATAGGATTGTGTGGAATCCCAGTATACCCTCAAATGTATCTTTCTTCCTTTGGAATGCTGCTCTCAATAAGATTTTTACTTGGAGTTTGGTGAATCCCTGTTTTTGTGCATTCACGCAGAAGAGTCGGTAGATCATTTACTCTTACACTATCCTATTGTATTTGGGATATGGGGTCACTTCCTCTCCCAAGTAGGAGTGGATTAGGTCTTTCTTTCTTCTTTTCAAAACTTCTTATCTTGCTGATCATTGGTTTGTTTGGATGATATTCAGGAGGCGATTTGGTCGGTTCTTCCCGGCATAATATCATGGTCAATTTGGAAAGAACGAAACACCCGGGTGTTCGTAGATTCTCTCCCCCTCACCTTCCCGCTTATGCTCTCGTGTCCAATCACTCGTGCTAGAGTGGTTATCTCTTAGGTGTAGCAGGGAGGACCTGGGGGAGTTTTTGTTTTGAACAGTGTCAACTCCTAGCCATCAGTATAGGCTCTCTTTTGTTTCCATTTTGAGTTTGCTCTTCTTTTCCAGTTTACGTGCTTGTAAGTTGGGTCTGGATGTTGCTATTGTACTTTCTTTTATTAATATACTCTTTGCTTACCGATCAAAAAAAAAGTGACAACTGCAAAGTGGGTAAACTACTTTTTTGTGTACTGTTTAGTCATCACATCAGTGCCACAAGGGAGCTGGTCCGAAGATCATCTCAAGGACCCCCTTGGCTCTCCACAAAAGCCTCTAGTTCCCATAGGAGGGAGAAAAGGCAATGATGTCTTATCTTCTCTAAGTCTGTATAAAAATCCACAGCTTAGGCATTAAATAGTATTTCCCCATCTCGGATGAATGACATTTCTATCTACAATTCTAACCCCTTTAACCATAATTTGGCTCAATAAAAATCTTTTGCTCCGTTTGTTTTGATGTAAAATAGGGGAAAACAGATTAATTTCACGGAAAATATCATTTTTCGCACATGATTTCTTTAAGACAATTGAGATTTTCCGTGAAATTAATTTGTTTTCCCCTATTTTACATTGAAACAAACGGAGCCTTTGTTTCAAATAAGGAAAACCCATCAACCAAATGGATGAAATTTATAAATTAAATATCAAAACGATCGGAAACCATTAAATTTCGGCAAAATTCCAACCAGTCACTAACTGCAAAAATTCAAAGGACATGGAGAAAAACAACAACGAAATTAGGAAATGAGAGGAAATTGCAATACCATATCATAAGCGTGCTGGAAAAGAAACCCTTAATAATAAACAAAAATCTATGTACAAATGGAATGCAAAATTAAGGCATAGAGGATTAATATCCGAATAAAAATATTCATACTCAATCCCCTAATTAGTAAGAAATCACAGGGGCATAAAAACCAATGATAAAAGTCAATTTATAAATGGAATGAAAACTATGGCAGATAGGATTAATATCCAAATTTTTAAAAAACCATACTCAATCAAAACCCTAGGTAAGAAATTATAAATTCCGTACCGGTGGATGCATCGAATCTGGTCCATGATACATCATCGGTCCTGGTCCTGGTCCTGGTCCTGGTCCTGGTCCTGGCCCTGGATTCGGCATTGGCCCATACCCACCATTATTGGCCTGCCACTCTCGTTCATGCAACCCCGCCATAGCTCTCTCGGCCGCATCCATCGTCCCGGCAAATTGAGTCAACTGGGACAAAGCAGCCACGGCCGCTGCGGCAGCCGGGTTTAACCCAGACGAATTTTGCTGTTCCCCAACAACCCCTTGTGGATAATAAGCATTCTGCTGATTCGGCGCAGCCGACGATTGAGAGGCTTCCGGTGGGATTGAGATTCCGGGAGGTTGTACCGGAGTCGATTCCGTCTGAGAAGGTTGTTGCTGGTAAGAATTGGCGTAATCTGGATGGTAATAAGGGTAATTTTGTTGATGGGGTTGGGGTTGGGATAGGTGATAAGCGTAGTAAGCTTGTGTTGCTTGATCGTAGGATTGAGCTTGAGATGGATCGTAAGATTGAGAGGCAATTTCTTGTTGAATGTAGTGTTGATCTTGTTGTTGTTGGTGTTCTTGGTGTTGTTGAAGCTGGTGTTGCTGGAATTGCTGGTGGAGTTGTTGAAGTTGCTGTTGTTGGGATTCTGTGAGGGTAGATAGATCCATTACTCCTTCTGGGAATTCTGGAAGGCCTAGGATTTTCACTTTTGAATTTTGATCCTTAATTCCTTAATTTCTTCCCTTCTCACCTCTGTTGAATTGTGATTGGATTATTTGTTCCTACCCCCCCCCACAAGACAGGTTGTTGGCTGTCGAACCGGTTGAGTGACCGGTCCGGTTCGACCGTATCTTTTGATTATTAAAAAAATATCGTATATTGTTCCCCTTTATTGACCGGTTCTTCCTGTTTTTAACCGGTTTTTCCTTCGGTTTCCAGTTGAACCGGATTCCCAATTTAAGGCCGTTGTTCAAAATAGGCCGGTTTTGATGGTTTTAAGGACCAGTTGACTGGCCGGTTCCCCGTTTTACTAGTTCAATTGGCCGGTCTGGCTTCATAACACCTACAACTCTGGCAGGTCGGGTCGGTCGGGGTCGGGTCATACCTATTCTGCCCAAAGCCACGGCTCGTTTCTCAATCACAGGCTCACCACTCAGGTTAGGTCATGTTAATATTTTTTCATGTATCTAAGTAGCTATTCATTACTATCAAGCATAGCCCAAACGAACACACCTCTCTGGTTGTGTGTGTGTGAGTGAATGCGTGTGTGGTCTTCTTTCTCTTGATTGCATCTTGGCCTTAGGTGTTGTTACCTTAACAAAAACAACAAAAAAAAAACACTTCAAGTTGTATCAGTGGTAGGAGGAAGTGTGTTTCCTGTTGGGGAGGACTCGAATTCAAAGTTGCTTAACAATGAAGAAGTTAACTTCAGCTTGAGGTTCTTAATACACTAGGCTCTCTTATAATTAATATTTTATAACTTAATAATCTTTAATAATTAATAAATTTGTAATGAACCAACTTGGTTTTATAGTGTATAATTAATAATCTCTTATACTTACTATTTAATAATATTTTAAAAAAATTCTAGCATATTATTAATTATAAGAGAGGTTTTTATAATATATTAATTTATAAGTTATATGAATCTTATAAACATTTTATGATGGTTTAGGTATCTGGAATAGATAAGGATAAAATTATTTTATATATTTTGGCTATTTATAATAAAGTATCAAATACATAGTATAAAGTTTTAGATATTTTAGAAAGGAAAAATTAAAAAAATCATTATATGAGGACTTTAAAATAATTAACAAAAATTAAAGGGAGAATCCCACGAAAAACAGAGTTCAAAATGAATTTTGCCTCTTTCCAAAATAAAGGATGTTTCTTATTTTCTTTGAAAAGAGGTTTAATTTTACCAAATTGAAATTACCATATACTAGCCTCAGGGGCGGAGCCGGGATTCTCTTGTAGGGGGCTGACAATGGGGGTTCGGGGTCGTAGCTCCTAATTTTTTTTTGGAGGGCTAGGTTCATTGACCATTGCGTCTATTTGTGTCCGTTGATAAGGAATATCTTTTTTTTCTCAGAAGATAAGAAGGAGTTAGAGCTCATTTCAAAAGAAATTATGAAAAATAAAAATTTTGATGGACTAATATAGTGATTCTTATATATAATATTCTTTTATAATCAACATAATTTATTTCCACAAAGGTTATTAATTACAAGAGGGTCTACTGTAATGAGCCCAAGTCTCTTAAGCTGAGTCCATTAGAAAAGACTCTAATTTTTTTTTTTGGCTAAGAAGAAAAGCCTCTAATTTACTAACATGTTCAGTCAAAAAAAAATGACTAACATGCTAAATAATGTAACATAGTGTACCATAGAATTGGGTGCTAGTTAGTTTAGTTAGTAAAGTCTCTTCGCATCGTGCCATAGACTTGGGACCGAATCCCACATACATCAAGGTTTGGGGGTTTATTGGAGAGAGAGGGTTACCCTCATTGTGTAGCCCATAGGTCCAGTGGCCTCTAATGAACCAAAAATATATATATAATATAGTGTACCCACAGTTGGTTGGAAGGCATTTTAGCCAAAATTCAACATATCGCAAACATTTCAATATGCTGGGACTCATTTTTTTTAATTTTGTTGTAATTTTGCAAAATTTTGATCCCTCATCCAAAATGGATGTCCTATTATTTTGGGTTCATTATTTGTGTCGATTTAGAATCAGTTGGAATACTGTTGGTTTAATTTAAAACTAAATTTTAATTAAAAGATATTGATATTTATGACAATATACCATTTTTTAAATATATTTAAAAAAATTTGTAAAATTTTTACAAATTTTAAGTTTTTTCGAAAAAATAATGATATTTTATTATTAGATTAAAATTTTAATTACATATTTATTCATTAATAAGATTTTATTTGTTTTTGTGAAGTATTAGTATCACACATTCAAACTTCAATCTCAACTTAAACCTTTAACCGCACACACCTTTAAAAAAAATAAAAAATTGAGTGGAGACCGTGAGAGTACTTACGAAACCCAAGCACCAGTAAGATATGGGACCAATGATCTATACACAAATTCAACACTTACCCACTATAGGGGGTTTAATAAGATACTTGCTAAGTTAAGATTAGTGCAGATTGGCCTTCGAACTCAAGCTCCCAAATAAATCATCAAACCTTATGATCAAACACAACTCATGTACCAAAAAACCACTAGAACCCAAGGATTCAAGAGATCGCATCACAGCCAAATGTGATTGAACTTGGGAGAGTTCAATCACACCCACAGGTCAACGCGTGTCCCTTGTAACTCGTATTAATCATAATTAAAATTTACTAACTCTTAGAAGTTCAACAATTCTGACATTGGTTTTTAGATTTTAAAAAAAATACTTTGCTACTGAAACCCCACTAGGGCCAAGACCATGCTCTAAGAGCATGGGATTTCAAGTGGGGCCCATTTCACATGGTAGGTCCCACCTGAAATCTCGTGCTCTCATAACATGGGCTCGACCCTAAGGAGGTCTCACAAGCTTTATCCTTAGATGATTGTGTTCTTTCTTTTTCTTTTTTAATGAAAGGCAAACACCCATTTGGTACACACACTTAGTCAGTACAGGAGGAATCACCCCCCACGACTTACCGACCTTGAGGAGGAGTGTGGTACCTTATATACGTGAGCACACAACCACGCCCAACCGAAGTGGGACTTAATTGATTTTGGATGAAAGGCAAACATGCATTCAGTTATTATACCGTTGAGGTTAATTGTTCACCTTAATTGGCCTCTATTTTCTATTATAGTTCATGCAACATATCTTTTAATTGATCCAATAAGAAAACGTCATGTCACCTTTTTAATTATTGTTCTTTCTTCCTAATTAAATGATGAATTAATTGTTCACCTTTACCCACTCACATTCTATTTTTTTTAATTATAATTAATTAAATTATAATAATAAATATTTATTTTTTTCTTCTAATTCTACTTTTTAATTGCAACTAATTAAGTTGTAACATTTAAATTATTAAAAATATATAATCTAAGGGTCTCTTCTTCCTTTCCTCCACATTCTCATTCTTTAATTGTAATTTATTAAATTGTAACATCTACCACCCTCAAATTTTTTAACTCTTAGTTTACCTTCTCCCTAATCCCCTATAAATAGTAGACAAATCCACAAGACACTTTTCATTCTCCAACATGTAAGGATTTCGTATGTTATACATTTTATTTAGTATGGTTTAGCATTAAGGTTTTTCCTAAACATTGGAACATCTAGAGTAGAAATCTTAGAAGTTTGTTTTCACCGCAACTATTAGGAAGTTCTTAAGTCTGGGTGCATTATAGCATGCATTTTCAGGTATTATATTTTGGGTAATTCAATGCTATTGGAAGTTGTTAGGTTCTGGCATTACTTATCTTTATACTTATGGGTCTCTACATGGAGCTTTAACAGAGTATTAGTACATTTTAGGCACTATTTTAGGTTTTCTATTTTCTTTTTACAGTAGCAATTTGAAATAGCATAAATTATTCTTACTGAAATTAATGAAATTCAAAAAATGAAATTCAAATTATTCTTGATATTCATTGGTGTTAAAGTATCAAGTGGTTTCATCTAAAGTTCTTCGTCTCTTAATTAATTGTAAAAAAAAATTAACAATAATAAACGAAAGAAAGAGATATTTTCTAAAATAATAGTTTACCATAATCTCTCCTTATATATAAATATATATATATATATATAAATTATATTGATTTACTTAAGTTATAATTTATTATATTAACTCTCTAATTAGTAAATACTCCATAAGAAATTGAGTTTTTTGACATAGTATCTCTATTTGATTTTTATTTTGTAATTTATTATATTATGTAAATCAGTGGTAGTATTAAAGTGAGTCTTACTAGAAAAAATTTAATTAGATGTTGTTTCGGGTTACAAAATAAGAAGATATTTAATTTCTCTTTTATGTAAACTTTTCTTTATAATAACTAATTATTTAAAGAACTTATTTATTCACAAGAAATATCATCATCTTTAAAACTTTTAAATAATTTTGACACACTAAATTTTTAGATGAGATGAGATGAGATAATTTTTTTTATATAATGATACAAACTTACTTTCTTGAAGTTATATAATAATAAGATAAAATTTATATATAACAATAAAATTATGAATTTTTAAATGATTAAATTAGCTACATTTAATATGATACATATAAAAAATCTCACAAGAGATGATTAAACTATCATCATTTTTCTTCTATTTTATTTTTATATTCTTTTTTTACTATCTGTTTTTAATTTTCTCATCATATTTTTCGTTTATTCATTTTCTTTCAACACCACGGGCATTTGCTAGTTTGTAGAATGAATGAAATGTAAGACCGTAAATATGCAAGTTAACCCACCGATGTGGGACTAAAGTAAAGGGCAAAGCCTATTCTTTTTTTGGGTATATATATATATATATATATAGCACACAAACACACACACACTCTCATGCATCGAAGCCGCAATACCCACACAACCCTAAAAAAAAACGAGGGTTGTATAGGGCCTTAAAGGGTACACGAAGTACTAGTAACCCACCAATGTGGGACTAAAGTAAAGGCAAAGCCCATTCTTTTTTTCATATATATATATATATAAAGAGCACACAAGCACACACAAAGCCCTCTTTTTGTAGGGTTGTGTGGGTGTTGCCTGCTTTGATGCATGAGGGTGTGTGTGAGTTGTGTGTATGCGCTCAATATAGTTAAGGACTTATCGACTTGCATCAATGCGACGCTGTCTATATAGCCATAGAAACCTAAACAATCAAACAGTCAAACAAATTAAATTTCCAATCACTAAACCATTACATCAAATTGGTCATCATGTTAGCCATCTTAAGATTCATACATCACTGCAAACATCAAACAGGAAACATATCTCAAGGTGGTGGTGGAAGTCGAGAATTTGATTGATTTTTTTGGCTATAACAGGCCTCACCAATTTACATACTAAGACAGAAGGGCAGAACAGCAATTCACATGGCAGAACCCAGCTAGAATTAGTATTTAAAAAAATGTAGTAATGGCACATCCTTTAATATAATAATTAAAAAAAAAACTTTCTGATAAATGTCTGGGTGAAGAAAGACCAGATGGGAAGTTACACCACCTTTCTAGGACCCAATATTCTCTGTAACTCGCTTGGCTTTGGCAAGTTATATAAAGAACAAAACGAAAAATCTTACTTTTAACATACTCTTTTTTAGGCCCTCTTCTGTCTTCCTCAAGGGCATACCTATATCCAATAAATCAACAAATGAACTGTACAACAGTAACCACGCGCTCTTTCCTTTTATAATAAGAACACCAGTGGAATAGAGAGTGTCAGCTCCTGGAAAACCATACCTCGGTCTAAAAGCAGCAAACTATGAAGCGAGGTAAGGCGATTTATCAACCAGCAAGATTCTATTTTAAGTTCCCTGTATGGAACCCAATTCCACTACTCATCACCTATCCTTTTGGGATGAGGGGAAGGTAAGTGCTGCCTGATAAATCATCAGGTACATCAAACTGAGGATTTACATCTTCAACATCGTGGCTCAGAGTTCCACTTCATGAAGGTCGTCACCAAAACTGCCACCATTGATTGGAAAATGCATAGATGGAGGGTCATTAGGCATAAATGATGACGGGGGCATGCCTAGTACCTCTCCTAGAGGTTTAATTTCAGCCATCTTAGGAGGATTACTTGTATTACTAAAGCTTCCACCCCATGATGCTGTTCGTCTTGAGCCAGACGAAAGGGGGTCGTTGCCATTTGTCATCACCCCCATTCCCTTGTTTGTTATGTTGTCCATGCTTGGAAAACGTTGCATAGTCATTGATGAAGATGCTGGCGGACCTGAGAATGATTCATTTGTAATGGACGTTGAAAGATCTTCATGAATTGAAGCAGCTTCGTGCATGCGTTCTCCAACTGCATCTGCTGTCTGTTCACCTGAGGCTGCCAAAGTGGGGATGAAGAACTTTGCACTGGCACCACCCCCAGGTTTGGCAGCTGGAACAGAAGGTGTCTGTAATATATTTGTTTGGGTCCCACCACCTTTGTTGAATGTGTCAACATACCTGCAGAAAGTCCAGGGTAAGGTATTATCAAGTTTGAGCCCAGAAAGAAAATGAGATCTATTGTACATTTGGGGAGGCAACAACATAGCAGTCAACAAGCAATGCATTGCAGGGGATCGACAAGTAGTCCCACAAACAAGATGTCCTTGCCAAAAAAACCGATCTGATTAAATAACTGAAACCATCCATCAAAGATTATTTTTTTTTAAAAGAAAATTTCAAATTTTTTCCATGCCTGTTAAACCTTCAGAAATTTTACTGTAATATCAACCTAATGGCTACAATCTTCCTTGCATATGTGCAATCTGTACCTTATGCCAACAGTAGACCATCCTCATGGTCTATCCATGGGTACCTCAGTTTTCCTCAATGAAATTGATGTTTCATCTTAAGTCATAATGCAAAGTTAAAAAAAGAAAAAGAGGGTTCTCCAATGTTTCTACCTCGCTCGAACTCCCATCCGTCCACGAGCCGAGAATTGGTTTGAGCTGGGTGGAATGGGTGGGATCCCTGAACTATGCTCCGGAAGAGTTGGGCTTCCGATTTCAGCCCCCCCGTAAGAAGGCAAGCTTTCAATTTTGAATGCATTTTTCATGTTGTAATCCGACATTCCATTCTGGAAGGCCGCAGTCGTTGGCGGTGGTGGTGGAGCAGCTTCTTCAGCTGGAGGTTCGATGCCTTCCTCCACCCATCGCTTGAGCTTTTCATCATAATAAAATTTATTCTTTTCACCCAATTTAGCCTATGGCAGCAGTGCAGCATAATATCGATGATTAGGGCACACCAAAAAGACGTAATACATAACAGAAATATCATTTGAGGAAAAGAACAACCTGCTGGTCTGTACGAGATTTTAAGACCAACCCCACGGTCTTCTGGAAGAGCTGTGAGCTCAAACGGCCAATGCGAGATGGGCCACCTGAGACCGATGCTTTGCCTTGTGCACCGGACAAAGCTGCTTCCTTTGATTGATCGGCCTGACAATATATAAAGTCAGTAAGACCCCTCAAAACTTTGTGGTACAATTTCACCAAACATACATATTATATATACCTGTCTGTCTGTCTATGACACACACACACACACACACACACACACACACATACACACACACATAAGCATGCAATTAGTTGTTAAATAGAGTTTCTCCGTCTCGAAGGGATATATTAACCTGTCTAGGGGTTCTACCAATGTCTGGCTCCGAAATACTTCTATTTGCCATTGTCATTCTATTGCTATCACCCATCCAATCACTTATTGGCTCCATTGATGCTGAAGGAATCAACGATGACACCGCCATTGTTGATTGGCTGTTTGCAACTCTTTGGCCCAAGGGGTGGTAATTGTTTTCACTACTATGAACGCTGCTCTGGGATGTTGATGGCACCGGTGGTGGATGCCCCCCAATCAAGCGATGAGTCGAAGAGTCCAAGAAGGTGAGCAATTTACCCACCAGTTTTGCAGGAGCCAAGTTTGTGGTGTATCCTCCCTGAAATGGAACATTCACAGGGAATCAATACAAACAGCTGGATTGATGAGGATACAATCTGGATGCCGAAGGGATACCTGCTGGTGGGTTTTTATGCGCTCCTCAAGAGATGATACCAATTGTCTCCACATGTCCACTTCAGGTGCTCGACCAGTTTTCAAAGATTTTAATATTGCTTGACAATACCTGAGCTGACAACAAGCTATGAAACCGAAGGCGAGATTGCAAAAATCATCAATTGCAGAATAAATCGATCTACTTACTTCAAAGAATCTGAAATTTTCCCCACTTCGGCCAGCATGTGGGCATATATAAGCTTATATGGCTGAAAAGGTAGCAGGATAAACTGCGAATTTCCAAGCAGCTTTGAATATTCATATAATTCTGTCCTCTGTCCAGATATTCGCCAGGTTAGTTCAGTTATTCTTCTATCCATTTAGATGGGTTTCCCACAAAACTAAATAGGTATCCAAAGGTACAAGATTGCAAGAACTTGGCAGAAGATACAAGTTAAAGAATTTTGATGCAAATTCACGAGGGAGAGAGTAAACCAAATGTTGGCATAGATTAGTTCCACATTGATTGATCTATGAGCCTTGGGTTCCATGCAATGGAACAAATGTTGGGCACAAAGGACTACTGTGATATCAGGTCTGCGCTATCACCACTAAAAATGAAAACGCAAGGCTGAAGAACAAGTCAAGAAGTGCTGGACTTCCACCCTCTGTGTTTGAAGTTTGTAGTCTTTCATATTGGCCGCACTGCCTCATTGCAACATTGAGGGAATAGGAAGACCAAAAAACATGGGCCGAAGTAATTCATGGTAATTATGTACTAAAATAAGGCTGTAACTACTGTAATCAGTATGTCTCACACTAGGAGGTTGACTAAACAAATACATCTAGAACGAAAATAAATATCTATATGTAGGAAGTTGCTTTCCAGACCGACTCCGATTCTCTTCACTGCCTTAATTCAGCAAGGAAAGACAGACCAAGAGACCCTCAGAATTCTACCTAAGCAAATAAGACAATGATTTTTTTTGGGGGGGGGGGGACAAAGCCTCGTCATTTCAAGACGAAGGTGAAGAATACCGTAGATTGATCTATAACATAAGCATGAATAAAGGCACCGCCAATGTATCATGTACTATAACAGTAAGCTAAATATTAGTGTATAGCATATGAGCATAAATTTATCAACAAAATATTTCGGGTGCAGCATAAAATTCCAGCAAAGGAGTCCAGTTTGAACTGTATAATCCGCAAGGTCATGACCTTTCCGTTCTGGCATGAGGCTTAGCCCGAAATATCAGAACTACTCACCAACAAAGAAGTATTAGTGGCAAGCAGTGTACAAACTACTACCAGAATGAATACATAGGTATAATTTCACAGATTTATGCAAAAGGAGGCATAAAATGAAAACCAAAGGGGAGATTACAATACCTGAATAGCCTCAGGACTGGCATATGTTCGGGGGGATTTCCAATGATCTGCACCAATAAGACACAGTCTTGCACTGTCTGAATATGGCTCAAAGTTTGCCTCTGCAACTAAGTAACAGGTGTGCGCGGCAATAATCTGTATCACAACTCTTGTGTAAGGACGAGTCCAGATTCAGAATTATGATCTTTTGTAGAAAGTACAGAAATAATGCAACCAGAAAAGACATTTAAGCAAGAGAGACCTCGCCTCTCTCCTTCCATAGGCAATCTCCGAGATGAAAAATTACGAGCTCATCATCTTTTGTTCTATTTGCAGTTATGATGGCCAAATTCTCTTCCCAATCATCTAGCACACAATTAGGCCCAATCTGTAAACCAATGTGAAAATCAGATGAGCTCACTGAGACATGAGAGTCAAATCAAGGAAATTGAATTCAAAATCCTGGCAGACCATATTTTGGATGAGGCTTATGCATTTTTTCTGTAACCACGAGATTAATATTATGTCCATGATAACAGGAAAATCAAACAAAAAAGAATAGGTAAATGAGTGTAACCAGCGAAATGTAGCAATAGCCTATTTCAGTAAAAACTGCAAAGTTAATATATCACCTGTGCAGGCTGTTGAGATATATGCAGAGCACCAGGCAAGCCACTACTAGCTGTGGTGTCAGCAGAAAACACATCTGCTGGTTGCCCTGCAATTAGCAGGCATAATGTCCGTAAAGGTGATCCTGCTACTAACTGGCGATGCGCCATTTGCTTCACAGTATCAACATAAAACTGCATTTTTTTTAGAAAGGAAACATGAGTGTCAGCCTCAGGTAAATCAATTTTGACATTCACGTGCAACCATCTGGATGAATTACAGATCAATGCATTTCAAACATGTACAGAAAAGGGTAAAATATAGTATGAACCTGATCGCCAAGTTGTGCAGCAAGAACAAGTGCAGGTCCCCACAACTGACCTTCTTGTGCACACTGTAGAGCCATTTTGTTTCGACCAGAAACAAGAAGGTTTTGTACCTCAACAGCAGTTGCCTAAAGAAAAAATTGATATGTATTATTAACTGAATGTATTTCCTATTGAAAATGGAAATAAGCAAAACAATCCTGACATACCCGAATTTGTCCTTCAGAAGGCAAGTTCTGCAAGCATTGACTAAACGCACCGTATTCACTTAGTTGTGCACCATTCCTTTTTGCAGATGCAAAAAGCTTAGCTACCGCTGATTCTGGACTGTCACTTTCCTATCATAAAAATGAAACCCAAAAGAAGAACAAAGATCATACCATATGATCTGTAAAAGAGCTCTGTAACTAGCATTAGTTGAGGAAAAGTAATGAATTCGAACTTTAACGGCATCACTAAATGAATAAGAAATAGAATCAAAACCATAGGTGTTTTGCCTCAAATGCTACAGAAACAGATAAACCACAAATCCATGTCCAACTTAAGTTGAGCATTCACCAAACAGCAATATTGGCGACTCTAAGAATTAAGGACTAGTTACTACGGCTAGTCATGAGTCATGATAGTAACAAAGTTCTCCGGTTTTTAAAAAAATTCCCAAAAAATATGCAACTTCTTCGTTGAACTATAAATTCACCAACTTTTTCAAAGTTGCGAATTTTGTAAATTAAAAACGAATTATTCATGACTTTTTTTAAAAAAAAAATCTAACATAAATATCTAATGTATGAAATATATTTGTTTATAATTTTTATAATTAGTAATCTTATATATTTTTCATAGCTTGCTTGATATTTTCTCAATTTATTTTCAAATTTTAGGAATTTTACATTTTTTTCAAAATTTTACCTAGACGAATAATTCCCAAACTCCGAATCTCCGAATTGTTAACTATGGTTGGTATCATGTTACTTTTTCTTTAGAATTATTTTTATAAAATCCTTTTTTCCTGAAGTTTTCCCGACTTTGCCGATTTTTTCCAAACTAGACACCCGTCTAATTATTCCCGAACCCCGACTTTGTTAGTATGGTCATGAGCAAGAGGTCACATAAAAAAATAATTTAAAAAAAATTGAACAAGAAAGATATCGAACACATTATATTGCATTCTAATGGATTTTAGCCACATAGGAAGTACAAATGCATATACATAATAAATTACAAAAGAAATATGAAAATACTAATATTTGATTATTTACTTCAATAAGTATCAAATACAGTATCATAATGGTATATATATGTACATATAAACGAAGAGTAGCCAACAAATTAGTGCATCTAAGGGCTTGAAAAAAAAATGATGCAAGGATTTTGGCAAGGTTATGTACGAAGAGTAATCAATAAACTAGTGCATCTAAAAAGCATAAGAAATAGTGATGCAAAAACTTTGGCAAGGTAGCGATAGATGACGTCAGTCGAGAGGATATCCCCCTCCCAGGTAGCGAATCCCCAATCGGTGTGGGCTTCGGTGTGGCTATGCTCGATAACAACTTTTACCCTCTGATTGCACTGAGGGGCTACAATTCACCTGATCCACCCTTAGTAGTCTATGTCACACCATCCAGCAAGGATAATCTCGATTCAGGGGCCTTTCCATAGGAGCAGTGTTATTCCGAGGATGGCCCGAGAGTAGGGGCCAGTTTGGGCAAGTCGAACAACCTCCCAGTATCACCTCAAGGCTGCTATGGAGACCAATCCGCCTTGATTCCGAGTTCAGGGGATGATTTCTCCACTGTTGTAGTGTTTGGGGATGGGGTTGATGTCACGCCCCGATTTCTAAAAACTCACAACTCAGTCCGTTATCTATGGTTCGGCCTGAGATCTAGAATTCGGGGGTGAGGATTATTAATAATTTAATTTATAATTGGTATTTTAAGTATATTAATTTTTTTTTCTTTTGGGTTCCTTTTTTTATATAAATAATTATGAAATAAATAGTGAATGAAATTATTTTGGCCTGAAATTTTACAGGGACATACTTCTCTAAGTCTATGAACTACGTATAAAATTTCATAATTTTCTGATAATGGGAAAATATTCTGTAATTATTTTTCCGAAACTAAACTTAAAATTTCAAGAAAACAACAATGCCGCATTACTTTTATTTAAAATATTTAAACTAATATTTGTTCTCTATACCTATCATGTCTTCCTAAGATATATAAATGAAACTAATCCATATTCCAAAAAATAAATTTACTTCCAAAGTTCATACATCATTCACTAATTTCAATTAAATAAACAAAAACATTAAAAATATCCACTAAAACATGGTCCATTAATTTTGTAATTAATTCTAAATTATGAAAGAAGTCTTCATATTTCTTCTTCACTTCTAAGCATCCATTACTCCATACCTGAAAATATTAACATTAAGGTCTAATGAGCTATGAAGCCCAATAGGAAAAATTCACTCCTTTTCTTACAATCAATTTACAATAAAAAGGTATGTAATATAAATACATTGAAAAATAAATAAATTGACATTATGATTCATGCAAATATGATGGCTCGAATTTCACATAAACTCGGCCTTACTATCATCGCCGATTTTAGTACCAGTTCGGTCAAACTGACTATCCCAAGCAAGGGATCTTCCTCGAGGGTTTAGGACCTTTCACCCAAGGATCCACAATCTTGGCTTGCTCATCATTTTAGGGTTCTCACCCACGGCATCATATAATCATCCTTAATGCATCAATCATGCATAACATGTTATTTACAACATAACAATCATTGTACCACATATTTTTCATCTATTCACAGATCTCATGTTATAAATTTCTACATTTTTTGCGCAATAATAAACAAATAAAATTATTATGCTAATAAAATTCTGAAAATCTCAAATAACATATTATCATCTCCTTAAAAATTTTAGTAACAATATCATCACTATCAAACATTTATTTGATTTTTACTATAAATTAATTATTTAAAAAAAAAATGGCAAATACCTACCTGGATTTCTCGATTATTGATTTCCTCCCAAAAACTTTCGGCAAAGACCAATTTCCGCATGAAACAAAGAACGAAGAATACAAATACACATGGGGACGCCCTAGACCAAAAAAGTAACAGATGCTCGCAAGACTCCCGAATTCACTAGGGCTGTATTCGGGCCAGGCTTGACCGGGCTTGGCCAAGCCTGGCTCGGCTTGAAGTAGTATGCTCGAGGCCCGAAGCCCGGCTCGGCCCAAAAAAAGGTTCGATTGTGCGGCCCAAAGCTCGGCCCGAAATTTTTTTTTGGCTTGAAGCCCGGCTCGGCCCGAATTGATTCAAGCTCAAGCCGGGCTTGGCTTGGCTCGAGCTCACCTTGAATCCCTTTTTTTAAAAAAAATAAATTTTATATTATTTATATATATAATAATGATATATATATATATATTTAAATAATTTTCGGGCCGAGCCGAGTTTAGGCCGAGCCGAACCTCAATCGAGCCGGGCTTCGAGCCGAACCGAGCCGCATAGGGGTGGGCTTGAGCTTGGCTTGAATTAGCTTTCGGGCCTTTTTTTAGGCTTGGCTTGGCTTGTTTGAGCCCAAAATTTCGGGCCGAGCCGAGCCACACCAACGAGCCAATCGGGCTTTGTGCAGCCCTAAAATTCACCCAACTTTTGTCGAACAACCATTGCATCTAGAGCATAACGAGAACCACCTGAGAGAAGCCGACGGACAAGACGGAAGCAGCTATCCCTAATGCCTTGCCCCTCTCCTTTCTCGGACTTGATCTATGTTTCTCCATAATTCTTATTTCTCATTTCTTTCTCTTTTTCCTGCGATCTCTCTCTCTTGTTTTTAGTTTTTTTTAAATTTAAAGAGATTTTAAAGATTTTAAAAGAGATCTAATCTAAACTAATCTCTATCTCCTTAATTTAAATTTAAAACAAATGGTGGGCTTTTGACCCATGGGTCTTCCACCTTAGACCCATACATATATATTTTTTTGGTCAGGATATTACAGCTAATTCTCCTCAGTCTGGGGAAGATTCCAACTCGCACCAAGAAGTCAAGGTACTTCCTGTTTTGCGGAAGCAACGCCTGGATGCGGTTGTAAGAGTCCAGCTTCCTCCGTCCCAGCCTTTGATCTGCTCCAGGCCTTCAAGCAACCCAAGTCGGAGGTAAGAGGTAGTTCTAGGCATCAGGACTCATCCTCCCTTCCCCTCTTAAGTACACCATCGTTGAATACGGTTGGGCAATCGGCTCTGCATCGGTCTCCTAGTTGGCATTCTTATTTATGCTTGCAAAGTCAGGGAAGTCTGATACTACAGCCTGATGAGGAACAAACGAGTCTAGTAAGGTCAGCATCACTGCCTGCATTACTAATCTTACTGAAAATAACACCAGACCGTTGTCAAGGCTTCTGGGTCCTCTCTAAGTAGATCTATCAGGTATCTTGGGTCGGAGATCAATCTCTACCCAAGTCAATGTCTCTGTAGATGTCTATCCTTGGGTCTTGAGTAAAATGGAAGGCATTAGCAAGCTACTGGGCCTCTCAGTTGAAGGCCACAAGGAGGATTTCAGGAGGTTACTTCAATCTCTTGAAAAAGTTGGGGGAGGGTCGGTGGTCAAGCCTACGCAAGGCATTCTATAGGTCCAGTAAGGAGGTCAATGTCGGAGTTGAGGAAGTTGTAGTGGGAGGTGAACTATGGCATTTCGAATCGCAAAGTTATTCCTAAATCTAAGAGGTTGGGCCAGGATTCCACTAGTAATCAATGTTAGATGTGAGTCTCCTATCATGGAACATTAGAGGGCTGGGGTGTCCTGAGAAACTTGCGGCAATTAGGGGCGGAGCCAAGATTTTTGGCTAAGGAGGGCTAATGGTAAGGTGTGGGGGTTCGGGGGCGTAGCCCCTGGAAAAAAAAATTAGTGCCAAGTTTGTGGGTCATCTCATCTCTGTCCGTTGGTAAAGAATATAGTTTTGAGTAGCGATGATTAGCGGACCGGTTGCTTAACTTACCGTCGTGTCCTCGTCCCTTTTAACACTCCTTTAATCCTAATTAAGCTTATCAAAATTAAATTTAAGATTTTCATTGTTTTTTTCTTCTAAAAAACTAGGTTGGATTGCTTAACTCTATGGGTGAGTGAATCTTAACCACAATTGGTGAGTGTTAAAGAGGGTCGTGGACCAATGAGGACCGGCCATTTCATTACATAATGGAAAACACCGGTAATTTAAGTATTTTCATATGCCTACGCCATCTTAAATTAAATAATATAAATATATATAAAAAAATTTCTTCTCAAAATGTTCAGGGAGGGCTTAGATCCCCCACCACCACCCGGCTTTGCCCTTGCTCATTGGCCACACCCACATTACAGTATACAATAAAAAAATATCCCAAAAGTTGAGGGGGGGCTTCAACCCCCCCTGGGCCCCATGTGGCTCCGCCCCTGGCGGCAATCAAAAAGTTTGTCTATACCAAAAAGCCCTCGTTGCTCTGCATTCAGGAAACCAAGTTGGTTTCTATTGCCCCCCATCTGATCCGGGATTTATGGGGGGAGGGTCCCTCGGATTGGCTTAGCGTGGCCTCGTTAGAGGCATCGGGAGGCATTTTGCTTATGTGGGATCCGAGTAGAATCGAAGTCTTGGAATCCGAACTAGGGGCATACTCGATCTCTATCCTTTGTCGGTCGTCGCATGGGGGGAATACCTAGATGTTCTCAGGGGTCTATGGTCCATCCGAGTCTGTAGCAGATGCCAAGTTTTGGCAAGAACTCAACGATGTCAGTGGTAGGTGGGTTGCTCCCTGGTGATTGGGAGGCAATTTTAATTGCATCCGTTTTCTTCACGTAAGGCGTGGGGCTCAATCAATCTCAGCCAAGATGAGAAGATTTGCCAACTTCATTTCCCGCCATAGCCTACTTGACTACCCCATCCATGCAACCCAATTCACCTGGTCTCAGCTACCCTCAGGTTCCCGTGCTAGCAGATTGGACCGGTTCCTTTTCTCTTTTGACTGGGAGGACATGTTCCCTAACCTTGTCCAATCATCCCTGCCTCACCCTATCTCCAATCATGTGCCCATCTTATTGGCACCTGAGGGTATTATAGGTGGTCCCACCCCATTCCATTTTGAAAATATGTGGCTCCAGTCAGAGAGATTTAAAGCCTTTGTATCTTAGGTGTGGGATTCCCAGGTGGTCTGGGGCACCCCTAGTACGAGATTCGGTCTCAAGGTCTTTTGGAATGTGGCAGAGCTCAAAGCTCAAACGTTAATCAAAATTCAGTCATTTGACTCCATTGAGAGCTCTCATCCTCTATCCGCAAAGGAGTGTCGAGTCCGAGGTTCCATTAAGTGTGATTACTTGAGTGCTGTGAGGCTCGAGGAGATCAGTTGGAAACAGAAGTCTAGGATCCGTTGGCTAAAGGAGAGAGATCGTAATACTAAGTTCTTCCACCGTATGGCAAATTTTCGTCGAAAATCAAATCTCATCTCCAGCCTCATTGTTGATGGTGAGCGAAAGTCGGATCCGAAGGCTATCGAGGATAGCGTGATTGGATTCTACAAGAACTTGCATTTGGAGAAAGTCTCCTAACGCCCAAAGGTAGATGGTCTACCTTTTGATTCCATCTCCCAAGCCCTAAGTGAGGAGTTGGAACGACCATTCCAAGAAGAGGAGGTTTTGTCTGCCATTCACTCCTTGGCGAGCAACAAAGCCCCTGGCCCGGATGGGTTCTCCTATGAATTTTATAAGACCCGTTGGGAAATTGTGGGGAGGGATCTTCTTGCAGTCTTACAGGAACTCCACATACTGGGTCGTTCGATAGGGCAATTAACAATACATTTGTGACCCTAATCCCTAAGCTGGCCGGCCCAAGATTTGAAAGAATTTTGCCCTATTAGCCTAGTCAGCAGTGCGTAGAAAATTTTAGCCAAAGTGCTGGCAACTCGTTTTCGCAGTGCCTTGGGCTCGCTAATTTCCCCTCATTAAGGGGCTTTTGTGTGGGGGCGTCAAATCTTAGACGGGGCTCTTATTGCGAATGAATGTATGAATGAACACCTAAATTCCAAAATCTCAGGTTTGATCTGTAAGATTTATATGGAAAAAGCCTATGACAATGTCAATTGGGAGTTCCTCCTTTACGTGTTGGGTAGAATGGGGTTCGGTCCCAAATGGAGGTCGTGGATTAAAGTCTGCACTTCCTCTGATTCGCTCTTGATCCTTCTCAACGGTAGCTCAAAAGGGTATTTACGTAGTTCCAAGGGGCTAAGGCAGGGGGATCCATTGTCCCCAGCGCTATTCATTGTTGTCTCAGAAGCCCTGAGTCGAATGTTGGTCCGAGCGAACGGGCATGCATTTTCAGGTTTTTCCGTGGGTAAGGAGCAACTCAGCATCTCTCATTTACAATTTGCCGATGATACCTTAGTATTCAATGGTGTTGCATGTTCGCACCTTATTAACCTTCGGTGTATTCTACGTTGTTTTGAGGCTGTGTCAGGTCTTTGCGTTAATCTGAGTAAAAGTGAGATCTTACCTGTAGAAGAAATTCCCCACCTTGACCTTTTGGCTAGCTGTCTCAGGTGTAAGAAAGGGTCTCTTCCATCCTCTTACCTTGGTTTCCTATTGGGGGCTCCGTTTAAGTCCAAAGCTGTTTGGGACCCGGTTATCGAAAGGTTATCAACGCGTCTTGCAGGGTGGCAGTAATGCCTCCTATCCAAAGGGGGTAGGTTGACTCTTATCAAAAGTATCCTTCGGAGCCTCCCCACTTATTACCTTTCCACCTTTACCATTCCTCGTTCCATTGCTGGAACTCTTGCTCGCCTTCAACGAAACTTTCTGTGGTATGAGCGAGGTGACAAACAGAAATATCACCTGGTCGACTGGACTCAAGTCTGCAAGCCATTAGCAGCGGGGGGCCTTAACCTGGCTCCCCTCACCGCGGTGAATAGGGCGTGTCTGGGTAAATGGGTTTTGTGGCTTGGAGAGGAGAGGGAGAGTCTGTGGCGGCAGATCATTGTGGCTAGATATGGCCTTGATTCTATGTGGGTGTCAAGGGCCGTTAGGGGTTCCCACGGGGTAGGGCTCTAGAAGGGTATCATGGTTGTTGCCAAGTCACTAGATCCATTCATTAGGTTCAAGCTGGGTAATGGGGTCAATATCCAGTTCTGGCTCGATGTCTAGAATAGTCAGTTGCGGCTTAAGGAAGATTTTGGCTCCAAATTCTCATTGGCCCTAAACAAAGGGGTGTCTATTGCCGAGTGTGTAGAGTGGCTTAGGAGAAATTTAGTGTGGTGTCCTAGGCTGAGGCAGGCTTTGAATGATTGGGAAATTGAGGAGATGCAGCGTCTATTGACCCTGTTGAGTTCCTCCGTCCCCAGATCCCAGATTAACGATTGTAGGATGTGGTCCCGTAGCAACAACGGTCGATTTTCAGTACGGTCACCCTTGCAATCCTTTGACCCTATACTTTTGCATTCCTTTCCCTATAAGGCTGTGTAGGCTAACCAGGTTTCCACGAAAGTATTGTTCTTCCTCTGGTCAATTGCTTTAAATAAAATTCTTACTATGGATAATTTGAAGATGAGAGGGTGGAGCTTGACAAACAGATGCTATTTGTGCCTAAATGCGGAAGAGTCGGTGAGTCACTTGCTCTTACACTGTCCGGTTGTCTTCAGGGTCTGGGCTTACTTCTTGGCTCGGATGGGTGTGGCGCGTGTCTTCCTCTCCTCCTTCCTGAGCTTCTTATCTGGTTGGCACTTGACGACTTTGGTGGGTGCTGAGGAATCCATCTGAAATTTTTTGCCCGGTGTCATTTCATGGGTCATTTGGAATGAGAAGAATGGTCGTGTTTTTGATAATTCCTCTTCTTCTGATCAGCAGATCCTATCTCAGGTGAGGCGTTCGCTAGTAGATTGGAGCTTGCCTAGTGCAGTTGGTCAAGCAGTGAGGGATGCCCTAAGGGCCCTCAATGTTTTGTGAAAGTATCAAAGCAGAGTAAATAGGACACATCCCCCAAAACATAAGAGAAACCAAAAATAAAATCATTTTTATTTTCTGCATTCTCTAAAATTGGAGAAAGATTAGTGTCGAAACAGAGGTTTGAATGAACCTCAAAGTCGGAGTTTATCTCCGGTTTGACCTCATTGACTTCCTTGAAAAGAATATATGATAAACATTTAAGTTTGTGAAATGAAGTGGCTAGGTTAACATAGTTTAACTATGGCCAGTGTCGTCAAGGCGTCTAGGTGATGCCTATACTCAGGCGAGGCGCACCTAGGCGATAAAAATAATTAAATTATATATATAATATTAATATAAACACATAGCAACTCAAACCTCCTATGGTTGACAATAATCTAGGCAAATTAATGTTTAATAGCCCACCACATTTCAGGTTTTGCTCAGCGGCAAGCATGGTGTCAAAAATCGACTAAATTCCGCCGAAGTTGACTGAATTGAGTCAACTTCCGTGGTGCCCGAAGCAAAATGCACTTGTATTTTAAAAATAATGAACTTCTTGGTAAACTTCGGTGAACTTCAGTAAACTTGGGTGAGTTTCGGTAAACTCCGATCAAAACAAGAAAAAAAGTGTTGTTAAAAAAAATACAAAACTTCGTTGAAAGTTAACCGAAGTGTACAAAAAATGTCTGTAAATTGAAGGGCTAGTTCCACTCGCTTTAAACTTACTTTCTTCATAAGGAAAGACATGTGTCTCTAGCATCAACCTTATAATAAATATAATTAGCTTTAAAAGAGAGTATTGCTAGCACTAACCTTATTATAAATTATAATTTTATTATTAGAGTGTGGTTAACATTCATCTTATTAGAAATTATAATTTTATTATTCTAAGAATTTTGTTATTAGTATATTATGCTCATAAAGGGTTTTTAGTAATATTAAAAAATTAAATAATTTCCTAATAGTATTTCACAAATTAAAAATGATTTAATTACCCATCTCCTCCTATTCACATATTGATTCAATCCTGTAAAAACAATGAGCTCATCAATTGCAGCTTGAAATAGGTTTAATAAATAAATTGAATTTCAATTATTTATCAACTTTAATGTGCAATCATAAGTTTTTCAAGTTTCTAAAACAATTAACATGATAATCATTGAAAAATAAAGAGAATACATATCCCCTTCACTTGACAAAGAGGATAAAATTTAGTTAAAAAAATTTGACAATATAGAGAAATACCAAGAAGAAATTACAACTCAGACAAATAGACAATACACTTAACATGATTCTCACGTTTGAGTACTACATGTTTACATCCATAATATAATGAATTTTGGATGTGTATTTATGCTTTAATATTGAATTTCTAAAATTTCGTCTTAGATTTCCAATGTTTCCTTAAAATTTCCTAGACTTGTTTAATTTTTAGTTTTTTACGTAACTTCATTGGACTTCCTTTAATTTTCTCGAAACGTGTCAACTTCCTTAGCGACCGTAGTTTATACCAAAACCGAAGTTTAATACCCTGCAAGCTTATTTTCCTATCACAATGGTTGCTCTAGTATGGAAGTCTTTTTCTGCTGAACTATTAATTGATTTTTTGACCATGTAGATAAAAACCTGTTTGAAGACTAAAATATAAGACTTTTCCCACCGGACTTTAGTAATGTTTTGAAATAGTAGAATTTATGAAATTTTAGGATTTGAGAAAGACCTTAACATTTGTAAGTTGAAGATTTGACCTAATCACTAAAAAGCGAATTTTGTTCTTGAACTGGAAAGTTGATTTATTATCCTTTAGGAATTTGAATCGAGGATAATTTTATTAAATTCAAATGAGAATTATAACCTTATTGGAGGACCTAGAGGGGGACTAGCTTGCCCACAGGCATCAATACCTTCGATACCCAAATATCTTAAGTAAATGGAAAACCATTTACTTAAATTATATTTTATGTAAATAAGCTATTAATAGGCGTAAGGGTCAGGTGACTTCTGTCTGCCTACAAAAGCACTCAGGCGACGATGATCAAAAAACACCTAAGCAACGTTGATTACACTGGTGGCTAGGTGACCCCTTTGAACTCCTTTAGAATAAGGGAAAATGTTTTAGCAAGGCTTTGATTGTCTTGACAAAACGAGCTTATGCTAGGGACTTCCTTGATAGTGACGTGCTGCAGCGAGAACTAATTGCAGTGAGAAATGTGCAAGGATTGGCTGGGATGTTCCCTACAAGAACATGCTGCAATGGCACCTGGTTACTTCATAGAGTAAGCAAGGGTTCTCAAACTAGAGTCAACATATGTAGTTGAGAAACTAGTCCAAGAGAGTAATATTCATCTAAAATGTAGAGACTTTGGTATTTGGGAAAGGATGATATATCATACATGGATGGAGTAAGGAGGATGAGAAAGACCATGCCGAGAATCCACCTTATATGTCAGGGCCAACCAAAACTGGGGTTGTGATTATAAAATAAGGATCATAGAATCTTAGAAGTATTCTTTTAGTCTTATAAGACACGGATTCTAACAAAGTGAAATTAAAGCTTTTTTCCAAGGTTTGAAAGCCTTAAGCATCATTTTTCGAAGCCATTTGTGGTCACAGTGAACTCTAATTCTATTTGATGGAGAAACGGGACAATCCAGAATACGCAAATTGACCAACACCATCGATCATTTTAGAGAACTAGTATGAGGATGAATAATTATTCTCCCCCATATTTTAAGACATTCAAATGCTATTGTGGAATTCCTTAGCCAACTGAAGTGTATATATTGGTGTTTTTGCACATAGAGAAAACTCTTTCCTAATTTCCAGTTACTTATAAAATAGTTTTCCTTATAAAAAATAAGTGCACCTTTTGAGTCCCACTGGTTTGACTTGGAGGAGGAGCTTCTTCCAAATGTGATTATAAACCAGCACAGTGGTCTATTCCCCCTGGTTTAGTTTCACCCTGAACTCTGGTATCCAACCTAGCCATTCCAAAATTCTTCCAAGATAGTATCCTACCGAGGCCCTTCTTAAATCATCTCATAAAGAGATGGGAAAAAAAATGTAGTGGAGTATCCGCACACCAAGCACAAGCCCAAAGCTCACCTTCAGGCCTCAACCGATGATGTGAACATCCAACATAACAAAGAGTTTCAAGTTTACCATTGGCAGAGAAAGAAGAAGAAAGCCCACATGTCACTTTGGATTGATGATTTGGAGCAATGAAGACCAAGGTTGTGAATGTCGATATCGCATGTCATATCGAATCATGGAAAAAAGATATATATCGCAAGATATATTGGGGATATATCGCAAAATATATCGATATCGCTGGAACAATATCGCACGTGGAGGAAAAAAATGAAAAAAATAGTGAAAAACATGGAAGTTTTCAAAGAAATTTTAGGAAATGTTAAAATAGATATTAATACACATCTGATAATAATAATTAAAAAAATAATTTAAAATAATGTATATAAGATATGCAATGAGAAGGGGACCAAAGAAGTGCGTTGACGCTACGAGTAGGACCTCTATGTCTATTGAGCTATAATTTCTTTAGGTTTTTTTTCATTTTTGATGTAAACAAGCAGGACTTCTAAGAAAAATATTACTTTGATATATTTTGTGAAAAAAAAAATTAACGTTTCCCCCAACTCCCTTTAATTGTACTTAAGATTCACTAACCCTTAGGGCTAAAATATCTAACCAGGGTTTTTAGAAAAAAAAATTAATTTGTCCCCTTTTAACACCTTTTAATTGTGGTTAAGATTCACTAACCCTTAAGGTTAAAGCATCTAACCTTGGTTTTTAGGAAAAAAATTAACGTGCCCCCTTTTAGCTCCCCTTTAAATATGGTTAAGATTCACTAATCCTTAGGGTTAAAGCATCTAATCTTGGTTTTTACAAAAAAAAAAATTTAATAATGTGTCCCCTTTTAACTCCATTTAACTGTGGTAAAGTTTCACTAACCCATATCATTAAAATATATAACCTTGGTTTATAGAAATTTTTCTTTAAAAGAAATTATCCCCTTTTAACTCTTTTTAATTGTGGTTAAGATTCAATAACCCTTTGGGTGAAAGCACCTAATCTTAGTTTTTGAATAAAAATTAACCATAAACTTATTAATCATAGTTCAAGAGCAGTTAAAGAGGCTTTGTTAAATTATGAAATATCTTAAGGGCATTATAGTCATTTTATTAACAATTACATACAAAAGTCTAACTGAACTAAGGGTTGAGGTTATTTGTCTAAATGTTGGAAAACAGAGAGTTAATTTGCAAAACTGTTATTCATAACAGTGTATTTGTAAATTAGGATAAACATAGCCCATGTTTTGCAAAAACCCAAACATAAAACAAAACCTAATATTTCAATTCTCATTCGGAATTCACGAAAGGAAAACAAAGGGGAGAGGTCAGAGGAGAGGAGAACGAAGACTAGGGCTAGGGCTCTCGGCGACGGTGACGGATGGCGACGGCGATGTGGAAAGGCACAATGGCAACGGCCACGGCAATGGATGTCCTCCAAGCTCGAGGTATGTACCCTAGTCCCTACTATTCCTCCACTCTACCGATTCCTTCCCAAATTTTTTTTTTCTTTTTTCTTCTTTTACTTCTCAATCAGAGATAGGTCTTCCTATTTCTCATGGATTCTTCAGAAACTGTGTTTCAAAAAATTGTGATTCAAAATTGTCGACCGAAATTTCTGAAATATCTTGCGATATTTTGGTCAACATTTTCGAAAAATTGTAAAAATTGAAATATCTGGTATAGATGTATTGGTACCCTCGAAACCGATATATATCATCGATATTTACGAAATATTGACGAAATTTTGAACCTTGTTGAAGACCTCATGTGCACACATTGTTCATTAGGAAGACCCCACATTGGGAATGTGTGCATATGGTCTGATTTACCATGATTTACTTTAGTTAGGAGAGTCTAATGGGCTAGGCTTTTACTATTAGTCTTTTCATTAGTTTGGTTATTTTAATCTTTCCATTACTGTGGTTATTTTAGTCTTTTCATTAGTTTGATTATGTCTTTTAATAATTAAGGGTTTACACCTATTTAAATTACATTTCAAAACTCGGTGAGTCACCAAAGTAACTCGGCCGAGTTACTCGACTTGACAGAGTTTTGAGTCGAGTCACCTCAAAACTCAAATGAGACACTATTCAGCGAGTTACTCAAGTGACTCGAGTCGGGTTTTTTGACTCGCTAGACTAGGACGAGTAATGGAAGGGTATTTTTATCATTTCATTTTTCTTAAAACCAAAATCTGAACGTCACATTGTTTTTGTATCATATTTTATGGGGTTGCAAAGCCAATCTACTATGGGTTCTGTTAAATCTAGTTTTAGGTTTGAGGCTATAAAACCAACCTACCTTGGGTTCTTTAACCCAGGTTTTAAGTCGAGCCGCCTCAAAACTCAAAGAAGACACTAGTCAACGAGTTATTCAGGTGACTCGAGTCGAGTTTTTCGACTCGCCAAACTAGGGCAAGTCATGGAAGGGTATTTTTGTCATTTCATTTTTCTTAAAACCAAAATTCAAACGTCACACTATTTTTGTATCATATTTTTTGGGGGCTGCAAATCCAACCTACTATGGGGTTCTGTTAAACCTAGTTATAGGTTTGAGGCCGCAAACTTTGGGTTCTTTTAACCCAGGTTTTTCAAGTTAATTGTAGTTCAATCTTGAATAAAATGCCTAGAAATTAATAATTGTCTATATATATATACATAGAGAGAGAGAGAGAGAGGTACTAATGAGTCATGCTCATTAAAGTTTTTAATGAGCGGTCCCTATAAAAAGATGACATGTGGCAATCTTTTTTAAATCCAACTATTGGATGTTAAGGTGGGTCCATTGAGAGACATCTATCAAAAAATCAATCTGATCGGACATGTTTATACCGTCCGATTGTACCCTGGTTAATCGCCATTAACCACCTAAGGTTCACTAGACCCTATTTAGGTTATAGAAATTACTGATCTTCCCATCTTCAATCGAATGGTCTATAAATGTTTGATCGAGTTGATTTTTTGCCACATGTCTCTTGGGAGGCCAGTCTTGACATCCAACGGTAGGATGTTAGACCAACCTGTCACGTGTCATGTTATTAGGGACCGCTCATTAAAGGTTTTAATTTGCATGGTTCATTAGAATGCTACTCTCCATATATATATATATATATATTCCGAGTTAGTGTGAGTCGAGCTTTTTCCAAGTTTGCCGAGTTACTCGACTCGACTAACTTTTGAGTCGACTCGAGTTTTCAGGTTTTTAAAAAATGATTTAAACCCCTCTTTTGCTGTAAAATTTAGTTAATTAATTTTATGAATAAAAGAAAGTACTCTTGAGTATTCTCCTGTGAATGGAATTGGTGTGATGCCATGAGAGTGATTCCCTAGCAATTCTACGGTATGTTCTTGATTTTTCTTCCTTATTCTCTTCCCTCTCTCTCTCTTTGATATTCCCTGTTTTAATCTTAAAACCATAACCACCCAAACCCTAGATCTCTTTTCCCATTGAAACATACAAACCCATAGCATTCCCTAGCAAGGATAAAAGTACGGTTTCGGGAGATGTATCGTTCCCAACCGAAACCCATACGTATTGGTTTCGATATTAGTTCCGGATGATGCACAAAATCTTTTATTTTTCTTAAAAAAATTATAAAAAATCAAATTAAATTTTTTTTTTTAAATCAAATGAGTTATAGGAATCAAATTTACCAAATATAAAGTCATGGGAAGCGGCTCAAAGACAAAATAACAAACACAATTACAATTCTACAATGAATTAAAACATTCATCACTAATAAACGATACATATCACCCATTTCATATCGGTATAAATATCGGACAGATGCTATCGATATCTTTACGAATTGCCCGTTTCGTATCGGTTTCAGTGATTTTTATTTCCATGTTCCCTAGCCTTCTAATTACTGCCACCAGTCCCCTTACCTTCTCCCAAGTCTGCCGAAGCTTTCCCCTGCATTCCCCACACTGCCGCAGCTATTCCCTGCACTCCCAGACTAGCTGCAGTTCCTCTCGCTGCAATTTCCCCTCAGCTGAAGTCCTCCATATCCCCCCCCCCCCTGCAATATTCCTTGCTGCTGCAGGTATTCCCTGCTGTCCCAACCATTGCCTTGAGTCGCAGGCCACCCAAGCCCCACCCCTTTGCTGTCCAGCATTTCAACAATCACTAATCTATCTATTACAGCCTCCTAATCCTTTCCCCATTGCAGAAACAGCATTCCCACAATAGCAAAATCCTAAACTATAAAAGTCCAAAAACCCAATTGACCAATTCAATTCCAAACCCTAAAACAGCAACATTCCATTAACCCTAACCCTGTACAACCCTTTGAAATCCTAAAAACAGTTGGAAAACCTACTTTGAATTGAGAGTTATTCCATAAGCCTGTGGAAGCATTGACTTCCTCCATACAACCCTCACAGATATAACGGAGAGCCGTATTATAGGTTTGAAACGTGGCCTCGAATCCTTATAAAATTGCTTTCTTGAATAATTATTTGTGATAGAATTGCTATTTTTCAATTGTCATTATTATTGTTAATCCAATCTTAATATCAACATACTAGATTTTAGGCCATTGCATAGTCCTACATCAACTGGCCTTTTAATTTTTAACAAATGCCTTTGTAGAACGCATAGTCATGTCCACGCAAACGCTTTCCCCATAGCTAGTAGTACTCCATTGCTATCCCATCCGAAGTTTCTACTCCAGTAATTTTTTCCACGAATCCTCAAACGATTACCGGTTTCTTCCCAAACACCAAAGACCATCCTCTTGAAGATCTTTATTTGACATCTTTGAAGGCTTTATGCCGCAACCTCCCAACTCCTTGGGGCACATCAGTCTACCAAGTGATATCTTATATCATCATTCATCACATTCCATAAGAAATCCTCAAAAGAATATCTGAGTCTCAAAGTGATAGAAACTATTATAAAGAATGAGAGAAGAAAGTCGTGAGGTAAGAAAGTGTATTACGAATCAATATATTTTTCCTCCTCTGAACAAGTATATCTTCTTTCATGATGTGAGCCTATTTGCCTCATCAGGCCACAATTGGTTCATAAATAACTTTAGACAAGTACTTAGTGCCAAGAGGAAGGCCATATATAAAGAAGGGAGTCGGCCCACTTTACAATCAAATGCCTTGGTAATTTTCCTATTTTTGACCACGTACCCCAACACCAAAACTTTACTCTTGTGAAGTTGATGCAAAGACAGGATACTACCCTGAAGCAACAAAGCATAAACATATGAGGTTTTCGTGACTTCCTGGCAAAAGAAATTGTATCTATGCGAATTGAAGATGGGTGATTAGTGATCCATTAAAATTTAAAATTGATGGAGAAACAGCAGTTTTCCTCCACTCTAGAATAAACATACTCGCGGCTTCTGCTACTATGATGAAGAAGAGAGGTGAAACGAGGTCTCAGGTCATCTTAGCAAATTCCATTAAAACCACCCAAAAAGTATTAAAAAAAAACATGCAGTCCATATACCAATATGAAAAATGATGCCGAGGGCATAGATATTGTTATCCACTCACTTCCTCCATCTAACTCCAAACTCCATCCTTTGTGACACTTTTAAATAAATTTTGGTGGCCCAAGATTGTGGTAGCTTCCGAACTCCGAATTTGGCCAACTTTAATTCCCTCCAAAATGGTGGTCCTCAAATGTCAGGTGACCTATAGTTACAATAAGATCCTCAAGAAAGACCACAGAGTGTGGGAAGAAGGCACAGAGGCCAACATGCAATTAGCCCTTCCCTTGCTAAAGAGAAAAATATATAATTTCCCATTCTTTTTTATTCAATTGGCCATTTTATCCCTAATAGTACCATGTTCCCTCATTATCACTTATCTCAACCATGGTTCAAAAACCCAAAAAGTCGACTCGACTTGAACGTTAGGCAGGAAAAGTAACTCGGAAAACTCGACTTGATCTAACTTGGAATATATATGTGTGTGTGTGTGTACCAATGAGGCAATTACCAATTTCTTAGCATTTATCCAAAATTGAAACCACAAATAACTTGAGAAACTTAGGTTAAAAGAACCCAAAGTAGGTTGGTTTTGCAGCCTCAAACAACCTAAAAACTAAGTTTAACAGAAGTACAAAACCAATAGTAGGCTGGTTTTGCAGCTAAAAAAAAAATCTGATCCATAGTGCGACATTTGTGTTTAAGTTATAAAATATGAAAATGATAAACATAACCTATCGTGACTTGATTGAGTCTAGTGAGTCGAAAAACTCGACTCAACTCGACCGAGTTACCTGAGTAACTTGCCGAATAGTGTCTCCTTCGAGTTTTGAGGAGACTCGACTCAAAACTCAATCGAGTCGAGTAACTCGACTGAGTTTTTAGTCGACTCGCTGAGTTTTTGAATTATGATCTCAACACTTCTTCCTCTTTTAGTTCCACTAACTTATTCTTGGACAACTTTTATATCTTTCTCTTCTAATTCTTAATGCGAACGTCCACAATCACTAGCTTATGTTGTGTGGCCAAACTCTTCTTGGGATAACCTAACAATCTTTGCAAGTTGGTGGCACTTTTCTTCCAAGTAAAAACAAAACCTTCAAAGTCGGCAAACACTCATCTCTCTTTCGAAAGTATGTGTTTGCTGTTGCAAGATCACATGTATTCGCCAACTGAAAAACCACATCTTCCACTCATTAGTCATTACTATCTCCAAACCCCAACAGTCCATGAACCCTACCATTAAGTTTACTATCCTTTTATACATAGACATTTATATCTCCGCCTATAGATATCCTCTCTCCATCAGGATTTCTCAAATCAATCTATATATATCTCCTCCCAAAACTGCTTCATAATACTTTTCTCTAATCTTACTTGGGGTGGTGCAGAAGCACTCTATTGTTAATTAGCATCTCACCAAAAACTATTTTGATTAACAACTCACCAAAAACTATTTTGATTAACAACTCATCGCTTACGCTCTTAACCTCTATAGTATTATCTTACATGTCCTTATTTACTATTATTCTTATTTCATTCCTAATATTGTCCTTCCCCAAGTACCAAAGTTTGTACCAATCACCAATCACCAATCTCTCTCTCTCTCTCTCTCTCCATTGCATCCACCAACTCTCAGTTCTTACTTACCAAAGTTCCCACATTCCAAGTGACAAATTGAATCCTAATCTCCTAGAATGGCTTCTTACTTTTGACTGTCCAGTTTGGTTTAAGAACCCTTGCTTACGTTTCACCACTAGGTGAAACGTATCAAAGTTCTCACATTCCAAGTGACAAATTGAATCCTACTCTCCTAGAGTAGCTTCTTACTTGCGCCTGTCCAGTTTGACTTGAGAACCCTTGCTTGCGCCTGTACCAATCACCAATCTCATTGGTTCTCTCTCTCTCTCTCTCTCTCTCTCCATTGCATCCACCAACTCTCAGTTCTTACTCATCAAAGTTCCCACATTCCAAGTGACAAATTAAATCCTACTCTCCTAGAGTAGCTTCTTACTTGCGCCTGTTCAGTTTGACTTGAGAACCCTTGCTTACATTTCACCACTAGGTCTGCAACTAGATGACATTACAGCGTATTAGTTCCAGAGAATACCCAAGCAAACCTTGTCCACTTCCCATTGCAACCAAGTCTCGTCGCTAGGGCTGTAAATGGATGCGGATATTATCCGATTCGTATTCAAATCCGTTTAGTTGGATAATTATCAAACTAGGTATCCAGCAGAGCGAATTCGGATAGTAATTTAACTATTTGGTTTATAATTGGATACGAATTCGGATAATGGTATATCCGATCCGATAAATATCCGACCAATTATATAATATATTTTAAATTTATAAAATGAATATAACCTTTAAAATATATTTTTTAAATAAAAATAAAAATAAAAATATTTTTACATTTTTAAAAGTAATCAGATCATTCGGATACTATCCGAATTTGAATATTTTAATCGGAGTCGGATACGGATATCATATTTCACTATTCGCCGGATATTTATTCGGATTCGGATATTTGAATATATAATCGGATACGAATTCGAATACACCACTATCCGCTCCAAATCCGCTCAATTTACAGTCATCGCCACTAGGGAAAGCCACTCAAAACAAGTCACAGAACTAGCAATTTTATGCCGGTTGCTAACTTGATGAATCCATTGTCCTTTATCCGAGCTTCAGGGACCAATTAAATAAACTAAGTATTCACACCGAATTTTACGCCTCAGCATATGTCTAATTTCTTATAAACGGCTAGCAAAAGATAATGAATGTTGAAAATAGATAAAAGGACACGCTTAGAAGACAGGAATATATTTTACCTTTAATGTCGGATCATTACCAAAAGTAGAACGAAGTTGTCCATAATGCTGACATGCTATTTTCAGCAAAGAGAGAAGCAACCTCAAAAATTCGGCTTTTCTGTAGTCCATGTTTGAAGATTCACAGTTTGCAATTCTCTCGTCAATCCATTTATTCAACTCTCTACTTCCAACATTCCCACCAACCAGCGGGCCAGGAAAGGATTGCTTGCACAAAGTACGGAAGTAACCACATGCACCGATCCCAGTGCTTGCAGCATCAGTTTTATCCAAGACAACTTCCATCAAGTTGAGAATAGAAATCGAGCCTCCTATGGAATCCTTCACATTAAAAAAAAAAACCATTAATCTGAGACCTTTGATGTCAGCAGTGTCCTAAAACCTTTCATACGGGGAACAATAATAGATTTAAGGAAAACTGTAGCTAAAAGAGCTTAAGAAGGTCTAACCTGGCTGCCATATGCTGAGTTTGTGACAGAAGAACTGCTATCTTTCATGACTATGAGTTTTCCACCAAACCCGAAAGTAACAAGAGCATGTGGAGGCCGTCCTGCAGATGACCTCCCTCCATTGGGAGCATAAGAGAACTGAGTGCTGCTCTGAAACAGTTGCTGTGAAACATTTCCTGATTTCAGACTGTCATGGTAATCATGTGGGAAATGCATCTGTTGGATCTGTTCCTTCTTTTGCTGATTAACCTGTTGAGGGAAGCCCTTAGCAGGAACAAAGCTTCGAAACCCAGAAACCCCGCTATCGCCATCATAACTCTGTCTTGTCTGTTCATATGAAGAAACTGTACCTGCAAGCTGAAAATCTGTTTGTTTATCTGCATAGTTGTTTACAGGACCCCTTGAACCATAAAGGTTCTCTAATTGCTGGTTTTCAGTGAAACCTGAAACAAACCCATCACTCTTGACAATTGTCTCAGGTTGCCACATATTCATACTCTGCTGATTGTAGTTACTAGCAGATAAACCCATTTGTTTATCTGTATAGTTGTTCACAGGACCCCTTGAACCATAAAGGTTCCCTAATTGCTGGTTTTCAGTGAAACCCGAAACAAACCCATCACCCTTGACAACTGTCTCAGGTTGCCACATATTCATACTCTGCTGATTGTAGTTACTAGCAGATCCAGCCCAATTCCCACCTTGGTCTTGATTAACTAACCCTTGAGATCCATAAGTTTCAACTTGCCCATATTCACCATATAGGTTATGATCTTTGTCATGGAAGAAACCACTTGTTGAAGCATGCTCATTTTGATTTTGCCTTTCATGAACTGTACTTGTTGACTCAACAGCCTGAGTGTAAGATTCCAACAAGCGCCACTCTAGGGCAGTTGTATCATAGTACCAACCAGGGTACTGAGGATCAAATATCATATGCGCCGGGTACTCAGTACTCCCTTGTGAAACCTGATTCCAGTGAGATACGTTATCACTTGTATAAACCTCAGCTACAGTTCCTACCACGGACTGAGTAGTTTGCTGCATATAAGAAATCTCCGATATCTGGTCTGAAATGACACCAGCACCTGCTGACTCAACATTGGAATCAAAATTCCCTTGGATATTTGCCGTTGCATTATAACCATCCAACTGATGCCATTCACCAGTAGTCGGGTCATACCTCCATCCAGGATATAGGTTTTCCCAATACTGACTGCTATACAATTCCTGTCCATCCGTAGTCTGTTCTGTAGCTGTTCCATAGGTTTGATTCTCTTGATGTTGCACAGAATTAAAAGATGTCAAATCAGCAATCTTGTTTTCTGTGTCAGGTGTAGTGTTGGATTCAACCTTTGAATTGTCCCCTGCTTTCCCAAATTGATCTACCCAACTGCCTCCAAAATCGGTAAAAAGGTCTGAGTAGGACCCAAACCCACTATCCTGAGCGGAATCAGTGTTAAATGAACTCCATTGCACCTCTTTAACATCCGTACCTGTGGATCCACTACTGTTGCTTGTTGTGGAATCCATTATAACATCCGCCCCCATTGCAGCATCACTGGATTCAATCACTTCATCAAAAGCGAATGAATTGGAGGATACTAAGGAAACACTCTCCTCTGCAACCAAAATATCCTTTTCAGGTGTATAGGATGAGATAATGACATCCTCGCCATGTTTTTTCCCTCCTGCTGCAATCCCACTTTCACCGCCAGAATCCTCCGAGACAGTACCAACCATGCCAAGGCTCAGATTTGAAAATTCTTTCACCTCATCAGAGTCATCACCTCCTGTGAAACTGGGACCAGATTCAGTAACCCCGAACTCATCTTCAACCAGCTTGTCAAAAAATTCCTCATCCGTCTGATCCTCCACCTGAAATGGAGGAGATGCCATCGAATAGGATCCCAAACCCTAAGCTCCCTCTCAGAAACAAGCTCACGCAATTCAACCCAAATCAACGAAATTCACCACACGATCGCTTCAATTCCTACCCAAACTATCCTGTGAATCCCATAACACGCAGAACCGAGCTGATATTCCTAAAACTGTAATCAGAGACTCAGATCCAAAATCCACAAAATCTAAAACCCTAAGCTTCCACAACAAAGGGGATCTTTGATTCCAACAACATAATTAGGGTTTTAACCATGAATAACCAAGAAACTAACCCAAACCACGCACGATCTAGGGTTCGTGAGATCTATGCTATCCTAAAACCATAAATCAAACAAAAAATATCTAAAAATTGCGAATTTAATTCCACACGAAGGAATGCAAAGAACAAATTGAAATTCAAGTGAAAATCTACTACTCACCAATTGAGTAAAGGAATTACAGAGCGAGGAGAGAGAGAGACTTCGAAGCAGTCGATTTCGCACCAGCCGACATATCACCCAACACACCAAAAACTCGTTTTGTTTTTTTCTTCCGTTTTGTATTTACTTACTTAATTTTCTTATTTCAGTTCATTTCTTTTAATAAATTGAAAAAGGAAATACAGTAAGTGCTATCAATGGGCCGGGCCGGTATCGGGCCAGCCTGGTTAGTCATAACTATTATCACGGGCTATTAATGGGCCGGACCGGGCCGGCATTAGGGCCTGTTTGTTTGCTCATAAGTGTAAGCCTCAGGGTTTAAGGTATTATACACATTATGTATAATTCAATATTTAAATTATGCTGGGCCGGCTGGGCTTAAGGAAGCATGGCATAACCTGGTCCACATTAATATGGGCCTTGAAAATCCGGCCATAGCCCTAAGGCCTAAATTTTGAACTAAATTAGGACCTCTGTTTTTTGGGTCGGTCATGGCCAATTGACAACCGTATGAAAGCTTTCATTTAAAAAAATTGCCGGGATTTTTTTTTGGATGGTAAATGAATGATCTACGTTGAACCTTTCCTCTTTGGCCTCGGATTGTCTCTGGCGAAGCAAGCTGGTCTGGGGAAACCATAGAATAGGGGACAAGTGGATAGAATAGGAGACAAGTGGTGGAGAAGTCAAAATCATGGGCCCATGATTTTGATTTCTCTACACACTACATGACACATGGCGATAAGGTGTTGAAATGAACTGGGAGAGGTATTAAGTGGGGAGAAGTTGAAATGAACGGGAAGAGGTATTAAGTGGGGAGAAGTCAAAATCATGAGGAGAAAATGAAATGACTTCTTCCCTTTTTAACACCACATGTCCCCTAGTCTATAATTGCCCGAAAGGGGTTTCTAACTTTGCCAGAGACAATCCGGAGCCTTCATCTTTGGATTAATTAGCTGCCTCTCGAATGCTGTGCTTGAAATGATTTAAGGTAAATTACACTCACCTCCGTTGGAGTTGGGTGAAATTTGCATAAACCTCTCATCTAGTTTCTGAAATTACATTGACCTCCCCTCAACTTTGGTTTTCTGTAACAGATACCCCTTCCATTAAGATTACTATTACTTTATGAATGAACTTTGATGATGTCATTATTTCAACATTTTAAATATATAAATTACCATTTTTCAACACAAGGTTAGTTAATTCAATAAAATAAATAATAATTGGTTTCTAACCAAGGTTAATATATATTTCCAAAATCAAGTATATATATTTATTTTTTTCTAAAAACCAATATTAGATAGATGAACTCTAGGGATGAGTGAATCTTAACCATAGTTAATGGGTATTAAAAGGGACACATGGTGACTTATAGAGATCCCTTAACTGTGGTTAAACATAATTAACTTAAGGTTAATATTTTTATTTTTTTTCTTAAAAACAAGGTTAGATTGATTAATCCTAGGGGTGAGTGAATCTTAAGCACAATTAGTAGGTGTTAAAGGAGACACGTGGCGGTTTGTAGATCTCCCTTTAATTGTGGTTAAGCACAATCAACCTAAGGTTTTTTTTTCCTTCTATATATCAAGGTTAAATGGATGAATCCTAGGGGTGAGTGAATTTTAACCATAGTTAGTGAGCGTTAAAGGGGACATGTGGCGGATTTGTAGAGCCCCCTTTAATTGTGGTTAAGCACAATCTACTTAAGGTTTTTTTTTTCTTCTAAAAAATCAAGGTTAAATGGATGAATCCTAGGGGTGAGTGACTTTTAACCATAGTTAGTGGGCGTTAAAGGGGACATGTGGCGGCTTGTAGGGCTCCCTTTAATTGTGGTTAAGCATAAGCAACTTAAGGTTTTTTTCTAAAAACCAAGGTTTGATGGATGAACCGTAGGGGCGAGTGAGTTTTAGCCATAGTTAGTGGGTGTTAAAAGGGACACGTGGCGGCTTATAAAGATCCTTTAACTATGGTTAAACATAATTAACCTAAGATTATTGTTTTTTTTAAATTTTCTTTGAGCCAAGGTTAGATTAATGAATCCTAGGGATGAGTGAATCTTAACCACAGTTAGTGGGTGCTAAAAGGGACACGTGGCGGCTTGTAGAGCCCTCTTTAATTGCGGTTAAGCATAACCAACCTAAGGTTATTTTTTCCCTAAAACTAAGGTTAGATGGATAAACCCTAGGGGTGAGTAAATCTTAATCATAGTTAGTAGGTATTAAAAGGGACGCATGGCGGCTTGGGAGTTTATGCTTTTCTTTGGTTGAGCTTTCAAATGGTAAATAACGTGAATCAAGTAATAGGGGTAAAATGGGAAAAGTGTAACTTTAGTTAATAGTGTTAATATTAAGGGTCTAATAGGAGAGGGCAGTGTGATTTCAGAAATTAGAGGGTAGGTTTCTGAAATTTCACCTAACCTTAGGGCGAGGTGAGTATAATTTACCCAATGATTTAATTGTTAAGTTGAGATCTGGAGCTTAAAATTTATAATAATTTAAAATTTTGCCATTGAACTATTTATTGTCGCTAAGACCATTTAATGCAAACCTGAATCTAAAATAAAATGAGCGCCAATCTATAGGTACTCCCAAATATACTCCTGAATATACTTCCTAATCCTAACTGTTTATAACCAAACACTAAGGGGCAGGATTTGAGTTGGCTATTTTTGTCTTTTCTAATGCCACATCGGCTCTAATCCTAACCGTTTATAATTGAGATAAACGGATAAGAATTGGGAGTATATTTGGGAGTACACTTTGAAAGTATCCCTAGACTAATTCAAATAAAATTCAAGACTTATTTAATATGACATAAGAAATATTTAAAAATAAATATAGTAGAATGGGTATTTTGAGATTTCAAATTGTTTACATTGATAAAGTTAATGTAACTGTAGAACCGACGTGCTAAAATAGATACATGACCTTTTTTTAATTTTTTTGGTCAGGAGTGTTCAGTCTTTGGCCGACTAATCCCTTCAACGCGTGGTAGAGCCACCGCCCACCACATGCAAGTTAACGTCAGGATAAACCCAACATGATGACTAGCCCCAAGAGGGCATGAGAAGCCGATCCCAGTACATCTGAGTTTGCCGAGAGGCAACAGAGTCACCCCTCGGTTATAGGGCCCTTTTGATCAATCTATGAGCAAACTTTTTAGTAGTTATACATCAAGCTATAATTCCCTAAACCGTCATATCTAATTAACCTTGCCTAAATGTTATTAATTTTGATCAACCTCTGGTTTATTTTTTATCCGTTTGTTGGTTGGGAGCAGAGTTTTGCCAAAAGCCTCAATTAAGCGCGATTAGTTTTGGTCCTCATGGATTTTGGAAAGACTAGAGACCAGGGGCGGGGAGGGGCCATGGCCCCCACAAATTTTTTAGAATTCCCTCTTATGGTAGTGTGAAATAGTGGTCCCTTCAAAATGTTTTAATTTTTTTTACTATAGCCGCCCCCCAAATTTTTGTCTTATATCTTTGCACATGTCCCTATTGACACACTTTAACTATGGTTAAAAATATTAACTCTTAAGGTTCACCTATTTATCCTTGGTTTTTAGAAAAAAATATTAAATTTTATTTAACCTTAGGAGTTAGTGAATTTTAATTAGGGAAAAGAAATTTGATATTTTAAAAAATTACCAAGGATAAGTGGGTGAATCTTAACAACAGTTAAGGGGTATTAATAGGGATGCTTGGTGACCTCGAGGGCATTACTGGGAAAAAAAAAAACTCAAAAGAAAAAAAAAATCTCAGGGGCTATGCCCCCTCAATCAATTATTTTTTTATACATGTATTTCAGTCTCCCCCCCCCTCCAAATGAAAAATTCCTGACTCCGCCCCTACTAGAGACTCCAATGAAGATCTGTTGCAACAGAATATAAATTTAGGTTCTCACTACTCAAATGAGAATAAGAAAATAAAACATTTCTTGAAACTTTTTGGTGAATAATTAAATTTTTTTAATTTTGATGTGCAGTCACAAAATGTTGGTGTGCGTATATAAGTAAAAATGCTTATTCAAGTTTCTTAAATAAGCACATACCTGTTGGACTTGGGATTCTCTCATGTCATAACAGGTCTTTTTGAGACCGGTTATAACCTTCGAGATGACTTGTGTCCTTGCTGTTAGTGTACCGTTAATTATACATTAGTGTTGGTGTTAACACGAATGGTTAACGAATGGAAAGGGGATAAATGTTATCTCCAGGTTATAACCAGTTACTTTGATATCGGTTACAACCTTAAAGAATCTCAAGTTTACCTATTAATTTCCGATGTACTTCCAAAACACCTACAAAAGGTTTAAAGTTTAAATATGGGTTGGAGCTCTGCTTCAATGCTCTTCCATAATTACTAACTAGCGGGTGGCATGTGTGATGCACGTGAGAGTGAGGGGAAGGAATTAACCACAGTTAATAGGAAATAAAAGGGACACGTGTTAACTTGCAGGTGCGATTGAACTCTCTGTAATTCTATTATTTAAAAAGAAGATAGATGAGCAAGGGTAGTTTGGGTGTTAAAGTAAAACATTAAATCAAAGTTTTGTTTTATAGAAGAGTAGTTTGGGAATTTAGGAAAAATCAGGCCACACCTGACTCTACTATTATAATAGTAAAGATAAAAGGACTTGAAATTATCTACAGTTATAACTGGACTCCAAGGAGTCCAGTTTGGTCTCATAGGCTAATATATGTTCTTTTTAATACCCCTTAATTGTGGTTAAGTTTCACTAACCATTACATTTCAACAATTTAACCTTAGTTTTGAGAAAAATATATTAAAAAAAATATTTTCTCTAAAGATTAAAGTTGTTAACCCGAATTAAAATAAGGTTTTTGTGTTGTAACCAAACGTAGAGAATTTCGAATCTAATGAAAAAGGTTGAAGCAAAGATCTTAATAGGATGCGATCAACGAGAATTAATTATTGAGGGCAGACAGATCGGTACAACAACAATAAACATATATAAGATTCTCAATCAAAAAGAGCAAAATGATCTAAAATGCAGGTCATAATCTATATCGGATTCCCAAAACTTCGGCTCATATTTGAACAAGGTTTAACATAAGCAAAGCTTATTCAACTATTGTAAAATAAAGGTTGATATTTGAACTAGGTTTAACATAAGCAAAGCTTATTCAACTATCTTAAAATAAAGGTGGCAATTGGGCCAAGTTTTAGGCTTCAAAATTTATGTGAATGTGTTGGTCTTAAGTGCAGGCTATTCAAAATTAATAAAATTCAAACCCATCACCCCTATAAATTAGCACAGACTTTGAGGTTTTAACATGTAGAGCTGTTAAACATATAATTTATGGTATTTTTTTAAAGGGTTGTTCTTCACACACCACACATTTAACTATGTACCCAAATATCGCCGCGTGTCCTTTTTATGACTCATTTAACTATGATTAAACCTAAGAAAATTAAGGTTAATATTTTTGTGTTTTTATGTTTTTAAAAATTAATGTTAAATTGCTTAACCTTAAGAATGAGTGAATCTTAACCACCTTTAATATGTGCTAAAAGAAAGGGCATGGACAAATGAGGACTACACATTTGACTACATAGTCAAATGAGACAAGAAGTTAAGCATTTCACTTTTCCCAAGCATCTACATATGGCAGTTACATGTACCCATGTGATTAGGGCTGTCAAAGGGTCAGGGCAGGGCCTATGTCATACTGGGCCCGACCCTCTTTTACTAGGGTGAGGCCCAAGCCCTACCCTAAAGGGTCAGGGTTAGGGTCAAAAGAACAAAAAATAATTATCATGTTTTAGCAAATTTTTTCTTACATTGACTGTCAACCTAACATACAAATTTCTTTCTTTATTTGAGATTGATAAACACTTCACAAATACTTCGACTACAATGGGGAATTAGGTTGAGTTAAGTTTACTTTTAAAGATAAATTGATTTGTTGATAATAATCTTGAATGATTTATAATGACCCTAAGTAGGGTTTATATATATTTAACAAGACAGACCTTATGGAAAATAAATTAACCTAATCTAATCATAACTAATTAATCAAATATAAGCTACCCTTGATTAATGCTAATCTAATATTCTAATGAGATTCATTTGCATGATGCAGTGTTTCTCATTCATTTTATTACAATGTTCTTTTTTACTCTCTAATAACTTTGTAGTGAGGGGTTGGAGAAAATACTATCAAACCCCCAATTATTATAGTTAAATAGATTAATATGATTAGATTAAAAATAATTTTAAAATAATAATACAACTTATAATAAGAATTTAAAATGAGACTATCTTTTTATTACATATACACATAGTAACTTCTATTATATTAAAAATGGGAAAATTTTACTATTATTACACGACAAGTAAGTCTTAACTTTATGTTATTATATAAGTCTTAAACACCAAACAAAAAAAAAATATATATATATAAGTCTTAAACTATTATATTATATATGTAATATTTTATATATAGTATTGTATTTGATGTAACTTATAAAGTAGAGGGCTGGTCAAGTGCTTACCAAGTCCGTCCCTTACCCTATGTTTGGTTGCCGAGAAAATAAGTAAAAACATGAAAGAGGAAAGAAAATTTGACAAAACACAAATAAAAATCGTATTACAAATCAAGAATTTTTTTTTCTTTTCCATGTTTTCACATATTTTCTCAACAACCAAACATAGCATTAAGAAAGAGACTTTTCAAAATTAGGTTAGACTCGCCCCATGGGTCCTTATGAAGAAAGAAAACCGTCTATTTTAGGGCCGAGTCGGTCCTCATCAAAGGGCGGGCCAGATTGGCAGTCCACATGTGATTAATTTTGGTGGACTAATGCAAGAATTTTTTTCCTAGAAGAGTAATAGTTTTGTTATGTCACTAACATAACACGTGTCCTACATGCAATATATTGGGACCCACCTAACGGCCCCACTAGCAACAATTTTTTTTTTTTTTTTTTGGGTTCAAACAATCTTTATGATTGACAGAGTTCACGCTTTCATAGCACTTTCCGAAAATGGACGTATCTGTGTTAACGGCCACAATAATTTGACCGCACTCGTGATTGAAGGACTATTCTGCCATCAAACCCAAAAAAACAGAAAAAGAAAAGGACTATTCTGCCCTTGCAGCTAGACTGAAACTTGGCACTACTGGCCAAGGAGTTGACTTGGGTCGTTTCAGTTTGGGCAAACCCGGGGCGCGGACCTGCCCCATTTTTGGAAACAGACAACCTGAAACCAACTGATATTAAACCCAGAATCTGAACCTGCCTACCGAGTCCATTAAAATATAAATAAATCAATAAAATATTAACATTAATATTTATTCTAATTTAGAATTAATTTAATATGCTGGCTTTAAAATGTAACCATAATCCTACTTAATTATAAATGGTTTGAGAAAACTAAACCCGAACCCACAATTCACCGGTCCGTGACTATCAACCATAACATATGGGCGAGTTGACGCGTCAGAAATTTCCAACCCCTAGTTAGGACTTAAAGAAAGGTAAATTAACCCCAAACTTAATTAAGTAAAAGGAAATAATCACCTCGTCGGTGGGTGACGTGAGGAGGGGTGTCTCGTCTCTCATTTTCTTGCATTGTTTCTCCCTTCTAACCCCATTTAATTGTGGTTAAGATTCATCTACCCTTAAGGTTCACCTATCTACCCTTGGTTTTTAGAAGAAGAAAAAAAATGAATTAAAGTCTTAAAAAAAAACTAACCCAAGTTAATGGGAGTTGAAGGTTTGGCTATGTGAGAGTGAGGAGGAATAGTCCCCTCCTTGGTTGACAAGGGGACTATTGTTCTTGTAAACTAGCAAACATTCCATGCGATGTACGGAAAAATAACATATGAAATTAAAAAAATAATAATAGAAAAAATAATGAAATACAAAATTAAAAAATACACTCACCCCTACTATAGATAACTATTAGTAATTATGCACCGGTGTTCTTTACATTTTCAAATTTCAATTTTACACTAGTGTTAGATAAAATATATATAAACCTACATAAGATAAGAATTTGCACATAATATAATATGATTATATCAATTCATTCCTAAAGCATTCCTAAAGATAGTTGATACAAGGGCTTGTCCCAGTGGTTGTGTATCTTCCTTTGGGGAGGTGTGACTCGAGTTCGAGTCTTGGTATGGCTATGGTTGTGTATCTTCCTTTGGGGAGGTGTGACTCGAGTTCGAGTCTTGGTATGGCTGTGGCTGTTGACACTCACCATAAATACTAACCCCCTAATCCTTAACCCTAGTTAATTGATTATTGTCTATCGTAAAAAAGAAAATATTATACCTGAATGAAAATGTAATACAATTGGTATACATCTATTTGCCCTCATATTCACTATATGTTACGTGATATAGTTATCGCCTCTATCAACATATTTTTATAGTTATTGCCTCTATCAACATATTTTTAACGTGGTTAATACATTTGTATCTTTAGACATAGTATCAAACCAATAACCAACACGCATTTCTTTGTTTGAGATGCCCATGGATGAGAGTCCTCATTGGCGTGCTGAGGAGTACTAAATCAATTCCCAATTATAATGGGGCTTCATTCGTGAGAGAAAATTTGGGGACAGTTGGTTAGAGGAGGCGTGGCAGGAGTAGTTAGAATGGAAAATGAAAATACGTGTCTTTTAAGGATGCCATGTCAGCACTAATAGAAAGCTTGAGATGACCAAAAGGGAATATAAGAGATTGTCATTTAGATCCCATTGCTATTAGATATAGTATAAATGTGTTTAGTAAAAGAAGGGTTTTTCTTGTAGGTGTTACTAGTTTTTAAAGATGGAGAAGTGATTAGGTGTTATTGGGTACATTGAGTCCTACCCTATCCTAGAAAAAGTATTCGATCACAAATAAGGGTGTGATTGTCAAATGGGGTCAGAGTGAGCCCTAACCTTAAACTGATTAACCTTTTAGAATACTTAAAGGAAATGATCTCTTAAAATAACAACTAGGGCTGCCAATGGGTTAAGTCAGGTCTGTCCAAGCTTAGCCCTAACTTGTAAGGGTCCAACCCAAACACTCGAAGGGCCTAAACTTGCTAGGTTAAAAACGTACATTTGGGCCAAGGTCAAGGCTGGGCTTCAAAGAAGATATATTTTTTGTCATAATATGCAGCACTTTTTTTAAAGCAACCGCAGGTTGCCAACTTGACATCAACTCTCGTCCTTTATCTAAGCTCGTTATTGACAATGCAACCTAAAGTCAACATTGCAGAGATAAATTTTTTCAAGAATTACAAATAATTTAATAAAATTTATTTACTTATCTTTTGATTTATTTATTATTGTTATGAAATTTGGAACAATTGATATTGGCGTCGGTAGTTTAGGACTTAGAGATTAGTCCGCTAAGGGGGCTAGTGGGCTTTGTCAATGGGAATATTTTAATAGGATTAAAGTCTAAGCTGGACTTAAATATGTCATAATTATATTTCAATATTTCTTAGTGGTGCATGACTTATCGTCTAACAGCCAAACATCAACTTGGCAAGATTATCATAAGTAGGGGTATCAATGAGCCAAACATTGGTATTTTTGAATAGGCCCATTAAGGGCCCAACATGTTTACAAGAGGTTATGAGGCCCGAATTCGGCCCTTGACACCCCAAATCATAAGTAAAATAATCTAATCCACACATTTTTGGTTGGAGTTTTTTAATTATATTTTTACCCCCCAAAAAAATGTAATGTATTGGATAGAGCGAACCAAGAATGTCGACAACCCTAGTAGCTCGGATAATATCGAAAGGGGCATCTAAGACGGGTCTCATTCCTTAAATGTGAGCCAGCCATGTGTAGTGTCGTGCTATAGGTGGACCACTCTCATACTCAAAACTATATAGTGGTCCTTATACCCTCTGAGGGTGGTCCCTGCTCAAGTAGATTTTGCAAGTATGGCCTACCCGTAGGCAGGGCTGTCAATGTGCCGGCCCGGCCCATTTGGTTGTATATGTAAGTGGGCCAGGGCCCATATCCTTATGCCCATTGGCTCATCTAGCAATCTTCTAACTGAGGGGCCGATCCCATTACATATTATTTTTTAGGCTTGGCCAGTTCGGTTCTTGCCTGCTATCCGATGGATCTCACCTAAAATATGGAGCCAAATCATCTACGGTGATAACCGGATTTAGCAAATCCGGTTATCACCCCTAGAGGTTGCCACGTGTCTCCTTTGACACCCCTTAACCACGGGTAAGGTTCACCCACCTCTAGGGTTCACCCACCCATCCTTCGTTTTTTTTTTAAAAATATTAATTCTTTTTTTAAAATTTAAAAACTGTTTTTAAAATTGAAAAAACTCTAAAACAGTTTTTTAATTTTTTTAAAAAATTAATATTTAAAAAAAAAACCAAGGATGGTTGGGTGAACCCTAGGGGTGGGTGAATCTTACCCACGGTTAAGGGGTGCCAAAGGAGACACGTGGCAACCTCTAGGGGTGATAACCGGATTTTTCCGGATTTGCCAAATCCGATTATCACCGTAGAGGATTTGACTCCCTAAAATATTGAATAAGGAAATAACATGAGTGGCCGAAGGTCATCTGCTATCCCTTTACTAAATGAGTCTATGATAAACAAATAAGTCTTCATTCCTCATTAACTGTAATCAATGTTATCACAATCAAACTAGACTGACTGGTTGATCCGGTAAAACACGAAATTGGTTAGGTTAGGTTAGCGATGTTTAATTTTTCTCAAAACCGACAAACTTCAAAATCGTGTTAGACATATTGAACAGGTAGATTCAGTCGGTTGAATTGTGTGTAATATAAATGAATCCCATTTACATGTGATTGGCTTTACTTTTCTTTTTCCCGAGAATTTTCTTCCACAGGGAGGGTTGACATGACTATTTATTTGTTGAACTCGGACATCATTTATCTACCTCAATTGTTAGTCTTAGGGGGGGGTTATCAGACCCTTCCATGCTACCATGTGTCAATCCATTCAAATTATCCCTCTAAAATTGATGCTAGGCCTACTATTGTAGGGTATAGGGCACATCTTCACCATTCTAGCTAGAGCTAAAAGGGAAGATATGTGACCGACCAATTCAAACTGTCCGAGACTTTTCTCTTGAGAGGAATGCTAGCCGCGCTATCTTCTATGAGTAGCCTCAAATATAACCCTAATTATACTCTGGAATCTTCAAATATAACCCTAATTATACTCTGGAATCTTGATTGTGTATGACTATTATTTAAGGGTCACAATTTGGCTTTACTTATTTTGTTTTTTCTAATGTTACACCAACTCTAATCTTAACCATTTAATAATTCAATTAAAGGATCAGGATTTGGGAGTACCTGTAGATTTCCACATAATTTATATATGTACTAGATTAATCAAGTATCTTTGGAAAGACGCACATAATTAGTCCAATACACAATAGGGCATCAATGGCCCAAATTCGTGCCACAAAAACTTATTATAAACGGCCTATTTGGGCCGGATTTACTAAATTAATTATAAAAATACAAAGTTCAAGACCAACCGATTGACTCCCTAACACATGCATCAATTGCATGTGTTGCTAGCAAGCTCTTCAATTTCTATTATATTTTCGAAATTACCATATTCTCAATCTTCTTTAATGGTAAAGGGTCTCTCTTGGAGATAGGAGTATCAATGTGGTGTGTTGAGTGCATGCTGGGCCCATCATTTTATGGGCCTAATCCTACAATCAATTCTAACAATCAACCAAACCTCACGTCTTTGGATTATATATAGTTCCAAATATTTTAAACTTTTTTACAATTTTCTTTCTTTATAAACCCTAAAATGAAAACTATAACCCTAACCCTAAACACCCTGCTCGATTTTGACATATCAGCATTACCCCCTAAGATTAATGCTCTATGAGGTTTTAAAAAATTTCTGATGTGGCACCTAAATAAGGTGTTAAATTCAGGATTTGCACACTTTTGAAGGCTGCCTCTTGCAGATATGGGGCCAGGGCGCTATAGTTGCCCACATTGTCCCTAACATAACAAGAGTATGAGAACTGGACTTATATGTTCCTGTTCCTCTTCCCAAGTGAGCCACTAGTAGAATATTAAGATAATCCTCTTGTCACTAATGACATTAATGGTTCTCCATGTATGATCCAAAGAGAACTTTAGGATTTAGGTCTCATTAGATCAGAAGTAGGGCCATCGATTGATGGAATATTCCGCGGGAACTTATACAAAAATCGCAATTTCTATCGTGAAAACGCTTGCGATTTGTGCCACAAATTCAAACAAAAACAGTGTAGCCTAGGGTAATTGGATCATCAGTCATAAGTTTAACCTAAATAACAGTGGTTTTTGTCTTCTAAATAATTCAACTATGTGACCTTAGTGGTGTTAGACTCATCACTGTATTATTACACAATAAAGAGGAAGCTAACAACCATTCTAGCTTAACCTTAATGATTTGCCATTATGTTTAGAGCATCTTAGGCATGCAGAACACTTGTAAATTACTCCACACTTTGCCAATCAAATGACACGAATTATCGTTTTTGTCGATAAGCAATTCAAGGGCTCAATGATTAAAATACAGGTTTCGGGTAACGGTTTTAACAAAAACCATTACGTATCACCGCTACCAATACGTATAAACCATATTATATATATATATAAAAAATCAAATCAAATGGATCAAATGATACTTACGGTCGAGTCCTACCAATACATATCATACGATATTTATAAATGGAAAATGTTTAGCTAACAATTCGGTAATCTAGCGTACCGAACAATCCTCACTGGTCTACACCCCCTTTTTAAATACCTACTAACTGTGGTTAAGATTATCCACTCCTAGGGTTCATCCATCCAACCATGGTTTTAGAAAAAAAGATAAAAGAAAATATTAATCTTAGGTTAAAAGGGACATGGGGACAAGGCAGTACACTAGATAATGTACTAAGAGGTGCGCTAATCACTGCTCTTTATAAATCAATATTTTTGTAAGAGAGGAATCGAACGAATCCTACAGAACTTATAAGTATTGACGTACGTATTGATTTTGGATAAGTAATATTCAACCCATATTTTTAATGTCTTAGTATTAATATCGTATATGATACTATTAATATGTATTGGTTTAGGTGATTTTTATTTTCATTCAAGGGTTATTTCTCTACTCTAATACTAGAAACCTTAAGGTCTAACCATGTCACAGAACATCTAGGAGACCTAATTATCGACACTTGAAAATAGATGATCGGAACCATTAGATTCCAATTTAGCGAGTGAAACATGTTGATTGCAACAAGAGTAAGCTTATCTGTAGGTCTAACTACATATACGTACAATGTAATTAGTTCTCCAGCTATATATATGTTCATCTATTAATGGTTGGGGGAATTGATTAGTGTGGGACTCCATGGTGACTCATGGCTTAGAGGCTCAACTCCACCCATGAGCTTTAGGAGTGTATTCGAGCTGAGCTTGGCCAAGTTTGAGCTTGGCTTGAACATGCTCGAGCTTGGCTTTAGCTTGATTCAAGCTTGAATGTTTAGGCTTGAGTTGATCGAGCTCGAACTTTATTTGAGCTGAGCCGGGCTGAGCTCAGGTTGGCTCAAACTTGATTCACAAACTTATTTTGTTTAATTTTACATAAATTCAATAAAATTATTTATTAATAAATTATAATACAAGATACGAAAAGAATTAATCCTTTCATATACGAAAATAAGTTTTGGGAGTAATCATTCGGTCTAAAGAGTTGAGAGATTGATCCGAGTTTCTATTTTAAAGTTCTTAACCTTTTTGTCATTATTATCTCTTAAACTTATATTAAAAATCTATAATAAAGAAAAGTTTAAAATATTATTTTTATGTTAATATAAATATCATTATAAAAAAATATTTTATATATATATATTTCAAGCTGAGTCAAGGTCAAGTCGAACTGAGTCTTAAACGAGCCAAGCTTTGAGCTGAGCCAAGCCGAATCAAATAGGGTGTAACTTGAGGTTGGCTTGTTTAAACATCCAAACTCAAATAAAAGCTTGACTTAATTTGTTAAGCTTGAAATGCCAGCTTGAGCTTGGCTCAAACGAGCCGAGTCAAGCCGTCAAGCTAGCTTGACTTGATGCAACCGTAATGAGCTAGGCACAAATCATGCTCTAAAGGGTTAAGACTCTTAACCTTTCAGAGCATTAAGAGTCTCAACAACAAAGAGATCTACCCACCTTTTAGCCTAGTCTCAACAACAAGAAAGAGATCTAACCTACCTTTTAGAACCATCTCGTTAAGATAAATGTAGTATTACATTCATCCGAATCTTTCCAAGCTGTCCATCTGGAAATCCTCTTTCTCCACCTCCCTGTCTTTTCTACATGTACATGTGAAACCAAAGAGATTGTATATGGTGGACTTGGGACCCATCATCCTCAATAAATAGTATTCCATCCTCACCATTTGACATGTAGATCAACAAGTAGGGAGGATGCTGGATCTTAGGTTCTTCTAAAAAAAAGAACTATAATAAAGGAGGGAGGCTAGAGAAAGTGTAAAACATAAATGGGTGGTTGCAGGGTAGGAGTCTTATGTCACATGTGAGGCACTGGTTACTAGTACTGAGTGTTGTTGTGGAATACCTGCCCCTCTAGTTACCTTTCTTTTTTTTCAGAAAATATAATTTATAAAAGTCATTGATTACACTAAGAAGACTCCTCCGATCGAGAGCTTTTGGCCACCAACATTTCCAGGCATTTCCAAGGTAGTAAGGTAATAATCTCTTGTGATGAAAGTTTTGGACAAATTTAATCCAATGCTGCGGCGAGCTAGTTTGTGTGCAAAAGTATTAGCATATCAGGAGAGATGAGTAACTTTCATGAGGTTTGGCCCCTGTAATTCAGAATGAGGTTTTGCCCCCCCGCATAAGGGTCGTCTTGTGATTAAGCCCTACAAAATGCCCCTCACAGCGCCACCTACGGAAAAAGTGTCGGGCTAAATTTTTTTTTTAAATTCACGGGGTAGTGAGCCTGTTCTCGCTTAACTGTAATTAATGCTAACCCTAACCCTTTTTCATAGGTGGTGCTGAGAGCGATTTTTTGCGGACCCTTGCAGCTGATTATTGTTTCTAACACCCCCCCTCCCCAAAAAAAATAAAATAAAATAAAATAAAATGGAGAGCTACAAATGGTAATGGAATCATGAAGCGTGGATCAAAGGTTAAGTTAGGTCTTAGATATATTGCATAAAAAGAATAATAAAATACAAGTGGCTGAAAAAGAAAGAGAGAGAAAGGTCATGAATACATACCAAGAAGGGGAGTGTTACTCGTACTCTCTTTCTCTTTTTAGGAGCAACGCGAGGTGGATTTTGTGTTACAAATTATGGCTCTCACCACAATTTCTTGTCCTCTTTCCCTAAAAGAAAATAGTACAATAGGGGAGAGTGGGGCTAACAAATCCTTCCGGGAGCCATACATGGTTAAGTCACAAGCTTGGCATATATACTTAGATTGATCTGAAACGCCAGGCCTTGGTGGCCTTTTTACGATATTTCCTAGATGCTGGTTAGGTTGTTAAGCTAGCATATGTTAGGTACCAGTTATCTTTTCTAGGCCGCGTTGCTGTAGTTGTTAGGCCATAAAGGGACATGATAAAGGGTTTCGATACTCCTAGCACTAGTGCGTGTTTCTTTGTTTTGTTGTAGAAAATACTAGTGGCTACTTGCTAACATAAAAATTTCTATAATTTGTTTATTTAAATCATGTCTTTGATCCACATCGGCTGGGTACTGACTTCGCAATCAAGTCTTTTTAGAGTGGTTGCTTGGACTCACCCTTATGGTACTTAGCGGTTAACATAGGTATGATTCCGTGTGTGTTATAGGTGTTGTAACGGATAAAATTCATAAAAAAGAGTAAAAAGAAAGGGTAAAATAGGGATTTCTCATGCTCACAAATTCTGACAATTTAGCCGACATAAAGCCCACTTGGGCTATGTGCTGGCTCACTTGAGTGTTGTCTGACAGGTGATCTTATCATGACTGCATAAGTCATGATGACTCAAAATGCCAATAAATAAGCAAGAATCACCAGAGAGAAGAGATGGATGATGCGCAAGAGGGGTGATAGTGCAAAAGGCAAGGAGGATGGTGCGAAAGGCAAGGAGGATGGTGCGAAAGGCAAGAGAGAAGAGAAAGGGCAGAAGAGGAAGAGGAAGAAGAGAAAGAGGAAGAGGAAGAGGAAGAGGGAGATCTGAGAAGCTTGAGCCCTTCACATCCCTACCCCGAAGTGCTGTGTAGATGGCCACTCCCCTGATTCTCTCATCTTCCTTTAGTGTTTTCCGGCTACTTGATGCTCTTTATGGCCTCACGAGCGTTTATGGCCGTCAGACTCTCTCAAATAGGCCATGTCTGCCTGATGCTCTCCATGAATGGTCACACTGCCACTTGCACGGCCTTGCAGTTAATCATCTGGTGAGTGCAATCACACTTGAGCTTGTGCCTGACGCTGTGAATAGGGCCGAATACGTTGTGCTGTGAATAGTACCGAATACGTTGTGCTGTGAATAGTGCTGAATACGTTGTGCTGTGTATGGTGCCGAATCCGTTGTCACGTTGTATTGTGCATAATGCCGAGCTCGTTGTCCGTTGTCTGCTGTACAACGTGCCCGTTGTCTGATGCACAACGGATGCACAACGTATGCGTTATCAGAGTTAGAGTTACGTTGTCCGAGCTATCTTGTCAGAGCTAGAGCTACGAGGTCAGTGCTACGTTGTCAGTGCCTTATCCGAGCTGTGAGGTTAGTGCTACGTTGTCAGTGCCCTATCCGAGCTACGAGGTCAGTGCTACGTTGTCAGTGCCCTATCCGAGCTGTGAGGTCAGTGCTACGTTGTCAGTGCCTTATCCGAGCTGTGAGGTCAGTGCTACGTTGTCAGTGCCTTATCCCAACTATGTGGTCAGTGCTACGTTGTCAGTGCCCTATCCGAGCTACGAGGTCAATGCTACGTTGTCAGTGCCCTATCCGAGCTACGAGGTCAGTGCTACGTTGTCAGTGCCCTATCCGAGCTGTGAGGTCAGTGCTACGTTGTCAGTGCCTTATCCGAGTTGTGAGGTTAGTGCTACGTTGTCAGTGCCTTATCCAAGCTATGTGGTCAGTGCTACGTTGTCAGTGTCCTATCCGAGCTATGTTATCAGAGCTACGTTGTCCGAGCTAGAGCACGTTATCAGAGCACGTTATCAGAGCTACGTTGTCAGAGCTACGTTGTCTAAGCTGCGTTGTCTGTGCCTTATTAGAGCTACGTTGTCTGAGCCATATTCTTTGTGCCTCCTGAGTTACAATCTCCAGAGCATAACACCAGAGCTCGTCCTCAAGTGCATATGCCCAGTGCCCTCACGATAAGCATCTCTATACTATTATGTGCCTTATGATCATGTGCTTGTGCCTTATATTGTGCTATGTGCCTTATACTGACTTTATCATCGGAGCTTATTTCAGGGTGCACACCCGCCCCCTCAGGCTCATTCACAGGTGGAGTTTTGCTATCATTCCTCTACCAGCTAAGCAGCTACAGACGCGTGGCATGTACGAGATTTTTTCCCTTTCAGGTGTTATATTAGCTCTTACCAAAAAGAAAAGTCTTTGATCATAAGGAAACGAACCAATAAACATCCCAAGCCAACCTTGTTTTGATTCTTATTTTAAGAAGATACTATCGAGAGCTAGATTTTTGGATTAAACATCTAATGGCGCCATATGTGCACTTACTTTAAGTGATGGTCCCCACTTAGTGCTTTACACCATTAGATATTTAATCTAATGGTCCAACTCTCGATAGTAGGTACTGTCAAAAGTTTTAAATCACTTCCCATTATTTTAATGAGTAGTGGTTAGCGTGTCTACTTAATTGAATGCCTTCCAATTTCGTCTCTTTTTAATTGCAGTTAAACTTGGTTAAACTTAACTAACTTATGCTTAATAATTTGTTTTTACTTTTTAAAAACTAAGGTTAAATGGATGAACCCTAGGGGTGAGTAAATCTTAACCACAATTATTGAGTATTAAAAAGGGTGGCGTAGACCAATGAGGACTGGCATTTCATTACATAATGAAAATGTGTGATAAGTTTAACATTTTCCTTTTCTAGTTTGGTTAATTCAATAGTGAATTTTATGTTCATTAAGCTGTGCAACTCTCAAATTACCTGTGCTTAGCCTGCCCCTACAGGTGATTGTCAAGCTTCCATATGCAAAAAGCAAAGGCGACAATTAGTATATGAGGAGGGTTAGTCTTAGCCGCAGAATTCAATTTTGTTCTAAACTTTCACCATAGATGCAACACATGACATTGCTACCCTTTTACCATGTTAAGAAGACAAATCTTTTAAAAGAAAGAAGAAATGGTTTGTACAGACTCTCAAGGTAACAGGAAAAACTAGAGATACTTGTCATTATGACAATGAGACCTTGGAAGTATGTGCCTAACATTGAGGTCATGAATTTAATGCAAGAATACTATACTAAAAGGTAAAATAACACGATTTTTTTCCCGATATAAATGACTAGTAAAATAGGTAAAATAATGTGGATTTTCTTTTCCGATATAAATGGCGAGTAAAACAAGATTAGCATAAGAGTTACACATAATGTTATCATTATTCCCTAACCCTAAGAGAGGAAAAGAGATTATGTGGGGTTTTGTTAGATTTTTGGAGAGAGAGAGAGAAAGAGAGAGATCACATGGTTGACTTATTCCTTATTGGAATTTGCAGTCATGAACGCGAAATGAGAGATGTTTGTTTGTTACACTTTTCCTTCAAACTCTATCTTACAACCACAAAACCCCCACTTACAGTGAGAATCCGGAGTGGCACTCACTCACATTGCCCTCTATTATAGGTTTCTTCCTCTTTATATCTTTGAATTGAACAAGGGCTGACCCAGTCAGGGCTCATGCCCACCTTGCATAAAAGCCACCCCTGCTCTTTTCTTATCCTTACAGTTGGTGATGTGCGTGACTTATTATATCAGCATGGATTTTGCTAGCCCCACAATCTATTCCACTCTTCCTTTTTCAACCTAAATGTTACAAAATGATTATTTAGGCTCCATTTGATCATCAAGAAAAAAAAGTAAACAAATTTAAATATTTGGCCGACTTAAACGTGAGCGGAGCTCACATTTTTAATGTAAGGATGGTAACAATCTAATTATCAAGAGTTACAACAATTTTGCCAATATTTTTTTTCATAATTATAAAGGGTCAATTAATATATACTCCCGAATATACTTCCAAACCCTAATTTTTTTAATTCAAATGATTTAAGTAAAATTAGAATTGTCAAGCCAAAGCCAAAATCTAATCTTGACCTTTAATTATTTGAGTAAAAGGGTTAGAATTCAAGAGTATATTTAAAATTATTTTTAATACGACTTTAGAAAATGAAAAAATAAGTCAAGCCAAAGCCAAATCTAATCTTAACTTTTAATTATTTGAGTAAAATGTTTAGAATTCAAGAGTATTTTAAAAGTACCCACAGACCGATTTGTATAAAATTGCCACTAACATTACAATAAAAAAAACAATTCTCATATTTAAATACAAAAAAGTAAATTAAATTTTTTTGAATTTTTTCTTTTCCATTTCTTTATAGCATTTGGTAAGGAAACAAAGCATTTTATTTTTTGGAACTATATAGCTTTTTTTAGGGAAAAAGTGGTGGGATTAGCAAAAAGAAATTTGTTTTTGACTTGGGATCATCTCTTGGTGGTGCTGACGAGGAGACCGCCAACACCCACTCCTATGGTGCCACATACCCTGCACGTATTAGTGTGCGTGCACAACACCTTAAGTAGGCGTGTACATGAGGTACAAGGACCACAACCATTCGTTTTTTGGTTGACCCACAACCCTTTTGTTGAGTTATATACATTACCAAAAAAAATTATTTATTTTTCATTTTATAAAAGTCTGCAATTTAATAAAAGAAATCACGCTGACCAACTATTTTAAAATTAAAATCACCACTCATGTGCTTAAATAATTAAAAATACTCAAAAGTCAATTATGGTGACACTATACTTGAAATTGCACCCATAGATGCAACCTCTTCTGTTGAATCTGCGAATAGCTTAAATCATATAATTAAAGTTCATACCTTAAAAACACCACTTATGTGTAAAAGAAGTGATAGAATAAGAAAAAGCCGATCGAAATGATTTGGATAATTTCAATGAATATTGATAAAAGTATCATTGAGAGGGTTGAGTTAGTGTAGATTACAAATCTTAAAAAAGATAGAGAAGACTAAAATATCATACATAGTTATAGTGCAAAAAGATCTAATAATATGATTAGAATGATGAAATTAAGTTTCCTATTGCTCTTGGCTCTTAATAGAGTAGATTGACGAAATTAAGTTTCCTATTGCACTATTAATGACGATGATCAAAGAATAGACCCACTTACTAGTTCCATGATCTATCAAATAGGTGTAAGCTCGTCTATGTTTGATCAAAAGGTAGTCCTGCATTTCGACGGTCCTGATCAAATGGGTTTAAAAGTTTTGTTGTGTAACTTATTCTACCTAGCATTTTTTTTTTTGTTTAGAGGTAATCTAAACACACACACCCACATCAAACCTAAGGTAACAGCTACCTTGCATCCTAAGCCCACAATTTTGAGGGCATTTTTTCTTTCCCAATGCCCATGCCCATGTCCGGATAAGGTCGAATTCTCAAAAGCCAATGCTAGGGCTTTTTCGGCCTGGGCCAACACTCCTCATGCTCTACTACACTATTTTATATATATAATATATGTAAGATCTATACTATACATTTTGATTTTGGTGGGGGGTGGGTGGGTGGGTGGGTTGTGTGTGAACGTTATCAAGCTCACGAAGTGTAAATTAAATGAGAATTTCATAAATGCCCAACTCATGTTGGGTATTAATTCAAAATTTGTTTTTTTTTTCACATTTAAAACAAAATATCCTTTATGTTTATCATAATAACGCTCAACTTTTCACATGTTGTGAACTATGCATGAACAGTAACATTCAACACTAATTATATATATTGTACTCGGTAACACTTTAATATTATGACTTTTGTTAATATTGAGTCAAAATATAATTATTTTAATATTGTGCTAACTTCAGTAATATATTTATAATATACCTTATGCATTATGTCAATATTGTATCAATAGTAGATACAAGTTATTACTATTTACTATCTCTTAGTAGTGTTTCAAAATGGCTTATCTCATTCCTATGTCAAAAATAGTATTATGTCTTATGTCTTACGCTAGTAAAATGTCAAAATTAAATATAAGATAAGGCAAATAGTTAAAATACATAACATATAAAATATATTTATATATATGATATTATTACAAAAAATAGTATACACCCAATAATTTCTAGTATATTATACTATTTATAATTAAACACAGTTATTCTCGACCGCCACTAAATAAAAATATTAGTAACTCCATCATGCTACTCTTTGTATCTGAGTTAGTGGCGGGTAGAGAGTATACAACACTCCCACTCTCTCGGGAATGGATCCCAGACCAAGTGTTAGGTGACTAAGCATCACAACCAATGCGGCAAGCTTAGCTTCAGGTACTCCCAATGCTAGGACGAGTCTTGTTGCAGGTTTGAGTGAGGACAATGTGGATAATTTTTCCTTATTAATCAAAAAAATCTTAAGAAAATGACCAAAATGCCCTTTGTGATAAATTGCAATTACATTTTGGTAGGTACAACACTATATCTTAATATTGCACCCAAAACTTTAAAAAAAAGGTACAAACTATAGGTTAATAAAATGGTGAGCCCTCACCCAAGAGGTACAATGGCAATTACTTTTTTTTCTTTTGGGGGGTACAGTAGGCCAACACACACAATTGCAATTACTAAAAAGGTTATAAAATGAGAAACACATTAATTTCATTTATTACTGAGTTTAACACATTCCAGGAGGCCTGCCTTTGCCCGGATACTTCGGTTTTCAAAGCAAATGACACTTTTTTTTTTTTCAGAAAAAGAAGGGATTTCGATCTTATCTAAGTCACCTTTTTAGGTTTTCCCACTTCGGAATAAGTAAATTAAATGCACATTTAAGGTTATTCGCATCAATATATTTTATTCTTTTACTGTTCTGCAGATCAGTGATCTTACTTACCGTAGTTAGTAAAAAAGCTTAAAAAAATCTGAGACACATGAGAAAGAAGAGAGCTTACCAGAAAAAAGAAAAATGAAAACGAAAAAGAAAAAGGAAGATAAGAAACAGAGCTGATGAGACTTAGTAGTAGGGAGTAGTGACAGGTCGAATTTACTGTTTTAATAAATAAAAAACGATTTTGGGTTTAATCATTTTTAGAAATTTTAATGGAAAATTCTAGAACAGCTGGAAACAGGGGAAGAACCCATTACCAAAATGGAACTCTTTGGTAGTTTCAGAGCAAGTTCTTCATCTACAAGGATCCAATTTTTTTATGTTTTTTGGACAGAAAAATGGAATAGATTGTAACAAATTTTCTTGTTCCCCCATTAATGGATTCACTAATCAGTTGTTACACAGTAACTGTACATCATAGAAATGAACTACAGTAACCCCAGGAAAAAAAAATACTTTTAAAAGGAGAAAAAACATAAATTTATGAAGAGTAGGAAGAAGAATTTGTAAATACAGAGAACCCATTTTCCCAATTGCTAAAACAACTTGAAATAATCCCAGATCGAAAGTATATGCAAAAAAAGACGAAATTTTTACCTCTAAATCGCATCAAAAGCTCTGAATTTCACCTTGATTATGACCCAGTAAACCAGAATTCTACCCCCACAATTCCTCATTTGATTGGATCTACAAATTCTGCATCTGAGACTGCCGAAAGCTCGATTTGGCTCAAATCGTCGTCGTTGACAGGAGCAGGGAGGTTGAGATCTATCAAATTTTCTTCAAATTTAGTAGAATTTGCAGCAATGGCTGAACCAGAGAGATGAGATCTCTTGTGCCCACCAAGAGCTTGTCCAGACCCAAAGACCCTGAAACAAACTGGGCATTCATGGATTCTCCGATTCACCATAGCAGAACTTACATTACCTGGTTCGGATTCAGCTTCATGGGTTCGAGAAACAGAGGATGAAAATGGAATGCAGGTCTTGATTTTCTTGTGACTTGCTCTGTGACCACCCAAAGCTTGGTAAGATCGAAACACCTTCTTGCATGTACCGCACTGGTACTTGGCTCGAGTTCCAGTCTTGCAGAATTTAAGCTCTTCTTCCTCCATTAATTTCTCTGCTTCTTCTTCTTCTTCTTCTTCCTCTCTCATCCATATATCCCTCGAAAGCATCATGAGACAGAGAGCAACGTCTTCTTCAGGCGTAGTATCGGAGACCGAACTCACTGGTTCCGGCTCGGCCGGTGACTCGGTCTTACTGGGGTTGCCGGAGTTGGGCATCTTAAGCTCTGGTTGAATTCGGGATTTGCGACTTCGTTTCGATCGTCTGCGAGTTGGGTTTCTCGATGACTCGGTCTCACTTTCTCTGTCTTGAACAACCGACTCAGCATCTACTGCAAGAGAAAATTCAGGATCTACAATCCGAAAACTTTTCTTGGGATTCTCTCTCAATCCGTAATACAGGGATTTTTCTTCATCCTCTTCTCCTGAAGAAGAAGAAGAAGACGATGATGGTGATGAAGCAGAGTCTGAATCATTTCGGAGTTCATGAAGTTGTGGGGTTTTTGGAGGAGTTGAGAGGGTAGCCATGTGAGACCTCATGTGACCACCCAAAGCTCTGCCATTAGAGAAACTCTTGAGACAGAGCTTGCAGCTGTGTTTCTCCATTAGAGCAAAAATAGAGCAGAAACAGAGCTATCTCTCTATCTCTCAGAGAGCTTAAGGAAGAGAAGTATAGAGAGAGTGGAAACTAAAAGGAGTAGGTGACAAGCATTCCTCCACCAAAGGACACAAAATCAAGGAAAAAGAAAATTATAAGTATTTATATATAATTTTATAAAAATTGAGAATTAATCTTTTTATTCTTAAAGAAAATAAATAAAAATTAAATGAAGCGTTAGCATGAAGGTTGAAAGAGAAACATGTAACATGCAAGCCTTGCCCGTTTCGCTATTAACTTTTATTTTATTATTTTTTTTACTTCTTTAATTTCATAAATGCCATTGACAACCTTATATTCTACTTATTTTTATTTTTATGGGATAAGTAGATAAGTACCGGTTAGTTATCCTTAATCAAAAATATCACCAAAGAACATGGTTTGAAAAGTTTTACCAAATAGGGTATGAACTCCAATATTACCATTATCCGTGTTTGGGTTTTAATTGCGTAGCTAAGGGGTTAATATGTCAAAAGCATACCTTATTAGGTAATAAAAATACAAAGTATACATTTTTTGATAAATATGTTAAAAGCATGTCCTTTTAAGTAATAAAAATACAAAGCATGACCTTTTAGGTGAAGAGGCCTATTTTTTTTTTTGTATGTTTTTAAGCTCAAACTTAAATTTGGCTTGAAATTGTATGCCAAAGCGATTGTGGAGCTCATTTTGGGGAATTCTGTTCAACAACATCAGGCTATCCTCACCACGAAAGCTGATATCCATCTTTTAAGAGAATCCGGAGAGCAAATCAAGTTCAAGTTCATTCATCCTGTGGCTAACTCTTTGGCCCATAACCTAGCACACTAAGCTCTAACATGAATATCTCTTTAACAAAAAATCAAACATGTTCGAGCTCGATTTGAGCTTGATTCGACCCCAAATGTTTAGGCTTCAGTGTAACTTGAATAAGCTTGATTGATCTCTAACTTTATTCAAGAAGTCTGAATCAAGCTTTATTTATAAAATTATTTATTTGAATTTAAATAATTATTTATTATTATTGTCATGTAAGCAATTAAGGCTACTATATTTCACTCTAATTATTAAAAAATTAATGATCAAAATCATGCATTATCTCATGAAAAGCCAGAAGGGTTAAAACTGGTCGACCACTCGGGCGCAAAAGTTGTTATCCTTAAGCCTCAATTCCAATATGACCTCAACATGAACATGATTTTTTTTTTGTGTGTTTGCAAAAATTATTTCATTGTGCTTTTTATGTTTTTTCAAAAAAGTTAAAATGTGAATTGAAACTCTAATTCAAGAGATAACCAAAGCACCCTAAAATTTGCCAATAAAGTGATATTTTAATAATTATGCAAAGGTAATTGAGAGCTCTCCCTAAAATATGTATGTGATGGGTATTTTAAGAGATAATATTAAATAAGAATATTTGTAATGAAAGTACCCTTATACATGAGGGTCATGATTCTTTGCATGCGTTCTCCCAAGTAGAATGCGCATGCCTCTACAAGCCACCATGTGTCCCTTTTCTCTCTTAATTGTGGTTAAATTTAATCAATTTAAGATTACTAAACCAATGAGGGGTTAGGCTATTGGTCAAGGTCACGCCTCAAAAGCGGAGGTCTTTCGATTCCCTTCCTCTTGTTGGCCACCCTTTGGGATCTATCCCAGCTTAACCGGTTGTGTGGTATAAAGGGGATCTACACGATCCGATGAACTTAGTCGGGTGCTCTAAGAAGATCGGATATCCTCATTCCAAGGAAAAAAACTCAAGGTTATCTATATTTTTCTTTTAAAAAGCTAATGTTAGATGGATGAATCCTAAGGGTGAGTAAATCTTAATCACAATTAATAGCTATTAAAGGGGACACATGGCAACTTGGAAAAGTACCCCTGATGAAAGTGTAAAGAAGTTTTTCCCTTTTGTATATTTTAAATTCTTACATTACTCATCATAAGGAATACTTTGGGGAGCTCCAGTTAGGGCTTCAGTTTGTAGTTAAACTCTATATAAGTATTTTCAAAAAAATCATTTGAGTATTAGTTATGCTATGTTTGGTTGTCAAGAAAATAGATGAAAATATGGAAAAAAAGGGAAAAAAAAAAAATTTTAGTTGCGTTTTGTTTAATTTTATTTTATCATATTTTTATTTATTTTCTCAGCAAGCAAACATAGGGTAAGGGCATTATGGAAATGAAAAATAATTCCTCTTCAGGGCAAGGATGGGAGAAGCCATCTACTCCCTCTTTTTTTCTAACTCTTTTTTAAATATGGTTAAGATTTACTAATTCTTATATTTAAAACATCTGATCTTGTGTTTAGAAAAGAAATAACTATATATAGGAGTTAAAACTTGTTAACCATAGTTGACAAGCAATTAAAGGGCTTTGTGAGGGAGAGGAGGAATAGTCCCCTCCAAGCCCGAGGAGGAAACTATTATTCTACAGAAGTATGAGTAGGGCTGCTAAAATAAACCTGTGGCTTTCTTGTTCAGGATCCCAGCTCAACGAAACTACTGGGATTTGTTGTAACGACAACAAGGCGAGAAGAAAATACCCACGTAGATATTAATTTCATTTTAACTAAAATTATAGTAATTAATTTTGTTTTAAGTAAACATACCGTGTCCTTACCGACACGCTAGAAAAGTCATTGCAAGGGCAGACTACAAAGTATAATTACTTTTCTTAGGAGAGGATCTGTCAATCATGCGCATTTGCCGCGTGTGACTAGTTATAAGTTGAGTACTACTTAGCGGACCCAAGGGTCCGTTTCCTATCTTATCCCGTGTCCTCATATCCCATAAAACACCACTTTAACCTTGGTTAAGCTTAACAAAATTAAAACTAAGATTTGAGTTTTTTTTTTTTTTTTTAACCATGATCGGAATGCTTAACACTAGGGGTGAGTGAATCTTAACAACACTGAGTGAGTATCTAAAATTGGGGCTTGGACCAATGAGGACCAGCCATTCTGTTTCCAAATGGGAACCACGGGTCTCTTAACTATTTTCCTTATAATTTATGTTACTATATATATTATTTGAGTCAGTCTATGGGTACTCCCAAATATACTCCCTAATCCTAACAGTTTATAACTAACCACTAAAGGTTATGATTTGATTTGGCTTATTTTGTCTTTTCTAATGCCCACATCAGCTTTAATCTTAACCGTTTAACAACTGAGATAAACGGTTAGGATTTGGAAGTATATCTGGGAGTACACCTTGGGAGTATTCCTAGACTAATTCATATTATTTTGCTCGTGTTATTATGAGCCCAAGTTTTCATGACACCCTTTTGTTAGAGACCGGATCACAGTCCATTGCTATTGAACTCCCGCACCCATGAGTCAAAACACGCCTCTTTTTAACAGTAATTGTGTTTAAGATTTACTAATCTTTAGGGTCCTATAATATAATCTTAGTTTAAAAAAACATTAATCTTAAGGGTAAAATTTTTTTAACCAGAGTTAAATAATTTTTAAAAATATTTTTCTAAAAACTATGGTTAGATTGTTGAACCCTAATATTTTTCTAAAAATCAGAGTGTGTTCAATTGACAAGAAAGTGAGAGAAAGTAAGAGAAAATGAACTTGTCTTGCATTCCATGTTCAAGAAACACACTTTTATTTTCTTCTACTTTCTCAGTAGTGACAAACTTTTTACCAAAAACTTCTTTTATCTAAGTGTGTTCATTTGGCGAGAAAGTGAAGAAAATAAAGAAAGATGAGTTTTCTTAAAAAAAAATTTTGCGTTTAGGATGTGCAATAAACACACTTTCATTTTCTTGCACTTTCAATACAATACTAACAAACCTTTTTACAAAAACTTCATTTTCTTTTGATGATTATTTTGATAGAAAATTTAAGTTTTTTTTTATTTTCTTTCACCTACTTTCTCGCCAAACGAACGCATCTAATGAGAAGAGAAAATAAAAGAAAAGTGAGTTTCTTACACTTTTCTTGTGTTTGTTATGCAAGAAACACATTTGCATTTTCTTGCACTTTCTCAATAGTGAAAACTTTTTCCAATAAACTTTTTTCATAATTTTTTGATGGTTATTTTGAGAGAAAATTTAAGTTTATTTTATTTTCCTTTCATTTCTTTCATTTTCTTTTCTTTCACCCGCTTTCTTGCCAAACCAATGCACTCTAAGGGTTATTAAATCTCAACCACAATTAATAGAGATTGAAAGAGATGTGTTGACCCGGAGATGTGATAAAACTTGGTGAGAGTTCAATCGCAATTGAGTGTGATCCTGTCTCCTTTTGTTATAAGCCACAAATCTCCTCTAGTTTTGGTTAAGATATCACTACAATTATTTCGGGCAAGCAAAGTTCTTTGTGCATCTCAATTAATGTCTTAGTTATCGTGCACAAAGATATGTAGTGTGCTTAGAGGGTTGCTAGCGGCCTTCTCTCCAGCAACCAATAACTATTGGAGTAGATCCCGAGTCTTGATTATTATGAGAGATATTATTGAAAAATTGCAACTCAATTTATAATCTATATAAAAGCAAGAGTTAGTTGCTTGTGGTATAGCAACTGTCAATGAGTTTTTTTATTTCTCCGAACCTCTAAAACTTTGATCTCGAAACTGTTGTCAAGTTTTACTATATTTTCTCAACCTTATTATTATGTACTTTATTCTATACGTCCCATTCTTTTATAATTCCTGAACACTCGTTCCTCAAAAACCTCCCTCCACTTTTTTTTTTTTTTTGGTTTTTATTGTCTTTTCAAGCGAGAATTAACTTGTTGTACAGTAACTGTGGAAGAATCCTTCCTCCAAACTTTTACAAACTTAGATTTTAAAACTACAATCTATTTATTGTTGTAAAGTTTTACTATCTTTTCTTTGCCTCACTTTCCTTCGAAATGGAGAGGTGGGTCAAAATGTTTTGAACGGAAGCTTTGGCTCATATTTATAGATAATGTATTTTCAACGCTCACTCAGTGAGGAATTTGTTAAGCTTTATGGAGACATTTTTATCCCTATATTAATTATCAAATTCATTAAAATTAAGGATATTTTAGTCTTTTCATATGAGACTAGTCTTCACCAAAAAAAAAAAAAAAAAGAGACTAGTCAATAAATGTAGAAAATAATAATTCTAGTTTGACTTATCTTATAATTTTTATCTATATATTTAATGAATTGCCCCATAAAAAAAAATCAAAATACCCTTATATTTAATAGAATGATATTCAATACTTAAGAATATAAAGAGTAGTGAAGGTTAATAAAAATTTTTTGCCATAAGGTTAATAAGTTCAGTCTTATTGAAGGATAGCATTCCCTTTATTTTAGTATATTTTCTTAGTTTTATATTTTTTCTAAAATATTTGATGAGAACGAAGGGTGGAACCTTGAATGGACTGAGTCGCGGAGGATCATGCTATAGTTGACTGCATTGCTAGAATAATAACATTTGGAATACCGAGCTCTCTTAAGTTTATAATTCACCCAAACCAATTTCTTAAGTTTATCAATGCATGACATTGCTAAGAGTAATTCACCCAAACCAATTTCTTAAGTTTATCAATGCATGACATTGCTAAGAGTATTTCTCCCAAACTGATTTCAACAATCAAAGCATAAGAATAGGAGTATAAGCTATTTGGCTTCTATGATAGTTGATAGTGAACACGTATCCAACCAATACTCATCATAGTAAGTACCATGGTTTAAAATTTCGTTGAAATTTCGTGAAATTTCGGTTTCGGATAACCCTGCCGATATCGAAACTAGGTTTATTTCGGAAATCAGATTTTGGTCAAAATTTCGAAAATTTAGGATTTCGGTCGAAATCTAATTTTTTATTTTTAAATAATTTTTGTTTTATTTTTTAATTAAAATTCCGAAATTTTGAAATTTTAAACCTTGGAAAGTACCATATGAATTCAATATATAATGCATTTGTTTAAAAAATCAATGGTGGTGGCAAGGTGGTGTTGATGGTTAAGGTTGTCAAAGGATAGAGCAGGTCAACCCTAACCCTGCCCTTAGGCAAGATCCTAACTCTGTCCTAACCTTTCAAAGGCTTGAATTGACTACACCCTAACCCTACCCTTAAGGGCCAGGGCAGGATCAAGGCAAGAAAGAAAAGAGCCAAATTTTTCCTCATGCGAGATTATGAAACTTTTCTCTACACCGACTATCAATCTACCAAATTATTCAATTGAAATTATTTAAAATGAACATAAAAGTATATAAAAAACAAGCGTAACAATAAAACTAGATGAAACAAAACTTATCTTAGCAACAAACTAAGATTATAATCAAAGTATTAGGGGTAATCACAGAGTTCGAGTTAACTAATTAATCAACTAATTATGGGCTTTTGTTTTTAATTAACACAATAACACCACAAGGCGTTTCGTTACTGTAGGTAGTGAAAAGAAACACACCACCTTATGAATCTTCACCCAAGTGAACCTCAAAATGGTTGGTACCGTATGAGGCCCAATGATACTTTATGAGGAAGAGTGCTCCAATGTACACATCCGATGTGGGACTAGGGATGACAATGGGTCAGGTTAAATGTGTAACCCAACTTGCCCTTATTGGGACAGGTTTGGGAGGTTCATAATCGGGGTAGGGGGCAGGGATGGGTAAACCTAACCCAAGTTCGGACCAGGGATGGATTTAAACTACCTACCCCGCCCACCTCATTTATAATTTAGAGCCCTATTTTGTTCTTAAATTAATCTTAAAATTCCTTCAATAGCTTACATATTAATGAAATATCGTCCCGATCGACCCAAACTCGCCCCGACCTACCCGACTAATGCTTAATTGGACCGGACAAGACAAATTTAAGAAAAGTTTTGATAAATTAGAACTGCCCCTCTCCGACCCAGGTTTGGGACGGGAACATGATAGGAGTCTTGCCATTCGGGATGGGGTAGGATTTGGGGTGCCTCGTCCCAAACCCGCCCCTTTTTTTTTTATTAACACAATAACACCACAAGGCAATTATGGGCTTTGAGAGAGGAGTTAATGACCTTAGTAACCCAAACCTCCTAACCTGCTACCTCGCTTCGCTCTCAAACCTCGCTCCCGCTCTCAAACTTCGCTTTCACCTCGGGAGCTCGATTTCAACTTTTCTAAATCTCCCTCTCATCTAAAGGTGCGGTTTTTGTGTAAAATTTTATTTTTATCCTAATTTTTCATATGAAATGAAGTGTATTTTGTCATTTTTCTTTATTGAGTACAAGATTCATATAGGATTTGTTAATTATTAGTGATCTTATAATTGAATTTAGTTTAATAATTCAATAGTCATCTGGTTTGTTGCGATGAAAATTTTGAATTATGAATAATTTTAACCCATTTTCTCTTACAGTTTAAAAAACTAAAAAAGATATATTTACATCTACTAGTAATTTTCAAGAATATCAAAATATATTTTATGTATATATATCGACGCTTCAGAAGAGCTCCTGACCTTATCCTAAATTAAAATTTGATGCTCTCGCGCTCTTTCTCCCGCTCCCACTCTACACTTTGGTTACTTAGTTAATAAGACTCTCTCAGGGCAAAGTCGTGGACTGAGTCTGAGATTGGGATTTCCACTCTCTGGTCATGATTCTAACATGCGCACTTGAAGATAGAGATACAAACCATAACTTTTAACGTGAGACACGCATCTCGAGGTTAAAGATCTGGGATGCAGTAGTATTACTACATGGGAGTACATCATCAGTACCAGCATGTTTCATCAACGTACATCTAAATCCGGATGTTTTCTACTTTATTGGGATGTGTGAGAATATATGGGCTTACAGATCTAGTAGGCCCAAAGTAGAGTCTATCAACTGGTACAAGCAGTCAAGCGCTAAGTGTTCTGATCGGATGATCTGAACCATTGATTCTGTAGAGTATAGATTACTCATTGTGTTAAAGGCGTTAATCCGCTCCTAGCTCGGTGGAGCGAGGACAATGCAGGATGGCAAACCGTACTTGTACTCTACTGTGAGTCTGTGAAATCTGACGCGGTACCCCAGACATCCGATATTTTTTTATGACAATGGGCTTGGGTATTGACCATAATATGGGTCTATTCCAATGGATATGGTTCTTTGCCCGTATCCATTGGAACGCACGAAGGATTGCAGGGGGCTATAGACTGAGGTGGATGCTGGGGCAGGGGCTTACTAGTCGGGTCAAGTAATTACATGGTGAGAAGACCATCTAACCCTCCATAAGAAAAATGACTTCAAAATCAATATAAAAACCCGGACCAGCCCAATAAGTGGATCAGCCAGAGACATTCCCTTTTGCACAAATGTTGTCATGGTGACACGTGTTCAAATAGTTTGACATTTTAGTTCAAATAGTTTGACATTTTTAATAGTCCAAATCATTTTCTTCCGAGACCCCGTCACCATGCAAGATCGGATGTCTATGGCTATAGCTCATAGATGATCCTAAGTCCATTTTTTTTTGGTTGAATCCTAAGTCCATTCGGTTATTGATTCACATGAAATTTACTAAAAGTCAATGTTTAGGCTAGTTAATTACTTATTTAAGGACCTACTTTTATATATATATATATATATATACTAGTAAATGTGCACGTGCTTTGCACGTATTAATTTTTAGTTAATATATACATTCAAATTTAATATAATAAAATAAAGAAAAATCTTAAAGAAGTCATAGTTCAAAAACAAGTGCAAAAATGTAATACACCACTCCTGTAGCTTCATTTATATAAAATTTTATTAATGATTGAATAAACAAACGTTGGAATTTACATAAGATAGAACACTTAATATCTAACAAAAAACGAAAAGAAAAATAAAGTCACAAGGACGCACCTTTGTTAGCCCGTGGAAAGTAGCGGGCCCACTAAGGAGGTCACCACTATAACTTACAATTGGGCACAATTATGGGTTTAAGATGGTAGCTATGCACTTCAATGTTGACATCCAATAGTCGATGCAAGCTTTGGTGATCAATAATTCATCGAACATTGTAAAAACAAAGACAATACCCGATGTCCACATCTTCGCCAATTTTTTTTAGCTCTAAACCAGTAAAATCCTTAGAGAATGCCTGTCAATGAAAGACTCATAGTAAGGGTTGGAAACAAAACTCACAAGGAATTGAAAAAAAAAAAAATTCTCTTTCAATGCATGTTGCTCTAGCAAAAAAAAAAAAAAAACCGTCAAACACTTGATAAAGATCAAGAACTTATTAGTTACCCCATAATGATATCGTGAATGTATGACAAAATGAGGAAAGACCATACAGGTCACCATCCCTCCAAGCTTCTCATAAATAGCTTGTAATGTGGTCTGCATTGCTTTAAACAACACGTCCTCATAGATTACAGCTTTAAATTTCCATCACTTGTTGTTCTATCACATCAACGTGCTGAACATACTCATCAAAGCTGTCACAATTGGGCTTCAACTGCATTACGAAACCTCTTAACCCGGAAGCCAAATTAGCAAAACCTTTATATTCTTCGGTTATTTTTGAGATTCATATCCTCAAGTAATTTAATTGGAGTAGGAAACTATAAAGAGATAATTATAAGCCTCTTACCCTCCATGATTCCCACTTACTTAAGGATAAGGATCAAATCTCTAACTCTACATAGATGAGTAAGGACTCTCTAATAGTCCTTCAAAGTCTCCCTAATTAGAAGGATATACGTGAGGTTTTAATTTTAAAACTCTTTAAACTTTTTTTAACCTAAGTTAATAGAATTAATAAATTAAATTAAAGGATATTTTAGTAACATAAAATTTAGGTTACTCCTTGTACTTTTATTAGTAGAATGATATATATATATATATATATATGCATGCGTGAGCGTTTTAATTCTGGAATTTGCACTCAAAGGGCATAAGTTAACTGCAAAGTAAAAAAGCTTTTTTTTTTTTTTGCCGGTTTTCTAAAATTCTAAATGGCCATGGTTGTGTATCTCCCTTTGGGAGGTGTGACTCGTGTTCAAGTTCCGGTGTGGCCATTGAGCGCTCACCCCTAATATAGATAAATAAATGATCTAAGCTGCTTACCCCCAAAAAAATCTAAATGGATTAATATTAAATTAATGATTAATGTTGGTTAATCATGAAATTAATATCTACAGTGAGGGTATAGAAAAATTTGAATTATGCATCTAGCCTATAGCATTCCTCTAATTGTAATTTTTTAGGGGATATTAATTAGCTTGGATACTATTTAATTTTCGGTTAGTTGGTTAGAGTGCCTAAGACTACCACTGGCTCTAATTTCTTCTTTGAATAGGATATTTTATTGCCTCTTTTGTCACTCCTTACCATCCATATTCAATATCAAGAATATTGATATTGATTGAAAAAAAAAATCAATATCAAGAATATTGAATTTAAAAGGTTTATTTGTAATTTAAAAAGTTTACTTGTAAGTGAGGCTGTGAATAAGCCGAGTTAGCTCGCGAGCCAACTCGAAATGAACCAAGCTTGAGTTGGGTGTTTGAGCTTGTCGGCACAAGCTAACTCGAAATGAGCCAAGCTTGAGTTGGGTATTTGAGCTCGTCGGAACAAGCCGAGTTAAATGATTGAGCTCGTTTATTGATCGAACCGAACAAAAGTAACAAGTTTAGGGATGGCAACGGGTTGTGATAATTGGGTAACCAACTTTGCCCCACCCCACCTCTATTGGGACAGGTTTGGGAAGCTCATAAGCGGGGTAGAAGTGAGTTTGAGAATGAAGTGTTAAACTCGAGTCGGGTTCGGGTTAGAGATGGGTTTAAGCTGCCCTCCCTGCCCTATCCTATCCCGTTTATATTGTGAATTCATAATTTTATCCTTAATTTTATCTTAAAATATCTTAATATATTACTTACAAGGGAAAATACATTTACACCCCCTAAGGTTTGACTAAAATACACATAGACCCCTCGGGTTTCAGAAAATACATTAACTACCCCTACTTTTCAAAATATTGACACTAACACCCTTTCCATAAGTTGACTCAACTGATGGAATGATGATGTCATGGGTTAAAATGGTATAAACTAACAAAAATAACCCCCTCTAAAGTTGTCATTTTTCATTTTTCATATTTAGGATGTTGTCCCTTCTTTTAGAATGAAATCAAATCCTCTAGAGTAACCCCATGTCCTTTTTGACACCCCTTGTGGTGGCCACATGTCCTTTCTGACACCTCTCGAGGTGGCCACGTGTCCTTCTTGACACCCCTTGAGGTAGCCACATGTCCTTTTTGACACCCCTTAAATGGGGTTAGATTCACTCCCCCAATGGTTCACCCACCCATCCTTGTTTTTTTTTTTTTCTAAATATTAATTTTTTAAAAAAATTTAATAATTGTTTTAAAGACTTTTTAAATATTGAAATATTTTAAAAAATAGTTAATATTTAGAAGAAAAAAAACCAAGGATGAGCGGGTGAACCCTAGGGGTGGCCACGTGTCCTTTTTGACACCCCTTCAAGTAGCCATGTGTCCCTTTTGACACCCCTTAACTGTGGTTAAGATTCACCCACCCCTAGGGTTCACTCACCCCTCCTTGGTTTTGTTATTTATATTAATTCTTTTTTTTAATATTAATTTTTTAAAAAAAGTTTAAAAATTGTTTTTAAAGCCTTTTTAGTATTAAAATATTTAAACAATACAAAGGATTGGCGGGTGAACACTTGAGGTGGCCATGTGTCCTTTTTTGACACCCTGAGGTAGCCACGTGTCCTTTTTGACACCCCTTAAATCGGGTTAGATTCACCCACCCCTTGGGTTCACCCACCCATCCTTGGTTTTTTTCTTCTAAATATTAATTATTTTTTAAATATTGTAATAATAAAAAAGTCTTAAAAGCAATTATTAAATTTTTTTTAAAAAATTAATATTTAAGAAAGAAAAAAATCAAGGATGGGCGAGTGAACCATAGGGGTGGGTGAATCTAGCCCTAATTAAGGGGTGTCAAAAAGACATCTGGCTACCTCAAGGGGTGTCAAGAAGGCACGTGGTCATCTCAAGGGGTATCAAAAAGGACGCGTGGCCACCTCAAAGGGGTGCCAAGAAGGACACATGGCCACCTCAAGAGGTGTCAAAAAGGACATGCGGCCACCACAAGGGGTGTCAAAAAGGACACGTGGTCACCTAGAGGATTTGATTTCATTCAAAAAAGAATGGATAATTTCGTAAATAAGAAAAATGAAAACTTTAGAGAGGGTATTTTTGGTAGTTCATACCATTTTAACCCATGATATCATCATTCCATCAGTTGACTAACGGTCAACTGATGGAAGGGGTGTTAGTCTCAATATTTTAATAAATAGGGGTAAGTAATATATTTACTAAAACCTGAGAGAGTCTATGTGTATTTTAGTCAAACCTCCGGGGGTGTAAATGTATTTTCCCCTTACTTATAATATGAAATATAGTCCCGTCTCGTTTAGTGCTTAATGGGCGGGACGGGCCAGGGACAGGGCGAGTTTAAGAAATGTTCCGAAAAATTGGAACCGACCTACCCGACCCGGCTTTGGGACGAGAATGCACGGGTTTACACGAACTTACCTGATGTGGCAGGTTGTGGGCTCACGTCACATCCTCGGGGATTAGTCCTAACCTAAAGGGTTGGGGACACTCCGAGTTCAAAAAAAAAAATGTAGGAGTTTTCCATTATGGATTATGGATGTGGTAGGGTTGGGGGTGCCCTGGCCCAAACCCGACCCATTGCCATCCCTAAACAAGTTATTCTGCTCAGTTCAATTCATTTTACACACGGTACTACTTATAGTACCTTTAATAGTATTAAGTTTTAAGTTTTACAAAAACGTTAAAGAAAAAAGGTAAATAAAAATTTATTATTAAAGTAAAACTTAAAGAGTAACTTTACCCTATTAAAATTCTCCTCTCACTTTATGTTTAGGAAACCTTAACTTATAACGAGAACCTTTGATACAAATCCGCTTTGAAGATTCATTATCAAGTGTGAGTAAGAACCGGCACACCAGATCATCTCATAAATAAGTAGCACATTCTCAAGGCAACAATAACAGTTCGTGAGCCGCTGGAGCTCGATTATTTATTGACGACTAGACGAATTGAGCAAATTGAAGTTTAGCTAGTATTTGAGAGCAGAGCTCAAATTAAGCTCGAGCCAACATATATTTTTATCTTTATTATTATAATTTATCTTTATCTTCTTTATCTTTATATATTATTATAATGCGAGAGGTATGCGTAGATGATTTTTCTGAAATTTCTAAATTACCCTTATATAAAAATAAAACATTGATTTAATGTTTTACTTTAATTCTCAAACGATCCTTATCTTTAATTTAGTGTTTTGCTTTAATCCTAAACTATCCCTTGTCATCTATCTATTAGAATCACAGCCAATTGCGATTGACCTCGGGGAGAGTTTAATCACACCCGTGAGTTAACACATGGTCCTTTTAATTCCTATTAACTGTGGTTAACTCCTTCCCCTCACTCTCACGTGTATTGCACGTGCCATTAGCGAGTTCAATCAGGTGTCGTTAACTCCTTCCCCTCGCTCTCACATGCATCGCACGTGCCACCCGCTAGTTATTATAATGCAAGAGGAGGAGTAGCCTTATTTTTCCGAAATTCTCAAACTACCTTTATATAAAAATTATAATGCAAGAGGGGGCGTAGCCTGATTTTTCACAAATTCCCAAATTACCTTTATATAAAACAAAATTTTGATTTAATGTTTTATTTTAATTCCTAAATTACCTCTTGCTCATCTATCTATTTAAAGAATAGAATCACAACCAACCATGATTGAACTCGGGCAGAGTTCAATCGCACTTACAGGTTAACATGTGTCCCTTTTAACTCCTATTAACTGTGGTTAACTCCTTCCCCTCTCTCTCACGTACATCACACGTGCCACCTGCAGTGTGTGTGTGTGTATATATATATATATATATATATATCAGAAGCTAAGCTCAAACAGTATCTAACTCGGTTGAATTAGGTTCGTTTATACCCCTACTTGTAAAGAAAGATGAGCTTTGGTTGAAGAGATAACTTAAGCAACTCAAATTATGCTTAATGACCAGGGTTGTTTAGTAAATATAAATTAATAGAAGGGTATTTGTGGCAGCAAATTTTTTCTTGTAATTTTCAAAAGGAAAATGGAAAACGGACTTGGGGTCAGCTTAGAGTCTTAGAATTAGACCCCTCTAAGCTAACCCCGGTGACCTCATTGGTCCGAGCCCTTTTTTTACAATCCATCAACTGTGGTTAACTCTCTAGGATTAAGTAATTTAACCATTGTTTTTTAAAAGAATAAAAACAAAATTACTAATTTTAATTTAATTCAGATTGACCATGATTAAACAGGAGATAAAAGGGACACGGGACACTTGGGTCAGAAGCGGACCCTGAGGACTTTTTTCAAAATACTACTGTCAAGGCATTTTTTTGGATTACTCGAGTTTCTGATCTGTTTTTTTGGTCAGGTAAACCTGATATTTAAGTGAATTCTCTTTCTTACCACGATCACTTTAAGAAATATTTGTATCAAACGAATGTTTTTCCATAGGGGATTAAACTTTAGGACTCCTAATGAGAGGCACATCTTCACCGTCCCACTGGGCAGGTGTTAGAATTCTTCGACTTTTCTTTTGGGAAGTGTACATGCAAACTACATTCAGGGGTGGAGCGACATGGGCCCAATCCCCTGAATTTTTTTAAAATAAAATAAAATCCTATAGAATTTATAAGGGTATAGCTTGGGAGAGGGGCGGAGCCAGGAGATGAGGCACTCCAACCCACTAAACTTTTGAGAAAAAAATATATTTTATACAAGTGAACACAAACAGACGCGATAACCCATAAACTTGGTCCTCAAAAAAAAAAATCGGGAGTTATGTGCCCGAACCATATTATTCCTGGCTCCCTCCCTGACTACAATTAGGGCACACTAACACAGGATACTATGCCTACATGCCCTTGCGGAGATTAGAACCCTAAATCTGAGACGTCTCAGGGTAGGGGTAGGGGACATGGAAGGCCTCTTCCCTGAATCCATTCAAATGGTTCAGCTTCAACTCTCCTTAAAGTGCTGATTGCGCTAAAAATAGGTAAAAAGCACTCGGAGAAAACGCCTACCCACATGGTTTGTCTAACAGCTCTTGCAGGTTGTTTTGTGTAGGTCAACGATCAGCTAACTTGGGGTAATTTTCACTGTGGTGGGCCGCCAAACATGGTAACAGAACTCTTCTCTAGAAACCGTCCAAAAAAAAAAAACCTCTTCTCCAGAAGCTGACCTCCCAACTTTAGCAGTACACGTGCCGAATAAGCAAAGGATTTAAGTTTTTTTTTTTTTGAGATTAACTATCAACAAGAGCTCAGGTTCAAGAGATAACCGGAGCTCCCAAAAATATGCCAAGGGAGATTTGGTTATCTCTTGAATATTGTTTGTAGCAGTGTTGTCAAAACCAGACTGGACATTGAACTGGTAGAGTGGCTAGTTCCCAGTTCAACCATTTACTTTTTGCAAAAAAAATCAATTTTTTTTTTCATTTTTTCCCAAATTTTCCTTGGGTCTGATCCATTCCGGTTGGTTCTGACCGTTTCTACCGGTTTTGGCCAATTTTGATCGGTTCTTAAAGAATACCGGTTTTGAGGGTTTTTGAAACCGGCGAGGGGGCCGGTTCCCAGTTCCACTGGTTCGACCGGCCGGTCCAGTTTTGACAAACACTGGTTTGTAGTTATATTTTTAAAAAAAAACCTAATTTATAGGGATCAACTAGAAACTAGGGGTGTATTCAAGCCGAGCTTATCCAAGTTTGATCCGAGCTAAAAAAAACCAAGGCTTGAAGCTCCGCTCGAACAAAATGGTCAAGTTCAACCTTCAGTTTGATGTATTAAAACAGTCTTAATATGAGCCGGAGCTCTGCTTCACCACGTTGAAGCGGTGTTCTATAATTACGGGGGGAGCAAAATTACTACTATCCTTTCCCATAATTATAGAACTAGCACCGGACATCACATTGAAATGCTGAGCTCCGCTTCATGCGTGGAAGCATAGCTCCAGCTCATATTTAAACACATTAAATAAGGGTAATGCTAACTATTCTTTCTTTTAAACTCACTTTTTTTTAAGGGAAAAAAAATTTATGTTGATGTCTTCCATTAAGAGAAGGCGTCGGATTACCTGAGGCCCATCCTTGGGCATCTGCCAGAGATAATCTGATGCCTTAAGAGAAAGACGAGTTTTGAACCAACATTTGTTCAATTAAAAAGAAATTAATAAGTTTTAAAAAGACAAGTGTTTTAAACCAACATTCGTTCAATTAAAATTAGAATAATAAGTCTTAAAAAAGAATGTTGCTAGAATTATCTTTAAAAGAATAATAATAATATTATTATAAGTGATACTTATTATTATTATTATTATTTTATATATATATATATATATTTTTATCAATGTATATGTTATAATAATCAAGCTTAGCCGACTTCAAGCCGAACCAAATCAAACGGGGCTTAGCTTCAGCCCAGCTTATTTTTAGTTTCAAGCTCAAATAAAAACTCGATTTCGCTCGATTGAGTAAAAAACTTCAGCTTGAACGAGTCCACAAGCCAACACAGCTTCATTATACCTTACTCTTACTCGAAACCGAGTCCACCCCCCAAGTAAGCAATCCTACCACTGAACTCCAGGGATGTTTTAAGACCCACCCTTAGATGTCCTACCATTGTCAACTGGGTTGATTATTGCTTGTGTGATCTCGCTGATGAGACCTTTGGTAGGTTGGTCCCACTAGCCCCATGCTATAGGAGAACCAGATGGGTAGAAATACAGTATGCTCAACTTGCACTCAATCTTTTCTCATAAAAAAAACATTTAAAATGACTAAAGTACCCCCACCCCACCCCACCCCACTTGAAAATGATTCCAGTGGAGAGATCAGTTCCAAATCACCATCAATGGATTGGAAGAGAATGAGGTGGGTCCTACAGGGATTATTAGGTTTAGTTTTTGGTGTAGGATCCAATTATAAGACCCAGACAAGAAGAAAGAAAAGGAAGTGAGAATTGTACAAGGATAAGAGAAACAAAAATAGCAAACTACTACTACTACTCTCAACTGCTCTCTTTCCAATTTTATCTCCAATACCACTAAAAACAATCCTAAGAACAAAATAAATTTTTATTCAAACATTGGCTTGAAAAATCAACAGGGTTCATAGATAGGAGTTTCTCATGGACCCACCAAAAGATTCCAGAAAGAAAAAACAAGAATCATGAATGTGGGCATGTTGAATCTGTAGTTACAATTTCTTGATACAAAATACACATGAATTAATGAGAGGATCCACATTTTGATCCAAACCTTATGGGTCACAACCCCCATTAGTAGTGGTTGAACCAATCCCCACCTGCAACCATGGAGATGAACTACCAGCTAAGTTCATGTCCTTTAGATCACTTAATTTTGCTAACTTCACCTTACTTTCTGCTTCATCATCCACATTATGTATTGAGACATTGGTGTTGTTGTTGCTGGTGGTGGTATTCTTGGTGTGGTGATGGTGGTTGGGATGATTATCTTTATTTCCATCTGTGTCCATGCTTATCCATGGTTGTAGGTAGATTGCTGTTGAGACTTCTAAGCTTAATGGGTCTTCAGAACCCGGCCGGACTCCGGCTATATCATCGGTCGGCGCAGGCTGGTTCAGATCAAGAGGCTCAGACTTGGGGGTTTGATGGAATTTTTGGTAATTGTCTTGAAATTGTTGAAACTTGGTAATTAATGAAGAAGTGTCTGGTGAATTAGAAGTTACCCAATGACACCTCTTGTGCCCACCTAAGGCCTGGCCGGAGGAAAAAATCCGGCGACATATCGAGCATTCGTGCACCTTCGATTTCCTCTCGGAGGGGAACACCAATGTTGGGTCATGTGAAGAAGGCTCGAAGGGTATAATTGAAGTCGATTTTGGTGCGATCACATCTTCTTCAACTAGGCTTTCGAGCTTGGCGGCAAAACACCCCTTCACCTTCTTATGACTAGCTCTATGGCCTCCTAATGCTTGGTGGGAACTGAAAACCTTCTTACAAGCCTTGCATTCAAACATTCCTTTAGCAATTCCTTTGGCATTTTCGCCCGATAAAGATAAACGCTTGGTGAAGGTACTATCCGGGATCCATCTCTCCTCTTCCTTACTAGCTGAACCACACGACTCCTCCTCCATCTCGGCAACCATTGGATCATCAACTCTTGCACCAGACAACATTACTAGGCAATTTGCAAGGTCTTCTTCTTCGCTCGACGGGCAATTCGAATTTGAATTACCCATTTTAATCCGCCTCGTCCTCTTCCCTTTAGACCATCCATAACCTCTCCCTCCAGTTCCGTCCTCCTCATCTTCCAATTCTGGTGATGATATAAGAGAAGTACATTTCCCATGCTCTAGGAATGATTTCCATGACAAGAACTCCTTCCCACAATTCTCACACACCCGACTGCTCTTTAGGCGGCGATTCGGGTTCGTTCGTAACGCGTACATGCGCTTGTTGCCGCCTCCTTGCTTGTCGTTCCAATCGCTCGCCGGATCTTCATCCTCCATGTGTAGTCCATTCTCATCTCCAATCCCATGAGCTCTCATGTGTCCTCCTAGAGCTCTTCCACACCCAAATCCCTTCTTACAAACTCTGCAGAAGTGCTTAAAACTAGTGATCTGTTGATCATCCACCACAACCATAGCCATAGATAGATGTTACAAACAAGTAGAGAGAGAGAGAGAGAGAGAGAGATTGCAAGTGTTGAAAAGAACAAAATGGGAGTTTCTTCTTGTAGTAGATGCTCTTGTTGGTTTGTATGGTGTAAAGAGGTTTGTGTCTAAAGTGGGAGAGTCCTAGTTTTTAGTGAGGTAATGGTTTGTTTTGGATGAGAGAGAGAGAGTTTTAGAGAGAGAGAGAGTTTGAAGTTGAGTGTGTGTGACAAGTGGAAGGATGGTGTGGAGGAGAGAGACTCTTTCTAGAACATGTGGTGGTGGCGCCGTCGCCGGTGATGGGTGTGTATGTGGGTAGGGTTGGAATAGTAGAGAGTGTTTTCCGGTCGTCCGTCCGGTGAAGTGGAGGAATAGTACTATTTCTAACTGCCGATCTATTCATATCCCTTCAATTCCAAGCCAAGAAAACTACTTATGCTTCTCCTTGTCTGTCGGTTGGTCCAGCCTGCTTTTCCACACAATTTTTAGATCAAAACCAAATTTCGCTTTATTTTCAATTCCATCCACTCGTGTAGCTGCTTGAGGGAAACTCTCATGCATTCACACAAAACAACACGTGTAAAGGTTCTTCATTTTTATAAGAGATTAAAGCCATAGTGACAAAGTCGATGTTCAAGAATAATTCGGCAAAGTCAAGTTCGGAAAAATTTAGAAAATATTCAAGAATAATTCGGAAAAGAAATAATTATAAAAAGAAATCAAAAAATTTGATTAGATAATATATAAAATAGGTTGTTTACTTTGTCGAACTAAACGAATTATTACAAAATTTACAAATAATTTGTGAAATTGGGGAATAATTTACAAAATCTGCGAATAATTTAACAAACCTAAAATTTATGAATAATTCGACACACCTAAAATTTACGAATGATTCGTCAATTTTTCAAAAATTCAGAGAATTTTGTTACTATGATTAGAGCAACCCAAAATATGCCTTATGTCGGGGTAATTTAATAATTATAAATATAAACATGTTTATGTTAATAAAAAAAAATTTATGTAATTTCTAAGTATCATGTTTAGGCCTTTTTTTTGGATTGCTCCAGTTATTCCTTTAATCAGATCTCTTCTTTATAGTTAATCTCTTTTTAAACCAATTTTTTTAAAAAAGGGGAATGCTAGTGGAACAGTGTTGTGTGAATGCCATGAGTGATTCTCCAATGCATATACATGATTGATAGGTGTAAATGGATACAAAATATTATCTCTAATCGAATTTGCCTACTTGAATAGTTATTCGAATAGGTATTTAGTAGACCAAACTCAAATAATAATTTTACTATCTATTTATAATCGGATACGAATTTAGATATTAATATATCTGATTAGATAAATTATGATCGATTATATAATATATAAACAATATATTATAAGTTTATAAAATTAAAATAACCTTATAATTATAAATATGTACCTTTTACATTATTTAATATATTAAATTGTTATTTTAAAAATAAATAAAGATAAAATATTAATTTATTATATTTAAAATTTTATTTATATCTATATTTTTACATTTATAATTTTTAAAAGTAATTAGGTAATTTAGATATATCCACCAAAATAAAAAGGTAATTTAAATATTATCTGAATTTGAATATTTTAATCGTAGTTGGATACTAATATCATATTTTAGTATCCATCATATATTTATTTGCATTCGGATAGTCAGATATAGATATATAATCGGTACACCACGATCTGCTCCGAATTCACTCCATGTACAGCTCTAGTCTATAGGTACTCTCAAATATAATCCGAATCTTAACCATTTATGGCCAACCACTAAGGGTCAGGATTTAGCTTGACTTATTTTATCTTTTCTAATGTCACATCAGCTCTAATTTGATTATTTAATAATGGAATTTTAAGGGGCTAGGATTTGGGAGTACACTTTGTGCTTACCCATAGACTTACACTTATCTAGTTAATTAAGGCAACGAATTTCCTTTGCAGGTGTCCGAGTATTATAATAGGGCATAACCACTTTACCTGATGCATTGGAAGGTGCTTAACTAAAGAGGTGATAACATGCATGTGCACGATTTGTTCATCGATATGAACATCCCTCCCCAACTTTCCAAGTGTTCTCTTTGACACCCATTAACTGTGGTAAGAATTGACTCACCTCTAGGGCTATATAATCTAACATTGTTTTTTAGAAAAATATTTTTTAAAAAATAACCTTATTATGATTCACTCACTCGTGTAATTAATATTTTTTTGTACAAACCAAGGTTAAATTATTTAACTATAAGGGTAAGTGAATCTAAACCACAATTAATGGGTATCAAATAAGACACATGGTGAGCTAGGGAAGCGTGCACTTATTATCCAACGGAATGTGTGCATGCATGTTATCATCTCCTTAGTTAAACATCTTTCATGAGCAACGTATTACAGTCGGGCATCTACCAATGAAATTTGGTACCTTTAATTAAAGAAGACATAGGCATGAGGCAAAGAGGCAGTTGGCCCTCAACTTTTGATATATATATATAGGTGTTGTTAACGCTCACACAATGAGTGAACTTGGTAACGACCACCAATACAATTTTATCAATGCATTAATTATCAAAATGCACTAAGGTTAAGAGTACTTTAGTCTTTTCATAAGGGATCGGCCATTAAGTGTGGGAGAGAGACAATACAGTTTGATATGAACAAAAATGTTAATATCGAGTGGGATTGACTTTGACAGAATCCCGACTCACTTTTATTTTTAGACTTAAGACTCTTGAAGGTGCCGAGCCTTCTCACTGACGTTTATACTTTCCGTAGGACTTTGGATGGTTGGAGTTTCCAACTTAGTCCCACATCGACTGTATATTCCTAGCTAGAGACTACTTAAGACTTTTCCCTCTTACCAAGAGTTAGGTCATTTTAGTAAGATGTGTTGGGTCAACCTTTTATTGATTTATGTGTGCGAGTATATTGGCCTATGTGGAAGTGCATTGTGTTTACTATTAAAAAAAGAAAAAGTTCTAAAATAACAAAAGAGACCGGGGAAAAACAACTTGTTTTGTCCAATCCCTCAGCAAAAGGGGAGACAATGTCTTAATGTCTTATAATATGAAGCTATACATGCAATTTCGAGTCCTTTGAAATGAGGCAGTTAATTTGTCTACTAATTTACCAGGGAAATGTTAAACAATCTACTACACCTCCATATTGCTCCAGTGGTCACCTAGGTTGCGGTCTAACAGCGTGACATGTATAATAATAATAATAATAAACTATTAATCCCCAACTTGGGATAAATAATACTGAATACAAAAATTAGAAATAAAAAGGTGGCAAATCCTAATAATAATAATAATAAACTATTAATCCCCTAACTTGGGATAAATAATACTGAATACAAAAATTAGAAATAAAAAGGTGGCAAATCCTAATAATAATAATAATAAACTATTAATCCCCTAACTTGGGATAAATAATACTGAATACAAAAATTAGAAATAAAAAGGTGGCAAATCCTCTCCAGTTATAACCGGATGTGGCACATCCGGTTATAACCCCTAGAGGTCGCCACGTGTCTCCTTTGACACCTCTTAACCGTGGATAAGGTTCACCCACCCCTAGGGTTCACCCACCTATTTTTTGTTTTTTTTTAAAAATATTAATTCTATTTTTAAAATTAAAAATATGTTTTTAAAGTTTTTTTAATATTAAAAACAATTTTTTAATTTTAAAAATAGAATTAATATTTAAAAAAAAAAACAAAAATACGTGGGTGAACCCTAGGGGTGGGTGAACCTTACCCACGGTTAAGGGGTGTCAAAGGAGACACGTGCCGACCTCTAGGGGTTATAACCGGATGTGCCACATCCGGTTATAACTGGAGAGAATTTGCACCCAAATAAAAAATATCTGAAATTATCCTTGTTTCCAACAACATTCCAAACGGCCAAATACACTCAACTTTCTTTATTCACATCACGATACAGACTCATTACCCCTATACTATACGTGAACAAGACAGTACAACAGTGCATCATGAGCGTGCACCACCTCCTGTCACTTCTCATAATATTCCTTAATATACTCTTATAATCATGCTATAATATTCTCTTCATTCAAATCATCTAAGGCTATAATCTAAGGAAGCGCGGATACGCCAAGTAAGGCTTTGTATCCGTATTCGATACGTATCGGATATAGATATGCCTCCGATTTGGTAGAATACATACGGAATACGGCTGAAACGTATCTTGTTAATTAAAAATAATTTTTTTTATTTTGGATACGGCTCCGATGTGCCGGGAACCATTCGGGATATGGTCGGGATTCGGGAATTTTTTTTTTTTGGGATTTTTTTTTTTTGAGACCCAGGGTACGACCATATCTCTTTTGTTTTTGCATGGACATAGTAGTCTTTATATTTTGCTTAGTAGATAATAGGATGACTTTCTTTTTTGCTTAATGGATGATGAGATGACCCTATTTCTTTTGTTTTTGCATGGACATGGTTCTTTTTTATACATAAACAGAACTGGATTAATGGTTATTTTGTAATTATAATACAAAATATAGTATTATTATTATTTTTAAAAAAATTATAGACGTATCCTGGTCATACCCGTATCCTGTTTATTTGGGTTTTGCCGTATCGCCGTATCCGTATCCCGTATCCCTATCCGTGCTTCCGAGGCTATAATATTCTTAGTAATTACCGATTGATTTGTAGAGAATAATTAAGTTGAGTATGAAATGTTGTGAGTTTAGAAGGAGATATTGTATATATACATACAATATTTTTAGTAAGGTAATTTTTATTAATACAAAATAATATTTTTAATTTCCTTTATTATAAATTATATGAATTTTTAATTTACAATAAATAAATTTAAGAAATAATAATAATAATAATTAAGAAGTTAAAAGTAAAAAAATCTGATCTAGCTCTCTATTATTTGAACCGAAAGATTATCCTACATCTTATTTTCGTATATGTATGTATTAGTTTTCTATTCTTTCTTGTATTATAATTTATTAATAAATATTTTTCTTAAAATCATATGATATCAAAGAAGTAATTTTGTGAATCAAGCCTGAACCGATCCTCCGAGCTCGGCTTGAATGAAGTTCGAGCTCGAACGCAGGTAGCTAAAAGTCATAGAAACAGACGACACCACCGAACTTAGTAGAGAAGGGAAAGGATCAGCCCATGATGTTTTTTAATATTTCTGAAGGCCTCAGAAAATATTGCATGATATAACCTTGTGAACACAAGCCCAAGCCCACGTTTTAAAAACCCTTTGTTTCAACTTTCAAGAAGCCAACGCCCCGTTTGATTGCACATTTTAAAAACAGAATATTTAATTTTTTTTTACCTAAAACATGTTTGAATTTAAAATTCAGTTTTTACACGTGGGGATTAGTTTGAGTCTTAAACTGCGGACACCCCATGTTTACCCAAAAAAAAAAAAAGAATGTTTCATTTTTTTGTTTTATAACTTAAAAATAAAATTTTTGAAAATAAAAAATAAAAATAGTAAACCCAAAGTGTTGGACCATCTACCACCAAACTCACTCACCACAATACTACCACCACCCACCACAACGCCATCACCACAATACTACTACCAACCCCACCACCTATCACCCTTCACGACAAACTTCCACCACCACCACCACCACCACCTATTACCCTTCATCACAAACTTTCACCACCATCATGGATTGAAATTGTTTACTCATTGTTGTGTTCATCATTTTTACTAAGCGCGTCTTTTTTTTTTTTAAAAAAAAACAAGTAACAATTAATAATGACAAACGCTTTCTTGCTAAAAAATTTCAAAAGAGAAAGTCAGTTTCCATCTTTAAAAAATGTAGATAAAAACAGAAAAACAACGGTCTATCTAAACGGCATTCTTTTTTGGCAAAAGATTACCTCTGGTGGCTGCCCGAGCTAAGCGCTCAGGCATCCACAAACCATTGGGCAGCTGGCGAGATTTTAGGTGAGAAGTCATTTCATTGTCTCCCCTTGATTTTGACTTCTCCCCATTTGATTTCTTTTCCCTTAAAAAAGGCCAGCTGTTTAATGGTTTGTGGATGCCCGAGCGCTTAGCTCGGGCAGCCACCAGAGGTAATCTTTTGCCTTCTTTTTTTGCTTTTGCCACCAGACTCAGGATACCTGTCCCTTCATGGTAGTTCCTGATCTGGCAGCTGCCAAAGGTGATCCTAAGTTGTGTTTTCCCTTCTATTACCTCTATTACATGTAGCTTTGCCTTGTGGTATTGTTACCTTGACCAAAATAATCAAAGTGTTTTAGTCCCATCTCGGTAGTTTACTACCACCCGCTATAGCTCACAAAGTTCCATGGCCCTCAAACGGTTGGTACCGGTTTTGAGGTTCATGTGGGTTGATTCTTCATGGGCTTAGTGGTTGCATGTGGCTGTGTGTGCGCGCGTGAGTGGCATGTGTTTTCCCTTCTATTACCTGAAGCTTTGTCTTGTGGTATTGTTCCCTTCACCAAAAACAAAAAAAGTGATCCTAAGTCTTTATTTCAGTGATTTCTTCAATCTACCTGAGATGGTGAGGACAACGTTTGGATGATGAGCCCTACTAACCCTACTCTTAGGCATTTCCTACTCAACCAAAAACCAAGCAACCAACATTACATAAAGGAGAAAATACATTTACACCCCCCCAGAGGTTTGATGAAAATACACATAGATCCCCTCAGGTTTCAGAAAATACATTAGGTACCCCTATTTTTCAAAATATTGACACTTACACCCCTTCTATCAATTGACTGTTAGTCAACTGATGGAATGATGATATCGTGGGATAAAATGGTATGAACTACCAAAAATACCCTTTCTAAAGTTGTCATTTTTCATTTTTTTCATATACAAAATTGTCCCTTCATTTTTAAATGAAATCGAATCCGCTAGGGTAACCACGTGTCCTTTTTGACACCCCTTGAGGTAGCCACGTGTCTTTTTGGCACCTCTTAAATGAGGTTAGATTCACCCACCCCTAGGGTTCAAGCGCCTATCCTTGTTTTTTTTTTTCTTCTAAATATTAATTATTTTTTAAAATATTTTAATATTAAAAAAGTCTTAAAAACAATTATTAAATTTAAAAAAAAGAATTAATATTTAGAAAAAAAAAAAACCAAAGATAGGCAGGTGAACCATAAGGTTGGGTGAATCTAACCCCATTTAAGGGGTGTCAAAAAGCACACATGACTATCTCAAGGGGTGTCAAGAAGGACATGTGGCTACCTCAAGGGGTGTCAAGAAGGATACGTGGCCACCTCAACGGGTGTCAAAAAGAACTAAGATTTGATTTCATTTTAAAATGAAAGGACAATTTCGTAAATGAAAAATGACAATTTTAGAGAAGGTATTTTTGGTAGTTCATGCCATTTTATCTCATGACATTATCATTCCATCAGTTGACTAACGGTTAAGAAATGGTGTTGTCAATATTTTGAAAAGTAAGGATTCATAATGTATTTTCTAAAACCTAAGGGATCTATGTGTATTTTTGTCAAACCTCAGGGGTGTAAATTTATTTTCCCCTTACATAAAACTAACACTTGCCCTTGCTTTAACATTTGTTGGTCATTGTTTTTGAGAGTAGGGCTAGCACGCCTCTTTCATGATATATGTGGGACTGGGGACGGGAAGTGATAGGCACTGGAGCATAATAGCCCTCATTGCTAATAAATAAATAAAATAAAAGACATTACAAATCATAATATGACTACCTCATGAAAATTGGACAAAACTTATATTTTATTTACTTTCTCTTAAAAATATATGGATAAATTTTTTAGAGATATAACTTTTAAATAAGTTTGCAGATTAGTTTGAGACTTAATTTGCTCACACAAAAATCTACTTTTTTACTCCCCATCTTTACAAGACTATAAGTCAATGCAAGCACGTGGTGACTTCTTGCAGTAGTTGAAACCCCAACTTTCTACGAAAGTCACCCACTTCTAGCTTCCCCTAGAAGTTTAACTTTTTGACTACTACCAATTTCTAACTTTTACAGGGAGTAAAATAGGAAAAAGTTTTATGGACCCCATATTTCATTACATTGCGAAATGCGCAGTCGTCATTAGTCCACACCACCTTTTTAACGCTCATTAATTGTGGCTAAGATTCACTCACCCTTACAATTCACCCATCCAAGTTTTTAGAAGAAAAATTAATTAATTACTATTTAATTAAACTTAATCATAGTTAAAAGGGGGTTAAAAAGGACACGAGGACACGACGATCAACTGGATAACAGAATGCGGGGCTAATCACTGATCTAACCACACAACTTTTTCTTGAGTTATGACTTCAATAGAGATAGAAGTCAATTAAAAAAATTTATCCGAACATAACCTAAGATCTCTATTATGGAAGAACTCTAAAAAAGCTAAATATCACAAAATTATAATAAGATGAGACAAATTTCTTCACTTTCAAAATGGGGTCATAACATAATTGTAATAGGAAAAAAGAAAAGACACCAATTGGGTAGCCATCACATTCACATTCATCACAGATTGATGGGCGTTTGAAGTCCCCATTCAAGTCCATTGCAGAAAATGAATGAGAGACCCTCATATGGCCATGTCCAATGTGGAAAAAATCATCACTTTTATACAGTTCACACCCAACAAAAGGGGAAAAAATATATTAAGATTCAAGAAGATATTTCCTATTTCTATCCTACTTATTCAGTGCCAATGTAAATCAATATATGTAATGACGTGTGATCGTTAGCGACAAGTTATGATAATGTTGCGCGAATGAGGGGATTTTTATTATTTTTTATTTTTTTAAGTCAAACAATTAGGCTGCAACCCCGGCAGTATTTTTTCTAGGTTAATGCCTAGCATTTGAAGCTTAAAATAGGGTGAATATTACAACCATCGATCCCAGAACCTACTCCCAAAATGGGAGACAGACAACCACTGGGACTAGCCCATGGTGTGTGAATGAGGGGATCTTAATATGCATTACTTAGTGGAAAATGAATAACTGACTGCACTGTTAGTTTGCTTAGAGGATCTTCTAATTGGATGGTGACACGTGTCCATTTAATTGTTGTAAAAAAAAAGTAACTCTTTGAAATTTCATCGGGTGATGACAAGCAAGAGTGTAGTCCTCCAATCACTACTCGTACTTAATATTGTATTGCATGTTTCTCCATTAATTGTCAAAAGACTTGATTAATGAATAAACCCCACCTTGAAGATCACTAAGCCCATAGCTCCCCAATCCTAACAGGATGATCAAAGCAATCTGATAATTGAACTCTTCTTTTCAATGACTGTTCGATAATCGATCAAAGAAATGAAATTCTCTAAATCGATTTTAGTTCCTCCAATCGATTGATAAGCTAATTCAGGCAGTTTGAGGACCTGTTACCACTTGAAAATTTTCTCTAATATCATTATTGTTCTTCGGAAAATCTTGGAAAACAAACAATATGGTAGGATTAAGGGTGTCAATGAGTTGGGCCTTGATCTGAATTTTTATAAAAGGCCATGACCCAACACATTTACAAGAGGGTTCTGAGGCCCGAATTCGGCCATTGACACCCTTAGTTAGGAACATGCACTCGATGATTAAATAGTGGTATTCAAGCGCGAGAGTGAAGGTGGTGCCATAATGCGGCACTATAATAGTCTTCGATAAGGACAGGTGGTTACATGGATGCAACTATCGAGCGTGCAATTTGGGGTTCTTTTTAGGGCTGTATTGGAGCCGGGCTTGCCCTGCTCCCTTTGAAATTTTTTCATCTATGCTCAACTCGGCTCGATTCGATTCGGCCCGAATATACTCGGTTTGGCTTGAGGTCGGATTGAATTATTAAAAAATATTTTTAAAATAAAAATAATTATATTTTTATTATATATAATAATTATATTATTTATATATAATAATGATATATATTATATAATATATTATTTTATATAAAATTCAAGTTGAGCCGAGCCTCAATCGGGCTGAGCTTCAAGCCGAGCCGAATCAAATAGGCCTTGGCTCAAGCTCAGCTTGAATACATTTTCAAACTCAAAAAATAGCTTGGCTCAGATTGATCGAGCCTATTTTTTGAGCTCAAGCCCGACTTGATCGAGCCGAACTGAGCCGGACTTCGAGCTAGCCTGGTTCGAATACACCCCTAGTTCTTTTCAATCAATTTCTCAAAAGCAAGAGAATATATTCTCAATACGTGAGGCCCTACATGATTAAAAAAAAAATGGTCCCAAATAGGGGCAAAGCTAGGATTTTCTAGTAGTGGGGGCACACGATGGTTGACAGAAATTGTAATAATTGTTGATGCATTTATGAAAAATTATTAGGTTGGTATGAAATATTCTGAGTCTAAGGGATGGGCGTTCGGGGGCATAGCCTCAGATTTTTTTTTTGACTAAATTTTTGGGTCATTTCGTCCACACACATCGTACATGTCTTACGGGTATTGTTTCTCCTTGTTTACTCGACAACTATCCCCTTGCCCCATAGCTATGTCTCGTTAAATAACATGATATAAAAAAATATATTTGTTTTCACTAGTTCAACAAACGTTACCCCTTACTTCATGTCTATACCTATTAAATAAGTAAATAATATGGTATTTTTCTTTTAGGGACAACTGTCCCTTGTCATAATTATGCCCAATAAAATAATTAAACAAATAAAATTTCTTTTTTTTAGTTAAAGGAGTAACACCTGCATGGCGATCAGATTACACAGCCAATTGTAATTAAACTCGGGGAGAATTCAATTGTACTCACAGGTCAACACGTATCCCTTTTAATCTTTATTAACCGTAGTTAAGATTTACTAACTCTTGGCGTTCAACAATATACATTGGTTTTTATAATAAAAAAGTAATATAAAATATTTAAATTTGTTTAAAAATTTTAAATCTAAAGGTTAATATTTATTTTAAATAAGGTTATATTGTTGAACCCTAATGATTAGTGATTTTTAACCAAAGTTAATAGAGATTAAAAGGGATATGTGTTGATGTATAGGTGCAATTGAACTCTCTCCAAACTCAAATCACAATTAATTGAGTGATCCAATCTCACAGCATGTTCCCCATTCCCATGGCTATGCATAAAACAAGGTAAAAAAAACTTTTTTCAAAAGTTGAGTGTAGGCAAGTGCCCCACAGGCCCCCACCTGGCTCCGCACCCGACTCCCAAAGACGGAGGGATTTGTTTGACTGCAGAGTTAAGTGTGACCTGGTAATATCTATCCTGGTACAAGGGCTTAACAAATTTATTTATTAATTTTTTTGCAGCGGTTTAAGAAATGTAGTTCGACCTCATCTATTAGGACTGGGAGCTGAGGGGGGTGATTGCAGCTGCTGACACAATGTATCGTTAAACTAAGATCATCAAAAGGGACAGGAAAACTCCAACGACCTCTAAAATAGTATAAGGGGCGTTTGGTAACACTAATCTCAAAAGTTGAGCTTATTTGAAAATTAAGTTTAGTTGGAATTTAGAGGTTTTTAAAGTAGGAGTTTTTAGTTCTAAAATCTCTAAGATATAGACATGCAATTAACCCTCAACTTAACAATCTAAATTCCAACTAAGCATATTTTTCAAATAATTTAGATTAGTGTTACCAAACACCTTCTAAGTCACCGTCTTATGCCTGCTTAAATTATTAAACACCACCTTTTGCCTCTCTCACAAGTAGGGGCGGAGCCAGGATTTTCTAGGAGAAGAAGGGGGACCCATGGTTGATTGGAAATAGTAGAAACAGTTGATGGATTTTGCAGAGAAAAATTAGGTGGGTATGAAATATTATGGGTTTATGTGGATAGGGGTTCAGGGGCCACCAATTTTTTTTTTTTTTGACAACTAAGTTCTCAGACTGTTTTCTACATATCTTATGAGTATTGTTTCTCCTTGCTTATGAGACAACTATACTCTTGCCTCATAGTTATGTCTAGTTACATAATTAAATTATATTATATAAAAGATATATTTTGTTTTCAAAAGTTTAGGAGATAGTTAGTCAGCTACCCGCTCACCCCACAACTATGCCATATTAAATAATATAATATAATTTTTTTAGGGGATGATTATGCCCCCATTAAATACTTAAACAATTAGGAGTCTTAATTCTGTCTAATTGCGATTCAATCACACTTACATAACCTCACTTTAACTTTGGTTAGGATTGTTTAACCCTTTTTTTTTTCTAAAAACAATTAAAAGTTAAATGGTTGAAACTTAAGGGTTAGTAAATCTTAACCATAGTTAATAGGAGGTTAAAAGGGACACGTGTGGGCCAAGTTCAATCAAATATGATCTCAACTAAAAATAATTTTTTTTCCCAAAGTTTGGGGGCACATGCCCCCCCGCGGTTCGCCCCTCCTCACAAGGGCAGTCCAGGATCAAGTCGCAATAAGGGAAGTTCCCATTGATATGACAAGCATGACGTCCACTTATCAAAACTAATAGTAGATAAATGAAGCCGTGGGCCCCACCAAAAAACAATGTTATGTGGGGTTGGGATTGGATTTGGTTTGGCCCACTCACAAAGTCTTTTTAACCGCTTTTTGAAATCTGGTTAACACGTTGTAACCCTTAGGGTAAAAATTTGTATAATATTTTTTTTAAAGAAAAAAAACGAAGGTTAGTGAACCATAAGAGTGTGTTCGTCTGGTGAGAAAGTAAAAGAAAAGTAAGTTTTCTTGTACTTTTCTTGTGTTCGGTGTGCAAGAAATACATTCATTTTCTTGTACTTTCTAGTGACAAACTTTCTCTCAAAAACTTTCTTCACCTTTTGATGGTTATTTTGAATGTAAATTTAAGTTTATTTTCGCCAAACGAACGCACCCTAAAAGTCAGTGAATCTTAATGGGTGTTAGAAGGGACATGTGTTAACCTGTGGAGTGGGAGCCTGGTCACTATTTGCGTTTTAGCTTATCCCTAATTTGGGTTTCTCTACCTGGCCTAAGTCATAATTAAGTATTAGTTAATTTATTGACCATCGTATATATTACAATTCCTACTAATTTTATGTTTATAGGACAAAATCATCCAAAATAGCTCCTCTATATCTCATTACTATTACCCCCGCCTCTTGTCTGAGTGGTAAGGGTGTGGCCTTCCAATGGTGGAGGTCTCGGGGATCTAATCCCCCAGGGGTAAGGGTTGCAAGAGCCTCAATACCCCAATTAACCACTGACCGGCTGACTCTACTGACGTAGGTAAATGATATCTATGGGCCCTAAAAAGAAAAATCTCATTACTGTTTATTTATTTAAATGTCTATAAGTGACAATTTTTTTTTTTGAACAAATCATCATTTTTTAACGTTTAGTGGGTTAGTTAGGCTGGTACTAGTGATTATATATATATATATATATATATATATATATAATATGTTACTCTCATGAGAGGGGCATGCCTTACCTTCTGAGCACCAGGCAGCACTAGTTTGGGATTTGAGAAGTCATCTATGCACAAAAACTACGTAGTGAGTAGTAGATGAATAGAAGGCAAATAAATTTATCATATGTTTTTTGTGTGTTGCTGGAGGAGGTGTTAAAAGTGGAGGAAGATAATGGCTTTTTTTTCTAAATGTTTGTGGTTGACCATCTAGTCCATTAAAAGGCATGACTTTGATGTAAGATTTTTCAAGAATTTGTCTAGGTAATTTTTATTGTCCAAAACTTAGATAAAGTTTCTCTAATAAGGATTTAGTTATAACTAAGCAGTAATACATATGATATTAAGTAAGTAATTAAGATTATAAGTTAGTATTTAGTCTTCTTAATGGATTAGGATTTTGATTACCAGTACCCTATATAAGGTAATATTATGTGTTAACCAAAATATATATATATATATATATATATATATATATATATATATATATATATATATATAAGGTAATATTATGCAATCGATCTTAACTCAATCTCCAAGAAAAAACATACAAAATACATCTTCTTCATAAAGACTTTGGAGCCTTAGAGTCGTATGCATATATGCATCTCCAAGAAAATGTTAAGAGTCATCACCAAACTCTAACTTATCCACAAGATAAGTAGAGTCTCGTTGGATAGTGTTAAAATAGTTTATCTTGATAAGAGTCTTTTGTAATTATCTTGTAGGAGTCTTTATCTTTATCTTTACTTTGTCCTTATCTTATCTTATCTTATCTTATCTAATGTAAGAGTTTTGCCCTATATATATATAGTGAGAGAGGTGAAAACAAAAATAGAAGTGTGACTATTTTTTTTATTCATTTTATTAATAAAGCTTTACTTCTTCTCTCTTCTCTATAGTGAAACCTTGTTGCTTGGTATGTATGCTTTGTGCTTTGGTAATTGAAGTGCTTAAAATTTTGGCGGATACATCTTCAACAAGTGGTATCAGAGCCATGTTCAGGGAACGAGCGTGAAGACCTCAAACGGTGAGTCTGAAGATCTCATCAAATACCTTGTATTTGCCAACTCAGATCAATGGAGCATGCAAATTCTGTAAGCGGTATAGAGAAGTTGAACAATACTAACTATGAGTATTGGAGATCCTGTTTGGAATCGTATTTACAGGGTCAAGATCTTTGGGAGGTAATGAATGGCGAAGATATCATCGCACCACCCAAAACTGAAGAGAATGCTGAGAAATTAATGAAGTGGAAGATAAGGGCATGCAAAGCTTTGTTCTTGTTGAAAGCTACAATTCAGAAAGAACTGCTCGAACATATTCGAGAGGCCAAGTCTCCGAATGAAGCGTGTGATGCGATATCCACACTTTTCACCAGATCTAATGATGTAAGGTTGCAATTGCTGGAAAACGAGATCAGTTCGGTATCTCAAGGAAGCATGTCGATTTCTCAATACTTTATGAAAGTAAAAGGAATCTGTCTTGAGATATCGCAACTTGATGATGAGTCGAAAATTACAGATGCTCGTATGAGAAGAATTATCATTCGAGGTCTAAAGCCTGAGTACCATGGGTTCATGACAGCAATTCATAGATAGCCGACTCAACCAACACTCTTGGAGCTTGAAAGCCTTCTAGCAAACCAGGAGAGTCTAGCAAAGCAGATGGCTGGTCTTTCTACGAATGAGAAAGAAGAAGCCTTGTACACTGGTAAAAGTAAAAGGTCTTTTAATGACAAGAGAAAACAAAAGAATTCGAAGTATTAATCGAACTCGAATTCAAGGAAGAGCGAGAATGGTTTCAAGGAACGTGATTCTCAGGATCCTAGAACCAGAATGTGCTATAATTACGGCAAGCCAGGTCACTTTGCCAGAAATTGTCGAGCACCCAAGAAGAAGAAAGATGAATGTAATGCAGTAACTTCAGAAGACCTACTACAGAAGATTGATGGTGAGGAAGAGGAGTGGAGTGCTTATTTGTCAATCACTGAAGAACAATCCGATGCACTCGGATTGACTACTACAGTTACCATGCCTACGAGCAATAATAATCGAATAAACTATTCTACTGATTGGATAGTTGATTCAGGTTGCTCAAATCACATGACTGGAGATGATCAAAAGTTTCTTTCAAAGAAACAATATAATGGCCAACGAGTAGTAGTGACAGCAAATAATGCGAAGCTGCCAATCACTCATGTAGGCAGTGCTGTATGTATACCAAAAGGAAGTGAGGATTCAACCATGCTTCAAGGCGTATTCCATGTCCCAATGATGAAGAAGAACCTGGTGTCTGTCTCTCAATTGGCGACATCTGGAAACACCGTAGTATTTGGACCCGATGATGTCAAGATCTACAAAGAGATGCAGATCGAAGGTACTCCCATCATGCAAGGCAAAAGAATTGAATCCGTCTATGTTATGTCAGCTGAGGCTACTTATGTAGACAAGACTCGAAAGAGTGAAACAGCTGATTTGTGGCATGCTCGGCTTGCTCATGTTGGATTTGTCAAGTTAAAGGCTATGATGAACAAGAACATGTTGAAAGGGCTTCCTGATTTGGAGATCCGAGATGATTCAGTATGTGCAGGATGTCAGTATGGCAAAGCACATCAGCTTCCCTATACTGAATCGAAGTTTCAAGCCAAGAAACCTCTTAAATTGGTGCATTCATATGTGTTCGGTCCAGTGAAAGATGTTTCATTTGGAGGTATGAAATACATGCTCACATTCATCGACGATTACTCACGATACACTTGGATTTACTTCCTAAAGGAGAAAGGGGAAGTACTCAACAAATTCAAGGATTTTAAGAGTAAGGTGGAAAATGAGCTTGGACATAAAATAACATGTCTAAGATCTGATAACAGGGGAGAGTATACTTCAGAAGAGTTCAACAAGTATCTACAAGAGCATGGTATCCGAAGACAACTGACTTGTCCCTATACACCACAACAGAATGGGTCTCGGAGAGGAAGAACAGGCATCTAGCCGAGACATGCAGGAGTCTGTTACATTCGAAAAATGTGTCAGCTCGTTTTTGGGCTGAATGCATGATGACTGCAAATCATGTTATTAATCGTCTCTCACAACCAAAGCTCGAGTACCTTTCACCCTTCCAGAAGCTGTACGAGATGAAGGCTACAGTAAGTCACTTTCGAGTATTTGGTTGTGTATGTTATGTATTTGTGCCTAACCATCTTCGTAGCAAGTTTGATAAGAAGGCGATCCGATGTATCTTTGTGGGATACGATTCAGAAAGGAAAGGCTGGAGGTGTATTGATCCAACTTCAGATCGAGTACATGTGTCGAGAAACGTTGTGTTCGATGAGTCATCATCATGGTGGTCGGTCGATCATGTCGATCTTCCAGTTGATCAAAAGTTTGAAGAGGAACTAGAAGAGGAGACTTCCAATCAGAAGACACTTGAACCAATTGTACAGGTTGATGAGGATGTGTCACAGATGACATCTAGTGCAAGCCCTTGGAAAATTGAAACTTATCAACAGACTGTTTTAGAAGAAAATCAGCCTTCACAACTTGAAGAGTTTGAACAAGAAGATGAGCATGTCTTAAGGAAATCACAACGAGTTCCAAAGCCAAATCCAAAGTATGCAACTGAAAATGCGAAACTGAAGAATGTGAATGTAGATCTAGCGCAAGTAATGATTGGCAAAGATTTGGTGATTGAAGAACCAAAGTCATTTGAAGAAGCTCAAGGGGTTCCTGAATGGGAGGAAGCTATGACAGATGAGATTCAAGCCTTAAAGCAGAATGAGACTTGGAATCTAATGCCAAAACCAGATGATGTAAAACCTATTTCTTGCAAATTGGTATATAAGATCAAGACCCGATCAGATGGTTCAGTGGAGCGATTCAAGGTTCGATTAGTTGCCCGAGGTTTTTCACAACAGTATAGAATAGATTATAATGAGACTTTCAGTCCTGTGGCTAAGATAACAACAGTACGGGTTCTGATTGCTATCGCTGCTAGTAAGGATTGGAAGTTGTGGCAAATGGATGTGAAGAATGCATTTCTTCATGGTGAAATAGATTGGGAAATCTATATGGAGCAACCCAATGGATTTGAAAATCCTCATTATCCTCAATATGTTTGCAAATTAAGAAAGGCTCTATATGGGTTGAAGCAGGCTCTGAGAGCATGGTATGGAAAGATTGCTGAGTTTCTCACAATCAGTGGTTATATTCTAGCCCCAACTGATTCAAGTTTGTTTGTAAAATTTGTAACAGACAAAGTTGCAGTTGTGCTAGTCTATATTGATGATTTGATTAATACTGGAGATGATCTAGAAGAAATTAAAAGAATCCGCATGAATCTTGGAATTCGATTTCAGATGAAGGAACTTGGAGAGCTGAAGCACTTTCTCGGACTTGAGATAGATCGAAATAAATATGGAATATTTTTATGTCAACAAAAATATTCCAGTGACCTGTTGAAGCAGTTTGGAATGTTTGATTGCAAACCGATGGCTACGCCGATGGATGTCAACACTAAAGTTCGTATAGATGAAGTTGAAGAACTTGAAGATTCTTGCATGTACAGACAGTTAGTGGGAAGTTTGATCTACTTAACTCTAACTCGTCCTGATATCTCTCAAGCAGTAGAGGTCATGAGCAGATTTATGCATAGTCCAAGAAAGCCACATCTTGAGATTGTTCGAAGAGTTCTAAGATATATAAAAGGAACAATGAATCATGGTGTTTGGTATGGAAGAACTGTCGAATGCAAAATTGTAGGATACTGTGATGCAGACTACGCAGGTGATTTCTCGACTCGAAGATCAACTACAGGGTATATGTTTAGTCTTGGTTCGGGTGCTATTTCTTGGTGCAGCAAAAGACAACCAACTGTGTCTTTGTCAACAACGGAAGCAGAATATCGGGCTGTAGCTATGGCAACGCAAGAAAGTGCGTGGTTAATGCAGTAATGTTTGATTTGCATCAAACCACAAATTATGAGATCAAACTATATTGCGCAATTCGACTGACAGAAAATCCAGTATTTCACGCTAGAACGAAGCATGTTGAAGTTCATCATCATTTTATTCGAGAAAAAGTGCTTCAAGGAGAAATTGATCTTATGCTAGTTAATACAAATGAGCAGTTCGCAGACATATTCACGAAATGGCTTTGTTCGTCAAAATTTACAAAGTTCAGAGATGCACTTGGCGTCATTAGTAGAGATTTGGCGTTGAGGGGGAGTGTTAAGAGTCATCACCAAACTCTAACTTATCCACAAGATAAGTAGAGTCTCGTTGGATAGAGTTAAAATAGTTTATCTTGATAAGAGTCTTTTGTAATTATCTTTTAGGAGTCTTTATCTTTACTTTATCTTTATCTTTACTTTGTCCTTATCTTATCTTATCTAAAGTAAGAGTTTTGCCCTATATATATATAGTGAGAGAGGTGAAAACAAAAATAGAAGTGTGGCTGTTTTTTTTATTTCTTTTATTAATAAAGCTTTACTTCTTCTCTCTTCTCTATAGTGAAACCTTGTTGCTTGGTATGTATGCTTTGTGCTTTGGTAATTGAAGTGCTTAAAATTTTGGCGGATACATCTTCAACAGAAAAAATATACAAAATACATCTTCTCCATAAAGAACTTTGGAGCCTTAGAGTCGTATGCATCATTCGTGTAAAGCAATCGAAATATTTTTCACATTATCGTCTTCAATGACCAAATAGGTATTCAAATACTAATCTTAAACTATGGTTGACTAAATCTTATTGGATTATGTCTTTCATTTGAGTGAATAGTTTGCTATTAAATTCTTTCGCATATTTTCTATTCACGTCATTTTGACATCTCTCTCACTTTTTCTAGGCCTTCAATAGGCACCACCTCTTACCAAGAAACAAAAAAAAAGAGGCACTACCTCCTTCCCACTTAAGCCGTTAGCATTTGTTGAATATTAAATCCAAACCATAATAATTTATTCTCCTTTGTTTTATCATCTATTTGAGGTATTACAAAATTTTTTCAAATGCACTCATGTTTTATATATATATATATATATATTGTCTTTCTACTAATTCATCTCAATAATCTTCATTCCAACTGAAATAAATTGCCTTATGGCCGTTGAAATATTATACTTTATAAAGCTTAGTCTTATTGTTATCTAAGTTCCATTTTTAAGTTGAATAGAATATATCAGTCGCTAGTTGCTAGTTGCTAGTTGCTAATAATCCAAGAGCATGTCTCCACTTTAACCACCCACCGGGTTGGATTTAGACCAGATTTGGCTATATTTGAATCTGATCCAATTGCAAATCCGACATATCTGAATCCGATCCGAGATCCGTCAGATTCTAATTTATCTAATCCAAGTTCGAATCCGATTATTTATTTATGATCTGGATCTGATTCAATCCAGCTAATGTTAAACCTCCAATGAATGCTCATAAACGAGGGCAAAACAACTCTGTTACTGTCGTTGGTCTTCGAGTTCAAATAGCTGAAACCCCTTTCTGAATCCAAAACTCACAAACTAAAGCTCAAGTAAATAAATAAAAAATTAGAACTTCGGATTTTCATAAACCCTAGTACTCGCTGAGCAAAAGCCTTCATCACAAAAGATCTCTTATAATTTCTGTTTCTTTATAATGCATGTAAGAAACCACAATCGCACCAGAGAGAACTGATTGAGTAGTAATAAGAAAAAAAAAAAACCTAATTTTCTCAAAGATTTGTAATTATGAACTATAATTTAAGATTCAAATAGGCAACATAAAGTAAAAGAACTAGTTTTGAATCCATCATAAAACAAAAAAAGGTGGAAAAAAAATGGAAAAATGAGCAAAGAAAAGTGTTTAACATTTCGATTGATGGCCTGAGATTAGAGTGAAAGTTTGTTGTAGAAATTAGAGCGAGCCACTGAAGGAAAGAGGGGTTAGAGAGTTGCAAAGAGATTCGAGAGCAAGGACTCCAACGCGACCAGAAAGTGGAGATCCCATGCACAGTTGATTGGTTGCCGACTTGCCACAAATCGAAAATCTACAAGTGAACGCTAGAGGTCAAAAGATGAAGAAGCAAGAATGCCTGCAACTGAATTTTGAAGCCATAGGCAGAAGAGAAGGGTTAATGACTTAGGGTTTTAATATAATATAAAATTACATATATAGCCTTTACTTTTATATATATTCCCTCCAAAGTCTATTATATATATTAACATAGGTATATCAGAATTGAATCGGTTTTTAAATGGATCGGATCATCCTATATCCGGATCCAATCTGATTATAATCAGATTCTACCTTCAAAATCCGTATCCGATCTGGCAGATCACTACTTGGGTCCAAAATCTGGCTAAACGGATTGGATCCGGATCCTGATCTGATCCATTAACAGCCCTACACCCACCCTTTCCTAACTATCCCATGCTAATATATATATATATAAACCAACGAAGGGTTGGGCTGCTGGTGAAGACCACACCTCAGGAAGCGGAGGTCTTGAGTTCAAGTCCCTTCCCTTTGTTGGCCACCCTTGGGGAATTATCTGGGCCTTATTGATTGTGTAGAGTGAGGGGGTTTGCACAACCCAAGAGACTTAGTCGTGATGTAAATATGATATAATAGCATGGTTTATGGCTTAGTATAGTAGATCATTGCCTTAAATTTCTCTCACTTCAACATCATTACTCTTAGGGTCAAATTATTATAATAGAATAGCCAATGAGGTTTGAATTTTTCTCAAAGGCCAGCTATGAACAAGAACTCCCAAATCCTTTTTTTTAATTTTAAATTCTCCTAGGTTGGTGGGCTCTCCTTAGGCAACTAGGCATTGGATTACCTCTAGTGCACGCCCGAGGCTCAGCCTCGGGCGTCCATTCATCTACCGACATTTGGCATTAAAAATGGGAGAAGTCATTTCATTTTCTCCCCTGTTTTTTGACTTCTCCCGCATTGATATCTCCCCCCCCCCCCCCCCCCCCCCCCCCTCTTCTCCCTTTTTATCTTCACATGGCAATAGATGAATGGACGCCCGAGGCCTAGCTCGGGCGTGCACCAGAGGTAAACTGATGTCTGACAACTAGTTCTTGCCTGTACTTTTTGAGATCTAATCAAAGGAGGGGTATTTTCGTTTGAATAGTTTTGTGCATTTTGTACCTTGACATGAGGTGCCTATCACATTGAGGGGAACCAAACGCGACATTCTATGTTAAGTATCTAATAGAAATTAGAGCAGAAATGCATTAATCTCGGATGGGGAATGTCCATTCAATGGGGGATCACCATGCATAGAAGAGCTATTTCATTAGTTTTTTTTTAATCATGATTAAGTTTATCATTTTTTAATTTGTTAGCATTAATTCCTATATATATATATATATATATATATCAGGTGACTGCCTATGATTTCATGCGCATAGAAAAGCAAATCCCTTTTGATAAACTTAAAATGTTTTAAGGCGGGGTTACCCTGCTGGACGACACTTGTGGTTCTAGTAGCAAAATTGATCCTTATTGAAGATAAATGTTAGCCATAGTCTCACATTTTGATAATTTTTTTCAAACTCTCAAAAACATGTTTAAGACGTGTCATAGTTATCTATTTAAGTTATGAATTTTTTTTTTCCAAAAAAGAGTTATGGCTTCAACCAATATACAAGTAATAGGTAAAAGTAGTGACACATGTTACACATACTTTAAATGTTTTAAAAATGTGAGACTGAGGCTACTACTTCTCTTTTTTGTAAGGAATGCTATCCCCAATCTTATTTTTTTGATTTTTTTTTCAAACTCTTGAAGCACATGTAACGTGTGCCATTATTACTTGTTTAACCCAATTATTTTTCAACAGAGAAAGTTACAATTTCAACCATCTATAGGTTACAGGTAAAAGTAGTGACATGATGTGAGACTGAGCTACCATTTCTCTTTATCATATTGCTTTGTGGGTGTCTCAATACGAGTACCTTTATTGGAGTAGCCCCACTACAAGAAAATTTTGAATTAGGAAACGGCTAACCAATTTATTGGAGTAGCCCCACTACAAGAAGTTTTTGAATTAGGAAACGGTTAACCAACGGCTCTTTCAGTGGGACTCACCATAATATTAAACTTCAATTATGGCTTTTTCCAAGACATCAGGTTGTAGTGATCTAGAATAGCAAACCCCAACGATGGTCTTCAATCCTTTTACTATATTATTCAGTTGGATGGTCATGAGAGATATGTAATTACGTAACCGTGATTAGCCCACCACACATTTGACTATGTAGTCAAATGCCGTGTACATTTGTCAATTTAAAACTCCTTTAACTATGGTTAAGCTTAAATAAAATTATGATTAATATTTTTATTTTCTTTGAAAAAAATCAAAGTTAGATTACTTAACCCTAGGGTGAGAACATGATTCCAATTAAGACCGCGGTAAGTAAAACATTTCCTTCATGAGAGAACATGATTCCAGGCTATGCTTGACAACCCCACCTTTTTCTATTGAAACTTGGCAACAATTGTGTTTGTAGCTATACAAATATTAATAGCATGTTAATACAATTGAAACATGTCAAAGGTGCACATTTTTCAATAGCGTCACATTTACTTACTCTTAAGACACCTTAGCGGAACCCTTAAGTCGGTCTGTGTGCTAGTGTTTACGGTGAGTGTTACTTATACCCTTCCAATCCAAAAAAGAAAAAAATCTATGGGTACTCTCAAATATAATCTTCAATCTCAACCCTTTAATTCAAATAATTAATGGTCCAGATTGATTTTGCTTGACTTATTTTATTATTTTCAAAAGTTACATCAACTCTATTCTTAACCCTTAATTATTTGAACTAAAAGATTAAGAACGCCCATAGACTAACTCGACTATTTTACATGACATTTTTTTTATTGTATTAACATGTCATTGGTCCTTTGAATTCCTAGCTACAAAGATCATCGTTGCCAAGTTTCACTTCCTTGATCGGTTACCAAGGAAATAAAAAATCATGAAGATGAGAAATACCAGCCCCTGGATGCAAAATTTCGAATTCTCCTGAGGTTGTGACATTTGTTGCCAATTCTTTTTTACCTATATAACCTATTAAACTTGCAACTTCCTTCTTTGAAAATTTTGAAAAAATTTATTCTTTAACCTATTAAAGGGAACAGCAGGGGTTGCTCTCATAATGAGAGTTTGGAAACAAATTGAAATCTACAACTAAGGGCTTGCACGGATGGTAAGGGTGAACCCATCATTACAAGTCGATTCTCAAAGAATAAATATCTCAGTTAATCAATAGAAGTTATTTTTCAGTACAAGAGAGTCCACTCACTCCACATACTAATAATAACAATTAACATAAAATAATATAAATGACGATAAACGGAGAAAGTAAAATCTTCATTACCCCCAACTACCAATCTAAAGTACCAAGCATTTTTTTCCACCAATTTATACTTGTAATCTTAAAATTTTCAACTATGGATAGCCAGATATTTTCTTATTAGATGCAACAAAATTTGAACCACACAATAAAGTCGGGTTCATTCAATCAAACATAACTTGAAAATTTGTCCAATTCGATGAATGTAACTATACGATGAACGAAAATCTAATCAAAAAGTCTCTGCGTGTCACTGAGGGGCCCAGAGTGACACAAAATCAAACAAAAAACAAAAAGAGAAGAAAGGAAGAAGAAGAATCTCACCCACACAAAAAACCTTTGCAGATACTTTTTCAATAGGAGGTTATGAACCAAACAAATTTTAAGCTTCATGCCATGTTCATAATAACAATAAATAACAAGGACTAATTTGCAAATCAATTTTTAAACCATTTCGAATAACGAGAAACAAAACAAAGCCGCTTTATTAACAGATTTCCAGATTCAAAACTCAAAAACCAGATGACCTAACCCTAAATGCCATATTCACCTGAGAGAAACCCTAAGCCATTGAAGAGACCTGTAAGCTGGCCAGACCTCTGGTTCAACGACAAAGCTCTCCAGCATGTGGTTTTCAAGATGCAGCTACAATCTCTCGCGACAGAAGCAGAGGAGAAAGCTACAGTTGAAACAGACGAAACCCTAACCCTAGATTCTTCAAGGACCAACTTAACCTCCCTGTTATCCGACGAGCTTCTTCTTCGAATCCTCTCCAACCTACCTGAATCACAGCGAAATTCGAATTCGCTTGTGTGCAAGCGATGGCTGACTCTGCAAGGCCGTCTGGTTCGCTCCGTCAAGCTCCTAGATTGGGATTTTCTCCAATCCGATAGGCTTTTTTCTCGTTTCCCTAATATTACTGATGTTGATGTCGTGCGCGCGTGTATTGGTTCGCCGATGAATTCTGGGATCTTGTTGACGCATAAATTCGTCTCGATTCACCTTGATTCTGTTTTCGCGCCTGCTGGGTTTATCCGCGAGGAGAATTTACTGTCGTCGGATTCGATTGATAGAGGGCTTCGAGTTCTTGCCCGTGGATGCCCTAATTTACGGAAACTTGTTCTGATTGCTGCTACTGAGACAGGGTTGTCGAATGTTGCTGAGGAATGCCCAACGTTGCAGGAATTGGAGCTGCATCGTTGTACAGATATCTCATTGCGTGGGATTTCTGCCTGCCATAATCTTCAGATCTTGAAATTGATTGGAATTGTGGATGGTTTTTACAATTCTGTGATTTCGGATATCGGTTTGACAATCTTGGCACAAGGGTGTAAGCGGTTGGTGAAGCTTGAGCTGACTGGATGTGAGGGGAGCTATGATGGGATAAAAGCTATTGGTCAGTGCTGCCAAATGCTGGAGGAATTCACTTTATGCGATCACAGGATGGAAGGGGGGTGGATTTCTGCCCTATCATTCTGTGGAAATTTGAAGACTCTGAGGCTTCAATCATGCAAGAGCATTGATCCAAGCCCTGGGCAGGATGAGCATTTGGGTTCTTGCCCTACTCTTGAAGAATTACACTTGCAGCGGTGCCAAATGCGGGATAAGCGGAGTGTAAAAGCATTGTTTCTAGTATGTGAGGCTGTCAAGGAAATTGTCTTTCAGGACTGTTGGGGATTGGACAATGATATGTTCAGCATTGCAAGTACTTGCAGGTATCGGGTTCCCTTATTATGTTGCTTCTCATTTGTTGCCCGATACTGCTTCCAAGCTCTTACATTTCTCAGGAAGAGGATGATTTGGATGTACTTTCGTTATACAACTGATGAGAAAAGTGCAGTAGGTAGGTCTTAAACCTATAAATTTAGTATCTATATTGAGCACCTTCTCTTGTGCACTTGTAATATTTCTTGTAAATATTATGACTGCAAAAAAGGAGTTCAAATAATGATTCTTTATAAATTATGTATAATTTATGTATATATCTGAAGCAGCTTAGGGACTATAAATTCCTTTTAGTCAAGGACACCCACTTTGTTCTGGAACTGCCTTGAATGATGGATGATCTTCCAAATTCTTATCGATACAAATCATCAAAAATACTAATATTAGTGATTATATGAGTACGGTCTTGAATTTATACAGTGCATATAACATTAGGAACATGAGATTCTCATACTCGATGGATATATGGCTTCTATAGAACAGTAAAATGGCTTTAATAATGGCAGATTTTACCATCATACTTTTGTTTCTTTTAGTAGCTTAGCTGTCAATAACTCCTACCTACTCCACTACAGCTATAACTTTTTACTTAATTGTAGCAATAAAATGGAACCATGAACTGTCATTTGTCCTGATAAATCCCCAAAGAAGTTTAATTTTATGATGGATATTGGCCAGGCCATAGATTATTCCTTTTAACCCCACATCACTTGGGGGTTTCTAACAATGATTACCGAGGATTCTTTAATGTCATGGCCTCATCTTGATTTGTCTACCAATTCAGCCTTTTTTTTATATCTAAACCAGAATTTTCCATGGCAACAATTTATTACAATGTCTAGAAAAGAAGTGATATTTGGAAATTGCTACTTTATTTCAGTAAATTTAGTATGTAGATTGAGGCATTGAGCACCTTCTGTAAGTGTTATGATTATTTGTATTATTATTATTATTTTGATGTGTAAGTGTTATGATTATGAAAAAGGAGTTCAGATAATCACACACACGCACACATACATGCGTATGTGTTATGCATGCATTTATCTGCAGCAGCTTAGGTATTAGAAATACCTTTTAATCAAGGTCAGTAACTTTGTTCTGAAATTACCTTGGAGTCATATTAAACAGTGGATAATAATCCGAATTCTTATACAGAAAATCATCACAACCTAAATTTTAGTGATTATTTTTTTATAAGAATGAGATCTTAAATCCAGACAGTGCACATAGGAACATGAGATCCTCATACTCTAGTCTATAGATATATGAGTTCTATATGTGGCCTTAATCATGGTAGATTTTTCAATCATACTTTTGTGCCTTCTAGTAGCTTCGCTGTTAATAGCTCCTACTCCACAACAGCTATAGCTTTAGCACAAGAAAATGGAATTGTATATAAACCAGAGAAGCATTTTATTTATTTATTTTGGGCATTGGCCATAAATTATTCCTTTCATTCTCAATCACTTAGGGAGTTATCAACTATAATTGCCGAGGATTCTTTACTGTCATGACCTCAATTTAATTTGTCTACCAATACTCCCATCTTATATCTAAACCATAATTTTCCATGGCTGGTTGACAAGAAACAATTTTTTTACAATTTTCTAGTAAAGAAATGACATTTGAAAAAAACAAATCATTGATTGGAAGGTTAAGGGGTGATTACTTTCTTTACAGGAGGGTAAAGTCTTTATCTTTGGAAGGATGCTCATTGCTAACATCAGAAGGCCTGCAGTCAGTCATTCTCTCCTGGAAGGAGCTTAAAAGCCTAAGAGTCGTCTCATGTAACAATATAAAGGATAGTGAAGTCGCTCCTGAACTATCAGCCTTGTTTTCTGTTCTTAAAGAGTTGCAATGGCGGCCAGATTCCAGAGCTCTTCTTTCATCAAATCTTGCTGGGACTGGCCTCGGAAAAAGGGGCAGTAGATTTTTCAAGAGGGCATGAAGCCTGATCTTGCTACCTGAAGCTGAGAAGCCTAGCTTCTCTGTTCTATGTACACATCAGATGATTCACTCGGCGGCGGCAAAAGGTATTGTTGCAATACCACACATCACACATTCAGATGGTTAACATGGCTGTTAATGGAGGATGATTCACTGATTTTTTACTTCAGATGATTCACTCGGGAGATAAATGCTAATCACTTTAAACGTGTCGATCCCTCTTCACCCCTTACTAATGCATGTGGGGTAAATTGTTCGCCCTAGTTTCAATATGCCAAGATCAAATTACTCCATTGATGTATTTATGTAGCCTGTATCTCCTGTACTCAGCTCTATTGTTAACAAGGTTAGATATGCTGATCCCTTCTCTGTTGAGTAGTTAAAACAAGTTACTAGAAGTGATCATAAATGAATATATTACTATCATACGTCATATTTTGTTTTCTGTAATTTTTATTTTTTTTTGCATGGTGGATCTGGCGTGCCAATTGTATATAGTTATATCAACAGCGATCAAGCCCCTGACTTGCACTATAGATTATCAAACTGTTTGCACATAGTTTTTGAGAGATGAAACTCCATTGAGTGTTAAAGAGAATTGATTCATTTGCTACGGCAACAGTTCTTGATCTGTTTTATGAATAGTTCTGTTGCAATTGCAGTATGTTGCTAACTTTCAGCTCGAAGTTCACATAAACATTAACAGTTGCCAATGGGGGCAAAATGAGATACTTTGGGTCCCCGCAAAATGAAGCGTACCAAAATAAAGTGTTCGTTGTTTTGTCAAAAATAGATTTTAAGGCTCCCGCATAGTAGGCAAGCACTGTTATAACCTGTTATGTATGTCTTTGGCGCTGCATTGCCAATCCATGAAGGCTGAGGGTTGTGCTTGTCTTTGCGCTGCATTGCCATGCCATTCCATAAAGGAGGGTTGTGTCAATTCATGAGGGATGAGGGTTGTCTGATGTTAAAACCATGCTAAATCCTAAATCCTATTGACATGATCTTGAATTGCTAGCGAGATCTTATTGCACCCCAAAATATCACCTAGGTTAATGTGAGATTTTGGTAAGTGACTTAACCATCAACTTTCATAACTTCCTGTCATAAAGCATTTAAAGCAATCTAAAACATGAACTTAAAATTTTTTCTTTAAATAATTCATAATCAAGTTTAATATCTCAATTTAAAAACTAAAACAAAATCAATAATTCGAATCATCCATCCTAATTCCCAATCATCAATTCAATCTAACTATAAAGTAAACATTAAATCTATTACAATCTCTTAAACTCCAAATCTAAATACTAATCATTTAATTTCTAGGAAATGGCCAACGATCCAAATTCGATTCACCATCGAGGTAATCACTTGTTGGGTTTTCTTCTTCTTCTTCGTACTTTTCCTCTTCCCAAGGTCCTGGGGCACAGATATCAAACCTAGCACTTGCCGACAACAAAATCATCGACCGAGCAACAAGTTATCCCGCGTATATATAAACTCCTAGCTAACAATTTAACAACATTAATATACAACATAAATTAGAATTTAACAATACATGTAAGCATATGAACAATTCAAAGTGCGAAAGCATAATTTCAATTCAATTCTTATACGTGATCACTTGTACTTATTTTTCTTATTTATCTTACTTGTCTTTCTTATTTGTGAATGTATCCAATAACATTCGTAATGCAATAACTTAAAATTCTCATATATTGGATAGAGACTAACATATACCTTACTTACCGAAGTACCATACAGTTTACACATTATCCGATGCATAGGGCTTGTCTACACATTATCCGATGTATACGGCTTGTCTTGCCTTGATCTTAGGCTTGTTGGTACTCAGGCAGTGCAAAACTCAATCATACAGTCATGCTCGTGTTTTTGTATACTTGCATAATACTTATCTTGCTTACTATCATGCTTGTACATATTTATTTTCATAAATAAGTGTGAATGAAATAATGATAACTGTCAATTAAATCACACCGGAATTATTGGATTAAGGCTCTCGAAAGTTCATCATAACGACTAACGCCGTCATTATAATACCTTTAAATCAAACCACCATGATTCACGGTTCAATTAAATCAACATATATCATCATGTAATTTGTCAATCATACACCAATTTGAACATACAAAATTTCTCATAATTGATCAATATAAAAATATATGTCTTATCATGTTTTCAACAATAAAATAATGAAACAATTCTATTTATCATGCATCAAATTTTAAATTATAATTTTGGTAAAACTAATCTCATAAAACCCTAGTTTTATAACACATCACAATTTCAAATCAAACTCATAATCATTCCATCAAATTCAACCATCATCTCTTCCTCCATTCTCCATCATACATACACCACAAAATCATTCTCTTTCCCTTTGTTAATATGAATAATAAAAATCATAAGAACATCTCTAACATCATAAAAATCATAACGAAACATCTCTAAATATCATTACCCTCTTCCATTAGGATTACACCATTTTCCTTGCTACTTTTTTACTATCTTTCTTTTCATGCAATTTAACCCTAAAAATGTGTTAAATTAAGTGTTTTATTTGGGTTTTAAAATATATGCGTTTTACATAAAATTTATAAGCTTAAACACATTAAAAATTCAAGCACAAGTTTCCCTAGAATTTAATAAACATCACGAATATCAAGAATGATAAATTCTGGGTTCTACAGATCTTCTCCCTTAAAAATAATGCAGTGATTAGTGGATCGCACGGTCCACTATCTAGTGGACTTTTGTGTCCCCGTGTCCCTTTTAACCCTCTTTTAATTGTGGTTAAGCTTGAATAAATTATGATTAATATATTTTTTTTCTTCTAAAAAATATAGTTGGATGGATACACTTTAGGGGTGAATGAATCTTTTAACTACATATAATGGGTGTTAAAGAAGGGGGGCACCAATCCGTCACAGCTTTTCCAAAAAAAACAAAGATCCCTGATTAGATCAATTTCCTTTTTTTGTTTTAAAGCTGTCTAGCAGAGACCGGGGGTGGTGGCAGCCCCTACCTGTTTATTAGATAAAAACCCATTTACTAAAAGAAGTAATTACATTATACAAACATTTCCAAAACCCAAAAAACATATCCTTAAAATTACTCTAATAGAACTTAATAAACCCTAACTTTGAGTCAAACAAACATTATTAGTCATCCAATTCGCAAATGAATTTGATCCCTTGTAAATATGTCCTAGGTGGGAGTGTGGGACTAACCATCTACGTATATAGTCCTCCTACTGTTACACATAGGGGTAGAGCCAGGGGCGAGGGGGCCATAGCCCACCAAAACTTTTGGTTTTTTTCTTAGATAGTATTATAAAAAATATTTTTACTAGTAGTGCCCCCAAATAACTTTAATTAGTTGACTATGTGGGAAATTTGGCCCCTCCAAAATTTTGTAAATTTTTATATGAACAATATAAAAATAAATTAGTTTTATTTAGAGTAGCATCTAATTTTATCTAGAATAGCGACTGCAAATTCGGCTAGATAGCCGAATGCTAGTTCATGTATCCATTTTAACACTCCTTTTAACTATGATTAAGCTTAACTAAATTAGGATTAATATTTTTATAAAATAAACAATGTTTGGTGGATGAACCCTAAGGGTGAATGAATCTTAACCACAATTGGTTGGTGTTAAGAAGGAAGGCGTGTGTTAGCCTAAAGGTTTCAATCTTAGGTACCCTTAATAATTTTAATAATAACACAATAATGAATTGATTATTGTGTTACAAATGTCTCTATTTAGTTTTTGTGAAATTCAGTGTATAAGAGCAATAACACAATATCTAAGGTGTAAGGCATGAAAATGACACCAAATATAAAAAGGATTCACGAAGCAAGTCATTCAATTAAATTGAAGATTCAAAACAAAAGAGCAAAACTTATGATATGATGAAGAAGATCCACAAAGAAGCAATCTTAGTCATGAAGATGAATTCAAAGAAGCAAAATCAATATCAAATTTGAAAGACATTGAAGACTCCATCTAGAAGATTAAAGGTTTTATATTTAAGTTTGAGAAGTCTTAGGATAATTGTAAAAAGTTTTCAAAGCTTGAAGGTTGAAAGCTCAATTGCCTAGATTGACCCTAAGAACCTTAAGAACATCATATCATTCTAATGTCCTATGACATCAATTTAAATGATTATAATCTTGATAAACTCAAGTTAAATGTCCAATTTGGATCAATCAAATCATCTAAGAATGTATATAGGAATTTTCTATGAAAAAAACAGAAAACCAGTCAACTGATTCTTGTGCGTCTTGTTTAGACATTGTTTTCAAAACCAGTCGGCTAGTTTCTCACTGGCTTAAAAACCAATCGATTGATTATGGTCTAAACATTCTGGAAATGGCTGGGATAAAACCAATCGGCTGATTTATCAAAGTTAGTCAACTGATTTGATCACAGCAAGCATTAAATGCTTCATAACGACTAGTTTTCAACAACCATATTTGCATTAAATGTACCTCCAACGACCATAAATTTTCATGAGCTATAAATTGGGATCATTTATGAATTAGAAATAACATTTGATCAATCTATTAACTCCAATCATTCACTCAAAGCATTTTATTGATTCATTCATTGAGAAAACCCTAGAATCCCAAAAGAGTCTATATTGAGTTTTTCAACTTCATTCTTTGAAAGACTCTTAGTGAGCATTCAAGTGATCATCCGGCTCGTTTTAGGAGCAACATTTGATTGCAAATCACTTCTATACATCTTGTATATTTGAAATCAAGAATCAGTGGATTCTTGTCATTAAAACGGGAAGCTTCATTGGAAAAAATCAAGAAAGGGATTCTCTTGCAAGTGTAAGGTTTGGTCTTCACCCGAAAAAAGATCGTGCTATTAGTGGAACGGGTTGAATCTTCAAGTAAGTAGCTTGAGGTTGGGACGTAGGCGGGAAGGCCGAACATCGATAATATGTCTTATGTTTGCTTTCTTCTTCTCTTTATTTATTGTGCATTGATTATAGTGAATTGCTAAATTTTCATTCCCTTGTTATTAGATTAATTAAAATTTCTCTTAAGCAGGAATAAAATCCCCTCCCCCCTTCCCCCTCCCCCTCTAGAGTCCACTACTTGGGCAACAATGTGGACCAGAATTCAGCTACATAACCATATGCGCAGTCTCCTATCTTTTTTTTTCGAGATCAAATCACAGCCAATCGTGATTGAATTTAGGGAGAGTTCAATCACTCCCACAAGTCAACACGTGTCCCCCTTTAACCCTTATTAACCATAGTTAAGATTTCCTAACCCTTAGTGTTCAATAATTTAACCTTAGATTTTTGAAAAAAAATATTAACCCTAAGAGTTCAAAATTCTTAACAAGAGTTAAATATTTTTTCAAATACTTAAGTTTAGATTATTGAATACCAAGGGTTAGAGAATCTAGACCATGGCTAATAGGAGTTAAAGGGGGACACGTGTTGACCTATGGGAACGATTGAACTCTCCCTAAATTCAATCGTGATTAGTTCTGATTCAATCCTATTTTTTCCCCTTTGGAGGCCACATGGACCTATGGGCTACACAATGAGGGGTAGCCATCGCCCTCCCATAACCCCCCAACCCTGATGTAGGTGGGATGTGATCCCAGGTCTCTGGTACGACGCCAAGAGACTTAAACAACTAAACTAGCTGGCACCTACCACAATCTGCTATCTATTTCCCTTTTTATTTATATAATCTCTCTCGGAAGGGGAATGTTACTGGACCTTTATTGGTTAATATTATCGAATTTTATGTGACACACCCTCCTCTTTGACCCCTACTTTCCTATATTAACAGCACAACCTTTCTGTCAACAACAAAAGAGAAACATAAAAATAAACTGTCAACCGTTTCAAAACAACCGAAAATTCTCTCATTCATCCACCAACAAGATGGTATATTATAGATTAGAAGGTATCAGATTAAGACTGAAAATACCCACTTTCAAGAACCCAAAGAAGATTATTTGAAGAAGGGCCTGCTTTCTCAGCACCAACCAGGAGTCAAGCCCATCAGTTCCTTGGCCTTATCGGAGTTCAAAGACAACCAGTCACGACTTGGCACTTCCTACACCAAAACCTCCATCAACTCAGAGTTAACCTAAACGTAAACGCCACAACAATTCAAACTACTTCTGTTCTTGTTGAATTTGAATGATGGGTATGATTTCTTTTTATGGTTTGCGCATTTATGATGACAAAACCCCATGTCTTGCTTTAATTGGATTTCTTGGATCTGTTTCAATTCTATGATCACTATGCAAGAGATTACATGATACAATGATTCACTTTCAAATACTTTCACTCTCTACAAACCCAGTCTTCTTTTTTAGAGCTACCTCACAAGAGCCACCACTCTTCCCAAGAATCATCCGCTCTTCTTGAAAACTACCAGGACTCTCCATGAAAATCCTATTCACTCACATATCCACAACTTACATTATAAGCCTACCCCTAAGCCTATTTATAGGATTTTAAAACATAAAAGCAAATCCTGAACCAACTAAGATTTCCCAAATTCTAATCCCAAACCATAATAATAGAATTTTACAATAAATAAAATTCTAAGCAAATCCCAACAATCTAGAAAAATCCCAACATTAAAAACTATTATCTTGCCAAAGCTAAGTGGATAGATTTTGTGCATTTTTCGGACAGGCTAAAAAGAAAGGAAGCTGCTACAAATGCATGGGAATTCAAACAGACAAGGCAGGCATTCAATGAGATAAGAATCATTGAGGTATGGAACTATTTCTCAATACTGACAACATAACAGTTAAGTTACTTCCCCTGTCGAACCGGAACGTAAGCAGAGCTTATACATACTTCAACATTTAAGCAAATGCCATGGGTTGGAATCCCCTTTTGTATACTAGTAGCATCAGTAGTTAGAATCCAGTTTTCTGGTAATTGGTTAGACTTCTAACTGACTAGAACTGGCTGGTATGAGGGATCCGAATAGGATTGAGGGAAATATCCGGCAGAACAGACTCGAGACGAAACAGGTTAAAGCATTGGAGATGATGCAGAAGAAAATAAGCTTTATCCAGATAGAGACCAAAAAGAAGGCAAGGGAGAGGCGATACACCATCAACAAAAATAACAATAATGACTAAAAGTTAAAGACAAGATCCGAGCAGCAAAAATCTACTATGATTCAGAGTGTTGAGCTTATGGTAGCTCATTGTTGATAAATACATGGAAGGTTGAACTGGGTGATTATAATCAGCTGCTCTTTCTAGTCCTTTTCATTTATCATGCACTCACTACGTTAGTACATTATAGTTTTAAAGATAGTTTTGAATGTCTCAACTTCCTAAATCACAGATTATAGCAAAAGCCAAAGGGCTTTCTAGTCCTTGTGATTTATCATGCACTCACTGCATTATAGTTGTAAAGATAGTTTTGAATGCCTCAACTTCCTAAATCACAGATTATAGCAAAAACTAAAGGCAAATCGGCAAGGCATAATACACTGATAGAGAAATAAAGAACACCTTCCCTCAAAATTAAGCAAAATGACGCTAATGGCTGTTTTCCAGGCATTATGGATCACAAGGAGAAGGAACACACTGTCAGAATGCTGCTTCAGGATACATCCAAGTCGGTCATAATGCTTTCTGTCACCAAGTTAGATGCTGTGCTTAGTTGAGGAAATGCTTATTAACTTTCCTGAAGAGAAAAGGATTGGCAAAACAAGATATTGAAATACAGTCTGCTGTAGCATTTTCCAGTCCTCTTTGGATAATCAATCCCTGATTCACTTATTCCGTAAAATAAGTAGCAAGTACAGTACACATTTGCAAAAAAGAGAGATGAGAGAGAATATACTTTGCAAAAAGCCTTAAAATTAGGTCAGTAAGAAGAAATATTAGGCTTTTATAGTGTTCATCTAACATGGCTACTGAAACCACAAATACTTCCATGCCTCCATGGTATTGTATAAATGCCACTTAATACCAAAAACCTAGTCATAACACGAGAGCAATCACCTGTGCAATTATGCAGATACATAGTACCAGAACTTAACAGAAGTTACATCCAGGAAGATTCAGTGCAAGTTGTCAGAGATCCCACCAGACACAATATTCTCATCCACAGGTTTTGGGCCCCCGCATGATCTTGAGACCGATTCAAAAAGTTTCTCAATCTCCGGTGCACACCTTGTGAATGACCGATTCCAGAAATTGTATCTAGGATTCTGCAACGGCCAAGGCAAATCAGTTTAGAGGAAAAAAAACCTAGTATTAGCCAAGCAAAGATAATCAAGACAAAGACGAGGCATTGATAGAGTGAATAGACCTCCAATTACCTTGATAAGTTCAATGAAAGTGATAAGAAGGCCCCAAGGATGAGGTCGATTAACAATCAGACGTTCCAACAACACTCTCGTTATTTGCTCCTGGATGATTTCCTGTGTAAAAGGGATGGTAAAATAGATTACTTGAATAAGCAGGCTGGTGTATTCCATGTTCTCATAAAACTAGAAATCCAAAATAAAAATTGAGATGAAGCAAATCCTAACATCTCTAAATAACAGAAGAATTTGTTGTCCATCTACAGCTGCAAAATGACAAAAATTTACATACAAAAAAAGGAGAAACATGTCCTTACCTGGTTTGCTTCAGCAAACAAGTAAAGAAGAACAAAGGAAAAATAATGTGTATGGTTGTTTGGGTAGCGCAGCTGGTTAGCAACCGCATTAAGGAAGAGGTAGCGCCCTTCCGTGTCTAAGTCCCCGATTAAAGTCTGGAAAACATCCATGGCAGCACCCACCAAGAAAATATCCATGGGAGCAGTTTGGGCCATTGATTGTGCATGAGGCGGAGCTTTTGTCTGTAGCTGCTGAATAGCCTGCAGTATAGGCCCCCCAAAGATGAGATCGAATGACATGCCATGCAGAAAAAAGAATCAACTACAGATCCATCAGTTCACATGCATACAAAATTATCCTCAACTAGCCTCACTACATAAATAATCAAGCCTGGTTGAAAGCCAATAGGTGGTATATCCTCACTCACGATGCAAGTCAATCATTTATAAACCTACTAATTGGAATACACACCAAGTACAACAAAGGCATTTCCCATGGATATGGACTTTTGAATAAATAAAATTACATCGTTTAGCGCAGAAGAAATCATTACCTGCATTCCCACATAAAGGACGAGGGAGTTGATCAAGGGTACATTATACCGGGTCCCAGCTTGTGCTGTCTCACTTTGTGGAAGCAGCAGTCTTTGCTTCAACTCTGTCAAGAATGAAGACCCCTGCTGCCTTGTCTGCAGATAATCCAAAGGGATAATATAAAAATTATAAAAGAGGGAGCTAAATGCATTATGCAGAGAGAGAGAGAGAGAGAGATTGGAAGAAAAAGAAGAAACCACCCATTCCATGCATTTCTGCTGATGTTATAAGCCAGTTTATATGCTAAATATGCAAAGCAGGTGGCGTAAAATTCAGCTACCTTAAGGTACTCATCTATGTCACCTTTCATCTGCTTTGCTTTCAGAGCAACATCTACCTCAGAGAAAATAATTGGTGATTGACTGATCTCTGCTAGCAAATCAATCTGCAAAAAATGGAATTAAAAAAAAAGGGAATTAAATAGGCTATTCAGAGACTAATGTTGATGACTTAGGAAGTTCAAGATCAAATTGTATCATCAACCAGGCACCTTTAAATTGGGAGTAGAAGGATCAGGAAGCCTCATATTGCGTGGAAATGCACTGAGGATAACATTCCGCATCTGGATGCAGCTGGGGGGGATCACATCACAGAAGCTGAAATGATAATCACAGAGAAACTCTGGGAAATCATGAAGCAACACCAGTAGCACCCTCAGAGTGCCTTTATACAGAAAGTGAACCTGCCCAAGAGCAAAGACAACATTTAAGATACTGTCATCTCAAGCAATACATTTACTGCAAACAGTAAAAAGAACCAGTAATTAACAGAAGCAAACCGGCTCCCTCAGTTCAGCATTCCTCAAGTATGGCTCCATGAATTTGAACAAGTCTACAAGCAAGCGCTGAACAAAAGGCCAACCTTTCTGAGGGTTGCCTGTGAGCAATTTAGGCATGAAACTCCTGTGACTCACCAACTCAAGCCATGCAAAGCTGAAAGCACTTAAATCAAGTTAATGATGCACAAAGCAAAAAACAGAATCTGGTACAGAATTAATTCAAGAATAATAAACAATTCCAGATATAGAAGTTAAATAATGGTCAACCAACAGCTAAAGGATCCCAGCAGCTCTCAGAGCTGCTAGTAACCCCTTCTATACTCCTTTCCTGAGCATTTCACACTAAGCTCTCCTTTCTTCCCCTGCACCTCTCTAGGCTTCGCCATCGCTCATGACTGGTATATGGATCACTCTATGTAGTGGCCGGCCTTCTATAAGCTACGCTAGAAGTTACTAGTCGCTTCCCGAATGCCTCTGTACTATAGTTTGATCTAGCCTTCTAATCTCTCAAATGCCTCCTTGCCGCCAATGCACGCTACTAGGAGAATAAGCAAGCTACCTTGCTTGCATTCTATTCTATAAGCAAAGCGACTTGTCGAGCCTACGAAGCTCCGTAGTTGCTTCCCCCCATTTAGGAATGGCAACGGGGTGGGGCGGGGCCGATTTTCTACCACTCCGTCCCCGACCGGGGCTTATATACTGTAAACCATCCCCGCCTCTATTAAAAAGTTTACACCCAGCCCTGCCCCGTCCCCGACCAATTATCCTCTGTATATCCAAATTGCAACCATAACCATCAAAGGATTATATCCCCATCAAATTCAGAAATCAAGAAACCCAACCTCACCGAAGAAAACAAAGTACCCCATGAATCTAAATCCCATACACTAGTAGAAATCACAGAGAATGCTCCTATTTTGCAGTAACTCAGATTCCCAGAAATGTTGTGATCATAATCAACTTCACTCGAACTTAGCATTGCAGGCTTCATCTAGATGAATTTCAAATGGAAAATAGTTAACGTACCTTGGATATGTATTTGCAAATACCTGAGGTCCAGCCTTAGGTTTGCAAATACCTGCTCATTTCAAATCTTCCATTGGTGTGGGAGTCGGAGAAGGAGTCGGAGGAGAAAGTGACCAGAGCAGATGGCTTGAGAGATGAGATGCAAGAGAAACTAAAACCCTAATCCTTATTCCTTTATATATATAGATATATATATATATATATAGATATATATATATATATATATATATAATCGGGGTGGGGCGGGAAGACAGGGCGGTGTATAATAAAACCAGCCCCGCCCCGAAACCGGTTCGTTTTTTTTTTTTAAATACCAAACCCGCCCCTAAAACCGTTTAGATAAGAAAAAAACCGACCCTATTGGGGTGGGCACGTCAGTGCCCCTATGGGGCGGGTCGAAATTGCCATCCCTACCCCCCATTGCCTCGACATACCACTAGATCCATAATGACCGGCGAGTCGGAACATGTACGAATATAACCACATGGAGCCTTAAAATTGTATTACATTTTCCAGATAAAATTGCTCCAGGGGAGGTGCAATATCCAGTCAAGCCTCACACCAAGAGGAACAATTGGTTCTATAAGACATATTCAATACTGTAACGACCCGGAATTTTAATATAATAAAATTATGTGTTTATGGGTCCTTAATGGAGGTTAATTAGTTAATTATTTGTTAAATTAATAAATAGTGAACTTTGCTCGGGATTGAAGTGCACCGAGGAAATCTCAGTATCGTTTAGCGAAATTCGCACACAGTGTGCCGGTCGACTGCCGGGACACACCCCTACCGTATCGGTTCCGTCATGTACCATTTCACGGGACCGCGGGGCCATTATGTGTGATAAAAATTGAGAAAAACGGGAATTTTTCATACTTCCAGAAATTAAGTGGGACCCAATATTTGTTAGAGATCCTAATAGAAATCCGTGCGGTTGGCACTAATATGTGTCAGTCGGCCGTGAGGACTAATGTCTGTCGTCTCGGCAGTTAGTTATCTCAAACGAAGAAGCGACAGCGTGTTTTGTGTCCGAAATCAGAAAATTAGTGGGTTTTGCAATTTTCTTCCGGACTAAAGTGCAGCTGTCAAAACTCAGTATTTTTTTCCAGAATTTTTACAGTAGGTGTCGAACTGTCCCAAGTTCGGTCACCTAAAGTTTCGTCAAAATCGGACTCTATGTAGTAAGGTTTTGAATACCATAAATGCAGAAAAATTCAAAAAATTGGTCAAAGAGTCAACCGGTCAAACGAGTTGACCGGTCAACTCTCCACACATTATTGGTCATGTGCTGTTGCACATGATCCCACCCCTTACTTATATAAGGAGGGTTAAAACCCTCATTCTCTTATATTTTTCTGCAGAGACAGAAGGCTGCCACACAGCACTTTAGAGAGAGAAAGTGAGGAGAGAGAAAGGAAGAGAGAGAAAGAGGAGAGAGAAAGGAAGAGAGAGAAAGGGAAAGGGAGGTCCCCTTAGGGTTTTTCGACGTCCCCGACGCGTTGGCGGCGTCTGATTTTCTCTCCGGTGTCTCGTTTTGCGTGTAGAGAGAGAAAGAGAAAAAGGGTAGAGAGAGAAAGTTGAGAGAGAAAGTTGCATGCGCTCTACCTTGGGGTTGATCATCCTTCCGAGCGCGTTGGCGGTGTCCGTTTCGACTCTAGTCGCCTCGAAACGCGTGAAGCAAGTAAAACCCCTCTCTTTTCTTCTCCTTTTCCACTTATTTTGTTATATTATTTCATGTGATGTATATGCATGTCTTTTGACGTGAATGAAAAAGGGTCGAAGACCCCTATATGATGTTGTGATTTTATGTGGTCCCTCGGGGAGCCCAGATCGGGTCCCGGGTAAATTGTATCGCCACTCTAGGGTGACGAAAAGTTGTTTTGCATGTCTTGTAAGGCTATGGAGACATCCATTAGTCTGGAAACGTTCCCTAACGGGACGGTGTGTTACCGGAGTTGGTTCACGGGCGCGAGGCCCAAGTATTTCAGTTAATCAAGCGAGGCTTGGGTTAACTGGGGTTAACCTGTGGTTAGAAAATCTAACCAGGGTTAAGTATAGTCTGTGGTTCCTCTTTGACTAGGTCAGGAGAGACGGTGCCCAGTAAGGCCCGGGGTTCCTCCGTGACTGATAGTCGAGAGATGTCGGTCTGTTTGTCTAGGTCGTCCGTGGTGCCTCTTGGACTAGGTCAGGAGTGGCGGTGTCCTGCATGGCCCGTGGTTCCTCCGTGACTGGTAGTCAGGAGATGTCGGAGTCCTAGGGAGTTTAAAGTGGCTAAACATCAGATAGTGTATAGTCCGGGGTTCCTCTCTGGGTGGGTTAGAAGATGTCGACACCGTGTCTATCGTGGTCCCTTCTTGGTGGAACGTCAGGAGATGTCGGCATTGGTATAGATGTCGGGGTTCCTCCGTAGACTAGCCAGAAGATGACGGTAGGCAGGTTGGTCGGGGTTCCTTCATAACTGATACCCAGGGCGATGGCGGCGAATACACGGTAGATGTGGCCAGTCAATTGAATGGAAAAATATGTCCTTATTGGATAAATGCTCATGTTGTGTGTGTAAGCTTCAGATACGAAGTGGTCTGAGTTGGTATACTCAGGGTTAGTGTATTGTCTGAGTTGGTGGACTCATAGTTCGGTATGGAATCATCGGATTCCAGGTGAGTTGGGTTGGTATACCCAAGGTTTTGTCATGTTCAGGTGAAAGCCGGAACAGCGTGTGTGAGTCTAAATGACTCAATGTATTATGGTTATGATTTAGAGACTTTAAGCTAAACATTTGTGGGCTGTGGCCAATTAATAGAGTCTTAGGACTCGAAATGAAACATGATTGATGATCGAAACGATAATTTGGTAATATAATACATTCATAACTGAACCTCATAATTGGAAAGTAATGTGAGGTCGGGAACCTCTGTTAGGGTGACGTAACCCTAAGTGACCTTGGGTCACAATTTATTATATACTGTTCTATTTTACTGTAACATGCAAATTGAACTGCTTATTATATCATTATTGATGCGTGTTATTATGTGGAAAATAGTTTAGAAGGATTGTGGTTTTATTGGGCTTCATAGCTCACTGACTTTTTGTGTCAGCAGATCTTGGAGCTGCTGATCCGTAAGTGAAAAATCTATCTGGATATTTTGGAAGCTTGTACAAGTTGTACCTGGCGTGATAGAGACGCCTACTTTTGTAAAACAAACTTGATGTAAATAATACAGGTATATGGTTTGTATGATGGCTATTGTGATGACAGGTATTATTTGCTTTTGGGGAGCATCTGATATATGTTTAAATTTCCCGCATTTTTACGGGTAAAGTCTTCCGCTTGCATGATTTGACGAACGGACACGCGTCTCGGAACTTGATTCCCTAGGCGCGGGTTCGGGGCGTCACAAATACAAAGTATAGGGATCAAGAAATTTATACTACATGTTTTCCAGATAGTACTTCTGCAACCAAAAAAAAAAGGATTTATAGCATCAACATAAAAGTGTAAGGTGAAAACAGGAGGAAGCTTGGAATAGGCCGTAGGGGTCCCAGCAGCTAACGCGGCATTTTCAACTATATTTTTTACTGAAGTAATGTTCTGTTAGATTATGATGAGGGTAGAGAGAATGAGAGATACTTGATGTCAACTTGCTTCAACCCAGCACAATGGCTTGCCAAGAGACTCTAATTACTACAGTAGTGCACATGCGTATAAACCAATATATGCTTCAAGAACATGTATGAACAAAATAGATTAAATTTTTGAAGGCAGTACAAGGACCCCTATCCTTGTGAAGATCACATAGCGAGGTGGAAGGTGTCTAATAGACAAAATTGCATAAAATCATATATATGGGCAATTCAAATCCCATCAAAGTCAAACCTAAGTAACCAGAGCGTAGAGCAAGAGCGTCAAATTTCAATTTAGGATTGGGTTGAATGCGCCTCTTGAGCGCCGGTATATATATATATATATAATACTTGATGTTCTTGAAAGTTACTTGTAGATGCAAATATATCTTTTTTACTTTCTAAATTATAAGAAAGAATTGATAAAATCATTCATCATTTAAATTTGTAGTAACAACAAACAAGATAACTATTGGCATATTAAATGTCTCGTTCTAAATTCAACTACAAGATCACCAATAATTAAAAATCTTACATGAATCTTGTAAGTTGTACCCTACAAAGAAAAATGAAAAAGACACCCCACTTAACATGAAAAGTTGGGATAAAATGAAACTTTACACAAAAACAGCACTCTCTAGGTGAGAGCGAGGTTTACAAAAGTTGAAATCAAGCTCCCAAGGTGAGATCGCGGTTTGAGAGTGGGAGCGAGTAGCAAGTTGGGAGGTTTTGGTTACTAAGCATCAAACTAACAATTGTTAAGAAAATTAATCTTCATGCAATAACTAATGAACTCCTTACAAATGTAGCCAATCAAGCATATCCACCTCTTGCAGGTGAAATTCCTGACCATTCAGAACAAGGATTTTGTCCAGGTATACTTGCTCATATGTTTATTCCTAAAAATAACTGTTAAATCATGCACTATCACGGATAAGATGTTTGAGAACATTACCTTCCAAAAAAGATGTTTGAGAATATATACCCCTAATTTGTATTTAATAACATCCCACCAACACCAATCAAAAAAAATAACATCCCACCAAGACTTGAAACACAAGATAAAATAAAAGTTTAACATGCTAACCTGAATGCAGGAACTTTCAGGGGCTGCAATGCATGGAAAATATTCGCAAATGCCATCAACACCTGAAGAGATACCTAAACTATGTTATTTAATTCATAAAGACAATAACAATGGATGGGAAGCAAATAACCTTTACCTGAAAGTTAGCACCATCAAGGACGGGATCGGGAGAAACGAGGTCCAAGAGCCAGTCAATGAACAACCTGAAATATGGCCTTGGATTGAAAGATGCCTTCTTCTCCTCTGCATCTTTTTGAATGGCTCTCACAATTACCAACATAATCTGTCAAAAACACCATATAACAATAAAGCATTCCTCCAAGATAAGAAAGAAAAGAACAAAAACAAATTTTAGTAGACTTGAACCTTTGGCAAAAGTAAAAGTTTACTTGACCCTTGCTCCACCGCACAGTACTACCAACCAAATTATAAACCAAAGAATAAGTTATGTGATGGAAATTAAATTCTGAGAACAGAAAGCTGTCCAATACCATTGAATGCAGAGGAAAATATATTCACCTTCAAGACTAAAACAACAAGTTTTGCATACATATCAATAGCAAGAAATGATAGGTGCTGGACTTGTTGAGGCGACTGCAGTGACATAGAGCCCGGGGTAACCACCTCAGGAGATAGGCAATGTGCTACAGAAAGTTCCTGTAAAAAATATACCTTGTAAAATTGGAACTCTAGAGTATTCTTTGAAAATATAGCTTTAAATAGGGAATAAAATTACCGTGAGGATGCGGAAAAAGCGATCGGACATGTCATCCCCGTTTAGCAATCCCCTTTGCTGCAATTGTGAGATATAATGGGCACAGGCAGTATCATTTGTACCAGAAAGTTCAGATATCCGGCACCATTCGGTAAACAGCACAGTAACCTACAGCGTATTCATATAACAATATTATCATTAAGAAGAAAAACACATATACTTTGAAATCTACCAATGGTATCATTCTGTCAGAATCTGAAATAGAATTTATGAGATCTTTTACGTACACCAAAAAGGGATGCAAAAAGAATTCAAATAATGTATGGCAAGAGTGTGTGTGTGTGTGTGTGTGTGAGAGAGAGAGAGAGAGAGAGAGAGAAAGAGAGGGAGGTAAATTTCGATAACAAGGAGCATAGGGAAATAAATAACAGTGGTATATTAGTTCTTTCAAATCAAGCAAAGACAGAATGAAACACACAGAGCTGTGTAAATCTTTATTAACAGTGCAGGCACCTAAAATAAGCATAAATAAATATTAAGACATTTGACATCCATCTTAGATTCTAGTCATTTCTCCCTTTTAATAGTTTATACCATATGTCAGTTTTGGAAATGTGCAAAATGATCTCCATATATATTTTTAACCATGTCTTTCTGATACCAGTGATTCAGTGAATCATACAGATTATATTGAACAAGATAGCATTACCAGATACCTGTTCTCAAAATCCAGGAGTGGACCAATCAAACATAATATAGTGAAGAAGAAAACATTAACAGATACCTGTTCACGAAAACCAGTAGGGTCTGCTCCGACAGAATCTGCCATGTTATTGTCTTCCCTGCTTGTCATGGAACGACCAGGAGCCTGTTTCAACAGACAGACTATCAAAATTTTGCCGTCCTGAGAGAAATTTAGCACATCCACCCAATAAATGCAAATGCTAGCCATTAGAAAACAGGACTATTGATATCTCCAGTAACCTTTTTGTCCCTAGATTGCCTAGCCTTATCCTCCTTGCCAATAGTAAAACCAGGAAGAGCAGCTGCATTAGCAGTAGGATTTCTGGCAATCTCAACCAACTGTTGTAAAGATTCAGGAGATTCAGACCTCATTGCAAGCTGCAGTTTAGAATTTCTTATCAATCACAGATGTTATACATCAGAAAGAAATACTAAACCACACAAGACAACTAAAGACAGACCTTTGCCAAGGCATCAATGAGATTGTGGAATTCTGACACACTGACACCAGATTCCTGAACCACCAAAGTTTGGAGTAGAGAAATGGCAAACTCCGTGGCAGCTTCTGCACATTATTTGCATCATGTTAGCTGTGTCTACTGCTTATTGACTTTAACTTAGAATCCAAAAATGATATTCTCTACACATACTATTTCGTCCCGCATCAATAAGCTTTGCCATGTGCACGTTGTATTCTGCAAGATTGAGTAATTCACTGCGAATAAGGCCAACGGTTATATCCTTGTTGAACTTCCGCTCCTCATCCGAGTAAATCACCTGTAAAAGTGATCATATAATGAAGGCGTGAATCGAAGAAATAGAAATTTCATAAAAGGAACAACAACGGCAAGGTCAAACTAGAACCTCTGAAACATCTTCTGTATATGAAGATGCCCCTTCCAGCTACTTTCTTATCTTGATATACACTCATCAAATTGTAGCCATATTTAAGCAGAACATATCATAAACTGGAGAGAACATCCAAATGTCTCCATATACTACTTAAGGAATGATAAATTTCCAAGAACTTATCCATGCAACTATCCACTAGCAAAGGTACGAGAGAAAAATGTATTTATACATATATATTTATATCAACAAAGTGTTATTCGACACAATAATGCATCAAGTATTACATGAGGCATGTTGATTATCGTATTCTGTAGGGACACCAGAGTCATATAGAATGCCACATGTTACTATGTTACTCAGAAGTCAGAACAATGATTCTGGAAATGTGCTACAAAAGTAAATTGATAAAACTATAAATAGATGACACAATATTGAAATAGAATGTAATAGAAGACCAAAATTTAATGGAAGGATATTAGTCAATGTAAACTGGAAAAAATACATAAGCACAGAAAAGACAATAATATATTCTGATTACTAAAAGAATCACATTAAACCATATAGAGACAAGAAATTATAGTTGTAAAAACACAGCATGTTGAGAAATGAGAGTAAGGCTAAATTGGGGAATGCAAATCATTCACTTTTTAGTAAGTATAAATTAGGGAATGCAAATCATTCACTTCTTAGTAATTAATGGGTTTATAAGGGGGTGTTTTCTTGTAATCTTATTTTATTTACTTAATATGAATACAGTTTGATTAACATAGCTAAATCACAACCCTAATTCTCTGCAATGTCTCTCTTCTCCTTGTTTCCTCATTCTTTCTCTTCTCCTAATATAAACCCTAAAACACTAATGGTATCAGAGTAACTTAAATCCTTTGAAATCATAGTCACCAATTCGAGCAATCTGGAGTTCGAGATTTATTCGGCTAGAGAAAATTTTGGAAAAGTGACAAAAATTCAGAAAATTTGGAAAAAAAAATTGGAATATCGAGCAAGCTGAGAAAAAAAGAAAAATAAGATTACTAATCCTGAAGAATTATAAGCATATATATTTCATATACTAGATATTTGTTCGGGACTTTTCAAAAAGTTGGGAATAGTTTGCGTTAATTTTTCAAAATTCGCGAATACTTCATGAATTAATCATTCGATGAAAAAGTCGCAAATTATTTGAGACATTTTGAAAATATTAGAGAACTTTGTTACTATGTTTGGAATTTATTTGTGTCTTGTTCTTATTCAATGCTTTAGTAAGGATACGAAAGGTCAGAAGAGGATCAAGTGGTTAGATGATCTTGAGAATTTCATCCTAGGGCAACTAAGAGTATAGGAATCATTACCCAAAAAGGAAAAGGTACAGTTTGGGTTTCAAGTAGACCATTTTAGCTTTGAATAAAAAAATTAATCAGTAAACGGTATATTATTAAAGTAAACTCACCAGTAAGGCAGACAAGATTAAAACAAAATCAAAGATTACAGATAACCCGACCAACAATCCCAGAAAACAAAAGACCATACCAACTCCACCAGTCATAAATTAGGAGGTCCCCCACTCTCTTCCTGGAATGATTGAACACTAATAAAGAATAAGTTGTCTAATTTTTGTATAAAGATGAGGCAGAAGAGTGGAGTTTGGGAAAGCTCTCTAATTTTTTATTAAATTTGGAACTCGAAAAGGGCTCTAATTGTGAAAATATGTATAAAATCAGGAAGAGATGTCAAAGTGAAAGAGATATCAAAGTGGGTTCTCAGTAAGGTGGAGGGATTCGGGAAATTTATAGTAGTGTCCTAAAGGGTACAAAGACCAAGCTAAAGCCTTATCCAAGGAAATTGAGAAGGGAATTTGCAGGAAAGAGATTGAGAGGCGTGGAGGGGAAAAATAGAGAAAAAAGAAATCGGTTAAGGAGCTTAAGAACCTTGCCAACAACATTAATTATGGAGGAAAAAATAGGACATGGTGATGGTAATTCTAGGAAATTTATAGATGTGACCGGTGTCCATCAAGGTTGTTAATATAAAAATTATCTCATGGAATGTTAGAGGTCTGAGAAAATAAGCGAAAAGAATGGTGATTAAACAGTTGGTTAACTCTATAAAGGGAGTCGTTCTTTGTTTATGGGAAACTAAAATAGAGCAAATGAATGATTTTCTGATCCAAGAGGTTTGGGCTCGAATGTCTCTTGGTGGAGATGAAGGATCCGAAGGTGATGGCTTATTCGTTATCCATTTTGTGTAGGAATGTGACACATAGCTTAGAGTGGGTGTTCGTGCAGATGAACGGTCCAAATAATTAAGAGATTGCCCGAGGTTCTGGTAGAATTCCATCCATTGGTGCCTTGGTGGAAACTTCAACACGATTCGACTCTCTTATTGAAGGAAAGGTAGGTGAAGAATAAAATGTAAATGATAGGGTTTGGTCATTTTGTGGATAGGTACTAGATAATTGATGATAGCTCGTTGAATGATTGCTACTTCACTTGGTCTGACATTCAAGAGAAGCCTTTCCTTACATGGATTCCCATTATACGATCTGTGGGAATTTATTTTCTCGTCCATGATTCAAACTATCCTTTCAAAATCTACTTTTGATCACACCCCTAATTTATTAGACCCTATCCTGGCTACAAGTGGCCTATATCCATTTACTTTTGAGGAAATGTGGGTGAAGGAAAGTAAACCACATTTCGAGGCTCATGATGGGAGATGTTTGAGTGGAAGGTGAGTCAAAAGTCTTTTTTATTTTTATTGGTACGTGGGGAAGTTAGGTAGGCGATACACTTTCTGTGAGTGGCTTTATGAGGACCTGAGTTATAGACTGAAGTTGGATGGTGTTTCCTTCAACCGCATTTCAAATAAGAAAAGGGACTAGTTGGAGAGGCCGTTTCAAGAAGAGCTCGGAATGATTATCAAAGACATGATCAGAGACAAAGCTCCCAGGTAAGACGGTTTCACAATCTCATTCTATCACAAGTATTGGAATATCATTTGATCTGATATTATGTAGGTAATTGAAGGATACGCTAGGCACTTTTCATCAGGCTCTTAATTGCACTTTCATTGTCCTTCATACTAAGATTGAGGAAGCTAAGGATCTACAGGATTACCATCCGATTAATTTGGACGGTAGTGTGTATAAAATATTGGCTAAAATTCTTGAATATGCTCATCTCCCCGCCAAAAGGCACCTTTGTGAGTGATAGAAAAATTCTTGATGATATTATAATAACAAAGGAGTGAGTGGATTGGATATTTTAAAGCAGTAACCAGTGCATTGTGTGGAAATCAGATATTGAGGACTATGATCACATAAATTGTAAGTTTCAGGTGTATATGTTTCGGGAGAATGGGTTCCGGGTAATATGAAGAGTGGATGAAATCCCGATATGCCTTGGTCTCGATTTTGATTATGGTCTGAGGAGGAATTTACCTCCCTGGATTTGAGATAAGGTGATCAATTATCCCTCTTCCTTTTCATTATGGTTACATAAGCTTCATGCAGGATAATTTGTAAAGCTGAATAAGTCAATGAAGGTTTCTCAGTGGGAGGGAGGATTTGGTAGTTTCCCGTCTACATTTTGTCGAATGCACCCTGTTTCCATTTGGAGCTTTGCATCATTAATTGAGAGAGACCTCAGATGTCTGCTTATTTGTTTTGGGGCAAATGGTGAGTTGTCTGGGTTGCAAGGATGTTTCCTTTTCAACATCTTATTTGGTATCAGGCTGGCTTTGCGTTTTTGTCTTCCTCACCTCGTGGTAATAATAGGATTGGTCTATCACCCTTACTCAGACCTCTTATTCGAGTTAAGCTTTCTCCATAGAGTGCTGGCTCCCTCTTTGACTAGTGCCTCTGGCAGCGCGTTTTAAAGCTAAATCAATTTGTGACCCAATGGTAGAACGAGTCAACGAAAGACTCGTGTCATATAAAGCCATGTTGTTACTCAAAAGGGCTACAATTATAAAGTGGAAGAGCACATTGGCGACTGTTGTAATGGGCCATCTAAATAAGCTCATTACCTCCTTACTGTCTAGTTACTATATTGTTAGTTATTGTCTATTGTCTTTTATGTACTTCAAGACATTTATGTTCTTTCATCTTATTATTGATATAATAGGAGACTAAAGAATTTGGAGATACTATTCTAAACCATATTCCTCTCACTCTTTCTCTTCTCTTCTATTCTTCTCTTCTACAAACCCAAGGTATCAAACCCTAATTTTCTATTTGGTATCCAAGAAGGAAGACAAGATTTGCATTCCTTTTTATTTTTCTTATTTTTTTAATGGCTTGTTCGTGAACAATGCCATAAACAGTGTCATGAACAGTGTCGTGTACAGTTTTTCTCCCCCTAGGTCAGAATAAGTTAGTTTTCAAGAGATCTGTATTTTTGAAGAATTGAAGTAAATATTTTAGAATTTTTTATGGTATTTTACCCAGTTGTTTGATTTAGGTTACAAAAAACAGTTTTATAATCAAACAACCAAAGGGAAGTGTTAGGGCTATTTTGGTGCTATTAATTGATGAAAGCATAGTTACCAGAGCGAGAAGCGAAAACAAGAAGCAAAGCCAAAGCAAGAAGCAAGGCTCAAAAAAACCTTAGAAAAGGGGAAGCAAGAAATGATATATAGGCTCCTCACCTCCTCATTCCCATTATGTTATTATGAGTAGTTGTACCTTTAATTTTATCTTACATGAGATTTTTGTGGAAAAACAGGTGCCTTAGGTTCCAAACCGACGATACTCGCTTAGAGTCTACACCCTAGGCTATAGACTCTAGTCTACCCCATCACTTCACAAATTCAGCTCTTTTTGACTACTAAATGGGCTATTATGGAAGTGAGTCTGTCTGAGGAAGCGAGTATGAGAAAGCGAGCTTCCTAGGAAGTGAGCTTCCCACGTTGTACATAGCTTCCCTGCAACTAAGGATGAAAGTCACAGTGATTTGATGTATGCAATTTTATGAAACAAATTTCATGAAGATTGGTTGTGTTTTGGAGATTTATATCAATTTTTATTCAACATTACATGTTGCTTTTTCTAGTTTTGACTTTTTGGTATGATTGGGCAATTCCACCTATTTGTGATTTAGGTTACAAAACACAGTTTTATAATCAAACAACCAAAGGGATGTGTTTGGGCTATTTTGGTGCTATTAATTGATGAAAGTCACTTTGATTTGATGAATGCAACTTTATGAAACAAATTTCATGAAGATTGATTGTGTTTTAGAGATTTTATATCAATTTTTCTTCAACATTAATAGTTTTAACTTTTGGGTATGATTGGGCTATTCTACCTATTTGTATAACAACAAAATTGATTGGTAAAATTTTGTGAGGTGTTTTGAATTGCTGATTTGTGTAAATCAGCATTGTTTGTGCCCTCTAGTTGAAGTATTTTTGGTATTTGAGTGCCTCAGTTATTCCATTCTTGGTTTTTAATCCCTAAAATTGACGTATGTCTGGGATTAGTGGTATGAAGGGCAGTTCCTCAACCACAGGCTTTCCCGAGACTACCCCTCTCTGGTTTCTTCTTAAGACAATCCACATATGCAAATTAGCATAGTAATACTGAATTGAAGAAGATACTTAGAATCGTCTTAATCTGGCAAGTTTATTGGCAGTAGCTGAAAATTGCGCTATATTACCAGAAGGATTGAAGAGTCAAGTATAACTGGTCCAATTAATGACAAGTGGGAATTCGAGATGAGGGATTTAGAAGATTTTGAAGGAGTTTGAGAGATTTGAGGGATCTTTTCATTTTCCAGAGAAATAACAGACTTTGGTATTCGCAATTACCTACATTTGTCGAAGTGCACCTCGTTTGCACTACCTTTGGTGAAGTTTCCCTAAAAGGTAAGAATTGTTTTCAAATTAGAATGGAGTTTTGCATAATTAATATGTCATTAGTCCTAAAGTAATGCAAATGCATCAATTTGATGCATTTACACTAAATTTTTAAGTTTTAAATTCAAATTTCTTATTTTAGGGAGGGGAAATTGGGAAAACTCAGAATTTTCAATTTTTTAAGTTAACTCTATGTGGTTCTGATTGTAGTTCTTGGAGTGGGTCGGATCATAGATGTATTATGTATGGAACTCTGATTATATATTTTTATTGTTATGATTGATTGACGGACGACTGAAACATTTTTGTAAGTAATATCAATATTAGTCAATCATACATTGTCGTCAGTGCACATCTTTGCCCCCTACCCACTACATCTCTTATGTACATTGTTATTTTTAACTTTTTGATTATCAAATGTGTATTAACATTTATTTTAATATTTCCTGAAATTTCAATACAAATTTCCATATTTTTTCACATTTTTCCTTCAACGTACGATATATTCCTGCAAAATAATCTATTCCGCAATATATATTTTTTCCAAGGTGCGAAATATACCACAATATCGACATTCAAAACCTTGGTGCAGAGGCAAAGTATAGAACCATCGCACATAGGACATATGAGGCTCTATGGGTATAGCTTTCCTTACTAGGCTAGGAATTGAATTGAAGTCGAGCTTCCTTTGCGGTTCTATGGGGAAAACAAAATTGCTTTTCCCATTGCATTCAATCCAAGGTTTTTTTTTATATTTTAATCCAATGTTTTAAATAACAGTAACAAGTCTCACCAAAAACTATACGTAACGCCATTACGTGATGATTTTAACTGTTACGGCCAGTGTAGTTAAGGCGTCTAGGCGATGCCTAGGCGATTAGGCCTAGCTAGGCGAGGCGCTGCCTAGGCGATGCCTAGGTGATAAAAATAATTAAATTATATTTATATATATTAAATATATTTATATGTAATATTAATATATACACATTATATAAATAATAGATACATAATTAGTTTGAAGTTCTCTAATTTTTCAGGTGATTTTGAGTGTTGACTTTGAATATTGCTTTTAAAGTTTAAATGCACCACCTATATCTAAGACAGTTTTTTAGACTTTAAAAGAGGGTTTTAAAATAGGGTTTAAGAGTTTAAATGATGGTTTAAAAAAAGAAATGTTTAATTTAACGCCGCCGCATTCCACTGTAGAGGAATGTGGAGACCTCATTGGTCCATGTCCCCCTTTTTAACACCCATCAGTTACGGTTAAGATACATTTACCCCTAGGGTTAAGCAATCTAATCTTAGTTTTTGAAAACAAAATATATTAACCTTAATTTTCTTAAGCTTAACCATAGTTAAAGGAGAATTAAAAGGGACACGTGGACACAACATTTGACTACATAGTCAAATGTGTGGTGGGCTAATCACTACCATATTTAAAATATAGTTTAAAAGAGGTTTTAAAAGAGTTTTTAAATGAATTTTTAAAATAGGATTTTATAGGAGGGTTGAAAAGAGGGGTTTAAAATAGGTTTTTAGAAAAAAAAATTGTATGGACTGCCTAGGCGACCGCCTAGTGCCTAGGCGACAAACTGTGAATTTTGCCCACCTAGAGGGACGCCTAGGCGGTTCAGGCCCAAAAACGCCTAGGTGACGCCTTGACTACACTGGTTACAGCCAACCTGGAAAGCAAACACATTTTTTTAGATAAAAATTGTTGAAACAAATGTAAACTTGAAGGAAAATGTCAAACTTTGATTAAAAATAATTGCAATCAATTCATATTATGCATGAAGATAGTACTTTATCAAGTTTGATTAAACACATAATGAGATAAAAAGATATAACCCAAATCACAACTTCATGGATATCACTTGAAATCCATGAATCTATGTTCTAAACTTATTAATATGCATAAACTAACAAACATAAATTGAGAAATCTCACCAAATCAAAAAGATTCAAAACTGGTTTTTAGTTTGTATACAAAGAAACAAGAGAGAGAGAACCTTTTTGGCTCTAGAGGGAAGAAAGTAAATATTTTTTTCTCTAGAATGAATTTCTAAAACCCACGTATGCAATATAGCATCAAACATTACGTAATAATAATCATTTAACTAACCTGATTCGTATTTGTTCAGTTATATCTGAAACCTTTACATAGCGATTTTAACGACATTTATTACCATAATCCAGTCCTGTCTATCATGACCATCTTTATATCAGGAAAAGGAAACTTCTAAAGTGACTAGTGCCACATACGTTAAATGTCAAGAACAACTAGCAGATATCCTCCTCACCAAAGAACTTGAGAAAGGAAGCCTTGAACATGAATTTCCAAGTTGGCCACCAACTTGGGGCGGGGGGAGTGTTGAGAGCACTGAATTGGGAAATGCAGATTATTCACTCACTAGTGAGTTATGGATTTATAAGGGCATATTCCTGTAATCTGCTTTCATTTATCCTAATATAAACAGGGGTGCATAGAATAGCTAAATCACAACCCGAATTCTCCTTTCTTGCTTTCTCTTTTTCCTCTTCCCATATAACCCTAAAACTCTACTACATGAACCAAACACATTTAGATTTTAGACATAATATTCTGTATCATAAACTGCCTACTAGTCATTGCGAATGTGATGGAAGGAATTTATGGCAGCCCAAACTACTGAACAAGAAATATTTTACTTCCTACCTCGGGCACAAAATTAAGTCAATAAGGACATACCCAACTTGTGAGCTCCTTAACAACAAGCTTGCAAACATCTCGAATAGCATCCAGAATTGCAAGATGAGCATCAACATGTAAATCGTTTGATGCATTCTCATATAAACTCTTAAAAACCTGTCCAGAAAATAGATAGCAAAATCAGGGCAAGAAAAGATATTGCAAAAAATGTTTCTCTATGGAAGATGGCAAACCTTCTGCGCAACAGCCAAGGCAGCCTCATCTCGGCTTATACATCTGAGTATAATTTCAGGAACCTCGGCAATAACTTCCTGGACACAGATACGTCCTGATCAAACTATATTTTTGAATATACATTCCAAGTCATTTTTATTTTTAGGAATGGATTTAACATAAGGAAAAAATGTAGAAAACAGAGATCACCGAGAAGATCCAGATATATTTGTGACTGATGTGACAGTTATAGCTATGGAGTCATATTTTGCAATCACATATTTCAAGTTTGACTACTGCGCTAGCAATACCAACCAAGTGGTAGACACAATAAATGATACCTGAACTTCTGCATCTCTAGCGACTTTAGTTACCAAAGTTTCCAACTGAAACAAAAAGAGATTCGAAAGAGAAATTAAATTTAAAAGGAAGAAAATGAATATAAAAGAAATGAAGCAAATAAGACAGCTGAAAAGAGGGTAAAGTGGCATGTAAAAGAGCTGGAATCCATGAATATGGAAAAAGAGTAAATAGGGAACAGCCGGTATGATAAATATAAGCTTTGCCAAAGATCCACCGCCAAACAATAAGAATGAAAATGAATCTCATTTCAAACGGCATAAGCTACACCTTAAAGCCAAAGCCGGAAACTTCTACAACACGTTCTATTTTAATAATGAAGCAGATTGTACATAAGGAAAAACGCAGCAGATGCCGCAAGAAAATTGTTGAACACAAGCTATAAAGTGAGGACATTTGCTACCTTCTGTGCAACAATCTGGTACTTATCCAACCCTTCCCCCGTTGTCAACAAAGGTTCTGAGATGCCACTTGCAAGGCTCTCTGTGACAGATGTTGCATGTAATGGATGTGCAGTAGTGCCCAATTCCTTGCACCAAATAGAAACCATGTGTCAATACAAACAATCCAGGTCAATAACAGCATTTGAACTTTACATAAATAACTTTCTCTAACTTTTACAGCACTAGATGGTTCCACTAAAAGCAATTCAGGGACGGCTGCAGTAGTTGAAGGAAATAAATCAACAACAGAATTGATTTCAGAAACATGCTGCATAACACCATCTGTCGCCCCAATATGAGTTGAGGAAGCACTGTAACATTAGCAAAAGGACTGGAAGTGCATTAGCAATTGAAATATTTATAAAACTTCCAATCGGAAAACAAAGAAAATAAACGTATAAGAAAACACCTAAGAAGGTGTCCTGACCTAGGGTCCATCTCTTCAGAAATGAGATCCAAGGGCTGAGCAACTGTACTGAATGCTGGGCTCCCTTGTCCAGACGAGAAGACGCCTGGGTTGAGGTGTCCTGATGTTGAACCATAGGCACGAGACAAGCCAGAACTCGCAGAACCACCAGATGAAGCAGGCGGACCAGGAGGCACAGAATTTGAGCTCTGGCTTGGTTGATTTTGCCAGGGAAATCGAACAAAATCCTGACAAAGAAAAAGAATAGAATAAAATAAATAGGGCAACAATAAAATAAAAATTCAAATAAGAACTAAATCATGTCTAATGTAAGAGGTCAGCAAGTGGAATACCTCATAAACTCGCTGTTGAGAAAGAGACAAGCGTCCGGGTTTGGGGCGGAGGGCCTCTGGTACCACACCCATAGGACCTTGAGCATATGTACTCGCATCAAAATATGCAGAACCAACACCCTCTCTATGCTTCCTTCTTAAAGAAAGTCGTTGAGCTATTTCCCCATCAATACTTTTCAATGCCTGCCATATTATGCAGCAAAAAGTTAAGCTAACATCACCACAGTGGATTATACCAAATAATCATGCTGTTCATCTTTTATGTCTTGACATATTCTTCAAACTAAACAAAACCAATTTAAGTTCCACTATTAATTCTTCCCCAAAAATAAATGTAAACATAGAATTTTCAGTAAATATCATGATTCCCAACCTATAATACATAATTAGGCAACTGCAGTTATTCCGGATTGATCGAGCCTACATTTTGAGGGTCTAAGGATTTGTTTCACTGAGAAACATATCTCAGAGTGACATTTATAGGAATTTCTTTTAAATAAAAAACCATGTTTGATTAACATTCCACAGCCCTGTATTCATTTCAGCAAGGATGATGATAGACTGTCATTTCAGTCTAATCAGTACTCGACGAACACACTATGTTAACTCATAAACTGTCAATGCATTCCCAACTCACAGAGGAAACTCTTGTCTCTGAGTTTAAAACCCTCTCTGACTCAAGAGCTAGCACAAAGAGAAGCAACTAAGCAAGTCACCAGACCAAATTTCATTTCGCTAAATCAAATCCTACACTAGTTGAGAGATTCAAGTAACATGAGAGCATGCTGGAGATATTAGTCCCAAATCAAAGCCGCGCACTCTGAAATTCAAATCGGGCAAGAAATCCAGGAATTGAGTAATAGAATCCTTCACGGGTAAATGATAAGATCCACACTCAATGACATGTGCATGCTTATCTTAGATCTATCTTAGAATTGTTCTTATCTTAGAAGTTTTTCGTTAATAGGTTATGTATCTTAATGTTTTAGGAGTTTCTTTTATTTAAACTTCTATTATTAGTTAGTTTCCTAATTGTTGGTTTTCCTATATAACAATGATAATCTTGTTGAATAAAGGAAGCAAGTATTATTTAGAGACTGAACTGAATAGATTGACTGAGTGGGTAGATGCTATTTTTGTTCAGCAACAGGAAGGTAATCAACGATTGGTGACTATCACGGAGATGATACAACGGCTATTGGGTGAACGAGACAGGTCAACTTCCTCTGGCGCCAAGGCAACGGGTACTTTTCAATCGGATCCATCATTCCAGTCGATCCAAACAAAATACACAAGGATCGATTTTCCTAAGTTTAGCGGAGGTGACCCAGTCAGTTGGATCTACCAGGCAAAGCATTTTTTCAATTACAACCGGACATCGGATACGGAAAAAATTCATGTCACTTCTTTTCACCTAGAAGGGAAGGCGGTTCAATGGTATAATTGGATGAAACAGTCTTCTGTGATGTGGGGTTGGGAGAAATTCGCGGCATCCATTTGTGCTCATTTTGGGGGCACATCTTTCCATAAACCGGGAGAGGCCCCAGTCTAAATTACAACAAAAGGGATTTGTTGCTGATTATCAAGATGAATTTGAGCAATTAGCGAACCTCACCATTCCCCTACCAGAAGCCTATATGGTGGATTGCTTTCTCAGCGGTCTACATGAAGATGTGAGGAACGAAGTTAAAATGTTGGATCTGAAAACCCTTGTCAAGGCTGGAAGCCTTGCCTTCATGGTGGAAGAAAAAATAAACTCAAACAATTGCTACAATAGCAGATCTAGCATGGGAAATTTGCGTTTGCCATCAAATCACCGCCCTCCTGACCCTTCGTTTCCAACGTCCAACACAAGCATGCCAATCCACAAATTGCCACCGGCGGAGATGAACGACAGACAAAGTCGTGGCCTTTGCTATAACTGCAACGAACGCTTTCATCACGGCCACCAATGCAAACAAAAATAGTTGTTCGTGATGGAAGGCGCATGGTCCGGTGAGGACGAGGCACCCATTGACAATGACCCAGGCGAGGAAGATGAACCTTGAGGACAAGGTTTCGGTCATGGGGGGTAGAATGATAAGATCCACACTCAATGACGTGTGCATGCTTATCTTAGATCTATCTTAGAATTGTTCTTATCTTAGAAGTCTTTTCGTTAGTAGGTTACGCATCTTAATGTTTTAGGAGTTTCTTTTATTTAGACTTCTATCATTAGTTAGTTTCCTAATTACTAGTTTTCCTATATAATATTGATAATCGAGTCGAATAAAGGAAGCAAGTATTATTATTTCGACTCCATTAAAGGGGCTTGGAGGTGTCAATTTCCTCATATAGAATCGAACTCTGCATTATCTCATCATTTTATTGATATTCTCTTGAGGATCATATCAATATGATGATAATAATGACAATGTAACTCAATTGTTTCTCTAAAGAAATAATAATTACTTGGAGACGTGCAAAAACGTCTATGGGACCAAAAGTCCAAAAAGCTCTTTTCAAAAAACAAATCTAAATGACCCTTGATGTAAGCAGTCTTAAATAGTTTGCTTGTCTTCTATGAAATTTGCATTCAACTCGCAAAACTATTCCTTTTTTGTCATTTTGATAAGTAACGATGAACTAAAAAATAAAGAAAAGGGAAGAAACACAATGTATATAGAGGCCACTATTCAAAAAGCAAACCTAATAAGAAGGTCACCACTTAATTAACTCTGTTAATTACACACACATAAAAGTAAATAATAATGTGAGTAATCAGTTGGAGAAAGAAAATTAAACGCTTGTACCTTCTCCGTTGCAGCTTGTTCAATAACTGCACAACCCAGATCAAGGTTATCATTCGTAACAAGTTGCACAGCTTGTTCTAGAAGTTCACTTGCAATAGTTATACCCTGAAGCGAATTCCTCAGTTGACTTGATATGGAACCACGAAGGGGTTCCTAACAGTAACCACACAATCATTGTTAGTTCCAAATATTAGAGAAGCAGGAAAAACTGTGTAAGCAATTTTAAGTAAGAAATTAAATATCCTGAAAAATCTAGCATTGCATAGCAAAGAAATAAATACCACAAAGAAACTCCAAGAAGATTCAATGAAAGAGAAAGAACCTTGCATGTGACATGAGCTAGACTTCCTGCGAGACTTGCCACCATCAAGTGTGCAGCATTACATATGCGGGTCTCATCTGTCTCCATGGCGTAGTCCTAGCATTGCATTTTTTTAAGGGAAAGACAAGTACTAATCACAAATTGGTGGTCAAAGTAATCGATAAATGTAAATAAAGAATTCAAAACAATATCTAACCTTTAAAACAAGTTCTTTTGTTGTCTGAATTGCGATAGTAACACTGCGTTCAACAACAGGGATCCTAATCTCATCAATAGCCCTCTCCATGGCCACTGGAACAACTCTGTTGCATATAACTGAATTACGATCTTTCGAAGAAGAGATGGTCAGATTACTTGGCAAACTATAGGAAATGATTATATTAGCGATTGCAAACCTCTGAAAATGCAAGTGCAGGCCTAAAGCACTTAGCTTTTGGTTGACAATAACGTGAGTTCTAATATTAGGGATTGATGTAGGAAGCTGCATTCGAAAAAACCACTAGCTTATTAGAAAAACAAGTCAATCAATCAATTGGACACCAAAGGAGAAAAGTTAATGCGACCACACCTGACTAACAGAATACAGTGACTGGGATGGAGTAACTTGTGACAGTCCTTGACCAGAAGGAAGCCGGTCAGATAAGCTTAAGCTTGCCATTTTTTCATCCTCCATCAATGGATCAGAAGCAAGATGAGGAGAAGCACCAGTATACTAACACCGCAAATAATTTGGCATTCAACATACAAGGAAAGAGGTACAATAATTACTTACATTCAACCAGAAAAGTTCAAACAGATACAGACCTGAGATAATACATTTGAATGTCCACCAAGGTGAGCTGGATTGGAAACCTCGGGCCGTAGCTCAACTTGATTCAATGTAGATATCATTCCCGAGTTGACTTCAGCAAGCATTTGTGGCTGGGATGCCCCAACATCTTTGTTGGAAAAATCAGGATTTCCTTCTACTTCTCGCACCCTATCTTTGAGAAGAGATGTCGGTTTTACATCTTTCATATCCACACCAAGGTTCTTGAATAGTACCTAAAATGCCAATATGATGCAGGAAAATATTCAATTAATACATGTACTATGAATTGGTCAGAAAGATGATAAAACCAAGCAAAGAAATAATAACATTTATATACCTCAATGTCAAACTTGAGGTTCATTTTTAGATTTGGCAGTGCATAAATCTCAGAAAGTAAACCAAGAATGCCCATAGTCCAAGGATTGGGAGGCTGATATGCTATACTGTTATGGCATGGTTCAAGAATCTGAAGCAAGTACAACCATGTAAAAATAATAGCTCCAAAATTGAGATCTAACAGATCAACTCATCAAAATGGTAATACCTTCGAGGTAAATGGAATTACAGCAATCATCAATCCTTTCTCATATGCCTGACCAATACAAGGAAAAAAAATGCATCACCCAAAATAAACGAGAATCACAAACAAACGAAAGGACAAGAAATGCCAATATTTTTTGTGTCTGAAAAGATATCTAAAATACGAAGGTAAAGTTAACTAGTCGTTTCTAACTCCAAAAAGACTGAGTCACAATTACCTCTATTATCAGAACTTTGGGATCTATTTCTCGAGCCCTTAACACTTGATTTCTGCCAATAGTAAATTTCCCAAGCCAGCTACCTAGATTTTTAAGCAAAGAACGTTCTTCTGAAATTGATTTAATAAGCTCTGATCCTAAAAGAACCTGAACAGATATATACACTAACAATCATTTTCACTCATACATGTAAAAAAGACAAGGGAAAACACAAGTTATAGAACATAAACCTTGCAGTTCTCATAAGTAGCTTTGGCAATCTCCTTATTCAATGCTTTTGAGTTAACTTTATCCAAAAATTTCAAGTACAAGTCATGAAAATTTGGCTCAATGCTTGCTCTGTCAAGAAATTAGTAATAATCATGACATAGGACACTCAAAGGTTAAAACAAAACAAGGATGACAGCAGGAAGAGTGAACTAAGATAAAACATATCAAGAGATAAAAGTTGAGGTATTCATGGAATTTCTAACCTTTTCATCACCATATACTGTGCAAACCATGGATAGTACTGCTCTTTCAGGATCTCAGTAAATTCTTTTGCTTTTGCTTCAATATTTGCGGCAGAAATATTATTAATCATAAATAATATCTTGTCCTGAGTTTCAGATGCAGGAGCCTGTATCCAAAAAGTGAATAATAAAATATTCAAGAAAAGACATTAAAAACAAATACCATGGCATGTAACAAGGACAAACAGCATCCTAAGAAGTGGAGACGGGCACACATTTACATGGTTCTTGAGAAATTATTTTAAAGCTAACCTTTTCCTGCAATAAAATATTTAGTTCTGCAATGTCCAACACCTCTTCAAGTGTCACAAGGTGTCAAGTGGTGGGTCGATTACCTGTATATTGACACTCAGACCCTACTGAGAACATTGGTTTTGGGTTCATATGGACCAGTGGGTACAAACCAGATAAGTCGGAACCAATCGGACATACCCCATACCCGATCAGGTGCCCAATACCCGGCTACTTCACCTAAATACTTCAGAATCTTCAACTCGTCAAGCACTCTATTTACCGACATGTTTCAAAGTATCAATATCGAATGGACTATCGGTAAGGCAATTTTAGGATATGTATCGAGTGTATCAATTGGATTCGCTTCGATACACTGAAAATTTTTAGAAACACTTTGATACGCAAGGAACTCTTGAATACCTTGCATAAAACTTCTTTTACTACAAATATAAGCCAAAAACAAACTAAATGAAAACTACATTTATAACCATACAAATGAGACTAGAGAATTTTATGAGTTAAAAAAAAAAAAGTGAGCATGCTAATAAACAAGTTTGAAAACACAAACTATAGTCACTTAGTCAAGTATAGGCAATATAATTTAAATATAAAAACCTTACAAGCAATAAAATACATAAGAAAGTATTAACTTTACAACCATAAAGTAAATAAGATACATGATTCTCCCTACTCATGAGCATGCATGAACCACTTGTGCATGTGATTGCCTATGTGAAGTCCTCCCAATATCCCCTCCATCATCACCATACTGTTATTAAGCGTATCAATACGATATCGGTCTTATTGAACCGATATGCATGATATGGCTTGATACTCTTACGATACCCAGGAATCTATGCAGGTACTCGAGCATGTGTATCAGGCATGGTTCAAATTATCAGTATCGGGTGCTGTACCGATAAGTCCCAAAAAAATTACGTATCGGATGGATACGACAGAAAAAATAAGATGCGATAAGAAACGCTTGGATATGCAAAGAAAAACTTGAATACCTTGCATAAAACTTCTTTTAATACAAATATAAGCTAAAAACAAACTAAATGAAGCCCCCCAACTATGTTTACAACCATACATATGAGAGTTAAAAATTTTATCGGTTAAAAAATGCATGCGTGCTGATAAACAGATATGAAAATACAAACCATTGTCAGTTAGTCAAGTGCAGGAAATACAATTACAATCTACATATTAAAACCTTACATTCAATGAGATAAATAAGAATGTATTGTATTATAACCATAAATTATAAGCTTGAATGTAAGTCTTTTTATGCTGAACTGTTATGACTTTTTGACCCTATAGATGAAAATATTTTAAAAGACTAAAATATTAGACTTTTTTTGCCAAACTTTTGGAGTTTGGTAATGTTTTGATATAGTAAAATTTATGAAATTTTGATATTTGATAAATAACTTACCACTTGAAAGTTGAAATTTTGACCTAACCTCTAAAAGGCACTAAAAAGAGAATTTTGTTCTTGAACTGAAAAGTTAGATTTTTTATTCTTCAGGAATTTGGAATCAAGATAATTTTTATTGAATTCAAATAGGGGGTATAACCTTATTTACATATAAATATCTTAAATAAATGAAAGTAAAATTAATTTAAAACCATTTACTTAAATAAAAATTTATGTAAATAAGTTGTGTATATCGAGTCTATGTTGTAGATCCTAGTGTAAATGGAAGGAGGAAAAAAATTGACCCAAAAATCCCCTGTAACGGCCCGATACACCCGATATGGGTCGATATGGGGATTTTTTTTTCAGTGTACCAGTGTACTAGGTAGCTCCAAACAAGATAAATATAGGTCCACATCAGCCGATACGTACCGAAATTTGAACCATTGTATCAAATAACTCAGAAACCGATACGTATCGGACTGATACGCGGCATACGCCCGATACATACCGATACTTTAAACCATACAGATCCAAAAAAAAAAAACATACTGATACTTTAAACCATTTTTACTAAGGCATTAAACCACTAGTGACAAAAGGTGGTGGCTTGAGACATAAAAATAGACTTTATTTACAAATATAAGAAATGTTAAAATAAAAGAGTTTTTATTTTAACATAGTGGGGAACATCTAGGATTTTATAATAGTTTGAAAAATGAAGAAACAAAAACGTGTTAAGCGTACGTGTTAAGCGTTTTGGGGAACATCTAGGATTTTCACATTTGGCTTTCTCTGTGAACAAGTAGGTTTAGTCTCCCTATTTCAAACTCTATTTTTTCAATTTTTGTCACTATGCCACTGAACTGATTTGCTTTTTCACGTTATTTGGCATTTACTACTTACTCATAGTAAACTATTCTCTTTATTTTATTTTTTTTTGCAGTTACATCTTGGGCTTATCTATGCTTTCTTTCTAGATTTTAATATTATTTGCAATAGTTATGAATATCTTTAATTCTAATAAATTAAATGAGTAAGATAAGTTATGGTCTCTTAAGCATCGCCTCGCTAAGGAACCACTATCACCTAGGCATCCATTGATGCTTTGACTACAATTATTAGTCCTGAAAAAAATGAAAGAAGTGAGATCAAAAGAATTCTAATAATCCCCCTCTTTTGTTTCTTTATCCTTTTTTTAGCTTGAGAAAGTGGAAACCGAAAACTGTAAATTGGTGGTGCTTATGGTTAATTAAGAGTTTGAAATGTGTGCTAGGGTTTGGGACTAGGGGATGGAAGGACAAAGGAAGGCTAGTGAATATTAATGGATATTATATATGGATTGTACATTATAGATTTTCCCTCTATTTAAAATGTAAATCGCTCATAACTAATGCCTGACAGTATCCAATGGCAGACCCGCAATCAATCCTATTTATAATCAAATTTTAACAGATGGACCCAAGCAGGACCCAGCTATTTATAATCTTGACAGTTGTAATAGGAATATAGGATTCAGCTGTGTCACCCATCAAAACAAATAGGATTCAGCTGTATCAGGAAATGGGGCAACCACCGAAAGTCTGAAACTGGACAACCCTAAATATTAGCAGCGTATTTGTGCATATCTAGATACATGATTCCATTTTTTTCTATATTTATGAGGTAATAATGTTATAATATCTTCAAATAATTTTAGTTCACCCAAATGCACAATATGGAATAGCGTACACAGATGAACTGATTGATAGCTGAGAAATAGTATTGTTTCTCAGTTATAAATAATAGCTGAGAAACAGGATAAAAATGGTCATTTAGGATATGTCCAAAAAAAATGACGGCCATGCATCTGACACGTGAATACGATGTGGTGTCTGCCACAGACATAAAAAATGGAGTGTCCTTGTTACGTTGCTGTACAGACCAATCATTCTTTCTGTAGAAACACATAGCTCTATGGATTTTCATAGCCTGCGTGAGTTTTGATATCAAGTCCGTGTGAGGAACTGAAATGTGCCATGCCTGCACCAAATGCCCCTGCCTAAGATATATTGGCAGGAGATAAGCACAACACTTTTTATTTGGTTAACACAGTAAATACACTCACACACACACACACCCAGGATAAGCACAAAATTTAAAGTAGGGAGTAAGGTACCTCTATGAGATTATCCCTTCTCTCAGCAGCCACAAGAAGTGTTTCGATGTTCAACGCAGAACCAAACCCTGTGTTATATGAATGTTGTTTAACCATGCCTACAGAAATAGGATGTTAAACAAATTAGATGTAGAAGAGGCACTCAAGTGAAGCATTTTTTGCTTGAACCTGGAGGGAGAAAATTACTATACGAAATAACAGACATTATTTCCATCGTCGAAAGTATAGAAAATTACTTGTGGAGGTTATTCCTCGGGAAGGGCGAAGAAAACCAGGAGAAGACATGGTTGCTGAAGCAATGGATGCATTCTGTGATGCCACTGTTTGCAAGGACTGTGAAGTAGTTGCCTACAGGAGAAGAGTGATAGTAAAGAAAATTCAAGATGAGAAAAAAAGAAGCTGAAAAAAAATCATCACATGGACCACAATACAGTGTTTAAATAAAGTTACTGTGTGCCTTCTGATTACTAGCTACATCATGCGCAGTAACAACTGAAGGTTGCCCAGCAGGAGATAAAAGTGGTTTCATGGAGCTAAGTGAAGTTGCAGAGGCTTTATGCCTGTCATCCAGAAAACCTTGATGTCTCTGTTGCAGCTGGAAAGGAGAAGAGAGTTGCTGCCCAGGTTGTGTGGTGCTAGATCCAATTAACTGCCATGAGGATTCAGGTGCCTGAGAACAAAGACAATAACTGTTAAAAAGCATGCATCCAAAGAACACCTGTTTTACTTAACAATATATAGCAATTTAACCACAGAAAATAAATACCATCAAAAAAATGTTACAATCTAACAAACATCTTAAGATCAAATAAATCCATATAGTAAAATGAATGGCGAGGAGAAAAAAAAATAATTGAGGGCAAGGTGCATAGTTACCGAATGAGAAGCGAAAACGAGAAGCAAAGCGAGATGTGGAAAGTGAGGCTAAAAAAAACCTTACAAAAAGATGAAGCGAGAAATGAGATATAGGCAACTCATTCTCATTATTATAGGTAACTATACCTTCGACTATCTTACATGAGATTTTTCTGGAAAAGTAGGCGCCTTAGGTTCCAAAATATTTGCTTAGAGTCTACATCCTAGCCTATAGATTGTGGTCTACCCCATCACTTCACACGTACAGTTCCCTTTGACTATTAAATGGGGCGTGATGGATGCAAGCATCGTAGGAAGCGAGCCTGTCCGAGGAAGCGAGTCTGTTCGAGGAAACGAGTTTACTGGGAAACGAACTTTCCATCCTGTACATAGCTTCCATGCAACAATGGCAAGGTATGCCAACCAGGGTAGAGCTGATAATACAAATTTAAAGAATACATTGCTATATTACACCTTATGCAAGCCTGTAAAAAAAAAATCATCTAAAAGCACCTATAATGAAATGAAGAACTGTAATTCAATCAAATTTTCCTGCTCGAGAATTCTAAATTAACCTTCTTTGAGCACAGTGTATTGCTTTGAAATTATATATCCAAAATAACATTCATAAATGTCCCATCTTCAAGAGTGTATGCAAGTTGGGGATTTTTCAATTAAATTTTTTTTCACCTTCTATTTACACTAGGATCCATAGCACAAACTCGATACGCACAACTTATTTACATCAAATATTATTTAAATAAATGTTTTTAAATTAATTTTACTTTTATTTACTTAGGATTTTGTATGTAAATAAGGTCTCCATTTGAATTCAATAAAAATTATCCTAAATCCAAATTCCTGAAGAATAAAAAGTCAACTTTCCAGTTCAAGAACAAGATCCTCTTTTTAACGCCTTTTAGAGATTAGGTCAAATCAACTTTCAAATGGTAAGGTATTTCTCAAATATTAAAATTTCATAAATTTTAATATATCAAAGCATTAAGAAAACTCAAAAGTCCAGCAAAAAGTCATATTTTAATCTTAAAAATATTTTCATCTACAGGGTCAAAAATCAACTAACAGTGTACAGTTCATCAAAAAAAACTTACATTCAAATGTATAATTTATGGTTGTAATTAAATACATTTTCATTTAACTCATTGAATGTAAGGTTTTAATATCTATATTATACTTGACTACGGAACTATGGTTTGTATTTTCATACATGTTTATCACTTTATCCGCACACACTTTTTTGGTGGCCTTCATTTAATTTGTTTGTACCTTATATTTGTATTAAAATAAGTTTTATGCAAGGTATCCAAGTTTTTTCTTGTGTATTCAAGTGTTTCTTCGCGTATCTTGATTTTTTCTGCCGTATCCATCCGATATGATCTGATACGCCGATACATATCCTATTTTGAACTTACTGATATGGTAACTGATACCGATATTTTGAACCATACATATTAAACATTTATGTCCCACTTGAGGAGGAGTGTTGTGATGGGCCTAAATCATTAAGCCCATAGTCCTTAATGTTATTTATTAGAATACTCATGTCTATCCATTAGTAAGGGTATTTATATTCATACAAATGTTTTATAATAATATAAAAGGCAGAGAGAGAATATTCAACACTATTCTCATTTTCTCTTCCCAAAACAAGTCTTCACTCTTTTTCTCTTCTCTTCACATAAGAAACTAGGGTTTCTATATTTCTACTATGTTTCAGAGAGAGTCGTTTTATCATATAATTAAATGCATGGCACAGATCAACAATTGAAACTGGTTCATACCTCCACATTGTCCGAGGTAGCCTGAGTAGAACCATGATACTGATCACTAGAAGCACTGTTGCTTCCATTTGCATCTGAGTGACCTGATGAAATCCTAGCAAGAGCACGTTCGATGAATGCAACAAGCTCTGAATGAGTACTGCGTAGGTGAGATATTTGCAAGATATGATTACAATATTGTGGCCACTCTACCAAGCGGTCCACGAACTGCTCCAAAGCCTTGGCACCAAATGCAAACATCTGCATCAGAAAGGCCATCAACATTATGAAACATCAAAAGACAATAAAAGAGGAGGGCTTCTTTCTAAATGACAATACTAACTTTTGAATCTGCAGATTTCCGCAATGCATCCAAAACACCACGCAGGGCAATACCGAGAGTGAGATGGGTTACAAGCTGATGCTTTATTAGGGAGCCTACAATATAATTCAGAATCATGGAATAAATATAATAGCACAAAGTAAAATTGTTTTGAAAAATAAAAACTAGCTCGTACATTGTAGAAGAAAATGTCTCCTACGGAAAATAAAATATCAAAGGATTTTCTTTTTCTATTTTTCTCTTGCCAGCCTTGTTTATCAAACTTTACACTAGAAGCTTGAAGATTCAGGTATGCTTATACTTATAAGTTGCTGCACTCTTAGAACTATAATCAAGGCCAACCCACATAACAAAGTAGAATATAGTGAGGAAACTAAAAACAGGGTCAGAAGCAATGCAAAAGTTCAGCTCGCTAAAACAGTAAGAGCATACAGCTATCTTCCTTGTGGAAATTCAAAAAATTATTGTCTTTTGTGATTTTCTGTCAAACAGTAAGCTCTTGGAGCTTCTTAGGCATTTTGAGGCCTTAGGAGAATCAATGCATACATACAATGATTAAATAAAAAGGATATCTATCCTTTTTTACATTTTTTATTTTCAATTAGTCATTGTTTACTGTTCTATAGCTTGTGCGATCTGAGTTTCTGAGTTTTTTTATTTTTTGTAAGCAATTGCTTCAATCTCTTGTTAAATTTTATAACTGGGTTTTCATATTTGATGCTTAGTTTCAAATTTCAATGAGTTGGAGAAACTGTTTGATTTCTGCTACGTTTCTTTTTCCTGATTGAATTTGATGTCTCTGTTTCAATGCAGCTTTCTTTTGTTGGTTGATTTCGTTAATGAGTTCTTTTGCCTATGCCTAGTTTCATAGCAGACATTGACATGTCGGGTTATTTTTATTCTTTTTGGTTGAATTTGGCTCATGGTTTTGATGGTCTAATGCAGCTTTTTCTCGTTTTACTCATCTGTATGTGGTTTTTCCTCAATGCACTGTATACTGTGTGGTGCAATAGAAAAAACAGAACAGGTCCTCTCAAATACCATGGCCAGCCCTTGCAAGTGGGTCAGGTATACGATGAACCCAACCCATTCTACTCTCCTACAGTCCTACTGTACTGCACCAGTAAATGCAATTAACTTGATGGTAATTAGTTTGCAATAATTGCTTGGTAAATCAATACTGATTAGCTAAACTGACCTAGAATCTCAGTTGGGAACCTTCAATATTGTTCTTCATCCACAAATATCTTTTGTAGAACATAAAGATTCCACTTTTTTTGTTGGTGTTTGGAACCTTCAATATTTAGGTATCGTAAAAAAATTACAATTAGTAATCTCATTTTAATTCTTTTTTATTTTCACTTGAGTTTTTCCTCTTTTTTCCAGACTTGCCGAATTTTTCCTTAGCCAAAGAACTCTGACTTGGTGACTATGGTTGGGACTAACCAAAAATACTCGATATGTATATATAGATGATGGATATCGATTTTTTCATCAACATAGCAACAATTAAATTGCTTAAAATTGTTGAGGAAGTTCTTGGTTGAACAAATGAAGAATTGAAAGAAATTAGATTCGAGGTTTTATCAGGACATTATAAAGTAGGGAGTACAGCTTTGGTTGGGTTGGCCCGGCCCAAACAAACCAAACCCGATCATCTGAGCATTTCAGATTTTGGGTTGGGCATGGGTTAAAAATCTCTGCCCGACTTGATATAGCATTGGGCTTGGGTGAAGGCCCCGATCCAACACGAGCCCCGCCACGGGCATATATGTATGTGTATATATATATATATCTTCAAAAGAGCAATTAACGATTTAAGATACCTAATTATTAGAGTTTCTTTTTGGATTTCTCTATAGTTTTGGAAACTCCTAAATCTCCATCATTATGATTTAAAATATTATTTACAAAAACCAAAGCATCTTTTGTAACAATGGACAATCTGAAAGATTCATTCTAATATTCGAAATATATACATAATATATATGTACACACACACACACACACATATATATATATATATATATCATTCTAAGGAGTCAAGAACCACTATTAGTACATAATAGTACATAATTATAGAGAAAAAATATATGTTATTATCTTTAAAATTTTACTATTTAACTTCAATACGTAATCAAAAAGAATTTTATAAGTAATTAAAGAGATTTTAACAAGATAAATATATTACGTTAGTAAGTCTAAAACACTATTTAGCACACCATTACTATCATTATTATATATGACTATGAATTCTAATCAAGCAACTAAGTAAGAACTCTAATTTTAAATTCCAATACTTAAAACTCTAGGACCGCGTTTATTGCACAATTTCTGTTAAAAATCTTAACTATAAAAACACAACCCGGCCTAAACAAACCCAACCAGCACAACCCGACTTGAGCCTAGGGTTGAGAAATTAACCTTGGGTCGAGCTTGGGTTACGCACCTTGGGTTGAGAGTAGGGTTGGGTTGGGTCATGGTCAAATTGTTACACTCTTAGGGTTGGGCTTGGGTTAGCCCCGAATCGACTCGCTGCACCCCTATTTTAAAGAGTTCAAAAATACGAATGAAGATGAAATACCTACAGTTATTTCTTTATCTACTTATAAATTATAATGATCCATTTTTCTAGAATTTTTTACAAATTTCATCAAGTATGAGATCCATGGTTTTTTTGCTTTTCAAAACAACTACTCCAAGATTGGAAGACGGACTCAAAATCGAGCTAAGGAATCCATATAGAGGAAGCATTGTTGACTCGTTCGATGATGCAGTCAGGAAATGATATTTCTTTGAAATTAAGATTTAAAAGAATAAATGGGAATATTGGGAAAGCCGAGGACCAAAAATCAAGTGTCGATAAATTTACTATAATAGAATCGAGGACAAATATCCTTTAACCGGGGAGATTGATGCAACATTGGTCTAGTACATCTGATTTAATAGACTGAGGTTAAAGGACATAAGAGTACTTTATTTTAAGGTTAAGTTTGTTGTGTATTCAGTATCCTTTAACCGAGGAGATTGAGTCAAAGAGTGAATATTCGTCGACAGTAGTCAAACATTCTAGTCAAAGACTTCAGTATTTGGTACATTGACTTGTTGACTCTCAAAATTAGTCAATTTCTTTGTATCAAGTAACTTGTGCCTAGTTTGTTTTAAAAAGGAAAAGGGGCTCATTACCTATATGTATTCAAAGTCGAGATTAAAAAGAATTCTAATTGAAGGCTTTGCCTCCTCTAACAAAAGATCAGTTATCCTTATCTCATAGTGGCTAAACATTACCCTAAAGTAGGGCTCCCTTGTAGCATGTTTTTGCAATTTTTCTGCACACCTTGTTCACCCTTTGCAAATTTAAGATTTGGTGCTAGCTGACTTGTGTGCCTCTATGGCAAAGTTCTAAATGTCAATATCGCTCAACATTTCAAGCCGTGGAAAAAATAGTGATTTTTAAAAAAATGAAAAAAAATGGGGCAAAACATGAAATTTTGCAGTGGAACTTCAGGAAATATTAAAATAGATGTTAATACACTTTTGAAAATAAAAACATTTAAAAAACAACAATGTACGTAAGAGATTCAATGAGAAGGGAGCAAAGATGTGCGTTGACAACACAATGTATGATTGATTCCTATTCCTAAATCATTCATTTCTCAATCAATAATAATTTTATAATTCATAAGATTCATAACAATAATTCAACGCATCCCAAGAACTGCTATCAAAACCAAAAGGAGTTACACAAAGGCTCAAAGTCATCTCTGTCCTGACTAGGCTGCCGATAGTACTGATTATCCACATATGTACAATATTGTGCCCAGCTCATCACATTATGGTACATTAATGTATACTCAAGTACATAACGTTGATAGTCATCTGGTCCAAAATATAGCAACACGCTCATCAGTGGATACTGTTGGTATTGAGACACAACTGTCACCAGCACTCACCAGCACTGGCAAATGAGGTTGAACACCTCTATACTCATATGAATGTGACTCATACACAAAAACATATCCATGTGGATATGGGTCCTTTGGTTATGCATAGCTATGTCTCAGAGAGCACAATTGTCACTGACATTGCCAAATAAGGTTGTACCCCCATACTCATATTTATACGGCTCATATCCAAAAACATATCCATATGATTTTTTTGAGAATTTAAATTTTGGAGTATTTTAAATGGAGGGTACCGATAATATGCTTCTTCTTCTTTGTAAAGCTTGAATGTAGTCTTTTCCTGTTGAACTGCTAGTTGACTTTTTGACCCTGTAAATGAAAATATTTTTGAAGACTAAAATATAAGACTTTTTTCATCGGACTTTTAGGTTTTTAGTAGTGTTTTGAATCTTTTGATATGGTAAAATTTATGAAATTTTAAGATTTGAGAAATACTTTAGTATTTGAAAGTTGAAATTTTGACATAAAACCTAAAAGGCACTAGAATGCAGATTTTGTTCTTGAAGTGAAAAGTTGAATATTTACTCTTCCAGAATTTAAATCTAGGATAATTTTTTATGAATTTAAATAGGGGGTGTAACCTAAAACCATTTACTTTAATGATATTTAATGTAAATAAGCTATAAACAAAATTTGGCTCTATTTTATACTTTAAAACCAATATTCCTTAGAATATCACACGATATCAACAATATATCGTTGATATTATACGATATTGTGTAAAATTTATAATATCTCATGTAAATACGTTATGGGGGTGCGATATCGACATTATCGTCGACATTTCTTTCAATGTCCCTTACTTATAAAACAAATGTCGGAAATATCGAGTGATATATCGGAAATATCGGATGATATATCGAGGATATTTTGTAAGAAAAAATACATGTAACAGATATTTTTTACCTTGCGATATCGGAGATATATCGGAAATATTGAGGATATATCATAAATATCGATGATATTTCAAACCATGCTCTCTGGGATTTGCATAAACTAGCCATGGAATCAAAACAAGGAAATTACATATATACTATAAATTCTATAATAAAGCTCACCAAAGAGAATTGCAACAATTTTGAGTTGCTTTTCAGGATATTTAGGGAAGAACTTGTACTCTTCAAATAGGTTCGCAATCATACACTCAAATATCGATTGTTCCCTGCCAATTCATATAAAAATCTAGTTAGATCAATGTGTCTCAATCAAAGATTGATTAATAACACAAATGGCAAAATCTCATAGTATAGCATAACTAAACTTCAAGAAAATATGTTTATTGCTAAATATATCCAACTGAGTGAAAGTTAGATATTATATTACTACATTATAGTACACATGTACACCACATATTGTTGACAATGGTATTTCTGGTATTTCATGTTATTAGTTATATCGTGTGTATTATGCGTACCGTATCTAATACGTGTAATACAAATAAGGGTAAAAGTGTAATTCTCTCATTTAATAATAATATTTAAAGGAAATGAGAGACATGAATCATTCATGTTCTCTAACCCTAATCACTTTCTTCTCTTTCTCTTCCTTTTCTCTTTCTCCATTCTCTACTTCTTTCTACTTGGTATCAAATTAGTTGATCTAAGGGATCAATAAAGAACACAAAAGAGAACCAAAAAAAAAGGAAAAAAAAAATTAGCGTATGATGATGTCAACGTTGTCGGATCTTGACTGTAAAGGTATGTTTTAATAGATCTTGATTTTAGAGAATTTTAGAATCAAATTTCATATGATTTGGAGATGTTTTGAGAAAGTTATGACACTTTTTGTGGGAATGGAAAACAAAATAAGAAAAAATACAAATTAGTGTTTTCTAGCCACCAGATTCGTATAGAGATATTTTTTGACCTTGATCTCTAGTGAATTCTTCATTTTTTTATGCGTGATCTAATGGAGGTGGTAGTGGATAGTTTGGACATACCGGTGATTATTTTTTCAGACCATATTTGTTTTTTTCTGTGTTTTGAGGGTTTGGTTCCTTTTTTCATTAATAGAAATGTTGTAAAATGTTTGGTAAAAGTGATTTGAAGCTTCAGAAGGTTGAAGAGTTTCGGGAATCCTAAAGTATTTTTGTAGGTTGCTTTTGTGTAAAAGCAACCTCATTTTACCTTTTTACGAGGTGTTGAAAGGTTTCCTATTGTTGTTTTTGTACTGAAATTTTTCGTTATTGACCTAGTTGGTCAAATTTATAAGGAAAGTACTTATTTGAAGTGTTGGATATTTTTTTGTGTTTTTGTAAGACAATGTCGACTTCAGAAAAATCGGATGTTTCTTGGCCACCTCCGCAGGCTGCTAATATGAGTAATCCTCCTATGGAAAATCCTAATTTTCAGATTACTATAGTCAAATTAGATGAGCAAAATTATCTTGAATGGTCTCAATCGGCAAAATGTCTATCGGAAGTCAGAAAAAATTGGGATATATTAATGGCAAAATTTGTGAACCTAAGAAAGATGCTTCATAGTATGAGCAATGAGAATCTAAAAACCTGACTGCCATGTCATGGTCACTTCACTCCATGCAGCCACAGATTAGTAGGGGGTTCTTATTTCTTCGCACTGCAAAGGAGATTTGGGATTCTGTAGCTCAAATTTATTCTCAAACAGAGAATATTGCTCATGTCTATCAGCTAAGTTAGGAAGTTGCTCTTTTCAACAGGATGATAAGTCTTTGGCAAAGTTTTGCCCATCTTCGCAATATGTGGGAAGAGTTAGATCACTACCAAATTTTTCAGCTTTTATGCTCTAGGGATGGAGCTCTCTACAAGAAACAGGTCGAGCAAATCAGAATCTTTAAGTTTCTTGTAATACTGAATCCGAATTTCGAGCTGACAAGGATACAGATCTTTAGTAAGGATAAGTTACCGTCCCTAAATTATGTTTATGCTTATGTTCAGAGTAAAGCAAGCAAGAGGACTGTCATGACACATGTTGTGGGTAATGAGAATTAAGAGGTCTGCCCTAGCTTCTTCCACAATGAGACAGAGGTAATAGAAATGGGCCCAGACAACCGCAAAGGAACTATGTTTGCCCTGAAAGCCGTGATAAGTTAAAGTGTGATCACTGTGGCCAAAGGAGGCATACGAAGGAAAACTATTGGGATTTGGTTGGTCGACCACAGAAGTTCAACAGGCTCTTCCACTGCTTATAATGCCTCTACATGAGATGCTATTTGCTCGGTTCGGTCTCATCCTTCAGCTACTCGGGGACCTCAAAAAACTTCATAGGATTTTTTTTTCCACAAGGATATGATCTCTGTCTCTAAGGACAAAATAGAGACCATTCGGCACTTCATAGCACAACTAAATGACCCATCTGCTACCTCTACCTTTGCTCAGTCAAGTATCGTTGGTTCTGCTCACCATGTGTCTACTTCTTTGAGTCTCTCCTAGATAATTGACTCTGGTGCTTCTAAGCATACAACCGGTATGCCCTCTTTGTTTTCTACTTATTTTATTTGTTTTGATAGAGATAAAGTTTGAATTACAGATGGCACACTCTCTTCTGTCGCTGGAAAGAGAGATGTTAATATTCCTTCCAACCTGTCTTTAGCCTCTATTCTTCATGTTCCTAATTTTGCAACAAATCTTCTATTTGTTAGTTCTCTTACAAAAAATTTGAATTGTAGTGTCACCTTTTTTCTTTCTTACTGTGTTTTTTATGACTTGGTAACGAAGAAGATGATTGGTACGGGTCGTGAAGCTACTGGCTTCTATTTGTTGGATGCGACTCCCACTGTTCCTCAAGCATTCAGTCATATAATATTAGTAGTAGTGTCAATAAAGAGTATGTCATGTGATGACATGTCCCTCTTAGTAATGCTTCCTTTTAGTACTTAAAGATCATGTTTCCAAACTTATTAGCTTCTCTCTATGTCTGATCTTCATTGTGATGTTTGTGAACTTGCAAAGCATCATCGTGCTTATTTTTCTCCTAGTATTACGAGAAGTTCTGTTGTGTTTGATATCATTCATTCTGATGTTTGGGGACCTTCACCTGTTACCTCTAACTCTGGTTATTGATATTTTGTGAGTTTTGTTGATGATTATTCTAAATATACATGGATTTATTTCATGAAATCAAAATATGAGGTCTATATTATTTTCAAACAATTTCATATGCTAATTCAGAGACAATTTGACAAAATGATCAAAAGTCTTCGATCTGATCAAGGAGAGGAGTATATATGTGGGGGATTGACCGAATATTTGACTACAAATGGGATAGAACATTAGTACTCTTGCCCATACACCCCTCATTAGGACGGTGTTGCTGAAAGAAAAAATCATCTGTTGGAGGTAACTCACGCTCTCCTATTACAGAGTAATGTTCCAAAAACATTTAGGCTAAAGCTGTCTTAACTGCTGTATTTCTTATTAATCGCGTGTTTTGCAATTTCAGTCTCCCTCTCAGCTCTTAAAACCTAAGAGTCCTCTGTTTCTGATTCCCCCAAAAGTATTTAATTGTGTTTGTTATGTGCATATCTTGGGCCCCAACAGAACAAAGTTGGACCCCAAGGCTCTTAAGTGTATCTTCCTTGGGTATTCTTCTCATCATAAGGTATACAAATGTTATCATCCTCCTTCTTGGAAGAAATTTGTCTCTATGGATGTTACATTTTTTTGAGTCTGTTCTCTTCTATTTCAATCCTTCCTCTCTTCAGTGGGATAGTGGGTGTGAAGTGAGAAGGATTCCATTGCCAATTCCGGCTCTACCTCCCTCATCATTGGCTTTTGATGATTTTGTTACTGCTGCTCAAGAGGAGAATGTTAGAAAACAGGGGGAGATTCAAGTCTACCAAAGAAGGTCGAAAGCAAACACGAACTCGGACCAAATCATCTCCTCGGATGATCCAACCATCCAGGTAAAATCTTTCATGTAAGTACTTCTTTGCCTCCAGTGTCTATTGATGAATCTAATATTCCTATTGCTCTCAGGAATGGTAAGAAATCTTATACTCAACATCCTATTGCTAACTTTGTATCTTACAAAGCGTTGTCTCTGTCTTACAAGTCGTTTATTCTTCACTATCATCCATTTCCATTTCATCTTTCGTCACCGATGCTTTAAACCAACCAATGTGGAGATTGTAGATCTTCCTCAAGGAAAAACTCTTGTGGGGTGTAAATAGGTGTTCACAGTTATATACAAAGCAGATGGATCAGTTGAGAGGTATAAGGCAAGGTTGGTAGCCAAAGGCTACACTCAGACTTATGGAATTGACTACCAAGAGACATTTGCCCCAATAGTAATGATGAATTCAATTCGTGTAATCTTATCATTGGCAGCAAACCAGTTGTGGCCACTATACCAACTTGATGTCAAAAATGTTTTTCTTCATGATACTTTGAAGGAAGAAGTTTATATGTCTCCTCCTCCAGGATTTAACTTTGAAGGAAGTGAAAAGAAGGTGAGCAAGCTGAAGAAAGCGTTATATGGCTTAAAGCAATTTCCCAGAGTGGTTTGAAAGGTTCAGTGCTGCTATAAAGAGAAGGGGATACTAACAAAGTCAGGCTGATCATATATTATTTGTTAAGCGCACCAAGGATGACACTTCAGTCATTATCATGTATGTAGATTATATAGTTGTCACAAGAAGCAATATGACAGAGATTAAACAACTGAAGAAGTATCCATCAAGTGAGTTTGAGATCTAGGATATAGGTCTTCTTAAGTACTTCTTGGGAATAGAGGTTACTAGATCTCGCGATAGCATCTTTATATCACAAAGAAAGTACATCTTAAATCTCTTATAGGAAACTGGAAAGCATGGGACCAAACCGGCTAACACCCTAATTGAACAGAATCACAAAGTGGATGAGATAGATGGGGTTCCTCTGCAAGATGTTGGTAGTTTTCAGTGATTAGTGGGCCAGCTAATCTTTCTCTCTCCCAAGACCTGATATTGTCTATGTTATGAGCATAGTGAGCAGGTTTATGCATAATCCCAAGTCCACACACTTAAAAGCACCATACGAGATTTTGAGGTATCTCAAGTCATCTCCAGGTAGATGACACTTATTCAAAAGACATGGGCGTATGCGAGTTGAAGCCTATACATATGCAGATTGGGCAGGTGCTAAAGATGATAGAAAATCTACATCCAATTACTGTACATTTGTTGGAGGTAATTTGGTCACATGGGGCAGTAAAAAACAAGCAATGGTAGCTCGCTCAAGTGCATAGCCAGAGTTTCGATCGATAGCACATGGTATATGTGAGTTACTTGGCTAAAGATCCTCATTCAAAAGTTGAGATTTCCAGTTGAAGGACCTATAAGTTTATACTGTGAAAATAAGACAGCAATCAGTATAACTCATAACCTAGTGTTACATGATAGAACCAAACACATTGAGATAGATTGTCACTTTATCAAGGAACGGATCATCTGAAGTAAAGTGTGCTCTCCGTATATGAAGACTAATATTAACTAGTTGATGTTCTTACCAAGGCCGTTAGCAATGCTCACAACTTAAATGTTAGGCAAGATGGGGATGATAGATATCTATGCACCATCTTGAGGGGGAGTGTTAACAAGGGTATTTATGGTTTTATTATGTTATTAGCTATATTGTATGTATTACGCGTACCGTATCTAATACGCATATCGTATCTAATACAAGTAATACACATAAGGGTAAAAGTATAATTCTCTTCTTTAGTAATAATATATAAAGGAAATGAGAGACATGAATCATTCATGCTCTCTAACCCTAATCACTTTCTTCTATTTCTCTTTTCTTCTCTCTCTTTCTCTTTTCTTCTCTTTCTCCATTCTCAACCTCTGTCTACTCATATTACATTCAGCATGTTAGAACTCCAAAGACGTGACAATCCAATTACAGATTTGCCAATTTCATAAACTTTTAAATAATGGAATTATGTACACTATTTTTTTTATTGATAATCATCAGAATATATATATATATATATATATATATATATGAAAAGTGAGTACAGATGCATAATCTCAACCAGGAGGTTAATGAGTAGTATACTCCTAGACGATATGGAAAATAAAAATATTCTAATCAAAGGAGTACAATAACTCCATAGGAAAATCTATGGGCCATGGGGAAATTAGACTACTCTTCATCCAAGAAGTTGTCCAGGATCCGTTTCCAAGTGCCGAATAGACTACCATTCCAAGACTAGTAGTCTTATACGCGCACACAGCCGAGACAAAGAAGTGGACGAGTTGTCGAACACTCTGAAATTCTCTCTTTCCAGATCGACCATGAAATTGCCCCAGGCAAAACAAATTTAGATCACCTCATGGGAACTATTTGTACTATCTCGAGCTCAATGCGATAAAAAGTTCTGAAAGGAAGATAAGAAGACCCATTCCACCCTACTCAGGAGAGAAAATAACCCCAAATTCCAAAAGCAACAAGACAATGTAATAGCAAATGATCCATCGATTCTAAATGTTAAATGTACACTATTTTATGTATACTATTTTAAATGTTAAAATGAACTAAAGAAGTTGAATTTGAGATAGTAACCAGATTATAGGCACATATCAACAAAATGGAACACCCTGAACGACAGCTTAATGTTCTAGAAGTAGCAATCTTCTTCAGGCTGATTTCTACGAGAAGTACATATTCAAGTCATTTCAGACTACAAAAAAAATAGAGTAAAATTATTAAGATGTTTTTGGAGGGTCTAAAAATCATGCCATGCAATAAATCATTGTGGTATAAAACCAATGAAACTTATGAAATTAGATAACCTCATTTAAAAGAACCTCAAAATATCAAGTGCATTTAATGTGGTAAGACGAGAACGCGGGATGGTCTTAAAAACTGATACATTTTGGTTTACTTCAGCCGAAATGTGTAACTTTCACTAGGTCCTGAAACCAAAAGGAAAACGTAGTTGTAAACTAGATGGTTCTGGGAAACTTTTTGGTAAATTTCAATTAATTTCATGTTGGTAAACTTTGCCAGAAACATCACTTCCATAGTACAAAAAATGCTAAACTAAGTGAAGCTTATATTTCGAAGAGAAACTCATTTCAAAATATTAATATTTACAAAGTGGAGTTTTTAAGGACAAATCAGACATGGAATATACTCTTTATTAGTAATAATTGTGAATAGTAATTGAGTATGGATTCCAATGGACTAGTTAGAATTATTAACCTGTTTTTGTACTTAAAATACTCATAAATCTATGTTATTTTTAATTTAATAATGATATGATATTACATTGAAAATAGAAAATACTTTTTTATTCGAAAATACAAATAAAAAATTTAATTTACTTTACAATTTTGTCTTTAACTTCCTGAAATATTTCCACTTCTTGCGGACCAAATTTATACCGAAACCGAAGTTTAAAAGTTTAAACCTTGCACTGTTATACCTCGGTCATGCTTGGATAGAATCAGAGAATGCACTAAAAACAGGATAAGCTTTCAAACAAGGAAAGACTGTTCAACGAAAAAGAAGTAAGACAAAAGTGCTAGAGATAATCTCTACAGTAAAGTCGACAATCCACCTTTTTCCAGAAGATTCCTTGAAACGCGCAAGCATTTGAACCATTGCATCCATGGTCAACTGACCGTTAAATATTTGATCAAAGTAAGAGTTTGCTTCTGCCTCAATGTCATCTGCATATCTGTCAGATGTTGATGAATCTGTATCCCCACCATTCTGCAGTCTCGGATTAGCATGCGTGGATGCTACGTTCAACCTTGCCATTTCCTCAGAAAGCCGGCGAGAGGTAATCTGACCAGCATGTGCCTGAAGGACCTGCAAAATACCGCTAGTTACGAAATGAAAAGTAGTTAAAGATGACATCATAAATTGATAGCTAGTAAGGCAATGGAATTGTAGCAGTAAAACCTTCAAAAGAATTGAACTTGTCTCCCAATAAACATTGGAAACAGCATCAGAATGTTGAAAGGGATTGGCAGAAACATCCTGTGCTGCATCGAAGGATATCTCCTTCAAAAACTTGAGGCACTCCTGGAAAGTAGCAGTATGCAGGTTATGAATCTATCCAAATTTCTTATTACTTCATTGAATTTCAAGAACAGAGCCTGCAACACATCTTGGTAGCGATCCCAGTGCTATCATAGACAGGAAGACGAAAAGAGAGGATGAATAATACCTCAAAGAAAACATCTTTATATGTGCTTAGATTCTCATTCAACCATTTATCAAGATTTATTTGTTCGTTCCGAGAAGCAAGGGCAGCCAATCTAATACTGAAAGAAAAAGGAGTCATCTCCAAAACCGATGATAGAATCTGCGGTATTAAAAAGGAGTAAGTACAGAAACCAAAAAAAAAACAAGAAAAGAAATGCAGAAAAGTTAGATATACAAGAACAGAGAATTAAAACCATAATATTTTAAGATACGAGATAAAGATACAATGTGTAAAACTTAGCTCAGAAAAAATCAGGGCACTGGACATTAATGATAACGCTTTAGTTCTACATATCATATATTTAGCCTCCGAAACCATATCGCACTGCATAATTACAGTTTTGTGGGTACTAAACAAATAATGTTCAAGATTTTTATTTTATTTTTTAAAGGACCAGCATAGTACACCATATTAAACTGTTTTAACTCCTTGGTCCCATTAACAAATAAGCAATTACTCCCCAATAAAGTAAAAATCTATCAAAATCCTCAATCAGAAGATGTGCAATTCTATCTCTTGTATTTCGATAGCATTATTGCCAAGTATTGGGACGAAACTGTGTGGAAACATAAGGAGGTCAGGACATCCTATGGCGTTGAGAAGTGAAGAGCATTTTAGAATGTTAAAAAGAGGAATTAACAAATTCATCAGTTTTAAGTTGGGTACAGGTTATCAAATAAAGTTTTGAAACAATATCTAATATCTGTTGTAAGAGAATTACGCTCAGAACGGATTTCGATGATTTTGACTCTGTTGCATTGAATAAAAAGAGGTTTAGTTGCCTATTGCTTTGAGCCAGTGGCCAATAATGTGATTTGGACTCCAACTATGAGAAAAAGCCTTGACAACTACCGATCAAGAGGAAAAATGATTGGGAAATGGATGACTTTACACTTAGTGAATCGCCTTAATCCAATTCTACCCACTTCCCTAGTGAGACCTTTCTTTCAGTCTTTCCATCATAGACATGGTATAAAAAATCGTCAAAACCGATTTGTATCGGTTTTGGCAGGAGCCGATCCGTTTTTAACATCATTATGTTTTCTTTACATGATTTATAAGATTCGACCTAAACCGATACGTATCGGGCGAGTGTATTAGTTTCGGTCATAGGACTCGCTCGACGCCTTATATACATGGGGGTTACCGTAAACCTCTAAACTCACCTCTTTCGTTTCTCTCTCATTTCCTTCCTATTCTACACCCCAAAACTTGAATTCCTTTTGATTTTTGTGATTAAAAACTTGATTTGGGGTTTGAATTATCGAATTGAAGAAATCTACATTAAGTTCTTCATTTCATGAAAACCCAATTTGAATCGCTCAATCGGGTAAGTTTTCTCATTTCTTTTATGAAAATCATGTTTATTACAACACATCAGTAAATGCAAGCCGGTTTCATGGATTTCACTTGAAATCCATGAAAATTAGTTGACTTAGGTTACTAAGGTTTCATTTTTTACATTTACTTTATCTTTTTAACTAAATAACAGATTCTGATTATTTTATTTGGTTAACTTCATACTATCTCTTTGTTTAATATTTGGTACTTTGATATTGTTATTTTAAGTAGTACTGGTTTTTTTTTCTCTCAAAACTAATTTCCATATAATTTTATTTGTTGTTTTATACTTTTTCTATCAAAAAAAATTTATAATTTTATCTGTTGTTTAAATTGTTTTGTTAATCACAGTACTATGGAATGTTGTTAAACAACTAGTAGAATGTTGTTTTATGTATTTTATTATTGTTTTGATTTTTTTAATGTTTCTAACTAACATTTCTTGTGTTTTGATTTTAATTTACATAGAATATTTTTGTTTTATTGTTATTAATTTTTAATTTACATTTGAATGTAATGATTTATAATTTTATATTTAAAATACTACTAGAATTTTAGGATGGTGTGAACTTATTATTGTTATTTGTTAAGTAATAGTGCCAATTTTGTTTTAATTTTTTTATATTAGTTAGATAGTTTTAATATGTTGTTCATAAACACTAATGAATTGCTGAACATGGAAAGAATATCAGATAAAGAAGAAGAGGGTCAAAAGCATATAGACATTGATTTGGAGGGGCTTGATGATGATGATACTTTAGAGAGCGTATAGACATTGATTTGGAGGGGCTTGACGATGATGATGATACCTTAGGGATGGACTTGAGAAATAGTATGAATACTTTACGCTCTAATGAAGAGCCCCAATGGTTTGCTGCTTCTACTAGGAGGAACTTTTGAGTCGGCAGACCGATAATTTAAGGGCCTAGTCCTTACGAGATTAATGGGAGGCTTTTGGATAATGGTCTTAGGATAAATATGGGTGCACTCTGATGTGCAATGGATGGAGTGGCCCTACTAAAAAATCAATTATGAACTTTATGATCTATAATGGTCAAGGTACAGTATTTCATAAGTTAATGGGTGAATTCGGGAAAACGAATGATCATAAGTTCTTGTTCAAGTTGATGGATAAAGTCATTAAAGAGGTGGGTGAGAAATATATTATTCAAATAGTCACTAATAATGAAGCTTCTTTATAAGGCAGTTGAGAAGAAGTTAATGAAGAAGCAAAAACATCTATATTGGTCTCTCTGTGCAGCGTATTAAATTTGCTTCTCAATGGTATAGGTAAGCTTCCTTCAATAGAGGCAATTGTTAATAAAGCTAGGAAGGTTAGTGGTTGAATCTACAACCACAACTAGTTGATGGTAGTTATGATGGAATTTATTGGTGGCAAGGACTTGTTACAACTGGGCATTCCGAGATTTGCAACAAATTATATAGCCCTCAAGAGTATTGTGCGATATAAGGTTCAATTGTTGTAGATGTTCATTTCTGGAAAATGGATGGAGTCTAGGTAAGCTCGTGATGAGAGCTTGCCTAAACAAATAGCACAGATCATTAGATCCGAACAAAATACCATGTTAGCTGGTCATTTCTGGAGTATGTTCAGAATCGTATGGGTTTCGGTCCAAAGTGGTGTCATTGGATGAAGCTGTGCATTTCTTTAGTGACTTTCTCTATCCTAATCAATGGAAGCCTGGCGGGTTTCTTTCAAAGCTCTAGGGGTTTGAGGCAAGGGGATCCCCTTTCCCCATTACTCTTCATCATTGTATCAGAAACTTTGAGTAGAATGTTGTCCCGCGCTAATGGGCCGGTGTTCGAAGGTTTCTCCTTGGGTCACGATGGTCTGCGTATTTCTCATCTCCAGTTTGCAGACGATACCCTGATTTTCTGTAGAGCATCTCATCAGGACCTAGTCTCAATTAGGAGCCTCCTTCTTTGCTTTGAAGCCATGTCAAGGTTGCGTGTCAACATGTCCAAGTCGGAAATAATAGGATTTGGGGAGGTAGTGGTAGTGACCTCTCTAGCGGAAGGCTTGGGTTGTAGGGCAGGGACACTCCCATCAATGTACTTGGGAATGCCTCTCGGAGCTAGTTTTAAATCCAAGGCAATTTGGGCTCTAGTCTTGGAAAGATTTGTAAAACGTATATCCGGGTGGCAATCAGCTTTTCTATCAAAAGGGGGAAGTTAACACTGATTCAGATTACTTTGTGCAGTTTGCCCACCTACTTTATGTCCACCTTCGTTATCCCTCGATCGGTAGCTCTAGCTCTCGAAAGAAAGCAAAGGGAATTTCTTTGGCATGAGAAAGGAGGGCAGTTCAAATATCTAGTCGACTGGGATCGCATTTGTCGTCCCAAGGGTGAGGGTGGTCTAAATCTGAAATCTTTGTCGTTAGTAAACAACGCTCTGCTGGGAAAATGGATTTGGCGTTTCGGGGAGGAAAGAGAGAGTTTGTTGCCGTCAGTGATTGTATCTAAATAAGGGGCTAGTCGTGTTGGATTCCGAAGGAGGTTAGGAGGGCCCATGGGGTGGGTTTATGGAAGGGCATTATGTCAATTACACAATTTGTCGTCCCCTTCTTTGCATTTAGAGTTGGTGGGGGAGCCGAAAGTCAGGTTTTGAAAAGATATATGGTGTGGCGCCACGAAATTGCAGGACAATTTTCCTACCATATTCCGTATAGTCATTGATAGGGATGCATCAGTAGGAGAGTATATTGATAGGGGTGGTGACGGGTTTGTCTAGTGTCCTAGACTAAGAAGAGGGTTGAATGACTAGGAAGTCATCGAGTTTAGTAGTCTTTTAGAGCGGTGGGGTCGCACTCTTTGGTTTCCCAGGACAAGATTGCAAAGTTTGGTCTATAGGCAACAAGGGTCGGTTTTCTATAAGATCTCTAATTCAGTCTCTTAGGTCTATTTCACCCGCCTTTTTTCCTCATAGGACTGTGTGGAATCCGGGTATTCCATCAAAAGTATTTTTCTTTCTATGGAATGCGGCCTTGAATAAGATCCTCACCTGTGATCACTTGAAATCTAAAGGGTGGAGGATGGTGAATCATTGTTTTATGTGCCTTCGAACAGAAGAGTCGATTGATCACCTACTCTTGCATTGTACTGTAGCACATGAAATTTGGAGATTCTTTCTTTTTCGAGTAGGCGTGGATTGGGTCTTTCCCTCTTCCCTTCTCAACTTCTTATCCTGTTGGGATGTGGTAAGTGAGGCTGACTCAAGGATGGTTATCTAGTCGATTTTGTCGGGTGCTATAGTATGGTCCATTTGGAAGGAGAGAAATATGAGAGTTTTGAGAACTCTTCACCTTCCATCCATTATATTTGCTCTTGGACCCCTTCGATGGTATGGCCCGGTGCACAGCGAGGCAGGCGGGGGTGGATGTGGATATACTGTCAGATTGATTTTATGCAGGGTCTGCAAGGCGGAGTTCAGTGGACATCACGTTTTTATTTTGTCATTTGTAGGGTCTACAAGGCAGAGTTCAAGGGACCACGTTTTTATTGTCATTTGTAGTGTCTGTGTATAATAGGTTCACGTCCTTGTGAGCTATGCATTTTATTTTCTTTGTATCTCCTTCCTTTCTTTTTTCTAATATATATATATATATATATATATATATATATATATATATATATTCGTACTTGGATTACCGATCAAAAAAAACAAAATACATTTTGGGCAAAGGTAGAGGATATCATGAACACTATAGAGTCATAGTGAAGCTGTAGAAACTAGTGGATGGTGATGCAAAGCCTATGATAAGCTATTTTTACAATCATTAAAACAACAAATGACATGTCTGAGGCAATTAAGCTTGCCTTTGGAAGTGCATCTAAAACTTAAATACAACTATTAGTAGAACAATTCAATACTTATACGATGAAAGAAAATGAAAATGTAATATAACATATTGACAAAATGCTAGTTATTGTTAAAGAATTAGTTGCAATTAGAAATCTTATCCCGGATAAGATGCAAGTACCTACTATGTTGCATAGTTTACCACCATCTTGGGAATTTGTAGTAATAGCATCGAACTTATCTGGACAACAAATCTCTATGAACTCTTCCTATGCTATTAGGAGTGGAAGCTCAAAGAAGAGCTAAGAAGATTACTGAAACCAATATGGTGAAAACTCCATCATCTTCTAAGACAAAAACATATAAACCTTTCAAGAAAAATTGCAAAAATAAATTTGAAAAGAGAAATGACAATAATAAGAAGACTTATGGTAACTGCTACAACTGTGGAAAATAGGCCATCTCAAATTTAACTGTCCTCAAGATGAGAATAAAAATAATAAGCAAGGACCTAAAGACATCGTTTGTGTTATCTCGGAATCGCTTTTTACTGATTGCAACTCTCAAGCTTGATGGGTGCGGATTCTGCTTCATCAAGGCACATGGCAAAGACTAATGAGAATTTCATAGAGATACAAGAGATCAAAGCCGACGACCATAAGCTCTATATGGGTAATCACTCTTACTGTGAGGTTCTGGGAATCGGTACTCTCAAGGTGGCGTTGCTTGGAGAAACAAACCTCATCCTCACTAATGTACTCTATGCGCCTGAAATGAGGCGCAGTCTTTTGTTTGTATCGCGTCTAGATGAGAAGGGATTTGAAATTCATTTTCATTCGTCAAAAGTGTTAATTGTGAAACATAGTCGTATTCTTGTTTGGGGAACTAAAATAGATGGGTTGTAACATTACTAATAAAATTTCTTCTTATGCTTATATTGATGAATGTTATGTGAATGTTGAGTCTAATCTATGGCACTTGAGATTAGGGCATATTAACTACCAGTCTACAACAAAATCAAAAGAATGGCCAACATTAGCCTTATACTAAATATAGATGTAAATATGAAACCTTGTGAATCTAGTATAAGTGGTAAAATGGCAAGGAAACCCATTCGTAATAGACTAATAGTGAAAGATCTAAGAATCTATTAGAAATTATACATACCAATATCTGTGGGCTAATAAATGTGTAAATATTATGACTTAATAGAAGTAAATTAGATCCTAAAATAATAAAATGTAATTTTATCGGATATTGTGACACCTCTTAGGTTATAGATTCATGGTACATCACTCGGATGGTCCTATATGAGTAATAGAAAGAAGAGATGCTTATTTCTATTTAAAAAAAACTAGAACAAAGTAAGCCAGACAAATTAGTTGATTAAAATAATTAAACAAGAAAGTACAATGCATAACAAAGAAGAAGTTATGAAAAAACATGTAATGGAAGACTCTATAACTAGAATTCAAAGGAGGAGAAAACCTACCAGTTACTTGAAAGAATATTATGCATTGATAAATGAAAAAAATACCAGATGACCTAGTAGATTATAAAAATGGATATGAAAAGGAAAATACGATAAGGTAAATATACTAAAAAAAATTTCATATGGATTAAAGCAATACTATAGGCAGTGTATTATACACATAATGCAAGAATGAAATATGGTTTTGAACCTAATACCTTTGATTGCTGCATATACACTTGGATTAGTGGGAGTCATTGTATAATAATTTCTCTTTATGTAAATGATATACTAATGACCGGAAATGATTTAAATAAAATTATGAAAATTCAAGAATGGTTGAAAATCCAATTTGAAATGAAAGATCCGGGAGCAAATTATGTTTTGGGAATTAAAATTTCCAAAGATAGAACATGTAGAAAATTAAGTCTATCTCAAAAATCATATTTAGAAAATGCTTTGAAACAATTCAAAATGGACTCATGTAAACCTTTTGAATCTCTTATATATAAAGGAACAAAACTATCTAAGAATATGGCACCTCCAAATGAAGAAGAGATAAATGAAATGAAAAATAAACCTTATACTCAATTGATAGGTAGCCTAATGTATGCAACATTGTGTACTCGATCAGATATCAGCTTTGCAGTAAGTCTGATTAGTAGATTTCAAAGTAATCCTGGATCAACACACTAGATACTTGCAAAATGTGTATTGAGATATATTCAAGGTATGTTATACCTTGAGCTAACCTTCCAATCAGATGATTTAAGTTGTAGGATTCTGCGATGCAGATTTCGCATGGGATTCTAATGATAGAAAATCAACCTCAGGATATATATTCTTGATGAGTGGTCATCAATTACTTGGTCAAGTAAAATGGAAGGATTGTTGCTAGATATGCTACGGAAGCATAATACATTGCTTATAGTACTGCAACAACTGAAATTGCATGGATAAATAAATTCCCAAATGACTTAAAAATTGATGCAATAATTGAAAGACCTATTAAAATATATTGTGATAATGAGACCGTGATAACAACCATTAAAAATAGGGAAATTAGTCAAAGAGGTAAATGTATAGAACTACAATATCATTATATAAATGATGTGATCCAGAAAAACCAGATCACAATTGGATAAATTTCCACTAGGGCGATGGTTGCAGTCATTTGACCAAAAACATTGGTATTGAAGAATTTAGAAGGCATGTAGCCTCCATAGATTTGATATAGTGATATCTCAAGCTTATAGTGATACAAGAGTATCCGATTTTCTAATAATGGGTAAGATCAAATAATGGCCCAAGTTCATGAGGGGGGCCCAAGCCCAAAAAAGAGAGTTTTTCTTCTAGAAGAGCCCAAGTCCACATGACCATTTTGGAGCAATGAGCTATCTTGGAAGATGATCATAGGAAGTTCCACCATCCTAGTTACTTATAGTTGCATTTAATGATTGTCTAAAAACTTGTAGAAGTCAAGACCAAGTTACTTGTTGAAGCTTTTATTTCTTTCCTAGCAACTAGTAGTAGTCATTACCTAGGCTTTTTGAATGTGAGTCTCTTGTTGCCTATTTAAACTAAGGGGGTTGTCCTTGGAGAATCAGTTTTTTGAAGCATTATCAATATAGAAGACCTTGAGTCTTGTATTTTCTCCTTCAATCTTTGTGGATGTTTGATTGATTGTTGCAGTTTTCTCCTTGGGACTACATCATATAGCCAAGTGGGACAATGGGAGATGTTGGATATTGAGATCGGGTGGCTACAATCCCTTGATCGTACGGCTATGATTGATGGATAGAATCCTCAAGTATATCTCCTCATGCGTATTCACACGCATGCACATCACATCACTACATATGTATGATCATAGTTAACAAACACCCGTATTTCGCCATTTAAAATGACATACTTTTGTCTAGTTATGTATTATATGTGTTTCGACGTACAATACCCGTTTAATATGTGAATATGTATTAAACACGTATAATACGATTATTTATGTCATACTTTTACTGTGTTAAATGCATATTCGGTATTTAAATGATTATTATTAGTTAATATCATGATTTTTATTTATTTATAATTAATAATTATTTTTAATTTTTTCATGTTTTTACAGTATAACACACATATTTCCTGAAAATGGATCATTGTCATATTATATCTGTACTCGCACTTGGTTACTATATGTATGATCATAATTTCTAAATGTATTATATGATATCTATCTTATTTTTAATCTTGATGCATTCATATGTGTATGGGACCATGTTAATATTCTGAGATATGGAGCATTGGATCATCTCTAAGCCAGATTGGGTATCTTAGCAAAGGGTGACCCTGTGTCTTGGACTTAGTCAAAGGCTCAACAACTAGTTTGACCAAGCCATAAAGACTCCAAAGAGTAGTTAAAGCTATTGTTTGATCTATGGGAGCTATGATAAATATGGTTGAATCTGGACCATTGATCCAAGTTCTAATTGCTTGGTATAAGGGAATATTAATGGAAGAGTCTAACGACTCTCTCTTTGATGGTGTATAAATCCAATTTGCTAAGGCAGAAAGAATGCAACCAAGAGAACAGAGTGGGTGCAAGAGAACAGAGTAGAAACTTTCCATTCGTGTGAAACAAACAATAGAACTTTGTCTCTTTTGAGAATATTCCCTATTCTCTGTAGCTTGAGTTTTGCTCAAGTGTGATAAACCACACGCCCAAGTTTTTGTATGAAATCTCATTGTGGAGAGATCCTAGCTCTACTTAGATCATATTCTTCTGAAAGGATGTAGCTCTACCTCTATATCTCATTTTATTGATTGAATCCAACAAGGTTGATCTTTCAGCTGCGATCACGCACCCTAACAGAGTTTAGACAAGTTGTGAAACCTAGAAAAAGATTTAACCAAGAAGGAAACCTCTAAGCTTTCGTGCACATCTTTCTCAAAGCATCCCATGCTTTAGACATGGTAAAGGTTCTTCCCATGGTTTCAAAACCTTCAGTTATATCATTATGTTTTAGTTTTTCAAACCATTTCTTCTAGCTTCTATAGATAAGACACCCCTCTTCCTTCATGCTTGCAAGTCACTCATCAGTCATTATCCTGCCATGATATATTTTGTCAACTGCTGAATCGCCAGGAAAAATAAAAGGAAAGGAAATCGACCAGATTTACAAATTATCTTTAAAATAGACACATCTGGATTTGGGATCCAAAAGGTATGTTCTTGGTGTGATCTAACTTTTATCTCTCTCACCGATTGAACCCAAAAAAAATACTTTTAACACTCTCGTGGATACTAGTGTAGTCAAGGCGTCGCGGTCACCTAGGCGGTTTTGGACCAGCATCTCCTGGCCGTCCCTCTAGGCGGGCAGAAGTCACTGGCCTGTTTTACAGCTTCAAACTTTCATTTACTTATGATATTTATATGTAAACAAGGTTATACCCCCCATTTGAATTCAATAAAAATTATCCTACATCCAATATTCCTGAAGATTAAAAAGTCAATTTTCCAGTTGAAGAGCAAAATTTGTTTTTTTAGGATTAGGTCAAAATTTCAACTTGCAAAGGCTAAGGTATTTCTCAAATCTTAAATTTTATAAATTCTACTACACCAAAACATTACTAAAACCCAAAAGTCTAGCAAAAACAGTTTAATAATTTAGTCTTTGAAAATATTTTCATAATTTCATCTACATGGTCAAAAAACCAATTAATAGTTTTGCAGAAAAAGACTTACATTTAACCTTTACAACATTAAATGTTAATTTGTCTAGATTATTGTCAACCCTAAGATGTTTGAATTGCTATGTGTAGAGTGTATATATTAATATTATATATTTGTATAATTAATATATATATATATATATATATAATTTAATTATTTTTATCGCCTAGGTAGCACCTCGCCTAGACTCCTTGACTACACTAGTAGATACGAATAGATTTTCTTTCCGGGGTAAAGTTTGTTTGGGGTATGGGGTTCACCTTTTCCATATCATAAGTAGCTTTCTTCCTTGGACAGACACTCTAAGCAAAATTCTCATGGTTGGTCATTGGATTAAAGGGAAGGCAATCCCCAAAATGTGCTTCCTATGTAATCGATCAAGTGGCTAATTCGCCAACCACCTTGATGTTGGTCTCATGTGTAAGGTTTGGCATACATGTTTTCTGTGTTTTGCTATCCTATGGGGATTCCTAGAAGCTTGATGGAACTTATCCAAGGTTGGAAAGTTGAGGCTTTCAATATCTAAGATTGTATTCTTTGAAATTTTTTGCCTTTTTCTCTTTGTTGGAGCATTTGGAAAAGAGGAACAGGGGAATTTTCAAAGACGTGTGGATCCTCTGAATCGGTCGTCAATCAAATCAAAGCTATATTGTTTCATTGGTGTATCATTCACAAAGAATTCGAGGATATCAAGTATGCTAATCTTGTGAAAAGGTGAGACGTCTTAGTTTGTGGCAACTCTTCTGGTGTTCTTTTTGTAACTTTGGAATGCCTTCATGGATGTTTTTTATCTACAGATATTCTCTTGTATATGGGCTTTTATTTTTTTATAAGCTTATCCTTTACTTCCCAAAAAAATGAGAATTTATGAAACTGGGACAAAATACCAGCAGCCTAATTAGGTCTGAGGATGCGTTCTTACTAGAGAGTCAGCAAGCAGACTACCTGGTTGAAGAAAGACATCCACTAAACTCATTTGTGTCATACCACTGTCTGTGACTTGTATGAGTTATTACAAACCCACCATTCAGAACACAGCATGCCAAAACATGTAATAAGTTCACCACAAAAATACTTCGAAAGGGGATAAAGAACAGTGCAGTGGCAGAAATGACAGGTTGTGACTTCAGATCAATAATCAAAAAGGAAATATAAAAAGAAAATCAAGGAAATATAATTTTAAAATATTGATAAAAATATAAAATGTGAAGTAAAATCAAAATACACGTGACTAATGAAGGGAAACATCATATTAAGGGAAAAGTAGCATCCCAAAGCATTTTTTCAGCTACTCATCCGGAAAAAGAAAAAGAAAAAATCAACAGGCGAAATTAATATAAGTGGAGATGGGTAACAGGTCCACTCCAGGTTTTACCTTTAGCTCTTGGCAAATGCCCAAAATTCTAGTCATATTGTCTGGATCGGTGCTGTGAATGTCTACAAATCCCCACAACACAACGTTAGGATTAACATGCCAGAGGTGAAGAATTATACCACTTCTCATGGAATTTCCAGCTATTGTGGGAAAAACAGCAGAAGACACTTCATGTAGGATGAAGTTAAATGCAGTCTGCAGCGACAAGGCAAAATTTTATCAACCACCATAAAATTTCTTAAGAGAATAATGTCAAGAATAAAGTGAACATATAAAAATGGAGGAGAAAAATACATTAATGTGTGCCATCCCAAGAAGCAAGACTTCAGGACAGTGTTTAAGAGGATACTCAATTATAGATCGAACAGAGCCAGCATGGCCCCTCTCAGCTAGTTGACACAACACCTCCAAAAGGTCAAGGCAAAACCATGTGTGATTTGCATGTCCATGTGGAAGCTTATGACCATGAACTGTATCAACATATGCCTGCGAGAATAATAGGCTATCTATATTAATTAAACAGCAATGATGTATAAGATTATAAATATCAAAAAAAATTATGTATAAGATTATAACTGGAAAGGTTAAGCATCATACCAGTTGCTTCACACAATGCGCAAAGGTAAACATTTCTGGTGGTGCTGACACAGCATATCTTAAAAAGGATAGCTGGCCCTCAGCATTATTCCAGACAGACCCACAAATAGCATGGAGTGGGAATTGATCCTGCACATTCCATTTCTCCTGATTCATAACTAACCTCACATAAACTATTGGATTCCAAATTCACATATTGATGCTATAAAAACATACCTTGCATGCATGTGCATAAATAGACATGAAAAAATAAAATGCCCCCTCATTCGGAAAGTAAAACCCCTCGTGATCTAGGTTTTCCATAACATGTACCCAATCAGTTCCAGGAGCCTGCAGTTCAGAATATCATAATTAAAAACAAAGATTACTTGTTTCCTTGCCACATCATTGCAACAATAGCCATAATCAAGAGGAGAGAAACAATTAGATAAAATGATTTGAAATACAACTTACAAGTTGCTTAATTGAATCCACGAGGACATCAACATTCCAGGAGCTCATCCATGATGAATCAGATGATGAGTTGCTACCAAGAGCAGAGCAGAATGTTGAATATGTGTTGTGACCATCCTCAAGACCAGCTTGGGTGCGAGCTATTGTGCTAAGTATCCTAGAGATAGTGACTTCAGTCAGAGGTAAGAAAAGGGATAGTATCTCTTTGCAATGTGAAACATTAACTGTGCATCCATATCCCAGTTCCTTCATAATATCAGCCATGCTCATTTCCTTCTCCATCTCTGCGAGAACGGCATCAAAATCAAATTCGCTGCATTCATAGAATACATCCAGATTCCTGCAACAAACACAACCAGCAGTAAATAAAAAGTCTGATTTCCTATAGGATAAGTAATGGAACATCGCGAGCATGTAATCAATGACATGACGTTTGTATAAACAAGAAAGAGATAGAAGAGAACCTCACAACATTGGCCTGACATAAATCATCTGGAAACAATGGAGCTAATAAAAATGGGGTCCTATCTTTCAGTTGCAATAAAGATAGCATTTGCATGAAGGAATCCACATGCTTGGCAAGGCCCTCAGACCGATGGAGGAACATCACTATATTCTGAATTTGCTCATGGGAATCAATAGAAGCGGGATTGGCACACAATTCCTCAATCTGGGCCATGCAGAAGTTTTGCCCTGGCAGGCAGTCAACAGTTAATTCCACATCGTGAGAAGAAATAGATGTACAATAAAATCTAAACTAACTCTGCAGAGAAATCTAATGTAGTAGAGATATGTCAAAAACCTCTCTCCAAATAAAGAACTTTACTTACCACTCATTCTGATGTCAAGATCTTCTGAATCCGACAAAGCAAGACCAATGCTGATTTTCTCAGACACTGACAAGTGTAAGGCATTACAGAAATCTCCAAGATATCCTTCATTGATCGTCACACTTTTTAGTGCTTCACAAAACACTGTGCTGAAATTCGGTCTATCCAATAAATATCTAAAGAGTGCAGCTAGAAAATCTGGATCCAGTTGCATGCTCTGTATGTCCATCCCATTAAAATGCATGTGATCCAAGCAGGTTTGGAGGAGCGAAATGCTTCCCTCACTTCCATATTCAACAAACTGCGCAGACGAAAGAGATCATATCAGCAAGTAAGGTGAGGAAATGCATGAAATAGACTGCATTGAAGAAATTAGAAAGATGAAATATAAATATCATTAGTAAATGCCCACCTATTGAATTGCTGGTGGGACTTGATACTTTACTCCAAAAATTCAAAAACATATATCAATATAAACTTCATAAATAGCACTATCACACCCTCCCGTGGAACAAACATAAAACTTTATCAAAATAACAATAAAAGTTAACACATTGAGCTTCCATAATCAAAGAAATCCTGATCTCTCACATGTAAAACGTAAATTCATAGTACATGAGAAATTTCCAGAGTAACCCGGATTGTGGTGGGCAATGGAAGCAAGATCTGCTTTTTGAAGGACATGTAAAAGTAAAACGTAATCAAATAAATCCTGATCTCTCACATGTAAAACGTAAATTCATAGTACATGAGAAATTTCAGAGTAACTCGGATTGTGATGGGCAATGGAAGCAAGATTTGCTTTTTGAAGGACAACTGGTGCAGTATTGAGAAGCTTTATGAGATATGACCAATATTATAAAGACTCGTTGCACCAAAGGTGTTTCAATTTTTGCTCTCTCTAAAATAATAAATGGTGAAATTGTAAGGATACAGTGTCCCGAGGGAATCTGGGAGACAGCGAGATCCAAAAATGTAATTTTCTTTTCAACGGATTGAATTAGAGAAGCATCAACCCAAACAAAGAGGATGAGAGGATTTGGAAGGGAAATACGAAGGGAGTCTTCACAACAAAAGACTTCCATGGTTTCCTCTTTTAGGAGGAAGATGCTACGAGACCTCAATCTCGAGGACTTACTCGAGACCTTGGGGATCTCTCCCAATACCCGAATCTGAGCTACCCGTGCAGATAGAACACCATTTATACGTATATATCAAAAAAATCCTTGTAAACTTTCCATGTGGGACTAAATACTTCAAGCACACAAAGACAAGGTTTTAAAAATTGGAGGGAAGATGGAAGGAAATTTAGAATTTTGAAACAAACCCTTTTAAAGATATCTATTTTAAAAAAAATATATGACGCACTCTATGCTTGAAAATTGATAGTTGAACTTGAACCATTAAAAATAGATGAATTATGGATGATATGAATAATGACATATGTGTATGTAAATGTCATGAACAGTGGACTGGAGCATGATATCATTGAAATATATTGTCTGTGAGTAAATTAATTTCAGAAATGCTAGCCCCATTCACAGTATTCCCCAAACGCAAGGTAGTGACAACAAGTGTCAAACCATCTCCTGTTATAAGGTTAGCAACACCATGTATTGCACCCACTCTGAGTCTTTGGAAAAGATTTGAACTAGTGTGTCTGGGGCTAGCACTCCCCAATTACTTCAACTTGTCCACCATTGTGATTTAAGCATTTAAACGCTCATTTATCCATGTTGTCTACCAGTAGTAACAACACACATTTGTGTATTTAACTAGTTCACAAGTAATGCCTTTTCACATATCAATGTTGTTCCAAGTCCCAACTACTTATTAAATTATACAACATATTATTCGACTTTTGGAGAACTTTTTCAATTATGCATTGAGCATTAAATCAAATCTCCGCATCCAATTCATTTCAGACCCGATTATCCAATTCAATTTCACCTCAAACAAACGAGGTTTTGAACCAAGATAGCAATAGTTGGTTGTCAAATATAGAAGGAACTAACAAATTCCCTGTGATCCCACCACACAAATAAGCAAAATTCACAAAATAAAATATGATTTATCTCAAAGAAAACACCAGAAACCCCATATATTAAACAAATGCAACATAAACATTTAAAAACAAAAAACAGATCTGTAGAGGTGTATATATCAAAACAAGAAACTCCATAATCAGCTAAAAATTGAAGTTTTGCTTCGTATTCAACACAACTACCCAAAATTTAACCCCCCAAACAAAACAAAACAAAAAAACTAGGGCTTTTAAAGAGATGAACAGTGAGACAGAGACTGTTTCGTGTTAGAAATACTGATCAGACGATAGATGATGATGACGATAAAGAATAAAAAGGGCTTAAGCATACCTGAAAGAGCTCGCGAATGACAGAGTCGGAGTTCGAATCGTTCAAGCTCTGAAGCAAGAACCGAATCTGGTTCGAAACGGTTAAGGAGAAAGGAAGCATGGTGAGAGATGTTGGAATTCTAGGGTTTCTGCAGAGAGCTTGGTGATTAATTCAAATATATATATATAAATATATATATTTTTCAGCTGTAGAGAAATGGGGATGAGTAGCTTTCGAGATTGGGACGATGAGAAGTTGAGAACTTTTAACTTCTACACACAAACAGTAATTATAATATGCTTGTCCAAATGTAATTAAACAACAAAAAAATACTTGTCCGAATTCAATTTTTACGTGGAAATAAAATGGATTAATTACGTATTAGAACTTTTGTTATCTTAAAATGACATCCAAGTCCCTTTAAAAAATATTCCCCCCTAAGTTTACAATAGTTCATATTTTATTTTAAAGGATAGATAGCATTTTTTAAATTAAAACCTTAAATACCATTAGATTTAGAGACAATTAGCACATTTCTATTTGTTCAAATATTTAAATTGTAGGTAAGGAAAATACATATTGTTTTTTAAAATGGGCACTTAAATGTCATTTTTAGATAACCTAGGTTTCAATATATAATTAACTCAAATAATAACTGATTAATTGGGAGCACTAGCGCCAAATTAATTAATTGGAGAGTACTAGTGCAAATTGTGTCAACCTTTATAGTTTATTCATCTATTAAAAGGAAAATGTCAAATTATTTTTTGTAAGTTGCATTTAGAAGTGATTTAACTCTACGCATTAAAAACTATTAAGGATTGACATGATTAATACTAGCATTCTTCTTTATTAATTTTCCTTAATTGAAATGCTATCTGCATTGATTTTAGCAAGAGTTCTCTGGTTGGTTGCCTCTATACGACAAATGGGATCGTTTTGACATTACTCCAAGAGAGTCATTTCCACTTTATGAGATTCCAAAATTGGAACCGCGATTTGAACATGTTTTTAGAGTGAAACAATTTTGATAATGATTGTGCTTAAATGTGCTCCTTAATTTTGTTGGGAGAAATCTATTCATAAAAGCAGTGATTCTACATCCCTCACTACCACACACACCATCGCTATCACCCGCACCACAACCTCCACTTCTACTCCCACGACCACCCTCAATAGTTTACATTGATCATGATTGTATTTGATCCAAAATGTATTTATGTTGCTTTGGTTCTTCAAAATGGATTTTGACATATGTTTCGAATTACACACAATTAACTTTAAAGAATTTAAATTTTGAGAATTACTTAATTTCTAGAACATGGATATGACGAATCACAATTTTCAACTAATTTATTAGTTCACGCACTTGTATGTTGGTGTACATTCAAATCTAAAGATAAATAACGAACTTGCATTTATAGATTTTTTTAGATATATAATTAGCAGGACCTTGGTTTTTAACATTGATTTTGAGGCAATTGAAAAATAAATAATCTAATCCAAAAGGTCTCAAAATCAATAAGTATGGAATCTCAGCCTGAAATTCTTTCTTGCATGCTCTATTATAAATTATGCATAAAATTTTGATTTTCCCAATTATGGATCTAATCTATGAGGAGAGATGACATCTTTTGCTTTTTACTCCAAATCTTGAATTCCACCCAAGAAACAACATTTTCCTTTACAACTAGTGAATGATTCTGACGATAAGATATATATATATATATATATCATTCTACTAATAAAAGAGTACAATGAGTATGCAAAACTTTATTTTGACATAAATACCCTTTAACTACAAATATTAACTTACTAACCTATGGTATCTATTAAAATTATACGTGGAATACCTCACGTATAACACTCCCCTCTTTAGATTGAAGAGTCCAATATGAACTCTCATTCTCTTTTCTCTAAGTCTATAAAAAGAGTTATGGGGTCCACTCGAGATGGAGGTTTTCTTGGATATGCAACCTCTTCTCTCTTACGCACAACCCCTCTTCTCTCACTCTATTCAACCTCTTGCAGAATCACTGCAATCCTCTCTCCACCTTCTACAACATACAGGAACCCCCATTGAGCACGTCCATTACACAACCAATATTCATGTCTATCACAAGACCCCCTATCTCTCTCATCTTCCTCGTCATAAGATTCATAACCCAACAAAGTGAGTTCCCTTTCTCTCTTTTATTATTTCTATTACTATTTCTTAAACAAGTATATTAGTGACTAATCTATTTAGTTTATAACTTGAACTTTAGATTAGTTGTAAAATGGTTCTTAGGTTAGTTCAACTAGATTAAATTATGTTTTTAAAATTTATTATTAAGGTCTATGGTTCGCCAATTTTGCATAAAATAAGATTTTTTTTTTTGAAAGGTTAAACACACACACTCACGTAGGCCAATGTGCTCACACACACTCCATCCACATGAGGCTAAACCCCCAAACCATCTCATCAAAATGGCCTAACACTTTCTCAAATAGCTGAACGAGTTATGCTCATTTGGTTAGTTTTGGATGGAGAAAGATTTCTTTAAATATCAATTTAATATTTCTATATCGTGATTGGTTTGTGTAATTATTTGTTTGTCTAAGAATATCTAGGAGAGTGGGCATTGATATTATAATCCATGAGGTAGATTATATTTTTGTTGGACTAATAATAATATAATTTGTATCTACACTTTACTTGAAGCACCCCATGCATCATCTGGTTCTCTGTCTTGTCTATGTCTATTTTGATGAATTAATGATTTTGAAGTATGATGATAGTAGGGATATGAAGAAAACTGAGGAAGGTGTATAATCTTAGGCTGGAAAGTGGCTAGATTCGTTAGGAATGAAAGTTTGAGACTGTTTTTACTTCCTTAGAGGTCTGTGGAATCTTATTATTATTTTTATAATATTTGATCTTATTATTTTTTTATAATAAATAATTATATTTTAATGAAAAATTAATACGTGCACTGCATGTGCACCTTTACTAATATTTATATGTTATTCATCCTGATAGTTGACTCCTTGAAACTAGACACTTGTAAGAATATTGTTAGTAGGTTAGTAAATTGGGGTGGAGGGCTTTCCAGCTACCTCACACTTAAGAGACTCGAACCTAGCACTTTTTACCACCGAACACCAGGGAATGCGCTTGTTTGATTTTTGGTGCATGTCGATTGGAAGATTAAAAATATTAAGGATACTTCAAAGAAAACCTTCAAAAAATATTAGACTAGTTTGTAAATTTATTGTTCCTCAAACTAACATTCACTAGCCCCACCCACCATCTATCCAAATGTGCGTAAATTTTTAAAGATCGTGCTAGCAACTCTCTCTTTTGAGACTCACTCTCTATTTATTGGACATAGTATTAGTTTTTTTTTGGTAAGTAGGCCCATTTTTATATTAGACATAGTATTAGTTCAAAACACTCTGTATTTCTCTCAATGAAAGACAATTACCCGGATTTCTTTTCTAGTTTTGGAATGATGCAAATACCCTTTCCTTTTTAACAAATGACTTTGACCTTAATGTTTAGGAAAAATATACTTGGTAATTTTTTTTAAAAAAATTTGGTATATTGGTGTTGGTGTGTGAACAAGAGCATAGAGTCAAAAAATAAAAATAAAACACTAGAGCATAGAGAGAATCAAATATTCAATTTAAGCCCTTACAGTGATTATGACTTTCCAATGCAAAGATCCCTCTTTAATGGAGTCAAAAGATACATACACGAATCAGTACAACCTTATTCAGTTCTTTCAAGAAACATAAATACAGACTCCGCCATTAAAAGAAACCATGATTAACTTTCGGCCAAAGGACGTGGTTTCATGGACAAATCTCATATCGTCCCTTGCTCGACGCGGCTCCAGTAGTGAGATGGCCTTGTTCGAGGCCACCTCGATGCGTAACTCGGGCATCGAACCCAATAGCTACACTTTGGTCTGCCTCATCAAAGCTTCAACAAATTTGGGCTGGATTTTTTATGGTCAGCAGCTTCATTCATACATTCTGCAATCTGGGTTTGATTCAAATATCTTTGTTTCCAGTTCTCTGATTAGTTTCTACATGAAATGCCAGTTATTCAATGATGCTCACAAAGTGTTTGTTGATATTCCTCAATCAAATGTGGTCTCTTGGAATTCTTTGATTTCTGGGTATTTGCAGTGTGGGAAGTTTCATAAGGCATTGAGTTTGGTTCCTGAGTTGGACAGGTCGGATTTGCAAGCGGACTCGTTCACATTTACGGCTGCCATAGCTGCTTGTGCCAAGCTATGCTTCTTGAACTTGGGTAAGTCAATTCACTCAAAGATTGTGAAATTTGGTTTGGAATCTTGTTTTGTGGTTGGGAATTGCTTGATTGACATGTATGGAAAATGTGGGTCAGTAGAAGAGTCGATCCGGGTATTTCACGAAATGATCAATAAGGATGTGATTTCTTGGAACTCAGTTATAGAAGCTAGTGCTAGAAATGGAGAACTCAAAGCAGCATTGAGCTTTCTGCATCGAATGCCTTTCCCTGATGCAATTTCATATAATGAAGTGATTAATGGCATTGCTCAATTCGGAAACATGGAAGATGCTGTTCGGATTTTAATGGAAACGCCGAACCCCAATTCCTCCTCATGGAATTCGATAATTGCTGGATATGTAAATAAGGATCGAGCACGAGAAGCACTGGATTTTTTCAGTAAGATGCACTCGAAAGATATCAAAATGGACCAGTTCACATTTTCTAGCATTTTAAGTGGTGTAGCATTTATCTCAGCTCTAACATGGGGGACATTAATCCATTGTTGCACGATCAAGTTCGGTTTGGATACACCTATAGTCGTGGGGAGTGCTCTGATCGATATGTACTCTAACTGCGGACAGGTAAACATGGCGGAATCAATATTTTGTTCACTACCAAGAAAGAATTTGGTAACTTGGAACACAATGATCTCTGGCTATGCTCACAATGGAAATGCAAGAGAAGTGATTCGGCTATTTGAGGAGTTGAAAATGGTGCAAGACTTGGAACCTGATGCAATAACATTCCTTAGTGTTTTATCATCATGTTGGCAAAATGGAGAGCTAATGCACCTTGGAATTCAGTATTTTGAGTTGATGGTTAACTATTACGGGATTTTTCCAACGCCCGAGCACTGTTCTTGTATGATTCACTTAATGGGGCAAAGAGGGGAGATAAGGAAAGCAGAGAGGATGATACATGAAATGGGATTTGGGTCATGTGGGTTGGTTTGGAGGGCCTTGCTTGGTGCATGTGGAGTTTGTGGGGATCTTAGGGTTGCAGAGGTTGCAGCGGCGAAGGTAATCGAATTGGAGGGCAACAATGAGTTTGTGTATGTTCTACTGTCTAACATTTCTGCATCTCATGGGAGATGGGGAGATGTGAGTGAGATTAGGGAGTTGATGAGGGAGAAAGGACTGAGGAAAGAAGCTGGTTGTAGTTGGATTGAGGTGGAAAACGTGGTATCAACTTCAGCAATTGGAGCTGACTTAACTTTAAAATCGAATATAATTTAATGTCGGGATTTTTTATTTTTATTTTTCTGGCGATATCATTTACCTACGGTTAGTTATCATTTACCTACGGTTAGTGGTTAGCATTGGGGATTGGAGCTCTTGCTACTCATCAACAGCCCGCCGGGGGGGGTGGGTTTGGATCCTGAGACCTCTCTATTGAGGAGGCCACACCCCAGCATTGGAGCAAGAGGCGGGGTAATGCCGGAATTCAGCAGTCAAGTTTGTTTGAAAACATGTGAACCTCTAGGAATTAGTTAGTATGGTTAATAGGTCTGACTTGTCAAGCTCCTCCGTCTTTACTTAATTGTATATTAAAAAATTATTTGAATTTTAACAATTTTGTGCTCATTTTATAGTTCTAAAAGTTGCTTCCTCTTACTATCTATACTATATACTAAAGAAATAGGAGTGCCTAGCTGGCACTCCTATTTGATCTCCATTTTCTTTTTTGTTGCCACGTCACCGGAGCTATCTACCTCATTTATCTCTCGTAAATAAGATGCCACAGACAAACATAATGGTTAAGGGTTGGATTAAAACAACATTTCGTTTCATCTTTCAAAAAGGTATAAGCATTTCCAAAAATCTTTTCATCTTCCAAGGAAGAGACCATTGCTCTCTCTTCCATCTATCTATCTATCTATCTATCCCATCTCCCTCACTCGTCACAGACCATCTCTCCCCATTAAACCGTCTCTCTCTCTCTCTCTCTCCTCGTCTTCCCTAGAAAGTGAGACTTGGAAGATGGCTCCTTGTGCAATGGCAGCACAAGATGAACATGCTCAAGTTTCTGGCAAGTGCTGCTCTGAGGTGAAGAGAATCGGACAGAACCAGAACCTAAGCTGCCTCTGTGCTGATATGCTTTCCCAGACTGTCAAGATTGCTGGAATCAATCCAGCAGTTGCTATGACCATTCCCAAGCGTTGCAACATTGTCAATCGTCCCGTTGGTTACAAGTGCGGAGCTTATACATTGCCTTGAAGGGGTAACTAAGGATGATTTCCATGGACTGAATGTAAGGTACTTACTATTAGTAGCTTAAGAGGTGGAAGGATGCATACTATTGAGATACATACCATTGAGATGCCAAGATAGCTTTTCCCAATCAATGATTTTGTTCGACCAAATTGAGTGTTTCCTTTGAATCGTTTCGGCTATTTAATTAGGAATGTTTCTTTGGCTTTTCTGTTCCCCAGTAGTCAGTGAAACCGTCAGTGGGTAATGGGTATTTGAAAATTTCTGTATTTGTCAGGATTCATATATTCAGCTTCGATCTTCAAGATTGGTTGCAACAGCCGAACGACATCTTAACAGAAGAACGCCTGCCCTCTCCATCGTTGTCCTCATCGTTGTCTTCGTCTAGCCACATCCATTTTCAATTGGTTCCGACTGCTGGGTGAGAGCCTAGCAAACGACCCATGAGATCATATGCCAGATTCAACCAACCTTGGTCTCTGAGTGGAGGAGGAAGGAGGTTATCGATTACGTGCAAAGGCTAATTAGAGGTTATGTTGGAAGTGAGGTGAGAATCCTATTTTTTCTCCCTTAATTTATTGTTTTTTCTGTACTTAACAGGAATCTATCGATTATATCAATTTCTTGAATTTTACATGGTCCAGTAGCAACCTGGGTATAGCTCTGTTAGTTGTTTGATGTGGGTGTAGGTGTTCTTTCATATTTTCTACAAAGATGGGTTCATTTTTTATTCCTTTAGCTTTTCCACTTCTTATGGTTGTATATGATTTTAAACCTAAGATACCTTACATTCCTTTAGCTTTTCCATTGTGAATCGTCCCGTTGGTTACAGTAGACTACTCTAACATCTTCAATTTTCAATTTTTTTGTTTTTGCAGAGTCACTCTATTACAAAGACCTTACCTCCCAGATGTGGTTTCTCCATTCCTGGACTAAGGTATCTTATTTTTAAAATCTCTACTTGGAATTGTGGATGGATCATTCTTATTGTTTATATGTTCTTTTCTTTTTTTTAAAAGAATTTCTAACTAAATAAATTTGAAATATAAATTCAAATAAGTTTCATAGGCATTATTGTTTTGAGGGTTTTTCCTCTTAAGATTTTATTATTCCATCTATGTTACGATCCATCATTAATTTGAAATAAATAAACTTTATTTTTTTCTTTATTATTTTTTTTTGCAAATTTTTTTTCCCAACAAGCCATAAGCAGTAGACTATTCTACCATCTTCAATTTTCTAATTTTTTTTTATCTTTGCTGTCACTCTATTACGAAGACCTTACCTCCCAAGAGATTTGCATTCTCCATACCTGCACTAAGGTATCTTAGGTTTAAAATCTATACATGGAATTGTGGATGGATCATTCTTATTGTTTATATGTTTTCTTTAAAGAATTTCTAACTAATTAAATTTGAAATATAAATTGAAATCAGTTTCATAGGCATTATGGTCGTGAAGGGTTTTCCTCTTGAGATTTCATTATACCCTATATGTTAGGATCCATATTAATTTGAAAGAAATAAACTTAATTTTTTGCTTTTTTTTTAAAAAAAAAATTTAGGCAAAACTTTTTTCCCTTTAGATTTCATATTCCCTTTGTGGTACATGTAGTCATTTATTTAAAAAATGAACTCAAAATAAAGAATAACGTCCCTTTAGATTTCATATTCCCTCTCTCTTCCAACGTATTTTTAGGGCATTATATATCCACTTCATATGAGAAAAGGAAAAACTAATAAACACTTAGCTTTGTGACAATAAAACCTAAATTAGTGTTCTAACCATTGGAAAAAATATTTGGATGTTCTCTTTTCCTATTTACAAATGGGTTTAACGCAACCATTTACAATTTCTAAATTGTATCTAGGTTCCAGTTCTGTGATTTATTTATTCATTGATGCACTTGCTTTCTGGTAATTAATTTTTTTGGGAGATTTTATTCTTTATTTTGTGTTCCTTTTCATTCTTGAATTTCTTCATAAATTATGGCCTTCTATTTGAATTGATAGTCATTTTCTTAGCAAGTTTGGTTGATTATAATTTTGGATTGATACAAAAGAAGTGTTGTTATTTGTTTATAGGATGCAAACCTGTATGTTAAGCCGGTTTTCATGACATATCTAACCTTCTTATTACAAGCGAGTGACTGTATTTTTTTAATTATGTTTTTAGAAAATTTCTTTCCATCATTCGGATGTTTTAAATTCCATCTCAATTTTGTTCCCGTGTATCGCACGGGGTGTTTGCTAGTTATATACTATATAAATAGGGATGCCAACATGGCATCCCTCTTTGGTCTCTCTTTTCTATTTTTGATGCCACGTCATCTGTACTTATTTATTATTACTTATTATCTCAAGCTAGCAAGCCTGATTGTGGGCCTGGTAGACTCTCTTTCCAATGTCTATTTGACAAGTCACATTCTTCAATGTTTCTCTTTCCAACAAGGTCTTTTCATCTCCCAACATAATAGTTTTTCCTAGGGTTTTCAATTGATCCTTTCGGAAATTGAGAATTTTTAAACCCCATTTGCAGATGTAACCCCTCTATGCATAATGCTTGTCTAATACCAGCCTCTCAACCTTGGTCTTCACATATTATTCCATATCTTCTTTATGCAGTGTTCAAGTATATAAGCATAACAAAGAAGAAAGAATTGCTAGAACATAGGGAATGACCGCACCAGGATTACCCTACGTCGAGGAGGTAATTAGTCCAGCTGGAAATTGGCTCATTGGTGGAGATCTGGAAGTTTTAGAACCTATCAAATATAATGACGGTCTTGATCACTACATGCTCTCTCCATGTGAACTCCGCAAAGAATTTGACAGGCATCAAGCTGATGCAGTTTTTGCTTTTCAACTAAGGAATCCTGTGCATAATGGGCATGCATTGTTAATGAATGACACACGTAAGCGACTTTTAGAAATGGGTTACAAGAACCCTATTCTGTTGCTTCATCCTTTGGGTGGTTTCACAAAGGCCGATGATGTGCCATTGGACGTTTGAATGGAACAGCACAGCAAGGTTACCCCCCAACAATTTTTTCATTTCACTGTTATTAATAGTACTGGCTAGCATGGATTTTATATACACAATGTTTAGTCTTTCTTTAAGGATTTTGCTTATTTTCAGGTTCTAGAAGATGGAGTTCTTGATCCTGAGACCACTATTGTGGCTATATTCCCATCACCCATACATTATGCAGGTCCAACTGAAGTACAGTGGCATGCCAAGGCACGGATAAATTCTTATGTTCTCTTTTCAGTTCATCTACTTAGGACTTCAAGGAACCATTCATCTATGTCCTTTGTCAGGTTTCTAAGGTAAGTCTGTATCTTTCTCTTAATTTTTTGTTAGAAGGAAACAAGAGGTAAATGTTATTTACAAGAAAATTTTTCTGGGATCACTTTGATTCAATCGTATGTTTCATAGTACCTACAAATATTTTTGTCTCAGATTAATTAGTGATGTTTATTTTTCAATCTCATGCATTTTCACTAAAATAATTAGTTGTCATTATATTATTTCATTAAGAAGTTTGAAACCGTATCAACCCATTACTAATTGATATTTATTAGGATTCTCCTAAAATAGGTTCCAATATTTCATAATATATATTATATAATTACCCTTTTGGACGGTTGGGTTACAACCAATAAACCATTTCTAGAGATGTGTTGGATTCAGTTTCATAAGTTCGTGTTTGTTAGCCTATTGTGTGTGACTAAATGATTAGTTTTCAAATTATATATATATATATATATATATATATATATATATATATCATTCTACTAATAAAAGTACAAGGAGTGACCTAAACTTTATGCTGACCAAAATACCCTTTAATTTAATTTATTTTATAAATAAGTTAGGGTATTCAAAGCTTTAAGAGATAATTTTTGTTAGTAGGACTCAATAAAAATTAATAGTTAAGCGTTTATGTATTATTCGTAGGATTTTATTAGGGGAGACTTTGAAGGACTATTAGAGAGTCCTTACTAATCTATGTAGAGTTAAGAGATTTGATCCTTATAGTTAGGTAAGTGTTTTAAAGATTTGGGTGACTTTGAAGGACTATTAGAGAGTCCTTACTCATCTATGTAGAGTTAAGACATTTGATCCTTATCGTTAGGTAAGTGTTTTAAAAATTTGGGTTTCTTAATATGAAAGAATAACTTTGCTTTTGGACTCAGTGTGGAGGGTAAGATGCCTATAATTATCTCTTTATAGTTTCCTACTCCAATTAAGTTACTCGGAATTATGAGGATATGAATCTCAAAGTGGCAGAAGACTATAAAGGCTTTGCTGATTTGGTTTGTGGATTAAGAGTTTTCGTGGAGCAGTTGAAGGCCAATAGTGGCAGCTTTGATGAGTATGTTCAGCACATTGAGCATGTGATGTCATTTCTGCTAGGTACAATGGTGAAATAGTGCATGCTCTTACTTTGAAACTTGGGTTCGACTCGGAAACACTAGCTATGAATTTTTTGGTTGATGCTTATGCGAAGGATGGCCTCATAGACAATGCAAGGTCCTTGTTTATCAGACTGCGATGCTATATGAGGAGCTCTTTTGGGCCCTTGTAGGGAGGCAGAAGGTTACTGCCCAATCGTAAGTTATAGTGGAGACCTCGATCCTTAGTGGGCCCGCTACTTTCCATGGGCTAACAAAGGTGTGTCCTTGTGACTTTATTTTTCTTTTCATTTTCTATTAGATAGTCCTTACTTTTAAGTGTTCTATCTTATGTAATTAGGTTGTTTGCTTATCTAATTATTATAATTAATGAAATCATCCACATTTTCTATAATATCTTTTTTTTTGGGTAGACATTTTCGCTAATTTCAACTAGGCACTAATTTTTTTCTCTATTTGTTTGCTCCCATGCTATGCACGGGGTCTTCGCTAGTTAAGTATTAACCAAACAAGGTTTGAATCTTGGGACTGGCAGGGGCGTTGAAGGTACTGTTCAAGTTTGGCCCTTCTTATTTTAACAAGCATAAATTTCTTAGGCTCAACTGGGCCTGCAGGCTTTATAAGGTTTAAAAAAAACCATTATGCGGGCTTTGAAGGGCCGGGTACCCTGGGAGTGTTAACTTCGGCCCTTATTCCAGTGAGCATAAATTTCTTAGTCTCGACTCGGCCTGCAGGCCTTATTAGTGATAAAAAAAAAAAACCTTATAAGGGCTTTGAAGGGGGATATCTGCATTGGAGGGCCCTCAAATCCAAACTATCAAATATATGGGCCCACCTCATGCATAGATACAATCAAAAAGAAACCAAATCCCATCTGGTTATCACCTCTTGAGGTCTCCACGTGTCTCTTTTGACACCCCTTAACTATGGTAAAGATTCACCCACTCATCCTTGGTTTTTTTAAAAAATATTAATTATTTTTTTAACATTAAAAAACTGTTTTTAGGGTTTTATTAATATTAAATTATTAAAAAAAGAATTAATATTTTTTTTTTCTAAAAACGAAGGATGGGTGGGTGAATCTTGTCTACTATCCAATCATTCCTTTTAAAGTAAGCTTAATTAATATTATACTCAATCAAATTCATATCTAAGTGTTATTCAAGTAGACCAAATACTCAATGCATCACACTGAAATATGATCAATGATCAGCAATTATGTCCCAAATAGGTCCCACAATTCACAACCTAAGACTTGAGAGACCCATCCTTCGACGCATCACAGAATGTCTGATCGCCTTAAATAATTGGCGCTTCACATCACAAAACAGGCTAATCACAAACTTAGAAGTAGGGGTGTTTATGGAACAAAGGTGCACGCGAACAACAGCTCGGTTTGTTAAAAGTTCGAGCCCGTTTGTTTATTTAGTAAACAAGCTAAGCTTAAGTTTGATTTTTGAGCTCGTTTAGTCAACGAGCTAAACTTGAACACATCCTTACTTGGCTTGATAAAAGCTGGCTCGATTATTTCTATGATTAATCTACTAAAATATTTAAATAAACTTATCTTATTAAAATTTTAAATTAAGTATATTTATTATATACTAATAAAGATTAATAATGTATTATATATTTGATATAATACGAATATCCTTTATACAATTATAAAATTTTCTTAAAATTTTAAGTAACATTGTAATTTTGTTATATATACGAAAATAATTTAAAAAAAATTAAACCTAATAAATAACTATATCTAATGAATCAAGTTGTTCGTGAACGATTTGAACTCGTTTATTTAATAAACAGATCAACTCGTTCATTTACTTAATAAACGCTTGAAAGCCTTGAATATCCTCGCCTCGGCTAGATAACACCCTTATTCAGATCACAGGCCAAGACCTAGACCTGCAAATGGGTCCCACCATGCACCGTCACGTTTATGATAAATGTACATAAATGAGCGTATTTAATGGACGTAAAATACAGAGTACGTGTCCTTTTCGACGTGTCACCAATGGACACGTTATATGTCTTTGACCTGCATTCGAGTGCCATTAGCATTCATCTTGGCGATATTAATGTCACCCCCCCCCCCCCCCCCCCAATGCATTTGCCCATCCCTTAAATGGAGACTGGGAGAGAGAGAGAGAGAGAGAGAGAGAGAATATTCGCTCATTTTCATCTGCAGCGTATCACGTGCAAAGCCACCTTCATCACACAAACGTCACTTTCTCTCTCTTAAAAAAAACGAAAACAATGGAAAAAAAAAGGAACCAAATCATCTCCGCCGGTTATCACCCGTAGAGGTCACCACGTGTCTCCTTTGACACTCCTTAACCGTGGGTAAGGTTCACCCACCCATTTTTGGTTTTTTTTTTTTAATATTGATTTTTTTTTAAATTAAAAAACTGTTTTTAATATTAAAAAAACTCTGAAAACAGTTTTCTAATTTTTTTTTTTTTAAATATTTTTTAAAAAAAAACCAAAAATGGGTGGGTGAACCTTACCCACGGTTAAGGGGTGTCAAAATAGACACGTGGCGACTTCTAAGGGTGATAACCGGATTTGCCAAATCCGGTGATAACCGTAGAGGATTTGACTCCAAAAAAAAAAAAAAAGGGACAAAAGGGCAAGATTGATATTCTAATACTACAAAAAAGGAAATTTTCATGAATTTACGAAAGAAAAAAAGAGAAGACAGAGTATCTGATCTGATGAAGATGATGCGATAAGATTCTGACACGTGTTCAGAAAAAGTCAGCAGACTTTTGAGTCATGGGGGTGATGATAGAACTGGTGATGCTGCTGATCGTTGTTCTCTTCCCGGAGAATCTCTTTCTGTCGCCGGAGCTCCATCACTTTCCGGTGAGAGTTAGAGTGTTGACTCAACAAGAAAGTCGGACTCGCCGCGGGTCGATACTCCGGAACGAGCCGACCCGACTTGTATCGTACGCCACACGCGTTGCATAGCGTCTTCGGCCCCATCGGTCCCGTACGCCACTGCGGCGTTTTCTCCGATGCGCAATGCATGCATTTCCTCTCTCTTGTCGGCGACGACGACGACGAAGATTGGTCATCGGCGGTTATGGACGATGCCGGAGAACTCCCTTTCTTCTTAGTGCTGTTCTTGCTTATAGCCTTAGACTTACCGGTTTCCGGGGTGTCAGATTCCGGCAACGAAGCCCATCTGTTATGAGTCGACCCGGCTTTGGACCGCTTACTCCTCACCCGGCCGGTAACAGACGGGTCCGACCGGAAGTTCATAGTATCAACGAGTTCGTTCATCGGAAAGTCTGTAATGGAGTCGTCAACGAACTTCGAGAGCCATTCCAGCTCTGCCACATCGTCGCTCTACAAAAACCCACCAAAAAACCAAATGAAAAAAAAACAAAAAAACAAAAAAACACTATAAAAATGAGAAATAAAAACTAGGGTTTAGTTGGTGTACGTACAGGGACGCAGAGATAATCAGGGAGATTGCAGGAACGATTTGGGGTGGTGGTGTCGTGATCGCCGGAGGGAGGTGAAGGGCTATTTGTAAGAGGCTTTTCCGGCGGAGGGAGGTGGTGGGGGTAGTCGGAGTCAGTGGTGGTGGTGGAGAAGAGGTCGTCGTTGGAGAAGTCGAGGAGGTCGTCGATGCGGAAGAAATCTGGGGCAGTGTGTCCGTACATGTCTATCTCCGGCTAAATTACAGATACGTAGAGTGAGATTTTATAAAAATTACGGTATGTTTGGTTCTCTCTCAGGCTCTCTCAGTTTCAGCTGGTAGGAGAGAGAGAGAAAAAGAGAGAGAGAGAGAGAGAGAGATGGGTTTGGGAAGGGAAGAGGGAGGGGGTGTTACATTACATTGATTTCAAGGGGCGGGCTAAAGGAACGTGGAGGGAGTACCCCCATGCAGTGCAGCAGTAGCGCTCCCCCCATTAAATTTCTTTTTCATTTAGAGACATGCTAGTCTTACTCTCTAGCTATTCCCAACTATCACCCAAAGAGCAACACCTTTCATTTAGTTTAAAGGATCAGTTTCCTTTAATTGTGGTTAATACTTAATTTTAATTACCTTTTTTAAAAAAAAATCAAGGTTGAAGACAGGTTAGTTTATCACTTAATCTTAACCACAATTAAGGGGACAGAAAATAAGGAACACATGGCGAGAAAAAAGGCCCATTAAAAATGTATTTTTTTTGGATAACAGTAAGAAATGGTAAGAATAGAGGGCATGCCTCTTAAGATTAAGGGTAAATTACATGACATAAATGATTAACTATATATGTAACACTGGTATTTTTAGACCAAGGTCACGAAAGATGACTAAATAGAATGCTGTCACGAAATAAAAACGGATTAACAGTAAACACGAGCTTTGGTTGAAGAGCAAATGGGTGAAACTAAAATTATATCATGCAGCAGGGTAGTTCGAAAATTACTGGGTATTTTTATTATAACTGAGTTTTTTCCTTTAAATTGCTCCCACATTCTAATATTTATATGGGATTTCTTTTCATGCATATGTGTGGAGCTCCCGTTTTTACACTGTCAAGGACAAAATGTGTAATTATAATTACACATGATATTTAAACTCTATTTATATTTTAAAACAATAAAAAAATTATTTGACTTTTTGAAGTGTGTATATATTTATAAATTTTTACATTAACAAAAACCAGTAATATACTAATAATATACTGTTAACAAAAACCAGTAATATACTAATAATATACTGATATATCATAAAGTTGTCACTTATTAAGTTTTTAAAATAATATAAATAAATGCAATATCCTTTTAAAAAAAAAATATGTATATCTGAAACTTTTTCCTCTATATCCATCCGTAATTGGTCCTACAAAGACCATTGTTACCAATTTTACTCTTTCCTCCTCTAAAGTGTTTAGTATGGTGTCATTTTCTGTCTTAGCATGTCAACCCAATCCATCATATATTTTCACGGGTTAGTGTTGAATTTTTTACCTAGAACAGTTGAGATCGAATCGCAGCCAATGACCCCCCGAGTTCAATCGAACCTACAGGTGAACACGTGCCCCTTTTAACTCCCAATAATCATGGTTAAGATTCATTAACACTTAGGGTTCAACAATCTAACTATAGTTTTTTGCAAATTATTTAAAAAATTTAACCCTAAGGTTAAGAAATTTTAACCCTAATTTTTTTTTTTAAAAAAAAAACTAAAAACCAAGGTTAGTTTGTTGAATCCTAAGGGTTAGTAAATCTTAACTATGGTTAAAACAGTTAAAAACGACGCATGTTAACCTATGGGTGTGATTGAACTCTCTCCATGTTCAATTGCGATTGGCTATAGTTAAATCTTGGAACCGATTGGGTAGGTTTTTAGAATCAATGTAAGAATTGTTGTTGAGCTCTCTAGACCAAAGTTATAATTTTTAATATTACAAAATAGGAACATGATTCATTGTTGAGATCATAAAATATTTGAAATAAGATATTATATATATATATATATATATATATATATATAGCAATCCCGTGCGATGCACTGAAAACATAAATAAAGAGAGAGGGGGTAGGATAATTTTTTTTTTTGTGAGAGAGAAGTTCCTTTAGGTTGTGCTTGTTTACATGAAAAATGGGATGAAAATAACTTCTCTTCATTATGAGGGGAAAAGTCTTCCTTATATATGATGAAAAACATTTACTTTATGCTATGTTTGGTTGCCGAGAAAATTGGTGAAAATATGGAAAAGAAAAGAAAAGTTTGAATTTGTAATACAAATTTTGGTTAAGTATTATCTAATTTTCTTTTCTTTTCTATGTTTTCACTTATTTTCTCGACATCCAAACATAGGGTAAGGGAAAACTTCTCTAGAAAAAAATTGTTTTGTATGACCCTAAAAACAAGAAAATAAACTTTTCCTTTGAAAATCATCTCCATGGTCTTTTTCCTTGCAAACAAATAGAGCCTTGGGAAACAAATGGAGAGATAAGTGAGTATGTGACATGAGATGGGTAGAGGTGGGTGTAGTTAGAGAGAAAAAAGTAGGAAAATAGTGTGGCTCATTCAAAGTATGAGAGAGGGAGAGAGAAAAGTGAGGACTAGAAGGACAAGGAGTTGTGTGAGGGGAGAGAAGTGAAGAGGGTTGGGGGGATTAGAGAGAAAAATGGGGAGGTGAGGTGGTTAATGAGAGAAAAGTGAGGAGATGGTGGGACCTATTTGAAGAGAAGTTTGAGAAGGAAAAAAGACTCAGAATATGATAACTTTTGGAATTATTGAGATTGAAGATCGGGGAACAAAAAGGATGTTACATGACATCTTATTTCTTTATATTATATTAGTGGGCCGCACATGCAATGCACGTCAAAGAGGAAGGGATAGAGAGTAGAAATATGGACCCTAATGAGACCCACGTGATGCACATGTGTTAAATGAGAGAAATGGGAGAAACATATATAATTAATGCATACAGTGTGAGAGATCGGGAGAGAAAAAATAACAATAGATAGTTGAGAGAATCAGTCCTATCTAAGGGGATTGAAATTAATAGATTTGAAAAACCCTTAAATATTTATTCATTAAATAGTAAAAATTATAGATATATAATTAATGCATAGTAAAAAAAAAGTCAATTAATGCAATATACTACTTATTCTCTCATTATAATAGTAGAGATTGTAGACATATAATTTCATTAAATATTATTTATTTATGAGGATTGATAGCCCTTTATGTGATTGGGGTTTGTACTTCTGCTCCCCTTATGAATGGAACAAGCCGGAGTTGATGGTCTCTTTAGTAAGTGTTCAACCCAGCCTAGTTCATCGTCAACCCATAGGAAGCCATCTATTTTCACCTGATATTTTTCTACAATTAGGTGCCCCCCTATGGAAGCCATCTATTTTCCCTGATATCTTTCTACAATTAGGTGCCCCCCCTATGAGATTGGGGTTTGTTCAATCCGGAAAGTCAACTTAGTCTGTTAGTTTGAGAGTCGCCTAATACTCCTTCCCCCCCCCCCCCCAACATCATGACCTAAATATACAACCACAAATTTACTTAATTTTTAATATAATAATAAATTCACTTAATTTTTATTTAATTTGGGGGACTTGACCCCTTAAGGAGGATAAATACCACTAGAGCAATAAGGAGGTGTTTACTAAGATATTAACTTTGCCGAATTTGGTCACTTAAACTTTCGCTAACTCATGCAATATTGGGCCCATATTATTAATCTTACATGTTCAGTTTAGTTGAGGAAAGATTTATATAAAAAAAAATCCCTACCCCTCTAATATATTTAGAGGACCCTTGTTTTGTTAATTTATTTTGGAGATTCACTATGAACAAGAGCTCTAGTTGAAGCAAACTAGAGTAATAAAAAATATCTTATGACAATGATAAATTACAGTACAAACGAAATGTATTTCTATCAACTAAAATCTTTTCATATAGTTTCTATATTACTCTTGTCAAAACATATTTTTGGTTGGTCTGATTTTCTCTTCAACCAAAGTTTCATTCATAGTTCATCTATTTACTTTTTTAAACTTTATTTCTATATGTTTATTTGCTTTGAAAATGGATATGTTTATTTGCTCTAGTTGCACGAGGCATCAACCCTCGAGTGGATTCACTTTATTCTCAAAGGTAAGGGAGAGAGAGATGGGTAAAAATGATCATTCTATTCAACTGTTTTATGTAAAAAACAGAGAGGCAAAAATGACATATTGAGAGTCATTCAACAGGAATGTCGCACGCACGTCTTATTCTAGATGATTTTACAAATCACTATACTTGCTAAAAATGGCACTTTTAGGCAATTGGTAGATATCCGATTTTCTCATCACATATAGTTTATAAAAAGTTGTAATTCACTACCAAACTGACCTGCATATAAGGCAAGTTTGCTGCATTAAAATGACGACTCGAGTTTCTCGAATGTTATAACCAGTTATAAACAGAAGAGAACGCGTGTCCTTTATCCATCCATGTTATCATCAATACTAATGACACACTAACAACAATGACAAATGTTATCTGCAGAGTTATAGCCAACCTCTTTGAAACTGGAAATCGGTTATAACTTGAGAATCCCAAGTCTAAAATGATGTTAACATGTGGACCTGATTCGTTTCCACATCAGGGTGAAGTAAGTACATGTAGGGAGGAGTTTTGGTTGAGAGTAGAGAATGCCATTGAGTTTTGGTTGAGAGTAGAGAATGCCAATGAAAGAGTTCAATGACCAAGAGAATCCACCTTGCCTTTCTAACTCACCATATGTCTCTTTTAATTTTCTTGAATTGTTGTTAAAAATCATTAATCCTTAGATCAAAAAATCAAAATTTAGTTTTAAAAAAATAAAATATATATATTTTAAAATAGAAAATGGAAAATGGACCCTAGAGTCAACTTAAAAGTTGACCCCATAATCTCATTGATCCACTCCCCTTTTTACCGCCTATCAACTGTGATTAGGATTCACTCACCCTAGCGTAATCTCATTGGTCCATGCCCCTATTTATCACTCGTCAACTGTGGTTAGGATTCACTCACCTCCTAGGGTTAGGTAATCTAGTTATGATTTAAAAAAGAAAAACATAAATTTTTTTTTATTAATTTTAATTTACTTAAATTTAACATTGGTTAAAGGATTTTGTTACCCAACCACAAATCATTGAAAGACGCAACGGGTGACTGCAAATGTAAAACTCTCTCAGGTTTTTTTTTTTTTTTTGTTTTAGTGTTAAAATATGAAACATCTCCACGTGTTAGCCCCAGCCTTGCGTATCTGAAAAAATAATTGAGTAAATGCGACTGCGCTAGCAATCCTTTTTAAATCCCAAGAATTAAAACTTTTTAAACTGGCTTAGAGTATTTTTCTCTGGCACTCCTCAGTAGTCAGTCCTCTCTTCGCCTTTGATTCAGACGCAAAAGGCAATACATCAAACAACATAGATCCAGCTGTCGGCCGCTGTTGGGACGGTGATTTAACCAAGACTGCGTCAGCTCGTACAGAAGAGAGATGCGTAATGGGTACAATCCGTACGGTATGCATACGTACATTTTGAGACATCCGACGTGCACATACGACGTTAGCCCACCGAGATCAAATCACACTCAATCGCGATTGAAATCAGGAAAAGTTGAATCGCACCCACAAGTCAACACGTGCCCTTATTAATCCTATTAATCATGGTTAACATTCATTAATTCTTAGAGTTTAATACTGTAACCTTGGTTTTTAGAAATTCCTTTTTTTAAAAAAAAAAAATCAATCATATTATTAAAATTTGTTAAGCCTAAGGTTTACAAATTCTTAACCACGATTAATAAGGTTTAATGGGATGTGGACAATCGTGATTGGTTGTGATTCGAATTCTAGCCCACCACGCATTTGACCATGGAGATCGAATCACAACCAATTGCGATTGAACTGAGGGAGAGTTCAATTACACCCACAAGTCGACAAAATAACTTTAATTTACCAATTCTTGAAGTTCAACAAAATAACTTTAATTTTTTAAAATATTAACTTTAAGGGTTAAAAAAATCATTAACTAGAGTTTTAAGAATTTTTTTTCCTGTCCTTATAAAAATCAATATTATATTATTAAACTCCAAGAATTAGTAAATCTTAACCAATTGCGATTGAACTTTTGTTGAACCTCAAGGATTGGTAAATCTTTACCACAGTTAATAGGGGTTAAAAGAGACACCTGTTGGCTTGTCATTGCGATTGAAATCTCCCCAAGTTCAATCACAATTGGTTGTGATTCGATCTCTTGACTGTGTAATCAAATGTCGTGTCCTTTAACTATGGTTAAACTTAAGAAAATTTAGTTCAATATTTTTGTTTTTCTTTTATTTTTAAAAACTAATGTTAAATTACTTAACCTTAGGAGTGAATAAATTTTAACTATAATTAATCAATAACTGTTAAAAAAGGAGAGCATGTACCAACAAAGTCTGAAATTTCGGAAATCTCGACAATTTTGGTTCTCTAACCCGAATTGAAATTTTGGACATCCCATTTTTAATGATATTTTATTAAATTAAATATATTCTTAATATTTCATTTAATTTTCCCAAAAGTTTGGAATATTTTGGATAAATTAATATTTTATTAAAATATAATATATTTATAAAATATTCTTATTTTATTTTTAAAAATAAATATGATTTTTTCCCCGAAATTTTGATGAAAAATTCAAAATATTTTGAAATATAATAATAATAATAATAATAAAAGTGTTTCAAGATAATTTTTCGAGGCCGAAATTTCGAACTTTCAAAATTCCAAAATTTCATCCGAAACTTTTGATATCTCAGTTGAAATCTACCTTTTTGAAATAACAAGCATATCAATGTTGGAGGGTGAGAACGAACTTGGGATTTCTTAAAATCTCAATAGGTTTTCAAATCTTGTGGACTAACGAGGACTGCAAATTTGACTTCAAAGCAAATGTGATCGTAAGTTAAACATTTCCCAAACTAAATACTTCAAGCAAGATTTATTCCACGTCAGTGTAAGTCCGATACCCTGGTAGGTCTTTCTTGGTATAAAAAAAATCTATTTACTATATGTAAGATTATATTTATATTGTGCATAAATATGACGTGAGGCTCCGGATGGAAAAGACATCCGGAGCCACCATTTTAAGGTAAAAATGGTGGCCCTTCTCTCTGGATTTTTTATTCGGAGCTATCATATTATACTTATCTATATTTTAATTCTTACACCCTGAAATCTATGACAATTACATAAGGTAATGTTCCTTGATTCACGTGACGTGTCAGGCGGGCTGTGATCCCGAAGCAAAAAGTGCGGCACGTGCTTGGTCATGTGCTTATTAAACAAGGTTGATTAAAAAAGTATAATAAAGTCAAGCAAATTGTATTTTCCAACAGGTGAGAAATGGGCCGGATAAAAACTCAAAACCCGAACCCAAATATAAATTAGTCATGAAAGGTAAACCCATATTCCAACCAACATGGGATCCGTCAACCCAAATGAGCTATTTCAATTTCACCCAAAACTCCAACCAAGCATAGGATACATTTTTCATGTACTAGCTAAAGCCACTATCACTGTCACGCTAAGGGTGCTTTTGGTATTGATTATTTTAGTCATAATTTGTAATATAATTATTAGATATACAACCATTGGAAAATAATTAATTAAATTATAAACGTATTTAAACTATTTAAAATAGTACTTATTAAAATGATAGTAATTTTATAAAATTAATTAAATCACTTGTTATCTAATTTCAACTATTAAATTAGGAAAAATTCAAACCCGACCACACCATAAATGTTCAAAGGATACAAGTTAGCCGGTGCTCGAAACTCATTTTTTTAAAATGTGTACCATAAGAGCAATTTGTTTCGATCTCTATCATTTTTCATAATAAAAAGGTGCACTGCTATATGTAGTTACATGTACAATCTATTTAAATCATTAAATAAATCTATTATAGTAAAAAGTTGAGAAATCGATGTCCAAACCATTTCAAAACCTCAACCTTGACTTGTGTAAAATATAATCATAGAAAATCTAGAGTAAGATCATAATATATAATTATTATTATTTTAATAAATATATATTAGAAATTTAATCTATAAATGAGGATGGGCATAAAACCTATTTTTTTATTTTAAAATTATCTATTTTTTAATACTATTGTTTTTAAAAAAAATTAATATTTATAATATATTTATTTATACGATTTATATAATATATTAATATTATATAAACGAACCAAACTAAAGAACTAAGCAAACCTAGAAACAAACTATCTCATCTTATCCTTAATAAATCGGGTTCATTCTAGAATGACGAATTGCGAACCGACGAACCAAGTAACATTGGGTGTAACTCATGGTGTAGTCTGGAGTGGCCGTTGAGCGCCCACCTTGAGTTTCTAACCTAAACATAGATAGATAAATGATGTAGCTGCTTACTCAATTAAAAAAAAAAATGTATTGAGCCGCACAACCCGACCCATTGAGGATTACACGGCCTTGACTAGCAGACCCGAACCGATCCGGCAGGGTGGAAGGTGAATAGTAAGTAAGTACTTTCCTGTCGGTCGACAATTCCCGCAAATTTCTGTATTATATTCTGTGGAAAGACGCAGAACACGTGAGTGAACCTTTGTTATCTCCTGCAGATTTAGTAGATGATTGACACGTAGCACTTACTTAATTGCCTTTGCCGGTGGGCTTGGGTCCCACCTTCGAACCTCTCGGGCAAAAGGCACATGGATTGCGTCAGAGTGCAGCATGGGAGCAGGAGATAACGACGCTCGTGTGTCCACTGGCATTTTCCCACCTGTCAGCCTTGGTCTAGACTTGGATAGAGAGAGCTATGAAAGAGACTTTCTCAAAGTTGGTTGGATGGTAAAAAGCTTAAGTTGAGATTGAGGTTGTTGTAATGTCATTAATATTTTTTATTTAAATCTAAGAGAAGGGGCCAAACCAAGGAGGGCTTGGGCTACTGGTCAAGACCATGCTTCGGGAGGAAGTCGGAGGTCATGAGTTCGAATCCCTTATCCTTATTGGTCACCCATTGCAATTTATTCCAACCTTCTTGATTGTGTAATATGAGGGGATTTGCACGGTGAGAAGAGTCTAGTCGGGTGCTCTAAGAGACCCGAATATCATTATTCACACACACCAAAAAGCTAAGAGAAGTTTTTTTTAAAATTATAACTCGGTGTTTGATTGAGTCTCAACTGTCAAATAGAGGAGTTGTGTGGGACACTCCACCTAAGGACATTGATATTTACAAATAGAGGATTGTGTGTGAGTCTGGGACCCTTGTCTTCTTTAATTAGACACTAATGCAACTTTGCAAGGGGTTCCAATTGCCTCCAGAAAAGTCTTAATCTCTCTCAACTAACACTAAGGCACCACACTAACATTTTAAAGAAGAGATTTTTTTAGTTCTAAAAAAAAGAAAATAAAAATATGAGTTTAAGTACTTGCATGATATGGGAGAAACTTCTCACTCATTTTCTTTTGTTGTGAAAATATATTTTTTATTGATCATGATTTAAATTACCCTAACTTAAAAAATATATGTTGGTTTGATTTTTCTTTACCTTCATTATTCTTATACAGTTTTATAATACAAACCAATGGTTATTAGGTGTTTTTGGACAAATTTTAGGGGTGTTCTTGAAAAAATATAATTTTTTTTACAAAATTCTGAATTTTAATGGAGAGATAGGTCAATACAGCATGTCGATATCAGTAGATATACCATGTCGATACATGTTAATACAGGTTGATATTATCCTCCATATATGTATTGACATATACAACCTTGAAACACAATCAATATCGACATGAAGTATTGACCTATACCAATCCAATTTTTTGAGTATCAATCGTAAACTATAAATCATAAAATGAAAAAGATAACACATGTAAAACATATAACATAACATGAAAGATAAGGTTTAAAATCATAAATGTAATAATTATAAATTTTTTTCTTTGGATTAATTATACAACTAAGTGTTTTTTTTATAAAAAAAAAAGCAAGAAACCCGAGAATGAGAATTTTTTTTTGGTTAATGACATTGCGATCAGGATTGCTAGTTGATGTGGTGTTTGATATTATCGGAGCGAAGCTCTCTTGTTGAAAATCTCAATCAAAAAAGTAGGTAATAAAACATTGGGTGTACTCTTCTTGATGAACGAAGGAGGCCCCATTATTGATTAGGAATGATGAGAACACAAATGTCTTTCCATCAAATAATTTAAGATAAAATGGTCCACAAAGAAAAAAAATCATATTTGTGAACACCTTTCATGTGTGCAGGCCCTTAAGAGAAATGTTTTTAAAACTTACGTATTTAGGGAACAACCCAAAACTTAAGGGATAATCAAGGAAAACCCTACTTCTTAATCAAATATTGGGCAATGTTTTTAACATTGAACAATGAACAGTAAAAGGGATCGGCTCACGGTCTGATAGTTCTACCGGATGGGTCGTTCAACTGTGACCTTAGCAGCCTAGCATCATAAGTAATAATAATATAGTATAATTAATAACATAAATGATGTTCAACTCTATAATAAGTCAAATGAGTTAATGAACTCTTTAATTCAAGGTTTCTTTTTTTTTTCGGTTAAAGAGGTAATCTAAACACACACCATCATCTGACCTAAGGTAACCGTTAGGATCCCATAAGAGTAAACCCACATAACCACTCCAAAAGAGCCTGGTTTAGTTCATGCATATATTCCTCACCCTATATTTGTAGATTACAAATAGTTCCTTAAGATCTTCTATTTTAATATTAGAGTTCTGATTAGACGACCGCAACGTCATCTTCCTCTTCCAAGCTGATCACACCAATTCAATTTCAACACATTGGGAAAGAAAAATAAAGTTAAAAATAAAATAACAATTTCATTGCCACATGTCAATTTGCAATTGGGTGATCATTTTAGAAGAGGACCTTGTGGTCCGTTTCCCATTTTCCTTGATATTAATAGTCACATATGAATAAACCTTACATAATGGAAACCACATGTATATTAAGCATTTTCCAAACCAGCCGTGATTAGTGGACCCCATGATTTGCTACTTAACTTACTGCCGTGTCAGCGAATCCCTTTTAACACTCATTTAACCCTAATTAAATAAATTAAAGTTAAGATTTTTATTTATTTTTCTTTCTAAAAAACTAAGGCTGAATTGCTTAACCTTAGGGGTGAATATGAATCTTAACAATAGTTAGTGAGTATTAAAAATGGGGCGTGGATCAATTAGGACCGGCATTTCATTACATAATGGAAACCGTGGGTATATTAAGCATTTTCCAACCCTAATTTTTCACCTTCAAAGCTCAAAATCACACTTCATTTACTTTACCCCTTTTTCCGAAACCCTAATCATTTTATTTTATTTTTACTCTTTTCGCATTTTTAATTGTACACAATTCTTTTGCCTTTTATCCCTTAAAACTTTACTTATTTTTTTTTATTTTTTTTTGTAAAATAAAGTTTGGACCATGCATTTCTTTAAATCTTTTAAATAATGAAAGGGTTCAATCACATGGTTCGTCCGATTGAAAGGATCTATAGCGCTTTTTTAGCTTATCCAATTATTGGGAGTCTAGTAATGTGAGGAATAGAGAGTAATGTGATTATGCAATTTGATACTTTAAAAAGGAGTAGTAAGTAATGTGAATAAAGACGGCAGAGCCAGGAGAGTCCATGGATGAATAGCAAATTACGTCAGGGAAATTTCTCGTTCTCAAATTAGTGGCAGTGTGTATATCTATTATAAGGATAAGGAGGTGTTTATACGGTCCAATTCTCTTGAGTGACAATGTGGAGGTTGATGAACCCACCATATTTAGCCCGAATTAATTTAGGAATACTCCCAAGGTGTACTCCCAAATATACTCTCAAATCTTAACCGTTTATCTCAATTGTTAAACGGTTAAGATTAGAGCTGATATGACATTAGAAAAGACAAAATAAGCCAACTTAAATCCTAGCCTTATGGTTGGTTATAAACTGTTAACATTTGGGAGTAGATTTGGGAGTACCCATAGACTGACTAGCCCACTTCTAAGTCGAGAGTTCAACTCTCTAACCTATTAACTATTACTAATTAATGTTAACTAGGGTTGAGGCCTAACCTTCCTGGCCAAACAAAAACAACTTTTCAAAATGAGGTGGATGGTACGGTTTCTCCTAGTCTAGGGGGTGATTCTGGGAGAAAGTCTTTTCAAATGAATTTAGTTGGAATTTTTTGAGTGAAGTGGCAATAATACCTTAACAGCTTTCATGGACTCATATTCCATTTTTTTCCACTATCAGAACACCTGCTTTCATCAATGAGTAACCCTCTTACCAATCGAAGTTTTAAAAAAAAGGCCTCGGGTTGTCTCTGGTGAAGCCAGAACTGGTCTCGGGGTTCCATACACTGTGCGACAATTGGCATTAAAATGAGAAGTCATTTGATTTTCTCCCCATGATTTCTTCAATTGATATCTCTCCCCCTTATTCTCACATACTTATCGCCACATGTCTTATTATGTGTGGAGAAATCAAAATCACGAGGAGAGTCAAAATCATGGGCCTCATGATTTTGACTTCTCCACCACTTGTCCCCTAGTCTATGGAACCCCAAGATAATGAGCCCTTTCAGGCTTCGCCAGACAATCCGAGGCCAAAAAAAAGGAAAACCCTCCATTGAACGATTCTTCCATAAAGCAATACGCAAATTGGTTTTTTTTTTTTTTTAATGTGTACATGCACCATTTATCTAGGGTTTGTAGGTTAGTAATTCGGTGGGATATCAACATGGGAATACCAACCGCCACGAGAGTTCGGATCACAATCCGTCGTGATTGAACTCTCTCCAAGTTAATCCACCCAGATGTTAACACATCATTTTTAACCCCTATTAAGATTCACTAACCTTAGGTTCAAAAATCTAATTTTCATTTTTTAAAATATTAATCCAGGTTAAAAATTCTTAACTAGAGTTAAAAGGGAGAATGAGATAGATCAAACAGTGATAGTTATGGCAGATCAAATAGTGATGGTTAAAAGGTTTTTTTTTTTTAATCGATAAAAAAAAGGACTTTGCTACTAGGACCCCTTTAGGGCCGAGACCGTGCTCTACGAGCACGAGATTCAGATAGGGCCCATTTCAAATGATAGGCCCCACCTGAAATCTCGTGTTCTCGGTGGTCTTAGCTCTAAGGGGGTCTCAGAAGCTTTATCCCGAAAAAAAAAGTCAATTTCGAAACTCGACAGGTTTTCAAGTCGAGCTGCCTCCAAGTTTAGTTTAGTGTTAAGAAATGAACGCTTGAGTTGGGCTTGAAAATTGAGTTAGGCACCTAGGGTTGAAAGTAAGGTTGAGTTGGACTGAAACAGGCTACAGTTGGCCCTCTAACAAGTTGTAGCCCTAGCTGGCACACCGACTACTAAGGCTGTCAAAAAAGCCCATATAGAAGGGTACCCGGCCCGGCCCTCCGAAGCCCTCCAAAGCCCGGCCCTACCCCAGCCCTTGGGCCGGGCAGGGCCAAAAAATTGGAAGCCCTTGTTCTCTAGGGCCGGGCTAGGGTTCCCCCTTCCCGGCCCGGCCCGGCCCTACTTTATCTTAAGATAAATATTTTTTAATAATTTTACTAATATGCTCCCTTTAACCTTTCATTAACGTTATGAAAGTAGGGCTATGTTTGTAATTGCGCCAACTAAAGACCTTATAAAAACCAACCTAACACAGACCAAACCCTAACTTGTATTCACATTCTAAGACTTTGCCTCTTCATTCTTCAACTTCAATCGCACAGGCCACATACCACTTCGGCTCTTCATCGATCATCTCTCTCTCTCTCATATCTTACTCTCTACTTTCAGTTTTATATTTAAACATATTTTCAATTTTATTCTATATAGTTTTATTATTCTACTTGTTTACCTATACTATGTTTTGGTTTATTATGCATGACTGTCACTGATAAAGAAATTTTTTTTTTAACTCTGTCATTGCTCTTTTTGTTGCAATGTTGATCCCAAACCCGAATAAAAGAGGAGGGTATCCATTTCCATGTAAGGTTGACAGTCGGTGTAGTAAAAAATAATTTATTATCTTAGATGAAAAAAAATAAATTCCGCTCTTTCTTCCGGCCCTTTGGCCGGCCCGGCTTGGCCCCGGCCCTTGAGGGGCCGGGCTAAGGCCCAATCAACCCCGGCCCTTGAAGGGCTAGGGCTCCACTCTTATAAGGAAGGGTAGGGCTAGGGTTGACCCCGGCCCTACCCCAACCCGGCCCTTTGACACCCCTACTGACTACAACCTCAAGCATCCAAAGTAGCATTTCTGCTAAGTAAATAAAGTGGTCAAACCAAAATACTCAATTCAATAGTTTTTGTAACGAGGAACCCCAAGCCCAACTTCGTGGTAGACTAGGTAAACCCGGGGTGCATGCAAGACCCCACAACCCACATGAACCAGTAAGCCCAAGGCCTATGACAACGATGGAACCTTGTGCGGGTGGCCCCTAGGGGATGGCAAGAATCAAACTCAGGACTTCCGCTTCATTCACAAATTTAGTAGACAATTTTGCAGATTCTACCTAAAAAGGGGGGAAAACAATGATTGAATAATCATTCCGATAATTCAATACGTGATAGAATGGTTCACAAATTCATATAATACCATACCAGATAAACAGAACACTGCTCCAAGTTCCCAAACTATCCCAAAAATAACAGCACTTCTAGGTGCCAAAAATCAGTGTGTTTCTACTGGAAATTTGAGAGAGCTGAAATAGAGATTAAAAAAAAAACTACAATAAAATTTGGGGAACACTGCTCTAAGTTCCCAAACAACTAATATCATTTGACAGCAGTCGCAGAACACACACACACAAAATCACAGTAAAAGCCCCCCTTCAACACAGGAATACTCGTATCACAAAATCTTACCAAAATTTTAACCTGGAATCATGTATGGAGTTTAAGACCTAGTCCTGTTCGTTCTGACTTTCATCTTTGACGAGTTTGATCATGTCGTCAATCCGGAGAATAGTTATAGCTGCCTCGGTTGCAAACTGGAATTCAGAAAGTTTGTAAAACAATTTAGTTAGGCTGTAAAAAGCCGACTTCCCCAAAACTGATTAGTGCACTTTATGGTCTTCTCTACCTGTATTATCTTCACTTTGCTCATCGCAGGCTCAATGACTCCAGCTTCTAAGTTGTTGCGGATGGTTCCCTTTGAAAGGTCTAGTCCCATGCTACAATATTTAATTTTAAAAAAAAGCTATACAATGAGTGGCCTTTTTAAATGGAAAGAGGAACACAATGTGTGGCATTTTTAAATGGAAAGAGGAACCAAACCAAATAGATATATCAAAGGAAGATGCTAGGAGTGCAATAGTCTTTTCATGCGTGGGAAGGAATTAAAGAGGAATGATGATGCAGTGTTTCAATAGATATAAAACTCTTTTGTTACCAAAAATAAAATAAAAATGGATAATTGGATACAAATCAGGTTTACATGACTTCGAAGGCAAAAAAGGTATTCATGTTTTCAATCTTTTCCACTGTACAGTGTCTACTAACAAAGCTTGGGGAAAATGTAAACTCAAATCTCACGCAGCTTTTGTGGAATAAAAAAGATGAGGAACTAAATCTCATTTTTCAAAATTAGAACGGGGAAATACAGATGCATAATTGGGTAGCATCTCATGATGGATGGCCGGGGCCCAGGTCTGAATGCATCAATACGTGCATGAGCTCAACCATCCAGGTTATCATAAAGCATATCTATGGGGTATAGCCCCAAAATAGCACCGTTATGATGATCATTACCATTTTTTTTAATCCTTTACTCATGAGATGTGATTTGGGTGGAAAGTTGGAGATACTTTGTTGTCCAAAAAATAAAGGGGATGAGAGCACTGCTAGGAATAGGATTGTCTGATTGGTCCAAAACCTAACATGTGGCTCATCCAAGAGTGCTCTACAGATGGAACAAATAGGACAAGTAGACAGGAGATATATACAGCAGCAACACAGAAACATAAACTGTGGCTCATCCATAAGGTCCTCCACAAATGGAACACATAGGACAATTAGACAGGAGATATATAAAGCAGCAGCACTGAATTACCTCGATAGATGCTGCTTATCTGCCTTGGTTTGTGCAGTGTGGTGGTAAGCCCGAAGTTTTGCAACCAAATCAGTCACATCCTTTGCAGCATTGACAGCAAGCACCTAGATACATGCATCACTCATTTCAGCATTAGAAATCCCAAGCAGAGAAGAAACTATTTTATGTATTCATAGTCCAAACAAGACCTTTGGTATAATTAATAGTGATTCAGCAAATTCTGCAATCGCCAACTGCTCTCGGGATCCCAAAGTCGTTGCCAGATATTCCAAGTAGACGGATAAAGCAGACTCAACTGCACCACCACCAGCAACCACCTGTATTGCCACAACTCACACTGATGAGGACTACTAGATAATTAAAAGCATGAATGTGACTATGATTTACCAAACATTCTCCTTAATTGTTTCCCAATTTCTTCTTTTGCGCTGTCAAAAAGTATGCAAGTTATGAATATGGCAGTTACAATTTTTCACCTAGTAAATCTCCCATGTGAGACCCATCAGATGCTGGGCTCCAAGCCCCTGGCATGCATGATGTGTTTCAAACTCCCAATATCTTGTCAATAGATGGTATTAAATACCAGAATATTCAGACTACATATTAAGACATTGTGAGAATGATGCCAACCTTTTGGATGAATAAATAATTTCAAAACCAAAGCCCATTAAACATATTGAATTTAATAGATAAACCAATAATATGATGAGCAAACTGGAAAAGTAGTGAGAACCAAACTATTAATCCATTCCAGGCTTCTCCACATCGTATTCAAGGTTCTCTAGAAAATATACCACCATTTTTCTAATAAAAAAATAGGGATTCTGAACAGCAGCTAACAAAATGGAATAATAAGTACAATTTTGTCTAAAAGTTGCAATTCAAAACTGATAATCAGTTGAAACTAACTAAGCAGTTAACAAGTGGGGAGAACTCAAGGATGGTTATCTGGTATGTGCTCCTGGGTGCTATAGCATCGTCCATTATGTTAGCATGATGGTCTCCCATTTTGTATTTTTATTTGTTTTTCATTGGTTAGGGTTAACGAGCTCGTGAACCCTATTCCTCTCTTTGCTCTTGTATTGCTTATGCTCTTCTTTTAATATATTTCCTGGATTATCGACTTAAAAAAAAAACGAAGTAGTTATCAAGTGTCGGGGTTTTTACCGCATTGGATTCAAGGGTCCTCTTGACAATGCACAGAGCATCATGCAAAGATCTCTCCATCTCATCAAGCATATAGTCATTTGCACCTCTGAGGATTAAGGAGACCTGAATAAAGATATGCCAAGAAGATTCACACCATACCAAAATGTCAGTATGTTTAGTAAAAACCACATTAAACAGCTATATTACCAAGCACGGCTACTACTGTCGTGTATGGGTATGGGCATAGAATCCTGTCAGACTTTCTTGATCCACAAATCATACAAGGTCCCGAGGTATAATCAATATGTAATTCTTTATATTATAGTACATTTATTGAACATTTTATACTTCTTAAAATATTATGGGAGTATAAATAGGGTATTGCTAAGCCATATCACACAGGAATCCTGCTCTTATACGGTTATACCCGTGTCAGATATGGGTATCCCAGAAGAATTTGAAGGATCCAGGCTCCATAGTTGAGCAAGGCTAAAATGAAACCATGGTAACTAAAATAAATTGCGTACCGCACTTGAAGTTTTAGTCCCTTTAATCAGAATCACATCGTCATCAGAAATGCGCTCCTCCACGACTTCATCTGCATATCCAAGAAACGACGAATCAAATGTTTCCTCTCCTTCCATATCAGCAAATGTTGAAACCTGCAGACGAACATTGCATAAGCAATTAAGCACAAGATAAAAAGGGGAGCCCATTAAAAAATGTGAAAGTTATTAGAGATAAGCATCAGATAAGAAAATAGGTAAAATATTACTACGGAGTTACTTGGCCAAAAGGATTAAACAAATAAATAGTAGCATAAGATGATCAATGAGATAGTTTTTAGAGGCCCCCTTAAATCAATATGAAAGGTCCTAATTTCAGAATCTTTAAATGACAGTTCTAAGAAGTAACAAGTATTCCAGTAGTTGAAGGGGAGAAATGGGAGTATGGGACACCTAGAATACTTTAGTTTAAACTATGCCCGGGCTAGCAAAGCAAGACAGTTCGCCAGATTTGAAAATAAGACTGGAGATATAGAAGTTAATGGCAATTATGGCTACCATGATTTTGGTAATATCACAGCACGGATTTCAAGATGATACAGCAATTAGCCACAACACCCAGAGGTTGTCCTCATAACAGAATGTCCGGATGAGGCCGGATTGAAGTAACGTGGGAGCTATATAGGTCCATATGCCTTTTTTAAGCCAAATGAATTCATCCCAAGATAATTGTATGCAACTGTATCTGCTCTTTTGTGTCAGTGGTCATGACACCCATATCTTCATATTGTCATTGTTTTCCAACTTTAGAAATTTGAAAGAATGAGAGTAGTTTGTTCAAAAAGTTCGAGCAATGAGGAAGACAATTAGAATGAATACAAACGTGAGATTTAGAATGAATGCTTGGACTGAATTTTTAAGTTTTGTTCTCCAATTAGATACCAGGCACTTGCAAAAATTTTATATAGTGGAGACAAAGTATCTGTTTAGAGGCACTAGATGAGAATAAGTCTAGGAGTGGAAGAAAAGCAGCTCAGATTCATCAGATGGGCACATTAATGCAAAAGATAAAGCCCCAGATGTTCTTATGAAGACCTAACAGTCTATCAGATGCCAAGATCTGATGTGACTCAAACTGAAACTAAGAAGCCTCACTTGCAACTTATAAGATCTGATATAAATAAGGACTTAAATCAAAATTTGCAAGTTCTTGACTATTAGAGAACAAATATGCGTAGACACTGCAACTTGTTGGTCCATTGCCAGAGAATCATGATTGAGAAACAATCAAAAATTGAATATACTCAACAAAGCTTCATTTATACTGCAGAATGCACTATCCCCAATTAGTCCCACGTGCAAGCCATCAAGGATCATTACAAGTGCTTGACAACCAAATTAGGACAGTTTTAACAGGAAGAAACATTTCATGAGAAGAGTCGAGATAGAAATATACCGCAGTCGCACCAGTCGCCTTGGCAACATGGCGCAAATCCTCTTTCCGCACACGCCTTACAGCAATGGCTCCAGCCTCCACAAAGTACTGAAATAACAATTTAGAAAAGATTCATTAATAACATTATGGAATCATGTCTACATGTACAAGTGCCACTAGACTAATTAGCGGAGTAGCCCACTGACAAGTACACTGTGCAGCAACCCTATCCCAACATATGTCCATGCTACACTCACTATATGGCACAAAACACACAGCACTAGAGCATCTTTCAGCATTATCGTGGTTACCATGTTGGATATCGGTAGTTATTCGGCCAAGGTGAAAATCAAAAAAATATTGGCAAAAATACGGAAAATATCAAGCAAGATATGAAAAAAAAAACGTAAGATTACTAATTGTGAAAATTATAGACAAATATGTCATATTGATTACTTATTTGAGACTTTAAAAAAATCATATTTTTTTTTATTTAAAAAATTTCGCGAATCCTTTATGAATTAATTGTTCGACAAAAAATTCGACTTTTAGAAAAAATAGCAGAACATAGTTACTATGAGCATAACCATGTCCAGCATTCCCCAACAGGCATTGATATACAGCAAAGAAATGCACATCTTGGACATGGTAAGGCAGTATTCTTGCGGCATCGCACAAGGCCGCCAAATTTTATAAAAAGCCAATGCATCCGTTCACACACATGAAAGGGTTCGGCAAAGCACGTCTTACAGTAAATAACTAACAAAGAAGCTTGCCTTGAGTGCCATATCGTCAATCCCTTTTGTTGTTAGGACAACATTGGCTCCTGCTTTCAGAAGCTTTTCAATACGCTCTTTCGTCATGTCCGCTTCTCTGCAAAGAGAGTACAATTAGTGCTGCATTGCACCAATCTAGCAAAATATTTATGAACTTTAAATACATGATTGTTTTCTTGGAGAGAGATCATGAAACGGTAGTTGAATTTTTTTTATAACAAGCAGTGGCATCCATAAAAATGAAAGAAATTGCCATTTGTCCATAGCTTTAACATGTGCAAGAGGTCAATAGAACATGAATGGCTTCAGAAAACCTGTAACCCCAAATTGTTACATAAAAGATGTGGATCTATATTGAGGTTCAAGCGGTGCCCAATTACTTATGAACCCGAATATTCTGGTTCAGATCTGAGTTTCAGATCCTGTTGAAATTTGGGTTCAGATAAGGAGCCCAGTTAGAGGCCTGGTTTTGACCAGACTACGGTATAAGACCTGATCCAGGTACGTGTTTGGTACTGGGGTAAGATAATTATATAAGGAGAGAAAAAGTGTCAATTTGATACCATAGGGCTCTCTTTAGTCACTCACCTTCAAATCAAGAGGTCCTAGCCGAGGAATAATTTTTCTCTCTATTTCACATCCATTAAGTGTTCTAATTCTTTTGTTGTTTATTTTGGTACTAAAAGTTCAAGTTCTTAAAATGTTCTAAATCAATATCTGACTGTTTAAAGATAAATATCCTTCTGATTTTTTTTTTAATCTTTCTGCTTTTTATTAGAACTTATTTGTCGTATATATAAATCTATTATTAAAACTAAGTTAGACGGATTATCTCGAAAGAATGGAAAGGCCATTGATTGATCACCTTTGACGAATTCTTTCAAGCTCCCTAGGATCACTGACCAAGACTTGGACACCCATTTGCATTTTAGTTTTCTGAAGATTAAAATCAAGGCAGGCAATCCTTGCAGGAGCAACTCTGGTGGGCATTCCTTGGGCAGCACGGCCTGTATTCAGAGCATAGCCATTCAGCAAGTAGCTCTCTCTTGCACTTTTGCCATGGGCTTTCAGAATATTTATGCCCTGGAAATGAAGGATAAAAACTAGAGCATAAGAACTTACGCATCTGAAAAATGAAATTTTCAGTCAAAACACATGAAAAAACAAAACTGAATGAATGAATATGGTAGGCATTGTAAAGAGGTGTTGATCAAGCTCCAACGATTTCTTAACATACAATTATAACTTGGAAAATGAAGCCTGAGATATTCTCAGATCAGATATACCATCGTTCTCTGAAAATATACTTGCAAAATATGGGGATACAGCAGTACCATTCTTAAACAAGAGATTGAGCACTACAACTAACCTTGATTGGGTACTTAATCTCCCCCCGTGCATTGGTTGTCTTTACTGCTTGAACTGCATCTACAACCTAGAAAGTCAAGTTAAATGGGGTTGATACATTCTCCACATAAAGGAAAACAACAGCATTTTAATCAAGAGAAGGCCTTGACTCATGCAACATGAGACCCAATAGAATGGCTTATAAAAATAGTCAGGTTGTACTCTATAGAAGAGATTATAGATACGAGGGTGAAAAAGAGGAAGCATAAAATACAACATTCTAATTAAGCACTTAAATGCAGACTAGCAAGTCTTCGAAGCCCAAGGAAGTGCTTAATGAAAATGCAAAGTAAAAATTTTCAAAGCTTCCAAATTGATTGAATAAACTCCAATAGATACCATAATTTTGTCGAGAGTAACAATACCAACACATAAAAGTTATTTAAGAGGAAGCATATTTAATTGTTGTTCACAAACACATATCGGAACTCATCTAACCTCAAATGCTATCTCAACACATTTTTTGTCAATATATATAAACAGATGTATTATTACATAAATATTGTAAAAGCACAAAATAAAGCTGAAACACACCAAAAAAAGAATAATTCAAGGTTTGATATAGGTGTTACTTTATGAAGTAATAGAACTTTCATAATTCTTTACTGTTTTTATTCTTATATTTTTAATAGATCCCAATATGATAGTATAAATGGGAAGGTATACTTAGTATTTTAAAAAGCGTGTGAGGCTTATGCCCGAGGCTTGCCTTGGGGCGAAGCTTAAGGAAAATGCCTTGAGGCTTAAACCCCATGACGCACACGCCTCATGCCTTGAAGCTTGTTTTATATTATGGTGTACATCTCATACATTAACTAAAATTAGGTTTTTGGTCACAACAGAGACTTAAATGTAGTTTTTTTCAATTCATTATTTGTTTAAACTAATTTATATAATATTTCCTATGTGTATGCGTCTGCCCACATGAACACACACAATGTAGATGAATACAAATGTATACATATATATATATACACAATAATTCGTCATTAACTTCTTGAATCCTTTTGCAATTTGTCTTATATTTTATTTTTTTGTTAAAATGAGAGAGCATGAAGCTTTCTAGTGAGGCTTACGCTTCACGCCTCAAGGCTTACCCCTCACGCATCTTGAGGTCATAACGCCTCGCCTCACGCCTTTAAGTTTTAGAGTAAAGGAGGGGAGGGACACCCCACTTAACAAGCTCATCAGCTGAGTCCATAGATCTAAGAATGCAAGAAAATGAGATATTTCCTAGTGCTAAAAGCTAATGAACTTCTCTAATTATGTGGATTATCACGACGACACGACCTCAATACCTACTCACCTAATGGCCACCCTAATCGCAAACAAGCGAAAATAACCCAAAAGCAAAGCCATTAATCAGGGCCAAGAGCTCTACATGATTCGAGGAAGTCAAGCCTATCGGCCCAAAAAATGTCTAATCTCCATAGTAGACTTGCAACCCCTGGTAATCCCCCTAAAATCCACCCTGCTCGGGTTACCCAAGGAGCTGCCATCGAAGTTCAGCTTTTAAACTCCCCTCAAGGGAGGTTTCCAACTGGGACGGAGGGGCTCATGTTACAGATCATATATTGTGAAATTAACCTAATCCCTAACAATCTCTTTGTTGCTTATACCACTTAAATAAGGATGAAGTGGAAACCCTGAATGACACGGGATTGGATCCTATCAATCAAGCATGAATTGCCAACTGACCTACTATGAAATATTCAATTGTTTCGCTCATCCCACAAGGTCCAAGCCACTGAGTGTAAAATACATCTCCACGTCATTCTACCTCTGGAAGCTAATGGGACCTGGTACCACTACCATGGTAAATCGATGATGGAACATATACACCCAATCCAGATCAGCCAAAGCCACTAGGTAGTACCAGATGAAACACAAAACTTTGCAATGAATGAACAGATGATTAGTAGTCTCTAAATTCTGAACGCACAAAACACAGAGATATGCAAGAAAAGTGACCAATTCTTTCTACCTCCTTTCAACCTTGTTACACAATGATCTTGCTATGGGCCAAAGTCCAAACCAAGGTTCAAAATATCGTCGAAATTTCGCAAATTTCGACAATGTATATCAACTTCGCAGGGTGCTGAGACATCTAGACCAGAAATTTAGGTTTTTACAACATTTCGTAAATCTCAACCGATATTCGTAAATATAGTGCGATGTCGTATTTAAAAAAAAAAAACAGAACAGTGAACTCGTGAGTTTTTACAATTTTTCGACAATCTCAACCGATATTTCGTAAATATCATGTGATATCGTATTAAAAAAAAAACCAGAACAGTGAATCACGAGTTCACTGTTCTTCATACTCTTGCAAACCTATCAGAGATTCAGAATAGAGAATACCCGTGAATGAACTCCTTACTTAAACCATAGTTAAACCTCAATTCAAGAATTCATGAGAAATAATTAATGTTTCTCCTTGATTATAATTATTCTTTTTTGTCAAAAAATTCAACAAAACAAATCAAAAATTAACAAAAAGAATAAAATGAGTTTATATATATATCTACTTCAATCAACTAAGAGAATAAAATGTAGTTAATTTTTTTTTACAATATAGAGAAATATCATCATACATTATCGTTAGTGTCAGCGCACATCATTGGCCCCCTTCTCATTGCATCTCTTATATACATTGTTGTTTTTTTTATTTTTTTGATTCTCAGGTATGTATTAACATCTATTTTAACATTTTCTTAAGTTTCATTGAAAATTTTCACATTTTTCACTATTTTTTCCAATTTTTTCCTCCACGTGCGATATTGTTCCCACGATATCGATATATCTTGCGAAATATCCTCGGTATATCTTTTTTTCACGGCTCGAAATAACATGCGAAATCGATATTCAGAACCTTGGTCAAAACACAAGAACTCTTACCTTGGAGGCGCGGGGGGGGGGGGGCAAGGTTTTCCAAATAGATTTGTAAGAGAAGATGACATTGGTCTCTTCAACTAACAAGTGGAAAAAGACTTGCAAGAGAAAAGGCCAATAAAGTTAGGGGACCAAACTCTCAAATTGGACATTACAAACAAACATCTTTCAAGGAAGAAACTGAAACCCAAGAATTGTTCGACTCCCTAGAGAATCTCCATACCATTTTCCTAATAAAGTCAGATTCCTATCCTTCATTCTACAAATGTTTTTTTAAAGGTGATTCAGATTTCATTCAACAGAAAGAGAAACTACAATTTACCAAACTAGAAGCATGCTAACGAAGGGTGAAAACAGAGGACCCACTCAAAGATATATATATATATATATATAAACTGCACAGACATGGACTTCCCAAGAGCAAGGAGGATTACTCCTAACAAGGATATACCACATACACTGTGAAGAAAGAATATATCCCCAAGTCCCCAAGATCTCTCCTCATGAAGCCCCAAGAGAGGACAAGTAGGTGAATCCTTTTACAAGGATGAATCATAGAAAGATCAGCACCTTCAAAGATTAACCTATTCCTCTCCTTACAAACATAGTAACAAAGTCGGGGTTCAGGAATAATTCGGTAGGGATCAAGTTCGGAAAAAAATAGCAAAGTCAGGGGAAAAAAAAATAAATTTAATAATTATAATTACCAAGCCAGAGTTCAGGAATTATTCATCTGGGAAATCTTTTGAAAAAATTGGCAAATTTTGAAAATAAATTGGTAAAACATCAGGAAAGATATGAAAAAAAAATTAAAAAGATTATTAATTATTAAATTACATACAGACATATTAGATATTTATTTGGGACTTTTTAAAAAGTCGTGACTAATTCGTGTTTAATTCACAAATTCGCGACATTTTGAAAAAGTCAAATTTTTTTCAAAAAGCCGTGAATTGTACAGGAATTAATCGTTCTACGAAAAATTCGTGTATTATTCAAGAATTTTTTATAAAATTGGAGAACTTTGTTACTATGCTTCCAAATAGATCATGCAATGGGCCTAATGGTCCCTAGAAGATAAGCCCATGCAGTTGCGAGTGGGGGTTCAGCGAGAGCGAAGAAAACCAAGAAAAGAAGTCAAGAAAGAAATTAGGAAAGACCTAGACCACCCCAAGCAGGGATAAGAAGAAGCCCCAAATACCTGCAGCAAAAGGACAGTACAAGACTAACTAATCCATCGATTCCTCCTTAGCTCAGCACATAACACAATGATTGGCTAAACTCTAAAATCGGTCACAAGTTAGGATCTTATCCAAACATGCTGTCCAAATAAAGACAATATCTTAGATGGAATTCCCGGATTCCATACGGTCAGATGAGGGAAACGAGAAGCAGGAAAAGAATGGCCAAGTAAAAGGATTTCACTACAAATCGACCTTTAGGGACTAGCCCTAGAACACAATCGACTATCTCTAGCTTGAGGAGAAGGACAGACCAATTTAAAGCAATTGAACAGCCTAATCAAATCACCTAACTCCCAATCATTTAGATTGCCAAACTATTGAACCCTAACTCCAGTCTATGTGCGAGGATACCAATGCATGTCTATCAAACACGTGTGGCTATGTTAACACCTGTGTGGCTATGTTAACACCCCCTGCTTCCTTAGACCTTATCACGTCCTCCCACTTCATTCAATGATCATTTTTGTTTAAGTTGCCCTCCCATAGGAAATTCCACTGAATCTGATTAAGCTTCTTAGTAACCTTAATAGGGACCTTAAAATGGACAAATAATAATTACGTAGGCTCAACAAAAATTAACCAGCCTCCTTTCCATATCGTTGATCAGATATTTCTGAGGGGGGAGGAGGAGCCCTCATTCAATCACTGGATCCCAAAAATTATCCAACCTAGGATTGGCCCCTAGAAGGAGACCAGTATTTAAGATGCCATTTTCCAACATACCTTGACTATCTTTTGACCTGCAGACTTCCTCTTTCTCGAATTTAACCTACCAAGCAACTTTTCTCCGTATTTACTTTTAGTTCCAAGAAAATGTCAAAGTAATACAACAAATATTCTAATAAAGTGGAGATACTTTTTTATGTCACGTGAATATATCCATTTTCTTGCTTGTCTTTAGAAGAGTCAAACTTTGCCCTGATACACCCAAGAGGCCAAGACAATGCGCCCACTCCTACAAGTCGTGAATTGACAGTCAAGTGAGACAAATCCAAATCATCCATTTTACGATCAATATTTCTTTTAGGATCAAACCTGTCCTTATTTGACATACTTCTTCCAAGAGTGACAAACACAGGTATCAAATATAAATTAATGAATGTTCAAAATGCAAATGGGCAAGCAGTTTCACAAAAAGAAAAAGAACTAAATAAGCAAACTGCAGAATATTTAAGTGACAAATCTATAAGAGTAGCCACGCAGACATGAATAATAAAAATTAAATTTATCAATTGGTCATGAAAACTGACTGTTGAGCCCCAAAGGTAGCTATTTTATTATCAAAAGGCTGATGCAGAACGTTGTTTTTATTGTGCTCATTGCTTCAGATTAATTTTTGGATTGATGGTTTGTTTCAAATGGAAGAAATTAATCATGTTAACTAGCCCTGGAGACCCACATATATTTTCATCTCATGATCAAAATTTACTTATTTGAGGCTAAAATGATTGCATATATTTCAGTAACCAATTAGCTTACCAAATTCGCAAAGAAGTCATCGTCGCTAGCTATCAACTTAGAGGACATGCTTGTCTTGGCACAATTTACAAGGGAATCTTTTCCAAGCTTTTCAACCTGGATATGGATAAACATACTTAGCAATCAAACTGAGAAGGTTCATAAATTCAATGCAATCAAATAAAATAAGAGGATGATATATAACAAATACAGTTTAGCATTGCTGTACATGCAGCACACATTGGCATGGGGGTTACCATTTGATGAGTCCTGCCCTCGAGATTTTCTAGGCCAAAATTCATGCTAGTGTATTAAATTGTACAAAGTACAAACTACGGATTTTTTCTGCACCATTTGACATACTTTCCTAAGCATGCAAAAGAACGCAGTAGGTCATATAGCCATAGGCGCTATTATTTTACTGGCCAACTTTTTGTGTCTCTATAGTGTGGGATGGGACCTTTGGAATATGTGTTCCACTCCCTGTATGCCGGATTGTAAGTTGTAACAATCCATTTGACTCAAAAGTAAGTCTAGCACAGACATCACAAACAAGTAAATGGACCGTTCCCCCTATAATGTACCCCATGTGTACAGAAATGCCAACTGTGGACTGAATTATAGTCTATAAGACAGAGATGTTAGGTTTCATATGCACATTCACACCCAACTTTCCAGAGAAACTTCCTTCTATTTAATACTTTCCATAAATGAACCAATCACAAAGGCCATACCTTCACAGCAAGTTTTTCATCAACGTATTTGCATGCTTCCCTCATTGCGAGCTGAACAAAATGAGAAAAAAGTTTAACTAGCCATTATCCACACACTCATTGCGGAAATATAGTTACATTTAGGCAAGTGGAAAAATTAATATCTTAGAATAAACACTCACCCTGTATCCACTGATTATAGATGTTGGGTGAATCTTATTTCTCACTAGATCATTTGCTCTCTGCGAAAACAATGGTCAAAGCATGCATCAGCATTACTAAGTTGACATTCTTAGAATATCGGAGCATTTGAAAGGCCATCTGAGACAGCAGAAATCTTTCTACAATGCATATCAAACCCCGATAATGCACAAATAGTGCACATTACCTTAAGCAACTCCGCAGCTACAATGACCACTGAAGTCGTTCCATCTCCAACTTCTCGATCTTGAAGCTCAGCTAACTCCACAAGTACCTATACTCCTCAAAGAAAAGGGTCAAATATAAGGATATATATATATATATATAGAGAGAGAGAGAGAGAGAGAGACTCTTTGGACAGACAATAAATTCTACAAGATTATACAAGGAGCAGAAATATAACTCCTTTTGTCTACCTTGGCAGCTGGATGTTCAACTTCTAACATCTTGAGTATTGTAGCACCGTCATTGGTAATTGTTACATCACCAATATCATCGACCAGCATCTGAAGGATTCAATCAACAACAAAAGTAAGTCAAGGGCAGATAATAATACTCATTCAGATACACCTAAAACCCACAACTAAGAAACAATTGTGCAAGGATACCCAAAGGGAAGTCATCATTGGCTTGTAAGGGATTGAGAAAATCCTCCCATAATGGGAATAGGGGCAGAGCCAGGATTTTCTTGTTTTGTTTTGTGTTGTGGGGTGGGGGGGTTGATACTGTTAGTTCTGTTAATTGATTTGTATGGAATGGTTAGGCAGTACAAAATATTATTGGGGGGGGCAGCACCTGAGAAGAAAAATTTTGAGGGCCAAGTTGATGGGCCATCTCGTTTGTACGTTTTGTACATATCCTGCATGTATTGTTTTTCATTTTTTAGGGTTCATATTTATAGTCTGGTTATGACTTGTATTAGAGTGAATGTAAAATTCCAATGAGAAGGGAGAAACAAGGTTTTTTTGTAGAAAACGAGGAGGGTTGCCCACTAGTTTTCAAGGTTTATTCTCTTGGTTGGAGCAATAGTGAATCGGCGTGAATCTTCGTGAACATAGCTCCACATCGAGTGAACCATCTTCATTTTGTTCCCTTCGTTTTTGCGTCCCAGGGAAGGCCCCATTCACAAGAATTTTTTTGCTGCACTTCTTTATCCGTTACAAATGACAAAAGAGATTAAACTATATCTAAAAGTATGAAGTTGGAAAACAAACAAAAAATCTACAAAAATAAATTAAACAGAAATAAAAACTATATTCAGTCAAAGTTAATAAAACGAAAACAATAAACTCAGATACAAATCACTAAATCTATGAAAGAAATGCAGATAAAAACATTTAATTCCAAGAGGGGCAAATGCAAGGCTTCTTCTTTTGTATTTGAGGATTTAAGAGAAAAGAGACAAAAAGCTGGACAGAGGTAGTGGAGGATAGAACGTTCAAAATGATGAGAGAAAAGGTTTGCTTGAAGCTATCGTAATAGATATAATATTATATAGATGATTTTATTTTTTTCAAAAGATATAATATATATTATAAAATACCTTGCCCCATGACTATTTCCCATTAAATAATATAGTAGACTTTGTTCTTTCAAAAGATCAGGGGGACAAAAAAGCAGAATCACTACCATAAAACCTAAGTGACAACCAGTCATCCAAGTCTTGGCAGAGTTGAGTAAGGTCGGCTGGTAACCCAACTTAAACTGAGACATAGAGAATGGACTATGTTTTAAGTTTCAGTTTAAGACCAAAAAAATGGCACTTCTGCAAGGCTCCAAACATTTGAGACACCTATGAAAAAATCTTTAATAGTTCAAGGGGACCCATCCAATTAGTCCATTTTTGGGACTCATTCTTCCTCTAAGGGGCCTTGGAGAAGGGCCAACGCTCTTAATGACATCAGGAAATTTCCACTCAATAATGTGTTGTTGCTCCTACAGGCTACAGGCCAACTCCCATACATGTTGCCTCGTCAAAGGCTCTCCTGAATTATTTTCTAATGGCTCTAGTTTTTTTTTTTGGTTGGTAAACATAGAAGCAATATTATAGAAGAAAAGCAGTGAATTTAGAAAGATAGAATTCACAAGACAGTGAATGCATGAAAAGGAAAAGGAAAAGGTGGAACAAGGAACAAACAGCAAAAATATACATAGGCCGGATTCATACAACACTACACTACACCGAAATCACAACATGCCCTCCAACTCCGCTGCCTCCCTACTAGCGATAATCCAATCTAAAACCACCTGCCTTACTCTAAGGCGAAGTCTGTCCAGGGAGATACTTGTCCCAAAACACTTCCTTGTTCCTCTCCTTCCAAAATCATGTAATGACACATTGGAGAAAGTACCAAGCACGCTGGAGGAGCATAGTAACAAAGTTATCCGGGTTTTTTATTATTATAAAAAAGTCCCAAATAATTCGCAAAGTTTTCATCGAATGATTAATTCACAAAGTATTCATGACTTTTTAAAATAAGGTGCAACTTTTTCCAAAAGTAGAGGATTTTGTAAATTAAATGTGATTTTTTCACGAATATTTTTAAAATACCTGAATAAATATCTCATATATGAAATACAATCAATGTAATTTTCATAATTAAAAACCTAATTTATAAAAATCATGTCTTGGCCAACAATTTTTGCCAAAATTTTCCACTTTTTTTGAATTTTTCCGTGAATGAAGAATTACCGAACACTAACTTTGTGACTATGATCATGAGAAGCTAGATTACACTCCGTAATCATTGATGTTGGTCTACACCATCGTTACTAAATCCGCATATAATACTTTTAGGAAGGTTGTCGTTTAACTTTTGCTGTATTGCGCATTATACGCGCATTATCGTATAATACGCGTTTAATACGTGGATTCCATATTAAACGCGTATTTTTGTCGTACTTTTGTCATGTTAAACGCATATTCCATATTAAATTATACTTAGTAGTTAGTGCCAAGGTTCCTATTTATTTATAATTATTAATTATTTTAAAAAATTGTACTTTTTTGTGTTTTGTCGTATAACACTCATACTTCCTGAATAGATCATTGTCGTATTATACACATACCCGTACTTGATAACTATGATCTACAAACATGTCCTTTCCTAATCGAAACAAAGCTAATACCCTTTCATCAACCATTTGTTGTATCTAGCTCCTTGACACTGGCAAGTGACAACCGGTTGCTGAATTTGCTTAGCGCCATCCCCTTCCCCATGGCATGGCTACGTTGGACCCAAGGTATTCTCCTGCCCTCTCTTAGCTGATTAGCCTTAGGGATAGATTGCATCTTATCGCCACCTCCCATCTTAGCTTCCTCAAAACAAGTTAGCACCATGCTAGCAAGATGCTGATTGCTCGAGTTGTAGGCCGAACATTCTTCCACTTATTCCTCCAAAACACAAGCACTACCATCCTACTCTAATTTTACCTTCCAAATCCTTCCCCTTAGCAGTCCCAATCGGGAACCTGCCATTGCATAGACCGTACCCCCTCTAGAAGACTACCTTATTCAATCGAACCTGCCATTGCATAGACAGTAGGGTCTGACGGGTTCTCCATACCCTGAAATTGACCTTCATAAACAACCACTAAACTGATTAGGATACCCCTTTGGGACTGAAACCTCCTCCTCCTGAGATTGACTAAGAGCACAAATCGCCTTATTAGATGACTTTCCTAGCAAATAACTCTAATCCTGCTCCTCATTTCCCTCCACTACTTCCGTCTGCATTTGTAACCAACATCAGACGTGTCTATCAAGTCAGACTAAGAAAAACCATACTCCACTAAGCCCCCAACTACCCATTTGGATGAGCTCCCTCTACTGCCCATTCTCCACCTGCACCTTTCGTATGGTCCCCATCATCTTTGAATTCTGCTGGTACACATGAATTGTTAGAACTAGAGGCATACCATCTTAAAAACTCAACTGGCTTATACACTGGGATATTCAAAACACTATCTCACCTTGTTCAAGCCCTCATCCACACTCCTTTGGCAGCAGCATGAAGAGTGTTCCAAACTATCAGATTACACCCGATAGTGCGGAATCCCATGTCACCTGGTCGAATTAATGTCCTTTATAAAGGATGCTTAGTATACTCTAATGGTGCTCCGCTTCGCTTAAGCTCTCATGTTCTCTCCGCTTTAACAAGCTCGTAGTACCCCGTAGCCTAATACATATGTTAGTAATCGACTTGACACTTTGTGTATTTATGCTTAAGTATTGAATTTCTAAAGTCTCATCTTAGATTTCAAATATTTCCTTAAAGTTTCCTATACTTCTTTAATTGTTACATAACTTCCTTGGACTTCCTTAAATTTCCACGAAACGTGTCAATTTCTTTAGCTACTGAAGTTTATAATACCTGGCCTCCAGAACCCACAAAATTCAAACACGTCCTTCCTACCGGACCTACCCTCGACGTCTTCGAGAAGAAGGAAAGTTTCCCAACTATTAACGTCTACAGAAAACTTCTCACCAACGGCCACTTCAGCTTTTACCCGCTTTTCTTGTTCATTTTCTGGTGATACCAATTTGTTTCAAAATTTGACTTCAGCCCCCGAGTCCCTTTCAAATATATCATTGGCTTCCAGATCAAGCCAGCCTCTTTTCTTGCAATTATCTAGCATCAATGATCAAACCCAAATATTTGAAACATGTCTGATAGCAACGGTACTTTATTTATGTGCAACCAGAGCTGCATATTCATAGTGAAATCCATATTTCCATGAAAAATTAATGCTCCAGACCTATCAACTCTTCAAGCTCACCATGCTAGATTATCTCAGCTATATCCTTTTTCTCTCAAGTAGCAACCATTTTGAACTTGTTATCGGAAAAAAGAAATCCAGTAGAAGAAAGTCATCCCTCCCCCATCCCCACATTTTCTTTGGCTCCCAAAAGACCAAGGGACTGGGAGACTAGAACTTTCAAAATTAAATCATCAGACTGCCTATAACAATCCACATCATCGTGAAATATCATTAGTAAAAAATGAGCCACATTGTTTGTTCAGTGTTCACTAACTTGGAATTCCTTAGCCAAGGTTGCTTGTTAACGAGATTCTGAATCCCATTCTAGGATAATCAGAAAAAAGAAACTACATAATTCTTTTTTTCTATCGGTAATTAAATTTGAAATATAACAAAGCAAAAGGCGAAGTAATACAGCTAGAATGAGTTTAGATGTGAGTAAACTCAAAAAGGAAAATAGCCAAAAAACAAATGAAAAGAAAACTAAGAGAACCCACTGGACTGCAAAAATACTGGAGAAAAACCCACAACAAAGCTCAACCCAAAATCGCACCCACATCCTCCCCATCTCACCTAATGGAACACCATTCAAGAACAAGCAGGCAGGTTTAACTTTTAAGAACATTTACGTGATGTCAAAGAGGGAGAGCCCTAAAAAATTCTCTCGTTTCTCTCTTTCTAAAGAGACCATGCTATAGCTCTTGGAAGGACCTACCAAATTGCATTTCGCGTCTCATCCAGACTTACCAAAAACCAACAAGATAAGAAGTTTTGAAAGGAAAAGGGAAAGACTCGTTCCACTCCTACTCGGGATAGAAAGAACCCCCAAATCGCACTCGCAAAAGGACAATGCAAGAGCATATGGTCCACTAACTCTTCTGTATGAAGGCAGAAAATACAGCGATTCGTCATCCTCCACCATCTACTTTTCAAATGATCACACGTTTGAATCTTATTCAAAGTTGCATCCCCAAGGAATAGAAACACCTTACAAGGAATATCAGGATTCCAAACCAACCTATGAGAAAAATAACCAGGATGAACTAACTCTAATGATAGTAATAGTGATCGTACTAAGAATCATCCATTGTTGCATCTAGACCAAACTCTAACATCTCTACTCTGAGTACCCACATAAGAAGAATCAAGGTACTCTAAGAGCCTACCCAAGACCTCTAGTTTCCAAACATTCAATCCCGTCTCAACTTTGGGCACCACACCACCCTAACACCATTCACCTGGAAGTAGTCCCTAAATGAGACATTCCTATCCTCGACTACATCCTTCTAGGATCTAACTTCAGAATCACAAATCACCCTAAACCTGAAGGTGGGCAAAACCAAACTTGTGAACCATAACCCCACTCTGTGAGAACCCATGACATCCCTCGGAGTCCAACACAATAGCTCACCATATTTGGCCACAATGACAGCTCGCTAAAGGCTCTCCCTTTCCTCATTGAATCTCCAAATCCATTTACCTCGCAAAACCTTGTTTACTTGAACTAGCTATTTGAGATTCAGCCCCCCTGCTCTCTTCCCTACGCCAACAAATCCTCTCCCAAGCCACTGAATGATACTTGAAACTATCACCTTTGTCATTCCAGAGAAAGTTTCTCTCCAATTTCTCTAGGGTAATACAAGCTAGACACACTGCATTCTTTGTTTTTTCTTTCGCAATCTCAAATCTTTACAAAATAGGCCTAACAACAGAATAATATAAATAAATAAATAAATAAAAAGGTTTCACCATAGCACCATTGCAGTGCATTTTTTACAATAACAATCCCAGAAAATAAAAAATAATAAAAATGAAAATAACAACAATAAGCAACATTTCCACTGGTAAAAAAAAAACTACGATCACTCTATCAACAGCATAAACAGCTTTCATTTAAGGAAAAACTTCGATACCTTGTCCAATCCAACAGGGCCGAGCGACGATTTCACAATGTTTGCGACAGCTTGACAAGCCACAACTACCCATATCGAAATCAAAGAAAATGAAAAATCAAATACGATCCTTATCGAGTTTTTTTGCGGAAGCTTAAACTAGGTTGAGGAAAGAAAAAAGAAACCCTGTCGACAATAGGCTTAGTTCTTCAAACAAAGAGAAGGGCATGAGAGAAACGTACCATTCTGGGTTCGAACGTCCTGTCCGGACTGGCGATCGCCCAAAATATCAGGAGTTTGTCCAGAAAACGCCATTTTCAGATGCTCTGAACTACGAGAAACAACTGAAGATTCGGAGGGTTTGAAAAGGGGTTTGCAGAAACCCTAAAAAACACTGGATCAGAGAGTATTATTTATACTCTGAAACTCAAAATGCAGAGATGAGAAAGAAGAAAATGGGGGGAATTTATAAGGGTTGTCTCGAAAGTTCAGTGAGAAGCGTAGAGAGAGGATGGCTTAATGAGGCTTTAGAGAGGGTTTTCACACGTGACAGACGTTCGTGTGCATTTAGGGCTTAGGCTGCAGGGTGAATTTGTCCAAGTCCAACCCCTGTTTGGTTCGCGAGAAAATCAGAGGGAAATGGAAATATAGTGAGAAGTGACGGCTTAAAAAGGTTGGTTGGTTACATTTTTTTGGATAACGGCCGGATTCGGACCACAAAAACATCCTATAGGCTAGATTCAAGGCAGGCCTATTAAAAATTTAAAACATATAAGGCCCAAGTCGGCCCATTGACACCAGATGTTTTCCTCGTCTAACCCTTGATGGAAAACGGTCTCCGCCACCAAACCCAAAGAGAACATCGAAAAATGAGCAGTATCCAGTCACGGGACCCATTTTGATTCGGCCTAACAAACAACCTGTACCCAACCCAAATGAGATGTACTCAACCACTGAACCAATGGATATAACCCTACCAAACAGCCCAAACTAAGCCACCCTGCCAAAAAGCCAAAACAAAGCCCAAGAGTCCTTCAACCAATCTAGCCCAATTGCCACAAACAATCCCACCGAGGCCCAGATCATTTATATGCCTCCACAAAACCCAAACCTTGAACCAACCACCAACCCTCGTTACAGACCCAAAAGAACTCAACAACTGTGAAACCTCATCCATTTATTCTGGATCTTCGATTTTTCTAGATGGATCAACAACAAACCTCGTCGGGGCGACTGTGAAACCTCATCCATTTACTCTGGATCTTCGATTCTGCTAGATGGATCAACAACAAACCTCATCGGGGTGACTGATAAGAATTAGTCCCCCCAGCAGCCATGAATGTGTTATCCTGGAACTGTCAGGGGATAGGCTGTCCCCTGACAATTTGGCACCTCAGGGACATGGTCCTGCAATTTCGGCTCTATCTAGTCTTTATTATGGAAACCAGAGAAACTCCTTCAGATAGCTCACTCTCTCTAGGTGGACAACCTGTATTACTATGGATCCTATTGGCCAAGCAGGACGTTTGGCGTTACTTTGACAACATTCCCTCCCTCTTCAAATCCTCGATAGTGGCCCTAACTTGATAGAAGCGGTGGTGAATTGAAATTCTGGTTCCCAAAGGTGGAAGTTCTCTTGTGTCTATGGTCCTAATGAAATTCCTTCGCGGGAGCATATTTGGAGACGGCTAGCTACAGAGGGGCAAAACCACCCAAATCCTTGGCTATGTTTGGGTAACTTCAATGACGTCTTGAATGCGGAGGAAAAAGTGAGGGAAATTAGGAAGACTCTGCAATAGATGGCAACCTTCAGAGCTATGGTTTTAGAGGCTAATTTGATTGATATGGGGTTTCAAGACCCTCAATTCACCTTGACTAATCGGCGTACGGACTCTGCAGCAATCCTTACTCGCCTTGATAGAGTGTTGGCAAATCCCTCGTGGAACCAGGATTGCCCCAATGCTCTTGTTCAAATTATGCCTGCGGTGGGATCTGACCATAGTCCTCTGATTCTCCAAACTAATTGGAGACCCCACATCAGCACAAAGCTTTTCGGTATGAGAAAATGTGGAATCACCACCGAGACATGGAAAAGGTAATTCGAGATGCTTAGAGAGCAAGTGTCTCGGGATCATCAATGTTTAAAGTGTGCTACTGGCTTAGTAAGTGCAAGAACTCTTTGCAACATTGGGGCAAAGGTTCCTTTGGCAACATTAAAAATTGTATATGTAGGTTGAAAGGAAAAATCGGTGAAATACAATTTACGGATACTTCTACTCAAAGCAAGCAACTACAACAGAAATTGGTGAAGGAGTTGGATGAAGCATATAATCTGGAAAAACAATATTGGCAACAAAGATCTCGTATAATTTGGCTCTCTGATTGGGATTGCAATACTCGGTTTTTCCATCTCACAACTTTGAATAGAAGAATGAGGAACCGAATCACGACCATAAAAGACCATTATGGGGTTTGGCTGGAAAATGAAGATCTGGTGAACTCCTATGTAGGGTTGTAAACGAACTCAAATATTATCTGAATCCGCTCCGAATTCGTATCCGATTATCCGGATAATTATCCGATGATGTATCCGACAGAGCGTATCTAAATACCATTTTAAGTATCTGTTGAATTAACGGAGCATATTCGAATAGTGATGTATCTGCTCTGGGACATATCCGTCTGATTCTATTTAAGTAGAAGTCCTCTGTGATATAACCTATTTACATGGGTATTCAAAGTGAAACCATAAACAATAGGGGTCAAAGTAGTAATTTGCAACTTATAAAAACGAAAGCTAAGCACAACCTTTCGATTCTCTTCTCGAATTCGACTCAAATTGGGGAAAGGGGAAGTGTGAGAGAAAGGAGGATACGAAGAAGATACAAGTTGTTGATGACATGTCCCCTTCAATCTTCAAGCTAATAGTCCCAAACCCAAACCTCAAGATTGTGTGCCACCAGCAGGTAGATGTAGATCGTCCCCTCTCTCTCTCTCACACACATCTTGAGACAGTCGGCAGCTACTTCTTCTCTCTCTCTCTCTCTCTCTCTCTCTCATCTTGAGATAATCGGCAGCTACTCCTTCCAAGCCCACTAAATTTTGCAGATGAAAATTTTAGAAGGTAAGCCGTAAATAATTTTTTCTTTGATTGCTAGGTTTTTTTTCCTTTGTAATACACCGTTAACGAATTTTAGGGTTTTCATGGTTTAAAAAAACGATCTTTAGGTTTGATTTCATGGAGATTTTTAGGGTTTTGATTTTCATGACATGGAGTAGTTTGTCTGATTTTTTAATTGAACGAATACTAATCAAACACTATGTGAATCTGTGAATGTCGTAATCCAGTCGGACAAATTCAGATAATATCTGAATTCGTTTAATTTAAACGAATTCGAATGGTGTTATATTATATCCGGTCGGATAACGAATCAAATTCGAATAGTATGTATATGTAAACGAATCGAATTCAGATTCAGTGATATCTGCTTCGAATTCGCTTCATTTACAGCCCTACTCCCATGTGATCCAATACTTTACTTAGGTGTACAAGACGAGCTCCCCCTCCGGAATTACCCACGATCACTCCCAAGGTTACAGCTCAAATGAATTATAATCTTTGCCAAGAGGTCTCCCTTAAGGAAATCAAGCAAGTGGTGTTTAGCATTGGCCCCTCCAAAGCTCCTGGACCAGACAGAATGCTAGGTAATTTCTTTCACAAATTCTGGGATATCATTCGCTTTGACATTTTTGTGGCTGTGAAGGGATTTTTTACAACATGGTATCTTCTAAAAAGGATCAACCATATTATCATGATACCAAAAGTCCCTACTCCAGAATCCTTATCTCAATACCGCCCAATTAGCCTTTGCAACGTCATTTACAAGACCATTGCCAAGATCCTCGCCAATAGACTTCGCCCCTTTTTGGACCAAATCATCAGCCCTTCCCAATCGGCTTTTATCCTGGGAAGACAAATTACCGACAACATTTTTCTAGCCCATGAGATCACCCACTACCTATAGAAGAAGACCAGATGACAAGATCGGTGCATGACAGTTAAGATTGATCTCACTAGGGCGTATGACAGTGTGGAGTGGAATTCCCTTTTCTTGGTGTTAGAGAAGCTGGGTTTTAATCCGCAATGGATTAGTTTGATTCGGCAGTGTGTTTCCACAGTAACATACTCAGTAGTTATTAATGGATCGCCGAATGGTTATATCATTCAAACTCGAGTGCTTAGACAAGGAGACCCCCTTTCCTCTTATCTATTTCTTTTGTGTGTTGAGGTGTCATCGAGCAACCTTCATCCCTCCCCAACATCCAGGATTAGTGGTATTCAAATTGCTAGAAGACCTCCTATCATCACTCATCTTCTTTTTGCCGACGATTGTCTAGTGTTTCTGAAAGCTGATTTAGATGAGCCTAATCACCTGAATAGTATCCTCCATGCTTTTGGTCTTGTGTCCGGATTGTCAATTAACTATGCTAAATCAGGGGTATCATTTAGTTCAAACACTTCGGGCCGGTTTCAAAGGATGATCAGGAAGATCCTGCACATCAAAGATCACTATATCAATGGGAAATACTTGGGGCTCCCTAAGGCTTTTGGCAGTTCTAAATGGGAAGTGTTTACGAACATTAAGGACAAAGTGCTCAAGGGTATGAAAGGATGGATTTGCACCACTTTATCTCAAGTTGGAAGAAGCGTTATGATCAAAGCGGTTCTACAGGCTATACCTTCGTACGTGATGAGTTGTTTTAAGCTTCCCATCAGCTTATTGAATGAGATCATGGCAGCCATTGCTCGTTTCTAGTGGAGTCAATCAGGGGAGAGGAAAATTCACTGGCTTTCGTGGACAAAGCTGTGTATGCAGATGAACAAAGGAGGACTTGGCATGAGAAATTTACAGACCTTTAACCAAGCTTTGCTTGCAAAACAAGGCCGACGGCTTTCCCAAATGCCACATAGTCTTTGGGTCAAGACTTTAAAAGCTAGATACTTTCCTAACTCTGATTTCCTCAATGCAAAGTTAGGAGGCAAAGCCTCTTGGGGATGGAACAACTTGCTGCTGGGTTGTGAAACTTTAAAGTTGGGCTTAAGGTGGTAAATAGGATCAGGATCCTCGGTAAGAATTTGGCATGATCCCTGGATTCCAAATCAATATTGCTTCCAGCCAATTCTAGCATCAGGGGTCCTTCAGAATGAAGCCACAGTGGAGTCCCTGATGGAATCGGGGGAATGGAGTTTGAATCGGCTGGATAATTTGTTTCATAGAGACACCGTATAGGAGATTCGCAAAATTTCGGTTAGCCACTCTGGAGCAGCTGATAAACTTATTTGGCACTACACAAGGAATGGGTCATTCAGAGTTAATTCGGCTAAACACCTGGCGATGAGTGTGATGGAGTCTAGAAGACCTTCTTCTAGCTACTCACCTCCAGACAACGACAATCAGTGGAAATCTATTTGGGCCCTTCCAATCCCTCCCAAGATCAAGCTTTTGATTTGGCGTCTTTTCCATGATACGGTTGCGGTGGCAGTAAATCTAAATCATAGACATATTCTTCTGGATAATATCTGCCCCTTATGCAAACAGGAAGATGAGTCTATAGTTCACTTATTTATCCTGTGCCCATGCTCAAGAGTAATATGGTTTGGGTCTTCTTTATCTATGCGAGCTCAACCAACTAACTCCCTATCCTTCCTTAGTTGGTGGAAGAAGTGAACCCGTCACCCAGAATTCAACTCAGTAGGGAGAGAAGTTGTCATCTGTGTTAGTTTTATCATATGGAACATATGTTCGGAATAAGGCTCTCTTCAAAGGTGGCAGATCAGATCCAACTCAAGCTTTATCCAAAGCAAATCGGTTGGCTGAGGAGATCCTAAACCTGGGTAGAACCAGAAAGATTCAAAGCCAATCTTACCCGTTCTTTACGAACGCGGTAAGCGAACCGGAAATTTGGTAGCCCCTAGATAGCCCTTGGGTGAAGATTAATGTTGATGGAGCCGCTCTCCCCTCGAGAGTGGTAGCGAGAGCTGGGTGTGTGGCTCATAACCACGAGGGTAAGTGCCTTATCAAGCATGTCATTCCCCTTTTGGGTGGATCCACACTATAGGTTGAAGCAGCAGCAGTTCATCTGGGTTTGCAAATAGCCTATGAAGATGGATGTAGTCATATTATCGTGGAGTCAAATTCAAATGAGGTAATTGCCACAATTAACAATGGAAGTTTGCACCCAGTCGGAACTATTCAAGCTATTTTGTTTGATATCCACACATATCATAGTAGGTTGGAGTTGGTGTCTTTTCAATTTGCTAGCCGTGAACTTAATGTTGAAGCTCATTGTCAGGAACAAATAGCTTTAAATTTAATTATCAATCTTCCCTCTTATGAGGATCAGTATGCACCCTAGTATGAGACATGTAATATTTTCTCCTCAGTAATGAATTGATGCTTTCTTACCAAAAAAAAAGACTATCGGTTATTGGGCCTTTCACCAAGCGGGAGCTCCTGAGTTCTATTTCTCACTCTCCCTCTGGGGTCGGTCCCGCTCGGATTTCCGGACTTTCCTGGTGTGGCAGATTGTGGGCCTTCGGCACACCCTCGCGGATTAGTCTTGACCCGAAGGGTTGGGGAAACCCCGAGTGTCTAAAAAAAAAGTTTATGTTCACCCCCCTCCTAAAAAAAAAATATCACCAAAGTTACTTGAGCAGATCATTCCCCCCCCCCCGGCGTAAGTAATGGGTGCATACTTATTGAGATTTTTTTTGCAATCGTTAAATCTTTATATAATTGAAGTAATTGGATGGTTCGTCTATGGGTGTAGTCGCTCGCATGATAAAACCATGTAAACTATTTATGTTCTACACTTTTTTTTTTCATTGTCATTAACCCTATAATCGGGGCGGGGCCAGGATTTTCTTGAGGGGAGCTTGCATTGGGGTGTGGGCTTTTTTTTGGGGCCAAGTTCATTGCCATCTCATTTGAGTATGTCCGTTTATAAATATATAATTTTTAAAGCTAGGGGCAGATGCTCCCTTGCCCATGGCTATGCCATCTTAAATTAAATAACATATTATAAAACTTAGTTTTATTTTTCTTTTAAGTTTAAGGAGGCAACTATCCCTTGCCTCATGCTGATCATGCCCTCTTAAATTAAATAATATAAGTACAATTTTTAATTTTATCTTAAAAGTTCAGGGGGCTCTAGCCCCCTGTGTCCCCTGGCTCCACCCATGTCCCAGGCTCCACCCCTATTAATACTAGAGTATATATTTTTTTCAAAAGTTGAGCGAGAGGTGAGGTTCAGCCCCACTGGCCCATTTGGCTCTGCCCATGCCTATAATCATATTTGTACACAATCAAAAAGAATATAAGACAAAAAAGTTAAACCATCAATTATTTCATTATTTTCACTAGTGGGTGGCACGTGTGATGCACATGAGAGATAGGAAGGGGAGAGAGACTATAAAGAAGGACCCTAATGAGGATATTTTGGAAAAAAATTAAGGAATATTTTGAGTATAGAAACTTGAGGGATATTTGGATAAAAAATTTGCGAGAGACACATTGCTTATTGAAATATGATGCTGTGACAATTTAAGAAACAAAAGGTTTTAGTGACATTTTGGGTATGGTAAATAAAGGGGTCGGGCGGGGCCTTGCCGAGACGTTCTTCTTTAGGAGCATTTTGCCAAGAGAGCGAGACGTCCAGTTACACTACTGAGGTCGCATGTGTCTCTTTTAACACTACTTAACTATGATTAAGATTCACCCACCTCTACGATTCATCAACTTATTCTTGGTTTTTTTAAAAAATATGAAAAAAAAATTAACCCTATGAGTTAACTGAATTTTAACCAAGGTTTAAAATAAATTAATATTTTTTTCTTCTAAAAACCAATAATAAATGGGTGAACCCTTATGGTCGGTGAATCTTAACCACAGTTGGAGTCCCGTTATGCTCTTGAGGTTGCCATGTGTCTCTTTTGACACCCCTTAACTGTGGTTAAGATTCATCCACCCATAGAGTTCATCCACTTATCCTTGGTTCTTAGGAAAATTTTTTAATTTTTTAAACCTTAGTTAAAATTCACTAACCCTTATTTTTTTTTTCTAAAATCAAATAATAAGTGAGTGAAGCTTATGTGTGGGTGAATCTTAACCACAGTTAAAGAGTGTTAAAAGGGACACACGGCGACCTCAGCGGCATAACTGGACTCCAAGGAGTCCGATTATAAACATAAAGAATTTCAAGCCTAATAGATAGACGAGTGAGGAGTAGTATGAGAATGAAGCAAACATTCAATCATGTGTTTATCTTTTATAATAATTACGATAAGGGTAGTTTGGGATTTTTGCAATATTTCATGTATGTAAGTTCTAGTTTTTTTAAACCTTAGTTACAATTCACTAATTCTTTGGGCTATTTTTTCCCCATATTTTTTTTCTAAAATCAAAGGATAAAGTGAGTGAACCTTATGGGCGGGTGAATCATAACTACAGTTAAAAAAATGTTAAAAGGGGACACATGGCGACCCCAGTGGCATAACGAGACTCCAAGGAGTCCGGTTATAACTGTAGAGAATTTCAAGCCTAATAGATAGATGAGTGAGGTTAGTATGAGAATTAAGCAAACATTCAATTAAGGGTTTATATTTTATAATGGTAGTTTGGAAATTTTGCACAATTTCATGTACATAAGGTTTAATTTTTTTAAACCTTAGTTAAAATTCACTAGTTCTTAGGGTTTTTTTTCCCTAAAATTAAATGATAAAGGGAGTGAACCTTATGGGTGGGTGATCTCAACCATAGTTAAGGAGTGTTAAAAGAGACAAATGGCGACCTCAATGGCGTAACCAGACTCCAAGGGGTTCGGTTATAACCGACAGTAGAGAATTGCAAGCTTAATAGATACATAATTGAAGAGTAGTATGAGAATTAAGCAAATGTTCAATTAAATGTTTATTTTTTATAATAATTATGATAAGGGGCAGAGCCACATGTGGGGGGGTGGGGGGAATTCCTGCTGCCCTACTAGGGATAGGGGTGGAGCCAGGGGACAGGGTGCTCTAGCCCCCTTAAACTTCTAAGAATAAGATATATTCCTCACAAATGGACACAAATGACGTGATGACCCATGAACTTGATCCTAAAAAAAAAATTAGGGGCTATGCCCTCCAACCCCCATTATTAGCCTCCTTGCAAAAGAATCCTGGCTCTGCCTCGGATTGTGATAAGGGTAGTTTGAGAATTTTACAAAATTTCATGTATGTTTTCAAGGGCTCATTATACATGAGATAAGAATTAGAAGAATATGAGATAAGAGTAAATGATAGTTTTGGAATTACAAAAGATTCGATCAATATTTTGAACATGTACATCTTCTTTAGAACAATTATCTAAAGGATAGTTTGGGAATTTGAAAAAAATCAGCTTACGTTTTTAAGTAAATGAAGAATTCTTATTATATATAGTAATAGATAATTGATGTTTTAGTTATTGCAAGTTCATCAAAGATCGTTTGTGTGTACCTAAATGATTTACAATCTAAATTCAGTTACGGTATAAAAGACTTTACGATAAAAAAATGTTTAATTAATTTGTTGATATTAGATTGCATTTTGGAAAATATGTTGGGAAGCACTACCATAGATGAGGCGGTGGCATCGATGAACAAGGTAGGGAAGGCGGTGATAGCGTAGGTGGCAGAACGGATAGATATATGTTTTGCTTGAACACACGCATTCACACACAAAATATATAAAAACATATGTTCTATGATATGTTTTGTGCCAAGTTTGTGCTTATCCACGTTGGGAGTTGGGACCCTAACTCGGGCTTTAACCAAACTCCACGAAAATTTCACTAGACTGGCTTGGACCCAATTTTCGAGTGGATCCGTGTTGCGTGTAATAAATCGGGTTCAGCTAAAACTACCCTTGATCCGGCTTAGCTTTGACTCATGCGATGGTTAAGGTTGCTAACCACAACATGCTAAACATTACCTGACCCAACCTGACCAAGTAGCCTCTAGCTACACTGAAAATGTGGATTGCTAATAGGGATGTTAATGGGTCACATTTGGGCCTTAAAACCCTAGAGTAAAGTGACGGACTTGCATTGGGGTCATTCAAAATGACAAAAACTCAGGCCCAAGCCCAGCCCACTACACCCCTAATTGCTAAGCGACCATGAAACTTTTGAGTCGCACTTCCATACCAGAATCGTGGCCGTTCATCTTGCCACGATTTCTCCACCTTTTTTTCTCCAACAAATTACCTCTTTGTGACCTGTTGGCTTAAAAATCTTATAAATGCAATTGAACCGTCTATCTTTAGAATAGACGGTTCGGATCTATGGGTATTGTATGATTGGATACCCTATGGTATTGAAAAAAAATCCGAAACTTTTTAAGTGGAAGCCATTTTTTTTTTTGGTTCGAGATATCCGATACAACGCCGGTGAGGTGGATAAGCACAAACTTGGTGCTGCTGCAGAACAAAGGCAATGTACGGAGTACATTCCTGAAACGCAAAGCAAAGGGCTGTAGCATAGGTAGGGGTACAAGAAGGTAAGGAGTAAGGACTGGTGGGTAGAAATGACTTAAGATTTGTGTGGGGGCTCTGAAAGAAGCTGGAAGCTGTTATTTCCTTTTGGGAAACCCTAGCGTCTCGTTCGTACGACCTACCTTTTCCCAACTGCCTCGCCCACCTATAAAGATTAAAGATTGTCTAATGGACCACACTCCTCTTTGCTGCCGGCCTATTTAGCCTAATATTGCACGCAACGGTTTCAGGGGTCATGTTTTTGGCCATTGAGTTGTTTTTCAATTACTATGACTCCCATGGGCTTATCTGTTACTGTGACTTCTTGGCGAGATCAATCACAACCAATTGCGATTGGACTTGGGGAGAGTTCAATCCACCCACAGGTCAACACATGTTCTGTTAATCCTTATTAACTGTGGTTAAGATTTACTAACTTTTACCCTATGTTTGCTTGCCGGGAAAATAAGTGACAACATGAAAAAGAAAAGAAAATTGAACAAAATACAATTAAAAATCGTATTACGAATTCAGAATTTTCTTTTCTTTTTCATGTTTTCACATATTTTCTCAACAACCAAACATAACATTAGGGTTTAATAACCTAACATTGATTTTTTTCAAAAAATATTAAAGAATATTTCACTCTAGTTCATAACTTTTAAACTTAGGGTTGCTATTTTTATTATAAAAACCAAGTTTAGATTGTTGAACCATAAGGGTTAGTAAATCTTAACCATAGTTAATAGAAGTTAACAAGGACACGTATTGACCTATGAGTGCAATTGAACTCTCTCCGAGTTCAATCGTGATTGGCTGGATTCGATCTCCTCCTTGGTAGCATAGCAAAACTTAACAACAATAGTTTTTGAAGCTAGGGGCGGAGCCTTGGGGAGCCCTGAACTTTTTAAGAAAAACAATTTATATCATCTTACTACTTAGCCATGGGGGAAGGGGGCGGCTCCTCTCCTAAACTTTTGAAGAAAAAAATTAGAGGAGCCCTACTCTCAAGCATTCCCTACTCCCAACCAAAAACCAACGCTTGTAAAAGAAGGTCTTGGTTTTCGATAGCAAGACTCAAATATTTATAATATATTATTCAATTATATAAGGGGCATAGCTATGGGGTAAGGGGCAACTCCTCCTAACTTTTGAAAAACACTTTATAATATGAACTAATATAAAAGAATAAACCTTAAAAACGAGATAAATTACCTTCCTTATTTTGATAAGAAAATTTTTATTTCTCGCTTCTCACTTAAATTTTGTATTAACTATAATACGAGTCATACAAAACTATAAATAGATAGAAACCCTAAACAAGAGAACTGTAATATATGTACGAAACATACGAACAATATAGTCCACAATCTTGTCCTCAAGGATTTTGCTTGGGGGTTACCTCCTACCCCATGGACCTAGACAATTTTATATCCGCTTATCATTCTCCACAAATCCTATTAGCAGTTACTAAAATGATCGACCGAGCGACCATTGCTTGCCCCCTCCAAGAAAATGTTTCTAACCCAAGATTACAAATGACTAATAACATTGTGACACATAAGAAAAGTGTTAGATATGCAATTTTTAAATAATAAAAAAGTTAATGTGATATTTTTTTATAGAAAAATTGTGTACACATGACATTTCTTATTAACACTTATTGTGTTAGATTAGATTAGAATACTATTGATTTTTGTAGCCTGTACTTCAGCATGCATGGTGAATAATTTGGTAGCACCCTAAATGATATTGCATTGGATTCTATTTATTACTATTGATGGCAACGAGTTGGGTTGGGACATGCAATAGTCCCGTGGAGGATGCGAAGATTGACTCGATTCAACCTATTTTTAAAACGGCATGGGATTGTATAGGCCTCGGATTGTCTCTGGCGAAGCCAGCAAACCCTCTCGGGGTTCCATACATTGTGCGACAGCTGGCAAAAAAGTGGGGGAAGAAGTCATTCCATTTTCTCCCCATAATTTTGACTTCTCCCCATATGATATCTCTCCCCCTTATTATCGTACACTTATCGCTACATGTCCTAATATGTGTGGAGAAGTCAAAATCATGGGCTCCATGATTTTGACTTCCCCACCACTTGTCACCTATTCTATGGAACCCCGAGACAAGCCCTTTCTGGCCAGAGACAATCCGAGGCCAATTGTCTATGGTAGATGCTAGAAAAAGGGTCTCTACTCCACACATCATCCGACGTGGCAATAAAGAGGGGAAGAGATATCAAGTGGGGAGAAGTCAAAAATTAAAGGGCCAGGATTCCCTCAAGTTCAACTTGAGAGAATCTCTCAAGTTTGAACCCCTAGAGGTCGACACGTGTCTCTTTTGACACCCCTTAGCCATGAGTAAGGTTCACTCACCCTAGGGTTCACTCAACCATCCTTGGTTTTTATTTTAAATTAATTATTATTTTTTAAATAAAAAAAACTGTTTTTATTACCCATGGGGTGGGTGAGCCTTATCCATGGTTAAGGGGTGTTAAAGGAGACACATGGCAACCTCCGGGGATTCATACTTGAGAGAATCTTGGGCCTAAATTAAATGACTTATCTCCCATTTTTATCTCCACATGTAGGATGATGCGTGAAGGATGACGCGTGAAAGCCTTTTCTGTTGCTGCCAGAGAATCACATGCCTCTTAAAAAAGGGTAGGAAAGACATGCTCTAATCAAACCCAATACTAAAGATGCACCATCCAACCCTAACCCACATGTCTTATTGTACATCGGCTATCTGAAATTGAATGGACAATTTTGTACTCGAGCCTGCACAATGAATGAAATTGTGACAAGTGTTCTACTCACATCATGTGTCCTATTAACTCTTTTTGAACTCGTACGGTTGATGATGGCTCAAATAGAATTTTAGAAAAATTAAAAGATACTTTTTACATCCTACTCTTTGTGTGAGCTAGAGTACGATGGGGTTTTGGCTTCATAATATACACTACCCACGTCTAACCATTATAAATACATTTTAAATATAAAGAGGAGCTTTGCATCATCACGTTGGGCGAGCTCTCCTTTTTACACTGTGGAGTGGCAAATGTGTAATTATGGTATGTTGCAAAATACCCTAACCTCTATCAATAATTACAAACATGTCACACTCACCGTGTAAAAAGGGTGCTCCGCTTGATGCAGAATTCCGGCTCAAAATTATTCTCTTATAAATATATATAAATAAAATACTTATAGGTTGTATATAATAACCCATTAAATTTGGGTTGGTATATCATCATAGTCACACCATAAATGCGTCACATAGGCATGCCTTATCTGAAATACTTGTAATTGACAACAATAATCCTATTGCACTTAGTATGTTAAAGGCATGAATTCATATTAGATCTTCCCGTATTATTTTCATACATGTCATTATTGGCATTTCGTTCACCCTTTTAAAGCATTTAGCATGCACCAACTCGCTCTATAGATTTAATAAGTTTTTTTTTTAACACCGTTGTTGAAACTAGCGTAACCTTCATTTATTATCTGGATTTTGGATCGACAATGGAGCGGAAAGAGCAACATGATGGAGAAAACTTTAAATTACTATATATAATTATTAATAAATTAACTAGGTTTTATGAGCCATCAGGTATGGGAAATCAACGCAAATATAAGCACCCCCTAATTGTAAATGGGTTGGTAGAAACCCAACCTGAACCAAACACATGGATCAAAAACCTCAATAATAACCCACAAAATTGGTGAGCAAACTCGAGCCGGTTTAATGGATCAATGGATCGTAACAAGATATTTAGGTCATGACTTATTTTTTATATATTTTTTTTGTTGTAAAAAGTCATTATTTATTTAAAATTTGTAAATTTGTGGTTATATGATGAACCACCTCACCTATAGAGACTCAAAATCAAGTCTTCCCATGTAAGGGATTCGAAACCAAGTCTACACTCGTTGAGGAATACAATCCCACCACTGGAACAACCGGGGAGGTGTGTTAATGACTACTAAAGACTCACAATTCCTTCAAAAGCAACGAAGCCTTTATTTAAAGAGCAAACGAATGATGTTGCTATGAGCAAATGGAGCCCAACAAGATCCTCATCTTTCTCTTCTTTCTTAAATATAAATAAAAGGAGAGCGAAAATGCCGGATCCCATGTGAAACCCACTACCTTAATTGTATATGATATAATCTCATACACCCATCCTCACACTTGATTGGCTCGCACGTATACTCATCGATGTTGATTGGATGATCCTAACCATCCGATCGCTATACTTAAATTAACATATATAGTCTACAAATATAGTCCTCAAAACTGATTTTGGGCAACAATTGACTCTCGTAATCCTCTCAAGTTGTAACCAGACCCGAGGAGTCCAATTAATACAATACAAAAGCTTCTTTAATTGTTCTTTTAACTATGGTCAACAATTTTGACCTCTAAAGTTAATAGTTTTTCCTAAAAACTAAGGTTAGATGGTTGAAATATTGAACCTAAGAATTACTGAATCTTAACCACAAATAAAAAATATTGAAAAGAACACGTGTTAACCTGTGGGATGAATTCAGACTCATTGGAGTCCGGTTACAACTTGACAGAATTCCAAGTCACAATAACATGATACATTTCCAAGGCAGTTCATAGAACTTTTTTTTTGGGTGACAAGAGTGCCCAGGCCTCTTAGAGCATCCTACTAATCCCTCATGCACGTGCAAATCCCCAATCACATGCGCCAAGTAAGTAACGATAAATCTCTGCCAACATGTAGAAGGGAATTGAACTTAAATGGCTAGCACACCTAGACCTATCTCAGGCTATCTCACTAACTATATTATATATATATATATAATATATATACATGGTATATAGTATTTTCCAATATTCCTAATTTATTCATTGGAATTGAAGAAAAAAAAAAGACAACTATATCCCCCTTCAAGTAACGACAAGAATGGCCTGAAGTTGACCATTTCCTCTCTATGTCTCTCTCTTATTTTTTTTTACTTCTACGGTTTTAATTACAAGGTGGAAAGTATAGGGTGGAGATGAAACTATGAAAGCTGAGTCGGAGACACGACTGCCTTTCTCCCTTAAAAAAATGTTAAGGTTTGCATCTCTCTCTCCTCTCTCTCTCCCTCTGAAAACGACTGCAAGCGATATATAGTCTACTTGTATATCTCTCTCTCTCTATATATGTGATTTATATCCACCGACTCAAACATTGCCTTCCATTACTGTCCTTTATTTTGATAGTTATCTCTTCTCTTCAGCAATTCAAGCTTCAACAATGGTGGATCTCCAGACTGTATGTTGTATGTGCGGCGACGTCGGCTTCCCTGAAAAGCTCTTCCGTTGCACCAAATGCTGCAACCGTTTCCAGCACTCGTATGGGTTTCATCATCATCCATATATATCCTTCTCATCATCTTTAATATACATCCATATATGTTATTATCATCATCAATATTGCTAGACACCCATCATCATATAACACCATATCATCATATCCATCTTGATCTCACATAATCATCATCATGCTTATCATCCATAATCTTATGATTTTATGAGGATTGAAATCCCCATGTTTTTAAATAGTTAATATTTCATGAATCCACAGGTATTGCAGTAACTACTACAGTGAATCGGAGCGGATCGAACTGTGTGATTGGTGTCAAAGTGAAGAGAGAAGTGCAAGACATGGAGGCTCATCGAAGAAATCGGCTGGAATTGATAGTGGAATCACCAACAGGTCTGAGTATTCCGGCGACAAGGTTAAACAAAATGAGCGGGAGGAGAACGCCGAGAAGGGGAAGAACACTAGTAGTGCACCTTCGCCAAGGCCTAGTACACGCAGGTACAAGCTTCTCAAGGATGTAATGTGTTGAATTAAAACAGACTATATAAACTTGTGTGCATATTAGTAACCTTAATTATAAGTATTTCAAATAGTTTCAAGTTCTCGAAAGCGTTCTATTCTGGCTATGGTAAGATCAAAGAAACGATTCAAGGAAAATGAAACCTTATCGATCAGCAATGGGTTTTTGAACCAGTATCTTCTTCTTGAAATGGTAACACAATTCTTTGTTTAATTTCACAATTATTTTGTTCTATTATTACTAAAAATCACTTTGTCAGTGTTTAAGCTAATTAAAATGTAAATGATTCGAAGTAAACATTAAGATTCAAATGATTAACCTACAAACTTGTAACATACTATACTATACGTATTATGTATCAAGGGCTGTACGAAATATAGATGAATTGGTGGGCATATTAACCTAGTTTTGCTAGAGTGGGGTTTATCTCTGTCACAGTAGGGTTCTTGGGGCAGTTGCAACCTCATTGCTGTGTTGAGTCTCTTGAGGAGAATTGAATGCAATTGGATGTCTTCTGGCCGAAGGGTTCATAGTACCTAAGGCTGCTACCTTTTTCAGGTTCATTGAAGGTATTTATGAGACCCTCCACTATATAAATATATATATTGTTTTTGATTTATTTTTTTTAGGGAAAAGATAATCTTCTTGGGGAAATAAAATTTTCTATTAAATGAATTTTATTTTGGAAAGATGAGTAGAACATAGTAAGAGCAAATTCAAGTTCAATGAACAAGAGACTTGTGAGCTCGGATGGTCAAGGTGTGCCCGAGGTCCTATGATCAAGTCCATGCGAGAACTCCCCCTAAAATTGGTAATAGTTCTTCTGGGGTGATATGACAGTGAGATCATCAATCACTCCAAAAGTTTCAAAAGTAACAGGAAGAAAAAAAGAGTCCAGAAGAAAAAGAGCAAGTAGTTAGGTCTTCTTGGCCATTCATTTAATTCACGAGGTTTTGATTTTTCCATGCTTTGTGAGGTGACCCCTTGTTAATAAAGTGAAATATCTAAAAAGTACACAATCTGATATGGTCTCATCCACTGTATCTGTTTTGGACATTTATGAGAAACCAACAAAAGCCTTTCGTATTGGATCTTGAAGTGAAAATGAAGCCATGACTTTTGTGTACAAAACTCTGTTTATTTCATACTGGTTACCTTCAAGAGATTTTCAGTGTTCATTAATTTATTGGTACCCTCTTGAGAAGTACCCACTTCAAGCTCTCAATTCAACCAGTTTTAGCATTAGGTTTCTCTCTCTCTCTCTCTCTCTCTCTCTCTCCACCTGATTCTCATGTGACCCTAGCTAATTTGAAGATGAAGGAAACTCACCATAGATAAAGCATGATGACCCAACAAGCAGTTTGTATCTGTCCCAACTTTCCTTTGTTTCCAAACCATCATCAAGAGAGTCACATGGTTGCTTTGGTTTCACACCCTTCCATCTTCCCTTATCCAACTTACAAGCAATAAGATTACTAAAAAAAACACTTACAAGCAATGTAAAAAAAAAAGGTTTTAATACAGATTAACATGCAATACTGGTTCTATTTTCATGTACTTTTGATCCTTTTTCATTGTTAATTATTAGCCAGAAATATGGTTTGATTAATCTCGTGCTTGCTCATCGGTGTCCTTAGAGAGACAAAAAGTGTTTCCGATCGACCACATGTTTGTATCCCAAAGATTTTCCTGGGATATTAATAATTGGGACGGTGTTGTTTGATGCTAGTGGATGTAATACTATTGAAGCCGAGGATGAGTTACAAACTAGTTGCAGTAAAATGTTATGGTAAAGCCTATTATTTTTTTAATATGGGCAGTTTGAGGTATTAATCACTTAGCATTGATGGCTATATGCTGTGAAAAAGGATAGAAGAAGCAAATATACATAGTGTTTCTGGTGAGAGTATAACAAAGTAGAGATTTCACACCATATATAGATCATCGGCAAGGCCGGAGCAAGAACTCGAAGGATCTAGTAATTAGAAAAACACGGATTTGTGCCTTGTGGTTGCCTTTAAATAGAGATCTGTGGTACAATATTATAGTTGTGATGACTAGTGCAAGGTAGTCATTTTAGTTCTTGAATTTAAGTTAAATATTTTCAAATTAGGCTTATTTGAGCCATACTCTAGAAATCAAATGAGTTCATTTCATCAAATTAAACTCTAAAATGAGAATCTCTAAATGGTCTCACTTAGGTGTCCGAACGCCTCTTAGTATAATTATTGTGGTATTTGTCTCTAAACAATCATCCATTTCAGTAATTTACAACAAATGAAGCTTATGATGTCATATAGAGGTTGTAATGGTGTCCATGAACAAGAAAATAATTGTGGTTTGTAAACTAACATCCAAGTGATCATTTGGAGCTTCTTATAAGCTGAGTTTCTTTGTAGCAAATCCATTCTCACGCATCATACAAACATTATAGAGTTGTGGGGTACTGAGATGACAATTACATGGTCATAATGTGTTGGTTGGATTCATAAATCACCAAACAAGTCATGTGGTTGTGAATGGTACTGCAATTCCAAACACGAGGGATGGACATGTGGATCTTTTATTCTTCTAACATGTGGACACCATAAAGGAGTGTGATATTAAGTTTTAGCCACAAGTCTATACCTATTCTTCAAAGTGCATGTTTATGACATGAACACGATGATGACGATGATCACGATGGATGTCTAATCCAAACAATTTTGTGAAAGAATTGAATCGTCCTTTTCTTTTATTTTATGAGTGATGATATGATGACGATAATTATCATCATATTTATACAATTGAAAAATATTAATCAAGGTGTGAAGGTGAGTACGAAGTGTGTGTATTATGCAAAAATACAAGTAGAGTACATGGCAACGGGTAAATTTACCCTCTACTTGTTTGTTGAGAAAAAAAATGAAAACATAGAAAATAAAATTTTGGTTTTCCTAACCCTATGTTTGGTTGCAGGGAAAACAAGTAAAAAGAGAGAAAAAAAAAAAAGCAGACACAACAAAATTAAGAATTGTATTAGAAATCCAAATTTTTATTTTATTTTACATGTTTTCACCTATTTTCTTGGCAACCAAACATGCTATAAGAGTTTAAATATGAGGGATATAGCTTTACTTGAAAATGTTTTAGCAGATCGAGCTCCCTTCTATGGGCAAACATGGTGGAAGTTTTGTAATATTAAAAAAAACTGTATGAAATTGCCACTTCATATCTGAATAATTATTAGGTTTCCACTGTATTTACATTTAAAGGGGGAGCTCATCAAAACATTTTCAAATAGAACTCCCCCTCATATTTAAACTCTTTACCTAATACTACTCAAAGTTGTATTAGGGAAACCAAAATTTTCTCTTTATTTTCTGGGCAAAAACCAGACATGAGGTTAGAGAAAATTGAAAGACCGCATAAAAGAGGAAGAAGATAAAAAAAACTAATGATGTTGGGCTGGTGATGCCAAGAGTGAGTTTGATTTCTTACAACCTTTGATCTTGGATCGATTTTAAGTGTCTTCACAAAATCACCATGGATTTGATTTTATACACCAAATTCAAATCAGTTGGATGACGATTTACACTCGAGGAGAAATGTATCTTCATGAATCTCAACTAAATGAGGGGTTGTACCAGTTTATGTTGCAACCATTTGTTAAAAAACAAAATGGTTGGCTTTATGGCCATCAACCGTTCCAATTATATCTCCTACTTGGCCACAAGAGCCAATATATATAAATATTTTGATATGTATGTCATAAGGTTTTGCTCCCACTTATCTAAGAGATCGACTTTGCCATTTTGATATATAATCACAATTTGGGGCTCTATACGGCTTCGTGGCTATGCTACTCATGACAAAAGAGATGTGTCAAACATATAAAAAAAAAGTCATAAGATTTTGAGCACTTCTATGAGGAGATGTACCCATTATGAACATATTTACCATCTTAAGGTTTTAGACGTTTTCATAGTTATCTCTATCATGATAATGTACAAGTGCCTTGGAATTGACCGACTTTGGCGTCCCCAAATTTCATAAAGCCAACATGCTTTACAAATAATTCTACACTTACACCATTTTGTCAAAAGATCTGCAATCATATCAGGTGAAGGTAAGTAATGACAATTACCTCAACATTTTTAATAATATCTTGAATGGAATGAAATTTCACTCCATTATATTAACCCTTGGATATTTTAACTCCACATTAAATCAATTTTATAGCACATTGATTATCACAAAACTTATGAACTGACTAGTCGACTATACTGATCTTCATATCATCTAAAAAAGTGTTTTGTCCCGATGATATAAAAACATGCTATATATTCAGATTCCTAAATTTATTTGATAGCACATTCATGTTTCTTACTTGACCAAGAAACATCAACACCGCAAAAAACAAAAAATATGTCACGAGGTAGACTTACTATCATGCTTGTTTCATTTCCAACAAAATCACCATCAGAGTAACCTAGCACCTCAAGCTTACCTAAAAACACAACTTAAGTTTATTTTTTTCCTTTTAGGTATTTATGCTTGTGAATGCTTTTTATTTTGATATCTACTAACAAGACCTACAATATAATTGATATCTGGTCTTGTACATAATATAACATACATTAGACTGCACACTGCTTGGGCATAACCTTATTCTCCTTTTTTTTTTTTTTTGGGTAGACTCAATAACACCACAAGACGATTACTAAAGGCAAGACAAAGGAAACCCACGCACACTCATGCACGCACTCACACACACACACCACACATGCAGACCACACACACTACCCAAATAAGCTTCATCCATGAGCTTCTCAAAACGGGTACCAACTGTTTGAGACGCTATGTTACTTATAAGAGACAGTGTGCTTAGATACAAATCCGATATGGGACTAAACATCCGAAGGTTTTTGTTTTTTTTGGTAGACTCAATAACACTTAAGGCGATTATTGAAGGCAAGACAAAGGAAACCCACACACACTCACGCACTCACTCACTCACACACACCACACACACAACCCAAATAAGTGTGTGGTGTTATTGAGTCTACCAAAAAAACCAAAAACCTTCGGGTGTTTAGTCCCATATTGGACTTGTATCCAAGCACACTGTCCCTTATTCTCATTCTTCACTCCTTTCTATAGGTATTTCCTCTTCTTCTTCTTGCGTTATCAAAGGCTCATTTCCGCGAAAGGGTGAACTCTCCATTCCCACATTACCCTCAGCCTCATTATTGATAACAAATAAAAATTTGACCATTATGAATGCGGACCAAGCTATCAACAAAATTATTCAGGTAAAATGGAGAACCCGTGTTACCAAACTTTCTTACAAACACTCTTGTGCCTCCTTCCATTCATCCATCGCCATCTTTCAATCATTGTTTTCGATAAATAAGCGTCGATAAAAAAGCACTTCCTTAACATTCAATTTATCTTATCCATCACCTGGACAGTCACTTTTAGAAAGTTTGGATCCTTTTATTAGAGATAGGTTTAGAGAATACAGAGTGGTGTAATAAAGTGGGATGAGATACACTGTATCTCATCTCATATCTAGGTATATTTGAATTTGAAATAGATTAGTATCAAATCTTAGATTTGATTAAGATTAAATTTGATTATGATGTGATACTGCTTCTATCTTGAGACTCTATCTTGAGACTCATGTAATCTCTATATAATCCTTAAGGAGGAACCATTGTAATCACCCAAGCTTTTCCATAAACCAGTTTCTTTACATGGTATCAGAGCTCCGACTCTTTGGTGACCTCCTCGCTCTTGTTTTTCTTTTACGGCGGGTGGTGTTGCCACCGCCCTTCAGCTGTCAAACTTTTTATTTTTATTTATTTATTTTAATTTTTATAAGATAATCCTAATATATTAAAGATACTAATCCAAGATTATCTATGAGATCTTGTCTATCGATCTCATAGATATTACATAATTATTTTCCTAACATAATATTTCTCTAATACTCCCCCTCGAACACATGAGGATCAAGATTCATGAGTTTGCCACAAGTCGAGTACTCCTCATCCTTGATCTTCTTAGATAATTCATTGACGAATGGTTAAAACATTCAACTGTGCTTGGTGGGACAATGACGTCGATTGGGGCAACTAACCCAACACGAGTTGGAACTCCAACCTTGTATTTTGAGACCTCTTCGGTCACTTCCTTCAAATCACCCTTCGTGAAAATCAAACCCATATTTCCCACGAGCAGGGGAATAAGGTTGAGGAACGCATTGTTTCCGGTCTTCTCGACGTCGAGAATGATAGATCGTTTCATCATGGTGTTCTTCCCCATTAAAACAACATACTCTCCACGTAAAAGAAAAACAAGAGCTAAGAGGTCACCAAAAAGTCGGTAGCTCTGATACCATGTAAAGAAACTGATTTATTGAAAAACTTGGGTGATTACAATGGCTCCTCCTTAAAGATTATATAGAGATTACATGAGTCTCAAGATAGAAGCAGTATCACATCATAATCAAATCTAATCTTAATCAAATCTAATACTAATCAAATCTAAGATTTGATACTAATCTATTTCAAATTCAAATATACCTAGATATGAGATGAGATACAGTGTATCTCATCCCACTTTATTACACAACTCATAATCTCTAAACCTATCTCTAATACCTTTTTCAATTGTAGTGGATACATGTTTAAAATTCTTCATTCTAAACTTATTAACTCCCGTGCCATTCATTTTAAACTTTGAATTCAATCACAACTTAGTCTTTTTAATCATTTCTAAGTCACTTTTGAGTAAAAATATGTCATCTACATACAAAGATAAAATAGTAAATTTACTCACACTATTAATATAAAAATGATCAATTTATTCCCTACATATATGTCCTATTCATATCATTGAAACCTTCAGGTTGCTTCATAGAAACAGATTTCTTTAGCTCACCATGGTGGCTTGTGTAAGAAGATGAAGCTGGAGAGGAAAATAACGAGGGGCTGGGCTAAGTGCAATGAATAATTAAGATGTTCAAGAGAGCATTAATCAAAACCTTTAATTAGGAATGGCAATGGGGCAGGGCGGGGGCGGTTTTCTACCACCCCGGCCCCGCCCCGATTATAAAGCCGCCCCGCCCCCGCCCCCGCCCTGCCTGCCTTTATATATATATATATATATATATATAAAATTGCAGGTGGGGAGGGGCGGGGCACCGGAGCTGGGTATACTAAAACTGCCCCCACCCCGCCCCCGAGTCGGAGCTTATTTTTTTATATAGTCCCCGCCTCGCCCCCAATTTTTTTGAAAAAAAACCGCCCCTATAGGGGCAGGGCGGGTCATATTCCCTACCTTTAATAACCAGAAAATAAAAATAATAAAATAAAAATTGGAAGTCGTCTTCTTCCTCAAGTCTCTGCAACTTCCCACCAAAGGGGGACAAATTATTCTTTAAATGGCAGGTTTAAATTCACATTTCTTTGGTTCTATAGTTTGTACGAGAATTGGAGGCAGTGAGAATTGAGGATTCCGAGGAATTCACCATTTCTATGTTGTTTTTTTGTTAAGAATTCTCAAATTTTCAATTTCACCGTCATCCAAAACCTATGAAATATTAAGCCAATGGTCTGGGCTCTTTGGGCCTTTTATTGATCAAGTTGGATGTAAACTAGTCTAGCTCGCGCTAGAGCATGCTCTCTTTATCCTGCGGCATCAACATTTAAGAGGAAGCATTAATCCCTAAAGAGGGATTATGAAGTGGGGCATCGCATATGATCGAGTGTATCTGCCTCTTATTATCCTAATGTTGTCCTTTTTGTCATGAGATTTGTATGGCACTCATGCTAATTGCGATTCAATCTTTTTATGTTTTTTGGTAGTTGAATACGGTTAGGCGACAATCCTAGTTAGTATTGGTTAGTGGGTTAGAGAGTTAAGCGTTCGACTTAGAAGCGGGCTAAAATGGTAGGCTATCAATTGCCACACCGTTACTCGAGGGAATAGTACCCTGAACATGCCCCACATGGATGATAGACATACTGCCCACAAGCCATCCGATGATAATGCATTTCCATCTAGCATCCCCCCCCCCCAAATTAAGGAAGTACAAGAAATAGCGTCTCCCCACTTTCTAGGAACTTGTATTTAAATTCTTGGTAAATTGAATAAAAATCAAATTCTTAACTTTGAAAGATACCTATAATAGGTATTATTGGGTAATAGATCTATAATAAGCACGGTTGTCAGAACCGGACCGGACCAGCCGGTTGAACCGGAAAAATTGGGAACCGGTTCCCAAACCCCCCAAAACCTGACCGTTTTCAAAATCAGCAATTTTCATGAAATCCGGAAGAACCGGCCGATTGAACAAGAAACCGGTGGTCAGAACTGGTTAGAAATGCATAAAAATATATTTTAAAAAAAATAAAAATAAAAAAAGACTTGGTTGAATCGAACCGTTCAAATCGGGAACCGGCCACTCAACCGGTTCGATGACCGATCCAGTTCTGATAACACTGATAATAAGTTGAGCTATAAGAATGAGTGAAACTAGGAACATTGGTCTTCGTATCCCAATGCTATAAAAAAAAAAAAAACTACTGAGATGGTAAAACATTAGAATTTTTTTTTATAAAAAAAATCACTTTATAAAACGTTAAATTTATTTTTTATTATATAAAAACATTAATATCTATACTTTTCTTGAAGTATTATCATTTCACTAGTCCTCTTTAATCCTGGGCTACAAAAAACATCGATGTCATTGAGGTCGCCACCTGTCCCTCTCAATAACCCTTAACAGTGGTTAAGATTCATCCCAACTATCCATGGTTTTTTTTTTAAATATCAAAAAAAATTCAAACCCTAGTTAAAATTCACTAACTCCTAAGGTTAAAATTTTTAAAATATTTTTTTATCTAAAAATCAACGATTAGTAGGTGAACACTAAGGGTGGGTGACTTTTACCCATAGTTAAAGGATGTAACGGATGTCAATATGGACATGTGGCGATCTAAAGAGCATAACCGGATTTTATTGGAGGGCTCACTATATGACAAAAAATTTGGGAGGAGGGGCACCATGTATATAAAACAAAAAAAAATTGGGGGGAGGAGGGATAGGTATACTAAAAAAAAATTTAAAAATTATTGAAAGGCCCACTATTTCATTACAAAACAACAAGGGATTTCAAAAACTTTTGGGGGCCATGCCCCACCCCCCCGGCTCTGCCCCTACACCTACCAAGGTATATGCATACAAACAACATCTTGATTGGCATGCACAGACATATGAGGCGCATTAGGAGTGGGTGCTCATAGTCTTCTCGCCAGCATCAATTTGGAAAAGATTTCGTGTCTATTAGTAATTATTGCGATGGCAATAATAGATGACTTGGGATTATCTTCGATGGCAAAGGGTTTACTCGCGCTCAAAAGACCGGATCAGTGGACATGTGGTAAGAAAAAATAAATAAATGGAAAGAAGTCAAAAAATGGGTGGGAAAAAAAATGACTTATGGTGAGGTGCCATTTTTTAGTCCACTGATTCCGTGCTCACCAGAGTAAACCCTTTGCCTCTTCAATTGGTGCTGGGTGAGGAGACTACTATAACCCACCCCCCTTGTGCCAAATGCTCCTATAAGATTTGACGTGCTTGTAAAACACCTTGGTAGGTGTGTACATGGAGTATGTGACATCAGGGGAGTGGGTGTTGGCGGTCTCCTCATCAGCACCAACTGGAGATCTCATGTCATAATAGATTGGTTACTTGTGCTGACGTAGCACCATGTCATTGAGCTTTTGGGCAAACAGTTGCCCAGCCTTATTCGGTCCTACCAGGTTAGACCTTCGAGCCAAAAAGAAGCAAGTTAAACATATGAAAGGAACACACACCAAGGCTTTGTCCCAGTGGTAGTGTATATCCCTTGCTTAGAGGGGAGGTACTGGGTTCCATTCCCGAAAGGATGGGAGTTTGTATATACTTTCTGCCCGTCTACTAACTGAACAAATACTAACACCTAACTAGCGTTGTGGCCTAAACGTATATCTCGAACAAAAAAAAAAACATATGAAAGGAATGTAACAATCCATTTCACCGACTTATCCCAGTAGGCAAGATTTGAAGATCAGGTTTTTAAGTGGGTCACAGATTATTTCCTCCTTAAAGTGGTCCATGTGTCAGTATTTCTAGTCTAGTGGGCAAGCCATTTCTTTTGATTTTTATTATTGAGATAGACCAACAGCAATGGTTCTCGCTAATTCATACTTGGATTGGGATGGGATTACTCCCCATCTCTGGAGGTGTATTCGAGCTGAGCTTGGCCAAGTTTGAGCTTAGCTTGAACATGTTCGAGCTCAGTTTGAGCTTCATTCAAGTTCGAATGTTTAGTCTTGAGCATGACTTGAAGAAGCTTGATTGAGCTTAAGTTTCGAGCTCAAACTTTATTCGAGCCGAACCGAGCTCGGGTTGGCTCAAGATTGATTCATTGATTCAATTTGTCTAATTCATATATGAAAATAAGATTTGAAAGTAATCATTTGGTCAAAAGAGTAGAGAGCTTTTTTTGGGTATACCTTTTTTTGCGTTTCATGATAGATTGGCTAACCTAAAGAAAAACAAAAAAGAAATCGAATTTAAATGTATTTTTATTGACCAATCAGAATTGCCTCCCAGGACCTATAATTGCCTCAAAAGGTCCAATATATATACAGTATTTGACCTTTTGAATATCAGTCAAGAAGATCTTATGAAAATTGAGCATTTTCGCATAGAAGATGTAAAACAGATATTGGACATTCTACAAAAGCATTTCTCAATTGATTTACCGAAGTTCAGGGGTTAGCAAAGAGTTACAACGCAACCTCCACACGGGATCGATCCTAGACCACCCTCCTAGTGAGGGGATACACTTACCAGTGGGCTAGCCCCACGGAGTGTAAAGAGTAGGGCCGGAGTTAAATCATAGTTTTTGTGTTTTAACTTCTTAACCTTTTTTGTCATTATTATCTCTTAAACTTACTTCTTATAAATTTATTACAATCTATAATAAAGAAGACTTTAAAATATTACTTTAAATTAATATAAATAGCATTATCAAAAAAAATATTGTGTATCTATATTAATACTATATGCTGCTGGTTGGTTCCAAGTGACATCTCTCAAGATTCTTCATTTTAGCTTCATGTTATCGCCACATGTCACCTTCTTCTTTCTTTCTATTATCACCATGTGTCACCTTAATTATTGCCCCCTTATCCACTTAATTACCACTAATTCGTAATAAATCCGCTTACACGTTACACACTTAGGGGCCGTTTGGATACACTTCCGTTTTTCTGTTTTTGTTTTTAAAAATTGGAAACAACCTTTTGTTTTCAATTTTTTAAAATAGGAAACACGTTTGGTATTAGTAACTGTTACTTATTTTGATAAATGAAAAACAAAAAAACACGTTTGGTAAATATGATTAAATAATTTTAATTCATGATGGTGGTAGTGGTGAGTGATGGCGGTTGGTGTAGTGTGGTAGTGAGTGTTGGTAATGGTGGCGGTGGTGTGGTGGTGGTGATGATAGTGGTGATGGCGGCAGTGGTGATGGTGGTGGTGGTGGTGGTAGTGGCAGTGGCGGTGGTGATGATGGTGGTGGTGGCGGTGGTGGGATGGTAGCGGTGGCGGTGGTGATGGTGGTGGTGATGGTGGCATTGGTGGTGGTGGCGGTGGTGGTAGTGTGGTGGTGGTGGTGGTAGTGGTGAGTGATGGCGGTGGGTGTAGTGTGGTGGTGAGTGTTGGTGATGGTGGCGGTGGTGTGGTTGTGGTGGTGGTGATGGTGATGGTGATGGTGGTGGTGGTGGTGGTGATGGTGGCATTGGTGATGGTGGTGGTGTTGGTGGTGATGGTGGCGGTGGTGGTGTATTGTGGTGGTGGTGATTGTGGTGGTTGTATTGTGGTGGTGGGTGGTGGTGGTGGATGGTGGTAGTAGTATTATGGTGGGTGGTGAGTAGTGGTGGTGGTGGTGATGGTGGGTTTGTGTTTTCTATTTTTGTTTTTTGTTTTTAAAAATAGAGGTAGTAGAAAATTTTTGTTTCCTTGATTTTCAAAAATTTTGTTACTAATTTTTAAAAACAAAAAAGTAGAAAAATGTTTAACAAACATGTTTTGTGTAAAATTTTTCAAATTTTTGTTTTTAAAAACAGAAAACGGAAGTGCAACCAAACGGGGCCTTAATTATTGGTTACACGTTAACTTATACATGTAACTGCCTCTCTTCAACTTACACGTTACACACCCCCACTTAAGTATTGCTCTTCAACCCTTCTTCTCTCCTTACCCACTTCAATTAATTATTATTATAATAAATACCCAGATTATTATACTTTATAGTTTATAGGAAAATAGTTAACGTACCTAGGAAATAACCATTCATCTTCCAACGAAATCTCCATTCATAATAGTTAAACCTTCATTCCCAACAAAGAGGATTCCTAAAGACTTTTTCATCTCCCAGCGAAACCGTTTCACTTCATCTCTCTTTCCTTAAAGAGTTGAACCTCCATTGCCTCTCTAATAACTCCCCTATATATCTCTCGCTCCCTTTCGAGTGATCTCTCTTACTTTCCTTCTTTTCCTGAATCAAACAAGTGCGGTGACTATTCTAGATTTGTTTAATCAAATTTTTTTTTGTTAATCAATGGTTTAGATTATGTGTTGTTTTTCTACCAACGTATAACCATGAGTTATTTATTTTCTTTCATATTTTTCTTTATATATTATTATTTAATGTCTCAAGCACATTTTAGTGTGGAATTATTTATCTAAACTCTAATTCCAGTGCAGCCTTAAAAGTTCGTGGCCCTCCATTCAAAGGATCCCACAAGTTCACAAAAGTATGTTCATATATTGTGTGTCCCGGAGAATGTGAGCACAGATTGCAATTTATTAATTGACCAAACAATACTTAGAGATGGCTGAAACTGGGGAGCCCATTGTGGTAGCATAACCAGAGAAAATGTCGGATACGTTGGTGCCTGGTTGGTTAATGGGAGCAAGCCAAACATGCTTCCAAGATATTGTGACACCAGTTGCTTCAAATGCTGCAAGTCCTGATCCTATTGTCAAGCTCTATCTGACGCTCATGCTGGATAACCACCGCTCGCTTGAGAATGGTGTTCTCCCGAATCAGCTTTGTGTTAATATGCGGTTCAGATTCTATGGCTATTTGTATACCTGCCTACGTTAAATGACTAAATTATTAACTATGTTTTTTTTTAATGCATGAAGCACAAGAATCTTTGCCTTTACACAGACGTTGAGCGGGTCCAAAAGATTAAAACCAAATACGATAATTGATACGGCGACAATATGATTTCTATTGATCTTGTCATGTTATGTATTTGTTATTTTTTTGTTTTGCTTTTTTCGTCTATAGGGTCGAGTAGGACAAGTTTTGAGGCTAAATAGACCAAGAATTGGATACCTTCTTTTAAACGACAATACACTAGCAGAGATCTCTATACATCCTCCTTGTCTTTATTCATGATCTAAACAAGATAATTAAGTGACAATAAGAGCTACTACTACATTGATGATGGCACCAAACGGGGTACCAGTGTTGTTTGTTTTCCTTTTTTTGGGCTTGGCCTCCTAAACCTGACTCAAATATGATCTAATACTAAACTCATGACATGACCCATCCCAACACAACTGCCTAAATAGAACCTTCCAGAAGCCTCGATCACTTTTTTTTTCTTTTTTTTTGTGTTACAGTTCGCCACAAACCCGATTAGCAAGTTTTGTATTTGATCTAGGTTAAGAGACAGACGGATATTCGTGGATCAAACAAGATCAAATACCAAATTATAATGGCTTTAATTAATAATTTTTATTAAATAAATTATTAATTAAGAAAATGTGCCATGTTAGTAGACACGTAGCGTTAAGATGAAGAGAAAATGAAGGACACACTAGCAATGGGTCAAGTATTGCTTCCCCCTCAAACATCTCTCCTTAATATAAACTTGCATATGTATTCAAATAGGAGTATATAACAGGATAAAAAGACATTGTGTAAATTTGACCAAGATAGAGGTTAGCAATTATATTTTTGACTGTTATATTCATTTGGCTGTGTTTGGATCTATAATGACATTGTTTTAGTTCTTTTATTTTAATTCTTTTTATTGGTAGATTACATGAAATCGTCTCTTAACCAATAAAAAATATAAAAATTACCAAATGTTATCATGCACTCTGGACCGTAACAATCGAAAATCTAACGGCCCAAAATTGATGACATAAGGTCCAACATTTAATACATGCAAGTTAGACTATCATTTTGGCGCATTTGAATTTTTGATCGGACTGTCTAGCACTTGATAACTATCAAGCACATTCAGTAATGATATCATGCATGCATGCCAAAAAAAAATTGAATATTATTGATTAAATTGCAGATCCGGTAATTGGGCTAATATCTTCTATGACCTATATCTTGAAAATTGATATTTCCTGACGATTGAAAAAAAATTGATATTTTCTTGAGCAGTGATAGGCGAACTTGGGATATCCATTTGCAAACCTAAGGCTAGTCCCCATTGGTCCATGTACATATGAATTGTCATATCATTATATGTTTATTAATATTTCATTTGCTCTACAACTACAATCTTTAGTAACAAAATCACCCAACTCTTCTATTGAGGGATTTAGAACTTCGATAATGTTCTTCGTATAAAAATGTGCTAAGATATCAATTTATTATTTTGTTCTTCTAACATACAATACCACTATTGCAAATCTCACATATTGCATTGCGACTAAAGTGTAAGATTCCATCACCAACTATGGGACTATAAAGATAAAGATATATTGTCATACTTATTTGGTATCCGAAATTGACATGTATATGTTATAAACATATTACACTTCCCAACAAAAAAAAAAACATATTACACCTTTTTTGTTATTGGAGGGTATCCTTTACCTACGTTAGTAGACATTGAGGATTGAAGTTTTTGCTACTCATCTCCAGGTAATGGGTCCTGATACCTCTCAATGAGAGAGGCCACACCACACCATTGGGCCACACCACAAGAGGCGGGTTGCAACATATCACTTATATATACATAATTGGTTTCATTTTCAACAAGCTGTCAAAGTTAAGTCTCATTATTATTATTATTATCATTATTATTATTATTGTTATTATTATTATTATTATTTTATCACACCCGTGCATCGCACGGGGTCTTTGCTAGTATATATATATTGAGCCGAGTAGATCTCATGCCATACTAAGCCTTAAATGAGCCTAGCTTCGAGTCGTGTCAAATCAAACAAGGTTTGACTTTAGCATGACTTGTTTAAACATTATAGCTCAAATAAAAGCTTGACTTGATTCATTCGAGCCTGAAATGTCAGCTTGAACTTGCTCAAATGAGCCGACTAGTTGAGAAAATAGGTGAAAAAATGAAAAAAAAAATGGATTTCTAATATAATTTGTAGTTGTGTTTTGTCCATTTTTCTATTATCTATTTTCAGTTATTGTATCGACAACTAAACATAGGTTGACGTGTTCATCCAAAAAGAAAGTGGGTGAGAAAAAATGAAACAAAATAAGAAAATAAAAGAAAAGGAACTTAAATTTTATTTCAAAATAACAATAAAAAAATATATAAAGTTTTTAAATAGTTGATACTATTGAGAAATGGAAAATAATCACCTTCTCCATCGGTGACGAGAGGAGGATGTCTCGGGGGGGCTTTTTTTGCCACGTGTCCCTCTATTCACTCACACTTAGGGTTCACCCATCCACCCTTGTTTTTTAAAACAAACCGTAGGGGTTAACAAAATTTAACTAGAGTTTATGGGAATTGAAGGGACTTTGTGAGAGTTATATTGAACTATAGTTCCCTCCTCCCTAGTGGAATGAACTATTGCTTATTGAAAAAGTGTAAGAAAATGGAAGTGTGTTTTCTTATCCATCACTCATTAGAAAAATACAGAAAACATTTTTCATTTACTTTCTCACCACACAAACACAAAGAATCTGTTGGAAAAATCTTTGATAGAGCAATATAAATCAAATAGAAAATATACAGAAAAATGCTCGAATGCATTAAGTAAATTAAAGTGAAAAAATAAGGATAAAACACTTATCAATACGGAGACTGAGGCACGTGTTGAACACGTTGTCCTTAAGGTAATTAACGTCCCTGCTCCGGTGCTTACAAGTCTTTGACGGACACTCCCAGGATTCAACAATCTCAATCCGTCGGTAGTGAGCATTCACAAACCAACGGTCACAGCGAACTCGACAATATCAAAAAATAAAACCCAAAACAAAAAAGAGAAGAATATCAAAAAATCTATAGAATGCTTTTTTCTTGTATTTCCTAAGGAAGATGATGACCTCTTTTTATAGAAACAATCTCAAAAAATTAAAGGCACAAATAACTCTTCATTACTCTTTCCAAAACCAAAATGGTTGTTCTTTAATAGAAAGGTTAAAATATGAAAAGACTTTAAGAGAAAATAAATAAAATCAATAAATTTTGTTTTAAAATTGCAAAAATTGCAACGATCCCCAACATAAAACAAATTTTTATTTTTAATAAATCAAATTAACAAACCAAATCTCCTGTGTAATGGGCCAAGGTGTCTTTTGGACTTGAACCTTAGCTTAGTGTAGACATGTCGGACGCATGAAATAATTGGTGAACTAGGTCTTGAACCAATCCTTTTTAGTCATGACCTAGACAATATATCACACACATAGAAGCTCCAAAAATACTGTCGAATTTTATCGGTTGTGCACGTTATCAGCCATGTGCTATATCCCAGTATTCCTGAGCACTCTAGAGAATCAGCCTAAATTCTCATAGGAAGCGGCTCCATTTCTACACTCATATAGGTGTCTCTATCAAGGATGCCTTGTAACTATACATCCCACTGTAAATCAGCTATAGAAGACATTAAAAGTCAAAGACTCATCCTCCTTTCGTTACAAGTAATTAACACTACTACACCATAGGGATGAGTTTGAGGATAAAGAATCCTCCACTTTAGTGTTCTCACAAATCACTCAATAATTTGTTTTTCTAACCTAGTTCTTGAGATCTCCAGTCACTTAGGTTGGGTTTCCATTGTAGGTAACTTTTTACCAATAGGCTTTAGCCTCATCCCCCTCGATGTATTACGAATTAGCTTTTGAGCTAATCTTTTGGTCAATGGATCCGCAATATTTTGTTTTGACCTCACAAAATCAAGTGCAATAATTCAATTGTTAAGTAATTCCTTAACTGAATTATGCCTTCGACATATGTCGGGATTTCTCATTGTATGATTCATTTTAGTTGTAGCTATAACAGCTTGCCTATCACAATGTATTAAGATAGCAGACATTAGATAACTCCAAAGTGGTATATCTACCTGCAATGTTTTTTAATCATTTTGTTTCTTCTTTAGCTTTATCTAAAGCTATGAACTTCAATTCCATCATGAATCGAGCTATACAGGTTTGTTTAATAGATTTTTATGACACTGCATCTCTTTCAAGAGTGAACACATATCCACTCATGGACTTTTAGATTCTTTTGAATCTGAAATCTACTTTGCATCGTTATATCTTTCTAATATAACGGGATACTTAATCTAGTTGCATTGTTATATCCTTCTAATACAACAGGATACTCTATAGTTTAAAAGAATAATCCGGATTATATATCAGATTTCTTAACACCCTAATTAAAGTATCTCAGAGATCTTGTCCTGAGTTACAGGTAAATCTACTGAGTTTACCTATATCACATGCTATATAGGTATAATACAGTTCATGATATAAATCAAACTACCTATTATCCTCAAGTTTCTTTACTAGCTAGTACACTGAATTAACGGATCTAAATTATAATTACTCTCTCCTAGAGTGATTATCTAACCATCTGTAGGATAAACATCTACAGTAATCGCCTGCAAGATAATCATCTACGTAATATTCATTTGTAGCATGACTAGCAAAGTACTTCATCTGACGAATATGTCAGGATTCTCATCATAAATATAATTCATTGCCAAGATGGATCTTATTATTATTATTTTTCCGTAATGCAACAAATAAGGTTTTAAGCCATTCAACTTATATACATATTTTCTCTACAGACATCAAATATGAGATCTATAGTGAAATGAGATTGTCTGCTTGGATAATTTTCAAGAGATATCCCTACCAATAAGGGTGAATATCCATTTAAAATTTTGATTTCATTGAGATAATAATATCCTCAAAATATATAATCTCATGTTATTTCAAATCAATATTACATTTGCTTCTACCATGTCAAATTTAAAAGACCAAATTATGGACATATAATTCTCATAACTTTAGGTTATAAATAAACTCTACGTTTATTCTCATATAATATCATTGACATATAAACAAATGTTTTATTAGAGTGCTTTTATATAAAGCACCCCCACAATTTCAAATATTATATATATAATACACCCAAAACTTAAAATGGGTTTCTCTATGATGTACTGAACAACAAAGACTAGGACATTCACTGGGACGTAGCTACGGTTATGAAGGATGTAAAACTTTTTTGGAAGTGTTTTTTGAGTGCTGAAGCCCAAGCATTTCCTAGATTAGCAAATGGAGAAGCTCATCTTCTAGCCAAGAGAGCCCTGAAATGGCGAAAAAATGGACTTTCCAGCCCATGTGCTCGGCTAGGTGTTTCTTATCCTTTTGATCCAGGGACTAAGTGATTTCCCCAGCTCTGTGTTTGTAATCCTGTTTCTGTTCTCTTCTTAATGCAATTACCTTTTTCATCAAAAAAATATGAGAGCATATCATAAATATTTCACAAACCACATAGGTTAGTTCAGTCACACATAATTCATAGTGTATAACAATCAAATTAAGTTGATCAGATCACCTTTAAATCAATCATCATTTATCAACATAACTCAAAACATATGGTGTTATATGGAGGTTTTTGTATATGTTTTACATAATATTCGATTTAAGAATAAATATGCTCATAGCTTAACTTTACTTGTCTTACACAAGGTATTTAGCGTGTCACATCAAGTGAAAAACTAATACACAAATTGAGTGTATACGCTCAATACTTTAGTTAAAATACACTATCTCTTGTATGTTTCCTTAACATACAATTAATTATATAGACGAATCTATCCAGGATATCTGTGCGGCTAAATATCTCACTCAAAAGAGCTATAGACATCATTAAGAAGAAATCTTCAATCTCTAAATGTCACATATCTTATGCACTATCCACAACATAGGATGAAACTTGGAAAATGTTATTTTCTTACGGTGCATTAGCTCAATATGGTATATTCGAACAAATTCTCATTTCACTAGCATTTCATTCTACCTTACATTATCTCTTTCATTTGAAGATATAGAATTGTTGATTTCATTTAGATCTTAATGTATTAATCCCCCACAATTATTTAGAATTAAAAAAGAAAAGAATTTTCAGTTTTCCTTACTTCTATTATCACATTTTTATCAAGTTCTAAAATTTTATATGCCTTATTATTAGAGGCACATCTCCTTAATTCATATCCCAATTTATTATTTTAAGATTATTTAGTCTTACAGATAAGCAATCACAAATCTTAAAATAATTTAAACTAGGTTATTTGACTCTCCATATTTTATATATAGTCATATTTATTCTCTTACTTGTGTCCAATAATTTATAATTAGTGTGTTTAAAAGGTCATACAATCCTATATAACTTTGAAACATAGCATGTAATTTCACAAGTAAGCAATTGATAATAAAAAACTAGGTTTCAGTAATCTGACCGTTCATTTGGAGTGTTACCGATGCATGTGTGTGCAAAACCAAATTTTTGAACCGCAACTCATCTGCTATTGTGTTATTCACATCTCTAGGAGCACGTTGACTCAGACGGATCTGAAATCGGATTTATAACGAACCCGATATCACAGTTAATGAACAGACAATACAAGTAATACCATGTGTATGATGCACACCATATCATATTGACGTTCCAAAATAGCAAAGGCATCTTTTGGCTCGGCTTGGAACGGACTTTTAAAAGGCACACCCTTCGGACTACAATCATTAACCGTGTGCAAGGGAATCCAAAACACCACCCAATTAGATAAAACTTATACATTAGAATTGTGTATGAGCTCCACACTAAATAATAACCTTTTCCTGTATCTCTTCCTTTGACATTCAACACTTGTCTCTCCACCTCGATAACCGTTTCCCAATTCTCGCACTATACACATTTGTGTTTATCCATCATCCAACTGAACATGGCACCAGGCCCACCTACGCCCACGCTTGCTCCGGTCTCAAATCATGACCGCGAAGAATGGCTTGGCTTGGCTTGACCTGTGTTACAACTTATAATAACATGCTTCAGTGACTTGAGATAGGTTTGGAAAAGTTCAGGATCCTCTTGTTCAAACCGGGGAGACTCTCTCCGGTTTGAACTCCTGGAGGTCACCACGTGTCTCCTTTGACATCCCTTAACCATGGGTAAGGTTCACTCACCCTTAGGGTTCACCCATCCATCCTCGGTTTTTGTTTTTAAAATATTAATTTTTTTTATAAAATTAAAAACTGCTTTTAATATTAAAGAAACTCTAAAAACAGTTTTTTTAATTTGAAAAATAATACTTAATATATTAAAAAAGAAAAAGCCAAGGATGCATGGGTGAGGTGTCAAAGGAGACACGTGGCGACCTCTAGGGGTTCAAACCGGAGAGAGTCTCCCCAGTTTGAACTCGAGAGTATCTTGAGCCGTTTGGAAAATATCTACCCACTTCAAATAAGAGTGGAGGTTACACGTTTTACTTTCGGGAGTGGATTCTCTCAAGTTGGAACCCCTAGAGGTTGCCCGTGTCTCCTTTGACACCCTTTAACCATGGGTAAGGTTCACCCACCCCTAGGGTTCACTCACCCATCCTTGGTTTTTTTTTTTTATATATTAATTATTATTTTTTAAATAAAAAAAACTGTTTTTAGAGTTTTTTAATATTAAAAAAAGTTTTTAATTTAAAAAATAATAATTAATATTAAAAAAAAAAACCAAGGATGGGTGAGTGAACCTTACCCATGGTTAAGGGGTGTCAAAGGAGACACGTGGCGACCTCTAGAGGTTCCAACTTGAGAGAATCCTGGGCCTTTACTTGACCATTTTCTATTTTCTCTTCTTCAGCCTCTCTCAAATTTGTGTTTATCACAAACTTGTAGCCTTTTATCGGTGTAAATTACGGCCAAGTCGCCGACAACCTCCCTCCACCGTCGGCGACGGCAAAGCTACTCCAGTCCTTCTCGATCGGAAAAGTCAGATTGTACGGCGCAGATCCGGCGATCATCAAGACCCTAGCCAATATAGGCATCGCCATAGTTGCCGGCAAGAGCTGCGATATATGAGATTCTGGTCTTCGGAGGTCCCGAATTCGTTGTTAATGATGATGAAGATGATAAAACGGAATGACGTTGGAATTGATCCACTACTTCACGAAGTTGGGATCAGAGGCTAAGGCCGAGAGCCCCATCCATAGACAAATCTGAGCCATCTTCACCTACTGTCGAGATTTCCTCCATCAACTTGGAGTTTGATTTTGCAACTAAAACCTCATCCTTTAAAGGTCCATCAGAAGGTTGATCCCACTGTTCCATCGCATTCATAGCAGGATTCCTCCCCTTTGTTGGACATTTAAATCACAAAAATTTACAAGCAGAATTCCTCTCCCCGCCCATTTTTTTTTTTTTTTCACATATTTATAATTTATAGTAACGAGTTTTTTTTTTTTTAAACTCAATAACACCACAAGGTGATTACTAAAGGCAATTGAAGGAAACACTCACACCACCCATGCAAACACACACACACATAGTAACCAGTTTAATCACCTTAAGATTGTTGGAAAAATCTTTGATAGAACAATATAAATCAAATAGAGAATATACAGAAAAATACTCGAATGCATTAAGTAAATTAAAGTGAAAAAATACAAATAAAACACTTATCAATATGGAGACTGAGGCACGTGTTGAACACGTTGTTTTTAAGGTGATTAACACTCCTGTTCCGGTGCTTACATGTCTTTGACGGACACCCTCAGGATTCAACAATCTCAATCCGTCGGCCGTCGGTAATGAACACTCACAAACCAACGGTCACAACGAATTCGACAACATTAACAAATAAAAACTCAAAACAAAAAAGAGAGGAATATCAAAAAATCTATAGAACTTTTTTTTCTTGTATTTCTTAAGAAAGATGAAGACCTCTTTTTATAGAAACAATCTCAAAAAATTAAAGACACAAATAACTCTTTATTACTCTTTCAAAAACCAAAACGGTTGCTCTTTAATAGGAATGTTAAAATATGAAAAGACTTTAAGAGAAAATAAATAAAATCAAATAATTTTGTTTTAAAATTGCAACCGAATCAACAAGGCAGCAACTCTTGCCGCATCTTGTCTCCAGCAACCCAACCATATAAGTCAACCGCAAAAGATGGCATTGGACCTAGAATAGACGACAACTCTTAAATCAAAATATATTTTTTTGATTTAGGGTACCTGGGCCTCTTAGAGCATCCAACTAAGTCCTTTGGGCCAGGAAATTTTTCATTGGGGGGTTCGAAATACAATTGTTAACAAAATTAATAGATATGGAACTTGGGGATTTGGGGGCGTATCCCCTAATAAATTTTTTTGGGGTAATTTTTTTATTTTGAGAATTTGTTTTCCAGTAATTCCTTGAGGTCGCCATGTGTCCCTATTGATAATCCTTAACCGTGGTTGAGATTCACCCACCTATCCTTGGTTTTTCAAAAATATATATCAAATTTTTTCTCAAACCCTAGTTAAAATTCACTAACTCTTAAGGTTAAAAAAAATTAAATTTTTTTTCTAAAAACCATGGATAAGCAGGTAAATCCTAAGAGTGAATGAATTTAACCACAGTTAAGAAGTGCCAATATGGACATGTGGTGAACGAAAGGGCATAACTGGACTCCATTGGAGGGCCCACTATATATATCTAAATAAAATTTTGGGGGGTGGGGGGGCACTATATATAAATGAGATGAAAAAAAATTGGGTGGGGGGAGGGCAAGTATACTAAAAAATTTGAGGAGCCCACTGTTTCATACCAAAACTAAGAGGAATTACAAAAACATTTGGGGGCCATGCCCCCCCCCCCCCCCCCCCCCCCCCCGCGGCGCGCCTCGGGTAATACAGATCTCTTTATACTACACAACTAGGAAAATCGGGATAAATCCCCAAGGGTGGTCAACAAGCAGAAGGAACTCAAGGACTCAAACTCGAAGACCTCCTGTTCTTGTGGCGTGGTCTTGACCACTAGCCCAACCTCTCGTTGGTTGAGGAGCTCTTCAACAATATGATCTTCCTTTCATTGAAGGTGCTATCCCTCAGCGCAATCACGACTCTCACCAAGGTTTAAAATTTCGTGAAATTTCGGTTTCGGACAATCCCAACGACATTGAAACTGAGTTTATTTCGAAAATCAAATTTTGGCCGAAATTTTGAAAATTTCGGGTGAAATTTTGGATTTCGAAGATTTCGGAATTTCGGCTAAAATCTAATTTTTTTATTTTTAAATTGTTTTTTTATTAAAATTCCGAAATATTTCAAAATATTCTTAAACATTTCGAAATTTTTCGTGAAATTTCAAAAATTTATATATTAATTTTAGAAATAAAATAATAATATTTATATAAATATATATATAATTAATTAAATATTAATATTTCAAAATTTCGCCAAAATCCCACAATATTTTGGGATTTCAGTTTGGGTTGAATGGCCGAAATCATCGAGAATTTCGAAATTAAAAACCTTGACTCTCACTCTCAAAGCCATACAATAATCATGGTTGTCGTCAATACAACTCTTGAGAATGGTCGAGAATTTCAAAATTAAAAACCTTGACTCTCACTCTCAAAGCCATACAATAATCATGGTTGTCGTCAATACAACTCTTGAGAATGGTCGAGAATTTCAAAATTAAAAACCTTGACTCTCACTCTCAAAGCCATACAATAATCATGGTCGTCGTGATCAATACAACTCTTGAGTAGGCTTCTCATTCGTCACGAACGTACAAATCTAGTCTACTTGCCTCTGCTTCGACTCCGAAGACTTTCAACTTTGGTATTCAACATTCTCTCTCTAACGCCGTCGTATATGGTTGGGTTGCTGAAGACAAGAGAGGTGGTAGCCGGTAGGCATTACTGACTTATTGCCTTGATTGGTATTTGAGGAGAGAGGAAGGAGTTCCGTGTCCCTTTTAACCATTTTTTTTTAAATTATGATTAAGTTTAATTAAATTAAAATTAATACATATTTTTTTATAAATAAGATTGAATGGATGAACTATAGGAGTGAGTAAATTTTAACAAGTTATAATAGAGTTAAAAAGGGGGGCGTTGACCAATTAGGACCGCCATTTGACTACATAGCTGAATGTACGGTCCGTTATATATTTTCCTCATTAATAGACCTCGCATTCTGCTATGTAGTGGCACGGTCCTCATTGGTCCACACTCCCTTTTTAATACCCATTAACTATAATTAATTCACTCGCCGCTAAGGTTTTTTTGTTCATTGGAGGCCACATGGACCTATGAGATATGCAATGAGGGGTGAATCTTCACCACAGTTAAAAGGGAGTTAAAAGAGGGCACATGGTTTTTAAAATATATATATTTTTAAAAATATTAACCATGGCTATGATTCACTCACTTATGTTGTTCTTTTTTGAAAATATTGTTTTCTAAAATCCAAGGTTACTTATTTAATCCAGTGAGTGAGTGAAGCTTAACCATAATTAATGGGTATCAAAAAGGACACATGACAAGCTAGTAAGGTGTGTGTACTGCTCAACCAAATGTGTGCATGCATGCTATCATCTCATTAGTTAAGGTGGTGTTTGGATTGGATTTTTTTGTGCCAAAAGTCAATTATGATAAAATTGATTGTGTAGAAATTCATGATCAAATAATCATTTTTTCAAATAATAGTGTTCGGAGAATACAAATTTGAGAGACTCACCTACGTTTGAAAAAATAATTATTTGACCATTAATTTCTACATAATTGATTTTTGACCAAAAAAATCCAATCCAATCACCCCATTAACACTTTTAGGCGTTAGGCAAAGTGGCTATGCTCGAGTATATACTCGAGCATCCACGGGATTAAATTTGTCGTTGTTTTATTATGAAAGCAATATATCTTGGAGGAACCCTTAATATTAATATTATGGTTCTGCTCAAAAATCCAAACACGCCATGAATGAATTATGATGTGCTACAAATCTCTTTGAAATTAACTCTTTTTTGTTTTGTAATAGATAATCCCTTTCGGGTATCTTCATTGGCCCACTTGAAATTTTCCTTACGGATACCAGGTGAGTCAAGGAGTGGGAGTTGAACAAAGAGTAGATCTCCAGGACGCTAGCCAACTGCACTAACTATGGTTGAAGGATAAGGAGGTTTTTATAAATCTCATTAAAATAAAATAAAATGTTAAAATTATCATTTCCTATAAAAATTAACACTTGTTAACTAAGTTATGGATAAAATGATGGATTTGAAAAAGATTTAAAAGTTAGTGGAAGCATAATACAAAATCACAAAAGACAAGGGCTATTTACAAATAGCCGAACAAATAGAGGGTTTTCAGAAATACCCCTTTTCTAAACCCAAAGTTAGATTGTTTGGACCCTGAAGATTAGTGAATCTTAACTATAATTAATTAGGATAAAAGGTGTGTCGACTTGTGGGTGCGATTGAACTCTCCCAAATTTAATCATAATTGACTTGATCTCAACTCCCAATATATATATATATATATATACTATACTAAATTGATTAATTATTTAATTGGACACAATTCTAAACAAGGGTACTTTCCCCCCTTAAAAATTAATTATTTAACATGGCATAGCCATGAGGCAAGGGAACAACTATCCTGAACTTTAGAAAAAAAATATTTTATATCATGTTATTTAATTATTTAACGAGGTATAGCTATAAAGCAATGAGACAGTTGCCTTATAATCAAGAAAAAACAATACCCATAAAATAGGTAGGAAATGTACAGGCGAAATAACCCTATAACATAGTCATCCAAAAAAAAAAAAATCGAGAACTATACCACCAAGGCAACAATTTCTATCATTTTTAATTAGCTATAGCGTGCCTCTACTGCTAGAAAATCTTGGTTCTGCCGCTATTGACAAGAATGCCATGTTTATTCGATATCGTATCATAGTTGTGATTGATCCCGATGAGAGTTCAATCACACAAACAAGTCAACGCGTCTCTTTTAACCCCTATTAATTGTGGTTAAGATTCACTAACCCTTAAGATTCAACAATTTTTTTTTTTTTTCCAAAAGAAAATATTTAATTTTGGTTAAAAACTTTTAACCCGATTTAAAAAAAAAAACTTTTGTGATTCTCTCAAGTTGTAAAAATCAAGGTTAGATGATTGAACCCTAAGGTTAATGAATCTTAATAATAATTAAGGGGTATTAAAATAAACACTTTTTGATTTGTTCGACTAACCGAACTCCAAAGGGTTCGGTTATAACCCTCAAGAATTTCAAGTCTAACTCTAAGGGTTAAAGTTATTAACCACAGTAAAAATAGCAGTTTTTTTTTAATGGAAGATATCACTTACAACTTAGGAGGCTCAAAATCAGTCTGGGGCTTCCTGCCTACCAATATGTTCTTACATTCTGTTGGTGATAGCTTTTTCGGGAGGAAATTCTGATGGCGACTAAGCAATGAGCTAAATTTGGCCAACTTGTAGGCGAAGGCATTCCATTGACATGGGGTGTGGTTAATCTGGTAGCGAGGGATGCTCTTAAGAGAGAGTTTAATGTCGCCTACAACAGCTTCAATCTCCCAATAAATACATATCTTGGATTGCCTGCAAGTCTTGACTAATATTTGAGAATCAAGCTTAAAAACAATAGATGCCGATCCTTGATTGATAGCTAGATTAATGACATTTCGGAAAGCTAGAGCCTTCACCATCAAAGGAGAGCCCCCCGTAAAGGCCTGAATGTGACCGAGAAGGATGGAGCCCTTATGATCCCTCACAACCACCCCTGCGCGTGTACTCTCACCGTGCAAATCTGAAGCTCCATCGAAGTTGATCTTTACCCAACCTCGTCGTGGAGGAGTCCAAGACCGTGAACCAATTTCCTCTTTTTGCTTACTACCCAAGTCAAAGGTTGCCAAGGGAACACTATGGGTGCTTTTCGTAACCAAACTTTGGGCTTGGAAGACTAGTTGATGGGTGGACCTTTTAAAATGCATACAGTTTTTCATTTATGGCCTTCTACAGGTACCAAAGGATAGCTGCGCACAAACAAGAGGTGGTGAAGTCTCTCTTTAGCATCAGTACCCTGGTTTCACCAATGAGTCCACCAATCCTTTATACTTCTTTGGTGCTCGTTGTCGACTCGCAACGTCAAGGAAGATCCCCACCTTACGCTTCTGGCTATATTGCATTCAAAGAAGAGGTGTTGGGAGGTTTCGACTGAGTGGTCACAAAATAGGCAGCCCTGCTCCACTGGTAATCGCCTTCTGCATAAAGTTTCATTAATTGGAATGGCTGCATGTATACTTTGCCATAAAAACCAACATACTTTGGTGGGAAGGGGGAGTTTCTATATCATCTTCCAACTCAGGTGTAGAGGATGAGCTTGCGTGTTCTGCAATTTCGATTGGGTGGTCCTCCTAAACTTGTGATATGCTGAGCGCACCGTGAAGTTCCCACTTTTTTCAAAGTGCAAAATCCTGTTATCAGACCCACCATGAAGGCTGAAAGGTATTTTAGTAACAGCTACGATTTCACAGTGATCGAGAACTTGCTCTAACCTATCTCTTCTCCATGTCCCATCCTCAATGTTAAGAAAGTTGGCTATAGAGCTCCATTGACAATGGCTTGGTTTCCGGGATGAGATTCTGAAATTAGGGAGAGAGGGGATCTAGGCATCTTCCCACAGGTTTATATGATCACCATTACCAAGGTTCCACTGAGTTCCACTGTCTAGGAGTGCCCTCCCCGTGAGGAGACTCCACCAAGCCCAAGATGGGTGTGACCCTGGTTTAGCATTCATAAACCCACATTTGGAAAGTAAATGCTCTTAATCAGTTTTGCCCATAAAGATGTCGGGTTCATCTAAAGGTTTCATCCTTATTTTGCCAGAAGAGCTAAGTTGAAGGCCTTGAGATCTCGAAAACCACCACCCCCAATTGCCTTGTTAGTGCACATAGTGCCCCAACTGATCCAGTGAATTTCCCGTTCATCACTGTCATTTCCCCACCAAAATTTAGCCGTCATGGAATTAATGTCCTTGTATAGCTTTTGAGGGAGTTTGAAGCAGCTCATCGTGTATGCTGACTTACACTACAACTTTAATTAGCACATTCCGACCTGACTTGTTTAGAAATTTGTCTTTCCAGCTTTGGAGTTTGCCAATGACTCTGTCCTTTAGATTGTCAAGGAGAGTAACCTTTGACTTGCCAAATGTGGATGGTAGCTCCAAATAATTCTCTGCATCTACCAGAATTTTAACCCCTAGCACCCTAAAAATGATTTTGGTGAATTTATGGGGGGTATTTTTGTTGAAGATGATACCAAATTTTTGGAAATTGACTCTTTATCTTGAAGCTTGACTAAAGGCTTCTATTATGTCTGTCATTTTCCCAGCGTCCTAGATAGCAGTTAAAGAAGCTCTTGTACTGTAACCGGACCCAGTCTAAGTGTAGCTGTTTGGCAACTCTTAATAAAAAGCTTTTTTCTTCATATTAGAGCTTCTTGAGTTTAAGATGGTTTGATAATGTGCTTAATAGACCTCTAGAAACTTTGGAAGTAGAGGAAAGACATCAAAAAAAAAAAAAAAAAGTAGCAAGGTGCTACCTTTTTTTTGGGGGGGTAAAAAAAAATAGAGTTTAGGCGCATAGTTAGTAAATTCTTGTATTATACGCGAATTATACACGAATAATAATTATAACGAATCATACGTATAACGAATCATACGTATAATTCATCCGTATTAATCAAAGCTAAGTAAACATTTGCGAATTTTTTAAGTAAGACGAATTATAAGCAAATCGTTCACGACTTATTTGCGAATAATATATATATATACAAATCCGTAGATAAATCTCAAATTCTCTTTCTTCTTTCTTGCATGGGCATGTAACTCTTTTTCTTTTAATTTCTTTCTTTTTCTTAATCTCTAACCTTAGTCTCTATCTCATTGGCCACAACGTCACTAATAGTCGTCAACCACCAATCATGAAGCACTCATTGGCCATTACTTAGTCCTCTCATTTTCTCTCAATCTCTTTCTCTTTCTAAATCTTAAGTCCTAACTATTTCACAATTGTCACAATTGCATAGCCAACCGCCAGCAGTTGAGGACTGAGTATCCGATTTTATAGTATTGTCAACACCAGCAACTACCACTCTCCTTTTCAAGAGCGACTCTCTCTCTCTCAATCTCCAGTCTCTCTTCCACGTTCGACTCTCTCTCTAATTCTCCAATTGCATTTTGTTTTTCATTTTGTGTAATATGAACTAAAGATTTAATGCATTCTCTTAGAAATTTTATATATGTAATTGTATATATTTAGACGAATTTTTCAACAAATTATTGAGTATTGGCTCGAATTATACTTGAATTAATTCCATACTGTACTTTTGACATTCTGCGTTTTTTTTCGACAGATTTTTAATTGAATTATTGAATGCAAAGTCCAAATTATACTCGAATAATTTTGTTACCGAATTTTTACCACACGCGGAATTGCTAACTATGGTTAGGCGGCAAAAAATGTTTCTGCGTTTCGGACCATTTTACCCTTACATAATTGTTATAATACCAAATGTATCCCTTAATATGAAAACCTAAAAATCACCGTTCTCCTTCTCTGGCGATCACTCGAGCTTGCTGTGGAGTTCTCCATCGCCGTCGAAGGGCGCCATCTCCATCACCGTCGAAGCTCCAGCATCAGGTCTGTTCTCCTCCTCCTCCACCTCCTCCTCCTTCTTCTTTAATTTATTTTCAATTTATTCCGATTGAATCAGGATTTCTGAATAAATTTCATTGAATCTGGGTGATTTTTTTTTTAAAATTTATTTGCCAACAATTATAAGAGTGTTTGATAATGGCTGGGTGAATCTAATGGACCCACCATTATAAATTTCGTATGCATCAGTGAGCCTATTTGGGGTGTGTGGGTCACAGTCTGCTAATTTGGAAAAGAAACTGTTGCGCTCATTATCACTATTTCTCACTTGTAGCATAAACACTTAAATTGTGGGAATTTGCCATATGATTATGAATACTGGGCACAGAAGGAACTTTGTGGAACAATGTCCATAAGGTCTTGCTTGTCTTGCTCACTTCAGCCTTTTCATTTCTGTGGCTGCATCTTATGATGCGTCTTCTTACAGTTTGACATTGAGGAAAGCTGTCTCCACTTCCATTGGATATGACATTGGAGTTTGCAATGTTTTACTATGAAGTCAATGTTTTATACATTTTATTATTCATTATACATTACTATGCATTCATAATATTACAAATGTAATTATTTCAATGTTAATTCATTTAGGAAAAGCAGATAGTTGGAAATTTGTAGAGGCTAAAAGCATGTCCGTAGTCGACAAATGCCTACTTTAGAGGGTGAAAGATGCATATCATTCTAGGCCTCTTAAAAATGACTTGTATTTGCATATTTTCATAAATGACGTTTGTTACCCTTGAAATAAGCTCTTAAAATTTGAGAATAAGTGGTTTTAACAAACATACTACTTCAAATTAGGGGAATTTTTCAGACGGTCATCAAACGATCAAATTCTAAAAAATTTAAGAACTTATTCTTTAGAGCTTATTTCTAAGAGCTTATTATATTAGAGTAGAGTTTCCAAACGGAAAATGTTAGTGAATCTTAAAAACTAAGATAAGATGGTTGAACCGTTAGTGAATCTTAACCACAGTTAAGGGGAACTAAAAGGAAAATGTGTGGGACGTAATCGGATTTCTTGGAGTCGGGTTAACTACTTGAATAGAATTTCGAGTCTTTGGGCCTTTCCAATAATGAAGTTTTTTTTGTCACAGCCAAACAGGCCCTGAACATAGATAGACAACCTTTAAATCCTTTCGCTCTCTCCATCTTCGGTTCGACACCTTTCCCTCTTTATCACTCCCCAAGCGACGGTAGCTGTACCACGTGCTGCAGCCAATCCTTGATCTGGCGAGCAACGATTCCACCGGTCTGTGGTCTTTCTGGTGCTAGTGATCGAAAGAGGTATGTAGATTATATGCAACAATGCTCTCTACATCTCTTTTGTTTTTTGTTCATTGATGTTAGAATTTTGATTATATCATGTTTAATCTTCAGTTGCTTTTGATTTTTTCCTGGGATTTTGTATTTATGATTCTAGGGTTTTTTGAGTTTAGTTTAGAGTCAGTCCGTGGAGTGAAAATTGTGCTCTTTGTGAACGATAACTAGCAATCCTTTATGAGGTGTGCGTTTCTTTAAAGGTTGAATCTTAGGGGAATGAAAAAGGTTGAATCTTTTCTTACTGGTGTGACTTGCTTGGATTTGTTAATGAATTTTGATGCTAGATTTGATAGCAATGCTTAGAACATGGTGTTTTCTTTTTCTTCATTGTTGTGGTTTTGACCTATATGTGGTGTCATGCATTTTGGGGGGTTAACTGAACCTCCTAAAGCCTTTTCAATTATTTCATCTTTGGGTGTTGCTTGGATTTGATTGAGGAAGTGCCTTTTGGGTTTGTGTCATAAACACATCTGATATGGCATGCAATATATCAGGATTAGTACTCTTTTGATGTTAACCTGTTTTTTTCCTTTGGGGTGAAGTCCTTCCTGTCATTGAGATCCCATTGCCTGTTTAATTTATGCAATTTCCTACTCGAAGGTCCATTTGTCAGGTTGACCTCTTACTTTTGATTCCTAGGTACTTGTTTGACCCGAGTCTACAGCCTAGGATATAGACCTTGAGCAAGTATAGTTAGATTGGAACTTAAAGCACCTACTGGCTACTTCTCCACAAATATCTCATGTAAGATAAAATCTAAAGTATTTATATCCATACTAATATAATAGAAATGTCCCCCAATTACAAAATTACATGACTTGTAAAATTCCAGAAGGGAACGTAACCAGCTCTGATATAATCAAAGTTTCACAATTTTTACTTCGGGACACTTACAAATTCAGACTGTATAAAATCCAAATCTCGGTCATCCGATTTCGAAACTACAAGAGATCTTTATTTTGTGTTTGAAATGAATAGAAGAATGTACTTGTAAAATTTTAGAAGCGAATATAATTTTCTCTGACTATGAAATGCAGTCAAAGTCTTACACTTTACCTTTGGAGAATCTACAAATTCAAAATTTATAAAACTCGTATCTCAGTCTACCAATTGCAAAATTATGGGATAAGGATTTTTTGAGCATCACTTCCCATTCTCCACTCCTTGCTTCTCGCTTTTGCTTTACTTCTCGTTTTCGTTTCTCACTCTAGTAACCATGGTCTATAGTTCTTTTTTAAGTTTTTGAGACTTTCAGTCAAAGTGATTTCAGTCTTCAAATTTTGATTTTGGTTCTAAGAACAAAAATATGTTTTTTTTTTCAACGATACATTAGTGATGTATCAAGAATTTGCGAAATGAGATATAGATGCGAGTATCTATGTTGGATGCCAACACGTATTCCACTAATTGTCCAAAATTTTGGAATTTGCCAACATGTTCATCTCCACTATTATCAAACATTGTATGGACTATGGAGTATCAAATATCAATACATTTAATTTTTTATCATGTTTGACACCGAATATCCGTCTTGTACTCCAAGACATTTAATTTTTTATAATGTTTGATACCAAGTATCCATCTTGGATGGCAACACATGCACCGATCTTTTTTAGGGATTTGGGATACCAAAGGTCAATTCTCAGTGAGATCAGTTTTTAATCTTTGCGGCTCAATTTTATCTTTCCTTTTCCCTATCAGGCTGTGTGAAACTCAAGCATTTCATCAAAGGTATTCTTATTTCTTTGGTTAGCATTGGACAAGTTAATCACATGCGATCATCTAAAAAAAGGTGGAGGTTGGCAAATCACTCTTTTTTTTGTGCCAAATGGCGGAGGAGTTGGTGAACCATCTATTGTTACATTGTCCCTTTGTCTCGGCTATTTGGAGATAGTTTCTCCTCCGGTTTTGGGTCGTTTGGATCTTTCTCCTTATCTGGTTGATTTTCAATTCCTTTGGAGGCTTCTACTTCAGTGGTATGGGCTATGCTTCGGGGGTCCAATAGGGTGGTCTATCTGGAAGGAACAAAACAGAATAATGTTTGATGGTTTAGCCTCCTCCGAGGAACATGTCTTTTTTATTGCATGTCCGTTGATTCATTCCTGACGTGCAATTAGAAAAGATGTTGTGGAGGAGTGGCTCATTGGGTTATGTTGAGCTAATCACTGATTTTTCTTCACTTTCCTTAATAGGCTTGTCTTGTCTTTGTCAGGTGGTTCTTGGTTCATATTCTTTGTGAAGTTTGTTACCTCTTCATTGTACTTCTCTACTTTGCCATCTTATATATTTATATATATATATAGGCTTGACAAGCCGAGTCTAAGCCGCTCGTTGGGTTATGTTGAGCTAATCACTGATTTTTCTTCATTTCCTTAGTAGGTTGTCTTGTCTTTGTCAGGTGGTTCTTGGTTCTTATTCTTTGTGAAGTTTGTTACCTCTTCATTGTACTTCTTTACTTTGCCATCTTACATGTATATAGGGGTGTATACTGTGTATTTAAACCAAGCCAGCTTGAAGGCTTGGCTTGGCTTGACAATCCGAGTTTAAGCCACGCTTTTTGGCTTGATTGAGCTGAACTTTTTTTTGAGCTCAAACTTACAATTAAGCTGAGCTCAAGCCAGGCCTAGCTTGATTCGGCTCGGCTTGACATATTTATAATATAATGATGTTAATAATATTTTAATATTTGTAATATTATAAATAATGTACTTATATTGTTAATATACTATTGATATTGAACCGGTGTGTCTCTTGGTTGAAATCCAACCGTCCAAGTGGGGAGATGAATATGTTCAAGAGTTGTGCTCTTCGAGAGACTACGTGGAGAGTTTTTGGCGGTCAAATTTGTTTTTGAAGAGTTGCGTTCCCTACATTCTTACTGTGAAAGATATAAAAGAATTGAAGAGGGAAGAAGAGAAAGGAACTCTTCAAGCGTAATGGTTCATGATCAGACCTTAAAAATCTTCCCAAACTACCACATGTCTTTCTCCTTCCTTGGCTTTAAGTTAGTATAATTTATAATATATATATTTAAAAAAAAAAAAAAAAAAAAATATCTTTTATGCTTCAAGCCGAGCTCGGTTCGAGCTTGAATCAATTTGAGCTCGAGTCAAGCCAATACTTTCAAGCCGAGCTTCGCGCTTGAATCGAGCTCGAGCCTAGCTTGAACAGGTTCAAGTCGAGCTCAAGCTTGGCCCAACTCGGCTCAGCTCGGCTTGAATACACCCCCTATATATATATCTAATCATCATCATCATTTACTGATACAAAGATAAAGAGATTAAGCCTAGCTGATGGGTTAAGCTCTTTTTCCCTAAATTATCTTCACGGATGGACCTTACCCCTTGGGAAATTTCTGGTCCATCTAAGCTCTTCCTTATACTTTGTTTAAATTTTTTCAGTTGATTTGCCATACAATTGGCTTCCCTGTGGACATACTTGAATGTTACCTTATCGAACAAATATATTAGAGTTCAAATCCTCCATGGGGTTGGTCTATCGTCAATGTAGTCAATCACAATCTTTGAGTCACCTTCAATTTTTGAGTCACCTTCAGTTTTAACTTCTGTCAATTCTAGCTCCCTTGCCAACATAATCCCTTTATTTATTGCGCTCTCAGTTGATGGTATATATGCCTTGCCAATGGTATATCCTGCACCCTCCAAGTGGTTTGCCTTGGTTACACAGATCATGCAGCCTGCACCTGTCTTGTTGTTGTAGTATAAAGTTTCATTCACTTAAGATGTTTTAGGGTATCCAACGAACTATTTCCTGCTTCTTCTTGTCTCTTATTGCCGGTACTTGCCAAAATAGGTCTGTCATGTTTTAGAAACAATATAAGAATTTGTGGCTTCTCCACCATATCGTATGGAGTGGCTTTTAAGGTTGGCTTTTCCCCACTGTCGAAGCACATTTGCCAGAAGGTAATTTTGTAGGAGCTTCAATTTTTATTATATTTTAACGCTCCATTCCTAATTGCTTCTAGCCACTCCATCCTTGATTGTCTTAGTTATCGAGGTGTGTGGCTCTGGCTGAAACAATCTCCATTATGTTGAAAAAAACTGGTGACTTTTGAAGCTGTGATTTGATGATATTTATCTTGCATACCACATTGAGCACAACCATTTGGGATGCTTATTCTTCTTCTACTCTGAAGGTGTATTGTAGGAAAACGGTTCCTGTAAAGCAGCCAAAGATTTTTTTTTGGGGGTTAACTGAACCTCCTAAAGTCATTTCAATTATTTCATCTTTGGGTGTTGAAGGTCTCCTTCGTTTTCTCAACATATTTGTGGTCGATTTGATTGAGAAAGTGCCTTTTGGGTTTGTGTCATAAACACATCTGATATGGTATGCGATATATAGGGATTGGTACTCTTTTGATGTTAATCTGTTTTTTCCTTTGGGGTGAAGTCCACCCTGTCATTGAGATCCCATTGCCTGTTTAATTTATGCAATTTCCTACTTGAAGGTCCATTCGTCAGGTTGACCTCTTACTTTTGATTCCTTGGTACTTGTTCGACTAGGTGTTTATCTGGTATCTAGTTATCTAACCAGAATAGCACATTATTTCTATCCCCTATAACCCATCTAATTCTCATGTGTAAGGTCTCTCCTTTGGTGATACCAATTACCTGGATTGGAGGTTTTGCTTGAAAATTCTCTTGCAAGACTTTCAAGGAGAAAGCTATTAGAAATCTTTAAAAGGAGTATAATATAAAATTTGGTACCCCCTAAACAACATCAAGTGTAGAAAATGTTGCGACAAGTTCAAAGAAAATTGATGAAGATGATTTTTTGAGGTTTGAAGAAGAAATGAGTCAAACTACCAATATAGAATTAAAATCAAAGATTAGATCAATATTTGAAAGAACCAAGAGATAAATCTTTAGAATTTGATATATTGCTTTCGTAGAAATTCAATTATACAAATTATCCAACTTTATCGATGATGGCCCAAGACATTTTAGCGATTATAGTTTCAACAGTTGCTTCCAAGTCTGCATTTAGCATTGGAGGAAGGGTACTTAACCAGTTTAGGAGTGGTTAAAATCTAGTCACTTTAGAAGCTTTAGTTTATTGCCAAAATTGGATTCGTTCAGAGGATGGTCAATGGTGATTCACTAGATATGTTAAAGTTAGATGCATTGAAATGCGATTTAGATATTTAAACATAAGGTAGATTGAGTTTCATTTAATAGAAACTAATTATAAAAGAACTAGCGAATACCCCATGCGATGCACGAGTTTATAATGAAGGAAAAAATAATAAAAAATAGACAAACTATTGGGGAATAACCACACAAATAGTGTGGTTATTGCTAGTCTTTTGTTAAAAGAGTATGATATTTTGTCTGTGTTTACCTTAACAAAGGGGTGTGAGGTGTTAGTTACTGTATGGCAACGGTTTACCTCTGGCAGATGCCCGAAAATTACTCTCGGGCATCGCCTCTTTGAATGACATGTGGGAAGCACTTAACTAAAGAGGCGATACCATGCATGCGCATGTATTGCTCATACGGTACATGCACACCTCCCACATCACCACGTGTACTATTTGACACCCATTAACTATGATTAAGATTCACTCATCCCTAGGGTTAAATAAAATAACCTTGGTTTTTAGAAAAAATATTAAAAAGAATTTGACCTTCCTTATGATTTACTCACTCATGTAGTTAATTTTAACGTATAGGCGATACATGCGCATGCATCATGGTATCACCTCTTTAGTTAAGAGCTTCCCACACGCCATTCAAAGAGGCGATGCCCGAGAGTAATTTTCAGGCACCTGTCAGAGGTAATCCGTTGCCTTTAATAGATTATAAGTGTAGAACTTCTAATTCCTGTCAAAATGTATTTTTGAGAAAGGATGTCAAGAATGGAGTCTATGTCAAATCTGCAACCATGGAAAAGACCCGGATTGCAGTTTGGGGAAGGATAGATATCTTGCAAGGCAAACCAGGGAAATCGCAACAATACCTTTGTTAGTTGTTAGTCTCTTAGACATAGTATCTAGTCCAACGGTGGCAAGCGTAGATATCTTGCAAGGCAAACCAGGGAAATGGCAACAGTACCCTTGTTAGTTGTTAGTCTCTTAGACATAGTATCTAGTTCAACCGTAGGATTTTGTTTGAACCAGGGAAATAGTTTTCATCTTGCCAAGAAAGGATGCCACCACCATTCCTTACCAAAAATGGAGAAAGCAAGGGCATGGTTTCTAGTTTACCAGTGGTAGTCGTGAATGACAAGGTAGGGAATTGAGCATTATTGGAAAATAGGAGAGAATTGTGTTGGGCTCTTGGGACAACACCATATGCTAGATGAACATGTAGAGTTTAGTATGGCAAGAGAATCACAATAGTATGAAAATAAATAGAAATAGGGTTATGGTTGCATACCCCAAGCCCAAAGGGCTACATCATTCCAAATTTTGATCTCAAATCGCTTTGCTTTCTTCGAAAAAGTGAAGGTATTGATAAACCTTCAAGCCTTGATAAACCTTCTAAGCATCCCTAAATCTTCATCCCCATGAACATTATCCTGTAATCTAAATTTCCATTTCTAATCAACCATATGAGATATTAAAGGAGATTAGCTAACTGATTATTTATGGGAACCTTCTTGAGTAGGTGAAGGGTTGGGAGAGTGTGTATGTTTTAATTGGGAGGGATTAATGGGTGGTGGTGGGAATTTAGACATAAATACTCATTAAAATATGTATTTATTATAGATATTAAATAAATAATGAGTGAATGACGTGACATAATTTTGTTGGAAGAGACTGACATGTAAGCTGACACATGGCGTCCATTTGAAGTACAAATCGTGAGCTATGGGAGGTACCACGTGGAACCAACCAAAATTTAGTATTAGAATAGATAATAGTTACATTATATATATTTTACTTAACATTTTTTTATACTCTACTTGATTGCCACTAAGTCTTCGGAAAAAAAATTAAGTCTGACATATTGCTCTTTGCACGTATTGTCGGTCCCAAGCCCAGATAAAGGATGAGGGTTACATGTCAGGTTAGCAGTTAGTGTAGGAAAAAAATCCACTAAATCATGACTTAAAAATTTATGCCACTCCTCTTTAGGCCCTGAACTTTAATGGTAGGGCTTGGGCCTAGCTAGTTCAGGCCCTCCGAGGGCTAGGGCCTCACTTTTATTAGTGACGGGCCTGGTAAGACCTAGGCCTTGCCCTTTGATAGGCCTAATCTTATGCTTTAAGATGTTCCCTTTGGGTGAACCGTTGACTATTGTCGAGTACATTGGAAATATATATATATATAAATTAATTATTTTTTATCGCTTAGGCACCGCATCGCCTAGAGGCCTTGACTATATATATATATATCAGTCAGTGTAGTCAAGGCGTCTAGGCAATGCGGTGCCTAGGCGATAAAAATAATTAATTTATGTGTGTGTGTGTGTGTGTATATATATATATATAATATTAATATATACACATAACGGTTCAATCCTCCTAGGGTGATAGTAATCTAGGCAAGTTAACATACAATGTTGTAAAGCTTAGATTTAAGTTTTTTTTTTTGCTGAACTGTTAGTTGACTTTTTGACCCTATAGATGAAAATATTTTTGAGAACTAAAATTTAAGATTTTTTCCACTAGGTTTTTGGGTCTTAGTAATGTTTTGATATGGTAGAATCTAAGAAATTTTAAGATTTGAGAAATACCTTAGCATTTAAAAGTTGAAGTTTTGGAAAAAGTGCTAAAATGTGGATTTTGTTCTTGAACTGGAAAGTTGACTTTTTATTCTTTAGGAATTTGGATCTAGATCAATTTTTATTGAATTCAAATGGGGGTATAATCTTATTTACATATAAATATCTTAATTAAAAGATATTTATATGTAAATAAGTTGTCAAAAGGACTTACATTTAAGAGGAAATGAGAGCATGGTGTAAAAAAGCCCGCCCAGGGAGGCGCCTAGGCGATGATGCTCCAAAATCGCTTAGGCCACGCCTTCACTACACTGATATCAGTGTTTTGAAATGCAAAGGCGTGAGGCAAGGCATGGGGATCAAATTGTCGGCCCACTTCTTGGGCTTGGCTGTGTGGTCGAATTGAGCTCACTAAGGGCTCCCCTAAGAGCCCCCTATTTACCTTTCTTCTTTTTCAGATTCTCTGTCAATGCTGCCTTCATCAAAGTTTACAAGTGCAGAGAAGGATTTCTGTGTGGAGCTAATGTAAGGCATCGTTTTACATAGATTAGGATACAACCCTTAGAATCTGACACACATTGACAGTGTCACATTTATTGAACCCATAAAAATGTGGTATACAAGTTTAGAAGTATATTTTGGTTATTTCATAAATGATATATTTTAGCATTCATTAGGACTGGACACTCACGTGCATCGCACGTGCATTCCGCTAGTGATAATTTAGTGGTAATGTGGTACATAATTATTTAAAGGTAACAAGTGACATGAATACTATTTATATATATATTATCTTAAACATGGATGCACATGTTGGCATCGAATGTGCGGCAACCTTAGAAAACTAAACGTCCTGACTCCTGACCCTCCATACAATGTATGATAGTAGTGGAAAATATCTAGGGGTGGAATACATTTAAATCTTTATAAGTGGTACATAGATATTTTCTTGCTACCTAATTTCCCTCATAAGATCTTTTATGGAGAAATTTATAGCTTAAATGTCAAATATGAGTATATGTCCTGTGAAATTTCCTAAAGGAATAAAACAGGAAATGCCATTTTTTTTGGAAGGAAAGATGTTAAGCAGACCCAACCAGCTTTTGTTAAAAATAGATTAATAACATGTGCTGGGAAATAGGATCACTCCCAACAAGTTGGGTGAGGGCCTTGGGGAAGTCCTCTGGGTTTAACATCTTAGAAGGGTAGTCTGCAGGTTGGTAAGTCTCCCTAACCCCCAAAACAGACTCAATCTTTTGAAGGCAACAGTACATTCCCCTATGGCCATTGGTACCTCATCTAGATACGCCCTACATCAGTGTATGACTCTGTGGATACTCTAATGTTCTTGAATCCCCTTCAATTGGCTTCTTCCAACCCGTGCTTGATGTCTTGCAGTTCAATAGACAATATGGTGGTAAGGTTACTACCAGCAGGAATGGCGACAATAAACATCCGCAAGCGATTTCTTAAAATACAATTGTATCCTGCTCCATTATCTCTTAAGGGAGCCGTCAGTATTGAGGCTTATGACTTCCTCGTGTGGTGGTTTCCAAGTGACCCACTTGACCAGAACAGATATGAACTTGACATTGATCTGCCAAGAACTTTAGAATTCTCAGTTTGAGCTTGTATCCGGCAGCGCTGTTTTCAAGTTGTCATATCTGTACCGAGTAGCATGAACAATCATCTTGCTAATTTCCTCCCATGGGAGATGCTGATTTTGACAAATGTGTTGATTGCACTCATTCCCAATGTAGAGCAGAATGATGTTTTCTTAATCTGATTTTTCAAGTCCCTGCCCGCAAAATTCTCTACAAGCCATTTGATTTCTTCATTCCAAGAACAGGCAATTTTCCTTTGGGTGCAAGGCATGTGCACAATGTATTTCCACACTTATTATACTACCTTAAAGCCAGGGAAGGGGAGGACACGTGGTGACACCAGAGCAATTTTAGGAAACAGGCACCGGTTGGACGGAACGGCCCAACAATGCCTCCTCCTTTTCTATGTTTCCTCTCTCTCTTCTCTCCTTTCTTTCTCTTCTTTTAAATATCAAACAAACACACACCAGTTTGGGGAATGATCTTCTTTTAAATATCAAACAAACAACTCTTTGAAAAACCGTTCCAGAAAGAATCGCCACCCCAGGGCTATTACGACTATTTGAAAAACCGTTTGGGAAAGTAAGTAGCTGTTTAAAACCAACACATCCTTTCGGTTAATGGCTTAATGGCGGTTGAGATATGGCCACGGCTATTATAGAAACTGCACTGACTCTTTATTGAATAGAATCTTTTAGCGGTTTCATTGTGCGTAGGTCGACCTCTCAGTTTCGGCTTTATGTTTTATGAATTTCAATCTACAGTGAAATGAATATTTCAGTTTGGAGTTCTATCACCCTTCCTTCTCTCTCATCTTCTCTGGTAGACAGCATTTGCGATTGGATTCGATCTTCAGCTTTAACTCGGAGAGGTTACTTTCATACTCTATATTGCCATCTTATTGCTATTACAACATTCATTGGTTTGGTGTAGAGGTTTGTGGAAGTCTTACATAAAACCAGTGCCTTTTTGTTTGTTTTGAGGTGCAGTTCTGCAAAAAAGCACCGTTTGGATACTACCTACTCCTTACTGCACTGTCTGCACCCGGGTTACTCTGCATCTTTGCTTCCTACAATATCTACGTGTCGCTTCTTGTGGTTAATCAGCTTGAATTGTAGTTGAAACTACAAATTTTCAGAAGTTTGGTTGTGTACGACATTTTAAAAATTGTACAGTGTTGGGTCTTCTTCTGCTTCATCAGTGGTGAAATACACACCCCAGCTAATTATCTCATCAACTGTGGTGCATGGCATGGTTTTTAAACTTGCTAAGAGGGTATGTGGGTGCAAATGTGCAATGGCCTTGTGGCCTGGGCACGCTCATGTGTGTTAGGGTGTGTGTGTTTACTATGTTAACCAAAAAAAAACTCGCCGAGTCGGAGCGAAACTTGGCCAAGTCGACTCAACTCGGCCAGGTTTCACTCTGACTGGGCATAACTACTTGATTTTTGCATTTTTGGGTGAGTAACTCGGTCAAGTTGACCGAGTCAAAGCGACTCGAACGCGTCGGGTAACTCGACCGAGTTACTAACATGTTTTTTTTCTTTCCTTTTCGTACGTTTGAAATAAAAGGAAGGGGGAGGGGGTTAGGACTCATTTGAACCCAAGGCAGTGGAGAAGATAACTGCACTCCCCACTCTGGCAATCCCCTCCAGCTCACCTCTTCGGCGCACCCCTCCAACGCTCCCCTCTTGTGGTATTGACCGGTAAGTGCCCTCTCTTTTCTTCTTTCTTCCCTCTTTTTTTTCTTGTGTAATCTTTTGTATGGTTCATGATCATCTTTCCCTCCTCTCTCTCTCTCTCTCTCTCTCTCAACTTTTCCTTTTCCTTGTTGTGATACGACCTGATGCTGTATCACAGCAAGAACAAAGGAAAATATACCAATTTTTTTTTGAAGAAGGAAAAAAATGAATTTTGTAGCAAACAATGACACCCTGATGTCAATAGCATGATATTATGCTAATAATGAAACTTTGTTGGAATTGAGTGGAAAGATGGAATGATAGCCCAGCAATTCCACATCCTAATTCTAGATGCTTAGTGGAGCGATTGCTTAATTGAACATAAGGCTACAGTAATTTAATCTCACGGTAGGTGTTCTGTAAAATGAAAAGGTGGTTCTTAGGCTAGAGATAGTGATTTTAGGATAGGGGTTAGTTAAGCATAAGCATTAAACACGTAGCATTATATGTTATTAATGAATGGTAATTGTTGTATTGTATGACTTAATATTTATAATTCAAAAATTGATTAGTATTTTAAATATTTTTATAATTCTAATTCATCAATAATTTATTATTGAATTATATAGCTCATTTAGGCATATTTTATTATTTATTTTGAATTTATACTATATATTGTATTAAAAAAATATTATATTTGTTCGAGTTTTGTGTGTCATTACTAGGACGAGTTTTTGAGTCGACTCTACTTGGCAAGGTTTCGAGTCGAGTTTTTGGGTTTTAAAACCCTGGGTGCACCCCAACACACCCAACTTGATGATGGTTGGACCTTTAGATCATATCCTCAATCCGCTTTGTTCCTCTCCACCGACAAAGATGTACAGGCCTCTGCTGATTCCATTGCTAACAATATCTCTCTTCTTCTTCATCATTGCCTTTATATCGTACAATAAGGGTGTTTCTTGATGAATCAACTTACAATATTTTCATCTCTCATGCAGGCCGGCATTGATTCCGTCTATACTTCTACCCGCTTCCCCACCCTTATATATGTAATCTAACAAGTGCTGCTTTTACTGTCAGTGTGTTGTCTTCCTGCATGATTTATCCGTAATGTAGAAAAGGGGATATTATCTCCTCAAATGACTCAAGGGAATTACATATTATACCAACTTAAAGCCATGAGGGGGAGGACACATGGCTGCCCCAGAGCGATTTTAGGAGATTTGGATAGGAGATTTGAAGAGCTCTTCCCTATCATCTCTCTTGACTTTCTTTTATATCTTTCTTAGGGAGGCAACTCTACAAACTCTTTCAGAAAAACCACATGTTCCACGAACAGTGAGGAAAAAAAGACATTAAAAGTAGGGGTAATGCTAGCTCCACTTTCTTTTAAACTCACTTTCTTAAACCCGAACATACAGATCTCCAAAGTCCAAAAAGTTGCACCTCTTAGAACTAAAGAAGAGAGGGTGTGGTTGGCAACTAAAAAGGAGTGGAGTGTGCTCTTCATACCAAACAGTACATTTGAAGAGTTGCATTTGTAAGAGTTGTGTCCTTACTGATTGTAACTCTTTTCTTTTCTCTTTCTACTCATCCTGTCAAGAAATCTGTCATTGGATATTTGGAAAAATTGTGGATGATGAGAACTTGAAGAGAGAGAACTTGATATTAAGAGAGGGGGAGGAGGGCTATTTGAAGGTCTATAAATGGTTTATCCTTTTTAAATTTTTTTTTTTACTTATTCCCTTAACTTGGGTTTAATGGGGGTCAGATTTTAATTATCATCTACATAATGTTCAAAATGTAATTGAATTTTTGAAATTCATATAAATGATTAAAAATAAAATGTGCCCCTATAGATACGATGTTAAACCCCCCTCAAAAAAGATAGTATATGATTTAATTACAGTTTTTTTCTCGGTAATTTTTTCTTCTAATTTTCTATTTTTTCCATTTAATACAATTGAATTTTTGATATCTTCTCATTATTACTTTCTTTTTTTCTTTTAGGATATTTGTGCATTGCACAGGCTTCTTACTAGTTTTGTATATGAGTTAACAAATAAGAGGTGGTTCTTGTTCTCTGGTTGTCTTCTACAGAACACAAAATCTGATTGAGGAATAAGTGAATAACCCTTTGCTTAATTAAATGGCCTTGGGTGAGAAGAGCACCACACAATGAGGAAAGTGTACTATTGGAGGTGCCACATATAGCATTTCAGAAACAGAAACATGTCTTGAAGAAAAGCATAATTAGAGAATCCTAGTGCAAAATAGGCCTGAACAGGAGCAGTTCTGTATCTGGTGAATGCTGATTCCTTGGAATTGATTGTTAAACTTGTGTTTCCTCCACATGTTTTCCGGGATTATGACTACAGACGGATTTTCCATCGAAAAAAATCTCCTTTAAAACTCTGAATTATGGGTTTGAGAATCTTGCATTTGCTTCCATACTAGTGGCCTAAGCTTGGAGGAAAAAAAATTCTTCAACTTGCTCTTTACACTTTACTCACATTAAAAGTCCTTTTCTGTTGACAGAATGATTTGGGTTTTTTTGTGCATTTAGTTGTTCTAAGACTAGGTAGCCTTCAAACTTCTTAAGAAAAGAAGGATTAATTAAGCAGTTTGATTTGTAGTGCCTGAAACTGCCTCCTAAAGTATCGCTCCTGCTCTCAAATCATGATTTCAAGTTTCGAGAGAGGATTAGCCTTGGGAGCGTGGTTTCTAAAATCATAGAGCACGGTTTTGGGGAATTGGAGCATGTGGTTTCTATTATATATTGATTTTATAAAAGTAAAGAAATGAAGAAGAAAATGAAATGGAGAGGAGGGAAAACCCTAAGAACTTTCTCAAATCATGATTAGGTTTCTGAGAAATACTATGATCTACTTTTCGGTTTTCAGACGAAGTAAGGAAGATAAGGCATTGATGGTGTGTGTGAGTGTTGGGGGGGATGAGAACATTGCCATGGAGAGGGAGTGGGGCGAGATTTCATAATCGAAAGTGCGAGATTTCATAATCGAAAGTGCCCATGGCCGATGTCTTCCTCATTTTCATCATTATGGCTACCAAATCGACAAAGTTTGAGCAGTGAGCTCATCAAGGAATACCGACTGATCTTTCTCTCTCTATACGTGTGTGTGTATATATATATATATTTTGTTATTCATAGAAGTGGAGAAGCAGACAAGTGGAGGGATTGCTTTTGAGTACAAGTACTCATAGTAGACTAGTCACATGTAGGTTTTGGATAACCTCTCTCTCTCTCTATATATATATATATATGTTTGTTTGTGCTTTTTTATTTCTTTTATGGGCAATCGGCATTCTTAGACATGACCCAAAGTTGTACCCAAAAAATAAGGCATGAGCTAAGGACTCATTAATCAAGGAGTTTCATTTTAAGTGATATATCTATAGAGAGAGAGAGACGTGTCGACACTCTCCGGCCCAAAAATGTATTTAACTTTGAACTCCCACTTCCGAGCACTTACGTTTGATTTCGTGAGAAAATAACTTGGAGGAATTTAATTTTTTTTTGGGTATTGTAAGATTTTTTTTTTGTTTCAATATTTTGAGATCTGTTGGATATAGGGCTTGAAGTAGTCTTGGTCTGGGTGGATTAGGTGTAGAACCAGGGACCATCTAATAAAAGGGTTTAGGTTAAACATAATGAACCATGCAAATTAGAAATGGTTGGGTCTAAGTCAATTTTAATTCAAGATCAGCACCCATGTACTATATGGGTTAGATCTAAGGGGGTCTAGATTTCAGACTCGTTCCATTCAAGTAATGGGAATCTAGGATGTGTCTAAGTTACTCCCATGTAAACCTACTTACACAAGCTTGACAGTATTCCTAAAAATAAAAAACTGATTCGTTGAATTCTACTTTGTTTTTGGGGAATTTATATAATTCACCTCTCTTGTATTCCTTTCTTTCTATCAATCTAATTATCGTTATCCGTAAAAAAAAAGTGAAAAAAAAAGATAAAGGTGCACATATAAATATCAGCCAAGTTTATCATGGCCTCTTTTTCTTCTTAATTTTCTTCTGTCTTTAATTTAGAGAGACTTACTCTCTTTCTTGAATGAAAAAGTAGAAAACAAAAGCTTCCTGAATTTTTTAACATTTTAGTTTGAATCTGTTTTTGTATATTTTTTTGGGTACATGTTATCATTTATTAATATGGTTAGTAGGTTAGGAGTTAGGTTAGTACAATGGTGGGACTTTCAATCGCCACACCTCAAAGGCTCGACACCGAGTCCACCCTCTGTGGGGACACGTGTCCTACCACCACTGGAGCAACCAGGGAGGCATTGTTAGGAACGAACTATAGCAGAAAAATCAATTTTCATAATTTACATATTAAGTGCAATACTTTGTAATGTAAGTATCTTATAAATGAGCTCTAATGGATCTGGCCTGGGTTCGGGTCTGGTTGAGTCTATTTTGGAATGGACCTGACCCCATATATGTAAATGCTATTTGGGTCAGATCTGCTCAAGGTAAAACCAAAATCAGACTCGTAATAAACGGGTCCATCTCCATGCCCAGACATATTTAAACTGAAAAAATGGGTAGCCCAAGCTCAGCTAATTGGGTGTCATCCAGTTGCCCTTTGGGTCCAAGTGTCCCCATTGCAGCCCTGGTTGGATTCAAATCCACTTGATTTTGAATTTTCTTTGTCATCTACAGGTCAAGTCTAAGCCCTCATTCTTTTGTGTGTTTAGATTAAATTATAGAAGATGGGGCGGAAAGCTGGTGGGTTGTACATAAATCCCAAGAAGTTCGGGACTCTCCGGAAGCCTTGCATGAAGGAAATGCTAGCATTTCTCAATTGCTTGTCTCTCAACCAGAACAATGACGAGAGGTGTGCTCGGCAGAAGGAACTCTTAAATACCTGCATGGATGCTCAGGTAGTTCAATCTTTTTCAACAATGATAAACTGTGATTGATACTTCAGATTTTTCAATTGTAGAATTGACTACTTAATTTGCCTTCTTTGATGATCCTTCTCTAGTTATTACATACTGCTGTTTATTTTCCTCTGGATCATTTCAATTTATTCAAAGATTTCATTTTCAACTAATTCTATTGCAGGCTGGCAAAAGCAAGAAACCTTGGGGAAGCATCAATTACCACCTACAGAGGCTTAACAGAGGAAGGAAGTAGTTGGTAATCCATATCAGAGCATATTTATAAAGTGTGCAAGGTGTTTCTGGTGGCAACTTTCAGCCATTTTTTAGGATGAAATAGTTTTGTAGCTATTCTTGTGACAGTGAGAATTTTGAGAATCTGCCGCACTTTCATCCCTTTTTAAGACCGTCAAATTGATTCAGATAATCAAAGCTGAATGTCATTTGGTTATGCTGGGACGAGTCAATGTGCTTAATGAATGTAACAACTGATCTGCCTAGATGATGACAGACATATCGATCATTAACTGAAGCTGAAACTCCATTTTTTTTGGGTCTCTTTCCATTGACTTTTAGGCCCTATTCTTTTTGCATGAATGGGAGGTAAGAATTTGTAATTCCTGATAATTGTCAATTTTTATGTGTTCTTTTGTTTTTCATTTTCAAGATTTCAATTCTCATGCAACATCAAAAGCCACAAAATGAGGGATTTCAAGTCCCATAAAAATTGTCAGGACTAAAAGTCTCATGATGGTAGGAATTCAAATTCTTGCAAATTCTTTCAAAATTTCTAGGGCTCAATATTTGCCAAATGACAAGACTTGCAAATAGGTGTGGTTATTGAACAAAATGTTCGTGAACTACTCGGGCTCGGCTTGTTAAAAGCTCGAGTATCGTTCGTTTATTTAGTAAACGAGCCGAACTTGAACACACCCCTGCTCGGCTTGATAAAAGATCGGTTCGATTATGTATACATATTAATCCACTAAAATTACTTATTTCATTTAAATATTAAAATTAAATATATGTATTATATACTAGTAAAGATTAATAGTATATAATATATTTTATATGATAATAATACCATTTATATAATTATATTCTTATACTAAAATTTTAGTTAACACCGTGATTTCTTTGCCTAGGATAATAAAGTGGATTTTTTACTTAATATAAATAATTATATTTAATAAAACAAGTTGCTCGAGCTCAGATCGAGTTCGGCTAGTAAAGCTCGAGCTAATTTATTTAATAAACGAGTCAAGCTTGAACATGATTTCAGAACTCGTTTAATAAACGGATAAGCTTGAACACACCGCTGCTCGGCTTGGTATCACCCTTACTTGCAAAGCCTAGAATTCAAAATCTGGAGACTTGCAAACTAATGGGCTTTGTAAGTCTCAGGAAAGAAACTGACCCAATAATTAGAAATTGAGTAGTGATAGGCGGACCCATGAATTCCAATTGATGGGCTAAGGCACCACCTCATTGATGGATGCCCCCCTCTTAAATGCTCACCACACTTTTCATGAATAAGGGTCTTTCCATGTCTTGGAAGGTGGAGTGGGTTTTTAGTGGACACCCTTTTTTAGATGAGAAAGCCATTTATCAATGGCCATTTTTCAAGAGAGCCCACTTCACCTCCTGCAAGGAAAATAAATAAATGGAAATTGATTGAAAACTCAAGCTGGGCCACACGTTTGAAAATCTAACGGCAGCAAAGGCCCACATGCATTAAAAGATAGCCCACTTGATGTTTGGCGCGGTTGTATTTCTAATTGTGCGGCCAACTCTCTATGGTAACTTTCATTATGGTTGAACCATAGTATTTATTATCAAGAGTTTTAAATCACTTCCTTAAATAAATTATCAGAGATTATCAGACAACTTCCCTGAATAAATATTCCCATCCTCCTAGGGTGCCGCGAGGAGGGCGTTTCGTTCCCCCCTTTTTGGGCTGCACAAATGTCATGTTCACCTGTCCCCTTAAACACCCTTTAATTATGGTTAAGCTTAAGAAAGTCAAAGTCAATATTTTTGTTTTTTCTTTCCTTTTAAAAACCAAGGTTAGATTGTTTAACCGTAGGAGTGAGTGAATCTTAACTACAATTGATGTGTATTAAAAAGGGGACATGGACCAATGAGGACCACACATCCGGTAAGTTAAACATTTCCCTATTGTAACCTTGGTTTTATAAAAAAAAAATATAATTAAAAATATTAACCATAGTTAAAGAAAGTTAACCACGGTCAAAAAAGACTTGACCAGAAGAGGGGGGCGAGAAGTTGAATTACAAAAACATTTATATCTTAATCCTAAGCACTTTTCTGCATAGATGTTTATGGAAGGGATAATCTAAACTATTCTATGACGGAATTTGAACCCGAGACCTACCCCGGGCCTAGTGCAGTTCTTTAATCAAATGTTGAATGTAATGGATTCTGTTTTTGACATAGTGGGGGATGCCTTTAACCACCTTTCTATGAGGGAGTTGGCAAATTGTCCAAGAAAATGATTAGAAATGAAAAATTAGATTTAACACATCTACCCCTCAACGAAGGTGTGTCCCTTAAAGTAGGTCCTCATCCGTCGGGTGTTTGATAAAACTTATCTAATAAGTGTTTTTTTAATTAAGTTCTAAAAATGAAGAGTTATTTATAATGATAGAATGATTAGAAATCGATGTTGTCCGTATTAGAAGTTGGGTCGGGCAACAATTCCGATAAGTTGAAGGGTGTTGCCCAAGGTTTGGACCCTAGAGGGGGAGAGGGAGTGAATAAGGTCTATAACAAATTAAAATTCTTCATAATTCCTTAAGTTAAATTTCAACTATATAAGTCAAAATGAATTAGAAATTTAGCAATTTTATCAATAATGCAAAGCAATTAAGTAAAGAGAAGGGTTAGAGAGATGCAAACACGACGACAACGATATTGTTCACGAGGTTTGACAATCCGCCTACTTCCCTGACTCAAGCTATACCCGCTAGAGGATTCACTACGATTTATTCCCAATCGTCAATCTTTTTCCGGGTGAAGATCAAACCTTACTAGAGAACAATCCTCCCTAAACTTAGTCTACTTTTCGGGTAGTGACCAAACTTTTACAAAGCTTCCTGCTTCACGGACAAGTATCCCATGGACCACTTGATTTTACCACCTTTTTGGCAAGAGAAGATTTACACTCAGAAAATGCTCCTAACACGAGCTGATAAATGTCTTGAACACTCACTAGAAATCTCCCAATGATTGAAGTTGAAAAACTCAAGAACTAGGATTTGAAATTTCTAAGTTGAACTTTATAGATTTGAAAATCAAAGCTTGGAGTGAATGAATTTATTGATTGGAAGTATTCTCATTTTCATTCATAAATCAATCATATTTATAGTATTTTCAAAGATATAACCGTTGGAGACATTTTGGGAACTCAAAGAACCGTTAAAAATTAACCGTTACAGAGTTTAGGAAACTCTGTCCTGGATGAATTCGTCGATGAGATTGGGTAATCATCTTGAATTCGTCGATGAGATTGTAACAGAAATGAAAACAATGGCTACAGTCGTCAACAAGATTAGCTTGATTTTTCCGTAATCTTATCTTTGCTTAACCAATATGATAGACATGAATTTCATGGTCTATTCCTTTATCTTTAACAAGATATTTATCATGTTTTAGGTCCTTAGATTGATATTTAATTGAGTCGTAAGGTACCTATGATCAATTTAAGTATTAAGCAATTCAACCGACCAAACTTTAATGATTTCTTACATAAATCCTAAGTACTCTCAAAGACTAAATAATAAACTATAAAACCTTCTTGAAAGTCTTCAATTTTCAATTTTGATTTTGAGTAAATTTGACTTTAGGTTTAAGATCCGACTTGGATTTTGGGCATGATTTTCAATGTGCTCAACTTGATCCAATTTCTTTCTTTTGGCTTGATGAATGTATTTTCTTTGAGCTTGGTTTCATTTCCATCTTTTTGTCTTGGATGATGTGCTAATACTCTTCATAAGCTGAATTATACTTAAACTCAATAGAACATGAGTAACACAAATGTCATTCTATTATTGTGTTATCATCGAAATTAAAGATGTTATTTTAAGTCAAAAACCTAAAGGCTAACAAAGGGCACTTGATCAAATGGACGAAAAACAAAGTAAGTTCTTTTTCAAAAAATAGATTTAGATTGCTTATTGAATAAGTGGTAAAATTACTTATTGCTAAAAGATTTAAACATCACTAAAATATTATCAAATAGTCTTATTACTAAATAAGAGCTTAATTTAGGGTGTTTGATAAAACTTATCTAATGACTTCTTTCTAATTAAACTTTAACAGTTAAGAGCTATTTATAATGACAGAATAATCCAAAAATCAACATTGTCGTATAAGTAAAATAAATTATTTTTCCAAATAGTAGCTTTAAATTGCTTATTGAATAAGTAATACAATCACTTATTGCTAAAATATATAGACATCATTAAAATATTATAAAATAGTCTTATTACTAAATAAGAGCTTAATTTAGTAAGTCAATGAACTCTTATTTTAAGTTTTATCAAACGCCCAAGTCTTAGATAGAAAGAATTTCGAATAGATTGATAGTCATAGCAGTTAAGCCTTTATTAAGGGAGGTCCTCAGATCAAGCTTGGGGGACTCCCAATGACTGGGTAGTTGTATTAGTTGTACATCTTTCGGGGTACATAAATAATGATGCTTGAGACCCAAAGGTAAAAAGTCTGGCTTTGCGTGCAGTCTTATAAAGTAACTCTATATTCCTTAAGGAAAGTGATTAAAAATTCTTGATAGTAAACTTCATTTGAAGAGGCACAAGGCTCCTCCCGCGCGAAATAAGCTTTGAGAAAAATCGTGAGTACCTTGAACAAGAATGAGACGTGGGAACTCTTTTTTTGTCCTATAGATCTAAAGACTGTGACGTGTAAATGGGTTTACACGTATCAAGAGGAGCGGGCTGGAAAAGGCTTGGTTAAGCCAAATGTTGATTAAAGTGATATTACATCATGTAAAGATATGCCTAAGAGAACTAGGGATGAGGCTCTTAAAGCAAAAGTGCAGAAACTATTGATAGGTTTCCCATTGGATTGAAACCAATGGCGTTAAAGCTTACATCCTTTAAATGATGGACCCTACTTAATGATTAACACTAATGGATTTTCAATCCAACGGTCCAGCTCTCGATATTGATAGTTTTTAATCACTTTCCATTACTTAATAGCTTTGATGAATAGTCTGTTATCAGCCATATGGGTCCATGATTTGTTTCCTAAGCATAGCCATGTGAGGTGATACATGTTTTGCTTCTTTTAATAAAGAGCATGGCGGCAATGTTAGCTTGAATAGTCTCATAGAAAATTTTAAACCAAGCGAGGAAGAGAAAATATGATTACTTGGTTACCGTTTAGTACTATTTTCATTATTTTTGTGGCAAAAGGTTTACTCTTGCAGTTGCAAGAGTATCCCTCTTGTGGGTGGCAAATCAATGGACAAAAAAAATTCAACAAAAATTTAAATGGGAAGAAGTCAAAAATTGGGAGGGAAAAAAAATGACTTAGGATGAGTTGACATTTTTTTGTCCATTGATTTGCCACTCACAAGAGGGACACTCTTGCAACTAACCTTTTGCCTATTTTAGTTGGCATTGTAAATCAGTTCAAGAAATTGAAAAATATCTCAATGCCTTGTGCGATATAGGTCCTCTATATTTTTGATACTCGGGACATCCTCAACCCTTCGGATTAGGACTAATACCCAAGAGTGCAACGAGAGCATGCGACACCGTGTGCAATATTTTGATTGAATGTTCTGCTAGCTTTCAATTCTTCATTTTCCTTTAATAAGGGTACAATTGGCAAAAAAACTAAAGGGTGTTGAGGGCCCCTTTTAATGGGTAGCGAAAAGGGCTCTATGGTGTGAATTGTTTGGCCATTAGACACCTAAAACCCAATATGTTACCCTTCGCGATGAGGATGTAGTAAAACCTCCACCGGTTACTTTTAATTATTATTTTCATCTTTATCCTAAGCAATGTAACCCCATCAAACAAGTAATCAAGTTTCTCATTGCTTTACCTTATATTCATGATATTTACCAAAAATTTTGTGAAATTCACGAAATTTTGATATGAAATTTCGGAATATTTAGGTTCGAAATGTCAAATTTTTTTAAATTAAAATTTAATATATTTATATAAATATTATTATTTATTTTAAATAAATAAATAAATAAAAATATATATATATATATATATATATATATATATATATATATATATATATATAAATTTCCAAAATTTTGATAAGAATATTGAAATATTTAAAATATTTTAAAATTTTAATAAAAAACAAAATTCTAAAATTTTGCCGAATTCATCACCGATATTTTCGATAACTCAGCCGAAATCTTCAATTTCGAAATAACCAGCGTATCATTTCCGGGGGTAGGAACTAGCCTGCTAGTCTCCTACGCAACCTGGAACTTCTTTTCTATTTGTAGCCTTACTTTAATTTATAATTCCAAAGAGAGAAAAAAGCGCCGTTATTCTCTGTCCGCTTCTCTCTCTCTCCATGCAGTTCAGAACCTTTACTGTCACGTGCGTATGTTTAGTCCTACATCATCCTCCATGTACTGTGCATTCTGGGTCATTGATGTGGGAGTAGGTAACATCTGAATTGACTAGTCATTTCAGTTGGCAAGCTCTCCATGATAAGTGATATCAGAGCCGACCCAGAGACATTGGGGGTGTTGGATGGATTCATAGCCCGTTTGGGATTCAAAGGTGGATCCCCCTGATGAGGGCGTCAGGGATTTAGGCGGAAGAGCCTGTCACGTGCGAATGTTTAATCCCACACCAGTCATATACAGGGTCATTGGTGTGGGAGTAGGCAGCATCTGAATTCACTAGTCACTTCGTTGACAAGCCCTTCGTGACTTTACTCTAATGGAGCTTCATAATTAGGGTAGGGTTTCAGATATGAAGGATGAGAATTCAATTCCTCGGTTTTAACGTCTCTTTTCATTAGAGATCATTTGGCAGATAGATATTCACTCGAGCATTTATGCTTTGGATCCTTCACTTCGATCTTTAATGTCGTCTCTGAATCAGATTCTAAATCTTCATTTCTAATTCAAAAGAGAAAGAGATTAAATAGCTCTGGAAGCACAGATAGGTCTTTAATGGCGTTTGAGTATTTAATTCAAGGACTTATTTAGGAATTTCGTCTGGTTATTATGCAATCAAGGCATGTTTTGGCGATCGATGGGCATGCGCAAGGTGCAGAGATGTAGTCTTCATGGATTCAGAATTTTTCCTTTTAATTTGGCTTGGTTATATGAGCAGAAGTATTTCTGCTGGAAATTGCAGAGAAAGCCGATCTCTTGGTCATTTCTATGCGGATTGATGCTTTTTGCTTTAGGTTTAATTTCTCTTTTGATCGGACATGTCGCATCTGATCTCGAGTGGTATTCTCAGCGTTTGATGGAGAGAGCTTTGTACTCCGAACTGGTATGGTTATGCTGTAACATTGCATTAAAACTTTCTAGTTTAAATAAGAAGTAAAATGTAGTATGAATTGGTACTGTTTGTATGCAATCTAGGTTTGTTTTAGTTAGATAAAGTGGATGGAAGCATCTTGATGTACTGTTTTCAAGCATATAATCTTCTTTATGTCTTCAAATTGTCTTATTTTCTTGAAATTAAAATGAGAATGATGCCTTTGAAGTCTGTTTGTCCTGAAGCTAATCATGGGTAATATGACCCATTTCTTAGTGAGTAGGAATGTTGCTTTGTAGTTTTGAGTTTATTTATTATTTGGAAAGTGATAGAAAACTGTCGATAGTACTATCGATAGCAAGACTCACATGATTGAAAATTCAACGTTCACAAAACTAAAAGCATTCAATGGTGGGCCCCAATGTATGATTGGCACCGTTGGATTTGCAATCTTGTGGCCTTCCTCTCGATAGTACCTACTTTCGAGAGTTTTAAATCACTGCCCTTATTATTTTATTTTTCGCTTTGTAGTTCGAGTAGAGAATGCTTTAGATTGTATTAATTGAAACTGACTGATGTATTGGATGTGCCTGAACATCTCATAAGGAAAACAATTCTCATATCTTTTGTCTGATCAGTCTTTCGGTGGCTATTGACTGTCTTGGAAGACCATTAAATGGGAATTTGGTCTATAAAAATATTATTCGACATCTTTTAGGCTCTGTTCTCTTGGCGGAACTTTTAAAGTCTAGAACTTTCATTGTTTCATGCCTAATTTTATATAACCTCTAGAATTATATATATTTTTTGATCAGTAAATAAGCTGCAAATATATAGATAAAGAGCAAGGATACAGGAGCAAAAACACAGGAGGAAACAAGAGTTTACAAGCAACTATACTCAAAACCCTGATAGAGAAACGTCTCCTGACTCCAAGCCTAAAAACACCCAAAAGACTCAATCTAAAACTATATTATTCCATAGATTGCAAAAGTACTACAAATATTGAACTTTTAAGTCCTACAAAAAAATTTGAATTTTTTAAGTTCCATAGATGTGAAACTTCTAGCTAATATGAACTCATAAATTTGAGACACCATCGAGTAAAAAGGGTTAGAATGCCTCTCCCTCTCTTCTCAGACTCTTGCCACTTTTTCCAAAAAATTAATGTTCTGGACTTTGAAAAGTTCCAACAAAAGAACGGAGCCTTAGGGTCCGTTCTTTTGTTGAGACTTAAAAAACTCGATGCTTTGCAAGTTTCAAGGTTTAATTGCTGGGTTTTACAAGCCTTTTTTTGTTCTCTTGACTTGAGTTCAAGATTTGGATATAACACAAATTCCTACCATCATGAGACTTAAAGCCCTCAATTTTTTGTGGAACTTAATATCCCTCATTTTGTGGCTTATGAAATCTCACGAAAATTGCAATCCTAAAAAAATGAACAATAAAAGATTTGCAAAACCCATCACTTAAGCCTTAAGACTTGCAAAGTGCCAAACTTTGTTATTCTCAGCAAAAGAATGGACCCTTATGGATCTTCGCTAGGGGGAGAATTATCCATCTATTCAAACAAGATATGCTAAATCTCTCTCTCTCTGGTTTTACTTTTTTATTTCCCTTTTGTTCATTCATTATTTTGTGTTGTGAAATGGTCAATTGTTGTCTTAAGGTTGAACCACCTATTTGGCAAAGAAAACTTCTTTAGATCCAAACTTAGGCCCTGGATGCTCAAATTGACTTATCATGTTCATTTGTTGTTACTTTTGGTATATCTTATATGCCATGAGGTTTTTATTCTTATGATGTCTCCCTTTAACATATGATTCCTACCATTTTCCATTTCTCTGTAGTAATACTTCAATCAGTGTTTTGACATTAAGCATGGACTTCCCTGGCAGGATGAACTGTGTGAGAAAACACAAAATTTGAATTAGTTACAGGCTGTTTTAGATTCTTTTATCATGTAAGAAAAATAGAAAATTATTCTCCTAAGAATATTATAATTAAAAGACAGCAAAAGTTAAAAATCAACACAATTACGAAGACATGCACAGTGTGATCAGATATTGGAGGAGAGTAATTTGATGTGGATTCAAGCTACTGGAAAACCTTGCATGAAGATTTTAAGAAAAGGTTGGATGACGTCTTGCTTGCATGGGGCAAGGTACAGATGGCTCATAAGCTCCAATGGCATGCAGTTGCATACACAAACAGATGTGCATTTGGTTCATTTAGTTTCATGCAACCCTTTTTTCCTAGTACAGTTGAATTTTGCCTTTAATTGACATCAACTAACGACCTTTCCTCATTTATTTTGCTCCCTTTACAAGAAGGAAAAAGAGAACTCGCCACCCAGGATTTAACCCTATCAATCACTGAGGCCAAACTGTGACTTGCCAGAGAACACTCTACTATTTCTCTTCCCAAATGCACCAATAGATCGCATGAAGAGAGAGCTCATCCACATAATTATCCCCCTCAGAGCCTGATGTCCAGACTTCCACTACATCAAGAGACGCGTAATTTTTTTTTTATCGGTATCAAGAGACCTGTAATTTCTTGAGGGAAAATTCAAGCCTTATCTTCCAGAGTGGGAAAATTACCCCAGATTCCCTGGCGCATTTAGAGTGCATGAACGGATGACTGGAGGACTTCCATCTTACATAGACAACAGACAGACATGGGGCAAAAGGTAGTAATTTTCCTTCTCCTCTGAAACATATGTGTTTTAATCTTGTTGTGGACTAAAATCTAGACAAAGTGACAAACATTTTTACCTAAGGGGAGCACACAAATTCTAGATACTCATATAAAGAAAGGAAGCTGCCTCCTTTGTTTACAGTTTGCTCAGAAAACTAACAGAAATACTTTGTAGAAAATTTACCACTTGGGTTGAGGTGTCAAATCTCGAGTCTAGTTCAGATTGGGAGATGTAGACTTCTATGATAAAATTTGAAAGCTCATCTACTTCAACCGTAAGGCCTCTATGGAAGCTGAAATTCTAATTTAGGCCTGATGGAGATGAAATGATCAAATCGGAAATGGATGCCAACTATGACTATAAGGATGAGTAAACGAGGTCTTGAAAGCGGCATCACCCTACCATAGGTCATCCTAGAACTTAATACGATTGCCTTTGCCTACATCAGAAGTCAGAACAGATAAAAGGAATGAAAGAAGGTAAGATATTACAGATAGCTTTCTAGCGACAACGAACGTTGATATGAGATGCTGGTTTAGTATCCCAACCATTGATAACTAGACCATATTTTCTTTGTATTACTGAAATCCCCTGCACTATTAGGCTCTTGGGAGAATCTCCATAGCCATTGGTCCAAAAGGACCAAATTTCTCTTTATTCCTAATCGTAAAAACCCTTCTTTAGGTTTCATGATCAGCTCCCACTTAACCAGATGATCTTTCTACTCTTTTTTCCTAAACATAAAATCCCTTCTTTACTAGTTCTTGCACTTTTTCTGGAGGAGTCGAACTGGAAAGTTAGGTCTCTGTCCGCTTGGAAGATTCTTCTTCCTTTTCGCCTTCCTGAAAGAGCTTGCATTCATTGGCAAGGTCTGAAGGCTCATCTCTCGGGCTTCCTCATAGGTAGTCCTGTTCAATCACCAATTGCTTGATTTGGGTCAATCTGTTTTCCTCTGCCCAGACCTGGGTCTTGGTCTTCTGAAGAGAGCCGGGATAAGGAGTAGCCTTCCTTATCGAAAGGAAGGGCACCGATAGCCCCCACTTTTGCTCATTTATTAAAAGGAAAATTAAAGAGCAGGCAGACCTTTGACCTAGGGGGCGCTAGTGCCCATATTTGTTTAGATAGTGGTTGCCCTATAAAATTAGGTTTCATGATCAGCTCCCACTTAACCAGATGATCTTTATGATCTTTCTTGGTAGGTTTGTGTTGTGTGTGTGCGCGCATCTGCCTACTCTCTTCTTCCTTGTTGCAGACTTGCAGTGGGCACCATTTTCAGTCTTGAGCGAAGGGACAAAGCCTTATCTGGTTTTGAGATCGATGCTCGCTCCTTAGTGATGAAATGTGAATTTGTAAAAGGTATCAGGATAGACTTTCTAAAAAAGAAGAAGAGCAAGATATCAGCATGGATTTGCAGACTTGTACTTAGATGAATAGGATACAGGAAATCACAACACAATATGTAAAGAAAGACCACAAGGAGAATACGTTGGATAAGTTCTCCACTTTCTAACAGAAATGCAAAGTACATATGTTAAAGTTTAAAAGAGCACTCATGTTTGAGCATTTTTTACAGTACGCATATTCCTGCTATATCAAATCTATCTAGTCTCAACATTATTTCTATAACATAAATATTCAATGACCTCAGTCGGAAAATAGCATAAAGATGACGTGTTATATTCACTCTTCTCAATTCCGTGCAATTTTATTTTACTCATTCTCCAACTCGTGTTTCCTTCATTGGTGTTCCTAAAATTCCATATTACTACACAAGTCTAAACTCAATAAATTCCTAGGAATTTGTGTTGTGCTTTAGTGTAAGTGTAATTTTCTTACATTACTGATTAAAAAAGTGTAATTTTCTTACGTAGAGATTTCTGTCAAAAGAAGTTAGTTTCGTTCTGGGAAGTGTTTTATGGTTGGAAATATCGTTCTTTATTGGGACTTCTTCTCAGAAGCTGTCCCGTAATATTTCTGGAAATATTTGAGTAGAAAACCTGTTCTTGTCTTCATTATATTTAGCAATTGATCTTTGTCTTGATTCTGAATTTGTTTGAGTTTGATAAATTCACAGTTCATATGCAGTTTTCGGAAACTTTTGAGAGAGTCTTGGGGGTAATCTTCCTCAGTTCTTTGAGGCCATTCACAAGTTCCAAGTGGACGCAGTCACACAATGGCACTATTGGGCATAGAATTATCTTGCATTGGTTTTATTCTGGTGCAAGTTAGTGCTAACTTAATTATTGAGTGTTTCCAATTAGTTTCTGGATTATGGTTGAAAGGCTTTTTATATCATAATACATTTTGTCTGGCAGACAATACAATTATTGTAATCCCAATAATGCAGAACATAGATTGGAGGGGACTACTTTGTAGCCTGCGAACACTTGTTAGTTTTTTTGTCTATTGTTAGGTGCTTTCTTTAGTTGATCCTATGCAGTCTTTTCATTGGGTGCTCTTGAACTTTGTTTTTTGTACCAGATTCTTTAACTATTTAATATGTTTTGTCCTTAAGGAATCCATGGATTTGGTAAGTTTTGGTCTCAAGTACCACACCTAAGTGGATCAAAACTATTTCTGCTGGGTGCAAATGTGTGAAATTTCTTTTTGGCGTGTCCATTATGTGTTCTTTGTGTTGATTATTATTAAACGAAAGAGTTGCTACTTCGACTTTGTTTATTCAAACTGAATACCATGTTCTTAAAAACATTACTAAATCGAAAGAATTACAGGACAGGGGTCGTCATGCACCCATTGATATATGGAAATCGAAAGCTTCACAATTCTACTATGGATGTAGTGAAAGAAGCCCTCATTTTGCTCGTAAGTTATTTTAACGTGTTTAGCTTCTTTCACTCTACTCTTGAAATATTAGTATAAAATCTTTATCATTAAAAAGATACTAGTAGCTTCTTTTAACTCGGCTATTGATGTTTAAGGTATGCATATTATCTAGCTCTTCTCAATGCGTTATTGACAGATCTTATATTTGAAGCTGTTATATAAAAGATGACACTGTTAATCGTTCACAAAAACTTGTTTTGTCTGTTATATATATATGTATATGTATTGGGGTTGTGTTGTGTGTGTGTGGGTGGGGTTGATATTGACACCTTATTATGTAACCATAACCATGGGGCACAACAAGGTGGAGTACTTCTGTCGATTGAATTAGGGATTAATCTGCTAGTGCTGAAAATGTGGTTCACATGTCGCATTATTCCAATTTATTCCTCTTTGCATGGTGAGGCTCTAATAAATATCATTACTCACTTGTTTATCCATTGTTAAGGTCATCCGTCATTGTGCTAGGCTCCTAGTGTTACATAGCTTCCAAGTCATCGACTGTGAGGGATTGCGGTATTGAACCAAGCGTCTCTGAGAAAAAGAAGAAAAAAAATGATTTGTTTGGTGCTTGGATTTATTTCTTGTAAAGAGTTTCTGCATTCTTCTCAACTAATGGAGGATTTATGTTTGATTCAAGCTTGGTGTCTCTGCAATTCTTTGTTTGAAGCTACGTTTATATACTACTGCACTTCAATATACTTTTCTATTATCATTGAACTAAGCCGGTTGGTTCTATCTTTTAATTTTTCTTATCCTTTTCATTTTCTGAATATTTGTTGAAAGAAAACCCATGGCATAATGGGAAAGATAAACTAGTAATGTCATGCAAAAGCCAATGCCAGTATGAATCCTTGCAAATTTGTGTTTGTATTTGATGCTAAAATTGTGGTGTTCTTGGTGATCTATTTACCGCCAAATATGCATTCCTGTAAATATAGGGGGCAACTGCCATACTATATGATCTTAAAGATCCCTTCTGGGTCCATAGTGAAACACCAATGTATATAATTATCTGCTTCTAGTGTTTACTTTCTTGCTTGTTAACAAACTTATCTTACCCTAGTTCCTAATATTGCAAACATCCTTTCATTGGCCTCGCGTCAGTAGAGTTCTTTTTCCTACTTCTAATTTTTGCTCTACACCAAGGAACTCATCAGTTATCATTCTTTGGAGTCACAATGTGGTGATCGTGCATCTGGGATCTCTAAATCAAGAGTGTCCCAATTAGTTCTTATAGCCCATTTTTTGTTGTTTTTATGTCCATTACTAAATGATAATATTTTCTTAGTTTTGTTTGTTTCCTTTAATTTTTTATTATTATATCAGGGTGGTGCTTTGGTTCCATTTCAAGCGCTCTTGCTTCATTTACAGATGTTGACACATCAGAGATTAAGAATTTCATAGGAGTGTAGTGTTGGCCAAGAATAAGAGTACTATTTTTAAGCTATAATTAATTAATTATTTATTTTTACACAATTATGTCCAGCCTGGGTTTTCTCCAAAAATAAGCCCTTGTGTAACTAACCCACTTGTTTTCCTCATATGTTTTACGTAACGATCCACTCAAATGCCATTATGGAAAAGTGAAAACCATCTTTTGCTGCTTTTGTTAGAAACCTGCTGGAATTGTTTTCTTTTCCCATATTAATATCAGAACATCTTCATAACCACCCCATATGCTTTTATGCAAAAACCATCTTTTGGTGCTTTTACTTAACCATCCCATATATTGAACAGTCTACAGATGCTGCCTCTGCTGACTACCTTTACCTTTAGGCTTTATCAAAGTGAAATGTTAGACATTGGCACTGCCTGAATTTTGAAGTGTCTGGAAAATATGCGTCACAGGATGCATTATCCAAGTATGGCTAGATTACCTTATCGAGAAAGGCCATCTTTATATTTTCTTCTACCCTGTTTTATAGTTCGATTATTTTGAAAGACCTATCTCTTATTTGTCAGGTTTATCTTTGTTTATATTGACTACTGTCAAAAGTTGAAATGGGAAGGTTATTGATCTGTTCTTTTAGCAAGAGAACGGCGAATAGTCGGACATTTCTGTCCTTAATATGGCTAATGTGGTTCATGCTTGATTTGTCCTTGAAACTAGCTGCTGTACATGAACGATTGTCGAATGGCTACCTACTTATTGCAACAAGTGGAGGGCTGAACCAACAAAGAACAGGGGTGAGTGGAAAGATCCCTTTTGTTCTGGTGTCATGTTCATTTCAATATAACTTGTGGAAGGATATGTTTCTGTCAAGTTTATTCACTTATTATGATCTTATTTTTCTCAAATATTTAAAATTAAATTTTGATGCTGGTTGTAGGAAAATCATATAGCCACTGGGTCTCGGGATTCATTATGGCGCTATCAAATGCCAAAGAATCCCCGACTTACTACCAGAATTTTTGTTTGTTTTACGTTGCTATGTTAATCTGGAAAACATTTTAGCTGAAGAAATCGGTACTTTTACCAGTATTTGATGTTTATTTGGTTCTTGTGTTATATGCATTTATTTAAGGGGTATTTACCCCATCCCTTAATTTGAAATTATAACAAACAAAACCAAAAAAAGGGATTGTGAACCACAAATCATGGTTTATTTGGTTCTTGTGTTATATGCATTTATTTAAGGGGTATTTATGCCATCCCTTAATTTAAAATTATAACAAACAAAACCAAAAAAAGGGATTGTGAACCACAAATCATGGTCCCCCATTCTTCTTCTGCAACCATTTTTTTATTTTTATTTTTTATATTGGCACATCTTATGCACTATTGCTTCTTGACTTCTCTGAGAAACACAGATTTGCAGTCCTGCTGCTGAACGACTCTCCCACTTCTTTACAACTAAGTTCTGCCTTGTGAATGTTATTTTAGTTGTTATCTAACAATCTGGAGAGTAGTTATAATGTTTCAGTTTATATTGGCACATCCATTCACCTATCTTGTGTTAAATTGGACCCAATGTTTGATCAAACAATTTTTGGTTGATAATATATATATATATATATATATTTCAGGCCTTTTTCATTATCTCTTTTCCCGATTATAATCTTTCTTAGGCAAGAGATAGTAACTGACCAGAAGGGGAGAGTCAATGATCGACTTTCTGTTGGATATATAATGCATGCGACTGATTATCTTTGCTTGACACACAAGCAGTGTTGCCTATGTGTTGCACGTTTTGGTGCCACGCGAATGGTTTTTGGGGCCCACAAAAAAAAACCAACAAGTGGGTTGCTCATGCGTGTCACTGTCATTTGGCAAAAAATTAGCCCGATCGGGCGGTCCAGATATCTCCAATCGGGCTATTTTTTGCCAATGGCACGCATGGGGACCTGCCTTTTTTTGGCCCAAAAACCATCGACATGGCACCAAATCGTGAGATGCATATAAAACCTGCACCCCCATATATATATATATTGCGTGGACCATGTACATGTGCTGGCATTCATGAGTCTCACACCATCTGGAGAAATAGGACAATTGAATGTCTTATGTCCTGTTCTATCTCTTATTCATATAAACTTACAATCCTTGTCCTATGCTATAGATAACCGATGCAATAGTTGTTGCACGGATTCTTAATGCTACATTAGTCGTACCTGAGCTGGATCATCATTCCTTTTGGAAAGATGATAGGTGAGTTAGCTTCTATGATTTTATTTGCAATAACATTTAATATGTGGATTTTATTTGTGGTTGCAATTATTATAATTACCTCTTATGACAGATACCTCGTTTGACATGCAGCAACTTTCTTAATATTTTCGATGTTGATTGGTTCATCTCTTCCCTTGCAAAGGATGTCACCATTGTCAAAAGAATCCTTGATAAGGTAATGAGATCGATGGAAAAACCTCCATACACTATGCGCGTCCCAAGGAAATCGACCCCTGATTATTATCTGGATCAAGTGCTGCCAGTACTCTTAAGGAGACGTGTAAGAAGGCTATGTAACTCGTTCTTAGAATTAATGCTATTAATTGGATTCTATGTATTGTGTACTTGATTAGGGTTTTTTTCCAATTATTTGGTAGAACTCCTTAATATCTCTTTCAAATTCTGAAAAACCTAGGTTCTGGTAGAAATATATTATACTGCCTCTGGTTCAATAAACCATCATGATTGGTTCATTGAAACCATCATGACACTGTTTTGATAATCTATCTGTAGTAATCACATCACATGTGCTTGACTGTCATGCCATACTGAGAGCCCTTTGTGGATTTGGTTCTGGTTTGTTTCAATGATATTTCGATTATATATTCAGTGAGATCCATTTTACAATCTGAATATTTTGCAGGTTGTGCAGTTGACCAAATTTGATTACCGACTTGCGAATAACCTTGACGAAGAGCTACAAAAGCTGCGTTGCCGGGTCAATTATCATGCTTTAAGATTTACGAGACCTATACGTGAACTTGGTCAAAAACTTGTGATGATTATGCGAAAGATGGCCACACGGTTCATTGCAATTCACTTGAGGTATCTCTTTTTTACTTGGAAAATTGAAACGTGGACCAATAATTTTTGGAACCATTTTAGTGCATGAAGCCATGTTAGTGGATACTTGAATTAAGGCACTTCACTGGTGGATGCACCCCCAATTTTCTTTCTTTTTAACACCTTAAAACATGTTTACATGATTTTTATACACTACATAATATTCCAATACCTGTGCTCATATGCTAGTGTCCAATTAAATTTTTCTTAAATTTTGAAAAGAGCACTTTCCCATGAAGTTAAAGAATACACTCTTTGAAAAAACTCATAGTGCGTGCACTTTTGGTAATGGCTATCCGTACACACTTACTAGAATCAACGTCAACAACTCCTTTCTGTGCTTGCATTAAACTTATTTATTTATTTTTGGGGAGTGATCTTTTGAGACGACTCAAAATAAATATGGGAGTTGACGAGTTGTGGGGTCATTGGTCTCAAGAGGACCCTACTATTGAATTGACTCAACTAATAAGTAATAATGATCAATGCATTTAATTAGGGCATGCTGACCAATGCAAGGTTGGCTACATGTGTTATTCAATTTGAGTTGACGTAGCACACCATTCCCTCCTTTTAACGTGACTTTTTTTTAGAAGTAAGCAATCAAGCATGTAAAGAAGGATGTGAAAATATACAAACAGAGTTCACTAGAGAGTAAAATTATAGTTGCAGGGAAGCTATGTATAAGGTGGGAAGCTCGCTTCCCAAACTCACTTCCTCAGAAGACTCACTTCCTAGGAAGCTCGCTTCCATCACATCTCATTTAGTAGTCAAAGGGAACTATTTGTGTGAAGTGATGAGGCAGACCAGAGTCTATAGCCTAGGTGTAGAGTCTAAGCAAGTATCGTTGGTTTGGAACCTACGACACCTAATTTTCCACAAAAATCTCATATAAAATAAAATCAAAGGTGTAGCTACCCATAGTAACATAATGGGAATAAGGATCCTATATCTAATTTCTCGTTTCCTCTTTCCTAAGGTTTTTTTGAGTCGCTTCTCGCTTTTGTTTTGCTTCTCGTTTTCGCTTCTCGAATTGGTAACTATGGAATAAACTCAAGTGGCCTACCAGGGAGCCAAATACCTATCTACCACTACACAATAGTAAAATACAGAACTTGGCCAAGTCCACTGCCTCTAAGTACTAGACCTACCATATCCTCACCCTCCCTTAGAATAGAACACAAGATTAAAATAAGATGTATAACCATCCAACACAGGAGAGTCAAAGAGTTAGAGGTATCGTCAAACACCCTCTTAATTATTTCTTTCCAAATGGTCCATGACATAGTTACCAAGTACTTCTTTCCAAATGGTCCTGACGTAGTTACCAAGTTGGGGTTCGGGAACTATTCGGCTAGGGAAAATTTTGGAATAAATTGGCAAAATTCGGGAAAATGTCAGTCAAGAGATGAATAAATAATGAATAAGACTTTTAATAATGTAAACTTATAAGAAATATATTTCATATATTAGATATTTATTCGGGATTTTTTCAAAAGGTCGTGAATACTTCGCGACTTAATCGTTCAATGAAAAAGTCGTGACATTTAGGAATTTTTGAAAAAATCGGAGAACTTTCTTACTTCTGTCCATGTAATGGCCCTTGGAAGAAAAGACCAGATAACCGCATGAGAAGCCTTCAAACTTACGGAGGACCAACAAGATAAGAAGTCGTAAAAGAAGAAGAGAAGAACCAACCCATCCCTAGTTGAGAAAGAAAAATTCTTGAAATACTAGAGGAAATGGGGCAATGTAGAACAAATTAAGCGATTCCTTTGTGTGAAGGCACATAAAACAATGATTCGCCATCCTCCACCCTCTATTATGCAAATGTTCATATGTGAGAATCTTATTCAGAGTACCCCTTTAATCTCTTTTGGGTCTCAGGCTGAATTCTCTTCATATTTTGCCACAAGCTCTCTTTCTTCACCGAATCATCACAACCATTTGCTTAACAGCACCACATTCATTTCCCATAACATCATAATTCCTAAGCCTCCCGCATTGAATGGGTGGTAAACCTCCTTCTAATCCACTAAATGGTACTTTCTCGCTTTTGCTCTATCGTTCCATAAAAATCCTCGTTGAATACTTATAGCAAGTCATTGATAGAGGCCCAAATGATTAGAAGCGACATAATAATTGGGCATGCTTGCCATTGTCCTTTTAAGCAGAGTAATACCCCCCCTCTTCGAATAAAACCAAGGATTCCTACAATGCCAACGTGCTAAGCACACTTTCAATAATAACCTCTTGTAGAATATCATATCAGAGGCATAGGCAACATCAAATCAAGGAGGATTGCCAAGCTTGTAAAGATGTATAATATATCGTTGATTGCTATTCTTAGTCCCGGTCGCTTCAGGGTCCGGATCTAAATCCATCTCAACTTGTCGATCTCGCTCTCCAACTGCACCCGTATATGTTGTAGCTTTTACAGAGCATTTGCTATCTCCGTAGCGGGATATTCATTTCGTCCAATTTCATTAGTATGACCCTGGCCCCTATCTTATACAATGGGGCTAATTGGCATTCCATCTGAAATTGGATCTATCAATAGGAAGGTGAAACGCTAACTACTAAGTCATTGAGGTGAGCTGTAGACGGAACATCACCCACCCTTCACGGAGCAGCGCATCTTGTCTTCAAAGATGAGTTGTAGTTGAGTCGCCCTATCTTAAAGCTAACTGGATCCCAAATAGCTTTGGCTTTAAAGTTTACTTCAAGAGGCATTACCCAATAAGAAATCAGAAACCAACCAATTTTACAACCCAAACAATTCGCCTATTCTCTCTAATAAGAGATCTTACCTACACCACCCAACTCGTTCTTATTGGAATTTGTCCTCAAACCTAGCACAACCTTGAAACATCTCAAAACACATCCAAGGTACTCAACTACCTATGCATAGCATCACAAGCGCTAACGTATCATCGGCAAACTGCAAATGTGAGATTACTAACTCCTCCCTATCCACCATGAACTCATCTAAGATAGAGGCTTTTGCTTTACAATCTAGTCTACTCAAAGCCTCTGCAACCATGATGAATAAGAATAGAAACATAGGATTAGGATACGATCACCTTGCCTTAGGACCCTAGAGCTCCTAAAATACTTAGCCAAACACCCATTAACGATAATTGAGAAAGACAACAAAGAGTGGAAATACTACATCCACCCTCTCCATTTAATACCAAACCCCAAATGTCTCAAAACATACCCTAGAAATATCTGATTGACATGGTCCTATGCATTGTTGCATTGCACTCAATAGGTTGAGAGGCTTTTATGTTCCATGACCATTTCCTGTCTACAGATGTCATATGAGTAATTCAGATGCTAGATGTTCTCCATTGAAGGTAAAATTTGCTTCTCAATAATTGTCGAAGCATTCGACGAGGATTGTTTTGCCTATTTTAAACAACATAATTTTCCTATCCATTAAACACATCTCTTGCATTATGAGAGTGAGAAACATACATGCGAAACTTATTCTTTGCTGGGTAAAACTGTGGTTGAGAAAACTAAAACTTAGATGTTTCCTAATTGAAAAGACTTGAAGGCTGGCATCAATCCTATGAAGGGGAGTTTAGGAGAGAGAATAAAGGCTCATCTGGCAATTGATTGATGCCACCTCATCCGCTATGGTCTCTCTCTTTCTCTCCTTGGTGTATGTGTGTGTGAGGGGAAGGGGGGGATCTCACCATAGTGTCACGCGCAAGGATCATTGCTCACTCTGCATGTCTGACATGGTATATGTGAGAGGGAAAAGTGGTGAAGCATTGTTTTTAAATAACTTATTAATTTCTTTAGTTCTTCCCCCATCCCTCAAAAAGGGTTCATCTTGAGATAGGGATTTATCCATTCTTTCATATGGAGTGTGCTAGTGAAGAAATGTACCAAGATCAGCTTATAAAAGCTGGATTCTCATCCTAAACTAATGAAAATTTATTTTGAGAATTGGCACCAACCTTATAATTGGACCATTGGTATATATGAATATGACCATATGGATGCTATTTACTTATAGTTGTCACTCTTTGCTTCCAAACTTTTTCAACTCTCTCCTCCTATATCTTTCTGGATAGAGGGATTGTAGGAGAGTTGGAGGCTTCATTTTCGGTTCTTTGGGCCTTACTACCGGTGGCGATTGGTTGATTGATTTGGAGGGAAAGGAACCACCGTGTGTTTGACGATGTGGCCTCTTCCTTGGAGCTGGTGCGTCAAAATTGTCACCGACTTCTTATTTCATAGTGCTCCCTTATGCCTGACTTTGATAAGATGGGCATACAGTTCTTGCTTTGAGTGGGACATCTCGTCTGCATCTTTGGGTCCCTCCACTGTTACTGGCACTTAAACAGTATTGTGTGATAGCTGTCTACTTCCTTTAGTTTCCCTTCAATTCACCTTAGTGTGAACCTGTTAGTTTCTTTGTGTAGCCTTTCGGCCTTTTTTTCTCATATATATGCATATCTTAATTACCGGAAAAAAAAACTCTCCTCTTAGATGTCCACATCAAGTGTGCCCATAACCAATTTTCAATTATTTGTACCGTTTGTTTTTGGCATCTTGATATTGTTGGAAATCTCAGTTTTTGTAACCGAGTCAAAAAACAAGTTAAAGTTCTTATCTTATATGAATATATTTTAAAAAGATTAATCCAAATTGGATTTAGAAGACTACCAATTCTGATTTCCTCAATCACCAATTCCTTGCATTGACTTGTGGACCTCCTAAAGCTCCCAATAGTGTAACTAGCTATACAATACTTCAACCTTCTCATGCCTTTACTTTTAATATCTTGGGAATGCATATGTCCCTTCCACGCTAAGTTGCACGGATTCTTTAAGGGGTCCTTTGGTTCGGATTATCGAAACCGATCAAATCACTTATAACCTCTTATGCTGAGATGTAGTTTGAATAATAGCATTTGGTTCAACCCGTCATAAGTGATAATAAAACAACCGATTATGTAAATAACCGGTGATTCCATAATCTTGTTGGAAGGTGATTATGAGGGAGTATAACAGCTTATGCACCTTTAGGATTATGTGAGAATTATTTAAACACCCAATTTTGCACTCCTTTGAGCCTAACAAGATCTCTTGAGCTCAATAATATCTCTTTTTCAAATGACCAAAATGACTAGCTAATCACTTATTGACAAAGTGCTAATCAAACAAAATTATTCATGATAGTGCTTATTCACAGCATTGCTTAGTGTAATCAATTACGACTGCAATACTTTGAACCCAACGAGGCATAAAATAGCAGGTGTGTCTCATGTTCAAATTTGTAGACACATATTCGGACACGGACACGCCTATTGTAACTCATATCAATAAGAATCCGTGCATTTTGGACTCAATTGGACGCACGGACACAAAGCCGTCTAATACTCATAAACTTTTAGTATTTATTATACAAAAAAGCATACAACTGCATATAATTAACATAAATTTTAACGAAATCTTTCTAACTCGTCATTAGAAAAAAGAAGCTGACAGAGAAAGAGAGGAAGAACTATGATTTATTTGTTTTCAATAGAAAAAAATAGAGAAGGAATATGAGGAATTACAGATACTTGTAACAAAAAAGAAAGGGGGAGAGAGAGCGAATAGGGGTGCCAACAAGCTAAATTTGGGCCACAAAAACCATTTTTAAGTTTATTTATCCTATTTGATTATAATTAATATATGCTCATTAGTTCATTTGTTTTAATTCATGTCTTATTTATATCGTTTGATGAACTGTGTTCGTACTATATTATGTAGTGTTATTTGCAATAATTTTCATATTTAATTTTTTTTCTTTTTAATCTTATATATATATATATATAATTAGAATATCCTCCCATGTCCCCAATTTTTTTTGGGGTGTGCTATGTCCAACGCCCTGTATCCAAGTCCGACACCGACACTGGGACACCAGTGTTCGTGTCTATGCAACATAGCTTCCATGTGTTTATGCAAAGTTCTGTTTATTTGTCTTTTATGCTTCCTTAGTGGGATCCTCTATTTCTTATAGATGAAACATCAATATTTTGTTTTCCTTTACGTTCTCTTAAGTTCTCTATCACTGATCTAAATCTGATGTTTTCATAATTGACAGATTTGAACCTGATATGCTAGCATTTTCTGGTTGTTACTATGGTGGAGGTGACAAAGAAAGAAATGAACTAGGTGAAATAAGGAAGCGTTGGGTGACACTACCTGTGAGATTCCATCCTTTATGTCTTCTCATGCCTATATTTGTTTCTCTTTCCAAAACAACCAGGTGGAGGAAAGAAAAATAGTTCTCTATGGCCTTGGTATATCACATTCCTGATAGAATCAGTGGTATATAATTGTTTCAAAATGTTTATACTACTTTAGTCCTCCAAGTTTTAGAAGGGTCAAGGACTCCATAGTCCATACTGCTGAAGATGGACTGATGGAGTAGTAATAGATTATTTAGTCGTATCCTGTAACTTAAAGTGCATACGTATTTCCCTTCCTTTTTCCACAGGATTTGAGCCCCGAGGGAGAGCGACAACGAGGGAAATGTCCACTAACTCCTCATGAAGTGGGTTTGATGCTAAGGGCACTTGGTTTTGAAAATGATACATATCTCTACTTTGCCTCTGGAGAAATATATGGTGGAGAAGATACTCTTCAGCCACTCAGACATCTTTTCCCAAACTTATACACCAAGGAGATGCTTGCCAATGAAGAGTTGAAACCCATTCTCCACTTCTCGTCTCGCCTTGCTTCCATTGACTACATAGTCTGCGATGAGAGTGATGTATTTGTCACGAATAACAATGGTAATATGGCCAAAATTCTTGCAGGTCGAAGGTAAGGATTTGAAACTAGAGAATTTATTCCAATTTTCATTTCTTCTTTGCACTGCTTTTGTGGAGTTGGCAAAAGCTCTCTCTTTTCAAAACAGTAAAAGGGGAAAATGATTTTTTTTGGCTCCAAATATTTGGCACATCAATAATGCTGATTCTGTATGGGTCTTATTTCATTAACTTAAAAAACATGAGAGCTATGGACAAGATGCAAAACAACCTTCTTGAGCATTTATGATATGATTATGAAAGGAAATTATATTTAGAAAGGCTAATTAAACAAATGCTCCAACTTTTATTAAACCTTAACAATGCTAATATAGGGCATAACTTCAACCAACATAGGTGTAGATTAGGAATTTTCGGTATTCAATTTAACAGTGCATCTGAAAAACCTTGATCACGAATCAAACCTTCACAAACACGACTCCTCTGATCGGTAGAGACTTAGTGTTACCACTGTAAGAACTTATCTGATTCATCTTTAAAGACGACCACACCTGAACTGGAAATTCGTCCATAGATTCTTGCGTCGAGATGAATTCCGATGAAGATAAAAATAAGATCGAACAACAGTGACAGAGAGAAGGCAGATATGCTGATTAATGGAAGGATTGTGATGTGTGTGTGTGTGAGAGAGAGAGAGAGAAAGAGAGAGAGATTCCTTTTCCTTTTGGGATTTCAAATCCAAGTTAGAGAGAGGGAGAGAGAGTCCAAGATCCCTTTTGGGATTTCAATTCCAAGTTTTCAGAGAATTTTATAAACATTTTCTCCCCTTTTTTTTTCCATTTTCAGGTGTCCGCAACCATATGAGGAAAAATGCGATCTTTTCTTTGTTTTTTTTTCCTTGGTCTATTTTCTCGGCAACCAGACGGGGAAGGAAATGGAAAGAGATCTAACAGATCTTTTTGCTCAAGAAGCTTGGGATAACTTATCTTGGTTTTCCATTGGGTGAAAATCCTTCGTCAACCAAGCGATCATGTGATTGTAAGGTTTGAAGGGGAATTTGCTACCTGGAAGCATAGGGATATATATCGTCTGGGAGTTGTGTCAAACCATCAGCAATCCCTTTCAAATTGCTTTATCTACTTCACATTGCTTTTTAATCTCATTTGGGAATTACATCCTCATTAACAATCCCTATCAAGTTTCTCTATGCCTCTATCTACTTTGTGTTGCTCTTTAAGAAGCTGGTACCCAATGGCTGATTGGTTAGGAAAAAAATTCTACTGACCTTGTTGTTGGAGTGTGAGTGGCTAAGCTCATTAATATCATTGGATAGATTGAGAACAGTTTTGTCATCCTAAGAAAAGAGGTTCAGAATTAGGAGTCTTGGAGAAATAAATTAACCCTTGTGGTTGAGTCTGGAGATTAGGTTAGAAGTCAGTGGATTTTGTCATCTTTAGTAATGTTGGTAGTAGGAATAGGTATTGTGATAATGGGAAGGTTACATACTTACATGTTGAATGTAAGCCTACCTACAGAGAAAGGAATTCTTTCTAGTCTCTAGTGGATATCATGTGAGGAGTTCTAAACAAGATTTATAATGTTTAAGTAGAATTATTTTGGGTATTAGGTGGAAGGGGTGAGTAAAGTTGATGTGTTTACGTGTATAGTGATGTTCAGAATTTAGATTTTTTTAGCCCGAGTTAAATACACTGCTCCCTAGGAAAGAAGGATCAGGTAATGTAATTTTGTGAAGACCATATACTGAATATTATTAGGTAATCCTTTCATATAATGAAACATAGAGAGGAGAAAATGGTGCATTTTTCTAAGTTTCCCAATCTCCCTTGAGGAGATTTTTATTCTGGGTTGGGACTTGGGAGGGTAAAAGTATGAAAGTGGGATAATAAAATGTCACATTTTTTGAGAACCCTTGTATACTTTTTGGGTTGCCACGAGGCCCACGACCATAAAGTCATTATTAGTTTATGAATGAGTATATGAGGATGACTAGTACTTGTGAGGGGAAAAAATCTGCAGACAATTGTGTTGGATGAAAAACTTGAATGTTAGTAATGTTGGTCGTAGGAATAGGTACTAACCATATTATGAGACAGGAAGGTTGTGTGTCGGATGTCAGCTTACCTACAGAGAAAGGCGATCTCTCTAGTCTCTAGTAGATATCATGTGGGGTATTCAGAACAAGATTTGCAAGGTTTATGTAGAATTTTTTTGGGCATTAGGTGTAGGAGGTGGGTAAAGTTGATGTGTTTAGATTTCAGGCATATGTGCATTATAGTGATGTTTAGATTCTTTCAGCCTGAATTAGATACATTGCTCCCTAGAAAAGAGGGATAGGTTGTGTATTTTGTAAAGACCATATATTGTAGCAATGGTGCATTTTTCTAAGTTTCCCAATCTCCCTTGAGAAGGCTTTTATCTGGGTTGGGAGGTTAAAATTGTAGAAGTGGGATAATAAAATGTAACCTTTTTGCAGAACCCTTCTATACTTCTCTGGTTGCCACGAGCATGGAGTCGTTATGAAAATGAGGATTACCAGTACTTGCGAGGGGAAAAAACCTGTGGACACTTGTATTAGATGAAAAACTTATGACTGACCCTACAGAACTACTTTGATTTATTCTATGGTACTGCGTTGAAGGTGTTATTCTCTTAATAGTATTTCTGTACATTCAAACTGCTATTCTTGTTCTTGACAGATTTATCCTTCCTTTTGATCATTCTTTGGCGTTACATCTTATTTCACTTACTTAATTTTCATGATTTCATGTCATGGCTCAAAGGAGGTACATGGGGCATAAGAGGACCATCAGGCCAAATGCAAAGAAGCTTAGTGCTTTGTTCAAGGCACGACAGCAAATGGGTTGGGATACGTTTGCCAGGAAGGTTAAATCGTGCCAAAGAGGTTTCATGGGAGAGACAGAGGAGATGAGACCAGGACGAGGCGAGTTCCATGAGTTTCCTTCCTCATGCATCTGCCAGAAACGGTTCAAAGATGATGATGGTGACAGCAACGTTAGGGAACAACCAGCGGGATAATATGCCGTAGGCTCAAAGGGAGATGTTGAATCAGAAAAAAATGGAGAAAATGAAGGTGAGGACAAGAGTTTGCAGAGATGGAAAAGGGACGGTTTGGGCGAAGCCCGAGTTTCTTTTGGAGGAGATAATGAGTTGTCAGATTAAAAATCACCAAGATGATTGGGTGGTTAGGAATCCATTGTCTAGCCAATGCTGGCTTGGGCAGCTCGCCAGCAGTATGCTAACTTCTGGCTTCTCTGTACATATGAGTTGACTCAGTGGACGATAAGCAGAGCATCATGTTATGCGAACTGGACCAAGGAGACCTTGGAGAGGTGACCTCTATTTTCTGTTTATAAGCTTCATTGTCACTTTGACTCGAGTTCAAGCTGTAAAAGAACAAATTTGATGATTTGCAATCGTCAACATTTTTGTATGATACACCCATAAAAAAAAATATTTTTGTATGATACAAACCGTATTTGGTTTTTTTGCTGATGTTTTCTTGTTTTTGATTGGTGGCTTTGTTGGGAGCTTTTGGCAGCCACAAATGAGATGGGCAACTACTTGTGTTATATCAAGAAGTTTAGGCATTCGTGTTGGGTTGAAGTACTAGTTTTTCATAACAGGCTACAATGAAATTGGATTAACAACTGCTTCTGTTAATGAAATCTGATCCTTCTTATTAGGGAAGGTGGAGTTGAGGTACTTTTAACAGTTATACCTAAATACTTCATTTCTCTTTTACTCCTTGAACAGTCTACCATTCACATTCTTGTCTTTGCACTCGGTGCTAATAATTCCTTAACCCAGGCTCCTCTCCAGTAGTTGCACAAATATGGCATATTCCCATTAACCCTAGTTGGTCATCATTATTCCCAACCTAGATTTTAAAAGCTGTATAAAAATGATAAAATGCTGATAATCTATCTACTCCTGTAAGCCAGACTTTTTTTGAAGTTGCCACGTGTTCATAAACAATCTAAATGTTAAAAATATCAACAACTGTAGCAGCCCCATTTGAGTGAACAACCCCATTTCCATTGCCATTGAGTTAGGGGGAGTCTCTCTCTTTCATGTTTCCTTCGAATATGTAACCTTCCATGAAATCAATTAGTTTTCAAATAGGGGGTGAACCGTTTATAACTTAAAAATTCATGTAGCCTATCCATGGAATCAATACACCATAGCAACTTGTCAATAACCTCCATTCACTCTATATGTAACCTATTCATGAACCATTAAATTTGATCTCCCCTCCATGAAATTTAATACCCGCCATTAAAGAACCGTTTCAAAGAATTTGTCTAGAGAGGGTGAGAGTGTGAGGAGGCTTATGTGGCATCACAAATAGAAAGTAAGCTTAGGTGGCTTTACATATGAGAAGTATATACTTAGGTAGCATAAGGAGGATAGATTTCACTCTAGCATATAGGAGAGTATAGATAATTTAGCATTTTATTTAACGAAAGAATAATATTAGGAGAAGAGAGGTGGGAGTTTTGAATGTGTAACGTTCAACCTCTTTTGCTTTCTCTCTCTTCATTTATGATAATAGTAACCAATAATGGAAAAGAATTTGTCATAAAAAACCTAAATTCTTCTAAGGTTGACACATGTCCAATAGTCATCTCTAAGGTCGCCATGTGTCCACCCACCTTCTTGGGTTCATAGTAAGTAATTTCATTTAAAGAAGGAGAAATATTAGGTGGAGAGGTGGGAGTCTTTGCTGTGTAACGTTCAACCTCTTTTGCTTTCTCTCTCTCTTCATTTATAATAGTATTGACCAATAATGAAAAAGAATTTGTCAAAAGAAACCTAAATTTTTCTAAGGTTGACACATGTCCAATAGTCATCATTTACATGAACACCAATTCAACATTTACAATTTTTTCTAGGACTTTGCTACTGAGACTGCATTAGGGCCGAGACCTACGAGGTTGCATGTGCACGAGATTTCAGGTGGGGCCCATCATCACATGGTGGGCCCCACTTGAAACACCACGCATAATGCGTCGAGACCTCGCGCATGTGCACGAGATTTCAGGTGAGATCCATCATCACATGGAGCTCACCTGAAATCCAGCACACATGCGCGAGGTCTCAAAAGCATTTCCCTTGTTTTCTAGTCAAAAGTGTGAAATTGGTTTCTAAAGTAAAAGTGCGGGCTGGACCACCATTTTCCCTATAAATAGCATAGCAGGTTGGAGTACAAGAAGGAAGATCACTGAGAAGTGATAAAATTAAGTAATTAGAGAGGAGAGAAAATGACATTGCCAAGGTTTTTCGTGCTCAAATCAAACTACAACAACAAATACTTGCGCTACATAAATGAAGATGTGCAGGTGCATGGGTTTCTCCAATTCTCCGGAGAGGAGATTGTGAGTCCGTACGTTGTGTACGAAGTGGAGTTGGCAAAGAGTGGGAAGGGACTGGTGCACATAAAATGTTGTCACAACAACAAATACTGGGCAGGGCAAGGTGGTCGCAAAACCACTGGTGGATTGTTTCGGGGGGAGGAAGACCAATCCAAATGGTCATGTACGTTGTTTGAGCCCGTCTACGTAGATGGTGATGCTAAAACAGTCCGATTTCGCCATGTCCCAGCCTCGGGCACTATGCATGCTTATGGAGAGCAGCCCCTCCCCACAAAGACTGCTTATTCGCAGGATCAGCGGAGACCGACAAAGATGGCTGCGAGGTCTGCACAATCATCGCTGTGGTTCAAGGGCCATAATGCCAAGTACCTCAGCGCCGGCTGGATCGAGGGATACCAATATCTGCAGTTCGCATACAGTGACGTGACATTGGAGATGCAAAGATAGGTGCGTGGTCTGCACAATCTTTGCTCTCCGCAACTTGGGTAACCACAATTTCTGCAAGAGCCTCACCACCGAGGGCAAGACAAACTGTCTCAATGCCGCGGCCTCCACCATTTCTAGAGAGGCACGCCTGGAGGTGGAAGAGCTTGTTTTGTCAAGGAACATCTATAATATCTATTTTTGCCTCATGGACGCCAGGATCTACAACCAGAGTGTCCTCACGATGGCCACCGGAGATGCCTTTAACAGGACCCAAGAAACCAACACTATGGACATCAAGCCCTCGCATTCAAAGACACTTGGAATGCCAGCGTTTCATTGAAGTTGGGCGTCAAAACCAGCATCCGGTCCTAACCGGCGTTCCATTCATCGCAGAGGGCAAAGATTGAAATTTCGTCCGAGTTCACCGGAGCATACCAGTGGGGAACTACTGAGTCATCCACAACTACAGTGGACACTATGTACAAGGTCAATGTGCCGCCAATGACAATGGTGAGGGTGAGTCTGCTAGCGACAAAGGGTTCATGCGACGTTCCCTTCTCCTACTCTCAGCATGACACTCTTACAAACCGGGATCAGATTACCTACGACATGGACGATGGCGTTTACACTGGCGTCAATTCCTTCAACGTCAAGTACGAGACCAAAGAAGAAAAGCTACACTGATGTGAAATGGGATCCATTAATATTGTAGTAGTTTTTTTTCAATCATGTTTGTTGGTAGCATATCTCAACCTCACCAGATTTCACTCGTCCCTCGGTGCTAATCGTGCATGCGCTAAATGCAATCGCGTTCCTGCAAAAATGACATTTTTATTTTTAGTTTTCTATATAATATTGAACCTAGTAGCTTCTTTTAATCTTTAGAATGGTGTAGTTTAGATACTTAGGAGCGCACACTTCACCCACCTCACATAGAATGTTCTAATTGATTTTCAAATCTTAGAAATGCCTTGGTGGGCGAGAAACATTGCATTATACTTATTTGTGAGGTAGAGCAACTCTTTTATAAACTTCTAAATTATTACTACAAGAAATCAATCTATTAGAGATGTGATGTCACTCAAAGATATGCAATACGTAAAGGGATTGTCGATCCATAGAGAACAATGAAGATAAAGAACACTAATAGAGAAAGGGGTTTGTAGAATTTTTGGTAGATAAAGTTTAATTAATTTAGGGAGAATATTAGTGAGAAAAAGCGCAAAAGCATCGGGTTTCCTCCTCTTAGGTGGCGTTTGTTAACACTAGTCTACAAAGAAGTGCTTATTTGAAAATTATGCTTAGTTGGACTTTAGATTCTTAAGTTGAAGGTTAATTGCATGTAGATATGCAATTAACCTTATACTTAACAATCTAAAGTCCAACTAAGCATAATTTTCAAATAAGCACTTCTTTTTAAACTAGTGTTAACAAACGTCATCTTAATGGTATAATGTCAATTCGATTAATCCAAAGTATAACTCAATTGTAGATTTCACATTGTAAACCCACAATCCGAAGATTTAAAAATTAAGATTATAATAAAAAGTTAAAATAAATTTCAATCGATTATTTAAACATGTTTTAACCTAAGCCCATACTTTATCGGAAAAACTTGAGGATGACGATATACCCTGAGACGATACCACAACAAAGAATAATATCCGCTAAGATGATTGTTCTTCGTTTGATAAAAAAAAAGAACTGTAAGCACTCAATTTTTACACTTTTTCCTAATCATGATTAACCATCTTAATCATGGTTAATACTCTCTAACGCTAGTCAAACCCTAATTAAACCTTAGTCAAACCTAAGCAAACCTTAGATGTGTTTTTACTACATTCCCATATTAGCATTATGCATTGGAAGGCTATATTAGACTTTTCATTTTTTTTATTTACGAATGTGCCATTCGAACCATGCGTGATAATTTCTTTGGTTTCACGTCCGATTTGGAGTTCAAGATTGAGTCAAGCAACTCTGCGGGAATTGACTCCAATAAATAATGATCACCAAAATGCACTACTACACCTTTATTTCGCTTCATATCTTTTTCTTTGTTCTTTTTCTTGTTACATGGAAGCTTCTCTTTAAGGAATGAAATCCTTGACCCTTATAACCAGACTTTGGAGGAGTACGGTTATGCTCCTAAGGTCGTCATATGTCCCTCCCTTTTGACACCCCCTAACTGTGATTAAGAATCACCCACCCCTAGGTTTCACCCACCTATCCTTGGTTTTTAGAAAAAGTAGTAAAAATATTTCAATATTTTTTTTCTAAGCACGGTTAATTTTTTTTTTTAATAAGTTAAATTTTCTAAATAACAAGGTTATGTGGGTGAACCCTAGAGGTGGGTGAATCTTAGTCACGGTTAAAGGGTGTTAAAAAAGACATGTGGCAACCTCAGGGGCATAACCGGACTCCCCTAAGTCGGTTAAAACCATCGAGAATTTCATTCTCTTTAATCATCATAAGAGTGGAGTCTCCAAAGATTCCCAAATAAAGATTTAAAACAGGTGCTGCATTTCTATAGCTACCAATAAAAAATGATTAAAAAACCGCCAATCAATACAGATCCTAGAGCTATGACACAATCAAACCCAAGCGAAACAAAATGTTAAATTGAATCATACCTTGGGTTATTACTCATTTTTGTACTTGCTGTTTTAATTTTCCGATCATTTCTTCAATTAAGTGGGAGAATAGTAATAGTAGGAATTCTCTTATCCAATTCAAAAGGATCTCATCTTTATAATTATCCATGGTTGTTTGTTTCTAGCATGACCACTTGATAAAATGTGGAGGGAAGTGGGGGAAAATAGCCGAATACTACTACAAGGATTCCTCTTTGGCTGATAGGTACTGTAACTAGTATAGTATTCCTGTGATCACTTTAATAGGTATTTTCTTTTACGGTACATATTCCATATTCCGGATTGGGTTGGGTTCATCCCTGTAGGCTGTAATAAACGGATGAATGGAGTTGTAATCATGAAAAAGCAAGAACTCAACAAGACCTTACCCTTCTTTGTTAGTCTGATTTGATGGGTAAAGGTCCCATTGAGTTCTTACTTTTTCAGTAATACTTTGACCTATTCTATACATAAAAGTTGGAAATTAATCTAGTCAACATGATCATAATATTCTATTCGTATAAATTAAGTGACAAAACAAACCCCTTGCACTGATGTTTCAAAAGACTACATTGTTTCACTAAGATTTCGAATAGCTGTCCCGAATTCAAGTTGATTATAAGTTGATTATGTTTCATTTCTTCCTCAGAGAAAGATGATCAAACAATTCCCAATCATGATCCTCGTGGATCGGATTATCCGTATAGTATACAAAAAGAAACTCCAAAATATATCTTTCTCTTTGAATGAGATCTTAATTCCAATTACAGTTTCATTAGATATCTTACAAACCAAAAGTTAGAAGAAAGAGTGAATCAATTGATTTCCTTGGTGACACAATATGATATGGATTTCTGTAGATGAGATATCATGCAAATCATTCCTATACTAATACATTAGATCCCTACTCTACTTATTTTAGTATCTCTTCAAAGGTTAATTAAAAACTAACAAAAAAAGTTCTTGAACATTGAATAAGTTATATTGGCTTAATGGATTACCCTCCCCTCCCCACGAACGGGTCAACTATAGACCTGAAATGATTCAAAATGGACATATATAGTTACAAGTAGAAAAGCAAGAGGATTAGATTAAAGATCCCTTCAGTTCTGAGTGATTAGGTTAGGAGTCTCCTTCACATAAACTCCTTCAAAAGCCGTACTCCCCATTGGATTCAGATACATTTCCTTTGTGTAAGCAGGAAGTAAGTGAAATAATTCCAAGTATTTCACATGTCATAGTCCATACTGAGAAACCATGCCCTCTAGCAAAGACCTCCATATCATACACGGCTTGACACATACACATTTGAGCTATTTTCTTATGACAAAATGACAGATCATATTATACCCAAAAAAATGTTCGAAAAATTGGATGGTTTAAGACCCTAATAGACCTGACTTGATTCACGAGATATATGTGAAAGAGTTAGGAGTGTTGACGAATCAGTGACTCCAGAACCATCAGCCAAGGCAGTGCAAGAAATCATCATAACTCCTTTAAGTTCATGTGACCTGTAGTCACCACAAAACCTGCCTCACCTGACTTCATGAAGATATTGACAATTGAGACTGAACGCAACAGCCGTCACAAATCAGATGGTTCTAGAGCCACTACCAAGGGTCACCTGTATCAGACTCAGCACCTGAGCTTCCCCACAAATTTGAAACTGCTAGATTTTCTTAACCCCAAATAACTTTTAAGAAAAAAATGAGGGAAGGATAATACCTGCAGATGTGAAATAATGGTGTGTCCTGATGGATAGATCACCTGGAAGGCTTTCCTGCAAATTCAAGCCCAACTACTCGAAGAGTTTCTATAAACAACAAAATTAGGGTGTAACTTAGGGAAAGCATTGCTCGTCCTAGTCAAGAAAATACATTAATATGTACCTCTATGACACGTTACATCTGAAGCCCAAGAAAACAATAACTCTATTTACTGGTTCTCTCTCCTAAAAATCCTATAATTACTATTTACATCAGCTAATTACATGGAGGGTATTTGGCATTCAATAGTCATTGCGTTTTGTGAGACTGGATCCCAGCATTGCGAGAGCTCCTCTTAGCTATGGTTATTCCCTGTTTCAATGAAACATCAGCTTAAGACATTGCAGCAAGAAAAATACACCCAAAAGAAGGCAGGTATTGCATATAGCACCGCTGTAGTTACAGCTAAAGAAATGTACAAACAAAGGGGTGGATTGCAATGCCTCCACAATATATGGTCCGTTTCAATGAATTGGGTCCACCCCTAATTTTCCTACTTGAGCTGCGGCACAATACGAAATGCTATCTAGAAAAAATTCAAAGCAAGACCTAAGCTTAAGATTCTACCCCTTGAAGATGATACGCTCCTCTGTTGGGCTTTGGTAACTTTGTCATGTGAAACAGCAGGAATCTTTGAGATGATCAATGAACTTTGTAGCCCTTCTAATAGCTGTAGGCATCAACCCCCATTGTCACTTCAAACTCGAACATATAGAAGCACATACACTTTATATTTAATACAGCAAAATAATATAGTTTCTTTTATGTTGGATACAACAGGAAAAACATCAGTAGAAAATTTGAGGTTCCCATCTAAAAGCCACAAGTAATCAACAAACAGCATACTAATGATACATATGGTACCCAAATAGGGGAGTAAGGGGCCACCATTCGATGGTCCTTGATCATCCAATTGGTCAGTACTATTCATCAAAATGAATGTTGTGTGTACAACTATGCCAATTACAAAACATAAATGAGGTCACGAAACTGATAAAATCAAACACCATACATATGACACAAACAGTATTACTAATGGGGATACAAATAAAGTTAAGAAAGTATTTCATTTGTGAGGATTCAAGACATCAACTTCTGCTTGGGCTGTGATCAGTGTTACTTAGGCACTTCAATTTTCCCAAATTTTGCCGTGCCGACACTTGGACACGACACGACACTCCATGGCACGACACGACACTCTTTGGTACGTGCCTATACCATGTCATAGTGACATCAACATTATGATTAGGCACATGGTGCTTCAAGTATGTCGTGTCATATTAAAAATACAATTACAATGAATTTTTTGTCCAATTGTGTTGTTTTTTTGGAAACATAGATGAAATTTTACTAAGGGAGCAGTACCAACAACAACGATCAATATGTATGTCTCTTATCTCTCTTGTTGCTCATTTCTACTCCCTATGCGTATTTTTTTATAACTTAGGTATATACATTTAAAAAAAAAATTGGGACTAGTGATCCCCCTCTTTTTATTATTATTGTTATTTAAAAAGTTTGAGATATATATATATTTAATCATTTAAAAAAATTGTACATCCGTGCCACCGTATTTGGATTTTCAGAGCTTGCCGTGCCGAACACCCCTAGACACCTGGACACTTGGCACCCGTACCACGTGCCAAGGAAACACTGGCTGTGATCCAAGATGAGCCAAAAAGGACCAGGTTCTACATACACAATGCTGAGCTGGTTCAATAAAGAACAAGAAACAACACCGTGGGAATAGCTCAGAGGTTGTGTATCCCTTCAATAGGAGGTTGGTCCCGGGTTCAATCATATGAGGGTGTGTGTGGTTGTTGACTCCACTCTGGAACAGATACTAACCAGCTTGTGAAAAAAAAAAAACAAGAATATGAGGTTGGGTGATGTTGGAGGTATTTTCAAGGACGAGAATGGTGTGACTAGTATTTTCCACAAGCATTGAAAAGGAGGACACCAATGATATGAAGATTAAAGAGAGTGTTGAATCCAAGGATTCAGATTGCTGAAATGGATTATTATATCTTCGTCTGCACCAGTGAATCTGTCAAACAGGATCAACAAGCCATCATCAACAACCTCCTTTTGATATTCTTGGGTTATTCTGCAAGCCTGAAGTAGTTTGGCTAATGACCACACTTCTCCAGGTTTCCTAAAAGAATGAGTAAAAGAGACAATAGAAGGAAGAAAAGATGAAAGTGATCGAAGGGAGAGAAGAGGGAACAATGAAGAATCTCAATGAACTGGTAGCTTTCCTTCTTAAGAACACTCAAGACATGTGAAGTGTTTGAGAACGAAAACTTCTCTCTCAAGTTTCTTACTCCAGAATGATCCAAGAGTACAGGTCAAAAAATTAGATTTGATCTTTAATTCCTACTGGTCCTCTTCTATTTATAGAGAAAAATTATTTTTAATTTATAATAATATATCAAAAATATTCTTTGATGTGACATCTAACTGATTCTGACATATGACAACTATATTATGTTAAAAGGAGTCATTCTATTACATAATCTGTTAAATGGAGCATATCCGTTAAATATCACGTGTTCTTTAAGAAAGAGCTGTTAGCTCATTAAACCACCATAACCGACTTTCAGTTATGATTTAATCCTATAAACTCTTATGACCCAAACAATCCTTTGGATACATTCTTCAAAGGTTAAAAGAGTAAACTACTTTTAGAAAGTAGTTTATCTATTTTAACAAATTCCCCCCTAGCCCTCGAAACCACATCTCATAATCCTTCCCCCAGATATATAATATATATATAAATCATCGTACAACAAAGGCGGGTCATAAGCCTTTAGGATACCTTGTCTAGAGAAATCATAAGTGCTGGACGAAGGCACTATTCTCAGGGTGGATGCGATATTCACCGTTAGGCCTCAATCATCAAGTACGAGAGAATAGGACTATGGAGGCCTCGTTTTCCTCCAATAGCTCATAGGGAAATGGGGGAAGATACATCCCAGTATTCCCTCCTGACTGTCAGCCCAAGAAGTAATCTATACTTTGCTGGAATAGGAGATGGGGGGAACACACATGCCCATTCCCACGAGGAAGGTAATCAGTACCTTTACCCCCTGACAAGGTAATAGGGTACATGGTGATCTGATTCCACCGAATCCCTATAAAGACGAGGCTGAACTGGTAACCACCTTTTCGTCTCAACAGAGTATGACTCATTCAAACTTCTGATCAACATAAGCTCGAAACATCATTGATTCAAGACTTGTCTTGAAGAATAAGATATCATAATGACGTTAGAAAACTTTCAGTAATCTGATTCTACTGAAGTCTTACCAAGGATGAATTTAATCTTGACGGAGTATACCGCCTTTGAGCTTTCTATCCGAGTCTGAAAGCTTATTATATCAGTTGATCAAAATTTGCTCCTTTGATCATATCATCAGTGAAACACTCGAACTACTTCAGGCCTCAAAGGCGTAGTGAGTTGATCAACATGCTCGGAGTTCGGATTCTATTCTCGGACATGGCATACTTCAAAATATTTGAAAGCTTATCACACTCAAAAGTGCTAAACCATAAAAAACAGTATAAATGAGCATCTGATAAGCTATTGATTCAAGATCTATTCTTTAAGCAAAACATATTTTAAGGTAATAAAACCTTTTAAATCATCATAATGCTTTATCCACGTGACTTCTAATTGGTTCAGATTCTAATCTGACTAGGAAATGTTATCCATGTGTCAACGCATCATTTTTCATCATCAATAGAGAGCACTCCATTAAAGAATAAAAATTTCCTATTCCTTTGCATCCAAACTGCTAGTTATAGATGAATGTTCAAGCAGTGTTATGGCATGGTGATGCGGACATCCAAAAGCCCAACGAATTTCAAGTTTACCAAAAGCGGAGGAAAAAGAAGACCCCCATCTCACTTTGGATAGTTGACTTGGGGTATTGACGACCTCATATGCACACATAGATCATTAGGAAGCCCCATAGTGGGAAGGTGTGCATATGACTTGGTATAACAAGTTTTATTTAGTTAGGAAAAGCCCAATGGGCTGGATTTGTACCTAGGAGGGTTATTTTATTAGTTTGGGCCATAGTTACTAGAGCGAGAAATGAAAACGAGAAGCAAAACGAAAGCGAGAAGTGGGAAGCGACTCAAAAAACCCTTAGGAAGCAGAAAGCGAGAAATGAGATATAGGCTCCTCATTCCCAATATGTTATTATGGATAGTTATATCTTTGATTTTTATCATACATGAGATTTTTGTTGAAAAGTAGGTGCCTTAGGTTCCAAACCAACGATACTTGCTTAGAATCTACACCCTAGGCTATAAATTGTGGGTTACCTTATCACTTCACACATACAACTCCATTTGACTATTAAATGGGACGTGATGGAAGCGAGCTTCCTAGGAAGTGAGTCGTCCGAGGAAACGAGTTTCCTAGGAAGTGAATTTGTCTAAGGAAGCGAGTCCGGGAAACGAGCTTCCTAGGAAGTGAGCTTCCCATTCTATACATAGCTTTCTTGCAACTATGGTTTGGACTATTATAGTCTTTTTATTATGTTTTGGTTATTTTAGTCTTTTTACAATTAGGGCCTAATCCATTTAAAGACTCTTTTGCTGTAAACTTTTAGTTAATGAATTAAAATCAAAGATTAGAGGCTTTTGAGCATTCTCCAGTGATTTGAAATTGGTGTGATGCCATGGGAGTGATCCATTAAGAGTTCTAAGGTATAATCTTCTAATCTCTTCTCTTTCTTCAACTGGTTCCCTTTTATTTTCTGTTTTCTTCATTGAAACCCTAATTTACAAAACCCTAAATCCCTTTCTCTTGCAAGACAACTCACCCAAACCAAAACCCTGGCCCCCCATTACAGTTACAGTCCCCCCCCCCCCCCCCCCAAATTCCCTTCCCCTGCTGCCACAACCCCAACAGCAATTCCCCAGCCTTTTCCTCACTGCTATCCTGTTCCCCAACCTTCTACTTCAGCACTGCCGCAGCCTTCCCCTTATTCCCCAACCTACAACACCTATCCCAAGCCTTCCCCAACCCTGCCGCATCCCCTATCCCTTATTCCCTTAACTGTCGCAGCCCTGCAGCCTTCCCTTGCACAGCCGTAACATCCTAACCCCTGTCCTAGGCCTCCCTTTGTGCTGCCGCACCATCCTAACCCCTGTCCTGGGTTGCTGCCCTAATCCCAGCCCAACTCTATTGCTGTCTAACTCTAAGCCCCCCTTACTTCACTCCATTGCAAATAGAACCTTCCTACAAATTCAAAACCCTAAAATCAACCAATAACCTTCTTCGAAACCCTAGAAAAGACCGAGAAATTTGCATTGAACAAAAGGTTAATTCTTAAGCTCGAATTCCATCAACCCTCACAGATATAACTAAATGGCCTTGATTCTTCTTAAAATTGATTTACTTGGGACTTTTTTGAATAATTATTTGTGATAGGATTGTAATTTATAATTTTCTTTATTATTATTAATCTAATCTTGATCTCGGCACCGGGGGTGATTAATGCAAGAGCATTGTCATACCGGGCTCGAGTGGGGCGGCTTGTGTGAAATGGGGGCACACTCGGGGTGGGGTGGCATGTGTAACATGACCCATGAGGGGGGTTCGGCCACAAGCCTGGATTTGGGCTATGAGATAAAAGGAATTTAATCTTCCGCTCCTACTAATCACGGCTTTTGGGAGTATTGGTTAGATGTCCTGCATCAAAATAGTATCAGAGCGGGAGGTATCATGTTTGAGACTCCTCACCGGGGGTGATTAATGCAGGAGCATTATCACATCGGGCCCGAGTGGGGTGGCTCAATGTTACCTGGTTCGTCGGTTCGCTCGGTTCGAATTCTGGTTCGAGGTTCGCCACTCTAGAGTGAACCCAGTTCGCTAAGGGTAGGATGAGATAATTCGTTTTTCAATTCACTTAGGTCTTTAGTTTGGTTTGCTAGCTTGGTTCGCTACTTAAGCTTGTAAAACAGAAATATTTTCTATTTTATATTATAAAAGTATGTATCTTTTAAGCATGAAAATACTATATTACAAAAACTTAGTTGAAAAATTAAAAAAAAATACATTTTTATGAACGATTTGTGAACTCAAAGTATAAATTTGCCAAACCTAAAGAAAAATATTAATGAATTTGAATAAAAAATTTGACAAACCAAGATTGTTTTGAAACCACTGTGGTTCACTCAATTTCACGGATCAATCTGAACCGAACTAGTTCGGATTCGCTCGGTTCGCAGTTCGCTATAGCATGTAGCGAACTTGGTAACCTTGGGGCGGTCTTCGTGAAGTGGGGGCACACTCAGGGTGGGGTGGCCTGTGTAACATGGCCCACGAGAGGGGTTCAACTAAGAGCCTAGATCTTGGATATAAGATACAAGAAATTTAATCTTCCACTCCTACTAGTCGTGGCTTTTGGGAGTAGTGGTTAGATGTCTCGCTTCACATGGGCATCTAGGAAACAAAAGGATCTCAAAGATTGACAGATTTCATGAATAGCTATGGTTTACATAACCTCCTTTACAGATTGGGAGCTGTCTTTAGCTTTCATTTTGAAATATAAATCTTACTGCTTGTCATGCTCACATACAAAAACGAAATGGACTTCTATGGTCAAGTCCAACATAAAGAAAAAAAACGAACGAACATATAACTTTAATAAAGCTTAGACAAGTGTAGAATGCTATGGAAAAAGATGAAAACAAATTCAACATAATGCGACAGAAAAGAGCTGAACAAAAACATGATAAGATAAAATGAAAGTGCTCACTTGTTGACATGATTCAAAATATCGGTACGGTACCGGCCCGTATGCTCACTTGTAGACATGGTTCAAAATATCGGTACATACCGGTTGATACGGGCCGGTACGTACCAGTTTTTCCCCAATCTGGTACATGAATACACCAGACAGGAAAAAAATCCCCCATATTGGTATCGTATCGCCCGTATCAGTCTTATCTAGGGTTGTCAATGGAGTCATATACTATCTGAATTCGATTTGTATCCATATCCATTTAGGTGGATAATGATCCATTTAACTATTCGGTGGATTGGATATCCACTTACCTATCCGTTAATAATCAGAGCGGATACAGATAGTGCTATATCCATTCCGCTAATCATCCGATATCTGACTAAACTGGTATATGATATATATATACCAACGTTTTTAGATATATTGTAGTTTCTTTATCTATATGAGGATAATAAAGTAATTTACTACTAAAATAAATAGCCCTGATCTAACAAACCCTAAACAATTTTCATTCTTCGTGTTCAGTCTCTTCTCCAAGCTCTCTTCAGCTCCTCTCTCCTCTTGTCTAAAGTTGTTCTTAGTTAAGAACAAAACCAAGATAAGGTTCTCTTACCATCGTGCAAAAATCGGAGGCTTTGTTTATCATGTCTCAGTTACCAAAACCTTAATAAATGTTGGATCCCTTTCAAGAAAAATAGGTGAAGAAATCAGGAGTTTGAGGTGTAGCCGTGTAGATAAGTAATCTCTTTTTTTTCTTAAGATTTATTTGAGGGAAATTATTTAGGATTACATTACTAGCCTGTAATCTAACCTCTGTTTTCATAGGACTTGGATGGAGTTATTCAGGATATATACCATCCAGGATATACATGAAGTGTTGGTTGTATCTTGGTGGAGCTATGCCCGGTATGTTCAAAACCTAGTTTCATTGGTGTGTCTTCATTTTTCAAATGGTCAGATGTTTCGTGTTTCAATACATGATATTGAGTACTTAATTTAACCAATGTTTTAAAACGTTAAGGCGTGAGGCGAGGCGTTAGGACCTCAAGATGCATGAGGCGTGAGGCGTAAGCCTCACAAGAAAGCTTCATGCTCTCTTATTTTAACAAATAAATAAAATATAGAAAAAGTGCAAAAAGATTCAAAAAGTTAATGAAAGATTATAGTATATATATAGATCCATATATATATATATAGAGAGAGAGAGAGAGAGATACAATTATATATATTAATATATATATATATATATATATATATATATATATATATATATATATATATATATATATATGTGTGTGTGTGTTTGTGTGTGTGTATGTATTTATATTTATTCGTGTGAGTGCATGCTACACATAGGAAATACTACATAAATTAGTTGAAACATTAAAAAAAAACGACATTCAAGAATCAGATGTGACTAGAAACCTAATTTTAGTTAATGTATAAGATGTATGTCATAGACATAAAACAAGTTTCAAGGCATGATACGTATGCCTCATGAAGTTTAAGCCTCATGATTGAGTCTCAAGGCGTTTTCCTTAAGCCTCGCCCCGAGGCGAACCTCGAGGCGTAAGCCTCACATGCTTTTTAAAACACTGAATTTAACACCTTGCTTGCAGGGAGATGCGTTATTTCAGACTCATAAGAACTTGGAGCACCTGGCAATGATGGAGAGGGTGTTAGGCCCATTACCCAACACATGTTGAAGAGAGCAGAGTGTTTCCCAAGACCTTCCTTCCCATGTCTTGTTATTATTCTCCTTTTTCTTTGTTAAACCTAAGATAAGAAATCCAATCGGAAAAACTCTAATCCTAGGAGTAATAGTCCACTCCTCCTCAGAAGCTCAGTCTTCTTCTTCATCGGGCTTGTCCCCCCACCCTAACCTAGAGTTTGTTCCTTCTTCTTCATAGGGCTTGTCCCCTTCTTCTAGGATTTCTTCCCTTCTTCTTACATTGGTTTGGATAGGGTTTATTCCCTCCCTCGCCTTCTTTCATTCTCTTCTCAATCCTTACCAGTTATCATCCCCACTCCTAACCCCTCTACTCCATCGGGGCAATCTTTACCCTCTTTCTTCTCGAAACCAGTCGTGCCCTCCTTCCATTGTTCATTAATATTGCGATTTCGAGTCCCCTGCCTATCCAACAGCTTGACTATTTTTCCTCTATCTTCCTGCTTCTCCTGGGAGGCAGACCCCTCTGATTACATGTCTAACTTAGCGGTGCGGAATATCAGAGGTCTAAATGACCATCTCAAGCAAGCCGAAATCAAGAAGCTGATTCGAAAACACCATTTAGCGCTATTGGGAATCACTGAACCGAAGATCTGGAGCGTGAATGTCGAAAAAACCAGGAAATCTCTAAGTAGGGATTGGAACTATCTCGATAACTCTACCTCTTCCTTAGCTGCTCGAGTGTGGGTCATGTGGGATCCGACTAAACTCAATGTCCGCCTCATTCATAGCTCGGACCAAGTCGTTCACTGCCATGTTCATGATCCGTCATCCAACAGCTCCTTTGTTGCGTCTTTTGTCTATGCCTCAAACCTCTTGGGAGATAGAAAGGCCTTTTGGCAGAACTTAATGGCATTCTCTGCTAGCGTCTCTGAAGCTTGGATTATTCTTCGAGATTTCAACGAAGTAAAGAACCAAAGTGAAAAAGTGGGGGGTTCTAAAGTTCAATAATCAGCCTGTAGGGACTTCAACAATAACATGGATGTCATAGAGGTCTTTGACATGAAAAGCAAAGGGTTTCAATTCACTTGGTCCAACAAATTGATTGGTCCAGCCCATATTCAAGCGAAACTCGACAGAGTCCTCATCAATACTATATGGTGCGCTCTTTTCCCTGCCTCTGAAGTTGAATTCTGCCCCCCTGGTATTTCGGATCATTCCCCTTGTGTGGTATACATTAACCCCTCTATCCCAGGGGGAAGAAACCATTCAAGTTTTTCAATTTCTGGCCTGAGCACCAAGATTTCTCTACACTCATTCAAGACAATTGGGATATCCCAGTGAGCGGCACCCCAATGTTTCAACTATCTCAAAAGCTCCGGAACATTAAACTGTGCCTGAAAAACTGGAGCAAAAGAACTTTCACAGACCTTAACCTGCAGGTCGCTGATGCTTATAAACACCTCGAAGCTGCGCAATCTGCCCTCAACACTAGTCCCACTGATCCTGCCCTTATGGCCCACGAAAAGATTTTATTGGCTAATTACTCCAATCTTGCTCGGTTTGCAGAATCTGAGACCCAACAAAAAGCACGTGTTAGATGGTTAAGTCTGGGAGACAGAAACACCAACTATTTTCACAGAAACCTGGCCACTAGAAGATCTTTCAATCAAATAACCTCCATATCAGATTTCAATGGCAATAGGCTGAGCGGTGAGGGGGAAATAAAATCTGAGGCAGTTCAATTCTTTAAAGATCTCCTGGCCCCTGCATCGGACTCCTCCATAGAGTCAGAATGCGATCTTAGCAGACTCAACACCTAAATGAAGTCCAGTCTTCTTCTCTTAGTCGTGATGTCACCTATGACGAAATAAAGGAAGCCCTTTTCGAGATCGAAGATGCTAGTGCCCCTGGCCTGGATGGATTCACCTCCTTCTTCTTCAAATCTTGTTGGCAAGTTGTGGGAGATGATGTTGTGAAAGCTGCTACCTCCTTTTTCAGATCCGGGAAACTCCTCAGAGAAATCAATTCTACCTTAATAACTCTCATTCCCAAAGCCTCGAGCCCATCCTCCTTCGCGGATTTCCGACCTATATCGCTCTGAAATGTGATCTATAAATGCATCTCGAAAGTAATTGCAAAAAGAATCCGCCTTGTCATCCCTTCCTTGATCAGCCAAAACCAATCAGCTTTTGTTAGCGGGCGCAACATCACTGAAAATATTACCCTCACCCATGAAATTCTCCGCAACTACCACCGCGACAAGAGTAAACTGAGGTGTGCCATCAAAATTGATCTTCGAAAAGCGTTTGATACAGTTAAATGGGACTATGTGCTCCGAGCCCTCTGCCAAATGGGTTTTCCAAGTAGGTTTGTGGACTGGGTTCAGACTTGTATTTCGTCCCCTAAATTCTCCGTCAATATTAATGGATCCCTAGAAGGCTACTTTGCTAGCTCCAGAGGCCTTAGGTAGGGCGACCCCCTGTCCCCCTTTCTCCTCTGGTATCCCACTTATGCTTTGCTGATGACTTATTCATTTTCATTCAAGCAGACACTAGATCAGCCTCTAATCTCTTGTCAGTTCTCCAAGAGTTCTCTGAGCAGTCCGGGCTCCAACCAAACCTAAACAAATCTCAATTATTTTTTGCGGGTACCTCGACTGGAGTCAAAAGAAACATCAAAAATATTTTGCAACTTAGTGAAGGAACTCGTCCAGTCAAGTACTTGGGCCTGCCATTGTCCTCTCAGAACATCTCAGCTTTTGATTGTCAACCCCTCATCGACCGCATTACTAAGAAAGTTCAAGCTTGGCGCGGAAAAATGTTGTCTTTTGCAGGCAGGATAGAATGAATCAGATCAATCCTCATGAACTCGCACATATACTGGACTAGTTGCTTCATGCTCCCAAAAAAGACTATTGCCACCATAGAGCAAATCTTCTCTCGATTCCTCTGGGTAGGTTCAGTAGAAGGGTAAAAGGTCATTTCGATCAGTTGGTCGCGCATTTACCTCCCAAAGGAAGGAGGTCTTTCCATTCGCAATCTTTTCGACTGGAATTCTGCTGCTATTTTGAGGCATGTCTGGGCCATTGCATCTTGGCAAAATAGTCTTTGGGTAAACTGGGTCCTCTCGAACTTGCTTAAAAAAAAGAATTTTTGGTCTATCCCTCTCCCTGCAGATTGCTCTTCAACATAGCGCAATATTCTTTCCATCAGAAACAAAGCCAAGGAGCTGATTTCTCATTTAATTGGCAATGGGCACCTCACTTCGTTTTGGTTTGACTCCTGGCACAAGCGGGGAATATTGCATGATTGCTTTGGGTCTCGATTGTACTATGTTTCAGGCATTTCTCCCTCTGCAATGGTCTCAGCTTTGATCTGCAATAGCACTTGGTCTCCCCCTATTGCCAGATATTTGGATCTTATGGAGATATGGCGTGACCTTCCCTCTCTCCTGCCTGACTCTGCCACAACAGCTGATGAGATTATTTGGCTTCCGTCCCCCTCAGGCAAGTTCTCTCTTAAATCAACTTGGCAAGCCTTGAGATCACCCAAGTCCTCTGTCCCCTGGGCAGAGATCATCTGGTTTACTATGAACATCCCTCGCCACAGCTTCATCACTTGGCTTGCCCTTTTGGACGGTCTCCAAACACAAGACGTGTTGGTTCGGCATGGAATCCTCTCTCGAGATTGTTGTGTCCTTTGTGGAGGCCCTTTTGAAAGTATACCACATATATTTTTTGAATGCCCTTACTCTCTGGCCATTTGGAAGAAATCGCTTCGCTTGTGTGGATCTGCAAATCATTCAGTTCTTAACTGGGCTCGGGAAGTTTCTTGGATCTCCTCCTCCTTCCGGGGTAAAGGGACAATTCAAAGTATGAAGAAAGTGGCTTTCAATGCCACTATTTGCCACGTTTGGATGGAGAGGAACTTCAGAATTTTCAAACACCAATCAAGGGATTCCACAACTCTTGCAAACCTGATTAGAGAAGATTCCAGGTGTCGTTTTGCTCTGTCCAATATAAAGGTTATTGACTCCACCAGCAACCGTGAGTTTATGGCCAACTGGAACATTTCTTCTGCTTTCACTACTCCCACTGGCAAGGCCTACTCATGGTCTCCTCCCCCTCTCGGCTGTTGGGCCCTAAACACAGACGGTTCTCTCCGAAACTCCTCTGCAAGATTGGGAGGTATCTTGCGAAACCACTTGGGGGATCTTTGCTTAGCCTTTGCAGAAGGCTGTGATCCGGCACCCATTGATGTTCTCGAACTGAAGGCCATCCTTCGAGGCCTCAAGCTAGCTCTTGACTTTGGTGCCACTCGTTTGCAGGTATGTTGTGACTCTAAGTGGGTGGTGGATAGCATTAATGGGTCTTCAGACCCACCTTGGAGATGGAGATCCCAGTTGTTCGATATCACAAATCTTCGTAACTCCTTTGTCTCGTGTGAATTTTCCCATGTTTGGAGAGAAACAAACAGGGCTGCGGATTGGCTAGCGAAATTTTGTACCTCCCCTTGCATTGTTCTTTTCCCTCCTTCAAACATTCACAGGGATCTTCAATCCATCATCTGTGAGGACAAATCCGGAATGATAGTCTACCGAATGTAATTGTGTGGTTCATTTTATATATCTGGTGGGGGTACGCCTAACCCCAGCTTACCTTCCAAAAAAAAAAAGTTTATTCTTCAATGTGACAATTTATTTCAGTCAGCATGCTAAGAAGTATCTCATAAAGGGAAAATTAGCCTAGCCGGAAGGTGCTACCTCAAGGGAAAGCATTAAATTTATTCTGAAGCTACCTTGTCTTTCAGTTGAATGTTAATCGGTTGAATTCGGATACTATCTGAATTCGAGTATTCGTATCTGATTACATAATCAGACGAATTCAAGTAGTTAATTGAATTCAAATTCGGTTTTCTAATTTTAGTGTCTGCTGGATATCGGAGCGGATTCGAATAGTCAAATATATGAAATGAATCGGATACGAATGTAGCACTATCTGCTTCAAATCCGCTTCGTTGACAGTCCTAGCCCTATCAGACCAATACGCTACTAATACGGGCGATACGGTACCAATATGCATGGCACGCCCATTCCTCCTTCCATTTACACTAGAAATCACGACACGGACTCGATACGAACAACTTATTTACATTAAATATCATTTAAGTCAATGATTACTTAAGATATTTATATGTAAATAAGGTTATACCCGTCATTTGAATTCAATAAAAATTATCCTAGATCCAAATTCTTGAAGAATAAAAAGACAAATTTTCTTTTCAAAAATAAAATCCGTTTTTTAAAAGATTATGTCAAAATTTCAACTTTTAGATAGTAAGGTATTTCTCAAATTTTAAAACTCATAAATTCTACTATAGCAAAACATTACTAAACCCTAAAAGCATGACAAAAAAGTCTCAAATTTTATTCTTCAAATATATTTTCATCTACAAGGTAAAAAAGTCAGCTAATAGACAAACAATTCAAGAGAAAAAGATTTACATTCAATATTTACAAAAAAGATTATAAACATATGTTGGGTAGCCCCATTTAAATTCATTAAAAATATTCCCAAATTTAAATTCTAAATGAATTCAAATTCAAATTCAAATTTCCAGTTCAAGGCTAAAATTCGATTTTTAGACATTTGAGGCTACAAGCCAAATTTCAAAACATTCGATTTTTAGACATTCGAGGCTCCAAGCCAAATTTCAACATCCAAATTACAAGACTTTTTCTTAATTTTAAGGGCTCATAATTTTAACAGAACAAAATATTACTAAAACACAAAAGGTAAAATTATTTCACACTTTGGCTTCTATATGGTGTTAGGTTACTAGTCACTACATGTTCGGTCTCAAGCATCGAGTGACATTTATGAACAGATTCCACAACTCTCAGATTTACAGCAGACGTACATACATATATACCAGTCCATATACCACGTTCACATGAGTCGGCCACATTATTGTCAATATGTTTAGCTCACTTATAATGTATCACTTTATTCAATTCTTGAGCCCATACCATTTGAGTTGGCACGAAGCTCAATATGGTATTAAGCTTCTATCATGTATGTAATTTACTTACTTTAAGAATGTAAGTTATTTTATTTTTTTTATATATTTCATTGAATGTAATATTTGAATATTTAGATTGTATTTCCTATACTTGGCTCAATGACTATGGTTTGTACATTCATACTTGTTTATTAACATGTACACATTTTTTAACTTATAAAATACTTAACTCGCATATGTATAGTCATAAATGTAGTTGAGGGCTTTCATTTAGTTTGTTTTTAGCTTATACTTGCATTAAAGAAGTTTTATGCAAAGTATCCAAGTTTTTCCTTGTGTACCAAAGTGTTTCTTAGCGTATCCTGATTTTTTCCGCCTTAACCAACCAATACACTGAAACGCATCCTATATTCGACTTACCGATATGATACCCAATATCGATATTTTGAACCATATTTGTAGAGTAGCATCATATCTAGCATCACTATCTGGTGCATATTTGTGTATCCATGAAGAATGTACAAATTAAGATCATACATCATGTCACTATTAAATGCCTACCTTTTAAGATGGTATTTCCTAATATCCACATACATTAACATAAGCATACACTAAAATGGATCTACATCATAACCAGAAAGGACGAAATACATGTGGGTGAACTAATATAGGCCTCTATCTTAAACTAATAAACAAGAATCAAGTTATTAGCTTTCCAAAGATCTCCTCGAGTTGTCTCCCCCTTTCTCCGTCTCTCCATGAACTACGAAGTCCATTTATAGAAGGGATGCATCTTCTTGATTTCAGAAGATTTATGGAAGTCCACCAAGAGAAGATGCCAATGGATTTGATCCATGAAATTTCATTTTAGACATCCCCCTCAAACCAGACATCAGTTGGTGGGGATGAATTTTGGTATTTTGTCAGATTGAGAGCCGGATAGGGTCAGTGAGTCTGTTATTCAGGGCCAATCTGGTCTCTTTTCTTCATTCTATGTTACCCGCCCCTGTTTCACGACCTCGTGAACCTTGTTTTGTCTTTACATTTGGGTATCTTTGTAGTACTGCTCGTCATCCTACCACTAAATTCACCTCTCATCCCAGGTACATCACCAGCATCTGCCATCATGAAGTACTGATCTTTGAAATTTAACTTCAGCAGATGGAAAGAAGATGGGACACCATCAATCAGCCATTCAGTCTGCACATAATACAGTAATGGAAGAGGGGAAACACCATGCATCAATTAGGTTGCTTATAAGCTGTAGTGTGGTCTGAAAAAACACATATCATTTAGTGTAGAGGAAGGTTCTTAAAGAAGGAAAAGAAAACTGCTGATGGAGAGCTATATAAGGTGTTGGTGGAGTCACATGATCTGCATACACATCTAAAAAAGGAACCTATGTGCCAATGCAGAGAAATGAACAAACAGGTTGTGTAAAAATCCCAATTTTCAAGGCACAATGGCCAGTACAACCACTATCTCATTATTCTCCGTGCAGTCCATAAAAAGCATCCTGTTAAGCAAGTAATCTTCAAGGAAGTCAAATGCATGGAGGACTTTCCTTAATCAAGATATTTTGAAAGAAAATTTCTAAGAGATCATCTAATGAGTAACCAGATTTTTAAAAAAAGTTTCCTTTTCAGGATCAATCTGAAAAGCAGATCATAGAGGTGATGCACACATTTTCTAGCAACCCAATAAGGTCAATAAAACAATTAAAGATTCTATCTCAGTTGGCAGAGCCTATGGGAGCAGCATTACCATGCAAATTTCTTCTCAAGTTTCACGTTTTGCAAAATCAAATCAAGGAGGGAGGTATGGTTAAATATTTTCACAATCTGAACTCAACAGCCATGCCATTCAGATAGCCTACATCGCGTTACTAACCATTGCTACCCCCCCAGCGTTGCCTTTCAGTCTAATTAATTCACAGCATGTGCATGCCAGAACAAGATTTCAACATTAAAGAACTTAACTTCTAAATAATTACTGTACAACATCCACACTAAAGGGCTCAAAATTAGTGTGAAGACTACACATGGCGAAGTAGTACAGTTCAAAAAGATGATGCCTATATTGAATATTTGTAAGCACCCAATTTTGCACCCTATAGAGCCTATAGGACTTCTTGTGACCTACTAGAGAGTTCTCCAAGAATTCCTGCATAGTTACAAAAATACACAACTTTTGCACAAAATACCAAAATGCCCGAGTTGAAAATTTACCAAAATGCATCTATGGACTTTAACTCTTTAACTCTTTAATCCCAAAGGAAATCTAGAGAATTTTTACTGCTATTTCAAAGATTTTTAGGAGAGAATTCTCTGCTTTTCAATTCTCTCATTCGAGTTTTATCAAAAGAGCTTCTCATATTATATCATCAAAGTAGTGGATAACATTTCGTCTATTGTTGCCATTAGGATAGAGATTTCAATATATCTCCTAAAACCCTGAGCTTTTTCGTTTATTTTATCTTATTTTCTTCATCTACTACTCTTTTGATTTTGATTTTATTAGAGGATGGGATTTACATGTGGAGTTTGGGGATGATGGAATGCATGGATGGATGTCTATGAGGTGCCTAAATTGTTGATCCGAAGAGGCAAACCAGATAGGAATCACCTCAAATTTCATCTCTGGACCTGATTTCAGCCAAAGAATCTATCTACTAAGGCTGTTTTCTGATCGGGTGTGTCTACACCGTGGATTGTACCATAGGCTGCAAATTTGATATTGATGTGGTATGATTAACTCCCTTATCGAATGAACTGGATTCTGAAATTCGATATCCATACGATTTTCCACCATCTGAATCCATCCATGGCCTTAGAATGCACTTCTGAGACCGATTTAGGGTGCTTGTAGTTATAGGCTGAAACTTGATTTGACCCTACAATCAACCTCAATTGGATTTTGACCCCCAAACTTGACCAGTAGATTCCCTATCTAATTTAGAGCACCTAGCAAAAAAAATCTCATCTAATTTGAAGTTTGGGAGAGAAAGTTATGGCCAGAACAAGTTCAGGAATTGCAGTGGGCGGCATACTCATTACCGCCAACTACTGTTTCAGGTTCCTTTGTACTCTTGCAGCAGAAAGATTACCACCAGATTAATTTTTGCATATATTTCACCTTGGCGGTAATCTGTCAAACGACAGATGCTATTCTGCACAAATACTCAGTTTTCTCAAATCTGGGACAAAAGCACTCTTGTTTGGTTTTCTACTACACTTTTCTGGTTTTTAATATTCTGTTTTATTCTTTTGAGTGCATTAGTATGCTTCAGAAGATCAATTGAAGCATGTTTCTATGCTCCATACCTGCATGAGCCTAAACTACTTCGGCCCATCCATAAAATACAGAAAAAATAAAATTAGAAAACTGAAAATTTCCAAAAATATATTTATACTTAGATTTGCTTCGGAATTACATGTGGCTTGATTCTGGCTTTCTGCTTTAGTGAATACGTAGGCAGCTTTAATCGGATGCAGCTGTCCTAGGTAGAAATTTGAAGTTAGTTTTTTTTTTCTTCATTTTCTGTTTATTGCTATTTTATTCATGAGTTGACACGTTTCCATTTTAGGTGAATGATTCTTAAAAATTGCCTAATAGCATATTTCCAAGTTTGGTTTAATCTCTTGATTAGCATGATTCAATAATAACATGTTTTAGTTTAGGGATAATAACTTGGTTTGTCCGCCTGGTGTATGGCGGGTTGGTTCTCAAGCCACTAACACATTGCAGTGGTCTTGGGTTCGAACCTGACCCCCGGACTTACTTGGTGTGGCGGGTTGAGGGCTCACGTCACACGCCCAAAGGGTTGGGGATACCCCGAGTTACCAAAATAAATAAATAATAATAACTTGGTTTCCAATTCAGTCTAAGGCGGGTTTCGGGAGTAAATAACCCGCCTTTGGCGGGTGTCTAAGGGTGGCTAACACTATCCTTTAGCTCAATAGAATCTCTTACCTAAATCTATACTATCACCACTTGCCTTAACCATTAATTAGATTTATGGTTCCTATTCTCCCCTAAAATTAGAATAAGTGGTGACTCCAATTTAGTGATTTTCCATTTCCATATTAAGGTTTTCTGATATAGAATGGTGCTAAATCCCATCTCCACAATACCCACTAATCCTCATATTATTCATTAGCCAAATGATAAGCCTATGACAGCTATATTGCTAAACATGACTTTGTAGGTCTGTTTTAATTACTAAATAGAAGACTCGATGGATCCAAAGTCAATACTGAAAGTAATAGGTCATGCTATTTTCAAAACCAAGTTAAAAGAGAGAAAACTAGGTCAGTTTCCTTGCTGAGAGAAAAAATTACAATTTTCCAAAGGATGATAAAAAGATGATGTAAGAATACTCTGTCTCAATTGTTATATAGTGACTAGATGGAACCGAAGTCAATATTGAAAGTATTAGGTCATGCTATTTTCAAAAAATAGAAACAAGATCGGAAAAATTATAATTTTCCCGAAGGATGATCTGTTTCAACAGAGTACATTAGAAAATGGATGCAAGAACACCTCAGTAAGAACATGATGCTAGAAAGGGAAACAAATCTAGAGATTAGACTTTACCCTTGATGTTGGCTGAAATCTGCGATGGGATCTCCGAGGCTCAACAACATCATGGATTAATTTTCCGGGATCATCATCATGACTTGTGTCCTTTTCTTCAATTCTAGGTAACTTTTCACTAGAAGGTGCAAGTTTTCCTTTATTTACTGGGTTAGCTTCGACAGCTGATGAGGACTTTTTCTTAGAGGAAGGAACATCAGATGGAAGAGCTAGGGAAGAAAATAACAATGGGACCTCAGCTGCTTTGTGAGTGTTAGGAAAAGAACCAACTTCTATCAGGTCCTGCTTTTCTGACATGTTTTCATCATGACTAACAGAAGCCTCAACATTCGTTAAATGATCTTGTGCACTGCCATCATCAGAGGCAGAGGTAACAGATGTGAAAGAACTATCCTTCTCAGGTATACTTATAGTTGGGACGCTTTGCGGTTTTCCAGATTTTAGCACCTTTCGCTTTGATTCAGCTGTTCCTTTTTCTTTGGAATCAATTTTATGAGTATTTTTCCACCCCCGAGACCCTGATCCTTGAGGTATCAAGTACTTGGCAAATCCAATTGAATCATTTCCTTCATCCGTCTTACCACTTCTATCAGCAACATAATGTTTGCTTACTTCCATATATTTTCGTTTTTTCCCGGGCTTAGGAACACCAATAATCACTCTTGATCCTTCTTTCTGCAAACCAGCCCGCCTTGTTCTGAGTGTGTCAGACATATTATCCTCTTTGATGTTTTTCCCAACATTGAATATTTTTTCCTTTGGAAATAATGCCAGTGATCTTAACTCTACAGATTTGCCTGATGTCTCAATTCCCATATTTGTGGACATCTTATCTTTCCCTCTGGTCCCAACAGCTGGATTGATTTCTCCATGACTGCCCAACTTTAGTCGCTTTTCCTGTGGAGTGTCACCCTGAGCAGTCTAAAGGATGGAAATTCAATAAAATAGACCATGTAAGTTTTAACCAAATACATAAAGCAATGTAAAAAATTAATTATATCACACAATCATCCACACCTCATGGGGATGGTATTTCTTTTCCCTTGGACTGGACCATTCCATCCATTGCCCATCCTTCCAAATGAGAGATGGACGAAGATGCCAAGCGCTAACAATTGCTGTATCTCCTTGAGCTGCAGACAAAACTCGAGAAAATTATTTTCCCAAACAACCAAATCTGATTTTTATGGTAATGTGCAGATTACTTTAGGGGCTAAAAGTGTCCGTAATATAAAAAGATATAAATATACCTGGAAAATGAACAGTCAATGTTGTTTCATCTTCCTTGCTCTTTTCAGTGATAATTCCTTCCCACCAACTGAAAAAACTAACGACACAAATGAGACGACTCACACAAAAACAAAATAAGCTAAAAGTCATATAGGTAAAATCATGGACACTATATGTCTCTAAACATGTACAAATTTAGTGTAAAATGTAGCATTTCGTAATTCAGAAACCTTTTAATCCATTATCATGCTTCAAAAATATAGAAACTGCTTCAGAAGTTTAACACAAGAAAAATTAATCAACAAAGATCTGGGAATGTAACTCCAACTCCAAATTCAGTCCATAATATGCAAGTGTTTTCTTGTTTCTTCGTGAGAGGCAGGATTTAGAAGAATAAGGTACGACTCGGGGATTTAAAATATTGGCTGAATATCAACAAGGATCAGGGCATGTAACTCAACTCAGAATTTAATTCCGTAGTATGCAACAGTTTCCTGGTGTCCTCGCGAGAGGCATGGTTTAAAATACCAGCTGAATAAGGTACGTGTTTCCTCGTTTCTTCATGAGAGACAGGGTTTAAAATATGGAGGGAATAAGGTACAAGTCAGGATGCTCATACAACTGCACAAGTCTCTTTTGAAAGCAAATAGCTCGAGTCACAGTAAATTCCACATGAATGTATGTATGTATATATATATATATATATATATATATATATATATAGTAATGGAGGGTGTATCAACCCTGACAAGGAAGGGCTAGTCCTTTCTAATGAACGCAATCACCTGCAAACCACGTGCATCGGATAAGCCCGGGAGGAGTTGAACTCGAGACCTTGGGGATCTCTCCCAAGAGCCGAACCAACTGAGCTACCAGTGCGGGCACTGGTCATAAAATACCAGCTAAACCATATGAATGTTATCCCAACTCAGAAGAGTTGGTACTGGTCATGTCAATTTACGAGTTGCCAAAGCAGTGCTACGAAACTAATATTTTATTCCTTGATGCTGTGTCTGTATACTTGTACAGGACAGCATATGAATGTTTTCTATTGAACTTGGATTATGAAGATATACAGCTGCCCTCTTCAGATTCTCAAAAAACAAATTCTCCTTAGATGGGATATTGACCAGAATACCCAACAAATATTAAAACATAACGAACACAATAAAATAAAAATAAGAGACCACTTAACATGACTTTTAGCATGAAACACACAAGACTGATGAAAATATCAAGAAGACACCGAAACATGCTTCAAGATGGCAAGCACCTGAATGTCAGGTCAATAACCATTAACTGGGCTACACTACATGAAGAGATTAGGGAAAGGTGGAGTTGGTATTTTTAGAAGTTGTTGTGAAAACTGCAAACAAGGCCTTAAACTAGATAAAGACGCTAACTTCAGAGACTAGAGAATACTTTTCATAGAATAACAGGAACCAAAGATAAAAAGGATCTAGTGAGGGTGAACATAGGAAAGGCTCTTGGACCATATGCTATTCCAATTGAAGTATGCAAATACTTTGGAAACTGGTTTTTCCAGGCTGAATAACCTACTTGGTAACCTTTTGAAGACTTTGAAAATGCCAAATGCATGGAGAAGTATTGTGGTACTCGTATACAAGAAAAAAGATGTCCAAAGTTATGAAACTTCTGAGTCCCGCTATGAAATTAAGGGAGAGAGTGACAGAAGAAATCCTAATACACGTAACTAGGGTATCAGAAGACATGTTTCGATTCATGCTGGGGAGGTCTATCATTGAAGCTATCTCTTATTTGGACAATTGATGGATAAACTTAGAGAGAAGATGAAAACTCTCCATATGGTTTTTATTGTACTAGTGGGCGTTGCACGTGCAGCCCTTATTTACACAAACTAATGATCAAATCATGACTTGTATTCCAACATTGAATTGGTAATGATTTCTATGTGATTATAAGAGTTGAAAATAAACATAAGTTAGAGAAATCAAAGTTAATAAGATAAATTTAAAAGTATCAATTAGTGATAAGGAAAACGTGAGGGGCATTATGGTCATGAAGAAAATAGTTTTGGCAAAACTCAAAGGATATTTTGGGAAAAAATTAGATGGACATTTTGGGTATAATAACTTGAGGGGCATTGATTTTGGCGGAATCGCGTGCGTCTCTATAAGTTGTCACGTATCCCTTTTAACACCCACTAACCGTGGTTAAGATTCGCTCACCCATAGGGTTCATCCGTCTAATCTTGGTTTTTAGGAAAAAAAATTATATATATTAACCTTAGGTTGATTAAGCTTGATCACTGTTAAATGGGCTTTACAAGCTGACACATTTTCCTTCACATTTACTAACTATGGTTAGTATTCACTCACTCCTAAACGTGATTTTGTTCATAAAAAACCTTAAGGGACATTGTGGGTATTATAACTTGAGTGGCATTTTGGCGGAACATGAGCTTTGCTACAAGCCGTCATGTATCCCTTTTAACACTCATTAACTGTAAATAAGATTCACTCACCCCTAGGGTTCATCCATCTAATATTGGTTAATGAAAAATATATATCTATGTTAAACTTAAGTTAATTAAGCTTAATCACAGTTAAAGGGAGCTCTACAAACCACCACGTTTTACAACACCCACTAACTTTGGTTAAGATTCACTCACTCCTAGGGTTCATCCATCTAACCTTGGTATTTAGAAAAGAAAATATTAACCATAGGTTGATTAAGTTTAACCACAGTTAAAAGGTGCTCTACAAGCCACAACATGTCCCTTTTTAACACCCACTAACTGTGATTAAGATTCACTCACTCCTATGGTTCATACATATAACCTTGGTTTCTAGAAAAATATATAAAATAAAACAAATATTAACCATAGGTTGATTATAGTTTAAGGGGGCTATACAAGCTGCCATGTGTCCCTTTTAACAATCACTAACTATGCTTAAGATTCATTGACCTCTAGGGTTCATCCATCTAACCTTGGTTAAGCCAAGGAGACAAGTCGGTGGGATATTCTTCTATTGAGATCCACTTCCTGAAGCTCAAAAGACTTGGCTTCTACTGCAAAAAACCTCTTCTTCGTCATCTAAAGCTGCTACACCTCCACTGCTACACCTTCACTGCTATACCTCCACTGCAAGTTCATTAGGAAGGTTTCATCCCAACATATTTACCAAACTTCATCTTCAAAAGATGCTTGATGTCTCCGAATCATACAATGTTAGGTTATACCCAATGTTAGGTGACTTGGCCTCAGTCGTCCGCTAGTCAGTTGGCAAGCAGGCTAGATAGATTCCTTGTGAATGCTGAGTGGGAATCTCATTTCCCAAAATTTGTGCAATCTTCGCTTCCTAGACCAACGTCCGATCATGTCCCTATTTTGTTAGAGTCTGCTCGTTTCTAGGGAGGTCCAGGTCCGTTTAGATTTGAGAATATGTGGCTTGAGGATGATAGATTTTGGCCATTGGTAGCTGAAGTGTGGAAATCAGATTATGGGTGGGGTTTAGCTAGCACTAGATTTGGTCTTAAGCTCAAAAATCTAAAGGCCAAAAATCAAACAATGGAACAAGGAGGTGTTTAGGGATGTGGTTGCGAATAAAGCTAGATTGCTAAAAGAGATCGAGGGGTTAGACACAAATGAAGAAGTCCGCTCTTTATCACCTCAAGAAGTAAGAGAGAAGGAAGACTTAAAGGTGAGATATTTGGAAGTGTTGAGAGCGGAGGAGATAAGCTGGAAGCAAAAGTCCAGGGTTAGGTGGCTTAAAGAGGGGGACCGGAACACAGTTTTTCCATAGAATGACAAACTATCATAGAAAGAGCAATTTCATTTCAAGGCTTAAGGTGGATGGGGTGTGGCGAGTTAGTAATCCGAAGATCAGGGAGGGGGTCGTGGGCTACTACAAAAATTTGTATTTGGAAAAGGAACGGTGGCGACCTAAGCTAGAATGGTTACCTTTTGATAGCATCTCTTTTGAGCAGAGGGAGAGCCTGGAGGGTCCTTTTGAGGAAGACGAGTTCCTTAATGCCATCCGAAGCTTGGCGGGGGACATGGCTCCCAGTCCAGATGGCTTTACTATAGAGTTCTATAGAAGGTGTTGGGAGATTGTGGGAAGCGATTTGTTGGCAGTTATGCACGAATTTTACATCTCGGGCTGCTTCGACAAGGTGATCGATAACATCTTGTGGTGTTAATTCAAAGAAGAAGGGAACGGAGGATATTAAGGATTTTAGACCTATTAGCCTCATTAGTAGCGTGTATAAAATCTTATTGAAAGTGTTGGCCACTAGGATCAAAGATGTGCTGAGCTCCATTATTTCTCCGCAACAAGGTGCTTTCGTGAGGGGAAGACAGATTTTATATGGCATCTTGATAGCTAATGAATGTATTGATGATCGCCTCAGATCCGGCATTCCAAGGATTGCATGCAAAGTGGGTTTGGAAAAAGCGTATGATTATGTGAGTTGGGAATTTTGGGCTACATGTTGAATAAATTGGGGTTTGGCCCCAAATGGTGTCAACAGATGCGATGTCGCTATTCGTCGGTTTCCTTTTCCATTCTGGTGAATGGCAGTCCAGCGGGTTACTTTCAAAGCTCTAGGGGTCTCAGGCAAGAAGATCCGCTTTCTCCCTTGCTCTTCATTATAGTGGTGGAAGCGCTACGTAGAATGTTGTCGAGAGCAGATAGCACGTTGATTTTTTGTGGTGCCACGAGAAAACAACTTCTTCAGCTCAGATGCTTATTCCAATTCTTTGAGGCAATGTCTAGATTGAAGATTGATTTTTCTAAAAGCGAAATTGTGACCGCAGGTAGGGTCACTAAGGTGGAGGAGTTGGTTGGTTGTTTAGGCTGCAAAGTGGGATCTCTCCCGACTGTTTATCTAGGTATGCCCTTGGGTTCAGGTTATAAGGCAACCTCAATTTGGAATCCGATTCTTGAGAGAGTGGCTAGTCATTTGGCAGGGTGGAAAGCTTCTTTCCTCTCGAAAGGGGGGAAATTAACCCTTATTAAGAGTACTCTGAGTAGCTTGCCAACGTACTTTATGTCTACTCTCACCATTCTAGCTCAAATTGTGACCAAATTGGAGAGAATTCAGAAGGTTTTCCTATGGAATGAGAAGACGGACAAATTCAAGTATCACTTAGTAGCCTGGGATCAAATTTGTCGTCCTAAACATGCAAGAGGATTGAATCTAAAGTCATTGAAATTGGTGAACAAGGTGCTTCTAAGCAAATAGGTGTGGAGGTTTGGGGAGGAGAGAGAGTCTGTGGCGAGCAGTTGTAGTCGCCATATATGGAGAATATTCTAGGTGGGTCCCGAAGGAGGTTAGAGGAGCTTATAGGTCACGTTTGTGGAAAGGAATCATGTCTAAGGTGGGGATCATCTCCCCGCACGTAAGATTCCAGGTGGAGTCTGGGATGGAGGTCAGGTTTTGGAAAGATCTGTGGTGTGGTTCTACGATGCTTAAGGATGACTTTAGCACTTTGTTTAGTCTTGCTATTGATAAGGAGGCCGTGGTTGCAGACTGTTGGGATGTGAGTTCGAGGGCGGTGGTTTAGTGTCCCAGATTAAGGAGAGACCTTAACGATTGGGAAATCGAAGAGTTCTGTTGCCTTCAGGAGCGGCTCAATTTGTTCTTCCCGAGGATGCATCAAGCGGATCGTAGAATTTGGTCTAAAGGCCAAGATGGCCAATTTTCTAGTGAGTTCAGTGGTTCATCTGTTGAGCTCAGCACCTTCTGTATCTTATCTTTTCCTTATAGGGTCATTTGGAATCCAGATGTTCCTTCTAAGGTGTCTTTTTCCTTTGGTCTGCAACTTTAAATAAAATCCTCACCTATGATCACTGGAAAGCTCGAGGATGGTAGATGGTGATCCGGTGTTTTATGTGCTTGTTGGAGGAAGAGACAGTGGATCACTTGTTCTTACATTGCTCTATAGCGCATGACATTTGGGGGTGTTTCATTTCAAAAGTAGGCTTGGTCAAGGCATTTCCTTCTTCTTTTCGAGATATGTTATCTTGTTAGTATTGGGCTGGTGTGGATGGTGCTAAGAAGATAGTGTGGGAATTGCTTCCGGGGGCAATAGATTGGGGCATTTGGAAAGAAATTAATAAAAGAGCGTTCGAAGGTTCAGCTTCCTCTTCAAATCGTATTTGTGCTAGGATTAGCATCTAGTTTTGGACTGGAGTTCGGTAAGGCAATCGGCAGAGGTGGCGGAGGAGATGATAGGGGTAGTTGTCAGTTCTTAGAGTGCTAAGGGAGAGTTTTTGTGTTTTTAGAGATATTTTGCTTTATTTATTTTTGTGCTTCGAGTTTACTAGCTTGTAATCTCCCAGTTCTTGTGCTTGGGTTTTTTCCCTTTTATTTTTATTATATAATATATATTTGGTTACCGATCAAAAAAAAAAGGAGACAAGTCGGTGGGGGCTTGAGATCGAACACTAGAACTAAGGGTAACAGATAAGGGACATAGAAGGAAATAACCAAAAAACTTTATGAACACTTTTCATTAAATACCCCTGAACACTTTTCATTAAATACCCCACATATTCTCTTTTATAATAGGGTATAAGAGAATAGAAAAAAAATATTAACTGTAGGTTGATTAAGTTTAGAGTCCTGAGAAGAGGACCCCAAGGTCCTTTTCTAAGTTGATTGCAGTATCCCCGTGTCCCTTTTAACACCTCTTTAATCATGGTTAAGCTTAATAAAATTAAAATTAATAATTTTATTTTTTTATTTTCTAAAAACCATGGTTAGATTACTTAATCCTAAGGGGTGAGTGAATCCTAACCATAGTTGATAGGTGGTAAAAGGGAACGTGGACCAATGAGATCTTGGGGTCAGCTTCTAAACTGAACCTAGGGTCCATTTTCCATTCCTTAAGTTTAACCACGGTTAAAAGGTGCTCTACAAGCCACAGCATGTCCCTTTTTAACACCCACTAACTGTGATTAAGATTCACTCACTCCTATGGTTCATACATCTAACCTTGGTTTCTAGAAAAAAATATAAAATAAAACAAATATTAACCATAGGTTGATTATAGTTAAGGGGGGCTATACAAGCTGCCATGTGTCCCTTTTAACAATCACAATCAGTAACTATGGTTAAGATTCATTGACCCCTAGGGTTCAACCATCTAAACTTGGTTAAACCAATAAGACAAGTCGGTGGGGGCTTGAGATCGGACACTAGAACTAAGGGTAACAGATAAGGGACAGAGAAGGAAATAACCAAAAAAATCTATGAATACTTTTCATTAAATAACCCTCAGATATTCTCTTTTATAATAGGGTATAAGATTACAAAAACTATGTGTAGAGTTCTTGGGGGGCAAACTAATGGATATTGGGGGACATATAAAAAAATTGATGCATTTTGGGAAGAATGGACTTCCGAGAAAATACATTGATATCATTAAATCCACATGCGCCCATATATCACTGGCCATGCCCTTTGGTCTTTCAATTTCTGATGGGAACTGGGTTGCTACGGTGCATTGGAATGTCTCTATTTAGATTTACTTCAATCTTCAATTGTTGGATGTTGAGATCGTAACACCCTCTTATCCACTTGTCTGCCAAGTGTATTATCATCCTGAATTACCTTTAGAGCAGATAAACTTAAAATCGTCTAATATCCTCAGGGTTATAAACCTTTCAATCCCCTAAACTGCCGAATTAGCATGATATCTATGTGTTCTTCCTATTTCAGTTAACATGTGCCCTAATAAAGATGTGACCTTATCCATTTTTTAGGAATAATTCTACTTGTTGTATCACCCACGAAATAAGATCATCCTTCTTATTAAATAAACGTCCAGCATCCTAGTAACCAACCATCAAGGCCATCAGATTTTCGATCCTATAATCGTGAGCCTCCCCTTTCCTCCCATGTGAGCGAAGAAGAGGCAATCTCCCCCCTCCTGGTGCCATGTGTCCTTAAAATGTTTCTTTTTTAAATTTAAATATATATTTTTCCATTAGTCACAAAAGGCGCATTAACAATTTGACCACCCTTACTCCCATCATGATGTGGAAATCATCTTTATTGCAAACAAACTTTCTCTAACCTCCAGCCTAAAGACATCTCATCTTCATCTGACTCATCTCCCTCTGATCTTCCTCTTCCATGGTTTTTCAGCCCATCTTTTCTCAGTGAAGGTGTGTTTGTTTTCCAGACGTTATCCTTTGAACTATTGGGTCTGTTATGCCTTAGCTTTGATTGATGACAATAAGCTTCACTTATGCATAGCTCTTCTCCTTCTACCATAACTCTAACTAGGAATTCAAGGCATCCCACTGACAACTCTTACCATTTTCAAAAAAAAACTTAACTATAAAATCCTAATTAGGACCTGAGAAACATCCACCTTCCAAAATGATAGTGTTCAGGCAATCAACTTCATAAAAACCCACATGTATCCCCAATGCTTCAAAAAGGTAGTTTCAAAGTAGGCATGAAAAGGGATCTGAATAAGAAAACCCATCATTGGCCTTCTTTCTTCCCTAGACTCTAGCCAAGGAGATGTCAGACATCCAACCATGGCACTACCCATTGAATATTCTTCATCCACCGCGAAGAATGTGAATCGCCTACCTTCCTGACAATAAGACAAACAACAAAAGTCCAATCCCAAACCTCTTGACCCCCACCTTGGTATGTCATTCTCCACGCCTTTGAACAGGCAGAGGATCCGGTGGCTCACCATTTATAGATCGACCTAAAAGGCAGCATCTCAAAAAACCTTTGTCATTCACCCTGTGGAATATACCCTTACCCTCCTAGAGTTTCTAACTTCTTGCACACCAGCTTCACTGACGCCTGTCCATTTCCTCCACTCTGCAGATTCTTTACACATTATGCCCGAGGCCATAGCTCAACCAAAGAACCAATGGATACATGGCTGCAAAAATCTTTCCATTGTTGTTTTTCCCACCATTTCCACGATTTCCTATATCGTAGAATCCTATGCATCAACTTCTTAGATGACCGAGGAGAGGGCATTAGATTTCCCTTTCTGATCAGCTTCAACTTCCAGGAGTGGACTTCGAAGTGCAATGGATAGCCTCTTTGTTAGTATCTTGAAAGGGATAGCCTCTTTGTTCACAGAGTAGGGTATCCTCTGTTAATAGTCTTCCTCTTGGCTTTGGGGGAACCTTTTGCTTTTTTTGTTTGTGTCCTTTCTTAGGACCTTTTGGTTCACTCTTTGTGAACTTTGTTTTGCTCGTCTTTATTTTGAAGTTTGTATTTTCCTCCTAGCCTTTTAATGAATTCTGAATTACCTCTCCCCCAAAATAAATTGATTAATCCATTTCCTATCCTACTCAAGGCAATAGACATTGAAAACAATGCATCTCCTCACCATATCCATCTGCCAAATAGTAAGCTTCTTCTATAAAATCTAAAAAAGATTGAATACTACCAAAAAAAATAGAAGAAAAAATAAAATATGGAAGTACAAGTACAACAGCTAAATATACTTCTATTACAAGATCTACAACTATACCAGTAAACCTTAAATTATCACTCTTGCTTCCCTAAAGCTATATTAAGGGCATGTTTGGTAACAAAGTTGATGTGACAGCTGAAATCCTGCATGCCAAAAAAAAGGGTTTTCATTAAATGCTTAATAATGGATAAGCACTGGATAATGTTCAGGAAAAAATCTTAATGCACCGTTGGGAGGTGAAAAATAATCCAAATGCCTTAAAATCAGTTTTACCTAAACAAAAGTAATCACTATGCTGAATAAAATTACGCCATTAAAACTTCGATTGTAATCGAAGAGTCCCTAATAAGGTAATAAATTTCAACGAAAATTTTCGCATCTTGAACGAAGTATAGAACAAAATGCCAGTATCTAATTTGGATTTTGACCAGGAGAGAGTGCTGCCAAAACGAAGATTTAAATTCTAGCCTCCAATCGGATCACTTCTAACTGTGGTTTTAAATTTCTGAAATATTTGCAAAGATTCCCACCTAAATTTACAGTATCCCTAAGGAGTGAAAATATTATATCCCAGGGAAATATAAAAATAACTATATGCTGTTGGAGGTTTTGCAGTTTTGAAAAAAAATCACAAAATTATATATTTCTTTGTAATATTTTCAGGTTTGGTCGAAATAATTTGACCAAACATCGTTTTTTTGAAGGAATTTCATAAAACTTCCCCAAACCTTCATTTCATTTAAAAATTCAATTTTGTGCATGCTAATCACCAATACATTTACAAATTAAAGATTAAAACAAAATTTTAATCAAGAAATTTATTTTTTTATTAAAAATGATAAGGTTATAAAATTAAATTTAATTAAGACACCTATTAGGGAAAAACAGTTATGCACTCTTACATGATTTGTAGTCATACAAGCAATTACATGATTTCATTGGAATCAAATTATTACATTAAATAATAATTGGGAAATTTGTAAAATAGTTTTTTTTAAATGAATAAAATTAAGATTATAGTCCTTGTAGAATCATAAATATAGGCATGTACCATTTATTGGACTCTTATTATCCATTCTATAAGGTTTTTAAAATCATAGCAAATAAAACAATAATTATTAAGAAATGTATCAGAAAAAAGTGTAATTATTTAAATAAACTTAACTCCAAGGGAATATCAGTTACTCTCCTGTAGTATTTGACTATTTGCAGTCATACGTGTAATTTGAGTTTATTTATTGATAATTGCATTACCATTATACATTTCAAACAATCAGTGTAGTTTTGGTTGTCAAAGTATCATGTTTGGCTGTCCACAAGTAATTTTGCTCCAAAACTTGTATTACTCAAAGGATATGATTGTTTGCAGTAACGAGTTCTCATATTGTAATCATGCCTCTCACTTACTGAAATATTAGTGAATATTTTCACCTTTTTTCATAATTTTCTATGTTTTCCAAAAATGCAAATTTTGACACCAAATCCAAAATTTCTCGCAAAATTTCCCATTCCTAGGATGCGAAATTTCCGTCAAAACCGGACAAACTTGCTTGTAACCCACTCTAATAGAACAAACATTATGATATGTATCCACCTTGTTACATACTCATTTAAATAAAAAGAAATTCAGTAACAATGAAATACACGTTTACCTATCACGTATCCATGCATCCACCCTATCTCCAACAGACCAAGCATAATTCCCCATGGCAGCTCTGCGTCTCTTCCTTGTTCCTTCAAAGTTCATCACAGTCATGGGATGTGCAATGCGTATTCTGGGTGCCTTATCTCCTACACCTTCAAGTGTCATCCACTCCTTTCGCTGCCTAGAGCCTGCACAGACGAGAATGCAATCATGCATGAGTGGTAAGAACCCATTAGGTGATCAAAAGAGAGCATTCATGTAATTACATATGCTTTAAAGCCTATGTACTTAGGTGGTGTTTGGTAAGTCTAAATTATTAGAGCTTATTTACACATTAGAGCTTATTGGATTTTAGTCCCTTTGATAAACTTTAATTATACCTCTAAAAACTTTAGATTTAGAGGTAAAACCTCTAAAATAATAAGTAGCAGATGGGTTACTTATTTTAAAGGTCTAAAGAGTAGAGGATCGGCGTCAAAAAATTGTCAGATGTTTTGGACGATTTTACCATGAAATATTTTGCAAAATACCCATTTTGTCCTACATTATAAAAGCTAAAACCATCAAGAATCTGTCTTTTCTTTTCTCACTCTGTTCTCCTGTTGTTCTCCTCCTCAAGAAACCCTTGTTTCTTTTCTCCCTCTGCTATCCTGATCTTCTCATCTTATGGGTGTTATTGAAGAAGGGTTTCGAGTCAATTAGAGCCTCCTGATGTTCTCCTCTCATGGGCCATCGAAAAAGGGTTTCACCACAGTTAGAGCTGCCAGCGTTGAGTTCTTCTCTGTTCCCCTCATCCTTCCATCAGGTTCTTCTTCTCCGCCACTCATCCTCTCATCTTCTCCTCCAACTACGGGATTGAGAAGGCATGATGCAAAGGAGCTCAAGTAGTCAGGAATTTTAGAGTGCACTAGAGAGGATGAAATCTAATGAAACCTGTATGTGAATGGGTTTTTTCTTGTAACTTATTGAACTTTTGCAGTGTATTTGTTCTTTCATTTCGATCATAATTCATTCATTTGTGACATTTGTGAAATTATCTACACATTCATAATGAGATGGAGGTTATACTAGTTTATGGACGAGGATATGATTGCCGGAATTTATCTCAGTTGGTTGATGCAGGGGAGAAGTCGGTCATGGGATTGATCACAGTTAGAGGATTTAGAAAAATTTAAGAGGATTTTTTCAGACTGTTATCAAACAATCAAATTCTGAAAATTTTTAGAGCTTATTTTTTAGAGCTTATTTTTAAGAGCTTATTATATTAGAGTAGAGTTTCCAAACGGACCCTTATTTAATCTTTTTGTCTAAGACAACGTATGGGAAGTCGTTTTTCGACATCCCTTGATTTTGATTAAATGGGACACCCCATCCTAGATAAAAGACAAAAGTACTTATGATGAATCATTTTCTGGCCAAGTCAACGAGGTACTTTTGTCTTTTTCACTAGGCGAGGACATCTTATTATTAAAAATAGGAGCCGCCTATACAGCTACATATATACACCTATGATCAATTCCTTTTTCTAAAATGGAAAATCTTCTGTTGGCATCAACATCTATTGCTTACCTTCATCTGGCAGAAGTTCAGTGTAATGGACATAAGCTTTTCCTTCCTTCAAACTCAGCACCTTGGCTGAGAGCCAGACCCTTCTAAGACCATCCTCGTCAGAGAGAACCTAAAATTTAAAATGGCTTAAGTAAACACACACCTAAAGATGAGGCTCCATATGTCTGACCGTAATAACCAAAACTTTTCTGAGAAAATGCATTTATAGTCTTTAAAGATAGCAAATATCGAACCAAACTAAGAAGCCTATGCAACTATGACAGCAACAGAATATTTAGATTGCTGCAGCTCAAAAGGTTGTAAATTTATCATCACTTTCAGCTCACAGACCTCTACATGGGAACCCTTTGTAACACTGTTCTCATTTAACGTCCCCATTGGCTGATGCCCTTCATACTCCTCATTCTGGACAGTGATGGAAGCAGATCTTGATCCAGTCTCAGATTCAGGAACAACCCCAATGGTTTTGGATAAATCACACTCTTTTCGGCCTTTTTGTCCTCCCAACCCCTTCTCAATACTTGTTGCAGAATCCCAGTGCATGCCATTTACTAACCCCATGTGGTTCTCCACTGACTGCCTGGACATATCTATTGGAGAAAGTGGCTTCCCTCGGTATACAGCTTGTGTTTCTTTCTTATTTGATGGTTGGTCATCAAAATGTTTAGCAGACACATTAAGACCTTCTTCAACCCCATCTACATTAGATCGTTCTCCTCTATCAAGAGGGACATGTACTTTCCAGTAGTCCTCTGGACCAGCTTCTATTAGCTCGCTCACACTCAAAGGTATTGGATCACCCATAGCAACAATAGTTCCTGCTTGAGATACAGCCTCTACTGCGAGCCCTGCAGCTTTTATTACTGCATCCAAATTCTCAGCTCGTTTTGTGGCAGCTGAAGCAGCTTCAACCCTCCTCCTAGAAGCTTCCCTTGCAGCAACAATAATCGAACTGGAACTGCTGGTTTTGTCCTTTCCCATAAAGATCGATGCAGGAGTAACCCTTCCCAAATTGTCCACACCATCAGAGATAGAAGTTTCAGCATTTTGAATTGGATTCACAGTTCTAATTAAGACCAAGGCTTCATCAGCCATCAGTTTAGCTTGCAATGCAGCATCAGATGCAACCTTAGCAGCAGCAGCTGCCGCCTTTGCAACGGAAGCAGCTGCTGCTACTGCAACAGCTGCAGAAGCTAGTTTAGATTCAACATCTGAAACCAATCCAGAATTCTTCTGGCTAGCCAACTGACTCCATATGCTTTGGCAATTCCTGACTGCAGCGTCAGCAAGATCAGCAGCATCCTCTGCCTGCAGCATAGCCTGCTCAATTTTACTGCACGTCTCCTCCGAAAATATGGCCCTCTGCTCTGTATCCCGGCCCCCTATTATCTGGAATTTTGTGGAAGATGTGGAAGAAGCCGCAGTAATAAAATTACCAGGAGCAGTTTTAGATGCAGAGTTGGTTGGGGTTACGATGGCAAGAGATGTCGACAGATGATTAGTAACACCAGTACCAGAAACTGGTTCTGCTCGAGTTTGATCAAGTGAACAGATCTGGCCAAGCTCCTCAGAGGCTGGACTCTTTCTCCTCTTTCTGGACTTTGGATCAGCGGAAGCATGCTTTCCAGTTGATAATGTTGTTTTTTTCGCATCCAGCAGAGGAGCAGTCCCTGTAAAAACATCCGTAGAACCCCCACTGTTATGAACCAAAGAATTAGGAGGTACATGCTGCATACCATAGGGACGTGATACAGATAACTCTCGAACAGAGGTTACATGAATTGTTTCAGTAACGGGAAATGCAGAGTATGGAGCACGAGCATCAAGTGCAGAAGTTTGTGGAGAAACAGCCCTGGGTCCTGGAAGAGGGGCTTGAGATAGCCAAGGAATGTTATGTCCTACATAGTTCCTTATGTGTGGAGACTGATAAGGATGTAATGAAGAAAGTGCCTGATGAGAATCCATAAGTGGGTCCCTGGGTACGGTGCTGAACTGCAATTTATCACGAGAAGGGGTAGAAATATTCCATAGTGGTGCTGAGAATGGTATCACGGGATTTATAATTGCTGAGGGGGTACCATTGCTGACAGCTCGGTCAACAGGAGTGGGAAGAGCTTTATTCTGAAGAGCACCCTGTGTAACTGTTTGTTCAGGAGCCCTAGCACCTGCAAACCTCAGTTTTCAAATGCAATCAGAGACTCAACCAAACCTAAGTGAAACTTAAATAGTCTACAGGCTAGAACAAGTACCCGAACATGAGTGCAGAGGAGTCTCAGTAATACTGAATAGAGATTTCTGATTGTGAAGCCTTTCTACAGCAACACGCCACACATTCTCCCATATGCTCCTTCCACCATCTATGTGATCAAGAAAATTCATTACTGTCAGGCAGCCGGTGGCTACTGCAAAAATAGATGAACAAATGCAATGAATAAAACCCGACCAGATTCTCCGAAGGCCGATATCATACACGCCTCATCGGGTGCAGTTCCTTGGCTGCAACAACAATTTAAGACACGCTTAATTAAAAAGTTCCAACTGAGAAACATATTGCTGATAGGAATTCTGTAGTTTTGAGTTATATAGACTACATGTGCAGCCCCTATAATTTAAAGACAACAATGAACATAGCATTCTCTATGAAATATTTTCTCTTTTGTCATGTTTTCCCTCTCATGTCCTCTCCCTCTTGTTTCCTAAATTCTAATAAAATTCTCATTATCAATCCAATTTAAAATAATAAATACATGAAGGACATGATACACACATGACATATATGCAGGTGGGGACCCACCATTCAATGGGCTGCACATAAGAGATCCTCTGTCAAATATTGGCCCAATGAAATGATTGTACCATCCCAATGTCATGTTCTTTTTTAACAGTCGGAGAAACCTATAGTCAATGGTCCAATCTATAGATTGGAATTGATAGATATCCAAAGCAAGACCTTTCCTGCCCCTTTATGCCAAATGTGTGTGGACATGACATCTATAAAATAATAGTTACAAGGACTCCCATCAGATCCATAAGCATGTGTTTGATGGGTCCTGCTCCTGTTTTTGTGCCACCATGCACTTATGACATCCATAGACAGTAGAGACAGAAACTCACATCAACGATCCATAAACAAAGATCTGAGCACGCAATTGCACTTGTTGCAAATCCATGAAAGGCAGTTGAAACGGCGCAGATGGAGAAGCTGAAGCATTCAAATCCGGTAGATAAGATGTCTGAAAAGTTGGAACACTGCATGGTTTCTTACTACTGCCTTCAACATACTCATAGGGCCCCATCTTTTCAGCATGCACAATCTGAATTATAGTCCCACGTGAACTAGGGGATACAGTGCACAACTTTCCCCCTCTTTCTGTTGTCCTTTTTACAGAAGTTGTTTCTTTAATTGGCTTCCCTGCTTTAGCAGTTTTCCTCTCAGCTGCCTTACCAGACACTCGCCTTCTTTTACGCTCAGGAGTTCCTTTAAAACTGTCATGTGCATTCTCTCCATCAGAAACTCCAGGAATTTCACAAGAATTTTCTTGTAATATCTTAGGATCCATTTGGCATAAGCCAGATGTTGTTGAAGGAGAAACCTCTACAGTCTTTGGAAAAGAATTGGAAAATAAGTGTTATAAAAAGCATTAAGAAGTAAAATTACTGTATTAAAATAAAATGAGCTACTGAGTAGAAGAAAATACCTGAGGAAATTCACAAGGTTGAATACTGGGAAATGGTTTCCAACCCTTGCCAGTTTCTCTTTCAGATGCCAGTGAACTGACCTCAAAAGTGAAGCTCCTGTCATCTTTGGAGACATCATTCACTTTGGGATCCTGAGAAATAAATCCAACTTTACTGGCTATCCCATCTATTTCATCAGAAGCTTGGGCATTGCCTCCCCCTCGGTTTTCTTTTTCACTTTGAGAAAGCCCACTGCAACTAATGACTCTTGGTGAACCACAATTAGGCTCATCAGAATTTGGACTCCTGCTTCCTACTTTCATGGTATGACATTCAGAATTGTATTCAGATAAACTCGAAGGTCTAAAGGAGTCAACACAGCCATTTGGTGCATCACCTGCAAAGGCAAATCTAATAATTACTATGAGACATGCGTAATCTGTCAATGCAGGAAAAACTAATGTTACTTGCAACATTTTCCCAATATCAAAGTTGTCTCTGGTAAGTAAATCCACATAAAGATTCATGCATTAAGGGGATTTTTTATTATGAACTTCATTTTATGCTGTTAATTTAAGTGAGGGCATCGTTGCGGAGGTGTATGATACCAACTTGACTCTAGGTAGACAGTACAATGTATGATTAAGGGTCCGGCTCCTATAGTTGCTTCGAGCACTTTTCAAGCGAAACCCAGACAAGTGAAAAACCAAAAAGAAAAAGAAGAAACATAGATCTCCAACATTATTCATTTTGTTACTAATCAGTCTTATGTGTATTAGGGGCACTTCTGTTATTTTCTCTTATTTCTGCATTTTTCTGTTTTACTGTTATGCATATAATGAACATTGTATGGGATTTCCAGCACAAAAAAGAATATAACATACAAGTTCATTTCTTATCTTAGCTTTTCTCTTATTCTCTGTACTAACTCCTTATTTGTCATACTCATATGAAGATCCAATTTTAATTTTTAACATGGTACCGGAGCTACTGTGAGTCTGCGAGCAACAAGATATCCTACTCCATTCAAGATATTTTCCGTCTCTTGATTACATATATCCCTACTTCCTTTTTCAACAAATCCTAAAACCTATTCTTTTCAGCAAACCCTAAATCCTCTCTTGTTTCCAAAAAAAATTTACCCCTATCTTCAAAAACTACCTCTCTTAATTAGCATCATCACTTTCATCTCAAATATTCAAGGAGTTTTTTTTTTGGGAGGAACAAAGCCCTAACAAAAATCCAGCAACTTATTTTCTGTAATTCCAACCTCTATCCTCAAAGCAACCATCATTTCCTCCCTTTAAAATTCTCTTTTTCATTTACTCATCCTTTCTTTGTTTCTTCACCTTTTTCTCCCTATATCTTTCAGTTCAACTAATGGCAATTCCTCTCTAGGCAATCCTATTCCATTGTCTATCATTCCCCATATCATCAACATCAAACTATCTGAATCAATCAAGTTCTTGATGTCACAACTGCCCATGAGTTATGGACAACACTCCATGCCTTGTATTCACAGCAATTGGAATCGAAACTCATGACAACGAGTCACATTCTAAGCATAGCAATTATACCAAATGGTCAATCGAATTTTTATTCAACCCTATAGAATTAGAATTGCTCATTTTTGTTTTGATTGAACAGAAAAAGAATGAAAGAGTCTGCCATTTTTGTTCAAACCGCACTCAAAGGTAGGGCATTTCCCATTTTTATAGGAACTTCTGTACTAGAAAACAATGGTATCATCAATTATAGCCCCCCATAACATCTATGTCAGCTTTTCTGTCTGAATGTATCCAAAACGACTCGCTTTCTAGATGATCCCTTAGAAGAAGGGGATTATAACAATCCTTCTAGTTACTTCGTTCTCTATTTCTACTTGCAAGAATCCCGAGGCAAAGAATTTGGTTTCCACCAAGCTAAAATAATCTGTCGATGGCTCTAGTAAACCAAAGTTATCGTTTAATAGCTATTTTGTTTCAATCTCCTCTTTACAAACCAAAAATTGAAGATTTAGTTACGATTAGAAATAAACTTTTCTATTTAATCCATGGATCTTTTACTCATACTCGTTCAATTGGAAGTGTTGATCCAATTCAACAAAAAATTATGTTTCGCGATTTCATAATCCAATTTTTAAATTTCTCATTGACCCTTGGATAAAAATCGTGAGAACTCATATTCTTGCGGCAGTTAAGAAATTGTAGCTTTCCAAATAAGAACTGGCCAATCCATGGGTATACTAGTCGAAGAGAAGAGTCAAAAGAGGTTTTTCAAGCCTAAATATATTTTTATCTTCTTTAAGTATTTCTAACTTCCAATTTTCTTGATTCTCATCCAGATAAGAGTTTTCATAGCATGTCTCTTTAAAGAGAAAGTAGAATTCATCATTTGTACTATCTTCATTTCTCAAAGTAAATACATTATTGATTTGCTAAAAGACACCAGAAAGCTTTGATCAAAACTAGTAGAGATCCAACGGAGACGAATGTCAAACTTGACCATGAGAGTAGAGAGTTGCTCAAGGATGTCAGTATGATTCAAACAGTTGTTGGGAGACTAATTTACTTTTCTTTGACCCATCCCGATTTTTTTTACCCATCCCACTATTGCTTTTGCTGTCAATGTAATCAGCCAGTTTATGCATAGGTTGCGGACCATTCATTTAGAAGCTGCTAAAAAACTATTAAGATATCTAAAGTTGTCTCCTAATAGAGGTTATTTTTTGGTCGAAATGAACACTTGAAGGTAAAAGCATACACTAATGCAGATTGGGCTAGATTAATTACAAATTACAGGTCTACATCCAGATATTGTACTTTAGTTGGTGGGAATATAGTTACTTATAGGAGTAAGAAGCAGGCAGTGGTTGTCAAGTCTAATTCTGAAGCTAAGTACAGTCATGGCACATAGAAGTATAGAACGTGTGAGTTATTGTGGATCAAAAACTTTATTTCAGAACTTGGATTTCCAATCCAATCAGAAATAAAGTTATATTGTGACCACAAAGTTGTCATTAGCATTGCACATAACCTGATTTAGATCGACAATACCAGGCTCGACCTGTTGAACTTCTCGAGCAACCGCAAACATCCCTTTTTCTCTCTACCCCTGAGATCCCCGCAGAAAGTTGGTATTAGATTTGCCTCTACAGTTGTTTCATTCTAATTAGTTAGTTTTGATGTCAAAGACCTGCCATGTTTAGAAGCATCATCGAATGGCTAGACACAAGATTGTTGCAGTAGAGACTAAAACTTTTGATTTCATTGAAGGAGTTGATGAGGAGGGAGTGGCACTAAAGATTGTAGAACGGGGTAGGGGTTTTGCGAGAGACGTTGGGCTGGAAAAACAGGCGTGTTGGAAGCTGGAAAAATTTATATCCGACTGTATAGTGTCTAGAGGGGAGAAGTATAGAACTGCCATTCTCCCTAGCTCCCAGAGTAAAATTCTGGTTGAACGCAAGAGGAATGCGAGGGGGTCGTTCATCGCTTTATCGGTGTTTCCATTTTCTGGGGGTCGGCGTCGGTGGATAATTTTTCCGGAGGGTCGATATCGAGATGGGTGGAGGTGGGTAGCAGGGGCCATTCGTGTGCTGGTGCCGGCTCAAGCTGGTCATTCAGTCCCTTTGCTGAACAAGAATTTGTTCCAGGGAGAGCTGGGACAGCGTTGGCCTCCTTTGAAGCAAGGGATGTCCGGCCATCAACCTATTCGACCTCGCAGGGCGGCTCGTCAGGCAGGTTTGGCTCAGGGCTGGGCTTCCTTGCCTTCGGGGGCATCGGCCCGTATTCCAGGCGTGCATCAGGCGTGGCCGGAGAGGTGGTGGAAGTTGGCTTTGGTCTGTGTTTTTTCCCAACCGTATGCAAAGTGGTCGGAGCTTGAGTCGTGGGTCAATGCCGTCCTACCGAAGGAGGAGAAATCCCGACTAATCCCGCTAGGTTTTAATAAAGGACTAGTTGTGGTTCAACATCTTACCACTGTAAGGCGACTGAGTGCGTGTGACCCATGGCCTTTACCGAATGGGGGAATACTGGTTATGAATCGGTGGTCGCCTACGGTGAACTCTTCTTGTGCCTCAAATCTGAGGGCCTGCTTCTGGCTCCAGATACATGGGCTCCTGCTCCATTTGTGGAATTCTGTCACTTTTTCGTTTATTGGCGAGGCTTGCGGGGGTCTCTTAAGAGTGGATGATCGGTCTGAGGCGCTGCTAGATTTTCGTGTTGCCCGGATTCAGGTGAAGGAATCTTGTTTAGAGCAGATCCCTCGTACTCTTTCCATTTCGGACGGGCTTAGAGATTTCACCATTGTCATTGCGGTCTCGCCGGAGGGAGCTTTCCGGGAGGCCGGCGACTTCGTGTACCCCCTTCCTCATGCCTCGAGGACTGTGAGCGATTTTCGAATTCAAATTCTAGGTCGTACAGGGCCTGTCAAGGGGATCACGCCCCCTGAGTCAGTACGGCGTCCTCCTGACCCAGGGCGGAGGATTGTAGAACCTGTTGTGGGGATAGCTTCAGGTCGAGCAGCCTCGCCTCCGGAAGTTTTTCCTAGTAGAGAAGCTGCGGTAGAACAGACTTTGGGCGGCCAGACTGAGTCCCGTCCTTTGATGGGTTACAGGTGGCGTGTTAGACAGGGATGCTTTCAAAAAAAGGTTAGGGTGCGTCGGCTTTTACAGCGTACTAGATCTTTCTATTCCGATGTTTGGGGAGCTGGAAAACTGGGCCTTAGTGAGCCTTCTTGTGTTGTACCCTCAGTGGAGCGGGCTGTGGTTTCGTTATCTGCTGGGCCGGGTAGGGGGAGCCCATCCATTATTCCATCGAAGCCGGTTGTGGGCCCCAATCAAGTTGGTGGGCCCCTGGGAGAGCGTGAGTCGAGCCCGCAATCCTCGGACCCGTTTGGGCTTTATCCATTAATAGCGAATCAGGGCCTTGGGGGTAGTAGCAGACCAGTAGCTGAGTCACTGGCGTCCAGCCTGATCAAGGGAAGGGGAAGCACTCCGGTTCTCCAGGTTTCTGCTGGCTTTGAGGATCAGTCGTCTTCTTCACGCAGGTCCTTCGTGGTGAAGAGAGTGGAAGACTCTCGGTGGTTTCGATCGGATGAGGGATCCCGGGGTTCGGTGGAGAGCTCGTCCGCGAGGGTTTCCCGGGATGCTCGAGCCAGTGCTGAGTCCTTTTGGGGGAACAATTTCAGAGATCAGAGAGGTAAGCTCCTGGATGCTTGTTCTTTTAATTCTCTGCCGCAGTTGGATACGAGCTCTCGACAGCTTTCGACCCCGGCGAGTAAGTTGAGTATGGCTGTTGAATCCTCTGGAGAGGGGTCTCTCCAGTTGCTGGCGGAAGATCAGGGTGGACCTCCGTTGGGTTTGTGGCAGGACCGAGACTCGTCCTTCGGTCTGAGGACTCTCAAAGGTTATTCGGAGGAGCCTCCGGCACTTGCGGGAGAGCAGCATCTAATTTTGGGTTCAGAGGTCGAGCCTGGTAGTTTCAGAGGTGAGTCGCCTTTAGGTGGAGTAGCGGCTAGGTCGCCGAGTGCTGGGGGAGATCAGGAGCTCGCCTTCTCTCCAGTGTGTGACCCTGACTCCGATTCGGCAGATCAGCACGGGGTTCGTCGAGGTGTGGAAGGGGTGGAGGGTAGACCCTCGGTGCCTACAGCAGTTTCTAAAGATACGGCTTGGGTAGTGTCCCGTCTGGAAGAGTTTGGGAAATTTTTGGGTCTTTCCTTTGTGGGGCGGGAGAAGGAAGTCCGGGATCTTTTTTGTTCGCTAGAAAGGGAGTCGGGGCAGGGCATTTCTAGTGCAGTTGTTGCTAAAACAGGTAGAGGGAAGAAGCTTCCGTCGAGGGAGGTACGGAATTTGGCTAGCGGGATCAATTATGATAAGCAGGGGCAGGGTCGGGGAGGGCGTACAGCGCGATCTGGTCGAGGTCGAGGGTTTCCAGTTGGTGTCTAATGTCTCTACGCATCTTGTCGTGGAATATTCGAGGTTTGGGGACTTTGGATAAGCGCAGGGCGGTCAAGAACTTGGTCTTGAAGCATAAACCAACGATCCTTTGCCTTCAGGAGTCGAAATTAGCTTGTATGACGGAGCGCATTGTTCGTGATTGTTGGGGTTCGAATCCTGGATGGACTGTAGTGGAAGCATTGGGTCATTCTGGGGGTATTTTAATCCTTTGGGACAAGGATGTGATGGAAGTGTTAGGGGAGGAGAGAGGGGCGTACTCTCTTTCTTTGCTTTGCCGGTGCCTCAAGGAAGACTTCAAGTGGGTGTTCTCGGGGGTGTATGGTCCGGTTAGTGCGAAGGAGAGCAGAGATTTTTGGCTAGAGTTGGATAATATCAGTGCGAGATGGGGTGTTCCTTGGTGTATTGGGGGCGATTTCAATTGTGTGAGGTTTAGTAGCGAAAGATCGAATGGGGGCGCGGTTAACCTAGCCATGAGGAGATTTGAGGACTTTATTTTTCGGCATGACTTGATTGAATTCCCCCTCAAAGGGGCAGCCTTCACTTGGTCAAATTTTCAGAATCCCCCTTCTCTTAGCCGTATTGATCGGTTTTTGGCTTCTCCGGAGTGGATGGCTCGCTTTCCTGACTCTTATCTTTTGGCCCTCCCTAGACCAATTTCAGATCACGTTCCCATTTTGTTGGAATTAGAGGGCTCAGATGGTGGACCAAGGCCTTTTAAATTTGAAAATATGTGGCTTCAGCATCCGAGTTTTTTGTCTGTGGTGGAAGAAGCTTGGTCTACCTCGTCAGCCTGGGGTCTAGGAGCACAATTTTTGGTTTAAAGTTGAAGGCGGTAAAGCAGAGGCTTAAGGAGTGGAACAAGCAAGTCTTTGGGCTCATACCTGAAAGAAAAAGAGTTGTTTTGGAGGACATTGCAGCCTTGGATCTTAAAGAGGAAGTCTCCGGCTTGTCGGATCAAGAATGCAAGAAGAGAGTTTCCTTGAAACGGGATTTTCAAAAGTTGTTGAATCTTGAAGAAATTAGTTGGAAGCAAAAGTCTCGGGTGAGATGGTTAAAAGAGGGAGATAGAAACACCCGGTTTTTCCATAATATGGCCTCGGTGCGTCGTAGAGCAAATAAGATTGTTGGTCTAAAGGTTGGTGATAAGATTTGGGATAATCCGAAGGAGGTGGGAGGGGCAGCGGCTGAGTTCTATGGTGCCATGTACACAGAAGAGGTTGCTTATAGGCCTTTGCTTGATGGTTTGCCTTTCGATGAGATCTCGGAGGAGATGCGAACCCATCTAGAGAGGCCTTTTTCTGATATGGAGGTGTTGGCGGTGATTTCAGGGATGGAAGGGGACAAAGCGCCGGGTCCCAATGGTTTCACCATCGAATTTTACAAGAAGTGTTGGGATATTATTGGGAAAGACTTGATGAGCGTGTTTCAAGAATTGTTTGAGACAAACTCTTTTGATCATATCCTTAATTGTTCGTTCTTAGCCCTCATTCCGAAAGTGCCGGGGGCTTTGGATATTCGAGAGTTTAGGCCTATCAGTCTTCTTAGCAGTGCTTACAAGATTCTCGCTAAGGTCTTAACTGTTAGGCTAAGTGGGGTGATTGGGCAGGTCATTTCTCAAGAGCAGAGCGCTTTTGTGGGGGGTCGGCAAATATTGGATGGGATTCTTATTGCTAATGAAGTGGTGGATGATCGTTTGAAGACGGGAGAGCAGGGCATTTTATGTAAGATTGACATGGAGAAGGCGTATGATCATGTTAACTGGCAGTTCCTGGATTATAGCCTTAGTCGGTTGGGTTTTGGGGTGAAGTGGCGGGCTTGGATGCGGAGTTGCTACTCTTCCCCTTCATTCTCGGTCCTCATCAACGGCGTCCCTTTTGGCTTTTTTAAAAGCTCGAGGGGTTTGCGCTAAGGTGACCCCTTATCTCCGCTTCTGTTTATTGTGGTCACTGAAGCTCTTAGTAGGATGATTCGTAGGGCGGCAGCGGTGTTCTGGGAGGGTTTCGTGGTGGGAAACCCTCCGGTCAAAATTTCTCATCTTCAGCTCACGGATGACATTTTGTTATTTTGTGGAGCGTCGGCGAGTCATCTTACTCATATTCGTTATCTCTTCAGATGTTTTGAGGCAATGTCGGGGTTGAAAATCAATTTCCAGGAGAGTAAGATTTTCGCTGTAGGGGAGGTCTCTAACTTGGAGGAATTGGCCGCTTGTCTTGGGTGTGGGTTAGGTACGCTGCCAACTTCGTACCTCGGGCTCCCCTTGGGGGCTCCTTTCAATTCTAAGAGGATTTGGAATCCGATTATCGAGAAGTTTCATAAGAGATTGTCAGGTTGGAGGTCGTCCTTTCTCTCGAAAGGGGGGAGGCTCACCTTGCTGAAAAGTGTTCTTTGTAGTCTCCCAACTTACTTCCTTTCTTTATTTCGTATTCCGGCCTCAGTTGCGGATAAGCTAGAAAGGTTGCAGCGGGACTTCTTATGGAATGAGAAGGTGGTGATTAAGAAGACTCATCTTGTCAAGTGGAAGTGGGTCTGTCGGCCAAAAGAGAAGGGAGGGCTCAATGTGTGGCCTATTCGGGAAACTAATCGGGCCTTATTGGGTAAGTGGTTGTGGCGATTTGGGATAGATCGCGGCAGTCTGTGGAAAGAGGTGGTCGTGGCCAGGCATGGGTGTAGAGACAGGTGGGAGCCAAGGCCGCCTCGAGGCCCTCATGGTGTTGGGCTTTGGAGGGTCATTGTGGCAGGATGGGCTGAGTACGTAAAGCATACGCGTCTCGTGATCGGGGATGGGGCGGAGGTCAAATTCTGGATTGATAAGTGGTGCGGGCCTTATCCTTTGAAGATCGTCTTTCCAACTTTCTTCTCTATTGCCACTAATAGATTGGTGACAGTGGCGGGCATGATTGACAGGAGTTCTGGGGTAGGGGTTTGGAGCCCTTCCTTCGTGCGGCCTTTGAATGATTGGGAGGTGCACGATTTGGCTCAGCTCTTGGAAATGTTAGAATCGGTGCGAGTTATCCCTTCGGCAAGGGATCATCGTGTTTGGGCTGAGAACTCTAAAGGTCTCTTCTCCGTTAAATCTTTCTTGCAAAAGTTGAAGCCTTCCCCCCATTTAGTCTTCCCCCACAAGGCAGTTTGGTATCCGAGAGTGCCGTCCAAGGTTTCTTTCTTTATGTGGTCGGCGGTGCTAGACAAGATTTTGACGCTGGATAATTTGAGGAAGAGAGGTTGGAGTCTCCCTAATCGATGTTATCTGTGTTTGATGGAGGAGGAAACGGTTGACCATCTTCTGATGCATTGCTCTTATGCTCGTCAGCTGTGGTGGCACTTTATTTTCCAGCTTGGGGTTGTTTGGGTGTTCCCCTTTTCGTTTCAGGAGCTGCTTTCTGGTTGGCTTTCGATCTCCCTAGCGAGCCCTTATGATCTCCTTTGGGCCTATCTACCGGGAGTGGTCTCGTGGTCTTTGTGGCAGGAGAGGAATAGGAGGGTGTTTGATAATTCTTCTCTTTCAGTGGAGAGACTTTGTTCCCGGACAAGGTCTTTGTTGCGGGATTGGCTCTCTTCGAGAGTTGATCTGAGGGAGATAGGGTTCGATGGGTTGCTATCTTAGTTTGTGTTGGTTTCTTACGTGGGGAGGGTGGTTGTCTTTTGGCGGGTTTGCTATAGATTGTTAGTTGTTTCCTCGTTTTGTTGTTGTTGGTTCACTTGTTGTGAATCTGTTGGTTTCTTTTCTTTTTTCTAATAAATTGCTTTTACCGATCAAAAAAAAAAAGGAAGAACGATATCTTCGATGAAATATTAGACTTCCACACAGGCCTATGAGGAAATGGTGGCGAGGGAAATAGTAGACGAAAGTCTACTGGTTGGTAGGCCATATTAGGATATGGGGGATAGACTCCATTAAAGATGGTTAACCTCAATTCCATAATATCTCCCCCCAAAAAAATAAAAAAAAATAAACACCCCATAAAAGGGGAGAAGGGGGAAGGAAGAAAAAAAATGCTCCAAAAAGATCAAAAGGAATCCCGAGGTCAAACAAAAATATATCCAATCCTAAAACGGATCAAGAAAATTAAACTTACCTCCTGTGCTTGTGAGGACAATCTGCTTGCTGTTATCATCTCCAGATTCTGAGGTAGCTTCATTGTTTCCCTGATCTTTTCGGTCTGTGTCGCGAGAAGATTCTTCCAAGGATGAAGGATTTGTTTGTGCGAGTGTCTCACCATTGCTAGGTGTTGTTCCTGCAAAGAAAACAATATATACGGCAAAACCCTTGCTATACAGTCACAATATCAGGACCATATCAGAGCTCATTTTCTAGAGTAAGATCACACTAGTGATTCACTGAAAATGGAAATTTCAGCTGAATCAATGCAAGCAACATATCTCAAGGGAGGGTAAAAGAGAGGCTGAATGGTACTTCAGATAATTTCAATGACATTAAAGATTGGATATTTAAGAAGGAACCCAGATGCCATAGATAGCTTAACTTCAAAAAATTACCTGCAACTTTTAAGGATGATTCTTCATATTTTTCATGTGGAAATCCTGCTACTTCGGCACCATCATTTTCTCTTGTATTTGAATCATGGAGAATAGGACACACCTCCAACTCCTCAGAGTATTCTTGAGTGGCTTTGTTAGCCGTTACTGCTTGAGGCTCATTCTGGCATGTCATACTAACAGTCTCCATAGAAGATGAAGGCGGACCAACTATCTTGCATAGCAGCTGTCCAGTATTTTCATGAAAAGCACATTGTGCAGATACAGAAACAGGAACTGATTCACTTGCCATTTGAGAGCACTCCTTCAGGGCCAATAAACTTGGTTCTGTGGCAATTTTAGTTACAGATTCTTCCTTTCTATTCAAATTAGTAAAATCCCCTGCAAGTAAAGGTAATTTTCCATCCTCCGTGCGCTCAATAACTTCATCCGAGGCAACACCATTCACAGAAAGAACCTGATCAACACCATCCGATTTCTCAGGTGATGCCAAGTTGGTAACATCCAATACAACACCAGTTGACGCTGCCAAAAAAAGAGTATATAAGTTAGGAGATTCTGTAGTTTTGAAGTTTGAGCATAAAAAAAGTTCCATAATATACCTGGTTCACCTCCAACAGTCTCCTCAGATGGTGGTTCATAAACTGTCATCTCTGTCTTCACGGAACTTTGACCTAGAGTTGAGGATTTTAACCTATTCTCCACGATAAGATAACCATCAATCTCACAATTCGCATTCCTAGCACAAGGAGGTAGCCCTGCATTCACCTTATCAAGAACAGAAACATCTGGGTGATTATTATGAACATCAGTCGGCCCAATGACTACATTTCTTTTGCATGTATCCGTGCACTCAGCCCGCTCGGATGATGATATGTGATCCTCCACATTGAAGTCTTCTCCATGAACACCCAAACCATCATGGCCATCTTTTATGTTTTCAGTTGCTCGTGTTTCATGAATTATGTTAGCTGAAGAACTCACCTCCACCGTCAAAATAGAAAGCTTTCCCAATTGACTATTGTTGCTACTATCACACTGGCCTTCAAAAAGTTTAAAGTCTTCCACAGTCAACAGAGATGTCTCAGAATTACTGACTGATTTCCCACTTTCCAGCTGGTGACCATCAATTTCTACAACATTCTCCTGTTTCTCAAAAGATAAGGCATTGTTATGTTCATGTGTTATATGCACTAGATTATCCATCCTCACCTCTGGGCTGGTACGAATTCCTGCAGCACTCTTGCTAACCTCAACAGCATGCCCTTCAAAATTACTAACCCCTTCCACCACTGCAAGAAATGCCTCATGTGTATCTTCTATAAACTGATCATCCATCTCAGTGTCTTTGGACGCAACCCCAACTTGAAATTTACTGACCAGCACAGAGCTCTCTGAACATAAATCCTCACTGAATCCCCCTGCTATCTGCACCATTGAATCCGCTTTTGATGCCAAACTAGAAAGATTCACCACACTATTGATACTAGTTTCACCTGCATTTCCTTCTACCCCTTGAACTGGTGAACCCATCTTCGGTGCCAGTCTGAAGGGCTTCTCTGCATTCTTGATACTATTTTCAACCACATTTCCTTCACAATTCCGATCATCTATCTGAGCCTCCTTGCTCAGAACCTGGTGTTCCACCCCTATCTCATCATCATATTTTTGTAAATCATCTGCATTCTCAAAAGTGGAATCAGTTACCTGCTGTTCGGCCTCTTGATTGTTCAACCCCCCAACACTTGCAAGAATATTCTGCTCAGGCATTGCCATCTCAGAAGGGGTAGAATCGTCTTGTGTCCTGTTATGCAGAGATCCATCAGACGAAGGACTACCTTCCCTTTGGTTTGCATCATCAATTTTTATATCAATTAGCATATTCTCCTCGGTCATTGGCAAGCCACACTTTTTACTAGCAGAACTTAGATCCAAGTCTCTTGGACTTTCATGTCCAAAATTTTCATCTTCATGAGTTTGTGAGATCATTTCAACCTGAGGCAGCTCAACTCCTTCATCCTTATTTAACCCAGAAATTTTGTCCAAACATTTATCAGGTGGTAATGCAGGGCCAGTATCTACAACAACCCCTATCTTAGACAGAATGGTTCCATCTTGCTTCAAACCAGGTTCCATTTGGTTAGTTTCGCCACCTGGTTCATCACAGGCATCCGACGCCTCAATAATAGTTTGTCCAGTGATCATTTCATTCTGCTCAACAGAGTTCAGTAGCATTTCAACAGATTCGGAGGAAGTGGCCTCAGACCAAACATTGTTATGCCTTGAAATAGAGCAAGGTTCCATAGCACTTGAACGAAATTCTATTCCACTACTCACCCGTGAAAAATCCTCAATCCAGTGGTCTTCTTCTTGACTTTGGATGCCAAGTAAAACTTCTTTCTCAACCAAAGTATCAAACCTTAGGTGGATCTGAAGGCTGTCATCCAGATCAAACTTGGGAAGAGCATCCGAGTGTAAACCTGGAGGGAATTTGGTGTTCTCTTCACTAGCTAACAGAAAATTCTGACTTTGAAAATCATGGCCATCATAATCCATGGGTGTATCCCTACAATGGTAAAAGGGTGAAAAAGAAGAAAGAATACACTACAATGATTAAGTAAATCAGGTATCCGAACTTCAAAAAATTGTATGATAAGAAAAGAGAACATAAGCATTTAAAACCAAATTTCACAGGCTTATAAGTTGGCAGTTGCTATGTAATTATTAACAGAAAAACTTGCAAGCATTACCTTGCAGAAATCATTTTTACCACAATGGTGGAATTTTGCATCAAAGTAAATGTCAAACTACTTGTACAATTTGTTTTGCTCGAAGAAACCGGATCGAATTGACTTGTGCCTCGTGAGTTAGTAAGTATCTCAGATTTGATTGATCTAATGAGTATATGCAGATACACAAGGAATGTTCCCGTCACCAAATCGAGGCAACTCATTAAATCCAATATGACTCTGCTGAGACATTGAAACTTACTACAATTATACGATTAACACCGATAAAAGCTCAAATTATGTTCCAACTATAGTGTATTAAAAAATTTGCATTAATAGCAAATGTGTCAAACAGACAAATATAAATATTACAAGTTCAAAATGAGCCTTCAGACACTTTAGCGACTCAACTCAGTTCCCACCAAACCTTTTTGACTCAGTGATTCATTTAACAGTGAGTCCCCATGTATCTCTTGTAGAACCATATGAAACTAATCAATAACAAATCACGATGAGAACCCCATGATTCTTGGATTACTTTACAAAATTATCTTCAGATAAACCATCCAAGTTTAGACTCAATCTTGCACAGATTAAAAAAAAAAGTAGAATACAAATTAATAAAAAAAAAGATGGCCAGAAGATAGTACTCTCAAAACCAAGTAAAGTTCAAGCAAACACAGACACGCCTTCTCTCTAACGCAAAACTACAAATGTATACATGTGCATAATACATAAAAGTGTGTGTGCATGCAGGGGCGGAACCAGGATTTTCTAGTAGTGGGGGCACGCGATAGTTCATAAAAAATGGTAGTAATTGTCGATAGATTTGTGGAAAATTAGAGAAGTGCTAGCCCCAATCGCATTTACTACAAAATTTTCCATAGACGCAAGATAGGCCTAATACTTGGAGATGTTTTATTATTTTAAAGGTTTAAAAAGCAAAGGTAAAAGAATGTTTGACATTTGTATGGCCCAGTTGCGTCTTTGGAAGATTTGCGACGGGGCTAACAAAATCCGGAAAATTATTAGGTAGGTACAAAATAATCTAAATCTAAGGAGGATGGGGGTTTGGGGCCGTAGGGCCTGAAAATTTTTTTTATCGCTAAGTTTTTGGGGTATTTCACTCATATATTTCGTACATATCTTACGGTTATTGTTTCTCCTTGTTTACACCCTTGTCCCATGGCTATGTCGTAAGATAATTAAATAGCATGTTATAGAAGATATATTTTGTTTTTAATAGTTCAAGGAACGTTGCCCACTTGCCTCATGGCTATACCTATTTAATAGTTGAATAATATAGTATAATTGTTTAACTCTGGTTAAGAATTTTAAATCTAAGAGTTAATATTTATTATTATTATTTAAAAACTAATGCTATATTATTGAACCTGAGGGTTAGTGAAGCTTAACCCCAATTAATAGAGATCAAAAGGGCCATGTGTTGACTTGTGGGAGTGATTGAACTCTCCCTGAGTTCATGTCCCCATTCCCAAGGCGAGATCGGATCACAACCAATCGCGATTGGACTCGGGAACAATTCAATCGCACCCACAAGTCAACACGTGTCCTTTTTAATCTCTATTAATCATGATTAAAATTCACTAACCCTTAAGGTTCATCAATCTAACCTTTTTATAGAAAATTTTAAACCCTAGGGTTAAAATTTCTTAACCCTAAGGTTAATATTTTTTAATATCTTATTTAAAAAACCAAGGTTAGATTGTTGAACACTAATGGTTAATGAATATTAACTATGGTTAAAAAGGGACACGTGTTGAACTATGGGTGTGATTGAAGTCTCCCCGAGTTCAATTGCGATTGGTTGTGATTTGATCTCTCCCATAGCTATCCATGTGTTAAAAAAAATAACGTTTTTACAAAAGTTGAGTGGGGTCACGTGCCCCCACAGGCCCCCACCTGGCTCCGCCCTGTGTGCATGTAAAACTATATTGACCCTAATTATAGAATATTATATGTATACACATGTAACTGATCAAAAAAAAATGTACATACATTTATAAGAGCAAATCCACAACGCAATGCATCACTCATGGTAAAAAAATAAAAAAGTCAGACCCTTAACTATAAGACCAGACTATCCTTATTTTATAGTGGTGGGGCCCACCCCTTATTCACTAAGACTTAGCACCCCCTCATGGGGAGGCGGCTGATCGTAGATTTCTCCTACCTCTACCATTATTAAAGTACAACTTAAGTGCATAAATGTGTATATTTCAGTCTGTAATTGGAATTTCTAAGTAAGAAACTTGACAAACTTCGATACTTTGACAGTATGAAATATTAAATGTTCAGTCGTTGGTAATTATTACCTTTCGAATTTTGTATTTAGCAATTAACTAGCTTGAAAACGGTAGGTTTAGAGTTTTAAGTTATGCAATTCACACACATAGTAACCAATCATCAGTATATCAGCAAGAAAAAAAAATGGCAACAAACACCAACATCATACATACATATCTATCAGCATCTTATCAAATACTCAACATATCAACGAAGCAGCAGAAGTAATTGGTATTCAACTGCAGTAGCACTATGGCCTCTATCACAATGATTAATACCTTGAGATCTACATCCTCAAACAGCAGGCGATGATCAAGGCATTACAGTACTACCATGATGCAGAACAAAAATACCTCCTTATTATCACAACAAAACTTGTATATATATATATATATATATATATTCTTCACTAATCCATACAGAAACAACATCACATGCATGATGCACCCCACAACAAATAAGAGAATTAATTATTCACTGCAATACCCGTGATTTCCAAACAGTATAAGCCTACAATTAATATTAATAGGAAAATTAAAATAATTAAATATCAAACTCGCAGGAACAGAGCAAAACTTCCCATTTTTGCAGTGTAACATGATGAACATCAACAAAAAGGTAAAATATTTCACACAAAAAAAACCTAAAAATAAAAACTTTTAGTCTTTGCACTCAAATTCACTACTCAAAAACCCTAATTTCCCACGCACATCCTTAACGTACACCCTTTTAAAATATATATATATATATATATTTGAACTACACTCACCATTTAAAAACGAAAAATCAAAATCCCTAATATTGTTTACTTTCTGTTCTGGTTCTACTCTTTAAACACTTGTAGTACGTACGTAATACACCACACATCGAGAAGGAAATGAACAGTACCAGGATCAACAGGTCAAAGAAGCTACCTCCCTCCATCCGGAGACAAAATCGTGGCCGTTGATCAACCAGACATTTAGTCCAACGGTCACCCACAGGCTCGTTTCCGAAGGGCAATACCAGCCTTTAATGGCAAAGAGAGGGTATCGCGTCAAACCAACACCCCCTAAGCCCTAGTTGTGTGGCCTATCGACGTGAATTGGAGGTAGCCGGAGAACGGAAATGGCCGGAGTTTGCAATTTCCCGGCGGATCAAATAGTTTTCCGGCGAACAGAGCAGGAAAGAAAACGAACAGAGGACTAGTTTCTCACTCTTCTCTTCTTTTCCAATTTCCAGTCGCACATTTTTCGCACCACGTCAGGATAGAATCTCAAGCCGGAGAGATATATGCGATTGGTAACTAATTTTTAAGAAAGGGTCGTTGAAAAATATCGAGTTTAATCAAATGAGCAATGCTAAGCCAATACACACATGGGCGTATGAGACTTGGGTCCAACGCAACGTTTCAAAATGGCCTAGAGGAGCCTTCTTATGGCTTCGGATTGTCTCGCGAAGCCAGAAAGGGCTCTCGGGAAACCATAGAATAAGGGGCATGTGGCGTTAAAAATGAGAGAAGTCATTTCATTTTCTCCCCACAATTTTGACTTCTCCTCACTTGATATCTCTTCCCCTTTATCTCAACATCTTATCACCATGTGCCCCTATGGTTTTGACTTCTCCACCACTTGTCCCTATTCTATGGTTGCCTCTATTCTATGGTTGCGTGAGACAAGCCCTTGCTGGACAATCTGAGTCCCCTTCTAATAAGTCACAGGGAGAGGACATTGGTTACCGATGTGAGACTAAAAGGATGAATCTCAGTACATCCAAAGGGTTGAGTATAACACTCTTAATTTTTTGGTAAATAGTAAAAACACACACTAGGCCCACACACATACATGGGCTTATGAGACTTGTGTCCATCACATCTTTACAAAAGCCCGATCTCTCATAAAGTGGAAGGATCCTTATAAGCCACAAGAGGACATCAGTCACCCCAGTAAGTCGAAATGGTGAGTATAACACTCTTTTTTTTTTGCCAAATGGTAAACTCAAAATTGATACCAAAATGATTGATCTAAACCCAATAGTACCTTATGCATTTTAGTTATTTTCTCTCCATGCGAGGCATTAGGATTTGTTAGGTAACTTTGCTAATTATTTAAATTTTTTCTTTCCTTTCTATCTAATTACAATTTTGACTATATATCTTCTTCATTATTATAATAAGAAAAAGAGGGATAGGTGGCGTTGATTGAAATTTTTAGAAGGATAAAAATATCCTTACAGATGAAAATTCGTTGTTTTATTTTTAAGGTTAAATATGTTATTTTCATATATCGCTTTCTCCTTTCCCAATATCCTCTCTCTCCCCTCCCCCCTCATTCTCTCTCTCTCTTACACGCGCACACACACTCACTCACAAGAAGCTCGAATCTCTTTAATGGCATTTGAAAAAATAGTCATTCACGGTGCATGCATATATATATATATGTATTAAACATGTTGAAAATAATGTCCACCGAATGTTTGAGATTAGTTTAGTCATTTCACTCATGTTATTCTCTTTTGCCATTAAATTATATCTTATATATTTTTATTTTGTCATATGATTTAGCTATATATTTTTCTTTCTATATATATAATTTTGATGTAATACTAACATAATATAGATCTTATACGTCCGTATAACTTTTATTATAGTGTTGTTAAGCTATAATATTCATTTTGACATAGTGATAACATAAGATATGTTAAAACAGTACTTACATAAGGCATAGTATATATCACGGTACTAATATAAAGACATTTTGACACAATACTAACATAAAATAGAGTATTAAAGTATTACTATGTAAAATATATATAATTAAGATATGTATATGATACATCTTATATATAGAGAGAGAGATAGTATACATGTATATTATGTTGTAGTAGAGCATATGGAGGGCCGGGATGGACCTCAAAAGGCTTTTGAAAATTTGGTCATACTCGGCCTGCGGGTCTTGAGGAAGAAAATAAGCCCTTAAATTTGCGAGCTTAGGAGGGTTGAACCGTGCCAGGAATCCTCATTGGAGGGGAGCTTGGGTGTGGATTGTACAGTTAAGGTGAGATTGTTTTGCCTATTACCGAAGAGGTGATGACCCTATGATTCATACTTATCGAAGCCCAAATTAACTACTTATTTTGTAAAACTTATTCTATTAAAAAAAAAAAAAAACAAAAATAGTTAACATAACCAAGAAATCCATTTCCAAACCTAAGGGGGGGCATCCAATGAGGTGGTGCCTTAGGTTTGGAAATGGATTTCATGGGTCCGCCTATCACTATTCAAAAAACAAACTATTGATCTATTGGCCAATTGGAGATAATTAATTTTTGGCATTCTAAATCAATTTTACTTTAATTAATTGTGTTTTTATATTTTTATTTTGAGTGAATCATTATGACCAATGGATAAGATTTACTGTGAGTATGTTTAACACAAGCCCGATGGGATATGTGCCTCATAAGGTATGTAGGGACAAGTACATTACAATAAAGTATGGATTTTTTTAGGGTGTTTTGTATATGCATACTATGATGAGAAGGAAGCATGCCCCTTGATAGGGCCCATATTTCACTCCTTAGTGTCTTATTATTTTATAACATTTAGAATTGGAGAGAAATTATCTTATGTATTTTTAAGCATAACCGAATAAGTAAGGGTGTCAATTGGCTGAATTCAGGCCTCGAAAACCTCATGCAAATATGTCAGGCTCGGGTCATGCAAATTAAAAAAACGGTGGTGTTAAGCGCACCCAATATTTGATGATTGCACCCACATTTTTATTTGTTTTCCCATGTTGAGTTTTTGCCATATTTTATAGTCGCACCCCATCAGCCATTCTAATCTCTTCTTAATTTTGGAAAGCTAATCTGTCTTCCTCCATTCCCCAATTCCTTCATCCGTTTTCCAGCTACTTCCCCATTTTCCGAGAGCTTCTCCTTTCACAAATTGCATTGCATGACGAAAAAGTCAAATGTTGACTGATAACCTTCTAACAGATCCCGCTTTGAAAGCTCTCCCTTTCTCTCTCTTCTATTGATCTTGGTATGACTCCAGATAGTATGATAGTGCTTGTGATTTTAGGAATTACCTCCTTGTTCAAGGAACCTTCTACTCCACAACATTGCATAGGGTCTTTTTTTGTTTGTTTGTTGTTGAATTGCGTAGGGTCTCAGCATTGAGCTCCTTAAACCTTTGATTGTACTCCATTTCTATTGCATTGCTGGAAGAAGTCGAATTAGTGGTAAAATTTGAATTGGATAGAAGAGTTGATTTTGGCTCCTTATGCTCGGAAAAGTGCATTATCAAATTGGGTTCAAAGTCGCAGGGATTCATAAATGATGTTCCCTCCATGACGATTTGGGTTCAATGACTGACCAACTTTGTGGGTATGGTGCAAAGTTAGGGTAGTGCAGGTCATACGAAGAGATGGAAGTAGAGGAATTGGGTGATACTAAGGTATCCAGAATGTGAGAGTGGTTCTACTCACATTGAAGATTCATAGTACTCGGTGTATAGTAATAAAATTTAGGGTAAAGCTTCTTAGGGCCGATACCATGCTCTAAGAGCATGAGATTTCAGGTGGGGCCTACCATGTGAAATGGGCCCCATCTGAAATCCCATGCTCTTAGAGCATGGTAATGGATTCTCAGTAGCAAAATCCTAAAATTTATTTAAAAAAATTTGGTTTGTATAAGTAATTTCAAGAATTTAATGGTGCGTAGTCGATAATTTTCAATAATGAGGGTGTACTCATCAAATATTGGGGTACACCTAACATAACCTTTAAAAAATCACTAAGGCCCATTAACACCCTACAAATAAGAGAATTCCAAACATAATATTAAATATAATATAAAAAAAGGATAAACATAAATTGAATTCTCTGCTATTTTTGCTACATGCCATCTGCCATAATCAATAGAGGAAGATGTAGCCATGTAGGGTAGATCTGGATTTTTTTTTTACCATGCAAGTGCGTGTCCTTCGTGTTCTTTACTCAAATCAAGGTTTTACCTACACAATGAAGTATGAATATATATTTATTATTAATCACGGTTATACTTTTAAATGCCTAATTATCTTGTTGAAAGTTTAGCTAGAATGTCTTATCTTATAAGATAAGACATTCACTAAAGTTTGTAGAGTGTATTTTATAATGTGCATCACAACCAGTACCCCTTGTCCGTTTCGGTCTACACATAATAACTAACTAGTATGAACCATGCAAATGCATGGCATAATGTTAGAAGATAAAATTATGGAATACCAATATGAAAATATATTACCATAATTTAATAACAAAATTTGTTGGGAAAATATTTTGATTAATTGTCATCAAAGTTACACCATATGATGTAGGGAGGTACGTTACAAACCAACAAGAAATAATAAATAAGAAATATATTAACAGATATATCAATGGAAATAAATTATTTACAGGTATGATTAAGTTAAAGAGATTAGAGGCAAACAGTAAATGGACTCTATATATATTTTTTTGACAATTGCTTCATTTGATAAAAATAAAATAATTAATAAGGTAAAACCTAATAATGAATCAACTAGTTTTTTTTCCACCCATCTATATATCCTTGATTTTTAGATTTTTTGCAACCACAAGGTTTATAAAAAAATTAAACTGAGTTTAAGGTAGTTGAAGGGGCTTTGTGAGAGCAAGGAGCAATAGTCCCTCATCATTTGTGGAGCGAACTATTGTTCAGATATTAAATACTAACAATTTATAATTTTAATAGCTCCTCCTCACCCGTGGAGCAAACTATTGCTCAAATATTAAATACTAACTTTTTTTTAATTTTTATTTTTGTAAAGTAGGATGCTCTATAGCCGTATAGGAATCTAGGATCAGGGCTAGGAGTGGGCAGAAGTTGTTCAAACTCGGCTCGATAAAAACTTGACTCGGCTCGAGTGGCTTATTAAACAAGTTTTTTTAGGCTTGTTTATTAAATGAGCCAAGTGTGCACACCTCCTACTCGGCTCGTTAAAAGTTCAGTTCGATAAAAATGTGTTAAAAAGTATAAAAGATTTATAATAATATACATGAATATTATATATATAACCTAATAATATATGTAAATATATGATTTAAATACTTTAATTAAATTTTTTAAAAAAATTAATTATATATTATAAGTTTTTTTTAAATTAAAAATATTTAATCAAAGCTTGTTAAAAGCCGGGTTAAGCTTGTTAAAAGTTCAGTTTGCTTAAATATATATAAATATATTACAAAATATAAAATATTTATAATAACATCCATGAATATTATATATATATATATATATATATATATATATATATATATATAATATATGTATTTATATATCATTCTACTAATAAAAGTACAAAAGTAACTTAAACTTTATATGGACATAATTATCTTTCACATTACTTTATTGTTGATAAAATAAACATTATATTAATAAATAGAAAGAAGTTTGTGACTAATTTTTATAGTGGTTCTTAAGGATAGTATGGTCATTTAAAAATTTCTTTAATGACATTCTATGTAAATAATAAGCAAATAAATCTGAAAAGAAATTACTATGAGAGTCCATACCACATGTTTTATGATTTTGAGTATTGTGTTTATTTCATTGGCTGAAACTTATCTGTGGGGTCCTATGCTGCAGTTAGAAAGGAAATTGTAGATTTATGCCTTGACCAAGTGAAGAAATTAGCCGACAATTGCACTGGTTTGCATGTGTTTTTGGTATTTGATGTGATGGTGGTGGTACTGATTCTGGTTTGGGGTCCTTACTTTTAGAACGCTTGTCCTTACTTTGACAGAATTCCATACTAACCTTGTACCGTATCCTCGTATCCATTTCATGCTTTCCTCATATGCTTCGATCATCTCAGCTGGGAAGGCATACCATGAGCAGCTATCTGTTACCGGGATCACAAATGCAGCTCAAGCATGATGCCAAGTGAGACCCAAGGCAATTTTTCCTAAGTTGAAGAGTTCTGATACGAAGAGAATTTCTCGTCAATACAGAAGTGTGTGTTTAAATTAGGGAAAATCTTTAAAGCCAACTTTTAGACAACCCTATATTTTCAGCTATTTGTAAATGGTAAATGGAAAATGGACCCTAGGGTTAGCTTAGAAACTGACCCAATGACCTCATTGGTTGAAGCCCCTTTTGTACCATCCATCAACTGTGGTTAACTCATTAGGTTTAAGCAATCTAACCATAGTTTTTAGAAAAAATAAAAAACAAAAAAACTTATTCTAATTTAACTAAGCTTAACTATGATTAAACAATGGTTAAAAGGGACACTGAACAATTGGGTCAACTTATGGCCCCACTAACTTTTAAAACTTTTGCAAATCCACCATTCCATCCAAAAATTAGTTAAATGAATGTTAATTTTTGTATGAAATGACTATTTTAATCTTTTTTAATGGTTTGGAAGAAATGCACACCTCTAGGGGGCACCACGTGTCTCATTTATCCCCTTTAATTGGGGTTAAGCTTAATCGACTTAAGGTTAATATTTTTAAAAAATATATTCAAAAAATTTAGATGGATAACCCTAAGGATGAGTGAATCTTAACTATGTGTGTTAAAAGGGACACATGATAGCTTTGAGAGTCTCTTTTAACTATGGTTAAGCATAATCAAACTAAAGTTAATTTTTTTCAAAATATATTTTTATAAAATCCAAGGTTAGAAGCATGAGCCCTAGGGGTGAGTGAATATTGACCACTATTAGTGGAGTTAAAAGGCACACGTGGTGGCTTGTAGAGTCTCATTTAACGGTGGTTAAGCATATTCAACGTAACTAAGGTTGGTATTTTTTTTCTTCTAAAAACCAAGATTAGATGCATAAACCCAGGGGTGAATGAATCTTAGCCACTATCAATGGGCGTTAAAAGGGACATGTGGTGACTTGTAGATCCTCTTTTAACTGTGATTAACCATAATCATTCTAAGGTTAATATTCTTTTCTAAAATCCTCATCTTCGTAAGATGGGGTTGTTTGTCCCATTTGTCTTTTTTTTTTGTTCTACCTTGTTATTTTTGTGTTGTAGCCATTGAAAATTAATATTCACTCACCCCTAGGGTTCATGCATCTAAACTTGGATTTTAGAAATAAAATTATTAACTTTAGTTTGATTATGCTTAACTAGACTCTACAAGCTGCCATGTATCCCTTTAACACTCACCAATTGTAGTTAAGATTCACTCACACTTAGGGTTAATCCATCTTACCTTGATTTTTAGATTTTTTTTTAAATAATTCACTCACTCTTAAGGTTAATCCATCTAACCTTGATTTTTAGGTTTTATTTTTTAAAAAATATTACCTTAGTTCGATTAAGCTTAACCCTAATTAAAGGGGAATAACCTATAGAAGCGTGCATTCTTTCTAACCCATTTAAAAAGGGTTAAAAAGGTCATTTCATAAAAAATTAACATCCGTTAACTACCTGTTTGAATTATAGTATATTCAAAATTTAAATTTAAGAACTAAACATATATTATAAAATATACTACTATATTCTAAAATTAATTAACATAAAGAGAGTAATGTTTAAAAATATAATTTTAAAAGAATCTTATAATTTTTTTTTCATTAATAATGAAAAAATTATACGTGACATGTGCACCTTTACTAAGTATATATACGTGCACCTTTACTAAGTATATATACATATAAATAAAAAGGGTAAATTGCATTCACCTCCCCTGAGGTTTAGTGAAATTTCATAAACCTCTCCTCTAGTTTTTGAAATTACACCGTCCTTCCCTGTCAGACTCTTAATAATAACACTGTTAACTAAATTAACCATTTTTCCATTTTACTCCTATTACTGGATGGAGGAAACACATATGCAAGGGTGGCCCCCACATTCAATAGGGGTAGACACCACATCCAAAAATGGTAGGCCCCACTTTTCTCAAGACACAAAGGGGCAACAGTAGCGTGCACCTGCTGTTGCCCATCTGAACTCAAGAAAAACGTAAACTCTCAACCCGCCACATATCCCTTTTGATACCTACTAACTATGATTAAGATTTACCCACTCATAGGGTTTATCCATCTAACCTTAGTTTTATGGAAAAAATAACCTGAGGTTGGTTATGCTAAACCACAATTAAAGGGGCCTTTACAAGCCGCCATGTGTCCCTTTTAACACCACTAACTGTGGTTAAGATTCACTCATTCCTAGGATTCATTAATCTAACCTTGGTTATAAGAAATTTTTTTAAAAAATATTAATCATAGGTTAATTATGCTTAACCACGATTAAAGGATCTCTAGAAGCCACCATGTGTCCCTTTTAACACCCACTAACTATGGTTAAAACTCGCTCACCCCTAGGGTTCATCCATCAAACCTTGGTTTTTAGAAAAAAAACCTTAGGTTGCTTACGCTTAACCACAATTAAAGGGAGCTCTACAAGCCGCCATGTGTCCCCTTTAACGCTCACTAACTGTGGTTAAAATTCACTCACCCCTACGATTCATTCATTTAACCTTGATTTTTAGAAGAAAAAAAAACCTTAGATTGATTATGCTTAAACCACAATTAAAGGGGGCTCTACAAGCCGCCACGTGTCCCCCTTTAACACTCACTTAATTGTGCTTAAGAGTCACTCACCCCTAGGATTAATCCATCTATGATCTAACCTTGCTTTTAAGAGAAATTAAAAATATTAACCTTAGGTTAAATATGTTTAACCATAGTTAAATGATCTCTATAAATTACCATGTGTTCCTTTTAATACCTACTAACTATGGTTAAGATTCACTCACCCCTAGAGTTCATCTATCTAATATTGTTTTTTTGAAAAAAAAATATACTTGATTTTGGAAATATATATTAACCTTAACATTATTAACCTTGGTTAGGAACCAATTATCATTTATTTTATTGAATTAACTAACCTTGTGTTGAAAAAGGGTAATTTAGATATTTTAAAATGTTTAAATGATGACATCATCAAAATTCATCCATAAAGTAACAGTAAACTTAAGGGAAGAGGGTATATGTATATGTTACAGACAACCAAAGTTGAGAGGAGGGTAATGTAATTTCAAAAACTAGAGGGGAAGTTTATAAAATTTCACCAAACCTTAAGGGAGGTGAGTGTAATTTACCAAAAAAAAAAATTAGGGTAATTTACACTCACCTCCTTGCGGTTTGGTGAAATTTCATAAACCTCGCCTCTAGTTTCTGAAATTACACTGCCCTCTCCTCAACTTTGGTTGTTGTAACAAATTCTCCCTTCTCTTAAGTTTACCGTTAATTTATGGATGGACTTTGATGATGCCATCATTTAACTATTTTAAAATGTCTAAATTACCATTTTTCAACATAAGGTTAGTTAATTCAATCAAAATAAATGATAATTGGTTTCTAACTAAGGTTAATAAATATTTCTAAAATCAAGTATATATATTTTTTTTCTTCTAAAAACCAATGTTAGTTAGATGAACTCTAGGGGTGAGTGAATCTTAACCATAGTTAGTGGATATTAAAACGGACACATGATGACTTATAGAGATCATTTAACTATGATTAAACATAATTAACTTAAGGTTAATATTTTTTTTATTCTTAAAAGCAAGGTTAGATGGATTAATCCTAGGGGTGAGTGAATCATAAGCACAATTAAATGAGACACGTAGCGGCTTGTAGAGTCCCCTTTAATTGTGGTTAAGCATAATCAACTTAATGTTTTTTTTCTTCTAAAAATCAAGGTTAAATGGATGAATCATAGGGGTGAGTGAATTTTAACCATAGTTAGTGGGCGTTAAAGGCGACATGTGGCAGCTTGTAGAACTCCCTTTAATTATGGTTAAGCATAAGCAACTTAAGTTTTTTTTTTTTAAAACCAAGGTTTGATGGATGAACCTTAGGAGTGAGAGAGATTTAACCATAGTTAGTGGGTGTTAAAAGGGACACGTGACGGCTTATAGAGATCCTTTATCTGTTATTAAACACAATTAACCTAAGATTAATATTTTTTATTTTATTTTCTTATAACCAAGGTTAGATTAATGATTCCTAGAAATGAGTGAATCTTAACCACAATTAGTGAGTGATAAAGGGATACATGGCGGCTTGTAGAGTCCTCTTTAATTGCGGTTATGCATAACCAACTTAAGGTTATTTTTTCCCTAAAACTAAGGTTAGATGGATAAATCTAGGGGTGAGTAAATCTTAATCATAATTAATGGGCATTAAAAGGGATATGTAGCAGTTTGAGAGTTTATGCTTTTCTTTGGTTGAGCTTTCAAACGGTAAAATCGTGTATCCTCAATCAAGTAAGAGGGGTAAAATGGGAAAAATGGTAACTTTAGTTAACCGTGTTAATATTAAGAGTCTGATAGGGAGGGCAGTGTAATTTCATAAACTAGAGGGTAGGTTTCTGAAATTTCACAAACCTCAGTGGAGCTGAGCGTAATTTACCCCCCAAAAATTAATAAACTCGTTTGTCAGGCTCGGCTCGATACCTACATTCAGGGCGCAGGACTGGCTAGCAAAAAACTCCAAAAATTCACCATTCCCTTAATTCTCCCCATCTCTCGTGCTCTCGTGTCTAGACGCCAAGGATGCCTGTAAATCTCTCTCCCTCTCTCTCTCTCTCGATTTCATTTGTAGATTCATTCAAATTCTTCACGATCTTGTTCTCATATGTTACGAAATGTTGATCAAGATCAGAATTATAGGGTTAGGGTTTTTTTTTTGTGATTTAGTTCATCCTGGTCTTATTCATTTTCGTTGCAGCTCAGGAGGCTGTTAGAGGTACAACCACCGAGCCCATTTAGATACATTATCGGAGCCGCGATCATGATGATCGGAGTCGTTTTTCCCGTTGGATACATGATGTTCCGGAACAATCGTGTTCCTTCCTCTTCCTCCTACTCCAAGCAGACGTAGGTGTGCCTTTATTTTTTCTATTTTTCCTCAATTTTCATTTTTTCATTTCATTTTATGATTTATTCTCTCTATATACGGATTAAAGGTAGGATTTTCCCAAACATAGGTAAGATGGTTAGTGACATTTTGTAGGTTTGACATTAGGGGTATAGATTGATCTCTTATGTTCATGAGTTTTTGTTAATGAAAGATTCGGAATTGCAGTAAACAGGTCTGACATTTTAAATTGGCTTTTCAGGAATAAAGGCTTGATATAGAGAAACATTGGGAAGACTTCGAATTTTTCGAATTGTTGTCTTGTGTTGATGGAAGGATCGTATCAGGTTGGATCGTTGAAGATTAAGAAGAAAAAGAAGAAGTCTTCAATAGATCTGTATACTACTAATGCAACTGTGTTGAACTGCAATTTTGATATTTTGGGGTTGCTAGGAATTCTAATGCAATGTATCTAAAAAATAAAATATATGTGGTGTGATTCTTTTTTGTTTGGAGATTTCAATAGGCACTTTTTAAATACTTTCCTTTCTTTCTTTATTTGAAGAAATTTTGTTCATCTTTCTTTCTTGTGGTTTTTGCATTGGAATTTGTTACATTTTTGACAATTCTATTCATAAAATACCGAGTTTGTTCATCATCTGGGATCTCCATCCACATTATGCCTTTTTAATTTTTGAAGGGTTTTGTTGGATTCTTTTGCCAAAGACTTTGATCATGTTCGGGAAATACTTTAGTTATTGATCTTGCATAGTTGGTACTGTTTCCTCAATTTGCGGTTAATGCTTTTGATGGGGTGGTGAATGAGATTATTTGATTTCTTTGTTACAGAATTATTTTATTTCATTTTTTTTATTTAGACAAGGGAAAGGATTGTTATGAAACAGAAGAGTAACTTTAACTGTAGGTTTTCACTAGCGAGGATATGTTTGAACTTTGAAGCAAAGCAGTGGGTGTTTAGTAGCTCTATATTGGTCCTTCCATTGATCAAATTGACAATTGCTTCTATTTGGTTGCTAGTCAGGATTTTCCACCTGGTTCACGAATAAGCGAATTAGGGTTATATTCAAATCACTGAAGATTTGATAATTAAATCCTTTTAAATGATCATTGGCCTTTTCAGTTTCCTGGCTACATTATTTCTGTCTTATCGATCTAGCAGATCCTTATGGATTTGATGGGATTCTTCTGGAGATGAGTATAAAAGGGATTGTATTTTGGGAGATAGGTGACCCTTTTTATTGCAGGTATTGGAGAAGATGGATATGGAGTATGATATATAACGTTTGGGTTAGTTGGTTTTATTTTTTTCGAAACTGTCAAATGTGTTTATGGGTTGCTCTTCAGGTCTTAAAAACATGCAAACTTCTGTCAATTTTTCAAGAGTGTGCTATGGCCGTATGGGTAATCGAGCTCAATTTGATTATATATGTAATTTTCCATAGTGTGGAGATTGGCTCTAGATGTTTGTTTGTTTACTTGTTTAATCAACAACTTTGGAATTAGATTGAAATTGCTGAAACCTTACAAGAGCTTCACAGAAATAAAGTGCTGACTTGATGCTGTAAGTAGTTTCTTTTTCTGATGTCCTCTTTTACTGATGTAAGGAATAACAGGTTGATTAAGAACGGAGAAGACCGCTTAACTGAACTGCAAATCACTAGTGCAATTGTCCTGAATATCTTGTTTTGAATGAAAGAAAAACGCTGGGTAAGCAGGAATTCGTCTCCTCTTCAAGGTGAGATTCATTATGGTTGCATTGACATGTATGGCATATTTGCTCTGAATTGTACTTCTTTTACATTATTACATTATTAGTTCTTGTTCTATATAATACCCATCAGCATGTTGTTAGTTCTATTTGTTGGATCTTTGGGGGATGTTGGCACCAAAAGTGATATGGTCATTTTGAAATTTGTTAACACTACCGCATGACTAGAATCTATTAGCTCTGCAGTACTAGTTCTTCTGAGTCAATGGAATGAGATCACAATTTCGGTCTTTATGCAATTGGAGAGTATACGATTGATCTGCAGTAATAGTTCTTCTGAGTCAATGGAATGCAATCACAATTTCGGTCTTTATGCAATTGGTGAGTATACGATTTCAATCCGAATTGAACACATTCAAGAGGATCTAGGAATGGCTCTAGTTTATACATTTTTAGTGAAGACCAATTATAGTTCTAGTAAGAAGTGAATTGGTATGAGTTGAAGGCTCTAAAACAGAGAAGGGAAGACAAAAATCATGTTGATGAAAAGTGAGGAAAGATTTGGTAACACACGACTTAATCAAAGTAGTGACTTTTAATAGAATAGAATGAAGAAACATGCCTTGCACGTGCATAGAGCGCCACTGAGGGTTTACCAATACTCTATCTAACTGAGCAGCTATAAAACCCGGTTCAGCTCTCTTGTTTGAACTTTGGCCACGTAAATGCTAGGCCCTGAAGACCCAAATCAATAAGATTTGCATCGGACACTATGGCTTTGAAAACTCTGAATTGAGATAGGTTAATTAGGTTCCCCCCTCGATTTCTCCCGTCTCCAAAACATCATTAAAATCTCCGAGGCACATCATCCATAGCCTCTTTTGTTGCCATAGTAACAAAGTCGGTGTTCAAGAATAATTTTGGCCCGATTGTATTCCTCCCCCCATGTACCCAGGTTAGAGATTGCAGGATTTGATCTAGAAGCAACAATGATTGGTTTTCAGTGAGATCCTTTCTACAAACCTTAGTCCCGGTATCTTCACACTCATTTCTATCAAAGGTTGTCTGGAACCCCCGTGTGCCATCAAATGTATCTATCTTCCTTTGGTCTCAACTCTAGATAAGATTCTTACAATTGATCACCTAAAGAGTAGATGGTGGAGTATGACAAATCATTGCTTCCTTTGCCTCATGGAGGAAGAGACATTAGATCATTTGCTCATGCATTGTCCAGTTGTCTTTGGGATATGGGGTTTCTTCTTCTCTCGATTAAGCGTGGACTAGGTCTTCCCATCCTCCTATCTGCACTTTTTATCAAGTTGGAAATTGATGACACTAGTGGGCATTAAGGAAGCTATCTGGACTACATTGCCTGCAGTTGTGTCGTGGGCCATATGGAAAGAGAGGAAGAGTCGAGTCTTTGATAATTCCTCTCTTCCAAGTTCCAATCCCCCATCTTCGAGACCGGATCCATCGCTCTATGGTGGACTGGTTGTTCATCTGCAATATGGGGATGGAAAGGGGTAATATATTGCTATGAGCAGTTAGACGTTCACTATGTTGTATTTTCTTGTTGTGTTGTTCTTATTGCTTCCTTGTTTTGCACTTTTAGTTTACCTCCCCATAAACTGCTTGTATCTCTTTTGTTATTTTAATATATTCCTCAGTTACCGATAAACTAAAGAATAATAAAGAGAAAATAACATGATACTAAGCATAATTACCAAGTTGGAGTTTGAGAATTATTCGTCTAGGAAAATTTTTCAAAAAAACAGAGGCAAAATTCAGAAAATTCTAAACTAAACCGGTAAAAAATCGAGCAAGATATGAAAAAATATTAAATAAGATTACTAATTGTGAAAATTATAAACAAATATAGTTCATATAATAGATATTGATTTGGGACTTTTTCAAAAAGTCGTGAATAATTCGTAAAATTCGCAACTTTTTCAAAAAGTCGTGAATAGTTCGGGAATTAATCGTTTAACGAAAAAGTTGTGTATTATTCAAGACTTTTTGAAAATCGAAGAACTTTGTTTCTATGCTTGCTGCTGGCCCAAACTTACTATCTTGTCCCACAAGAGTCTACATTCAGACTCATCTGAAGGACCAAAAGAAGCCTCCCAATTCTTAAAGGTACCCTTATTGCAGATGGACACTTCAATGATATTTGGACTTGCCGACTTGATAGACACTGTGTAGGAGTCAGACCAAATTAGGGCTAAGCCACCTGACAGACCCAATGGTTCCACCATATACACATTTCCCATCTGTAATTTTCAAGCCACCTGCAAAATCTTTTGTTGTTTATTCTTAGTTTCCATCAAGAAAATTAACGTAGGTCAGAAATGAAGGAGATACTCCTTCAACTGACAAATTGTCCGAGGTCAGCCTCCCCCTGATAGTTCCATGCTAAAACATTCATTGATGATGGGGTAGATGCTCCATACTCCTTAGTAGGCACCCCGGAAAGAGGGAACATAACTTCTTTTGGTTCTGGTAGAGGTTCATGACCTAGGGAATATTGATCAAATGTGAGCTACATTGCTTAATCGATCGTTGACCAAGGAGGAGTTGGGAGAGATTTCTGAGTCTAGACTTTTGCTTTGGATTGACAAGATCTACTTTTAGGAGTCTTAATTGATATAAGGACTCTCCATTGTTGATCTCCTTGAGAAGAAAATGGTCTCCTTTGTAGAGTGGTTTTTTTGTCCTTGATATTTTGACAAACGTTTTCGGCGAAGGGGCAGCTTTGAGAGATCAAGGAGCAATAGTACGCTCCTCGCCTATGGAGTAAACTATTACACTTAAGTTTTACAACAATTCTAAAACTGTCACACTCCCCTATGATAGGATTAGATAGAATCATCATAGGCTCATAATAGTCCATATACCTGACAAACTTTTTTTTTTGGGATTTGGGGATGGGCTTCATTTTCTTTCGAGGACTAGATGACACTGCTACTTATTACTGATCTTGTCCTTTGCCTTGGTATGATCTCCTCCATCACGTGGCAGGTCCTAATTCTCCTTTCTACCTTTTGGACTAGAATCACACTCCCACCAACACTACGACTTGGGATCTTCTCCAGTTGGTGTTGGCGAGGAGACTGCCAACATCCAATTGGAAGGTGCTACACACCTCGTTCACATCAACCACTGCATGGGTTTGTGTGCACACGTCTTGGCAAGCGTGCAAAGTGGGTGTGTGGCGTCTTCCAATTGGTGCTAGCGGTCTCCTCGCCAGCACCAACTGGAGAAGATCCTATGTCCACCACTATTCTAAGTGTTCTTCGTTTGTATGTTGACATGGTGATCTTCTATTTGCTGGGCCTTGATACTTGCAGACACTAAGCATGCGGGGAGGGTGGTGAGTTGCTCCTCTATCCCGTTGGATGTTTCTTGTCAGAGTTTCACTGGTGATAAGAGTTCCTTGGTCTTATCCCCTTGTTGGTGAAAGACACGAAACCAGGATAGAGGCTAGTTGCTGAAATGGAAGAACTCTGCTCTCAACCACAGCCCAAATAACTCGATCTGTTTTGGAGGAATGTCCGGGATATCTTCAGATTTGTTCAACGAAGATTTCATCTTACAATGTTTTTCATAATGACCAATACATCCACATGAGAAGCAAGTAGTGAGTTTTTCGTAAATAAGAGGGAAGAAGGCTGGTTTCTATGATTGGAGACTCAACACTATAAATGGCCTACTTATCTTCTAAAAAAAACACTATAAATGGTGAATTGTCGTCAAAACCTCTTTTTATGATATCGATCTCTTCAGCCTTTCCAATCTTTTTTACTACCGGTCGTCTGACCTTTGGAGTATGGTATTCCAGCAGGAGCCCATGAATTTGCACCCAAGTGGGAAGAATAGCTAGGTCCAGGTCTGCTACCAACCTAATTTTTGGGATTTGGTTTGGACATTATTGACGATGGGTGACGGTGGCTGAGAAAGGAAGAGGAGAAATGGATGCAAGATGGAGACTGGACAACTAGGAATCACCACCAGGGCGACATGTGAGAAAAAAGGGTGAGAGATAGAGATTAGATGAGGAAGGTAATTGAAGATGGCTGTTAGGTTTGAGATAAAGAAAACATGGGTTTTTAATTATAGAAAAAGCTAGTTGCTGGGGTGTTCCTTGAGAGACAGAACTTGTGACAATGACCCACCACTGGTAGGCATTAGACGACTACTGAAAGAGAGAAGGAAAATCGTAACCTGCTATCATTTTACTTTAAGACTTACACAAAACAAAGATGGTGCTCATTCAGTATCTTGATTCTAATATTATTTGCTACTTGTTTTAGTTACTTTTGTGTGATTTGTTGTCCTGCGGGTAAAACCATTTGTTTATATAATTGGATGTCATGACTCATGATAACATGTGAATTTGTTTATGCCATGGCTAGGATAGAAATTATGTGATGTGCACGCTGTTCCTTGATTGGATAGTAAAAGGGTCTCTAGTTTGAGATGCATCCCTTGATTGGGGTAAAGAACCTTCGATTAGACACACCTTTGGTTTAAGGTCATCTCTTCTTATTGAGATATGGGGTTTCTGGTTTGAAGCGCAGGTTTCTATGAATTACAAGTAATAGGACTTCTGGTTGGAAATTGGAAACACATGAGTCTCTAGTTTGAGACAGTGGTGGCCTCGGGTTCGAGGCGCTAGAGTCTCTAGTTTTGAGACATGAGTGTGTTTTCTAGAGATATCTAGAGTCTAGACTACTAGATGAGCATAAGAATGTGAAAACCCTCATAGGGAGATCTAATTGGTTAGTAGATTCTTTGTAAAGGCTTGGGTTGGACGTAATTGAGAATCACAATCAGTAAACAATTGTTTCAGATGGTGTACTGATTTTGTGCACATGGTCTATCTCAATCACATTTCTAGCATCTGAATGGCATGCACATGATTTTGTGCAAAGTAGTGAGAATCAACAATGAATGAGCATGCTTGATCACCAGTGGATGCACGCCGCAATTCCATATAGATTGTACTTATTAAGAGGCTTGGAAAGTAGAAGGGTGCTAGCGTTGTGACCAGGGGTAATATCATATTGATAAATGATATGATAATTCTCTGATTTGCTTTAATATTCTCTTTGGACTAAGTCTGTATTGATAAGGGTGTTTGCTCAATGTTGACTAGGAAGACAATTTCTTATAGGAACAAATCATATAAATTGGAATCCCAAAAACCTAATTTAGAAGTGTTTAGAAAGTGTTAAAACATTGTTTCTCGCTCAAACTGTTCGACTGTTTCCCTGAAACTTTTGAACGATACTATTCATCAGCTAATTATTCACTCGGTATACTATTCCTCGCTCAAACCGTTCAACCGTGCCCGAAATCGTTCGAATGGTACTATTCATCGGTTAACTATTCATGGCACTATTCACAGCATTGCACATAATGCATTTTTAGTGCAATTTGAATAGGATTACCAATCTAATGGACAAGCCACTAGTCTCCTAAGGTAAGAGATTATTCTAAGTCAAATCTACATAAGGAATTACTAGGTATCTAGGTCACTTACCATCCTATAGGTGAGACGAAGGCGACAAGGGGAATGTTCTTCAGTTGCACATCTTCATCTTCACAAACATGACAAACTGCACTTCTTCAGGCTTCATCTTCATGAACATGACGAACTTGATGCTTAGGACACAAGACACATGACTTGACCAAGTTTTGACTACGGAATAAGCCAATACCAAATATGGACCTTACATTAGAGACAAAATATTTTTCGTCTCTACTTAGAGACAGAAAAACCCTGTCTCTGTTAATAATTAGAGATGGATTTCTATCCGTTGCCGATGTTGTAAAATCCGTTGCAAATATCATTTTCTGTCACTAATGCTCCTTTTTTAACCGACTGAAATAAACTCATTAGCGAAAAAATATATTACCGTCTCTAAAACCCATTACCCACGGTCGCATCAGCAATAGAATAGTGACGGACAAAAGTTCCATCCCTAATGACATTAGCGGCAGAAAATAGACTTTTAGAGACGAAAAAAATCCGTCGTTGATCGGTAGATTTCTTGTAGTGGTTTAATTTTTTAAGATGTTTCATCATATTCCAACTGTAAGCGTATACAACTTCTTTTTCATATATATAGCATGTTCGTCAATGAATTCATGTGTATAGGCTTTTAAGTTTTAGTCAAAGCGTTGTTGCAGAATCTTCATCCATCACATTATAGAGAACTTCGTCTACAAGACAAAGTCGTGTAGTGCTAATAACTCTGATTTCCAAATCCTCTCAATAATCATCATTCATGGCTGCTAGTTTCTTTATTTTCTCCACTAATATTCTATGCAAACCCTGATAGACAAGCAAATCCTCACCTTCCGCCGCCATAGCCCAAAATTAATTATTCCATCGAATTTTTCTACTTTGAACTTGGCATTTGAACTCCTTCCCGCCATTTTTTTTTTTGATCCATAAATAAGCAAATTTATTAAAAAACCAGAGAACAAGGGCAACAAACGACAGCATAATCAAGAGTTTACAAGACAATAAACTCAAAGACAATCTAAAAAGAAGCACCGCCTTGACTCCTAGCCACCTCCCTCCCCCTATGAGGAAGACTCATCCTAGCATTGCCCTAAGCTCCTCCCTATCATGATGGATACCTGCCCACTCCAACAAAACCACCCGAACCCGAGCACAAACACGAGAATGGGGCGTCGAAGTATCGTCAAAAACTCTAAGATTTTGTTTTTTCTAGACCATCCACGCAATAGCACCCGGCAGCCTCGACCAAATAGCCTCCATAACACCATTCTCACTAACCCTCGGCCAACAGTCTAAAAAGCTGAGAAAAGACGTAGGAAAGACCCACTCCACCCCCAAGCGGGAAAGAAAAAATCCTCAAATCTCAACTACAAAAGGACAATGCAAGAGCAAATGGTCCATTGACTCCTCCGCATGGAGACACAAAAAGCATCTATTGGCCATCCTCCACTCTCTATGCTGCCATTATTGATTTGAGTCCCAAGCTCTGATACTAATTTGTTGAAATATAGACACAAAAGTTAATCAATCACACAAACAAAAAGTTCAAGATTTTTACGTGGTACACCCAGTACATGGATTACGTCCTTGGAGACGATTGTACGTCTTCTTCACTAATCACAAGCACCCCATGTACGAGCTCAGGGCTACATATTTGTTGGTGAGCTGCCTTGATGGGCTCTCAGTGGTCGACCTAAAGAAACTTTCTGATATCGAAGTGGCTGAATTTGGGTATGGGGAAACAGAGGAAGATGATCTATATCCATCTACATCAGTGGCAGTTGAGAATGATTTTTGGTAAGTCATTTAAAATGTACAGATCTTTGTACTTCATCTAATTCTTAATGATATTCTCTTTTATTATCATCAATAGGCAATAGGTAGCGATAATTAGGTTGCTACAACATTGATTGACCAAATTTCTACAGATTAAACCAAACCGCCCTCTAGGATTTCCTATATATCCTCTTTCTACCTATCATGTACAACAATGTCTTTGAAGTTGTTGTCTAGGTAAAACCTAAGACTTTCGTCTATATCTTCTTTTTCAGTAATTACTTTATTTTGTTATCATTTTATGACATATAGGAAGCAGGGGAAAGACTTCTATATTTTTGCACATGTTTCATTTTGTGTCAATATAGGACAAATCATCTAGATATAGTTAGTTTATGATTGGTATTAACAATAGAGTGGTAGGAAATTGTCCTAAGTCCATTTTCAATATAGTTTGTTTAATTTTGACTCGAAGATAAAATGCGACGCACCCGTTTTAGTCATATAAGTGAAGTTATTAAACCTCAAATGGTGAGAGACTATTTACCAAATGAAGGCCTCGGGGAGCTACCTTAGTACTTTAAGTGTATTCAGGTTATAATGAGCGATGCATTTAAATATTTAAATGAGTTTACTCTCAAAACCTATGAAAACAAACTAAATTGCTATGGTGTTGGGCCAAAAACATATCATATACGTGATTCTGGGTATCAATTTTCCTTTGGAGGACCTGGTGGAGTCTCTGGGTGTTGACGAATTACAGATTTTTAATCAGAAAGCTTATTGAGTCTCTATTCATACTCGTATCTTATAATTTCCTAATAATTGTTGAATTTGGAAGTTTTCAATTCTTTTTAAGGTAATTTACGTGCTCCAATAGAGATGTGAGCATATTAATAATCCATTAAGAAATTAATGCGAAAAAAATACAACATACCATCACTTGTTTTCTTTTTGCACATTGTCCTAAGGACCATACCTGTATATATATATATAAACACAGTAACAAGAACAAACCTATGTAGAATAGAAGCCAAGTATAACTTACCATGTCAAGAACATTTGAAGTAGAAAGTGGTTGAAACCAATGACGCCTTTTACCCCCCAACTTGGTTCTTCAACTTCCTCTTCAACCAAGCAAGCTTTATAACTGCTGTCACATAGAGCTGATCTATTTTATCCTCCAAAAATCGAAAATAAGCATACCTCCAAGTCTTCTTGAAAAACAAAACACCGCAAACTCCCCAAAACCCCACCACGAATCCAGGTCCCATGCTAATGTAAAACCAAATCATTTCAGACTCTTCATCATTATCACTAACTGGTGTTACACCTCCAGACTCTTCATTTTTTGTGCAAATTGTAAGGAGCGGAGTTCCACAAAGTTCAAGATTGCCGATATAGCTGAGTGCACTGAAGCTTTGAAGCTGGGTGCCTAAAGGAATTCTCCCCGAGAAATTGTTATATGACAGGTTCAAGTGATCAAGAAATGTCAAATTAGACATGCTCTGAGGAATTTCACCTGAAAGATGGTTTCTTGAGAGATCGAGAGATTCCAATAATTTCATGCCACCAATCTTCTCTGGTATCTTTCCTTCCAAATGATTGTGAGATAAGTTCAAGAAATTAAATGTGGAGAGACTGGATATTTCACTAGGAATGACCCCTGATAAGTTATTGCTTGAGAGGTCTATGCTCCGTACGAATCTAAGAATCCTCTTGTACTCTGATTCTCTTCCTTTGGTGATCAGAATAAGGTTCTCTTCATAGTCACCATAACCATAGGAATGGTCAAAAGGATCATGATCTAAAATTTGTCTTGTAGCCATCATACTGATATTATCCAAACAATGTGGTATGGCTCCTGATAGGAGATTATTCGCAAGATCCAAGACTAAAAGAGAAGTAAGGTGGCATATTTGTAGAGGAATATTGCCATTGAAGATATTTGATCGTAAGCGGAGAGCCTTGAGATTTGTTATCTTTTCTCCTATCCAAATTGGTATATTTCCTGATAATTTGTTCTCACCTAGATCAATGAACTCCAAATATGTGCAGTTCTGTAGAGACGGAGGCAGGTCTCCGAAAAAGCTGTTATTGCGCAAGTGCAATGATGTGAGAAAAGTTAAAGAACCCACTGAGCTAGGAATTTTTCCAAATAAATTGTTGCTCCCCAAGTCTAAAAGTGTTAGAGATTGCCAATACATCAAACATTGAGGAAGTTCTCCCGATAAAAGATTTTCTGAGAGATCAAGAATCTCCAAGTTCTTTTGTTCATTCATCTTTTCGCACAAGAGAGAGGAAAGAGGTCCCGAAATTGAATTCTTAGAGAGTCTCAATACTGTGACATTAGGAGACAAATGTGGTAGCCGACCCTTGAAGAAATTAGAACTCAAATCGATAGTTTGAGATTTCAACATTATATTGGATATCTCACCATGGATCTGGTTGTTGGAAAGGTTGATATCGGAAATGTGGGAAGCTAGAAGCCAAAACCAGCTTGGGACCGTATCTGAGATTCTAGCTTCGGAGAAGTCTAAATAAAAAAGAGAACTTTGCATGCGGATCCATGAAGGAAACCTAGGCCCCAAGATGCAGGAGCCCATTCCAATGTACACCAATTGAAAAGGAGGAATCCAATTGGAGTTCACCTTGAATACAAAGGAGTTCAAAGACATATCCAATGTCTTTAATTTTGAGAGTTTGGTAAAGTGAGTATCAGTTATGATGCCTCCCAAGAAATTTGATCCAATTTCTAGCACTTCTAAATGTGAAAGTTGCCAAAGACTTTCTGGGAGGGTCCCATTCAACTGGTTATAAGATAGCTTGAAGTCTATCAATGATGAAATGTTGCCAAGAGATGAAGGAATGGAACCATACAATGAGTTGCTATGAAGATTAAGATGTTTCAGATATTGAAGGTGTCCTAACCAAATAGGAATATGCCCTGTAAGTTGATTAGATGACAGATCCAATGACTCCAAACTCTTCCCAATGCATCCAGACAAATTTCCTACAGATCCAATCTCTCTGCTAAAATTGTTCAATGACAGATCTAACACATGCAAATTGCAGAGATTCCATATGTTACTCGGTATTCTGCCTTCAATATACAAATTTTGAGACAGATCAAGAAACTGGAGGGACTTCAAGTTTCCAATAGCATCCGAAATCTGACCTTGTAGAAAATTATAACTTAGATCAAGATGTAAAAGACTATGACTAAGATTAAACAACCAGTTTGGTATTGTATAGTTGAAAAGATTTTGGGAAAGATCAAGGACAGCAAGAGATGTAAAATTAACATACCCAAGAGATTGAGGGAAGTTGTAAAGGCGACAGTAGGACAGGTGTAACTCTGATAGAGAAGGGAGCATATTCACTACTTGCAGCCAATCAACAGACTTATGAAGGTCTATCCCACTCATGTCAAGGTATTTCAAGGAAGAAAGATGAGAAAGCCACCCAAGGTCATCTACGTAAAGATCGAAGTCCTTTGTCAAACTGAGGTAGCGTAAGCTTGAGAGATTTCCAAGCTGGTGAGGAATCCTTCCGCTAAATCCAGCTTTAGTGAGGTTCAGATATCTTAAACCCCTGAGCAAACCGAAGAAATCTGGTATGGGAGTGCCTCCAAAATCATTTAAGCTAAGGTCCAGGTAATTCAGATGTTTTAATTCGAGCAAAGACGGATTTATATCGCCACCCAACTTGGACCTCACATAAGCTTCAGATTCACCACTATCATAAGAATCACTATATGGATTGCCGAGGTTAAGCTCGACGACATGGCCGGTGATATTGTTGCAGCCTACTCCTGTCCATGTACAACAGTCTTCATCACCAGCCCAAGACGAGAGCCGGTTTGAAGGATCAGTGAGACCCTTTTTGAAACTAAGAAGAGCCTGCCTCTCTCTTTCAATGCAAACCACTTTGGGATCTCCACTACATAAGATAAAGTTGAATGCTGCTATGGAGAGAAATGAAAGCAAGAGAACCACAACTTCAATGGATTTATCCATGATCATGGAACACAAAACAAAAAGATTTAAATAGGAAGAGTTAACATGTCTTGAAGACTAATGAGCTTAAATACTTTATATAAGGTTGTGGCCTAAAGCCGGGATTTCTCTATTTCATGCACCGTTAATGGGAATTCTCCCTTTATTTCTAATGTCAGTAGATTCTTCTCGTTAGACTTGAAGGGAAACATTAGTGAATGAAACTCAGGTCAAGTCATCAATGGTGGGACAATTAGATGTTCCTTTCATACTTGTAGAATTTAGATTTTAGACTGTTGTGCTTACTTGGGAGCCATTTTAATTAGTGGAGATGCCTATTTCTTTTGTTTTTCTAGTTTAAATGCTCAAACTCGGCCCCTTTCTAGTGTATGGCATGGAGAAAAGCTTTTTTTCGAAAATTGCAACTGCCTTTCTCCATAATTACAAAAGTGCCATTGCCATACACTAAAAATGGAAGCTGCACTTCAACGTAGCGAATCAAAACTCTGCCTCAAAAATACTCTTGTATTTTTCTTGTTTTCTATCTTCAGTGAGAAATCTTCTCCTGGAAAAATGTTAAAATTTCCACTAGCCAAGGGGACGAGAAGAATTCAACATTTCTATTAACGGTTAGAAATTTTCATTGAAAATCCACAGATTAAAGGCTAATCTATTGAAGATCAGACACCCCCTTGGAAGGATCAGAAGATTGGCAAATCAAGACTTAGAGATAATAATGGCATGAAAGAAAAAGAGATCGGTTCCTTTATTTTGCCTTTTGACTTCCGTTCACTTGTGAAAATGATAGAACACAGGTCCATCACATAGTGCAAAGCGTAGGAGTGCTAGCATCCCACCTCTGGGCGCTCGGGCAGCCACAAAACATTGGGCACTGGCGATTTTTAAAGGGAGAAGTCATTTCACTTTCCCCTTGATTTTGACTTCTCCCCAACTGACAGCTTTTTCTCTTAAAAAAACCAGGTGCCCAATGTTTTGTGGACAACGCCTGAGCGCCCCGGGGTAGCCACCAGAGGTAATCTTTTTCCCTCCTTAATGGAAAAAGATTACCTCTGGTTTGGGCACCTGACGATTTTTAAAGGGAGAAGTCATTTCACTTTCCCCTTGATTTTGATTTCTCCCCAACTGACAGCATTTTCTCTTTAAAAAAGCCAGGTGCCCAATGTTTTGTGGACAACGCCTGAGCGCCCAGGGGTAGCCACTAGAGGTAATCTTTTTCCCTCCTTAATGGAAAAAGATTACCTCTGGTTTGGGCACCTGACGATTTTTAAAGGGAGAAGTCATTTCACTTCCCCCTTGATTTTGATTTCTCCCCAACTGACAGCATTTTCTCTTTAAAAAAGCCAGGTGCCCAATGTTTTGTGGATGCCTGAGTGCCCAGCTTGGGCAGCCACCAGAGGTAATCTTTTTCCCTCCTTAATTTGTCCTCTCTTACCGTGACTATTTTTTTTTTGTTCACTTTTGCAACTTACACAATAAACAATAGAATGCGCCTACTGAGACCGTGCGGTCTCAAGGCAAAACCCAGAACCATTCGCGTTTGGGCCAGGGCCAGATTTTAGGGCGTCCAAAAATTTGGGATGCTTATCAAGTAAATAACATGATTCTACTTGAATCAATTAATTTGTGTGGTTCACTTAAAATAACATGATTGATTTAAAATAATATGATTTAGTTAAAATAATATGAAATGAAACAGTATATACGTGATCAACAAGTTCCTGGAACACTAGGACATCCCAAACATTTAGACATTAACAAATTTCGCATCCTCGCGTTCTCGGGTTGGCAGTCTCAGAAACGTTATCCAAAATGATAGTGGTAGGAATGGATGAGTGGAAACGTGTTTGACAAGGAGTTTGGTCTGTGGAGTGTTCCACAAAGTTCTTGTGGAAGACATTTTACTAAAGAAGAATGATAGTCAAGGAAGAATGCTAGGCATATTCTTACAAGACGGCAAGGGATTGCCTCTGGTGCAAGCCCGAGGCGTCCATTCATCTACTGCCATGTTGTTGTGATATAAAGGGGAGAAAAAGGAGGAGAGATATCAATGTGGGAAAAGTCATAAAACATGAGAGAAAATGAAATTACTTCTTCCCTTTTTAGCGCTAAATGCCAGATGGTGAATGGACGCCCAAGGCCCAGCCTTGGGTGTGTACCAGAGGTAATCCGATGCCTTCTTATAATTAGGGCTGTCAATTTAGACCTCATGTGAGGGCACTCGATCCTACAAAAACCTGTAAAATTAAAGGCCTTTTCATTTATAAGGCCCACAGGCTCAAGTTGGCCCCAAAAAATTAAGCATGTTGACATGAGGGTTGGGCTTGGTTAACACCTCCTAGAGCCCGTCCAGCCCTCATTATACATATATATATATATATATATATACTTTAAAATTTTAACTTAAAATAACCTATATAACCTTCTTTAACGGAATATTTATTGGGCTATGATAGTGTTTTCACTATCATGTCCTCATGCTTAAAGACCACACACCATTAGAGACTTCTAATTCTAATTATTTAATTTATCTCTATTTCATTCTCTCTCTTACTCTCTCCTCTTTATCATCACTCGTCAACTGGTGGTTGTTGAGAATTTATTTTTTGATAAATATCATGACAAAAAAGTCTTCATCACTCATAAACCGGTGGTTGTTGATAATTTTATTTTTGATAAACAGTCTTTATCATCACTCGTCAACCTGTGGTTGTTGAGAATTTAATTTTTGATAAATATCACGACAAAAAAATCTCTTATCTTCTTTTCAAGCGTAGGCTCAGTCTTGACCCTGAAGGTGGACGGCTTGGGCGCCTAGCCAAATCAGGCCTTACGAGGGGGGGGGCGAACCCTTATGAGTAAGGGTTGGGCCTAGACAGACTTGGCCAGACCCATTGACAGCCCTATATAATAAAACAAGGGATTTTTTGTGGGTACACAAGTGGGACTGAAAAATCGATTATTTAAACATTTGTCATAAGCTTAATAGTCTCAACTATAAAATTAACAGTTGAAGCTACATCACCTGTAGGATTCATCTTTCTTAATAGACATTGTGTAGTTAATGTTGCTCGTGCTCCTCTTTATTGACTTCCAATTCTATAGGTTGGATTCGATTCATCATACTCATGTTTTCTAGACCTACATTGCCAATAGATTGATCATTATCATTGCCTGCTTCATTAGTTTCCATTTAAGCAGTATTTTCGCTAGCTATTTTGACACCATCTCCAATTGCATGGTCACGGTCTATGATACTTGTTAAGTCAATGAAATTCGCAATAATTTTACTGAGATATGGTTTTGCTTCCTTGTGAACCTATAGACAATATAAGAATAATTTAAGAATACATATATGTAGTTATTCCCTACTCCATCAACATCTACCGCTACCATTTTTCTTATAACATCCTATTCGAACCCACTTTGGCTAATGAGTTCGTTAACGATATAGTGTTGTGCTTAATTTTTTCGTGTTTTTAGGCCAGAGTGAATGTTTTCTTTTTGTTATACAAAGATGAAAATTATTTATAGCTCTTACGTTTGCAGTCATTGCGACATGCTTCCAACCGTTGTCTGCCTTATTCCCCTGATTCACTTGATGATTGTGTTAAGTTAAAACGCGGTCAGCGGTGTATGTCAGTTGTCCGTTTGGTGCCCACATGGTGAGCTCAAGAGAAATATAAATGGGTTTTAAGCTCTCCGGTCTATTTCAACTGCAAAATCAATCGTAAGAGATTTTTGTCACTCAAAACAGTATATAAATCCAATGGATGAGATCATTGGATCATGTTTTGACTTTTGAGCTAAACCACTAAGGTGGCACTGGATGAGTCGTGGTCAACATGGGTCCTAATCTTGTGCTTAATGACTCATTTTTTATGATAATACTAGTCATTCATCTGTAGAATCTAGATGTTCACCAACTTCATCTGCAAATCCCGAGAAACTGGTGAATGCTCTTTGTATTCCATCGTGAATTCACCTTTGCCTTGCAAACAATAGGATTTGTCCTTGTACGATGCATGAAGGACGACATGGAACCTGAGTGATAGCATCAAATTTCAAAAAAAAAAAATATATATCTTTACTACTATTATAATGAGGATGCTTTGTTCATAACGTTGATCGACATAATCCATATAACCAAAATGCCCTTTATGTAATGATTATAAAGAAATGTGTGAATGAAAGTTTATAAAAGGCTGAAAGGATGGTTTTGTCATTTCATCCCTCTCCAAGCTCAAGTCTCAAGTCAAGATCAATCTTTCACGTCATATACCCAATCACTGCCAATTGCGATTGAAGTTGCGATTGAACTTTCCCAGTCAGAGTTCAATCTCATTGCCAATTGCGATTGAAGTTGCGATTGAACTTTCCGAGCCAAAGTTCAATCTCACCCATAGGTCAACATGTATCTGCTTTAACCCTTATTAATGGTGGTTAAGTTTCTCTAACCATTAGGGTTCAATAATGTCACCTAGTTTTTAGGAAAAATATATATTAAAAAAAATATTAACCCTGGTTAAAATTTTTTAACCTCAAGTTGTCAACACGTCTCTTTTTAATCTTTATTAATTTTAGTTAAGATTCATTAACCCTTGAGGTTCAATAAACCCTTGAAATCATTGATTGAGTTTGTCTATTGAAGTTTATCTTCAATTATAATATGAGATGGAATCACAATCAATTGTGATTGAACTGTCCCAAAGTTGAAGCGCAATTCATTAACCGTTAAGAGTTCAACAATATAACCTTGGTTTTTGAAAAAAAATATTTATCTTTGCTTAAAAAATTGTATCCTTAAAAATTGATTGAATTTTTCATATATTTCACATTTCTCTCCTACACACATGGATCACACTGGGGTCGATTACTCTTCCCATTCTCTCTTCCTATTTTCTCTCTCACACGTGCATCGCACGTGCAGCCCACTAGTATATATATATATACACTTGATAGTTCTTAACGATTAACTGTACATGTAAATATATTATTTTTTCTTTTCTACTATAAGAAAGAAGAGATAAAATCATTTAAATTTCTAATCATAATAAACAAGATGACTTCATATATTAAATGTATCATTCCAAATTCAATTACAAGATCATTAATAATTAACAAATTTTACAAGAATCTTGCACTCTACAGTACAAAGTAAAATTACAAAATACACACAACTTAACATGGAAAAATAAAACTTTCCAAAAACCATGCTCTCTATAAATAGGCTCCTGAGGTGATTTTACTTTCAAACCATGAGAGTGAAGTTTGAGAGCAGGAACAAGTAGCAAGTTAGGAGGTTTGGGTTACTAAGCATGGAACTGTGTGCAACACACACAACACATATATATATGCTTCACCTCCTCGGTCTATGACAGTGAATTACCGTTTCACCCCCTTTTATGTGCCGCATGTTCCTTTAACTATGGTTAAGATTCATTAACTCTTAGAGTTAAAGCATCTAACCTTGGGTTTTAGAAGAAAAAAAACTAACCGCAAAAGTTAAAACTTGTTAACCATAATTCAAAGGGGCTTTGTGAGGGCGAGGAAGAATAGACTTGGCCGAGGAGGGGACTATTACTCTTTACTAAATAATGCTTGCTTCACCTGCGTTGGCATGGAACATTCGAACATATTGTCTTAGAGAAGCCAGTGCAGCATGCAGTTGTGGGGATTGGAAGTTGGAACCCATATACCTATCCCACAATAGGGGATATGAAACACAATAGGAGATATGGAAGGCAAAAGCTTCTTTATGCTACATGGTGAGATGAAATTTGCCACACAAGGAGGGTGAGATGGCAAACACGTTAATCACTTTGGCTGCCACATCAACTGCCGTAAGCATCAATAATAACACCCTCCATCAGGGATCGGATTTGGTCTTTGGTCTTGCTCTCGGTGGGCTTTCGACATGTGGCAATAAAAAGGGGAGAAGAAGATATAAAATGGAGAGTCAAAAACAGGGGAGAATGATATGACTTCTCCCTCTTTTATCGCCACATGCTGGATGGTGAACTTAGGTAAGACTGTTTTGGTCTTGGTCTTGCGAGAGAAAGACCAAATCCGAACCCCCCACACCACCATAAGAGGCGGAGCCACATGGGGCCTGGGGATGCTTCACTCTGAAATTTTGAAAAACAAAAGTTTTCCTATAATACTAATAAGAGCGTGGCCAGGGAGAGGGATGGAGCTGGGCGGACAGGTCTCTAGCTCCTCTTAAACTTCAGCAAAAAAATATATTCCTTACAAATGGACACAACATATGGGAGCTCCAATCCCCAAGCTAACAGTAGGTAAATGATATTCAAAGAAAAATAAAATAAATAAATAAGTCAAGTTCAATAATTATTTGGTTAGTAAAATTTTCAAAAAAAAGTCAGAATTCAGAAAATAAATCAATTAAACATCCAACATAATATGAAAAATAATAATTAAGAATACTACTTATTATAAACAAACATATTTCATATATTAAATATTTATTTAAACTTTTTTTAAAAATAGTGAATAATTCATGAAATTCATGTCGTTTTGAAATGTCATTATTTTTAGTAATTCGGGAATTCATCGTTCAACCAAAAAAGTTTGGTATTATACAGGATTTTTTTGATAAAACCTGAGAGCTTTGTTACTATGGCAGAAATGAAATCCTAGGAGACTGACAACTAATAAAGCCGGTAGCCCATAAAGTGAAGTTCGGAATTAGCAGTTCTCAGTTGCCAGACAAGAAGGGTTTCCCTAAGATTGACATAGTATCCAAGCTAAGTCAGATAATGAACTCTTTCTAATTTGTTGTGAAGCTAAGTCAGATCATGAACTCTTTCTAATTTGTTGTGAAGCTAAGTCAGATCATGAACTCTTTCTAATTTGTTGTGAATTTGGCATTGAATGTTTGATACATGCTGCAACCCCAAAGTATCAAAAGCATCAGGAAGGCCCATACACAGGTTAAATTACAAAACCAATTACTATTTCTAGTCTATTATTATTATATTCATGACCTTGCAGATGCGCTGCTAGGTATTGCCCCAACTACCAAGTGCTTCTCCAATACGGATTCTATCCCCGTGTCTGACGCAGAACTTGAACTCTGATGAGGCACTGTCATTTTTGAGTGATTTTGATATGGGAGCTTGGAAAACAAGCACCACAGTTGATCCCATGTTGAAAGTGGCCACCTGAGAGGATAGTGCAAGTTAGATTATAAAATCATGCTATAACACTTGGAAGAGATTATGAATTTAATTAACAGAAGCAGTAGAAGGCAGGAACAGGAACCAAAAAAAAAGGAATACAATATAAATCAAAGCATCTAGATTTTTTTTTGATCAGCAGTCTAAGTGGAAGACTAGAGCACCTAAAGGGCAAAGGCACACGACTGTTGAATAAACAGGTGCAGGCCAATAAACCAGAAAGCAATGAAAGGTCTGTACACTTTCTTTTTTAAAAATGTAATGTTCAAGAATGCAACAATGCTTTCGAAAAATCAACGTTTGACGCATGGGATGTCTTGGGGACAGATAGCCTCCCAATAGAGGTTTGGAAAAGTATTGGAGAAATTGGCTTGACCTGGTTGACTAAGCATTTCAACAAAATATTAAAGACAAAGAAAAGGCCTAACAAATGGGAGGAAAAGTAATGTTGTACCTATACACAAGAACAAGGATACCACAGAAACTGTTCAGCTTCATGTCAAGAAGGTTGACCATTGAGGCTATCTCCTTTACTCAGACAATTGATGAAGAAGTTCAGAGAGAAGACAAGGAATCTCCAAATTGTCTTTATTAATGGGCAAAGCATATGAAAGAGTTACCTAGAGAGAAAATCTGGTTGGTATTGAAAAACAAAAGAGTCAAACGGGTATCAACATCACCTGGCGGGAATTGTGACACGAGTCAAAAAAATATTAAGATCAAGAAGGGTGTGTGAGGAAGCAGTGAGAAAGACTAGTGGATGGATGAGTGAATTACCTAGTTACAGTGGGTTTACACAATGGGTATCCTAGGACCTAGGTCCATATCTTTTTGCACTGGTTATTGATGTAACTAATGGCCCATTTATGAGATGAGGTTCCATATTCTATGTTGTGGCGTGGTTTTGATTGAAGAGACTAGAGAGGGGTGAGTGCAAAATATAACTGTGGAGGGATACTTAGAATCCAAGGGTCCCAAAATAAGCTGGACAAAAACTGAAAATATGTAGTGCAACTTTAGAAGGAAATGCACAGGGATGAACTGTTCATTTAAAGATTTAAAGTGTAGGAAATACCCAAAATCAACCAATTCCATTATCTTGGATCAATTACACACAAAAAGGGCGATTGAGGGAAGACGATGCCCCTAGAATTAGAGTTTGGTGGCTGAAGCTGAAATATGCTTCCGCATTTACTACATGACTGATATAATACCAATCAAATTAGGAGTAAAATTGTATAAGATCACCAATATGATCAGCCCTGTTTTATGAAAAAAAAAATATTGGGAAATTAAGAAACTTGTTCATTGATTGAGCAGCTGAGATGAATGGTGGAACATTTGAGGACAAAACTAAAAATGAGTGCATAACAGAGACCTAGGAATAGGTCCAATAGGTGACAAAATTAGGGAGAGCCATTCAAAATGGTTTGGTCATATACAACGAAGACCTACGACAAAATCAATGAGAAAGAATGCTCTAGTACAAAATTAAGGCTCCAAGAAGACGGGGACACAACCGAAAAGTACATAGAAGGATGATTTGTGTAGCCACCCAAATAGTTGGGATATGGCAATGATAATGTTATGAAGTATGGGCAATGCTAACACACTTTTTTTAAAATTTTACTTTCTTCAAGAGGAATACATGTGTCCTTTTCTTCCATTGAGAGAGACACGTAACAAGTCTTTCCTCAAAGGAAGTAAGCTATCATTACCCTATAAAGTATAGATAAAAATAAAATTGTATATTTACCAGAGATCCTTCTTTACTCTCTTCTAAAACAGAGAAACAATTAAGGGTTAAAGCAGTTCAATTCATACAAGTAATGAAAAAATTAGCATTATTATTATTATTATTATTATTTTTTTTTTTTGGGGGGGGGGGGGGGGGGGGGGGGGGAGGATTAACAGCAAAAAGACATTTTTGGCAATTGGCACTGACATCAAAAGTTCATGTTTTTTCAACACAAGGTAAGTTTTGTTGCTTGATACAATTATCGTCATAGCCAATACTCATCAAGTATGACCTATTAAACATTGCTATTTCTTATTTTCCAAAAACTATAGAACCCTTCAAGCAGTCAGCTGCTAAGAACACATGGTTTGAATAATTGCTAACCTCTTCCCCTTTCTTGAGCATAATACCAACTCCTTCAGGTTCATACAGACGTTCTTCTGGAGGTTCTGAGTGCAGCAACTTCTTTTTTGGCCTGTTTGTCCGCAGATCTGGTTCGATAAAAAGCTGCCACATGAAGTTTAGACCAAAGTCAACAAATCATCAGAAAGCCAATACGCAGAACCTAATATGATCAATAATAAGTAAACTTGAAATGGAGTATATGGAATAGTGTGACTGTAGTTTATGGAGTTTGTCAATACGATTTGACCTCACCAGTTTTACTTTAAATTTTGTTCTTTAGATCACAGGTTAAGGTTTTGGCCAAGACAATGGAGAGACTTTCTACATCCAATTCTGGTCAGTCCATATTGGTTATGGTAATCTGTACACAGATAGCATTTGCCATCCAAGAAAATATTGTTAAAGATGTTTGCCCTTTATCTAAAGGCCTTCATTTTTTTTAACCGAGTACCTTCCCATTCTAATCCCAGCAATATTGTTTCGATCACTTTTGGTCTATGCAAAGGCTGAGGTCACCTGGAAGAGTCTCATCAATTTACAATTTTATAGCAACTTGGCCATCTAATCTCAGTTTCTGTAACTGTGAGTACTTGCACACTGACAGCAAAATGTTAGTTCTTACTTTAGCCAACACTCAAAGGTCTCACTCAACAATTTTGCCATCAACTATGCCTCTTTTACTTCCCTGTTTTTCTTTTGGTGGTAAAAGCACAAGATAAAACATTCATTACTGATTAGTTGGACAAAAGACCCATTATGTTAGACTAATTAATATTACAAAAGAGATTCCCACAGGAGCTTATACAAATTATGTGCACAAATTGAGAACTATCATCTTGCTTAAACCCATGAAGAGTGAGAATCACTATTTCATGAGTTACTAGGGAGGTGGTTCCTCTTGATGATTGAAGGACCAAACCAAATGTGCATAACCTATATATCTCATTCTTGTCGAGCAGCTACCAGTAATAAAGTTTTCACTTGTAGTGCTTATATAGATCAAATAAGTGTTGACCATAAGATTGATGTATTCCCCGGAATAAAAGTAAAGAGGGCAAGATAATCTTTGTCCAACAAGAGTTGATTTGAATGGTATTTGAGAAATATTAGATTAGGATTTGTAGAGAAAAGGGGGATGAAGAAGAAGATGGACAAGATTAGAGAGGGAGAGAGAGAGATTAGTTTTTCCTCTCATTAGGTATTTATTTATATATTACAAGAGTTGACAATAGTAACCTCAAAGAAACACTGATAGTGATAGTACAAGGATGCTAACACCCCTAACCATCCATCAACACTCGCCTTATGCGGGTGCACATAGATCTATCATGCTTAGCTTGCTCAAGACTCTATGGAATTGGAAAGTACTAATTCCTTCAGTTAAGATATCCGGGATTTTTCCCCATTTAAGCTTAAGTTTTCGAAAAAGGATGGAAGCCAGCTCCCTTTTAAAAGACTTATTTTTTTCAGCTTAGTTATGTGTGAAGCTGTAAAGCATGCGGGAGAGGTCGTGAGAAAGCTGAAAATACCCCCACTAACAGTTAACATTTGTGACTAAGTTTTCGAATGAATAATAACTTTGGAACAACACCCCTTTTGAATGAATATAGTGCCCTAAAAGAAGAAGAAGAAGAAGAAAGAAGAAAAAGAGGTAGGTCCTCACTCGAAAAGATTTTCAAACTCAAAGGTATTTTTCCATTTAATCATTCATGAAGTGGTTCTTACATTTAAGAAGAAGAAGAAGGGTAAAAATCCCCTACTGTATTTCATGAACCGGTTCCAACTTCTTGAACCTAAAAAAAAATAACAATTCGCAATTTTTACATTCAAGGTTCGAATATTTTAACGAAAAATTCAAAATTTTTTGCGTTTTTTTTTTACTCGATTTTGAATTTTTTTTGTTCGAATTTGAAATTTTTGGTGTTTTTTTTTCTAATTCAAATTCGAAAACTTAGTATATTAACGGAGAATGGAAGATTCTCCCTGACAGGTGCCACGTATATGAGGGTGAGAATTCGAAATTGATACAGTTATTTCATGAAATGACACATGAACAACTTTTGAGTACAGGGGGTTTTAATCCGCTTGGTCTCAACCATTACTTCATCTGGGAGATCTCATTGTTTTTTGTCATGTACCGGATATATTGACTCTTCATAGGTGGCTCGATACATATCAGATGTATAATAAGTAGAACAGTACGCATACGGATCATGTCGATACTTATTACAGGCAACCGACACATGTACAAAAGGCAACCCCTGATCATCAAATTTCCTATAAGTGCAGGTACGTTCAAGAAGCTTCACTATAACATTAAATTCTCCCCACATAATACTCATACCGAATGATTCTGTCACAGTCAAGATGACGTGCCTTAGTAATTCTTCTTTGCACTTTACCCTCAACCCATGTTGTTAGTCTTCCATTCATTTCCATCGCTTTGTTTCGTCGGTTAAAGAACATTCGCTGGATCTTAAGACGCACATCCTCTAGAAGCACTGTAACTGTATGAATGTACGTCTTGACAATGGTGTAATTTATATGAATGTAGAGTCGCTTATAAAAGAAAATGCATCATACATAGATCTCATATTAGGGGGAATTTCTGCAAAAAAAGTTTATTAGGCAACGCCTCAGGCGCCTTAGGCTACTGACTCAGGCATCCATGGGATTTGTCAACTCAAGTCGCCTGGTCGCCTTGACAACTATGTTCTCTCGCTTCCTTAAGCAAACTATTGAGCGATTCAGCTATATTGGTAGTAACAATATTATACCTCAGCCCAAGAAAGTATGCCGATGCCCATTTTTCTTTTGGAATTGCATGTAACCATTGATGTGCCTCGGAGTTTGCACCTGCGAGGCATGACATAAACTCTTGGAACTTGCTGAACATGCATGCCTTTACGGTCAACCAAAATAACGGTTTCAATCCCTCGTCCTTGAATGCTTCATGCATATTCTGGCTAATGTGATATGAACAATAACTATGAACTGCATGTGAGAATGCAATAGGGACTTGGCTTATCAAACTAGCGTGTCAATCAGATATAATGACTAACACTTCCATATACCCAAGTGAGTCAGCTAATAATTTGAAAAACCACTTGTAACTATCATTGTTCTCTGATTCAGCTATTCCATATGCAATTGGAAATATTTGGTTGTCACAATCAAGTGTTGTTGCTATGATTAAGATTCTCATATACTTACCCTTTAGATGCGTCCCATCAACGGCTAATACTCTTCGTAAACTTAGTTAAAAACTTCTGATAAAAGGTCCAAGAGTAACAAAACATCTCTCGAACGCACTAGTATCTGGGTCGCTCGATACTGCAATTACTGTTCCTGGGTTGGTCCTGCGCAACTCGTACAAATAAGAGGGGAGATCACTGTACGACTCGTCGTATGATCCTCTAACCTTTTCTATTGCAATCTCTCTGGATTTTCACACTTTCTTGTAACTCATTTGAACCACATATTGTTTCCAAATCATGGATAATCTCTTTTGGCCTATATGTCACGTGAGCCTCGATTCGTCCCACGACCATGTCACTAATAACCAAACTAGATGCTTGTCGATGATCGGGCCCAGTTAGGGGAAACCCAAAAGAGTGATGTGAATTATATGTCTTTATCTTGAAGACACCCGACTCATTCACCTTTGATGCATGCAGTCTCGAAGTACAATTATCCCCAAGGTACTTAACTATAAATTTTGATTTATTTGAATCCACAACCCTGTATTGGAAGTGTGTTCTCATTGCATACTTTGCTAACACATTCTGTAGACACTTCTTATCCTTAAATATTTGCCCAAGTGAAATATCATTAGTATTCTCGAGTACATCTGCAAAGCCTGAAGGGTCAAAATTCACATAGTTATCATTTTCAATCACATTTAATGAAGGGCCTTGAGGATCATCATTTTCATGGGGATTGTCCCTAGGTTGACTGACTTCCCAAAAAGCAACCCTAGAGGAACTAGGAATATCAACCATTAGGATATTTGAGTGGATAGGACCCTCATCAACATCGTCCCTGGCAACATCTTCATAAACATCCCCTGAATAATCATCATCATCTTCAGTACCTTCACCAACATCACCACATTCATTATCTTGAACACAATTTTTACTATGGTAGTTGTCGCCCCTGGTGGTATCACCATAATTTGCATATGGTCCTGTTGTCAAGTTTTCAAAGGGCCAACACTCGGTTGAAAGGACAGGGTCGGGAACATAGACCGTAGAAAGTTAAAGAATAGGGCAAATATCAACCTCGTGACTACAGAAGTCGGACCACATTATTGTACCACTTTTCTAGCTTCGGTTACATATATTGGCATCAGTACATTATGTGTTTGTGCTCGTTCACATTCTGAAATAAATACTGACAAGACTTCATCATCTACAATATCAGTATGAGGAATTGTCGAGTGTGTAGGGAACATAGACCTTACTCTAATCTCAGTTTCTTCCAACCAGGATTTAGTCAATCGATAAACTCTACTCAAAAGTTGTTCATGTGTCATTTCATGAAATAGCTGTATCAATTTCGAATTCCCACCCTCATATACGTGGCACCTGTCAGGGAGAATCTTCCATTCTCCGACATAACAACAAATTAGTGATACAACCATTATCTGCAACATTGAGGAAAAAACAACGAAAAATATCAATGAATGAATGATTTAAAATAATATACACTAGTAAAAATAGTTGAAAATTTCCCAATTCCGGAAAAAAAAAAAATGGGTGGCACAAAATTTTGAATTTGGCAAAAAATATACTATGTTTTTGGATTCAAAAAAAATATACTAAAAATTCGAATTCGAAAAAAAAAAAACCAAAAATTTCGAATTCAAAAAAAATGGGCAAAAATATTTCGAATTTGAAAAGAAAAACACCAAAAATTTTGAATTTGAACAAAGCAACATAAAAAAATTCGAAATCGAGAAAAAAAACACAAAAAATTTCGAATTGTTATTTTTTTTAGGTTCAAGAAGCTGGATCATGAAATACAAAAGGGGATTTTTACCCTTCTTCTTCTTCTTAAATGTAAGAACCAGTTCATGAATGATTAAATGAAAAAATACCTTGAGTTTGTAAATTTTTTCGAGTGAGGACCCACCTCTTCTTCTTCTTCTTCTTTCTTCCTTCTTCTTCTTCTTTTAGGGCACTGCATTTGTTCAAAAGGGGTGATGTTCCAAAGGTATTATTCGTTCGAAAACTTAGTCACAAATGTTAACTGTTAGTGGGAGCATTTTCGACTTTCTCACAACCTGTCCCACACACTTTACAGCTTCACACATGACTAAGCTGAAAAAAATTAGTCTTTTAAAAGGGAGCAGGCTTCCATTTTCGAAAAATTAAGCTGAAATGGGGAAAAATCCCAAGTGTGCGTTTGTGGGAGGCAGACAAATTTAGATGGCGTCTTGATAGTCAATGAGTGCATAGATGATCGTGTTAGAGCTACAATTTCAGGTGTCGTGTGCAAAATTGACATGGAAAAGACATATGATGATGTGAGTTGGAAGTTTCTAGAATGTGTTGGATGGACATAATGGGTTTTGGGAAGTGGAGAAAATGGATGTCTTTATTTCTCTCATCTGTCATTCTCCATTTTGATCGATGGGAGTTTGAGTAGGTATTTTAGGAGCCCTAGGGGTTTAAGACAAGGGCATCCTCTGTCACAATTGCTATCCATTACCGTCTTTGAGGCCTTGAGTAGAATGTTATCCAAAACTAATTGGGTGAATTTTGAAGGATTCTCTACGGGTCAGAAGAACTTGAGTATTTATCATCTCCAATTCGCCGATGACACCTTGGCCCCACCTCAAATGTCTATTTAGAAGTTTCGAAGCAGTGTTAGGACTGAAAATTAACCTAGCACAAGGGAGAAATGATCATTGTAGGCTTTTGCTGGTTATCTAGGCTATAAGGTCAGAATTTTACCCTCAGTTTACCTAGGAATAAATTTGGGATCTAGCTATAAGCCTAAGGCATCATGGTCCGTAGTCATCAAAAGATGTGCTTGGAGGCTAGCATGTTGGAAGTTGAAGCTCCTCTCAGAGGGAGAAAATTGATACTCATCAAAAGCACCATTTGTAGTCATCCAACATACTATTTGTCTTCCTTCAGCATTCCAAGCCTAATAGCGGATATTCTGGAAAGAATGCAGAGGAATTTCGTAGGGAATGATAAAGAAGACAAATCCAAATACCATATGGTAGGATAGAATGAGTGTGATAGTCTTCAAAGGTTGGTCAAAACCTGAAATTCCTATATGCAGTAAATAAGGCTCTGCTAGTTAAAATGGTGTAGAGATTCGGGAAAGAGAGAGCCTATGGAGAAAGGTACTAGCTGCAAAATTTAGTGTGTCTTCTTGTTGGGACCCTAGGGAGGTTAGGGTTTCTCATGGGCCTATGGAAAGGGATTATCGCGATTGCTAACCTTTTGACGCCTTATACAATGTTCGAAGTTGGCAACAGAATAAAGGTCATATTCTGAAAGGACTTACGGTGTGGTCAAGGAAAAACCGAAGATAGGTTCGGAAATATTCTGTCTAAGCAGCTAACAAAGAGGCTTACGTGTCACAGTATTTTGAGTTAAGAAATGATGACGTTTTTTGGTATTCTAGAGTTAGGCGAGATCTGAATGATTGGAACTTGAGGATTTGGCTTGTTTGCTACAGCTCCTAAATTTTACCCATGTTAGGGACTCAAGAATTTGGTCTATAGGTCTCAATGGTCGCTTTTTAGTAAGATCACTATACTAGTTTCAACTCCCTCATCATTGTTTCCTCAGAGGACTATTTGGAATCACCTTATACCTTTGAATGCATCATTTTTCTTTTGGATTGTGGATCTAAATAAGGTTCTCACGTGTGATAATATGAAGAAAGAAAAAAGGTGGAGAATACCTAATGTTTTATGCTATGCTTCGCGCAAAAGAATTTGTAGACCATTTGCTTACACTGCCATGTTGCGTTTGGTATTTGAGGACATTTTCTATCCCATTTATGGGTGGATTGGGTCTTCCCTTCATCCTTGCAAAACTTTTTATCTTGTTCGTCTAGGGTGAAGTATGGATGGTGCCCGAAGAATTATCTAGGCCATTCTACCAAGGGCTATCACATGGATGATTTGCATTCTCAATTTCCCACTTCTCGTGCAACGGATCAGAAGGATATGGTTTTGTTACTTTATCGTTCAAATATCCCATCTTCCCTTTTTCCTTGAAAGACCATAGCCAATTGAGACCACACCAAATAGTTAGTCCTATCAGCTTTACTGTAGTAATCTGGTGATTGGGGCTATCACTCTGAGTCCCCATAGGAGCTACAAATAGGTAATCCCAGAGTCTTGGCTAACTTCAAACATCCAATTATATTCACTTTCGCCTTTTTATCAAACACTTGGTAAATTCACGATTCAAGAGATGGAGTATACACTCCAAACTCTTCTAAAAATCAACCACACAATCAAACCAAGTATATCAGCTTGTTCCAGGTCCAAAGGGACTCAATCACAACATTTTCAATATAAAATAACATACGAAGGGAAAAACATACTACCACCAGCAAACATGGTCTGAAAAATGTTCACCGATGCTTCAAAACCTAAGCAAAAATTTTGAGACCACTTTCTCTAGGTCAACAAAGAAAACGCATCATCCACTTGAGAAAAATCTAAAATAAATGCCCTAAATGGATTGGGTAAATAGATTACTATCGATCTGTATTTTTGAGGATTTTTTCCATAAAAAATACCCTAACTCTCTCAAAACTCATCCAATCCACTTGATTCCTGATTCAAAAATTAAAATCTCTTAAAAATTACCTTTAATGGCGCAGTTGGGGGTTGGATGTCCGGTTGGCATTGACATCAGTGGCTACTCCTCTCTCCCTTGATACCTCTGGTTTGATTGAAAGGTCTCTTTGGGTGTCAATACCAAGTTGATTTGTATGGTCTTTGAGAAATTTGAGATTTATAAAATGTTTTTTTTAATAAAATGTTGACAACAGTGCCCTCAAAGAAAGTTGAAAAAAAGAGTGATAAGTACAAGGAGTTCAGGATGATATCCCTAACATGTCAACAGAAGGGTAATAGAGGTTTTAAAATTCCATTATCCTCTTGTTTCCCAACATTATCCTCAATTGCACTTTCTTTTCTCTTACCATTATTGCTTCTGGAGCTCTGCATGAAACATTATTGTCAATGAAGCATTGTATATGGTCTACAATCCACCAATAACTTTCCTCTAAGAATGCAAGAATCAGAATACTTTTTATGCATCATATTGGAACAACATTAATCATCAACAGTTTAGATAACCTAACTCTAGACAGAATAGTTTGTTATCACATTTGGCCTCATGTAAGAACATGTATGAGCAAAGTACAGGGTAAACTCATAATGTGAAAAGAGATATTTAAGACTTAACCTCGATTGATCCAATATTTGTTGCACCGATTGCTGCAATTGCCATAAACCCTTCTGCCCATTGGCCTTCAAGAACAACCTGATGACATGAAGATAACATGCATAATTAATGATACCAATGATTTTCCATGCAATACTAGAATAATAAAGTATAAGACGAAATAAATTAAGTCAATATAATGTAATTTACAAAATTGAAATACTAGAACAACCAAAAAACAGATCTTACAAAAGAAGGTTTTTAGAGAAAAAAATCCCAGAAAAATGTAAATCAAATCACCAAAAGAAAAATCTTGCAAATTATCAGGTTCAATTTGTTTTTTTCCAAAAAGGTGAATCTAATTAAAGACAATAAAAATTACAAAATAAACCCTTCAAAAGGAAACCTACAAATCCGTAAGTGGTCCCAATATTGACCCAATTATTTCCTTCCCTATAGATGTTAAGCTCGAGTAATATTAAGATCCGATTAAAACCAATTCTTCGAAAAGAGTGACGAAATTAAAAGGAGGAGATTCTTCCTTCACCCAAATATAAACAAGAGTTGAACTCCCTTCAACCAAAAAATAAGTGGCTGGGAAGCATCGTAAAAGATGAACCCCATTTCAAAGTGTCAACCTTACCAAGTTGGCAAGTTCATATAACCAGAAAAATAAACTCAGAATATCTTTCCCTTAGCTTATCAGAATAGACAAAGATAAGATAATACCCCTTGCAAAGTTCAAATAATCCACGATAAATATATAACAGGTATAGGAGCAACATCTGATTGACTTGTCTCTTCTACATCGTGTAAAGTAATTACCCCTTCTAGAAACAAAAAAAAAATAATTTAAAAACGAATTATGGTCATGTTCAACCATATATATATATATATATATATATATATTGATCTGAGTGTTTATGAGTGACCACGAATTAGGTAAATAGCATAATGCTATCGTTAAGATATGATGGAAACATCTAACGTTACATTAAGATATATGAAACAAAACTCTGGTTCATGTTTATATGTGTCAAAATAACGTTCTTCAAAGTGATAAATTGTCATTATAACCATAGTTACCAGAGCAAGAAGCGAAAATGAGAAGCAAAACGAAAGCAAGAAGTGGGAAGCAAGACTCAAAAAAACCTTAGGCAATGGAAAGCGAGAAATGAGATTTGGGCTCCTCATTCCCATTAAGTTATTATGGGTAGCTATATCTTTGATTTTATCTTACAAAGTTACATCAGATTTTTGTGAAAAATTAGGTGTCTTAGGTTCCGAACCAATAATACTTGTTTAGAGTCTACACCCTAAGCTATAGACTGTATTTTACACCATCACTTCACATATACAGCTCCCTTTGACTACTAAATAGGACGTGATGGAAGCGAGCTTCCTAAGAAGCGAGTCTGTCCGAGGAAGCGAGCATCCGAGGAAGCGACCACCAAGTACATAGCTTTTCTGCAACTATGATTATAACTAAATCCATTAAAAACAACTTTTTAAAAAAAGACATTTAGGCACAAATAAGAAGTTGATGCACCAAAATTATGCATTCGTGTGATATTTTGATATATAAGCAATTACATACACGACAAAGTATTGAATAATAATGCAATGTATTACCTATAACTATTAATTGCATCATTTTTCAATTTAAAAGCAATCATAAAAAACAGTCATTTTTTGAAAATGTAGTAAATCCATTGCAATTTGCAAATAAAATGTTTTCTAAGGATTTAGATATCTCCATTAGGTATTGTTGCAAAGGACTCTGATTTATGTAAGCATGTGCAAAGTATTGTTGCAAAACAAATTTTCCTATCCTATCCTTACTCCTGTTTGGTCAAAATTGGTGTACGTAAAAGAGATTTATATTTTCCCCAGCATTGAACTTTCACAGTTAATTCATGAAATGCAAAGTAGAATTATAATATTTTTTATGAGCAAATTACTCAAAAACGATGATTGGATATGTTCATTTAGAGTGATGCAGATTAAGGTAGCACCCAGAAAGGTATGGGAATCTATATTATATAAATAAGAACATTTAGAATTCGTACTCCCTTTGTTTGTTTCATTCATTTACAAATTTTAGCCTCACTTTTCTACTACTCACAAGTACTATCAAGAACAAGAGCATCAACAGGTGAAAGTTCTGTCGGATAACCCACTAACCTGTCAATTCAGTTTTAGCTCCAAAACTTCGTTATATAGAAAAAAAATAAAGTTGCACAGAGGTTATGTGAGAGATATCTCCCCTCTACACTTCTGCCCAAATTCCAGCACATGGTATAAATGCTGGAAAAATGTAGGAACATAAAAAATTGAATAAGTAAAGTATATGATAACCCTTGAAGGTTGTCCACTCAAATCCTAATAAATAGGTTGTCTCCTTTTGTGTTTTAAAAAATCAACAAACCATGATTCTGAGGAGTGGGTGCAATGGTGGCTGTGCGAGGGGCTCGAGAGTGGTAAAGAGTATAGTGTTGTGAAGTGTTGTCAATGGGAGTCAAGAGGAATTATTGAAAAAGATACCCTACAAAATATAAAAGAGGGGTAAACTCCCTCGTCTGGTCTGTTCCATGATTGGATATAGGCCTCAATGTGAATGCATAAACCTTTACAGTCTACTTAAGCGACAAACCTTCAATGCATCTTTTCCAGGGTGCACAATTTAATCCCTATTTTCATAGAGCATAACGTAGAGAAGAATCCTCAAGAAAGGCAAAAAAGAGAAAATCGAATGAAGCCTCAAACATCCATGAAGGATCAGAGAACCCACAAAAAAATCACAGAACAATTTTTCTTTTACAATTTCTACATCGAATTGGGGATTCGAATTGACCCAAATCACCTAAATCTAGAAATGATGTGAAGATGAATTTACAATTTCTTCATCAAATTGGGGATTCAAATTGATCAAAATCACCTAAAACCAGAAATAAAGTTTTAAAAAAAGGAATTAAAACAACATATAAACATAATCATTCGGATCCCAAACCGCAATCGTGAAACAAGCCCACATTACGTGAAAACTTAAAGCCGAGGAGGAGAACGGGGATTACCAGCGCGAGCGAAGCGCAGGATCAACGCGATATATTGAAAGAAAAAATTAGGGCTTTAAACGGTATAAAACATAACATGTTGGGGGTGTTGATGTGTGGGACATTGAAGGAATTTCAATAAAAGATCTGAGAACACATTTCCTTAAATACCCCTGTGATATTCTCTTTTATATAAGGATATGTAGATGAGAATTGTGGGAAAATAAAAAAGCCCAAGAAAAAAGTAGGAAAAATGAATATGTTACTTAAACATGTATATGATTATGTTTTGTTTAACTATGTTCAACAAGCCTGATTAATTTTCAAATCCTGTTTTATGTTATCTTTTAGAAAAAAAATTGTTTTTCTCTAGTTAAAAATAAATAAAAATACTCAATGACTCCAATAAAAAAAATACTCAATGGTCCTATACTTTGAGAAAATATTACTCTTTAAAATAAAATTAACGGGAATGGGTATATTATTGGAGATATATAAAACCAAAGCATATCCGTTATTCTACTATTATGGATCTTCTAGATTTTCAGACAATTAAAGTATTGGTTAGTTAATAATTGTTTTGAATTCAGAAAACTGATCTATTTAATCATATTTCCTCATTATTCGTAATTCTTGATGTCTTTCTTACATTAACATTCATGTAATTGCTTATATTTGACATAGGGATGTACTTTTAGCATACCAGCTTTGTAGCTGTGTATTTGTGACCAGATTTGTTCTTCATTTCAACATAGACAATTGTAGTATAAGTACTCTACTTCTATACCTCTGTAAAAACGACATTTGAACACTATATTGTACCATATCCACATGATATCAGTACGATAAGCACAATTCGGTATGATACTCTAAATCATTTCTGAAAAAAGACTGTTGACGGACCTGTAGAAAAAGAGCTCTCTAGTGCAAGAAGCCATGTTGAAAGTACTTAAAAGAGGAGGGGATGGCCAAAAAGACATGGATCAAGGTAGTGTGAAAGGATTGAGGGAGAATGCTTTAAGAGGAGATTGGCCCTAAGAAGAAAGGAATGGCAGAGTGGATTCATTATGGTGCCGATGACTAGTACTCCATAGAAGGCCTAAAAGGCACCAGTTAGAATACTACTTCAATCTTCATTTTGGGGAACTTCAAGGCTCTTGTCTACATTTAGCTAATATGAGGCAAATCTGAGTACTAGGACTAGGAGTGATGGAAAAAAACCTCCATCTTCACAAAATAACAATGAAAATTTTATATCACTGTGATAACTGTAGAAGTTAGATTCCTCTACCTAGGGCTCACTCCAGCGCCTGATTTGTGAACTTGCAGTCAAGCCTTAGGAGTAGAAACAGTTTATATGTAATAATGGCACTATTTGGACCTGAGAAACTTTAATAACGTGGGTCCTTAAAAATTTTAACGCAATGTATAGCTTTAAGCCTTTAACCCAGAACTCAGTTCACAAAAAGTTTCAAGATTGATTTCTTGAATACATCAGATGGTTAAAAGGGTAAATCCATTATATTTAGAACATCTTTCCCACTTAAGTGTTCAGTCCTCCAGCTTCTTCCATTCGAAACTTGTATTAAAAAAATAAAAACCTCCTTCAATGTATCAGATGGTTGAAATGTTCATCCACTCCCTCAGAGACTGTAGATGAAATCATAAGATTCAACAATGAATGTCATCTCCAGATTCAACATACTGGAATGTTTTTCGTTTCTTTCACAAAAAACAACTTTTCTCCCCCTCAATGAAACATTAATAACTATCAATAACTATCAAAAACATTAAGTATCCGTTATGGTTCAATTCAACAACTCTTTAGGAAAAATGAAAGTTATGTATCAGAATTACCCTTTCATTCTCAACATAGAGGTTTCTGATTGTTCGTGTAGCACGCTCGTTCAAAGGGAAAAGGTGTCCTGCAAGCACATTAACAGATGTTTAACAGTTGACCTGCTAGCGAAATTTAAAAAAAAAACCAATATTTAACAAATGATATCCAAAACTGTCAGCTTATATAAAGGGATATCAGGAGGAAAAAATGTCATCACTGTACATCGCCATTTTTCTTTTTTCAGTGTGTGGGCATGTGGGTGGGTGGGTGGGGGAGCTGGGATTGTATCTGCACCTCAATGATTACAGTAGAGAATATACACCAATTGATCAAATGTAGTATGCTTTACAATGTACACACAAATCCACAGAACCCATAATACACTGTGATGTTTCTCCCTGTGATTATTGTACTAAAGCTTATGTTATATATGTAGCTCCCTACAAAACAAAGCAAAGATAATTTACCTGAGAAATGGCGGCGAATAAGAACATTCCAATCAACAGGAGAGTGTACTCGATGATAGTCACCGAGATGTAAATATATTACACAGTAAAACAGGCCCTTCATCGGACTGCAAAAGAAATATTTTAATACATAAGTATTATCTCCAGCATTTTGATGCACTTCCAAACTTAATAAACCATAGATGCAATGAAAGTTGGTACAATGTGGCCTTGAAATACAATCCATTCCTCCATACACACTTAACACTAGGAACCAACTACATGAAAGAAAATGAAGCAGCATACTAATGGAAACTCGGTAAATGAAATTTCAGTTTTCCAGCATATATAACTATAGATCAACAAATTAAGAATGAAGGTATTAAATTAAGAGGTCCTAGAGTTTACAGTTTAGAAGTTCAGCTTTCACTGGTAACGGGAATCTGAAGAACCATGGAGTATATGGTAGAGTTACCATGGTTGTTAAAGATGATGCCTCAGGCAGCAATTATTAAGAATCTGATATGCAAAATAAGATTGTTTGAGGGTATAAATTAATTATATTCAAATATGATAGTTTGGTCAATAAAAAAAGTCTGATATTGTAATTGTATGCTTCTTGTGTCTTATACCATATAATATGTTAGGGTTTGTACATTCAATTTTTTTTTTGCAAATTGAATAAAGAAGAGATTGTACGATGTCAAGTATTTTTCCCTCATGTTAACCTGCCCTCTCTTGCTCAATGGGTGGACCAATTGGTCTGTGTGTGTGGGGGGGAAGGGTGGTGGACCATATGGGCCCCCTCTTTTTCCCTCATGTTAACCTGCCCTCTCTTGCTCAATGGGTGGACCAATTGGTCTGTGTGTGTGGGGGGGAAGGGTGGTGGACCATATGGGCCCCCTCTGTTTTTTGCATGGTTGTTAAAGGCGTCACCTGAGGAGGTCACCTAGGCAACCAGGCGACCAACAGGGCCTAATAAAAGAAAAGCCTTTAAATGCCACAAAATCCCTCTGGGGCACCCAAAGCTTTCATAAAACCCTCTTTAAATGGATCTTTATAATTAAAATAAGTGTAGACCTCATAATTATATATATATTTTACCTATTATATGTTTTCTTATTACATTTACTAAACACAACTAGGAAGTAAGAAAATAAGGAGAAGAGGTACGACCTCTCTCTCTCTCTCTATCTCTCTCTCACACACACACACCTCTTCTATTTTTTTCCCAACACTCGATATTCCTTTTTTATTATTTGTAGAACTGTCTCCAAGGATGGTTCTATCAAATTGCATCTTGATAACAGGGATTTTGTAAGTTATATAAATTGATGTGCCCCTTCTTCAGGGATATGCAACATATACGATCTCATATTTGGGGGGTTTCTACTACAAGAGTTCATTAGGCGACCGCCTCAGGCTTCCATGGGGTCTATCGCTTCAAGTCGCTTTGACAACCTTGGGAGTTACTATATCATTATGGTGACAAAACAATCCGCATAAATCATAACTTACCATGACATTTGAATAGTGACTCGGTTAGTGCTTGTTAGGGTTTTGGTCTTGTTAGGGTTTGGGAGAATGAGATGGAGAGAGGAAGAAGAAAGAGGAAAAGAGATAATAAGAGACATTTGTCTCTCATCTATACTAGACTTCTTATTCAAAGGAAATAACTTACATGTATGGGCCCAAGGCCCAACAGGGAGAAATAAGATAAGAAAATCTAAATATGACCCAAAAAGAACACCATGTAAATGGTAGCCAAGGACCCTCATGGTTAAGATATTCGTGATTTGATCTCCAATCCTCACATAGGAAGTGCAAATCTCCCATAATTGAGTTTCTCCTTCATGAAGTGTCGGTCAACCTCAATGTGTTTTATTTTATTGTGTTGCATTGGATTGTGAGCAATATTGATTGCGGTTTTGTTGTCACCATATAGATTCATCGCCTTATCTACAGAAAAACTCAATTCCCTTAAGAGAGTCTTCAATCAGAGTAGTTCACATATCCCGTGAGGCATGGCTTTGAACTCAGCATCAGCACTAGACCTTGCAACAACTCCATGTTTCTTGCTTCTCCAAGTTACTTACAAGGTTTCCCCCAAGAAGCATACAGTACTCGAAGGTAGATCTCCTGTCAGACACAAATCCTGCCATATTTGCATCAATGTAGGCTTTTACTCTTAAGTGTGAAGTGTCCATGACAACCAAATATAATTCACTTTCCTGGTGAGGATTTCAATTACTTGAGAATCTTATAAACTGCCTCTAGGTGAGATTTTTGGAGCATGCAAAACTGGCTCACTACATAAGCTATATCAGGACAAGTAAGAGAGAGATAAGACAACAAGAAGTTGCTGATAATTTCCTATATCACCAAGGGACTCCCTACCATCTTCTACTAGTTCGTAGTTCTGTTCTATAGGAACATCCGAAGGTTTACAATCCAACATCTCTGTTTCTTTAAGGAGATTTAGGATGTACTTCCTCTTAGAGATAAAGATAGGTCTCTTTGACCTGACAACTTCTAAGCCAAGAAAATACTTCAATTTTTCCAAGTCGTGGCCAATAGAGACTTCAACCTCTTTACTTCATGTTCATCATTCCCTGTCAACACAATGTCATCTACACATACAATAAGAGTTTTCCTCTTCTCCTGATAATCCCTAATGAATAAAGTAACAGTTTGCTTGCCTTTGAGTGTACCCCTGTCTCTTCATCACTCCCCTAAACCTTTCAAACCAAGCCCGAGAAGATTGTTTTAGACCATACAATGTCTTCTTTAATTCCCTTCCCTTGAGCAATGGGAAACTTGAACCTAGGGAAGACAATCATGTAGACTTCCTCTTCTAAGTCTCCATGCAAAAAAGCGTTTTTCTCACAAAGTTGATAGAGAAGCCAATCTCGATTGGCTGTAAGGGAAAGAATGACCTGAATGAAATTCATCTTTGCTACAGAAGCAAAGGTCTAATGGTAATTAATTCCATGCGTTTGAGTGAACCCACCGACCACCAGTCTTGCCTTGTATCTTTCCACGGACCCATCTCACTTGAGTTTGACTGTTAAACTCATTTACATCCAATTGGTTTGTTCCCTTTACAAGATCTACAAGCTCCCATGTATCGGTTTTTTCAAGAGCCACAATTTCCTCATGTAGAACCCCAGAACTTAAATTCATAGTAGGTGAATAATGTCGGTGAATAGTGTCTGTGAATAGTGATTTTAGGCCTTAAGACCTTCTATGTATTTTGGTGTGTGATGAATGAAAGAGTTACAATCAAACTATATGTGTTATGTGGGTGATAAAGCCAAGGTAAAGGAGTGGAAAACACTCTAAGGGAGTTGAAGGAAGAATGGAAACACTCTAAGTGTGAAAAATGGAGAAAATGATCAAGTTTGCAGGTGGCCGGTCGACCGACTGTCTTAAAGGTGGCCCAAAATGGGTCACAATAGAGTTTTGTACTTGGCCAGTCGACTGGCCAAGATTGCCCCTACTGGCCGGTTGATCGACTGAATGAAAGTGGCCCAAGAATGGGTCACAGTATGTTTTGATAAGAGGTCGGTCGACCGCTCCCTCTGGCCGGTTGACCGACTATCTCAAAAATGCTCAGAAAAGGGAAAACAGTAGGGATTTTTTCTCAGCCAGTCGACCGCCCCTCCCAACCGGTTGACTGTCCTTTAATGAAATGGGGGTTTTCCCCTTTTTCACGAATTTTAAGGAGAGATTAGGGTTTTAAACACCCTTGGCCTATAAATACAAGCCCATTTCGTGAGTTTTAGAGTTCACAAACCTAAGGAAACGTTTTGGAGAGAAAGAGGAGAAAAGCTAGGGTTTTGAAAAGGTTTTCTCAAGATCAAGGGTGAACCTCAACTCTCACCTCCAAAGCTTCTCAAGATCAAAAAGGGGAAGCAAGATCTAGCAAACCAAGCATTCTCAAGCTTTCTAGGGCTCTCAACCAAAGAGATTTGGTCTTTGAAAGGTAGGTACACCCTACCAAGGTTCTGAATGTCGATATCGCTCGACATGTCGAGCCACGAAAAAAAATGTATCGGAGATATATCGCAAGATATATCATTTATCGGTGATTTTTGGAAAAATGACAAAAAGATGGGACAAAACATGAAATTTTGCAATGAAACATCAAGAAATGTTAAAATAAGATTAATACACATTTGAGAATAAAAACATTTGAAAAAACAACAATGTACATAAGAGTGCAATGAGAAGACAGCAAAGATGTGCGCTAACGAGTGACTCTAAATAATATATTTAAGTAATATTTAGTAATTTTATATATCATTGTTAGTGAAATAAGATATATTATTTGGTCGATGTTACTATGTGTATTTTTAAGAATTATTAACTATTAATAATAATAACACAACATTATTAAAATTCATGACTAAATATAATATCCATATGAATTTCAAATATAATCCTTAAAATAAAAAAGGCCTTGTATTAAAATTTTAATACTTATTTTTGAATTGGGTTTATAATATAAATCAATATTAGTTTTTAAACATAATATAAATCAATATTAGTTTTTAACATATTGTTTTTGTCATATAATATATATTTTTTACATAACTAATGACACATAATTTTTAGAAATTTTTTGTACTAAAAATATTTTTTAAAAATCTAAAAATCAAGGTTAGATGCTTTATTCTGTTATTCCTAAAGGTTAGTAAATTTTAACCCTAGTTATAGACTTATATGTAGTTAAAAGGGCACTGTATTTTTATTTAAAAAAATTATAAAATTCAAGATTAAAACACTTAAAGGAAGTATGTTTAATGAGATTATGAGTGACCCTAGCATAACCCTTGTTAGGGTTAAAACATTAAGGAAATATGTTTAATGAGATCAAGAGAGTGAGCCTAGTATTACCCTTGTTATGTTTAATGAAATCAAGAGTGACCCTAACAATAGCATTGTTAGGGTTAAAAACTTAAAACACGAGCCCCACCCCTCATTCTCATTCGATTACCCACCCCACCCCCCTCCCCTCCCCTCCCCTCCCCTCCAAAAAAAAAAGGAGAAGGGCTAGAGGTAGAGCTTGAGAAAGGAAGGGACCTTGCATGATGCATCTGGTTTTGCTATCAGCGACTCAACCTCCCACGGCGACGACAACAGGTATGAGGTCTTGCCTCTTCTTCCCTCTTTCTCCTCTACTCCTCCCAAGTCTCAAATCTAAACCTTTTTCTTTGATCGATTGCAAAAGCCAAACTCTCAACCATTGGAGTTTTGTAAAGATGAGAATCACAGGTTTTTTTGTAGCCTGTAGGGACCGACAAAGTCCCCTGACTTTTTTTTTTTTTTTTATTTGAAAAAAATTGAGAAAAAATTAGGATTTACAAATTTCGCTCAATTTCGGTAAGATATCGGCAATATATCTCCGATATCGCCGATAACATGTAAAAAATTCTCTGCAACACATAGATGTGTCGGCAGATACCGATATCGACATATGTCGCCGATATTGTCGATTTTTTTATCCTTGCACCCTACTAGATGACATTATTATGTATTAAGGATAATGATAGGTTTATTGTGAGGCATATGACTTGTATGAGTGAATTAAAAAGACAAATATGTTTATGCTTTGATTTGTTAGGGTTTTTCCTTAAAGAAACTATGATTTTAAGTAGGACTTGATGTAATAGGCTTAATAGCCATGTTGATGCCATGTTATTGTTACGAATGACATTCTATGACTAAGCTTGAATGATTTGAGGGTTCTTATGCTTACTACGATGTTCACAAGCCTTATATGATTACGTTTAAAGCTTTCTAAGTAAACCATGATGCCTCTATGATTTATATGATTATGCCTTAAATGTTTAAAGCCTTCCAAGTATAGTATAATGCTCACAAGTACCTTATGCACTCACCGTTCTTGCTTGATCGATTTTCTCATAAGCATAATGTTTCAAAACTCATAAGAAATGGTTTTAAAGTAAAGTTCATAAGGAAATAAATTTAAGGAAAATCTCATAAGAAAACTCATAAGCTCATAAAAATTGACAAGGCCAAACTTTGAGTTGGTATTTTCTAAAATCGGTTACAAATGCTCGTAAGGATCACAAGTCTAAGATCGGTTACAATGCTCACAAGGATCATAAGCCTCACAAGACTTCTCTAAGATCGGTTCATAAGGATCTCTAAGGCTCATAAGACTCATAAGCACTCGTAAGAAATTGATATTCTAAGATCAGTTACAAGCTCAGAAGGATCATGTCTAAGACCGGCTAATAAGTTCTCAAGGATCTCTCATAAGAATTCATAAGACTCACAAGACTCATAAGCTCATAAGACTCATAAGAGCTCATAAGACTCATAAGAACTCATAAGACATGTTTTGTTTTCTCCAAAAGTTCTTAAGATAAGGTTTCAAAAGATATGCACGTATTAAGATAAGATTTGAAGTATTGTTTTACATTTGGTTTAAATGATGAACTATGAACTGTTTCAAAAATCTAAGGTCCTTAGATTTTTTCTCTTAAGTACTCGCATGATATTATTGACTTATAATATTGTTAGCTAGTAGCTTGTACACGATGAGTATTCCATGCTCAGCTGTACATTTTGATATCGGCAGGTTCATTTGACATTTGTGCTCCCAATCCTTGGGTCGAGGAGGACTATAGCGAGGAGGAGCCCGTAGTAGCTGCTCCAGAGGTGGATAGGAACCTTGATAGGTGGCCTTATCCTAGTTACTATTGAGAGAGGATGTGAGAGAGATTATCTTTTGTATTTTGTTAAAGTGGGAGTGTCCACTTCATTTTTGATTTGTTATGTCCTTTGTCTAAATTTGGAATACAGCCTACGTATAAAAGAAATTTTCAGTTTACACTTCTGCTATGTTTGTTGCTTCCACTATATTATTGTCTTGTATCTTTTACAGGATGGTTTGTCATATAGGTTAGTCACGCACAAAGTCACACCTAACTCCTAGGTGGGACTTTGGGGCACGACACCTCATACATCACATCCTTCCACTCATGATGAGCTAACGCATCAAAAACACTGCAAAGCAAACACGTAAGACAAAAAAGAAGCACAAGCACAATAGAAAGCAAATAGGGAGGAATAGGACACAAAGTTGGAGATGGCATGTTGAGTGCATGATCTAACTCCCTCTCTAAGGGTGTGTTTGGAAACTCTACTCACATATGATAAGCTCTTAAAAATAATCTCTAAGGAATAAGTTCTAAAGTTTTAGACCCAAAAAATAAGTTACCCCGTGCTACTTATTTGTTTAGAGGGTTTTCCTCTACTTTTAAAGTTTCTAGAGGTCTAATAAGCTTGTTATCAAACATTCTAAAACCCAAATAAGCTCTTATTATTTAGAGTTACCAAACACCTCCTAAGAGCAGTAGAGAGATCAGAGTCATCAATTTGTGAAGTAGGAACAAAGTCAAGGTTGGAATCAGAATCATTACCTGGATCAGCAGGATATGAGAAGGCCTCTAGGCAGGTAGCATTAGACATATGTCTTGGTCACCGAGGGTAGACCCTAGAGTGGACCTCCAAAGGAACCTTCTTACTCCCAACATTAACAACAAGAAGGTCAGAGATATCAACAGGAATATCATGAATGTCAAAAATAGGAAGTAAAACAAGAAGAGACAACTCTGCAACATCATCAGTTTTCTCCCTTGCAGAGGAGGCTCAAAGCAGGGAAGTAAGGAGTGTTTTAAAAAAAAAGATATCTATGGAAACAAATCATCTCTTTGAAGGGGGATAGTAGCACGTATATCCTTTTTGAGTGGGTGAATACCCAAGGAAGACACATTTGACTGCACGGGGGTCAAGTTTGGTCCGATTAGGTTTAGGAAAGAGAACAAAGCAAACAGACCCAAAAACTTTAGATGGTATAGGAAAATGAGGAGAAGAAGGAGAAAGAATATCCAAGGGGCCTTGTAATCCAAAATCCGTTAAGGCATCCGATTCATAAGAAAGACAGCCATAAGTAAGGTTTTGTCCAAAAGTAGTTGGGGACATTCATGGCAAGGAGAAGGGATCGAGTAATCTCAAGGATGTTTCGGTTTTTGTGTTCAACTACTCCATTTTGTTGGGGAGTGTAAAACACAAGTGATTTGGTGGACAAGGCCATGGTCAGTAAAATATGTACACAAGTCTCCACTCAAATAATCCCACCATTATCGAAACGTACAATCTTAAGTGTAGTGTCAAACTGAGTACATATCATCCTATGAAAGGCTTTAAAAGAAGTATTAACAATAGACTTGCACATAAGAAGATACACCCAAGTAGCAGGAGAAAAGTCATCAACGAAAATAACAAAATACTTATTACCAGAAACAGAAGTAATGGATGCAAGACCCCAAACATCATAATGAACAAGTTCAAAAGGTAGATACCTTTTAAGTATTGCTAGGAGGGTATGAAACCCGACAATGTTTTGATAATTCACATGTTTCACACTAAAATGAGACATTAGATAAATAAACAAATAATTGAGAAAACATCCTTTTAAGAAGCAAAAAAGATGAATGGCCTAAACGGAGATGTCATCGCACCAACTGGTTAAAATTACTCTTGACCCCTAAAGTTGACTGGTAAGCATGCAACATAGGAGACGGATCCAACTGATAGAGATCATCCTTCACATGACCACTACCAAGCATCCTCCTCGTTACCAAGTCCTAAAACACACAATGAGAAGGAAAAAACGCGACACTACAATTAAGTGATTTAGTGATACTACTAACAGATAAAAGTGTAGAAACAAAGTTATGGACATAAAGGACAATAGACAAATGCAAAGAGGATACTTTGATGGTACTCGTGCCCACAATAAAGGAAATGGTACCATCCGCAATACAAATTTTCTCTTCCAGAATTAAGGTGATAGGAAGAGAAAATGGAGGACATACCAGTCATATGCTCAGATGCACCAGAATCAATAATCCAATAGTGATGGGCAAACGAGACAGAAGCAATTGGGGTAGTTACTTAGGTACCTAATCGTGCAAAGGAGGAAGTGGATGCAGTGAAAGGTGCCTCCAAATGAGAAATAGCCCGACGCAAGGCTTCCAATTTGCTGCGAAGAAATTCCACATCATCTCTAAGAGCTTCAAAGGTAATTGGGGAATGGGCAGGTCCAGTTGCAGTAGCTATATGGGCCGAGGAGTCTCCAAACCCACCTGAACGGCCCCTCTCTGTGTAGGCCTCCCATGTAATTGTCAACAATGATCACAAATGTGATGAGTCAAGTCACAGTAGACGCATTTCAATCTGTCCTTGTCATCCTGTGAGGCACCATCAAATCGAAGATTCTAAAGAAATAAGATTGGGAGACTTTGCCAACAAGTGGGAGGAAATCATCCACGGGCACCAGGAGTTCTGATTTTCATCAAGAAATAAGAATACACATGAACATTTTTCCATTATTTCGAGTGGAGAATGTTTTTCCCATTTCTTGTACACTTTTGATATATTAATATAAATATCTAGATGGTGTTTCGATACCAAATGAGTAATGACGATCACATTAGGGACGAAAAAGACTAATTCAATGAGATATACTTTCCCTACATTAAAATTTAAAACTTGTCATCTACTTCTAGGAAATGTTCAAAACAAAGAACTTCCAACACTAAGCATTATATGCAAAATTGACTTGGAGAAATTATATGACCCATAAATTGGAAGTTGCTAGAATGTCTTAGCCAGAATAGGCTTTGGGATTAAGTGGAGAAAATGGATGTCAATATGTCTCTCATATGTGTTACTTTCCATTCTGCTAAATGGAAGCCCAACAAGATATTTCAAGAGCTCTAGAGGTCTTAGACAAGGTGATCCCCTCTCTCGTTTTATGTTCACCATTGTGTCGAAGGCTCTGAGTAAGGATGTTATCTAAAGCAATTGGCATAGTTTTTGAAGGTTTCTTCATAGGCCAGGAGAACTTGAGTATCCCTAATCTCCAATTCACCACGACACCATGGTGTTCTGTGAAGCCTCTTGTCGTTAACTGGCTCACCTTAGGTGTCTATTTAGGTGCTTTGAAGTGGTATCGGGCTTGAAAGTCAACCTAAACAAGAGTGAACTATCCCAAACATGGATGCTCTCACTGCATGTCTATGATGTAAGGTTGGGTTCTTACCCTCATCTTATCTTGGTTTGCCCCTGGGTTTAAATTTTAAATCTAAGGCATCATGGTTCCCCGTTGTTGAAAGATTTTCCCGTCAGTTGCAAGTTGAAAGTTGAACGTTGAAGTTCTTCTCAAAAGGAGGAAAATTAACACTCATCATAAGTAAGGTTCTGAATGTCGATATCACTCGACATGTCGAGCCGCGGAAAAAAGATATATCGGAGATATATTGTTTATCGGTAATTTTTGAAAAAAATGGCATAAAATAAGGCAAAACATGAAATTTTGCAGTGAAACTTCAAGAAATGTTAAAATAGATGTTAATACACCTTTTAGAATAAAAACATTAACAAAAACAATGTACATAAGAGATGCAATGAGGAAAGCAAAGATGTGCGCTGAAGAGTGACGATAATTTATTATTTAGAATTATTAGCTATTAATAATAATAATAATGATATAACATTGTTCAAATTCATACATAAATTTCAAGTATAATCCTTAAAATAGAAAAAAGCCTTATAATAAAAAATCTAATATTGTTTTTTAATTGGATTTATAAATCAATATTATTGAATCTTAATCATAGTTAAAGGGAGTTAAAAGGTAACACATTAATTTTTAAAAAAAAATTTCGAAAAACCAAGGTTAGATGTGTTAGTGAATCTTAAGCATCTCTCTCATCAAAAAAAAGAATCTTAAGCATCTAACCTTGGTTTTTAGAAAAAAAACAATAAATTTAAAAAAAGGGCAATCGGCACAAGTATGTACCCATGGCCACCTCTTCTTCCTTCTTTCTTCTCCACACTTCTGAACTTTTTTTTTCCTAAATCAAGCTTGATTATAGGGTTCATTCAATATCGGAGATATATCGCCAATATCGGCGATATATAAGGTTGCACAAAGCCCGATTGGCCCGTTGGTGCGGCTCGGCTCGGCCCGGTTCGGCCCGAAATTTTGGGCTCGAACAAGCCAAACCAAGCCTTAAAAAAAGCCCGAAAGCTAATTCAAGCCAAGCTCAAGCCCACCCCTGTGTGGCTCGGCCCGGCTTGATTGAGGTTCGGCCCGGCCCGAACTCGGCTCAGCTTGAATATTATTATTATTATTTTTTATTTTATATATATATATATTATTTATATAATAATATAAAATTTTATTATTTAAAAAAAAAAAGGGATTCAAGCCGAGCTCGAGCCGAGCCAAGCCCGGCTTGAGCTTGAATCAATTCGGGCCGAGCCGGGCTTCAAGCCAAGTTTTTTTTTTCGGACCAAGCTTCAGGCCGCACAATCGATCATGATTTCGGGCCGAGCCGGGCTTCGGGCCTCGATCAAACTAATTCAAGCCGAGCCAGGCTTGGCCAAGCCCGGCCCGAATACAGCCCTAGCGATATATCTCCGATAACTCCCGACAACGTGTAAATATTTCTTTAAAAGGTATAAATGTGTCGACAATGAGTGACACCAACAAATATCGGTGATATATCGCCGATATTGTCGACTTTCAGAACCTTGGTACCTTCAGTAGTCGTCCAATATACTATATGTCCTCTATCATTTGTGGAATCCTACAAGAGACAAACCCAAATATCACTTGGTAGCTTGGAATAGAGTATGTCGGTCGCAGAAGGTTGGTGGCCTGAACCTGAAAACCCTTAGTCGATGTGAATTAGGCGCTGTTAAGAAAATGAGTGGAAATTTGCGGATGAAAGGGATAGCCTTTGAAGAAAAGTAATAGTTGCTAAATACAAAGCTTCCTCGTGTTGGGACCCTAGGGAGGTTAAGAGTTATCAAGGGTTGGGACTTTGGAAAGGGGTTCTGGTGGTTGCTAACCTATTGACGCCTTTCATTAAATGTAAGGTTAGCAAGTGGCAATGGGTCGGAGGACAGATTCTGGAAGGATCTATGGCGTGGGCTAGCTAAAATCAAAAACATGTTTGAAATATCTTCCTTCTTGCCGCTGATAAAGACGATTTGGTCTCGATGCGTTGAATTTGTGTAACAACGAGGTGGTTTGGTAACCTAGGTTAAAGCGCAATTTACGACTGAGAAATCAAGGATCTGACTCGTCTTTTTCAAAGAATGAATTCTTCTCCTCCCCACACCCAAGTTAGGGATACCAGAATCTGGTCTAGAGGCCAACAATAGTCGTTTTTTTTAGTGAGATCATTGCTACAGTCCTTTGTTTCAGCTCCCTCCTCACTGTATCCTCATAGACCTATTTGAAACTCTAATATTCCTTCGAAGGTATCTTTTTTTCCTTTGGTCGGTAGTTCTAGATAAAATCCTCACATGTGACAACCTGAAAAAAGAGGATGGATGATGGTTAATTGTTGTTTTTTTGCCTCCACATGAAAAATTTTGTGAACCATTTGCTTTTACATTGCCCTATTGCATATGGGATATTGAGACATTTATTCTCTCGTCTTGGAGATATTTGGGTATACCCTTCATCCTTTCAGAACTTTTTATCATGTTGGTCTCAAGTATGGATGGTGCTCGAGATGTAATTTGGGTTGTTCTGTAAAGGGGATGATCTGGAAGGAGAGAAATTCAAGTCTTAGAGGACTCACCCTCTTCCTTTCCTTGTATTTGCTCTCATATATCAAACATTTAATCTTATTTTTGTGTTCAATCCGCCAAGTAAACACGAAATTGGGAGGGTATCTTGGATGAGATGTGTCCACTTATCCTCTTTCTTGCTATTGCTCTTAGGGTTTCATGGGATTTGTCCTGATAAACCTCTTTTCTTTTTGTTGAGTTTACTGATCAGTAAATCTCTTATCTTGTATTATGCTGTATTCTCTCTATCTATATATGCAATTCACTTGATTTGCGATAAAATATATATGTACTAGTATAAGTTATTTTTCTTCCTTATAACAAAATTAGAGTGCTGCAGAACCACAGATATCATGTCAAGGACAGGTACTGATGGAATGATGTGGTTGATGTGTCCCCAAACAAATATTTGTTTCCTGTCGGGATAGGCAAAGTGATAATCTGCAATCACAGCATAAGGCAAGATTGAGATTTGAGCATGTTTACAAGGGGGAAAATGGCTAATGTCAAATGACAACGCATTAATGAATCATGATGGACAAAGTGCGTGGGTGTCAAGACATGGAAAGAAATGGCTGTTTGATATGACTTATGAACATCTTATAAAAGTTGAGAAACATGTGAGATTTATACATATGCAGGTGCATGACAAATAAAAAGGGATAGTATCTAACAGATATAGACGTAAATAATGTTGACGATACAAAATACCAGAGAAAAATGTAATCTGGTCTGTCTTTCATTGTTATGTCAATATTGATCACGTAGAGGATTACAAATATCTGCATTTGTCTAATGTTAAAGAATGGTGGCAAAGAATAAACGACAACCAATACAAACCACCAATGAGAATAAACAAAACCACAACCAAGATAGGAAATGCAATAGACCTGAAAAAATGTACCTACCATGCTAGTAAGCGGTCCCGAACTTTAGGTGAAGCCAATGAAATTCGCCACCAGGACTTTTTACTATCTTTTGCTGTGATTCTCTGTTCACTACTTTCTTCATGCATATCAGCTTGGGCTATCATAGGAAGGAATGAAGTTGCACCAAGAAGAGCAGAAACAGAGTAAGAGAAACCTTTCACTTGCTCAATCATAGCACCAGCTTCTTTCAGCTCACCAAATCTCAAAACTGTACCATCCACAGGACTGACCTAGTTTGGCAATAAATCAGAGTAATACCAATTAAATAACACTCAGAAACAAGGTCAAGTTTGAAAACAAGAAATCACACTGATAAGAAGTTCAAGAAGCTGGTTACCAGTTACCAGACATCGTGAATCAGGATCAATAGGCCTGGAGCCTTCTTTAAGGGTGCGGACAAAAAAATCCCGTAAAGAAGCATATTCATCCAAAGGCAGAGCCGTTTCTTCTAAATCTGCAATAAGTACAAGTTAACAGGTTCTATATCTTATTTTCATTTTGCTTTTAGCTTATTGCATTTACTTTTTCTATATTTTTCTCAAATAAATTACCATTAACTAAATGAGAAAATTGCAGTTTCAATTAAATGACAGAAACAAACAGAAAAGGTAGAACAGATTTACTTGAATGAAATGCCCGAGCCCAAGCTTTGTAGATGTAAGGACGTAAACTAACAGGAATTTCCTGAGAAGCAAAAAGTCATCACTAAACATAAAACTAAATACAAAAAAATCAAAATTCACGCTTATGAAGAAAGTGTGAGCTTAAAAAACCCCTTAACGTGATCTGCTTAAAGATGGTCCTGATTCTAGAATTTGGTCCCCCTCCCCAAATAATTTGTTTCCCTCGAAATTCTTTTGAAGTGAGTTGATCGTTTCTAGCGTTGATCATTCCCCGTATGATTAAGTGCTTTGATTCAACCTTGGCCCATGGTACATAAATACTAGGGATATGCTTCAAAGGAGAAGGGAACAAAGGTTCCTTTCTCCCCATATTTGCATAATGTGCACGTGAGAGTCTGAGACAGGGAATCTACAAGTCACCTTTTTATTTATTGTCAGGTTGCTAAGGCTGTTTGGTGTCATTCCATCTATCTTGCAAATGCTCTACCCATGGTCCCATGCTAGATTGTGGTCTATTTGAGAGGGAAGAAATAATAGAATTTTCTCGGGGGAAGTCCAAGAGCTTGTCTTTGTTGATAAACATCGTCATTGCTCGGATTGCTTCTTGGGTTAGGGTTAACGTCTTCCCTCTTTCAAAAGGGTGAAGAGTAGTGACATTATTAAAAGTTGGGTATTCAAGGCATCTTCTTCACCCTTTGTGGCTCCTAGGATACCTCCACTTATATTGGGTTGTGCAAGTTCAACTTTGATGGTAGCTCATTGTAGAATCCGGGATTGGGAGGAATGGGCAGTATTATCAGAGATAGTGAGGGGGAAGTCATTCTCCGCTTCTCAAGTTTGGCTGGTGTGATGACTTCCAATTCAAGCATGTGCACATATGGCAATCAAAAGTAGCTTGTTAAGAATATTGTGTGCTACTTACCCTAAAAAATAAGAGAATGTCATACACCAATACAAACAATTTTCCTCTTTGTTAGAGATTTTTTTTTTATAGATAATCAGAATTTCATTCAAGAGAGAGAGAATATACAAATTTATCCTTTATTCACCACCAATGGTGAATTAAAAAATAAAAAAACTAAACTAAAATTATGAAAAAGCCTAAAGCAAAAACACCTGAAACAAAACACTCATTCCCAAAGTTAGACAAGGAAACTTGAAATCCCCAACTCTTTAAAGTGATGTCTGATTGAGGTCCAGCCAAGCAGGAGTTTCTGAGTTCATCGCCTAACCTTCAATCTCTTATTTAGAGATTGAAGGAAGGGATCCCTTTTTTTTTATTGATAATTGAAGGTGGGGATCTTGCTCCAAAGAAGATCTTTATGATCATCTTCAGTACTTTGAACAAGCATATAAACAATGTCAAAAAAAATATTAGTAAGATCATTATAAAACCCTTTTGGCATCTTCATTATCAACATCAGCATGTGCTAAGAGCCCAAGACAACCCCTACCAAAAAAAAGATACCAATAAAAAAAAAATCCAAGTCTAAAATTTGTGTTTAATTCCGAAGCATCAAATGGCATATATGAGATGAAGTGACATGGTTCATAGGTAGTTTCTTCAAAGATCCTTGCATATTAAGAGAAGAGAGAAAGAGCTAGAAAATGAATGAAAGAAACATAAAATCAAGTCACAAGTTTAAGGTAGTAAATAACCATAAAATAGTCCTAATATTATTTTTTTTTGATCGGTAAATGATAGGGAATATATATATGATAAGAGAGCCTACATCGCAAGGTTCACCAATGGTAAACAAAGAAAATGAAAAGCAGGGAAACAAGAGAAAAGCAAACAAAAGCCTAAGGTACACCGTATCATGGTGCAAAGGTGATCCCCCAAGGATCCCCTCCCTCGCCCCGAACTAGTCCCCACTCCCCAAGCTGAAACTAGGGAGCGGATCCGATCCTGAATCCGGGAGGTGGGCAATGCTGAGTCCTTGAAAACCCTCCTATTCCTCACCTCCCAGAGGGACCACAATCCTAATATTATTTAAAACAGCTTATATATGTAGAGGTGAAGAATAACACTCACCACACTAGTCAAGAAACCCCAAAATCGTGAAAAGGAGCGCAAAGGTAGCAGCCTTAGAAATGTAGCCTAAAGAGTTGGCAAGGTCATAAAATTCTTCATCAGAAGGTAGACATGTGAATTCCAGCATTTTGTGTAGCTATCGTAAATTAAACATGAACTAAATCAAAGCATGATGAACATTGGGGTTGATAAAAGATAGATTTATTACTTTTGCATCAGGTGAGAATTCAAACTCAATCCCTTTTTCTCTTGCCTCTTCAACCTGACAAACAAGTGATCCAAAAAATAATGAATAACCACGAAATGGTAAATCATTGTTATCCTACTACTAAATATTTTCATTTCTTCATGATTGTTAATGGCAATATCTAGTGTGTACATAACATGTAGAACAAATGAGGCCAATTCACTGACAATAATTTTACCTGCATAATACCAACATGTTATGTATGTCTTCTCTTTTGTAAATTCTCTTTAGTCCCACGTTGGAAAGCTACAAGGTAGTCCATGGTTATTGGGTATACATATTATGATAGGTTTTTGAGGGTAGAAGATCCTTATGAGATACTATTGAGAGGCATTCTTTAACATGTTCATGTCTGCACGCCGTTTTGAGCCAAGCCCAAATTAGTGGGTCAGTGTGGCGTGATGTGCGCCTCACATATGATCTTTCTTATGTGTTTTATTATGATCTTATCCCAAATTATTAATTTAATTTTACCCGTTTATTTCAGTCTTTAGAACGTTGGGAGTGGACAAATCAACTACCCGGGTGCTTAGTTGCTGTGGCCTCTTATCACTTCACATTCCTGGTTTTATGGGATTTGGAAGGCGTTGTTATGAATTCTTGGGTCTATAATCTATATAAAGGCCTACTCCCTTTTTCTCAGCATGAGTGCAGGACACATAAAGGTTAAAGCAACCTACATTGTCAAGTTCATATAGTGGGTCCAAGGTTTGTGAGTGCACACCGCCAACGGCCTATCAGCACTAAGGATACATTCGGATAACAAAGGCAAATTTTATCTTAAGTGCAGTGTGTTTAACATGCCTCAATCCAACAAGTTGTTTTCTTCCTTGCTTAATTTTGTTACTATTTTGGATATTGGATTTAGATTTAAGTAATTGCTACCTTATAGAATCAATTCATCTTATCATACATGAACTCCTTTTTTTCTAATACACAAGTAACCCAATATCTCATGCAATAGATTGCTTAGAAGAACGCTTATCCCTATGCATCAAGAAGTCAAAGCATAATAGGAAGAAAACCTTTGAAAAAACATGCGCATGTAAGCAAAAACACATAGGAGGTGTTTGGGGTGAGGATTTTGAGTTATTTGGTGCCGATTTATAAGGGAACTGAAGTTTAGAGCCCTTTCGTATCGACTCGACTTTAGAGACTTGGGAGAATATGTGACTAGGCACCCACCTATGATCGCATGAGCGACTTCTTGACGAAACCAACCGCTAGTTGAATTTAATGAAAAGTTGGTCCTTTGGTGGGCACCTTGATATTCATTACCCAAAAACCCCAGAGGAGACAGACAATGACAATTACAAGTACAGTAATATCCTGATTCAAAATGGGAAGGCAATGATCTTTGGCAAAGATACAATTAAGAAACTATGTATAAATGTAATTGCCCTATTATCGCACACTATACATTTTGATTTACTGGAGTATAATACTAATATGTACCTTCTTGTCATCATAGAGTCGCCGAGCATGAAGAATACCAAGCATGAGTATAGTAGCCACAGTTGCACCAGGCACCAGAAAAGAATTACCTGTAAACACGTTCAATAAGGACCTATACATGCTTCATGAAAATGGGTACCAATTCAAATCATAGCAGTTCTCGCTTACAAACAAGATAATGATTGCCCAAGTAAAATCAAAAGATTCATAGTCATAAAACGCAGAAAAAATGAATAAAACAAAAACAAGCCATCAGAATCATTAAAATGCTTCATCACAAATTCAACAATAACAATGCAATCGGAGAGATAAAGAAAAAACAAATGAGTTTAAAAACTAGGAAAATTAGAAATAAAAAATGGCAAAAAGAACATTGAAAAGATGTCAAGCTTGTAATGGAGACCCCAAAAAAAAAACTGACCTTCAGAGCCGCCGGATCCGCCATTAATGGAGGCTCGACTGGTTTGGAGGTTTCTTGCGAAGGAAAGATGGTGAGGAGGGAGATGGTGAAGGCGTAATTGTTGGGAGAAAAAGGGCCATTTTGGAGAAACCCTAAACCTCATCTATTCTTTTTCGAGCGATTTCAAACTATAGCTAGGTTTATTTGGGTCTCTGTTTGAGGGAATTTAAATAGACGCGGTATTATTTTCCTTAGCTTGTGTTTGGCTACAAGGATTGCAATATCTTTGTTTTATGATTTATCCGATGAGGGGACCTTAGGCATGAGGAGACCTCAGGCCTGTAGCTTGGATGACAAGGTGTGCCCTTCTCATGAGGGTGGCGTATGATCAAGTCCAATCAATGTTGTTATTAGTAATGCATTGCAAAAGAAAAAAAAATGAGGGAAATAAAGGATGATAGATTTTGTATGCCCTGATACTATATTGTATGTGTTAGTAAAAGTACAAATTACTATTGGACCAAAAAAAAAAAAAGTACAAAATCTATCCTATTGGCGTGGAATGGGAGTTCCTATTTGCAGCTTGAGACCCATTTTCTTTGTACCTCACCATTCCATTTAACTGTTAGAATATCGTCCCTACTATACTATATTTTTTAAGAAAAATTAGAGCTTAATGAGCCGGCTCGAGCTTGGCTCAATGATTTGTGGACGAGCCGAGCCCGAGCTTACCTTTTCGAGCTCGAGTTCAGCCTGAGCAACATCAAAAATCCAACAAGTCAAGCCTAGCCTAGCTTGAGCATTGCCCAGAACGTCTCAACTTGGCTTGTTGACACCCCTAGATCCAACCGAGGTGTGGACTCATCTGTATACGACCCCATTTCCACTTCCAGGGATTGGAACCCAGTACCCTCTGGACTCAGAAGAATCAAAAAGGGAGTACCACCTAAAAGAGTGCCAGCAAGTATGAGACATTTGAAAATAGTGGTTATATAAAGCAAGTTTCATGCAATGGCATAGCATTCCTCTGGAGCAGTACACATTGCCTTGGTTTTTTTAAGACATTTCTCATGCAAATATTGCAAGGGCATTTGGGATGTGCTGATTAAGTGAAGACACTAGGGACTTTGATTCAGTCTTCATATGACCATAATAAATAAAGGTAGGGGAAAAAAGGCTAAAATATCTTGAAATGTTCAAATAAAATTTCATCATGGAAGTTCTGAAAATGAATTTGCTTCTTAGGTACACGAAGATGATTCGAACCCTGGGAGACAAACCCATTGCCTACTCGGTAACTAATTATCATAATGGGAAACAGAAACAAGAAACGTAATTTGAATGCCATCTTAAAAAATACCATAACAAGAGTATTGAACCAGAAAAATTTTCTATCAACAAGCAAGAACACTTTAGCTCATCTGATACTGAGCAGGCATCCAAGAGTTCTGAATAAATGTGTACCCAATCCGTAAACATTAAAAAACATATTAAAAAGAAAAATTATTTAACTTATATAGCAGCTGTGAATTCCTATAAAGCCTGCATCTCCAAATTTGTGTGCTCCATGCCGTTTGCAGAGGATGTTGTAGACTCACGGTTCTCACTTGCATTCATCTCTTGTATCGGCGGAGGATTGACGATGGTCATAGGCTCGATGACATTATCAGAGAGACGCTCCTTCATCTCCCGGTGCTCCTGACATAAAGCACACCAGTGCATGAGGCAGTGCACCATACATGGGTCACAGGGCGAGTTCTGGAAAATAGAGAGAATATGTCAGCAAACAAGGAGCAACATAAAATAGACATTAGCTTGTCAGAAGAAACAAAATGGCACCCGTTTGTGTGTCAATGTGTGTGTGTGTGTGAGAGAGAGAGAGAGAAGGAGCAACATAAATAAACATTAGTTTGTCAGAAGCAAAATCGCAGACCCAAAATTGCAGTGTCTCCTAATAGCAGAACTCTAAGAATCTGTTTCAGCGTAGGGTCTGTCTTTGGGCAAATTTGCTCCAAAATCCAAGGGGTGTGTTTAGGGGTGAATACTGAGCCGAGCTTTTATCGAGCATGTAAATATTTCAAAATGTTCAAGCTTGGCTTGGCTCGCTTATAAACGAGCACAACTGAGCTCGAGCCAAACATGAACCGATCTCGAGCTTTTAACGAGCTCAGTTAAAATATGATTAAGTTAAATGTATGTATATAATATATGATTAGCTTAAAAAATAACCCTTTAATGAGATGAAATAATTTAAAGTACCACCTTAATCTACAACTTTTATGTGAAGTAACCTAGCACAACAAGCCTGAAGACTGAATATCACCTATCTTAAAGATCACCTCTAAGGTTCTAATCATCAGTTTTGTCCCTTAAGATTATAATAGTATTCTCTTTATTAATTATGTACTTAACTTAAATATTTTAAGTGCATATATATATATATAATCGAGCCGAGTTGGGGTGTGTTCAGGCTCGGCTCGTTAACTAAACAAGCTCGAGTTTGATTTGTTTACTAAATAAACGAACGAGCTCGAGCTTTTAACAACCTAAGCTCAAGCTGTTCGCCACCTTGTTCTTTAATCACCCCTAGGTGTGCTTGAAGAAATCATAAAGACAAAACCAACATGCTGATATTTTCAGGGGATTGAAATTGCAACATCTCCCTCCTTTTCACCTCTGGAGGTGTTACCAACTTTATATCCATGTCATGAGATGGCTAACAACCCATCTGAGGTGCATCTGGCTACAAAGAAATCAACACAAATGATAGGCATGATACTTGAAGTAGTGCCAGGAAACACCTAAGACAAGATACTCCCCTTGATCAGAAGCCTCACACTTCTCCTAGATATTATTTATAAAGACCTATGCCTGGTTCAACTAGGGTGAGAAATCAGATTTTCCATTAATCCATAGTAGTCCAGAGTGTTTGGGTTCAGTCAGTGACCTAATCCATTGGACTTTCATTTGAACATTGGCCTTCTACATGAACAGAACACAATAAAACTTAATTATGGTCGTCCAACATTTGCTTTCGATAATATGCTTTTCCTCCGCCAAAAAAAAAGGGTTTATGTAAAGAAAAATATCCCACGGTTGTGCACTTGTGTTAAAGAGATGAAAGTACAACATGCAGCAAGCATCTAAAAATTAAAATGTATCTGCATGAGCGTGTGTGTGTGCTAATGTTCAAGGGCATATTATTGTAAACTTTGTATTGTTTTTGTGAACAATCAGGCATTGAGCACTAATATACAAAGAAATTAAAATCACCTCGAGATGATAATTCTTCTGTAACGATTCGCGAAAGACGCCAGTATAGATGCCACACATCCACCAAGCAAATAACAGACCCTCACAAATGAGAGATGATGTCCTCGGATCAATACCATGGAAGACTGCCGTTGCTGCTGCAAGCGCAATGCCACCTTCAATGCAAATAGCATGACAAATGCATGCTTTGGTCCAAGGGATATCTTCTCTCAAACTTTCAACATTACGCCCAAACAATACGCATGGACAAAACAATCCAGTCCAGCCTGTAGGGATGAAACACGAGATTTAAGAATAATCCAGACCATGTAACAAGGATTCATCTTTACTGTAGAAGATAGAGAAACATATTCAGATACACCTGACACAAAATGGCAAACATTGTTGTAGCCAAAAGATGATTTCATAATAGAGAGAAAGAGATTGTATTTGAGAAGATGAAAAGCCATAATAAAATGTTATCACAATGGAACTCAAATTACATTGCATAGAGTATACCTATATGATGTATCATTTCAAGCAAACCATATTATGATCATGCATGTGCACGTTTTGGGCAATAGAAACTGGTGTAGCCCAGAACGTGTATGGTTCAAGACACTTGTTAAAGTTTTAGACACTAAAGTTGTATTTGGGAGGTGGCAATTCTGCCTGATTGTTATCGTCTTGTTCCCTGTAGAATTTAACCAATATTTCACAAATCTGTATGTGTAGGGGCTAGCAGAAACCTTTTTGTCTTTGATCTTTCGTATTTCTTGGAAGAAAAAAAGAAAAACAGATATAAAAGCTTTAATGATCAGGAACTTATATAACTATCAGGAACTTATACAAACATTGACCTTTTTACTTCTTCAACACATAATTCACATGCCACTGACTGTTATTTGAACACTCGCTTTTTACACTTTGACCATGCTCAATTTTCTTCCTTACCCTATACCTGTGATCAGCTTAGTTGGATTTGAGATTTCCCTTTTATTTAATCGATAGGTAATGGAAACAATTAGATTTATAAAAAATAAAGAGTGGTTGGCCCAAAAGAATCAGCCTCATACGAAAAGAACATGCTATAGCCAATAGCTATACATATAGCTCGAGAGTTGTACGAAAACCCCCCACATATACATCATTAGATAGCTCATAGCTTTTAAAATATATATATATATATATATATATATATGTATGATCACATCCAGATGGAGGAAATGAGCCAAGTTCAGGCCTTCAAAAGCTCAACTTCCTTCAAATTAGAACACCAAAAAAGAGAAGTTTTTCTAGGAAGCTCATTTATTTCTCCCCTTCTAGATGGGGTCCAGCACTCCAACATATACCTGCGGGAAGCATTTTCCAAACAATCATCGATTGTTGATTGAAAAAATGTTGCAACCCAACTAGACAAACAATTAATAAGGTAACACCCACGGGATGCAAAGAGACGGTGGGGGGAAATACCTCAAAATCTGAAAAGTGTATCTACAATGCAAGATAAGATTATCTACTGGCTCCTCTTGTGAACATATAAAACTCGTGTTTTCCATTCTCCATCATCTACTCTTCTAAAGTTAAAATTTTATCTAGAGCCATCATTCGAATAAAGAAAAAGATATTAGTTGTTATCCAAGGTTTACACACAATATGAAAAGGAAATGAGAGGGGAAGGGTAGAATCTAAAGGAAGGACAAAAAGAATGATTTAACAATGAAGTGAATATTGCTATCTCCGGCCCCATTAATTGTTTAAAATTCACGCAAATTATCAAGATTTCGGCCAAAATTTTGATAATCCGCAGGATACTAAAACTTTGATTTAAGGTACTAATCTTATCGTTTTACATTATTTCGCACAAAAAATGTAACATTTCGTGAAATTTTACAATATAATGCCAATTTTTTTTTTTGGCAATATTTAGAAATATTCCGATAAAATTTCAACATTCAGATTGAAAAGTTTTGACTTTTTTTTTTCCTTTACTCATATTTGATCATTCTTGGTTCTTTTCACTTGATTTCACTCCCTTACGGCTAATCAACCCAAAGGAGCTCACATTGGTTGAAAGTTATTGAAGAATTTATCTCAGCAATAATTTTTGAGGGAAAAATTGCATGAAAAGTACCTTTTAATTAATTTATTTATTTTTCTTAATAAGCTTATTATTAAGGCAAAGCATGCTACTTAATAAGCTTTTGTTGTGGAGTGGAATCCTATATACTTGTTGACTTCCATTTTAGCCTGTATTCTTTTTTTATGAGTACTGATTGTAATTGTATTACACTTTGTGTCTATATTCATGTATGAAATACGCTACACCACCGCCAAGCATCAGTGCATGTCTTTCCTCCATTCTAAATGCTTTTTTTTGTGCACTTTTTGATCCCTAAGTGTGTATTTATGTTTAATTTAAACCTTCACACTTATTTTATGAGTATTTATGATACACACATTTTGAGAAAAGTGTCATATTTATGCTATTGAACTTTAATTATACAATTCATGGAATTGTTCTGGTACGCATGGGGACTGGTACGGAGGAGTAAACAAAGTTGCATGGTAACTATGGCTCTAGTTTACCATGGACAAAATATTAATAATTTGAAATAAAAGAAAGATGTTGCTACTTTGACTGTCAACTTGCTATAAGTAAAGCAAAATGAGACTCTTACAACTCTCTGTATCTTCAGCACATCCAAAAATCCCAGTCGTCCAGGCTTCATCTGCTGGGGGCTCATAACTTTCAGGTAAGGGCTGTCCACACTCATTGCATCTGTGAGTGGCCAACTGTCCCATAACCCACATGATCAGCAACTACATCCAAGTTCATCTCAAAGAAATTTAAGAATTTCTGCCCAAATCAAACAAATCTATATACATATATATAGGTATATTTCCCACATCTTCAAATAAAAAAGGAAATCAAAAAGCTCAAAACATTACAGTTCAGGCAGACCACATCCAAAATTTTGAGCTGTATCACTCAACTATTAAGAATCGCCAACCAAATTCCTCTCCCCAGTTTGAATGCATCTACAAATATTCAAACCCCGGATACCGGATACAACCCCTACTATGTCAGAACTAGAAAGAAAAACCACCAGCAATGCTCAATGAAATTCCCCAAAACCACCAACATTGCTTAAAGCCGAAGAAAAAAAAGTTGAGAATTATATTCATTCAAGAATTAAATCGTCAACCCCATAACAAAAAGCTACTGATAACTTCATAGATTCAAAATCTCCCCCAAAAAAAACTGAAAAATTAAATAAATAATCATACCTGAGGAACCTCAACGGGTTGATTGAGCTCTCCAGGCCTAATCTCCTCCAAGGGCGTTTGATCCTTCGTAAGCTTCACATAACGTGATTGCACATTCCCTTCCGCCATCTGTTCCAACACTAAAATCAACAAACCCTAGAAAAATAAAAACCCTCAAAAGAACCCTCTAAGATTTACGTAGTTCGTCAGCGTAGCGATTGTATCAACCCAATCTCAAACTGACTATTCCTAGTCAAATCAGAAAACCTAAATACCCTTATATTAAACTTCGAGTGATTCCCAATCTTTATCTACCTACTGGGGCTATAGAGATATGGAGAAAAATTCAGAGACAGAAACATACCAGAAAACTTGAAAATGAATAAGATCAATCTGATGCAATTAACAGCTCCAAATCTGCAAATCGCCTCCAAATCTGGTAAAATCTTATGCAAATGTCGGTTGCGTTCACGAACCAAACAACTATATGAGAAGAAACTCCAACTCTGGGGAGATTTCTAACACTTCGAGCAAGATTCCACTATCTTTAACGCATGAACACAATCCCTGAATTTACTCGAATCGCCATGTTCAAGTTAAATTCGAGTTCTGTAATTTACGGTGGCGTCTTGAACGCGGGATCCATTTTTTTACTGCAAATGCCACAACATTTACGGAACAGCCATGGAAAATTGTTTTGACGAAACTACCCTTTCGTTTGGCATGAATGACCTTCGCTCTCTCCCCATACCTTTCGGGACTTGCTAACTCTGAAGCCCACTCTGAGGCTCAATGGGCCTTATTAGAGAGTACCCGGTTAACTGTTTAGTTTGTCTTTCCCCAGTTGTTCCTTCTCGGGACTTACGCCTCATGAAGTGGAAGGTCTTGGGTTCGACTTCCCACTCCCCCTTTGAGGCCAGTCCCCGCATGGATTTTCTGGGCTTACCTAGTGTGGCGGGTTGTGGGCTCTCGTCACACCCTCAAGGATTAGTCCTAACCCAAAGGGTTGGGGACACCCCATGTCTCCCAAAAACAAAAACAAAAAACATGGTGGTAATTAGTATTCCCGTCCTCAATCTTATTGTAGTCATTAACCATTTACTCTGGTAATTTTTTTGTAGCAGGAATTGTTCATGCAAGTTTTTTTCTTTTGGTATATCACTACTATGGGTTAGCTAGGGAGTTAGTATTTGTTCAGGTGTTAGCAAAGGGCTACAACACACCCTCCACACAGGATCGATCCCGGACCACCCTCATAGTGAAGGGATACACTTACCAATGAGCTAGCCCCACAGTGTGTTTTGTTCATGCAAGTTGATTTAATGAACACCCCGCCTCTTGCGCCCGTGGTGGGGTGTGACCTCTCTGTTGAGGGAGGTCTCGGGATCCAATCCCCGGTGATAACTCGTAAGAACTCCAATCCCCAAGCAAATGATTTACTTACTAACGTTGGGAAATGATATCCAAAGCAAACAAAATTGATTTAATGATAGTTTTACCACACTTCTCTTTCTTTTATCGCACTATTCAAAAAATAAAATATAATTATTTTTCAAAAATCCTATAATACGAAGTAGACTATTATAAAGAATTTGTTGAGAATAATATTTAGTAAGAAACACATTATGCATCGTTCACCTTCATTGCTTTCCTTCGAAATTGTTGAATGAGAGGAGTAAATTGTATCTCAATATGTAGTAGCCTAAGTGTTCCTCTCTAAACAGTGTTCAACAATAATTCAAACAGAGTTTATGATATTCATTTTTTCAACAAAACAAGTATAGTTCTTACCAGTGTTAACCTAGTTCACTATCTACTAGAACGAACCGCGAATTGGTTCAAAGCGAACCAATTTCTGGTTTGGTTCGTTTGGGGTTGTAAAAATGAGAGAACTCCTTACTCGAACCTAATAGTTTTGCTGTGACGAACTTTTTGTTTGAGTTCGGTAAATTTGTTCTTTAAGTTCAGTGAACTTTTACTTTGAGTTCAACGAATTTGTTTTATGAGTTGCAAACCGACTATAAAACCTATTTTTTAAAATAAGAATTTGTAATATATTTATTTATATTGTTAAAATTTATATGTATTACTATTATATAAGCGAACCAAACTAAAAAACCTAAGCGAACCGAGAAACAAACTGTCTCATCTTACCCCTAATGAATTGGGTTCACTCTAGAATGGTGAATTGCGAATTGCAAACCCGAATTCGAACCGAGTGGACCAACGAACCAGGTAACATTAGTTCTGTTACCTGGTTCTTACCAATAAACAACAAGGCTTAATTTTCACAGAGTGCAATTCAATTAAGCCTAATGTTCAATGATGTTTGTCTTGTTGTCCCTTCTTTTATTATTATTTTTTTGGGTAGGTTATGATTAGTTGGTTAGAAGTGCAAATCCTCTTGGTAGAACTAGAGTATAACTTTTTTGTTGATAAATGGGTTTTACAAAAAAAGAAAGTGAAAAAAAATGTGCTTTCTTGCACCCATTCGATTAGGGTGTGTTCGTTTAGAGAGAAAGTGTGAAAGAAAATATAGGAAAAATAAAAGAAACTTAAATTTTCTTTCAAAAATAACCATAAAAGATGGAGGAAGGTTGTCATTGTTAAATAGTGGAAGAAAATGAAAGAGCGTTTCTTGCATACCGAACGCAAGAAAAGTACAACAAAACTCATTTTTCTTTTACTTTCTCTCACTTTGTCACCAAACGAACACACCTAATGATCAAACGTTTGAGATTGATTTTGCTACCAACTTCGGTGCGACACGTATTGATTGTCGAAATTGATGAAATCAATTAGACTGGTAGGAGGGATATCTCAAAAAAATGACGATGGAAGGTATTGTAAGTGTAAGTGTCTCGATTCACTTTCTCTTTCTAGGAAAAAATCTCTCAAATTTAAAAGAAAATAAATAAAAAACCATAAAATGGTTTCTCAAGAAACCACACCCTTCATCTCGAAACCGAATGCCCAGTTGAATTACCCTCCGGGGGTGTAGCCCAATGGTTGGAAGACGAACAGTAGATCCGGAGGTCTCGAGATGAGTCTAGGAGCTCCTGCGTTATCAGTTACCAAGGGGAGGGTATCCTCTGGCAGCACGTAGGGATTAGTCGTAGTCTTGAACTCCGGACATCCCACGTTTATTAAAAAAAAAAAAGCCCAGTTGATTTAGCATTGACCCTTATGCTGACCCAAATAGATTTTTAAAAAGTTAATACGACACGTGTCATGTGCTCTATGGTATGTGTGGGCTTGAATAACAAATTTTTTATTTTGTTCCACCTACATGATTTTGCACTCAGTTGGTTAGAGGTTTAATTTCCACACTAGATGGGGTGAATGGACCATCTACCACCATAAAGTAAAACTTCTACTAATTCACTAAGGGCTGTTCGGATACACTTCCGTTATTCTGTTTTTATTTTTTGTTTTAAAAAATTGGAAACAACTTTTTGTTTTTAATTTTTTTAAGTAGGAAACATGTTTGGTATTACTAACTGCTACTTATTTAAAAACAAAAAAAAACAAAAAAACGCGTTTGGTAAATATGATTAAATAATTTGAATTTATGGTGGTGGTAGTGGTGAGTGGTGACGGTGTGTGGTGGTAGGTGGGTGTTGGTGTAGTGGTAGTGGTGGTGTGGTGGTGGTGGTGGATAGTGGTGGTGGTGGTTGTATTGTGGTGGTGGGTGGTGGTGGCGGTGGAGGTGGAGGTGGGTGGTGGGTTGTGGTGGTGTGGTGGGGGTGGTAGTATTATGGTGGTGGTGGTGGATGGTGGTGGCGGTGAAGGTGGAGGTGGAGGTGGGTGGTGGGTTGTGGTGGTGGTGGTGGTGGGTGGTGGTGTAGTAGTGGTGGTGGTGGTGGTGGTGGCGGTGGAGGTGGTGGTGGGTGGTGAGTAGTGGTGGTGGTGGTGGTGGTTGTAGTATTATGGTGGTGGCGGGTGGCAGTGGCGGTGGAAGTGGGTGGTGGGTGTGGGTGGTGATGGTAGTATTGTGTGGTGGATGGTGGTGGTGGGTGGCGATGGAAGTGGGTGGTGGGTGGTGGGTGGTGGTGGTAGTATTGTGGTGGTTGTTGTGGGTAGTGGTGTTGATGGTGAGTCCATGTTTTCTATTTTTGTTTTTTGTTTTTAAAAAAAAAGGTAGCAGAAAATTTTTGTTTCCTTGATTTTCAAAAATTTTGTTACTAATTTTTAAAAGCTGAAATCAGAAACATGTTTACCAAACATGCTTTGCGTAAAAATGTTCAAAATTTTGTTTTTAACAAAAAATGAAAGTGCAACCAAGCGGGGCTAAAGTTTTCCTTAAGCTTCATCCAAATGATCCAAAGGCCACTATCAAACGAAGGACACACCTTCACCCTCCTAACTTAAGGGTTATTTTTCTAGATGATAGGAATAAAAAATATGTCATGACAACATGAATATAAGGTTTTGGTAAGCACTTGGGCTGCAGTCAAGCCAAGCTAGCTTGACGGCTCGACTCAGCTTGGCTCGTTGAGCCAACCTCAAGCTAGTATTTCAAGTTTGAACGAACTAAGCCAATCTTTTCTTTGAGGTCATATGTTTAAACAACCCAAGCTCAAGCCAGACCCTGATTGATTTGACTCGGCTCGTTTAGGGCTCGATTTGGCTTGAGCTTGACTCGATTCGAAATATATATATATATATATACACACACACACACAATACAAAATAATATTTTAAATTTTTATTATTATAAATTGTAATAATTTTAATTTATAATAAATACATCTTAGAGATATTAATAATAAAAATTAAGAAGTTAAAAGTAGAAACTTTGATCTAACTCTCTACTCTTTGAACTGAAAGGTTACACCCAAACCTTATTTTGGTGTATGGATATATTAATTTTTGTAATTTATTAATAAACACTTTTAAAATTACGTAAAATTAAACCAAATGATTTCATGAATCAAGCTTGAGCCAACCCAAGCTTGACTTAGCTTGAATAAAGTTCGAGCTCAATGAAGCTTGTTCAAGCCAAGCTCAAGGCAACCTTCGTGCTCGAATCAAGCTCAAGCCAAGCCAAGCTCGGCTCGAATACACCCCTAGTCAACATCCCTTGATTGGTGAATAAGAACCCAATATTCATTTAATGAACTAAATAGTGGAGTCACATGATGGACCAATAACTATTAGACTCAATCAACATTCTTAAAGTCTGGTAGGGTTTGTTTGTTATCTAATAATGCAAACTCCCAAACTTTACAAACTCGTTTCAATCATTTAAGGTATGTTTGGTGTCGAGAAAATATAGATAAGAAAAAAAAATTGTGGATTTCTAATATAATTTTTAGTTGAGTTTTGTCTAATTATTTTTTTTTCTCTTTCCACTTATTTTCTTAGCAACCAAACATAGGGGGTAAGGTTGAGAGTGTCAATATGCTTTAGGAATCAAAAGTAAAATCATTGGAATTCGGATAATTTTATTTGGCCGTCACTAAGAACAATCCATGAGAATGAATGTCCATACATCATTCTACCATTAAAATTAAGTAAAAGAATTTTGAAGATTTTTTTAGTAATAATTTTTAATAGACTTTTGTAAGATAATAAAAACCTTATATTATCTAAATTTATAAGATATATATGTAGTAGTGGTTAAAATGAGGGAAAGGGTACGAGAGTGTAGGAATGTGTAACCATCCAAAGATTGCAATCCTTTATTCCTCTCATTTAAAAAACAAAAAAACTTTCGAAGGGTTGTAACTTTTAACTCTAGTCGTCTTATTTGTTGGAGACGACGTGGATAGATTTTAGTTGATTGGGATAATTGGGTGAGAGAATGTGTAGTAACGTACTTCTGTCCACCCAAGGGTTGCAATCCTTTATTCCTCTCGCTTCATCATCACTCCTCAAACACTCCTCCAAGGGAAGCAAGATTGAGCCTGTTTGGATAAACTTTTCTAAGAAGAGAATGACTTCTTTAAGATTTAATAATATATAAGCAAATAGTGGTTAGTGCTACATGTAATTTACAAGAAATTCAAATTCATGACTCCATCTCGGTGTTTGGCAACTGAGTTCTGGCTGAACAAGTTTAGCCCAATTCCGGCTTAGTTTGAACTCGGTAAATTTGGTTGAGTTTTGGGCATGTGTTGTCAGATCAGGGTGGGCCCAATATGTTCTAGGCCCAACCCATCTTACAAGATGGTAGCACTAGTTTCTAGTGACCATTTTGGTCAGGTCTGGGTTCCAACTTCGACCCGAGATTGACATGGGATCTTCTCCAATTGGTGCTAGTGAAGAGATTGTCAGACTGCCAGCACCCTGTCACGGTCAAAAGTTGTCAAGTACTGCCATGACCGTGATACGGGGCCAAGATGGCCTAAGCATGGGCAAAGGATGCCAATGCGGTGCCTAGGAGATAGGCGAGACACTATACAAGCGATAGCGTAGCGTGGTGCAAGGTTGGTGCCTTAGTGTTGGGTATCGAAGTGAAGGGACACGGAGGTGTCTTGATGTAGTGTACGAGGTACTGTGGTTTGGGTGAAGTGCACATGAAGAGTTATGGAGTGAAGCTTGAGTTTGGTGCTTGGTCGGACACATGTGGGCAAGTGTTGTGGGGCCCACATGGTATGTTGGAAGTAGGACCGATAGTACCTTCATTCGAAGAGAAAGTTAATACGAGTTTAATGGTACAGACGGTTTGTGGATATCCAGGGTACTGTTTCGTAAAAGACCAGTATGACTCCACCGGCAATGGTTTCATCCTAGTATGGCCTTTAAGTGTGCGGTATGCATCATAGTCGTCTAGGAGGGACGCGAGGTATGGTTGGGATACTCGGTCAGAGGACCGAAGATTGTGTTGTGAGCGTTATGTCCTCAATGCTCGGTAAACGGGGCAGTGATGCTCCTATGCTATCCGCGATGCGTGGAGGATGACCGATAGTCGTGTTCGAGAGTATCGGGCCGTGTTGGATGTTCGGCTTGATCGGGGAACCTTAGTATCATGAGAGATGCGTGAGACGGAACCTCGGTGACGCGGGAACCTTATGTGTTGGACAAGTGTCATGCGCGACACGATGAAGTGATGCGTAAGCCAGCTGAGTATAGCTTAGCAGATGAGACTCAGTAGCGGGCCGTACCTTGTCGTAGCATTGTAGCACGAGACGTTGAGTCGGTTCAATGGATGGATAGTGTAATGGTGTAAGGCTGGCCAAAATCATGGGATGATCGAGGTGCCGTACGGTTGTTCCGCAAAATCAAAAAGTTGACTGTGACAGTTGGTATCAGAGCATGGTTGCTCGTGGGAGCATGGTTGCTCGTGAGAGCCTGAAGCTACAGTTTGCAAAAGATGATCAGTTGGAATGCACAAGATGTTTCTACTGTGGTTCCGAGTAGTGGGAGTACTACTGGCTACAGAGTTTGTTGGCTTCTAGAGAGTGGACTTGTTACGGGAGAGACTTGTCCAGGATCGAGATGAAGTTCGACAACAATATAGGTGTTGGTCTCTAATGTCGTGGTGTGTTGGAGCAAGGCTACTAGTGGATAGTGGTCGATGGAATATTCAGGGTCAAATGTATACTCAGGGTGAAGACAGTGTTGGGACTTGAAGAGCACAGTGTTGGTTCAAGAAGAAGACTCCAGGAGTTGATGTATCAAGACCTCACGTAGTGAAATAACACAGTGGTGCGAAGGTCAGGTGAAGTGTTCTCTCAGTGAAGACACAAGATGTTGAGGTACTAGAGTCACATAGCTATGTTGGCAAGGTGTCAAAGACTTGAGTAATCAGATACTCTAGTCAAGGTTGGAAGCTCAATTGTATAAGATGATGCAATAAGAGTGGATGAGTGCTATCTCAGGTTGTTCAAGGAGTTGAGGTACTAGAGAGACACAACAAGGATGCAAGATGTAAGGCAAGCTTGAGTGGGGGAGCACTCGGGCAGAATATCAAGAGTATGAGAGGAGTCCTCAAGATTGAGGCAAGTTGTTAATGGTTGAAATGATGCAGTGGCTTCAGACAACTTCATAGGTTGTTGGCTACGAGAAGTTGAGCTCGACGGATTGAGTTCAACACAAGTGATTGATTGAAGGATCACAAGGGGAAGTGTGCCAATGAATTGGTACACAACCAGGGAAGACATGCAAAATGGTTTTGCACCAAGGAATGAAAGAAACAAGATTAGTGCGTCAGGGATGTGATGCACCAATGGAGAGTTTCACAGAGATTTGGCGTAGTGGACGCTATTGCGGTTTCGAGTAACGTATAGGGTTGTTGGCCGTGTTGCATCGGAGGATGTGTTGAGTGTGTTTGTGACTTTAGGTAAAGGATCTGGATGTCAGTGCTATTATGAGATAACTTTAGTGTTGAAGTGGGACAACACGCCGATGCTCATATGCGTAAACTAAGGAAGCAGACTGCAGAGGAAGTACCATATGAGATACGGTTGGCTTGCGAGCCTCGTCATGGGTGACGTACTTCATGTTCAAGGTGAACGATGAGTATAGTTCGACGGAGTGAACTGCAATGGATGAAGCTTCAAGAGTGAAGTGGATGGCGGCTGAATGCCTAGTGGAAACTGAAGATCAGAGTTGTGAGACCGAAGATCGATGTTCGTGGTGATGATCAGTGTCAGCATAATGCTTGGGACAGCTAAGTGATGGTCCTGAGAGGACCAAACATGCTATGGAGATGTGCACTTGAAGAAATTCGAGGAAGATTACCCTTCTCAGAAGTTCGGGCAACGTGTTGAAGACAGAAATGCTGAAGACAAAGGCAGTGTACAGAGTCTCTAAGGCCGAGTTCAGTGTGAAATTGGGCGAAGTGTGGTGAATGTTTCAGACAAAATTCGTGAGAATGTGAAGTTTGAGACAGTAATTGATATGTTAGGCCGTCAGAAGTGAGTTCTGATCTGTGGAAGGAGCAGGTGTGCAAGCTGCGTTGTAGAACTGATGAATACTCGGTGAGAGTCGATGAGGACATCGACCTAATCAGGTGGGGGAGAGTGTCACGGTCAAAAGTTGTCAAGTACTGCCATAACCGTGATACGGGGCCGAGATGGCCTGAGCATGGGCAAAGGATGCCAATGCGATACCTAGGAGATAGGCGAGGCACTATACAAGCGATAGCGTAGCGTGGTGCAATGTTGGTGCCTTAGTGTTGGATACCGAAGTGAAGGGACACGGAAGTGTCTTGATGTAGTGTACGAGGTACTGTGGTTTGAGTGAAGTGCACATGAAGAGTTATGGAGTGAAGCTTGAGTTTGGTGCTTGGTCGGACACATGTGGGCAAGTGTTGTGGGGCCCACATGGTATGTTGGAAGTAGGGCCGATAGTACATTCATTCGAAGAGAAAGTTAATATGAGTTTAATGGTACAGACGGTTTGTGGATATCCAGGGTACTGTTCCGTAAAAGACTAGTATGACTCCACCGACAATGGTGATGTTTCCTTCTGGTAGAGGGTGAAAGGTTTATCATCCACCTTGAGGAGAAGGGTGTAGCTCTTCCTTCCCTTATGGCACATCTGGGGCCACCTAATGAGCAACCCCAAAGGAGTTGGGGGCTGGCTCTAGGATCCTGAAGGGGATCTTGGAGTCTCATTGGATGGTTGTTGGAGCATCCAAGGACGGTGCAAAGGAGACGGACTTCCTAGCACTGCGCAAGAGCCTTCGGACAAGAGGTTTCATCCTAGTATGACCTTTAAGTGTGCGGTATGCATCATGGTCGTCTAGGAGGGACGCGAGGTATGGTTGGGATACTCGGTCAGAGGACCGAGGATTGTGTTGTGGGCGTTATGTCCTCAATGTTCGGTAAACGGGGCAGTGATGCTCCCATGCTATCCGCGATGCGTGGAGGATGACCGATAGTCGTGTTCGAGAGTATCGGGCCGTGTTGGATGTTCGGCTTGATCGGGGAACCTTAGCATCATGAGAGATGCGTGAGACGGAACCTCGGTGACGCGAGAACCTTATGTGTTGGACGAGTGTCATGCGCGACACGATAAAGTGATGCGTAAGCCAGCTGAGTATAGCTTAACGGATGAGACTCGGTAGCGGGTCGTACCTTGTCGTAGCATTGTAGCATGAGACCTTGGGTCGGTTCAATGGATGGATAGTGTAATGGTGTAAGGCTGACCAAGATCATGAGATGATCAAGGCGCCGCACGCTTGTTTCACAAAATCAAAAAGTTGACCGTGACAACCCGCTCCGAAGCCGCTACATATGCTTGTTGATTTGTGTGCACCCACTTAAATGGTAAGTGTATGTGGCGTCTCCGGAGTGGTGCGGTCAAGAAAGATCCCAAGTCGTACGGGCCTATTTTTTTAGTTTTTAAAAAATTTAATACTGAGTTGATTTAACCAACCCAATTTTGAGGTCATAAAAGCGACATCTGTCCTGTAGGCGGGTATGAGTGAGATCCCCAATCATGATCATGATATCCTTGTCCTTCGTATACTCTTGAAAGAATGGCATTGGATACTCCTTAGTTCTCTTTTGGTACCCTCATCCTTAGACTCATCTAATCCGTTTCTTGCTTTTTTCTTTTGCTTTTGACTTTCTCAGTGAGTCACTAAATTAGTACACGGCAAATGGTCTCAGCCGTGGACTCAAAGTGAATAACACTCATGTTGGGTTAGGGCTTGTCAATGTATTTGATAAAGATTTGGATCAATCTGATTAGTCTACATCCTGATCCTATTATATATTTGTAGGATATTGAATGTTATTATAATTAGATTGAATTCGAATTTATAGCGATTTCAATTAAAATTTGATTATATTATATATTAACAACAATAGAAATAATAATAATAATAATTTAAATATATTATAGTATCACATACAAAACCTTTTAATTTTTTAATTAAAGTATTAATTTTTAAAGTTATTAACATTAATAGTATCAAATTCACATATTATTAAGTAATTAAATTCAAATTTGAATTAAACAATCCAAAATCCAATAAATATCATATCAAATCAAATTCAAATTTATTGCATTTTTAATCGGATCAAGTTTGAATATAACTAGATCCAATCCAAATTCGTTGCATTTACAACCTTATCTTGTATTAGTCAGCATTCACTACTTAATATTGACCACCATTTCTTGAGTCAACTCAAGAGCCCAATATATGTGAACAATAATTGCACAAACTCTCAGTTTATAGTTTTTGAGTCATTTGAGGATTACTACACTATGTACCCAGTTAACATGGATAAAATATCACAAAGAGATCTAATCACAACCAATTGTGATTGAACTTGAGGAGAGTTCAATCGCAACCACAGGTCAACATGTATCCATTTTAACTCTTATTAACCATAGTTAAGATTTATTAACCATTAGGGTTCAATAATCAAACATTAGTTTTCAGGAAAAATTATTTTATAAAAATTAACCTTAGGGTTAGTAACTTTTAACCCTAGGGTTGATTAAAAAAAATCTAAAAATCATTGTTGAACCCTAAGGATTATGGAATCGTAATCATGGTTAATAGGGGTTGAAAAGGACGTTTGACATGTGAGTGCGATTGAACTCTCCCTGAGTTCAATCGCGATTGGCTATGAATCCTATGATTCAATCTCGATTACAAAAGATCGTAGTAATTAAAATAAAGGAAAATGATAACAAAACACAACTTCCAATTATTCTCAAAACTCATAAATAGTGAGCACATTCCAACGACCGTTAGCAGCACCAGTCCATAATCTTGGTGCATTATCATGCCTTCATTCCCTCCATTTACCACAGTCCATCCACCATGAATCCAATTAAGATCTCACTTTCAAGCACATATGATTACAAGCGTCACTGATTCGTAATTGAAATACAGATATTCAGAATCATAACTTAAGGCTCACTTACATGATATTTATAGAAGAAGAACAAAAAAAACTAAAAATTCCATTGAAAATAGAAGAAAAACCATTCCTCTTATACCAATCCCCACAATCTCAAAAAAAAAAAAAAAGTTATATTAACATTCTATTGAAGAATTCTCCCAAAGAACTAGCACCACCGCCACCGCCACCACCAACGCCAGTATTGCCGCCACCGCCTCCTAGACTTTCGGGAATTTTCCTTTTGGGCTTGGCTTCCTGCAGCATCGATACAACGTCCCTCATAGACGGGCGATTGGAAGGATTACAGCTTGTGCAAAGTAATGCAACCCTTAGCACTAGCATCATCTCCTCCCTCACTGATGGACATGAGGCGCCTGCATTCTTGTCGAGGATGTCGGTGATGCCGTCTTTCGTCTTTATCTTAGACCTTACCCAGTCGACGATGCTGTTACCCTCGCCGAATTCTGCGTCTACAGATCTCTTCCCACTTAATATCTCCATTAGAACAACCCCAAAGCTGTATATATCACTCTTCTCGTCAACTTGCAGTGTATAAGCGTACTCTACAAAACAATACAAACCCCTCAATTTTAAGAACTGATTTCAGTGTTACTTAATACAACCCAATTTGGTATGGTAGCTCCCGTTACCATGCATGCTAGCTTGTAAACAAAATGCAGATCCTACTTACGGTATGTAATAAGGTTATTTTGGGTATTAGAAAAAGAAAAGAAAAGAGAAGGTACTTCACGACTTCACTCGCATTATTAGTGCGCAGCAATCATATTAGCAAGAATCGAGGTGTTAAAAGAAAAGAGAAAAAGGGGAGTGCTAGCCCCACTCTTCCATTATTGCACTTTCCTCTTTTAGTGGCAAGAAGAAGCATTTGTGTGTCCTACCATAATATTTTTGTCTTCTAATCATAAATGTATTCAACTTGAGCTGGTTCTTCGACTAGATTGGCTTAATCAAGTCGAGTTCAAGCTTAAATTTTGGCTTGATTGAAATCAAACTATTATTTGAATTTAAAACTGTATTCCAAGTCGAGCTCGAGTCAAGCCTAGTTTGATTTAGCTCGATTTGTTTTGGCTTGAGCTCGACTCAACTTAAGTACTAAAACATAATAGTTGTTTGATTCAATTCAGCTTGTTTTGGCTTGAACTCGACTCAACTTAAGTACTATAATATAGTAATAATAATAAATATTGCTTATAATAATAATAAAATTATTATTATTATTATTATTGTTGTTGCTGCTTAATAAAATAAGTAGAGTTCCAACTTCCAACCAACCCATTTTGTTCAAGTTGAGCTTCAAAACTTGATTTGTGAGTTGTAATCAAGTTCTGCTTGAACAAGCTCTTACTTCTTTACCATATCACCCCTTTTTGTGTGTCACGTGTTTACTTTTTTTACTCTATTTAATTGTGGTTAAGAATCACTAACCTCTAGTATTAAAGCATCTAGCCTTTATTTTTATAAAGAAAAATGAAATTAATAATAAATGTTAAAACTTGTTAACTATAATTCAAATTCAAATGAGGTTTTGTGAGGGGCGTGGAGGAATAGTCCCCTCCTCGGCCAAGTAGCGGACTACTACCCAAAAGGAAATAGTGTCACCGGGAATGGTGAGAGTGGGACTAGCAAAATGTAAGGAAATAGACATAGGCACCACGCCCTCAGGCTCACTAGTCAGTAGTACCCACCGTAAGAAAAAGTGAGGTGGCGCGTGGTTAAATACAAAGGAAAAGAAGCATTTTATAAAAGTAAGCCGGATTTTAAGGCGCACAATAGCAAGAATTTACCCAACAAAAAAATGAACATACCTGGCGCAATGTAGCCGTACGACCCGGCAATTACCGACATGGATTCATCGGTCTGAATCAACTTCGCTACGCCGAAATCCGCTACCCTCGCTTCCATCTCACTATCCAACAGTATATTGCTAGGCTTCACATCCCGGTGCACGATAACCGGATCACAGTCATGGTGAAGATAACAAATACCCTCCGCAACCCCAAGTGCTATCTTGTACCGGGTGAGCCAATCCGCCACCAAATTCTCTCCCTTACTCTTCCCATGCAACAAATCATCTAAGCTTCCATTTGGCATGTACTCGTAAAGCAGCAGCGTACTCTCTGTGTTGCTGCAACACCCTAACAGTCTCACGATTTTACGGTGTCTCACATTCCCTAACACCTCGACTTCGGCTAAAACGCCTCGTCTTCTCCTGACCGTCTCTTTGTGTATCCCCCACAGTTGCTTAACTGCTATGATCTCGCCACCTGGCATTTCGGCCTTATATACAGTCCCTGTGGACCCCATCCCTATGATCTTATCGCTCATTGATAAACACTCAAGAACATCATCCGCCGTGAAATTCAACCGTTGAAATGCCGTTAACTTCCACGGCCTGGTTTTTTGATCGTCGATGAATCGCCGGCGGTATTTCGCGTGGAAGCACCGGCTACCGGCGATGAGAACGAACAGGCCGATTCCGAACGCTGCGACCATTATCCAGACGATTGCACCGGGGTTCTTCTTCGATTGCCGGCGAGTTTGGCCGTTGCCGGAGGCGTTTCTGTCAGACGCGCATGGTTTTTGGAGAATTCCACCGCAGAGACCGTCGTTGCCGGAGAACGATGAAGGGTGGAGGTTCGGGAAGATTGTGCCGGCCAACGGGATTTCTCCGGTGAGGAGATTAAATGAGACATTGAAGCTTTCCAAAGTTCTGCAACTGTCGAAGTTTGATGGAATCGTGCCGGTGAGGAAATTGCTCGAGAGATCGACGTCGGTTATCGACGGAAGCGTCGAAATTTCCGACGGGATTATTCCGGTGAGGGAATTATGCCGGAGGTTCAACCAAAGAAGCTTCTCGCAATTGCTAATGTCCTGAGGAATGCTTCCATTCAGTGTATTATCCTGCATTTCAAGCTTATACAAGCTTCGACAACCGACGAAATTAGGGATTTTTCCGGTGAGTTTGCTGAAACTCGCAGAGAAGATCTGTAGATTCGGTGCCCTCCATATGTTCTCCGGTAACGAGTTTTCGAATGAATTTTGAGAAATGTTCAAGTATTCCAACCTCACTGCATTACCAAGATCGCTTGGAATCTCGCCGGAGAAATTGTTCATACTAATATCCATGTAAGTTAGATTCGGCAAGAACCCGAAACCAGGAGGAATCGAGCCGTTGAGTCTGTTATCTTCGATTCGAAACCTCCACAAAGAAGTGCAATTTGCAAGCGATGCTGGGAGATTAGAATCAAATTTGTTTGAGAAGAGTATGAGTCGCAACAGCCGGTTTCCGAGGCAAAGAGTCGTCGGAATCGGACCGGAAAGTGAGTTGGAAGAGACGTCGAGCTTCTGTAACTTGCCATTAAAGCCTAGCTTTTGAGGAAGAATCCCAGTAAGTGAATTGTTCCAAAGAAGTAAGATTTCGAGATTCGGAAACTCGGCAATTCCATCTGGGATTTCTCCAGTAAGATCGTTGCTCAACAAGCTCAATATCGTCAGCTCCTTCAACGAAGAAAACCTTTCCGGAATCGATCCAGAAAGCCGGTTATCTGAAAAATCAAGAACTTTCAGAGCTCCTAAATCCGAGTAACTCGCCGGAATTTCGCCGGAAATCCTGTTCTTGAAGAGAAACAACGATTCAAGCATCACCAAATTCCCGAGTTCCGGCGGGAGGACACCGGAAAGATTCGCATTCGAGATATCGAGGTATCTGAGTTCCTTCAATAACCCAAATTCCACAGGAACCCCACCAGCAAACTCGTTGTACCCGATCTCCAAATGCTCAAGCCGAGTCATAAACCCTAACTCGGGCGGAATCGGTCCACGTAAAAGATTCCCAGCTAAATGTAGGTATTTCAGCCTCGTTAAACCACCATAACTGGCCGGAATACCACCTTCAAAGAAACTCCCACCGAGGTTGAGCTGTTCAAGAAACCGTACCTGAATGATCCCATGTGGCAGCGGACCAGAAAAGTTGTTGCTGAAAGCATTAAGAACCGTTAAAAACTTCAACTTTGATACCCAACTTGGGAAACTTGAATTGAAATTGTTGTGACTGATATCGAGAGTCCTGAGCTTTTTCAATTCAAAAATGGCGGGTGTGAGAGACCCATCAAAGGAATTCCCACTAAGGTTCAGATGGTTTAACTGAAACAAGAATCGGATTTGGGAGGGAATGGTTCCAGAGAGGTTTCGATGAGAGAGATCAAGTGAGATAATCTGAGCCGTTTTCCGATCACATGTGACGCCAGACCAGGAACACCAGAATGCATGACTAGAAATGATGGGGTTCCAGTCATGGAGAGAAGAGAGAGGGTCTTGTAGAGAAGCTTTAAGAGAGAGAAGAGAAAAGAGAGGGAGAGGAAGAGTACTTGCAGAGAAAACCAGAGAGAATTTGAAGAAGAAGAAGAAGAATAAGAAGAAGAAGAGAGGGAAAGTGAGGTTCATGGTTTTGGGGTTGTGATGAATGGGGTTTAGAGAGGCGGTTTTAATGGAGGAGAGTTACTTTCAGGGTGTAGCTTCATGATGATTGTTTCAGTGGTTTTGTGGGTATTGGAGAAGAAGAGAGGTAAAAGAAAAGGAGTAAAGGAAAATGTTTTGCAGGCTCTACTACAATGGCATGGATCCTCTGAGATTGAATCACAGCCAATCACAATTGAATTCGGGGAGAGTTCAATTGCACCCACAGGTCAACACGTGTCCTTGTTAATTAACCTTATTAATTGTAATTATGAATCACTAACCCTTTTTAGGGTTCTACAATCTATCCTTTGTTTTTTTAAGAAAAGAAATATTAACCCTAATAATTAGAATGTTCTTAACCAAAGCTAAATATTTGTTTCTAAAAATCAAGATTTAAATTATTGAATCATAACCTCATGTTTGGTGGTTGAAAATAAGTGAAAACATGGAAAATAAAAGAAAATTGGATGAAACACAACTAAGAATTGTGTTAGAAATCCAATTTTTTTTTTTTGCTTTATCATGTTTTCACCTGTAGGCAACCAAACATACTAAAGTTAGTAAATCTTAATTTTTCGTTACTATGTTTTCACCTATTTTCTCATCAACCAAACGTATTAAAGTTAGTAAATCTTAATCATTAACAGAGGATAATAGGGACCCGTGTTAATCTATGGGTGCAGTTGAAATCTCCTCCAATTCAATCACGATTGGCTGTAACTCAATCTCCTCACTACTACTGATAATACTGTTTCTATCTTTTCTGTCTTTAGCGTGGCTATCTTTGTCTCTTAAATTCTTTACTTTTGGTTTTCTTGGATTTCTTTTTTCTTTTTCTTTTCTTGCTTTTCATCATTCCTCCTTGTTTCCTTTATCTTTGGGATGACAAAATGATAAAACTATCGACACTGTTTTCCATCGGATCCTAGAAAGTATTTCAATCTCGCCATCGATTTCTCTTGGGATTTTGCTATCCCTACTCGCCTCCATTTCAATTACCCATTTAGGGTAATGAGACATTATTCTTAAGAGAAATGCTAGGAGTTGGGATCTTTTGTAGAGGGCTTTGGATTGTCTCTGGCGAAGCCAGAAACTCCTCTCCGGGGTTCCATACATTGTGCGACAGTTGGTAAAAAAATGGGGAGAAGTCACTCCATTTACTCCCCATGATTTTGACTTCTCCCCATTTGATTTCTCTCCCCCTTATTCTCATACACTTATTGCCACATGTCTTAATATGTGTGGAGAAGTCAAAATCATGGGCCCCATGATTTTGGCTTCTCCACCACTTGTCACCTATTCTATGGAACCCCGACATAAGCCCTTTCTGGCTTCGCCAGAGACAATCTAAGGCCATTGTAGGGTCCTTTAGAGTAGGGCTGTCAACGAGTCGGATTCGGATCGGATTTGTCTAGATCCAAATCTGATTAAGAATCTGACATATCCAAATCCGATCCGAGATCCGTCGGATCATAACTTAATCGATCCGAATCCGATTATATTTGTCCGATCCGATCCCATCCGATTAAGGTTAATTTAAAAACAAAAAACTCTATTTTAATAATATAAAAATCTAATAGTACCCTACTTAATGTTAATTTTTTAAAATTAATACTCTATACATAGAAAATTTATTTAATATATTTAAAATTTTTATTATAATTGGATCGGATCACCTCATATCCGGATCCGATCCGATTATAATCGGATTCCACCGATCCGATCCGACGGCTCACATATAGGATCCAAAGTCCGGCTAATCGGATCGAATCCGGATATAATCCATTGACAACCTTACTTTAGAGGATTTCTAGTACAATTATGAAGAGAGGCAACGAAATTTTGTATTACATTTTTCCGGATCATGATATAATCCATTGACAACCTTACTTTAGAGGATTTCTAGTACAATTATGAAGAGAGGCAACAAAATTTTGTATTACATTTTTCTTCATAATTACAAAATTAACACTGCCATACACAAAAACGGAACTCCGCCTCAACATCGTGAAGCAGAGCTCCGTTTTGTATTTAAACTTTTCTATAAAAGATCCGAACTCAAATGCTACCCCAAAAGCAAGCTTCCAACCTCTTGATATGGTATCAACATGTGAACTATTTTTCTCTGGTATCTTTACAACTAGTTGAAGCCATAACTTTCTCAAATGGAAACATTTTTGTAGCAATGACAAGTGTGTACTACATAGTTTGAAAGTCTGCATCGATCTAGGCTAGAACTCAAGGGTTCCACATATAAGTTTTTTGGCCATTACCCATATGGGGCGGATGTGGCATGGGGTTTGTGTAAAATCCATTTCCTGAAGACCAATGAAGAGAGAAACAGGTGAGACCCCTATGTTTGGTTTCTGAGAAAATAGGTGAAAAGAGAGAGAAGAAAAAAATAAAATACAATTAAGAATTGTATTAAAAGTCCAAAATTTTCTTTCCCTTTTCATTTAAAACTTCCAAAATCCATTTCTCTAAACGACAAAAAGAGTTTATGAGGTAAAGCCTTATACGTACGACTCTCCCTGTATGGGCCATAGCACCACCCAAAGGAGAAAAGTTGATGATAATAACCATCCGATCCATTTACTCTTTTTTTAGGAATGAGGGTATCAGAGCCTCTTAGAGCACCCAACTAATTCCCTTATACTAGACAACCAGGAAAGCCGGGATAAATTCCAAAGGGTGGCCAATAAGGGGAAGGGATTCGAACTCATGACTTTCATTTCTTGAGGCGTGGTCTTTGCCACTAGCACCAATCCATTTACTTGTAATACTGGTGAGGTCGTTACGATCATCCAATCCCCTAGTTCTGCTGTCCTGGAGGTTTTCAAAGGGCCCTTCTAATATTAGTAGGCATAGGTATTTTTATTGCCTTATTTGCCCACTCATACTAAGCCCATTTTGAGAATAAGAATATACGATACAAAAGATTTTAGGACACCTTAATTATCTAATGATAAAATAATCTCTCAGGGCTCGGTCATCCACAAATCATGGTACATGGGGCATTTAAAAGGGGGAGATATCAATTGGAGAGAAGTCTAAATCATGGGGGCGAAAATGAAATGACCTATCTCCCGAATTATCGGCAGGTGCTGCATGATTTGTGGATCACCTGGCACCGAGCTCAGGCATCTACCGGAACGAAACTTTTCCCTTATCTAAGAGCATTCCTAGCAGCCTCACCAAAATAGTTTTTTAGTTATTTTGGTGAGCCAATAAGCTAAAAAGTATGAAATATCCTCTCTAACAACTTCACCAATTTGCATATTTCAGTTTGGTGAGTGCCCAGTACTCACCAATGTTGGTGAGTCACTGTATACTCATCAAACCAAAAAATCTCTCTTTCCCTCCTTGTTTATGGGCCCACACAAATAAAATAAAATTTTCTCTCTTTCTTTTTTTTGTGTGGATTTGTGACACAAATAATAAAATAATGATAATTTTAACTATTTTGATGAGGCTGTTGGAGGTGTTTTAAAAAAGTGGCTCACCAAATTCACTTTTTGTGAGTTTTGGCTATTTTGGTGAGGCAAATTTGACCAGGCTGCTAGGAATGCTCTAACAAGCTAACATAAAGTCCCTTCCTTTACTCTACAAAAATGGGCGAGTACTATTGGGACAAGTAAGGCTAGCACTCCCATCAATGTTACGTATATTCATTAAATGGCTGATAGACCATTGCACTGATTTTAACTTTTTCTTATATGAATCTGACTAGAATAATGAGTATTTGGACCTCTCAGCGCCAGTGTTTGAAGTATGTTTAAATGTCCAAAAATGTCCTTAAAATGGTTAAGAGTACTGTGTATAAGTTTGGAATGTTTCGAGGGTAACTTTGTCGAAATGCAGTTGGTTTCAAGTCAGTTTTGACTTGAGAAAGCTTTTTCTATGATGACATTTACTTTGTATCATTATATATCGTTAAAGTATACATAAGATAAGCTTGAAGGGTGGCCTAAACCTATCTGCCCTTTAATTAGAAAAGCATCCCTTCCAAATCTAATAAATGTAGTTTATAACTTTGTAATGGGTTATACTTTTCAAATAGATCTTTTGGAGACACCAATCTCTTTTTGGTTGAACAAGCATCCCTCCAAAATCTGTTAAAATCTAGTTTTATATACAAGAATATTTTTCAAAAGAAATTTATAACAACCCAAGTCCAAAACTTTTCTTTGGGGTATAATATAATGCCTCATTTATCTATTGTTGGTGGGTGGGCCCTCCAGCTAAATCAACGCCCAGATCTCGATCTCAAGATCACCCTTAAATGAGGGGCCAACGCTGAGGCTCGATCTCAAGACCACCCTTAAATGAGGGGCACACCATCGTTTGAGCCAAGTGACGGTGTCCTAAAGCTAATTGACTAATTTAAGATTACATAATTTGTAATAAGATGTGTAATGACATTTAACTTAGGTTTACACCACTGAGTGTGAATCGTTTAATGGGATCCCTCCATAATAATAGATATCCTAAACTTTTTTCTGGGACACAAGGCATCATTTATCCATTTTTAGTGATTGGGCCATCCAGCTACATCAACAAGAGAATCTAATATCGATTTATAAGGAGATTCCTTTAGCCAGATTCTCTAGCTAGCCAGAGGAATGAACGGTCCAGATCCTCATGCCAGATTCAACAACTGGGATTTGTCTCTTTTCGATATATAACTGATAATTCATCCCTTGAAACAGTTAGATCCAAATTCGACATGCCATATGTCTCTACGTTGGCTGTCGTTGTGTGCCATTGCGAGGTACAAATACCATTTCTTATGTAGTCCAAGAGACCTGGTAGGGCTGTAAACAGATCATATTTCGACTAGATCTTGTTAGATCCGAATATGTTCTGATTAAATATCCGACGCATCCAAATCTGATTCGAGATCCGTCAAATAAATGGGTCAATTTGAGTTCGAATTTTATTTGATTAATATCAAATTTCAAAAATTATTTTTAAACATATAAAAATATAATGAAATTTTCATAAATAATTTTTAAAAGGCAAGCATAGTATTTTTTGTATAAAAAAAATAGTAATTCATTAGACATGTATGTATATATAAATCTGAATCCGATCCGATTACAATCAGGTTTAAAAATTAAGATTTGTATTCAATCGAACGAATTTACAATTAAATCAATATTTGCTCTAATCGGATTAGATTCGAATCAGATCCAGATCATGATCCGATCCATTGACAATCAAAGACTTGAGTTTCTACTCACGGGTCAAATGCGGGTGTTTTTTTTAAAAAAAATTGTTTTGTTTGGCAGGTAGATGACGGAGTAGATCCTAAAGAGATCCCACTTCTTCATCAATTTATCTTGAATTGTAATTTGTTTTAGTTCAACCTTATCCCAGTTTTGCCAAGGGAACAACCCCATTTTTACCTTGAATTAGTTACAATATGCAAAATTCTTAACTCTTTGTGGAGGATTAAATCTAGATCCAGTAAAAGTAAAAGTGACTGACCGATACTGCACATCATCATTATTCAGTAGTGGGTTAACAGTTAGTTCTGAGAGGGGCTAAAAGACTGCTATCTCTCTACTCTGGGATTCAACCATGGCCTTCAAAACGAAGAGTATGGTACTTGCTATTTGAGTAGACATGTGATCGCTGTGGAGAAATCCCTAGCTAGGGGCATCATGATAATTGTAATGTAAATACATGAGACAAAAATACCTTTATTTAATAATTGTTTCATACCTATAATGCCCGTAGGGATTCTTTAATTAAAAAATATACATGGACTCAAATCGCCCTTCGTTTTTTTTTACATATATACACATTTTTAATGAGGCCATTAAAACTTGAAAAATGCTAGCCTTAGCTTCTTTCTTCACACTTTTTTTATGGGACAAACACATGTCCTCATTTTTTCCGGTTACCTATACTGTCAGTTAAAAGTAAAAAATAGATGTTTAAAGATAATTGAAAAAAGTAAGTACACTTGTTGATCTCATAGAAAAAGTGAGGGAGAAACTAAGGTTAGCATTCCTCTTAAAACTACTATCAGTTTATTAGAAATTTGTAGGTTACTTCATCATCATTATCGGATGGGAGTGTCTTTGAAATCATTCTGAAGTGTCAAATTCTTAAAATTACACGACAAAACTTACTTACCTAGATTGTGACACAAAGAGGATTCTAAATCTCACTAATAAACAACACCTCCCTAGTTTGCTCAAGTGGTAGGATGTATCTCCTTTAGTGGTAGAGGACTCTGTTGAGTCTCAGTGTGGCACGGGACAAGCCCACCATGTAAATTAACCTAACCTAACTTATAAAAATAAAATAAAACAACTCACAGTTAAACAAAGACCAAAATATCATATGAGCTGAGTAGAAATTTGGGTCCACATGTGAATGATGGAAGAGTTGAACATTCTAGGACACGATAGGGTAAAGTAAATGATGAACTGGGCCACAATGGGCCCAACTTCCTCGGAGGAAAGGCTTTGGCGCATCTCCTCCTGTTTCTCAACCGATGGACACACCTAGGTTTGACTTACAGTCCCACTTTGTTCCCCTCCCTGTACATACCTTTGACTACAAATCACCAGTCCTGACTCACCATATAGTCTCTTCTTCTCTCTCTCGTATGGAGTCTTTTCCAACATCATAACACTTCTTATCCCTAGTGGAGAACCAAATTATTAGGGTTTTGAAGTTAATGAGATGAGCATGAGAACCCCTCCCCTCCCCCCCCTAATTTAAACTTTTATTTGAGTTTAAATATAAGCCAAGGCTCCATTTCAAAGCGTGTTACGCAGTTCCCCTTTCTAAAGCAAAGTTCGGTTGCAGTTATGTAATTATATAAAAAAAAGTGACAGTTTTGCACATGATTTATCGCATAATTACAAAATTTTGATCAGTTTACAATGGAAAAGGAGAACTTGATCAAACACTTTGAAACAGAGCTTTGATTCATACTTAAATCTACTTCATTTAGTGCAAGTTGGACAACTCTTAATTGATCTACTAAAAGCTATTTAAAATAGATCTAAAAAACTAAGAGCTAGTCATTTTAGAACTTGTTTGCAATAGTGTAAAATTAATTATTTTTTTAAAGTTCTTTTTTATATATTGATTGGTAAAAACATACAAATAAGCACTTACTTGTGGGCAATTTTAGAGGGATAAAATAGATTTAAAAAAAAAGAAAGTATTAAGGATATAAAAATCCGTTTAAAGTGAATCAAATGCGTATATGTACAAATAAATCTTTACATGCTTTAGCACATTAAACTTTAAAATAAAAGAACATTGAAATTATTTACTATTTTAGAGATAAAACCTCTTATATGTTAAAATATTTAGACATTAGATAAAACATTTACCAAATAATTTTATTTCAAAATAAATTCTTATTTTAGAAAATAAGCTAAGTTCCTGAATTTTATTTCAATGTGCGAATCATCATTTCCTAACATGTGACAAAAATTAGTCGAATCAGAGATGTCTAGTCTATCGAAATGGATGACAGAAACTATAACTTATATTGAGTTGTATTAACCCTAGAAGTTAATGCTGATAATCATTTAGAGTTAATGTCAGAAAATTTTGACATCAATCAGATGGTAAAAACTATAACCTAGCACACATAATAACTCCTAATTTTGATGATTGCTTTGTTTAAAGAAAGTTTAAGAACCTTTTATGTGAGAATGATGTATTAGACAAAAGAATGTTTAGGCTTCTAAGCCTTTTTGCAATCTAAATAATAAATTTTCTTAACGAAGATATGCATTATATTCCTTATGTATTTCGAATGCAACGAGCACATACGGTGAAGTCCTCAGCCGTGATCATTGAGACTTCAATTGCATTTCCCTGCTCTACTTGGTTCACAATCTCCGTTATTTTGGCTATGAATCTAGGGGGCACTAGCGTGAATTGGTTACTAATTCACAAAGTAGTATTGGAGAGTATTTCTAACACATAATTCATTTTTCAGTCCGCCCACCAAATAGGAGAAAATAAAAAAATAACTTTGTGCACCTATTTCCCCAAATATACGGAGCCTAACCTTATGTTTGGTTGTCGAGAAAACAAGTAAAAACATGGAATAGAAAAGAAAATTGGACAAAACATAACTAAAAATTTATTGGAAATCCACAATTTTCTTTCTTTTCCATGTTTTCACTTATTTTCTCAACAACCAAACATAGCAAAGGGTACCTATAAACTTGATTTCAAGGTTGGGACTCACCATTTATAAAGTTCTAAGCGGAGAATATCAACTATCAAAAACAATTGAACTAGACGGCACGTGATCCATAACTTTATTATATATATACAATCATGGATTTCCTTTTGGCCATTTGAAATAGCAAAGCAGATCGAATGTCTATGTCTGTCTACATATGAGGTTGGGTGGTATATGCATGTGGATATGTGACACTCACTTAGTCACAATGTGCAGGTCCTCATTCTTAACATGTGATTAAAAAATTTAGCATAATTAAAAAAGTCTAGACCATCTAACTAGATGATGGAAATTATAACCTAGGTTGAGTTGTATTCACCATATAGATTAATGCTGACAAATCAGAGTTAATAGAGGATGTTTCCATTACCAATGATAGATGTTTGCACGCCCCTTATCGTTTTGCACTATAATAGCGAGGAAGATGAAGACCTGCCGTCATTATTCTTATGAGCTATAACTATGGTCTATAAGCAAACAATAAAATCCCCTTATAATTACACATTTACAAATTGTAACTATGTTCTTAAAGACTGTTTACAAATTCAATCGTGAATCAAAAAAAATTTGTGGTAGGCCCCCTCATCCATTTCGAAATTTTGAAGTAAAAAAAGCAGTTATGAAATCTATTGAGGAATCAATGCTTATAAGAAAAAAGAGAAATGCTAGCCCAAATGCACACTTCCAAACTATCATGGTGGTGACTATTACAACTTCTGATTTTAGGATTATTTACCTTACCCTAATCGTAGGGTTTGGTTTGTATTATATATTCAAAACTCAAAAGATAGGTTCATCTTTTAGAGGATGTGTACAGAAGACATACTGGTTTCAATAGAAACTTTTGTTGTGGTTCCATACGCCCCCTCAAGTGGAGCGGGCCATTGTGAACGGTCAACTTGTCCCGAAGGTAAGCAAAGCGAGTAGCACTCAAGCCTTTGGTGAAGACATCCGCAACTTGATCCTTGGAGGATATGAACCGGACATCAAGTCCCTTTTGAGCAACCTTTTCATGCACGAAATAGTAATCAATTTCGATATGTTTGGTGCGAGCATGAAAAATGGGGTTGGCAGTAAGGTAGGTGGCCCCAAGGTTGTCACACCACAATGTAGGGGGTGGTGCATAGGAGATCCCAAGTTCTTTGAGGAGGGATTGGATTCAGATAAGTTCAGCTGTGGCAATTGCTAAGCCCCTATATTCTGCCTCTATGCTAGAGCGGGAAACAATCTTTTGTTTTCTAGCACTCCAAGAAATGAGATTCGGTCCAAGGAAGATACAGTATCCATTAGTAGAGCGGCGATCATCGGGGCATCCAGCCAAATCAGAGTCAGAAAAGGCACTCAAGTGGGTAGATGACGATGCACGAAGCTGGAGACCATAGGAGATTGTGTGCTTGAGGTAGCGGAGAATTCTTTTTACTGCATTCCAGTGATTATCTGAAGGAGTCTGCATGAACTGACAAACCTTGCTGACAGCATAGGCGAGATCAGGCGAGTGAGAGTGAGGTACTGAAGAGAACCAACCACACTCCGATATAGGGTAGGATCACTGAAGGTCGAACCATGAAACTTAGAGAGCGTCTCAATGCTACTAATGGGGGTTGATGTCGGTTCGGCACCATCCATTTTGGCTTTCTTCAAAAGGTCAACAATGTATTTCCGCTGAAAGTGAAAAAGACCTACGGGGAAACAAGTGACTTCGATTCCCAAAAAATAATTTAAGGCACCAAGGTCTTTGATGGCAAAAGTTGTTTGAAGCTGAGAAATAAGATCCTGAATGCAATCCATGGGAGTGCCAGTAATAATAATATCATCAACATAGACAAGTATAAACACAGTGTGCACTTGATGAAGAGAGATGTATCAGCCTTAGAACCCAGAAAACCAACATGATGGAGGAATGTGCAAAGGCGATGATACCATGCTCGAGGCGCCTGTTTGAGTCCAGAAAGGGACTTGTGAAGACGACACACATGGTTTGGAAACTGATGGTCAGTATAGCCGGGAGGTTGCTTCATATGTACCACGTCATTTAGGATACCATGTAAAAAGGCATTTTGCACATCAAGTTGGTGTAAGGGCCAACTATTGGAGATGGCGATGCAAAGAACCATGCGAATGGTGCAAGGTTTGACTACCGGACTAAAAGTCTCGCCATAGTCAATCCCTTCTTGTTGTGGTTCCATAATGACTACATGTTTCCTTACTTTTTCTTATTATCTTTAGAATTGGTTGAAATCAGAACTAACTCTTCGAAAAAAAATGTTTTCAGCTGACTCTTTCAAAAAAATGTTTTCTTAACCCATTGAAGTATTCGGAAGTGTGCATACGGGGCTAGCACTACTCTAAGAAAAACTCAAGCAATTAATAGAGTCCAAGAGCTATAAGCAGTAGGGGTGTCAACAAATATGAATATTACCCGTATTTAATTCTTATCCAAATTCATTTACTTAGATAATTATCCAAATAGGAATTTTGCGGAGCAAATACAAATAATAATTTTATTATTTAAAATCGGATACGAATTCTGGTATAACTATCCGCTTCAAATTCGTCCTGTTTACAGCTCTAACATGCGATCTGCATTCCAATCCCATAAGGTGAATGACAACATAGAAATCATGCATTTCACGTACCATAGCAGTCTATCATAATACATATGGGTTCTAGTCCAGCCTAGCCTAAATTGCGTTGCTAGCCCCACCCACATGAGCCAACAATAAAAGGGAAAAAGCAATGCTCAATGTATAATTATCTTGTTTTAGGTGTAAGTTACTTTTTTTTTTTTTTGTTGGATCCTTGTCTATCCCTAGTCTACATCTGAATCATAATTCCATTTCCTTTCCTATATTTTTAAGCTTTCAATACATACATATAATTATAGGTGTTGGTCACGTCTGGTGATATGGAGAACAACCATATGGTCATGAGGGGCCCCAATAATCATCACTTGTTCTTTGTGTCTTGTAATTCATCACTCTAGCTTCTCCTTTTGATGCTTGGTTTGTTTGAATTCTTCAACATTCTCGCCTACCCATACTAAAACATATCAAATTATTTTCCCATAGATCTTATCTAGTCTATAAATATAGACCATAGATACAATTTCATTAAAAAAAATTTAGTCAAAAAGTCTAAGCAAAAAGTCACATATTTTAATCATCAAAAATATTTTTATGTAGAAGGTCAAATCAACTAACAGTATAACAATTCAGCATAAAAAAACTTACATTTAATCTTATAATTTATGGTTCTAATTTGATACATTCTTATTTAACTCATTAAATGTAAGATTTTAAAATCTAGATTGTATTCTCAATATGTGCTAAGTAACTATGGTTTGCATTTTCATACTTATTTGAACACGCATGCCTTTTTTAACTTATAAAATTTGTAACTTTCATATGTATAGTTATAAACATAGTTGGAGGCATCTACTTAGTTTTTTTTAGGTATCCAAGTTTTTCCTTGCGTATCCAAGTGTTTCTTAGCTAGTGTATCCTAATTTTGACCGTTGTACCCATTCGATATGGATATGCTGATACATATCTTGTTTTGGACTTACTGACGACACGACACCCAATATCAATATCTTGAATAATTCTTATAATAATATAAGGCTAAGAATTGTATGTGTAACAAACTATCATTGTAGTGCAGTAACACTTTTTTTAATCTAAAGGAGGGCTATTGTGCATATGTGTAATAGAAGTGTAGCACTTTAAAAAAATTTCTTATAAGTTATAACATTATAATATAATAGATTAAGACTTACAATAATTTAAGACTAAGACTTACTTGTATGTGTAACAGACTACTATTGTAGTGTAGTTACTAATTTAGTTGTTTTAAAATATAAGAGATGTTATCGTGTGTATCAGTTAGGGGTGTCAACGAGCTGAGCTGAGCCGAGCCGGGCATTGCTCAAGCTCGGCTCGTTGGATTTTTGATATTGCTCAAGCTCGGCTCAAGCTCTAAAAGGTCAGCTCAGGCTTGGCTCGTCCACAAATCATCGAGCTCGAGCCGGCTCGTTAAGCTCTAGTTTAAAAAAAAAATTAAAAATTAAAAATAAATAATAATAATAAAAAATAATATATATATATAGTGGGGACGATATTCTAATAGTTAATGAATTAAATGGTGGGGTACAAAGAAAAGGGGAAGATAAAATAGTGTTTTCGCTAACCTGATGAACATTTCATGTTCTGAATTTAAAAAACTTATTTCATTTTCTTATATTTTTAATGTAAAACTCAATATTAACAGATGTATAATTGTACATGGGTATTCATTGAATTAGTTGAGCCGAGCCGAGCCGAGCTACCTCTTACTCGAGCTCGGCTCGTTATCTAAACAAGCTCACTCACTTGGCTCGGCTCAATGAGCTTTTTAATCATACTCAAGCTCGGCTCATTGACAGCCCTAGTATCAGTGTATGAGTAATATAAGTGTAGTATCTTTTTAAAATCTTCTAGAAGTTGTAACATTTTTTAATCTAATTGTACTAATCTAAAAATCTAAAGATAACATTTGGTATGTGTGGTGGTAATTTCACTAATCCCTTCACTAGAAATTAAAACTAAATTAAACTTAACCCCCTAATTGTAACATAAGTGTGCATGAGGCAAACAATTCTCGTCTTGCCTTGTCAATCCTAAGTCTGAATAAATGAGAAGGGTTTTGACAATCAATGTAGAAAAAAGTAAAACATGATAACAAAAATTTTGATTCTTGACCCTTGAGGGTAGGGTTTGGACCTAGCCAATTCAAGCCCTTTAAGGGCTAGGGCCTCACCCTTGTGAAGGAGGGTCGGGCCCGATAAGACCTAGGCCCGGTTAGACTTAGGCCCTACCCAGTGCGGCCCTTTGACAGCCCTAGGAAGAACCATGTGGAGTTAACAACTACGCTCACTTCTCTCCCATGGGATTGATCCCGAGACCTCCCTCCTAATGAAGGGGATACGCTACTGTTGGACTATTCCCACGGTGTGTAGCTCACCAAGTAGTTCAAACCCATCTAATTGCTCAAAAGAGGCTTGGCGGATTGCCCGATTGGCTGGACCCCTGGTCACTGTGGGTGCACTAGCAATTGTAAGTTTGGTGTATGATGAGCAAATGTTGGTGTGCCCGTAGTACGACCTAAAAAAAAATACAAATTGTTGTAAAACTGTAGTGTAAGATATTGTTGTTTCTCAGTACCAAAAGAAAAAAAGATATTCTTTTTTCACAACCATAAAGGACAGAGAAGAGTAGAGGATAACAGGAGGAACTAGTTTGGGAATTGGGAATTGGGAGCAGTAGAGAGATGGGAGGAGGGATGTTGAGGACAGTTGGTCGGGCAGTTGGGGCAGGTTTTGGGGGAGTTCAAGACCCCTTTTCTGCTTCTACTTGTACTTGTACTTCTACTTCTTCAAGGCCTACCCACAAACCCACCTCCAATCTTCTCTCTCTATCTTCTACTTCTTCATCAGCTTCAGCTTCTTCTTCCCTTAATCTTCCAGTCTCTGCTACTTCTTCTGCACCCACTTGGCCATCTTCTTCTTACTGCTTTTGCGGTGGCGATGAGTGGGAATTGAAGTCTGGAGATGGAATTGAAGGTGAAAAAACAAATGGGTTTTCCGATAAATTTGATTTCGGGCCTGTTCCATCCAAGGTCGAAGTCGAAAACGCTGTCTCTGCTCTTCAACAGTAAGTATTAATTGTCTCTTTATTTCTTTGAAAACTTAGAAATTAATTTTGGTATTAGTTTTTTGTATTTTTATTTTTATTTTGTTTTATCTTATTGGTTTTAAATGGATGTGAAAAAATCATTGATTTGATTGTATTAAAAGTGAGCTATGGGATAAGAATTCTGTTTTTTTCTTATTCCAATTTTCTTTTAATTTTGTGAGTTTTTCTTGCTTTTATTTTGGAAGGATGATGTTGTTGATGATGGATTATGTGCAAATTGTTGGACCTCAGGCAATTACAAATACCATAATATACCCCTTTAGAGCAAGGTTGTGGAAGAAGACCATAATACAAGTTTTTTTTTGGGGGGTGGGGGTATTAGGGAATATATGAGGAGTATTGTAATAATGTGAATGAGATACACTAAATCATTCAAGTGTATATCATCACAATATTGGAGTAGCATCAATCAAGGATTTGATTAAGATTTGAAATCAAGGATTTGATTAGATTAAGTTTCTATCTTGAGGCCAATGTAATCTCTATATAAACCCTATTAGAGGTCATTGTAATAACTCAAGAATTCTCAATAAATCCATTCTCTTTAGGGGGGTCTTTTTGCCTTTTGGGGATGAACCAGGAACATGAGGAAGAAGATGAAATTGGGGGTTATTTAATAGTTATGATAAGACACTATACGGTGTATCTTACTATATTCCATCTTAGTGCAATTTCTGTTTGAGGAATGCTAGCCCTACCCTCTATCAACCCTACTCTCACTTCCACCAACCACTTGTCCAATCTGCAATTGTTAAAGCACTCCCTCATGAGAATGGATATGTGGGTGGTGGAGGTGAGATTTTAATAGTTATATGTGTACTAAATTATGAGATTCCCTCCTGGCAGTTTTTTCTAGCATCCTTTTATCTTTTGCAATATTGGGCTTTCCTTGGTCCTCATATACCATTCTAATTCACATAGTCTGTTGGTTGTTAATGGCTTTGAACTTCCAGGGTCCTTTCTCCAGCTGCATTCTCACAGCTCATTGAAGATATGTTTCCTTCCAACTGGGACAAGGATGTAGCAGATCAAACTGTATATCCAAAAGGTTTAGCCGGGGACCTTAATAATCCAAGAATATTGCGACCTCATGGATCTGAAAGAGTTTACGATGCTTTTCATTTATTGCTGACAGATTCATCTGTTCAGGTGCTTTCTAGTATCGACCCTTATGTTTAGACTTAATCTCCCTTGTTTATGTTTATCTTTCTCATATGTTACTTGTGTCCATACTACAACACAATATAAAGCTGTCACAATTTAATATCATGTATTATTCAAATTTCTTCTAGCCACTATATTGTTGTTTCACTTCTTCGAACTTATGCTTTACAAAGGAAACAATATATACAATGAGTGATGTTTATTTTTTTTGTGTGACAGCATACATTGTTAATCACAAAAGGAGAGGGCAATGTTGTGAATCTTACAATACTCAAATTAAAAAAAAAAAATTGTATGAATCACAGGGAGTTCTGCATTTTTGGTTGTGTTAGTACTTAGTATCACTTACAAGTTGTTGTCTTGTTGACCAGCAAAGTGAAACCTTAGAGTAAACAAAAATAAGTTACCTAGAAGATTGGTTTATTTTTCGAAATAGTTGCATATTTTAATAGTTATATGAACTAGTGTAGAAGCTTGGTAGCTTCTTGTTATTGAAGTGACATTTTTGTGCATTTTTTTCATTCATTTCAGTCTTATTGTTCATGTAACAGATTCATCTTTATTTTAAAAAGAATTGGCAACAGTTTTTTTTTTCTGAGATTGGTGTATACTCAAAATATGGAAGATTTGACTAGATTTACCATTATGTGGTTGATATAATATGCACTTACCTTGAGACTAGCTTCTTCAATTTCTATCTCAAGGTTTCTAATGATTTGTAGAGAATGGTCATGTCGTTATCTTCTGATAAAGCTGTGTGGGATGCTGTTTTGAACAATCATGTGGTACGAGAGCTCAAGGAGTCATTATCTGCAGGTTTGTATAAATCCAATAAAAGTAGTTAAATGAAACTTTTCTGATCAACACATTTTTTGTTTCTCAGACCAAATCCTTAGAAGTGATATCATGTTTAAGCTTTCAAGAAATATTTGAAAATGGATGTTATATTCATTCCATGACGATGGCTAATTTTAGCTATTGTTTACAACTCAAATCTATTCTGCCATTACTTGCTTCTAGTGTGTAAGAAACTTTCTTGGATAAAAGAATGAGATTTACTGTTGGGAGGAAAAAGGGAATGTAAGAAAGAAGACTGCTATATTTCACCCTAGCTGGAGAAGGGGAGAAATTAGGCACAATAAAAACTCCAAAAGTTGCATCTGTCAAAGAAAAGCCTCTACGAAGTACCAAGCATGGAAAAAATGTTGAAATTTGCAAACTTAAATGTATATATTTGAACTAAGATCAGTTTTGATGGTGTAGTAATTCAAAATGTACAGATCAGTTAAGCTACCTTGGTGGCAGTATCGCTTCTGCTTCAAGTACTGTGGATGCTTGCATTGCTCAACCTAAAACTTTGGACCAGGGAGGGGGGAGGAACCCACCAAACACGAGTATTCGCCTTCCTTTTTACTATTTTTGTTTTTTTTTTCACTTGTGCTTATGTTTGTTGTTGTTCTTGTTGCTACAATTGTTTATTCGACTTCTGCTCATTTTTTTTGGGGGCATGAAGTTTCATTTTATGTGCAGCTGAAAACAACAGTCTACGAAGCTCCGATGAGAATTATGATGTGGTTACTACTATTCTGAGGTGGATTTTGGACATCACTAGGGCAAATATTATGGAATTTATTGAGAAAATTACGAAGCTTGTGAATGAGGTCCTTCGACATCCTCATCCTGAGGGGGAGAACTGCATACCAGCAGCCACAGATCTCCTCGAGGAAAAGATGAGATCCTCATTCCTGCTATCTATTCTGGTCTTCATAATTGTGGTCCTGACTCGATTCCACAAGGCTTGATCATCATTCCACGACATGACAGCTGGCAGTTCCCATTGGGTGAAATACAGGTGGCAGACTCTCATTGGATTACACTGCCAACATTTTAGCTTTAATTATCTATGTTACATACTTGCATTTAGCCATAAGCGTTGTTTATAAACCAATGTTACGTTCACACATAAATCAACTTACAGGTTGGTATGATCTTAAAAATGGAAAAAATTTGTTTTTGATAGTACTATTTCCCAACAGAAAACAATGGTGGGCCACTGAACTCCCCTTACTCGATATTGTACATGAGGTCTCGTCAATCTGGATGAAACTCCGTCGGAGAATATGCGGATGTGCCATTTCCAAAAACTAGGACTCACTATATGCACTTTTACAATACCTGTAAAATTAATTCTCAGGGTTGTCATCTGTTTGTCTAATTTTCAGGCTTTGATGAATCCAGGAGATGGCACAAAGATTAAGATTGAGATGCCGGTGAGTCGAAAGTTCATGTTCACAGTACAGTAGGGAGTCGAAACCAGAATGAAATCCATCAAATTTTCACTCTCATATACTTTTTCAAAAGGGTTTATCTAAATCTTCATGCTCATGTGCATCACACTTTTTAAGGTAAGCTTGAAATTTTTGTATTTTTACTAGGTAAGCCCAATTTTTTTTTTATTAAAGTGGGATGGTGATTAGTTTGGACTCTTGAATGGACCATACTGTTGGTAGTTAGGGATATTATAATTGATATATTTTCTGTCCATGAGGATGACTATTTAGGGGAGGCTGGTGTCGGGGTTTGAGGTTTAATTCTAAGAGTTAGTAAATCTTAACTATTGTTAAAAGGGAGTGTTTTTTGTTATTGAGACACGTGGTTAGGCGCAAACCCGGTAAGAAGTTAGTATCTATTCTAAGTTAAGGGCGGGTGGAGAGTACAACACTCTCATCCTCTCGGGAATAGATCCCGGAATCTCCTTCCTAAGGAAGGGATACACCTACCACTGAGACCTGGCGATTTACTCCGTCGCAGCCAAAGTAAATCATAAATCTAATAAGAAATAAGAAAATAAGAGGAAAATTACACTTTAGGATAAAAGTGGACCCACTGGATTTTCTACCACTATTTTTTACTATCGAGAGGAACGTCACATGATTGAAAATTCAAACGGTAACAAGTGAGATGGTGGGCTCCACTTTATACTTGGCACCGTAGGATTTTCTATCCGGCCTTACTCTCGATCAAGAGTTTTAAATCATTACCTTTTTTAAAAAATATAAAGGGCAGTATTAGCACACCTCACATTAGACTATGTAGTCTAATGGCATGGCTATATGTCCCTTTTAACACTCTTTTAACTGTGATTAAGCTTAAGAAAATTAAAATAAATATTTTTGGCTTTTTGCTTTTTAAAAATCAAGCAAAGATTGCTTAACCATAGGCGTGAGTGAATCTTAACTACAGTTGCCCTGTAATTAAGATATCTCAAATATTACTCACATTATCCTCATTCCTAAAGTGAAAAATCCGGAAGAGATATCCCAATACAGGCCAATTAGTCTTTGCAACGTCCCTTACAAAATTTTGGCGAACCGTCTCCAAGTCGTGCTTCCCTCTATCATCAGTCCATCCCACTCCGCTTTCATGAGAGGCCGCTTAATTTTCGGCAATGTGTTAGATTGCACACGAGATACAAAGCATATGATCGGATGGAATGAAATTTCTTCTCTATATGGTCAAAATGGGTTTTAGGCCAAAGTGGATTGCTTTCATTGAGCAGTGTATCTCAACGGTCTCATATGCAGTGGTGATCAATGGGCAACCAACGGAATCTATCAAAGCTATCAGGGGCTTATGACAAGGTGACCCCCTTTTTTCGTCGTATCTATTTTTGATTTGTGTTGAAGCTTTATTTGTCTTTTGCACTGAGCTATATCGGAAGGAAAGATTACTGAATACGTCTAGTACATCATGCCCCTACGATTTCTCACCTACTGTTTGCTCACGACTGCCTAATTCTCCTAAAAGCCAATCTTGTAGAATCCCACAATCTAAAGGATCTGTTATACCAATTTGGCAATGCTTCTGGGGCAAAGAATGAATTTCGCCAAATCAGGTATTACTTTTAGTTGCCACACTCCATGGCGTTTTCGATGGATGATAGCCTATCAAAGCTGCTCCATATCAAATCCCTCTCTACCCTGGACAAATATTTGGGGCTTACTACGGAGTTTGGGCGCTCAAAGGGTCAGCTGTTTGAATCCATTAAAGGCAGAATTTGTAACCGCATGAAAGGTTGGATGTGGAATCCTTTATCCCAAGCCGGCCGTGGTACTCTAATCCGATCAGTGATTCAGGCGATTCCAGCCTACATGATGAATTGTTTCAAGCTTTCAAAGCATTGGATGAACGAGGTTAATAGAGCTATTGCCCGGTTTTGGTGGAGTAATTTCGGCGACCACAAACTTCACTGGCTCAAGTGGACTACTTTGTGCTCTCCTCAAGAGAAAGAGGGCTTGGGATTTCCGAGACCTTGAAAACTTTAACCTTAGCCTGCTCGCCAAGCAAGTTTGGCCATTGTTATCCCAACCCCAATCTCTCTGGGCTCAGGTTTGTAAGGCTATCTATTTCCTTGGACTTCTTTTTTTCAAGCATCTATTGGAAGTAGGCCATCTTGGGGATGGCGTAGTATCCTTGCTGGACGGAATGTCATTCGGAAGGACTCCGTTGGGGGTTGGGGGATAGATATTGGTGAATTGGTTACAGTGTGCTCCGACCCATGGGTCCTCTCCTTGCCATCATTTAAGGCTCAACCCTTGCCTAGTGTTCAACTCGGGGAGACGAGGGTATCTCACTGGATAGACTCAACTCATGGCACTTGGAATATACCCCCGACTACGGGAATGTTTCTCTTCCAACTGCATTTCGGAAATCCTTAAAATTCCCCTTAGCCCTCAGGGTGTGACAGATTCTCTTATATGGCATTAGACGAAATCCGGCTCTTTTAAGGTCAGTTCAGGAACTCACTTGGCCTCTCAGATGGCACTAGACAGGCACCCTTCCTCAAGCACCAATCCAGTTGATATTGATAAGAGGATATGGAATGTTATCTGGAAGCTATCCTTTCCTCCAAAAATTCAGGTATTTTTGTGGAGAATATGCCGTAACGCGGTTGGGGTGGTCTGTAATCTTCGTTGGCGTCATATTCGGGTGGATGAGTAGTGCCCCCTTTGTCAAAGGGAACCTGAATCTACAACCCATCTCTTCTTGGAGTGCCCCTGCGCTCGAGCTCTCTGGTTTGGATCTCATTTGGCCCTCCGAAATCCTCTAGGCTCTGAAACTTCAATGAAGGAGTGGTGGAAAAAAAGGACCCAACACCCTCTCTTTGGGGATGCAGGTCACTCGATGGCAATCACATTGAGTGACACCCTTTGGTGTATTTGGACCCACTGTAATGATGATGTCTTCCAGGGTACCCCCCGGATCCTCTTAGTGTTATTCGGGGAGCCAGGTTTTTATGCTAGGAAACGTTGAGAGCCGCAAAGACCTTGGACCCAGTTTCCCTCAGCTCTATGGTTCAGTGGACTCCTCCAAACCCAGGGTAGATTAAAGTTAACGTTGATGGTGCAACATTATTATCGATTGCAGGAGCCGGGGCCGGAGTTGTGGCTCGTAACCACGACGAAACGGTGCTCTGCACGTCCAACAAAGCTTTATATAGAGGCTCTGCTCGTCTAGCTGAAGCCATTGTGATTCGTTTTGGTTTGGACATAGCTATTGCTAACTAGTGGCCAAGAGTGGTTGTGGAATCCGACTCAAAAGAGTTGATTGACTTCATCCTCTTATAATATCATTTGTGTCATTTTTTTGTTTCTCAATCTTTTTTAAAATATCAATTGTATCTTTTTAATTTATTTTAATAATTATTATTTTATATTGAAATTATTTTTATGTTTTTCTAATAATTGTTTAATTTTTAAATTAATTCATCAATAAAAGATGCAAAAAAAATAAAATTAAATCATGTACGGTATCACCCCTTAAAGTCACCCTATATGACCCTTTTGACACCCCTTCACCGTGGTTAAGATTCACCCACCAATCCTTGCTTTTTTTAAAAAAAATATTAATTTTTTTTTAAAATTAAAAATTATTTTTAATATTAAAAAATTTATTTTTTGTAACATTTTTGTGGGCCAATTATTTAGTTTTGGAGGCAAAAATAGTGAATTATTGAGTTTGAGAGCGAAAATGGGAAAGAAAACATATGAAAATTATTTTTTTAAATAATAAATTAGTAGTGTTTTGGAGTAGGAATAGTGATTTAGAGTTTCTTCCCATTGGAGCAAATAACTTTAAAGTGGGTCATCTCTTCTATATTTAGAAGAGATGCCGAAATGGTGGAGAAATTTAGAATATTGCGTTGGAGATGCTCTACGGAGCTTTAATGTGTGAATGATCTCAATCTTTATGGGAGACGAGAGTCACAAGCAAATGGGTTTCAAGGAGGTGTGCTCCAAAGAGAAAGAAAACTCAGATAAAGCACTAATTACCGGTCAATACTTTAATTTTGTTTTTTTTTAACAAAGGTTTTTTTTTTTTTTGGTTATAACAAAGGTTTACCAGTCAATACTTTAATTTTGTGTGTTTTTTTAACAAAGGATTGTGATTGTATGCCCCCATAGCATGTTCTATGGAGTACACCCCCCTCCGATAGAAATCCAACACACCAAGTGCTTAGCCTGACATGCACTAAACGGTGGGCCTAGTAAGCACCTTGGCACCGTTAAATTCTCGATCGGACGGCGGTGTGATCGAAACAGCCACATCCTTTAACAAATTGTTTTGTTTTTTTGGATACCAAATATTCTGCAAATCATATGATTAGAATCATTTCAGCTTTACAGTTGTGATTCAGTACCATTCCAACCGTGCTATGGGCTCAAATGTTTTGTTGACCATTTGAAATTTTTTCAAAGACTTGAAATTCTCGAGCGTTTCAACTGGACTCCTTCCTGCCCCTTAAAAAAAAAAAAAAAAAAAACTAAACTGGACTCCTTGGAGCCCGGGACTCACAGCCAAGGTTTGAAATCTTCTTGGCATTTCGTGAAATTCTGGTGCCACCCAATCCCTTATACCAATATGATTTAGATTTCGAAAAACACGATTTCAGAAATTTCAGGGGAAATTTCATAATTCCAATAATTTGGAATTTCGGTGATATTTTATAAATTTGTTTTTAAATTGTTTTTTTATTAAAATTCTGAAATATTCGATATTTTTATGGAAATTTCATGAAATTTCTCATTTTTATATATTTATGATGAATAAAATAATAATATTGATATAATTACATTAAAATTTAATAAAATATTATATTCCAACGTATGAAATTTCAATAAATATGAAATATATAAAATAAAATATTAATAAATCGAAATTTCGAAATCTCATCTATCTTTAATAAATTTCGATTTGGGTTGAAGGATCGAAATCATCGAGATTATGAAATGGTATGATTTAGTTTCTATATTTATCTATATACTATTATCCATTATGGTATAGAGTGGGTTGATCCTGCCTTTTTTTGATGTTTTTTATTATAAAAGGAAACCGAATATACTAAAGATATTATTCTAAGATTATCTATAAGATCATGTGTATCTCATAGATATTACATAATTATTTCTCTAACATAATACTTCCCTAATAAAAAGTCTTTTTCTTGTAACTTTAATTAACAAATTTAATTTTTAGAGTTAAATTTTTTTTATATATATATATTTTTTGTAAAAACCAAAGATAGATGGTTGAACCTTAGAGGTTAGTAAATCATAACCACAGTTAAGAGGTATTCAAATGGACACGTATTGACATTTGAACTCACCTGTACGGCAAATTGGAAGCCCCCTATATAGTTGGTCAAGTAGATAAAAGTGACTATTACTATTTGTCATGAGAAATGGCTTATATATTACCTTTAGTATGCCTAATGCAAAAGAAAAAATTTGTATTAAGAGTAACTGCAATACGACTAAAAAAGCCAAAGAAACTTTTTTTTTTTTTTTAAAGCTTCGGATATCATTTAACTACGGTAGTATAGTCATACATTCATTACACAAACAACTGATTACATGTACATAAAAAATTAAACACATGCACAGTGGTCTCATGGCGGTGTTTATTGGCGCTGCTGCACATGAGCCGGGTTTAGGTTAGACTTTTGGTAATTTTTTAATCAGCCCAGCCCAGCCCAAAGCCCAACACATTTACGAAAGCTTTAAAGTCCAACTACTACCTAATGTGCAATCCTAGTATTTATAACCGCTTAAATCACATGAGATGCTGCGGCGGCCAGGCCAGGCCAGGCCAGGCCCGGCCCAAAGCCCAACCCTAGCGTTTAACTTAACTAAACTTAACGTTATATCCATCCACATAATAACCAAACAGAAGTTAAAGCAAATCCCTAGTGATGTCGCCAGACCTGAGGATTGTAGCGGCCCTCTTGATCTTCTCGAGATTTTGTCCCGCCACCTGGCACTTCAACTGTTGTGCTCCTAAAGTCTCTTCACCTTCTTCCACACGACGCTTTGCCTCCTCAAGATCTGCTCTCGCCCTCGACAATTCCTCAGACGCCCTAGCCTCACTCGCCTTCAACTTCGCCAACTCTTCAAGCTGATCCCTATATTCCTTACTCATCAACGACAAGTCTGAGACAATCTTGGCCTTTTTAAGCTCCTCTATCCGTTCTTGCAACCACTCTACCTTCAGCCCTTGAATCGCGAACTCGTCGAGAAGATCAGTCCAGTGATGGAGATCTTCATCTTTCAATGGTCGAATGTTCTTCTGTGACATCATCTCTGTAACAATATCACAAACGCCGCCAAAAAGAAACGATTTTACGGCTAGGTTAGTGACGACGCTTGACGATGTGATGTCGCCGTATCGTGCGATGATTTTTTTTAGACTTTCGGCTTGATCTTGCCTTACTCGAAACCCTTCTACAACGGAATGAAGCGGAGGGAGATCGGAGAAGAGAGCAGATTCCGGCACTGGATCGGCATTTTCTTGCTCGGTTTGCTTACTCGCTGCTTTATGCACTCTTGGCTTTAGATCAGAAGGTGCAAATTCTTCATCGATCACTGGATCGGCATTTTCTGGCTCGGTCTGCTTACTCGCTGATTTATGAACTCTCGGCTTTAGATCAGAAGGCGGAAATTCCTCATCCGGCACTGGATCGGCATTTCCTGGCTCGGTTTGCTTATTCGCTGCTTGAGTTGGGACACTCGTGGTCGTAGATGAAACAAATGAAGGAGAAGAAGAAAAAGCTCCCTTCGAAAAAGCCAAACCACTCCTTCCAAATAAAGGAGAGGAACCACTCTCAAATGGAGGAGGAGGAGCCGAACCACTCATCCCAAATGAAGGGTTCGAAGCCGAACCACTCATTCCAAATAAAGAAGGAGGAGGAGCCGAACCGAACCACCCCTCCCCAATTGAAGAATTCGCTGAACCACTCCTCCCAAATGAAGGATCCGAAGCCGAACCACTTCTCCCAAATGAATGAGAAGAAGAAAAACCTCCAAACGACATAGTATTCGTCCTGAAGAGGAGAGAGGAAGAGTGTGTGAAGAATAAGCCTGGTATGGTCTGGGAACGGGAAAGTAAATCGTCCGTAAGCTTTGAGTAATCAAAGGATAGGATCTCTTGTCTCGTACGGATTTAACATCTGTATAAGAGATCTGGCTGTCAGGCCATAGGATTGTACACAGGGAAGAAACAGTAACCGTTAAGATGTGAACCCTTCTTACCCAAAAAAAAAAAAAAAAAAAAAGAAAAAAAGAAAAAGTGAACCCTAGGGCTGAGGGTTGAGGTGTGTGAATCTTAACTAACAGAAGGAATTCAAAGTTACATGGGAAAAAAGGGAGCCGAAGAGGTGATTATTTTCTATTTTCTTTTAGAAAGAAAGATGGAATTGAGATTATTCGTTTATGAGGAAAGTGCATACCCCAAAAATAACAAATAAATAGGAGAAAATACATTTGCACCTCTAAGGTTTGTTGAAAATACATATAGACCTCCCAATTTTTACAAAATACATTAGCTAACTTTATTTTTTTTAATTATGGCACTTACACTCCCTCCACCACCAGTTGGCAGTTAGTCAATTTACAGAAATGTTGATGCATGATGATTATATGATTAAATATATAAACTTTCAAATTTGCTCCTTCAATTTGCTGAAAACACTATTTCTAGTCCGAAACACTATTTATTTATTTATTATATTTAAAAATCTGGTTATCACCCATTGAGGTCGCCACGTGTCTCTTTTGACACCCCTTAACGGTGGTTAAGATGCATCCACCCATCCTTGTTTTTTTTTAAATATTAATTAGAAAATTAAAAAAAAATTAGAGTTTTTTAATATCACCCCTTGAGGTCACCACATGTCCCTTTTGACACCCCTTAACCATGGTTAAGATTCACCCACCCTCCTTGGTTTTTGTTTTATAAATATTAATTCTTTATTGAAAATTTAAAAAAAAATTGAGTTTTTTTAATATCACCCCTTGAGGTCGTCACGTGGCCCTTTTGACACCCCTTAACCATGGTTAAGATTCACCCACCCATCCTTGTTTTTTTTTTTTTTAATATTAATTATTTTTTGAAAATTAAAAAAAAAATTAAAGTTTTTTTAATATATATATATTTTTTTTAATATCACCCCTTGAGGTCACCACATAACCCTTTTGACATCCCTAAACCGTGTTTAAGATTCACCAACCCATCCTTGGTTTTTATAATTATAATTTCCAAATTACCCCTATCATAATTAGGTATAGGACCAAAGCTCCGGTTTATATTTAGGGTGAATCTTAACCACGGTTAAGAGGTGTCAAAAGGGACACGTGGCGACCTCAAGTGGTGATATTAAAAAACTCTAATTTTTTTATTTTTTTTCAAAAAAAATTAAGATCTTAAAAAAAAAAAACAAGGATGGGTGGGTGAATCTTAACCACGGTTAAGGGATGTCAAAAGGGACACGTGGCAACCTCAAGGGGTAGTATTAAAAAACTGTTTTTAATATTAAAAAACTTTTAATTTTTTTTTTTAATTTTCAAAAAAGAATTAATATTAAAAAAAAAAAAAAAACAAGAGTGGGTGGGTGAATCTTAACCACGGTTAAGGGGTGTCAAAAGGGACACGTGGCAACCTCAAGGGCTGGTATTAAAAAACTTTTAATTTTTTTTTAAATTTTCAAAAAAGAATTAATATTTAAAAAAAAAGAAAAAACAAGAGTGGGTGGGTGAATCTTAACCACGGTTAAGGGGTATCAAAAGGGACACGTGGAGAACTCAAGGGGTGATATTAAAAATCTATTTTTAATATTAAAAAAACTCTAATTTTTTTTTTAATTTTCGAAAAGAATTAATATTTTTTTGAAAACAAGGATGGCTGAGTGAATCTTAACCACGATTAAGAGGTGTCAAAAGGAACACGTGGCGACCTCAATGGGCGATAACCAGATTTTTAAATAGGAAATAAATAATGTTTTGGAGTAGGAATAGTGTTTACTGAAAATTAAAGGGGCAATTTTGGAAGTTTGTACATTAATCACATGACATCAACATACATCAGCATTTCTATGAGTTGACTAACGGTCAACTGATGAGGGTGTAACTTGTAAGTGCCACTATTTTAAACAGTAAGGATAACTAATGTATTTTTGAAAACTGAGGGGTCTATGTGTATTTTTGTCAAACCTCGGGGTTGTAAATGTATTTTTTCCAAATAAATAAAAAGATAATCACACCAAGAGTTTGGATAGTTGCCATGAAATATTTCCATTTAGGGGTGTATTCGGGCCGGCCGGGCTTAGCCCAGCTCGGCTTGGCTCGGCATGAAAGGGCATACTATAGGCTCGAAGCTAAGCTCGACCCGAAATTATGCTCAAAAAATCAGCTCAAAGCTCGACCCATAATCAAAAACTTGGTTTGAAGCTCAACTCGGCCCGAAATGATTCAAGCTCAAGCCGGGCTTTTGCTTTTTTTTTTTCTTTCTTGTTTCACCCTATCAATGCTTTGTGCAGCCCTAACCAAACTCAGAAAAATGAAAAAAAAAAATCAAAAAATGAAAAAATCCAACAAATCAGAAAAACCAAAACCACCACTTCGATTTTCATTTCATATCTCATCTACCCTTCAAAATCACAGCAGCAAAGTAGAGATAGAGAAAGATTTTAGAGAGAGACAGAATCGAACCTCCTTCGCCTTCGTGGTGCAGATGAAGGACAGTGGAGGTTGCTGGTGCGCTGGGAGATGGAGGCAGCCGATGTTGTTGCCGTATGGGGTTCCCAGCTGGTGTGAGAACTTGGAGAAGATGGGGAATCTCCTCTACATGTGGCTACTACTGGTGCCAGCTTGGAGCTGCTGTGGTTGGGCGTGATGGAGAGTAGGAGGCCGGGTGGTGGCTGGTGTTCTCGTTCTCTCTTCTGCTTCGTCTTCTCTTCGGTTCCTCTTTGAGAGCTCTAGGGTTCTCGAGCTCTAACTCGTATGGGGAATTTGGGAATTTAGGGTAAACCGTAAAACATAAAAAGTTAAGTTTTAATGTTTTATTAAGGTTAGAAAACAAGCGGGCCGAGCCGATCTCCGGGCCGAACCAAACAGGGGTTAGCCCGAGCTTAGCTTGATTATTTTCAAGTTTTTTTTAAGGCTTGGCTTGGCCTTATCGAGCCTAAAAAATCAAGCCGATCTTGGGCCTAGCCGGGCCGATCGGGCCTTGTGCAGCCCTATTTCTATTGTCTGCTTAATTGCCACAGTTGAGAGAATCTTAATGTAGTTAGGAAAACTTGAAAAAAGCATTTGATGCTCACATTTAAAGACTCTTGGGCTACATTGTGAGCAACACAATTTGCTTGACGCTTCAGAGCATTCCTAGCAGCCTCACCAAATTTTACTCACCAAAATAACCAAAACTCACAAAAAGTTATGTCGATGAGCCACTTTTTTAAAACACTCCCTACAGCCTCACCAAAACAGCCAAAACTATCATTATTTTATTATTTGTGCCACTTTAACAATTACAAAAAATGGGAGAGAGAAACCTTTATTTTATTTGTGTGGGCCCACAAAGAAAGAGAGAAAGAGAGATATTTAACTTTGGTGAGTGTACAGTGACTCACCAAAGTTGGTGAGTACTGTACACTCACCAAACCGAAAACATCAAATTGGTGAGGCTGTTGGGGGGCTTATTTAGCACTTTTTAGCTATCTGGCTCACCAAAATGAGCACTGCTAGGAATGCTCTTATCAAGCGGAAAACATCTGGGACAAATTAGGCTTCGTACCCGTATTCGATACGTATCAGATATGGATATGCCTCTTATACGGCGGGATACATACGGGATACGGCTGAGACGTATCCTGTTAATTAAAAATATATTTTTTAATTCGGATACGGCTCCGATACGGCATGGATACACTGGGATACGTCCGAGATACGGCTATGAATATTTTTTTTTTTTTGGAGACCTAGGGGTGTGACCCTATCTCTTTTGTTTTTGCATGGACATGATCTTCTTTATATTTTGCTTGGTGAATGATATGATGACTTTCTTTTTTGTTTAGTGGATGATGAGATGACCCTTTTTCTTTTGCTTTTGCATGGACATGGTATTTTTTTTTTATACATAAATAGAAGTGAACCAATGGTTATTTTGTAATTATAATACAAAATATAGTATTATTATTATTATTTTTTTTTTTAAATTACAAACGTATCTTAGCCGTACCCGTATCATTTTTTCAGGTTTTGCCGTATCACCGTACCCGTATCCCGGATACGGATACCGTATCCGTATCCATCCGTGCTTCCTAGACTATCACACATAACCGCGTGAGCCGAAATAGATGTATCTATCTATACTAATACTATATGCCGGTTGGTTCCACGTGGCACACTCCATTGGTCTCTATTCTCTTGAAATTGGTGCCACGTGGCACACCCAATAACCAATAACTTTATCCCATGTGTCACCTATTCTCTTTATTGTCTTACCCCACTCAAAGATTTGGTTGTGGACCCACTAATTTAATTATTAAAATTATTATTAATTAAGTCATTTATTAAGTGAGATGGGTAGGGACGGTTCACTTTTCCAACCCTTCTTCTCCCTCACCCTACAACCATTCTCTATTGATCTATGCATTCTCACCCACTTAACTTTTAATAATAAATCACCTTAAGTGAAGGGACGTTCACCCCCCTAGCCCATCTTAATATTAATTGGAGTAATTATTATTAATTAATGAGTCTTATTAATTGGAATCATTATTAATAATATTATTAGTTACAATATAAAATCATCTTCTAAGGCACTAATGAGTCCCACTGAAGTAATTGACAAATTATATTAAATTAAATAATTAAGAAAATTTTGAGATTTTAAACGTTACCTGTTACACATAGATCACCCTTCCGTTCCATCTTAGACGTCATTTGGTCTCCTTTTGGCCCTTTATACCCCTTTGGTCATTGTATCTATTTATACCAACTCTCATTCTCTCCATTCTCTATTCCTGCTCATTTGACGACACCCTCTCTTCTCTTTTTCTCCTCATTAAAAGTCAAGAGTGTCGTCTCCTTCTAGACCGTTTCAATGAGTAGAAATAAAGAACTTCTACCCTCTATTCCGGTTGCTTATCCATCACTATTATTGTTTGTGGAGATTTGTTATTATTATCCTTTGCGGGATCTGATTTTATTATCTCAGCTTATCTTGATCACCATGGATTTTTCATTACCAAGATCCAGTTGATATATGACTATATGATTAGTATAGTGGCCTCTTTTACATGTTTTATAGCTTCTTTCAATTATTTCACTTGTGTATTTAAATTTAGAGATTTAATTTCAAATAGATTTTTCTACTACTATTATGTGTTTCCTCCATCCAATCTTATACTATTCACCTCAATACAACTGTCGTCGTTTAATTATACAATATGGTCCATAGTGCTGCAAACTTCAAAATGGATCCCAAGAAAGAAAGATCACAACACTTATTGATCATGTATGATATCATCTTTTGATGGCTTCATTTTTATATTCATCCTTTGCTTTTGTATTAGATTAAGATATAGACTTTTTACGAATTAAAATTAGAGAAGTTACCACCAATTCTACATAGGCATTTGATCACGACGTTTAGATGATCATCATATAAAATTAGTTTATTCTAGCTAGAAATTTTAATCACAGTGTTCTCTTCGAGTGTCATTCACAGTTGTAAAAAAAAAAGGGGTTAGCTTGGCACAGTGGTCATATGGTAAGATGACTTTTATTTCTTATATTCAGTCCAAGTTTCTTTATATTTTTTTCCCTCCACATCTAAGTAACGGAGGAGATATAACACTTCCTCTTCTATACTTCGTGTTGGACAATCTTTAGATTGCATAATACAGAATCAAAGGTTTCTATTAAAAAAAAAGAAAAAAACATGCATTGTAATACAATGAGAGTTATCCATCCAAATTGATAAGTAATATCGTAATTGCACATGCTTAAGATAGAAGAGTTATCCATTAAAAATTAATAAGATAATTTTTGTAATATAATTTATTATTAATATTATAATATATACAAATAATTAAATTTTCTTAATATTAATAAATTAATCTTATAATGTTAAATTCAGGGACTTCCCAACTACCTCACCCCTAAGAGACTAGAATCAATGTGTCTTTTTTATGTTATACTTGTGGAACAATAGATTATTAAATATTATTTAAAAAATCACTAAAATAAGCTGAGAATGTGTGGCAACTCAAAACTGCAATAAACGTCTAACTACTGACCAGCTAACTATGAGCAATACAAAAAAAAAGAAGGAAAAATATCTTTTAAAAATGACATTTGTTTAATCTATTTTCAAACCCTATTTACCGTGCATCGCACGGGATTTTTGCTAGTACAAAATAGAGTCAATAAACTCTTTTAAATCCGTTTCGATAATTACTTTGCGCTATCTATTAGAAATAGCAAGTTGGATTCTCATCGAATAGTTTCAGCCTCAGTTATCTTGCTACTACCTCCTGCAAGTGCCTTATGGTCCCTTGCAATGATTCCCCCTCCTGCTGCCAAATGGGATGATAGATCAGCTGCACCATCAACATTGACTTTGATCCAATCATGAGCGGGTGGTTCTCAGCTATCCAAACTGATGGATTCTGTAAAGCTTCTTTGAACGTCAGACATATGACTCTTGGATTCAGAGAGCTCCCCAAAATGAAGCACTCTACTCTGCGGGTGATAGTGGTGGCCACACAAAACAAAGATGACAAAAACAATAGTGGTGGGCCACACAAAAAGATGTCATATTGTTGTCTTTCTTGTCTAAAAACACATGGAAAGTGAATAGTGACGAAAGGGGACCTAGCATTACTCTCCAGAAAAACCTTAAGAACCCTTCGACAAACGTATTTAAAAAATTATAGGAAAAAATAGTTATAGAAATACCCTAAACTATCGCTGCCATAAGGCTTTTTTCTGTTTGTTCTTCTTTTGTTCAACTGGAGCTCCTCATAGTTAATCTCTAAAAGAAAAACATAGCTTTTCAGTGCTCGCTATGAGAATTTTTTAGATTTCATAATTTTTTTAACTAATAATCTAGTTTTGTTTTTTCATATATATACTAGCGGGTGGCACGTGCGATGCACGTGAGAGCGAGGGGAAGGAGTTAACCACAGTTAATAGGAGTTAAAAGGGACACGTGTTAACCCACAGGTACGATTGAACTCGCTAGTGGCACGTGCGATGCACGTAAGAGCGAGGGGAAGGAGTTAACATTAGTTAATAGGAGTTAAAAGGGTCACGTGTTAGCCTGCGGGTGCGATTGAACTCTCCCTGAGTTCAATCGTGATTGGCTGTGATTCAAAATAGATAGATGATCGGGTAGTTTCAAAATTAAATCAGAGGCAATGGGTAGTTTGGGAATTAAAACAAATATTAAATCAAAGTTTTGTTTTATATAAGGGTAGTATGGGAATTTCAAAAAAATCATCTACTGCTGCCTTACGCATTATAATAGTAAAGATATTACATTTTCTTGATTTATTTTTAATTTCTTTGAATCTAATCGAATTTTTTTCAAAATTTCCTCATTTCTGAACTCCTACTTGGCACTATGCTGTCGAGGAAATACCTAAAACAAAACCAGGGCATTGTCCCAGTGGTGGTGTATCCCCTGCTTTGGGGAGAGGTACCGGGTTCCATTCCCAAGAGGGTGAGAGTTTGTATATACTCTCCACCTGTCCACTAACTGAACAGATACTAACACTTAACCGGCGTTGCAGCCTAAACGTATATCTCGTACCCAAAAAAAAAAAGACACAGAAGTAGCTCTTTTCTTGCGAAACCGATTAATACAATAAAGCAACACAATAGGTGCAGTGAAAAGCTCCAACCAACAACCACCTAAGGGTGGGTCAGTGGTCTCAGGGGATCTCTGGGGCGAGCAGTAAACTAGACATCCTGGGATCGACTTCCCATGTCCTCTCGAGGTCAACCATCAGGTTGGGTTTATCCTAGCCGTTAACTTGCATGTGGTACGGTACATGTTGAGGGAATTAGTCGGCTAAAGGCTGGACACCCCTGACCCAAAAAAAAAGAAGCTCCAACCAACGTGTTCCGCCATGAATTTTGGGTAACCAAAGGGAAAAAAAAGGTAAAAAGAGAAACTTCTAAATCCGATCTCTGGACCTTGTGCCTGAAACCCCATGTGTAAAAGTGCTCGGGCGCCTTTGGGAGCAAAAGTCCTGAAGATCATGGCTAATCCCTATAACAAACTTGACATGGTCCTGGTTATCAAACATCATCCTCAGGATCAAGACCCATCATTCATTATAGGTCAATCATCAAGCCTATCCAGAAAACAATTAACTTAGGCATTCAAATGAAGGCAATAGTTCAAAAGTGTGTACTCATACAGTCAATAGAGTTTTGAGACATCAAATAATTGATTTTCGCACATAAATAATCACTTATTGATGTTAATAACCGTCCACAAAGATACATATTATCATCAAATAGTTATGCAGATTGATGGACAACAACAATGAAGGCGTCAATGATGCTGGACCTGAGAGCGAGTGGGTGTCCAGCCATTACAATGTATATCACAGGTACAGCTGCACACTTTATAGGACATACCTAAAGAGAATGACTCAAAAGTGCAAGAAATGTAGAAAGAAGAAATCTGGGATCTAACTCCAAAACCATCTCATCTTATTAAAGGAGCAAGCTGAGGTTAAATCTACTCCCTAAAAACTGTTGAAACGTGTAGAATGTCAAACCATTTTCATTAAAATTAAACATTTGAGATTCTATTTGTATGAAGTTTTGAAAAAATAAATGCAAAAAGAGAAAGGAAATAAAATAAGACAAGTACCCAAAAAAAAAAAGGGATCATACATTGGTCAAGATCAACAATAATACAAGCACAGCATAAGATAGAAATAAGAAAATGGCTATTTGAATGAAGAACTTTGGATTTTCCCTCATGCTTGTCGACGTAACCGCTCTGCGAGCCAGAAAATTTCAGTTCATCAAACTAGAAAATAAATTGAAGGGAAATATATATTAAAGTTGATGCTTCTATTGCATTCGCATTAAAACAATTCAAAAAACAAGAAAGAAATCGAAATTGCCTTGCAATGCGTTGAGAAAGTCGATGGAAGGGCAAACTCTGAAGAAAGACGATGCCTGGTCCTGTTAAAATGGCCGTTACTAGGTTGTTACCCTGCGAGAATGCAACTAAAAAGTTAATTACACAGGTCTCTCACAGCAGAATATGAAAAAATGTAGAGTGAACTTGGATACAGCCATGGGGATCCATAGCAAACAAATATTGTTGGTGGCAAGCACGCAAGCCACAGTTTGCATTGAGTGACAAGCTTGCATTTCTATTACAATCCGAAGATATTTTTATATTATAGGTAACAGTTCAAGCAAGTGCCTGCAATTTTACATAGGCACATACACATTCATACATACATATATATAGTAAGAAGTTAGATTAACATTAGTCTTCATAAGTCAAGTGTGTTTGACACACATTAAGTGCAAATTCTTGTTGAAAACACACAAAAGAAAGCATTGGCTCATTAAATTTTAAAAGAATCGGTTGCGCTGCAATTTGGGTACATATCCTACTTGTAATACTATGGGGCTAGAAAATGCTTCTTAACAATCTGGATGATTCAATCAACGGGCCTATCTTGAAGATTTCCTAACAACAATCGGCCACCATGATCAGCATAACTAACACATCATTGACATTGTTATCAATTTATCATTGTCCACGTTGTGATTATCATCCTAATCATCATCGTCATAAAAACCACCATAAGGTATAAAGTAGAAACTTCCTCCCATGTCCTTTTACATATATTAGGATCAGGTAGAAGTGTCAAGAAAGCAAAGTAGGAAATGTAAGGAGAATGTCCAACCAAACTCCTTTTTCAATATAGGCACTGATACTCTATTATGCTACATCACCTATGCTATCTATCTGCTTTACTCAACATAGTGAGGATTTCTCTGCCAAAATATAGGAATATACAGAAAATAATTTTTAGCCTGTCCAAAAACCAAACATGAATTTACTGAAAAGACTATCATATCCTTATCATCTAAACATTGACAAGCATACATATACCATTCTAAAATTGAAGAAGAGTGTTGATATCGCAAGACTAGAGAAACAACATGGGTCACTTAAACATGGCATTGTTAAGATCAGTAAATTAAGGGAAGGATAGTAAATTATGAGAAGGGTAATTTCAATAATTAAAAAAAAAAGAAAATAACTTACCCCGAAAACCATTCGTCTCATGGGAGTGTTGTATTGGACTTGGAAGTTTATCGTAGCCATCATGGCGACAATGCAAGATGCATCAACAACTAGTACTTCACCCACATCAAGATTTTTCTGTACAACTAGCACAGAGGAAAGTCTCAAGGTTAGTCAAGAAAGGGATGAATTTAGAATATTCGCATCAAAACTTTGGTAGATGCATCACAAAAACTATTCATATAAACCTAAAGTGCCGGAGAGGCTACAAGTAAACAAGGTTTTAAACTTCATAACATCCAACCGGTGCTGGCCCAGTTGGTTAGGTCTGATTGTGGAGTACCAATAAACATGGGTTCAAAACCCTAGACAACAAGGTTTGGGGAATAAAAACTCAGTTGTTACTTGTAAGTAGCCTACCTTCCATAATAATAATAAGATTTAAACTTCAGTCAGCTAGAAAGTGGAAAAATTTTGTGAAAATATATGAAATCCTATGAAAATATTGTAAAAAAATTGAAAAACATCGTAACAATGTGAAAATCAGAGAAGTGTGCATTGATATTTCAGAAAATACTAAAATAAGTGCCAATACACACTCAAAGTCGTTGTATTACACAAAAAGCAATTTACAATAGGAAGAGTGAGATAAATAACATTTGACAAGAACTATCTTGTGTGTCTAAAGCTTTAAAACTCGAAGTTACGTATAATAAATGGTCAATAATCATTGTCACAAAGTAATAAATTCCAAAAAGAATATAATATGGGAGCATCACATCAGTCATAAGGATCATATCAGTTGGAGAAAGGGTTTGGAGGATTTAGGGTTTAGAGAAGAGAAAAGAGAGGAGAGAAAAAAGAGAGATTAAAGTAAATTGCTTAGTAAGGGAATAAAGCCCTACTAGCATCTAATATTAAGAAGAGAGCATCATATATATACCCTCGATATTACATATATCAACACTCTCCCTCAAGCTAGAGCATAGACATTAAGCATGTCCAGCTTAACAGTAATATCCTGAAGGATAGCAAGGCCAACAGGCTTAGTGAATATGTCAGCAAGTTGTTGAGAAGATGAAACATGCTGAAGAGTGAAGAGATAATGAACAATCCCAAACTTTCTCTCTTCGGAAGCAATCTTCGAGGTAGCCTCATTATCACAATTTAAAGACATAGGGCCTTAAAAAAGGAAATCCTAACTCGGAAATGAGAGAGCGAAACCACAAAACTTCACAAGTCCTATAAGAACCCGATATTTTGCTTCGGCACTAGAGCGAGAAACAACGGGTTGCTTTTTACTCCTTCATGCAACCAAGTTGCTCCTAAGAAAGATACAATAGCTAGAGGTGGAGCGGCGATCAGTAGCAGATCCAGCCCAATCGGCATCTGTATAGCCAGAGATCTCAAAATGCCCATGTGAGCGATATACAAGTCCACAACTGGGTTTAGACTTGATATATCATAGAATACGATAAACAGCAGCAAGGTGTGAAGCGCGAGGAACATGCATAAACTGACTAACCATGCTGACAGCAAACGTTATATCCGATCGAGTGAGGGTGAGATATATCAAGCGACCCACGAGACACTGGTAGGCATGAGGATCAGGAAGAAGATCACCCTCACTATCATGTAAAGAAAACTCCAGATCCATGGGAGAAGTAGCGGGTTTACACCCACTCATACTAGTATCACTCAACAGATCAATAGCATACTTCCGCTGTGACAGAAAAATTCTCTTCTTAGACCGAGCAATCTCTAGACCAAGGAAGTACTTCAGATGACCTAGGTCTTTGACAGCAAAGGTACGCCCCAACTCACTCTTAGCATGAGAGATAAAAGAGGAGTCATCAGACTCATCGCCAGACAAAATAATATCAACACATACCAGAAATATAGTACGGCCTGAGGCGCCAGAGTGGATGAGGACAGGATGATCCAAGTGACATCGCTGAAAACCCTTACTCAGAACCACTTCACTGAAGCGATGAAACCAAGCACGAGATGGCTACTTCAAACCATATATAGACTTCCGAAGTCTACAAACATTTCCAAACTCCCCCTGAAGCAGGAAACAAGACGGGGATCCAAATATACCTCCTCGGTGAGATGCCCATTAAGAAAGGCATTCTTGATATCCAACTGATAGAGAGGCCAACTCTGATTGGTCACATGAGAGAGGAGAACACGAACAGAAATCAGTTTGGCCACAAGAGCAAAAGTAACATCATAGTCAAGCCCATAAGTCTGAGTAAAACCGAGGCGACAAGACGAGTCTTATACCGAGCAACACTGCCATCAGAGTTATGTTTGATTATGAAAACCCAACGGCAGCCCACAGGTTTTTTCCCAACTGGAAGGGGAACCATATCCCAAGTATGATTAGACTGAAGGGCATTCATCTCGTCAATCATAGCACCCTTTCACTCAGTATGTAGAAGAGCAGCACGAACAGAACGAGGAATAGTAACAGTATCAATAGTGGAGAGGAAAGCCTGTTACGAGAGAGATACAGCCTGATAACAAACATACTTGGCAAGAGGGTAAGGAGTAACACAGGAATGAACATCCTTACGATGAGCAATAGGCAACTCAAGATCAGAAGCAACAAGAGTAATAATAGGAGAAGAAGGTGAAGAAGTAACTAGTGGAGTAGCTTGCGGGGAAGACTGTGGTAGAGGCGCATCGGAGAGAGAACCAGGCGGCTGTCGACGAGAGTACGTGAGAAGCTCTTTCTGTCACGAAAGATCTCCTGGAACAGGTAAAGACAAAAAGACAGTAGGCACATGACGAGGTAAAGACAAAGGGATGGTAGGGACAGTATGAGCATGAGAGAAATATGGTACTGTCTCGAAAAATGTAACATCCAGAGAGACAAAGAAGCGATGAGACTGGGGATCATAACACCGATAGCCCTTCGATGAGCTAGAATAACCAACAATGACACATCGAATTACCTTATCGTCCAATTTCTAACGACTTAGACGAAGATCCTGAACAAAACAGATACAACCAAACACCCGTGACTCAATGGGAAAAATAGGAGTCTGAGGATAAAGAAACTGATAAGGTGAGAGACCATCAAGAACACGAGAAGGTGCCCGATTGATGAGAAAACATGCAGTGAGAAGGGTCATAGACCAAAAAGGCTTAGGCACTTGCATGCCTCGTAATAAGGAGCAAGTGACACCCACTAAATGACAATTCTTGTGCTGAGCAACACCATTTTGTTGAGAGGTGTACGGACGGGTAAGCTGATGAGCAATACCGTGAGTGTGAAGATATTGGACAAAAGGGACGGATAAATACTCACCACCATTATCAAATCGAAGGGCCTTAACAAGACCACCCAACTGGGTAAGAACCATAGCATAAAATTTTTGGAATTTAGAAAACACCTCATCCTTAGACTTAATAAGGTAAACCCAAGTAGCCCGAGTGTAGTCGTCGATAAAAGTAACATAATAACGAAAACTATCACTAGAGATAACCGGAGATGGACCCTAAACATCAGAATGAACAAGGTTAAAAGTAAAACAACATCTATGCATGCGAGAAGTATAAATAGTGCGAACGTGTTAAGTAAGCTCACATGTATCACATTGAAAAGTAAATGAAGAACACAGTTTACTAAAAGTAGGAATCAAAGAACACAAAGTCTTAGATCCAACATGCGCAAGCTTGGCATACCATAAACGGTAAGTATCATGAGTAGCATCAACAGAAAAAAGAAAAACAGTAGCAGTAGCTGGGACACGATCAAGAGCATAATCATTATCAAGATAGTACAGTCCGCCTCTTTTCACGCCTCTACCAACAATCCTTCTCGTAGTCAAGTCTTGAAAGAGACAATGATAAGGATAAAACATAGCACAACAATTGAGTTTGGTAGTAAGACTACTAACTGAAAGAAGGTTAGAAGATAAACCAGGAACATGTAAAACATGAGATTACGAGAGAGACGGAGATACAGAAAAGTGTCCTAATCCTAAAACAGGAGTAACAAAACCATCAACCAGGTGAACCTTGCCAGTAGGAGATAAGGAATAAATGGAATAACATTGTGACTCACCAGTCATATATCAGTGGCTCCGGAATCAATTACCCAACTAGGGGAAGATGATGATGTAGTGGCAGTAGAAGCAGAGGGAGCATGGATACCTGAGGCAGTAAGTGAAGATGAAGCATCAGAAGCATCAGTCACTCTGCAGACAGAACTCAGAGCGGATCATCTCAGCAACCTGAGCTCTCAAGGACTCTAAATGATCACTCGCAGCAACTAAGGCGGCAAGCGAAGAATTAATCACAGGAGTCATTGTAAAATGAGTAACCCTCAGGATAGTCATGCAGGCGATAACAATGATCACAATCGTGTCCCACTATACCACAATGAGCACAAGGAGTAGTAAATCTACCACAACCTCGACGACCCCTATCAGTCCCCCTACCACGTCCTGGAGGAGGACGGAAATCATTAGCAAAGGTAGTATGATCCGGTGGGAGCATAGGAAGGGAGCTCGAAGATATAATAGTCTGTCGGCGTTCCTCACTAAACACAATGGAGTACACTGATCGAAGAGAAGGCAGAGGAGACATGGCAAAGATATGAGTGCGCAACTGCTCAAATTCGGCCCTAAGGCCACCTAAGAAATCATAAATGCGATGTCGCTCAATTCGCTTTGTCATAATCTTTGCAGAAGCAATGGACAATTCAAAAAGAGGCTCATAATGGCTTAATTTTTCCCAACGACACTGAAGAGCCTCAAAATAATCAGAAATAGGCATATCCGCTTACTAAAAGTGAGCAATCTCACGAGTAAGTTGATAAATTCGAGCATCAATCTCCACTATTGCATAAATCTGAATAAGAACCTCCCAAAGCTTTTGACAATCCTTATAGAAAATATAATTCCCGACAATCTGAGGCTCCATAAAATTAAACAATCAGCCCAAAATAATGCAATTCTTGATATTCCATGTAACAATCTCGGAAATACCGGTCTCCGGCTTAGGGGTTTTACCATCAAGATACCCCATCTTAGAACGACCCCCAATATAAAGCTCAACAGAGCTTCGTCACGCAATAAAATTATCACTATTGTATTTAATATTGGTGATACAATGACAACAGAGTCGGAAAGAGCCGGGGGAGTAAGATTCTTACCATCTATAGAAGAAACTTGAGGGAAAAATTAAATCACACCTCCACGTGATCAAAACTTCATCAAAACCTTATCCAAAGGTATTAAGATTACCAAAAATAATAATCTAAGATGTTGTAATAAGCAAAAAAAGCATAGAACTCCATTTAACAGTGAAAATTAGTAAGAACATGCTCGGAAAAATCATCATGGAACCTTCAAATCTCAACCAAATAGAGTAAACTCAATGTGGAAACATTCCTTACAAAAAACCGGTTCATCCATGATCAACAAACACCATTAAAATTGTCTCATTCGAGCGAAAAACAGATTTGAACTGAAACAGTTATTTTGCTGGAATGTTTCTGTATTTTTCTTTAAATCATTGTAACTTCTTCAAAAATGAACCAAATCACAGAATATAAGATTCAAAAATCCTCTAAAATCAAACTCTCTAAGAAATTACCTTAAGAGAGACCCAAAATAAGAAAATAAGGCTTAGGTCATATGGCTAGAAACAACCGTATGGCTAAAAACATGGCAGTTGTCCTTCTTTCTTTGGGTGTTGGAGAAAAGGTTTGGAGGATTTAGGGTTTAGAGAAGAGAAATTAGGATAAATTGCTTAATAAGGGAAAGAAAGCCCTACTAGCATCTTATATTAAGAAGAGAACATTACATATATACCATTTTACAAATATACATTCGATATTACATATATCAACAACATCCACAGAATTACGATGTGGCTCGAAATATTAATTTTCAATTTAGAAATAATGATTTGTTATTAACTTATCATGGCTCTGTTGAGTTCCTCCTCCCCTTGTCCCCAGATTCGTGATTTTAAGATTTGGTACAAAAGCAACTCCGGTTGATTTGTATCTTTTTTCCTCTGGTGAGTGTGGCAAATAAGTGATATATGTGCATGAAAGAGGAAGAGTTTGTGAATCATCTGTTCTTGCACTGCCCGATTGCATGTGGGCTTTGGGTTTCGTTCCTATCTCGATTAAGAGTGGAGTGGGTATTCCCTCTCTCCTTTCTGAGCTTCTTATCGGGTTAACAATTGGTGTCATTAGTGAGGGCTATGGAAGAATTTTGGACTTTTTTGTCCAGTGCTATTTCATGGTCTATTTGGAAAGAGAGGGGGATACGGAAGAATTTCCGACTTTTTTTGTCCAGTGCTATTTCATGGTCTATTTGGAAAGAGAGGAACAATCGTGTTTTCGACGATTCCCCCTCTTATTTCTCTCGGATTCTAGGTCGCATTCTTCGCTTGATTATGGAATAGAGCTCCACATCTCAGTTGGGTTTGGAAGTGAGGGATTTGTTACTATTGTGAGGAGTCCGCCTTTATTAGTACTCGCACCTGTTATTTTCTGTTGTTTTTATTGGTTAATTGCTAGTCGTTGTCTAGTTTACATCTCTGTAAACTGTTGTAGGCCATGGTAACAAAGTTCCCGAATAATTCCTTAATTATTCCCGAACTATTCATTTTTTAAGAGGTAAAGTTTAAAAAGATATTTTTTTTACGAACTGACGAATAATTCCCGAACTAACGAATTGTTCGCGAATAATTTCAAAATGACAAATTATTCTGAACTTATTCCGAATGAGGATTCTCACAAATTATTTTCTCAGTCTTATTCAAAATTCTAAAATAAGAATGAGGGCGAAATAGACTTTCTATTAGCAATAGAATTATTACCAATAATCCGAGACTTATTTCATACTGAGAAATTTTCGTTTGACTGAAGTCGTCAACTAAGAGAAGAAGCCGAAAACTCAATTCGAGTAGGTTTTTTTAGGGTTTTAATTACTTTCGATTGAACTGAGAGAGAAAGATGATTTTACAAGCTGGTTAGTATACTAAATTTCGACCGAACTGAGATAAGAATATGATTTGTGCTATTTATTCCAAGTTATGTCTATATTTTGCTAAATAACTATGTTATGCCAAATAAATACACTTATATATTGCTTTTCTGATTGTATCTATCCCGATTATTATTTTTCCTGATTCTGAATTGCTTATGTAATCTAATTTGCATATACAAATATGTAATCGAGATTATTTTTTTTCTTAAGTTATATAAAGCTTGCTTAAGTCTTATGTAATTTTTTCTTGAGTTTGATAGTTTACATAGTGCTTGTTTTTTAGAAATTTGGATAAATGTCTAACATAGTAAGAGATGCCAATACATCCAGATTGGTAGATGGATTAGTTGGTATCACGTTCTTATTTTTTATAACTATTAATTTTTACTTTTATTTTTCCGAACTTACCCCGAATTTGTCGGTTTTACCCTTTTTCAAACTTAACCTCCGCCGAATAATTCCCGAACCCGAACTTTGTTACTATGGTTGTAGTTCCCCTTGATTTATAATATATCTATTATCTATTATGAGGTTCTCTGATTTGTTTAATTTATTTTAATTTTTGAAAAAAAATTCTCAAACCCAATATCAAGAAATATTAATTAATAAATAAATAAATCTTTTAAATTTGCACGTGTAAAAATAATAAAAAAATCTTAATGATTTGTGTTTTTAAATATAAATTTAAAAAATTGAGAATAATTTTGATTAGGGGTCCGGTTGCCCAAGGCCTCAATACAAACCCAACCCTACGTCAATCGTCAAGTTGGTTTGAGATTTTTCAACCCAAGCCCAACCCAAAATTTGATTAGTTCAGCCCAAGCCCGCCCATGGATCGGGTTGGGTCAGGCCAAGAACACCCCGACCCAAGTTACTCCCCTAGTTATGATTAGATGAATTGCTTCATAGGGACAGACAATGAAAGATTCGTTTACCAGCTACGCATAAAAAGTGACTGGTTGTATCCAAACATCATGTTGTGGACAAAACGCTCCAAGGCATGTAAAGTGTAAACACTCCCCAAGATCATAAGTTGACATAAAAACTAGGACTTACTGCAAGGACACAATGCAATAAATCATTCCCATATGGAATTGGAATTCGTCATTTCAATTATGATTAAGCAGTGGGAATATTTTTTTTCTTTTTGGAATTATTAGAAATTCCCTTATCTTTCTCTAGTCTAGTTATGTAATCTTCCGACATTGAAACTTAAACTGTGACCGGGTGAATCATGCTTCCAAATTAGATTAGTTGAGTCATTTGACCCAAAGTTATGCTCATTATGGTACATGTATTTGATCCATAGTTCATTCATTAATTGTCTGAAGATATTTATGGAAGCTTCCTTTTTGTTTGTGAGTTTGCTTGGAAGTTGGTGTCCAGATTAATGAAAATATTCTTTTATCGAGTCAGACCCAAAGACGGTGTTGAATAAGGCTTTATGGGATTTATTCCTATGAGTCTTGTCTTTATGTTATCTCTTATATACTGTATTGTGGGTCCACTATTAGTTGCTCTTATATACTAATAGTAGACCATTAGTGGAATATAAATAATATAGTGTAAGAGAGATCCTTAATCTCTCACTATTTTTCCCTAAACCTAATCTCCTTCTTCTTTCTCTCTCTCTCTCAAACCCTAATAACCTCACAAACTAAATCAACTTGGTATCAGATCCAAAGGGAAGACCCAAGGGACGAACTCAGAGGAGTGCTGACATCAGCATGGCGTTAGTCGTACGGTATAAGAGTTGTCATAATTTTTTTATTGTTCCATGTGATAGATCGTAATTTTCTGAGAATTGTGGTTATTTTTTTAGAATTTTTTGAGATCCGGAGATGTACTTTTTCTGAGTTTTCGTCAAAAATTAGGAAAAAAATTCATATATGCTTTTTGGTTGTGCGATTGATTTAAGAGTGTTTTTGGGATTCAAACATATTATGTTTGATACATATGATAAATATTGACGGATTGAAACTAGTTTCGTGAAGATCAGAGAATTATTGAATGTCCGGCGAAGATTTTTCACCCCCATAATTGCCTTTTTTACTGTTGGGGCCCTTTTTTGTTACTTGAAAATTGGTATATAGTTGGTGGGAGCTATTCCATTTTCTATTATCCCAAACACTGTTAGGTTGTTGTTGGGTTGCTATTTTTAGTGTTTTTGACTATTCTACCTAGTATGGAGGTACTTTTGGGTGTTTTTGGGGTTGTGGAGTTGCTGTTTTTTGAAGATTAGTACTCTGTTCGAGTTGATTTGTGTAGAACAGCCTTATGACATTCATGATGGATGAATATGAGGTTAGACAGTCCTCTAGTGTCCCTGTACAAAGTGGAGGGAGTATTGAGGTTAGTGCTAGTGATGTACCAAACCTCCAGATTACTACAGTGAAGTTAGATGGGTCAAATTTTCTTGTTTGGTCTCAATCTGCAATATTGTTTATTAAAGGTAAGAGAAAAATGGGATACTTTAAAGGTACTATCTCCACTCCCAAGTCTACAGATCCAGCCTATGCCAAGTGGGAGGCTGAGAATGCAGTTGTAATGTCATGGGTTCTCCACTATGCAGCTAGACATCAGTAGTGTCTACTTGTTCCTTCCTTCCGCAAAAGTTCTATGGGATGTTATGACATAGAACTATTCTGAGATAGGAGGTACAGCCCGTGTTTATGAGTTGCATCAGAGTATCTCACAACTCAAGCAAGGGGATATGTCTATTCTCACCTACTACTCTACTCTTCGCTGTCTCTGGGAAGAGCTAAATCACTATTAGACCTTCCAAGCTAAGTGCCCTGAGGATGCGGCAGCTTATACAAAATTGGTTGAACAGAATCGGATGTTTGAGCTACTTGCAAGGTTGAATATGGACTATGAACAAGTCAGGGTTCAAATACTTGGCAAAGACACGGTCTCACATCCTAATGAGGTCCATGCATACTTACACTGTAAGAAGTGTCGTCGGAGTGCTATGCTCCCTCCTCCCATTATTGATAGATCAGCAATAGCCTCCTCATTCCAACAAGGAGGCAGGAGTGGTGGTCGTGGCAGAGGTGGTCGTTTTGGATCTTCTAGATCTTCTACTGATGATCGGGACAAACTTAAATACAGATCATACAATCGGGATCTACATGACTGTCTACCTCCATGGGGTCCTAGTGGTGGACGAGGAGACAGGGACAGAAAACCTAGAGGGGGTTCGAGTGCAAACTCTATTACATCCACAGCCCCAATATCTACTACTGTACCTCCATCTGATAGCCATAACCAGTCTCGAGATGAGATTTATGTTCCGCCGTTTTATGTCCCAGTTGGAGACATCGAGTATCGCTAGTGCCGCCTCAGTCCCTTACTCAGGTACCTCAGTCTCGACTCTCAATGCATTTTTTTCCAATCATAGTCGCTCCTGGATCATTGATTCAAGAGCATCTGATCATATTACTGGTATATCTTCTTTTTTTTCATCTTACTTCATTGATTCTAGTAGACACAAAGTTAAAGTTGCGGATGGTACTTTATCATCCATTGCGGGTAAGGGGAGTGTTGATGTTACACCCTCTATGTCTCTTTCATGTGTTCATGTTCCTAAGTTCACCTTGAATATTTTATTTGTTAGCCGTATTACCAAATCATTGAACTGTAGCGTCACTTTCTTTTATTCTCATTGTGTGTTTCAAGACTTGGAAACGAAGAGGACGATTGCTACGGGCCATGAGGAGCAAGGACTGTATTTGCTCGACCCTTTGCCTCGCATTGCTTCATCAGTCCAGCAGATACCTCATGGTGTTCAGAGTATTAGTAATACAGAGGAGTTATACTGGTGGCATAGACATCTCGATCAGCCTTCCATTTCCTTTCTTAGGCGTTTGTTTCCGCATTTATCTGTTTCTACTATACTTTCTTCTTTTCAGTGTGAAACTTGCGAATTTACAAAACATTGTCGATCTTCATACCCCTATAGTGGTAAGAAATGCAATTCATCATTTTCTCTCGTGCATTCTGATGTGTGGGGACCATCCCCTGTTACTTAATCATGTAGTTTTAAGTATTTTGTTACTTTTGTGGAAGATTTTTCTCGTAACACATGGATGTATATGTTGAAATCTAAGGGTGAAGTTGGCACTGTTTTTCCTTATTTTCATACAATGATTGCCACTCAGTTTAATGCCTCAATTAAAATCCTTCGTTCAGATAATGGGGGGGAATATATGCTTACTAGTTTGGCTACATTTTTTTATTTTCATGGTATCATTCATCGGACTTCTTGTGCTAGTACACCTCAACAAAATAGTGTGGCTGAGCAAAAAAACAGACATCTGATGGAAGTCACTCGCTCGCTTATAATTGCTATGAATATGCCTAAACTTTTCTGGTTTGACGCCGTTTTAACTGCTGCTTTCTTAATCAATCGGATGTCTTCCTGGATTTTGGAGTTCTAATCTCTTGTTTCCCTGTTATCCCCTTCCACACCTTTGTTTCCAGTGGCCCCACGGATTTTTGGATGTATTTGTTTTATGCATATTACTTGTTTTGTTTGCACAAAGCTTGATCTTAAGGCTCTTCGATGTATCTTTCTTGAGTATGTTCCTCATCAGAAGGGGTGTAAATGTTATCATCCTCCTTCTCGTCGGCCATTTGTATCTATGGGCGTGACCTTTTTTGAGTCTACTCCGTATTTTTCTGCCAATGAGACATCTCTTTAGGGGAGAGCTTCAGTGGAGAGACATCTTCTTCTTTTCTCATTCATATTTTCTCCTCTGACAGTGATTGTAGACAGAGGGAGTATGAACCTGTGGTCAAAAAATTGCAGGTATACAAGAGAAGGCAGAAAGAACCTCATAAGCCCCACCAAGAAACCTTAGAAAGGGTATTTTTATTGCCCTTAGAAAAGGCATTAGAACATGTACTCAACATCCTATCTCTAATGTTGTATCTTACCATGCCTTGTCTTCTTCGTATTATTCGTTTGTCTTGGCTTTGTCTTCTGTGTCTGTCCCTCGCAGTTTAAATTACCAAATCATTGAACTGTAGCGTCACTTTCTTTTATTCTCATTGTGTGCTTCAAGACTTGGAAACGAAGAGGACGATTGCTACGGGCCATGAGGAGCGAGGACTGTATTTGCTCGACCCTTTGCCTCGCATTGCTTCATCAGTCCAGCAGATACCTCATGGTGTTCAGAGTATTAGTAGTACGGAGGAGTTATACTGTAACGACCCGGAATTTTAATATAATAAAATTATGTGTTTATGGGTCCTTAATGAAAGTTAATTAGTTAATTATTTGTTAAATTAATAAGAAGGGGATTTTGCTCAGGGTTGAAGTGCACCGAGGAAATCTCAGTATCGTTTGGCGAAAATCGCACACAGTGTGCTGGTCGACTGCCGGGACACACCCCTACCGTATCGGTTCCGTCAAGTATCATTTCGCGGGACCGCGGGGCCATTATGTGTGATAAAATTGAGAAAAACGGAAAATTTTCATACTTCCAGAAATTAAGTGGGACCCAATATTTGTTAGAGATCCTAATAGAAATCCGTGCGGTTGGCACTAATGTGTGTCAGTCGGCCGTGAGGACTAATGTCTGTCGTCTCGGCAGTTAGTTATCTCAAACGAAAAAGCGACAGCGTGTTTTGTGTCCGAAATCAGAAAATTAGTGGGTTTTGCAATTTTCTTCCGGACTAAAGTGCAGCTGTCAAAACTCAGTATTTTTCCCCGAAATTTTTACAGTAGGTGTCGGACTGCCCCAAGTTCGGTCACCTAAAGTTTCGTCAAAATCGGATGTCATTAAGTAGGATTACGGAGGCCGTATATGCGAGAAAATACGAAATAATAGTCAAATGGTCAACCCGTTGACTTGGTCAACGGGGACCATTAATGGTGGTCATGTGCATGGCACATAACCCTTGCATTATAAATAGGGGACAGCCCTTTTAATCTCACGGTTTTGCAACAGTGGGAAAATTCTGCCACAGCAGATTTTAGAGAGAGAAAGTGAGGAGAGAGAAAGGAAGAGAGAGAAAGAGGAGAGAGAAAGAAGAGAGAAGTGGGTCCTTGAGGTTTTTCGACGTCCCCGACGCGTTGGCGGCATCCGATTTTCTCTCCGGCGTCTCGTTTTGCGTGTAGAGAGAGAGAGAAAAAGGTAGAGAGAGAAAGTGGAGAGAAAGTTGCATGCGCTCTACCCCGGGGTTGATCGTCGTTGGGAACGCGTTGGTGACATCCGTTTTTGCCTACGAGGCCTCGAAACGCGTGAAACAGTAAAACCCCTATCTTTTCTTTTCTTTTTTCCGCTTATTTTGCTATATTATTTCATGTGATGTATATGCATGTCTTTTGACGTGAATGAAAAAGGGGCGGAACCCCTATGTGATGTTGTGATTTTATGTGGTCCCTCGGGGAGCCCAGATCGGGTCCCGGGTAAATTGTATCGCCACTCTAGGGTGGCGAAAAGTTGTTTTGCATGTCTTGTAAGGCTATGGAGACATCCATTAGTCTGGAAACGCTCCCTAACGGGACGGTGTGTTACCGGAGTTGGTTCACGGGCGCGGGGCCCAAGTATTTCAGTTAATCAAGCGAGGTTTGGGTTAACTGGGGTTAACCTGTGGTTAGAAAATCTAACCAGGGTTAAGTATAGTCCGTGGTTCCTCTTTGACTAGGTCAGGAGAGACGGTGCCCAGTAAGGCCCGGGGTTCCTCCGTAACTGATAGTCGGGAGATGTCGATCTGTTTGTCTAGGTCGTCCGTGGTGCCTCTTGGACTAGGTCAGGAGTGGCGGTGTCCTGCATGGCCCGTGGTTCCTCCGTGACTGGTAGTCAGGAGATGTCGGAGTCCTAGGGAGTTTAAAGTGGCTAAACATCAGATAGTGTATAGTCCGATGTTCCTCTCTGGGTGGGTTAGAAGATGTCGGCACCGTGTCTATCGTGGTCCCTTCTTGGTGGAACGTCAGGAGATGTCGGCATTGGTATAGATGTCGGGGTTCCTCCGTAGACTAGCCAGAAGATGACGGTAGGCAAGTTGGTCGGGGTTCCTTCATAACTGATACTCAGGGCGATGACGGCGAATACACCGTAGATGTGGCCAGTCAATTGAAGGGAAAAATGTTCTTATTGGGTGAATGCCCATGTTGTGTGTGTAAGCTTCGGATACGAAGTGGTCTGAGTTGGTATACTCAAAGTTGGTGTATTTGTTTGAGTTAGTGGACTCATAGTTCGGTATGGAATCATCGGATTCCAGGTGAGTTGGGTTGGTATACCCAAGGTTTTGTCATGTTCGGGTGAAAGCCGGAACAGCGTGTGTGAGTCTAAATGACTCAATGTATTATGGTTATGATTTAGAGACTTTAAGCTAAACATTTGTGGGTTGTGGCCAATTAATAGAGTCTTAGGACTCAAAATGAAACATGATTGATGATTGAAACGATAATTTGGTAATATAATACATTCATAACTGAACCTCATAATTGGAAAGTAATGTGAGGTCGGGAACCTCTGTTAGGGTGACGTAACCCTAAGTGACCTTGGGTCACAATTTATTATATACTGTTCTATTTTACTGTAACATGCAAATTGAACTACTTATTATATCATTATTGATGCGTGTTATTATGTGGAAAATAGTTTAGAAGGATTGTGGTTTTATTGGACTTCATAGCTCACTGACTTTTTGTGTCAGCAGATCTTGGAGCTGCTGACCAGTAAGTGAAAAATCTATCTGGATATCTTGGAAGCTTGTACAAGTTGTACCTGGCGTGATAGAGACGCCTACTTTTGTAAAACAAACTTGATGTAAATAATACAGGTATATGGTTTGTATGATGGCTATTGTGATGACAGGTATTATTTGCTTTTTGGGAGCATCTGATAAATATTTAAATTTCTCGTATTTTTGCGGGTAAAGTCTTCCGCTTGCATGATTTGACGAACGGACACGCGTCTCGGAACTTGATTCCCTAGGCGCGGGTTCGGGGCGTCACATATACTGGTGGCATAGACATCTCGGTCAACCTTCCATTTCCTTTCTTAGGCGTTTGTTTCCGCATTTATCTGTTTCTACTGTACTTTCTTCTTTTCAGTGTGAAACTTGCGAATTTGCAAAACATTGTCGAACTTCATACCCCTATAATGGTAAGAAATGCAATTCATCATTTTCTCTCGTGCATTCTGATGTGTGGGGACCATCCCCTATTACTTAATCATGTAGTTTTAAGTATTTTGTTACTTTTGTGGATGATTTTTCTCGTAACACATGGGTGTATATGTTGAAATCTAAGGGTGAAGTTGGAACTGTTTTTCCTTCTTTTCATACAATGATTGCCACTCAGTTTAACCCCTCAATTAAAATCCTTCGTTCAGATAATGGGGGGGGAATATATGCTTACTAGTTTGGCTACATTTTTTTATTTTCATGGTATCATTCATCGGACTTCTTGTGCTAGTATACCTCAACAAAATAGTGTGGCCGAGCAAAAAAACAGACATCTGATGGAAGTCACTCGCTCGCTTATAATTGCTATGAATATGCCTAAACTTTTCTGGTTTGACTCCGTTTTAACTGCTGCTTTCTTAATCAATTGGATGTCTTCCTGGATTTTGGAGTTCTAATCTCTTGTTTCCCTGTTATCCCCTTCCACACCTTTGTTTCCAGTGGCCCCACGGATTTTTGGATGTATTTGTTTTATGCATATTGCTTGTTTTGTTTGCACAAAGCTTGATCTTAAGGCTCTTCGATGTATCTTTCTTGAGTATGTTCCTCATCAGAAGAGGTGTAAATGTTATCATCCTCCTTCTCGTCGGCCATTTATATCTATGGACGTGACCTTTTTTGAGTCTACTCCGTATTTTTCTGCCAATGAGACATCTCTTTAGGGGAGAGCTTCAGTGGAGAGATATCTTCTTCTTTTCTCATTCATATTTTCTCTTCTGACAGTGATTGTAGACAGAGGGAGTATGAACCTGTGGTCAAAAAATTGCAGGTATACAAGAGAAGGCAGAAAGAACCTCATGAGCCCCACCAAGAGACCTTAGAAAGGGTATTTTTATTGCCCTTAGAAAAGGCATTAGAACATGTACTCGTTTGCCTTGTCTTCTTCGTATTACTCGTTTGCCTTGGCTTTGTCTTCTGTGTCTGTCCCTCGCAGTTTAGCAGATGCACTGTCTCAACCAAAATGGAAACGGGATATGGAAGAAGAGATCTGTGCACTCGAAAAAAATAGTACTTGGGATATGGTCAACCTACCAAGAGGGAAGAGGCCGGTTTGATGTAGGTGAATGTCTATAGTAAAACACCGCTCGGATGGCTCAGTTAAGAGATACAAAACTCGTTTGGTTGCAAAGAGGTATACTCAAATGTACAGGACTATCAGGAGACATTTGCTCCAGTTGCAAAAATGAACTCAGTGAGAGTTCTCATTTATCTTGCCGTCAATCAGAATTGGCCCTTTTTTCAGCTTGATATGAAGAATGCATTTCTTCACGGTGATTTAGAGGAAGAGGTATATATGGTACTTCCTTCTGGGTTCAAATGCCCCTCAGATGAAAGGAAGGTGTGTAAGCTAAAGAAGGCTTTATACGGACTAAAGCAGTCCCCCAGAGCATGGTTTGAGCCTTTTTGCAATGCTATGATGAAGAATGGTTATAGACAAAGTCAAACAGACCACACATTGTTTCTCAAGCAGTTGTGCATGAAAGTGATTGTCTTGATTGTTTATATGGATGATGTTATTGTTACAGGTGATGAGATCAAAGATTTTGGTCTAAAATATTTCCTTGGAATTGAAGTTGTCAGATCTAAAAATGGCATATTTGTCTCTCAGCGCAAATATGTACTTAACCTACTGGAGGAGACGGGCATGACGAGTTGTAAGCCACGTGATACACCTATAGACCCTAATCATAAACACAGTGAAACTAGTGAGGAACATCTATCAGATGCTGAAAGGTACCAAAGACTTATTGGCAAGCTTATTTATTTGTCCCTTACCAGGCCAGACATTGTTTATGTTGTCAGTGTAGTCAGCCAATTCATACATTCACCAACTACTGGCCACTTAGAGGCAGTGAATCGGATCCTCCACTACTTAAAGTCATCTCCTGGGAATTGTTGCATAATTCGAAAACTCGGCGAGTCACCTAAGTAACTCGGCCGAGTTACTTGATTCGATTGAATTTTGAGTCGAGTCGCCTCAAAACTCGAAGGAGACACTATTTGCCAAGTTACTCGGGTGACTTGGTCGAGTCAAGCTGAGTTTTTCGACTCGCTGAACTAGGTCAAGTCACAAAATGGTATTTTTATCATTTTTAAAAAACTAAACTCGAACGTTACATTATTTTTGCATCATATTTTTTGAGTTTACAAATACAACCTACTAAAGGTTTTGTTAAACCTAGTTAATACGTTTGAAGCAGTAAAACCAGCGTACTTTGAGTTCTTTTAACCCAGGTTTTTCAAGTTATTACATATATATTCCGAGTTAGACCGAGTCGAGTTTTTTTTGAGTTATAATGTTACTCGACACGGTTAACTTTCGAGTCGAGTCGAGTCGAGTTTTCGGGTTTTTGAACCATGGTTTGTTGTATACCTGTAATGGGAACTTAAAGGTTGAAGCCTACACTGACGTAGATTAGGCTGGCTCGGTTTCTGATAGACGCTCTACTTTCGGGTATTGCACCATGGTTGGAGGTAACCTTGTTATATGGAGAAGTAAGAAACAGAATGTAGTTGCTAGATCCAATGTAGAGGCAGAGTTTAGAGTCATGACACAGTGTGTGTGAACTGCTTTGGCTCCGATTACTCCTAAGTGAGATTGGACTTCCTACTGAAAGTCCATGAGCTTATATTGTGATAAGAAAGCCGCTATTAGTATTGCTCATAATCCGATGCAGCATAACAAAACCAAGCACATTGAGGTAGATCATCATTTCATCGAGAAGAAGTTGAAGGAAGGTATATTTGCACCCCGTTTGTGAAGTCAGAAGATCAACTAGCTGATGTGTTGACTAAGGGTCTTGGTGGTACTCAGTTCTAAAATATTGTTGGCAAGTTGGACATGAGTGATATCTACGCACCAGCTTGAGGGGGAGTGTTGAATAAGGCTTTATGGGCTTTATTCCTATGGGCCTTATCTTTATGTTATCTCTTATATACTGTATTGCGGGTCTACAATTAGTAATTCTTATATACTAATAGTATACCATTAGTGAAATATAAATAATAAAGTGTGTGAGACATATCATTAATCTCTCTTACTATTTCCCTAAACCTAATCTCATTCTCCTTCTTCTTCCTCCTCTCTCTCTCCAACCCTAATAACCTCACAAACTAAATCAACTGACGTTTGAAAAAAAGTGAAGGTCGAAAATGTGGAGAAACAGATCTACTCTCTACCAAAGAAATGAATACATTATTCAAGGATCAAAAAGTAAAACGATAAAACAATAGTACATAGAAGGAAATGAGCACCAAATTGGCTGCAGGTGTCTCTACAAGGAAATTCATTTTATCATGGCATCAACAAAATTCGAGCCGTGAATGGGCCAGCCAGGGTCTTGGCCACCCAAGCTTAGTCTAGTCCCAGCCCTGCAACTAAACCTTAAGCTTTATGTATCCTATCCTGGACTCACCTCAGTTCATGTCCAGAATTGGGTTTGAGTGAGGCATGAGTCTTCCCCAGTTATTATCTTCTCAAAACTTGTGCATTGACTAACTTGTAAAAACTCCCTAAACAGAATATACGAAAGGATGGGATTGAGGAAAGGAATGCATACCAGACCCACCCGCAACTATGAACACAAGCCCTTGGCCTGTCAGCTTCTGCCTCAGAATTCCCTATAACAGCATTAACTTGGCTGTCAAATAGACCAAACATAGCTACGTTGAAACTTGAAATAGCATAATTACCAACTGGAAGAGAGAGCAATAAAGCAAAGAGGGATGTTGATGCAGATTAACATCAATTGCTCAAAAGGTGTAGACTAAGCAAAACTGGCATTACCCATGATCTCAACTCTGCACCAGCAACAACATTACGGGCTCTCTGACCAAGTGTGTTAGTGACTGTTACATCATTGATGGAGCAAAGAAACGAATCTGCCTACAATAACCATGTTTGCAAAGTGAAATATAATATCCAGTATAAGGAAATTAGAACACACACACAGCAGCAGCAGCAGCAGCAGCAGCTGAGAGAATATCACAAGTTTCTAGCTGCAAAATAAGACAGTATGGGGAAAGAACTCTGTCCAATTACTTAGAATATAGGAACAACCAGAGTGAATGAATCAGCTCTACCTGGCATATAATTTCTCCGCCAAACTTTGCCAGATCAATCTATGAAACGAACATGAATCAGAAGTCCGGAACTAGGAATGTAGTTATTGATATCCAATTGCAAGCTTGGCATCAGGAGCAATATCTGAACTTATTATAAGCACATACATGTGTTTCAGCGGAGAAAATGCATTATTTAAGTGTACAAAATATTTAGTAAAATTCAGCATGTTCTTTAAATACAGACCGGGAGTATCCTTGCAAGGGAAGGAGCAGCAATGCCAGCAAATCCATCATTTGGACCAGGATTGAGAAGAACTAAACCACTCAAGCTCTTGCCGAAGACCCATTGCCACATACCTCCATTTTCAGGGAGGTAAACATTCTCCATTTGGATGGACCCGGACATGTAGCACATGGAACCTACAAATTATTTAGGAGATCAGATGCATAACCCAAATAACTGAGAAGAATTAAGAAGACAAATAATTTGTGCTGTTAAAGTCATAAAACACGTCAAATAACATGTCAAACAGCTATATTATGGCATACTTGTTCCGTTCTCTTAACAATTTTCGACTTTGAGATCAGAAAAATAATTGGAAGTATTATGATGCATTTGAGCAGATATATTAGCAGCACAAAAAGAGAGAAGACCCTTGTCACTCTAATTCAAAAGAGAGAGAAGACAAGGTGCCAACTTTGCTTGAAATTGCAATGAATGAGGAATCATGGACAGGGATCTTTACCCAAAGTACCACCAGTTAATAATGAACTTCTGCAGATCAAAGGTTTGAAAGTTCAATTTAATAGGAAATTTCACGAACTTCGCAAGAAGTTTGAAATGTTTGTGTTTCAAACTTCACAAAATTAGAGAAAACTTTGGAGGAAAAAAAAAATTATTGAAACTTCAGAAAATGTTAAATTAAACATAAATACAGTTAAGGATAAAAAAAAAATTATATATATATATAAGAGATGCATTTGAAATGGAGGAAAGACACGTGTTGATTGCGTTTTATCGTATTTCATACATAAATAAAACATACACAGTGTTTTAAGGGATCCAAATACTCATTACAATAATACGAACTCAAATGGATATCAACACTCAACACTTACATAGAACTCCTCTACTACTAAAGCTACATCGATACCACATAAAGTTGCACGGAGACTCAAAGTCATCTCTGTCGTGACCATGAAAGCAATAGTACTGATTCTCCAAGTAAAATACTTTGCCTGGCCCATGAAATGATGGTACATGGCTTTACAATCGCGAACATAACATTGATATTTGTCCTCTCTAGCCCCGCATCCTGTCTTGGAATATCCGGGGTTTGGGAACCAAGGATAAGAGACTAGCCGTTAAAGACCTTATTCTCCGTAAAAGGCAGCTATCATCTGTTTGCAGGAAACCAAAATAGACTCAATGTCACCCCATATCGTGGAGGAATGTTGGGGGCCCAATCCAAGTTGGCTCGTTGTGCAATCGGGCATGCTAGGGGCATTCTTATCATTGTAAATACAATAGTAACGGATTTTATGACCACAATAGACCCATTACTCAAAAAAAAAACTAGGGGGACTACGCCTACGCCCCCGAACCCCCAAGCCACATAGCCTCAAACCCATTAATTTTATTGATACATATACCCCCCCCCCACATGCACAAAATGTATACTATTTGCAACTTAGCAATATGCCCCCTGATACCGACACTTTAAACCATATCAGTAATCAACCTAACATGTTTCTCCTCCAGGCATGCAGCAATATATGAATGGTTGTATCTTACATTCAATATCACAGTGGTCATATGTAATACAATTTGAAGCTTGTCAGTATATTATAGAGAACAAAATCAACAACAGAATTAAGAGATCATTAGGTATATGTATATTAAAAGCCAGAAAAGGAACAAGAATAATAAATGTCCCATTCAAAGCTGATTCTTCTTGAAAAGTCAAACAATTAGTAGCGGAATTTCATCATACCATAGATAGCAGATCCATTGCAGGTAACTTACCAGGCTTTGCAACAACCTTTTCTTGTGGCTTTAACATAATCTGATGATGAAAGAACCAATATAAAAGAAAGTATTTAGGAGTGACATAAATCCAGACCAAAGAAATATGAGAAACAATATAGTTCGGGGGGGTATTATGTTACCTGAACTATCTGAGCTTCACCACCCAAAATTTGAAAAGGTATGAAAACTGCTTGTGGACTCTACAGTCATAATTCTCTCATTAGTTTATGCAGCATACAGAAAGCCAGCAATGATAAAACAGAATTTTAAGTATTAGTTCAGTTGTAGTGCAGAACTGATGCTCCTAAGCTCATGCTACACTCATAAACAAAACTGTAACAGCAATAACTAGTAGGCACCAGCCACCAGTTTCAACCTAGAAGCAACCCCTCGGGTCCACTTTGGTTTGAACTATTTTTTCTATTCCTCTTTTCTTGCTTTCTTCCAATGAGGTCCAATTCTATTTAGAATAGAAAATGAAAGGAGTCGAGGACAAAGCTTCAATTGTAGAGAGATGACCAATTAATAACTTCTGCTAACAAATCTGTACTACGGTAAGTACTAAGTACTTACCAACGTTTTAAATATGGTTTTGGGTTGCGTAGCAGTATTTGTCGAAACGGTTATGCAACGCCGAAACCGTTACATACCGGACGGTTACAATTTGGAAAGTAGCAATCTATTTTTTAAGTCACTTTTAGTATTATAAAAAGACCCATTTTTATCCTCAATCTCCCTAATATAAGTCGTTTTAAGTAAAGAATACCTACTATATGTCGTTTTTAGTATTTTAAAATATATAAATATATTAAAATTTACGTAACAGCGTGCGTACAAGTCATACAAATAGGGGTATTTTGTAGTTAACAGTGAACGTAACGGTTCACCCTCTACCAAAACTGTTACGTAACGGTTTCAACTAAATTTAAACAAGGTGCTTAATGTGTACCCATAAATGTCAAGACCTCTGCTTAAGATTATGGTGTGATCAATCGCCAAATCTTCTCAACATTTTGTCATTATATTTCAAAATTATTTGAGTACTTATGTGTTTTCTCTACAGCAGTTTTCATTTTTATTCTAAAAAGGGGAGGGGAGAAAAGGGCAATATTTTTTCAAATAAATATAGGGGCAGGGCAACCTTGCATTTTAAATTGTAGAGCTTCCTAATAATACTACTGTTGACATGTGACTATTGGACACTGCTCAACTTTTGCCACAACATAACTCCTCAAATGCACAAACAAACCTTAGTGGCAGATAAAGAAAATTTTGGGGCAATTGAATGATGTGCCCCTCCTCTATAAAGTTTTCCCCTTTGTTTGACTCGCTAAGAAGGTTTTTACCCATAGCTCTCTTATCCTGGCTTTCTATTTTGTTAAAGGCCCCAAGAACTCGTATAAAATAGTCACCACATAACTCTTCCTATCCTTCTAGGAAGCATATAATGTTAATTGCATGATATTTATTTGGGGTGTGATTTATTAACATAGTTTTGTACAATGTTTTTTTCTTTTGGAAGATATCAATTCTTTTGGTTTTTTAGTGCCTTTAAACAGTTTCTGCATTCAGTTTATTTTTATATGGGAGATTTCACATAACTGAGTTTTTTAAAACACAGTCAAGCCAAACATGAGGGGGGTCTTTCAACGCTGCTACCAGTCCAAAAAAATAAGAGACAGTGTTTAGAAGTACTTCCTTCTAAAAGAAGCAAATAATATCACAATGAATAGAATTAAATAAAAAGAAAAAATAGGAGACAATTCCTATGCCGCCAGAGTCCAATATACTTAAATCACTGAGTAAGACCACCAAAGATAGTACATATTGAGAGACATGACCCAATGTTTCACAGCACAAAAACTCCTGTCCTGTTGAGTCTCTATGTGGTAGAATAGAAATGAACAAAAGTATGAGGAAACAACGATGAGAATCGACAATGAAAAACAAAAGCTCTTGATTTCCACAATTTTACTATATAAGAAATTATGATGATAAATTGTAGATACTCTTGATTTCCTCAACTTTATCAGAGCTATAAGAAGTCCAAATTCCACTCATCTAATGATTATGATGTGCAAGAATTAGTATATACTGTTAATTTGGGTAAACTAAAAATTTTAACCTCATAATAGCATTTTATCCATGTATGGTCAGTCGATTTCACACTAAGTACTTCCAATATTCTTGATACTTCAATACTGTGCATAATCCAAAAATATCCATTCGCATTCCCCGTAAATCTGTAATCACCAGAAATTTAAGTTACACGAATGAAATAATCCCATTGTTAGGAGACAATAGTTTTCCGGTTCAAATTTCAATATTTCAATATATATATATATATATAATGGCAATTGATGAATCCCAGGATTTCTCAATTAACTCATCTTGAATCTCAACTCAGATCTCCAGAACAATCTCGACAGGCTGAACATGAACGAGTTACTATCAACATCTTAGTACTCCTCCTCCACCAACATTTGCATCTAGCTTACCTCCAGGTCTTACCTATCAACCACCACCTAGGTACACAGCTCCTAGTCATCTGAATATGCAACCTTTGGTTTTCGATACTGTTAATAATCCTTTTAGATCAGACCCCTGGATTTCTACAACCTCTACATCACCTACTGTATTACCCACTGTATTACCCTTACCTCCAGTACCCTCTAGGTCTTTATCTTTACCATCTACTGTAACTCCTTTAGCCACTTTACCACCCATGGTAACGCCTGTAGCAACCCCTTCTTCAAATCCTACAGTCACCCAACCTAATATATATATATATATATATTAGGTATTCGAATAAATAGAAGGATCTAACACTAAAACAGAACGAATTTCCTAATTCTGCGAAAAAATTCGAAATAACTACCACACTTTATAGCAGAGAGTAAAAGAGTACCTGGTAAACGTAAGGTTGGAAAGGCGTGGAGAAGAACGGTGCAGCCATGGCGATGAACAGAGAAACCACAAAAGATCAAAACGCCATTAGAGATCTCAGAGAGAACTCGAGATTTCCACTCACAGAACAGATCGAAAATACGATAATTCGAATAAAATAACAACAAAAAATCCCCTCTCAGTTTTTGAACGATTTTTTTCGTAAGAGGGTTTTGCTACTTATACCCTGAGCCCATTACATTAATGATTAACCACTAATAAAGTTTCAAGATTACCCTCTATGACTAAAAACAATTCCCGCAAAATCCTACTTGTGGTGGCGTTTGGATTGGATTTTATTAGCCAAAAACCAACTGTGATCAAATTGATTGTGTAAATTAAGGCTCAGGATCCTCTCAAGTTCAAACCAGGAAGACTCTCTTCGGCTAGAGGTCGCCACATGTCTCCTTTGACACCCCTTAACCATGGCCTAGGATTGTCTCTGGCGAAGGTAGAAAGGGCTTGTCTCGGGTACCACAAAAAAAGAGGACATGTGGTGGTGAAGTCAAAATCATGGGGCCCATGATTTTGACTTCTCCGGCCACAATGAGACATGTGGCGATAAGTGTGTGAGATAAAGGGAGAAAGATATCAAGTGAGAAAAAGTCAAAATCATAGGGAGAAAATGAAATGACTTCTCCCCTATTTCATGCCAACTGTCGCACAATATATGGAACCCCGAGACCATTTTCTGGCTTCGCCAGAGACAATCTCAGGCCCTTAACCATGGTTAAGGTTCACCCACCCCTCGAGGTCGCCACATGTCTCCTTCCAAACGCCTCAACAGTTTGTCCAGGATGGTTTGACATAACTACTATGTAAAGTCACAATAAATTGACTTGAAAGTTGAAACTAGGGGTATAAACGAGCCGAGTTGGGACCAGCTAGGTGTTGATCAAGCTCAGCTTGTAACATGTATATATATATGTTGGCTCAAGCTCGTCTCGAGCTCAATTCAAGCCCTCGAATAATAACTTGAGCTCGACTCGTCAATAGATAATCAAGCCTAAGCCGGCTCGTGAGCTTAAATTATTATTTTAGGCTCATTTATCATAATAAAATAAAATAAAAATTCAAATCAAAATCCTAAGAGTTAAACATGCTCATTAGATTCATTTTTAAAAAAACTTAAGAATTAAACATAATTATTCTCACGAGTCTAATGGATGAAAAATGATATAGAGAATTTATAAATTTTAAGAAAGTGAAGTTACATTTTAAGTTTTGCCTTAAAATAAAAATCTATTTAATTTTTTAAAAAAAACTTTATGTGAAAATTAATAATTCTTAGGATATTGTAAGTATTACAGTAAAATTAATCGAGTTGCGCTGGCCCGCATGTTGATTGTGTTTAGCTTGATTAACAAACGAGTTCAATCATTTAGCTCGGCTTGGCCCAACAAGCTCAAATACCCAACTCAAACTCAGCTCATTAACAACCCTACTTGAAACCCATGATGGTGTGACCCACATCCATGAAAATGATGTCTTTAGTAGGGCTGTCAATGAGCCGAGATTGAGTTGGGTATTTGAGCTCGTTGAGCGGAGCCGAGCTAAATGATTGAGCTCGTTTGTTAATCAAGCCAAACATGAGCAATGAGCAGCTCAACTTAACTTGATTAATTTTACTGTACTACTTCTAATACCGTAATAATATTAATTTTCACATGAAAATTAAGAAACTTAAATATAATTTTTGTTAAGGCAAAACTTAAAATATAACTTCATCTTTTCAAATGATATAGATTCTCTATATCATGTTTCTTCAATATGTTTACTTCTTAAATATTTTTTTTGAGAAAATCTGATGAGCATGTTTAACTCTTACGATTTTGATTTGATATTTTTTTTTGTTAGATTAGGATAAAGGAGCCTAAAATAATAGTTCAAGCTCACGAGCCGGCTTGAGTTCGATTATATATAGACGAGCCGAGCTGAGCTCAAGCTATAATTTGAGAGCTCGAGATGAGTTAGCAGCACCCAGCTCGGCTCGGCTCGGCTGTTTACACCCCCTAGCCTTTAGCCAGGGCAAGGGACAGATCTGGGTCGGGTAAGGACCTCGACCCGAACATACAAACACTGAAGCAGAGTGAGGAAGGTGTATCCAAAGTTCCAAACACACAATCTGAATTCTGATTAGAGGACCGCAAGGTCCTCTTCCAAGCTCACTACACCAATCCAATTTCAACACATTGGAAAAAGAAATAAAGTTAAAATAAAATAATATATTTACTGCCATGTGTCAATTTTCAATTGGGTGGTCCGTTTGGAAGTGGACCTTGTGGTCCGTTTTCCATTTTCCTTTCGTTTCTCTCTGAAGTTCTAATCTTTTTCCTTTCTCTCCATCGTTTCTTCTCCTATTGATACTCTCTGGTTAATATTTATTAATCAAATTAATCTCAGAACTGTCAATCTCTGTGTTTCTTACGGAGATTTCTCTTTCGAAGCGGTACTGGTTCGTCCTTCTTTGGCGATTTTTCGTCCTTTTTTCGTCGATTGTCAGTGTTTTTTGGATCTCTGTTGGAGATTGTTAGGTGAAGGTATAGAGATTTTTCTTGAACTTTGTGTTTTAATTCGTTGTCTTTTCATGATTATATTTTGATTTGTTTGTCTGTGATTGTTTCATTCAAATTTCGGGTTTCTAGTTCTGAATTATTTACCTTTCCTTGATTATATTTTGATTCTTTTTTTACTGTGATTGTACTCGATTATGTGAAAAATCTAAGAAACAGAAAAGATTAATGGGGGGACATGGTTATTTTTTGTTTTATTGTTATATTATTTTTTGTGTTTGCATATTTTTCAGTCCCTGATTTTTTTGTCCCAATGTAGAGAAGTTGTCATGTTTCTATCTGTCTTGTTCCCAGTAATTGAATTGGAAATGATATATCCATCTTATTATTGCAAATTCTTTAACTGGTTACCTATAAATTCTATAACTTGTTTCCTATAAATTCCGTTGTAGTTTATGTTCGAACCTTCATACATCAATTTAATCTCTCCAATAATTTTGCTTCATAGAATTGAATTTGTTTTCCACCTTTTTGCCGCATATCTCAGTTTCTCATCTCTCTGTATGGGTGCTGGGAAGCTATTGAATTGAGGGGTTCTGCTAGGAATCTAGTTCCTTCAAGGGGAAGTTTACAAAGATAGAATCAAGCTTAATAGCCGGGTAGGATTCGTTTTTGGTTTGTGACATTTGGTTCTTGTAGGAGGAAGTACTCGGTTTGGATGGTGAGATGGAGAGCTTATTCCAGCTGATCACTGCTAGATTGATGAAAGAACTTAGACGGTGCTGCACAGGGTGCAGAATTGATTGGAAGAAACTGTTTTTTGTTGTAGCCATTATGACAACAGCCGGTGCCATGGTTCGGACCTATACACTTCCTTATCCACTGACCATCTGGTTTCTTTTCCCGCCGGTAACAGTTTCTTCAGAAAGAGCTTTGAATGGTACTTTGACCTCGAGCAAGACTATTCCTACGGCGAGGCTCGAACAGTTACCACTCATTCCAATTGCCCCTACTGTTTTGCTGAATTCTACTACTGGCTTGATTCAATCAGTAGAGCCAGGGGTGGAAGAGACAGGCAAAGTTTCTCCAAGCATAAATTCTGCTCCTAGAAGAAGGCAAAGGAAGAATAACAAGACAGAGAAGTCTATTGAGCCAATTGTCATGCCTCCTCCTCCTAGAAGTGTGCCATCTCACTCGCAGGTAGATTTTTTTTAGATTTCTCAATATATTTTTTTTCCTGTGAACTATAATATAATTAAATCTATCATTTATGAATTTCATTTGGGTGTTTAATGTATAGAGATACATAGGGTCCTTGCCACCTGATGAGGCACTTATGTATGCCAAAAAAGAGATTGAACACGCTCAGATTACTACTGATGATCCTGATCTGTATGCCCCCCTATTTCGGAATGTTTCTGTATTTAAAAGGTGCGTCTCATAAAACATCCATAACCTTTTTTTGTCATATTTGTTAAATTTATTTATTATATACATATACATATACACACATATATATATATAGAGAGAGAGAGAGGGAGAGAGAGAAAGAGAGAGAGAGAGATATGTATTGAGAAGTAATATGTTTTTGATTGAGTAGATGCTTCAGTAAGTATTGCTGCCATTGAAGACTAACTCAATGAAGGTTTTTGTTGTACATTATTATCTTGAATAACTAGAAATTAGAAGGAGAACTGGATGTTGCCATAGTACCGAATTGTGAAGTTAATAATTGTTGTGAAGTAACTCAATAAAATTATCTTTAATGAATTTGAACCAGTTTAGAGAATGGAAGTATCAGTGTATCACATCAACTGCCGAATATGGGCTTTGGCACTATATGCAAAGAAGGGCCAGACTAAAATATAAAAATGTTGTGTAATATGCATGAGTGGGTATAGGACTGGTGGAGAAAATTTATCATTTGCCTTTCCACCTAAGATCTTGTCTTCTTGATTAGTGCATTTCCCCAACTAGTTGCAGTCGACAAGGCAATCATGTTCTATCACTCTACTCTAGTACGAGCCATGTCTTTGGTTAGATAATGTATTATCAAATATTTTTACACTAATTCCATCAATGTCCTTACAGCCTTTCCTTTTCATTTAAGAACATTAAACTTGCACCAATTGCATCTTCTCCACGGGTACCGTCATTGGTCGTTGTTGAACGTGCCCAAATCATCTCAAACTCTACCTTATTTGATCACTTATTGAAGTTATTTCAAAATTCTATCAAATGCACTCATTCCTGATCTTATCTTTCCTCGTCTTTAACATATTCATCTCAACATTTTTTCATCTCAAAGACATTCATCTGTAAATATGCTGCCTTAAGGTTTCCCATTAGTTGTTCCATAGAGCACAAACAGTCTTATTGTTTATTTTAAAATTATTATTTTCACTTGATCGGAATGCATTTGTCACATTAACACTCCAGAAGTACATCTCCACTTTAGCCCCCCATCTTCAATTTTATGGGAAATATCCTCTTCTATATCTCTGTACTTATGAGTAATCGAGCTAGAATAGTAGATTTGGTTTCTTGGGGCATCTCCTAGCCATTAATCTTACCTATTGCCTTGTGCCATTAATGTTCTTATTGAGGTGCTCCATATATTCTATTTCAATTCGACTTATTTTAAACCCCCTCATATCTAAGTAGTCACTTTATAAATCTACCTTTGCATTACTCCATTTTTTAATCTCAACCAATAACACACTATTTGCAAATAACATACCAAGGAACCTCTTCTTGAATAGAGCTATCAATTCATCCATAATAAATATTAAAAGATGACTCATCTTGATAAAGATTCATTGATGACCCATGATGTAAACCCATTGTCACTGGGACTCATTTCACCACTAATTGTTCTCAAGGTAGTTGCTATTCCTTTGTACAGATTTCCTTAATGATATCAATATATTTGCTCAAAATTGCTTTATTTCCCAAACTAGCGGAAGGCACGCACGTTGCACGTGTGTATAGTCTGATGCACGTGAGAGAGAGGGGAGGGGGAGAGCAACTGGGGAACCCTATAGGTGAGTGAATTTTAACCACAGTTAAAGTGTTGAAAGGGACACGTGTTAACCTGTGGGTGCAATTGATGAGAAATGGGTAGTTTGAGGTGGGTGAATTTTAATCACAGTTAAAGAGTGTCAAAAGGTGTAGATGAGAAAATGGTAGTTTGGGAATTAAGTAAAACATTAAATCAAAGTATTGTCTTAAGGGTAGTTTAGGAATTTACAACTTTAAATAGATTGTAGATGAGAAAAGGGGAGTTTGGGAATTTATCAAAAATCAGCCTACGGTTTGAGAAAGGTGTAGTTTGGTAGATTGTAGATGAAAAATGGGTAATTTAGAAATTAAGTAAAACAGTAAATGAAGGAAGATTTGAAATGTTTGTATATAAGGGTAGTTTGGGAATTGACAAAAATCAGCCTACGGGTAGTTTTGGAATTTCCATCATTAGGGGGGGGGGGGGGGGCTTCTCTCATCTCTAGTAGAGAAGAAGATATATTAGGGGGGCTTCTGTCATTATAGTAGAGAAAAACATTAAATGAAGGAAGATTTGAAATGTTTGTATATAAGGGTAGTTTGGGAATTGACAAAAATCAGCCTACGGGTAGTTTTGGAATTTCCATCATTAGGAGGGGGCTTCTCTCATCTCTAGTAGTGAAGAAGAAGAAGATATATTAGGGGGGCTTCTCTCATTATAGTAGAGAAAAACATTAAATGAAGGAAGATTTGAAATGTTTGTATATAAGGGTAGTTTGGGAATTGACAAAAATCGGCCTACGGGTAGTTTTGGAATTTCCATCATTAGTAGAGAAAAACATTAAATGAAGGAAGATTTGAAATGTTTGTATATAAGGGTAGTTTGGGAATTGACAAAAATCAGCCTACGGGTAGTTTTGGAATTTCCATCATTAGGTGGGGGGGGGGGGGGGGGGGCTCTTCTCTCATTATAGTAGAGAAGAGAAGAAGAAGAAGAAGATATATTAGGGGGGCTTCTCTCATTATAGTAGAGAAGATTAGTGTCAAACTTTGGTAAACTTCGGTGGTTTCGAAGCGAAATCCTCATGTATATTAAAAATACTAGACTTCCTAAAACGTTTTGGTAGACTTATGTAAATGTCGACCGAAACAATAAAAATTTAGTAGAAAGATACCAAACTTCAGCAAAAATGTAGCTTTGTTGTTGCACACTTGCAGGTAACCATCCAAGAAAAAATATATATATATACTATTATTGTCGTCAGTCTTTTCTTTATCCACTGCCTTCGCTAGTCTTTTCTTCATCCACTGCCTTCGTCGAAACTTCAAAAGGTTCTTTCCCACTCTCATATTCCATCATTGGCTACTTCTCTAGTTCTCTTTTGAGATGAGAAAAACATTTGATTTAAAAAGGTAATGACGTAATGTGTTAACTCACTTGATTTTAAATTCACTTTCTTCAAAGGAAGACATATGTTATTGTCTTCTATTAAGAGAAAGACACGTGTCTTGAAAGAGAGTGTTGCTAGTATTATCTTTATTACAAAATATAAACCACTAGTTGGGCGTGCTTGCATAGTTGTACGTGTTTGCTTACTTCTTCAATTATTATTTATCACAAATTGTAAATATTTTTAATATTGTGGGGTGAAAAGAGAGTAACAAGGGTATTTTTAAAAATAGAAAAATGATTATCATGATTATTTTAAGAAATAAAAAATGCAATTAACTAGGATATTTTAAAAATTCAAAAAATCTAGAAGCATTTAATAGAAGAGACAGTGGAAAGAATGATTAATAGGGATAATTTTAAAATTTTAAAAATTAATTTTAACAATGGTATTTTAAAAAATAAATAAATAATTGATTAATGTAGGCATTTTGGAAAATCAAAACTTGTACAAACGAAAGTAATATAAAATTTGATTAATAAAGAAATTTTGGAAAAAGATAGATTAACTAGGGTATTTTGGAAATATATACATTTTGATTAAGAGATATATTTTAGAAATAAAAAAATTAATTAGTTGTGCAAACGAGATATAGAATGAGTAACAATGTATGAGTGGAACATACCAATGAGACAACAGTGGAAAACTATAGGTGCTTGATATTTTTTTTTTGTATAAACGTGAAATTGTAATGGCTATATTGGAGTACAAAAATGAGACATGTGAAGTGTTAACTAACTCGTAAAAAGATAGAAATATAGAGACATTATTGAAATAGACAAATGAGCAATGTGGTTATATTTCATGAATTGTACATTATAATATTTCTGTTTGATTTGAAATTATTGTACTATTTCTCTTTATAGTCAATACAATGGAGGTCAGTGTATATGATTTTCGCATATAATATTATTAATGGTTCTCTCTATCTCCCTTTCACTCCCCCAGTCACGACTCACGCAGATAGAAAAAAGGAAAAAAAAAAACAGAGGGGCAAGACAAACAAATAACGCTTGTCACTTAACATGATTATCACATTTCATACTTTCATCTTAAATTACCAATGTTTCCTTAAAGTTTCCTAAACTCTTTTAATTTTTACATCTTTCGTGGAGTTCCTTAAACTTCCTCGAAACGTGTGAACTTCCTTAGCGACCGAAGTTTATATGAAACCAAAGTTTAATAAATTGTTCTCAATGCCCCCCAGATTAATTTTCAAGGAAATCTATATTTGTCAAATTCAATAAAGACTATAAGGGGGATTATTCATCTTATCTCTTGAGCTTCTCCATCAGTTGTCTAAGAATATAGCTTGATGGTGGTTCTTACAGTATGACTTTGAGCTAGTTTTTGATACACTAGTAACATGTTTGGTCTTTGTTCAAAATTGGTGCAGCTTTGGACATCTTTGTTGTTCTTGTATATAGGTACAACAATTCTTTTCCCCCTTTGATCTGAAATTTAATAGTCTTCAGCATTATGTTATACAACTTAGCCTGGAAAAGTTTGTTTCTTTCGTGCATTTTCACACTATAATTGAAAAACCATACGGTCTCAAAGCTTTTCCTATTTTCATCATAGTCAGATCTTCTTCTTCCTTTTCCCCCAATTTGGTCACCATAATTCTATGAAAATAATAATGTTCTCTAGTCTCCTAGGGCTAGGAGTTTGTGTCTTCACCTAGTCTAAGGCTCTGTGTTGTCTTCATCTATTAACTTATGAAAAAATCTATCCAAGAATCCTCATTCTCTTCACCATTCACCAATGGGACGTTTGGATTGGATTTTTTTGGCCAAAAATCAATTCTGGTAAAATTGATTGTGTAGAAATTAATGGTCAAATAAATTTTTTTCAAATAAAAGTGTTTGGAGAATACGCTGGTGAGTCTCTCAACTCTGTATTCTCCGAACACTATTATTTGAAAAAATGATTATTTGATATGAATTTCTACACAATTAATTTGATCAGAATTGATTTTTAGCCAAAAAAATCCAATCCAAACGCCACCCAAGTCTCTCTAATCATTGCTTTTAATGCATCTAACATGATTTTAGGACTCTAATCTTCCTTTCCCTGATTCTTTGAAGTCTATAGGCATTTTTCTCAGCCTCTTTTGTACCTTTCTTATTGCATAGGCCATCATGTCTTACAATTTGCCTTGATTATGACATTCTTAGATTCATTTTTATCACTTTAATATTTTTATGGTTTTCCTTGTTTTCAATTCCTTGCCAAGTATTATTGTAGGACCTCTTTTCCATAACAATCTTTTGAACTTCATCACTTTAGCACCAAATTTCTTTATGTGATTGGTTTTTCTGTTTAGATATCTTAGAAATCTATTTTCCATTCCTTTAATACAGCTTGCCATTGCCGACATTTGCATAGTTTATGCTTCTAAATTCTTTGCTCATACGTTTATCATGTTTTCTTCTCTAATCTCATCACCTTAGTATTGGGCTTTTTTTCTTTTCATCCCTTCTCATCTAATTCTGTATGCAAACATCCATAGCAACCGACCTGTGTTACTTGGCCAGACTCTTTCCTGGGATAACCTTATAGTATTTGCATGTTGATATCTATTTCTTCTTGTATTGAAAAAGTCAACTTGTCTCCAGTCTAATACAATCTTGAAAGTTACTAAAAGTGCGTCTCTCTTTTGAAAGTATGTGTACGTTATTTCAGGATTGAATGTCATCAAAAACTCAGTTATCGTCTCCTATATCATATTTATCTGCTAAACCCTGCCCTCAATACACCATATTATTATTTTTACTTTCCTCCTACATGACCATCTAATCTCCATGTATAAATTCCTTTTCCCACAGATATTTTTAAAATTTATCCATCAAAGATATGCCTAAATATTACTGGATTGAACTGTGTAACCAGTTTGTCAAAGGTTGTCTCTCTATAAGAACGGTGCATTCCGAGGTGTGAGGTGGGAGAGAAGGGACGCCATAATTGGGGTTTTGAATAAGACGACCTTTTCATTTTTTTTTTCTATTGAATAAGTAAATAAGTAATAAGAATGAGAGGTGTTAAGCTCAATATCATTTGATTGAATAGTTGACTCAGCTCCTTGTTTGAAGAAACCCTTCACTTCAATTGGTCTTTTTTCATGAAAAGTAGACACATTATCCAGTGTTTCACTAAGATTTCGAATAGCTGTCCCCTATATATTTTGTTTTTAAATTTCTAACCAGGTCTTTATATTTGTACTCAATTTACACTTACATTCTACGAGTGTTCCACTTTTTTTGGTATTTCTTTTTCAGGATATATGAAAGATGGTTGTCGTGATTTAACTTGAGAATCTGCCAAAGAAACTGGGAAGATATAAGGATTTCCTTAGTACAAAGTCTTGAATGATTTGACCAAATGCTTCGATGCCTATAAAAGTACTGGACGAAGAAAATTTCATATTTTAAATCATCAGTAAATGTTCATTACAAACAGTCTTGCTGTCAGCTCATTCATTTTTTGGTTTCTAAATTTTACATCAACGATTTGGAATCTCATAGAGCCTATTACAGTAGTATAAGAGAGGATAGCATACATAATTTTTATCTTTCAATACTCCTTTAGATGTTAAAGGGGGTAAATGAAAGAGGAGGTTCCTTGGAGTATGTTGTTTACAAGAGAGGCGGTGTTGGTTGATGGAACTAGAGAGGATGTAAATGCAAGACTGGAATTATGGAGGGATCTTGGTATACATATGTTGTTTACAAGAGAGGTGGTGTTGGCTGATGAAACTGGAGAGGCAGTAAATGCAAAACTGGAACTATGGAGAGATATCTTGGAATCCCAGGTTTTCAAATAAGGCGAATCTAGAGTATATGCAATGTAACTTCAGTAAGGACATCTGTAGGGAGGAAGCTTACTTATGATCAATGGCCAGAACATACTCAAAGTTGTTAAGTTCAGCTATTCTGGTTCTATTATCTGTAAGGAGAGTGACTAAGGAAGACAAAGAGCTAGAATCGTGTGGCTGAAATGGAGGTATGCTTTCGCAATGCTTTGTGATTAACACAAATTCAATCAGACATGAAGGAAAATTTATGCAAGACACCAATAGGATTGGCTATTGCTTATTGGTTATTGAACAGAATGTTGGTGATGCAAAACCTTTCAACTAACCTAGGATGATGCAATTTAGAGATCAGAAATTGAATTCCAGCAATAAAGAAATTTATAAAACTATCTAAGTTCACATGTTTATAATAAAGAGAGTCAAAAGGAAAATTAGAAATACCCTAGCTCAAGTAACAATCCCGCATTAATGAATTTTCAAATTTGAATTGGGTGATCGTAATGAAAGTGAGAACTTCCACCAGTTTAGGGATTTCTTCCAATAACCAATAGAATGTCCTTATTCAATTAAGGATTTCAAAAACAAGTCTAGGCTCGACAGGGGTTATAAACTATAATATGCATGTTAGGTAGCTTTCAATTAATGTTGAATTGTAGAATACAAAACCCAGCAGCAATAGTGATCAAGAATCTTCAATATCTAGCGTTAGGGTTTATGTTTTTTTTAAGGGTTTCGGGATAAGGAAACTGATGTGACTGCAATATTAATGGAAGAATAGGGCTGTAGCAGCAATATAATAGGTCCAGATTTGCTGGAACAACAGTAGGAAATATATTATAAGGCTGTAATAGAAAAAGGGGGCTGTATATAAATTGGGACAGCAAGGAATGGGGCAGGGGAAGGCTGCACCTGCAATAAAGGCCTGCAGAGTCGTGTGGCAGCAAGAGTGCAGCCTGTAGAGACTTGCGGCAGCAAAGGGGAAGTCTGCAGAGGCTGCGGCTGAATATCAATAGGCTGGGATTAGGGCACAACAATAGGGAATGGGTATAGGGGCTGTAGGATGAAGGGACAGTAGGGAAAGGCCTGGTGGGGTTCTGCTAGATAAAAACAGAAAATAATATAACAAATGAGAAAAAAAAAAAAGAGGATAACATAGCTTCACACCAAGGATTAATCTGGCTTCACACCATGGTTTTAGACCATCCCTTAACAAGAGATTCTAAAAGCAAAAAAAGCTATTATATTTCATTCATAAAAATTTTGTAAAATAAAATATCTACAAAGTGTATTTAAAGAGGAAAGAAGGAAACTCTAATCCCAGTAATTTCAAAATTGTCATTACTACTCAAATAATCCTCTAATACAAAAATGTCATTACTAATAAAATAATCTCTAATAAAATAAAATAAATAATCAGACTAAGATACTAGTAGCCCTATGGGATAATTGTGACCCTTGGAATCTCCATCTTGAAGGGCTGAGATTTAAGAACAAAATGCTATGATAGCATATGACAAAATGAGGACCATATGATGTGAGCTATAACTTTGTGACGATGCCCAAGGTTGTATGGGGATTTTTCTTTAGAATGATTTCTCACACGCTTTTGCTCAAAACATAAATAGGTAAGTAGTAGTTTTCCTCCTTTCCTTGTGTGTCTCTCCTAAAGAAGAGAAGACTCTATTTATAAAGAATAATAGATCTGTTGGATCATTAACTCTTATTGCTTAATTAAAGGAGATGTTACCCATATCTATGGTTTGGATTAAACCACTTCAATGTCTCACCACATCCCTTGGTCAAAACGGTTACCCAACTCATAAGTGTAATTTGTTCCAGTCAAATTAGTCGCTGTGGCTGTTGACTTGATTTTACACTACTTAATGGTACACTCTGATCAAGCTACCCAATCTGATCAGACATGCTCCATCGTCAGACGTCCCACAATGTCAACATGCATATCAATGATCATGCATATGCAACATGAGAAAAATATTAATATATAATAGATATATATTTTGCTTTAAAACACAAGTGTATGATATTGTGCATGTGAGGTGTATGAATGGATGTATGCAACTAAGTCTTACCCAACGAATTGAGGGATTTTAGAGAAAATGTCTTGTATATTGGATTGTAGCCACATAAACTATAAGAAAATGAACCTTAAACCGTGGTTGTATTTTGATCAAGGGATTGTAGCCACATAAACTATAAGAAAATGAAAAAGATGACTGATGTTGGATTAATACCTAACCTAAACATAAACCTTAAACCATGCGAGTCATGTATAAGTGGAAAGATGTCTAGAAAACCTTTTGGTAAAGGTGAGAGATCCAAAAAAGGTGAGAGATCCAAAGAGCTTTTGGACATAATTCACTCAGATATTTGTAGACCTTTAAATGTTAAAACTCGTAGAAGTATGCAATACTTTGTAACATTTACAGACGACTTCTCTAGATATGGTTATATATATCTTATGAAGAATAAGTCTGACGTCTTAGATATATTCAAAGAATACAAGTTAGAAATTGAAAACCAATAAGGTAGAAAAATTAAAGTGATTAGATTCGATAGGGGAGGTGAATATATATTTGAAACCTTTAATAACTTATGTAAAGAAAATGGAATAATACATCTCTTCCTTACACGCATCAACAAAATGGAGTTGCTGAAAGACATAATAGAACTTTACTAGATATGATAAGATCTACGTTAAGTCAAACTAATTTAAGTACATCTTTTTTTAGGGTGAAACATTCTCTACTGCCATATACATATTAAATAGAGTGCCAACCAAAATAACCGGTTTGACCCCTTATGAACTTTGGACAGGCAGAAAACTTGACCTAACTCATTTAAGAGTTTGACGGAGGTTCAGCTCATGTAAAAATTTTAGGGCCAAACATAAGCAAATTCGACCCATAAACTATTAAATGTACTTTTATTGGATATTGCGAAAATTCTAAAGGTTACAGATTTGTAGTACATCATTCTGATGGATCTGTAGGATTAATTCTTGAAGATAATCTGAAATCAAATAAACCAGACAAAATGGTAAAACTATTTGAAATAACAAAAGAAAATGAAACAATGTATGATAAAGAACAAGTTATAGAAGAACCTCAAGTGCAGTCACTTCAACTAGAATTCAAAGGGAAAGAAAACCTCCTAGTTACTTCAAGAATTATTATGCACTACTAAATGAGAAAATTCCAGATGATCCTATAAATTATAATGAAGTAATGAAATCTAACGATTCTTTTAAATGGAATTTAGAAGAATTAGAATCCATAGAAAAAAATAAGGTATGGGAGATTGTGCCTGAAACCAGAAAAGCTATAGGATGTGAATGGATTTTGAAAAAGAAACTAAAAGCAGATGGAACAATAGATAAATACAAAGTGAGATTAGTATGCTAAAGGTATACTCAAAAAGAGGGAATTGATTACGAAGAAACATATTCTTGAAAATTTAACATCGATGAGGATATTGATGTCTTTAGTAGCTCACCTAAACTTGGAATTACATCAAATGGATGTAAAAACAGCTTTCTTAATGGTGAATTAAAAGAAGAAATCTACATGAAACAACCTGAGAGATATAAAATAACAGGAGAAGAGGATAAAATATATAAATTTAAAAGGTTTTTTTATAGACTAAAACAATCCTCTAGGCAATGGTATTATACATTTCATAATGCAATATTAAATAATGGTTTTGAACCAAACAACTTTGATCACTTCATATACACTTGGGTTAGTTAGATTTATTTTATAATTATTTTCCTATATGTAGATGATATTTTACTTGATGAAAATGATTTAGAGAAAATCATGGAAATAAAAGAATGTTTGAAAACCCAATTTGAAATGAAGGATATGGGTGAAGCTAACTATGTGTTAGGAATTAAAATTTCTAGAGAAAGAAAAATTAGAAAGTTAAGTCTTTCACAGAAACCATACTTAGTAAGAATTTTGATGAACCGCAAAATGAAGTCATGCAAATCCCTAGAATCACCCAAATATAAAGAGACGAAATTATTAAAGAAGATGACACCTACAAATGAAAGTGAGATAAATGAAATGAAAAATAAACTATATGCACAAGTAGTAGGTAGCTTGATGTATGCAATGTTGTGCACAAGACCAAATTTAAGTTTTGCTGTAAGTATCATTAGAAGATTCCAGAGTAACCCTGGAATAACACCTTCGATAGCTATAAAGTGCATATTGAGATACATTCAAGGAACACTGGATCTTGAATTAACCTACCAATCGGATGATTTGGAGGTAATAGGATACTCTGATGCAGATTTTGCAGGGGATCTAGATGATAGAAAATCCACTATTGGACTTATCTTCTTACTTGGTGGTGCGGCCATTTCACGGTCAAGTAAAAAGCAAGGATGTTTTAAATACACAATGGAAGCTGAATATGTTGCTTGCAGTACAACATCTATGGAGGCTATATGGATTAAAGGATTCTTAAATGATTTAAAGATACTAGGAATTCCTAATAATTCTATGCATATTTTTTGTAATAATGAGGCTACGATAAAAACCATTAAGAATGGAGAAATTAGGCCAAAAGCAAACATATAGAACTGCAATATCATTTCATCTTTGATATGATACAGAAAAACCAAATTGTAGTTGGATATATCTGTACTAAAGAGATGGTTGCGGACCCATTGACAAAACCCATAGGGACGGAGGATTTTAAAAGAAATGTAACCTCCATGGGTTCATCTAAACAACATCTCGGGCTTATAGCCAAGTGAGAGATATAGGATCATGTGGCTACAAGCCCTTGATCAAAATATAACCATGGTTGATGGATAAATCCAGATTAAAGAAAGCCTCAATCCGTTGGGTAAAACATAGTTGCATACATACATTCATACACCTCACATGCACAATATTATACACTAATGTTTTAAAACAAAATATATCTATTATATATTTGTATTTTTTTCATGTTGCATATGCATATGCATGATCATTGATATGCATGTTGACATTGTGAGACATCTGACGATGGAGCATGTCTGATTAGATTGGGTAGCTTGATCAGACTGTACCATTAAGTGGTGTAAAACTAAGTCAACAACCACAACGACTATTTTAACTGGAGTAAATCACACTTACGAGTTGGGTAACCGTTTTGACCAAGGGGTGTGGTGAGACATTAAAGTGTTTTAATCCAGACCATAGTTTGATTAAACAATGAGAGTTAATGATCCAACGGATATATTATTCTCTATAAATAGAGTCTTCCCTTCTTTGGGAGAGAGTAGAGACACAAGAAAAGGAGGAAAACCACTACTTACATATTGTGCTTTGAGCAAAAGCGTGTGAGAAATCCTTCTAACGAAAATTCCCCTTACAACCTTGGGCATCGTCACAAAGTTATAGCTCACATTGTACGATCCTCACTTTGTCAAATGCTATCATAGCATTCTGTTCTTAAATCGCAACCCTTTATCAAAACGGTTACCCAACTCATTAGTGTGATTTATTCCGGTCAAACTAGCCGTTGTGGCTATTGACTTGGTTTTACACCACTTAATGATACACTCTGATCAAGCTACCCAATCGGATCAGACATATTACATCGTTAGACGTCCCACAATTTCAACATACATATGCAACATGAAAAGAATACTAATATATATATATATATATTGCTTTAAAACATGAGTGTATGATATTGTGCATGTGAGGTGTATAAATGTATGTATGCAACTAAGTTTTACCAAATAGATTGAGGCTTTCTTTAATCCGGATTCATCCATCAACTGTGGTTATATTTTGATCAAGGGCTTGTAGCCACATGATCCTACACATCTCTTGATCCAACGGTGGATCTCAATTACGAACATGATCCAATGGTGGATCTCTTTTTGAAAACATGCTCAAACGGCGGATCCCTCTCGAAAACATGATCTAACAAAATATCTCAGTCAATAGCTCGAACTAAGCCCATATAAAAGTCATCCATCAACAAGGAGACTTGTGTAGGGGCTCTCTTCCGTCTCCGGCTGTAAAGTCTAGTACTAGAAGCTCTGATGTCCGCATCAATTTCCCTCAGCAAAGAAGATTTCGCCACTAGTGAAATAAAGCTTTCATACTGCTCCAAAAGATCAAGATAAAGTCTGCAACTCGCCTCGTGTGGCCCACGTATAATCTGTCTCTGGCTTGTTCCTCCACTGGGTGAGATACTTTTGATATCCTTTGCGTCTAGTGGAAACCATATGTACGTCCAAAATATCTTCTATCTCTTCTTTCCAACTAGGCATAGATGGTAGAGGAGGTAATAGTAGGGTAGGTGAATCTGAAGTAAACAATGGGTTTGGGTTAAGATCATCATGAAGGTCAATAGGTAATATTGCGGAGGAGATGCTTTTGGTGGGGGAGGCGGGTCTGGAGTAAATAATGGGTCTAGGCTAGGATCATAAAGAAGGTCAGTGGGTGATGCTGCTAGACCTCTGAAGAGAACAAGGTCCTCAACATTGAGTATTGGTTTGTTGCCCATGGTGAAAGGTCTACCACATAAGCATTAGGTCAAAACGCTTCAAGCTTTGGAAAGGTCCAGCACTACATGTTTGTAACTTTTTAGTCGTTCCTTGTAAGAAAGCTCTCGCCTAATACGGATAAGTACATAATCGTCTACTTGAAACTCTTTAAAATAATGGTGTGATTCAGTAGATGTTTTATACTTTTGAAAGGTCCAATACTACATGTTTGTAACTTTTTAGTCATTCCTTGTGGGAAAGCTCTCGTCTAATACGGATCAGTACATAATCGCCCACTTGAAACTCTTTTTTGTGTGAATCAGTAGATGTTTTATACCTTTTATTATTAGCCGCAATTCATTTTTTGATCTCAATATGCAAATGTGAATGTGCTATGCAAATGCATATTCGGACTCTGATGACCTAATGTGATCACTTAACAAACACCGTATCAAGTTTCCTAGACTCCTACTAACCACTTCTGTTTAACCATTTGTATGCGGATGGTATGCACATGAGAATTGAAGGTCAGTTCCCATGATGTGCCGAAGTGTCTTCCAAAAACAACTCTTGAACCTCACTTCTCAATCAAACACAACGGTTTTTGGTATAGGCAACGAGTTAATTACATGTTGGATGTCATGCATTGGTTGGAGCTTACCTGGTAAATTTTTAGGAAACACATCCTGAAATTCAGGGATAATCGGTACCACATCTGGTGGTAGCTCCACGAGTGAGTTAGAAGAGGCTTTTTTGGTGCAAGAATATGTATAACGACCTCATTCCTAGGACTAATGATGAACATCTCATTCGTGCTCTCTAGAAGCTCGCTAAACTCATCTTGAAATTCAGGGATAATCTTCTGGAAACACATCCTGAAATTCAGGAAAAATCGGTACCACATCTAGTGGTGGCTCCACGAGTGAGTTAGAAGAGGCTTTTTTGGTGACAAAAATATTTATAACGACCTCATTCCTAGGACTAATGATGAACATCTCATTTGTGCCCTCTAGAAGCTCGCTAAACTCACCTATGATCTGTTCAAAGTGACAAGGGACAGTCCTAACAGGACCAACTTGTCCGTCGGTGTCCTCACTGGGGTCTCAGAGTTGTGGTTTCTTTATTATTGCTTTGATACCATGACTTAAAAAGCAATAATAAAGAAACCACAACTCTTAGAGTAGTGGATTCTTGAATAGTCCTTATCTCAAAGTTGTGGTTCCTTTATTATTGCTTTAATACCTTGTTTTTTGATGATGCAAGTGCATCTCCACACATGGATGGGGTGACCTACGGGGTGGGGCCCACAGATGTGAGATAGCCCATGGGGTAGGGCCCACTGGGAGGTCTGAACCGGGTAGCCTGAGCTATGAGATAAGGGATTTGATCTCACGCTTCTCATTAGTCGCGGATTTTGGAGAGTATTGGTTAAGTCCCTGCATCAAATGGTATTTGTGACGCCCCAAACCCGCGCCTAAGGAATCAAGTTCCGAGACGCGTGCCCGTTCGTCATAACCACGCATGCGGAAGACTTTACCCGCGAAAATGCGGGAATTTTGAACTTTTCTTATGAGCTTACATAAGCAATAACAACTGGTCATCACAATAACCCATCATAAGCAAATGCGTTACCTCACTGGCTATAGTAGTCCTTACTTTGGCGCCGCAACTGCGCCGGAAAACTCTCCAGACTCTATCAAGCGTAGCTTCTTGCCAATCTACAATCGCTCCAGAATCTGAAGACATAAGATGAAGGAGTGAGCTATAAAGCCCAGCAAAATCCACAGCTCATCTAAACTATTTTCCACATATTAACATTCATCAATAATGATATATTAGTACAGTACAATTCTCATATTTATAATAATATCGTAATTCGTGACCCGAGGTCACTCAGAGCTATCTCACCCTATTTGAGGTTCCCAACCTCCAAGTTGTCAAATTCATCAAGTCATTATCCACGACACCAGGTTATCGTTTCAGATAACCGCTCACGCTTTATCCTTGAGTCCACTTACTCGATCGACTGGGCCTTCGCCCGTGTACAACCTCTATCCATGAGTCCACAGACTCAATTATCAACCAATCGGGACTTCTTCCGATTATAACCAATCATTGGGTATGTCAACCTAATTAATCCTTAAATCATCATATTCTACACATAACCCGGGTCTTCACCTGATAACTGCCAGGAACAATACTTCTGACACATCACACTCTGTCAGGAACAACACCTCTGACATATCACACTCTGTCAGGAACCACACCTCTGACACTTACTTTATATTTTTCCTCTATGGGAACACCGAAACACACACAACCACATTTGTCAGGAAACACATCTGATCAGCCAGGATACACATCTGATAGCCAGGAAACCCATCCAACCTGTCAGGAAAATGAAACTCATCTGACAAGCCAGGGACGCACCTCTGACTAACAGGAAACACCTGACCACCAGGAAACACCTGACCATCAGGAAATACCTGTCTATCAGGTACACATCTGACATATCACTCTGTCAGGCATAACACCTCTGACATGATACCCTTGTCAGGAAACACATCTGATTACCAGGAACACATCTGACCTGCCAGGAATAACACATCTGACATGCCAGGAACACCCATCTAATAACCAGGAAACACATCTGACATCAAATCCTGTCAAGCACAACACCTCTGACATCAAATCCTGTCAGACAAAACACATCTGACATCAAATCCTGTCAGACAAAACACATCTGACCTCAAATCCTGTCAGGCACAACACCTCTGACATCAAATCCTGTCAGGCAAAACACATCTGACATCAAATCCTGTCAGACAAAACACATCTGACATCAAATCCTGTCAGGCAAAACACATCTGACATTAACCTCTGTCAGGCACAACACTTCTGACAGCTACCATCATATATCATCACAGCCTCTGTTGGGTGCATACCTGCCGACACAGGTCAATGCCCCCTCAAGGTAACATCATTGAGTTCGTAAACTCAATACATCCCTGGGTCCATAGACCCCAATCCAACCTTGAGCCCATGGCCCAATGCCGTCCTAACTCTCCCGACTATCAGTCACGGAGGAACCCGGGCTCATAATAGATACCGCCTCTCCGAACCTAGCCAAAGAGGGACCACAGACAGCAGTTCACGTAGATTAGGTTCTCCAACCATAGGAAATCCCCAATTATTCAAGCCTTGCTTGAATAATTGAACCAGTTGGGCCTCACGCCCGTGGACCAAGGCCGATGGTATACCGTTCCGGTGTGGAACATTACCCGACCGATGGACCATTCCATCACCTTACCATGTCCCAACAACAGCACATCATACACAAAGGTTGTCCCAAGGTGGGACTTTTACCAGGCCAATGGACCCTACCAATGCCTTTAAAACATCACATCACATCATATCAGATTCGTTCCGATAGGGAACTTAACCAGGCCAATGGACCTACCATTGCCTTTAAAACATCACATCATATCAGATTCGTTCCGATAGGGAACTTAACCGGGCCAATGGACCTACCATTGCCTTAAAACAAACATCACATCATATAAGAGTAGTTCCGATAAGGAACTTAAGCAGGCCAATGGACCCTACCATTGCCTTACAATGTCAAAATCACATCATATCACACATATAGAAGCCCAGTCGGGCTCTCATAACTTCCTGCAGTCGATCACACTTCCCCTGCGATCTATCACAAATCACACTGAGCCTAAATTCCGAGCTAGGCATAGCCCGAAACCAAGGGCTCCATCCCTCTGCTCCATTTTCACTCTCATCCATCCCATCTATCCCATCCATACATCATTCATAAGGTCTCCAACCTTTTTCCATCCATATATAATATCACAAACCATTCCACATAAATAAAGTAGCTTAAATAAGGGAAAAGAGAAGAGATGGAGAAGGATTTTACCTACTACACGACTTTCGAGGCTCCAGATGTTGAAATGGTCGTCGCCAATGCGATCAAAACGCTGGAAAACCTCTAGGTGACCCGCTTCTCTCTCTAACCTCCCCTTTCTCTCTCTAGAATTCTCTCTTTCTCTCTCTACACGCCAATCGAGACACCGGGGAGAAAATCGGACGTCGCCAATGCGTCGGGAACGTCGAAAAACCCCGGGGTAGGGTACATGCAATGCGCGGCCACCCTTCTCTCTCTTCCTTTCTCTCTCTCTCTCTCTAGAATCTCTCTCTCTAAAAAACCCATTCGGTGGCTACTGTGTCCGAATGTGGGAAATAAAGGATTAAGGCTTTGCCTTAATATAGAATATGAGGTTAAATCGTGTGCAACGGCCCGTACAATGTTTGGTGTGGCATTGCCTTTTTGACCATTGACTTAGTTTGACCAAGGTTTGACTGATTCCGATTTTTATGGAAATGCCGCGTGTAACCATACCAAACGACGTCCGTTTTCAACGAAACTTCAGGTGACCAACCATGAGGTAGTCCGACACCTGCTATAAAAATTTCAGGGAAAATTACTGAGTTTTGACAGCTACACTTTTGTCCGGAAGAAAACTGTAAAACCCACTAATTTCCTGCTTTCGGACACAAAACAGGCCGCCGTTTCTTCGTTTGAGATCACTAACTGCCGAAATGACAGACGTTAGTTACCACGGCCGACCGGCACGTGCTAGTATCAGCCGCACGGATTTCTATTAGGATCCCTAAGAAATATTGAGTCCCACTTAATTTCTGGAAATCTGGAAATTTCCCATTTTCTTGATTTTCTTACATGATATGACCCTGCCGAAACGATACCTGACGGAACCAATACAAGTGAAGGTTCCGGTAGTCGACTAACACACTGTGCACGGTTCTCGAGAAGAAATACTGAGATTTTATCGGTACAACTCAATCCCGAGTAAAACTCCCTTTTCATAATTTAATTAAAAACTTAACCTATTAACCCCAATTAAGGACCAATAAACCCATAATTTTATTATATTAAAATTCTGGGGTGTTACAGTATTAGAGCAGGTCTAGGGTTTGAGTCTCCTCACTGGTGTGAGTGGATGATACATGTGCATTTCCACACTAGTGTGGGGTGGCCCATGGGGTAGGCCCACTAGGAGGTCTCAACGAGATTGCCTGAGCTATGAGATAAGGGATTTGATCTCATACTTTCCATCAGTTGTGACTTTTGGGGAGTATTAGTTAAGTCCTTGCATCAGTTGGGCAATCAATAAACAATATGTACTAGAATGAACAAAACAAAGACGAGCATGCTTGGATGGTTGAGTGGCTAGTAAAGACAGAATTAGAAACAACTGCATCTAAGGGAACCAAGGAGTAACGCTAGTAGGTTATAATTTAAAGGAGCGTCAATTGAGATGGTTTGATCATGTGGAGTAAAAGCCATTGATGGACCAATGAGGTGTGATTAGGTCAAAGACTCTAAAAAGAGGCGAAGGCTGAAAAGAACATGGACTAAGGTAGTGAGAAATGATTTGAAGAAGCAAGGACATACCCTGGATGTGGAGAGACAGAGTAGGATTCATGTAGCCAACCACAAATAGTTGGGACAAAGCTTCCAAAGCTTAAGAACTGAAATATATATATATATATATATATTTGTGTGTGTGTCCAACCAATTATGCTACTTGATCATATTGTTTTCCATTGGTCTATTGTAACACTTAAAATTTCTAACATGTGTGAGCGTTACTATGTTTATTGGGTTGTAAGGGTGGCAAGAATTTAAAATTTATGTTTCACTCCTATGCACTTCTTTAAAAGAATTAGTTGGATTGCTTATATCTTTGATAAACATAACATTATAGAGTCATGGTGATACGGACATACAGCATCAAAAGGAGTTTCAAGTTCATCATAGGCAGAGGAAGAAGAAGAAGACCCATGTGTCACTTTTGGTAGATGATTTTGGGATTGAAGATCTCATATGAACACATGGATCATTAGGAAGACGCCACATTGGGAAGATGTGCATATGGGCTGGTGCAGTATGTTTTATTTAGTTAGGAAAAGCCCAAAGGGCTGAATTAGTACCTAGGAGGGTTATTTTATTAGTTATTTAATTAGTTTGGGCTATTATAGTCTTTTTATTATGTTTTGGTTATTTTGGTCATTTTACAATTAGGGTTTCACCTATTTAAAGACATCTTTTTGCAGTAAACTTTTAGTTGATGAATTTTATGAATGAAAGAAAGTGTTTTTGAGCATTCTCCAGTGATTGGATTTGGTGTGATGTCATGAGAGTCATTCCCAAAGGATTCTTGGTGTGATGTCATGGGAGTGATTCCCAAAGATCTAAGGTGTGTTATTGATCTTCTTTTCAATTGATTCTTTTTGATTTTCTATTTTTCCTTGAAACCCTAGTCTACAAAACCCTAAATCCTTGATTTCTCTTGCAAGAACTTCACCAAAACCCTAACCCTATTCCATTGAAACCCTAGCCCTTACACAAAACCCTCACTGCCGCAACCCCTACTTCCCATTCTTTTCACTGTTATAGCCCCCTCACACCTGTCCCAGCATTCTCCTGCCCTATTCCTTGTTGTTCCATTTTATACACAGCCCCCTTTTTCTGTAACAGCCTTATAATATAGTCCTAATTGCTCAAATTTGGACCTTTTATATTGTTGCTACAGCCCTATTCTTCCATTAAAATTGCTGTCACAGCCTCCTATTCCATTCCCATTGCCAATACAACCTTCCTGCAAGTTCAAAACCCTAAAACCATCAAAGTCCCAAAACCTAATTCAATTCCAAACCCTAAAACAGAATTTTAAAACCCTAAACACAAATTCCCATAACCCTAATCCTTCAATCTTTGAAATCCTAGGAAAGGGTAGAAATTCTGCATTGAATTAAGAGTTAATCCCTAAGCTTGTGGAAACATAGAATTTCATACAATCCTCACGATATAACTGAGGGTCACTATTATTGTAGGTTTGTGACGTGACCTTGAATCTTCATAAAATTGTCTTACTTGAACTTTTTGGAATGATTATTTGTGATAGGATTGCAATTTTATAGTTTTCTTTAATATTGTTGATTCAATCTCGATCTTTGCACATTAGAATTTTAGGCCATTGCATAGTCCTGCATCACATGGCAATATGGCATCGGTTCTATGCCATAGTATTCTGCCCCTACACTGAATTGCTTTACTTCAGTACTTCATGTGGTTACAGCCATAGTCTTTACCCAGAAACTGAGAAACTTGAAAATTCGTTATAGATCTTTGAACTTTGAGTTCTTTCCTTGCATTTCCACAGCGGGGAACTGTGGTATTGGAACCCCTGCAACATCTGGTGCTCATTTTTATTTCTGTATCATAAGAATGTGATTTCAAAAAATATATGTGATGTATCTAATTTTTTCATAGATAAGCTGAAAATATTTAGCAGCACAAGTGATGCTAGTCTCAGGTATTGGATTATGCTTTTTTACATTGTAAAACCATTGAGAAATATCAGCCTGAGCCATGCCTTTGGCTACATGTACTTCTATGAGTAAGAAGTAAAAAATAGTCTCTGCCAATGTCTTTGGCTGGCACATTACCCATCTGTTATCACTAACTTCCCTCTATTTATATCAGCCTTCCAAAATCTTTGAATATCTTTCTCTAGATGCTGTTTGAATTCCAGCTTGCTCATAGTTTAGCTTTCACCCAGCTGTTGTGTAACTGTTAGGTTACAAGCCACATACATGCTATTTTGTTCATCTATTTCCAATGGGAACATTATATGAAAGCGATAAAATGTCGAACTTACAGGAGCTATGAATTGATGGAAAACATACTTAAAGTTTACATCTACAAGGATGGAGCGAGACCCATTTTTCATCAACCATATCTCAGAGGAATTTATGCTTCTGAAGGATGGTTTATGAAATTATTGGAGGGAAACAGGCAGTTCGTCACAAGGGACCCAAAAAGGGCTCACTTGTTCTATCTGCCATACAGTGCACGCCAGATGGAGATTGCTCTTTATGTGCCTGACTCACATAATATGCGGCCGTTATCAATATTACTGAGGGACTATGTGAATAAGATCGCTGCAAAGTATTCTTTCTGGAACCGCACTCAAGGATCAGATCATTTTCTAGTTGCTTGCCATGATTGGGTATGGTAGTATTTCTTCTCGTCCATAATTTCTGCTTGAAAGTGCCTAATTGATTTTGCTAACTTGGATAAGATTATAGTGTCATTTAAGAGCCCAAATCAAAAATTTTCTTCATTCATGACTGTATTCATAACAGTTTACCTTAGGTCCTTAGGTGAAATATCAATCGGTAACTGTTGTTAATACTTAATACATTTAATTCTTCTAGCTGCATAAGGTGACTAGGAAGGAACACACCCATGTAATTGGGAACAAGAAAGAGGTCTGTTCTTTTGGAGAGTTCAACATATTTTCTTTGAGGAATCTACTGTAGGGGGAATTTATCTAGAGTCTTCCAAAGGAATGGTTGTGGTCTTGTGGAAATGGTGTGCATATAGGGGGTCTGATTCCCTTCTGGAAGACCAAGTTCTATCCTTATTTTTTTACCTGACTTATTTTGATCGAGTCAATTGTTTCACCTAAAAGATCTCCAAGATTGGGCGCATTAAAGTTCCATCCCCCAACCACGCATCATCACTATTATGTACTGCTGTGCCATTGGTATACTTTCTGCAAGATACCAACATGTATTATGGATTTCCTCTCTGTTTCAACTATTCTTCATTTTAATTCAGAATTATCATTTATTACAGTTAATTGTCATCATTACACTTCCTCCAACTTTTTCATTTGTTGCTCCTAATTCATTTTCTATTGAGCTCTGGACTATGTGCTTTTTAAGAACACAATCAACCCTTTCTTTATCTTTTGGAATATAAGCAGTTCTAATGTTTTTCTCATGAAATTTTGATCTAGTCCAATCACGCTCATGTTCACTCATGTGTCTTATCTTTTGTTGGATGTTAATATTTATGTAGGGTCCTTACACAGTGAATGAACACAAGGAACTAAGCAGAAACACAATAAAAGCTCTCTGTAATGCTGACCTATCTGAAGGAATCTTTGTTGCTAGAAGGGATGTCTCCCTACCTGAAACCACCATAAGAAATCCCAAGCGACCTCTCCGAGACCTTGGTGGCAAACGAGTCTCTCAGCGCTCAATCCTTGCCTTTTTTGCTGGAAACATGCACGGTAGGGTCCGGCCTACACTGCTCCAATACTGGGGGAACAAAGATGAGGACATGAGGATCTATGGGCCTCTACCCAAAAGAATCTCCAGGAAGATGTCTTACGTCCAACACATGAAATCGAGCAGATTCTGTATCTGTCCGATGGGGTACGAGGTGAACAGCCCCAGGATTGTTGAAGCAATCTATTACGAGTGTGTTCCAGTGATCATCGCTGATAATTTTGTCCCTCCATTCAATGAAGTTCTAGATTGGAGTGCGTTCTCAGTGATAGTAGCCGAGAAGGATATACCAAGTCTGAAGGAAATTCTCTTGGCTATCCCCATGAAACGGTATCTTTCTATGCAAACAAATGTGAAGATGTTGCAGAAGCATTTTCTTTGGAACCCAAAACCAATCAGATATGATTTGTTCCACATGATTCTGCATTCAATTTGGTTTAATAGGCTGAACCAGATTCAAATCCCGGAGTAATAGCAAATTCTTTGGAGTTCCTTTTGGTGGATAACGTTGAAGATAATCACAACTAGTCATCTCTAACAATGACTAGGATGGAAGATTAATGAACTTAGATGAGGAGCTGAATGGAGTGAAAATAGGATTAAGGACAGAGCTGATATCTTCTTACGAGAATCAAGGGGAATAGCTGTCTTTGTTGATGTCCGAGAGCTGAAAGCAGGGATGCATATCTGACACGAAGAACGGCGGAGTCCTGAATGAGGAGTTGTTTTTCGTAGGTATGACATCAATTGATGGATCACAATGCTTATTGGTCACTTTTACTTTTTTCCCCAACATATATTCCTGTCAGCTCCTCCTAGGATATTTCATGGCCCAAAACAAAATTAACCCAAAGAATGATCTTTACCATCAGAAAATTTCCATGCTATCGACAGTTAAAAACAGTAGTGTGGTTAATCATCCAGAAATATTCCATTAGCAGATGTTTATAGTTTTTTACCAATTATCTTTTTGGGTTATGGAGTCTCCTAGGTTGGGGCGATCCACTGGGTATCCAGGATGGATGAACATGTGCGCGAGAGACCCATTACTATGACACGTGAAAACAATATGGTACTATCCCATCTTTCTCTTTACTAAATTGTCTTTTGATTTGTATTGAATAGCTAAACTAAACAGGGATAGTAAGAAATTATGGGAACGACCTTTGAATGGTGTTTCATTTGGCGAGCTGGGGAGGATCTGGGAGATGTGTTGGGCTGAATGGTCCGGTTGTGCTACTAGGCAGAGCCTAGGAAGTTCTCTGTATGCCTTTTGTTCCTCTCTTTCTCGACTTTACAAAACTCTCTTGTAAACTCTTTTTTGCTCTTATACTGCATTTTTCTGCTTTGAGCTAATATAATCATTGATTACTGATATAAAAAAATAATCAGTATCTCACCATTTCTTCTCATTTTGCTTCACTTTTTTCCAAATCTTCTGTGATTCTCAATTGGGAGATGAGCATAGGAGGATTATTTGTAGTTTCTAGTAATGATTGATTGGAGGGTGACTGGAGATAACCAAGGTAGTTCATGAAGTTGAATTCCTTTGTACCATAATATATAGAAAAAGAAAACATTAAGTTCAATGTAGATCATTAAAAAAAATAAAATCTAACGGTATTTTCTGAAATTGAATTGGGTAAATTGTATTGGTAAATCATGCTGAACATGATGTTCTTTTGAGGTTTTTGAACACTGGCTCACTATACACTTCTAAGATTAGAACCTTTCCTTCACTTCCTTGGAAAGTTGCTTCCATTATTTTTCTAAGGACGTCCCAGAACAGATAATGGGTGCACATGGGAATACAGGGAAAGGTTTTTCTCTTCTACTCGCATAGGAGTCTCTTCGTATGCAGGTTGTCATGATGACTCCTTCATATATTGGGCAGAACTTTGATTGGCATTACCACGTTAGAGTTCGGGAATTATTCATCTAGAGAAAATTTTAAAAATAATTGGTAGAATTTGAAATTTTCAAAAATAAATTGGAAAAATGTCGGACAAGATATGAAAAAATATAAAATAAATTATTAATTATGAAAATTATAAATAAATATATTCTATTAAGTAGATATGTATTTAAGAATCTTTCAATAAAATCGTGAATAATTCGCAAAATTCCCTACTTTTTGAAAAACTTAACACTTTTTATTTCAAAAGTCGCCAATACTTCATGAATTATTGTTCAACAAAAAAGTCGGGTATTATTCAAGAATTTTGAAGTTCGGTATTGTTCAAGAATTTTGAAAAAATCTTAATACTTTGTTACTATGGGCCACATCCTCAAATATTGCACCATTTCTAATTGTTAGATGATTAGATTTTATTTTGAATGGTGAATTGTAGTGATGCAGATTCTGCAGAGGAGACCTCGTCCAAATTTCAGTATGTAGTCGATCTGAGGTGCGGCCTAGTATTCTTCATTAGCATTTTCCCAAAATACTGCGTTTATGTGTGTTTCTGAAAAATGTTTCCAGACTCAAAAGCATTTCTCTGCCATAAAAACAGGCTCATACCATTTTGATTCTACAAAAAAAAATTGCTTATCAACAAGAAAAACAAAGGCTGCATTTCTGGAAAATGTTTCTGGGCTTAAAAATGATTCTCAACTACAAAAACAGTGAAAATATGTTTGGTTTGAACAAAACAATTTTATTTTCTGAAATAAGTTTTGACTTCTTTTTTTTGTTTTTGAAAAACTTTTTTTTTTGTTTTTTTGCGGGTTTTGAAATACATTGGAAATATTGTTGGTTAGGCTTATTTGGATATCAGTCACATCTTTGGGGCCTACATAAAGATTCTTGTGTTTTAAAAGTATTTTTCTAATATTACCATTTAAACAACCCTCGGGGGTGTAGCCTAGAGGTTCAACCTTAAACCTGGAGGTCTTGAGATCGAATTTGGGCTCCCCTCAATATCGGGTATATGGGTTCGGTGTTTACTTATGCATCACGTGAGCTTAGTCATAGTCTCGGCCTGGATAGCCATGTTTACCAAAAAAAAAAATTACCAATTAAAACAAGTTTATTTTTCAGAAATGTTTAGGCCAGAAGCGTTCAATTCTATACAAACATAACCACCAAAAGCAGCCAACAAAAACATTTTTTTGGTTTTTTTTTAATGAAACAAGTCAGTTAAAAATGTTAACTTATAGATGGCCGCATGGGAAACGAGTCTCTGTCCTTTCTGTTTTTGTAGTGTTATGGGGTCACCCTGGTCCTGGTCAAAGAATATAGGACCACAACATGTTCTAAGATACACGATGCTCACAAAGAGCGTAAATATTCTAGAGGGATTTCTATATGATTTTGTGTGCCCAGCGCAAATATTATCGAGGGATTTCTATATGATTTTGTGTGCCCAGCACGAATATTCTCGACGGATTTCTATTGGATTTTGTGTCCAGGCCACAGGACCAAGCAAAACATGACAAGTGTTCCCTTAGTTTTTATAAAACATTAGTTGGCAATTTTGATATTTATTGTTAATCTTAATCTAATTAGGTTTAGAAAAAATTGATGGACAGCATAGTTCTAAAACTCGACGAGTCCATTCGATTCAAAATTCAGCCAAATTGACTTGATTCGACTAGTTTTTGAGCCGACTCACTTTTAAAAACTCGAAAATCCCATTTAAATTCGGTCGTCTTGACCTGCTCGCCCGAGTCAAGTAACATTTTTTTAATTAAAAAAACATATATATAATTGTGAAATAGGAGGGGATGTGGTGTTAGGACATGACAGTCTCGCTCTCAAACCCCCGCCCTCTTGTTCTTCTTGGCAATTCACGACCAATGATCTTTTTCTGGCAATCGACGACCAACAATCTTTTTTCCGACAATCAGTGGTAAATCTCTCTTCCATCTTTATCTCGCAAATTCAATGCACTGCGTGTTGCGTGTAGAACCATTAGTCTTCTATCTCTTTGGGATATCTACATTTAGCAGTCAAGGTTTGAAGACTCCTTTCTCTCTCTCTCATCCCAAATCTAGAAGGAATTGGCTGAAGATCTTTTCGAACCAATTTTCACATGGGTATTTGAGGTTTTGATCAATGATTTTCTATAAGTTGGTTTATGTTAACATATTCTTTCTTGCAACTGTTTATGCCATTTTCATCATTTGCTAGAAATATCCCCTTCAACTTTAGTTCCTCACATCTTCCCTCGGCTGGTATTTTGTGTTTTACAATTTTTTTTTTTATGTTTGTACTTTATAGAGACATGCAATTATAAATACCTTTAATTAGGATAAAATTATAAGTAAAATAGTTATGATTTTTCATGTTCCATTAATCCATTTAACTAGTTATATGAAATTATGAATGATAATTACCTTATTTATGAATAGTATTTGATGAATTGTATATGTATGGTTTAATATTTATAATTCAATAATATATTAATCATTTAAATATTTTTATAATTTTAATTCATCGATATATAATTATTCATTAGTGATTTATATATCTCATTTAACTTTTAAGGCATGTTTTATCATTAGTTTTGAACCTATACCTATAATGTTTTAAAAAAATATTTTATATATTCAAATTTTAGGGGCCAAAACTTCGTCCAGTCAAGATTGATTTTATCTCGATTTTTCAAGTTGACTCTATTTAGTAAGGTTTCGAGTGGAGTCGGGATTTAAAACACTGGGACAGACTTGATACCTCCACAGCAAGGATACACTTGTCAAGTTTTAATGTATGCCCAAGCAAACAATCATGAATGGTGTCTACACAATATTTGCACGCTCCCCAGTGGTACTTAATGGCACTTTGGTTTTCCCAGTTTAAGCACTTAATAATTGGAGCAATGATTAGCAGACCGTGCTCGGTTATCTAGTGGATGGTGGTGTCCAGTATCTCTTTTAACCTCTTTTAACTATGATTAAGTTTCACTAAATTATGATTAACATTTTTTTAATTTCTAAAAACCAAGGATGAATGAATGAATTCTAAGGGTAAATAAATCTTAACCACAATCAGGAGTCCTGAAAAAGGGGCGTAGATCAATGAGGATAGACATTCCACTGCATAATAAAATACATTGTTTGTTAAGCATTTTTTTTAATAGGTAAGACCAGTCCTAGCTCTTGATAGAATAAAGTTGATAGAATAAAGGACTTTGCTACTAGACCCCATTAGGCCGAGACCACCGAAACCATGCTCTTAGAGGATTGGATTTCATGTGGGCCCATTTCATATGGTAGGCTTCACCAAATCTCTTGCTCTTAGAGTAGGGTCTCGGTGGTCTCGGCCTAAGGGAGTCTTAGTAATAAAGTTTCACATGATAGGCCCCACCTAAAATCCCGTAGAGCACAATCTTGGTGGTCTCGGCCCTAAAGGGGTCTGGTGGAAAAGGCACACCTAAACATTTGGGATTCAAGGCACTAAACGTAGACAGAAAGAAGATTGGCAGTCAAGGCTGAACAGGTACGCACCCGGGCCTTGGCCTTGCTGGGAAAAGATATGAATTTTCTGGAACTTTTGCATGTGAATCAAATCAAGTTCACCAAATTCAAAGAAAGGAACATTTTTATTTCATGAAAATCCAGACAAACCCTCATTAGATTCAAGAAATTTGTTCACCCATTCCAAATTGAAAGACCCTTCACTTGAGAAATTAAGAAACGCATCCACATCAAAACTAATCTCTGAGTCCCCATCTTCCTTACTTTCTTCCTTCATCTCTACACTATCCCAATTTTCCTGCGGCGTTGAACTTCTGGTTTCATTTTCCTGCTGATTTATTCTCTTATTTAAATGAGAATTCCAGTAGTTCTTTATCTCATTGTCTGTACGCCCTGGTAGTCTTCCAGCAATCAAAGCCCACCTGGAAAAAAAAAAATTAAATAAAAATAAAATTTAAGGGTGCAAATGGATGATATTAGAAAATTGGACTTTGCTATGAGACCGTCTAGGTCCGAGACCACCTTGAGACCGTGTGTCTTAGGGGTGTTAAAAAAAAAAGACTTCGCTTCTGAGACCCCATTAGGGCTGAGACCACGGAGACCATGCTCTTAGAGCATGGTCGCAGTGGCCTCGGCCCTAATGGGGTCTCAGAAGCTTTATCCTAAAAAAAAATAGCACGAGATTCGAAAAACATTTGAATCCTGAGCTGAGCACGGTCTCGGCCCTCAATGGCCTCATAAGCATTATTCTAGAAAATAACTAGAAATTGTTAATCACTAACCTATTCCCCAAGAGTTTGTGGAGCCTAAGTATCAAGTCCTCTTCTTGGTCTGAAAAATTGCCTCTCTTGATGTTGGGTCTCAGATAATTCAACCATCTCAACCTGCAACTCTTCCCACATCGATTCAGACCTGCAAGAACATGAAAAACCCCATCAAGCCTATGATTAAAATGAAGATTAATATAATCAAGGAACTGGGTTTTGAGTTTTGAGATCAAGATACAGACCTGCTTTGGCTGCAACTGTTTTCCACCTCTTTGCACCATGGATTTCAATGAACTGAGCCAGTATTCGATCTTCTTCAGGTGTCCATGCTCCTTTGCTTACACAATTTTTGGTGGAATAGTGGCTCTTAGGAGCCATGGAGAGAGAGAGAGAGATAGAGAGAGAGAGAGAGAGAGAGAGAGTAGTTCAGAGAACATAAGGGGATGAGAGAGGAATGTGGAGTATAAAAAACATGGAGAGATGTTTGTTGGTGAGGGGCTCAGATGGGTCCTTCCATCTCGAACTACCCTTCCTAGTTAGAGGAGAATCCAACTACCATCTTAACGGTTGAGTGAGAATGGGAGGTACGTAGATATTTTCAAGAGATATTTGATAATTGTAACCATGTCCTTCTCAAAAGCTGCAACAAAATTCAAAGAAGTGATTAGTAAATTTATAATTGTAGTTCTATATATGGTAATTTCAATCTAACCCATTTCTATATGGAAGGTCCAGAAAAAGTAATGAATTGTTTTTTTAAAAAAAACCAAGTACAAGTGAAGTAAGGTAAGTAGGGGGGTCGTATGTATTGTAGTTGGGTAAGAATTAACCTTAAAGATTAATGCTAATCAACTATAGGCTAATAAACTTAAGTATTAATCAAGGAGAAATCTTTTTTAGGCATGATTTTCTCATTGGGTGAGAGCTCCCCTGCGCATTTACAAAAATTATATATATATATATATATATATATATATATATATATATATATATATATATATATATATATATATATATATGTGTGTGTGTGTGTTATAACTAGGTAATTAAAATGACGTTGGATTTGATCATCTCAACCCATATTCGACCCCTGTCATCAACATCATAGTTAATGTCTTATTCTAAATATTTAGATCAGCAGCACGAAAGCACGAATCATATTATTTATGTCATTCTGTTCTATTAAAATTCATAACTTCAATTGAAAATCGTGAGTTATCAAACAAAAATTACTAACTCAATTATCTATATATCATTTTTGGTAATCTCATTCCCCTTTGGAGCCTTCAACTTAAAACTAATTGATTTTTTATTGGAGCCATTAACGATCTTGTCCAAACTATTTCAATTGATTTTGTCTTATTTTATCACCTATTGGAGAGCACTCCCTAATCTCCTTAAATGTGCTCATATTTTATCTTATCTTTTCACTTATCAATCATAATGTCTTCATTGTTATTGCATTAACTCTATTAGTATATTGTCTTCTTAGTAGTCCAATATTATGTTCCATAAAAACATTACTGATCTTATCGTTGCCTAGTAATGTTTTTAAAAAAGTTTGATCGATGTACCTCAATCACATAACACCCCACAAGTACTTTTCTATTGTAGTCATTCAATTCTAATTTTATGAGTAACATCATTTTCAATCTCCCAACAATTATGAGTAATAGAGCCAAAATACTAAATTTTGTCGCTTATCCGATTACAAACAGGCCGAGACAAACAATTTAAACCCCACATATGGAGGTGAATATCTTTTATATTGTGATCTCATACTATCATTGTGCACCACTCCAAAGAGTAAGAGTGAAAGGTAGCATCAATAGTTGTTGTAGCCCAGCACTACAAACAATCATTGCCCTGTGGACACTTCAAAAAATGTGTTAAGTGTAAGTTTTTTTTATATAATTATTAATAATTTAGATAATAGTTCAATAGAAATGTCAATTTGACATATCTTCAAACGTGTCCAGAAAACATTATTTGTTTGTAACCTAGGGCTACAACAACCATTGTTACTAAATTGTTCCTAAGTTTCATTCAAAGAATAACCATGGAGAGGCAAGAGGAGACAATTTTTTACCAACCAAACAACTAACTTTCTTGCTTTCCTTCTTTTGTCCATATTAGAATAGGGCAAGAGCAAGAAATAAAAAAGGTGGGCCCTTTACTACAGTGACTTAGACTAGAGCCACATGACCTTATATTTTCTCCCAATGAATGGGATTGTTGTTCTTTGGGATTAACTACTATGTATATCTCATACAAAGACATATATATATATATATATATATATATATGTTCACAGCCCCATTGTGGGGCCATAGTCAACCATCCTGATCAGTTGAGCTGATGTGTTGTTGATCGTAACCATATCGACCATCCAAATGCTGCCTGAGAGATAGATCCTTCGATTGAATGGTTTTGATTAAGTATACCTATTGTTTGTTCAAGTAGGCCGTAGAAAACCCCAGCCCCGAAGTGTTTTCTTCACCAACTACCTTGAAAAGTTGTGTAGTTAGGTTTAACTGTTGAAGAAAAGCTGTATAATTAGGTTTAAATTTTGAATTTTGTGGTTATTGGGTTTTACCTTCCAAGAACAAAGCAAACAAATTGGCAAATATGCTTGGTGACATAAAATGGGCTAGTTTACCCAAAAAAAAAAAAAAAAAAAAAGGGCGAGGCCGACATAAGCACTTGGGATCCTCTACGGTTATATCTCATCAAACTGTGTTTGCTTATTTGCCGGGTTGATACTTATTTTATTAACTATAGTTAACAGCATTAACCCCATAGGATAAGGTTACGGTTTGTAAAGATGAGAGGGGGCGTGTTGTTATTTTTAATAACCGGGCTGATGTATCATGTTAAATTTGAAAAAAAAAAACTTATTTTTCTTTCTAAATCCGTCTATGGGCACTCCCAAGTATACTTTCAAATCTTAATCATTCAACCCATGGGGATGTAGCCTATTGGCCGAAGAATGAACCATAAATCCGGAGGTCCCGAGGTCGATTCTAGGCTCCCCTTAATACCGGATGAATGGGTTGAGGGTTTACCTATGTTACCTATATATCACGCAGGATTTCATGTTTACCAAAAAAAAAAAAAATTTGCCATTTAATTCAAATTGAATGAGAATTGATGTGACTTTAGAAAATGACAAAATAAGTAAAACAAAATCTAACATTGACCATTAATTCTTAGAATTAAAGAATTAGAATTCCGGAATTTATTTGGGAGTATATTTAGAATCACCCCTATTATGTAAATTAAATGGCTAGAATTCCCGAGTTTATTTGAGAGTATATTTGGAATTACCCATAGACTGATTCTTTCTGTACAAGGTATGGTTGTCAATGAGCTTAGCCGACTTGATTCATCTCGAAATGAGCCAAGTTTGAGTTAGGTATTTGAGCTCGTTGAGCCGAGCCGAGCTATATGATTGAGCTTGTTTGTTAATCAAGCCGAACACAAGCAACGAGCGGCTCGACTTGGTTCAGCTCGATTACTTTTCATGTATCTTAATAATATTAGTTTTCATGTAAAAGTTAATAATCATAAATATAATTTGTTCTTAAAGTAAAACTTGAAACATCATCCTATCATAATTTATAGATTTGTTATATCATGTTTCCCCCCATTAACGTTACGAGAATACTATGTTCAGTTCTTAACTTTTTTTCCTTTCTTGAGGGAGAATGTGATAGGCATATTCAACTCTTAGTATTTTGATTTGTATTTTTTTGGGGGGGTTAAAATCAGGGATAAACAAGCTTAAAATAATAGGGCAAGCTCGTGAACCGACTCGAGCTCGATTATCTATAAACAAGCCGAGCACAAGCTAGCATTCGAGAGCTTGAATTGAGCTTGAGACGAGCTTGAGCCAGCATCTTTATGTCACGAGCTGAGCTTGAGCAGCACCCAGTTCAACTCATTTACATCCCTAGGGGTTAGGCCTATGTTTATAATAATGAAAATAAAGAAATGTACCCAATTGCAAACTTCCAAACTCTCACTGTAGCTACTTTTTCCTATTACCTTTAAAAACGGATGAAGATCATAACTTTCCTTTTGAAAAAAATATTGTTCTCATAATCTGGGAATGGGTTAGCAAGGACAAGTGTTCCCATATTGATAGTTATGATTTTTTTATTTTTAATTATGAATATGGGGCTAACACTATTCATGAATGGCAAGGAACCTCGACCTTCACAGTTTTAATGGCTAATAGTACTACTATTTTTAATTAGAGTTAAACATAACACACAATATCACATACGCTCGCACACTATCCCACGCGCATACACACACTTGTAACACAAGCTACAGCAACCACACAACCCTCTCAGGTAGTCATTTTTTAGTATCTCATTAAACATACGATTTCCATAATTGATTAGATAAAAAAAAATTATATTATTGAAAAAGGATAACACTACGAGCACGCCAATCAATTTTTATATACACCTTCATCAGAGACTCCATTACACCCCCAGAATTGAAAGCAAACAAGCAATCTTTATATCTGAGTTCTTTTTCTATTTGAGTTAGAGATTTATCAAGGAAAACAAAGATTAGAGAAGAGAACTTCCTAGTTCCTAAATATAACGTACAGAAATTACCCACTTCCTACTTCCTACATATAACCTACAAAGATTACCCAAGTACAAGTACGACAACTTCTCGGCAACCGCATTAGCATATCTACTAATCTAAGTACATATCTGTACATGAAGTTCGTCTCCATAACCTGCTACAATGCCTACTTTGTTAGCAATTCTCCAAGGGCATTGGAGGAATCCGTCGCCCATAACATATAGAGAAGGAACTGCCCACGATTTTGTCATGGAATTCAACAACATTAATCCAAGTCAATTACAGTATTCAAGAGGGAATCGACATTGGGGGTTACAACGGCACGCTTGTTAAGCTCCCCAAGTATGCAACAGCTTTTATCTTTGGTGTTTATTGCTGCAACATCCTGGGCAAACATACAATCTGAACCAGGGGAAACCTGCATCCATGGCCATAAATTAGATATCTTGCAAGAAAGTTATTTTCAGACCTTCCTTCAGAGTACTGAATTTTGCTTATAATTTTAAAAAAATTGCCATATTCTTGAATTGTTTTTACAAGTTGTTCTTGAATTTCTGTATATACTTTAGGAGAACTTGTGATAGAAGCCAAAGGAAAATATCTTTAGAGAGTTTGTGTTCTTTTTGTTTTTTGCAAGAATTTGATCTCCTTTCTAAATTCTTGGAGGGATATTGCGAGATTTTCACAATATTTTGATGGTTCTAGTATCATGACACCCAAGAGTAAAAGAACACTCTAAAAATATCCCAAAGATTTCCCTTGTAAAATATAGAGGAATAAAGAAGAAGAATTCCTGACAAAGCGTTGAACTGATAATCATAGTTACCAAGTCGGAGTTCGGGAACTATTTGGGTAGGGGAAAAATTGGAAAAACAAATCAGCAAAGTTCAGGACAAATCAAAAAAATGTCACCCAATAGATGAATAAATAATAAATGAGAATTTTAATTATGAAAACTTATTTTAAAAAAATATTTACACATATTAGGTATTTATTCACGAATTTTTCTAAAGTTGTGAATAATTCGTGTTTAATTTGCAAAATTCACTACTTTTTTTTTCTTTCAAAAAGTTAAGAATAATTCATTATTAAACATTCAACGAAAAAGTTGTGACTTATTCGGGACTTTTTTTAAAAATAGGATTACTTTGTCACTATGCTGATAATAAGTGTGTGCAACACATTAGAGAAGGTTTAATTTGGGCTTATGTAGATATATTTCATTTTCTCTTAGGAAAATTTGACAGAAAAATTCATGTCAGATGTCAGCAACATTTTTACTAGGGGGTTGTATTAAGGTTGTTGCACCGAGACTGCAGTAGACCTTAGGTTCAGACTGTTAGATCTGTGGCCCGAAACTTGATGACAATAGATCCCCCAGTCTGGACCTATGGTCAACCATGATCTAAGTCTACACGAAGTATATTAAATAACTAAATTTTCTAACAATCAAATTATACTTTTTTATTCTAAAATTTGTCAATGCCTTCAAAAACCAAAGAAACACATTTGTTCGTTTTCTTTTCACCTATGACAAACAGAAAATATTTGAAGTCCCTCAAGAATTCTGTTTGCGAAAACATAACCCAGCTGCAAGATTTTTCTGTACTCAAACAAAAATTTTATGTGTGCACGTGTGTGCATTTGTGACAAAATAAAATGCAGCTGAAGATGAACATTTTTTTTTGGAAACAAATAAATAACTATATGGGTCTAAGAACATGATCATAATATGTACTCACATCATAAAGGGTCTCTCCAAGCTTCAACTTGATGGCACCGCTCTTGTACACCATCATTTTTCCCATAAAGCCTGCTGGTAACTCTTCCAAACTGCAGCATTTCTCATCACCATCCAAACCCCTGGATGGTTTTGAGTTTACAGCTATATTTTTCCCCTTTGCACTAGTCGGTTGCTTGACTGAAGGTAGAGAAGCAGGTAGCTGAAGAAAAAACATCCTTGCTTCTTCACTTTCCTCCTGCCATTAACCACCCATAAATTGTAAACATCTATCACATATTGGTTACTATTTAAATTGCTTTAAACAGATTATGAACCATTAGCCCAAGCTCTGAAGCTGGATTTATAGAATTCTCATCATAATCCGAGTTTGCTGAAGCCTCCCCAAATTCCTTCCCGTCAAGAAGTTCTAAAAGCAAAATAGACAAGCAATATGAAAATTTAGCGTGAAAAATAAGATGGACGTGACGGCTCATCATTGTGCTACACCTGCACTTGTAACAAAAAAAGTGTAGACCCCGCAACTATAACATGGAACTTGGTAAAGTGGTGAGGGTACATGACGCGCATTAGATGGCTGTAAAATTTGATATCAGGGACGCAGGTAATTAATTTTTTGCATCTTAAGTACCACAAGTTATTAGTCTCCCAACAGGGAGGCTAATTAATTACCTATATAATACAGAGGTCAGGTAAATGTTTTTCTCAACACATAGGGGCAGATTGTTTGAGAATGTACTAGATGTGCCCTCTGTGACAAGAGTGACTCCTTTTGAGATGCATCTCATAGCATACCTGGGTCTCCTGAGTATGGCCTCCTCAGAGGAAGGGTAACAGGATAATATGAGTAATAATCCTGCAGTGGCAACAGGAGAAAAACAGATATTGAGAGAGAAAGAGAGGAGAGAGAGAGAGAGAGAGACTGGGGCAGTGTTTACTTACCCAGGGTTCTCTGTATTCTTTCTTCAGTTTCTGAGTTGGTGTATCGGCAGGATCTTCAGAATATGCATTGGCGCCATTTGGCTGGGTCGTTGAATTCAGAGACGAAGAAGAGAGAATTTCTTTATCAGAAGTAGGACCATGAGGTACCGAGCCCCTACTGCTACTACCACTCCCATTATCCGGGACACCATATGTCCTAATGGTAGTTGATGTACCTGTATAACCAAATGCAACTTGCACTGTCGCTGCAAGTTTGAACAGAAATTAGCAGGTGTGTACACAAGGATTTGTGAATTAAGATTATATTCTCTATCTGATAACCAAAGAAAAAAATGTTTTTTGTGTTCTTTTGGACACAAATGTGATGGACCTGAGGTTCATAATCCACCATAAGCCCCACCTCACACATTAAACATGGCACACAAAGTACAAACTACTCAACATTCTGAACCATTCATTCAGTGGGAACCTCCGTAGTCATAACTTGGTCCCAGGACTTTTCTGGCAAAGGAAACTCTCAGGAAATTTTAATTTATTTTATTGTTTATCTCGGGCTTATCTGGATATCATATAACTTGGCAAATAAGAGAAATTGAAAGTAGAGATATAACTAAAATTTTCAAAGAAGTATTTTGTTATTAGATTACGGATCAAAATTTATTTTCTATGATAGCACCATGAATAATAGCACATGCAATCAGCGCCCAATGAACTGGCAACTCCCATAGAAAGTACAGAAGATATAATTAAAAAATTTTGGAGAAGTATTTGTTATTACATTAGGGATCAAAATTTCATGGAATACATGGAATACACCTGATATTTTCATCAATATTTCATAAGAATTTTTTTTTAAAAAAAGTATTACATGTCATATACATTAGTACCTTTCAGACTTGGTGGACCCAATTTCCATCAGTTTTGGGACAAATGAGTAAACAGAAATGGTGCAAATGATATAATAAAAATTAATTACCAGTCACGGCTATTTTGGGTAATGTTTGGTGAATCTGCACCATCTTTTTTACATGCTCTTTTTATTTATTAGTACAACATGAATTGAAACTTCTCTTTCAAAATCAAATTGAATAGTGCTTTTCAGATTTTATTATCAATTATATGAAATTTAAGAGGTTATCGGTATTGTCTATGAGAGACACAATGGACAAGTTTTCTTTTAATTTTTTGAGGGGTTTTTATGTTTAAAGGATCTTTTTAAAAGGTTAACTGTATCTAATTTGCATAGGAATGTGCAGCAAAGTTGAGAAGGGGCTTTAAAAAATTGGGAATTGAAGGATTTCTTAGGTTGTTGAGGGTCCTTTCAACTACTAAGCAAAATCATCTTGCTTGTGATAGTTGGTTTTGGTCTAGTGATGGTAAGGGACAGTTCACTATAAGATCCTTCAACCAAGTTTGGAAAGACATGCCTAAGACTCTCTATCCTTACGGAGTAATGTGGAACCCTAGAATTCCATCCAATATTGCTTTCTTTCTTTGGACAGTTTACTTGAACAAAATTCTCACCCTAGATCATTTGTATATTAAGGGTGGGAGTCTGGCTAATAGATGCTTTCTATGTTTGGCTGAGGAGAAATCTGCAGAGCACTAAATGATCCAGTGTCCTCTAGTTAGTGGAATTTGGAGTCGTTTCCTATCTCACTTGGGGGTCTAGTGGGTTTTCCCTATTACCTTTGATCTCTTAGTCTCCAGATGATTCTTGAGAGAAGTGGACGAAGTAAGAGTGTGATTTGGCAGCTTCTTCCAGAAGCCATTTGTTGAGGCAACTGGAAGGAGAGGAGCAAAAAGAGTGTTTGATAACTCTTCCGTCTCTATGGAGAAATTGAAACAATTTGAAAATTCAAGAGAGTTTACTAATTCTCCAATTCCCTTCATTTTGCTACACAAAACAAGCAAGTTTCAATTATTTCAATCTTAGTATTAAAACTCGGCGAGTCGACTCAACTAGGTTTCGAGTCGAGTTTGAGGTAAAACTCGGTTTTGACATTGAAAACCGAACAACTCGCCCCGGTTCGTCCTGACTCGCCCGAGTTTTGCACTTTTTTTGTTAAAACAAAAAATCGAGTAAACAGCCTACCCGAATGACTAAATTATGTTTTTTTCTTTTTTTTAACACACCTCACCCACTCTTAAGTATAAATATGAAATAAAATGGGATGTTTAGTATATATTGAATTATATATCTCTTTTTAGGCATGGTTTATCATTAATTTTGAATTGATACCATATATATAGTATTAAAAAAATATTATATATATCCGAGTTTTAGGTGTCATTACTCGGACGAGTTTTGCCCGAGTTTCCGAGTTGACTCTACTTGGCAAGTTTCTGAGTCAAGTCGAGTTTTCGGGTTTTAAAACACTGATTTCAATAAAGTCTTATTATACTAAATCCAAAAACTGAGGTTTCAAGCTTGTTTCAATTTTCAAACAAGAAATGCTCATTATCTAGACATGCAGAGTTCATTAACACATGCTATGGTAAAATGAAAACACAAACACACACACAATTGACCATTTCAAATTATAGAGACGCAATTCAAAAATAAGAGAATAGAGAAAAACAAGGTAAACTCCAAATTCTCAGATCCTTTTTACTCCTAGAACCCTCAAATTGTGCATGAAACAGCAGGATGCCTACTTCTACAGTGTCACCAAGTTCTCTAGAAGTAGTATCCTAAACACAGAAAGCCTGATCTACCCAATTCTCCAACTATTTTAAATCTTCTAGCATTGAGGGGTTACTGCTACGATTTCAGGTGGTGTTGGTAATATTCCAAGTCATAGTAGGTCCATCTAAATGCGACAGCTAATCTGTATTGTTGCCGGATCTGGAAACACAATTAAATCCTTGATTTTACAAATTTGAAAATCAAGGTCAACTGACAAAACAAAAAACGAAACATAGGTTATAAGGAAATTTTATTATTTTTTAACAGTACATTATCCCAAGATTTTGTGGTCTGCAATGCATTACAAATCCTGTTCCACCACTCTAAATTCTAGCAAACCTTTGTTCATTTAGTTATAGAAACACTATAAACTAACAAAAGAAATTACATTTGCTTTTGAGAGCCCCTCGTCTCCTGGAATTCTCCTGCAGATATAGAACAACAAATCAAAATTCAACATTACACACACACACACACAGAGATATACATTAATTTGCAAAAAAAAATTGAGAAATCAAAGAAGATGAACAATAAGTACATTAACACGCCGCAGCAACTCTCTGGTCTGAGCAGCTTCTTCATCCTCAACCACCTCACTGCAAACATAACAACAAATTCACCAAAGTTTCACAGATTTCAACAAAATCACGAAATGGGTATACAGAGAAACTGAAATTAGAACGAAATTGATAGTTACGTTTTGGTATCTGTGGGTTTGGGTGTTCTGCGTGGAGGGACTTTTGGTGCAAACCTGACCTGCAGAGAATCAAAGCAATTCGTGAAAGAGTAATTACAGTGGGAGAGAATTCAAGCTCTTCGAGTTTCAGGTTTCAACTACGAATCGAGATGGGAGAAAAGACCATGGAAAATTGAGAAATTACAAACCTTCCTCCTAGCAGGAGTTGCAGTGCCAGAGGGTTCTTCTTGCTCCATTCCCGGTTTTAATATTTCAAAAAACAAAAAACAGAACGAAAAATAAATAAATCTGGTGGCCAAGGGTTTCGATCCGAACTCTGGTAATGAATTTCGAGAGATCTTTACCAACCGAGCAAATACAAGTTCGAGGTGACCTAATCTCAATTTTTAGGTTGATATAGGAGGAATCCAAACAAACCTCTTAGTCAGGGGCCTAGAGGTGACATATATATATATGGACTCATAATCTTCTCCTGTTGTAACCGGTTTTTGCCAAAACGGTTACGGTCCCGAGGTGGTCACATGTCCCTTTTTACACCCATAACTGTGGATAAGATTCACCATCCCTAGGGTTCACCTACCTATCTTTGGTTTTTAGAAAAAAGTATTTAAAAAAGTTTAACTCTAGGAGGTGAATTTTAATCACGGTTAATAAATCATTTTATTATTTTTTCTAAAACCCAATGATATGTGAGTGAACCCTAAGGGTGAGTAAATCTTAATCACAATTAAAATGTGTCAAAAGGGACATGTGGCCACCTCAGGGGTGTAACCGGTTTTGGTAAAACCGGTTACAAATGGAGAAGATTACTTCCCATATATATGATGTCTCAAGCTAAACTTAAGCTCTCAAATATTAGCTTGAGCTCGACTAAATATAATCTATCTCGAGCTTACTCCCAAGCTTGCCCCTAATTTTAACAAAAATAATTCAAATTAAAATCCTAAGAGTTGAAGTAAGTATTTCAAATTCCCTTTCAAAAAAATAATAATAATAAGAACTATACATAACAATTTTAGGAGAAATATATGATAAAAGAGAATCTATTATAAATTCTGAAGAAGGATGTTACCATTTATGTTTTAGCTTAACTACAAATTCATATTTAAGTTACTTTTATGTGAAAACTAATATTAGTAAAATTAATTGAGCCAAGCCGAGTGGCTCGTTGCTTATATTCAACTTGATTAACAAATAAACTCAATCATTTAGCTCGTCTCTGCCTAACGAACTCAAATACCTAACTCAAGCTCAACTCATTTTGAGATAAATCGGGTTGGCTAGTTAGGGATAGGGGTAGAGTGGAAACTGGGCAACCATCCAAAGTGTGCCAATGGATTAGCTTTGCTAGCATGATTGTGCATACGATCCCAGGGCCAAGACCTCACCTTGAAACAATTCATATTTATGATGGAAATTAGCATCTTATTTTTTATAAGCTTCTTATAATTTTATGAATTTTAAATATGAGGCAAAGTTATGCTTGAAACACCTTAAGCAGAGCTCTTTTTAATGTGTAGATGGTGACAATCTTATATTGTTGTAGTCTTGCAAAAAAAATTCACAACACAATTGAAAGATTATCATTTTTGCATTAAACGGGAGACCCAAGCCGTTTGAAGTAAGGCTCTACCTCAAGTTAAAACTCGAATATTATACACTACATATAAAAAGTTAAAGCTCTACCTCATATTAAAACATAAATAAAGTTAATGTAGCAATATTTTACACCTCCTTTGTAGATCCAGTGACTTGAGTTCAAGTCGTGGGGTTCAGCGGTTGATAGATCCACCTTTATACTAACCTAACTACTAACCTAGATAAATGATAACATCAACCAAAAAATAATAATTATAACTAGTTTTTAAAATAATATGAAATGAATAATTTCAAAATCTAGACCTTTTCATACCGTAAGTTAAAGTACTAGGGTTTCAATATTTTATAATAATAAGGATTTTGCTAGCCATAATCGCAAATCTTTCAAAGATGCAACTGGATGGTTACAAATGTCAAAGATACTCTGATTTTTACTTTTAAAATTTGTTAAAATATGAAAGATCTCAACGTGTTGGCCCCATTCTTGAGCCTATGGAAAGATTTGGAATAAATGCGATGGGGATAGCACTCCTCTAATAACAATAACTTTTAATTTCAAAACCTACATTTTCGTGTCCTAAGTTGAAGTGTTTCAGGGTGAGGTCCAGCTATAGTAAAGTTATTTCAAAACTTAAGGCATTTTCATGTCCTAAGTTGAAGTGTTTCAGGGTGAGGTCCAGCTATAGGACCGAGAGTGCAATCCTAAAACCATTATTACATCAATAGATATCAATAACCGAATCATCGACCATATGAATTAAATAATCGGATCATATCCACAATTGTATTCGGTACCCACTAGACCTCTCGATATGTCCAACTTGAAATTATTAAGAGCCGCTTTTAGCAATACTACTAGAAGTTTAATAAGTATCTATACTACTACTAGAAAACACAGTTAGAGTATTTTTATGGATGTCATCCATGTATTTCCTAACCCTATTTTTTATTTGTGAGGCCACATCATCACCTATAATAAATAAGTGGGACCTACCTATCTCCCCTCCCCTTACTCCCATGAAACCCTCTCTCTAGATCTCCAAGCATTTAAATCATCCCCTAGATAATATGTAACGGTTCTCTCCAATATTATAAAACACATTTAGAGTGTTTCTATGGATGCAACCTATGTCTTTCTCTTGATGCCACCTAAGAGTTTTCATTTGTGAGGTCTGATCGGTACTAAATGTTACACATATATACACCTTAAACTGCACTTGTTAATCCATTAGAGTTCTTTTTAAACTGTTTTATGGTACTTGGTTGTCTTCATTGATTTCAGGTTTATGCGAGGAAAAGAAGGTTAAAATAAAGATTTAAAGACTTCGAAAATCTCAAAAGAACTCCAAGCATAAGAAGATAAAAATAAATGAAAATTTCAACAAAATTGTATACCTTGCAATATATCATAGCAAGATAGATAAATAACTGCGATCCATCACATATGTGGTAGAGAGTTTCTTCCTGACTACGATCGATCGCAGTTGCTTTGTGATCGATCGCAGTCAGGAAGAAACTCTCTACCACAAATGTGATGGATCGCTGTTATTTTCATCTATCACAGGGTGTAATTGATCGCAGATCGGCGTTTTTGTTTGAAGATTTGTATACGAAACAGAAGATTTTGAGTCCTAATAGGTTTACAACAACCCTAATCCGAATGGACTCCCTCTCTCTATAAATAGAAGAACTTTTGATCATAATAGGTAGGTAGAGATTTTGGGATTTGAAGAAGAAGAGCTCTAGAGATCAAGGAATCCATGATGATGAGTTCGTCGTTTTTGTCTATGAAGATGATATGTTCTTCCCTTGCGATGAACTAACTTTCTATTGTAAGGTTTCAATGGAACTTTAGCCAAGTAATTGTGTCGTTCTTTGTTTTTATTTAGATTTCTTATTTATATGACATGAATCGCATAATCAAATAGTTGTTTTAACAACCGGATTTATTGGATTTAAATTTGATTTCAATTGAATTTTTATTCTTCTCTTAGGTGTTAGGAAATTGGAATTGAACTCACTTGTATTAATTTTCGTTAGAATTTTAATATAAATTTTATGCAATGGTTTTAATATATCAAGAGAATAAATCTAAAGATATTTTATGTTAAGGGAAGACGAGTGATCATACTACCCTAGTTTAATGTATATCACTTGTGTCAACCGAAGATACGATATGCCTAAGATTTAATCTTTTGTTCTTTTCTTGATCAGTTGAGAGGAGACGTGTCGTTACTCTCATTGTAATGTTTGAAAATCGAGAGGTCTTAATAAAATCAAAGTAAGATTAGTTATGAGGCTAGTAGTGGATTCAAACACCCTAAATCTTCTATTCAAAGGATTTAAAGACTCAATAGTTGATAATTAATTTAGAAGTCACCTTTAGTTTAAACAATTGTTTTAGTTTAATTCATTGAAAATCAACTCTTCTCAATCATTAGTTTAAAATTAATCTTGATAAAAGGTAACGAAATCAGCGCAGTCCTCAAAGGTTCGATACTCTTACTAGTATTATTTTACGGAATTATTACTATAAAGAATAATTGAATTGCATAAACGATCAAGGTCACATCATCACACTATAATAAATAAGTAGGAGTTACCTCTCTCCCCTCTCCTCACTCTCACAAAACCCTCTCTCTAGATCTCCAAGCATTACAATCATTCCCTTAAATAATATGTAACGGTTCTCTCCAATATTAGGGTATTTGGGAGATAATAACTATTATAGTGAAGAGTTACACTACTAACGTATATTCTCTCTCCTTAATATGGCAGGGTGAAATATTTAGAATGATTTATTTGGAGAGGTGTTTTGGGGTACTTATGACAATCACTAATTAAGAGATCATGGTGAGTGGTGTGTGGTTGTTAAAAGCTTTGCAACCGTTTCACTCTAAAAGGATCACTATATCTTAGTAACATAAATTGGTTTAATGTTGAAGATAAAATTGTGAAATAACTTTTATCAGATAAATGATTTATTTTCCATTTCTTCATATTTGTCTATGATTCTTATATATTCTATTTACCCTTCCATCTGTTCTCCCGTTTTTTACAGGAGGGAGACGACTCCACCAAGTGCTCTTCACCAGAATCAGATGACTTTTCTGCTTCATGCACCTCCCCCCTTCTTCACTCTCTATAAATACATATTTTGTTCTGTGGTGTAGATATATCTGTAGTTCTATGCTTATATATAAAGATATGTTATTGTTTTGTGCTTATATTTAAAGATATGATGTTCTGTTCTGTATACTGAGAAGTAAGTTCTCATTAAGGGTCCCATAGATGGCGAGTCCTAACTCATGTATGTGTTTGTGGTTTACAACTCTCCTAGGCGCCTCTTGATGAACAAAATTGTGGCCTACCATAGGCTCCAATGGTGGCCACCACTTGCTCCTTGGGAATACCATGGTCTGTCCCATATAAATTTTTTGGTCATCAACAAGCACAAGGGATGGAGTATTTGGGGCACTAGGCATGTCTGTTATCTTTCTCTCCATGAGATCGCATCACAACCAATCACGATTGAACATGGATTTTGGAGAGCATGAACAGATTAGAAATTGAAATGCCAGTGGCTGGTAGACTCTGGATATTTACTGAGTGTGATGGTATTATATTTAGAGTAATGGTTCCCTTGATATAGATTCTTCTAAGTAACGCATTTTAGGAGTACTGCCGGGAGGATAGATGACTCCAAGGAGATGTCCTTCATATCATTCTATTTCCTCCAACATATATATTTTTTCATGGGTATAGTGACACATTTTAGGATTTAATAACCGTGCATCGCACGGGCTACTTACTAGTTTTTTTTTAATAAAGGTTAGTGATTTAAAACTCTTAATAGTAGGTACTATCAAAACCTAGACGGTTGGATTAAAAATCTAATGGTGTCAAGCACTAAATAGGGCCCACCATTTAAAGAATGTAATGCTTGACACCATTGTTTATAAGTATTTTTTTTTCACTTCTAACTACTACTTTTTCTTAAGCAAAATTATAAATTAGTGGGCTGCACATGCGATGCAGATGATAGAGAAGGGAGGAGCAGAGAGACCGGAAAGATGGACCCTAGTGAGGAGCATTTTGGAAAAAAAAATATAAAGAATAATTTGGGTATAGAAACTTGACGGATATTTTGGAAACCAAAAGGTTTTAATAGCATTTTGGGTATAAAAAATTGAAGGCATTTTAGGTATATAAACTTGAGAGACATTTTAGAAATAAAGAAAATGAAATATGAGCAAACTTAGAAGCATTTGGGTTAAAAATTAATGAGGGGTATTTTGGGAATAGAAATTTGACTTAGGGGCATTTTGAAAACAAAAAAAATATTCAAGATATTCTGACTATAGGAAAAAAAAATTGAGGGCATTTTGGGCATAAAAACTTAACTTATGGGCATTTTGAGAATAAAAAAACTTTAAAGATATTTTGGCCAATAAAACAAATATATATATATAAAATGATATGATCTAACTAGACCAATTGAAACCAAACCGGTTGAACTAGGAATCAATCACCCAACTAGTTCGACGACCGATCCGTTATGAAAACATTGTTTTATATATTAATAAATGTCAGTTTTAGAATTAAATTAAATTTTGATTAACTTTCAAAATCCCCTATATTTTTTGCCAACCGCCCCTAACATGATATCGAGATCATTTTTTTGGGCATAAAAACCTAACATAAGGGCATTTTGAGAATAAAAAACTTTAAAGATATTTTGGGCAATAAAATATATATATATATATATATATATATAATAAAATGATAAGATTTAAATGAACCAGGAATCGGTCACCCGATCGGTTCGACGATCGGTCCGGCTATGAAAACATTGTTTTATATCTTAACAAAAGACAATTTTAGAATTAAATTAAATTGCAATCAAATTTTTAAGTCTTTTATATTTTTTGGTGAAAAAATCCCCTATAATAATTAAAGTTAAAATTAATAAAAGGTTTCTTTAGAATTAAGCAAAAATTCAATTAACTTTCTTAAGTATCATTTACTTTAAGAGTAAAGGACAATTTACTAAACTTTAATCAACATTTGAACCTATAAGAGTAAAGGACAATTTTGAAATTAATCAAAAATTTATTTAACATTTTAAATCTATATGAGCAAAGGATAGTTTTAAAATTTAATAAAACTTCAATCAATGTTTTGAACATGCCATCATCTTTATATTAGTAAAGAAAAGTATTTATTTTGATGAATAAGTAAATGAGTACCTAGTAATAGTGTTGCCCACAGCCCCTAAGAGTAATGTTAATTGATTATATTTCTCCTTTTCTTTTTATTTGCATGTTGCGGTGAAATTTTAGTAATTTTAACGATTGACATGCTCTCTAATCAATTGGCAAGGTGAGCCAACATGAGATAAATGATACATTGTAAAAAAGTAAATAATAATAATAATAATTTGAGGCCAGCTAACCCTAACTCTCAACCTAAAACCAAAAACCGTTAAAGCAAAGACAAAGACAGGTGTTAGGTTTTGGTTGAAAGTAACAACAGGTGTTAGCTTTTAACTGAAATGGGAATGCCCTAGAGAAAGGCGCTCAAGATGGATCACATAGCCTTATAAGAGCATTCCTAGCAGCCTAAGTCAAAACACACAAAAAATATGCAAAAAGGGGTCTCCAACAGCCTCTTCAAAGTAATCATTTTGGTTTGGTGAGTGTACACTACTCACCATAACCATACTGTACACTCACCAAACCAAATATATCTCTCCCTTCCTTTTTGTGGTCCCACATAAGTAATAAAATAATATTTTCCCTTATTGTAATCCCACACAAATATAATAAAATAATGTTTCTCTCCCTTCTTTTTTTGTTTTCCTACACAAATAATAAAATAATATTTCTCACCCTTTTTTTTTGGGTTAAATTGGTGAGGCTTGTGAGAGTATTTTAAAAAAGTGGATTACCAAAATAGAAATATTGTGAGAGTGTTTTAAAAAGTGGATAGCCAAAATAGAACAAAAGTGAGTTTTAGCTATTTTGGTGAGTTAAATTTGATGAAGCTGCTAGGAGCCCTAAATGATACGATATGGGTCAAGGTATATGTTGATACCCGACTCGTAGACAACCACGCTAGTTCAAATGCCCGTACGATCATCAATCTGTGCACCTGCTCGTCAATTAGGATTTTCTTTTTTCTTTCTTGGCAGCCCCACTTCAGGAAGGCAGTTCAGGCTGACCACAACCAATATGTTCAGGCGATCTTGTTTGTGCTTGGGATGATTGGAACCCCTAACCTGTCCTATAAAAAGAGATACCAATTGCTACTAGAGTCTTGTCCCTCCTCAAATATAGTTTATGTTAAGTTCATAAGTTTAGGTGGTTGGCTCTACAGATGTATTTTTTCGTTTGACCTGATTATTAGGAGTCCAGTTACGTCCCCACAGGACAACATATGTCCCTTCTATACCCCTTAACTGTCATTAAAATTCAATAACCCTTATGCTATGTTTGGTTGCTGAGAAAATGGGTGAAAATATGAAAAATAAAAGAAAATTTCTAATTTCTAATACAATTCTTAGTTGTGATTTATATACTTTACTTTTTTTTTCCATGTTTTTACTTATTTCTCCACAACCAAAAATAGGGTTAGGGTTCAAATTATCAGCATGATTTTTAGGAAAAAAATATTAAAACTAAAGGTTAAAGTTATTAACTAGAATTAAAAGAACACTTAAAAGGCTTTTGTGTTGTAACCAGACTCCTAGTCGTAGAGGATTCCAAGTCTTTTTTACACGCAATCTTGCCAAATGTGTGATTGGTACTGGTGACTGGCGAGGATGCACTGTTAATGGCATGTGTAACAAAATCCCAAATCAAAACATATAAACTTAAAAGTTAAAACAGATCAGTAGTAATATACCCAGGGATGAAGCATTTATGGCTGCAATTTACCTGAGAAAAGCTATTTTCATTGAACTACCACAGAAACAAACTAATCCCAAACACCCTTCACGTTAAAATGAAAAATCAAATTGAGGCCCCACTCCATTTGTTTTAAGGGTCTAAAAACAATTTATTTGTGTTGTAAAATAGGAAGAAATAGGCATGTCTCATGCAGGCGCCAAGATTTACATTGATTTTTTTTAGGACCCACGGGGAGGTATGGTATATGTCACACGGTTAGGCTGCAATTGGCATTAGTTTGGGTAATATTTGTTCTAGTTGAGTTAGTACAATGCAAGACTCAAACTAAGCATCCCCCAATGGGGATATACTGAACCAATGGAAGGTAAGGTGGCAAAGGACAATAATGAATCAGAGCACATGGAGCCATCTCATTATCTTTGTCAAGAAAAAATATTGCAGACTAATTGGTATTTATATCAGTTAATGAAAGAGCCCAATGCAAAAAAAAAGCACGAGACCTCTTTTGGCCCCACCAACTCAGCTGCCACAAGAGAAAAATACACTCCGAAGCCTTTTTTGGCTGCAGTGTTTATGCCTTTTTTCCTACTACTACTACCTAAACCATTACCAGAACCTAGAGATGAAATTTAAAAGACCAAGATTGTAAATAATGAAACAGGAAATTAGAATTCAAACAGTATATGTTATTTATGAAACTTCAACAAAGAATGCAACTTAAATAAGAACACAAAGGCTCTTCTTCTGGATAGCTCTAATCTATACTACTACTAATTATTCTAGAGTGAACTAGCATAGTGATAAACAAGAGACTTTGGAACACATCCAATCAAACTAAAAGAAAAGAATTTTTGGAACACATCCAATCAAACTAAAAGAAAACAAGATAAAATCAGAAATTAGCACATTCAATATCTGAGTGACTCCATCAAGTAAAATAAGAAAAATCGATTACAAGGTCAAAAGACTCAAAACTGACATGGAAAGAGTTAACAGCATAAGATGTAATGAATATGACTTAAGAGAGCTCATGACTTTTAACAGAATGAAAAGACAATATTTGTGTTGTCCATCCCATATATTTGAGAAATGCCTTTTTTATAATGATGAACTAGTCCACACAGACAAAGAGATAAGTGTGATAAGATTTCAAGTTGTCAAACTACATTCGCATTAAATTATAAACAAATTTAATATCTTGACATCTATCTATGCAAATTCCCCTACAAGAATAAATTTTGGTGGATTTGAACCGCACTAGTGCATGTATGGAAGTCTTTGATAAAAGAGAAATAAATTACACAAACAAAGTCAAAAAGGAACTTAACTTATCACAATCAAAAAGGATCTTACTGGCAGCTTCGCCTTGTGGTGTAGTTGAGTTAACCAAAAAAAAAAAAGGAAAGGAAATTTATGAATCAATTTCCTAGAGAGGAAAGGGAAAAAAGAAAAGAATTATGGCAGTAGAAGGTGGAGATTGTGCACTTCCACGGCAATGCCAGAGGAAACAAGAACTAGAAATAATCAAGGGTACAACACAGAAACTATAGAAAAAGGTACAAACTATCAAACATTCTAGCAAAAGATAAGAAACATACAAGATAAAGATAATGGTCTTGCAAAAGCACCAAAAAGATCATATGAAAACCCACTAAAGCACCCAGATCAAAACAAAGCAGCAGCATATTAAAATGTATATTCCAAGACATAATCATCGTCATCATCAATGTCTTATCCAAAATATTTGGGGTTGGCAACATGCATCATATTCTGTCATTTAGTTCTATCGCCGTCATGTCCTATAATAATATGGCATAAAAATTGAATTTCATGTCTTAAAATTTAGCGGGGCTTTCCTACACCGGCTTCCACAGTGAAGTGCAACCCTCCTCATTTATCCAGGCATGGACATAAGATGTTTTGATGCTTGGTTAGTTTCAGTGGAGGGGAACGATATTAGGACCACTGCTGATTTTTGTGCATGTTGATAAGAAATAACCTGGTTTCTGTTCAAGTGAAAGTATTTGAAATAGCCTGGTTACAGAAAGTTTTTACCTCTAGCACCCAAATACAAGTATGTGAGCATCAAACATTAAATACTTCAATGGTCCAAAACAGATGGGGATTGGGGTCATTATAAGCCTCACAAACTTTCGAACCACTTGGCCAACAACCATAACATGATCTAAATTACAAACAAGAGAAGAAAGTAATCCACCACTCCCAAACAATAAAATTAAGAGACCAAGTACTCGCCCCTAGTACAAACCAAAACAGACAGATAGAAGGTTGGGCCGGGAAGAACATGGACATCCACAGTAGCCTAGGTGTGGCAGACCATTTCTACACCCTATAGCAACAGAATTTTATATTTTCCCTCAAAAGCTTCGGAGTAAATCAAGACATTTATGTAAATTTACTAATGCAAAAAAATTACGGTCATTACACTGTAAAATATACATTATGTTGGATGAAATGGATTATTTGGGTCTTTGACCGACATATGGAAAATTTTTCTTCCCACTTTATAACTCAACCTAATTTCATTTGATTTGATCTAAATCAACTCAAATATAGTGGAAAGAATTATGTAGAATGCATATGGAGTTTTCTTTTTGTGTGGAAAGGATAATATTTTTAACTTTTTCAAATTTTAAGCTTAGCATTATGCCAATTAGATTCAAACATAAATATGTTGTGTATTATTGACCAATCAATGATTGGCCAAAAAATCTTAAATTTCTAACAAATTATAATTTATTATTATTTTTAATAAAAATAAATATTATATATTTAATATAACAAGCTTATTACTAGCCCAACTTAACGTTTTTTTTTTAGTCAAATACGGTTAGGCCACAACCCCAGTTAGTTGTGTTAATATTTGTTCATTGGTTAGAGAACTAAGAGCCTAGCATTTAAAGTTAGGCCAAAGTATGGGCATATCAACTGCCATACCACAACTTATAGCAATGGATCCCAAACCATCCACATGAGGGATTCACAAACTGCCACACAAAAGCAGGCAGTTGACTAGCCGTGTTATTTGAAGCACAAGCAAGAAGGTGTCTACCCCAACTTATTTGAAAATTGAATTCATTATAAATGTGATCAATCTATTAAGTGAACTAGTAAAATAATATTGAGTTATTTTTTAATTATTTTAGTCATGATATATATTAAAATAATTAAACTTGATTTAATTATTTACTAATAATATATATTTAAAAGTAATTTTAATTATTTAGTTATGATTTATATTTAAATAGTTACATAATTATTTATAATTTTTTTTAATTACTTTAGAATAATTATTCAATATAATATTATTACATTATCATGTCATGAAAAGAAATTGATTACTTACACTTACAATAAGTCAATAATTCCTATGAACCACAGTTATTGTTACATTTTAAGATTGTTAAATGCATTAAACAGTATATGAATGTAATATTCACTTCATCGTTAGCACGTATTTTTGCATCTAACATTTGCATCTCTTACATACACTGGTGTTTTGTTATCCTCAAGTGCATTTAAATTTTAATTGAACATGTCCAGAAGTGTCAGATAATTCCCCCCCCCTCCCCCCCCCCCTTCCAATTTTTCCCTCCAACAGCGATAAATACTCAATATCTGCTGACATTTGGGACATATCCCTCTATATATCCCCTTTTTGAAGTGCAATATATCCTATGATATCGACATTTAAATCCTTCTCTGTGTAAGTTGATTATCAATCTTTTTTATCATTCAGTTTATCAGTTAAGTCGAATCTCCTATCAATTTCTTAGTCACTAAGTCGGAGGTTAGTACATAACAAGAACAACAACGAGAAAATAGTAATAGTATCAAAACAACAATTTGTTAAGTCAAAAGACCATGCATGGTCATACAGAAATCAAGTTTTTTTTTTTAATCTAATATTACTTACACACCTATAGCACTAATAACAAGAAGGACAATAACAGCAATAGTAGTAGTAGAAAAAAGTGGCAGTAAATGTAAACTGCTAAAAATTATATGAAGGCACAAACAGCACCACAACTATACAATAGTCAGTGGGATTACGAAGTGAGGTTTTTTTTATTATTATTGTTTCCTTGGGGAAGGGTAAGAACTAGTGAATAGAAAATTTCCTTTTGTACAACATATATGCGTGCAATAGGAATTAACAAATTGCCCAACTTGTTGGTAACAAAAAATAAATGATCTAGAGCTTATATTAAAAAATGGTCAGGAAGACGGGAAATCTTATTGGTTACCCCCCGATTCCACCCCACGCAACAGTGTTGCCCCTTCCCTCTCCTCAAGAACAATGACAGAAGAAGCAATAAAGAACACCTGAAGACCTTGGACAGGCTGCCTAGTCGCTTTAGGAGCCCCAAAGAAGGTAGAGCCAACAAACTTCTTCAAAATTGCCCCATCATCATCTCTAAAATGTTTAGCCTGATCCAAAATTAAAACAATTTCCAAAATCAGGGTGAGCCCGGTATAGGATATAAATTACAAAAACCTTTATATGCTATTTGACAACTTCAGGAGATCTGACTTCGTCTTGAATAATTCAATCCCCCACACACCAAAGGCCCACCAAATGACCAATAGTAGAAGCTTCCAAGGAAAACCCCCGAAGGATTTATTCAGACATATGAGGGATGACTTTGGCAATAGAATCAGGTTAGTAGTCTTCCATTGCTTCAACAATGCTTCAGGAACCTGAGTGATGGAAAGCTTTTTTTTACCTTTTTTGATTGGTAGAGTGATGCAAAGCTTAATGCAGGAACCCTTTAACTCCAAACTTGGAAGAAGAACAGAGAATATAATTGGTTGATGATTGGTAAGTCGAAAAACAAGTACACGGATATTCCCAGAAAAACTGAAGCTCTATTTTATGATACAGCATCGAATGAAAGTAGGGACTACAAAAAGCTCAAGAGAAGGCTTCAGTCACTGAAGGGGTTGAAAGAAACAGAGAATTTAATTGATTTGATGATTGGTAAGAGGAAAAACAAGTACACAAATGTTCCCAGCAAAACTGAAGCTCTATTTCGGGACACACATTGAATGAAACTTTCATGGGAGATTACAAAAGGCTCAAGAGAAAACTTCTGTCGCTGAAAAGGGTCAAACTGTAGCGGAGTGCCAAGACAAAGAACATGATAAACTGTATCAAACTCCAACAGCACCATGGGTACGTTGTGCAAGTAAAAATTAGGGCAAAAAATGTTGTTAGGAAAGAAGCACAGATAACATAAATAGATCGAAACATCTAGAATGCTAGCCTATCCGTTGAGAATATTAAATACTGAGGAAGAATGAGAAATGTATCTGCTCTGGTCAATCTGGCCAAATAGAGGATATTATTTAATACTGAGAAAGGATCATAAATGTCTTCTGTATGGCTAATTTGAACAATTGAAGGGAGCCTTAGTCAATGCATCTTACTTTATATAGTCATTTATTATTTTTATTAATAAATATATTTCTGACAAAAAGAACATATAAAGTTTGCAAATGTGTGTGCCAATGTTCGTAAACCCGATGGTGGTTTCTGGAGTGGTGAATTCACTTATCCAGTAGGACTAGCCTGAACTGAAGCATATCAGTCCATTTCAAAAAATTATCATCAAGGGACAGAAACTGATAAAAATCAACACAAAAGATGTACAAACATTAGCATACAATAATAACAGTGGAAAGGATTGATCTCTATTCTTCCTTTTTATCATGTTTAACCAGTTTGAAAGCATTTAAGACAAAAATAAAACCACAAACTATTATTTTGGAACTTCTTAACCAAATAAAACTAAGGAGTCAAAGGACAATGTTGATATTGGTTTCACATCCATCTTTTATATTTAAGTTAGTAGTCATCAAACATGTAGCACAATTCACAAGGGGATGTGGTCAGATGACAAGCCTTCCAACTCACTTAAAGGACGACCTTGGAGATGAATTTCTACCCTTATTTTCAGTAAACAAATATTTAAAGATTTTCCAAAAAAAAATCACAAAATTGGCTCACATATTCCTAAACATGATGTCAATGATGACTTGATGTTAATAAATATTTCATAGTAGGCTAGTAGAAAATAACAGCTTTTTTGCATGAACCTAAGTAACAAATAAGTGCTGCCTCCAAGCCAAGTGCCAACTAATGCATAATAGACATCTTGTTGGCACCACCTTTTGAAGGAAAGGACTATTTTGAAGTTTGAACCAAGAAGTTTGAAACCAAGTGCTGAACCCAGTGGTAATCAACCAGTCAGCACACTTCAATCCTAATAAGAAAAACTGGTTTACTGGTTTTCAGCGACAAACCAGCCAGTCCAGCTGCAATTTCAGCTGTTCCCTGCAAAACAGTGAGCCCAGATACACAATGAACAAGTCTGGTCCATGTTAAGCAAACTCCAGATGATGAACCATCTTATTGGAGAAGTGGGGTGAAGATATATGTTTAGATATGACTATATGTTTTAGATTTGATTGAATTTTGCAACTAGATAATATTTACGATAGCTTCCTTGTTTGATTAAGTTTCTATTAGTTACCTATATTGTAACCTATTTAATCCAGTTTGGGCTTTTAAACATGTGATAAGAAAAGACCATATGTAGGATGCAGACTAGACTTTCAACAAGATCCCTGAGCGCCGTATCCAATTACCAGAGGACACCTCCATCAAAGAAAACATACCAAACAGGAAAGATCCGAAACCAAAGCTTGTCAGACAAAATATTCAGTTCTAATGGTACCTGAGTGGATTAAGATGTACCCATGACACCAAAAAAAAGTTCACCCACTTCATCAGCTAAACCTTCAGGGTTAGTATTATGCTATTGAAGCCCAGTGAATATACTCTGAACAGACATAAAAAGTGCTCAGTGATTGATGTTAACAGCCTTAAAATAAAACAGTAATCCCAAAATACCAAATGGGAAACATAATATCCAAGACATCTAAGTAGACAGAAACAATTGTATGGAAATTATCTCCACAGAATCTCAAAAGTAATTTCCACCAAGAGCTTACAAGTTATATTTGAAACATATGTACGTATATACGCAAATATATCTTGATGAGCAGAATGATTTTGGAGATAAGTAAACCACTGAAAACCCCATTTAACAAAACGGATAAGAATGTACCCCACCCTACTTCATTAGTTCTTATACGGGAGAAAAATCTTTACTAACGATAAGCTATATTAATGATTTCTGAATAACACAAAAAACTGCATAATGCCTAATTCAACAGGGCACCACGAATGTCTCAAAATCTGCAGATTTCAAACTTTGACAGCTTAGAACCTCAAGTAATATATAAACATAAATAATAATAAACCTAATGAGCAAAAGAAGGCACCTATAATGTCAGTTCTAAGAAAATATCCTGTTGACATTAATAAATTATTAGATTGCAATATTCAAGAACATCCGAATCCTGATACCGAAAAAGCCACTGATTACCACTACTGGTAACGTGTCCTCTGACCTGCCACATAAGATCTGGAAAATCACATCAGACTAACATTATAAATAAGCAGAAAACCAAGTTCTATAAAAACCAAGGCCATGTTACATAAATTACTTGCACATACCCCATACTGCATTAATATTTTAATGCATGAACTCCTTTCGGTCTAGAGATGAAGGGAGCATCGATCAATCGGCTTCAAGAGCATGATAGGAGCCTCACATAGAAAATGGGTGTTGTCATTGAAACCACAAGGCAAGTTAAGACAAACCAATAAAGGAGGCAGTTAACTAACCAAAGAAAAAAGAGAACTATAGTAATCTCAAATGAAATATAACAGCACAAAACTGTCAGTAATTAGCTCTTCAAGAAAGTGCAAACAAAATAATAAAGGAAAATTATTAGCATCCAGACGCTTTATATAACCATCCACATGAAGACGATGTCCAGTCGAACAGAAGGGAGGAACACCATTATGATATTAAGAAGCTATTGCATAGCTTCCCCAATACGATACTAGATGAACTGAACTCTTGGCCAACAAGTCTCTGCAATTGTCATAACAGTACAGCAAGCAAGGTTAAAGATGTGAGTCCAAACTTCCAACAAGTTGAAGTCATAGCAACAGGTAAGTAAGAGCTCCAAGAAACCTCATGCCTGCCAAAAGATTAAAATCATAACCAGAAGAAGAGTTAAGACATGAAGGAACAAGAAAATAGCAAAATACATCGTAGAAAAAATGGAGAATATCAGGAAAAAGAAAAAAAATCTGGAAGCATTATGCTCATCTCTGCATACTCCCAATCTTTGGCTGAGAATGCCCTCTGCTAAAATAGAACGAAAAGTTCAAACGCCAATGTAATAGAACGCACTACGCACGTGAATTTGTACATGAGCAATAATAGATGTTTGTTTTTATCTAAAGAGTGTTAATGTGGTTTGTATATGCACATATTCAGCTATCAAATAAGTATAAATTTAAAAACACAGTAATTAAAACAATCTCGAAGGACAAACCAGTGCAACCAAATTGTACAGGTGATAGGAGTTTGCTAAGCGAAGCGTTGCCTATGTGACCAAAGTTGATTTTATTAAAAAAATGAAGATGAAATAGAGCCACTTTGAGGTTCCCCATGAGATGAGGCATGGAACAGAACCACTATGAAGAAGTTTTAGGAGTTGCGAAGGAAGCTTCAAGCTCATATTGGTAATGGGCTGAAAATGGGAACTGAGCTTGAAGATATTCCTACATTATTAGAAATAAAATAAAAATAAAGCATATATAAGAGCGACAAAAAATAAAGAGCATAGTTTAAAAAATGAGAGGATAGCCATATGCGAAAATCGTAGACAAATATGTTAAATCAAAACACAAACCAATAATATATATATATATATATATTCTATTTATTCATTTATTTATGTTTTCTTAATACCATCTATCTTTATGTGGATCTCAGACACCTTTGTCACCATTGCTTTAGTACCCGGAGACGAGGCCTAGGCACCACAAGGTGGACTCGTCTTAACAAATGCCTACCGCAACTCTGGTTATAGAGGCTAAGAGTCCTGGATAGGCAAGGTGGTTGCCTATACGACACCTTGGCTACATTAGGTCAAACCAAAAAGGTAGGCAGGCTCGATCAATCCAGTAAAAGTGTCAAACCAAAGGGTCTAAACCCGGTTAATCCTATAATGTCAACAAATATAATAAATGAATTACTTTTATCAATAAATATCACAAATTCATAATTGCATGAAATATATATGTTTAAATTGTGGTAAAAACTAATCAAGTATGGGTTTCTTTTTATTTTTCTCCTCTCCCTCTCATTAAATTCCAGAGACAGGCCGGTCAGGACAAACTCAGTCGCCAATGGTTAATTTGGTCAGGCACCACAAATGAGTTTTGGCATATTTCTGGTCGATAGGGGGCAAGTCCTGCAAAGAGGCACTGAGTGCACCCAATTCCACCCGTTAGACCAGCCGGACTGGTGCAATTGGCTAGCATCCCGGGTTTGCTCCCTGTGGTTGTGTGTTCAACTCCCACTCCTCGACTTACCCTAGTGTCCATAGGAAAAATTCCGAATGGATCGGTGCGGAAACCCGAAGGGAGTAGTCCTTGCCTCGAAGGGTTTGGGACACCCTCTGTTACCACAAAAAAAAAAAAAAAAAAAGGTCCTGCAAAGAGGCAATGCGTGCACCCAATTCCACCGGTTCAACCAGCCGGACCTGTCCAGTTTAACAGCTACAACAAACATTTGACACATACAAAAAGGCAAAAGAATGCGGCATGCTTACTTTTTAACCTCGAAGCAGTGTGGAATACTGAACAACATCATTTCATCTCTGACATGAACTTCTCATACTCTGAGTCTGCACCATAAGAAGTCTGTTCTGCAGACGAAACAGGCGGAGGAACTGGCGGATTTGATGCCCAAGGCGCACTTCCCATGCTCTGTGAATGGTCCACTGTCGAATGTGGTACAGGAGGAGCTACACCATAATATGATGGGTATCCTAATGAAGACGGAGGATATGTAGGTTGAACATTTGGTGCAATTCCAGTTAATGAGTTCCCATAAATATTGTTGGGTACAGATTGTACAGACGTATTATTTTGAGATTGCACTCCAGGGGGAAAACTTTGTTGTGCTTCACTCGAAGAAGGCGCAGTCTGAGATGGTACACCAGGGGGAACAGTCTGAAAAGACGGAGGATATTGTACACCATAAGGAGGCATATGTTGACCTTGAACAGGGGTGTACATATTTGACCCTGGAGGGGGTGGGGTGTAAGGGGCATATGGAGGAGGAACAGGTGGTCCCCATGGAACCGGAGCACCTGTGTAGCCCCCAGGTGGCATATTCCCAAGAGGCCCACCTGGTGTGAATTGCTGAGATGGGTATCCACCAACAGAACCAGGATAAGAGGGCATTGTTTGAGCAGGAGGCCCAGGAGGTAAAACAGGCTGGGGTGGCTTACCTGCAACTCTTACAGCTATTACTCTCCCCTCCAAACGATAACCATTCATACTAGCAATAGCTTGATTGGCCTGAGCGATATCAGAGTACTTCACAAAACCATAACCCTTGCTCAATCCAGTAATTCGGTCCTTAATAACCTTAGCCATCACAATATCACCAAAACCTGAAAATAATTGGATCAGGCCATCATCATCAAGATTAGGCGGCAAGTACCCAATGTACAAATTTGTATCATCATATTCCTTTCCTGTCTTAGCCCCATTTGACCCCAGCCCTGGATGTGATGTGCTCCCAACACTTCCAGCATTGCTACCACTAGCCCAGGGAGGGTTACTTCCCGAACTGTTTGACCCCATAATAGGCAATGCAGGGTTTTGCTTGGTCAATGATTCAGGGCCTGTCCCTCCTAGTTCGGCCAAGAAGTTCTGATATTCATCATCCATTTTCTTCCCTGTTGTTCCTTTCACGGGGCAATCAATAGTGGGGTGCCCACCATCACCACATATTTTACATAGAACATCACTCTTAAAAGTTGAAGTACGAGCAGGACAGGCATATTGACGGTGACCCGGCTCGCCACATAACCTACAGAACTCATCCTCTCTTATAGTTCCATTCAAAGCAGCTAATTCCCTAAGCTGCTGCCTCTTATGCTCGTTGAGTCCTTCATCAACCGGCTGTAAGAGCTTCTCCACCATCCCTGCAGCAGCTTCAAGTGCTTCCTGTGTATCGGCTTCTACCAAAACATGTAAATCCTCATTCTCCGAATAATCAGGTTTCAAGTCACGCTTCTGTTGCAACCTACCTTCTTTAACTGACCCCTTACCCCGAATCACAATTTTTGCCCCCGTCTCTTTTTCCATTCTCTTCTGTGTGTTTCCCCTTGGCCCAATTATAAGCCCTATAAAATTGTAACCCGGGTATTCTTTCATGGGTATGTACAGCTTCTTATGAAGCTTGGGAGGGCGATAATCCGCCGGGGGTTTAAAAGCAGGGTTCCGTTTGATCATCTGAGATATAATCTCCTGTCTCTCTCGATTGAGTCTTTCGCGGGCACGGTATTCTCTGGTATTTATTCGAATACCCATATTATCATATACAGGTTCAGGAGAAGGCGATCGAGCACCTTCAGGACGGTCGTCTAATGGTAGACCAGACTGTAACATTCGACTAATCTCAAGAAGCCTAATATTAAGGGATTGAACCTCTGGGTCAAGTTCTATACCTCCTGTGAAGTCCTTCATGAAGTCAGGTAGCTGGAACAAGGGCTTTGGTTCATCATCTGCCCATCTCGATTTTCTCTTCCGGGTGCCACCGGCGTCGCCATTTTGGATGTCGGAATCAGCAGGAGGGTCCCACCTACTCCGGCGCCGGCGTCTGCTAGACGTTTCTTCTTCCCCTCCAGAGTTGTCCTTGTCGGTGCCACTGTGGGTGTTGTTGATACCGTTTTCAGACAACAATGGCTTCTGGATCTCTAGTAGTTTGGATGTGACCTGGATCTGATCATTGCTCATACAAGTATTGAGATCTGCAGACGAATTCTCCATAGCCGGTAAAGACCCATTTTCAGGGCTTCCTGTCGATGATAAGGGATTTGGTACGAGGGTTTCCGAAGAAGAAATCAGGAATTGATCATTCGAAGCCATAGTTTCTGGAGGAGGAACAGGATTCTCGTCATACCCTGGGGTTTTCGGTGGTGGAGGTGGATTTGGATCGTAAAAAGGTAGGGTTTCTGGAGGAGGCGGGGGTGTTTGATCCTCCGGAACTAGGGTTTCTGGAGGAGGGGGTGTTTGTTCATACGAAGCTAGTGTATTAAACAGAGGCGGTGGATTCTGAACGGGGTAAATTAGGTTTTCAGAAGAACAGTACGAATTTTGAACGAGGTTTTCTGGTAAGAACAGAGGTGGGGATTCGGAAGCTAGGGTTTCGAAGGATGACGGAGGGTTTGGTTGCAGAGAATCCATGGCCTCTGGATAAGATTGTAGGGTTGCAAAGGAAAAACCCTAAAAACAGGGTTCTATTGACAGTCCTCTCCTGATAGTTTCCTTCTAGGAGGAGGAAATTACGAACCGTACACGCTTCAATGCCGCGCCTACGAATTAATAAAATTTCTTATATAGGACCCTCTTCCGTTCTGTTTTAAAACCCGGACGCACTAAGGGGACTGCCGGTCCAACCCGGTCGGACCGTCGGGTCAATCTTGATTAATCACGCCAAATATATCGTAAAAATATTTAATATCTGAGATTAAATATGAAGCCGAGCTCTAGTCAAAGAGAGATCGGTCCAACACAAAAAGCTTTTTCTGTGTTTTTTTTCGTAATTACCAAATATCACATTCTAAGGCATTTTTATTTCCTCTAGTTGTATGAAGCTCTTGTTTGTATCTTTTGGCAAGTGGGATGTACGTGAGAGAGAGAGGAAAAGTAATTAACCACGGTTCATATGAGTTAAAGGGACACGTGTTAACTCACAAGTGCTATTGAACTCTCCTCGAATTCAATCACAATTGGCTGTGATTCTATTATTTAAATATATAGATGAGCAAGGGTTTGTAAATTTTGAAAAAATCAGGTCACGACCTTCCCTCACGTCTTTACTATTATAATGGGAGAGGTAGGCGTAAATGATTTTTCCGAAATTTCCATACTACCCTTATATAAAAACAAAATTTTGATTTATGTTTTGCTTTAAACCCAAACTACCCCTTGCCGTTTGTTTAATTTCCAAACTACCCCTTGCTCATCTATCTATTTAGAATCACAGCCAATCGCGATTGAACTCAGGGAGAGTTCAATCGCACCTGTGGGTTAACACGTGTCTCTTTTAACTCTTATTAACTATGGTTAACTCCTTCCCCTCACTCTCACGTGCATCACACGTGCCACTAACGAGTTCAATCACACCCGCGGGTTAACACGTGTCCCTTTTAACTCCTATTAACTGTTGTTAACTCCTTCCCCTCGCTCTCACGTGCATCACACGTGCCACCCGCTAGTTATAATAGTAAAGATAAAGATATCAAAAATGGTAGCTCTAGTTGCAATCCTCCTCAAACGTAAGGTGGTGACAACAAGTATCAGTCCATCTACTTGTTATAAAGTAGCAACTAACAACACTTTTTGGGCTACCAATCCTCGATTAATATATAGAGATTTTTTTTTTTTGTGCGTTCTTATGCATAGGCCGCCGCTGTTTCTTTTGTCCCCTTTATCATGATTAAGCTTAACTAATTAAGGTTAACATTTAAAAAAAATTATTCTAAAAATCAATTTTAGACGAATGAACACTAGGAGTGAGCGAATCTAAACCACTATTAATGAATGTTAAAAGGAACTCGTGGTGGCCTATAGAGGTTAAATCTATTAATATAATATTAAAAATTACGTTAAAATGTCTAATATCCCCAATTTGTTTTTTTTACTAATACTTGATAATTTTTATGCACAACTAGTGCACTTAATCAAATACATTACAATATAGTTTTAAGAGATTGGAAAAAAAAACTCATTACTTTCTCCCCAGTATATTAAAAATATATATATAGAAAAAACATAAAGATTATATTAAGAACATAAACTATTGTAATTTTTTATTATTATTCAAATCAATATATATATATATATATATATATATATATATATATATATATATATAAGCCCTTGAAATCAATGTAAATAAAGTAGGTTTTTATCTTCATCTTGACTATTGAGCTACCCCACCCACTCTAATTTTCTCTATACTTTCCTACCTATGTTTTTTTTTTATCTAAGATTTTGTTCCAAGATCCCTATATATATATATTTTGTATCTAGTGATTAAATTTTAACTAGAGTAATCGGCTCATAAATTTTAAAATAAATAAATAAATAATCGATTCTTTATCATAACCAGGCGGCTTTGGATTGACTAGGTCACTTTGGGTCAAGTGATTTTAACTGAGTTAGTCCAAGTTAGACAATCAACTCATGATTAATGATTTATGACTATGTTCAAATTCAAATTGACAAATTTAAAGTCCAACCAATCAATAATTGAATTGAGATATGTATGTATTTTATCAGATCGAATTCATAAATATTCATATTGGGTCCAAGTCCGAATTGTTTACACCCTACCAAAAATATTACAAATATATACCTTGCTCAAGTCCTTTGAGCCTTTCATTTTGCAACAAGTATTTGAGGCACTCATCATTTTCTTGGTCTATTCAAGCCATACTGACAATCTTGCAAATGAATGAAAAAACAGATAAAATAATAATTTATTTTAGTAATGATGATGTACATCAATGATTAAGATCTATATCAAGCTTGACCAATCCATACTCTTCTTGGGCATAGATTAGGTCCAACCTATCGGATTTAGACCATACTAATGAGATTACGCATTATCACAAAACCTAAGGCTAATGTTGAAGGTGTGCCTTTAAAGAAACAAAAAGTAATCAAACCGATAAGGCATGTAAGGATGACTCCAAGCAACCACTCCAAGAAGGCCTGATCAATGAAGGGTGGATGGCTCCTTGCGAAGTCTATACCAGCAATTATAAATTGTTAAACGACCCTAAAGAAATTAGAGTAATTATTGGTGAACCTGAGTTCGCTTCTTATCTTATCTTGTGTCCCTTTTAACACTCTTTCAACCTTGGTTAAGTTTAAATAAATTAAAGTTAAAATTTTAATATAAAGAAAAAAAAAACAAGGTCAAATTGCTTAACCTTTTCTCTTTTTTAATCAAACTGCTTAACCCTAAGGATGAATAAATCTTAACCATAATTGACAAGTTAAAAGTGGGGCATAGACAAATGAGGACCAACCATGTTGTTACGTAATGAAAGTGTAGTTGAATGTTTGGTTGACGAGAAAATAGGTGAAAACATGAAAAAGAAATGAAAATTTTAGATTTTTAATATAATTTTAAGTAGCTATGGGGCCGTTTGGCATCATTCCGGATCAGAAATAATTCTATTCCCTGGAACAATCTGATTTTTTTGGAACGTTTCTGTTCTCAGAACTCGTTTGGATGCAGTAAACCAAACTCTATTCCGGGGAACAGAAACAGCAGAATCGCGTTTGGATGACAAAAAAAAAACAAAATCACTTATATATACTATAAATTGATCAAATAATAGGCAAATAATCATCATACTCTCACAATTTCTACTTCCACCATTTTTAGATAACATATCAATTAATAGAGTTACTTATTCATGCCAAGTGAACGAAGCCGAAGCCAAAGCCATTGTAGTCACCAAACGAGGAGGCTGTCAGGGTCAAGCATGTCCAAAAGAGACAATTCTCTCTTGGGCTAGACCAGATTCAAATGAGTTGCCTCATTGGGTTCAAGACATAGACTGAAACTTAGGCCATTTCACATGGGACATAGACTGAAATGGACAACTAGGATCTTCCAACTGGTGAAATTGTGAGCAATGCCCAATCTATTTGACAACCAGGATTTGTGTCAAGTTTGAGTATGGTAAGGTTAATAGGGAACCATAGATATACCAAGGTTAATAGGAAACCATACATTTACTAATTGGTATAAGACTCATCTGAGTCTCCCTCTTCAGCTCATCTGCATTTCTAATACAGGCATTCTTGTGGTTCAAATCTATTCAAGCTGCTTGAGATCAAGATTGGAGATATGGATATCTCTAGATTCCATTTTGCAGCTTGCATGAGCCAATGGAAAGCTATTTAAGGCATGAAACAAATCAGACCTGGATTGTTTTCTGGACCACTCGTATCATGCCTAATTGATATTTTACCTTCCTAGCTTGGATCGTGAATCTCGGTCCCCAACATGTGCATAGTGCTTATGAGAATACATATATACCTTTTTGCATACTCAATCCACAGAGAAAAGGAAAGGTACAAGGAAATTTTAGCACAAATTTTCAAGTGTGCACAACAAACCATTCTTATTATTATATAATACTGGTGAAAGCAACTTATGAAATAAATTGTGTTTGTTCATAACAGATAACAGAAAAACCAATCTCTTCCAAGGTAACACCCCACCAAGAAGCCAAAACTAGAAGAGAATTTGCATATGTATTATATATCTATTCAGAAGCCAAAGCTTGGCAGGCCAAAACTAGAAGAGAAGCCGCTATTTCCCACAAAGAATAAGACAAGAACAAGCAGTGCCATAAGGATCCAAATCCATGGCTGCATCCTTCTCCTACCCTTGTTATGAAGTGACAAGGGGAGAGGCTTTGTCTTCATCTGCTTCAGTGATGGTTTTTGAAGCCTCTTTGCCACTGTAGTAGGTTATTCTTCAGTTTCGGGTTCCAGCGTGGTTTCACTTTGAGTGTTTTCTGAGCTTGGAGCAGCTTCTCCTTCATTGCTGCAATTTGTAGCCTCCATAGGTGACAACATAGATTTAGTCAATGTTTGACCCACGTCTAGCATAACCAAGAGGCTAAAAGAGTGCCTACTGGATCTACTTATGAGTTATGACAGGGGTATTGGCATACATAGAGAAATATATATGAAATATCAGAACCATATCAGACATATTTGCCCAGTCCAAAACCCAAAGAGTATGCAAAGAAATCAAATAAGAAATTCATTTCAGTATGATGTAAAAAGTGTGGCATGTTGTTCTGCTCCATCTAATACACGGTAATCATGGTTTATATGATTATATTTTGTACAATAGCTATGTTAGTTATAGACCATAAGTTAATATGGCTAAGATTATACATTGTCTATTCAATTTATTGTAGACAAGTCTGGAATACCCTACAATCTCTTTTAATAGCCACTATAAGATTTCAAGTATTTTAGTCTAAATTTTAAAGGGAATTTTGGACATTTCAAAAAAAAAGTTCCAAATAATAAACCGATAAACATGTATAAAAATTTCTTATGTAACGAAAAGCTCTCGTCAAGAGTTTACCTTAAAATTTGAAAGCAAACTTTTATGACAATCATATACCTGGTTCAGAAGATATGAGTTTTAAATGTTTCATAGAATATTCCAAGGTGTCCCACTACATGTGTTTAGTTGTGGTTTTGATAGGGTTTATATGACTAAAAAGACTATTTGTTTCTTAAAACACACTTCTTGTATATTAAGGACAGATCTAAAAACAAGTGAGTTGTTCCCTAAGAAAAAAGTATTTGAATATTCAATTTTTCTAAAAATACTTAAATAAGATCATATAACAAAATATAGACTCCTATACCTATAATCTTCATGGAAGTATGATTCAATTAAAAGCTATAATAATCTCTTAGTGAGAATTTGTTATTTAAGTATTGAATAGTTCGTAGTTCGTACTTTCCTAAGCACTACAAACTAAAAAGATGGTCATTAATCAGAAGCACGATAGTAAAACATCAGAAATTAAAAGATGAAGTCACTTCTAAAGTCCCTCACCAGTTCCTGGCGAAGCATGTTACTTTGTTGAATCGCAGACTGTTTCTCCTCATTGAGCTTCAAAATAAGAGCCCTTACCTAAAATCGGGTAAATATTTTTAAAAATATTAACAATCCAAAAGGGGATAAGACTAGTAGTACCCGTATCTACATTATACTAAGTACTACTAGCAATACAGGCAGTGATTTCCAACAAGCCATTATCAATGTTATGAAGAATCCCTGTATGCCATAAGCTCTGCTGGGCAAATTGTTTACATAAATACGTAAACAAATATCAAGAGAATGAAATAAACACACAAATCATGATGAATATTCGACTATAGTAGAACTGCAGGCACTCATTGTGAGAGGCAAATCAATCTAACTAAAGATGCAGAGCATACAAGATGGATGAATATCCAAAAAAGCAAAGAGAAAAGCTTCACTTGATCATTGTAAACAGAATAATATTCGCAGTCAATGAAAAATGACCTAAGTTGCACAAACAGACTCTGTAGCACAAACATGTACCCATCATTCAATTTTCAAGGGGGTCATTCATGGATAACTCTTTTGAAATGGAGTTAAGTGGAAGAGCTGCCTGCTTGTTAAAAATTAAAAGGAAAAATCGTCTGCGCTCGGTCATCTTCTGAAAGTGTATTCGTTTAAATAACATTTATATCAAAGCATTCTCAATATGAAGGTATATTGCAGTCATGAAAAACAATGATTTTGTAGAATAATAGTCTCGGGGCAACAGTATTTGCAATGGATTTTCTAGAGTAAGTAGATGATCATAGAAAATATATTAAGGAGAATTAACTCCTCCTGTCCTCCAATCTTGTTATAAGCTCTTTATTAGAGGAAATTCTAATATCACAAATATTTAGTCCACCTTTAAACTATGTTGTCGACAATATAACTGTATTTTTCCTCTATAAGTAGTTAAACTAAGGAGTTCCACATTTTTATGAATTCCATCCCAGGTTTATAACAGTCCTTGTGTCCAAAACCCAAAAACAGTAACACGCATGCTAGCTCCTCATATAGTTTCAAGGCTGACATTTTTGTACTTAAAAGAGAAGTTTCGCATAGGACATTTTTGTACTTAAAAGAGAAGTTTCACACAGGACTTATGTTCACATTTCAATTATCGAGGTAATCTCCCACAACTGAGCACTTTTGTCACTTTATCTGATAATTGATCACAAGTAGTGGAAAAAAGGGGATACCCCCATACTATGATACTTATAAATTTATAATATTACTATCTGCAGCTCAGTATGTGGTGCACATTCTTATAAATCCATGCCATCTACTCAGTGAGCTCCTAGAACAAAAATCACATTGCAATCGATGCTGACCCAACCGACAACGATAAGACAATCGATAATCTCAGTAGTTGAATTTGAAAAAAAAAATATGGGTGCTTAAGAAGGGTTTTGGAGACTAGAGAGCTCAATCAAAAAAAATAATTTGCTTTTGGAAGGACTTATGGTGAGAATTACAAGCCATGCAATGTTTATTCAAGATTATATAGACTTGCGAAACATACAAAATAGTGCTCTTCCGCATATATGATCTAGAACTTAAAACATAGATGTGCATTAGATGTGCAGAATCTTTTGGTATTGAAATGCATTAGATGTGCTCTAAAACATAGAGATGGGTGTGTGCATTCTGACTCTTCTGATCAACTCTTTACTACCCAAAAATTAACAATATTACAAGCACATTAGAAAGTAAGGTTTCAAACCTGAGAGAAGACAAAATCTGCACTTTCCTTTTGAGCGACGTGTGCTTTAGGCTTGCTTCTCAACATGTACAAATCCACCCCAATAATGTGAACGAGATCAATCACCGAACACGTCCCCATTTCTTCATCTCTGCCACCATTTAAACGTTCAATTAGCTCCTACTGTACTAGATCAATCACCTAGAAATGCATGCATGATCAATTTATGTCCTAAGGTTATAAATCTGGCAAAGTAAGAACAATGTATGCACTTGAATTTGGGAAATGATCCAACCTGGATTTTAGTAATTTGCGCCTACCAATTTTTACCTTCCTATATTTATCATACTCACCTGAAAAACAAGCATAATTTACAGGGATCTCCTGACCTCTTCCTGTTTCTACCACCAATTACTGGTACACAAATCCCACAAAACCAAAGCTTCCAAAAAAATATATATATAAAGCTCAAAAAAAATATATTAACGCACCTGCAAGGCTGTTTAGAGCCTCCATTTACCCACCAAAGTTATATTTACAATAAAACATGTTATGTGTTTACTTTACCAAGATCACAATCACTATTGCCCAAAAAAACATTAAAAGTCCCATAAAAAAGCATATCATACTACAACCACAGGCTGCACAAACAAAAATGCGGTGCCATTTGCGTTGAACGAGTAATTGTTGAAATGCTTCATCCGTATCATTTTCACTTTCACGCTCTTCCACATTATATTCATCTACCCATATGAATGAGTTTTCATGATCCTAAACAAAATAAAATCCAATTAGCTAATGATTAATCGACATAATAAGTTGTTATTGAAATCAATATCAAAATAAAATCAAAGCATATAAACCTGACGACGTGGGTATCGAAAAAACCAACGTCTATAATTTTTATTTGTTTTCGCCATGAACAATTTCATAACGCCCCACCCACAAGAACATGTAGGACTTTTGCGGACTCCTGTCATACTTTCAGTAATATCTACAAATATTTCTAAAACTATAATCACATATAATGCATGTCAAAACAACAACATATTCATAGACAAGGATATGAAAATTAAAGTTTGCAAACGTATAATAATGTATACCAATGTATCCCCTTGTCACACAAAATTACAAAACATATAAACAACATCATCATACTAAGCTAACGATGTCCATCTCAATCTCTCGTAACACCGTAATGTGCTGCTAGAGCATCTGTAATTTCATCCCTAACGCGTGCAATTTCTTGTCGACCTTGTGTTGTGCCTATCTCTACAACTGTTGAGGGACTTACGTCATTGTTAGTTGCATCGTCATTGTTGACAATCATCTCATCATCACCATAAGCAAGAAAATCTCTATCTTGTTGCGTTTGCGATTTGATGAAATTGTGAATAGTACATGCAGCAAGAACAATACGTTTTTGTGTCTGGAGGGAGTAAGCTGGTATTTGCTTCAAGATAGGGAATCGGGATTTTAAAACGCCAAAACATCTCTCAATAACATTTCTCAATGACGAGTGATGATAATTAAACAATTCCTTATTTCCTCGTGGTTGTCGAGTACACCCCCTATACTCTTGTAGGTGATATCGCTCTCCACGACAAGGCATCAGATAACCTGGCATACTGATGTAGCCTGAGTCGACCACATAATATTTACCTGAAATAAAAAACTTTTAAGAAAATCACTGATATCGATGATACCTATATATATTTCAAATAATGTTACCTGCAGGGGGGTGAGGAAATTTCAATCCTGGTCCTTCTGCAAAAACACGTGAATCATTTGCAGTTCCTTCCCAACCGGAGTACACAAATGTGAAACGCATATCGAAAGAACGTGCACATAAGACATTTTGAGTCACGGTTGTCTTCCTCACTCGATAAGGAATCTGATTCTTAGTAGGAACAGATGCACTTACATGTGTGCTGTCTATTGCCCCTATACAATCCTTGAAAACGAAAAAAATAAATTGTAATCATTTAAAGAAACACTTTATGACGAAAATAAAATTTGTAAGTAATTTATTACCTTAAACCAAGGATGATATTTTGAACTGTTAAGAATTTCTGGTGGAGTTACATTAAAATCTGGGGGACATATAAGCTCTTTTCCTAAATTCGCAACAGCCTTTAAAACTCTTTTGAAATGACGGCTAATAGTTTATCCTGAATGTTGAAATCTATCTGCAATCATTCGATTACATTTATTGTGACCAATTGTCATTAAAAACATAGCCACCTGTTCCTCGACCGCAACAAATTTTGAATCCTTCAAAAGGTTTCTAATTCTTAAAGTTTGACATAAACTTTGGAATACGTGTTTTTCCATCCGAAACAAACTGTAACATCTATTTGGATGTCCGGTAAGTACCTTATGAACAAATCCCGGTCATGTCTCACCACGGTTTCTAATTGGTTTTCTGATGATGCGGTTATTCAATTCATTAAATATAAGTAGAAACAAAAAGTCATCATCAGATTCTTTACCGTCTGAATTTGACTATTGGTCACGGTCTGAATCTGACTCCAATGTATCTGGATCCATATTACCTGAACATAGTATATAAGCATAATATATCAACATAAAGACTAAAGTCACATCATTACAAAATAAAAACTACATCTTAATTAATCCACAACAACTACAAAGTTGTAAAGTAGCAACTAACATAATATGTAGCAAACAAAGTTTTAACGTAGCAAATAAGTAGCAAACAAAGTTTTAAAGTAACAAACAAGTAGCAAACAAAGTTTTAAAGTAACAAAGTCTTAAACATCCAAAAGTTTGACATTCCAACGAAAAAGTTATAAGCTTTCTAAGATCAGATTCTTCATTCTAAACTCCTTAGTAAGAGGAGTTTCCGGCTTGTGGGCATATTCATGAACAGTTCCCTCCAGTTATGATCGCGCGTGATAATCTTCATTGCCTTCAAGTAGGCCTCATCGCTTAGTTCTTCATCTAATGTTGCCAACACCGGGTAATAGAGAAAGGGTCCTGACTTGGTTCGGACCCAGAATTATTTGTCCTTTGATGTTGTCTCGTAGTGTAGGCCTTACACGCGTCCATCAAAACTGAAGTACTATTCACCTTCTTTCGACGAGGAGTATGAGTCCTAGAAGTACCCTGACCGGTTCGAGTCAAATCTCCCATATCCACATCAAAGTCTTCTTCCAATTGCTCTACTTGAGTTTCAGGAATCCCATCAACATTCTCATCATCATCTGTATCACCTGCACCTTGTGCTGAGGAACCCGCAATATCACTTGTTGCGGTAGTGTCGCCATATATTGTCACAAGCTCATCCCACATTGGACACCCTTTATGATGAAATATTTTTGCCCCAGGGTGTTGCTGTTTTAAAAATGATGAGGAAGATGAGTATTATTACGTAATGAAGTATATTTTTTATTGATCTTGTTGATAATAAAAAAATAGTAATTGCACATACCCGTAAGTTTTGGAGACGGGGTTCCAACCAAAACCTGTGGGCACGTCGCGAATCGTTTTAAACTCTCGATAGTATAGCCTTAACTTGTTAAACTTGTTTTTGAATTGTTGATGAGAATACTTATGACCCGTTTCCTTAAAGAACTTATCAGTTATATCATTCCATGCTTTTTTTGAGAACGTCGTAGTTGGTCAGTTTCCCTTGCGAACCTCGTCAGCTATTAGCTCTATAAACAATTTCTCATCCCTAGTGCTCCACCTTGCAACCTTGTCAGCCATTACTTCTTAAAAAAAATATTAAAAATATCTCAAATCTGTATCTTCAAAAAATTCTGAAATAAAACCATATATGTTCAGCCATTTCATAACATCATGTTCAACCATTTCAATTACAACAATTCTGAAAATGAACCATAATGCATTTTAAAATGCATATGAAGTTCATGTCTATCTAGGAACATTTTAAAATGCATTTTACATATTGATAATTGATCCCTCTAATACATCTATATAAAACCAATAGCTTCATCTATGTTGTTCCCCATTACAGTACATTACACCCATACCATGATCATTGCAGTACATTACGGTGAGCACACAAGCAAGCATATTAAGACTACTCTAGATCCTTGTAGTCCAATGAACAGAAAAAAATTTGCTTCATTAAATATTATGAGCAATGCTAACCTGTTGTATCCCTTCTCTTCCTACTTTTGTTTTTTCTATGAGATCTATTGTGTTCTGAACCCATAACAGAGAGAACACCCCTTCATCCCTTCATCATATTTCTAAATTCTAACACCAGAGTACAATGGAAAGCTACAAGCCTATCACTAAAGCTATTGAGATATGGAAGTTCATATGAACACAATGCAAAACACAAAATTATTAAGTTGAATGGGAATCAAATTTCATGTAACCAATATATCGAACACGTGGTGTGCACTGTAACACTACAAATCAAATACCTTTTAAGGACTTTTCCAAAATCAAATACCAGCACAAGACAAAAGAGATCAAAAATACAAAAACGGGAAATCAAAAATACAGTGCATAGATCAAAAATCATATCAAATCTCTTCCAAAATCAGATCTCATTTCCAAAATCAGATTTCATTTGAAGTGAGAGGATAACAAAAACGGGAAATCAAAAATACAGATCAAGTTAAGGAAATGAAAAAAAAAATTAATTTTATAGATCAAGAAGAGGAAGATCTACCAAAATTATTCACAGATCAAGACGAGGAAGATCTTGCAGCTAGTCATGTTAGATCTTGCTAGAGAACCCAAATACATAAAATCCAGATCTGTAAACAAAAAAAATAGAACCAGAGAAAAAAAAATGGCAGATCTGGTGGAATATGAAGATCGCCGGCAGATCTGCCATTTGATGAAGATCATTGGCAGATCTGCCATTTTAGAGAGAGAGAGAGAGGGAGAAAGAACCACCAGATCTGCCATTTCATGAAGTTCATTGACAGATTTGCCACTTTAGAGAGATAGAGAGGGAGAGAGAATGATCTTCACCGAACATCCATTTTCAGAGAGAGAGAGTACCGTTAGGAGTTGTTACCGGCGATGATCGGTGGTTGGAGATGATAATCTTGACTTCGTCTTCCCTGCTACTCCCTTCACCAACGATCAATGGTTGGAGATGTCTTCTTCTTCCTGTTACTCCATTCACCAGAGCCACTGAAGTTTGCCTTTTTTTTTTTTTTCGGGAACAAGAATAGAGTGCGAGTTGTGTCGTTCCAAGGAGTTTTTTTTTTTTGTTCTGGAAAACTCGTGCCGCTAGAACCCGTTTCTCACTTGGGTTGAACTTATCAACCTTCTCAAACCCGTTTCTCATCTCTCGGGTTGTTCCGGAACGCAGAATCATTCCTCGAGAATGATGCCAAACGGCCCCTATAATTTTATTTTCTTATATCTCTTTTCACTTATTTTATTGGCAACCAATCATGAGGTAAGGAATTTCCAATAAATTATTACCCGACTTGGAGGATGGGTGTCGTATTATATCCAAATTTGTTTCGATTACACAATTGCCCATTTGAATTGATTTATATATATTTTAAACCAAAAATAATTGATTTATACATATTCAAGATAATAAAATATTAATACTTTACAACGTTAAAATATTTGAACTTGATTAATATTCTAATCATTCGATTATTTTAATATATATATTTAAAGTATTATTAATAATAAAAATATTATTATTATATAAAAATAACAATTTAATATATCTTAAAAAATATTAATAGGAGTACCCTAAAATTTTAAATTTAGTATTATATAACCATTCAATGTTCAAGGTGTTTTTTTTTTTGGTGGGAAATATTCAAGGTGTTGAATATATCAATATCTACACCCCAATTTTTTTTTAAAAAAAACCCCGAATATCGGAATTCGTATATTATAGTAATTTTTTTTGTTCGGATTCGCTTGCAAAATGCCATTCGGATAATTATCCAGCAAAATGATACGAATTGGATACGAAGTAGAAGCATTTCCGTAAAATGATTAAAAAAAAAACCTCAACATTTGACGAAATCCTCCGATTTTCTATTTGCAGATTACATCTTTATCGCTAGTCTGATTGGATGGAGCTGTAGAAAAATGTCTGTATGCACAGAGAGATCATTCAAATCCATTTCGACCTTCCCCAGTCTCTCCAAAACTAGGGTTTTCCAAAGTGAACAAAAACCAGTATCTGCTTCGAAATCTTTCAATTCGTGTGCCTAATTTTATTATTTATTATTTTAAATTTTGTTTTTGGTTGTCCAAATGAACTAGGTTTCAGGAGATCAAGTCATTGCAAAGGAGAAAAAACCAATATCACTGCTTGATTGTTTTCCCTTAATTTTCATAGATTTTGTTGCTGTAACGAACTTCTGTGTGCCCTAATGCGACGGGAGTAGTTGGTTTAGGTTTTCTTTGTTGCCATGGGGAGCACTGGTGAACCAGACCGGAAGCGGCGTCAGTTCAGGTCCATCTCCCCCACGGCTACCAATACCAAGAAGCAGCCTTTCTTGCCCTTTTCGGAGGATAAAAAGGTATTATTTGTTTATTCTTTTTGATTATAATTTATCGGAATTATATATAATTTTTGTTTAATAGAGCTATTGTGGGGTAGTTTTAATTTTTATGTATATATTGCAAGGTCCATGAGTATTTATGCTTTTGATTCTAGTTGCTCGAAATTATAAATTTTTTGTAGAGCTACAATGAGGTGGTTTGAATTTTCTTCCTTGATAGGATGATCATTGAGTTTTTATGCTTTTGCTGATCGGAGTTTATGAATTTTATTTGACAGTTCATTGCAATATGGTCATTTTTTCCCGCTATATGTTTCTTCAGGACTTTTGAATCCGTTTATGCTTTTTCTTTTGTTAGCTTTCTTTTATAGCAGTCATGGTAAGTCAATCCTGTCTTATGGTGGGTTTATTGTGGTAGAAATACTTATTGGCTGATTAATTTTGACGGTAATTATGGCTGTTGTTTTAGTTTGAGGGTTGGAATTCTTTCTTCATGCCCGAATTTTGTTGGGAAGAGAATACTTTTGAGTGAAAGATGTGATTTTATGCTTTATGGGAAGTATTAGAAGTGTTTCTATTTGTATTTTTGGGGAAGTATTCGATGTAGTTTTTATCTTTACAGTAAGAGAGTGATTAGTTGGCATTTTCCCCTTTAGGTGTGTATTGATTAACGGCTCCAATTTAATTATTATCAAACCAATTTAATAGCTGCAATGGATTATTCCATTAGTAATAATTCAATTAGAGTGATCATACTTTCAAAATAATTTCTAACTGGACAATGGTGATCTGAACTCTTATTCTAAAATTCAGTCCAGCACAGGCATGGATTTCTTTGAGCCTAGTCCAAAACTTAGTGCAAGAACCTCCTATTGGGGGTTGTCCCTTCTACTACCAAACCACAGACTGGAAATGGATTTGGATCCAACTTGTGATTTACAAGTGCTAGAAACGTGGTTTTGCTTTAATGCATTCTGGTCATTCCTCCCTCCCTCTCTCTCTCTCTCTCTCTCTCTCCATATACGTGAGATTAATGTATACAGCTCCGAGCCTCTCTCCATACATTTGTATCATTGTATGTGTATACTAGCAGATATCCCGTACGATGCACGGGTTTGAATTAAAAAAACTAAATGTACACAAGGGTAACTTGTTGCCAACACCAGTGATAGGCTTGAGACAAAAGGACAGATGTGTAGGTTTGATAATTGATAGGGAGATGATGTGTTGATAGACAGTGCTAATTTGGCAGAATTTCCTCTTTAACTCAAAACAATTCATGCTCAAATAATCAAAAAACCATCCTTAGAACTTAAAAGTTTTTTCAAAACCGATCAAAAAAAAGTTTTCTCAAACAAACTACCATAATATATATATATATATATATATATATAAGATCATAATAAAGCAAGAACAAACTATTTCTTATCAGCTGCAATATGTCACATTCACCGTTAGCAAGGTAAGAGATGCAAAGGGGCTTCATAAAAATTGGAAGTCGATACCCAAAAAGAGAAGAAGCAGAAATCAATTAATACCTTTAACTAAGGAATGACATTACTGCTAATGTAGTAACATTGTTCCATTTTTTGAGATAAATATTCAAGTGGGAGAACAAAAACTTTGAGGGCCAGCATAGAGAAAAGGAGGGGGAAGAATAGGGGCATGAATACACTGTCACACAAGCCCATTTATAACCTCCAAGAACACATTATCTCCTCTATTTATGGTCTCTCTCTCTCTCTCCCAATGTGGCACATTTTGACCCACCATTGAATAAAACCCAATCACTATATTAGAAACGTCTACAACTCCCAAACCCTTGAAGCCGTTTTGCCCCCACTATAGTATTAAAAAACGATCACCTCTCGCCATGCCTCCCCCTTGTCTTCTCCTTTTCCCCATAGCAACTCGACGCAGCCCTCTTCAATCTTCAGATATAGCTATCCTTCACGATTATGGGTATGATAAAATAACCGAAGCTTTGAAGAAACCAGGCTGTACCTGCAACTCAACAAACCCATGGGCACGTCCTCACTGCCTTCTGCCTCTTTCATCCTCTCACAAATCTATGGCCCTCTCACAGCCCATATCCTTTCAGTCCAGCAACCTCTATCCCTCTCTATGACATTCTAAAACCCCCAAAATTAGAGCTTCGTTTCATTTTTTATATAGATAGCCACGGATGCATACAGAGTTATTTACAAAGGCGTGGGAAGCTAGGGGAGGTTAGGTTGTTAGAGTAAAGTGGAAAGGTGGTCATTGATAGAGAACAAAACTCTTGGAAATAGAGAACTCTTGAGGACAACTCATAGAATGACCAAATTAAACTGTGAGGATTAAGAGAGAAGCCACATAGCATCTCTAAGATAGAACTTATAGGATTGGAGGGATTAGAGTTTGGAGATCAAAGGTGAAGTCTTATTAATTTTAATTATAGTACATATATCGACATATTTAATTGTTGTCGGTATTAAGATATAGAATGCGACTATCTTTATTCTCATCTGATTAATCTTCAATTCCTGTGAAATCACCAAGCATTCAGAACTTATTTGACGATTCATGCATAGAGTGCATCAAACAATCTTTACTTTGATTAAAAGTATCTTTTTCTACATCAAATTTTAGTGTACAATAACAAAAATTTACTAAAATATCCTTTTGATATCCCACAATAATTTAAATACCCTTGTATTTTCAGCAATGAACACTATACCAACATATTGCACCCTTCTTGGGAGTATATTTGACCAAATATATTTCTGATGTGTTGGGCCCAAGAGTGTTATATATTAGTCAGTGAACTCAAAGCATTTATTGGGCAATGCTTAGGAGACTGCTTTGCCTAGCCAGGGCACCTAGCCTAGCGCCTGCTTCAAGTCTATGCAAGCGCTCATTAAGGTGCGGTGCCTTAGTTGTACACTTGTACTTGGGGCGTTGTTACCAGGTGTCAAAGTGTTATTGACATAGATGGTCGCCGAAGACACTTCAAAGCTAGACATTATATACATAAAGGAATGAATTAAAAATATGGTATTATATTTCGGGCGTATAAAGGTTTCTTAATATAAATAGAATGAAAGAAGTGTTGATGTTCTTGGGAAACTTTGACTAGGGTTTCATGAAAACGTTGCTAGATGGCTAGGTAACTGGCATTGGAAGAAGAAATACCTAGTACTTCCATATTCACAATCCAACTTATTAAATGTAGGACGTGATAGGGTGGGGGATTTTTCAGAAGGCACTAAATATCAATTTGATTCTCACAGTGGCTCACCTTTTTTTGTTACATCTGCATTCTATATCCTTAACCCTTGGAATCGTTTTGGGAGTAAAAATATAAATGGCACTGGGAAGAAGTTGTTCCTGATACTTCCATAGGATGTGAATTTTTTTTTTTTTTTGGGGGGGGTAAGGCATTATATGGTGAATTGATTCTCGGAGCAGCTCAATTTTTTTTTAATGTTAGAGCTATTCCCTTAACTTATAAGATTAATTTTTGGAGTAAACATATGGCGAACCACTCTATTTGGATGTTCTGCAACATGTGTTTTTCAAGTGTTTGTTACATTAGCAAGACTAAGGTCAGAATCTCCAACTAGACTTTGAATGTGGCATGTAAATTTTAGAATAGGTTCCTACTATATAAAACAAAAATATGGGCTGGCTTTGACATGTGACATGTCAGCCAGGCCAAATCTTTATTGTAGAATCATATATTTAGTACTAATTTAGGGTGAGAAGAATTAACATGTATACACACCTATTTATTTTCGACATGGGAGATATATTTCAGGAAAGTTGGAGGTTCAATTCCTCTTGACCTCTGTATTCTCTTCGTCAACTCTCAGATTTACCTGTCATATAACATCTACCATGTCCCGCCTCTCACTTGGGTTTATTAAAACTCTAAACCATTCCCATCATTTTCGACTTCTCCGGATTAAACATTAGAAACAGTTCACCCCATATCATATCTATGATTAGAACATCAAAATTGTTTCTGCTGTATTTTGTCCTACCAAACAATTAAAAATCATTGGGATCACTCTTATAACTTACTGAGCTTGAAATAGATGATGGACCGACTCTTCCTGATCTCAATTGAAGGGCCATAATTTGTGTAGCATCTTTCTAATGTATGGAGAGAGTGATATTTTACAGTTAGTTTTGGATTGCTATTGTGGGATATGTACATACAAAGATTGCTAAACATCTCTCTCTCTCTCTTTGACGACCCGTGCCTAGGGAATCAAGTTCCGTGATGCTCGCCCGTTCGTCATAAACACGCAAGCGGAAGACTTTACCCGCAAAAATGCGGGAAATTTATAACATTTATTAGATGCTTTCGACAAAGCAATATACACTGTCATCACAATAGTCATCATACAAATCATTTACCTGTATTAATTACATCAAGTTTATTTACAAAAGCAGGTGACACTAACGCGTTAGGTGAAGTCTGTACAATATCCAAAAATCCGTAGATGTAATATCTACCACTCAGTAGCTCCGAGATCTGCTGACATGAAACGTCAGTGAGCTATGAAGCCCAATAAAATCACAGTCCATCAAGACTATTTTCCACATAATAACACACATCAATAATGATATAATAAACAATTTAGTTTACATGTTATATTAAAATAGAACAATATATAATAAACTGTGACCCAAGGTCACTTAGGGTTACGTCACCCTAACCGAGGTTACCGACCTCATTATATTTCAAATCATGAAGTTCAGTTATGAAATGATGTTCATATTACCAAGTTATCATTTCAATCATCAATTATGTTTTAGTTCGAGTCCTTAATTCTATTAACTGGCCACAGCTCATAAATGTTCATCTTAAAATCTCTAAATCACAACCATACATGGAGCCATTTAGACTCACATACACTGTTCAGGCTTTCACTCGAACACGACCAAACGTTGGGCATATCAACCCAAACTACTTGGAATTTGAATATTCCATACCAAACCTCGAGTACACCGAATCAAACAAATACACAAACCCTGAGTACGCCGACCCAAACAACTTTGTTTCCGAAGATTACACACACCACCCGGGCATTCACCCGATAAGAACATACTTCTCAATTCAATTGACTGATAACATCTACTGTGTATTTGCCGCAATTGCCTTGAGTATCAGTCAAGAAGGAACCACGACCAACCTGCCTACCGTCATCTTCTAGCTAGTCTACGGAGGAACCCTGACATCGTTACCAATGCCGACATCTCCTGATGTTCCACCAAGAAGGGACCCTGATAGACACAGTACCTACATCTTCTGACCCAATTAGAGAGGAACTCCGGACTATACACTATCTGATGTTCAACCACTTTAAACTCCCTAGGACTCTGACATATTCCGACTATTAGTCACGGAGGAACCACGGGCCTTACTAGACAGCGCCACTCCCGACCTAGTCCAAAAGGAACCACAAACGACCTAGACAAACAGACTGATATCTCCTGACTATTAGTCACGGAGGAACCACGAGCCTTACAGAACACCGCCACTCCTTACCTAGTTAAAGAGGAACCACGAACTATACTTAATCCTGGTTAGATTTTCTAACCACAGGACTAACCCCAGTTAACTTAAGCCTCGCTTGATTAATTGTAACAGTTGGGCCTCACGCCCGTGAACCAAGTTCAATAACATACCGTCTCATTAGGGAATATTTCCAGGCCAATGGATGTCTCCATCGCCTTACACGACACTCAGACAAACTTTTCTACACCTTGGGTGACGATACCACATATCCGAGACCCAATCCAGGCTCCTCGAAGGTCCACCTGAAGTCCCCACATCATCACAACCCAAAAATACAGGTCTGGGCTTTGGTGATCGATTGCCAGTGCTGTACAGGGAGATCGATCTCCCACTGTCCAGTGAGCCTAAATCCGTGGTTTTTCAACCCTATACCGAGGGCTACACCTCTCTACTCATTTTCCATGCATACACACCCTTCCATACATCATCCACGGGGTCTCCGACCCTTTTTCATCCACGCCAAACAAAAACATACATTCCACATAGCTTAAAATAGGAAAAATAGGAAAGAAAGAAAGGGTCTTACCTCCCTACATGGACTTCGAGACGACTGGGGAAGAAATAGACACCGCCAACGCACTCAGACGAGTGATTAACCCCAAGGTAGAGCGTCTCTCTCTCTAACTCACTCTCGCTTTCTAACTTTTCCTTTTTCTCTCTCTACATGCCAACCGAGGCGTTGGGGAAGAAATTGGACGCCGCCAACAAGTCGGGAGCGTCAAAATACCCCAAGGTAGCTTCCCCTTTTCTTATTTCTCCTTTTTCTCTCTCTCTAGACTTTCTCTCTCTAGAAAGTGGAGTTCGGCAGCACCCTCACACCGTGAGAAAAATGGGTGAGAATGAGGGTGCTGGTCCCTCTTTTATAAGCCAAGGTCATGTGCCATGCGTGCCATGCACATGACCCTCATTAATGGTCATGTTGACCAAGTCAACGGTTTGACCATTTGACTTATTTACGACTTTTTGTCGCGCATATGGCCTCCAAAACCCTATTTCATGACGTCTGATTTTGACAAAATTTCGGGTGACCAAACTTGAGATAGTCCGACACCTGTTGTAGAAATTTCGGGAAATTTTTTTAGTTTTGTTTATAAAAAGTAAATTCGGAAGAAAACTGTAAAACCCGCTAATTTCTTGATTTCGGACACAAAACATGCTGCCGATTCTTCATTTGAGATGATGAACTGCCTAAACGACAGACATTCGTCCACAGGGTCTACCGACACGCGGTGATATGAGTTTTGTGGATTTCTATTAGAATCCTCAACAAATATTGAGTCCAAACTGAATTCCGGAAAATCTTTAATTTCCTGGTTTTCTTGATTTTCTTACATTTAAGTCCCCCGCGGTCTCGCGAATCGATACACGACGGAACCGGAATGACGGGTGATTGTCCAGGTAGTCGACCCGTACATTGTGTACGAGTTTCGAGGAAAAACATTGAAATTTTATCGGTAAAATCCAATCCTGAACAAAACCAACTTTCACCAATTTAACCAACACTTAACTAATTAACCTCAGTTAAGGACCCATAAACGCATAATTTTATTATATTAAAATTCCGGGTCGTTACACTTTCTCTCTCTCTCCATGTAAATGATTTTCTTTCTCTACATATATTATTTAAATATTGCAATCTTTTACTGTCCAGGCCATAGATCAAGAATCAAACTGGAGGTAATAGCCCCCCCAAAATCACAATGATCAAATAACTGATTCCATGTGATCAGTTAGTTGCTATTCAGTACATGCCTTTTTTTGGGTCAACCATGTGAGCATTTGCTACTTGCTAGTAATGGAAAAACAACAAGATGTAGTCGTGGTTTTGAAGTTTAGTTGCTACTAAACTAGCAAGTAGCAGCCTCTATGGTATCACAGATTAAGAACTTTTGCCGTCTTCTTTTTTTAATTGAGATGTTGGGAAAAGTAATATATTCTACCCTAAAAAAAGAAGTAATATATTCGGTGTGAAAAGGCCAATTTCTTACTATTATTGACTTGTTTGTTTTGAATTTGGTATACTTTCTTATGATGATTCTTTTCAATGTTGTAGCTTGACACTGCTGTACTATGTTATCAAAATACAAAGCTTGTTCAACAGTTAGAAGCTCAGAAGGCCGAGTATTTTTCCCTTGATAATAAATTATATCAGCTGAAGGAAAAACAACTGGCTTATGATGACACATTAATAGTGGTCAATAAGTCTTGGGAACAGGTACTTACCCTTGGATCTAATCCTCTATAGCTGTAAGCAAGCTTGTATATTACTTGATGGAAAATTGATTGCATTTTTTTTCAATAGCTGGTTAGCAACTTGGAATCATGCTCCATTCACACAAGAGGCTCTGCTTGCAGTGGACAGGATATTAAAAATCCATCAATATTGGAGGGTGAGGAATCACATCTACCTTAAATGTTCTTCAATTATTTATTTCACGAGATTTTATGGAATTTGTATATTCTGTGCCACTTGCTTTAGTCCTATGTTGTGCGGTCCCTTGTTGGAATGGGTGGACACGACTTCAGTCACGGACACGTTTGCTATGACTCATATCAACAAGAATCCATGCATTTGGGACTCATATGGACACAAACACACTTGATACTTATAAACCTTTAGTGTTTATTGTACCAAAAAACATACAACTGATTATAATTAGCATACTTTTTTTTCCAATTCGTTTACCATTACTTACTTTGCAACTTTTGGGTGATCATAAAATCTATCATTTGAATCAATGACTGGCCACCGAAAAAAATAAATAAATTGGTGGCTGAACATTGTTTCTCTTTCAATATGTATACGAATAAAAAGCTTATGTGTGAGGCATGCACCTCATACATTAAAGCAAATTAAGGTTTTACTACATAACCGTTTTTTCTTCCTTTCTTCATTTTTATTCCATGACTTCTTTGCAACTGTTTGTTGAATCCAAAATATGTCCCACTTGAATTGATGACTGATCACCGATCTAAAAAACTGATGACATAACATCATTTGTCTTTTAATATGCATATGAACAAAAAAAAGAAACTAAGGCGAAGTTCTTGTTTACCCCTCTTAAATTTATCTTCTTTTCTTTTATATTTCGAAATTATATATATATATACTAGTAAAAATGCACGTGCATTACAAAAATTAATTTTTTATAACAAATATGAAATTACATTTATAATAAATTACAAAATATTCCTAGAAATTGCTTCTAATTAGTAGTGGGTTTCACTAATTGCAAAAAAAAAAAAAAAAACAGCGGGACTATAGATTAAATATAAATTGTGTATTGTTAAGATTTTATTTAAATATGAATAGTTATATTTAAATTAAATTTAGTTAAAAAATATTCAATAAAATTATAAAAGAAAATACGTAATCTGCAATTTCTCCGACTTTAACCAGGGAGAGAGTGTCTAAGGTGAGTTGGGCAGAGCTAGGTAGGCTAGATAGTGTTGTTGATGCACCACTATAGCAAACAAAACCAAGTTAAAATTTTAAACGAAATAAATTACAGCAAAAAATATGAAGTTTCTCAACAAAACCTTATGAATCAGACTCATCCTCAAATTCTATGAACATTGTAGTAGAAGCTGGTCTACCTTCTTCACCACATGCGACAAACTCATACAAGCAACCGGTATAATGAGCCCTCCATATGTAAGAGATACATGTTATGGTTGGGTGAAAAATAGAGTACAAGTATCATATTGAAGTTCAGTATTCACAACCTTCCCCAGGAAAACCACATTCCCATCAAACTCTTTCCTCACATATCTCCCAACAAAAGCCTTCGACTTTATCCCCCCTCCCCTTACTTTCCAAACCCTCTAGTTGATCAACTCTTACACTGCAAACATCCTTCTTTCTCTTCTTTCTTGCCCGATCATTCATTCTAATTCCAAGCAGCTTCTCTTCACGAAAAAATCTTCGATTTTGTCCCACGAATTACTTGCAAATAGAAACGACATGTATAATTAGAAGGTGGTTCATCTCAAATTAAATATTTAATGGACAAAGAAAGAGTCCTAAGTCTCTACTAATCAAGAGTCCAAACCAATAATAACAATAAAAGAGGAAATTCTTGTGAATAGTGGAGTGATATACGTGAGAAACACTTATAATTGCAATCCACTTCAGCATATGAATATAAACACACTAAACTTCTATTTATATATTTAATAGATATCATAGGTTATAAGTTAATATTTTGATTAAAGGGTATTTACGTCCAAATAAAGTTTAGTATACTCCTTGTACTTTTATTAGTAGAATGATATATATATATATACATGTATATAGGGTGACATCCTAGTAGGTGGTGCTCACTAGAACCTCTAGTGAGCGCCCCTTAAAAAACTTCACACATGGTAGGTTGTTTTCGATTCTGACCATTGGATGTCAAGGTGGGTCCTTTCACCCTTGAGAGACACGTGATAGAAAATCAGCCCGTTTGGACATTTTTAGATCATTCAATTGAAGTTTGGGAAATCAGATATTTTTGTAACCTAGGTAGGGTCTAGTGAACTCTAGGACTTTAATCAGACGGTCTAAAAATGTGCAACTGGGCTTATTTTTGCCATTTGTCTCCAAAGGGACCCACCTTAACTTATAATGGTCAATTTCCAAAAGCATGCCACGTGTTAAGTTTCTAAAGGTCCCAAGCTCACTAGAATCTGTAGTGAGCGCTACCCATTAGAACTCTCTCTCTCTCCACATATATATATATAAAGTTTAACATTTGATTTCATGGGAGACTTTGCATGCATGGGAAAAAAGGAATTTTTGGCTGAAATACTAAATAATTGCATCGAATTATGGATTTTCTGTGTTGATGATTTGTGAAATTGATTTTAAAAAGAAGGAAAGCATTAATTTTTTCATGGAGATTTGGGGGATTGCTAAAGTAGCATAGATACAGACTTAAAATCAAAAAAGGAGAAAAAACAGAACATAGGAAATGCATTTGGGATGAAGTAAGTCATGTGTTGGCAGCAATGTTTAGTATTTCATGCATGATTGTAACATATATAGAATAGTTTAACACATCCTAGTACTCAAAATAAAGAAATATAAACTCAAATGGATGTTAACACTCAACAAGTACACATACATAGGTGATAGGGATTTACCTCATAAATAAAGTGCTACATCTGTACCACATTGACTTGCATGGAGGCTCAAGTCAAAATTGTCTCCGTCCTGATCAGGGCACCGGTAGTATTGGTTTTGTACATAGTCACAACACTAGGCTCAACTCATAAGACAATGTTGCAGAATTGTATACTCCTGAACATATTGTTTGTACTCATCCTTTGAAACATGCACCAGAACTTTTATCGTTGTATAAAGTTAATGGTTCATACACCTTCAACTGTGGTTGCACATATCCACAATTATCATATCCCTATGGCTCATATCTATAAGTATATAATATCCATATGGATCATGCTCCTACCCCTGTCCATGTGAATGACGAATCTCAGATCGTACCTTAGGAGTAACTTCTTGGACTGCGTGTTAATGCTCGAGGGTCTTTCCCTTTATTTGTATTTAAAAAAAAGATTTATCGGTAGAAATTCAATTTTTTTAAGCCAATCGATAGATAAGCCGGAAACCTAGAACACAGTACAATTTTTTTTTTTTTGATCAATAGCAAACTTTATTAAGAGGCACCAAAAACACAAGAGCAGAAAGTAAACTCTACAATGAACAATAAACGACCAAACCATCGTCATGCCACGACCCCAAAAAGCCAGAACCTAAAAACCTAAATTGAGATTGTCCTCCCGAGAACACGCTACCCCCGTCCACTCCAAGACAGTGAACCGAATACGCGCGCAAAGACGAGGCACTGTAGTCTCATCTCCTTGAAATATTCTCTCATTCCTTTCTTTCCATAGCATCCAGCAAAGCGCTCCTGGAAGAACTCCCCACACCACCTCCCTAACCCCTCCTCCACTGTCCCAGGGCCAAAACTCCATCAAATCCCTCAATGTCGAGGGAAAAACCTACGACACTTCCAAGCGAGATAAGAAATAACTCCATACCTCCCTCGCTAAAGGGCAATGCAAGAAGAGGTGGTTCACTGTCTCTTCCTCCTGACAACACATAAAACACCTATTAGGCAAACACCAACCCCGCTTCCGCAAGTTATCTAGCGTAAGGATTCGCTCCAACACCGCGGCCCATAAGAAAAAAGACACCTTTGAAGGAAGGCCAGGGCACCACACAGCCCTATGAGGAAACCTCCCACCTTCCGGCACAAGCATCGACTGATACAAAGCTTTAACTGAAAACCGACCCTGTTTCTCCTTGGTCCACAGCCGACAGTCCCTTACCTCCGGATGAATGGCTATCACTGAAATACGCTCAAGAAGTCTAGCTAAATCCCCCACTTCCCAATCATTAAGATCCCTCCGCAACCTCGGACACCATACCACCCCCGAAGCACTACTTTCATAAGAATCTGCCACAAGTGCCTCCTTATCAAACGCAAGGCTAAAGAGATTGCCAAAGTCATCCTTAAGCCGCGACGAACCTGACCAAACATCCTTCCAAAACCTTATCTCCGACCCTCTCCCCACACGGAACCGAAAGAAAGGGACAACCAAACCCACCGTAGCCATAATCCCTTTCCACAACCCCAAGCCATGCGAGCCCCTCACCTCCTTGGGAATCCAGCATGAGTTCTCCCCATACTTGGCTACCACCACTTGACGCCACAGACTGCTCCTATCCTCCCCGAATCTCCACACCCACTTCCCTAATAAAGCTCTGTTCATACTAGTAATTGACTTCAGACCCAACCCTCCCTCCTCCTTCCCACGACACATCTGGGACCAAGCCACCAAATGATACTTAACATCACCCCCCTGTCATTCCAGAGAAACTCCCGTTGCCGCCTTTCAATAACAACTGCAATAGATCGGGGAATGGTAAGAGAGGACAAGAAATACGCAGGTATACTCTGTAACGTGCTCCGAATCAACGTCAACTTCCCCCCTTTCAATAAGTAGGACGACTTCCACCCTGATAATCTTTTCTCAATCCGATCTAAGACAGAATTCCACACTGATTTCAACTTGTAGCTTGCTCCAAGCGGCATCCCAAGGTACACCGAAGGAAGAGCTCCCACTCGGCAATCTAGACAAACTGCCAGATGATTCAAAATAGAAACCTCCCCAATCGGAATAATTTCGGACTTGGCCAAATTTATGCGGAGGCCCGACACTGCCTCAAAACACCGAAGAATGCACCTGATGTTGAGAATATCCCTTCTTGAAGCCCTGCTAAATATAAGAGTGTCATCCGCAAATTGGAGATGGGAAATCCTCGGGCCTTGGTTACCAATGCGAAAACCTTCAAACAAAGAACCCTCTGCTTTAGACACCATCCTACTTAACGCATCCGTGACCATCACAAAAAGGAAAGGAGAGAGAGGGTCTCCCTGCCTCAATCCCTTGGAACTAGGAAAGAAACCCACCGAGCTCCCATTCACCAAAACAGAAAATGATACGGAAGTTATACACGACTGAATCCATCTCCTCCACCTCCAACCAAACCCCATCCTCTGAAGGACATAAAGCAGGAATTCCCAACTTACATGATCGTAAGCCTTCTCCATATCAATTTTGCACACAATGCCTAGAATTCTATCACGCACCCTGGAATCGATACATTCATTAGCTACTAGAATCCCATCTCCTATCTGACGCCCCCCAATGAATGCGCTTTGCTCGGGCGCAATAAGAAAAGGCATCACTACTTTAAGACGAGAAGCCAACACCTTCGATAAGATCTTATAAGGGCTGCTTACCAGACTTATAGGCCGAAAGTCTTTGAGATTCACTGCCCCTTCCTTCTTGGGAATCAAAGAAATAAACGTGCAATTCATCACTCTATCAAAGCTCCCCGAACCAAAGAATTCCTGCATCACTGCCATGAAATCCCTCCCCACAATATCCCAACAACTCCGAAAGAATTCAATAGTGAATCCATCTGGGCCGGGAGCTTTATCTCCTTCCATACGCCTAATCACGCCAAGAACCTCTTCTTCCTCAAACGGGGCTTCCAGGGTTAATTTCTGATCTTGCGACAGCCCATCAAAATGAAGGCCATCTAGGCTAGGCCGCCACCTCTCCCGCTCCCTGTATAACTCCTTGTAGTAGGAGATAATACTGTCCTCCACCTCTCTCTTCTCCTCAACCACCTCCCTTCCACCCATAATTTGGAGATGAAGTTCCTCTTCCGATTAAAATTCGCCATTTTATGAAAGAACTTTGTATTCCCATCCCCTTCTTTGAGCCCATAGTTCAAAATATCGAGACGTATCGGCCGATACGGGCCGATACGTACCGGTTTTTCAGCCTACCGATACATAGATACGCCGGAATAAAAAAAATACAGCGTATCGTATCCGTATCGGACGTATCGGTGCGTATCGGTACCGATACGCACCGATACATGCGATACGCATCCGTTTTACAGTGGTTTTTTTTTTTTTTCCTTTTCTTTTTGTTGTGATTTTTTTTCGTGAAATCCTATAGGATTCACTTGTCTGCAATAGAAGAAGGAAAAAAGAAAAAAAAAAGAGGAGCAAGAAGGAAGAAAAGAGGAGAAAGGAGGAAGAAGAAGAAGAAAGGGGGAAGGAAGAACCTGTAGCCGCCGCCGTCGCCGTCGCCGTCGATGTCACCGTCGCCATCGCCGTTGCCGAGGGTGAGTCTCCCCTTCGGCTCTTCCCCTCTTCTCTTCTCTTCTCTTTCCTCTGTTTTTCTTTTGTTGTTCATTTGATATCGAGCTCTGATGTTACGAATAGGAATTGGTAAAGTGGTAACAGTCTTTTACGAAAAAAGACCATAATGATTGATTAATTACCAAAAGGTACTTATTTATAAATAGTTTTTTTTTTTTTTTTTTTTAAGACCCCTCCCTTACATTGCCTTAACAGTTCTTGAACTATGGTTAATAAGTTTTAACCATTATGGTTAATTTTTTTTCTAAAAATCAAGATTAGATGCTTTAACCTCAAGGGTTATTGAATTTTAACCATAGTTAAAGAGAGTTAAAGGTAACACGTTAAATTTTTTTTCCAAAAAACTAAGATTAGATGTTTTAACCCTAAGGCCTAAGGGTTAGGGAATCTTAACCACAGTTAAAGGGAGGGACACATTAATTTTTTTATTTTTTATTTCTAAAAACAAAGGTTTGATGCTTTAACTCTAAGGGTCAGTGAATCTTAATCATAGTCAAAGGGAGTTAAAAGGGGACACATCATATATGTATTTTTTTTCTAAAAACCAAGGTTAGATTGTTAAACCCTGAGGATTAGTGAATCTTAACTACAGTTAATAGGAGTTAAAAGGGACAGTCAATAAGTGTGATTGAACTCTCCCAAGGTTTTAAAAATAATAATAATAATCATAACCCTATTAAAAAAATCACACCCACTTGTCAACGTGTCCCTTTTAACTCCTATTAACTGTGCTTTAGATTCACTAACCCTTGGGGTTCAACAATCTAACCTTGGTTGTTTTTTTTTTTTTAAAAAAAAATTAACCCTATTAAGCTTGTAATCACCTGAACACCACTCAATAGATATAGAAGTCCTGCTTGTTTACATTTTTTTTTATCGATAAAAAATAATTTCATTAAAAAATGAGGATTCACAAATAGTGAATCATAAAGAGCCCAAACAAACAGAGTATAGACTAACAACTAACAACTACCAAATAAAATTACAGTCATCCTGCTTGTTTACATCAAAAATAAAAAATAAAAAAATTGAACAAAAGCCCTGCTTGTTTACATAAAAAAAAAAATTATATTTACATCCACTTCACAGTCAAATAAAATTACAGTCATCTTCGTTTGATCTTGATGTAGGGTCTTCGATAATTCAACAATTTCCTCATCTTCCCATATTGATTAAGTCCTGAAAAAACATCGAGCTTGTCAATTGCAGATAGAAATAGGTTTGGAAACTAAATTGCTAAATTTCAATTAGTTATCAACTTTAATGTGTATTCATAAGTTCTTTAGATATCTAAAACAATTAAAATGGATAATCACTGAATGTTAAGTATAGATAACTTAAATTTTCTACTCTAAGTTGATATATACTTATGATGATTAATTCTAGATTATATTTCTTATACTTGGTTGATTATTGTTTGTATTTTCATGCATATTTATCAACGCGCACGTCTTTTTTGACTTATAAATTTTTAAACTCTCATATGTATAATTATAAATGTAGTTGAAGGTCTTCATTTAATTTGTTTTTAGCTTATATTTGTATTAAAAGAGGTTTTATGCAAGGTATCTAAGTTTTTCCTTGCGTATCCAAGCTTTTTTTAGCGTATCCTGAATTTTTACGCCGTATCCAACCGATTCGCCGATACGTATCCTATTTTGAGCTAACCGATACGGCGACCGATACCGATATTTTGAACCATGTTTGAGCCAACGAGTACGGGCCTTCTGTTTCCAGTTAATTTCTTCAAGCTTTAGGGTAGAGATATATTCGAGTTTCTTACTCTCTCTTTCTCTTTCTCTTTACATGATTTAAACTAATATTAAGCTTTTTTTATAAAAAAAAAAACTAAAAGTTGCTTAAAAAAAATTCTCCCAAAAAATTGTTCCCCATGGAGTTCCGCTATCGAATTCACCATCTTTGGGTTTTATTTTTCACTCAAGCTACTTGAATCTCTTTGAAAATGGGAAAAAAAAATTGGAATCAAAGATTAGAACACGAAATCCTGAAATTTGCTGCCGAAATGTCAATATTTCGACAAATTGTCGAAACTTCGACACTTTTATACTTAAGATTATCTCAATTTACAACAAAAAAAGAAGATTATCTCAATTTCTTGCAAAAAAATTGCGAATTATGCGATATTCGTGAAATATTACAAAATATTAATGAATTTTAACCGAAAATTTGTAAAATAATAAATACCTTAAGTCAAAACTTTGCTGACCCCTGAATTATTGATATTTCGGTTGAACTTTCAAACCATGTATATATATATATATATATATATATATAATATTTCACTATTTTTTTGAATTGTTTTCAATTTCTATTAATTTATTTATCATTTGGAGATTTATTCTCACGCATCTGGGGTCCTATTGCCACGCATCATGTCTTATCCTCAAACACTGATTCTAAATAATGCAACAGTCAAATATGGGTCCTAGTCAAATATGGCTCCATTATGGTTTTCTTTATTTTCTTTCCTTTTTTCTGGTTTTGGTTTTACTGTCGTCATTCGACAGTACACTAAATAGTTGATTTGTACCTTCCAAAAACAATGTAGCTGATTTGTACTCATGTATCTGTTCTCAGTGGTACAAGCAAGAGTTAAAACTTTGATTTTACGTGATATTGATTCTGTTTTGCTGGACTTGATGAATTGGATGGGTATTATTCTTTATTCCCTTCCCTTGTGAATTTGATAGTCTTATATTGCCAGGGAGTGCTAGGTGTATAGTATATATAGTTTTGCACGTTATAACGTTTCACTTATATGAGGCAGAAATTTCTAATTCGGAGTATTGTGCGAATATGCGTACTTAGTTACTTCAACTTTTCATGCTTTCAAATATCCATGCTTATAAAGCTGTTTTGACTTGTTTGTCAGGTGGGGCTTCATCTGTCCCAGATGATACTTTTCTGGGCAGACTCTTAGAAACAGGTGCAACTGAACGTTGCTCTGTAAATAAATCCCCTAATCATATGGAGGATGATACACAAACATCCTATGAGAGGACTAAAACCATTTTACGAAATATAGTAGCTGCCATTAATAACCTATGGTATCTGAAGGACGGTCTTTCTGCTGCGCTATTGGAGACACTTCCAGAAGACGGTAATTAAGAGTTTCTGTTAAATGGATGGATGTAGCTTATGTAATAACTGTTCATAGATATACCCTTTTTTGACCTTTTCTTTTACTTATCTTGTTGTATATTCTGCTTGTATCTCTCTATGTCCAGGCAGAGAAAAAATATCCAATGGTATAGAGAAGGATGTTAAGAACTTAAGAGTGGCACTTGGTGATCTTCATTTGAAGCACAAATCATTGGCAAGTGAGATGCAGAGCCATCGAGACACTAATGCAAAGAATAAAGCCGAACTTAAACGTTTGACTGGTAATATCCTCATGCATAGCGTAATCCACCCTTTATCTACTGAAAGTGTGTACGATATGTATAATTCCATATTATGAACATCTGAGAGTCCATGATTTTACTCAGTGCCATACTCAAGTGCTTGATTAAGTTGTTTTTGCCTGGGACTGAGTACTTGTTGAAATATGATAGGTGAGTTTTAAGGTTTTGGCCGCATTCCTTATGGCTTACAGGGAACCTTATCTACTCTAGCTCGATCGGGACTTTCTGAAATTTCTCCTATTTACTATATTTGTTTTTAATCTTTTCCATGTTGCCTTGTTACATCTACACTCCTAACAATGTTTTCTGTATTCCTTTGTACTCTTATCATCAAAGAAAAATTGCCTTCCGTTTTCATGTTTCCATGTATCTTCTCCATTATGTCATCCATTTGAACTACTTTTTTTCAGAAACTGGGCAGAGCTGCTGAATTTGAAAAGAATTGTTTGGTTTCAACATAGGAATCTACGGAGTAATTCTGAATCGTGTTCAAGTTTTTATGTGTTGTTCCTTTCTCTTTTGTTGACTAGTAAGTTAAACGACTAAATGGTCATCAAATGATACACAAACACAAGTTTGACAATTACATCTGTGGTGGCCTTTTGAAGGGGAATTGGAGAGCAGTGTTGTAGAGTTGGAAAAAAGCAATTGTGATTTGGAAACTCTTAAAGAACAGAGAGATGCCTTGCAAAGCGCATTTTTCCCTGTCTTTAACTTGGGGAATAAAAATGTTACTGCTGATAGGGCCAGAGATAAGCAAAAAGATTTGCAAGATATGGAGTCTACATTCAAGGAATTATTGGTAATTCGTCAGTGCGTTCTTTTCTTTATGAGTAGACTGGAATATTTAAACTGAAGCTAAGAAATATATGTCTCGGTTCGAGCTCCTGAACAGGACCAAACTTCATGTCGGATGCTAGAGCTTAAGAGTCTTCATGATGAAAGGATAGGAATCTTAAAGCAGTTATCTAATTTGCAGGTCAATTTTCTAATATCTTACTTCCCATCATCATGCAGTTCTACTCGTTTTCTTATATTTTGAATTGGGATATTAACTGACAGAACACCTTGAAGGATGTTAAGTGTATTTCCTCATCCAAAGCCTATCTCTTGGTCAGAGATCAGCTTGAACAGTCAAAAGCAGAAGTGGTCCGGTATCAGACCTTATTTGAGAAATTACAGGTGGTAATTTGTTAGTAGCTTCTTTTATACCTATGCAAGTCTTTTATTCGAAGGCAACCTAATCTTTTTATTGCTGGCTGTTCTCGTTAAATCTAAAATTGGTAGGTTGAGGAAGATAATTTTGCCTGGCGGGAAACAGAAGTGAATATTAAAGTTGATTTAGCTGATGTTTTCCAAAGAGCCTCTGCAGTTGCTGATTATAGAATAGCTGAGCTAGAAAAAGAGATACAGAAACGAATTGATGAAAGAATTTTGATTGAGACTGAGCTAGAAGAAGCTTCAAGAGAACCAGGTATAAAGCTCGTCTATCTTTGAAAATTCTTGACTACCTTTCTTTCTTCTTTTACCCTGACGGATGACGACATGTGTTTTCAGGAAGAAAAGAAATCATTGGGGAATTTAAGGCATTGGTTTCTTCATTCCCCAAGGACATGGGTATTATGCAAAGCCAACTAAGTAAATACAAAGAGGCTGCTTCAGAGGTTCATTTCCTGCGAGCTGAAGTTCAGTCTCTGTCAAATGTTCTTGATAGAAAGGTGAGTATACTTGATAAATGTTCAAACTTATTCTTCAATGTGCACAGTTGAAGGGCTAAAGTTGTATTCTCTCAAACAGACAAATGAGTTGGAAAGATTATCTGGTAGATCTGCTGACCAAGCTTCTGAAATTCAGAAATTGCAAGCTGTGGTATGATATCTTGCTATTAAATATTTTTGGTCTTTTTCTAGAGTGGCTGAAGTGCTGTGAACACTACTCATTTAATTATGATTCCCTTCTTAAAGAAATAATAGTCCATATGTGTTGCATACTATGTTGGACGGACTCTTCTAAACAAGTGACTAATGGGCTCTCCGACACGTCTCAGATTCTTGTTGGATACTCCTGGATTTTATTTCTTCTATTTGTCACTTACACAACATTTTCTAGTATATCCTTTAGAAGGTTTATAGCTAGTGAAGACTGAATACAACACTATTCCATTTATTTATGCCCCTTTTTGTAAGTATATGATAAACATCATTGTTATTAACAACATCCTAGAAATTGGAATATCCATGGAGCCCTCGAATCCTAATTTTTTGGGGTTGCTGAATTCGACACCTGGCATCTGTGTCATGCACTAACATTCGTATATGTGTTTGTGCAATTTAGGTTGCATATATCTAGAAGTGTCACGACCTTGATTTACACTTGAACTTCTAAATCGAAATTCATTTATACATCCAAATTGTGAACTCAATCACATACATATGCGGAAACATGAATGCAAAACCATTCACGGTAGTCACCCCAGTCAGTTTGCCATACCTGATTTAATTACAATAAATTTACAATTCAGTTTCTTTACAAAAGTTTAGCCTTGATAAAGAAAAGTTCAAAATAAGGCAGGCTCTCTCTCAAGTCCAAGTCCTAGAAACCTTCAGTCCGGGCACCTTTTAAGCGTTATTTGTTAACATAAATAGTCGAATGAGCTATGCCACTCAACACCAATCACACTTTAATCCATTCATTACTTTTACTTTAATAATCATAGTGTCAGCCTATTACACCTCATGTGTAAATATCTTATTACAGGTCCTAGAAACCTTCACGATTGAGCGTGCCATTGTTACCTATTACACCTCATGCGTAAATCTTTCGAGTTCATAAATACTAATAAATGATTTCTTTACCTAATTATCATTCACTTGCCATGATTTAGGTCTAGTTTTGTCTTTGCGTAATATCTTAGTTTTTAATCATCTTAACATCCTTGTTCATATCTTTTATCCCAGGCTTAACATACCTCCCGTCTTCGAACTAAGATGCGCTCTAGTAAGAAGTTTCCGTATTTTGTCTTGTTTGATGCAGGTCCTACATTTGAAGGAGAGTGATCAAGAGTTAAAGCTCATCTTGGAAATGTATAGGCGTGAATGCACCAATTCCAGGTTCAGATATCTTTACTAGATATTGTGTTTTCTTGCCTTTTACTAATTGGTTATTTGCAATATTTTTCTTTCCTGTAGAAAAAATATGATTATAGTGTTGGTTATGTGTTCGATGCACCATCTCATCTCCAGTTATGTTGTATCATGTGTTTTCTTTTGGAATAAAGGTTGTGACTCTTATGCGACCGAGTTATTGCTTGATCATCGCATATGCAAAAAATTTATTTTTGCCTTTCTTGTCCTCTTCAAGTGGAGGGTGATTATAGAAGTGCCATTGTATGGTGTTGTAATTATGAAGAGGGTCTGTGTAGATTAGCAAACCATAATCCACTTTACTCCATCTTGTTTTGATCTTTTGACATCTCTCTGTCTCAGGTAGTCAGGTTGCTCATGAGATGGATAATTTTCTTGTCTTGAGCTCCTTTCTACTTTTCCTTTCCTACAAAGCCCCGCTAATCATAAAAGTGCCATAACTTAATTGGAATTGAGGAAAACACTATAATGATTGAGAAGCTTGGAATGGAAATAATAAATGCTGAAGGTAACATGGTTTCTAGGCTTAGGTAGCATTTGGCAAGTCTAAAAAATAGAGCTGATTTGACTCATTCTATTTCGAAGCTCTATTTTTTAGACATTACATTTTCCCTCTTTTTCAAAAAGTGAATTTTTTTTACTTCTATGAAACATAGCTAATTTTTCTAAAGTGGGTAGACGCTTAAACGTTATTTAAGTCGATTTTTTGGATAGTTTTGTCCCTTAATTAAATATGTTATTTCCTATTATACTCCTATTTCTAGTTTCAGTACATGTTAAGTTGAATCATTTTTTCAAAAAAAGAGAGAAATGCCCCTCAAATAAGTTTTTCTTTTTATATAAAATATGTATTACCTAACAGGCTATCAAATTGTAAGAGCTTATTTTAGATATCTATGAACAGTTATTGCATAGAGAGAGCGAGGAATGCTAGCCCTACTCTTAGTCAACTCATACTCTCTACCAAGTACCAACCACCTGTCCACTTTTTTGTGAAAAAGTGCTTTAAAGTTTAATCACAGTAAAGTGGACAGCTGGTTGGTGGAAGGTGAGAATAGAGGTTGACTGAGAGTAGCGCTAGCACCCCTCTAGAGAGAGCTAAAAAAGGTCACTCCGTGAGAAAGAGGCGAGTGGTAGATAGGATTTAGGAGTTATAATAAACATCCGTTTATCTTAGCATGGAAGCACGTGTCCATATGTGGACCACTCTGGCGAATGGCGATAGGAACTTCAGCATTGTGTCCCACATGTTCTAGTGCTATTCATGAAGCCGTCGCCGTTTGATAGCTCGCGATTCGGCTATTTTGAACAACCATTAAAATCTTTTGACCTTTGATGTCTTATTAATGTAGTAATTAGTATTAATGTATTATAGGTACATCCTAGTGTAATCTGATGTGGGCCATATGATTGTCATGTCCACTTAGCCGAGGATAAGCTTCTTGATGGCCCCAAAATATTACACAATACAAACGAGAATTGAGTTGAGTTATGGCCGGAATACTTTTGGTGGACTTATCTATGATGGGTTGTTTATTTCCTCAAGGAAATTTTAGTTATCTAGAAGTGCAGATATGTGTGTGTTTGCTGTTGCGATATTTTATTAGTAGCTGGTATTTTGAAGTTTAAATTTGAGGATTTTCTCTATTTTTGAGTGTGATAATCAATATACGATGCATGGCACTTTGTTTATACGAGGTGTGATGCTTTGTAGTTGGTCAATGTGATGCTAATCAAATCCACCTGGTACGGTCTTTGTATTTGATCAATTATTTTTTCCCATGTAGTAGAGAGGTTGATATTTATCTTTTTTGCGACATATCATCTTCACTTCTGCCTTGAAAATATAAATTAAAAAAACCGATGCCTAGCCCAACACACTAACTTGAGCATTCAAGGACTCACAAAGACACATTATCACTGAAGAGTACTTTATTAAATTACACAGGTCCATTTAATTGATTACAAGGAGGGCATATATCTTTGCATGTGCTAGTTAGCGCATGGTAGTTGCATTTCTTTATTAAAAAAACTGCAGCTGAAAAGAGATTGTGAACTGGAGTGTACTTTTCTCTTTGAGAAGCTGAACACGACCTCTGTTCATGCGGATAGGGAAGACACTCCCTTCTTTAGAGGTAACTCGAAAGGAGTGTTTACTGTGAAAAGTTTCTATAGTTCGCTACTAGAGAATGAGGTAGAGCTGATAGAAGTGCCACACTTTCAAAAGACTTGGAAGGCTCCATTCCCTAGGGTGAAATCTTTTACTTGGACGGTTTGTATGGTTAATATTCAAACAGTTGATTACCTAAAAAATCAGGTTATGCTGATCTCAAATAGGTGATTTATGTGCAAATTTGCTGAAGAAGGCATCAATCATCTTCTTCTCCATTATCTGGCTGCATAATCCATTTAGAGTTTCTCTCTCATTGTTTGGGTTCTCTTGGGTCCCTCCATTGGTGGTTCTTTAGGTATCCCAATGGTGACTGTTCAGAAAAAGAGGTATTGCCCTTCGAAGGTTGGTGCCATTTGCAGTGTGCTTGGGAATATGGAGAGAAAGGAATCATAGGATATTAAATTTTTAAGAGCAATATAATTTTTTGTTACCCATCAAAAAAATAAAAAACTGTAGCAGTTTATCATTCTGATGGTTTAGTTGGAGTGTTGGACAATAGATCTGTGTGCATGGACACGAGTTTTGGGTTTTGACATGGATACAGAGAGTGTGTGTGTATATATATATATATATATTTATGGAGTTAGTAGTTACCACTAAATGGCTGACCTTGGTATCCGGATGTTGACCAATACAAGTGCAACCATGCCCTTACTAGACTCATGAGTTTGTACCCTAGGCTTTTCTCAAAGCTTATTTCGGGGGGGCTTTGTGCCTCTTCAAATGTAGTTGTCTCCTTCACCCTTTTAGCAGCATAGGCTGTTTTTAGCCTGGTATGGAACAACATATTAAGAGCAAGGAAAAGAATAGCAGTGTTAACAGCTCCTGCTTGTTTAGGTATCCTAATAAACAATGCAAGAACATACACTCGATGATGGTTTGTGGCATGGGTAAGGTGGACTTGAAGATCAAAATATAGAAGAAAGGTGAAGAAAGAAGGAGAGAGGAAGAAGAAACTTTGGAAGAGAAATCGTGATTAGAGAGTTCTGCTCTCTAATTCCTTCATATTATATTATAATAACCCTAAAGAAGGGCAATTACAATAATACCCTTAATGAGGGATTTGGTGTATCACACCTACATAACCAAACATATCTCAACACTCCCCCTCAAGATGGGCATAGATATTCAACATGCCCAGCTTGTTAAGAGCACCTTCTAAACTTCCCTTGGTAACTTCCTTTGTGAGTACATCAGCCAGTTGGTTTCCCGTTGTAACAAATAGTAAGCAAAGATACCCCGAAGCAACTTGCTCTCTGATAAAGTGCCTATCAATTTCAATGTGTTTAGTTCGGTCATGTTGAATAGGATTCTGGGCAATATTGATGGCCGCCTTGTTATCACAAAACAACTTCATAGGAATATCTACCTTCATCCCCAGATCTTGTAGTAAAATTTTCAGCCACAATAATTCTACTATCCCATGAGCCATTGCCCTAAACTCTGCTTCAGCACTTGACCTAGCCACTACACTTTGCTTCTTGCTTCTCCAACTGATAAGGTTACCACTATGGAACGTACAATACCCTGTGGTAAGTCTCCTATCATCTACACTTCCAGCCTAGTCAGCATCAGTGTAAGCTTACAGTCGAGAGTGACCATGGTTAGCAAATAGAAGACCCTTCCTTGAAGTAGCCTTCAAGTACCTTAAGATTCTCTCCACTGCCTCATAATGAGCAATCCGAGGTTCATGCATGAACTGACTGACAACATTAACTGCATATGCAATATCAGGTCTAGTGAGAGAGAGATAGATGAGACGCCAACTAGTCTTTGGTACATCTCTTTGTCCTCTAGTAACTGGCCATCACTCGAGTTCAGCTTATGATTCTGCTCAATAGGAGTGTCTGCTAGTCGTGAACCCAGTTTTCCAGTATCCTTAAGTAAGTCTAAGGTATACTTCTGCTGCGATATGAAGATGCCCCTTTTTGATCGAGCAACCTCGATACCAAGAAAGTATTTCAAACTACCCAAATCCTTGATCTCAAACTCCGTTGCTAGGAATTTCTTTAGGTTTTGGATCTCTAGTGGGTCATTGCCAGTCACCACAATGTCGTCTACATAGACAATCAATGCTGAAAGTAACTCCCCTTTTTTCTTGACAAAGAGAGTGTGATCAACATGACTCTGTAGATAACCCATCCTCTTCACAGCTTGACTGAATCTCTCAAACCAAGCTCGTGGGGACTGTTTCAGTCCATAAATAGATTTCTTTAGTTTGCAGACATTTCCTTCACTGTTAGGTAGCTTGAACCTAGGAGGAGGGGACATATACACTTCTTCTAGTAGGTCTCCATGAAGGAATGCATTTTTTACATCTAACTGATGTAGGGGCCACGAGTGATTAGCTGCCAGAAACAAGAGAACTCGTATGGAGTTCATTTTAGCAACCTGTGCAAATGTCTCTTTGTAGTCGATCCCGTAAGTCTGAGTGTACCCCTTAACTACCAGTCTTGCCTTGTACCTGTCAATTGATCCATCTGCCTTATGTTTAACGGTGAACACCCATTTACAGCCTACTGTCCTTTTTTCTTTGGGTAACTCAATCATTTCCCATGTGCCATTCTTGACTAGAGCTCTCTTTTCTTCCATCATAGCATCACGCCACTTAGGATCAGAGACAGCCTCCTGAAACCTAGAAGGTAAAGACACAGAAGAAACAGAGGACAAGAAAATAGAATAAGAGGGTGATAAAGAGGTATATGAGATGAAGTTAGAGATAGGGTGAATCGTACACTGACGCTTCCCTTTGCGTATGACAATGGGAGCAGTATCATTATCAATATCAGGCACAGAAATAGACACCACAAAAGGTAATAAAACACTGTTAGCTGGTTCAGAGGAGTTAGAATTGGGAGATGGCCTTATCATAGTGATACCCTTCTTTTCGCGTCTGGTATAAACCTGTAGGTCCTTCGTAGTAGTAGACTCAGTAGGAGTAACAGAAACATGAGGGATAATATCAGGAACCAATGCCAGAAGTGGTATTGAAGGCAAACTCTCTTCCAACAATGCACTATTCTCCCCCTGAAGAGAGGTAGAGGAATGAGAAAAAAATGGAACATTCTAAAAAAATGTGATGTCCATGGTCACAAACCATTTGCCCGACATGGGATCAAAACATCGATATCCCTTTTGTGTGGAGGAATACCCCAAGAGAACACCCCGAATGGATTGAGGATCCAATTTTGTTCGATTAGGACCCAAGATATGAATGAAGCAAACACAACCAAAGACACGTGGGGGGATAGGAAACAGAGGTTGGGCTGGACAGAGTAGTTGATACGGAGACTTCAACTTCGGTACTTGAGATGACATACGATTAATCAAATATGCGGATGTGTGCACTGCTTCAGCCCAAAACTTCTTTGGAATATTCATACCCTTCAGTAAGCTGCGAGCCACCTCCAACAAATGACGGTTCTTACGCTCGGCCACCCCATTTTGTTGGGGAGTATAAGGACATGTGCTCTGATGGATCATGCCATGATCAACCAAATATTGCCTTAAGTCTCCCTTAAGGTACTCCTTCGCGTTATCAGATCGTAAATTTTTAATTTGCTTCTCGAATTAGGTCAATACCATTCTATGAAACCGCTTGATGAGGTTTGGGACTTCAGCACGAGACTTCATCAAGTAAATCCAGGTATGACGAGAGAAATCATCCACAAAAGAAATAAAATACTGATAACCATGCACAGATAAAGCAGGGGCAGGGCCCCAGAAATCAGAATGAATCAGCTGAAACAGAGACACTTTTATTTATACTTGAAGAAAAGGTAGTTCTACAATGTTTGGAGAGTTCACACACTTCACATTGTAGACTATGACCAGGAATAAACTTAAACTGGTCCGGAAAGACTAACTGCAAAGACTTAAACGATAAATGACCTAGACGACTGTGCCACAATCTAATTTTGACATCATTATTACTACTACTCTGTAGTGCTGAAAGAGAACCATCCACATCTAGGAGATAGAGACCATCTGCTTCACGACCATTCCCAATCGTTTTCCTCGTCACCAAGTCCTAAAACACACAATGAGTAGGAAAAAATGTCTCACAACAGTTAAGACTCTTGGTCAAGCTGCTAATTGATAACAAATTTGTAGATAAATTGGGAACATGAAGAACAGATGACAAAAAAAGGGCATCAGTAAGTTTGACAACACCCTTGCCAGAGATAGAGGAAAGAGCACCGTCGGCGGTCTGACGGTGGATAAACTAGTCATACGATCTGACGTACCTTAATCAATGATCCAGGTTGGGCTGGACTGTGAATGAAAAACGAAATTAGCAGATGACTGGGCAAATGAAGTAGAGGCAGAAGAACCTTCTATTTGACTCAAAAAACGGCGAAGACGATCGATATCTGCACTAGAGAAGCTCTCGGAGGTGGAGGAAGACGGTTTAGTGAGAGTATCTGATGCCGTCGAGTTACCTAAGGAAGGAGGCAAGAAGGTTACAATGTTGCCTCGATGATTGCCCATCTGCTATCCGGGACGAGAAAACTTGGCGGGTCGGCCAATGAGATCCTAGCAAGTTTCCCAGGTATGTCGAGTCTTCCCACAATGCTCGCACTTCAGCTTATCCTTGTCATCAGGAGGCCTAGTCTTCCGAGGAGGATATTTTCTAGCTCGAGGAGCAGTAGAGGCTGTAGCAAGGGCGAGATGATCGTTGGTCGGAGTAGGTACCATGGCCTTTTTCCGGCTTTCCTCTCCTTGGACTAGGGAATAAACTTGGTCTAAGGAGGAAAGTTCATCTCTACCCAAAATTTGTACCATGGTCACCTCAAATTCTGGATTCAATCCCGCCAAGATGTCAAAAATTCGGTTCTGTTCTACCTGTTTATTGTACCTATCCCGGTCTTTATCAGTGTCCCATATGATGACCTGAAAATGTTCCAACTCTTCCCACAGGCCTTGAAGAGTGGAGTAATAAGTAGATAGGCTTTTCTCCCCCTGACGAAGAGTAGTTATTTCTTGCCTCAACTGGTAAACTCTGGCAATGTTCTGTCATTGGGAATAGGTTCGAGTCGTCTTATCCCAGATCTCTTTCGCAGTTCAAAGGAACAGGAAACCTCTACTAAGCGATGGTTGCATGAAATTTAGCAGTCATGACATAACCATAAGGTTCTCCTGCTCCCACCTGTCATATGTTTCAGCCTCCTCAGCCGGTTCCTTCACACGGCTCAAGTACCCTAACTTCCCTCTCCCGCCGATATACATCTTAGTGGACTGAGACCACTCAAGGAAGTTTGTGCCATCCAACTTAACTGTCGTGATAAGCACACCGAGATTATCACCATAAGTAGGAACGGGCGGAGTTATCTTGCTACTAGGAACCTTCGAAGTAGCTTTGGATAAGCCTTCAGACACATTATCAGTGGCCATTCTCTACTCTTATGTAACCAAATATGCAAATCTAGAAAAAAAATAAATTCTGTGCAAACCAGGCCCAACCACTAGTCTGAAGTCACAAAGGAACAACTAAGAAATGTTCCGAACTCTTCGGATTCTAAGGAGGAAACATGAATCACAATAAGAAATACTCAAACCAGCATTCATGATGACAACTAGCCATATGAGAACCAAAAGGTAAGAAAAAAAATTTATGGCTTAAGACAGGGTCACCACGGTAAACTGTGAACTTTGTTTGGTTTGCTGGAGATTCAAATCTGCTCCAAAACCAATGAGAACACTCCCAAAAGATCCCTATGGAATTTCGGTCCACTCATAGTCAGATTTGAGGTTCTAAAACATCCAAGAACTTCGCACTCTTCTGTTTTGCGAAATCAGCGAATTTCTGAAATAATGCTTAGAAATTCTGTAAAACATATCAATGGTGGTCAAAAAATTAAACAAAACTCACCACAAATCCTAACTCAGTCATCTCTATCATGTGGCACAATCGGCATCCAATTCTGGTTGTACAGATGCTGACATCAGCAAGGAAGCATGCTGACGCAGCAGATTGCAGAATCCAAAACAGGGAAAAAAAAAAGAGAAGTTGTTCCTTGAGTGCCCTAGATCGTGTCTTGCTCTGATACCAACTTGAAGATCAAAATATAGAAGAAAGGTGAAGAAAGAAGGAGAGAGGAAGAAAAAACTTTGGAAGAGAAATCTTGATTAGAGAGTTCTGCTCTCTAATACCTTCATATTGTATTATAGGAGGGGCAATTACAATAATACCCTTAATGAGGGATTTGGTGTATCACACCTACATAACCAAACATATCCAAACAGGTGGTAAACTCAAGAGGGGTGCCAGCCTCCTCTTTAGACATTTCCTCAACAATCTGACGGCATGGCCCCTCTTCTTGAAAGGAAGTCACCTGACTCACCTCAGTCTGGCGAACAAAGAACTCTCCTGTTTATATTCTGCTGCTAGTGTTAAGAACACAAAGCTGCACTGGCAGGTTAATCTTATGGAGGAGAAGGAGAAGGAAAAGTATTTTTAAGGGTTATAAGAATCCTAAAGAGTTCTCTCGAAAAGAAAGTCAAATCACAAAATGCTGGGCCACACAATATAGGCTATAGAAGTATGTCATATGTGCTCTTGTGCATTTATTGAGACACTAAATGTATGTCTCCTTGTGCATTTTGTTGGTGGCCGAGTAATAAAAGAAACAAGAAATATAGTGGGTTATATGTACATGTTGTACGTGTCTGAGCATGTCTTGCATGCATATCTTGTCAACACCTATGATACTCTGGTCATCATAGAGGAGCCATGTCCCATATCATATTAGACTCCTCATTTTATTGTTGCTTTTCTACTACGTTACATGTAAAATGAACCACTGAAAGAATCAATTAAGAAGAAGGAAACATTGGAAGCTACGAACTATCTAAAAACTTGTGATGAACTTCCTAAAGGATTGTACCAGCAATTTTCCTCAGCTCTGGCTTCACATGTAAGAAATTGGCTGCTTGGAGCTCACTTAATTGTATCAACAGAAAGGATACGGACTTCCTGAATGCCTTCATGGAGGATCAGAAATCACTTAATGGTATCAAGACCACACATACAATGGTCTGTGATCTATTGAGGTCCTGGAGCCACTGAGACAAAAGCATGATCAGGTCAATATTTAAATGATGGATGTAATAGCATTGTCTGCGATGTGCTTATTTGGATTTTCTGTGATTCTAACTGATATGAAAATACTTTGATAAATGATAAATCTTTTTTGAATATCTGAAAAAGCTCTGGTTGTTATGCTGGAAATTTGAATCAAATGCTACGTCATAGTGCTTTTTGTAAAGTAGACACTCCCATTTCTGATATAAATAGCCTTGTAGAACAGTACTCATTTTTTTTTTCTACATATCATATGCATAAAGCTTGTTCTGGTCCTATATCATCAAGATGATGACATTGGGTATTGAATTCGCTCATGGGATTTGCCAGTTCTCTCAAAATAAATTTGTCAGATAAATAAGACGTATATTCATTGATTTTGTTTAAAATTTGAAAATGATGATAACATTAATTGCTTAGAGGTGTTTTTAAAATGATGCTATTATCCTGAGGAATTCCTTTTGCAACTGAAGGGATGTCATAGAAGCTAGTGATTTGGAATATAAGGCATGGGCACATGTTCAAAGCCTTAAATCATCTCTTGATGAGCACAGCTTGGAGGTGCGAGTAAAAGCAGCAAATGAAGCTGAAGCCATATCCCAACAAAGGCTGGCTGTGGCAGAAGCTGAGATTGCTGATCTTAGAGAGAAGTTGGAAGGTTCTGGGAGGTTGGTCTTTTCTCCTCTTCACGATGTGTTTATGAAAAAAGACATTCTTACCCTTCTTGTGATTGAGCACTAAGATTTTTCATCCCCTTGAAGGCAAGCAGTTTTGATAATGTACCTTCTAGCGTATATCATGCCATCTGACATTATTAACTGAATTTCAGAATCTGCTCTAAAAGATTTTATATTTTGTGCTGAAGTTTTTAGTAATTGGATCAATTGTTGTATGCTGCAGTTTGGTTTCACATATATTTGCTTATGGCCTCTAAATTAAGTTGCTGTACAGTTATTGCATATTAATATTGTAAGTGTATTTTTTCCCTTTAGCGGGGTAATTATGAAGTTTTTAGAAAGATCATTAATGTTAGCTTTTGCTTTATCAGGGATATATCTGAACTTCCTGAAGTCCTGAAGTCTAAACATGAGGAAGGCGAAGCCTACTTATCCGAGATAGAGGTTAGTTCTCCTATTCTCTTGTAGAGGGGATGTTTGTAAGTTCCAAACAAAGAATAAGACTGTCAGTCTGACTTCCCTGCAGACAATTGGGCAGGCATATGTAGATATGCAAACTCAAAACCAACACCTATTGCAACAAATCACAGAGAGAGATGACTACAACATCAAGGTGATTTGTCCCTTCTTTATTTCTAGTTGTGTATGATTCTGACTTTAATTTCTATTGGTTCTAGAAGTGTCTGTTTATTCATTTCTTTTAGTGCATATGACGGTTTTCTTTTTCCATTGAAAATTAGAAAGTTGCTGTCATTCTTTAAGTGTGTGCTCTTTAGATCAGTGTTGTTAGAACCGGACCGGCCGTCGAAACGGTTAGGGGACCGGTTCCCGGTTACCGGTTCAACTGTTAACACTAAAATGGATTTTTTTTTAATATAGATCCATTAATCGGCCAAAATGGACGTTATCATTCTCAAACCTCTTTGTAATAATGGCATTTTGTCTTATTCCACTTGTCTTCCCAAGATATCAATTTTTAAAAAAAATTGTCTTCCCAAGATACAAAGGAAAAGAAAGTTGCTTACTTTCCTCTCCCCTTGTTTATGGTCTGGCAGATGTGACAACACCTCTCTCCCTCAAAATCTATCTCTTTATGGAAATTACAATGGATTCTTCCTTTGCAGAGGGGCAGCACCCTTTCCCTTCCCACAGACCGTAACACCAAATGGACGTCTTCAAGCTTCGGTCCGCAACTGGTTCAACATGTTAGAGGTTTCAACACTATGCACGTCAAGTGATGGAGTGCATACAAGAGGAGTTGATGAATCCTTGCCAAGAAGCTCTCCTTTTTTTTCCCGCCATTATAGCCTGAAAACACAGCCGACACAGTAAACTGCATATCGTCATGGAACCGGCCAGTTATAATAATCGGTCACCGGTTCCACCGGTTATTGGTTCAACCGGAAGGTTCTCCCAATTCTTAAAAATTACACCGGCTCTTAATTCTTTCCGGTTTGGGGGGTTTTCAAAATTGGCGAGGGGGCCGGTTCCCGGTTTGACCGGCCGGTCTGATCCGGTTTTGACAACACTACTTTAGATAGTTGGAAAAGGTTGACAGATTCTAAAGAGACTTATGATGTCACTGTTTGAGTGTGTGTTCTTTAGACATGTTGAGATATGATCTTTTGTGTAGATGGGCTACATCGAATCACCCCTCAGGGGCATACTTTGTAATTGTCCTATTAGGGTCATTCTAAATATAAAGAAATTAGAGATAAACTCTCACTAATCAATTCTTCTGTAACTTGTTGACGCCAACATCTGTACGACCAACGACGGTGGATGATTATGCCAGATGATAGCTTGGCATGTGTTGAGATTTGTGGTGAGTTTGGTGCATTTTTTTCGGCAACTCTAGATGTGTTTTTCTGAATTTCTTCGAAATATTTCAAAATTTCCCTATTTTTGGTAAATTGAGTGGTGCAAACTTGTTGACGCCAACATCTGTACGACCAACGACGGTGGATGATTATGCCAGATGATAGCTTGGCATGTGTTGAGATTTGTGGTGAGTTTGGTGCATTTTTTTCGGCAACTCTAGATGTGTTTTTCTGAATTTCTTCGAAATATTTCAAAATTTCCCTATTTTTGGTAAATTGAGTGGTGCAAAATTGTTGGTCCCCAATCTGGGTATGTTTGGGTCGAAATTTCAATAGCTTGCTAATGGAAGTGGTTTCATTTGATTTGGAGAAGTATCGAAGCTCCTAAAACAAAAAGGAGCCCACGGTTTAACGTGGTGGAGTATTACTTGTGTTCGTAGGTCATTTTTTGACTCCTATTTCCTTCTTCTTGATACTTTTGGGATGAAATATGGCTGATTGCCATCATGAAGTGTAGTATTGATCTTTCTACTGTGATGCAAGTTCCCTCTTTGGAGTTCAATGGGTTTGGTGGCCTTCTTTTGGGGCCGTGTTGTGCAAAATAACGACCTTTATTCTGATTTGAATAGTTTGGACTTTGGAATACAGAAGTGCAGAAAATGGCCCATGATGGTGTGTTTGAAGGCATATTTGATCCTACGTCGAAAGTTCCAAGTAGTAAGATCACTCCGCCTGTCAATAGTAGCTATGGTGATAATCTTGGTGCGCTAATCACAACCGTTAAGTTGGATGACATCGATTTCTTTGAGTGGTCTCATGCTAAGATGTATATTGGCGGGAGAGGAAGTTAGGGTTTAACAGGTCGAGTGAAAGAACCGGCAACAGAAGCCAAGACTTATGACAAGTGGGAATAAGAGAACCTTATGGTTATATTATGGTTGCTGAATTCCATGCAACCATCGGTTAGTAAAGGTTTCTTATTTATTCGGACAACGAAAGAGATCTGACCCAACATTAGAACATTGCCAAAGTGTACCAATTGAGGCAAGAGATAGCTACTCTTCGTCAGGGGGAGATGAGTCTATCTACCTATTACTCCACTCTTAAAGGTCTTTGGAAAGAGTTGAACCATTTTCAGGTTATCCAGTGGGACCTTGATAATGATAAAGATAGAAATAGACACCGTCAACAGGTGGAATAGAACGTAATTTTTGACTTCTGGGCTGACTTGAATCCGGAATTTCAAGTAATCCGGGTACATATTTTAGGGAAAGATGAGCTTTCCTCCTTGGACTAAGTTTATTCCCTCATCCAAAGTGAAGAAAGCAGGAAGAAGGCGATGGTACTTCCTCTGACTAAAGATCATCTCGCCCTTGCTGCATCTTTTAGTGCTCCTAGAGGTGGGAAATATCCTCCTCGGAAGAATAGGACTCCTGATGACAAAGAGAAGCTGAAGTGCGAGCATTGTGGGAAGACTAGACATACTCGAGAAACTTGCTGAGATCTCATTGGCCGACTCGCCGAATTCTTTCGTCTTGGACAATAGCTTGGTACCTCTCGAGGCAACACTGCAGCTTTCATGCTCCCACCTTGGGTACCTCAATCGCATCAACTTCTCCCACAGGCCCATCTTCCTCCACCTCCAAGAGTTTCTCTACAGCCAATATTGATCGTCTTCGACGTCTTTTGAGTTAGATGGAAGGTTCTTCTACCTCTACTTCATTTGCTCAGTCAAGTACTCACGCATTTGCTAATTTCGTTTCTCATTCCCGGTCCAGCTTGACCTGGATCATTGATTCAGGTGCGTCCGATCATATCATTAGTCTATCTACTGTGTTTTCTTCATATTGTATGTCGTCTAGAAGAGAGATATATTCAGGATTGCTGACGGATCTCTTTCCTTCATCTTTGGAAATGGTGATGTCAAACTTACTGATCCCATATATCTTTCATTTGTTCTTCATGTTCCAAATTTATCCACAAATTTATTATCAATTAGTAGCTTGACCAAAAGTCTTTAACTGTTGTGTGACATTTTTTCCTACTCATTGTGTGTTTTAGGACTTTGTGACGAGGAAAACGATTGAGAATGGTCGTGAAGCAAATGTCCTCTATCTCCTGGATGTGGATGGTTCTCCTTCAGCATTACAGATTGGTAGTAGTCTCGTTAATAGTAATAACGAGGCCCAAATCAGATTGTGACACAATCGTTTAGGTCATTTGTCTTTTAAATCTTTGAAGTTAGTCTTTTCAGACCTGTTTAAACTTGTTCTTGGTCAGAGTTTCCAGTGTGAAGTGTGTGAACTCTCCAAACATTGTAGAGCTACCTTTTTTCCAAGTATGAATAAAAGTATAATTCCGTTTCAGCTGATTCATTCTGATGTCTGCCCTCTACCACTTCGTTGTCTGTGTATGATTATCGGTATTTAATTTCTTTTGTGGATGACTTCTTTCGTCATACATGGATTTACTTGATGAAGACTTGTGTTGCCCAAACCTCATCAAGAAGTTTTACAAGACGGTGTTGACTTAATTTGAGAAGCAGATAAAAATTTCCGATCCGATAACGCGAAAGAATACTTAAAGGGCGATTTGTGACAATATTTGGAAGAGCACAAGATGATTAATCAAAGCACTTGTCCTTACACTCCCCAACAAAGCGGAGTGGCCGAGCGAAAGAACCATCACCTTTTGAAGTGGCTCAAAGCGTATTAACGGGAATGAATATCCCAAAGAAGTTTTGGGCCGAGGCAGTGCACGTATCCGCATTTGATTAATCGCATGACATCTTGGGGTTTGAAGGTGAAGTCTCCATATCAGCTACTATGCCCAGATCAGCCTATGTTTACTGTCCCTTCGTGTATCTTTGGTTGTGTCTGCTTCATTCATATTTTGGGTCCACATCGAACAAAGCTGGATCCCAAATCCATTCGTGGTGTCCTCTTAGGATATTCCTTTACACAAAAGGGATACCTGTGTTTTGATCCCGTGTTTGGGAAATGGTTTATTATTATGGATGTTACATTTTTTGAGTGTAATTTTTTTTCTTGTTCCTCTACCTTTCTTTAGGGGGAGCATAGTGGATTGTTGGAAGAGAGTTTGCCTTCAGTCCCACTGTTGGCATTGGTCCCTGCTGTTATCGAATCGGTTGCTCCTACCGAGACTACTGCTAAGAAGGAACTACATGTTTATATTAGTCACAAAAAGGAAGGGATCATTGTGCTAAGGCTATCTCCCAATTCTGACTCCTCTAAACTAGGTAACATTGTTCCAGTTTCTTTTATGGTTCCTACTTCTGTTCCTGATGTTGATAATGATACTGCTCCCATTGTCATACTCAAAGAGAAGCGTTGGTGTACGATTCATCTTATCTCTAATTTTATCTCGTATGCATCTTTGTCGCCCTCCTATTCGGCTTTCTTGTCCTCTGTTTCTTCTGTATCTTTACCTTTACCTTCCAAGTTTCAGAAGACTGTTTCTGATCCTATGTGACGTGAGACCATGATGGAAGAAATGAGAGCTCTAGTAAGGAATGGTACATGGGAAATGGTTGAGTTACCCAAAGGAAAATGATAGTAGGTTGCAAATGGGTATACATTGTGAAACATAAGGCAGATGGATCGAATGGGAGGTACAAGGCAAGACTGGTAGCTAAGGGGTACACAAAGACATACGGGATAGACTACAAGGAGACCTTCGCACATGTTACTAAAATGAACTTTACACGAGTTCTCTTGTCTTTGGCAGCTAATCACTTGTGGCCCCTACATCAGTTAGATGTAAAAAATGCGTTCCTCTATGGAGATTTACGTGAAGAAGTGTATATGTCTCATTCTGGTTTCAAGCTTCCTAACAGTAAAGGAAGGGTCTGCTAGCTGAAAAAATCTATTTATGGACTGAAACAGTCCTCTCGAGCTTGGTTTGAAATGTTCAGTCAAGCTGTGAAGGGGATGCGTTACCTACAGAGTCATGCCAATCACTCTCTTTGTCAGGAGAATTGGACAGTTAGTTATAACATTGATTGTCTATGGTGATGATATTGTGGTAACTGAAAATGATTCTTTAGAGATCTAAAAACTGAAGAAATTCCTAGCAACGAAGTTTGAGATCAAAGATTTGGGCAGTCTAAAGTACTTTCTAGGTATTGAGGTTGCTCGATCAAAGAAGAGCATCTTCATATCACAGAGGAAGTACACCTTAGACTGAATGATACTAGAAAATTGGGTTCTCGACTAACAAACACTCCTATTAAGCAAAATCATAAGTTGAGTTCGAGTGAGGGCCAATTACTAGAAGACAAAGATGTACCAAAGACTGATTGGTCGTCTCATTTATCTCTCACTAGACCTGATATCGCATATGCAGTCAATATAGTCAGTTGGTTCATGCATGAACCCTTGATTGCTCATTATGAGGCAGTGAAGAGAATCTTGAGGTACTTGAAGGCTACTCCCATGGTTTAAAGTTTCGATACGTATCGACTGATACGGGCCGATACGTATCCTGTTTGGAGCTATCCAATACACTAGTACACCGAAAAAAAAATCCCATATTGGGCCTATACAGGCCCGATTTGTGGGATTTTTCATTAAATTTTTTTTTCTCATTCCATTTACACTAGGATCCATAGCACAAACTCGATACACAACTTATTTACATAAAATATTATTTAAGTAAATGATTTTAAATTAATTTTACTTTCATTTACTTAAGATATTAATATGCAAATAAGGTTATCCTATATATGAATTCAATAAAAATTATCCTTAATCCAAATTCCTGAAGAATAAAAAGTCAACTTTTCAGTTAAAAAACAAAATCATGTTTTAGCACTTTTTAGGGATTGGGTTAAAATTTCAACATTCAAATGATAAGGTATATCTCAAATATTAAAATTTCATAAATTCTATTATATCAAAACTTACCAAAACCCGAAAGTTTGGCAAAAAAAGTCTCATATTATAGTCTTAAAAAATTCATCTACAGGGTCAAAAAGTCAACTAACCGTGTAACTATTTAACATAAAAAGACTTACATTAAGTTTAAAATTTATGGTTGTAATTCAATACATTCTTGTTTAACTTATTGAATGTAAGGTTTTGATATCTAAATTATTTTTCTTATACTTAGCTAAGTGACTATGGTTTGTATTTTCATACTTTTTTATTAGTCGCACACCTTTTTTAACTCTCATATGTATGGTTATAAACATAGTTAGAGACCTTTATTCAATTTTTTTTAAGTTTATATTTGTATTAAAAGAAGTTTATGTAAGGTATCCAAGTTTTTTCTTGCGTATCCAAGCGTTTCTTAGCGTATCCTGGTTTTTTTTCACAATATCCATATGATATAGTCCGATACGTCGATACGTATCCTGTTTTAGACTTACTGATACAACACTTGATACCGATATTTTGAACCATGGCTACTCCAGGGAAGGGCCTTTTATTTGCTAACCATGGTCATTTTCGATTAGAAGCTTACACTGATGCTGATTGAGCTGAAATTGGAAGTGTAGATGATAGGAGATCTACCACAGGGTATTGCACTTTCCTTGGTGGTAACCTCATCACTTCGAGAAGCAAGAAGCAGAATGTAGTGGCCAAGTCAAGCACTGAAGCAGAGTATATGGCAATGGCTCATGGGGTATTGTAATTATTCTGGCTGAAGATTTTAACTACAAGATTTGGGGATTGAAGTTGATGTTTTTATGAAGTTTTGTGATAACAAGACGTCCATCAATATTTCCCAGAATTCCATTTAGCATGATCGGACTAAATACATTGAAATTGACATACACTTTATCAAAGAACAAGTTGCTTTGGGAAATCTTTGCTTACTTTGTTACAACAGGAAACCAATTGGCTGATCTCACAAAGGGAGTTGCCAAGGCTAGTTTAGAAGATGTTCTTAACAAGCTGGGCATGTTAAATATCTATGCTCAGCTTGAGAGGGAGTGTTGAGATATGATCTTTTATGTAGATGGGCTACACTGAATCACCCCTCAGGGGCATACTTGTAACCAATGTTACATGGTTCGTTGGTTCGCTCGGTTCGAATTCGGGTTCTCAATTCGCCACTCTAGAGTGAACCCGGTTCGCTAGGGGTACGATGAGATAGTTCGTTTCTCGGTTCGCTTAGTTATGTAGTTTGGTTCGCTTATATAATATTAATATCAGTGTTTTAAAAAGCTTGTGAGGCTTACGCCTCGAGGCTTGCCCTGGGGCTAGGCTTAAGGAAAACGCCTTGAGGCTCAACCATGAGGCTTAAACCCCATGAGGCACACGTCTCATGCCTTGAAACTCGATTTATGTCTATGACGTACATTACATACATTAACTAAAATTAGGTTTCCAGCCACATCTAATATTTGAATGTCATTTCTTTTTAATTTTTTATTTGTTTCAACTAATTTATATATTATTTCCTATGTGTACTCATGCACTTACACGAACACACATAAATACATATGTATATATATAAATGTATCTCTCTCTATATATATGTATCTATATACTATAATCTTTCATTAACTTTTTGAATCTTTTTGTACTTTTTCTTATATTTTATTTATTTGTTTAAATAAGAGAGCATGAAGCTTTCTTGTGAGGCTTACGCCTCACGCATCTTGAGGTCCTAACGCCTCACCTCACGCCTTAACGTTTTAAAACATTGATTAATATATTATATAAATCATGTAAATAAATATATTATAAATATTTAATTTGAAAAAATATTAAAAAATAAGTTATTTTAGAAAAAAAATTAAAAAATAGGTTTTATGGCCAGTTCACGAACCCAGAAAACAAATTCGCTGAACTCGGAAGTATAAGTTCACCAAACTTAAAGAACAAATTCACTGAACTCAAACAAAAAGTTCGCCGAACCAAAGTTATTGGGTTCGGGTAGCGGGTTCGCTCAATTTCAAGAACCGAACCGCGAATTGCTTCGCTTCGAACCAGTTCGCGGTTCGCACTAGTAGGTAAGGAACTAGGTAACCCCGCTTGTAACTGTCCTATTAGGGTTATTATAAATATAATGAGATTAGAGAGAAACTCTCTGGAATCACGTTTTTCCCTTATTCTTCTTCTTCTCTCTTTCCCTATCTTCTCTCCTAGAGTTTGATCTTCAAGTAGACAGTTGGAAAAGGCTGATAGATTCTAAAGAGATTTATGAAGTTGGTGCCTCCTGAATAGTTAACCCTTTGGTTGTTGATGTTGCCTTTGTAAGATCTCATAAAGCATGTGAGTTTAGGTACATTAACATGTCTATCCAAGTCATTAAGGCCACAAAGGTTTATGGAGACCATTACCAAACACCCATATTATACTTGTATGATACTTTTAGGGGGGGTCGCCCTTTAAGACCCCGTACCTTTACCGTGTTATGTATTATACGCGTATTGGCGGTATTGCCATACAGTACCCATTTAATACCCGAATTACGTATTACACGCGTACAATATGCGTATTTTTGCCGTACTTTTACCATGTTAAATGCATAATCCTTATTAAATGACTTTTAGTAGTTAATATCATACTTTTTATTTATTTTTAATAATTTATTATTTTTAATATCCCATACTTTTGTCGTATAACACGTACTTCCCGAACGGATCATTGCCGTATAATACCTGTATCCATACTTGGTAACTATGCTCAGATTGATCTTCAGAATGCTGAAATTGCTAGTGAAACAAGGTTTAAGAAGCCCTTAACATTATCTATATATGAAAATTTATTTTTGTTGCTCATGTACTAAAATCCAGTCTAGCTGTCTTAACCCATAGTGCATTCTTGACATGATTTCACTGGTTTGAAATGCTTACTGCATTTTCCATGCTTCCTAGAGAGGGAGGGAGGGAGTTTGGTGATCCTTCATGCTTTGGGGGAGGGAGTTAAGTTTCGGTAATCGTATTCATGTAAGCTTTATGTTGAACACAACACTTTAATTTGTTCAAATTTTCAGCATATCATTTATCATGTTTATAGCTATACCTTGCGTAGACATGTTAATATTAAAGGCCAGATTTGGTAAATTGCACTTTCTCATAATAAATATCCTTTTACCAAAAAAGATTGAAAAAACAGTAAATACCCTTGCAGGCTTGCAGCTCGCATTGCTGTGGATTTTGCATTTGTTATATGAGCTGTGTGGTACAAAAACACTTTTTGGTTGCTTGGGTTAATAATTTCCTTTGAGCTCATGTATTATTCCCTTTACATAATTTTACTACATAGATATTTATCTAGATTGGTGTTCTAAGAAAAACTGGCACTCATCATTCATTTCGTACTATACATAGCCCACTAATTTGATATTAACTCAAGGTGGACAATATTCAATGCCCAAACAAACTCCATAGCTTCCAGATCCTTAGACTGTTCACCACTTTTCACCACTTTTTCTGTAACCATGTCTCTATGTTGCTCTTCGAGAGGTGGCTCATGATGGGTCCAGAACTAAGACGAAAGATCAGTTCATTTGTTGGCCAACTTTATGTATTAGATGAAGCTGAAATAAGTCCTTAGATGGTCATAACCAATACTCTGGCCTTTATATTTTAATAATATATTTCACCATATCATCAAATTAAATGAGTAGATTGGTCATTGTTTCTGACAGAAAACATCGACAAGTGTATCCGTGTGCATGCTACATTTTTCAGTGGCCTTCCTAGATATGTATCGGTGAAGTTCTGTTTATTGCATCTTGAACCACACATCTCTAGATGGGTACCTGTGTTCTTTTAGACACAAACATGCATTTTAGATTGTCTATGTGAATGATGTAATGTATCCACGTGTTTCACATTCATACAATTGTGCATGCTTTTTCTTATTGTTAGACTACTATGGACAATCCCCCCCCCCCCCCTCCCCTCTTTTTTTAATACTGTATAAATTCATTTCCATGGTTTTCCTAGCATGCAATCTTGTGACACTGGCCATTCCTGTTTCAGCTTGTTTTAGAAGGTGTAAGGGCAAGGCAGCTGCAGGATGCTCTACTCATGGAAAATCGAACAATGGAGAAGGAGATGCAGCAAGCCAATTCGTTTCTTGATTTTTATTACATGAAAGCTGCACAAATTGAAAATCAGGTATTTTACGCCTCAGTTTAAACTGAGATCATATCAGCCTGAGTTTAAATACTGCATCATCAATAAAAAAAAAAGAAATATTGAATCATCACTAGTTGCTTTGCAGTGGAATATGTACTCAGATCAGGTGGAGAAACTTGCGGTAGATAGGTGGCAAAGCTCAGCTGCTTTGGAAAATACCCAAAAGTGGCTGTTGGATGTGAGAGGAGAATCTCAGCAGGTAAGGGAGTCACTGGAGGAGTCACAGGGCAAGGTTGAGAGAAGTCGATTTGGTCTTGCAGAGCTGCATATAGAACTAGAGAAGGAGAGGTAATGGATTATACATTTCCCTATCCTTCAGATTCCATGATTTTAGGCTGTGAATGATCTGCATTTATCTATTTTTAGTAGGTTCAACAAGAAAAGAATAGAGGAGGAGTTGGAAACAGTGAGGAGGAAGGCTACACGCCTTAGAGCACGAACTGAGGGGTCATCACTCTTAGAAAAGCTTCAGCAAGAACTCAGAGATTACAAGGAAATACTCAAGTGCAGTATCTGCCATGACAAACCAAAAGAGGTAAAGTTTCAATTTCAATATTTAGTTTTCTATGGGCTGTTGTGTGGTGCTTGACTCATTAACCAGATATTATTGTGTATGAGCCTCCGATGCTAATTGGAAGTGGGATGATTACTAGCAAAGGGTCAGGATAGGCCAGACGTTTTGCAGCATGTTGTTTGCACCACCATGTGATAATTGACTTGATTACGATGGGTGCGAACACCAATATTAAGTGATTTTCTCCAAACATCAAGTTTATAAAGCTAGTGCTGATGTTTTTATTCAAGTGTTTGGAACGTCGATGCATTTTTTTAGCGAGCCAGAATAATCCAGACACTAATTTGTTAGCGTGTTTCTTAAAAATATATAAAAGATGTAAGCAAGGTTTTAAATTTTGCTTTTGCGGAAATATCACAACTCCAAAATATTAAATATTGTCATATATTTCCGAAATCGAAATGGATGAGTTTTCACCTTTCCGGGGTGGGGGGGGGAATTAGGTAAAACATAGACTATTTTGTTGAAACTTGAGGAAATTTTAAGTAAACATTAATGCATACATAGAAATCGAAAAATGCAAAAAATACCAACGGTCATGCAAGATCCATTTGGAATGAGGCAACGATATGTGCTGGTGGCAATCTATCGTAATCAGATTCCTATAGGAATATACATTACATCAAATGTTTAGTGTATCCAATACTCATAAAATACAATTATAGACTTAAATAAAACCAAATACATAGGACTCCACTCCACAACAAGAGCTATATAGATCGACATAGAGCTGCGTGGTAGCTCGAAGTTGTCTGTACTGACCATTAGGACAACTTCGAGCTACCACGCAACTCTATGTTACTAGTTATCGACATATTCACAATACTATTCCCAGCTTATTAAACACACTTTGTACTTATGGAAATAATGCTAGTACTTTCATTTCCAACCTACATTAGCACTACATGAGCGTATTTTTAATTTGAAGGTCCTCTCCAACCTGCAACGACATGAGAATATTTTTAAATTGATTTTTTACTAAAAATATTTAAAAAGCATTTTTATCACAAATTCCAGTCAATCAATAGATTGGCCAAACATCTACAACTTAATCGACTTTAAACCCTATCAAAATTATATTGAATTCTAAAATTAAAAAATTGAAAAAACCATGGTTGTTAAAGGCGTCGCCTTGGGTGGTTGCCTAGGTGCCTATGTACTCTCTGTTGGGCCTAGACAATTGCTTGTCTTGGCAGCTATTATTGAAAATTTGATATATGTAAAAAATATATTGTTTAGGGGTATAAAAATGGTGTGCACCCAGCACCCTTCGCGATGATTTCAGATCGATTTGGTTCTTTGCATCAGATGATCCACTTCAGTAGAATCCTACATTGAGGGTCTCCCGAATAACAGTCTGGTGTCCTCGCCTGAGGTGCAACCTTAACGATTGAGAGCTACCAGACAACCTCCAAAACCTTCTTTCCAGAATTCACCAAGTCCCCACTTTTCCCACCCTCAGGGATGTCCATATGTAGTTTAGAAATAATAAAGATCAGTTCTTGGTCAGATCCCTTTACCAGGCTTTACTTCCTAGCACCGGCCACCCTTTCCCTTATAAATCGATATGAAAGGCGGGCCTGCCTCCCAAGGTATCCTTCTTCCTATGGTTCGTAACCTTGGATAAGATACTAATATGCAATCATCTTTTTAGTAGAGGGTGACAAATGACTAATGGTTGTTTCATGTGCTTAGACTTTGAGGAGACAGTTGATCGCCTCATGTTGCATTGCCCTTTCGGGTCCATTGCTACTTGCATCGATAGCTTGGTCTCTATGGAAAGAACGAAATTCAAGGGTCTCTGGGGACTCCCCTTCATCTCATGTAAGAAATTGCCCAAGTGCTGGACACCTCTTGAAGCAATGGTGCTCCATCCAGGAGAATTTTGATATAGTGTGGTTAAATTTTCTGTTGTAATTACGTTTCTTACTATCTTGTTCTCATATTTTAGCTAGTCTTTTGGGCTTGAGTTCACTCTCTTGCTTAACGAGTGGACCAATTGGTCACTCTCCGACTCTCTCTTTTTGTTTGTGGGTGGACCATATGTTCTCTATGTATTTTGCATTGTGTTAAAGGCGTTGCTTAAGGTGCTTGAAGTAGTCGCCTAAATGACCAATTGTACAACTGGGCCCAGGCTCCCTAATAACAAAAAAAATGCCCTTAAGTGCCACAAAATACCTATAGGGCCCCCAAAGCTCTCAAAAACCTCATTTTAAAGGGGCTTTTATAATTTAAGTAAATGTAGACCTTATAATTATATATTTTAATTATGATATACTTTTTTATTATTTTTCATGGGCATAACCGAAAAAAAGAAAGAAGAAAGAAGAAAGGAAAAGAACAGATACGATTTCTTTCCCTCTTTATCCCTCTTTGTTCTCTCCCCATGATTGACATTCACAGTTGATTGTTGAGCTATTTTTTGTTATTTATTTAGCCTCACTCTCCTATCTCTTATGTTCAACTGTTATTTTAGATTGTTGGTTTTTAATCTCCCACATAACCTCTCGTTCCCCTTTTGACAGTCATTATAGACTACTTTTTGATCTCTTTTTTATTCTCAACTATTAAAATCCACTTTTATTATTTTTGGAACTGTCTCCAATGACGGTTGTATCAAAGTGCATCATGACAATGAAAATTTTGCAATTTATATGAATTCTAGGGTCCCTTATTCAGGGAGATTTCTACTGCAAGGAGTTTGTCAGGCGGCGTCTCGGGCACCTCAGGCATCCATGAGGTTTGTCACCTCAAGTCGCCTTGACAATTAACAACCGTGGAAAAAATGGACCTTTCTTGTGCTTTCTGTCGAGAAAGGTCTCCCCACGCATCATACCCAACAACTTACACTAATTTTGAGTTATTTTGGGCTAATTGAACAAATCAAACTCAAATCGAAAGAAATAAAGCAAATAAGCAATGGGGGAGGAAATTTCAAAATTCTGTCCGTGTTGGTCAAAATATCAAAATCTTGACCAACAATTGCTTTTTTGTAGGCAAAGAAGATTAATATATTGAAAAACAAGAAAGAACAAGAGAATTCATCAATAAGTGAACAAAAAGAAAAAATATAAGAAAAAACATAAAACAAAAAAATCAAAAACCATGCGCAAAGGCAACCTCCCTATCTTATTGAAGTCACTAGAAATTGAGCATCAAGAAAGAAACAAATTATGAATCAAGAATGCATGGTTTGAAATATCCTCGATATTTCTGATATATCCTCGATATTTTCGATATATCCCCGATATCATAAGGTAAAAAATATCTTTAACATGTATTTTTTTTATTACATTATATCCCCGATATTTTCGATATATCGCTCAATATTTCCAATATATGTTTTATTAGTTAGGAACATGGAATGAAAAGTCGACGATAGATCATCAATCTCGACCCCCCCAAGGAATCAAAAATCGACAAGGTCAATTTTCAAATGCAAAGGTATTTCTTAAATCTTAAAATTTTATAAATTCTACCATGTCAAAACATTACTAAAACCCAACAGTCCAGTGAAAAAAGTCTCATATTTTAGTCTTTAAAAATATTTTCATGTACAAGGTCAAAAAGTCAACTAGCAGTTCAGCAGAATAAGAATTACATTTAAGCTTTACAAAAAAATATTAAGCATACTCCGGGTAACCTCTATTTAAAATACTCTCAAATTTAAATTCCAAAAGAATCATATGGATATACTTTTGAGTATGAGCCATATGCATGAGTATGGAGGTGTACAACCTTATGTGGTAATGGCTCCTCGTAACTCTTTCTGGTTCTGATTGTAGTTATTTCGGTGGGTTAAATTATTATATATGTTTGTATTGTTATGGATTATATGAATTATGAATTTATGATTGATTGAGAAATGAATGAAACATTTTATGTAAGTTAGTTATGATTTAGGAATTGTGTCGTCAACGCATATCTTTGCTCATTTCCCATTACACCTCTTATATACGTTGTTGGTTTTTAAATGTTTTTATTTTCAACAAAGGTGTAATGATATCTATTTTAAAATTTTCTAAAGTTCCACTGCAAAATTTCATGTTTTGCATTTTTTTTTGTCATTTTTTCAAAAATCACCGATAAACGATATATCTTTTTTCCACGGCTCCACATGAACTGAAGAGTTGTCGAATGTGGTAGGCTTGTGGAAAGCTACATTTAGAATTAGTGAGGAATTTTCAAAGCATGTCAGATTCAAGGTGGGTCTCGGGATTGAGGTCAAGTTTTAGTCTAACAATTAGTGCGGCCCTTCTTGTTAGTTGTTGACAAGTATGCCTTGGTAGCTTCCTCGGTAGATTGGGTAGGTGGTTCTATTGTTTGGCTCCTCAGGTTTAGAGATAGCCTAAATGACAGGGAAGTAGAGGACTTTGTTAGGCTCCTAAACCACTTGTCATTAGTTTCTCCATTCCTGTGCTTTAGTGATAAGCGTGTCTGCGCTAAGGATTTAGAAGGCCGATTCTCCGTAAGACATGTAGTTGTGTGGTATCTGGGTTTACCATCCAAAATATCATTCTTTTTGTCGACAACGACACTTGATAAAATATTGACGGCCGATCACCTAAAAACGAAGGCTGGAGTTTAGCAAACTATTGTGTTATGTGTCTCTTAGTGGAGGAAACTGCAGGTCATTTTTTATTGCAATGTCCTAAAGCGAGGGACATTTGGTCTTATTTTTTTTCCCAAATCAATGTCGGTTGTTGGCTAGGAAGCACGGGTATGACGATACTTAGATACGGTGATATGATACGGGTACAGCAATATGGCAGAAATTATGAAAAACAACTAAGATTTACCTTAGAGTGCCGTATCCGATACGGGTACGGCCAGGGGCGGAGCTAGGAATTTCTGGTAGTGGGGGCACGCAATGGTTCATGAAAAATGGTAGTAGTTGTTGATGAATTTGTTGAGAATTATTAGGTTGGTACAAAATATTTTGAGCCTAGACGTATGGGGTTTGGGGCCGTAGGCCTCGAATTTTTTTTTTATGACTAAGTTTTTGGGTCATTTCACACATACATTTCATACATATCTTACGAGTATTGTTTCTCCTTGTTTACGGGATAGTTATCCCCTTGCCCCATGGCTTTGTCCCATCAAATAATTAAATAACATGTTATATGTGTTTTTTTTTTGGTGGGCCCCACAGGGTCTGATATCATTTACCTACGTTAGTAGAGTCAGCCGATTAGGAGTTAGCCGGGGCAGTGGAGCAGTTGCAACTCTTACCCCTGGGGGGATTAGATCCCCAGACCTCCCCCTTGGGAGGCCACACCCCCTACCACAGTACCACTCACGCAACAGGTGGGGGTGTAACATGTTATATGTTATAACATATATATTTTGTTTTCAATAGTCGTTGCCCACTTGCCTCGTGGCTATACTTATTAAACAATTGAATAATATAGTATAATTATTTTAGGGACAACTGCACCTTGTCATAATTATGCCTAATAAAATAATTAAACAGCTTAATATATAATATATTATTTTTCTTGGAGCACCTGCATGGATATCGGATTAGAGTCAATTCTAATCACACCCACAAGTCAACACGTGTCATTTTTAAACATTCTTAATTATGGTTAAGATTCACTCACCCTTGGGGTTCAATAATGTAACCTTATTTTAAAAAAAAATAGTAATCCTAAGATTTAAAATTCTTAACTAGGTTAAACAATGTGTTGACATGTGGGTGCGATTGAACTCTCTCTGAGTTCATGTCCCCATTCCCATGGCAAGATCGGATCACAACCAATCGCAATTGGACTCGGGAGTCGGGACAGTTCAATTGCACCTATAGGTCAGCACGTGTCCTTCTTAACCTCTATTAGCCATAATACTAACCCTTAAAGTTCAACAATCTAACCTTGGTTTTTAATATTTTTTTAAAAAAAATTAACCCTGTGGTTAGAATTTCTTAACCCTAAGGTTAATTTTTTTTAATATCTTATTTAAAAAGCCAAGGTTAGATTGTTGAATCTTAAGGGTTAATGAATCTTAACCACAGTTAATAGGGGTTAAAAGGGATAGGTATTGACTTGTGGGTGCGATTGAACTCTCCCTGAGTTCAATTGCAATTGGCTGTGATGCAATCTGTAGTTCGATCTCTCCCAAAGCTAAGTGTAAAAAAAAAAATTCCAATAGTTGTGTGGGGGCAAATGCCCCAACAGGTCCCACCTGGCTCCGCCCCTGGGTACGGCGATACTGTTACGTTTCCATTTTCAAAGTATCCGTGCTTCCTAGGTTGTTGGTCTTTCCCGTCTCCTTTCAGAACTTTTATTGGCTTGGGTCTCAGCAGAGTCGGCCTCCAAGCCTTGAAGATGTGGCCTCTTCTTCCCGGAGTGATTGTGTGGTATATTTAGAAGGAGAGGTACGTGCGTGTATTTGAGAACATAGCTCTTCTTTTATCCAGGATTCAACTAAGGGTCTGCCATCTCATATCTGAGTGGGGATCCACCTGGGGTGATCTTGAGAACCACCAGATCTCACCGCCTGCTGTTCCCTGACTCTCCTTCAGTAGTATTGGGGTTTCTTGTAATATTTTTATGTGCTTCATCAGTCTTGTTTTTTGGTAGCAGTTTCCTTGATTTACTATTTGTGAGCCCTCTTTTAGTTCCATTGTTTTCTTTTTAATATCATTCCCTTGATTCCTGATAAAAGAGAGAGTTGTTGAAGGCCCTTCCGTTTCTCTCCTCCCAAACATCCCAATAGATGGAACCCCAACAGAAAGCCTCCATATCACTATCCATGTTCCATTTGTCTCTCTCAAATTCTAACTAGAGATTAAGATTTAAATCTAGCAGGGAACACCCACAATAACCCCCAAACGAGGTAGGAAATACCACTAACCAAATGATAATGGACCAATGATCCACAGATTCTTCCTCAGCCAAACACACGAAGCATTTGTTACCAAGTCTCCATTACATTTGCAAGTGGTCTAGGGTAAAATTTTTGTCCAAATAATCTGTCCACTGGAAGAACTCAATCTTAGATAGAATACCAGCATTCCAGACTACTCTGTACGGAAAAGAAGCGCTAGGACTGCCTTTCAGAATTTGGTAGAATGATCTCATTGTGAACTGACACCTACTCTTCCTATACCAAATCTGACCATCACGAGCACTGGGTTTAGGCTTTAAAGAAGAAAGACCAACATATTGCATTTTTATAACTGATTTAAGCCAATTGCTTGTGTGAAAAAAATGCTATATATCGCAAAAAAAAAAAAGTCCCAAAATTGTGATTTGTTGTTAATTTAAAATAGAATAAAAATAGGAGGGGGGGGAGGGGGATATTCCCCCACTTGCGGAATGCCTAAGATTCGGCCAAGATATCGATCCTTCAGCCTATTTCATCCGAAATTTAAAACCATGGATGTAGGAGGATCAAACCTAAAATAATACAAAAATGAAAAACATAAATTACATAATATGTTAATTTATATAGCCATTTGGAATTTTATTACATACAATGAAATCTAGCAATTCATACAACATTTGTGATATTAAGTCTAGCAACACTTGTGATATAAGCCCAATTCATACAACATTCTTGTATTCGTAAAATGTTGCCATCTTAGGTCAAAACATTAATGCTATCAATGGTAATAAATAATCTTAACATTAACATGGAATCGTATATACAATATTGTATTACCTAGAGATACTAAAACAAATAACAATATGTTCTGTTATACTGTTTATACGAACATCTAATGGCATGGTCATACACCTGTATTACTCAGCTATGGGTAGTGTTGGAATCTGACATTAGTGTGGAAAGTTACCATGGTGAAGCCCAAGAAATCCAACCTTAATCAAATCTTTTATTCTCGTTCAAAAAGTTTCCGAGCTTGAAGCACTTAAAAAAACCCGGTATAATTCAGGAAAAAGGTGAAGAAAGCTAATGTTAAAACTTCCCATTATGTCTCCAAGTATGAACTGTTGAGAAATATAAACAATAGTACAATTCAGAGGAAAGGAAAGAAACTGCATGAGTAATTAAAGAAACACGCAAGAAAAGGAACTCCAGAAGTGTTGCAGCTAAATCTGCAGTGTGTCATAATCCAAGAATCATTGACATGGATGATGTGCCTATTCAGAGCAATACATCCAGCATAGCTGGCATGTGGCACGCTTGCATTGGTGGCAGGACCTTCCACTGTATGTATCTCACCTGGGATATCTCCAACTAAGAGCTGGCAAACTGTCTTGATTGTTATTTTCTGATCTACTTACTGTTCTTTTATTCTTCAGACTGGTTGCTAATTTTCCCTGACTGTCCAAAAGAATGTCAGTTTTTATCGTATTGTGATCTAGTTGAACATTGATGTGGGTGATCATCTCCATGGGGAAATCATTTCATGTCCTGCCACCAAGTACGTGTACCAATTGCATAATCTGCCACTTAGAAAATGTATTTTTGGCCTACTTGATGCAAAATCGAATCTTAGATTTTGTTCTGGTAAAAGGTCCTTTCCAGATTTTCACTCCCACTCGCTGAGGATAGAAAAAAGTATCATCTCTTATATAGTTGGATTAGTAGCATAAATGTCATTCTGGCTTCTCAAGATTGTTATGCCAAATTTGCATTTAAACTTACCATCATCATTTATAGAAGTTACCTGACACATCTTTAGGCTATTATGAGGACATTTCAATGTTATCAATATGTTTATTTGTTGGGTGGTGTTAGGTGCACCCCACTTTTTTTCATGATTGCACCCCAAATTTTTATATATTTTTTACTTTCAGTTTTTAAGAAGTTTAATAGTTGCACCCCATCCCTTAATTCTTTCAGTTTTAGTGGGAGTCTTTGCTCTCCTCCTTTTGGGAAGTTCTCTGCTACTCGTCCGTCTAAACTATCTTCCCCACTCCTTGATGAGATTTCATGCTTGAACTTGGCTTACCTGCATTCCGATGGTGATTGCATGCTTGAACAACCTGCTAATGTTCCTCCCAAAGCCCACAACTCCTTGCCCAACTTGACTACTTGTTTAACCTGAGCAAGGATTTGTCCTCCTAGAACAAGAGAGTCAAGCCCAGCCGATACTTCAAACAGGTGCTGCGTAGCATCTTTTTAATATAGCAAAAATCGGTGCTGACAAAGCTATGAAACAGGAATCCCACTTGTCTGCAGAGAGAAAAGTGGGGTTTAAAAACTAATCACATTCCTTACAGTAGGAAACCTGGCTTAATAGGTGATGCCTAAAATTGTGATTGGTGTGTACTTATAAAATTTATAGCTATTTTTTATTTTTGGGCGTACAACTAAGTTTATGGATTTAATGGTGTTCAGTAAGTAATTTTTACTAATGGGGTGCGCCTAACAGCACCCTTATTTTTAGTCGTTCCCAAAAACAAATAACTTCTGATGACAGATCAATCACATCCATGTATAACAGCACAATTGACTTATTTTTGCTTGCTTGTTTATATTACTTAGTCATGCCCATAATAAGTAACCTTGGATGAATAACCAATGACATTCATGCTCTATATTTGTTCTTGGCTTCTTTGTTCCTTCTGGTTGTTGCTTATGCTTGTGTTGTTGGGCGCTCAGGTTGTCATCACCAAATGCTACCACCTGTTTTGTAGCATATGCGTCCAAAAAATTCTTGAAACTCGCCACCGGAAATGTCCGGTCTGTGCTGCGAGTTTTGGGCATCATGATGTCAAACCTGTCTATATATGAGGGAAAATGTGCTGTGCTGGCATTGCAGGAGAGACTCTTCTTGCTTTCTTCAACTGCAAACAACCCTGGAAGTGAGTTTTGGGTGACTACAGATTCACATATATGGGTATAGTAGGAAATTTTGTAAAAGAAAGAAACACTGACAGGATATAGTTGGAGAGATCCTCTCTGTTTTCCTGTTCCTCCCAGGGAAGGTTCCTCATATTTTCTGGTTCTGACTTTTTAGTTATGGATTTCATCTAGCTTCTTGAGTTTTTCCATATCTGTGGTCGGTTTCCCATTTCACTTGGAGCCATTGGAATTCCTTATTATTTGCCGATTTAGCAGAATGATCCTGTAATTCCAAAGAGCCATGGGGTTGAATGGTTCACTATGATGGATAAGAAATTTCAACTCTGAGCTCCATCAAATGCATTCAGGTGTTCCATTGCAAGTTGCTTCTGTATCGCCAATTTTACACGGACTCTGATTCAGCTGAGATGCTAGGGGTGAAAAAGTGGCGAATTTTCGGTTGCTTGATTTTAGGAAGTATGGATTGGTCAGTCTCCTGGAACATGTAATTCATTTTGGTTGTTTCATAAATTAATGGTTTTATATTTAGTTTTTCATTAGCGTATCCCAAAACTTGTCAAAGATATATATATATATATTCTACTAATAAAAGTACAAGGACTATTTTAATTTTTTATGGACGTAATTACCCTGAATCTACTTTGTATAAAATATATAAATATTATATAAATTAAATTATAATTATAATTAGAAGTATAGTTTGATTAGAATTATAAGTAGAAGTATAGTTTTTTTTTAGAGACTCTTGAGATAAACCCACCCAAATGATAGTCCTAATCTCAATAACTAATCTTATCTAGATTAAGTCTAAGAAGTTCAATCCTAATACAACTCTAAAACTAATTCCAAACTTATTGGAATATATATTAGGCAGATATATAATATATTGTGTACCTGCAGAGTTCATAACCAACCCAGCAATGCCGAGAAAAGCAACGCCAATCGAGAAGAGGAGAAATGAAGAAGAAGAAGAATGCATTTCTTTCTCTTGAAGAAGGAAAAAGGATTCAGGAAGAGGTGGTAGGGATCTCTGTAATATATATAAGCATATAAATGAAGGGGAGAGATTAACTCTAAATTACATGGTAGAGGTTTGTTTGAAGAAATTTGGGGAGGACGTCAAAGAGATAACTGATTTATAATAAAAACACGTTTTCATTGACTTCTCAGTCAATACACTTATTTTGTGGCCTCCCGAAATTGTTCTCCTTTAAATTGATCAGCACCATGTATTTTGGTTTCACTTTATGCTACAACAGGACAACAAGTGTTGTAGCTGATCATACTCTCAAAAGACATGGTGCTGGTCAGTTTAAAGGAGAAGAATTTTGGGAGGCCACAAAAAAAGGATATTGACTGAGAAGTCAATGAAATCGCGTTCTTATTATAAATCAGTTATCCCTTTGATATCCTTCCCAGATTTCTTCAATCTTCTTCCATGTAATTTTAGAGTTAAACTCTCCCCTTCGCTTATATATATTACAGAGATCCCTACCACCTCTTCTTGAATCCTTTTTTCTTCTTCAAGAGAGAGAAATGCACTCTTCTTCTTCTCTTCTCGGTGTTGCTGGGTTGGTTATGAACTCGACAGATATGCAATATATCTGACTAATATGTATTCCAGCAAAGTTTGGGATTGGTTTTAGAGTTGTATTAGGATTGAATTCTAATCAAACTATACACCAAATTATAATTCTAATGAAAATTATAATTTAATTTGTATATTTTATATAAAGTAAGGGTAATTACGTCCATAGAAAATTTAACATAGTCCCTATACATTTCTTATATGCATTATAAACTAGTACAAATTCTGGTAAGAATAAAACTTCCAGATTTGAGTTGGGACGATTTAGTATTTAATCATTTTTATCCAATTGAAAAAGTTTTTTTTTCTTGGATGGGATGATTTCTTGATGAATCATGTGAGAAAATTATTTTATCAGTTATTTGATAATAATTGAGAGAGTCCCTATACCTTGGAAATTCATTTATTTAATGTTGGGTTTAAAGAGGATCCAACTTCTATTTTACATTTGGTGAGGCAAGTGGTGATCCTTGCTTTAATTTGGATATGCAGATTCTTTTATTCTCTCACAAGGAGAGTTGGAAAGCAAGGGATGATGGAAAGGCAGGCATTCCGTATTTTTCATCTGTACTTATAAGCGTATTTGGATGCAGGTGGTGTGTTCTAACCAGCTGAAAGTCAGGACGAGCAGCGAATGCAAAATACCAGGTAAGGAATCAGATTTCTTAGCCTGTCTATTTACAGAGTTCGGTCTGTCTTTTCAGGCCTATCCCTGCATCCAAGCACCCTTAGATATATAGATGATGGGGTGTATCTGCTTCGATGATTGGGCAATGCTGCCGCAAGGGTGTTTAGGCTCTCAAAAGAATTCCGCTAGTCACTTGACAAAAAATCAGCCCGATGGACGAATATTGGTCATTCGTCATGTTACCATGTCCAAAGCACAGCTTGGTGATGTGGTACGTGGCTTAAAATCAGTCTAACTAGAAGACTGACAGTCATCTTGTAATCCAATTGGAAGATTTACTGTAGGACCTTTTGTTTGGAAAATATTCCCCTCCGCAGGCTGAAGGGATTTACTTGTCTCTCCCTCTTTTCCGTCAAGTGCCCTCTTTTTTTACTCCCTTTGACTGCTGTTAATATTTACTAACCCTTAGGGTTAAAGCATCTATCCTTTATTTTAGGAAGAGAACATTTAATTGCAGGGGTTAAAACTTGTTAACCATAGTTCAAAGGGGCATGGTGAGGGCACGGAGAAATAGTCCCCTCCTTCGGCAGGACCGTCAACATCAACTTAGATGTCAAAAAAGGGTTTGGTGCAGGGATGTATACAAGCTGGAAAACTGGGGCTATTGACAAGCATTAGGTGCCATGCTTCAATTTGGCTTCTTTTGAGCTTGGGTTCTACCAGTTTGGATTAAGGGCTAAAGCTCTAGTTGAACAGAAAGGCCTGCAACAAAAATCATTTTTGGGATTGTGGGCGTCAAATGTTTTTCAAGAAAACTTTCATAAAACTTGTTTATGAGAATTAAACTCGCATTATACAAAGAAAAGGAAAAAAAATTGTGGTTCTGGTTATGAGAATTAAACTCGCATTATACAAAGAAATGGGATGAGATCTAAGATGAGTTGGATGGAAACATCCATCTGGTGCTGGTTATAATATGTTACGTTCCTCTTTGTTAGTTAGGATAGGGTTCTACATCTATTTGTACTTCCATCTCTCCTTGTCCAGTTCCTGTTTCTTCCTCCGCTAGGTTTGTTAAAATGCTTCTTTTCCAGGTTATTCGTGTCTTCTGCTCAAGGAAGCAGCACTGAGCCTGCATTTCGTGGTCGAGAGTGGGCCCTTAAAAGCAAAACTTTTTCTTCTTTGTGCAGTAGACCATTTAGAATGAAATGCAGGTAGATACAGATTAGAATTAGGATTAGTCTTTTATCTTTATTTATTTATTATGGAGTTGTTTATTTATGTAGGGGTCTTATTTAGTCAATAAATAGTAGAGTTGTAATTTGATGATTTAAGCATAAATTGAATAAAGGAGAGTATAGAGGAGAATTGTCATCTCCAATTGGCGACAACTTTAGGGTTGTTACATTATAGTCTCCGTCTGCGACTGCCAGGAGAGACTACAAGGGTCCAAGAGGATCTAGGAAAGAGGTGGTGGTAATTCGGCATTTCTGCCTTTATATCTCCATCACCATCTCTTATCTTTCAGTTTCAGCAAAGCAGATTTCATGTGAAGAGGGATGGTCATGGGTGTACTTCAGGGTATTGGGTTTTAGGCTGCAACCCCGTTATCTGTGTTAGTATCTGTTCATAGATTAGATTGTTCGAGAGCCTATTATAATGGAGGGCATATAAACGGCCTCACTACTCAAGGGAATGGAACCCAGACCACCTACAAGGGGAATCCACTGGCACAAGACGGCCATCTATTTTTGGGTACAAGTCATACAATTAAGCCACAACCCGAGTTTGTTGTGTTTGTATCTGTTTTAGGTTAGTGTTTGAAGCTTGGTAGAGGGTTAAGATATTACAACTACTGCACATCAGGACTCCATCCTGGAACCTACCTCGAAAGAGGAGACATGCGACCATTAGGTCAAGCCCATGGTGTGTAGGCAGGAGCGGAGTCACATGGGGCCGGCTTCGGATTTGCTCTGATGGACGCCCGAGCTGGGTGCTCGGGCATCCACACTTCATCGGACATCAGAGCAAATCCGAAGCCCATAGGGGCTGACGCCCTCCTGGAATTTTTGGAAAAAAATGTATCTTATATTATATTAAGAGGGGTGTAGGGCAGAGCCGGGGGGACGAGGACTCTAGCCCCTGAACTTTGGAGGAAAAAAAATATATTATTTACAAACTAGCAAAAACAATAGATGTCCCATGAACTTTGCCCTCAAAAAAAAAATCGGGGTAGCCCCCGAACCCCCATTGTTAGCCCCCCTAACCCCCATTATTAGTCCCCCTGCAAGAGAATTCTGGCTCCGCCCGTGTAAGGTTTGTCTCTATACATTACAACACTTTTGGGACCCCATATGTTGCAGCTCTTTGGAAAAATATATCAATATGCTGGGATTCTCAAATGATTCCCTCAAATGACTCAAAAGGGTGCTACCCATTACAAATAACCTCCGGGTTGGTCAGAATCCACTGACAGGTTAATGATAATTTTGCTAACTCAACAAGTGATCTTTGTGAATCAACAAATACTCAACATTCAAACAAGTGGTCATTTCACTTGGACAAAAGATGAAATGAATCTTCGTAAAAAAACAGTCCAAATATAGTAAATCATATTGGTTCAACACAGGGCCCTAGATCCACATTGTAACAAATGGCAAAATTCCCCATTGTACCAAACACCGTACATGGGTCGGAATGCCTGAAATCCATTAGATTCATACATCAAGCAAGAGGTGGCCACCAATTAAATAGTTTTCATCAATACGTTGATAACACAATCCAAGCTTGTTCCCAAAATTGAAACTCAATTCCTCCCTCTTAGAGGTGTATAGGTCTCCAGTCTATGCTAGATAAAATGGCAAGATAATCTTTGCAAAATTTACGGGTATGATATAAAATGTGACGACTGTAATCTTTCTTGCTGTTATTTTTTTCCTTAGGCCAAGCTTAAGATATTGAGAAATCCAACATGAACGAATCAGTATTTTAGTTAGGTAAAGGAAGCACAATATGAGTAAAAGGGTCATGCCTTTTCACAAGACCAAGCGATTGTACCATTGAAAAGTCACATAACAGACTCCCAATGACTTGTGTAGTAATCTTATAGAGATTGTCAGTGAAATTATAAATATATACGATATGTACAAGAATTGAAAGTGTGTTGGTGGGGTGGGGCAGCTTTTCCCAAACTTCACAGCTTCGATCTGCTTCAAACAAGATTAGCATCAATCAATGAATCATGTAGAAACTGAATGAAGTATGTACCAATAAATAATGTGTAATCACAGAGCTGACAATGTACTCATCAAGATACAAGATGTATCGAAATTGACAACTTTTCTGATTTAGCAAGTTCAGATTGGACAATTAAAAATATATCTAATCACTAGGCCACAGGTCCAGGCACAACCTTTCATTATATATACCAGTGCTCAAGACCCTATAATAGTGCAGTATGAGAAACACCCATTGGTGTTTTTCTCAGATGAGGGATTTATACATTGGAGATGCCATATTGACAGTTAGATAGACCAATCATCAGAGTCTAGTGAGAAAAATGTCTTACTGGAATTTACCTCAAATCAATTGCTGGAGCTGCCAAGATCAAAGTCCATAGTGTAGTCGTATTCAATAGTTGGAATTACAGAGGCCACAAATTTCAAGAATAAGAAGAGGTACCTACAACAGTTGGAGATAGAGAAGGAAGAATAAAATTATGGCTAAATAAGAAATTAAATCAACCACCACTAAATTGTATCAATTGCAACCAAAGAATACTAAGAAGCAGCTAGTCAAAATATTTAGTAACCGCACTTCGTCCATTCATTATATTAACGTAATGGTATCTTTGTCCATGCACCCATCAATATATGGTCTGCCGGGGTTGAAAAGTAGTGTTTGTGTGAAAGACTATTTTATCTTTGTTCGACCTTTATCCATGCGAGATATGAATGAGTTGTGTTCGACCTTTATCACTACCATGCGAGATATGAATGAGTTGTTGAACTTGGCAGCCAGGATGAATCAGTTTTCAGCTTTATAAATAGGTGAAACAGGTGAACCAGGTTTTTTTGTTTGACAGTAGGTGAATAAGGAAGACAATTACTTATCAACTTCTGGCTCAACTCCACGTGACATTAAAACATCAATGATCTTTTTCATCACAGCCCCATGTCGGCATGGATGTACAGATGCATGTTTCCCAGGCAAATGGGGATGGTCCTCAATAGTCACCTGTTTGTAAACAGATATCAAATTAAAACATAATCATACATAGATTTTAGAGCAAATATAAAAACAATCAAAATTATGGGAATTTTTTTTTTTCAATCAAAATTATGGGAATTAAGATATAATTGAACAAACTAATTGTCTAGAGAAGGCAACACATAACAGTAGAGATATACCTAAGAAACACATCAAAACAAATGAAGAATGAAATGAAACACAATCATACATCATACAGTGAATGGAACTTGAATAAATATGGCGGTAATGGAGCAAAGCTTATCTTAGATATAAAATGTTTTAAATAAGGACACTATCTCAACTTGCTCCACCCTTCTCAGTGCTGGAAAAACTCGCATGGTTAAGTTAAGGGATAACTACATCCTAGCATGTCAAGTGATAAGGCCAACAAAGTAATTGCTCTACAAACAAGGCCACTTGGGGCCTCTATATAGTCTAGGGCTTGAATTTTTCAATCCGTAGCTGCAGAAAGTTTGACATTTGCAATAGGTTCCCCCCCAAAAAAAGGGAAAAAAATATTTATCACATGTTGTAGATCATTAGAACTTTTATTTGATAAGTGACAATGTTTGATAAAAAAAAAAGTATGAAGAGATAATTACATCTCTGGTTTAGGCCATGAGAAATTATAAGTTGTTAATCTATGACATATATTATAAAAAATTAGCAGTAAAAGGTATGGGCACAGAATACTGGTCATAGATATAAGCATATCAAAAGGTATCAGTTCAATATATAATGGTAAGATGCCAATAAGCTAATTCAAAAAAAAAAACATATTTCTAATAAATAAAATATTCATTAATATTTGTTTACTAATACCCATTCTATAAGATCTGATAAAATAGGTCATTAGTCTATGGGCGATCTACCATATCCATAAACTAATCTTATTTTTTGAAAATATGAGCTTCTTCTGAAATATGATTGTTTGGTAAATGTTTAATCCAACATCTAAATATTTGAGCAAAAGCGGATTTCCTCTGAAATAATAAGTAACCTCACTTTTTCTAGTAGCGCTCGTTGTGCTAAAGCGCGTAGAGGTTTATTTGTGCACATGCGCATTTGATTAACTTAAAATGGATTTTTATGTCCTTAATACTTATTTCAAATGCCTTTTATGTCCCTAATACTTTTTCCAAATGCCCATTCTATTCTCCCATTGCAAATGCCCCTCAAATAAGTGCTTATTTGTAAGTTTTACCAAATAATATATAAAAAAATAAAAGCTTTATTTTTTTCTAATAAAAAAAGTTGATTTTACCAAATAGACTATTGTAAAAAAGACCTAATATAAGGTGACGAACAATCTTATTTTCTAGATCTAATCTAAATAGCTCTTATTAGATTAGAATTAAGACTGCCAAACGGGTGTTTAATGTTTTTTATTCCATGGTATCCACACGCATCATTTTTTTTTCTCCAGCACATCAACAAAACTTTTATAAAATTGGCTTTACCAATATGAACACTGATACTTTGAACCATGCTCATATTGCATCATACAATGGAGTTTGCTTGTCATTTTTTGATCTTATAAACATTGCCCAGGGACTAGCAGTGCTACAGCCCTGAGTGAAAAATGCGGTACTTTCAGTCTTTGTCCATCAGTTTTGATTAGCCTATTAGTTTTTTTTTTTTGGATTTTTTTTTAAAATATCATGGAAAAGATCTCAGACCAAAATCCCTATGGTTACAATCATAAAGGGTTTTCAGGACCGTGCCTTGCATTTAAGGACAACCTCCATGAGATTCTGTCGACTTCAGTTTATTAGCATTGCGGTAATGGCCCAATATTATCACACCTCATTCTCTTTGCTGATTTTTCATTGATAGATTGATGACAAAGAGCGCATCATGAACCATACATTCTTGAATCCTTAAATCAGAAATAAGATTCGTGAACCTAGAGGCAATGTTAGAAAAACTGAAAGCGGATTCAACAAATGGACAACTTTTCTGCTTCCGCTAGTTGAAAGATTATTATGGTTTGTTAAAATTGATAGCTCACAAATTTAATTTAATTGGACAATAGAGCAGGCACTAGGCAGTGCCTGAAAAAGGATGTATTTTAGGGTTTCAGCATAACAATCTGAAACAGGGTCTTACCAAAACTGTAAGACATAACAGTTTTGGCGAGGTTTAAAACCATGCTCCAAGTGCTATACAGTATACACCACCAGTGGATTTGGAAAATGTGGAGCCCAAAGGTTTTATCTACCGATCAAACATTCAGAAGATTTTTTAAGTGACTCACTAATAATGGCATTCTTCCCATTTGCAAAAGAAAATGGTCACTGACTCATCCAAAGACTGATAAAGGGCTGATGGTGTTGTTTGTAGCCATAGTGACAAAGTCGGGGTTTGGGAATAATTCAGCAAGGGTCAAGTTTGGAAAAATTCAGGAAAATTGAGGAAATATTCGAAAAAAAATAATAACCATAAAAAGATATCCAACAATTCGATTAGATAATATACAAAATAAGCAGTTTACTTTGTTGAACTAAACAAATTATTGCGAAACTCACGAATAAATCGGGAATAATTTGTGAAACTAGGGAATAATTCGCAAATAATTCAACAAACCTAAAATTCAAGAATAATTCAGGAATTTTTCAAAAATTCGAAGAACTTTGTTACTATATTTGTACTTTGTAGCAAAGTTTTAAACCATGGGTTGACCATCAATCCTGCCAGAGTGGCTTGTCCCTAGTCGTGGGTGAGTCCAAGTTGACCCAAGAACACCAATTGATTTCATAAAAGGTTAAAAAAAATACAAAAACAAATCACAAATTATTAAAAATGCCAAAAAATAAGGAAAATTCCAATACACTGCATTATTACATAAGTATTGCAAGTCATCTTTATAATAATTTCCAACTCAGCATGAATAATATGATGAAATTGATTGCTTAATAGATCCCAACAGATCTAATCAGTGTAGTTGAAGCATTCAGGCGATGCCTAGGAGAAAGGGGTTGCTAGGCAGCGCGCCAAAATTTTACTTTATTTGTTATATATATATATATAAATTTTGTACATTGTTGAAAATGAAGATTAATATTATTAAAAAGCAAAAATATATGACCAAAGTGCCACTACAAAATATGAAACACATAGTTTGGAGAGGGAGAGTTGGATCAAAAAACCCTAGACAATATCTTATTTCTTTATCTTACTAAGATCAATAAAATATATTTTCTTTTATATATATTATATTGTTATCTCTGTAAATAACATCTAACGATTCTTAGGCACCTTTGTCACTAGCATTTAGTATCTAGGATGAGGCTTGGGAACCACCGAACCACTAGGCGAGCTCATCTTCACAAGGTGCTTGCCTAAACCCTAATTGGGCAATCGGGGTCCTCGCTAGGCGAAGCAGTCACCTAGGTTGTCTACACAGGATCTGATCTGATACGAAGAACTCAAATAATACACTGGAAGAATTCATAATCAAGATCTTCCGCAATCCAGTAACTACTAGAAATAAATTGAAAATAAATTATGAGTGATTCGTTCCAATTTCCTCAAGGAAAGATCATTAACAGATGGATTCGAAACATAAACAAAAAAACATTATAGGATAATTATCAATGAACCGAAAAAAAATCAAGTGGTTTTTTTGATCGGTAATATAAGATATTCCATTAAAGGATAATAAGAGTGATGTAGGCGAAAAGAGTTTACATAGGAGTAAACTCAATAGAAGGAATACAGAACAATATGCAAAAACCCCAAGCCAGATGAATAACATGCAAGATATGACCATGGGTGCTATACTGACCAACCCCAAGCTTAAAAAGTATCACAATTCACATGTACCTAGAGCGAAATTAACAGATTGTGAAAATCAAATATGTGATTAATTAGTAAATTAATAGCGGTAACAACGATTTGTGCTGGTTAAGAGACTGTAAAACACAATCAAAAGCAAAAAAAAGAAATTCCCAAATAAAAGTGGAAAAAAAATGAAGAAAAAAAAGAAGAAATCTACATGATGAAGATCATAATTCAGCCTTGGCTTTGTCTCCCTTAAAATGGTGAAATGCATAAGCAAGGAGAGATCTTCTACCCTAAGTTCTTTCTTCCTCACCCAATTATGTATTAGGCTTTTTTTATATAACCCAAAAGATTGAAATGCATGATTTGACCTAATTGGGATTGCTTCACTTATTTATTTTTTGTTGATGCAGTTCTAGGATTCATAATTGCAATAAGTGAAATTTTCTTCTTTTCTGAAAGTTGATTTGTCAAACAGTGCACATACAATCCAATGCAACCTCTGGGTCAAATGGTTTGTTGGGTGAACCATCTGGATCACTGGTTCTGTTTGGATTTGAGTGGAACTTCAATCCAAGGGTCGAACCGACCCATCGAAGTGTTGACTCCTCAGTTGACCAAGTATGGTCCAGGATTTAAAGCATTGGTTTATAATGATGGACCCTACTGTGTCACTGTGGATTAAATTGCTAGAAGAGAAGAACACTGATATATGATTAGTTTCAAGCACAGAACGCTTCTCTAAATTTACCATAGCGATAGAATTGGAGGGCGTTCCTTTGCAAGGATTTTTTTTTATCGATACCTTCCTTTGCAAGGATTGGTATCTAATAGATCAAATTATCAACATTTCTCAAATTTGCAAGGACTAAGAAACTTAAGGGGGGTGTCCTTCTAATTTATCATAGTTAGTAATCTTATTATTTTTCCCGACATATTCCCGATTTTTTTCCCGAATTTTGCTGAATATGCTCTAGCTGAATAGTTCCCAAACATTGACTTAGTGACTTTGCACACAACAACTTATGTCACCTGTTATTTATTTCACATTCCTTTTCCGTATGGTTGTTTTTTGTTCTAAAATGAGTTTTGAAGGTATATTTTCACAAAATGTTTTCACTTCCTAGGTGATCGAAGTTTATACTGAAATTGAAGTTACCTTGGTAGAAATGGCAAAGGGATTCTGAGCACATGCATGGAAAATAAGTGATTTGGTATAAATTTCTCACCGTTTTGTGTGCATGGTCTTGACTAACATCTTCAAGTACAAGCTCTGGTTGTAGAAGCATCCTTGACTGCCACAAATACCAAAGAAAATTTCAATAAATCTGTAGAGCACTAAGTAAAATTCAACAATTGCATATATTACTGGAGAAGAACAATTCCATTAGTAAAGTCTCTCATTATAAAACTAATCCTATGCATCCCAAATTCCCAAGCAGCCCCATCAGTCCAAGAAAGTCCAAGGCACAAACAAGCCTCACTTTTTTGACAAAATGAATTACAATTGGTCATCAACTATGATATTCCACAAAAATCAAAATTTTAGTTTTTTTTAAGTAAATCATAGTTCTAATAATGTAATGCTATTCATATTTTTCACCATTGACAAATGCTGATTGGCAATTTTAGAAGGCTATGTTTATTGTCAACCTTGGAGAAGAAAGTGCTCTCGGTCACTGAAACTTAGGACCATCCTGACAATTATATCCAAAATTCAGAGAACATACTCTTCGTACCCTTATATCAAAAGCACTATATTAGCAAAATTAACATCTTACATCAACGGAAACATAATTTAGGGGCGAGGGAGAAGGTGGGCCAATCTACATAGAATAATGTTAAAACAACTTTCTACTTTTGTTTTTGATACATAACTTTACCACTTTCCTTCAAGATCAGTATAGTCAAGGCGTCGCCTAGGCGGTTTTGGATTGTCACAACCTAGGTGCCTCTCTAGGCAGGCGGAAGTCTCATGGACCCTTTAACGGTTAATTTGTTTTACAGTTTTATAACTTACTTACATATAAATATCATTTAAGTAAATGGTTTTACACTAAACTTTCATTTACTCAAGATATTTATATGTAAATAAGGTTATACCCCCCTATTTGAATTCAATAAAAATTATTTAAGAATAAAAAGTCAACTTTCCAATTCGAGAACAAAATCCGCTTTTTAGTGCCTTTATCAAAATTTCAACCATACAAATGCTAAGGCATTTCTCAAAATTCAAAATTTTATAACTTATATTATAATAAAACATTACTAAAACCTAGAAATCCGATAAAAAAGACTCATATTTTAGTCTAAACAAATATTTTCATCTATAGGGTCAAAAAATTAGCTAACAGTTTCGTTGGAAAAAAACTTATATTCAAGTTTTACAACTAGGGGAGGGGCCAGGCCCCCCCCCCCCAAAAAAAAAAAAAATTTTGGAAAATCTTTTTATATCAAAATTTTATTTATAGTGGCCACACCAAATTATCACACGCACTCCATCTTTCTCCCTTTAACTGTGGTTAAACTTAATCAAACTAAGGTTAATATTTTTTCTTCTTTTAAAAACCAAGATTAACCTTAGGAGTGAGTGAATCTTAATCACAGTTAGTGGGTGTTAAAAGAGAGATAGTATATCCTCCTTTAACTATGGTTAAGCTTAATCAATTTATGGTTAATAATTTTTTTCTCAAAACCAAGGTTAGATGGATGAACCTTAGGGGTGAGTGAATCTTAACCAAAGTTAGTGAGAGTTAAAAAGGGACATGTGGTGGCTATAGAGGTCCGCGCATTCCATCGAAAAGAATAATTTTCCTTATATGTAAAATATAAAAATTCAATTAATTTTATTTAAATAATAGCTCTCTCGGACTCATTACCCAAAAAACATTTACGGGGGCTATGCCCCCGAACCCCCATTACCCATGCTCGAAACCCATTAATCTTCTAAATACATGTGCTTTAGCTCCCCCAAGGAAAAATTCTTGGCTCCGCCCCTGTTTACAACATTAAATGTTAATTTGCCTAGATTATTGTTAACACTTAAGAGATGTGAATTGTTGTGAATATATTAATAATATATATGTATATTTAATATATAATTTAATTAAATTTATCACCTAGGCAACGCCTTGACTACACTGTTCAAGATTTTAGCTGACCAAGTTAAACCGGAAGTAATGAACCTGAAAATCAAAGATTGGGTGCAATTCTTTTTTTCTTTTTGGATTGTTAAGAGGTATGCATTTGAAAAAGAGAGGACGGTACAAAGATAAGGAGTCATCACCAAGCAGGGAACCAGCCACCAATGGGAAAAAAAAACTTAGCCAACATTAAATAAATAAATAAATAAACAAAAAAGACCGACAGGTCAAAGACTCAAAACTGGCCATGTGCAATCTGGCAAAGTATTTTTTTTCTACAATTAAAATTACCTATATTACATATTTGAAGGGCATGTACATTTCAGAATGCTGAATAATTATGGAAATCTTAGAAGGTGGGTTCGCAAACCAAACTCAAACTTAACACCATGCAGCTCCTACTCATTTTGATACTCTTACAGATATAAGCCACAAAGCATAATTACGGTGACCAACCTCATCATACCCAGTAAGCCACACACGAGGAGTCTGATAATATTTATCATACCTGGAAAAGGATAAAAGCAAATTTAGACCACAAGTAATTCTGAAATGCATATGGCATTTTAATTGATGTGCAGAGATAATAATGACCATCTTAATACTTCTGTCTATGCAGGCTTTCTGAAAACATAACTAGAGTTATATGGGTGTTTTGGGGAAAGCATGAGATGCATAAAATAGCATAAATGAAACCTAGCTTTAAATGTGATGAGTAAAAGCTAAAAAAGTGGAGGCCTTGAAATTTTTGAAAGCTGGACTTTTGAACAAGAAAATAAACCACGTATGTTAGAGAGCAGACTGAAAATCCGGGCATGTTCTCCTTATCACGGTGTTGCAGGCCAAAGCATTCACTTTCTCTGAAATGCCTGGGTTTCCAATCAAATTGGGGGCATCATAGGAGCATGAGTATGACCTATGGCAAAACATTTTCAGTCTCGACTATAGACCAAGAAGAATCATAAACTCTGTCACTACAGTGGACATTATTAGAGCATTCCAACCCTAAATAGACACACATCTACTGTATCTTAACTAACTGAATTCCAGCAGTTGTTGTGGGTTAGCTTCCAAATGAATTCCACATGGAACAGAAGTTAAATTCAGATACAGGTGCAACTAGTTGACTAAAAAGTGGTGTACCAAGACAGGAAAGGCGAGGATGGGGATCAAATGCCTACAAGATCTATCTCTCCGGGAAAAGTGATAGTAGATGTTAATTGCCCTGTCCAAAACATTTGATCAAGATACCAAATCTTAGATTAGAAATGATATTAAGCTTTTGCATTAGTGACCAGGTATTGGCAGCCGCTGGATACATGTCACTAGGGTCACTATGCTAATTTTTTGTATTGCCCCCCACCACACCACCACAATACAGTACGTTTAAGATGAGCCTAAATTATAGCCTTATAAGAATATTCAAGCAGGTGAATGTGGAAATCTCCTCTAGCTCCCGATCTAAACCCTTATAGAACTATAATTATTACCACTAGTCCTTTCTAGCAAATATTGATCTCTCTCATGATCAAACTGTGGTTGCATGCAAACAGTTTCTATCTGGAAGAGTACTAAAGAGCTCATGATTCTCTACAACGAGTTGGGAGTTCCTCACCTCGTTAGTCACAATAAAACAATTAAAGGAGGAAATCTTAAGACTTCACCTCCTGGATTATTCCCTTGAGGTGCCCAAGAGGATACTGAGGCAGTGAAGTTTGAAGGGCATATCGATGTACAACTCATTGTATGACAGTATAGACACCTATCAAGCCTAGAAGCTAGCCGCCAAGACAGTGAGGAAATGATATAAAAACTCTAATACTCCAGGAAGCTTTAATTTCCACTGATTCAAAGGAAGTAATTTATCATCTAAAGGAAAATAATATCTTACGTGATGCTGACATCATAGGTTCGGGTCCGTAGAATATTGTCGTCATCAGGTTCATGAACCACAAGATATGAAGATTGAAGTGTTGCCTGCAATAATAGATATCATGCATGTCAAAGCTATTAAAGGTTTTGATTACATACAGATTAGAGAAGCAAATAACTATGCATGACCCATATGCATCAAAATGCTTTAAATGTACAAAGAAAAAGAAGAATGCGACCGTGTATATATATATATATATATATATATAGAGAGAGAGAGAGAGAGAGAGAGCGATAGATAGGGATAGAAGTTTTAAGTATATAGACCAGATACAATCTAAAAACGGCTTGTATGTGTGGCATCATACATGGGCATCACCCTGGAGATCTCTTTTTTGGACAAAGACAAGATTTTACATCAAGTCATCAACTAAGGAAGCAAGAATTGACCTGATATAATAACCGTGTCTATCTGATCTATTAGACTTTTTTCCTCCGAAATTACTATCTGATCCCTTGAACTGAACTAATAAGGCCAAGAAGAATGAAGTTTAATTCCCATATAGAGAGTAACCAAAACTTTCCCCTTTATAATGTGTAAGGTACTAAGGTCCTTTTCCAAATAGAAAATAATATAAATGATCATTGAATTTGCATGGATACACTTTTAGTATTACCAAGATTACATTTTCTACGTCAATATCAGGTTTAGTCACACGTAAAGAGTTCAAAAGTAGGACCCTTATTAGCTAAGCCGTGATTTGGGGAGATAGAAAGAGAGGACCAGGTAACGAACACACGTAGTGTGAGCATAAATTGGGTGCAGATAAGGAACATCTAAGGGATACTAAGTATTAGAACCAACCATGATTCAAAAATATCGTCATTCAATGTGTGAATTTGTGACTTCAAATTAGGAAAAATTGCATCTTTTATCGTTGTTATTAAGATGATGTGGAAATATTTGAGATACACTATGATACATTAAATAAAATTCTACATAAGCTTAGACAAAACTAAACATATAAGATTTAATTTAACAATACTAACACTACCATCGTAAATATATATTATAAAGAGGAACAGAATTTGATCACAGACACGGAGTACGAAGCTGAAATATATAACTACAAGATGAGAGGTACACAATCACGTAACATATAAGCAACTACAAACATGATAGTATAATAAAAACATCAGCATAAAGAACTATAGGTCTCCCACTAAGACATCCACTGACAATCCTCTTAGTTCAGAACTATAATTAAAGGTGAATTTCACCACGAATAATTATTTTTCTCAAAAATATGAGTCTATGGATTTGGTAGATCAGCCATAGACATGCCCCATATAATTAAACAAACGCTAATCATACATAATATAGTGAAATATTTGAGATTGTAATTTTCTTTTCAAATTTTTGGTTCTCATAAAAATTCTCCAAGCAATTTGTTAAACATGGTTCATCGCATATCCATAAAATTGTCTACGATCCTGCACCTTGTGTGTATTAGCAGATAGAAAGAGAGATTAAATCAGAAATGATAAAGAATGGAAGAAGAAAAAATTATCCAGAGTCAAAGATAGTTCAGTCTCCAATCTATAGTTCTCACTTTCAATTCATTTTTCTGATCCCAAAATACTCAATGATTGGTACTTATTTATAGGAAAAAGTTGTCGGAAACTATTTGCTAGAAAGTTTCATCCTCCACCTAGGTATGTTACTTGGCCAGGCTCAACTTCACCCCCAACTGGACCAGTCAGATTGGATTGGTTTTTATAATAGGTTGTGCTTAGGATTGACATTTGCAACAATAGTCAATAGCTTAATCCAATATACATATATAATGTATGTGCATATTATTTTTTTGATTGGTATGTAATATGCAACTATGTATATTATTTATATGGATTATGGAGAACAACAACGAAAGTGTTTGGTTCGGTAGAAAGAGTTTTTTCTAGCATGTGAGAGGATATGATTTCAAGTCTCCTAAAAGCCCTTCTTATTTGCTTTTAGCCACAACAAAAATGAGCAATTAAATAATGCAGTAACCCAAGCCTATTCCGACCTAGCCCGGCTTTATTAGGGAAATAGAATATTACCCAAGCCTAAACTAAAATCTTTAGTTTTTTTTTTTCTCGATAAAGCAATGGAAATATATATATATATATATATATATATATATATATATATATATATATATATATATATAAGAGAAAGAAGTACAAACAAGCAAAGAAAGATAAAGTTTACACAAGCGTAAACTGAAGAGCATAAAACGGAGCCGAGATATAACCCCTACTAATAAGATAGCGGACCCCAAGCTTAGTATCTTTAGTATTAGATTAGTATCACTAGGATTTATATTATGACTCTTTCATTGTCTATACAAAAACCCTGTTTAGAGTCCATGTAAATCATCTAAGAATTCAATAAACATTGAGTTCTGCTATAAGATTGGAAGATCTGCCTGTTTTGATTGTTTCTCTTTGATTATGTTTTTTTTCCAGCGGGCAGCATTGCCAACACCCGCCAAACCTGTTTTTTTTCCTCGTTTAGAGTCCAGGTAAATCATTTAAGAATTCAATAAATGTTGAATTCTGCTATACGAATATGATAGGAAGATCTGCCCGTTTTGATTGTTTCTTTGATTATGTTTTTTTCCAGCAGGCAGCATTGCTATCGCCCACCAAGCCTAAAATTTTGTTTCCTTGTTAGTTATCCACACCCCGGTGTCCTTTTTTTTTATTTCTCTTATTCTCTCTCAGTTAGCATTTGTACCCATCCGGAATCTCAGCCTCTGCTGTTACTGCCCATTTGTCCTCTCACAGTGGGTTCCCCATTTAGATCCGAAGCTGGATCAGAACTCTTGATCAGTAACTATCGCTGGTCCAAGCTTCTTCAAATGGACCTACAAAGAAATGTCGCTAGCCAGCTTGCAAAACGACAGAGATAACATCATCATTGTTTCACCCACGGACCACGACCAGCTATGTCTAGCACATGGTGCCGTTTGAACATTGCACCTACCAGACCGAAAAAGTCCGTCATTTCTCCTCCGGTCAGAATCTGCTATCATCTTTGTTCCCACAGTCTGCATGTTGAATAAGCGGAGTAATTAAGTATATCGTTTCTATTTTACTTCTATAATTTTTTATCCTTCTCTCTCTGTCTCCTCATGTAAAAAAAAGACTTGCTTGTGGACTTTGATGATAAGCCCAAGCCTAGCATAATTTTTTGGCCCATAGTACCTAGGCCAACTTATCTAGTCCATGGATACCCATTCTTCAGGCCCATAGAGTCCCATTTACTTGGCATGTCGAGACCCATTTAGAGGCTCCTTATCTAAGCCCATTAAGACTCACTTTAAGCCCATAGAGGCTGACTCTCTATTGGTCGTTGGTCCACAAAGGTCAATTGACCTCTTGTTCCATTATCTTGTGTTGATTCATATGCAAGAATCCCTTTTCTCTCTTTGGATCACATTCCTTCATACCTTCTTTTCTTATCTTCTACTTTATCTTTATGGTTCATCATCAGATGCATCTCATAAATACGTGTTACCTTATCCTCGTCCAGGTTTTAGTCTACTTAAACCAATTATTCTCTATTAATGCACATCTTACTCTTTGTGGATTTGAGTAGATCTCTTTTCTCCTCATCCCTATTTCAATTGTCTCTAATTCATGTTTTGTTTCCTCCCTCACTACTTGAGGGCAAGGGTTCATCTTAGCGACAAAATGCTATCTGCTTAATTAAGGGGTGAGATTGAGAATCAATCAACATCACCATCATGGCAACCGAATCAAATAGCATATTAGTGGTCAACTATCTCTCAGTATCGGCTGTTGGAACCCCGTCTTTGGCAAAATCATGACGATTTTTCAAGTCTCATATGTTTTAAGGGAGTCTTAGGGAATTGAATATTACAATGTATGAGATATACAATATCTCATACACCATCCTAGATTGGTATCACTATTCACTAGGTCGTCCACTTGAACCCTAATTAGGACCAATGTAAATAACCTCGGAATATCCATAAACATAGAGTTCTATCAGACATAACCCAAGTCTACTTGACTCAAGTTGAGTTAGCTTAGGGTTGAGAAATGAGCAGCTCAGGTTGGGCTCCTCGGGTTGGGCTGGGTCATGGGACGGATGTTCTGCTCCAAAAGTTTGGGTGGGTTGGGGCCCTATAGGCACTGTTTTATTACAGAGCATACAGTAAAGATGACAATGATCTAAAGACGAAATCATAATCTAATTTAATGTAATTTTTCCTAATATAATATTAATCAAATCTCTTATGGGTAACATTGAGTTCTATTAGACCAAACCCAAGTCAACCCGACTCAACTCGAGTGAGTTTAGGGTTTACAAATAAACAGCTAAGGTTGGCAAATCCAGTTGTGCCGGCTTACAAGCTGAATGTTCTGGTCTTAGAGTTGGATTGGGTTGGACCCCAACCCGCTCAAGTAGAAACCCTACAGGCACCGTGTCATATTTAATAATATAAAGTACCATTATATATGATATGGTATGTAACAATATGCTACGATACAATGACTAATACTAGGGTTTGTATAACAATGAAAATGATCTACAAATTAAATCATAATCTAATTTGACCTAATCTAATATTAATCAAATCTCATATGATGCTAATCTTTTTTATGAGATATTCCAATAATTATACAATGTATCTCACACACATTTTACAATAATACTTTTGGTGAGAATTACAATAATGATACAATGCATCTTACACAAATTTTACAATAATACTTTAATTTCTCTAATAAGTTGCAGAGTCCTCTTGTACAGCATATAAGAACCTATTCAAGTAAAGTAGCATGGTTATTATGTATTGAATTTGGTGAGAGGATATTTAGTACCAGATGCAGAAATTTATTCACTTGGTGTTAAAAAAACTATACACTTTTTTTTTGATCGGTAAAAAAAAAAAAACTATACACTGTTAATTCCGATTTGAAACTGATGACGCATTTTTTTAGCATCATCACTCAGAAAACTTACTTGTAGGCAAAATACCTTATATTTATAACATTATTATGTTCCAATCTATTTTTAGTAAACAATTGTTGTTTAGAATAGTGCTCAAATGAACAACTTACAGCATCTGTTTCAATAAGGTTGTCAGGTTCCTCATACTCTGCCATGTCAGGAATATCTTCTTCCTCCTCACCCCCAAAATATGAGGGGATCGACTGAATAGTCTTGTTCTTGCTGATTTCTAAAGTCTCCATGGAAGGAAAGTTCTCCTCATCATCACATTTAGTTTCTACAGGAAAACAATGGCACAAACTGAAAGGACTAAACTTAGATTCATATGCATCCAATTAAATAGTACATACCTTTTGGCTTCCCATGGGTTGCCAACCACCCATCATTATCTTCGTTATCAAGGAGAATTTCCCCTCCTGCAGCTTCATATTCTTCTTCTACAGATGCAGCCCTCCTTAGACAAGGCACTGACAAGGAAGTTTATTGTCTGTCACTTGAACTTCTAAGAGTATTAAGAAAATAAGGAATCAATTTGAGATGACATGAATACTTGAATCAGGACTAAGAATAGCAACAAGCTACCATCCCTACTATTATATACACACGTGCTTGCAGAGTTGCAGGGTGCCACCATTAGAGTAGGGGAGCTAGATCTCATGTGGGAAAAAATCTACCTGATCAAAATATCTAAGGATGCCATAGATACTCATGTTTTAGCATATGTTTTAGTAACTGTTCAGATAAATGTGTAGATTGGTATATTTACGACAACTGGTTGATTTTTGTCTCTGAACATTCCCCCAGGGAAATCAATCATAGATGGGTCCTGCCATGGTGGCATAACTTAGAACATATGCAGGCAGGACAACTTTTTCTCATCTCTCATCTTGATATAAGGATTTGCGTATGAAATCATATCCTAGAGGTTTTATACAGTAATATTTCTTCACAAAGTTGTATCAGAAATACAAGTAGCAATATGATACAAGAAAATTATGAGTCAAAAAGTAAAGAAAATCTAACAACAGCCTATGTCATTACTTTAAAGCCATTACAAAGACCATTCAATCCATTACAACCATTATAACAGCTGTTATCAACGACATGGCAGTTGTCGAAACAGAAACTAAAACAAGCAAAGAGCATGACCAAGATGATCCTGTTTTACCGTTTCTTGTAATCAAGTACTGCTTTTCCACGGGCAAATATGACTTCCGCTTGCTTGGTTCACCCGATTCCCTGACATGATGATTAATTAATGAGAAAATTAATTGAATTCGAAGGACGCTAATATCAAGCAAAACCTTAGGAAAAATAATAAATATAATTTACTTTTTTCAGATAACGGGGAAATAACTATATATCAAAGGAAAATAAGTTCGAAGAGACAATCCCTTTTCAGAATCTTTTGAATGTGTCCATATAAAAACAGCTATTTCATCCAAATCTATTCAAGTGTATGATTCAATCCCAAATTGAATCTCTAAAATTCCGAAATTTCAGCTAAATCATTGCCAATTTTTAACAATATAAGCCAACAACCATCAGCCAAAATCCAATACTCACTAAATCACAAAGGTAGAATTAAAACCTCACAAGATCAAAATCAGTCTAGAAACGGAAATTACCAAGACCAGGTAGGGCATTTGGAGACAAGATTATCACCAGCGACGACGAATTCGCTGATGCTAAGCACACCTTTCTCCTTGAATGCGGATACGGTTCGAGGTCCTGTAATCCTCTCAACAGTCCCTTTAAAGGCTTCATGGATCTTCTGCGATAGAACCATCTCTCTCGCAGACCACATAAGATAGAAAACAATAGAGGACAATTAATTTATCAAAACCCTAGAAACTGAATTGAGGATTGAAGCAGAAACCCTAGAAATTGCAGAAAAGAAAGCTGAGAAAGTTTTCGAATTTTCGTGCAATTTAAAGAGTTTTGCCAAATTACTTAGCCAAAAAGCTTTTGCTCTCGGAATAGAAGTCTGCTTGACATTGGACTCATACTATATAACAGGTCACACTTTACTTAATTTGCGACAATAAGCTAAACCATTCACCTTTTTCTTTTTCTTTTTCTTTTTCTTTTGAGGGAAATCCCTAATTGCCCCAATAGTTTGGCTTTGTTCTCGAAATACCCACCTTTTAAAAACTCTTTTTTGAATGTCCCACACACATGTGAAGGAGTTCGCACATGCGAACTTTTTTCATTTACAACTATTCGAAGGAAAAACATTTGCATCTCCTTCATTCTTCATCGACCATAGAAAACTCCCTTCATTTCTTATCAACAATAACTTTGTTCTCGAAATACCCACCTTTTCAAAACTCTTTTCTGAATGCTCCCATACAGATATGAAGGAGTTTGCACATGCGAACTTTTTTCATTTTATCGAAATCATATGAAGGAAAGACATTTGTGTCCCCTCCATTCTTCATCGACTATGGAAAGCTCACTTCGTTTCTTATCAATTATAAACTCTTTCGTTGATTAAGAAGAGTTTCCAAAAATTTTAACCTATCATTTCGACTAAAATTTCCAAAAATTTAACCTATCATTTCGACTAAAATGTCCATAAGAGGAGTTTTGTTCCTTTAAAGTACTAACCACGATTGTGAGAGAACGCAAACACACATTTTTGGGTTTCTAGTAATTTTTTTAAATAATTTAACCTAAAGAAAATTGATTATAATCATTACATTTATTGCTTTAAACCTTAAACCCAATGTTAGATGAGTTTACATGTGTTTTTATTACATTTTAATGATTTACAGTATACGGTTGATACTCAATAAGTTAGGTCGATACTTCGTATCGATACTAGTTGTGTTCCAAGGTTGAAGATAACATATATCGATATGTATCAATATATTATCGATATAGGGTGTATCAATCATGTGGTGTATCGATATGTCAATATATGTGTATCAATAATGGAGGCAACAATTATGAAAATGTCATTGGAACTGTAAAAGTGCTTAGAAAACCCTCTAAACGACCTCAAAATAGAAACCTAAGGGTTAATGTACTTGAAATATGGTTAAGTTTTAACCCTAAAATAGTTTTAAAAAATATTTTTTTTCTTCTAAAAACCAAAGTTAGACACTTTAATCCTAAAGGTTAATGAATCTTAATCACAACAAAAGAAGTTAAAAGAAGACACATGGTGAGAAAATCGGGGATGAGACACCTTCCTTCGTCCCATTAACGAGGAGGTGATTGTTTTCCTTGCATAAAATAAAAATTTTATAATCTATAAAATTTATAACATTTTATATAATTAGACTCTAAGAAGAATGTCTTTATCTTTGATTCTTTATATATAAAGAAGCACTGAGAGCCACTATTTCATTGATTGAAACTAGTTCCATGGTGGATTAATGGATTATGTTCCAACTCATTTATATAATTATCTAAAAAGATAATTATCACTCCCGTACTAGGAAGCACAGATATGGATACTGGATACTGGTATGATACGATACAGATACGGCGATACGACGATACAACATAACCTAAAAAAACAGGATACGGGTACAGCTAGGATACGTCTGTAATTTTAAAAAAATAATAATACTATATTTTGTATTATAATTACAAAATAATCATTGGTTCAGTTCTGTTTATGTATAAAAAATACCATGCCCATGCAAAAGCAAAAGAAATAGGGTCATCTCATCATCCACTAAGCAAAAAAAAAAGTCATCCTATCATCCACTAAGCAAAATATAAAGAAGACCATGTCCATGCAAAAACAAAAGAGATAGGGTCACACTCCCAGGTCTCAAAAAAAAAAAAATATTCATGGTCGTATCCCTGCATATCCATGCCGTATCCGAAATATAAAAAAATTGTTTTTAATTAACATGATACGTTTAGGTCGTATCCCGTATGTATCCCGCCGTATCGGAGCTGTATCCGTATCCGATACGGGTACGAAGCCCTATTTGAAGTATCCGTGCTTTCAAGCTCCCGTATCATATCAATTGTCAAAGAATTTTTAATTAACTAATTAAAATAGTGAATTGAAATTCCGGGCCCATTTACATTAAATAGTTTTCAGGAATATCAATACAAAGACTCTAATTTATAGATTTTGAAATATTCATTGCTTTATGCATTAAATGTTTGTCATTCTAGTAAAGGTCCTTTTGGAGTGAGTGAGTGGGTTTACCCTTATGGCACCTGACTGTGTAGTGTGTGTTACTTGATACCCTTCCAACTAAAAAATAAAGGTAAGGGGTACTAAATTTAGTAAGCGTTTAGATCATTTAAAAATAGGAGCATCTTGGTCATTCAAGAGGAAGTGAGAAAATATTTAACCCCGTCCTCAGAAAAAATGATGTGTACTTTTTATCTCCTCTCCAGTCCTCCCTACAAAACGGGAAAAGCTAAAGTTTTAGAAGAGGACAAAAATTGATTAAAAATACCCAATTCACTTCATTCAATGGCTTGGAGATGCATGCAAAGGACCTCTAGAATGCCAGAGATTATCGCAATTGGTGGATCAACGGATATATTACATCCCATGTCTCTGCATGACACATCAGAGGAAGAGGTTGGCATTTGGCAATACAAAATATGACCATATATCATGTCTCTGCGTCTCAGTATGACACGTGGAGAAGAGGTTGGCCATACAAAATACCTGTAGAACCCTGGAACTGAGTTCACTAGGCTATGAATAGTGTTATGAATAATACTTTTCAAGTCCTAAAGCCTTAATGTAATTATGGTTTCATATTTTAAAATTAAATGAGGTATTTTTAATGAATTAAAGTATATATGAAAATTTTTTATGGGTGTCTGGGATGAAGGAACAAGAGTATAAAATACTGTAAGTGTCAAAAAGGGAAATGTCTTAACATACCCTCAACTTTAGGGAACTCTAGTTTTATCACCGCTGATCAGAATCGAATGATTCTTGAGCCATTAGAAAGATATAGAAACCCTCTTCGATATTTATGTGTTTAATACTTTTTCAGATTTTGAGTCGAAGTTAAGTCAAATGTGGGTTTTTCGAAGACTGGTCTGCTATAATTCCTGAAGGTTTGTTGTAATTCCTAAACAGTCAACTTTATGGCCTATTTAGACCATAAATAAATTAGAACTAGGATTTGTACATTAGACAGAAATTTGTTCCCATTTGAATTTCGAGTCCAAAACAAGTTGAATTGCTTGAATCCGATAAGTCAGTCAAAAGTTATGATCAAAACACCAGAGCGGGGAAAAAACAAGCCCAGTCAGAGAAATTCGGAAATGAAATTCGTCGGGGACCGAATTTAGTCGACGAAATTCGTTGGAATACCAAATTTCGTCGACGAAATTGCCCAAAAATGACCCAAAACAATGTAACCGACTTTGGGGGATATTTCTAAGGGCTTTAAAGGGTTTTGGCAACCCTTAGCCTATAAATAGAAAATTATTTCGTGGGTTAGAATTTACCAAAACCTAAGGATAGATTTGAGAAGGGATTTGAGAAGAGAAGAAGAGGAAAAAGCTTGTTCATGTGTCATCCAAGATCAAGAGAAGATCAATCCTTGCTTCTAAAGTTATTTCTTCACTATCTTGGTGTGCTAAAGCTAAGATTTCATTCATGAAGTAAATTCTAAAGCTCTAGACCAAAGGGATTTGGTCTTTGAAAGCTAATTACTACCCCTAGCTATCTTTGTTGTAATTCATTCATGAAAAACAAATTTTAAAGAATATGTTTCGAAGGAAAAGTTGGGTTTTGAAACAAAGGAAAATATGAGGTTTAAAACCAGTTCTATGTGTATTATGTGAATGATTTGATGAAAAGTATGTGCCATGTGTAGTGTTTGATGAAATACAAGTGTTTTACCATGTGTATGCTTATGTGAACGTTTTAAAAGAGAAAGAAAAGCATGTGCTATGTGTTATCGTTTTGAAAAATGATAGAAAATCATGTGTCATGTGTTATGTGTTTCTGATGTTTACCATATTCACTCACAATTGCCTATGTCCCCATGTGTATTGCATGATTATGTGAAATGAAAGGTGTGTTTTATTCGAAAGAATGGTTTTGCAAAGTATATGTGAAGAAATGTTTTGTAAAGAGATATTTTATAAGAAAAGTAAGAAATGAAAGGATGCTGGTATACTCAGACCAGGTACGGGTATTAACATCTGTTTCATAGTAAGTAAGAAAAAGTAAGAAGAGAAATGATGCTCATATACTTAGACCAGGTACGGGTACGATTCATCTGTTTCAAAGTAAGATAAAAAGTACCTAAGAAAGCAATGACAGAATACTAGTATACTTAGACCAAGTACGAGTACTAGTAATCAGTCTCCAATGAATAAAAGATGTTAAAAGTATGGTTTTTCAAAATAAGCTCGAAGATTTCTGAAAAGTATGCACAAGTTTTGAAAGAAAAGAGATTATGGTTTCCGTACTCTGATCACAGTATGCATGTGTATCTGATGAACTGTCGTATGTGTATCATGTGAAATGTTATAACATTGTTATATATGGGTTTATATACACGAAGCTTTTCAATGCTCAGCCGACTTGTTATTATTGGCAGGTTTACGATTGACTAGCAAGTACTCGATTGAATAGATGTTCTCCAGAACCAAGTATCGAGGTGGTAGCAATGGGTCATCCGGATTGATGAGAGGGCTTTGATAGGTAGCCCTTTGTCTGGGTTTGAGTGATGTAAGGGAGAGAAATGTATATTTGTTGAGCGAGGATGTTCGCTTTTAAGATTGGTTATGTGGAATACAGGTTAAGTTTTAAGAAATTTTCAGTTTCGCTATTTGTATGCCTTGTGGTTTATCACAGGATGGTTGGATATGATGATGCTTCGACCAAAAGGTCTTGTAACTCCTAGGGGGTATTTTAAGTTGCAACAATACCACTACTTTTCAAATTGACATGCAAATACTAATGTGTTATGCTTAATGAGATTGAGCAAAAATTAATTCTCTCAAATTGCAACGATTATTACAACAACAAAAAAAAGTGCAATGATTAATATGTCCACCGGTCAGCCCAACTTCTAACCCTCTAACCAATGAATAGAGCAAGGTTCTATTCTCATTATGTGTGGTGGTTTGATTTGCCCACGAATCGGCCCAGCTTCTAACCCTCTAACCAATGAACCCTCTGACCAGCATACCACCCACCCAAATTTTTTTTTCATAAATTCGTCATGGAACTTTTAAAGTAAAACTGTTCATGCCTAATTTTACATAATGTCTAGAATTATATTGTTCCATTAAGTGCAAAAGTTATACATAAACTTTCAAGTTCCACAAAACAAATTTGGATTTTTAAAGCTCCATAAATTTTCTAAGTAGATTAAACTCGATAAATTCAAGATACAATCAAGTAAAAGGATTAGAAACTCTCTCCCCTCTCTTCCCACACTCTTGCCTCTTGTTGCAAAACATTATTGCCTCTCGTTGCATAAAGGACACATTTGGCTTCACAGATTCCATGATCCGCGACTTCTCTTTGCATAAAGGAGGGATTTGGCTTCAAGGATAATCAGATTGATTCCCCAGATGAACATCCAGCCACCACATCAAAGTTAGTAGAGAACAAGGTTCCAAGCCAACCTCTCCCTCATTTCCGGCCTCGGATTCTCTCTGGCAGATTGTCACGGTTAAGTACTGCCATGACCGTGATAATGGGACGGGATGGCCTGAGCATGGGAAATGGATGCCAATGCGGTACCTAGGAGATAGGCGATACACTATACAAGCGAAAGCACAATGTGATGTAAGGTTGGTGCCTTGGTGTTGAGGTACCAATGTGAAGGGATGCAGAGGTGTCTTGATGTTGTGTACGAGGTACTATGGTTTGGGTGAAGTGCACACGAAGAGTTATGGAGTGAAGCTTGAGTCTGGTGCTTGGTCGGACTCATGTGGGCGAGTGTTGTAGAGCCCACATGGTATGTTGGAAGTAGGGCCGATAGTACCTTCATTCGAAGAGAAAGTTAATACGAGTTTAATGGTATAGACGGTTTGTGGATATTCAATGTAGTGTTCTGTAAAAGACCAGTATGACTCCACCGACAATGGTGATGTTTCCTTCTAGTGAAGGGTGAAAGGTTTATCATTCACCTTGAGGAGAAGGGCGTAGCTCTACCTTCCCTTGTGGCACATCTTGGGCCACCTAATGAGTAACCCCAAAGGAGTTGGGGGTGGATTTTAGGATCCTAAAGGGGATCTTGGAATCTACTTAGATGGTTGTTAGAGCATCCAAGGACGGTGCAAAGGAGACGGATATCCTAACACTGCGCAAGAGCTTTCGGGCAAGAGGTTTCACCCTAGTTCGGCCTTTAAGCATGCGGTATGCATCATGGTTGTCTAGGTGGTATGCGAGGTATGGTTGGGATACTCAGTCAGATCGAGGACCGAGGATCATGTTGTGGGTGTTATACCCTCAATGCTCTGTAAACGGGGCAGTGATGCTTCTAAGCTATCTGCGATGCGTGGGGATGACTGATAGTCGTGTTCGAGAGTATCGGGCTGTGTTGGATGTTCGGCTTGATCGGGGAACCTTAGCATCATGAGAGATGCGCGAGTCGGAACCTTGGTGACACGGGAACCTTATGTGTTGAACGAGTGTCGAGTACAACATGATGAAGTAATGCGTAAGCCAGCTGAGCGTAGCTTAGTGGATGAGACTCGGTAGTGGGTCGTACCTTGTCGTAGTATTGTAGCACGAGACATTAGGTCGGTTCAGTAGACGGATAGTGTAATGGTGTAAGGCTGGTTGAGATCATGGGATGATCGAGGTGCCGCACGGTTGTTTCACAAAATCAAAAAGTTGACCGTGACAGTTGGTATCAGAGCATGGTTGCTCATGGGAGCAGGGTTGCTTGTGAGAGCCTGAAGCTACAGTTTGCAACAGGTGATTAGTTTGAATGCACAAGGTGCTTCTACTGTGATTTTGAGTAGTGGGAGTGCTACTGGCTACAAAGTTTGTTGGCTTCTAAAGAGTGGACTTGTTACGGGAGAGACTTGTACAAGATCGAGATAAAGTTCGACAACAATATAGGTGTTGGTCTCTAATGCAGTGATGTGTTGGAGCAAGGCTACTAGTAGATAGTAGTCGAAGGGAAATTCAGGATCGAATGTGTACTCAGGGTGAAGACAGTGTTGGGACTTGAGGAGCACAGTGTTAATTCAAGATGAAGACTCCTGGAGTTGACGTATCAAGACTACATATAGTGAAATAGCACAGTAGTGAAAAGATCAGGTGAAGTGTTCTCTCAGTTGAAGACACGGGATGTTGAGGTACAAGAGTAACATAACTAGGTTGGCAAGGTGCCTAATCAAATACTCTAGTCAAGCCAGGAAGCTCAGTTGTACGAAGATGCAATAGAGTGGGTGTGTGCTATCTCAGGATACTCAAAGAGTTGAGGTACTAGAGAGGCACAACAAGAATACAAGAATGCAAGCTTGAGTGGGGGAGCACTCAAGCAAATATCAGAAGCATGAGGGAAGTCCTCAAGAGTGAGGCAATGTGTTAAAGGTTGAAATGATACAGTGGCTTCAAACAACTTCATAGGTTGTTGACTACGAGAAGTTGAGCTCGACGGATTGAGTTCAACACAAGTGATGGAGTTAAGGATCACAAGAAGAAGTGTGTCAATGGATTGATACACAACCAAGGAAGACGTGCAAAATGGTTTTGCACCAATTAATGGAAGAAACAAGATTAGTGTGTCAGGGACTTGATGCACCAATGGAAAGTTTCGCAGAGATTTGGCGTAGTGGACGCTATTGCGGTTTCGAGTAACGTATAGGGTTGCTGGATGTGTTGTATCGGAAGATGCTTAGTGTGTTTGTGACTTTGGGTAAAGGATGTGGATGTCAGTGTTATTGTGGGATGACTTTAGTGTTGAAGTGGGACAACACGCCCGATGCTCACATGCGTAAACTAATGAAGTAGACCGCGGAGGAAGTACCGTATGAGATGCGGTTGGCTTGCAAGTCTCGTCATGTGTGACGTACTTCATGTTCAAAATGAACCATGAGTGTAGTTCGATGTAGGGCTGTCAATGGACCGGATCATGATCCGGATCCAATCCGATTAGCCGGACTTTGGACCCTATATGTGATCCGTCGGATCGGATCGGTGGAATCCGATTATAATCGGATCGGATCTGGATATAGGGTGATCCGATCCGATTAAAATCCGATCCGATAATAATAATAATTTTTAATTATTTTAAATATATTATTTAGATTTTCTATGTATAAGATATTAATTTTTAAAAAAATTAACATTAATTAGTATTAATTAAGGTATTATTAGATTTTTTTATTGTTAAAATAGATTTTTTTTAAAAAAAATAACCTTACTCGGATCGGATTCGGATCGGACGATATATAATCGGATCGGATTCGGATCGGTTACTTCATGATCCGACGGATCTCGGATCGGATTCGGATCAGTCGGATTCTTAATCGGATCGGATTCGGATCTAGGCAGATCCGGTCCGAATCCGATCCGTTGACAGCCCTAGTTCGATGGAGTGAACTGCAATGGATGAAGCTTCAAGAGTGAAGTGGATGACAGCTGAATGCCTATTGAAGCTGATGATCGGGGTTGTGAGACTGAAGATCAAAGTTCATGGTGATAATCAGTGTCAGAATGATGCTTGGGACAGCCAAGTGATAGTCATGCGATGACTAAAATGCGCATGGAGATGTGCACTTGAAGAAATTCGAGGATTATCCCTCTCAGAAGTTCGGACAACGGGTTGAAGACAAAAATGTTGAAGACAAAGGCAATGTACAGAGTCTTCGAGGCCAAGTTTAGTGTGAAATTGGGCGAAATGTGGTGAATGTTTCAGAACAAATTCGTGAGAATGTAAAGTTTGAGACAATAATTGATATGTTAGGCCGTTAGAAGTGAGTTCTGCTATAATGAATGAGCAGGTATGCAAGCTGTGTTGTGAAGCTGATGAATACTTGGTGAGAGTCGATGAGGACATCGACCTAATCAGGTGGGGGAGAGTGTCACAGTCAAAGTTGTTAAGTACTGTCATGACCATAATAATGGGCCGGGATGGCCTAAGCATGGGCAAGGGATGTCAATGTGGTGCCTAGGAGATAGGCGATACACTATGCAAGCGATAGCACAGCGTGGTGCAAAGTTTGTGCCATGGTGTTGAGGTACCGATGTGAAGGGACGCAGATGTGTCTTGATGTTGTGTACGAAGTACTATGGTTTGGGTGAAGTGCACATGAAGAGTTATGGAGTGAAGCTTGAGTTTGGTGCTTGGTCGGACACATGTGGAAGAGTATTGTAGAGCCCATATGGTATGTTGGAAGTAGGGCCGATAGTACCTTCATTCGAAGAGAAAGTTAATACAAGTTCAATGATACAGATGGTTTGTGAATATTCAATGTACTGTTCCGTAAAAGACTAGTATGACTCCACCAACAATGATGATGTTTCCTTCTGGTGAATGGTGAAAGGTTTATCATCCACCTTGAGGAGAAGGGCGTAGCTCTACATTCCCTTGTAGCACATCTTGGACCACCTAATGAGCAACCCCAAAGGAGTTGTGGGCAGGCTCTAGGATCCTAAAAGGGATCTTGGAGTCTCCTTCGATGGTTGTTGGAGCATCTAAGGACGGTGCAAAGGAAACGAATATCCTAGCACTGCGCAAAAGCCTTCGAGTAAGAGGTTTCAACCTAATTCGGCCTTTAAGTGTGCAATATGCATCATGGTCATTTAGGTGGTATGCGAGGTATGGTTGAGATACTCGATCAGAGGACCAAGGATCGTGTTGTGGGCGTTATGCCCTCAATGCTTGGTAAACGGGGCAAAGATGCTTTTAACTATCCGCGATGCGTGGGGATGACCGATAGTCGTGTTCGAGAGTATCGGGCCATGTTAGATGTTCAGCTTGATCGGGGAAACCTTAGCATCATGAGCAATGCGCGAGACGGAACCTTGGTGACGCGGGAACCTTATGTGTTGGACGAGTGTCAGGTGCGACACGATGAAGTAATGCGTAAGCCAGCTGAGCGTAGCTTAGCGGATGAGACTCAGTAGTGGGTCGTACCTTGTCGTAGCATTGTAGCACGAGACATTGGGTCGGTTCAGTGGACAGATAGTATAATGGTGTAAGGCTGGTTGAGATCATGGGATGATCGAGGCGCCGCACGGTTGTTCCGCAAAATCAAAAAGTTGACCATGACAAGATGCCAAAAAGGTGGTCTCGGGCTACCACAATGTATGCAACAAGTGGTTGGAGAAGTCATTTCATTGGCCCATGATTTTAACTTCTCCAGTCATTAAGTGACATATGATGATGAAGTAGTGATATAAAGGGGGAGAGATATCAACTAGGGGAAAAGTCAAAATCATGGGGAGAATACAAAATGACTTACACCCCTTTTCCAGCTAAGTGTTGCACACATTGTGGTAGCCCAAGACCACATTTCTGGCATCTGCCAGGGAGAATCCGAGGCCCTCATTTCCTACTCCACACAGTTTAAGCTAGCCGAACACTATACTACCGTAGCGAGAAAGAAAAGAAGAAGAAAAAGCAGCAAAACACTTCCAATTGAGGCAAGGACTAAAACCAATAAGAATCAAATCATCCAATCTATCGTCGGGCATTTCGATTTTAGAAAGAGATGTAAAGGACTAAAACCAGTCAGAATCAAATCAACCGTCAGACATTCCGGTTTCAGATAGAGATGTAAACAATACGCAAAAATGAATGCATCGATTTGGATGTCAAACATCACCCCCACCCAGCACATTTTCAAATTATAGTTCATAGAAGGAACTGCCCAGAAATCAAACAATTGCAGGCTGAGAGTTTAAGAGTTTACACAAGGCGTATATACGGCCATTTGCAAACCATTAGTTTCGTTGAACATGGAGGCTTTCCCACAAAGAAGCAATCCGAAGCCCCTTATATTAATTGCAACTTGTAACCTAGAACTCCCCACATTGAACAATTCTAATCTTCCCTCAACAGTCCAATCAAACAGGCTTCAAGAAATGTATCAAGTCATTACAGACCTGCCAGAAACTAGTAATATAGCATCCTCTAGGTTGCCCATCGATTGCATTTTGTATTCGCCCATTCTCCTCTATCCTATAAACTGAATATGGGTGACGAACTACACAACCACCACTGCATGAAGCCTCTCGTACACTTCACTTTACAGTGAATTACAAGACCAGATGCAGCAAAAAACTTGAAAGAACTCAAAACCGCCTTTTAAAAAAAAATAAAATTAAAACCTCTTTCTCTTTGTTCTGTACTTGCACTTATCTACACTGGAGGACTCAATTTGCAGGCTCTTTTACATATTCACCACATTTTTTGCCCGAGAGAAGAGTGAGAATAAAGCACAAAAGCTCTCTTCAATGCACTGAAAACAACAGCTATAAGCAAAACCATCACAGCCTTTTTTGAGGCCAACAACCTCAAGTTCACCCTTAGCCCATGTTGCCGCATAAACTTCAACACTGCCAGACCCAACACTAGAAGCCAAGAACCAATTGAACACAACACCATCCTCATGACCTCTGTTGGACCACCCACCTGAACCACTTCATCACTAGACACCTCCGCATAGGACCATGACGGATTCACATGGCTGCTTTCTCCATGGTTTAATCCAAAGCTCTCATTTAGCCAATCGGACAACCTCACGAGCAGCCTTGCTAGCCATGCAATCTCACCATCTGAGATGGGCCTCTTCATCCAGTCACCTTTGTACTTGACATCAGCCAATGTGTGATTCCAAACTCCCCTGGGCTTGAATATTTCATCTCGCGTGTGCTGGCTCTGCCTCACTTCTGGTGTGACCAACCAGGGCCTTCCAACAGGGCCACCAAATAAGCAGCTCATCTGGGCTTTCAGAGAATCCAGGGTCTGAAGATTATGTGCGAGATTATCACCAGATATGGCTTGAATCTCAGACTCTGCACGCAATATTAATAGCTGCAATGATGGAAGAGTAATATTGGTTGAGACATTTGGATTATTGATAAAAAAAAATAGGTAGTATACATTTGTAGAGATAAATCCAAAAAATACCTGAAGCAAATGATGTCCACTATCTTCACCATCACTGAAAAGTCGTAAATCTCGGTTCCAGTTCTCATGCAAGAAGGATCCATCGGCATCATTCTCACATAAACCATCCTCCCAGTCCTATTGTTACCACAAAATAATGTTTAGACAACAAACAAAGGGATGTGTAATCGTCTAAGGATTATGCTCTTTCTGCCCAAAAACTCCGGCCATACAAGTAGTACAGCAGCAGCAGGAACCAATCAATGGGGCCCCAAGTAAAGATAACACATGTCAAAAGTTCAAATGATAAAGCTGATAGTAACAATCTGGTCCAGACATTTTATGGATCTGTTCACTTCTTGTGACTGACAAAAGTAAAGTACATCAGATGGTTATGACATCAGTTTATGCTTCCTGCCTCTGAATGCAGACATGTTAATTTTTCTTTCAGTAGACTATTAGTCTCCGAATATTGGTGGAGAATGAACATTCTCAAAAACCTTCCTCTCTGTTTCAATAGGTATGGAAAGCTTAAAGGCATAGTTGCAGGGAAGCTATATACAGGGTAATTAGATCACTTCCTAGGAAGCTCACTTCCATCACATCCCATTTAGTAGTTAAGATGGGGTATGTACGTGGGATGAGGGATAGACCCCTAGACCCCAATCTAGTAGTTAAGCTATATACATTCCCTATATACAGGGTAATTAAATCACTTCCTAGGAAGCTCGCTTCCATCACATCTCATTTAGTAGTTACGTGTAGACCCTAAGCAAGTATCGATGGATTAGAATCTAAGGCGCCTAGTTTTCCACACGTATCTCATGTAAAAATGATTCTACGGTATGACTGCACATTCTAATATAATGGGACTGAGGCGCCCATATATGATTTATCGTTTCTCGTTTCTCAAGGATTTTTTGAGCCTCGCCTCCCGCTTCTCGCTAGAAAGTAGAAACTATGCTCAAGGTATCTTAATCTTCAGTGCTTTATCCTAACTATGTCGGGTCAGCAACACAAATTCTGTTCTGCCATTCCAGTCTGATACAAAAAGAACCAGGATACATGAAATAAGATTTGGCAAAGATTTCCATAGGATGCCAAGCTACCATGACCCTCTTCCTTATCCTGGTTTGGGACCAGAAAGGCAGAAATGCAACACAAAGAACAGTAATGATGGAGTTTAGGAAGCAAGCACAATGAAGTAGTGTCGGGAGAGGGGAGAGGAAAAGAAATACCTGCAACTGTTCACGAATCAATGGGACACTTTTGTATGAACTGTCAAACATCGGTGATGAAGTTCCAGCTGGTTTAGAATGAAATGCAACATCAACTTTCTTTATAAGGTCTATCAGCTCTTTTGATGATGTCAAAATATTTAGCACCTGTAAATACAAAAGTATAAAGCACTCACTATTAAAGAAAAACTTATGTATAAAACATAAATTGTTTTTCCCAGAGTGCAGATATTCAATTATCCAACACCCAGCAACATGCAATCAACTTCCTCTTGTGACATGTAACATACTATTTTAGAAGAACCAGAGCAACAATATTCCACCCAAAAAGACAAGGATGCAGGACAAAGGATTACGTAGCAACAAACTTCATAAAACCTGATGAACGATTAGGCATGTTACAGCCACTTATATAGGGCAGCTGAGAATATTCCACCTTACACCATCAATTTGCTGGTGATCTTGAGACCTCTGATGGAAGTTATACCATGAAATAAAACTGCCATGTTATCAGATTGAGATCTAGACTAAGCTAATGCACAGCTGCTTGATCTAACATTATTCTGCTGGACTTGGGTTAGCGCCAGCAAACAACATACAATCATAAAAATGTAGTAGAGACTAAGGAGTGCAACACAAAAGCAACTAAGTCGATATGCAAATTCGTAATATCCATTAGTTAATTTCCTCTAGCCAAATACAGAAGCTTTAAGCCTTTAACAGTGTGGGTTAAACCAACCATGAAGTGATGTAGTAGGGACTAGGGAGTGCAACACAAAAGCAACTAAGTCGATAAGCAAATTCTTAATATCCATTAGTTAATTTTCCTCTAGCCAAATACAGAAGCATTAACAGTGTGGTTAAAGCAACCATAGAGTGAATTAGAAGAGCAACACTACCCATTATGCATAGTAACCAAAAACTCTTTTTCTTCTAAAAAATTTGCGAGTTGTTCGCGCATTTTTGGATTGCCAAATTATTCCCACATTTCGCAAATTATTTCCGAATTTTGTGAATAATTTGTTTTTAAACTACATATTTTGTATATTTTTTAATCAAATTGATGGGTATAATTTTAAATTTAAATTATTTTTTCTTTCCCCATAAGTTTCCCGAATTTTTCCACAATTGACCCTTGCCAAATTATTCCCGAACACCAACTTTGTCACTATGCCATTATGTACTATTTTGCACATAATGCTCAGTCATGAAGATGAAAATAAGTGTCAAGGTTCCCATGTTGGGCCCCCAGTGGCATACTAGGTCTCTGCTTGAATAAAAAAAGCAGCATAAAATTTGGTTATAAAAGCAGTGATAGAGAGTCCATTGATCAATCTGGTAAGGACAAAGGGAAAAACAGCATTACCAAATTGGTTAAATTTGTTGTACTTTCCCAAGTTGTTGGTAAAATTTTAGTGAGATAAACATGGAGTACGCATTCACTTTCTTTGAGAATCTCTGGCAGAAGAAAGCAGTGTCTCCACAAGTTGATAGTCAAACACTCATTTTAAGGACATCAAATATTCTGTTCAAGGAAATTCTCAGCATCCAATCATTCCGTCAACCTTAATGATGGAGATATTGACTTTTCATTTGCTCTTCTTCAAGAAGACACCCCAGTTGCATGAGTGAGTGTAAAGCCAGATATACGTTTCGCAGCAGCTCCATTACCTCAAGAAACGGGAGTTCTTTGTATACAGTTATAATAAGAAACGTTATAACACACTACATATAGTGAAACAAATAAAATTTTCTATCCTCATAAAAAACTAAAATATATTTAAATCAAGTGTGGATAAAAAATACACAACTAGTTGAGTTGATGGTGGCATTTTGCTGGAATTACAGTTTGGCAGTAGGATCTAGACGGAGAGAGAGTTACATAACAATGGAGCAATTGCAAAACAAGAATGACACCTTAGATAGAAGATAACTAAAAAAAGCAACAGAACTGTCCTTTGGAGTAAATAGAAGCCTTAAAACAAATGGATCTCAAAGCACATTGACATCTCTTAACTAATGGATTTCAAAACACATTGACATATCTTAAAAGCTTTTTAAATAGACATGTATTTTTTTTTATCGATTTAAATTGACACATATTAGGCATCTGATAAGAATGAGGACCCACAATGTCGATGATCCAAAACCAAGGGCATTCAGATTCACCCTCTTAGCAAAAAAGGTACGATCGTGATCTTTTGGTGACACCTAAAGGACAAACCAACCCTCTTCCATCTATTGGCACCCATATCCAACTAAAAACGTATGATATGTTGATGCATTCATAGTAGGGCCTACAAGGTTCATATCTCATCTCAACAAGAGGGACTGCAAAAAGAATAGGTTATTGTCCTAGATCAGTAATATCATCACAAAAAATGAGGTTTCATCTTAGTATGGTTTTGCAGTAACCCTTGGACCTTTAAATTTCAAGGTAATTAATTAAGTTTTATGAGTCATTAATTTTCTAGAGTCTTGAATCTTGTTTTAATGGAACTAGTCAAGTATTCAAGTGTCCTAAATATTCTATAAAATGTTGTTAATTCAAGTGGTCTTGCGTTTCTAATGCCTGAGAATTCTAAAAGACCTTGGAAAAGAATTGATCATATTTTTTTTAAGTGTAGAATAATACATTAGTTGTTGGAGTTATAATTGTCTACATTCACTTAATGTTATCTCTATACAAGGCCAAGCTTGTAAGGACAAAAAATTTTGGGATCAATCTTAAGGAAATTGTAAAAGTAAGTTAAGCCAAGTTCCTTTAAGTCCAGCAGATATTACTGTTGCCTCAGGATTCAAAAGGCGGTCGAATACAATATTTGGTATCATGGCAGGTCATATGCATTCGTATGAGGATTCAGAATGCCTCCACGAAGAGCTCCTGTTACCGTAGAGACAAATCAGTTGGATTGTCTCGAACAAACCATATTCAGTATCACAGAGAGGTTAGATCGTCCTATGCAACAACTGATGCGACGTACGGATATGCCAGAGAATGAAGAGGGATTTGATATAGATACTTCTAGCATCAATCTCTTCTATCCATATGGGGCTTTAAAGGTTGATTGGATTCAATAGAACAGTCAAAATTGGGGTAGGAATTGAGGAGGGGACTTTGACTTCAACGAGGATCGATTAATTCAAGCTCTTGAACAAAGTCGTTTTTAAGAATTCTTAGATTAGATTTCAAAAGTAGAGGTGTTTAATTTTAAAGATATACCAAAACATAAAAGGATCAAATTTGTGGCCACTCGATTATCCAGGTAAGCCTTAATTTGGCGGGCCTAATTGCAAGGGGATGTGTTCGTATTGGAAAGCCCAAGATCACCACATGGGAGAGGGTGGGTAGAGAATTACGCCAAAAGTTTCTTTCAATTAGTTTTTCAAGAGACATCTGCAACAAGTGTTACAATTTATGTCAAAAAAAGAAAACCATAAGAGAGTAAATGGGAGAATTCTACACATTAATGACAATGGGATGAACTTGAAGAGGTGAAAGAACAACATATTTCAAGGTATGTAAATGGTCTGATTGGAGTTGTGGGAGTTTTCCACTCATGAACATGTTGTACGTCTTGCAGAAAAGATTGAAGCAAATCAGAACCATAAAAACAATCATCTACTTCTAAATCTCCTTTAATTGTTGCTTGCAATCCTACAGGAGATCGTGGACCCACACATTTGGCCAAAACTCTAATCCGGAGAGCAAGAATGCCAACCAATCCATGGAAAATACATTTAATTGCAACACGTCAGCACAAGTCATTTGTTACATATGCCGAAAGGTGGGGCACCATTCCAATAAGTGTCCACAACACAATTCAGTCAACCCAATAGAAGATCAAGAATTGAAGGATGACATAGAAGACGAACTACATGACTTTGAGAGTGATGCAATGTACGACAAAAATGCCATGAACAATTTGGCTAAAGGACAGATTATTGTGGAAAGTCTAGTAATACAACACTCTTCTTTCCCCATCCACCAAAGAAGATAATGATGAGTGATGCAATGTACGGAAAAAAAATGCCACGACCAATTTGGCTTAAGGACTTGGACCAGATTATTGTGGAAAGTCTAGTAACACAACACTCTTCTTTCCCCACCCACCAAAAAATATAACGATGAGAGGTGGCTGCGTAGTGCGTACAAATGTTTTTTAAACAAAGTGTACTTTCAGAGAAATATTATGCCGTCATTATTGATAGCAGATCAAGTGTGGACTTCATTTCAAAAGAAATTGTGGAAAATTGAAGATCACGTAGGAAACCCATCCAAAGCCCTACAAAATATAACGGTTTAGCTCCAGAGGTACCTGTTACTAATGTCTTCTTCCAAAATTTCTTCTTCATCACATTAAGTACCATGCTCATTTCCCCCTAAATCGTAGTCATTAATTACATCTTCTTCTTGTTTGACTAGGATGGTATATGCCTCATATCTTTGCTTAGGAGACTCTGCGGATCAATGGCTTGGTTCGTTGCATTTAAACACCTAGAGGTGTTTCCAGCTTGCTATTTTGGTGCTGCCCCTTGACCTCCACCTCCTTCCCTATGGTTAGGATTTGGTTAGATGGAACCTCAAAGGTTGGTCTTCGACCTCCTAAATCTATGAGGCCTATTAGTAGAGCTAGAGGCTCCTCGGTCACTCAATAATTGACATTGGATGGCCCTTTTTGTTGTTACTCACTTTCTGTGGCTAGTTGGTAGGCATCATCTACCTTCCGTATAGTATGCGATGAAATCTGGCCTTGAATAGAAAATCGCAGCCCATTTACATAACTTACAAATGCTTGATATTCGGTCTCCTTGAAATTGTTGCGGGTAATGAGCAGAAAAAATCCCCTCGTATGTTCTTGCACACTCCTTTCTCCTTGCCATAAAATCTGTAGTCGTTGAAACAAACTACGATTGTAGACTATGGGTAAGAACTTGCCCTTTAGATTATTTTTCATCTTCTCCAATGAGACTATCTTCTCTTTTTCACATGCAACTCTTGCTATTTGGAATTGCTCCCATCACAGGAGATCATATCCTTTGAGTTTAAGGCCAATGAAACTTGATTTTCTGATCTTCTGAAAGATGACACTTCCATTCAAACAATTGCTCCACACTTTTCAACAAATCTAGAAAGTTATTGGGCTGTAACCTACCATAAAAATCGAAAATTTCAATTCGGAAGTCATGGTCTCGACTCTTCTCCAATGCCCTAACTAAATGTCCTTCCCATCTTTGATCTTCCATCTGCCAATCCCCTCCATTATATGATGTGGCATACTCATCATCCCCCCAAAGTGTCCAAGCTTAAAGCTTGATCATGAGTCCAATTCCTCGGGCTTTGTTCAGCTCTAGAAGAATTTTGGTTTTGATGATGTTTGAAATTTTGGGGTTTTGAGCCTCCCAACGCATCACTAGATGCATAAGTTAATCTAGTTAGCTAGGATCTACTAAACAGCCTCTTGTCATCCACCATCTTGCCTTCCTCTTGCTCTACCACACAACATCTTTAAGTTCTCAAGAAATTGTGTTGGATGTCAATTGGGAGCGAGGGTTCCACAAATCAACCCATTCTGATACCAAACTGATGTGAAGTAGGCCCAAGAAAACCTAGGGTTTGAGATCCGGAGCAGAAGATAAAAATCTCACAACATAGAGGACATTCAGCAACATAAGCAAAGATGGAGAGATTAATGCAGAGAATCAATAAGCACTTCCATTCAACACATAATAACAAGCACATAAACTAGAGATAAGGCAACCAACTTAAGAAAATGAGGACAATTCTCAAACCTAACAGCATCACTATTTACAGTAATGGGTAAAAAAAACTCTCCCAAAAATCCCAAACATACTTAAAGTTTCCCTAGACCAACTGCCTAAAATAACTCCATAACATCTCAAAACCAAATGAAGTAATGTCCCAAAATGTAATTTTGCATGGACTGAATCCTGATATACCCCAAAAAAAAGTACTAGTTATAACAAGGACAAAAGAAACCACTTACAAATTTATTTATTTTAATAAAATTAGTGTACTACCATACACCACTAAATTGGTGCATAACCTTCAGATCCATGTCCGTAACTGCAAATTATGTTCCACTGTCAATTTCTTCAGATCAAAGATCTCACTACTTCACAAACTAAAGCTTACACCTCAAAGCCAACAAATATGTAAACATAAAAAACATGAGGATCTCACCCTTCAGGTGTCATAAATTATTGCTGGTGACAGTTAAATGTCATGAATCAGAAGTATAAATCCAATTTCATTGTCTGGACTCCAATTAGCATCAATAATATCCACTAGCAGCTTAATGTCATGAATCAGCAGTATAAATCCAATTTCATTGGCTAGACTCTAGATTCCTATTTGCATCAATAATATCCATAAATTGTCCAGGAGAAAAGTCCTCCAAAATATCTCGAACACATCTTTCATGATATTAATTTAATGTGTTCAACATCCAATCAAAATCTCAATAGCATAGAAATTGAAAGGTAGAAAATATGTTCTAACTTCCAGAGGCCATTCTGTATTTGCCTCTGCATTACTTATATTATATACATTGAATGAGTTCAAATAGGAAATCACTCCTCATCAAAAGGAAGAATAGCATTGTAAGCCAATAAATTGATAAAGAAATGCATCTAATACAGAAATCCCCATACTAATAATTTAGGTTTCTCTATGTGTTTCTGCTTGAGAAATATATATTTGAGTTGAAATAAGCATAGACTTCCCACCAAAAGGGAGCAATAGCTCTATAAACATAAGAAGAAACATCAAACATGTAATATAAGAACCCTCATCTTTTGCCTAATAGCAAACAACCATACATAGAAAATATCTCGAGGTTTGTTAACCAAGGCGTCCAACTACACAATCTAAGGATGATAACTGATAAGGCATCCAAACACTTGTAATACACTTGCATGGTTATATGTTTACAGAAGAAAATATATCTCAACCAACACAATAAATATATAATGTATACAAAGCCAAGTAATCTTATGAACTTACGACTAGTTTAACTTAGTCAATCCAAGACATGCAACATATTGCCCAGCTAATGTATGTGAGACTTATGAGTGACAGACAAACCTTCAACACCATCTGGTTTACTGTCTCCACATCAGTGTGAAGGAACTTGTGCGCAAATCCAAGAAAATGCATAACCAAGGAGCTGTAGAATAAATAGTTGGACAGCACACAGCCTTGCCAAGCTGCGGTATATTTGCACGCTGATTGACAACCATACTGTACGGCATCCTTTGTAACTGGAGACTGTGTATCCTCTTTTCTTGAATTTTCAATGGATTTATCTACAATTGCATCAAGCTCTGCAAAATCTTCCAAACTAATTTTCCAACGTTCCATATAACTAATCCAGATGGAGAATACCTGAGAAGCATTCTTCATAGAAGTCCCTATAGGGCAAAACAAAAACGTTCTCAATATAAACCTGTACAACGGCCTCTGGATCAGTGAGTTCCAAGAACCTACAGAACTTGTACAAGAGAATGCTGATGCAGCAGCCCTGGACTTCACAATATCGACAGAACCTGAGACCCTCCACCGAGGACTTCCAGTAAGCTCAACCAGATCAGACCCATCTGTGAGAGCAACCAAACTATTCACATACTTCACATATAACTTCACTACTTCTCCCAGACCGGAAGTTGGTGGGGTCTCGCCCAAAACTGCTCGGAATGGGAAAGACACACCAAATGACCGGCATACATTCATGGGCAGCGGTGAGAAATCGTTGTCAACCAACCAAAATTGTGCCAACGTATAAACCAGGAATTCTGCTTGTTGGAGGATTGAACCATCACAGTTTGACGAATAGTGAAGAAGAGAACTTCGATAAGGTTGATGAGCATTTGAACCATAATTAGGCACAAATGCCCGAAGATAAGCATAAAGAAGTCGTACATACAAACTACATTCAATTTTCTGCCCTAATCCGCGGGAAGCACTAGGAAAAACCGGAAAAGAAGAGGTCCACTTCTCCAACCTAAACCTTTTGCTGCTTTTCTTAACTACGACTGTACCAGAATCCTCACTGTTCCCTTTGCATACAGGATAATAAGCAAACCAGAACATATAGTACTCAAACACATTCAACTGGACTTGGTAAGAACCCTTAATCTGATCCTCCTTAATCCTCCCTTTAAACAACGGACACAAATCCAACAAAACACGGCAATCTCTCTCACTCTGAAGCATAAACCTCACCCATTCCGGCAATCTCTCAATCGGAAACACGTATTTCACCAGCGAATGCTGATCAACAGACGAAATAGACGACATTAAAATACCAGACGGAGAAAGCAGATTAAAAACCCTACCTGCAAGATCAGAATCATTCAACGCGTGAATCAAATCAATCCATCCATTAGATGACGGAGATTTCTGCGGTGTTGATTCATCGAACCCGAAAATCCTGCAAATCAAAGCAGGAAACGAAATTGAGAAGAACCATCGGCTCTGATCTGCGGGGTGTTTGTGGAGAAACGTTTCGATTGCGTCACAAGCTGCGGAGATCTTCGGCGGAGAAGAAGCGGCGAGGATCGCTGAAGCGAGCTCTTGAGCTTTGTTCTGAGAATCCATGGCGTATGAATGAGGAATCATGGTGGTGGAAAGAAGCTGAGTTAGGGTTTGGGAGTAAAGGAGGAGAATACGAAGTGTTGCAGAGCAGAAATGGGGATTTTTAGGGTTTGAACAAAAAGGTTTTGAAGTTTTGAATGCGAGTGAAGCAAATGGCGCCTTCTCTGCTCACGAGTTTCACACGGAGGATCTCGAAAGTCGAAACGTGGCGACGTAATATGGCATTTGAAGTGGGTCCCACAAAAAATGCGCAGTTATGGTTAGGGTTGATATGCTACTGAAGAAACGGATCCGTTTGACAATTTCTGTATTTTTAAAATTTAGCTGAAATTTTAATTAAAAAATTTGGGTCGAAAATTTGAAATTTCTAAAATTTGAAATTATTGTTGTGATTTCGACATATTTGGTTGGAAGGAAATCACGAACTTTCGACAAATGAAGGATTTATTTCTCAATTACTAATATCCTTGGTTTTTAATTTTGTTCAAATTTAATGGAAAAAATTCAATCAAAGTTATCCGCCTATTTGGAAGGAAGAAAATTAAAAAATCTTCAACAATAATGATTCGGTTATTACTAATATCCTCATCTTTTTTAAAAGAGTTTTGGCTAGTGTTTGAATAAACTTTTAAATTGACTTCTAATAACTCAATTCTTAAATGGTTAAAAGTTGGTTAAGAAAATCGTTTAGTTCGACAATTAAGAGAGTGACATTTACACAAGTTAAAAGTTATAACAAATAGACATGCATGTTTTTAGGGAAACTGCCTCAATTAGCTTTTGTGTGAAATCCCAATTCTTAAAAAATATATATATATAAAAAAATAAAGTTATTCTTAAGAAGTCTATCCCTTCTCGAAAAATTTTATCTAAACAAGATAAAAGCCTAGCTGAATCCGCAACTCTGAGATATGTAATATCAGGTGTTATCTTCCACCTTTGTCGATAAGAGTGTTGTTTCATGGCAACCACCGCTTGAGGGTTGGAAAAGAATCAAATGTGATGGAGCATTTGTAAAGAAAGGGAATGTTATGTGTCAAATGATAAATACTTAAATTGCATCATTTCCATAAGTCCGAGCTTTTGGGAGCAGTGGTTGCATTGGGTATACATCAATTGGTATCAAATTCAGACACTACGTCTTGGGTACGAGTCACAAAAAGGTTGGGGAGGGCTATAAAAAAATATCGAAGAAGTGCCCCACTCCAGAGTGAAAGTCGTTGTGGACGGCGGCTGCGGAAGCGTAGTGGTCTGTTATGTGTCAACTGATAAATACTTAAATTGCACCCTTCCCACAGCAGCTACGGAAGCGTGGTGGTTTGTTATGCACCAAATGATAGATACTTAAATTGCGCTCTTTCCATCAGTCCATGCTTTTGAGAGCAATGGTTGTGTAGGGGTACGCATCAGGGAACCATGGTGGGTCTAGAATTATTGTAGAAAGATTATCTTCTGAGATTCAAAAGATAGCCTACATGTTTCAGAGGGTGAGGCACTATTATCAGAGGCAATCATTGTGCTTTAAGGTATTGCGATGGTAATTTGAAATTAGTTAAAATTAATTAATTGTACTTTAGACCAACTCTAAAGCTCAGTCGGTGCAATAACCCAAGAAAAAAAAAAACTTATCCTATGGCAACTGGAATCAGTTATTATGAAATATTTGTTTTGAATTCGTGTAACAAGTGTTTTGAAAATCGGACTAAATTAGCCGATTGAACCAATAAAACGGGAACCGGTCAAGTCGATGGTTCTGAAAACACCCAAAACTGGAATCAATTCCAAATTGGCCTGAGAATCGATAGAACCAATTAGTTCAAATGGAGAATCAATGATAAAAACTGGTAAAATTGGATCGCCTAAAAAAGGGGGAAATGAAAAAAAGAATGTTAAACCGGGAGCCAGTCACCCAGTCAATTCAACTGCCAATTCAACTGCCAGATTATGAAAACATTGGCCAGACTTTTATATCAAAGATGTGCCTCGCAACTTGATTACTGAACTGCATCAAATTGTAGCCAAGGCGATCTCGGTGTATGCACAAGTTTTGGATAATTTTTGCATATATAATGATAACATTCTTATATTGTCTCATGTTCTTAGATATGAATGTGGTAGTTAGTAATTCAACCGCCTGATAAAACTTCAATTCGATAACTATTCAAGTATTTAGAAATAGTCATTTAATAGTTTATTTAAAAATTCTCAAAAAAAATTTGAAATTTATCAAATTTCACTAGTGTTCACCTAAACTTTCGTATTAGATATGGGTTTAGGCTTTTTTTTTTATATATTAAATGTAATACTCATGAATAATATGTGAATTTGTCGGTATCTTTTAATAATACGGACGAATTATATGTATCATTCACAAATAATATGCTAATTTACTAATTTTGAGTGTGTCTGACAAGTTAATATAAATCAGTTCGATTAACATAAAATTCATAGTAACAACTTAATTTATTGATTAATTACATAAGCCCAAAATTTATGCTTTTTTTTTGTCAGTTTTATGATGGACACCTACACGTATACAATAGCAAATATAGACCGCTGACAAGGTGTGCCTGCACGAGATTTTCTATGCCTACTAGCATCTCTTGAGATTTGAACTAAGGTTATGTTCTTGGATAGGGATGTGAAATGCTACTTGCTCTAGGCCTTCATTATTGATAATATCTTAATCATTTCATTGAAAATGAAAAGAAGAGTGAATGTTTTTTTTTGCTTGGAAAGATTCTCATATCATATTAATCAGGTACTCCAAGAGTTAAGGGAAATACACCAGAGAATTGTTTCAAAGGTTTGCAATTCCAGAGAAGTTTAGGATGAGGTTCATCCTAGCTTGAGCAGCTTGGTGAGCTGCCAAATTTGTCTCTCGTCTGATCCAAGTAAGGTTAACACTAGGACACTGCCACCAACGCTTCTTTTTTAGTTTTCTCGTTAACTTACTTAAGGGTGTGTTCATTTGGCCAAAAATAGTACAGGAGTTTTCTTACACTTCTTTTTGCATTCAATTTGCAAGAAATATACTTTCATTTTCTTGCACTTTCTTAAACAAACTTCTTCAAATTTTTTTCATTTTTTGATGGTTATTTTGAAAGAAATTTTATATTTCTTTTTTCTTTTCCTTTATTTTATTATATTTTCTTTCACCCACTTTATTTTCAAACGAACAAACCCTTAAGTAGAATGTGAAAATACTCCTACACTTTTTAATTTGATCATTTAATAAGAAAATGGCAAAAGAGTCATACACACATATATCCATATATGGGAGGTAATGACTTTAGTAACATTTACCAAGTACTTTTTTGCCTTTCAAATATTTATAATTGACCAATCTTATAAAAAAGTTGAGGCATTCAATCAGGTCACCCAGATGATGAGAGTATGAGAAATTGGATTGTTTCCGAAAACTTCAGGAGGATCGATCGATCGGCCACCAAGTGTCGATCGATCGGTGGCACGGTGAAATCCGGATACAGTTGACCGATCGATTGGTCAGGGAGTGCCGATCGATTGGCAGAGCGACGGGATTTTAAGTCTTGTATTGTTTTGGAAACTCCTATTGCAAGATGAGACTTTCTAATTGTCCAGGTCTCTTATTTAGGCTTATAAATATGTGGTTATGGGTCTAGGGTTTGTAACTTGAAAATCAAGGGAATGCTTTTGCATTTAAGGAGAGAGATAATAGAAAGTGTTAAAGCATACCAGGACTTGGGAAATGTTTAAGGGATGATAGATTAGGATTCTCCTTTGGGTTTTCATAGAGAAAGTGAGTTGAGTGCTTTTGTACTGGTTTCTCAAAGTTTTTCTGTGAATAAAGGAGTAATTGGATATTGACCCATGGACATAGGCAAGTTATTGCCGAACCACGTATATCTCTTGTGTTCCCTTTTGTGTGTGCTTTTGGATTATTCTTTTCCGTCTGGTTCTATTATTCCCAATAAATTGGTATTAAAGCTCATGATTAATTATTTTTCAATGGATTTGAAAAATTATAGGCAATTTCCCTAGAAAAATTTGATGGAAAAGAGAGTTTTAATTTGTGGCAAAAGAGAGTAAATGATATCTTAGTTCAACATGGCCTTGCAAGGGAGTTGAAGGGGAGTCCGGTAAACTAGAAAATATGCCTAATTCAAATTATGAAGACACTGAGGCGAGGGCAATCATCGCAATATGCCTCTGTTTTGCAAATAATGTGATACGTTATAGATGAAGAATCAACATTGAAAAGAGCATTATCAACAAGTTATATCTGAAGAAAGAGTTCAATACCTTAAAGACGACGAATGGTGCAGATCTCATGGATCACATTGATGTTTTCGACCAGATCTTAAATCAACTACAGAAAGTTGATGTCAAGGTGTATAAAGAAGACCTTGCCGTGAGATTTCTTACATTACTTCCAGATTCATATGATCACATGGTGACAACCCTCATGTATGTCAAGGAGACATTACAAATGGAGGAGGTCACGACGGTGCTACTCTCTAACGAGAGTAGGTGGAAACCAATGCATGATGGGAATAATCATGTTATGATTGCTCGAGGAAGAGACTTTGAGAGATGATTTGGTAAAAATAGGGGCAGATCCAAATCCAATGGAAAATGCGGGGTCAAATGCTATCATTGCAAAAAATTAGGGCACTTCAAAAGGGAGTGTCTGAGGCATGCTAATGGGAAGAGAGATTATTCTGTAGAACCCCGAATTTATTATTCTTGATATTCGTGATAATTATTAAATTTTATGCAAACCTGTGTTTAAAAATTTAATATAATTAAGCTTATAAATTTTATATGAAACGCATTGATTTTAAAACTCAAATAAATGACGTAATTTAAGACATTTCTAGAGTTAAGTTACATGAAAAGAAAGATAGGCAAAAGAGTGGCAAAAGACTTTATATATATATATATATATATATATATATATGGATCGGCGCTGCGGCCGATCGATCGCCCACCGGCAGTGATCGATCGCCAACAACCTCCTTTTGGCCATAGTTGCGCGATTTTTCGATTTTTTTGAGTCCATAAAGCCCCCAACACTATAAATACTTCTTATAATCGTGGTTGAGAGTTTCTAAAGCTTTTTAAACCTAACAAAGAGAGAGAGATGAGGATTTTGAGAGATTCAAGAGGAGAGATTAAAGGTTTTGCAAGGAAAAATGGTGAAAAGGCTTAGATCAATCTCATTCACCAGCGCTTGATCGTAGGGAAGCAATCGGGAGAGGTAAAGATAAATTCCTTCATACCAATATGGTGATTTTGATATAAATATTGAACGACATGAAGAAAGATAGATCCCATAGGCGAGTGGTCGGGATCAAAAAAATGTCTCAACTGAATGGACCGAGCTGACTCAGGAACTATCTCGACTGGATCGACTGCATATAATTCATATGGTGTGTGAAAAGCAATGAATCGGATATTTCGTCTACCACCTGCTCGGGATCCGATCAGTAATAGAAAGATTATGTGATAAGCCTATGAAACTCATAAACCACCTATTTGTTATTAGGAGTAGGTGGAGTTAAAGGGATGAGAATACATGCAATGGAAAGTGATGAATTCAAGCAAGAACAAACAACATTAAGCACGCTTTTGATGTGTCAATTCCTTATGGAAAAATATATATGATGTTTAGAGAGTCTTTTTTATTATGATCTTTTTATGAAAAATATATATGATGTTTAGAGAATGTTTTAAATCATGATTGCTTATGAAAAATATATATGATGTTTAGAGTGTGTTTTAAATTATGATTTTCTTATGAAAGATTATTATGATGTTAGAGATGTTTCTTATGATTTTTATTATTCACATCAACAAGGAGAAAGAGAATGATTTGTGGGTATGTATGATGGAGAATGATGGAAGGAATGATGGTTGAATTTGATGGAATTGTTATAACTTTGGTTTGAAATTATGATGTGTTATAAAACTAGGGATTTATGAAATTAGTTCTATCAAAAGTATATACTGAAATTTGATGCATGATAAATAAGATTGTTTCATTATTTTACTGTGGAAAAACATGATAGACTTATATTTTTATATTGATAAATTATGAGAAATTCTGCATGTTTAAACTGGTGTATGATTGACAATTATCATTATTTCACTCACACTCATTCACAAAATTAAATATGTACAAGCATGATAATAAGCAAGATAAAAAGTATTATGCAAGTATTCAAGAACACAAGCATGACTGTATGATTGAGTTTTGCAATGACCGAGTACCCATAAGCCTAAGAACAAGGCAAGACAAGCTGTATACACTGGTTAATGTGTAGACAAACTGTATACACCGGATAATGTGTAGACAAGCCGTATACACCAGATAATGTGTAGACAAGCTGTATGCACCGGATAATATGTAAATCGTGTGGTACCTCGGAAAGTAGAGAATATGTTAATCTCTACCCAATATATGTGGTAGAATTATTTTAAGTTATTGCACCATGCATGTTGTTGGATACATTTACGAACAAGAAAGACAAGTAAGATAAACAAGAAAAACAAGTACAAGTGAGCACGTATAATAATTGAATTTGAATTATACTTCCGCACTTTGAATTGTTTATATGTTCACATGTCATGTTGAATTCTAAATTATGTTTTATATTAAAATGTTGTTATATTGTTAACTAGGAGTTTATATATACGCGGGGTAACTTGTTACTCAGTCGATGACTGTTGTTGTCTGCAGGTGCTAGATTTGATATTTATGCCCAGGATCTTTGGAAGAGGAAGAGTACGAGGAAGAAGAGGAAGAGCCAACAGGTGATTACCCTGATGGTGAATGAAATTTGGACCGTTAGCCATTTCCTGGAAATTAGATTATTAACATTTACATTTGGAGTTAAGACATTGTAATAGACTTAATTTTAGATTTATAATTAGATTAAATTGATCATTGAAAATCAGTATAGAAGATTGGAACTATTTATGATGTTTTAGTATTTATTCCAGACATTAGATTTGATTATGATTTATTTAAAGAAAATTTTTTAGGTTCATGTTTTAGAATTGCCTTAAATGCTTTATGACAGAGAGTCATGTAAGTTGATGGTCAAGTCACGTGCCAAAGTCTCATATTAACCTAGGTGAGATTTTGGGTCGCGACATATTCCAAAAGAGATTCTTCGACAGTAATAGCAACGGAAAATGAGGAATACATTGGAAATACTTTCACAGTTCCCAAAGATATGAAAAATAATAATTCCGGTGAGTGGATTTTAAATTTGGGGGCTTCATGTTATATATGCTCGAATATGAAATTTTTTGATATATTTCAAAAGGGGACGAGAAAAGTATTCCTGGGTGATAAATCTGAATGAGATATCATAGGGTTTGATAATGTAAATATAAGAATGTTTGATGGAATGATTTGGACTTTGGGAGGGGTAGCTTGTGTCCTTAAGTTGCAAATGAATTTAACTTCTCTCGGGCAGTTAGACTCTAATGATTGTTGTTACACAGTTACAGGTGGCGTTATCAAAATAAAGCGGAGAAAGCAAGGATGCTTAGTTTTGATGAAGGAGAAGAAATGTGGTGATTTATATCTCGTGAAAGGGAATACGGTGGTAGGTGGAGCTACTACAAGGTCTGTAGGAAAATGAAAATCTGATGTTATGCAGAGGGTAGAAAGCTCACCTAAGATCTCTTTTGCAGTTGGAACGGAGACGATTATTCCGATAAGTTTTCGTAAGGATGGAGATGGTGATGTTGTGCCTTTGACAGAGAGGATGAGTCTATGTCCTCGTGCAGGGTTCTTCTAGAATGAAAGACGGGTTTTCAGGCTACACATGAATTTTGGTTATGTTTTATCGAATCTGGTGGATTGCTTTCCAGGGTGTGTGTAGTTGGTGAGTCTCTTTTCATAGATGGTGCAGAGGCGGACAAGGTCAAAACGGTTGTTTGTGGAATTTGCAAACGGGTTTACGGTAATTACAAATGGGGTTACAAAACTTTGAGAGAGGTTTTGGTTCGAGATGGAGGTGCTTCCCAAATGTGGGTGATGCGATGTTCTATCTTGAAGATTTACTTGATGATTAGCAAATCGGTTCTTTTGGTTGTGGTGATGTCTCGGAATTCTTACAAAAGTGGAGATTTGTGAGAAATTGGCTCGTTTCCGAAAACTTCAAGAGGGTCGATCGATCGACCACCAGACGCTGATCGATCGGTGGCGCGGTGAAATCCAGATACAGGTGATCGATCGATCGGCCAAGGAGTGCCGATCGATCGGTGGAGCGACGAGATTTTTTCTTGGAGCAGGATTTTAAGTATTGTATTGTTTTGGAAACTCCTATTGCGAGAGAAAAATTTCTAATTGTCTAGGTCTTTTGTTTAGGCCCATAAATACATAGTTATGAGTCTAGTTTGTATCTTGAAGATCAAGGGAATGCTTTTACATTGAGAAAGGGAGATAATAGAAAGGTTAAATTATACTAGGACTTGGGAAATGTGTAAAGGAGGATAAATATAGATTTTCTTTTGGGTTTTTATAGAGAAGGTGAGTTGAGTGCTTCTGTACTGGTTCCTCAAAGCTTTCTATGAATAAAAGAGTAATCGGATCTTGACCCGTGGACGTAAGCAGATTATTGCCGAACCACATATATCTCTTATGTTCCCTTTTGTATGTGTGTTTTTGAATTATTATTTTCCATCTGGTTCTATTATTCCCAATAGGGAAGAGATAAAAGGTACACTGCAAGTGTATTTATATGTTAATATACTTTTATATTTATATTTATATTTGTTAATGAATATGGGAACATTCCTTAATACTTTTTTACCTTTTAAATATTTATCATTGACCATTCTTATAAAAAAAATTCGAGGCATTCATATCAATGGGATGAGATAAAAGCTACACTGGCCGGTCTATTTATTAATTAATATAGTTTTATATTTCTACTTGTCATCCCTTTCTGCCTTTGAGATGAGATTAACATTACCGACATAAACATCTTATTTTATGACTTTGACACGTTTTTTTTTTTGGCATGGGATTGTCTCTCGTGAAGCAGAAAACCCTTGTTTTGGGCATCCATGGAATATGGGATAAATGCTAGAGAAGTCAAAATCATGGAGCCATGATTTTGACTTCTCAACACACTAAATGACACATGGTGATAAGATGGTGAGATAAAAGAGGAGAGATATCAAGTGGGGAGAAGTCAAAATCATGGGGAGAAAATGAAATGACTTCTCCCTTTTTAATCTCGCCACATGTCCTATACTCTATGGTTGCCCGAGAGGGCTTTTTGGCTTTGCCAGAGAGAATCCAAGACCCCCTTTTTTTCTAAAGTATAATTAAGGGAACACTAAACACACACAAGCAGACCTAAAGTAACCGCCAAGGTGATAGAAAAACTAGTAAAAGGTATCAAATTCAACTTTTTTTTAAGGTATAAACACATAATTAACTCACACGCATACACACAAGAACTCATACATCCACCGTACACACACACGCCCATACCCCCCACACAACCCTCTCGGTATCATATTCAACTAGTGTTCACCAAAACTCAGTGAACTTATAATCCTTGATAGTTATTTTTCCTTTTTTTTTTTTGTGTCCCCCATGAGGTGCGTCGGCTTTTCTCTTTTATTAATGATTGGCTATCCATACAATTATTTTACTACCCATAAATTTAATATAAGGGTATTCAATACAATACAGAGCGGTTAAAATGATTAGTAAAAGTTATCAAGTTCATCGGTCTTAGAACAACGCTAGCATTTGCCTATGGGAAGTGATTTAAAAGTTATCGAGAGCTGAACTGTTGGAATGAATATCCGATAGTGTCAAGCAAAGCAATAAGTGGGGCCATTCATTAAAAAAAAAAAAAAAAAAAAAAGCATAAGTGGACATGATACCATCGGATGGTCAATCCAATCGTCCAACTCTCAATAATGAGTTTTTAATCACTTTTCTTTGTTTATTTGGGTGCTACTGACGTTCACTATGATTTAGTCAATTTGGTAAACTTCAGCTGAAATTTTTGTTGCTTCTCTACAGTAGATTTACTACGAAACATATCATTTAGCACCTTAAACCTACATTGCGAAGCCAAATGGGGCCGGGGCCTAGCCGCCCAAGCCCCCCTCCCACCCTCAATTTTGCAAAAAAAATAAAACGCTAAAGTAATAACACGTGCATAGCTGGGAGCAGGAGTGAATCCGGAGGGGTGAGGGGCTCTAGCCCGCCAAACTTTTGTGGATTAAAATTAAATTAAATTAAATTTATACTTATATTATTTAATTTAAGAGGGCATAGGCATGAGTAAGGGTTAAAATAAAATAAATTTTTTTCTAAATTATTTAATTTAAGATAACATAGTCATTGGCAATGAAGCAACTGCTCCCTTATTTTTATAAAAAAAAATTATTTACTGACGAGAAGACCTACTAACACCCTAAAAAAAATAAAATTTGAGGGGCTATGCCTCCGAAACCCCTCACCCCAATATTAGCCCCCGCAAGAAAATCCTGGTTCTGCCCCCTATTACAGGCATACACAATGGCTTTAATATGTTCTAGAAAGGAACCAAATCTTCTACGATTATAACTGGAATGGGAGAGTCTGGTTATGCTGCTGAGGTCACCTTGTTTCCCATCTGACACCCATATTCATCCACCATAGGTGAAGGTGTTACCTATTCCTTGTTTTTTAGAAAAAATATTAAAAAAAATTTAACCAAGGGATTAGAAAAAATTATTTTAATAAATTTTTTCTAAAACCCAAGGATATTGGGTGAACCCTAGGATACCAAAATAATGTGGCGACTTCATCTGCATAACGTAACTCCCCCATGTCCGGTTATAACCGTAGAGGAACTAATTTCTCTACTAATCATGACATACTTCACGATGCCAAATGGGCTGAAAGCCTAAATGATCATCCTTCTATGTCAAGGAGATAAATCGTTTTGGGCCCAAACTTAGGTGGTGTTTGGATCAAAATGTTGTGTAAAAATTAATTGTCAAATAATCACTTTTACAAATTATAGTGTTTGGACCATCGGTCAGATGCTTGAAAAAATAGGAGGTTTGGTCGCTTGCTCGAGTTTTATTACGAGGCAGTGATATTAGCCAACCACGCATTTGACATTGTAGTCAAATGCCGTTTCCATTTTTTGCTTAACCTTATATAATAAGTGAATCTGAATCACAGTTGAAGGATGTTAAAAAGGGGAGCATAAACTAATGAGGATTAATTACCAAAAAAAAAAAAAAACCATTGAGGACTGCACATTCCACTACTACATAGTGGAACGTGCTGGTAAGTTTTTTTTTTTGGTACATCACTACTTTGGTATCCCCTCACTAGGAGGGTGGTCCGGGATCGATCTCGCGTGGAGGGTGAATTGTAGCCCTGTGTTAACCCCCGAAGAGATACTAACCCCCCCACGGTGGGTGCTGGTAAGTTAAACATTCCCCTTTTATTATCTTCTCCACCGGCTGGTTGTTTTTATGTACTGAAAGGTTCTCATTGGTCCTCGGTCCATTTTTTAACACTCACCGCCAGTAGTTAAGACCCCACTCAGCAATCCAACATTGGTTTTTTTTAAAAACAAAATCTGAACTTTAATTAAATTTAACCAAGGTTAAATTGAGGTTAAAAGGGATCCGGTCCGGCTGTGTGTTACATGATATCTTTTCTACCCCAAAAAAAAAAATCACATTTTCACTAAAAGGGTCTTTCCACTACTTGGTTTAGTATTTCATTGGTTGATATCCCATATACTCTATGTGCATTGTCTACATACCTTATGCTTTCTATTAATTTATATATATCACTCAACCAATTGGCATGGGAGCCAAATCATCTCCTGTGATAACCGGATTTGGCAAATCCGGTTATCACCCCTAGGGGTCACCACGTGTCTCCTTTGACCCTAGGGTTCACCACGTGTCTCCTTTGACCCTAGGGTTCACCCGCCCATTTTTTATTTATTTTAAATATTAAATAAACTCTGAAAACAGTTTTTTAATTTTAAAAAAAAGAATTAATATTAAAAAAAAAAAAACCAAAAATGGGTGGGTGAACCCTAGGGACTGGTAAACCTTACCCACGGTTAAGGGGTGTCAAAGGAGACACGTGGCGACCTCTTGGGGTGATAATCGGATTTGGCAAATCCGGTGATCACCGTAGAGGATTTGACTCCATTGGCATGAGACTTCGCTGATGCTGTGTCCGTTCACCCAAACATGACACCCTTATCCATACCTTACAAGTCCAGCACGACCGGGTCTCTACCCAAAGGTGCCTTTAAAGTGGTCCGAGAACAAACACAAATTCAATACATTCAATTCAATTAAGGTTGTTATTCTAAGGTAAAAACATTCCAATTCAATAATTCCCATTGTTGATAACTCGGGCTCGGCTCGTTAAAAGCTCGAGTATCGTTCATTTATTTAGTAAATGAGCCGAGCTTAACACAATTTTCAAACTCGTTTAGTAAACGAGCCAAGCTTGAACACACCCCTGCTCGGCTCGATAAAAGCTCAGTTCGATTATATATATATATTAACCTACTAAAATATTTAAAATATCTTATTTCATTTAAATATTAAAATTAAGTATATATATTATATACTAGTTAAGATTAATAGTATATAATGTATTTTATATGATTAGAATACCCTTTATATAATTATAATCTTATACTAAAATTTTAGTAAACACCGTGACTTCTATGCCTAGGATAATGAAGTGAATTTTTTACCTAATATATATAGCTATATCCAATAAAACAAGTTGCTCGTGACTAAAGGGACCCCATTGAAGCCCCCCTGAAATTTTGAAAAAAGAAAGTTCCTATGCATACTACTAATAGTGGCAGAGCTCGGGAGGGGTGGAGCAGGGGATGGGGGGTTCTAGCTCCCCTAAATTTATGAGAAAAAAACATATTCCATACAAACGGACACAACAGATGATGGCCAATGAACTTGGCCCTTGTTGACAACGTCCTAATAGATAAAGAGACGGAGAGAGAAGTACCTTATGCCAAGCCATGAGTCATGACCCTCCTAATAGGAAGTTCATTTGAATCTGGTTATGGGGTGAATTTTCATCATAGAGTTGCTTGGATTTACCATTAAAGCCAGATTTCATCCAAAGATCGCTATATTGCATATGAGAATACCAAAGTTAGTAGAAAACACAAGAAAAAATGAAATAAAATATAATTGAAGACTTTTCTACTTTCAATTTCACAATTTTCAATATTATCACCTTATAAAACCATAATTGGTATGATGATAAGTCTTTAGAAACATTCCCATGCGCCAAATCGAAAAAAGAACAGTAATTCTATTCAAACAAAAAAAAAATCAAAAATGATATTAGATGATATGAGGGACATAAATGCAACATTACAAGTCTCTTTTATAATATAGTTGAGAGGCTCAGCGTACCTTCCAAAAAAAAAAAAAAAGGCTAGTTGAGGCTGCGTGTGCAGGCTTTATTCTTAAACTAAATAATAAAAATTAAAATTTTCAGATTGGGATAAAAACTGAATTCTCAAAAATTGTTATTTTTAAATTGTCAGTTGAACATTAAAAAATAACATATGGGCCAAGAAACTAAGACTTGGAACAAAGCTTTGACAATGGTGATGAGATGTAAAAGTTTAAGAAAGATGTTATCCTCAGTAATAAGGCAAGCCCAACAGAAAATTATACATCTAAATTTATCCTTGTTCTTATTTTTAGCCACTATTTGTGAAATAAATGCATAGGAGATCATTAATTTATATACTTTATTTCTTTCCTCCACACTGCACCAGAAAATATCCTGATAAGAATGAATTAAAAAAGAAAAGAGAACCCTTGATTTAGATATGAACATCTGAAAAATCCATGAGGTGGAGAGGGGCACAAATCGATGAGGCACATTGAGTGGATGTGTATTCGGAAGTGTCGGTGTGGGGTTGGGAGTATTCGGCAGGGTGATGAGAACATCAGGAAAGGAGAGAGGATATGGTGAGGGCCTTGAGAAGAAATGGAAGAAGCTTAGAGGATGTGGAATGTCAGGTGAATAAAAAACAAACAGAGGTTTTTTAGTTGCTATAACCTATTATAAAATAGGCTTAAAATGCCACTCTAAATACTTTTCATCTGATTCCTTTTCAATAAAGTCCATTTTAAAACGCCCCTCTCTAAATACAGAGGTATTTTAGTTGCTATATTATGGCAATAGATGTATCTATAACCTATTATAAAATAGGCTTAAAATGCCCCTCTAAATACTTTTCATCTGATTCCTTTTTGGGGGTCCCATTAATTGAAAATCTAGATTTCCCATCACTGAGCTATCCTCGGACTTGCAGTGCCTGCAGTTTCTGTACTCCCCTGTGAATACTGGAAGCACATGGCCTCCTACTTGCCAACACTCTTCAAACATGTAAGTAATTCCAGAAATTTGATAGTTTGGTAGAGTTGATGAAGAACAGATTTAAAGCAATCATCAGTATTTTTGCATAGTTATTGGAATATGATACATTTGGTGTTGTTTCCCTGAACAGTTTAATGGGTGCTACTCCACTTGCTTGCTCTAGCTTAGATTCTTGGGTTGAATTACAGGGCATCCCTTCAATTGGGTAAGAATCTTTAAGTAACTTGAAACTGAAAATGCCAATAAAAAGAGAAGGGATGGGGGGTTATATAATCGAAGACATACCCAGCTGTTTCGTGGCCTAATATGCAGGGAAACAATGACTGTCTGGCCCTGGAAATTTAAATTAACTACAAAATCTTAGGCTCAAAATAACAAAGGAATGCAAATGGACATCTGACATAGAGAACCAATCCTGCATTGAACCAACTCATTCCCAACCTAAGTGTTAGTCTACAGTATAGTTACCAAGTTCACAAAGGCCCTGAAAATTCGAACTACAAAATCTTAGGTTCAAAGTAATGCAAATGGACATCTGACATGGAGAACCAATTCTGCATTGAACCAACCCATTCTCAACTTAAATGTTAGTCTACAGTATAGTTACCAAGTTCGCATAAACCCCCAGAAATTTTCAAATCGGTTTGGCCAATTCATAAGCAAAACAGTATTAAATTCACCAGGGGATGAGTGAATTGCAGAAATGTCATTGAATCCGACTATAAACCGGGCAACCGTAGTCTAGACATTCCAGGGAAAAAAAACTAAAGACTGTAAAAATGATATGCTGTAAAAGAAAAAGTTAGAAATTGACTAACCTTGGCTTCCCAGAAGTAGAGATTAGTATGACAGAGTGAAGTGTACTTTACCTTGATCATCACTTCCATGATATGGTGGAGCAACCTCTACCTCTTGTGTCACCAATGGCTTCTTCCCTGCCTCCCATGCACAAAACAGTATTGAATCCATACCTCTTGCTGTCCGCGGTAATCCCACGACAAAATCTATGCTAATGTCCACCCAAGTAGCTGTAGAGACTGATAATGGAATATATAACCTGATATCCTGCTGCTGCCCTTTTGAAATTTGGCATGTACGACACTTGTCAACATGACTATAGACATCCCGTTGCAAAGTGGGCCAGAAATATCTTTCAACAACTAAATCGAGGGTTTTACTTCTACCAAAGTGACCTCCCATGCACAGCAGCTCCCATGAAACAGCAGCTCCACATGCACAAAACAGTATTGAATCCATACCTCTTGCTGTCCGCGGTAATCCCATGACAAAATCCATGCTAATGTCCACCCAAGGAGCTGTAGAGATTGATAATGGAATATATAACCTGATATCCTGCTGCTGCCCTTTTGAAATTTGGCATGTACGACCTCCCAAACCACCTTCATGCAATTAAATAATCAGAAATTCTCGTAATGCACAATTTGATTCCCTTGAATTGAATAACCATCACTGAGACTAATTGCAACCATTACCTTGTAATCCCTAGCCAGACATCCCTCAACTATATTGTGGAAATAAGGATCATCCTTGTATTGTTCTTTAATCGCATCCAACCCAACAACGTGTGTAGTTTTCAACAAATAAACCCTTCAACTTAAAGCATCAACAACTTTGTTTTGTAAACCAGCCTTGAATCGCAACATGAAGGTATGCTTTTGTAAGAAAGCCACCCATTTTGCATGCCATCTACTTAGTTTCCAATGGGAATTGAGAAATCTGAGTGCAAAATGAATTCTCTTTGAATCAAGTAATGCCTCCAAACTTCAAAGCTTGGACAATATAGAACTCTACGTCATAAGTGGAATAGTTTTGTCGTGCTCCATTGAGTTTCTCACTGAAATAGACAATTGGCCTTCCTTCTTGGCTCAAAATTTGGTAGAGCTAGAACCGGTGCTTCCGTCATTCTCTTCTTGATTTCTTGAAAACTTAATTCAGCATTAGAATTCCAACTATAACTTTCCACCCTTAAGACACTTGGTAATTGGTGCCACAATGGTGCTGAAGTTCTTGATGAACCTTCTATAAAACGTTGCCAACCCATGGAAACTTCTAATCTCGGTTAATGTCTTCGGTGTAGGCCAGCTTGTGATAGCTTGGATCTTCGATTGATCAACCTCCACACCTTTAGATGATACCACACAAATCCCAAAAACTCCAGTATATCAAACCATGAAGGCACACTTTTTAAATTTGACATAAAATTGATTATGTCTTAAAAGTTGTAAAACAGCCTTCAAGTGTTCAACATGTGTCATGTAGTGCTAGGTACATTGGAGAGTAGACCTACCACAAACTTTCCAATGCATGGCTTGAGAACTTGGTTCATAACTCTAATGAAAGTGCTAGGTACATTGGAGAGTAGATGGCAAAACCATCCATTCATAAAGCCCTTCTTTGGTTTTGAAAGTTGTTTTCCACCTATCTCCTTCCCGGATTCTTATTTGGTGATACCCACTCTTCAAATCCACCTTGGATAATACTTGAAAATCATATACCATGTCAAGCATATCATCCAGCCTTGGTATCGGAAACCTGTACTTGATAGTTATTTTGTTTATAGCCCTACTATCCACTAATAACTCCCTAACTCTTTTAGGTATGTGGACTAATTTCCTCTTTGCCGATCAGCACATATACTATTCCTCTCTTTGGTTTCTTCAACAAAATCATTAACATTCAAGAATGTAGAACTTGTGGACGCTTTCATTGTCTTAAGCTCGTCCACCATCTCGCAACCAAATTTTCACTACTCCCACTATCAATGATCAAGTTGCAAAGTTTTCATCTTGCGGTAAACCGAGTAGGAAAGATGTTTTCATGAAGCCAACCATCTTTCGACTTTGGTTTCACCAACATGAATCATCAGATGACTAAGGTTTCACCAACTATGTCGGCATCAAAATCTTCTACCACTTTTTTCGTACTGATTTTCATCATCCTTATTTGCAGAATTTTCTTCAAGTTCCTCTTCTCGATCCTCTGCTAGATTAATGACTTGAACTTCACCCCTTCTCCTAGGAAATTGCCACGCCCATGACCACCTCTTCACCTCTTCCATTAGTAGGATTTGGTTTGTTGTTAGGACGGGTGGGAGCTGTTGTTCGCCTTCTTTAGTTAGCATTGTCCCCACGGCTAGATGTTGCACCCCCACTACGATCGGTCACAATCTTTCTAGGAGCACCACAAGTGAGTTTGACTTCAATTTTTAGTGCAAGTTGATATGCATCACTCACTTTGAAGAAGCGATGCTACCCGATCTTATCTTGTATGGGCAACCGTAGGCCATTCACATACCGGCTAACCCTTAGAGTTTCACTCTCGGCTAGGCTATTTCTTAACGTAACTTTATGTAACTCTTGAGTGTATTCATTAACAGTCTTATCATGCTGCCGTAAATTTTGTACCTTTTGATATAAGCTTTGCTCATATTCTGGCATTGTCCCCACGGCTAGATGTTGCACCCCTAGCACCACGAGTGAGTTTGACTTCAACTTTTAGTGCAAGTTGATATGCACCCCTACTTTGAAGAAGCGATGCTGCCCGATCTCATCTTGTATGGCAACTGTAGGCCATTCACGTACCGGCTAACCGTTAGAGTTTCACTCTCGGCTAGGCTATTTCTTAACGAAACTTTATGTAACTCTTGAGTGTATTCATTAACAGTCTTATCATGCTGCCGTAAATTTTGTACCTTTTGATATAAGCTTTGCTCATAATCTGGCATTGTCCCCACGGCTAGATGTTGCACCCCTACTACGATCAGTCACAATCTTTCTAGGAGCACCACGAGTGAGTTTGACTTCAACTTTTAGTGCAAGTTGATATGCACCCCTACTTTGAAGAAGCGATGCTGCCCGATCTCATCTTGTATGGCAACCGTAGGCCATTCACGTACCGGCTAACCGTTAGAGTTTCACTCTCGGCTAGGCTAGGCTATTTCTTAACGAAACTTTATGGAACTCTTGAGTGTATTCATTAACAGTCTTATCATGCTGCTGTCAATTTTGTACCTTTTGATATAAGCTTTGCTCATAATCTCGGGGAAGAAATTGAGCCTTCAACTTCTCCTTCATTTGTCACATCTTCTTATCTTTCCTTTCCCCCTTACTTTACAATCATTTTGGTAATGCTTCCACAATGTAGAAGTTGGTCCTCTTAGTTTTGCACCAACAAGTTTTACTTTTCTTTCTTCTGGAACTTCTTTCCAATCAAAATAGCTCTCTAAACTGACCAATCAGTCCAAAAATTTGTTTGCTTCCATTTAGCCATCAATATGAAATCTAAACTTGTACACCATATTCTTTAGCATTTTGTAGAGCATGTACAATGTGATCTTCCCATTGTTGTGGCCTTCCATTGCATCTCATAGGCCTATCATTCTGCTCTACTCTCATCACTAGAGTTACCATTTTCCCTTTGAATCATTGGATCATCATCGTTTGCTGCCCTCCTTACACAATCAGAATTTCTATCATAGTCACTGTGCTGATCAGCGGCTGTTACACACATCATCATCTGCGTGAGTTGCTGGATTTGTTGTTGCATATCCCTAAACATCTCATAACTTATTGCATTTTTGCCCCCTTGACCACAATTCCCACGTGCACCTCTTGCAACCATAACCAACGTAATTTCTCAACCCAAGAAAGGAATAAAGTAGACAAACAGCCACAAAGAGCGAACTTGCTCTGGATACCACTTGATGTAAATTAAGGGCAAAGAGCAATAATTGAAATAAAAATTTCTGCCCCCTCGACTTCTACCTGCAAGGCAACCATCTTGATGTAAATTAAGGGCAAAGAGCAATAATTGAAATAAAAATTTCTGCCCCCTCGACTTCTACCTGCAAGGCAACCATCTTATTTTCAAGTAAATTTCTTTGCCCTTGTAATTGAAATAAAGGGCAAAGAGCAATAATTGAAATAAAAATTTCTGCCCCCTCAACTTCTACCTGCAAGGCAACCATCTTATTTTCAAGTAAATTTCTTTGCCCTTGTAATTTAGCATGTTTATGCTGACCATATTTATGCCCCGCTATGGCAACTACACTGCTAATACACATTAATTCAGAATATTTGGGAGGAATTTTTTGAACACTTTCTAAGAAAATGCCCCAGAACTCAGCACAGAAGCAGATCAACAAAAGAATTAGAAGTACATCAACAAAAGACTCAGAACTCAGTACACCAGAATCAGTTCTAAGAAAATTGAAGAAGAACAATTCTTAAAAGGATTACCTGATTGATGTACTAGATGTGATGTTTACACCCACACCAACTATGCCTTCTAAGGATCATTGATAATGGAATATTAATAATAAATATGAGAGACATGGTTAAAGCTATTGATGAGAGCAAGTGAAGTGATAAACTGATGAGAGCAAGTGAACTGATAGAGCACGTTCTTCTTTCTTTCTTTCTTTCTTTAATCAAGTCATAGGGACTTGCAGAAAACCTGCCCCTTTATGCTCCCTCTCTGTTATCAACCCCTTTATGCTCCCTCTCTCTCTCTCAATCAATAAAGATATAGCTGAATAGAGAGATTAATTGTAAATTTCTGCTCATCTCCACAGCTCCACCTAGGCACCCACCCTTCAAATATCCAAGTATGATTCCCCTTTTTTTTTTGTCTTTTTTGTTTATCAATGTGTTTTCAATTTTTTTAAAAATTTGTTTTGTTTTCTCCTATGGATTGTCTCTTTTTTTTTTTTTTTTTTTTTTTTTTTTTTTTTTTTTAAAACTAACAGTGGCATATCAAGTGTTGTCCTCACCACTACTATGTCTTTTGGAATAACAAATTTGGTTTGAGCCAGGCTTGAATGCTGAAAATTTTGGACCGCGAGCTAAAGCTGGTCTTCTGGAGCTCAAGTCAAGCTCGAGAAAGTCTACACACATAACAAGCCGAGCTTGAAAAATGCCCAGCTCGGCTCAACTCGGTTCATTCACACCCTAATTCCATCCCACAATTTGAATAGTGAATCTTACCACAAATCTGGTCCGGATTATATCTAAATTGATAGGGTTATGGATCGAAAAATATAATCCATATTCAGATCGTATTCGGATCAAAATTTGATCCATTGACAGTCATAACTCAACTGACTATGCAAGAAGTCTCTGGAGATTTGATTGAAGAGTTAGTACTCAAGTGAGTATGCAGGTTGTCGTCTGCAAGTCTCTGAGACTTGATTGAAGAAAGAAAGAAGTTCAATTGCTCCCATTAGTTTATCACTTCATATTTATTATTATTATTATTCCATTATCGATGATCCTTAACTAATTATGCAGGATGCCTCTGGAGATTTGATTGAAGAGTTAGTACTCAAGTAGTGACTATGCAGGTTGTCTTGCAAGTCTCTGAGATTTGATTGAAGAAATAAATAAAAACGTGCTCTATCACTTCAGTTGCTCTCATCAGTTTATCACTTCATTTGCTCTAACTATCACTTCACTTCCTCTCATCAATAGCTCTAACCATGTCTCTCATATTTTTATTATTATTCCATTATCGATGATCCTTAAAGGTCATAGTTGGTGTGGGTGTAAAGTAAACATCACATCTTGTACAAAAATCAAGTAATCCTTTTAAGACCAGTTCTTCTTCAATTTTTTTAGAATTGATTATGGTGTGCTGAGTTCTGATTCTTTTGTTGATCTGCTTCTGAGTCTTTTATTGAGTTGCTTTTGTGTTGAGTTCTGAAACAATGTTTGAAAATAATAACCGGTTTGACATTTTCTTCGAAAGTGTTCAAAAAATTACTGGCAAGTATCCTGAATTGATTTGTATTAGCAGTGTAGTTGCCCTGGCGGGGCATAAATACAGTTAGCATAAACATGCTGAATTACAAGGGCAAATAAATTTACTTGAAATAAGATGGTTGCCTAGTAGGTAGAATTGAAATACCACTTGAATGGGCTAACCAAGTATCGTCTACCTCTGAGCCTACTGATGGAATACCTATTGACAGCTAGAACTTTTCTCCTATTGTTGAGCGTGGCTCCCACTTTGTCACGTGAGATCCTGAAACACACAATGTGAAGGATAAAAAAGTCAGAAAACAATTGAGAAACATATCAACAAAACACTCATAACTGAGTCTCAGCTTACCTTCCAAAAAAAAAAAAAAGGCTAGTTGAGGCTGCATGTGCAAGCTTTATTCTTAAACTAAATAATAAAAATTAAAATTTTCAGATCGGGAAAAAAACTGAATTCTCAAAAATTAATATTTTTTAATTGTCAACTAAACATTAAAAAATAGCATACGGGCCAAGAAACTAAGACTTGGAACAAAGCTTTGACAATGGTGATGAGATGTAAAAATTTAAGAGAGATGTTATTATCCTCTTATAATAAGGCAAGTCCAACATAAAATTATACATCTAAATTTATTCTTGTTCTTATTTTTAGCCACTATTCGTATAGTCTATAAGGCAATACAAATATGAAAGAATTTCTCATGAAAGAAATGCATAGTAAATCATTAATTTATATACTTAATTTCTTTCCTCCACACTGCACTTGAACTATCTGATAGGATACCTAAATATGTGAACCTAAATGTAGAAATAGAAAATATCCTAATAAGAACAAATTAAAAAAGAAAAGAAAACCCTTGATTTAGATATGAACATCTAAAAAATCCATGAGGTGGAGAGGGGCTCAATTCGATGAGGCACATTGAGCGGATGTGTATTCGGGAGCGTCGGTGTGGCGTTGGGAGTATTCGGTGAGGCGATGAGAACATCAGGAAAGGAGAAAGGGTAAGGCGAGAGGCTATGAGATGAAAAGGAAGAAGCTTAGAGGATGTGGAATGTCAGGTGAATAAAAAACAAACAAGAGGTATTTTAGTTGTTATATTATGGCAATAGAGGTATCTAAATATTATTATTCTATTTTTTAAATTAATATATAAATTTTTGAAATTTCAGTAAAAATTTCGAAATATTAATAAAAAAAACAATATAAAAAACCTATTTAAAAAATAAAAAATCAGATTTTGGCCGAAATTCCGAAATCTTCGAAATCCGAAATTTGACCCAAAATTCCCAAAATTTCGGCCAAAATCTGATTTTCGAAATAATACCAGTTTCGATGTCGTTGGGGTTGCCCGAAACCGAAATTTCAAACCTTACAGCTAAGCCAAAACTCCCAGCCCGAAAATAGAAACTGAAGGACCTTTTTCCAGTTTTGCCACATTCAAGGCAGCACCCAAAACCTGAAAATTAGATGAAGATTAATGAAAAAAAATTCGTGGCAAACACAGGCGACAAGCCATAAATTTTACGAGTGAGGAATCAAACCTTTTGAGAAGCCACAACTGAGGATGTAGACTTTATCCATAGGTGCCAATGGACTAATCTTTGCAAGGCAACCTAAATGAATGACTGTGTTGTACTCGCTGAAGGTGAACATGCCAACAAAGTGATTGATTGGGGGGTCCCATTAATGGGAAACCTAGAATTCCCATCATAGAGCATAACTCCTCTATCTGTGTTTATTTTTAGGAGGTCGCAACAAAGTGATTGATTGGGGGTCCCATTAATTGAAAATCTAGATTTCCCATCACTGAGCATAACTCCTCTATCTGAGTTTATTCTCAGGAGGCCATCCTTGGACTTGCAGTGCCTGCAGTTTCTGTACTCCCCTGTGAATACTCCGGCACATGGTCTCCTACTTGCCAACACTCTTCACAATCCTGTCAAGAAGTATCTATGTAAGAGGATGCATTTGCATCTAATCACATGAGTTCTAATTCAAACATGTAAGTAATTCCAGAAATTTGATAATTTGGCAGAGTTGATGAAGAACAGATTTAAAGCAATCATCAGTATTTGCATAGTTATTGGAATATGATACATTTGGTGTTGTTTCCCTAAACGGTTTATTGCGTGCGACTCCACTTGCTTGCTCTAGCTTAGATTCTTGGGTTGAATTACAGGGCATCCCTTCAATTGGGTAAGAATCTTTATGTAACTTGAAACTGAAAATGCCAATAAAAAAAGAAGGGATGGGGTTATAAAATCGAAGACATACCCAGCTGTTTCGTGGCCTAATAAGCAGGGAAACAATGACTGTCTGGCCCTGGAAATTTAAATTAACAACAAAATCTTAGGCTCAAAATAACAAAGGAATGCAAATAGACATCTGACTCAACCTAAATGTTAGTCTACAGTATAGTTACCAAGTTCACAGAGGCCCTGAAAATTAAAACTACAAAATCTTAGGTTCAAAGTAACAAAGTAATGCAAATGGACATGACAAAGGAATGCAAATGGACATCTGACTCAACCTAAATGTTAGTCTATAGTATAGTTACCAAGTTCACAGAGGCCCTGAAAATTCAAACTACAAAATCTTAGGTTCAAAGTAACAAAGTAATGCAAATGGACATCTGACATGGAGAACCAATTCTGCATTGAACCAACCCATTCTCAACTTAAATGTTAGTCTACAGTATAGTTACCAAGTTCGCATAAACCCCCAGAAATTTTCGAATCAGTTCGACCAATTCATAAGATTTAACAGTATTAAATTCACCAGGGGATGAGTGAATTGCAGAAATGTCATCTATTCCGACTATAAACAGGGCAACCGTGGTCTAGACATTCCATGGGAAAAAAACTAAAAACTGTAAATATGATAAGCTGGAAAAGAAAAAGTTAGAAATTGACTAACTTTGGCTTCCCAGAAGTAGAGATCAGTATGACAGAGTGAAGTGTACTTTACCTTGATCCTCACTTCCATGATATGTGGTGGAGCAACCTCTACCTCTTGTGTCACCAATGGCTTCTTTCCTGCCTCCCATGAAACAGCAGCTCCACATGCACAAAACAGTACTGAATTCATACCTCTTGCTGTCCGCGGTAATCCCAAGACAAAATCCATGCTAATGTCAACCCAAGGATCTGTAGAGACTGGTAATGGAATATTTAACCCGATATCCTGCTGCAGCCCTTTTGAAATTTAGCATGTATGATACTTGTCAACATGTCTATAGACATCCCGTTGCAAAGTGGGCAAAAAGTACCTTTCAACAACTACATGGAGGGTTTTACTTCTACCAAAATGACCTCCCAAACCACCTTCATGCAATTTAGAAATCAGAAATTCTCGTAATGATTCCCTTGAATTGTATAATCATCACTGAGACTAATTGCAGTCATTACCTTGTAATCCCTAGCCATACATCCCTCAACTATATTGTGGAAATTAAGGATCATCCTTGTATTGTTCTTTAATCGCATCCAACCCAACAACGCGTGTAGCCATAGTTTTCAACAAATAAACCCTTCAACTTAAAGCATCAACCAACTTTGTTTTGTAAACCAGCCTTGTATCGCAACATGAAGGTTATACTCTTGTAAGAAAGCCACCCATTTCTACTTAGTTTCCTTTGGGAATTGAGAAATCTTAAAGGTTTCGTTATTTGAGTGCAAAATGAAGATTGCAAAATGAATTCTCTTTGAATCAAGTAATGCCTCCAAAACTTCAAAGTTTGGACTATTGCATAGAACTCTACGTCATAAGTGGAATAGTTTTGTTGTGCTCCATTGAGTTTCTCACTGAAATAGGCAAGGAAGGCTGGGGCTGTGTTGAGCCCAGAAGGAAGGCCCCAATACCCACTTTTGATGCATCGCAATCTACCTCGAACACTTCATAAAAATTTGGTAGAGCTAACCGGTGCTTCCGTCACTCTCTTCTTGATTTCTTGAAAACTTAACTTAGGATTCCAACTATAACTTCCACCCTCAAGACACTCAATCTACCTCGAACACTTCATCAAAATTTGGTAGAGCTAGAACCGGTGCTTCCGTCACTCTCTTCTTGATTTCTTGAAAACTTAATTCAGCCTTAGGATTCCAACTATAATTTCCACCCTTAAGACACTCGGTAATAGGTACCACAATGGTGCTGAAGTTCTTGATAAATCTTCTACAAAATGTTGTCAACCTATGGAAACTTCTAATCTCGGTTAATGTCTTCTTCGGTGTAGGCCTATTTATGATAGCTTGGATCTTCAATTGATCAACCTCCACACCTTTAGATGATACCACAAATCCCAAAAACTCCAGTTTATCAACCATAAAGGCACACTTTTAAAGGTTGACATAAAACTGATTCTGTCTTAAAAGTTGTAAAACAGCCTTCAAGTGTTCAACTATATCGTCGAAGTAAACTACCACAAACTTTCTAATGCCATGGCTTGAGAACTTGGTTTATGACTCTAATGAAAGTGCTAGGTGACGATAATGAAAGTGCTAGGTGCATTGGAGAGTCCAAATGGCATAACCATCCATTCATAAAGCCCTTCTTTGGTTTTGAAAGTAGTTTTCCACCTATCTCCTTCCCAAATTCTTATTTGCTGATACCCACTCTTCAAATCTACCTTGGAGAATATTTGAGAATCAGATACCATGCCATGGCTTGAGAACTTGGTTTATGACTCTAATGAAAGTGCTATGACGATAGTGAAAGTGCTAGGTGCATTGGAGAGTCCAAATGGCATAACCATCCATTCATAAAGCCCTTCTTTGGTTTTGAAAGTAGTTTTCCACCTATCTCCTTCCCAAATTCTTATTTGCTGATACCCACTCTTCAAATCTACCTTGGAGAATATTTGAGAATCAGATACCATGCCAAGCATATCATCCAGCCTTGGTATCGGAAACCTGTACTTGATAGTTATCTCGTTTATAGCCCTACTATCCACACACATCCTCCAAGACCCATCCTTCTTAGGCGTGAGTAATGCGGGTACAACACATGGACTTAAACTCTCTCAAATAAATCCCTTCTTTAGAAGTTCAGAAATCTGTCTCTGGAACGAGGTAGAGGTTTGGTAGGACAGCTCCTGGCACCAAATCAATGTGGTGTTGAATTCCCCAACTCCCTAACTCTTTCAGGTATGTGGACTAATTTTCTCTTTCTCGATCAACATATGAACAATTCCTCTCTTTGGTTTTTTCAACAAAATCATTCACATTCAAGAATGTAGAACTTCCTCTCTCGCGTTGCCTTTGTTGAACCAAAGAATGCGGTAAGGTTGTGGACGCTTCATCGTTTTAAGCTGTAACTTGTCCACCATCTCTTGGGCAACCAAATTTTCATTACTCCCACTATCAATGATCAAGTTGTACACCGAGTACGAAAGATGTTTTCAGGGAGCCAATCATCTTTTGACTTTGCCAATCATGAATCATCTCATCATCCTTATTTGCAGAATTTTCTCCTCAGATACTCATTTGATCTATGTCTAATTTCTGAACACTTGTAACATTTGATTGCCCCTTGGCCTTGGAAATTGCAATGCCCATGACCTCCTCTTCCATTAGTAGGACGGGTGGGAGCTATTGTTTGCCTTCTTTGGTTGCATTGTCCCCATGGCTAAAATTCCCCCTGAGAGAACAAACTGAATAGAGAATCTTCTGATTGTTCGACGATTTGTCTTTGTGGCACTAAGAGGGAAGGTTCCATCACCTAAGTACTGTTTGATGTCTGTGTACTATCATTTGAATGCTCTTCTATTGCTAAACAATACGCTGGTTGATCTTGTTGTTGAATTTCAATGGGCCAAACCAAATTACCTTTGGGAAGTTTGACCATCGCAGCTAGTGTTCAATCACGCTGGAAGGTGGAGGAGAGGGCAGACCTCTCTGGAGAAGTCACCATCCTGGTGGTCATCACATCATGCCTGCTTGCTTCATTCTGGATATGAGCGAGCATATACCCGACTAAGTTTCTTAGGAGGAGGATCCCCCGACCTAAGAGCTGGGAGCGAGCATTTTCATATTCTTGATTCAGACCGGCAAGGAACTCAAAAATCCGCATTCGTTCAACCCACTTCTCGAAGGCTACAACATCTTGCAACTAGGCTTAAAGTCTGAGTAGTGATTAAATTCCTTCTAGTTTTCCTTCAACTTGGCATAGGGAAAAAAGACAGTTTATAGGGTTGAAAAAACCCACTGAGCCTCCAAATCCCTACAGAATCAATCACAAACCATGTGGGAGTGTTTCTCTCAAACTCCTTCCAGTTTTCCTTCAACTTGGCATAGGGAAAAAAGACAGTTTATAGGGTTGAAAAAACCTCACCGAGCCTCCAAATCCCTACGGAATCAATCACAAACCATGTGGGAGTGTCTCTCAAATAAACGAAGGATCCTTGTCCATTAATCCATACAAACAGCCATCCATTTGAGCAACAATGACGCTGAACCTCTATAGAAATTTTTGCAGAATTTTCTGTATTTTCCTTTAAATCATCATAACTTCTTCAATATTCACCCAAATCACATGATATTTGATTCAAAATTCCTCTAAATTCAAGTTCTCCAAAAAAAAACCTTTAAACTTACCTCATGGGAAAGCTTAGATCGTACGGTTGAATTCAACCTATGATGATGACGCCACACCAAGCTCCTCCTTATTTGATTGTTGTTGTTTTAATAAACCCTTTCTTCTTTTGTTGTTGTTGCTCTGATACCAAGTAGATTAGAGAGGAGAAGAGAATGAGAGAAAGAAGAGAAATGGGAAAGAGAGAATAAGGAAGTTAAGGTTCCTCTTCTCTATAATGACTATATATCCTCGACTCATACAATAGATGGGCCCAAGGCCCATACAATAGAAAAAGAAAGGCTCATAAATACATTATACCCACAATTTTACCAATAGATATAGTGATCCTGGACGATTCGGGTGAATGGTGGACCATATTGATTTATCTTATTGTAACTCTCTTCCAGATTTTACCTTTGTCCTCGTCAATCCCATTGGGATGTTTATCGCATTTTGTGCTATTTAAAAGGTCTGCATATCGCCCCTATCCACACATTTGCGTTCTAATGCTGGGAGTCATTCTGATCGCCAGTCCCCACTTCTGGACATTGGCTCATACAACATGTAAGATGATGTGGGTATTGACACTTCAGCACTGATGCGGATGTATTGTGACAATCAAGCCGCACTTTTCATTGCTAGCAATCCTGCTTCGTTCCAAGCTGGGCATGCGTGATCTTCTTCTCCTTCTCCTTCTCCTTCTCCATCTCTTACTTGATTTTAGGTCCAAATCTCCATCTCTTACTTGATTCTAGACTATCTTTTGTCCGTATTTCAGAACAGCATATGGTCTTGGTTTGGTTTATTTTTGTCTATATTCAGAGTATCATCTGATCGTGTTTGAGCTTAGTTTTGGGCTGACATATCCACTCATTTTAGAACACCGTAGGTCTTAATTTGGTGTTTTCAGTTATCCCTCCAGCAGCCTAATCATGTAAAAACCTTATGTACATTTTTTATTACCAAAAGAAGTAATTAACACAGAAAAAATTGCCTCTTATTATGCTAAGACAAGGATAAAACACTGCAAGAGGTAACTCACAGCAAGGCCGACAGTTTCCAAAAATAGTTACTGTTGAGAGCCCATTTATCGGTTTTGCAACTTTAAAATGGCACAAAGAACCTTCAAGCACAGAAATGAAATCCACTAATAATGTATAACAAGCTAACAACAAAATATTGGAAAGGCAATGAAATGATGTGTTTTATGCCAAGACAGGAGCAAACACAGCAAGAGGAGTAACTCACAGCAAGGCTGACAGCTCCCAACCAAAAATAGCTATGGATAAACTAGTTTTGTTCTTGCAACATTAAAGATGGCACCAAGAACCTTAAAGCACATGAACGAAATCCACCAATAAGATACGACAAAACTAACAAAATAATATTAAAAAGGAAATGGAATTTTCTTACCTCACCTCAGAACGCTAACTTTGTTAAGTGAAGCCCTAGAAATAAACTTCAGTGTGGCAGAGATAGGTGTAGAGGATCTTCAAGCCAACAACCATTGCCCGCAAGGCCATCTCCACTTTTACACTAGAAACCAAAATATTCAGAAACCGATCAAATTAGCAATCATATACTAAGAGAAGGAAGCCAGAGATGTTTTTATTGTCAACATAAGAAAAGAAAAACCTTAAAATAAATTTGAAGAAGAAAAATAACAGATTTTTTCTTTTGAAGAGTCCTTATTTATTGTACTCCCATGCGACTATGCAGTATGCAAGTGCTTTGGAGGTACTGCCGAAGTCTCATTAAGAGTCGCAAAATCTGAGCATGGGATGAACCAAGGGGTGCTCATTGGAAACTGACTATTATTAGCTTGTTCAGTCCCATGTGGAAGAAATGTGTTCAATGGGCAATTGTGGTTAGATGGGTGTCTAAACTCTAGCCTTATCAATGCAATTAGATGGTTATGTAAGTAACCTGGATAAAAATTTCCATACCTACTCACTGCAGAAGCCAAGCAACGGCATTAAACAGGGCTATGTTTTGGGTAATGAAGTTTCTTCCCCTCCAATCATTGGTTTTGTTCTGTTTTGTTGTTGTTCATTTGTGGTCCTCTTATGTTTATCTTTTTCTTTTCCTTTTTAATAATTTTTTAAAACTTATATGTATGCCTTTTTTTTTTCTGAAGGTAGATTATGTTCATTTGTGGTCCTCTTATGTTTATCTTTTTCTTTTCCTTTTTAATAATTTTTTAAAACTTATATGTATGCCTTTTTTTTTTTCGGAAGGTAGATTATATATATGTATGCCTTACTTTGATATCACTTCTTGGATACCTTCGGCCAGGATAAGTCGAATGCCTGAGTCTGAAATCAAGGTAGGCCTTCAGCCGTTTGTTCGGGTTTACATTACAGGTAAGGGCGGTTTAGGCGTAGGCTTATTCCAAAAAGCAGGCTAGCAGATATCATGTCATGGGGTGGGGCATTGAGGTCAGCTATAACAGTCATCGTATAAGAAGTCTCGTTTGAAATTCCATTTATCATCCAATAAGGAGAGGGGCAAACTATGCTATAGCTTCAGGACGAGCAAAGCCAATTTGTCCATAACCCAATGCAATGATTAGCATTTCTAGCCGATCGAGAAAGAAAGATATCGGTCCCACGGAAGGGGGAAGGGATAACACTCAAGTTCTAATTTGTCGATACTCAACATATTTTGTCGAGAAATATGTAAAATAAAAATGTGAATCAAGATCTCAATTATCATGACACTTTTCAAGCCGGTCCTATAAGAAGCACCTATGCGCGAGAATTGCAAGAGATGATTTCTTGTTTTAATTTCATGGCTAAAAAAACTCAAATTTTAGATAATTTTTTCTATTTTCCTGTGCTATATCCCAGATAAAAGACTTAAATTGCACTGCACTACATTCAATGGCAGCAAAATCATTTTTCGTTGATATATATAACAAATAGAATTTTAGGTTATTCTTCGGTTGGCATGGAAGGACACTCAGCTTGTAAGACTCCCTATAACACACCACCACTAGGCCATTGACACTACTAGCTGTTTATCAACCATGCCGAATACCATCTATTATTTGCAGATCTCAGATGGATGCATCTTTGCCGACTGTTTTGGCAGTACTGAGCCAGAATTTTGGCTTTTCTTTTTTTGAATTGTTGATATGAAAAGCAGATGGTCAAGGCTGTTTATTTAAAATCATTGGTGTTGGGGAAATGAATGTATGTAGGCTATAATTTGATTCAATAAAAGAGAAAAAGTACTCCCTATCAATGACGTCATGAAGATTAAGGCACAAAAGAGAAATGGGAGCTGAATCATTTTCTGTTGATATAAATAAAACAAGTTAATCTTCGGTTGGCATGGAAGGACACACTCTGATCCCTATAACAAACCACTAGGCAATTGACACTACTTAACTCTTTAGCAACCATGCCGGACACCATCATTTTGTTGCCGATCTCAGATGGATTCATCTTTGTCGACTGTTTTGTTTCCTTTCACTATTTAGCGTGGTGGAGACGTGACTCCAATTTACAAAGACATGGTCCCCTGTTTAATGCTCCTTCCTGAGCATACTAACTTAAGAATCAACAAGTATTTTATACATCCAACAACACAAAACTCTTCTTTGGCGATACTGATCCTTCCTGAGCATACTAACTTAAGAATCAACAAGTATTTTATACATCCAACAACACAAAACTCTTCTTTGGCGATACTGATCCCTATAACACACCACTAGGCAATTGACACTACTTAACTCTTTAGCAACCATGCCGGGCACGATCATTTTGTTGCAGATCTCAGATGGATGCATCTTTGCCGACTGTTTTGTTTCCTTTCACTATTTAGTGTGGCGGAGATATGACTCCAATTTACAAGGCACAAAGACCTGGTCCCCTGTTTAATGCTCCTTCCTGAGCATACTAACTTAAGAATCAACAAGTATTTTATACATCCAACAACACAAAACTCTTCTTTGGCAATCCAGAGTTTTGGCTTTTATTTTTTTGAATTTTTGATATGAAAGCAGACGCTATGGCTGTTTATTTAGAATCATTGGTGGTGAGGAAATGAATGTAAGCAGGCTATATTTAGATTCAATAAAAGAGAAAAGTACTCTCTCTCAATCAATAAAATTTTGAAGTCATGGAAGATTAAGGCACAATAGAGAAGGGGTGTACACTATATACATGGAATAAAAACGTCTAGCAAAAATGAAGTCATGATGGAGATTAGCCCCATGGTTTCCTTAGGCAGTTGTAGCAGGGGTATACCAGCCATCGTGGATCTCCAAAGTTTCCACTCTTCCTTTTCTTTTTCAATTTCCCCATCTCCACCACATTTTATGTTATGTGAGCCAAATGACGCAATACACTACCACCTAATCATCCTCTAAAGCCTTCACAAAAAATTAGGTTGTCTATCTAGGATAACAATATCAATGTACAATATTCTACAAAGAAAGGCATCCCCACTCAGTGGTTATTCTATAATGATTTTTTTGTAAGTAATTTGTATAGTAACAAAAAAGAGCCGCGGGGAGGACACCCCAATTACTACGCTATACGGATAGGCTATAAATTGATATTGGCAAGAGGATTGCCAAGAATTGTAGATTTCAAATTAGAAAAAATTTACTTCCCTTGGAATATTTCAAAACAGAAGAGCATTACTCGTCTAATGAAAAGGACAATTTCTTTCTTTCCAACACCCAAATACTAAAAGTGATGCCAATAATTGTAGATTTCAAATTAGAAACAATTTAATTCCCTTAGAATATTGCAAAACACAAGAGCACTAATCGTCTTCACCACTGCGCCTCCATAGAGTTATACTTATATCTAATGAAAATGACAATTTCTTTCTTCCAAAACCCAAATACCAAAAGTGATGGCAGTGGAGAGCAATCTCCAGAGAGTATTTCAAAGCGTACCATGGAAAACAATCTTCTAAATTTTGGTAGAGGGAGCAATCTTCAGATTGGAAAAAAATCTTCTAAAATTTTCAAAGTGATGGCAGAGGGAGCAATCTTCAGATTGGAAAACAAAAACAGAGAAATATAGAGGGTAGAGAAATTCTAGAGAGCATGGAAGGGAAGAGATGAAATGGATACAAATAAGAACAGTAAGACATCAAAAAAGGCATTTTAAGATTCCAATGTCACCACTTTCCACAAATTAACATAGAACTGATTGAACGGATTGAACAGAATTTTTGCACCTGGAAGTGCCACCACTTTCCACATATCAAATCAAAACTCAAAAAATAAGATTCCAATTTCAATTGATGAGAAACGAATCTAACCTTATAATAGAGCGTTTTGGACCAACAATTTACAAGAGGCTTAGCATAACACTTATGGTGTTATGCTAACACTTACGGAAGTGCCACCACTTTCCACATATCAAATCCACAACTCAAAAAATAAGATTCCAATGTCAATTGATGAGAAACGAATCTAACCTTATAATAGAGCGTATATGCTAAGCCTAGATATTGCAAGAGGCTTAGCATCAAGCCATCAACTCCTTCATTGCTCTGAACTATTGTACTGAGATCCGTAGGGTTTTCATCATGTTTAGGGAAATGATGACTCCTTTTGAATGATAGCCTCGCTGTCCTATCAAGTTGAAGCCAAACATATCAATATATAACATAACACTTATGGTGTAATAATATAGACAACTTATTTCAAAAATAAAGAAACTATCAATATTCCTTTCTAGGACAATTAACTGTATATATTACACTCATAAGGTCTAAAAAGTGATACCTTGAGATCCACATGTAAACGCAAATGTAAGACACCACTGGGTGAGAATTAAACATGACTAGATGTTACATTGTTACCTATAAAATGCAGTCTGAAGCAATTCAAGCCATTAACAAGTGTAGTCAGAGCATCCAAGTGACAAGGTACTTGGATAGTTGGATTCAATCAAAGAGAAAAGTACTCTCAATCAAATCAAATTTTGAAGTCTTCATTAAGGCACAAAAGAGAAAGGGTGTACAGAAAGAAAAAGAAAGACTCATAAATACATTATACCGACAATTATATCAACAGATATAGTGATCCTAGACGATTCAGGCGAATGGTGGACACATTGATTTATCTTATTGCAACTCTCGTCCAGATTTTACCTTTGTCGTTGTTGTTGTGAGTCAGTTTATACACTCTCCTCGTCAATCCCATTGGTGCTCCAGGGAAAGGTCTGCATATTGCCCCCCCCCCATCCACACATTTGTGTATTACAGGTTTTTCTAATGCTGGGAGTCATTCTGATCGCCAGTCACCACTTCTAGATATTGGCTCATACCATGTAAGATGATGTGGGTATTGATACTTCAGCACCGATGCGGATGTTGTATTGTGACAATCAAGCCGCACTTTTCATCGCTAGCAATCCTGCTTCGTTTTCTAGGCTTCGTTTTCTAGGCTTCGTTCCAAGCTGGGGGCATGTGTGATCTTCTTCTCCGTCTCCTTCTTTTTCTTCAATCCTCATTTCTCATTTTTTTCATTCTAACAGATACTTTATTAATGCACAACAACAGATGGAAGAAAGTTTGGAGTGAAACATGATCCAGAATTTGGCTTGGTTCTCTTACTTGATTTTAGGTCCAAATCTCTACCCCTAGGGTCTTAGCTGAGCTTAATTCTAGACTGATAGTTTGTCCGTATTTCAGAACAGCATATGGTCTTGGTTTGGTTTATTTTTGTCTATATTCAGCGTATCATCTGATCGTGTTTGATCTTAGATTTGGGCTGACATACACTCATTTTAGAACACACCATAGGTCTTAATTTTGTGTTCTCAGTTATCCCTCCAGCAGCCTAATCATGTAAAAACCTTATGTACATTTTTTATTACCAAAAGAAGTAATTAACACATAAAAAATTGCCTCTTATTATGCTAAGACAAGGATAAAACACTGCAAGAGGTAACTCACGGCAAGGCCGACAGTTCCCAAAAATAGTTACGGTTGAGCCCATTTCTTGGTTTTGCAACTTTAAAATGGCACAAAGAACCTTCAAGCACAGAAATTAAAATCCACTAATAATGTATAACAAACTAACAACAAAATATTGGAAAGGCAATGAAATGATGTGTTTTATGCTAAGACAAGAGCAAACACAGCAAGGCTGACAGCTCCCAACCAAACATAGCTATGGATAAACTGGTTTTGTTCTTGCAACATTAAAGATGGCACCAAGAACCTTAAAGCACAAAAATGAAATCCACCAATAAGATATGACAAAACTAACAACATAATATTAAAAAGGAAATGGAATTTCCTTACCTCACACCTGAGAATGCTAACTTTGTTAAGTGAAGCCCTAGAAATAACTTCAGTGTGGCAGAGACAGGTGTAGAGGATCTTCAAGGGGCCATCTCCACTTTTACACTAGAAACCAAAATATTCAGAAACCCATCAAATTAGCACTAAAAAATATCAAAAATCCCAATAAAGCCAAATCCACATATTAAGCCAAAGAAGTATAGATCTTCAATCAATTAGGAGAGAAGGAAGCCAGAGACGTTTTTATTGTCAACATAAGAAAAGAAAAACCTTAAAATAAATTTGAAGAAGAAAAATGACGGATTTTTTCTTTTGAACAGTCCTTATTTATTGTACTCCCATGCAAGTGCTTTGGAGGTACTGTCGAAGTCTCATTAAAAGTCGCAGAATCTGAGCATGGGATGAAACAAGGGGTGCTCATGACTATTTATTAGCTTGTTCAGTCTCGTATGTTTGCCAGATTCAAGTGAAATGAAAGATGTGGTGGAAGAAATGTGTTCAATGGGCAATTGTGGTCAGATGGGTGTCTAAAACTCTAGCCTTATCAAGGATGGTTATGTAAGTAACCTGGATAAAAATTTTCATTACCCTACTCACTGCAGAAGCCAAGAAACGACATTAAACAGGGCTATGTTTTGGGTAATGAAGTTTCTTCCCCTCCAATCATTGGTTTTGTTCTGTTTTGTTATTGTTCATTAAACAGGGCTATGTTTTGGGTAATGAAGTTTCTTCCCCTCCAATCATTGGTTTTGTTCTGTTTTGTTATTGTTCATTTGTGGTCCACTTATGTTTTTCCTTTTCTTTTCCTTTTTTAATAATTTTTTAAACTTATATGTATGCTTTTTTTTTTTCGGAAGGTCGATTATATATATGTATGCCTTATTCTCTAAAACTCTCAATCGTTCGTACAACACTCAAGTTCTAATTTGTTGATACTCAACATTTTTTGCCGAGAAATATATAAAATAAAAATGTAAATCAAGATCTCAATTATCATGACACTTTTCAAGCCGACCTCCTATAAGAAGCACCGATGCGCGAGAATTGCAAGAGATGATTTCTTTTTTTAATTTCATGGCTAAAAAAAACTCATATTTTAGATAAATTTTTCTGTTTTCCTGTGCTTATATCCCAGATAAAAGGCTTAAATTGCACTTTACTACATTCAATGGCAGCATAATCATTTTTCATTGATATATAAACAATAGAATTTTAGGTTATTCTTCGGTTGGCATGGAAGGACACTCAGCTTGTAAGACTCTGATCCCTATAACACACCACTAGGCCGTTGACACTACTAGCTGTTTATCAACCATGCCGAATACCATCTTTTATTTGCAGATCTCAGATGGATGCATCTTTGCCAACTGTTTTGTTTCCTTTCATTATTTAGCGTGTTGGAGTGACTCCAATTTACAAGGTGCACAAAGACCTGGTCCCCCTCTTTCATGCTTTCCTTGCTGAGCATACTAACTTAACAATCAAAAAGTATTTTATACATCCAACAACACAAACTCTTCTTTGGCAGTACTGAGCCAGAGTTTTGGCTTTTCTTTTTTTGAATTGTTCATATGAAAAGCAGACGGTCATGGCTGTTTATTTCAAATCATTGGTGGTGGGGAAATGAATTTATGTAGCTATAATTTGATTCAATAAAAGAGAAAAGTACTCTCAATCAATAAAATTTTGACATCATGAAGATCAAGGCACAAAAGAGAAATGGGAGCTGAATCATTTTCTGTTGATATATAACAAGTTAATCTTCGGTTGGCATGGAAGGACAGTCTGATCCCTATAACACACCACTAGGCAATTGACACTACTTAACTCTTTAGCAGCCGTGCCGGACACCATCACATTTTGTTGCCGATCTCAGATGGATTCATCTTTGCCGACTGTTTTGTTTCCTTTCACTATTTAGCGTGGTGGAGATGTGACTACAATTTACAAGGGGGACAAAGACATGGTCCCCTGTTTAATGCTCCTTCTCGAGCATACTAACTTAAGAATCAACAAGTATTTTGTACATCCAACAACACAAAACTCTTCTTTGGCGATAATGATCCCTATAACACACCGCTAGGCAATTGACACTACTAATCCAGATGGATGCATCTTTGCCGACTGTTTTGTTTCCTTTCACTATTTAGTGTGGCGGAGACATGACTCCAATTTACAAGGCACAAAGACCTGGTCCCCTATTTAATGCTCCTTCCTGAGCAAATTAACTTAAGAATCAACAAGTTTTTATACATCCAACAACAAAAAACTCTTATTTGGCGAAACTAATCCAGAGTTTTTGGCTTTTATTTTTTTGAATTTTTGATATGAAAGCAGACGCCATGTTATTTAGAATCATTTATAGGAAAAAGAAGCGCAAACAATAAAAGGAAAAGATTCCTTAATAATAAAATTTTGAAGATGGAGATTCAAATAAGAATTACTTTCTGGAATAAAAACCAGCAAAAATCAGGGCAAGGAAAAAAAAAAAATGACCCCTTTTCAACATTTACAGGGGTATCCAAAGCCTTCCAAAAAAGTATTTCACTAGGAAACAATTCTTAAATTTTCAAAGAAAGGCAACTCTGGATTTAAAAAGAAGTAATTTCAAGCAAAAACCCGGGGAACACCCCTTAATTTAGGATGGCTAAAATTAATTGGAAAAGCCAAGAAGAGATTTCAAATTAAAAAATTTATTTTGGAATATTTAAACCCCCGCATTAACCTTACCCTGGCCCCATGAGAAAATTAATGAAAATACAATTTTTCCTTAAAACCCAAAAAAAAGTTAGACAATTCCAAAATTTAAACATACCATGGAAAAATTTTCAAATTTTAAAGTGGGCAAACATTGATTAGAAAACAAAAACAGGGAGTATTTCAAAGCGTACCATGGAAAACAATCTTCTAAATTTTTCAAAGTGATGGCTGAGGGAGCAATTTTCAGATTGGAAAACAAAAACAGAGAGTATTTCAAAGTGTACCATGGAAATATAGAGGGTAGAGGAATTCTAGTTTTTCAAAGCGTCATTGATGCTAGACGGCTAGAGAGCATGGAAGGGGAAGAGATGAAATGGATACAAATAAGAACAGTAAGAAATCAAAAAATGCTTTTTAAGATTCCAATGTTACCACTTTCCACAAATTAACATTGAGCTGATTGAACGGAATTTTTGCACCTGGAAGTGCCACCACTTTCCACATATCAAATCAAAACTCGAAAAATAAGATTCCACTGTCAATTGATGAGAAACGAATCTAACCTTATTTATAATAGAGTGTTTTGGACCAGCAATTTGCGATGTCCTAGATATTGCAAGAGGCAAGCCATCAACAACTCCTTCATTGCTCTGCTGTCCTATCAAGTTGAAACCATGCATATCAATATATAACATAATACTTATGGTGTAATAAACTGATTTCAACAGGGAGCTTCTGTTTTGGAATTTTACGGTGCAATTTCGAAGAAATACAGCTACACTGATCAAATTAAAGAAACTATCAATATTCTTTTCTAGGACAATTAACTGTATATCATAAGGTCTAAAAAGTGATACCTTGAGATCCACATCTAAACGCAAATGTAAGACACCACTAAATTCTGGGTCATTCAATATTGTGCGTCATTTGCTTACCTCGAGCTTAACTACTCCAACTTTAGGGGCTGCTTTCTTCTTCTGATGTCCATTTCTGCTTAGGAGCGCCCATCAACAAGAGCCCCAAAACCTTCATACATGAATCTGACCAGCTAAATGTAGTCCCCCCCAGCATGTTTCAGCACATCTGTGTGAATACAGATAAGCGAACACCAACAGACGATTCATTTTGGATCACTCAATTATTCTACAATCAAAGAAGAGAAATTGAACCAGATTAGGTTTTAATAGAGAAAATTTACGTAAGAACAAAGAATTGGTGATGACGACAATGATGATGATGATTTCAAGGTCAACTATGAAAGATACACCAACTAAAGTTACAGTCACCCCTATCTAATCCGCTAGTTTGTTCATAATCAAGAACTCTATTCCATAAACATAAAGGACTTCAACGGAAGCCAAAAGATCCATATGTTTCTTAAAAATGCTGGCAATGCATAGAAATGAAACTAACAGAACAACACTATAGTGATGAGAGAAGCATCTAAAACAAAACCAAATGAAAAGATAGAAAGCAGTAAAAAATAATAAGTTTTTAAATTCAACAAGACTAAGGCAAATTTGGATTCAAAGCAGTTCATTGTATTGGGTGTGTGTTTAAGATAGAACATACAGTAAAGAGAACATTGTATGTTAGTTGTCGAGCCTAAACAGAAACATTTTAAGAAATCTCCACCCAGTTAATCACAAGTATCCCAATGACTTGGGTGAGAATTAAACATGACTTGCATTGTTACCCGGTCTGAAGCAATTCAAGCCATTAACCAGTGTAGTCAGAGCATCCAAGTGACAGGGTACTTGGATAGTTAGATTCAATCAAAGAGAAAAGTACTCTCAATCAAATCAAATTTTGAAGTCTTCATTAAGGCACAAAAGAGAAAGGGTGTACAGAAAGAAAAAGAAACAAAATCTTTGGTTATGAAATTGGGGTAGAATAATGGATTAAGAAATTGAGGTATTTTGGAGAGTTTGACAGTGAATTCAAACTCTTTTGGAGAGTGAAGAGCTATTCCTACATAAACTATTGACTCTATAAAGATCAGCACTCTCCATTAGACACCCAAAACTGCAAAATCTACACACTTGCCCAGAGAAATTTCTTCTAAATTAAAGCAAATAAACTCACGATATTCAATTCTAGAGCTGAAACAACTCAGAATCAAATCTGGGTTTCTTTTATATCTTGCTCTTCTTTGTTTATCTTGCTTTATCTTGCTATTACTTGAATAGTTAGATTCAATCAAAGAGAAAAGTATTCTCAATCAAATCAAACTTTGAAGTCTTCATTAAGGCACAAAAGAGAAAGGGTGTACAGAAAGAAAAACAAAATCTTTGGTTATGAAATTGGGGTAGAATAATGGATTAAGAAATTGAGGTATTTTGGAGAGTTTGACAGTGAATTCAAACTCTTTTGGAGAGTGAAGAGCTATTCCTACATAAACTATTGACTCTGTAAAGATCAGAACTCTCCATTAGACACCCAAAACTGCAAAATCTACACACTTGCCCAGAGAAATTTCTTCAAAATTAAAGCAAATAAACTCACGATATTCAATTCTAGAGCTGAAACAACTCAGAATCAAATATGGGTTTCTTTTATATCTTGCTCTTCTTTGTTTATCTTGCTTTATAAAGAGAAAAAAAAACTTAATCTCTCTCCTTCTCTATATGTGCACATCTATGTTACTTTCTGGTGAGGTTTAAGAAGATTTCAAGGAGTGAGATGGATTTATAATCCGTCAAAAGTACAAGATAAGCACATTTAAGTTTCAAAGCTACTGTGTTCGTATGCTGCTAGGCGAGGCGGGAGACAAGAACTCTAAGAATAGCAAGTGCATTAGCATCCCTGTCCCCTCTAAGAACACCATGCTTACCTTCCCTATGGTCGGTACCTATCACCCGATAGTCCCTTCGTTTCACTTGATTTGAATTGACTTTCAGAAAGTCCCTTATTCGGGAAAAAAGCTTGCCATAGCAGCTCAAACCTCTGATCGGAAAATGGGAGTTCTAACCGGCCCTAGCCCATTGCGGTCGCAACGGGGGCTCTGGGTGAATATCGTCCGTCTGTATGAGCCGGGCTGTGAATATTTATACGTTGGGGTCTTTACTAAAAACCATTTCTTAGAGCAGTTGGCGCCTCACGGGGAAATTGAAAAGTCACACATCTCTTCAGTCTATTCATAGCTCTAATTTGATATATTTAATGACCAAATTACCTCATTCTCAACCGTTGCCTTGTCCTTAACTGTCAACTCTCCAAAATAAGGCCCTTTTGAATTCACTGTCCTGATATCACCCTTAACAACCAAACTGAGTTTCTCATGCAGATAACCCATTAAACAAATAACGATTTTTTTTGTAAGTAATGTCTATAGTCACAATAAGGGGATGTGTGGAACATCCCAATTACATGCATCTATACAGACAAGGCTATAAATTGATATTGGAAAGAGGATTGCCATGAATTGTAGCTTTCAAATTAGAAACAATTTAATTTCCTTGGAATATTTAAAAACAGAAGACAAACAAAAGAACTTTAATCTTCTTCACAATTGGCTCCATTTCCATAGAGTTATACTCATCTAATAAAAAGGAAATTTTCTTTCTAATTACCAAAAGTGATGGCAGGTGGGAGAAATCTCCAGATAATTTTTCAAAACGTACAATAGAAAACAAACTTGTAAATTTTTCAAAAGGATGGCAGAGGGATTGGAAAAAAATATAGAGAAATTGCAATGTACTTTCTGTGGATAAATAACAAATACAATCTTTAGAGTATTCTTTGCTTGTCGTGGAAGGACACTCAACTTGTTAGACTCTAATCCCTACGTTTAGCAAAAATGAACGGCTACACCCTTTAAGAGAAAAAGGGGAAAAGGAAACAAAATCTTTTGCCCTCTCAATAACTTGGTTTCGTTAGGCAGTTGTAGCACAAGCAGCATGGGTATAAACCGGGTATTTTCGTCTCAGACCTGGTCTGAAGGTACCCATTACCATGACAGGTGGTACCTAAATTCCCAGAGTAATAATACACAAAAATCATAAGAAACTTACACCATCTTGCCTAAAATCTCTGAATTTTAAGCTCTGAATCCCCAATTAAGGACTTCCAATGGCTGACCAAAAGAAGATTTCGATATGCATAACCATTCAAATTCAAAAATCTGATATCCAAAACCATAAATTCCTATCCAAGTTAATTTTCCCCCAATAGATTGCCCTATTTCAGCTTCTCCCAATTTGACCAACTCGCCATGAGTGGGATTTTAACCATAAATTCCTATCCAAGTTAATTCCAATATTAACAGATCAATAAATTTTCATCGAAACTGCATGGCCCTTGAAGGATAATCAATCCAAATTCAACTTCTACAAGGTTAATAACAAAGACCATTGAGATAATTTTAGTAAGTATTCCAATCAAATGCAAGGTATGGTATTGGATGTTTACCTTTGTGGATTTGAAAATGAGCTGTGCCAGATAATTAATAATTAAGAAAGGCCAAAGACACCCTTTGGTTAGTCCATGGGAATCCATAAGAACAAGAGAAAGCTTCACATAGGTCTTCCATGGTTTCACCAACCCAAGTTCATTATCAATCTAAAATAGGAATTCCAAATTACAAAAGCTACTATGAAGTAAATAACAGAACATAGAAGTGAAATACTTGGGCTAGTAACAAGATTGACAAACCTTGAACGGAAGCCGGTTGTTCTCGTATTCCTGCAATTAGGCAATAATAAAATTGAAAGATTAATTTGGATTCAAGATCAATACAAAAATTACTAGATTTTGCACCCCAAAAAAAAGAAAGAAAGAATAAATCAACTCTTTAGAACATTTATCAAACAGAAAAAAGGAAAATAAAATCAAGTTATTCAAGAGCGGAAAGAAGAACAAAACAGGAAAATTTGACATGGGTAGTCTTCGATATAGCTCCCAAAATCAAATCTACAAACACAAGGGGATTATCAAGCAGTGAAATATGAGAAAGCCTATTAAGGAATCAAAATAGCTAAGATTTAAAAACTCGGAAAAAAAAAAACAGAAAATAGCAAGAAAACGAATTTCTGAAGAGAAAAGCTTACATTACAAAAACCCATTCAATATTAAAGCAAAAAAAGATCATCAGAAAATGGGAAAACTGAAAGCGTTGGATGAAGAAATGAATAAACCTCGCAGATGCCATTAACAAGGTTGCCGAAGAAGAACCCAGAAGAGCACATAAGAAACTGCTGCCAAATGGTCTATCAAACAGAGAAATCCCCAAAAGAGACCACGCATGTTCTTCGTTCTTCATCTCTTCTCCCCTCCAATCGAACTACAAAAAACACTCAATAAGATTTCGATGGATGATATCAGATCTTCAGAAGTGTATCGGGTTGTTTCTGCTGCAGCTGCATGTTGGTGGATCTCCACAGCCTTCTTTCTTCTGTTCCGGTTCTTCGGATTGGAAAACAAAAACAGGGAAATATAGCCGTTGCTGCTTTCAGAGCTCTCTCCCCCTCAGAGAAACCGCCATTATTAATTTCAGAGCTCTCTCCCTTTCTCGCCATTTGTTTCTTCTGTTCTTTCTCTCTCTGTCTATCTGTGAAGGCAAAGAAGAAAGTGATCTCTCTCTCTGCGGGAGTGTTTTGCAAGTTTAAAACGCACCAAGTGTTTATAGCCGTTGCAGCTTCTGATTCTTTATCGCTTTAACGGTCACATTTTTGAATTGACAGATAACCTCCAGTGATTTCTATATGCGAAGACGCCACTCCTCGCTCGCAAATGGTAACCCTCTTATAACTTGCGAGGGGGATAATTCCCTGAATGCGCCCCCACTTTTTGAAAAGGGCCCAAGTCCTGCCAAACCGGTTATCACCCCTGAGGTCACCATGTGTCCCTTGTGACACCCCTTAACTGTGGTTAAGATTCTCCTATCCATCCTTGGTTTTGAGAAAAAAATATTAATTCTTCTTTTTTAAAATTTAATATTAAAAAACCTTAAAATACTTTTTATATTAAAAAAGGAATTAATATTTTTTCTGAAAACTAAAGATGGGTGGATGAACTTAGGGGTAAGTGAATCTTAACCACAGTTAAGGGGTTTCAAAAAAGACACGTGGTGACTTGAGGGGTGATAACCCGATTTGCCAGGACTTCTTGGTCTCTTTTAAAAAACCTCTGTATAGGCTCCTTTGGAGTTTGGGGGATAGATTTTTGTAGGACACTACACGTGCATGCATGAGTGATACAAGTGCGGATAATAGAGGAAGAAAAAAAAGAAGATGCACACCTACAAAGGAAGAAAAGGATGAGGATGCCCACAGAACAAATGAAAGAAGAAGAAGAAGTTCGATACACCCATAAAACTTCAAATATCTAAAATAAAGTTCGATCAAATCATAAAACCTCAATAAATTGAAAAAAAAAAGGTTTATATAAATTGAATAAAAAGTTCAACACACACAAAAAAAAACAAGATAAATTTAAAAAAAAGGTTTGATAAATCAAAATAAAAATGTCGAACGGTATTGATTTCTAGTTAATTTCTCCTATTTATCGAAACATGGCCAGAGTCTTTCCATTTTTTTTTAGATCTCGATTATTTATTTGATTTATCTAACCTTTTCAAATGATATAAAAAAAAATCGAAAAAAAAAAAAACTCCAATTAAATTAGAATCAACTTTTTCGATTGGAACTTAACTTTTTGAGAAAAAAAAACTGAAAATGACAATAGGAGTTGGAACGATTAAACAGGAAAGGTTGGAAGGCGGAATCTTCTTTGTCTTTTTTTTTTTTTCTTCAGACTTCCGAGTGACTGTCAAAGGGAAAATGCCCTGTGCATCACTAATTAACCCGCCTGAGCCTACATAAATAAAAATTTAAAAAGAGATCCTAGTTTGGAGGTCTTTCAAAAAGTGGGGCGCATTGAGGGAATTTTCTCCTTATGAGGGAGTTCAAGGGTGAAGTCCTATGGCAACGGATTTTATCTGGCAGATGCCTGACTATTACAATTGGCACCACTGTTTGCATGACGCATGTGAAGACATTTAACTAGGGGGGAGTGATAGTATGCATTGCACATTCTATTGGGTGGTACATGCATACCTCCCAAGCTCAACACTTGTCTTCTTTGACATCTAAAAGTAGATAAGATTCACTCATCTCTTGGGTTAAATAATATAACTTTGGATTTTAGAAAAAAAACATTTAAAAAATAACCACATGAATAAGCGATTCATAAGCTAGGTTAATTTTTTTTAAAAAAACTAAGGTTAAATTATTTAACCCTAAGTATGAGGGAATCTTAAACATAGAGCTTGAGAGGTGTGCTCGTACCACCCTACGGAATGTGGAATGCATGCAATCACTTCCTTTGTTAAATCCCTATGTCTACTCGTCTTGAAAATCGAAAATCTACAAAATATATGGAAATGACGTTGGTGGGTGTAGTATTACTCAAGCAATTGAAAAAGACCTGTGATTCTCTCCAGTCTAGACATAACCATAGAATCCTTTGTTCCTGTCAAGATCACCAATCTATTTTGAAGTTTGGTCAATATCACGTATCCTAAGCAACAAATTTCTCCAAAACCTATAAACCTCACTTCTAAATCAGAAATTTTATCTTTAAGCAAGAGATTGTGATTCTTGCTACCAGGTTTATAGATTTTGAAGAAATTGCTGCTTAGGATTCAAATTCAAAATTTTGTCACGGGAACATAAAACACAAGCCAAATCGAGGGGAAAATAATTAAAGATGAAGAAGAGGCAACAGAATAGGAGAACTTTTATTGAATCCATTTTTTCCTAACCAAATTCTATTTCGTCAATTTCACAGATCCTAGTATCTCTATTTCTTCATTTATCTTTAAGGGTGCATTCGGTTGGCGAGAAAGTGGGTGAAAGAAAGGAAAATAAAAGAAAGGAAAAGAAAAGAAAGGAAAAAGAAAAAAAACTTAAATTTTCTCGCAAAATAACCATCAAAAGATGGATGGAGTTTTTCAAAGAAAGTTTGTCACAATTGAGAAAGTGTAAGAAAATGAAAGTGTGTTTCTTGCAAATCAAACATAAGAAAAGTACAAAAAAACACACTTTTCTTTTCCTTTCCCTCACTTTCTTGCCAAACGAACACACCCTAAGAGATTGTGATTCTTGCCCGCAGCAAGAATCACAATCTATAAACCTTGCAGCAAGAATATAGATCACGGGCTGTTCAGTATTTGAAACCCATACATCAATGTATTTCGGTTGAATGTTGAAACAATAATGTTACCATTCTTTTCTGATTTTTTATTATTTTCTTGCAGCTTGTTCTGTATGAATGGAGATTTTGCACCAATGGAAGAGCTAGCAGAGATTCGCAAGAAGCACGGGCTTTTGTTGGTAATCGATGATGTAAATGTGGCTTCCATATGCATATAGATCTACATGATTGAACCTCAGAATCTATTGTATTCTTTTGGACAGTTACAAAAAAAACAGTGTTTTGAAAACTGGACCAGACCACTCGGTGGAACCAGTAAAACCGGGAACTGAACCGGCCGAGAAATTTTTCTTTTTTAAAAAAAATTATAAAAGGCCACGGTCGAACGGGACCGACCACCCAGCCGGTTCGCGGTTATGAAAACATTGGTTTGAACATAGGAAGATAAACACAATTCAGGAGAAGTTGTGTATATTAGATGGTCATTTTAACCTTATGGGGCCAAATTAATGGCCAAGGTCTGACCCATTGACTGGTGGATTCTTGGTTTCTAACCTCCTTGGATTGTGCTAATGAGTAGTGTACAAACAGGCAGGGCAGATGGATTCTCCCCTTCTGGCTCTGGTGTAAATATCCATCATCAATGGTTGAAAAGTTTTAGTCCCATTTGCTGAGAGTTGTTTGTTTGTGGCGAGAATGGTGGGGGAGTGGCAGAGGAATTCAATCGTGAAAATGATGTTGACATATGAATAGGGAGCTGGGCGCTCTGGCATCCACAAATCATGGGACATGTGGTGTTTCAAAGGGGGGAGAAGTCAAAATCATGGGGAGAAAATGAAATGACTTCTCTCCCAAATTATCACTAGGTGTCCCATGATTTGTGGGTGCCCGAGCACCCATTTCTCTTCGGGCATCCACTAGAGGTAATCCGAAGTTGGTGGATCTTCATAGCATGCAGGTAATCTTGTTTATGTTTCTGCTTATTTTCCTATAGTTTTTTTTTTTTTTTTTTTGGAGAGAAACAGACCTGCATTTGAAAACAGAAAAACTACATTCGCAAAAATCTACACCCTGCCCCATCTTCATTAACAATTTTAGCTGATACTTGAGGGAAATGGGTTGAATCTGATCTCCCCATTGTCTATGCAAAGCTTCGATTCGAAATCGGTTGGCCTATTAGCTTCGCGAGGGGCATGACAAATCTCAAAGGAGTCAAAACAACCAATAACCCTACCAATATTGGCGAGAAGAACAACCTCTTTCCACGGTCGAACACATGTGTTGTTAATGCATCCGACAGCCCACATTATAGTTTCTCCTTATAGTTGCTCCTAAAAAAAGAAGTGAAACATAAAATTTGGAGTTTTAGGTGTACTGAAAGACTTTGATTTCCAATGGATCCCCTGTTATACATATTATATTTCTTAATTTGTTTTCTAATGATTAAGCTATTGAATACCATGTGTAGACTTGTAGTGAACTTAATATACTTGTTATCACTAAGGGCCCTTTCTTTTGCTAAGACTTACTGACACTTTGTAAATTTTGTCATTTGACAATATGCAATTTCTTTTGAGAGCTAGATATATCATGCTTTTCATATTTTGGGTTGCAATTCCTGTAAGACTTCAAATGGAGCAAAATAATGATAAGGCTTGAAATCACATGATGATAAAAATTAATTTTGTTAGAAACCTTGACTAAGTGACTCAAATTTTCTAACTACCATCATGACAAAGTGTAAAATGCCAAGCTTTATATGTCACCAAAAGAACGGACCCTGCCACGGAAAAAAAAAAGTAGGCAAATCGATAATGTTGAGATATCAGGTGTAGTGAAAGAGACTGTAGTTTCGAAATTGTCTTGACTCTTTTGTCATACATAGTATTTTCTGAATTAAGATACTGATATGTGAGTTACTGATCAGAGGCTCGTAACACTAAAACCACTTCATATTAGATAAATTGTTGATTTAAGGATTAATTTTTCTGGTTGAAAAACATGTGATAGAATAAGAAATGTAAAAAGTCTGGGTAGTATAAATATGATATAAATATTATATATATAAGCTCCATTAGTATGCTAAGGATTAGAGAGGCACAACATGTTTTGATCCAATTATCACTTGACAATATTAATTATCAATGTTTTTACCACCATCCAAATGCTACAACTTCCCTAAGTTTGCTTCTCTGGTGACAAAGTTTAGCGTTTAACTAGCTAGTATCCAAAAAGTGACTATTAGCATGACCCCTTTAGAAAAAAAAAAAAAAAAACCTCTCTTCTCCAGTGTGCGAGTATATTCTCTAAGAAAAGTTTCACTCATGCTTTATGCTAGTTAGGTCACTACTTGCTCTGTATGCTGAGTCAATATTAATTTTAGGGTATAACGCGGCCTTTAATATTTTAGCAACATACTTTTGAGTTGTTAACAAAGTGCTGTTAATTGTCTTGATCATCATGAAATAGGCATTTGCTGAAATCTGGTCTCCATCAGATCCCTCACGGTGCCTCCCAACTCAAGCCGGTATGTTGCATTGCCTGTTTCCAGTTTTTTTTTTGGGAAACGAGGGTTTCCAGGCCTCTTAGAGCACTTGACTATTCCCTCGGGCATGTGCAACAGCCCCCAAGCCACACACACCAGGTACCCACCCTTATTCTTCTAGAGTCTTCAACTTAGATCAACTGACTCCTTCCCACAGGTGTTGGTCTTGGTCTACTCCATTCCTTGTTGGGATGAAGGCCCCGAGCTTAGCTTTCTTTGAATACTCCTCTAAAGTGTACTTGCAATTTTCCCCGCAAAAAGCTCTTCACGCCTAGATACATTTGCCTCCTCCGATTAGATATCAACGCCCATCAGTGGCAAAGGAATAGGCACCTCAAGAGATTCCATACCCCCATAGTAGAATCTCCATATGCGAAACTGTATATATCCCCTCCTCTATATCTGTGATTCCCAAAATACCCTATCAAAGGCAAATTTTGGGTGGCACCAGTTATCTCTTCAACTAGAGCTCCTGCTCATAGTTAATCGCATAGGATTCAGGAGCTCCGGTTGAAGAGATAACCGGTGCAACCCAAAACTCCCTTATGACAAGGGTAGTTTGGGAATTACAAATATAGAGGAGAGGTATTTTTGACAACTAAAATCTTTTTCCATAATTCCCAAAATACCATGTCAAAAGGTAAATTTTGGGTTGCTCCGGTAATCTCTTCAACCATAGCTCGTGTTAATAGCTATAGAACTACTTTTTAAAGTAGAGGTTTTTATCCCTAAAATCTCTAAAATGTAGACATGCAATTAATCTTCTTTTTAGACTCAAAACCCCGTCAACTTTCACCCACAACATTTATTTTGTCTTCATGTATAAGAATAGTAAAAACTATTGGAGTGTGGACGAAGCATTGCTCTTCTAATTGTCTTCTCTAAGACTCTACCCAACCACCTAAGACATGCAAGCATAAAGAAATAAAGAAGTCACATTCCCAAATCAAAACATTAAAAGCTAAGCTACCAACCACAACTAAAAGTAAACTAGACTAAGCCCATAAGACAAAGCAACTTAAGCCCAAATACATAAGCCCAAGAAACATGGGTCTAACTTAAAGTCCAACACTCCTCGCCCTGAGCAGGGGATTATGTGTCTCGCCCCCTTTTGTGCCACATGTCTCCTTTTTTACTCCGTTTAACTGTGGTTAAGATTCACTAACCTTAGGTTTAAAAAATCTAGCCTTGGTTTTTAGAAGAAAAAAACTAACCACAAGGGTTAAAACATGTAAGCCTCTAACCTTGGTTTTTAGAAGAAAAATTAACCATAAGGATTAAAACTTGTTAACCATAGTTCAAAGGGGCTTTGTGAGGACGAGGAGGGGACTATTGCTCTATATGATAATTTGTTCCAGTCTCAGTTGATGATGAGAAGGGGGAGACCCATACCTGGACTGTAACTTTCCCCACAGAATTGTAGACATCAACTCCTTTGCCTAATGTTTTAATTCATTGACAGTGATGACAAAATCCTCTTCTCTATAGATTATGACATAATGTCATCCATTCTCCTTGGTTTGGGCTGCCTTCTCCTCAGTTGACATAGTTCCAATGACGGTGACACCGAGAGCATTAGCCCATTGGCACAATAGAGACCCAACTCCTCCACCTGCTGCATGGACAAGGACTGTGTGCCCAGGTTTTGACCTACACCACTATGAAAAAATATATTATATTTTGACGATTTTTTCAACATTGATTAGTAATCTGACGTACAATCCTCCTCCTTTATTTAGGATTGGGACCAACAATGCAATTCAAAGATCAACACAGTAGAATTTTAGTACTGCTAGATTGTTTGTATTAGTGTGCCCCGACCCAATTGTTAGTATTAATATTTTTAATTATATTTATTTTAAAAAGTTACAACTTACAAGAAGTAACATCTAAAGATGATAGAAAGAGACAATATTATTAGTTTGTTACACACACAAAGTAAGTCTTAGCCTTGAATTTTTTTCATTTAAAAAAAAAGGTTACAAGTTACCGTATTAGAAAGATATTACATTATAATGTTAGTGTATGTTACACATGCATAAAGTAAGGCTTAGCCTCTTATGTTATTATAAGTTATTATATTATATATGTAATATATTATATATAGTATAACATAAAGAATTGAGAGTCGGGCCGGGCCGGGCTGGGCTGGTTAGGCTGGGCCGAATACTTTCTAAGCCCGGACCTCAAATAAGAGGGTCTTTCAAAATTAGGCCCGGCTCGACCCTAGAGCCTTACAAAGCCCTCTATTTTGTGGGCTTTAAAGGGTTAGGCCGGACCCCCTCATCAAAGGGCCGTATTGACAGCCCTGCCTGTGGGTGCGATTGAACTCGAGGAGGGTTCAATCACAATTAAGGGTCACCTGATCTCGTTGTAGCTAGGGGTAGAGCCAGGATTTTCTTAGTAGGAGGCACACAATGGTTGATCTAAAATGGTAGTAATTGTTGATGGATTTTTGTGGAGAATGATTAGGCAGATACGAAATCTTTTGGGTTTGTACTTATCTTACGGGCATTGTGTCCTCCCCATCCCATGACTATATCGTCTTAAATAATTAAATGACATGGTATAAAAGAAATTTTCTTTTCAATAGTTTAGAGGACAATTTACCCCTTGCCCCATGGCTATGCTCTATTAAATAATATAGTATAATTTCTTAAGGACACTTGTCCCTTGTCCAATGATTATGCCAAATTAAAGAATTAAATCACTTAGTATAAAATGGGAAATGTTTGGTGGACTGCGCATTCGGCTACTAGCCAACATCAGTCTTCACTGGTCCACCAATCCCTTTTTAACACCCACTAATTGTAGTTAATATTCACTCACTTCTAGGGTTCATCCATTTAATCTTGATTTTTAGAAAAATAATAATATTAACCTTAAGTTGGTTAAGGTTAATCACAGTTAAAGGGGGACGACATGGGAAGGCATTCAGCTAGGTAACCGATTGTAGGCTGACTAATCACTGCTCTATATCTAATAAAAAAATTCAAAAGTTTAGGGGGGACACCTCCCCCATTCCAATGGCTATACCTAAAATAAAAAAATTGTGCATTTCGAAAGTTGAGGGGGGCACGTGCCCCTTAAGTTTGCCCTGTGTCACGATCAACTTTTCAATAATGCGGAACAACCGTGCGGCGCCTCGATCATCCTGTAATTTTGGCCAGCCATACACTATCCATACAACAAACCGACCTAACTTCCCATGCTACAATGCTACGACTTGGTCCGACTTGCTATCGAGTCCCATCCGCTAAGCCACACTCAGTTGGCCTATGTGTTACTTTAGTGTGTTGCACCCAATGCTCGCCGGACTCATAGGGTTCCCACGTTACTGAGATCCTATCATGTGCATCTTGCATGACTCTATGGTTCCCCGATCAAATCAAACATCCAATACAACCCGATAGTCTCGAACACAACTATTGGTCATCACCATACATCACGGATAGCTTAGGAGCATCTGCAAGCGCAAAATTTGTCTTCTTTGCTTATCAAATTTCCTCCATTGTTGTATAAAGTTTATTGTTTGATGTGGGGGACTATCTTTCCAATCTAAGTAAACTCAGACTGTTAAATTACCTTCCTTATATGGGAAAGAAACTCTGATTAAGAAGAAGAATTAAAGAAGAACAAATATTTGAATAAAGTATATATATATTTATTCAATGGGGTTGCCCAGATCCCATGTAAGCTTTACAAGTGTCTCATTAAGGTCTTTTCAAGATAAGAAAAAGAATGGTGGCCATGTTTGAGGGTTCACTTTATATTATCCATGTCGAGGGAGTCTTCTTCTTCACTTGCTTGCTTGATGGGGAGGAGAGAGTTTTCTCTTTCTTCCCGTGTTTCTCTGTATCTCCCTCTGTCTATCGTGTCTCGTCTTCTTCGTATGTCTTATCTTGTGTCTGGGTTTCTTGTGAGAAACCCTCATTTTATAGGTTTGAGAGAGTCATTTTTGGTCTCTCTCTTTGACTGTCTTATTTTAGGAAAGTCAAATTAGACATTCCTCTTAGAGGAAGCCAGCTCACGGGTCTCCTTTATCTGAAAGACTCTTCAAGCTGAAGAGAATCCACTTCTTTTGAGGATTCTTGTACCAGATTTTTCCTTTTTCTGGGGGGAATCCTAGTACCTTTCGAAAATGAGGATGTTTAATTACATCCGTTCCTAAGATATAGGACATAATCCTAATCCTACCATGATTATGGGGTGCCATGTGGCATTCCATGAGATTTCAAAAGAGGGGATCCTTATCTTAGGATCCCCCACAGCTTGACAGAGAATTCTTTTATTAAGGATTCTCTGCCATATGACGGTCATATACTGACTGCCATCTAGGGACAGACTGACCTAGGTCCAAGGCCCATTTAGGCCATGGACTAGGTCTCTAAAGGGGGCTGACTTTGGTCTTGCCCACGGACCAAAGGGTGAGACTATAGGTCCTACCCATGGTTCACAGTGGTGAGACCATGGGTCTTACCCACGGACCAAAGGGTGAGACCATAAGTCTTACCCATGGTCTGGGTTAGGTCCAGGACCAAACATGGTGATGGTGGATTCGTGAGGTTTTAATCCTCACAGACTGGATATGTGTCAGCCTCTCGGAGGCTGACACTCAATTTGATCCGTAAAGATTTATCCTCACAGATTGGACATGTGTCATCTCTCAGAGGCTGGTACTTAAGTTTTATCCGTGGGGTTTTAGTCCTCACGGGTTGAACACATGTCAGCCTCTCAGAGGCTGACACTCAATATGGATCCATGAGGTTTTGGTCCTCACGGATGAACACGTGTCAGCCTCTCCAAGGCTGGTATTTAGGGTTGAATCCGTGAGGTTCACCCTCACGGATCAAAACCCACTTTTATCTTGATGAGTGGCACGAAAGCCAGCCATCAGCATTTAATGCTGACAGCCAAAGGACTGCGCGTGCCATAGGCACGCATGAATCCAAACCTTTTCTCCGAGAGACAGTGATCAGGTGTGTGTGATCATACACACACCTGGTCAACGGACGGTGAGATTTCACTGCCCATAACATCAATACCCTATCCAATAAGCATTGAGGGGATAGTGCCCACAACGTGATCCTCAGTTCATAGCCAAGTATCCCAACATAACTCGCATCACTTCTAAACGACCATGAAGGCCGAACTAAGTTGGAACCTCTTGCCCGGAGGCTCCGGACAGTGCTATGCAGCCTGACTCTTTTGCACTATCATTGGATGCCTCACTAATCATCCAAGGAAATCCTAAGACCTCCTTCAGTATTGTGAACACCCCATTTTTACACCCCTAAATCCCCACTTATCTTTTATATTTTATTAATTATTTTAATTTAATTTAATTTTATGTTTGTTTTGAGAGTAAAAGAGTTGGATTCAAGAGAGAGAGAGAGCAAGATCCCCATTACCTGTAATCCCAAATCCAAAGCCTATACACCACCCAATGTTTAAAGCCCATCATTTAAACATAATTTTTGCAAAGCTAAGCCTGGTCCATTCTTCAGTGTCCAAGGCCCAAGCCCAATTTCCAAAACCCTTTTGCCTATAAAAGCCAAGTGTATAGGGATAAAACTCTAATTCACTCGGCTAGCTGAGAACCCGATCCCATCTCCCTATCATTCTCTTCTTCTTCCATTGGCTTAGAGCAGCATGAGAGAAACTTCTCGTCTCGTTCTCACCTTCACTCGAGGTCCTCACCTATCACCACTGCTCAGCCCATTTCTGTACCTCGCCGCCGGTGAGATTGCCATTGAAGATCACCTCCGTTAGCAACTCCACCACAACAGTAGCTCTCTCCGATCTGCAGCATCTTCACCATGGATTTTCGGCCAGTGTCTCTTCTCCTATCCCTCAATTTCCCTCTGCTCAACCTTCTCCGGCGAGATCGCGCCATGTAACAGTAGCCCATCGCCTCCATCACCACCTTCTCCAACAGCTAGGATCTCCCTATGTTCACGCCATTTCAGCAGCTCCAAATCTCTACCATCGTGCCTCCGATCAAGTTCCAGGATCTTCCATCTCTGATCTAGCCCCGATTGCTTCCTCCATCCCAGATCCTTCCATCTCCGGCGATAGTCTCATTCGGGTGAGTTGCAGGTCCGCATCTCTCTTCCTCTCTCTATCTTGATCTGATTTCCCTCTCTCTAGATCTGGATCTAGATCTAATTCTGAATTATATTATCTTTTTTGTTTTATTTTATTTTATTTTTTGTTCTCTATTTTCACTTGTGCAGAACCATGGAGATCTAGATCTCCGGTCATCCTCTCACTTCAACTAGCATCATATTCTTCGGTTAGTTGTTCAGACCACCTCCGACCAGCAGCTACTTCCGGTGAACTATATTAGCATCAAATCTCCTCCGATCAACTGTTCTCAGTAGCAGTATTCCAGCCACTGATGAATTCTGGTCAGACCATCGCCCAAGTTCACTTCCCTGATCTCTAATCTAGATCTTGCTCCGATCCTTTTTGTTTGGTATATTTTGTGTGCTATAATTTGTAAATCCTTTGTTGGATCTGAGAGATGTGAGAGAGAGTTTCACAATTTCTTCTACATCGGACCGACGGCTTCATCATCCTCATTCATCTTCCTTCACAACCAATTGCAGGCAGGTATGCGTTCTCCTTTTCTTCTATTTTTTATTGTAGTTTATTCTATATTTTGCTTGATTAAAACATGAGAGTGTTTTTGGTTTTTGGCCAAACTGAGACCTATGATGGTCTGATTGCTTCATTTAGTTTAGTGGCCGAGGTCAGTGAAGTTTGGTTAGAAACCAAATTTTTAGTTTGTGATCTGTCAATTTAAAAAAAAACCAGTGATGATGTGGATAGAATTCTTTTTGTATAATCCATAGACCAATAGGTTAAGGGGTTTTTAGATCTAGGCCCAAATCAGTCACTAAGCTAAAGTGGGCCGGCCAACATGGAAGGCTAGCCTTGGCACGTATCTGATTTTGTTTTAGACCCCTGGATGTTGTATGTTTAATTTTCAACTCCGATTTGCCCCTGTTATAATTAGTATTTAGCCGTAATGGAGTTCTTTAATTATTTTGCAATCACGGGCATTATATTGTGTTTTTGAGCCCAGAGTCTATTAACCATTAGTGGTCAATGGGCCTTGGCCCATTAGCTTTGTTTTGGGCCCTAGGGATTTTTGGCCTCAAAGAGCTATTGTGCTAAGGTTAATTGACCATTAGTGGTCAAGGGGCTTTAGCCCATTGGATTTATTTTGGTCCATGCTTTGTTGATTTATTTGGGCTCTAATTAATTTGTTGTGAGTTATCCACGTGTGTATGTGCAATAGGTTTAGACCGCAAATTTCTTTTCCTATTTTGCCTACATTGAGCACTTAGGTAGTTCTGTAATCCTAAATAATTGGCCTACCCCGTTAGTTAGTGTTACAAAAAAAAAAATCAATCAAAAAATATAAAAAAGATCAAAATAAATTAAAGGCACTGGTCCATCCCCCTTGGGACTTAGAGCAGGGTCCGTATTTAAACCATATCCTCTTTTAGTTTAAAGCCGTTTGATCCGCCCTACTCTTTGCCTTTAAATTAATTAATCACTTAGGCCTTATTTTCTTTTTTGCCTACCTTGGGCACCTAGGTTAGTCATTGATTAGTTAAACTTGCCAAAATTAAAAAGTACAAAAAAATTGAAAAATACAAAATAACAAAAACATTCAAAAAATCTAAAATGAAAAAGAAGAAATCTACCCTAATAAATGAACGCCCCTAGAGCTCCCCCAGGAGCACCTAGTTACGCAACCATCTCCCAGAATTAGATTCATAAATCTCAATTCCGCATCCCCCAACTCAAGCACGAGTTGGAAGCGAACACACACTCCGAAACGAGTATAAAAACAGTCACTGCCCCCGAACTACTATGAGGGTCTGATTCCGACTAACCGGATAAGTAGGCAACCCGAGCCAGGGTTTGACCCCAACCTAGGATAAAGATCTTATACCCCTTTATGATTGTTTATGTTTGATTAGCAAAATTAATAATTGTTTTAGGAAATTTTAAGTGATTTAAATGTTTGGCTTAGACCTAGTGAGTAGGTTACCATCATTGGATGGAGGTCCTAGGGTGCCTAACCCCTTCCTCAGGACCTAAATGGATCTCTTACCTAGACTACTTTGGACCGTAGATCCCTTATTTTGGATTTATCTCGGGATCCTGCTTCCCCTAAGTAGGTGGCGACTCTTAAAATGAATTTAACTTTATTCCTCATCTATCGGACCTCACTTGAGCATTTAGAGTTGAGAGGGGAGGAAAGGCAGTAAATTTATGTGCTTACAAGTATCTTAGAGCCCGGCCCCAATATTTTCTGGGTTGCTCACTAAGTAGCCCAACATGTGCCACAAGAGAATGTAGAGCTACACCCTTCTTTTTAATGTGGATGATAAGCCTTTTAGCCATTTCTAGAAGAAAAGATTTTATGCATGATACACTCGTACTAACCTTTTTTGGAGTAACACATTGAATCTCCATGAACCGTCTATGTCATTAAACTCATATGACTTTCTCTTCAAATGAAAGGATTATCAGCCCCACTTCCAACCGACCATATGGGCCCCACAACATATGCCTACTATCTGTTTGATAAAATGGTTAGCCTAAGTTACACCCTATAAATCTTCATGGGTACCTCGCTCAAACCATGGTATCTCGTACCCAACATCAAGACACTTTCGTGTCCTTTTAAACTCCACATAGTATTATCTACAAGCATTACGGTATCCCAACACCAAGACACCAATACTGCACCATGCTACGTTAACGCTTACATAATGCATCACAGAACACCTAAGCACGACATAAGCATTGCTTGCCCATGTCCAGGCCACTCTGGCTCATCATCACCGTTATGGTATTATGCCAACACTATACCTTCCAAAAAAATTATGCCAACACTATGATAATGACACTTGGCTGTAGCCCAATTCCCTACAACAGGTGTTGGTGCTCATATGCTCTCAGATACAGATGGCTACGTGACTTGGTCTTTTGAATGAGAAATGCCCTCAGAACCTTGTGGTTGTGGAACATTCCACATATATAGACCGGACACCTTGTCAAACACGTTTGCACTTATCCCTGAATGTGCTAGTTGCAAAAGTTAAAAAATGAGTAAGTCAAGACTCAAGACAGGTGCAAGTTGCAAAATTGAACCACTAAACACGTTTTAACTCTAGTTAAAAAAATTTACCTTTTAAGGTTAAAAAAGAAATTCTCTAAAAATTAAGGTTATATTGTTACAAAGACTAGTAAATCTGCGATGGCCACGTGGCTTGGTCTATTGAATGAGAAATGCCCTCAGAACCTTGTGGTTGTGGAACACTCCACATATATAGACCAGACACCTTGTCAAACACGTTTGCCCTTATCCCTAAATGTGTAAGTTGCAAAAGTTAGAAAATGAGTAAGTAAAGACTCAAGATAGGTACAGGTTGCAAAATTGAACCACTAAACACGTTTTAACTCTAGTTAAAAAAAATTACCTTTTAAGGTAAAAAAAAAATTCTCTAAAAATTAAGGTAATATTGTTGAAACACAAAGACTAGTAAATCTGCGATGACTACGTGGCTTGGTCTTTTGAATGAGAAATGCCCTCAGAACCTTGTGGTTGTGGAACACTCCACATATATAGACCAGACACCTTGTCAAACACGTTTGCACTTATCCCTGAATGTGTAAGTTGTAAAAGTTAAAAAATGAGTAAGTCAAGACTCAAGACAGGTGCAGGTTGCAAAATTGAACCACTAAACACGTTTTAACTTTGGTTAAAAAAATCTCTAAAAATTAAGGTTATATTGTTGAAACACAAAGACTAGTAAATCTGCTATGGCTTGGTCTTTTGAATGAGAAATGCCCTCAGAACCTTGAGGTTGTGGAACACTCCACATATATAAATTGAACACCTTGTCAATTAAACATGTTTGCATTTATCCCTGAATGTGCAAGTTGCAAAAGTTAAAAAATGAGTAAGTCAAGACTCAAGACAGGTGCAGGTTGCAAAATTGAACCACTAAACACGTTTTAACTCTAGTTAAAAAAATTTACCTTCTAAGGTTAAAAAAGAAATTCTCTAAAAATTAAGGTTATATTGTTGAAACACAAAAACTAAGTAAATCTGCGATGGCTACGTGGCTTGGTCTTTTGAATGAGAAATGCCCTTAGAACCTTGTGGTTGTGGAACACTTCACATATATAGACCGAACACCTTGTCAAACACGTTTGCACTTATCCCTGAATGTGCAAGTTGCAAAAGTTAAAAAATGAGTAAGTCAAGACTCAAGACAGGTGCAGGTTACAAAATTGAACCACTAAACACGTTTTAACTCTAGTTAAAAAAATTTACCCTTTAAGTTTTAAAAAAAAATTCTCTAAAAATTATGGTTATATTGTTGAAACACAAAGACTAGTAAATCTGCGATGGCTATGTGGCTTGGTCTTTTGAATGAGAAATCCCCTCAGAACCTTGTGGTTGTGGAATACTCCACATATATAGACCAAACACCTTGTCAAATATGTTTGCACTTATCCATGAATGTGCAAGTTGCAAAAGTTAAAAAATGAGTAAGTCAAGACTCAAGACATGTGCAGGTTGCGAAATTGAACCACTAAACACGTTTTAACTCTAGTTAAAAAAATTTACCTTTTAAGGTTAAAAAAGAAATTCTCTAAAAATTAAGGTTATATTGTTACAAAGACTAGTAAATCTGCGATGGCTACGTGGCTTGGTCTTTTGCATGAGAAATGCCCTCAGAACCTTGTGGTTGTGGAACACTCCACATATAGACCGGAGACCTTGTCAAACACGTTTTGCACTTATCCCTGAATGTGCAAATTGCAAAAGTTAAAAAATGAGTAAGTCAAGACTCAAGACAAGTGCAGGTTGCAAAATTGAACCACTAAACATGTTTTAACTCCAGTTAAAAAAATTTACCTTTTAAGGTTAAAAAAAAATTCTCTAAGAATTAAAGGTTATATTGTTGAAACACAAAGACTAGTAAATCTGCGATGGCTGCGTGGCTTGGTCTTTTGAATGAGAAATGCTCTCAAAACCTTGTGGTTGTGGAACACTCCACATATATAGACCGGGCACCTTGTCAAACACGTTTGCACTTCTCCCTGAATGTGCAAGTTGCAAAAGTTAAAAAATGAGTAAGTCAAGACTCAAGACAGGTGCAAGTTGCAAAATGAATCACTAAACATGTTTTAACTCTAACTAAAAAAATTTACCTATTAAGGTTAAAAAAAAATTCTCTAAAAATTAAGGTTATATTGTTGAAACACAGATACTAGTAAATCTGCCTTAACTAGAGATGGCAACTGAGCACGGTTAACAAGAGTTAAAAGGACATGTTTTTGATCAGTGAGTGAGATTGAACTCAAGGCGATTGACAGTGATCGATCTCGTGGAGAGAAATGATTTATAGGATTTTGCTCATTTCACTATCCCTCTTTGGGATGAGAGAGTGCAATTAAAGGAGAGGGATGTTACCTACCCGTTGCCCCAAAACTATGCCCTATTAAAGAATTAAACATAGTTAAAAAAATGTTTTTTCTCTCTCAACATTTCAAGGGGCAGCTGGCCTATGGCTATGCCTTATTTTTCAAAAGACCAAGGGGGGCACTGCCCATGCCTATGCTATTTCCTATAATAATTATAATAAAAAAAGGTTTTTGTGAAAACCCCCTATCTTTTCAGCTATTTGTAAATATCCCTTGAGTTTTGTGAATTTGTATTATAGTCCACTAACTTATAAAACTTTTGCAAATCCACCCTTCAATCCAAAAGTTAGTTAACAGGTGTTAACTTTTTAATAAAATGACTTTTAAACCTTTTTTAATGGGTTGGATGGAATGCACGCCTCTATAGTTATCACATGTTCCATTTATCCCTCTTTAATTGGAGTTAAGCTTAATCGGCTTAAGGTTAATTTTTTTTTTTAAATCTAAAAATCAAGGTTAGATGGATTAACCCTAAGTGTGAATGAATTTTAACTATAGTTAGTGGGTGTTAAAGAGACACACGACAGCTTGTAGAGTCCCCTTTAACTATGGTAAGTATAATTAACTTAAGGTAAATATCTTTTTTCTAAAATCTGCAAGAACCCTAGGCGTGAGTGAATATTAACCACTGGTAGTGGGTGTTAAAGGGACATGTGGCGGCTTGTAGAGCCTCCTATAACTATGGTTAAACATAATCAATCTAAGGTTAATATTTTTTTCTTCTAAAAACCAAGGTTAGATGCACAAACCCTAGGGGGGAATGAATCTTAACCACAGTTAATGAGTGTTAAAAGGGACATGTGGCAACTTGTACTACCTCCTTTAACTGTGGTTAAGCATAATCAACATAAACTTAATATTTTTTTTAAAAAAGTTCAACGGATGAACCCTAGGGGTGAGTGAATCTTAACCACAGTAGTGGGTTCCAAACACTTCTCTTGTGAAAAGTTTTTACAAATCTCCTTAAAATTATATTTAAAAAAAAAGGTTAAAAATATCATTTCATAAAAAATTTAACATCCGTTAACTAATTGGATGAAATGGTGGATTTGCAAAAAATTTAAAAGTTAATGGATTATAATACAAAATCACAAAACACAAGAGGGTATTTACAATTAGTTTAAAAGACAAAAACCTTCAAAAAAATTAAGCTTTTTTCAAAAGTTGATGGGCACGTGACCCCTTGGCTCCAACCTTACTCTATTATACTCTCAAATCCTAGTCTCTTAATTCAAATAATTAAGAATCAAGATTAGAGCTCATGTGGTTTTATAAAATGACAAAACAATTATTTGAATTAAAGGGTTGGATCCTTGATAATATTTGGTAGTACTCAAAGACTGATTTTCGTTTAATGGTTTACTTTTCAGATTCATTGTTTGTAGTATGGATAAATTCATTTTTTTAAAATGGAATTGTTCCCATGTAACACACTCTAAACTCACATGCAACCATATTGTTATCACTATAACCAGATTCATTCGTCCGGTTAATTTATCTCATGTACAAATTTATTTTTTTGGTAATGATATACGGTTAGGCCGCAACCCCAATGTGTTAGGATCTGCTTAAGTTAGTAGGACGGATGGATATATCCATCACACCCTCTCGGGATTGGATCACAGATCAACGGTGTAGTGTAAACATGCACACACAACCAATGGGACAAGCTTCGCTTCCCCATGTACATACTCACTATGGAGAGAGCAAATGAGCGTCAGCCATGTTGTAGCCTATTGGGCTAAAGAGTGCATCAATAACTTGCTTGCTGTAACCGAGTTGGATCACATTCAATTGTGATGGAACTCTCCCCGAGTTCAACACATGCCCCTTTTAATTAACCTTAATGCTATGTTTGGTTGCCGAGAAAATTGATGAAAACATGGAAAAGAAAAGAAAATTTTGGATTTTTAATACAATTTTTAGTTGCGTTTTGTCTAATTTTCTTTTCTTTTCCATGTTTTTACATATTTTCTCGACAACCAAACCTAGGGTAATAGACTAACGCACCTGCGTGACAGGCTCCCTCACCTAACCTTGGCGTCCAAGTCAGGGGGATCCACTCTTTAATGGATCCCATGCCCCACGAATCCGTTCTCATCCTAGTGTCTTTGGGTTGGCCCAATACCACTTGTCATCGAGCGTTTGCCATCCCAAAATAATAATCACTTTACGTGGTTGACCCCACACTTACAATCCAGCCACCCTAGTACACGGCCGATGTGAGACTAAATGCACCCGCATGACAGTACTAGTCATTTTGGGATGGCATGATCTCACAAGATTCACTGAGATTCAACAATATAACCGTAGTTTTTTTTGAAAAAAATATTTTCTTAAAGAAATAAAAATTCTTGGCAAGATTTAAATATAATTTTCATAATTTTTTTTTCTAAGAACCAAGAATATATTATTGAACCCCAAGATTAATGAATCTTAATCAATGTTAATAGAGTTAAAAGGGACTTGTGTTGACCTGTGTGTGCGATTGAACTTTGGGGAGTGTTCAATTGTCATTGGCTGTGATCCGATCTCTAGGTGGAGATAGCCATGTTGGTCTGTTGAATGAGAATGCCCACCCACAAGAACCTTGTGGTTGTGAACACTCCACATAGACTGGACACCTTGTCAAATACGTTTTCATTCGACCCTGAATGTGCAAGTTGCAAAAGTCATCCACAAAAACACCGAGTCAGTCAAGACAGGTGCAGAGTCAGTCAAGACAGGTGCAAGTTGCAAAAGTCATCCACAAAAACACCGAGTCAGTCAAGTGCAAGTTGCAAAAGTCATCCACAAAAACACCGAGTCAGTCAAGACAGGTGCAAGTTGCAAAAGTGAACCACAAAACAAGTTCTAGATCTGGTTAAAGAATTTTAACCCTTAAACTTAATATATTTTTTTTTATAAAATTAAAGTTATATTGTTCAAACTTGAAACACAAAGGTTAAAAGGGACACGTTTTGATCTGTGGGTGGGATTGAAGTGGGCCGATTAATAGTGATCCGATCTTGTGGAGACTTAACACCTAGTGGTGGTGTTGTTGTGTTCAACCAAAATAAAAAAAAAATTCTTGTGGAGACATGATTAATAGGATTTGCTAATTTCAGTCACGATTTGCTGTGATTTGATCTCTTATTTTTTTACTAGAGTGGATCAATAGCTGAGATAGGATCACAGTCAATTGCAATTGCATTCAATCCAATGCAATTGCATATGTGGCCGATGTTGATTGGGAGATAAATAAAATTTCAAAATTTGAATTTCCCACTTATTATCTCTCATCCAATCAACATCAGTCACATATGTAATTGCATTGACTTGAATGCAATTGCAATTAACTGTGATCCTTTCTCTCAATAGCTTGTTTGCTCTAACCGGGATTGGATCACATTCAATTGCGATGGAACTCTCCCTGAGTTCAATCACACTCATAGGTCAACACATACCCCTTTTAACCTTAATAGACTAAAGCACCCACATGAGAGGCTCCCCCCACCTAGAGCTTGAAGTCCACGTCAAGGGGACTCACTCTTTAATGGATCCCACACGCCACGAATCCATTCACACTCCAGTGTCCTTGGGTTGGCCCTCATACCATTTGTCACGGAGCATTTGTCATCCCTAAATGAATACCCACTTTAGGTGTTGCCAACCCCCACACTTATAGTCTAGCAACCCCAGTACAAGGCCAATGTGAGACTAAACGCACCCGCATGACACTAGTCATTTTGGGATGGCAAAATCTCTTGGACAAGATTCATTAATCATTGAGGTTCAACAATATAAGCTTAGTTTTTTTAAAAAAATATTAGTCCAAAGAATTAAAAATTCTTAGCAAGATTTAAATATAATTTTCATAAATTTTTTTTCTAAAAAATCAAGAATATATTGTTCAACCCCAAAATTAATGAATCTTAACCATAATTAATAAGGGTTAAAAGGGACTCGTGTTGACCTGTGGGTGCGATTGAACTTGGGGAGAGTTCGTAATTGGCTGTGTTCCAATCTCTCGATGGAGATGACCGTGTTGCTTGATCTATTGAATGAGAAATGTCCTCCACAAGAAACTTGTGGTCCACTAGACACCTTGTCAAACACGTTTCCACTCCACCTCAAACAAGTTTTCACTCCAAAAAAAAAAAAAAAGAAAGAATAATGTGCAAGTTGAAAAAGTCATCCACAAAAACACCAAGTCAGTCAAGACAGGTGCGGGTTGCAAAAGTGAACCTCAAAACACAAAGGCTAAAAGCGACACGTATTGATCTGTGGGTGGGATTGAGTTGGGCCGATTAACAGTGATCCGATCTTTGTGGAGACAAATGATTAATAGGATTTGCTAATTTCACTCTCTACTCCTTGGGAGGAGAGTACTGTGCAATTGAAGGACAGGGATGCTAGCACTCCCTACACTTCACATTATGTGATGAACTGTTTTCCATCATTTTCACTTTTCACAAGAAAACGAAAGTCAAGTAACAAAAAGATGAAACGATCTCCATCTTTCTTTTCTTTCGGTGAACCAAATCCTGGTTATAACCCAGTTAGGAATCTGGTTATGCCCCTAAGGTTGTCATGTGTCTCTTTTAACACCTCTTAATCGTGGTTAAGATTCACTCACCTTAGGGTTCACCCACCCATCCTTACTTTTTAGAAAAAAAAATCATAATTCTTATTGTTAAATGTTTTGAATATTTTTCTCTATATATCAAGGATGAGTAGGTGAACCTAGGGGTGGGTGAATCTTAACTACAATTAAGGGGTGTCAAAACTCAAAAGGGACACATGGCGACCTCATAGGCAAAACCAGATTCCCCATAATCCACGGTCATAACCATAGAGGATTTGGTTGCTTTCTTTCATGTCATTGATCTTTCGAGTCTTGACTTTGTCAATCTGTGATCCTTCTAGGTAATGGGGGCATCTAATCTTCTATTTTCAATAAATTAGCTTCACCGTGATATATGGGGCTTTTAATTTGTGGATTTTCAGTAAAACTTCTCGCCTATATATAATAGTAATCTAATCTCATTGGACAAGACATGCCAACCCTTCTCATTTAAATCTTTCTTTGTTTGTGTTGCATGATCATGGAAAAATCCTTTGAAGTTGTTGTCTTCTTGCTTTCGTTTCTCTTTATAGCAACATTCAACTTTAGCTTATGTAGTGGGGATCCCAAAGTGGTTTGCATTGAAAGGGAGAGGCAGGCTCTTCTTAGCTTCAAAAAGGGTCTCAATGATTCTTCAAATCGGCTATCGTCTTGGGCTGGTGATGAAGACTGTTGTACATGGACAGGAGTAGGCTGCAACAATATCACCGGCCATGTCGTCGAGCTTCACCTCAGCAATCCATATAGTGATTATGGAGCTTCTTATGAGAGGTCAAAGTTGGGTGGCCATATAAACCCTTCTTTGCTCGAATTAAAACATTTGAATTACCTCGACCTTAGCTTGAATGATTTTGGAGGCATTCCCATACCAGATTTTCTCGGTTCTTTCCGGGGTTTGAGATATCTTAACCTCACTGGAGCTCAATTTGGCGGAAGGGTTCCTCATCAGCTTGGAAATCTCTCGAGCTTACGCTACCTCAGTTTGACAGGGGATTATGCAGATGACCTTGGGTGGCTTTCTCGTCTTTCTTCATTGGAATACCTTGACATGAGAGGGGTAGACCTTCACAAGGCTATTGATTGGTTGCAAGTAGTGAATATGCTCCCTTCTCTATCAGAGTTACACCTGTACCTACTGTCAACTTGACAACATCCCTCCATCTCTTGGGTATGTTAATTTTACATCTCTTGTTGTCCTTGATCTTTCCTTCAACCAAGTCAACTATACACTACCAACCTGGTTGTTTAATCTTAGTAATAGCCTTTCACATCTTGATTTAAGTTATAATTATTTACAAGGTCAGATTCCGAATGCTATGGGGAACTTTAAGTCTCTCCAGTTTCTTAGCATGCCCCGCAACTGGTACTATATTGAAGGTAGAATACCGAGTAGCGTGTGGAATCTCTGCAACTTGCACGTGTTAGATCTGTCAGGGAACAATTTAAGGGGAGAGATTGGATCTGTAGGAAATTTGTCTGGATGCATTGGGAAGAGCTTGGAGTCGTTGGATCTTTCATATAATCAGCTTACAGGGCATATTCCTAATTGGTTGGGACAACTTAAATCTCTAAAACATCTTGATCTTGGTTCTAACTCACTGTATGGTCCCATCCCTTCATTTATCGGAAACACATCATCATTGATACACTTATATCTTGATTATAATAAGTTGAATGGGACCCTCCCAGAAAGTATTGGGCAGCTTTCACATTTAGAAGAGTTAAGTATCGGATCAAATTCCTTGGGAGGCATCGTTACTGAAACTCACTTTGCCAACCTCTCAAAATTAAAGACATTGGATATGTCTTCGAATTCCTTCGTCTTCAAGGTGAACTCTACTTGGATTCCTCCTTTTCAGCTGGGCTACATTGGAATGGGCTCTTGCATCATGGGCCCTACGTTTCCTTCATGGATCCGCATGCAAAAGTCTATTTATTATTTAGACTTCTCCAAGGCAAGAATCTCAGATACGGTTCCAACTTGGTTTTGGAACCTTGCTTCCCGCATTTCCTATATCAATCTTTCTGACAACAAGATCCACGGTGAGATATCAAATATAATATTGAAATCTGAAACTGTCGATTTGAGTTCTAATTGCTTCACGGGTCGGCTACCACGTTTGTCTCCTAATGTCTCAGAACTGATACTCTCTAACAATTCAATTTCGGGACCTCTTTCCCCTCTCTTGTGCAAGAAGACGGATGAACAAAAGCAATTGTGGATTCTCGATCTCTCAAAAAATCTTTTATCGGGAGAACTTCCTCAGTGTTGGATGTACTGGCAACATCTAATATATCTAAACTTGGGGAGCAACAATTTGTCAGGAAAGCTTCCTAGTTCAATGGGTTCTTTAATTTCTCTCAGATCATTACACTTGCGCAATAATAGCTTTTCAAGGGATCTGCCTTCGTCTCTACAAAACTGCACAAATCTAGAGTTCATTGATTTAGGAGAGAACAAGTTATCAGGAAATATACCTAGTTGGATGGGAGAAAAGGTAACAAATCTAGGGGCTCTTCGCTTACGATCAAATGAATTCAATGGCAATATTCCTCTGCAAATGTGTCATCTTACTTATCTTTTAGTATTGGATCTAGCGAATAATAGACTATCAGGTGCCATACCACCGTGTTTAGATAATATCAGTACGATACCTACAAATGGGAGTTTAATTTATGGTTATGCTTCTTCTTATTCTCGTTATTCTAGTGCAATTTTTGAAGAGAACCTTATTCTGGTCACAAAAGGAAGAGAATCAGAGTACAAAAGGATTCTTAGATTTGTTCGGAGCATAGACCTTTCAAGCAATAACTTATCAGGGGTCATTCCTAGTGAATTATTTAGTCTTTCCACATTGAATTTCTTGAACTTATCTCGAAATCATTTGGAAGGAAAGATACCAGAGAAGATTAATGACATGAAATTGTTGGAATCTCTCGATCTCTCGAGAAACCATCTTTCAGGTGAAATTCCTCAGAGCATGTCTAACTTGACACTTCTTGCTTACTTGGACCTGTCATATAACAACTTCTCAGGAAGAATTCCTTTAGGCACCCAACTTCAAAGCTTTAGTGCCCTCAACTACATCGGCAATCCTGAACTCTGTGGAGCTCCGCTTCTTATAAATTGCACAGAAAATAAACAGCCAGGAGATGCACCATCAGTTGGTGATAATGAAGACCATAATGAAATGACTTGGTTTTACCTTAGCATGGGGCTTGGATTTGTGGCGGGATTCTGGGGAATTTGCGGTGTTTTGTTGTTCAAGAAGACTTGGAGGTATGCTTATTTCCAATTTTTGGAAGACAAGATAGATCAGCTCTATGCGACGGTAGTTCTAAAGCTAAATTGGTTGAAGAGGAAGTTGAAGAAGAACCAAGTTGGTGGGTAAAAGGCATCATCGACATTAACAACTTTCTAGTTCAAATGTTCTTCACCTGGTAAGTTATGTTTGGTTTTTATTCTACATAGGTTTGTTTTTGTTATTGTTGTAGTTGTTGTTCTGTTAAGGAAGGTGATGGTATGTTGTGTTTTTTCGCATTAATTTCTACCTGAATTATTACCCCAAAAAAGAAATGAAAACTTAAGAATTCAACACTTATGCTCCGTTTGTTTTGATGTAAAATAGAGGAAAACAAAATAATTCCACGGAAAATGTCATTTTTCGTGTGAATTTTCTTTAAGACAATTGATATTTTCCATGAATTTCATTTGTTTTCTCCTATTTTACATCAAAACAAACGGAGCATAATTGTGAAATTAGAAGACACAGAGATGAATAGAGACTCAACAAGATTTATGATTGAAAATCTGCAATTCATCAATGCCCATAAACTCTTCCAAGTCCTCCAAAGGAAAATTTATATTCGGGTTCAGATATATGATCTCTTTTTTGACCCGACACCATAGCAATTTAGTTTCTCCTCATAGAATTTGAGAAAAAACTCTTATAACCTGCAATTCATCAATACCCATAAACTCTTCCAAGTCCTCGAAAGGAAAATTGATATTCAGGATCAGATATATGATCTCTTTTTTGACCCGACACCATAGCAATTTAGTTTCTCCTCATAGAATTTGAGAAAAAACTCTTATAACCTTATCATTCAATAAATGGACACTCACCATTTCAGGTTTAACAGCTTCGCTTATACGACTAAAACTGGTCCACCAATTTTATACTAATTATAAGACATCAATTCAAAATGATTTCTCCTATAATGACATAAAATAAAACATGTGAAAACTATTTGTCTTTCCCCCTTACTACATGTCATAAAATGATAACAAAAACAAAATAAATAATTACTGAAAAAGAAAATATAGAAGAAAGTTTTTGGTTTTATCTAGATGGTGACTTCAAAGACATATTATTGTCCATGATAGGCTGAAAGAGGATATATAGGGAATCCTAAAGGGTGGTTTGATTTAACCTGTACAAACTTGGGCAATTAATGTTCAGCAACCTGATTATTGCTACCAATTGCATTTGATAAAAATAAAACAAATTAAAAGATACACGATGACTGAAAAGCTACTTGATTAATCAAGTTAAAAGTGGTATGATATAAGAAAATTTGAAGCTTCTAGCCAATATGTAACATTTGAGTTTGAATATTATAGTTGATACTAGGGTTCACCGGTATACTCAATAATTGGAGCAAGGAAAAAGTAAATAATATTTTCAATCTAATTGACAAGTTAATGACATTTTATTAATGAAAAATAAATTGATTTAGCAGATGGTAAAGAACTGGTTGTTTGTCGATATCAACCAAACATGTTCTTTCCGAAAAGAAAAATTTTCTCAGTTCTAAGGTCATGGAGTAAAAAATAAAAGGAAAGAGTATTATTATCTGGAGATGGAGATGTAGACCTAGAGTTGGAAAGACAACTAGAGCTTCTTAAAAGGCTAGCAAACATAAGTATACATATATAACACATTATATTGAATATGTGTTATCCCTATATATTTTTAATAGTTTCTACTCTATATCAGAATAAGAGAGTTAATACAACTACCAATCCCAAACTTTGCTTCATTACCATCCCTCTAGTACTTTGCTGAAACCACACTCACTTTATATATCACTTATAATATTTTCATACTTTATATCTGGATGCATGCATCTCTTGCTGTCTTGATCTTCATAACCTGATCAATTGCTCAGAATAGCAGAATGTGAGTGTTAACTATGTTCATCTTAATGAGGAGTCGACGGATTTGTCATCACTGCTCATTGTTGAGCTTCTTCATGATAATGCAAATTCTGGTACGACGTCAATTTCTTCATTAATATGTACAATGTTCATTTACTTCATGATTGTATTGGTTCAGATCTAACTATTCGATAAATAATATTCACTCTAATATTGTAGAAAAAATTCCCATTCACAATGATTCATGACTATGTTTCTATAGCCATGAATCAGATTTATGAACATAGTCAACTAGCCATGTAAACTCTGACAAATGCACCTCCCTAACTTAGAGGATTTGCTTAGAAAATTACACGAACTATTGATCAATTGGATCTAAAGAACAAGATCTATAGCATGTTCACCCTCAAGTTGGCAGGACGGAAAATATGAGAGTTGAAGCTCTAAAGTTAAGAGATTGTGAGAATCCTCAATGTCTATCTGATATATCCAAGTGGCAATCATGGTTTAGCTGAGGAAATCATTGCACTAAATCATCCGATGCGAGAATTTTGAGCTGAGGAGATCCAATTGCACACTTATTCATCCGATGGGAAAATGATACAAGACCAGCCGAGTCCACGTCCAAGTAACAGCCCAACTTCAATGTGAAGGTTTCCGCTAGGGCATTGAGAGCAATAGTCAAACAAACAGTGATCTGGTTCTCCAGCAACATTTTGTGCAGCAAGGCATCTCTCAGGTGTCAGTTTCTCTCATTCTTTTTTTTCTTTCTTCTTTGTTTTATTAGAAAGAGAAGTTTCTCCCAGTTGCCAACTATGGCCAATTTTCTCATTTAGAAATATCATTACACAAAGTAAATGAGAAGCATATAAGGGAAATATTAATGAAATAATTTAGGAATTTTAACAATAACCAAACAACATTGAAATAATATGTTTCTAGTTGTCATAATCATGAAAAAAAAATTTAATCTGAATATTTAAAGCATATCAACTTCATGCTGTAGTTCATCAAGCCAAATAAAAGGAATGATTAATGAAGAAAATATCAACTGCAGATTAGTTTATTATATTATCTACTAATTATCAGTGAACAAGCTTGATGTGGTTGAAATCGATGCCAATATTCAGGATAGAGCATATGAAATATTTTCAACATGTATATGTCAGATTAACTTAATTCAACCACAATTAATAAGAAAGTTTAAATAGGCTTCAAGTTTAACCAACACATTTTCTCGTGGAGTTTAACAGCATGGTGAGTAACAAAGATAAAAGTTTATCCAAATCCGAATAGACGTATAAAAAAAGGGAGCACCTTTGGTATAATGTCAGCTAGACGTTTAAAAAAAATGGAAAAAAAACATGATTGTATTACTAAAGACATGCATGCCTGAAGTTGAAGTTAGATGTATCGGCGGCGGCAACTCATTCACTGAAGAAAGGACTCTTTAATAAATGTAAATGACCAAGGCTTCTCCATTCTGACATCATTCTCTTCAGCTACATTTATAGAAATTGTGTGTATCAGCGACAACTGGTTCACTGATCAAGAACCCGGAAGGCTGTAGAAGAGAGATTCATGAATAAATGTAGCTCTAAGAGAAAGATATGAAAATAGTGAAGGCTTGGATTATTATGGTTTTTAACAACAGTGTGTGAGCATTATCTCTTTGTTTTGTTCATGACATTGAATTAGCATGTCATGTTTTGTTTTGAGAAAGAAGAAAAACTGGGTATTACTTCGAAGTTTGAGTGCAATTCTTTCTTTTTCTCTCTTTGTAACTAAATTTGGAGTGCGAGAATTTTGCTGGGAGTAACACCTAAAGTCCTTTATTAGGTCTGTTCTTTTGACAAGACTAATAAAGCTTGTCACTTTGCACTTTGTCATGGTAGTTGTTAGGAAATTTGAATTAATTTTTGTAAGGGTTTCTAACATAATTAATTCTTACTATCATGGGATTTCAAGTCTTTTTATTTTTGTGAGATTTGAAATCATTCATTTTGCTCCATTTGAAATCTCAAGGGAATTGCAACCCAAGAGATTGAAAAGGACGATACAGCCAATCGTCAAAAGAAAATTTATATTGTCAAATGACAAAATTTACAAAGTGCCGGACCTTATAAGTGAGCAAAAGAACGGACCCTTGTCTTATTTCCCTTTCCCAGGCAATTACATGGGAGGCCATTAATTAAGTCTAGCACCCCCCCTAGTGCGCAGTTTAGCAGCAAAAAGTGCATTTCTTTTTTTTAAAGGAAAAATCAAGAAATGAGCATGGTGTTTCTGAAAATATTTCTTGATTTATCAACCACTGGGACTGAAATCAGAATCCAAACTGACACTGGAGTTGTAATATGAACTACGTAGAGTAGGCCTTTCCGATCAAAATCTTCTTCGATGGAGCAGGTACATTGGCTGAAGAGGTCTAGTGACATTAGCCTTCCCCAACCTTTGCAGAACTCTCATACATCTCCATTTTGTACTCCTGCCCATTCGGGTTTAGGTGATTCAAAGGTTTGCTTATTCAAATAGTCTGCCTCACATTAGTTTAGATTTGTCAAGTTAGTTGAACCCTGGAGATGAAAATCACAGCTAGCCACCAATGGGTCTGGGTTTGAAGGCGGCTCAACACCTTTACAAACCCGCTGAGAAAGCAAACCAGAATCCAAACCCGAGCCAATAGCAATATGCGCTTCACTTCTCTGACATGCCATTGAGGATCCTCAAACTCTTTTGGCAACATGAAAAAACCAAAAGCTTTGCCCTCCCTCTATTTCTATCCAAGTGATGATGGATAGTCACTAGCCAATAGGTTTCTCTCATGCCTTTCTTCGTTCATAGAATGATCTTCTGGAGTCCTAGGCGTGGAGAAACCACCATACCATCCTTCCCAAACTTGCTGGTTAAACTGTACAACATGCTGTCAAACAAAAGACCGAACAAAGCTAGCTCTGCTTGGAAATCGTACTTGCAAGCATCATATTCATTGATTACAGTATTGTTCAAAACCCCAATTATAATCGGGTTAAAAAGATAAGACCCTGACCCGCAGTCCAAAAACCTGAACCCGTGTAAAGCCATTAACCCATCACCCCCCTCAGTCAAAAATAATCTGAGTTGCCCAACTGAGATGATCATATTCTCAACCCGAGCTCGTCCAAGTTACACTATCTAAGGTATAATTAAAGAAATAAATAATCTCATAGACGTGTTAATTCAATTATTTAAACCCATCTCAGAGTGAGAATGTGGCGGGTCAGGTGAGAAATCAAGGGGGGCCTCCAATTCTGATTAAGGATAAAGTCCTTTAGACTTTCCTTCATTTTCAGCATTCAGTCTCAAATGTTCCAGGGTGTAACACAAGAACACTTACGGATCAGTATCGTCTGGTATCAAAACTACAGATCCAGATGTTTTCCGACTCTCAAGATCTTCATGAGCCTGCGCTGCATTGGACAAAAGGTATGTATTGTTAACACGAACTCGCAACACACCTGATGCAACATTAGCAAACACCTCTCTAGCAGCTTCCAGAAGCTCATCTCGAGTTGCTGTATATTGCAGGAGCGCTGGCCTCGTCAAGAACAGGGATTTCACGGCAAGAGCTGACAACGGAACTGGGTCTGGTATACCAGAAACCTGCCCAAAGCTCACCATGTGGCCACGAGGCTTCAAGCATGCTAATGATCCCTGAATAACAACACTTCCCACATAAGACTCCAAATCTCTAAGCAAACAATATATGAAGGAAAAAAATCCCCTCCTCGCCCTGAGGAGGGGATTATGCATCTCGCCCCCTTTTTGTGCCACATGTCCCCTTTTTTACTCCATTTAACTGTGGTTAAGATTCACTAACTTATAGATGAAAAAAATTAACCACAATGGTTAAAACTTGTTAACCATAGTTCAAAGGGGCTTTGCGAGGACAAGGAGGGACTATTGCTATATATGATAATTTGTTCCGGTCTCAGTTCATGATAAGGGACCCATACCTGGAATGTATCTTTCCCCACAGAATCGTAGACCACATCAACTCCTTTGCCTAATGTTATCTTGTTGACAGTGATGACAAAATCCTCTTTGCTGTAGATTATGACGTAATGGCATCCATCCTCCTTGGCTTGGGCCGCCTTCTCCTCATTTGACATGATTCCAATGACAGTGGCACCAAGAGCATTAGCCCATTGGCACAATAGAGACCCAACTCCTCCACCTGCTGCATGGACAAGGACTGTGTGCCCAGGTTCAACCTGCATCACTATGAAAACTAGAGCATATAGAAAGAGAACAAAATTTCGATCTTGCAATGGAAGATTCCTGGTTTATAGTGTTGAGGAATGCTAGCCCTACCCTCAGTCAACTCTTATCCATACTCTCAGCCTCCACTAACCGCCTGTCCATCTTGATGAGAGTGTTTCCTATATCCCCCTCCCCCCCCCCCTTTTTAAGTTTATTTACCAAGCTCCCCTTTTCAAAGCAAAGCAGGGTGACAGTTATGTAATTAGGAGGAAAGCGAATGGCAGTTACGTAGCATGATTTCTCCCATAATTACAATGGGAAAAGGGATCCTTGCACCGGCTCATATTTGAACTCCTTTTTTTTCATTTAGAATTCTATACAAGGATGATTGTGATAGCTCCATTCCCCCCTCGTGCACTCTCCCCTTTTGGGACAAGGTAAGAAATTTGTGGTGGAGCCCACTAGGACTGGACAAAAAATCCTTCTATTCTTGCCCCGAAAAGAGGGAGAGTGAAATAGGAAAGTGGGGCAAGCACTCCCCAAAAAAGTATTTGTATTCACTATCCAGTATAAATTCTAATTTGGAAAGCGCAAAACCCTTTTGGCTTGGATTTGGAAGATCCTAATTCCTACATCAAACATCATTTACTAATGGATTTAAATTTAAACCCAAACATCGAATAGAAATTAATGAGAATAAAATTTTATATCTTTAAAGCTGAATTAGAAAAACCAAATATAAATTTTTTTTCATCAATCATATCCATACTTAAGATCCAGATGAAAGGAGTCAACCTTGAAGCAATGGCGGAGTAGGCACCGAGCTGTCATACCCTTAAGCATGACGGATGCTGCGATGATAGGATCAATAGAAGGTGGGACAGGCACCACGACGCTTGCAGGAAGGATCTGTTGTTCAGCGTATGAGCCAAGGATCTGTTCTTCGACGTGTGAGCCCGGTTTACCAGCATATGCAACAAGATCCCCAATTTTCCCTCCGGTTAGTCCAGGGCCAATGGCAGTCACCACTCCAACTGCCTCCATTCCTGCATTAGACTTAGACCCTATCAACACATCTTTCCCTACCTAAAGATCTACAGAGGATCCGTACAGATCCACACCCCACCTTACCCAAAATAGGAACCACATAGTGAAATCTATTTTTCGAACACACACACAGATATATATATATATATATATATATATAATTATTTTTTGGATTCTTTCCTTTTAAATATTCTGGAAAACTTGAAATAATTTCAAATCTCCCAAGGATTTCCCTTGCCAAAATCTTCATGAGAACGATTAGCGCTGATCTTCAAACCCAGACTAGGTTTGAAAGGGGGTTGTATATTGTAAGTAATTTTTCACTATCCATTGGCTAAAAGACTCATTGAATTAGACTCCTTGCGATCAAACCCATAAGATAAGAAAATAATATCTTTTACCCCTCCTCACAAAGGCTTCCGTCACCCACCATTTGGGCGGCATGAAATGAACACCATTTGGGCTGCATGAAATTAATTTTCAGAAATATAAAAGAGAAAAAAATATCCTTATGTTAAAATTATGACTTTAACCTCTAGTAAATCCTGCTGTATTTTTAAAAAAATACTATTCTTCATCAATTTTATCCCCTACTCTCTTTCTTCATCCCCCCTCCCTCCACATAACAATCACCCCCATCAGGCACTATGACTAATCATCGGCGGCAACTTTAAAGCCCATTAATTTTTTTCGCAGGGGATGTTTTCCTAAATGATCACATTGAAATCTAAAATATTTATCAGCTTTTATAATAACAATTTCAAAATAATCTGCAGTATAGCTATGCAATCTGATCAAATGGAGTTGAGATCACTGTTCAGTGCAGGAACTGCATAAATTGGACTCTCAATTTCTTAAAAGATTGCCATGTCAAAAACACATTTAAGAGACACGAATGCAACAGTTAGGGAAAATCCTTAATGAATTCACATCAATAGTGATATGAAGTTCTCATATACCGATAAAAATTCTTCTCGATAACTTGCAGGTTTCACTTCTTCTGAGATATAAGCTAGGATCGAGTGCATGAATCATGCTAGCAACACTAAGCACTGCCTTATTGAGCAACAAGTTCAAACAAATTCCAGTTAACAAAGTAGTTGTTCTGACATCTCGCTTCCATTGAATAGAAATGAGACACATATTCAAGTCTATTACACTGGTGTTAAAATTTGACCAAGAAGAGGAGAATCGTGCCCAACATGTGTTTCCTATGTAGGGATCGACTGACCAACTTCTTATCCATTTTCTTCATGGTTGGTGGACCAATGCATTCAATACTCAAGGTAGAATTCTTTGGAGGATACTTCATTTTCCCATCTTGTCTAGTGTGCAGAAGGAGAGGAACAATAATATAGTCGAGGATAAATGCAGCTCAAAGGGAGGCAGTGTCGGATAGGAACAAAATTTTACTCTTTCATTGGGCATCTATCATTTTAGAATTTAAAATGATAGACTGCATGCTTTCTGTATCTAAGTGGAAAGATTTTTGTTCTGGCAACACTTCGATTAATAGCAATACACAGTCTCTTCTTTGAATAAGGAACCTTACTTGGGGATCTCCTCTATTTATATTCCTTAAGTTGCAGGAGGATCGAAGGTTCAAGTCGGTGCAGGACCATGCTGAGTCTATATGACGTTCAATAAGTTTCATCAGCAGTGGAATTTGGTCTTTTTAGGCTGACTTTTCCTATTTCCATACGGACATCAAGGTTTTTCATTTCAAAATTTGCGACAATTTTGGCCAGCCAACCCGAAACCGAAATCCCGAAAATTGTCGTATTTCAGCGAAATTTCGAAATCCGAAATATTAATATTTTATTAATTATATATATTTTTTATTAATATATATGTTAATAAACAACATTTTATTAAAATTTTATATATTTATAGAAATATTATTATTTTATTTTTAAAATTAATATATAAAATTTTGAAATTTCATGAAATTTCAGTAAAATTTTCGAAATATTTTGGAATTTTAATTAAAAAAACCTATTTAAAAATAAAAAAAATCAGATTTCGGCCGAAATCTTCGAAATCCGAAATTTCACCCGAAATTTCTGAAATTTCGACTGAAATCTGATTTTCGAAATTTCGGCCGACATCTGATTTTCAAAATAAACCGAGTTTCAATGTCATTGGGATTGGCCAAAACCAAAAATTTCGAGAAATTTTGTGAAATTTCAAACCTTGACGGACATAAAGAAAATAAAGTTTGACGGACATAAAGAAAATAAAGTTAGAACTGCAAAGCTAGCTGTTTTAATCCCAATAATAATTATGGCAGGATGGGAAGTTGACATGGCAATATGGCATAGACTAAGATGTCCCTCCTAACAGTGCAACTTATCAAATCAGTCCCTCCAACTTGCTAGAGAGGAAATCTAGGATTACTGGCAGCTAGTGAGGTTATCAGACACAAAATCACAAAGCCTTCCTACCAAAAATAAAACAACCAAACAAAGAAAATCCCTCCTTGACTGCACAAAAGGTATTGTCATACAAACAACTATCTAGAGCTATAATTTGAGATCAATCATGCTAAACTTGGGACCGGATTGAATAAAGTCTAAACCAAAAACAACTCAAATTTTGCTTCAAGCACTATTTGTAGTAAATCACTTGTGACTTGCCCTTGGCTTTTGTTTGTTCCTGAACTTCTCTATAGCAGATGCTCAATGCAACTATCCTCCTTCGAGGACAGAATGCCTTGTTAGACAAACAAACAACTATCTGGGGCTATAACCTGATCCTTGTAAAGGATAAATCATGCTAAAAAGACAAAACCTGGCCCTGAAATAGAATACAGTCTGTAATGGATAAAATTTGTAAATAAGCAAGTGTTGTAAGGGCGAGTAGAATCCTCGTCCTCGGAAAGGACGAATGAGGTTTCCATACTCCATTTATGGTATAAGCTCGTGCTCTCTAGGACAATTTCAGATATCATCCTCTGAGGGACGATTTCAGATATCGTCGTCTGAAGGACGATTTCAGATATCGTGCTCATGATAAGGACGAGCCCATATTCACATAAAGGACGGAACCGCCTTGTAGGACGAAATAACCAGGAAGCGATCTATTTACTCTGTTGTTAGGTGGAAAGCACTGTCTTAGCATTTAATGCATTTAATGTTGGTCATCTCAGCCTACTTTCAACCCAATACTGACCTTAGAAATAGTAGGCTCACACGTGTGACACGTCTATATGAAGATCTATTTGACATATTTGGTAATGATCATAAAGCAAGTTGCATGTCATTCATGGGCATAGATGGGCATCAAGAGGCATCTGAACTCAAGCCTATAAATACCCCAGACCCCCCATAAGGGAAAGACTACTAAATCTCGACCATTTAAACCTCCTATCACTGAGCAAACCACACTTGAAAACTCAAAGTCTTTAACACACTCTCTCTCAAAGTCTGTTCATTACACTTCATCTTCTACACATACTGACTTGATTGTCGAAGGACTTTGACAGGTGAAGGCCCCACCCGCATCAATAAAGACGAGTTGTGAACCTACCTTCATCCTTCTACCAGTCAACCTGAATCCAGCAAATAGGTGATGTGTGGCCAATCCAAGAAATCCCATCACACAGTCCAAATGGAAAAATACTCAGATTTTTCTTCTGCTGCTATTTGAAGTAAAATGTGACATTACTTGCCCTTGGCTATTGTTTGTTCCTGAACTTCTCTTTACTTCATCAGTGGATCCCCAATGTATATAATGGTAAGTGTTACAAACATCTCCTCTTAATCCCATGACCCATCTAACACAACATGCTGATATTGTATTCAAAATGTCGCCTAGGCCACTGCCTCGCCTAGCCAAGACTACTATCACCTAGACCATAACTTAGGCAGGCATTCAGTAAACCTTATATGATGTAGACAGAAAAAGTAAATTTTGGTCACTTAGGCATCACCTAAGTAACATCTAGGCATCACCCCGCCTAGAGAACTCCATAGAGATCAAATCAGAGCCAATTGTGATTGAATTCAATCACCTATGTGGCTACATGGTTGGAGGAGATCAAAAAATTTGAATTTGAATTTTCCCGCTATTTTGATCTCCTCCAATCATGTTGAGCCACATTGGAGATTGAATTCAATCACAATTGGCTCTGATTTGATCTCAACTCCATATTGTCTGGATGCTTTCACAGTTTGACTACACTGATTTGAAGGATAGGAGAAAAAGCTATCATGCCTTCCCCCACTATACCCCACTGTATGCATGGTACACAAGCTAGACAGTGAAATCACCATTTAATAGCCCCCTCAAGAGATAACGTTAAAACAAAAGATTGTGAGTACGATAAAATTGACTTCTGGCCTAAAAGATCTACTTTGTGGAACCGTCAAGTGATGTGTTCTGATACTGCCTAGATGTGTGCTGAATGTATGACAGAGACTCATAATAAACTAGATGGGTGCTGAATGTATTGATTCAAGCAACCCTCATACAACAGTTTCAGTTTATTCCCGACTTAGTCATTTCCCAAGGCATTGAAACGAACTAAGCTTATTGGTGAATGGAATTTTTCCACAATAGAAAGTTGGGTGGAGCAAGAAACATGCAAGGGTTTGAATCAATAGTTTGTAAAAATTACAGAATGAAAATTTATAGTCGTAATAAACTATAAGAAGTAGAAGCTAACCTGGGGTAAATGGCATCGTCGCAGTTTTATAAAATCCTCTGCGGAAATACACGTCAATGAAGTTGAGCCCGACCGCCTTGATTTTCATACGGATCTCACCCTCTTTTGGCTCACCCACTTCCACATCCTCCCACTTTAGGACCTATTACCATTATAATTTTGTAGCAAGTAAAAATTCTATACTCTTCCCCATAAATTTCATTAAAAATAGAAAATAGAATATGATTTTTTTTTTTTTTTGAAAAGAAATCCAATGCCCAACCGAAGCATCACTAGAGGCCCGTTTGGATCGGATTATCCAGAATCAATTGTGATAAGAATTGATTGTGTAGAAATCAATTGTCAAACAATCAAAATACTGTTTGGTTCACACTTTATACATAATTAATTTTTGACAGAAAAATGATTTTGTGCAAATAATCCTCTTTGGTTCACATATATAAAAAATAATAAATAAATAAAATGATTTTTTCAAAGTTGAAGAACTATGACAATTGTCTCTTAGGTAGTTATAAAAAATACAAGCAAACAAACGATTTTCCTCTTTCAAAATCACCCTCCATCCCGATTTGAAATAAATTGATTTTTGGGAAATCAATTCTAATAAAATTGATTTTTTCTGGGATTCTCGAGTCTAATATCACTTAGAATCAACTTTAAAGTGATTAAATCGGGGGAAAAATCCAATCCAAACACCCCCTAGCATTGGAGAGATCAAATAAAATGGTTTTTTTGGAAACTAGCTATGCCAAATCAGAACATATGACACCAAATTGAAATGGAATTTCTAACCCAAAAAAGAAACTTGAAATGGATTTACAAAAAGTAATCTACCAAATCTTGTAAGCAAGCTTGGAGTCAAAAAGCTTGAATTTTTGCAGATTCAATTCACTCCCAACTAAAAAGAGTTTAGGATGAATTCATACAAATCACAAATAGATAAGAAAACTAAAGTAAGAAATGGGTTTGATTTGAATCAGAGAAACAACCCCGGTTCATTCAAACTGAATGCCGGATTGAAACTTGTTCGGACAAATATTAACATAATCATCATACAGGTGAGCTCTATATTCATAAAAATTAAAATATGGGTTATCATGATTTGTAGTTATAAACCCAATTGAATCGACAAAAAAAGATTCGAGTTATTTGGAGGAATTTCAATTGAATAGATCAATCCCAATGGGTCCCGTTGAAACCTAAAAAAAGGGGATTATACCAAACAAAACCTAAGCTTAAATTTTGATCAGAACAAGGTGGGTTGGTTTCGATTGAACCGAACTGAAATGGGTTCTGATGATTTCTGACCAACTCTTGCCACTGGAATCCAAAATAAATATCAATTACACACATTAGGGTAAATAAGAGAGGGAGAGAGAGATGCCTCTGGTCCACCAAGTTCATGAACTCTGATTGCTTTCACCATTATTGCTGCTGTTGCAACTGCGCCCTGTCTCGCTGCTGCTCTGGTTGTGGTTGCTAATTAGGTTTAATTCAGTATTAGTTGTAGAACTGTAGAGGTAGAGTTTAACTATGGTTTAAAAGATATCTAGAGCTCTCTCAGTAATGTATTACCAAAATAACCCTAAATTTAAGGATTGTTTCGAGAGAGCTCCGGATACTTTTGAAGTGTGGAGCTCCTGACAATTGTTGACCCTTACCTTATGTTTGGTTGCCGAAAAAATAAGTGAAAACATGGAAAAGAAAAAAAAATTAGGCAAAACAAAACTCAAATTTGTATTAGAAATCTAAAATTTTCTTTTATTTTCCATGTTTTCACCTATTTTCTCAACAACCAAACATAGCATTAGTGAAAGAGAGAAATTGAGTCAACGCATTCTCCAAGCTCAGAATAGTAAGCCTCCACTTCGTGGTTAGCAAAATTGACATTGGTTATGATTCACTCAGTCATATACGGTTAATTTTTAAAAAAAAACATCTTTCTAAAATATAAATGTTATATTATTTACCCTTGAGGGTGAGTGAATCTCAGCAACAATTAATAAGCAAAAAAGAGAACATGTGAAAAGTTGGAGACGTGTGCGCATACCGCCCAATAGAACATGTGCATGAATAATTCATAAAAATAAATAAATAATTCAGCTCCTTGTGAACTGTGACTTTTCCTTTTCCTTTTTTTTTTTTTTTGGTTGGGATAGCCCTCCTAATTCTTTTGTAGTGGTTGCTTGGACTTGCCCATATGGCACCTTATCGGTTAGTGTGTTAGTTTCGTGATAACATTTCATCAAAAAAATGAGAGAGTCGGAAGCTGAACTTTTTTTTTGGTTAAGTAATAACGTAACACCCTAAACACTCACACGGCCAGACCTAAGACCTAAGGTAACCACTAAGTGCCATAAAAACACTCACACAGCCAGACCTAAGACCTAAGGTAGCCACTAAGTTCCATAAGGGTAACTCAATCACTCCAAAAGGATCCAAGTGCCATAAGGGTAACTCAATCACTCCAAAAGGGGCTGACTAACTGCGAAGACGAGTACTTAACCGATGTGAGACTAAAGCAGGACATTAACACCCAGCCATGACACGCAGAATTTGCTTTTTTTATTTTTTTCGTTAAAACATAAGGAGTGCTAGCCTTATTCCCAGGTCTTTCATACTCTCAGCCTAGGCCAACCACTTGTCCAATCTAGCACTCCTCTAAAAAAAATTATCACTGAGAAATGTTTTAGGTTGACAAGAGCAACTCATTGACACAACCAAACACAGGTTGGAAATAAATATAAACAAAATCAATTCAGTTCTTTAGTGTTCCTCACATTTTCATCTTCAATTTCATATATTTCTAAAGTCAACACCACTTACAGCTCAGTACCATCTGGTATCAACACTACAGATCCAGATGTTTTCCGACTTTCAAGGTCTGCATGAGCCTGTGCTACCTGCGAAAGAAGGTATGTGTTGTTAACACGGACTTTTAATACACCCGATGCAACATTGGCAAACACATCTCCTGCTGCTTCCAGTAGCTCGTCTCGAGTTGCTGTATACTGCATGAGTAATGGCCTTGTCAAGAAGAGGGATTTCGTGGCAAGAGCTGACAATGGAACTGGATCAGGCATACCAGACGACTGCCCAAAGTTCACCATGTATCCAAGAGTCTTTAAACACGCCAACGATCCCTGAATAACAGCACTTCCCATGTAAGATAAACTTCCCAACACCATCCAAAAAAAAAGATAAAATTTCAGTGTCACCGGTCAATGGGTCATCGTAGGAGATCTCCTAGATCAAATATCGACCTAACATGGGTATCATGTCTGCAACACACAATATGATTGATGCACTTCTTTATCTATTAATAGTATATTTTTTGAGCTTCAGTTGATGATTACCGGTGTCAACAGATACGGAAATTATCTGATTTGTATCTGAATAGGGTATCTGGCAGAGCGAATTCAAATAGGAATTTTACTATTCGTTTATAATCGGATACGAATTAGGATATTGATATATCTGATTCGATAAACATCCAACATATTATATGAGTATATACTTTTTACATAAATAAAGGCATTAAATTGTTATTTTTAATATAGATGAAGATTAGATATTAATTTGCTATTTTTTAAATAAATTTTTAATATGTTTAGCATTTTCATTAAATTGTTATTTTTAATATAGATGAGATAGATATTAATTAATTTGCAATTTTTTAAATAAATTTTTAATATTTTTAGCATTTTTTATTTTAAACTCTTTTTAAAATTAATCGGATAATTCAGTTATTATTCGATTTCGAGTATTTTAATCAAAGTCTGATAAGAATACCATATTTCACTATCAGATATTTATTCAAATTTAGCTAGTCAAATATGTATTTGGATATGAATTCAGATATACCATTATCCTCTTTGAATTCGCTCTGTTGACAGCTCTAATGATGAGAAGGGAAGACCCCATACCTGGAATGTATCTTTTCCCACAGAATCGTAGACAACATCAACTCCTCTGCCTGATGTTATCTTGTTGACAGCGGCTACAAAATCCTCTTGCGTGTAGATTATGACATAATGGCATCCATCCTCTTTAGCTTGGTCTGCCTTCTCCTCATTTGACACAGTTCCAATGACAGTGGCACCAAGAGTGTTAGCCCACTGGCACAACAGAGACCCAACTCCTCCAGCTGCTGCATGAACAAGTACCGTGTGTCCACGTTCGAGCTGCGTTACTTGGAAAGTTATATCTTATGAGGTAAATTAAGAAAAATTACAGCAGATAAAGAAGAGATGATAGACATCAATCTTCCAATGCAACATCACTATATATATATATATATATATATATATATAGTCCTTCTGACGATATCTTTATACTGTGGTTTCATTTTCTTTAACAATGTTTAAAATGTACTGTGTTGACTATATTTTGGTTCCTCATGTTATGGCATGGTGGAAGATTTTTGGAAACATATTGGAAACTCTTGAGAAATTTGGGAAACATGCCTAGACACTATAGAAAAATGCTAAACAAGTATCAAATCTACTCATAACTCATTAAATGATATTATGACATAAAAGAAGAGCAATAGTTCGCTCCATGGGCGAGGAGCGAACTATTGCTACTCACTCTCACAAAGCCCCTTCAATTGCCCGTGAACTCTAGTTATTTTTTAACCCCTGTGGTTAATTTTATTTATTTATTCTAAAAACCAAGGGTAGATCGATGAACCCTAGGGGTGAGTGAATCTTAACTACACTTAAAAGAGACTTAATAGGAGACACGTGGCAGAAAAGGCCCCCAAGATGCCCTCCTCTCATCACTGACCAAGGAGGTGATTATTTTCCATAAAAAATTGAATTAGAAAAAAGGATAGTTAGATAGCTCTATACAAATTGATGAACACATTTGAGAGTCACACTAAATTATCAATATTCATATAGTTTATATCAAATGCACAAGACGTGAATTAATAGTGATTACAAATTGTGCCATGTGCACAAATGTAATAGTGTTTTTTATAATTTCCCTAAATTTTTACAAACATTCAAAATTTTCAAATAAAAATTATTTTTTTCCGTATAATAATTATCAATATGGGAAGTATAAAAGTATAAAACCCTTTTGGCTTGGATTAGAAGTATCCTCCTTGGGATCCAAACATCATTTACCAATTAACGTAATTAAAGTATCATACTTACAGTGTAGAATAAGTAAAATCTATATCAACATTATATATATGCATACGTACAAAAATATAGGATGAGTAATATGTGCTAACGCATAACAACTGCTGTTTATGCCTCACGTAATTGAGTGTCACATGGAGTTAAAACCTAACATGTGGGTCCATCTTGTATGCCACTTGGCAAAAAAAATCAGCCCAAACGGATACCATATGCCATTCAGTCAAACAGATTTTTGGGTATGGGCCACGTCAAATATGTCCGATTGGACAACAAAGATATGCCCTATCTAACTATTTTTTGTCATTGACACGCAAGGGAAACCCACAAGCCAAGTTCTTTCTATGGACCCAAAGGCCCCGATTGGACGACAAAGATATGTTCAATCAGACTATTTTTTGTCTCTAACATGCAAGGTAGACCCGCACGTCAACTCTTCAAGTGTTTTCTATGGGCTCAAAGGCCCTCTACATGTGTGACTCAATCACGTGAAAATAAGCAACACTGCCTATGTGTCAAGGACATACTCCCATTTTTACACACACACACACACTTAAGTTCAGATGTGAGGAACCAACCTTGAAGCACCGATGGACTAGGAAATGAGCTGTCATACCCTTAACCATGATGGATGCTGCAATAATAGGATCTATAAATGGTGGAACAGGCACCGCAACTCTTGCGGGGAGAATCTGCTCTTCAGTATACGAACCCATTGGATTACCAGCATAAGCAACGAGATCCCCAATTTTTCTGCCAGTTACTCCAGGGCCCACGGCTGTCACCACTCCAGCTGCCTCCCTTCCTACATATGAAGACCCTTGAACAAGTCAGACATCCCCTTACCCAAAACCATGATCTACAAAGTTAAACCATGTTTCAAACCCATAGAAATAAATATCTCTGATATTCTAAGTATCATATTTTTTCCAAATTTTCATTAAACAAGGAAAGCTCAAAGAAATACATTTGGGGTTCGATTCTTGCAAAAGATCATCAGACTTCGATGAGATCATCAGACTTCGATGTGTATAAGATAAAAGTTAACACCTCCAACATTTCTAACTTCTATATAATATTAGTTTTCTTCATTATAATTATTATTATTATTATTTTCCATATAAAACCCCGAGAAAATACTTTAAAATTTTAAAATATTTGTGATCAGTTGTTCGAGTTTATGTTAGGGCATGATATGGCTATTAATACTCTGGTATTGTTGAAGAGGATTCATGTTGTTGACCCCGGATAGTTGGAATAAGGCATGATGATGATGATGATGATGATGATGATCAAAAGGAAAAATCAAAGACTAAAAGCCCAACAGTTTGTAGTGATAAGGAAATTGCAATCATGGTAATAAAACTAGCCAAAACTGTTACGTTACAGCTGTCATATAACAGTTTCGTCAGGGTGCGTTGCATTACATAGGCCGGAACTTATAAAACCTCTAAAACATAGTAACTGGCTGTTAAGTATTATGGAATGTAGGACTCGGCCAAGTCTTACTGTTATGAACGTCATCTGACAGATGGTTCGGTCCACAAGGGCATTATTAGTTTCGCTTATATGAATAATGACTTAAATAAAAATAATAAAAAGCTGTTTATACAAAAAAAAAAGACTCAAAAAAAAATTATTATAATTATCATTTATATACATACAAATAAACCTCTATTTCTAAGGGGCATGCGGAAACTAAAAAACTGTTACGTAACGGCTTCGACAGGGTCCATTACGTACGTTGAAACTGTTATTTTAATCCTTGATTGTAATCCTAAGAAAGTTGTTTGGCACAAAAAAGAAACTCTTCAAACAAATGGAAATCAAAACTGAGCACCCTGAGAAAAAGAATCAGAAATTGGGATGGAAAAATTGAAGGATATCTGAATGAATATCACAAATCTGAATCAAATTGTAAAGATAAACACATACAGGTGCTTCAGATGGTGTTGGAAGGATACCATTTCTTCAATAATGCAATTAAAGTTGCAGAATGAAGAGATTCAGGTATGGTGTTAATAGTGGAAAGCTCTGGCGATCACTGAAAGATTTCAAATACTAAAGCTGAAATGGAACTGTGCTCACTCCAAGCACTGAAATACGAAAGCTGAAGTGGAACTGCATAACAAAGAGAGAAGTACATGTTTCCCTTCTGGCAAAACAATTGGAGAAGAAATATATATCTCTGATTCAAGTCCATGCTGATATCGAAGAAAAACACGAGAAGGCAGCATCATTAACAAGGATTTTAATTGCAATGTGGAAATCTTTTGCTGAATGTCCGAAAGCTCGGCTTGACAAAATCCAGGAAATTCATATAAAACTAGAAGCTTCCATTCTTGCACTAGTAGATCGAACAAATCCTCAAGCAGGAGAAACAGAGCACTCTCCGTATTAGAGAAAGATTACATTATCTCCAGCAACAGATCATATTAGCAAGAGATATAGAAACTAACCCTCGAGCAAGAATGGAGAAAGAGAGAGATAAAGAGCCTTTGAGCAAGAAAGAGAATTCTCCGAATTGCAGAAGAGGACAATGGTATAGATAATCTCCAGCAGGAGATTGCTTGGCTGGAGCACAAACACCCGAGAAGAGAATTGGAAGGTGTCATCATAAAAAATATAGAAGCAGAGAAAATAAGAGAAAGAGAGGATTCTCTGTTTTTTTTTCTTTTATTTTTGATTGGCCGCAAAATATATTGATTAAAGAAAGAAAAACAACGAGTCTGTACAAGAGAAATAACAAGGGATCACAAGAAAGGGATCTAAGGGATATTAAAAGCTAAAACAGCTAAACCATGCCATAAAAGAACGGGAGAGCAAAGAAACACAATCCCAACCCTCATCAATGTCAACACTAAAATTTAGCCCAAACCCAGGGCCCTTTGAGCCAGCTCTCCACCCTCCCTGACCAAGGACCAATCTAGTAGAAGCTGTACCCTGGATCATTCTCTGTTTTTCAAAGAGAAAATCCAGAGCATTGCAGATCTCAGGCAACTATGTAATTGCAACACGACTTTCCAGGTCAGTCAAGGTCTGTTATATAAGGACATGCGGAGAAGCAGGATGAGATTAATGCGTTATAAAAAGGCTAGGAGAGTCACTACAGCTGAGCTTTTGAAAGAACTAAAGATTTAGGAGGGGAACTTGGTGATTCTTAAACTGGAAGAGGAAATCAACAATTTCACAATGCATTCAACGGTGAAAACTTACACAAATGAACGTTCTTTTTTTTCTTTCTCAGTTTCACTGGAGGATAAATTAGCAGTTTTAATGAAATGATTTTGTCCCTTCAAAAGTTCTGCGTATGGGTAATTACATCATTCCATGTAGATTACCAGAAGGTGGATGATGGAAGTCTGCAAGCAGGGGGAAAAGATATGATTTTGAAATATTATGTTTGACCTTTACGGGTAAGTCAATAGGATTTTTTAGATAATAACTATTGTGATTTCATCACATTTGGACTTCCCTGTGCAATACATGGAGTGATGTTAAGCTGTGCATCTAAGTGGAAAGATTTTCTCTACAGCACCACTTTTGTTAATAGCCATGTATATTATAGTCCTCTACTTTGAATAGAGGCCCTTTACTTTTGGGATCTCCCCTTTATTTCAGTTATTATAAAAAAGGGATTTCCAATTTAATATGCTGTTAATAAAGCTTTATTTTACTTTTCAAGAAAATGTGAACGTTAGATTGAGAAGATCGAAAGCTCAAGACGGCACAAGACCTTGCTGAGTCAATATGAAGTGTTAAAAAGTTTCATCACCTTACTCCCATTGTACACGAAAAAACATAAACTTGGAACCACAAAGAAAGCTATGCAAGATTGAAATTTGACATGGCTTAGACTGCGATTGTCCCTCCTAACAATGCAACTTACTAAACAGTCCTCCCAGCTTGCTAGAACGGAAAACTAGGATTATTGGCTGCTAACAGATTATCAGATATAAAGAACACAACACCCTTTTACTGATCACAACGCCCCCTTACTGATCACAAAATAAATATTAAAAAAAGCCCTGAACTGCACAAAAGGTCTTGCCAGACAAACAAACTTGTTCAAAGGAGTTTGAACCAGCTTAACGATATGCTTAACCAGGGAAAGGGAATTCTTAGCTATCTGGGGCTATTACCCAATCCACAGAAAGGATCAATAATGCTAAACTTGGACATGAACTTGAATACAGTCTAACCAAAAACAACTCAAGTTTTGCTTCTGATGCTATCTAAAGTAAAATCACTTATCCTTGACTATTGCGTGATCCTGAACTTCTCCATACGTCATCTGCATATCCGCAATGCATACAACTATGTGTTACAAACATCTACATTTAATCCCAAAATTCTCTTCTCTTCTACTCTCTGACACAATATCAGGGCAGTTGAGACCACCATTCATCGATCCACCTCATAAAGTAATGACAAAACATGAGATGTACTAAGTTCTGGCCAAGAAAATCTAATTGCTGGAACCATCGGGTGATGGATTCAAACCCTCCCTAGATGTATGGCGCATGAATATGACAGACTCATTAACTAGGTGGGTCAAACCTCGTCCAGGAAGGGGAGTTGGGTTCTCCCTATCCTTGCACTAGTTGGGTTCTCCCCATCCTTGCACTGATTCAAGTGATTCTTGTACAATAAGTTCCATTTTTTCCCGGCATAGTCATCACTAAAGGCATTGAAACAAATTAAGCTTATCTGTGAATGGAATTATTTCCCTACAAAGTTTGGTTAAATTTTCTAGTCTTAATAAAACAGAAGAAATGGAGTCAAACCTGGGATAAATGGAAATGTAGGAGCTTTGTAAACTCCTGTGCGAAAATATATGTCATTGAAATTGAGCCCAATCGCCTTATTTTTTACACGGATCTCACCCTCGTTAGGCTCTCCTACCTCCACATCCTCCCACTTCAGAACCTATTACCAATATAATTTTGAAGTAATAAGTAAGAGAGTCATTACAATAAGTCATATCAACATTTAGAAAAGAGAACAAATAAAAAAGGAAAAATCAGAAAATAAATTTAATTGCCAACCAAAGCATCGGTATAATTAGTGTATCAAATAAATTGGTCTTCTGACCCATATCAGAACAAATTTATTGAAATGGAATTTTGAACCGAAAGAAGAAGAAAAACTTGAAATTGATTTACACAAAGTAGTCTACCAAATCTTGTAAGCAAGCTTGGAGTCATAAAGCTTGAATTTTAGTAGTTTCAATTCAACCCCGGTTGAAAGAAAGTTCATGATTTATTTACACAAATCGGGAATAAATAAAAGACCTAAAACAGGTTTGATTAGAGACAGAGCAATAACCCTGGTTTATTCCAACTGAAACTGGTTCATACAAATATATCAACAAAATCATCATTTAGGTAAGCTCCAAGTTCAAATAGTTTTATCAGGGACATGATGATCCGACGTTAACAACCCAATTGAAGCGGATTCCATCAACAAAAAAATTCAAAACTTGAAACCCAATTGGAATGATGATTCAGCAAAAAGAAATTCCCTGATCATTTTCGGGTGGTTACAATTGAAACTACAGAAAAAGGGGATTTTGCCAAACAAAACCTAAGTACATGAGCGAGATGGGCTGGTTCTGATTTGAAACCAATTTCGTTTCTGAACAACTCTTTCCTTTGAATTCCAAGATATAGACAGACAATTGTAAGCAAGAGAATGAGAGAGACCTCTGGTCCACCAATTTCATGAACTCTGACTGCTTTCACCATTGTTGCTGCCGCCGCTGCTGCAAGTGTTTAACAGTCTCACACCTGGAATTCTAAGGAAAGTTTGGGGTTTTGGGGGAGTGTTTTAGTAATTGGGCTGGGGCTAGCAAAATCCCTACTCTAAATAGGTGCAATTAAAATGTTAAAAGTTTTAATTTATTTATTTATTTTTGTTAAGAGTTAGAAGTTTTCTTTTTTTTTTTTTAATTCTTATTTTTTGGGTAGAGACGCGGTTAGGCCGCAACCCCGGTTAGCAGTTAGTATTTGTTCTAAGTTAAGTGTGGGTGGAGAGCACAACACTCTCACCCTCTCGGGAATGGATCCCAGAACCTCCCTCCTAAGGATGGGATACACCTATCACTGGGTTAAAAGTTTAATATTTAAAATTTTTTAAGTGGAGGTTTTTACCTCTAAAAGCAATAAAACTAAGGTGGTATTTGGTAACACTAATCTAAATAAGTAAAACTTATTTGAAAATTGTATTTAGTTGAATTTTAGATTGCTAAGTTGAAGGTTAATGGGATGTCTACATCAAAAAGTTTTGATGTAGACATCCAATTAACCTTCAACTTAACAATCTAAAGTCAAACTAAGCACAATTTTCAAATAAGTTCTACTTATTTAGACTATACTTATTTAGATTAGTGTTATTAAACGCCACCTAAGAAGAGAGGCTCTTTTTTCTTTAAAGCTAAAAACCCCTAACTTCAAATAAATTTAAACATTTAATTAAACTATAACTTAATACTCTATAATCCAAATAAGCTCAATTTTCAAAAAAAAACTCTACCTATTTAGAGTTTAGAGTTACCAAACGTCCTCTAAATGTCATGTCTATTGGGCAGCTGATACTCGAGTTGAACTTTTATCGAACCAGGTGTTTTTCTTAGAATGCTCGACTCGACTCATTTACAAATAAAAGAATCGAGCTCAAGCTTTGATCGAGTTGAGCCTTTAACAAGCTGAATTAAAATATTATTAATTAAAAAATTTATAAATTACAAAACGCCCTCATTTACAAACCTTATTTGAAGTATTTAAATTATATATTTACATTTATTTTTAATTTTATGTATATATAATACATATACTATTAATTTTTTTTATATTTTAAATATATATTGTATATTTATATTTATTTATTTTTAATTTTTTTAAACATATCTATATCTATATATATATATATATATGATCGAAACTTTTAACGGGCCGATGACAAAAGTGCTTGAACTCAACTCGTCTAGTAAACGAGCTTAAAACATGTGTTCAAGCTTGTTTGATAGGCAACCCGAGCTGAGCTCAAGCTTGTATAGCTCATGACCACCCCCACACCCCTACTAATGGGCCTCCATGCTTAAGCATCTAAGCCCAAACCTGCTTACATATATAGTCGAGTCGGGCCTAACTTAGAGCGAACCAAACCATGGACCAATCTAACCCATTTACACTTTTTCTTTGGTAACTCGAGGTGTCTCCAATCCTTCAGGTCAAGACTAAGTCCCCGATGGTGTGACGAGAGCCCACAACCCGCCCCACCAGGAAAGTTCGGAAAATCCAAGCAAGATTGATCTAACCCATTTACACCCTTAAGGCTAGCGCTTAACCCGTATAAGCAAGGGCCCATCCTAGGAAGACCTAACATAACTAGGATTGTCAATCTGGTCCTTTGATGAGAGGGGGGCGCCCCGACAAGCCCATCAAAGCCCACAAAATTGAGGACTTTGTTTTTCCTTAATAAGGCCCTAGGGCCAAGTCAAGCCTAATTTTGAAAGACCCTCTTACTTGAGGGCAAGGCTTGCCAAGCACCTAGCCTGAGCTAGCCTTTCATTCTATATGTTATGTCGTATATAATATATTATATTTAAATATAATAACTTAAGACTTATAATAACCTAAGAGACTAAGTCATTGAAGATTGGCTTATTCCATCCTCATATGCTCCTTACAAAAGAAGGGAAAATTCCAAAGAGAAGAACCCTCCCTTCAACACTTTACTAAACAACTTTATAGGAGTAGGGCTATTGAAAGAATCTTCTAAGAAGTCCTTTCTTGCATTGTCACTTTAGTAACCCTCCTGGTTCTTCAACTTTACGTAGCGCCTAGTCGTACCACCATTTCTTATTTTACGGAACTCGGAGCTTTCCTACGAACAATGCTCAAAAACCATCAATAAGAAAGAGGAGTAACTCGAGCAAAGTAAAGTCTATCAAAGAATCATGTTCCTCTCCTTTTAGTTGAGTGGAACCATATAGAGCTTTCAGTCTCGTGCATGTGTAACATGCTAACACTGTAGTGTAATATATTTATATAATCTTTCTAATAATAACTTGTAATGTTTTTTTTTAATCTATCAGAGCGGCTAAGACTTACCTTGTGTATGTGTAATATACTAATACGTAGTCTCCTTCCAAAATATTTTAATGTTAGTACTTTTAAGCTGTAACATTTTTCATTTTTATTATTATAAATATAACGGATGACATTTCAATAGGTGATCAAATCCCTGTTTGTTTTCTTGGTTTGCTCTCTCGGGCAAGGGAAGCAAATAGGCTTGAGGAAGAGGGTGAGGGGGGAGGGGGAAATTGGAGTTTACTTGCTCACTCCCAAGTGCAGGAGATTGAAGAAGTATAATTCTCGATAAGTCCAAGGTCGAACCACATAGAGCACAGATATTCAAAGACAATGGGATTAAAGAACAAATGTAATGAAAGAAAATTGATGATATTATTTTGGAACATATTATCAATAGATCAAAATAAATAATGGGTTTAAATCTATAGTGCGAATGCTAAGGCATCAGGGCGTTCCCTTATACCGATATGATATTCATTGTGACTTGGATTAAAAATCATGTTCTTAAAATGTTTTATGCTTGATTGTTCTAGAGATGAAAACCTTTGATTCGGTTGAGCTAAAATAATTCAGTAATGTATCGTAACCCTGGTTAACTCTACAGCTAGAATAAGTTTTAGAAAAAACTCATTCCATTCAAAATTGGATTTCTATTAGAGACTGAGATATTTCTCTTAATAATAAGAAAAAAAAATGATTGAATTTATAAAAAGCATGGAAGAACTCATACATCACCAGAAATAAAATAGATAAACAATCAAACATATTATCATTAAAACTTAGGTAGAATCACAATGAATATTCATACCGTTACAAAGGAAACATAACCCCTAGCCCTAGCTACTGCCATGAGAGAAGAAAAATATGTAAAATACAGCCTATGGAAGAGAAAGATAATGAATCCTCTCCAAAGTTGAATCCCCCATTTTTATAGAAAACCAGAAAAATAAATCTTCAATTCATCATTTTCAGTCTAGGATTTCAGCATCAACTTGTAGGCTAATGTTGACCTTCCAAACGTGCGAATTTGGGAATTCTCGTTAGAGAGACAACTATAGTGCTTGAAATCAATTTTCCAAAACATCCAGCTTTGCGTCCATCTGAATTTTGAGGAGAGAATTATACCCAAAATACTGATCAGTGGTCAGATTCGATTTTCCTAAATTTCACCCAGTAGCTTCTTCATCTGCTGCTCTCTCTTCACGCACATGCACTTTCATTCTTCTATTTACAAGGTAGTCAAAGCTCATTCATTTTATTTTCCTACTTTAACCTAAGTCATTACCTCATAATTCTTCTTTCCAATATCATAATACTTATTATCTCTCTCCAAATTTGATTCAAAATTGTTTATGCATCAATAAATTAAATATAAATGAGGCATGTAGAATCTTAATACACGTAAAATAAAAATTTCATCTTATGCAATGGTGAGGAAGAATTGTCATATTTTACGTGTAATGAAGAGTTTGATGCAGGAAAATGCCAATAAAGTCTTATGATTAAGAGGTTAATATGTAACAATTCATGAATTATCATAGTTCAATTAGTCAGAGCACCGCCCAGTCGCTCGACGAAGTGCATTGGATCACAAAAACTACTACTAATAAAAATTTAATGATAACAATTGGATGTACTAATATTAACAATTTAGCGATACTAAAACTTTGTTATGTTACTATTTTAGTTGCAGTATTGGTCCCCAAGGCCAAAAGAAGGAAGTTTGTATATCAGGTAGACAATTAATGTAGAAAAAAATCGCTAAAACATGATATAATTCTTTATATTATTTTGGGCCTAGTCAATTCAAGCACTTTAAGGGTGTGTTTCTTTGGCGAGAAAGTGTGAGAAAGGTAAAAGAAAAATATGTTTTCTTGCACTTTTCTTTTGTTTGGTTTGCAAGAAACACACTTTCATTTTCTAGCACTTTTTCAATAGTGACAAACTTTCTCTCAAAACACTTTATCCATAGTTATTTTGTGAGAAAATTTAAGCTTCTTTTTCTTTTTATTTCGTTTCTTTTCTTTCACCCACTTTCTTGCCAAAGGATAGCATCCTAAGGGGTAGGGCCTCACCATGGTAAATGAGGGCCGTGCCAGTAAGACCTAGACCTTGGCCCTTAGACAGCCCTGCTTGGGCGTTGAAATCACGTGAGATCAGAAAAAGTCGCGACCAAATCCACATAACTTCCCACCAAATCGCATCTAAAACAAAGGAAAGACGTTTCCCATCGTCAGACTCGGGACTCCACTTCTCCGTGATTCTCTTTTCTCTCTCTCTCTCTCTGCAATATCCGACCTTAAGATTTTCAGCTACCGGAAAAAATATGAACTCAACCGAAACCCTAACCCTAAACCGAGACCGAGATCGAGATAATCAGTTTCAGCAAAATGTAGTCGTCATGAGGCACGGTGATCGGATCGACAGCGTAGAATTGCTGTGGGTATCAACGGCAGCTAGGCCGTGGGATCCACCACTGGCCGACGCCGGTAGGGTTAGAGCGTTCTGCACCGGGAAGAAACTCCGAAACAATCTGGATTTTCCGATCCACCGAGTGTTCGTTTCACCTTTCCTTCGATGCATTCAGACAGCTTCGGAGGTCATCTCAGCTCTCTGCGCCATCGACAATAGCTCTGTCGAGATGACTGGTGAAAACGTAGCGATCGATTCCTCCAAGCTTAAGGTCAGTTAATTCATCTGTTGTTTTAATTTAAATTGATGTAGATCCGAATGCATAGCTAATACAAGCTTAATATAGTTAGAAGAATTAAATTGTGTGTACTATTTCAAGTAAAATCGGATTGGTATTAAATTTTTCTTTTGATCTTTCAATGGTAATAGAACTGTCGATTAATTTCAAAGGAATTGATTAATGGTTTTTGTTCAATGATGATATGTGTATAATAGAAGAGTGGTTAGTAAGAGTGGACAAATTAAGGTTTTTAGGCTTCTAATTATGGGACTTGATTTCGAAAATGGGGCTAGCTTTAGTTGGTATGGGATCAAGGGGTTGTTCTCTGTAAGAAACAGATAAATAATGACATCAAAGATTTAGAGCCTGTTTGACTCGGCTTAAATCAGCCGATTTAAGCACTTGAAAAAGATTCTGGCTCGGGTGGGGTGAGACAATTGGGTTCAAGTTCGGTATTATAGAATCGGATGTGAGACAATCTCAAAGGGGGGGGGGGGAGTGGGTGATCTTGGGAAGGAATAATAGGTTCTCAATGTCGGGATTATGATGGCCTGTGACTGTGAGTATATGATCACACATTTTATAGCCTTCTAAGCCATATTTCTAATGCCCGTTGTGAATTGAGAGACTTCTTAGTTTGTTATTGATAGAATTTTGTGGTGTCTCGATGATCACAATTTTTGAATTTTGTCATGACCCCAATTGTTCTTTCCCGATTGATTGAAGGCATGCCGGTGATGATTCATATAAAGTGAAGTGATCATTTGGTGTATTGAACTTGGTGCACCGTAGGCATATGCCAGCGTGTCATATTGTGAAATGATCTGACAGTGCATTTTAGACTCCAAACATCTATTGAACCAAGTTTAAAAGCTTGAACTTGTCTCATGGGTTGCCTTTGCAACTGGCCCCATTGAAGTCAAAATGAATTTCTTCAGTAAAATAAAGAAAAATTTTCAACCGCATTTGGTATATGTGGTTGAATTAATGCGGCCATGCCCTGTTCGGCAGAATGGATACATGTCCCTTGGCAAAGCTGATACTGCTACTCAAGGTCGATGCCAAACTTGAATGTGGACGTTAGTCGTACACGGGTGTGTTCGTCTAGCAAGAATGTGGGTGAGAGAAAAGAAAAGCAAACAAAAAGAAAAGAAAGGAAAAGTAAAGAAAAGTGAGTTTTCTTTCAAAATTTTCATCAAAAGGTAGAGAAAATATTTTGGGGAAAATTTGTGTACAGACATCACTTCTAGGAAAGTGCAAGAAAAGAAAAGTGAGTTTTCTTGCACACTGAACGCTGAAAAAGTGCTAGAGAATCACATTTTCTTTCACTTTCTAGCCAAACGAACACACCCTAATGGCTTTCTTCGCTATAACAAGCATTTTCTAGGTATGCTCTTTAGCTACTTGAACCTTCTTCACCCACCGTGCAGGTATCAATTGAGTATGGATTGAGTGAGGTCTTAAGTAGGGAAGCTATAACACTTGATTTGGCTCCCAAAGATGGGAACTGGGGCTTCAATATCTCAGAGCTTGAAGCTATGTTGCCCGCTGGGACAGTTGATCATTCTGTGGAAAGCGTGTACCAAGAGGTATATTCTATAAATTTACTTTTCTTTTCCTTCCCATCTTAAATTTATTCTGTATAGAAGTAGAGTATAGATGCATGCATTCAAATGCCATTATGTGTGTTCATGGTGAGAGCTATCTGTACTGACATACAAGCTATGCATGAGGATTTCTAGTTGCCACAGTGGGAGGAGTCAGTGATGGATGCACGGGCTAGATACGAACATGTTATTCGAGCACTTGCAGATAAATTTCCTTCCGAAAACTTGTTGCTTGTCACACATGGTACGCTTCATCTTCTAAGTGTGAAGGTTGTTGAATTTCAGTTTCTGTTTTGTTTACAAACCTAAATTTGTTGGGGTTGTAATTATCTGAAGTTGTGTAAGCAGGTGAAGGAGTTGGGGTTGCAATATCTGCATTCTTGAGTGACACAATTGTGTATGAAGTAGACTATTGTGGATATTCACACTCACAAAGACTAATCTCCTTCGGCCCAAGCCAGGAATTTACTGCCAGAAACTTGGATGTAGTCACGAAGAACGGCCAAACTGGTATCTGCTACTGCCCCACAAGCACCTTGACCCTTGATGTATGATATGCAATCTCAGGCAGAGGAAAGAAATTCCCCACCCCCTACCCTTCCTCTTGGTGCTTCTGCCTGAGTTAAATTAGAACTCATCAGGTGGAGGATTCCTTAACCCAAGGCTCATAGGATTTCCAATTCTGACATCAATAAGCACAGGATTGTGTTTTACTTTCTCGAATGTAATTTGTTTTTGTTTTGGTTGCTTACAAGCAGCAATGAAGGGAGCTAGATGTTAAACATCTATGACCGTAACTTATAGGCCCCATTGGGTTCGGTTGCACTCTTGTTTGCCAAGCTAGGATAATGAATTACCAAGATTTTGATAACAACCAAGATACGGGCGCAGAAATATGGGATTGTTTGCTAGGAACATCTTTGTAAAGAGCTGCATACAGGGAGCGAGCACCTCTCTGATAACCAGAACAAGGTCACAATTCCATATATTGACCAATATGCCTGGCATTAACCATTATTCTTTACCTTCTCTGCCTATTTTCAAAGCATAGTAACCAAACATTACATGATTAGTTTATTGCAGTCATACGTGATTATGTTGACAAGTGCTGTCATGAATAAGCGATGTTGTCAATATATGCAGACAATTGTTTAAAAAAAATATTAAAAAAAAAAAGAAATGAATATTTTGAGAAACTTCTCTCTCAATCTTAATGGATCTTGGAGGCACTTACTATTTTCAAATTTGGGTGCTTACAATATATTTCAGTCTTAAATGTGCATAAGCGGTTATGCTCTACAATAATCACTTTCTTCTCTACAATAATCACTTTCTTCATAGGGCCACCGAAGAAGGCTCCTTTAGCTGCATCGATTGTTAGAGCTCACTTCACACCAGCTCAATTCACACCAACAGAATCATAAGCTTCCTTCTATGCCTCAGTTTGAGAGCTCCTTTCTTTATCAAGATCTAGCGCGGTTAGAGAATCATCAGTTATTACATAATTGCTTATGACGAGCTGATCTATTTGCTATTATCAAGACATAAGCGATTAAGATAAGTGCTTATGATAATCGGAACCAAACAAGCCCTTAGTGCATGAAAAACTTGGACAGCAATATGGTGGTACATCATCCTCAGGGTCTAAGGAAGGATTGAATCCGAAATAACTCTGATCGGGTTTGATCACCAGTTATAGCGACTTTGTTCTACTCGATTTATCACATTTCTTGATATACGTTATATCATTTTCGTGGAGTGAGAAATCCTTATCCCTAGGTAAAAACTGGCACCAACATTCTTACAATTTCTGCAAAGTGGAGCCATGCCCCACCCCCCCCCCCCGCGCCCGCGCCCATATTTTGGGAAAAAAAACTTATAGTATTGATAGGGGGCGTGGAGCCGGGCTCTAGCCCCCCTAAACTTCTAAGAAAAAAATAGTCTTTTATAAACGAACACAAATAGACAGGATGACCCATAAACTTGGCCCAATAAAATTCTGGGGGGTCTACTCCTGAAACCCCATTGTTAGCCCCCCTTGCAAGAGAATCCTGGCTCCGTCCCTGCTTGGGTTGAATGGAAAAATCTAAGTGCCCCGAACCTGGAAAGCGCCAGCATCACTCTTTCCTAAAAGACATTACATTAGAGGACTTGATCGATAATCTGGTTAAAGGCTTATACATCCAATATTAATTCCATATCACATTTCAGACATGATTTATATAGTTGAACCTCCTAAGATAACCTGATCCAACCGGCTTCAGTAGAGCGTTTTGGTCGGGTATGTGAAATTATCTGTTAACAGAACCAACTACAGGCGCCGTGAAGAGAAAATAAGAATATAAGTGAGTTCTCAGTGTAATAACCCAAATAGAGCTTCATTCTTTTGCAGATAATTACAGTAGCTGTAACTCATACAGAGATGATGAAATCTGCTATTACAGTAACCCAAACAAGTTTCAACTTACAAATTGCTAAGGGGCCATTTGCAATCATTTATCGGAAAGGATTTCCTTATTCCCGGGAACAGAAATGACATAAAAGTGTTTGGCAACTCATTTTTCGGGAACAATTTTAAGAATCAGTATCGTTCCATTTTTGGCTCATTTTTATCAGAACAATAAAAAGACGCATCTTAGAATTAAAATTTGAAAAACACACAATTTTGGCGGAACAAAAAAAAAGATATTTTTTCAGAATTAAATCTGAAAAACATGCTTAAAATGAATGAGATAGGCGTAAAACAGATGGGATAGAATGGACATAATAAAATTTTGAATATTTTATGACATTGATCAATACAACCATCTTTAAGCCTACAATAAATTTTTTTCTTCTTCTTTCATGGAAACATAATTCTATTGTTTATTTTCTTCATAATTGATTCTAAACAACAGTTGCCAAACACATTATCTGCACAGAATTGACTATACGATCAAAGTTTAATGAGAATTAATTCTTTTCCATAATGAGAGAATCACTAGAATTGATACCAAACGACCCAGCACTGGAGAAAGAAAAGGAACCCACTGCTTCTTGACTTGATGATAGCAAATGCAGCATTGAAGAATGTCAACCTGAATCTCAAACAAAACCGAAACAAGATTACTGAACTGTGCATCAAGTGACTTCCAAGTTTGGACAACAATCAAATTCATCACTCCCCAGGAAGCTAATCCCCAAAACAACTGCTACAACTAATATATTTCTGACAAAAAAAGATGCTACAAGATGAGAACTGAGGTTATAATTTTCCAAAGATTAATGGTTAAGTAGGCCATAATTTAAAACCAGGTTTATTGAGTCGAACTCTGCAGAAAAGATAATTACTGAAGCATACAAACCAGAACTGCACATTATTGTCTTGTATTTACAGGAAATCTGCAGGGGTCATCTGCACTGAGCTAACCTAGAATGTTGGGTTCAACATTTCCTGCTTACAAGACTGCATGGATTGGACTGCTGCTTGAGTTCATGCTTGAGCTGCCCGTGGAGGGGCTAACATGGAAAGCCGACTGCCTAGTAGACCCTTCAAGCAACTTCAGTGAGAGAGATGAGGGCCCAGCATGACCAAGGGATTCTCCTAGGCTAAGTTTCGACATGCCCACCAGCTCATCAACATTGATTGGACTCTTTGAATGTATTGCCGTCGGCTTAACTACCTGGTGTGTCTCGTTTGTCATCGGCTCTGTAGTGTATCCCGGCCAGAATGGGAAAGAAAATGGAAAGAATGGTGAGAAATAAGCCGGAAATATAACTGGGTAACTGCACTGAGAGTTCTCTGGTTTTGGAACGACAGGTTCTCCATCATTAGAGTTGGTAGAATCCATTGATTCGCATTCTTCATCCAGAGGTGGAGGAGCTAGCAATGGTTCAGTGCTTTGCGTCTCAGCTTGTGGATCGCTGATGGGAAAGAGTTCCTGTGAAACAACTGGAGGATTGTCGACTGACTGCAGAAATATGTGTTAAATTAGAACAGTACTATAATCAACAGTGGAAAAAAGTACAAAGATAAAATAAAATAAAAAGTAAAGGAGGATAAACTAAAGATTACATCCTAAAGACCGTAAAATGTAAATGGCATAATCATATACATGAGTCATTTGACAGGTCCTACGTAAGAGTATACTAAAATTTGGTCTGATAATTGTAATCATCGAATCTATTTGTTTCATTTGGACAAGCAAAAATAAATCAAAAGATTCAAGAATCAATAGATGATAAGTTAAGACCACCCAACTGGTGCTTGCCCAGTTGGTAAGGTCTGATTATAGAATACCAACAGACCTGGGTTTAAAACCCTTGACTAACAACCTTGCAAGCAGCTTACTTCCCGAAAAAACTGGGTTTACTCCACATCCTGGGTGGGACCCATATAATAATGGGTCAAGCCCCATGCATATGGCTCTGCCATATGTTCTACTTATGGTGTCTATAAGAGAGAAAGCTTGAAAGATGCCTTTGAAAATTGTCCTGCCAGACGCAGGTGGCAGAGACAATCTGACAATTATTTGCCAAGCCATGAGGGGAAGTTTTCTGTATTTCTAAATAATGTGTATACATGTGTGACATATATACATGAGAGAGAGAGAGAGAGAGAGAGACTAACTTCATCTGCTATTATATCAAACAGGCTGGACCGTCTTTTTCTCTTCGACATGTTGGTTTGCCTGATAAAATATTTCTGAGCATGGCTGGCCACCTGAGTGGGTGTCCTTGATATTACATAATTGCGTGCTATCCCACGCCAATCACCTTTGCCGAGCTTCTGCAGACCAACTAGAAACATTCTGTGTTCCTCTTCAGTCCATGGTGTGCCTACAAATCAACATCATAACACACATTTACAAGACAGAAGACAGCAAATATACACAAATAATGTGCAGCTTATGGCGCCAAGCATAAGCAACGTGCTTCCAATGAAGTGAATTACGTGGGCACTAGGTTCAATATAATCCAAACAGACAAATACTTAAATTGAATTTTGTTGATATTCTGGTTTGTAGTATTGAGTGTTTAAGAGAATATAGTCAATTAAGAAGGCATCTTGGGTCATCTCAGAATCTAGGAGTGAACATATACGACTTAGTTGTTAGGTAGAAAATTCTTCAGTTCCTATATCCAGGCACATTATCATGGAGGACTATCTTCAGATATGTGATATATTTGGGCCACCAAGATGGTGCTGGCTTCGTTGAGAATTGTGAACTTAATTGACAGCATTTCTGATCATTTTGTGAACTTAGGGAAATCATTTCTCCACAATCATAGATATACAGATGAACTAGCAGACTCACAAGCTAGAAGGGGAATTTGAAACCCATTTGTTGTATAGGGTCTGTTGACATGCTATTAGTAGATTCAACACTCATTTCTTCCTGTGACCGACCACTCATCCGGGAAAAGTGGGCCTAACCTAACCAAATCAGATAAGTCAGTTGAAGAACTCGACTAGACCTTTGGGTCCTTCTTCGGCTCTTATCACTGGAAGAAAGGTTGATCAATTGGATTGGATCAAAGCGAGGCTAGGGTTTTGTGATTGTCGCGAAGGTTTTGAATGTAAGATTGGAGGTGGAGAAGTTCGGCGGGAGAACCGTTTTGGCTAATGGAAGTAAAAGTTAGGGACGTGTTGATCCAATATGGTTCACACAGGAAGTTAGATGTGAAGACAGTTGCAGCAGTTCTTGTACATAAATCCAAGCTTTCCTTCGACTTCATCCACAATGGGGTGTAGTGGAGAATACAGTCAAGAAAGATCTCTGAAATGTTTGATAGAATTGAAACCAATGGGGACATTGTTGAAAAGTGTTTGAATTCTAATCTGTTTTGGGGTATTTCTCGTGAAAATATAATTTTAGAAAATCCTAGTTAGCAAACTTAGGTTGAGACTCTTTAAAAAGGCCTGAGGTAAAGGGTTATGGTGGAATTGGGGTTTGAGAGTCTAGTTAGCCCTTGAGGAGATTGTGCCCTCGGCAACAAAGAGACTCACTTGAGGAGATAGTGCAACCACTTTGCATATTGAGGCTCTTTAAGAAAGTTGAGGCACAAGATTTTCTCTCTATTTCCTCAATTTTTTTCCATGTTGCCAACAAGCTAAGATTGTGTTTCAGCATAAAATAAACGAGTTGCCGACCAATTCCATGTCAGATAAAAAAGTGAAATTCAAGTATAAAAGGAAGGAATTTTCTCTTTGCTGTAAATCTATCGCGCTTTTGCAAAGAAGGAAAGAATAGCATAGAAAGTTAAGGTTACAATCTTACAGATAAGGGGAATGCTAGCTGTCATCGAGCACCATTTAAATCGCCCCAAGAGTTATTGAGAAAGAGTGTGGCTTGTGGCTAATCTCAGTAGCTCTCGTAGATATTGTGCTCTTGGTGAGTGAGTGTGGTCCTTGAATCTAAGTGTCAGAGAATCAGTATCTCTTTGTGGCTTTTGTGAAGAGTGTGCCATTGGTGGATAAGACTGAGGCTCTTTGGGAAGGAGGGCTCTTGGGTATCTCATTGTCTCTTTAGGGAGTGTAACTCTTGAAGTGAATTATTTTGGAGCATTTGAGAATGGGTTACCTTTTGTACTTGTAATCTTCAAATCACCAAAGCTTTTCGATCAGTTTTGCCTGACTAGATACTCACACGAAGAACTACTTTTATGCTATTTTGTAGATGTATGTTCCTTTTTCTATTTATTTTTTTTCCCATCTTTCTATCCATGTAAGATCACAATTCAGCATAACATAAACCCACTTCAATGGCAAAGGAACAAACTCATAATTTTAGGTTCCATGCTTTCGTACTTCACAAATAATACTAACAGAAAACAACTATATAAAACAGTCCAAGTTAAATGCTACAAATACAGCCATGCAAATTCCCAAATTCAAGCACAAATTAACTCTTAGGTAGCATTTGGAAAGACTTAATTTAAGGCTTTAATATAAATTAAAGGCTAAAGCTTTCAACAGTTAAGCTTGTTTGGGAACATATTTTTTGCATATATTAATGCTTAATTTAAGGCCTTAATAGGTCTGACCTGTTAAGCTCCTAACTCCGTAATTAGTAGCTTGTGATAAGATATTTCAATTTATCATATGCATTAAAACTTTACTAAAGTATGAAGACTTTATCTTTAAAGACATTTTTAAAAATCTCAAAAATACCCTTCTGGCATTGCTTACGTTGTGTTTGGATAAATTAATGGACTGACTTAACTTCTTTCTTTGTGAAGTTAGGAGTTGTAAAATTGCATTTAGTTTGTTGTTCATTTTTATTTTTTGCAGAAATCAAAAGTGCATAGAAGACAAAATTTTTATTTTTAAGGGAAGCTAGCAGGGGTGACTTCCACTGAAAGGGAAGGTTTCAACTTTTGAGGAAAGTCACCACACTCTCATTGGAACGACAATGGGTCGGATTGTTTTGTCAGCTGGTGGATGGTAGAATCACAGTCAACCTTATAAATGGTTTAGAATAGGCAAGCTCAAACCTGGCCCAACAAGCCACTCCTCAGCCTAACCAGTGTAACAGAATTTTTTTTTGAATATTTAATAATTTATTAATTATATATTCACATTATAAATTGCATTTAATAGTTAATTATAAATTTCTTGATATATTAAATTATAATGTAATGTTTAAACTTAAAAGTAATATTAAGTAAATATATTATGTACAATAATAATATACGTACATAATTCAGTTAAGATCGAGCTTGAGTTTGTTTGCTTAAAAAAAAAAAAGGTAGCCAATTTCGAACCGGATCCATTATAAAAAGTGGGAACCCGAACCTGAATCAGGCCCAACCGTTCAAAACCACAACTCTTCACCTATGTTAAAAATCGGGTAATTTTGGGCAAGTTATGGGTTCTTGGAAATTGTGAGCCCCATTTCAAGTCATTCACCAAAAGGATTTTTGATCTTATTTCAGATCAGGTCTGTGTTACCAAGGACAATTAACAGTTCATCTTTCAGCTACAACAGACCTCATTTTAACCATCAAATGTTCCCAAACACTACTTTAATCAACTAAAAAAGTGGTAACAGAAAAAAGTTTATGTAAATTAAAAAAAAAAAAACCCAACCTTTCTTCCGCTGGCGACAGCTCGACGAAGAACCCTGAACAAAATCCTCCGAACCATAACCATCAGCCACTGCACCGTGATCCGGAGTCTCATCCGGAGAACCAGGATTATAATTGCTGCTATTGTGATGGTTATTGCTACTTGATCCAGTATAGTGCGTCAAATTCCCCATACTAGCACTCTTCCGAATCGATCCATCCGTAAACCTGACCCCGAAGATCTTAACCCCTCTATTAGGGCAAGTTCTTGAATTGTGACCATTGTGACTGCAATGCGAGCACCTCCTCGTCATCTCCTTCTGTTCTTCCTCTAAATTCCCCTTTCCGGCAGTTCGATTCAGCTATGACGAACGAGATCCGGATATGCAGAAGCGAAAAAATACATGGTCATGGAGAAATTAGGGTTCGGATTTTAGGGTTTCCAAGATATCGGAGAGTAAAAAATCGAAGTATAAATGGAAGGTTTTCTCTCCTCTCTTTCTGTAATCTCTGTTCTTTATCTCTGGGGTTTGGCAAGGAGCAAATAAGGAAAGAACAGAATGGAAAGTTAAGGTTACAGGTTAATTAAAAGATATGTATTATATGCTCCGCGGATCATTTAGTACAATGCTACTTTTCCTGGTACACCGTTCATTTCAACCCTAAAAAAAATTGACTTAATCGGTAGGCCACGTGTATGATTAGTAAATCTTCTACGGCTTCGGATTGTCTCTAACATATGCTTAGAAAATGATGTCGAGCTTCACACATCATCTAGTATGTGGCTAAAAAAACATAAGAGAGAAATCATTTCATTTTCTCCCCCATGTTTTTACTTGATATCTCTCCCCCTTTTTATAACAACATGTAGATGATTTATGAAACTGAGACCATTTTTCCGGCATCTGCCAAAACAATCCGGTGTCATCTTCTACTTGGTCGGTCAGATGAGTATGGATGTGCCATATCATTATACACGCCAATCAAGGTATGCCAACCAAGGTCTATGCGGTACAACTAAAACTTTTAATTAGAGAGATTGAACTCTCCTAAATTCATTAACACTCATAGGTCAATACGTGCCATTTTAACCCCTATTAACCGTTAAGATGTGTTCCTTTTTAATCTTTATTAACCGTAATTAAGTTTTATTAATTTTTGGGTTTAACAATCCAACCTTGTTTTTAGGAAAAAATAATTTAAAAAAAATATAATCATAGGATTAAGAAATTTTAACTATAAGGTTAATTTTTTTAAAAAAAATTCTAAAATCCAATATTGTTGAATCCTAATGATTAGTGAATCTCAACTATGATTAATGAAGGTTGAAAACAACACGTGTTGAGCTGAGGGTGTGATTGAACACTCTCCAGTTCAGTCGGAATCGGCTTGATCCGATCTCGGTGTGCACACGTGATAGTCGTGGTCTCACACCGCCAGCAATATTCCCAAGTCTAAGAGCATATAGGATTGAAAAAAAAAATAATAAGATAATAAAAGGTTATCTTATCCAAAGTTGTAGCAGATGGAAGTTACTATCTACGGTGAAACGGATATTGGTATGCCTTGACGGAAGTACCCAAATTCGGCTATATCTCACCACACGTTATTCAACAACCGACATGCTTGGACTTCTGAGATTTTGAGTCAGGAAGATAAGAATATAAAGATCAAATCATATGTCTCTTTAACGGTGGGAAAATGGAAATGCTGGGCTGGGCCCACAATCAGCAGTCAGTTTTTTAAAATTAAATATTACGGGTTGGTTAGAGCCCGATTTGGGTTTGGCGGCAATAATATCTTCAACGAACCGACCTGTTCGTAAAATTAACTTTTATTCCCTGCATAATGGCTAACGCTACCCTATGTTGGAAATCCCGATATTATCGGTGTTAGCCACTCGAACCGAAATCTTTAAAAAAATTCGGTATCTCGGTGAGACTTTGAAATCCGATTTATTAATATTTTATTAAATGTATATGTTAAATATTATATTTTATTAAAATTTTATATATTTCTATAAATATTATTATTTTATTTTTAATAAATACATATTTTTTCGGTCAATAAAAATACCAAAATATTTCAAAATTTTAATAAAAAAGACATATTTAAAAACAAATTTATAAAATATCGCCAAAATTCTGAAATTCCAAAATTCTAAAATTTGAACCAAAATTTCTAAAATCCCGACCGAATTTGTTTTCCTCCATGTTGTATCGATACAACGGGATTTTAAACCTTGATGCTACCCAATCTGAGTTATAGAATTTTTTTCCCCCAACTCAAATATCCCCACCCCAACACCAATTTTCTTATTTCTTTCTTGCCGAAAAGAAGAGATCAAATCACAACCACTAGCATTCCCCACATGTCAACAGGTGTCTATGTTCATCCCTATTAACTGTGGTTAGGATTCAATAACCTAACATTGATCTTTAGAAAAAAAAAAACTAACTCTTAGGTTAAAAGTTCTTAAACAGAGTTAAAAAGTTTTTTATATATATATTTATTTAAAACCAAGGTTAATTATTGAACCTTAAGAGTTAGTGAATCACAGTTAATAAGAGTAAATAGGGACACGTGTTGACCTGTGGGTGCGATTGAACTCAACACGTGTCTATGTTCACCCCTATTAACTGTTAAGATTCATTAACCCTTAGGTTTCAATTGTCTAACTTTGGTTTTTAGAAAAAAAATATATTACATCTAAGGGTTAAAAGTTATTAAGTACAGTTACAAGTTTTTTAAATATATTTTTAGAAAACCAGGTCAGATTATTGAACTGTAAGGGGGTCAACGAATCTTAACCACAATTAATAAGTAAATAGAGACACGTGTTGATATGTGGGTGCGATTGGCTGTGATTTGATCTCCGAAAACAACCACTATCTTGTTTTAAGTTGAATATTTTTTATAGCATCATTTTCACTCTCTTTTTGATTAGAGAGAGTTTAAAACAATGTCTTTCTCCCGATTGAAGACGATAACACATGTCCTTACTAAAAAAAAAATGAGTTTAAAAGAAAATATAGCATTACCCTTTTATATACGAGGTGCGTTCTACTGCTCACTAGAACGTCCATACAAGCTCAACATGTGAAGTGTTGTTCTTGACAATTTGTTGAATGTCAATATGGGCAAAAAACCATACCAAATATTTCTAAACCATGAGATTGAATGTTGAAATTTTTTAGTTAATACTAATCGACTAAGATCTAATTAGACAGTCTAAAAATATTTAATTAGACTGATTTTTTGTCACATCTTATAATAAATCTACATTGACACCCAATGGTCGAATTCTAAAAGGCATGCTACATGTCTTTCCTTTCACATAACAAGTTACGCCTCATTCACTCTCCACAGCAAGTTCCAGTGTATTGATGGGTTTCTAGATAATGACAATTCGGGTACAAAATATCCGGGTCCACAGGTAAGGAGTAATATGGTCCTGATAATTTTTTTGATGACCAAGCTCGCGAGCCATCTCGTTTATGCATTTTGCATTTCGATGTGTTTCATACATATCCTACATGTATTGCTTCTTTGGGTTCAGGGTGAACTTATATTTATATTCTTGTAATGACTTGTATTAAAGTGATGCAAAATTCCAGAGAAGGGAGAAACGAGATTTATAATGAAGAAGACAATTGCTCTTCTCATTTCCAATGTTTATTCTCTTGGTTTCGGCAATAGTGCATTGGCATGAATCTCTGTAGACGTAGCACCACCTTGAGTAAGCCACATAAATTATTGTATTGCTCGTTTCTCAATTGATTTTATATTTTTCTTTGTTTTTTGCATCCCCAGTTAGGCCCTATTCTCAAGAGGAATCATGCCATATGGCAAAACATAGCCACATTTATACTAGGTATAGGCATTAGTGATTTTGGGTTTGGGTTGTCAAATTAGAACTTAAACCCAGAAACCAATCGATTACCACCCTCTAGTGACTAGTGATCCCTATCCTTCACGAATTTTCCAGTCACAATGTCCATATTCACCATATTCAGGTGGACCTTCAGTTCACTGATCCAGAGTGAACTGAAGGTCATAGCCCAACGATCAAAAAAGTACGAAAACCTTCCAGTTCTTGAGAATTACAGTTAGGTTCAATACCATCGAACAGTTGCCTTTTCTCGAAAGGCTGTAAATTTTTTGTATAATGATATATATTTCACCAAAAACAAACCAAAGAAATTCATTGGACTTAACTGTAGATTTTTCTAGGTTTTCTTAAATTTTAAAAACGCATTAATAGTTACTAATTCAAATAGCTAATATGTTACAAGGAGTAGCAAACGAACAACTTGAGGACAAGTGGAAAGTGTACATATTCACGCCAAGCTGCAACAGGGAGTATGAGATCACTCAGTCGATTCTCCCTCACTTCACATCCAATGCTATAGCAAGTCGTATGGCGCAAAGGCATGTCACAAACTAATTGAAGTTAGAATTCTCTTTCTTATTCAAAGTTCATAACTGATCCTTACTAAGAGGAGTATGTAGGTCTAAACCGCTCATATAGGTAATTCCCACTGCGGATTGGAGGAAACCTGCAGGAACAACCCAGGAAATTATTATTATTATTATTATTTTTAAATGCCACATAAAAAAAAAAAAGCATCAAACACTTGCACATGCATTAGAAGTTGCATTTTCTAAGCAACATGATAATTGATGTCAGTATTTCTGACATCCCCATAACCGATTTGCCCAAAATGGATCAAATATGTAGAGATATCTCCTACGCTAAATATAAACTCCAAGAGGTGATCCCAACCATCTGATCCATAAATCCCTCTAGATCACTTGCAGCACTTATTCTAACCATCAAAAGGAATGACAGAAACAGTTGTTAGGATCATCAAATATGGTCATAAATTTCTTAAGAATAGGAGATTCCTAGGTGAGACCATAGATTAGTCGATCCCGAACCTTCTACTGCATGTTCACCATTGTGTAAACACATCTAGGCCAACAAACATACCCGCACCTTGGAGGAGATGCCTCACTGCAACAACTTTCCAAGCACTCCACCACGCAATCATGGTTTGGATCTAAGAAAAAGGCCATCTGCGATATTGCAATTTCAATAGTGGTCAGGGAGGGTATCACAATGCTTTCCTTGATGAAAGAGAGCTAGGATACCACTTGTGAGAATAATGTAAAGCTAACTTTTTTTTACCCAATATATTCGATTTAACTATAGTCAAGTATGGCAACTAACAACGGGCAACATCATAGTGATGCACATGCCAAATATAATAGAGTGACATATTCATTCAACGGTTCGATCAGATTTACAACCAAAATTCTATAGATCAGACAGACATTTATTTTATGGATTTCAGATCAGATGGATATTATCATCTATACGTATTAAACCTCGGCATCACAGGCCACGCAGGTGAACCCTTGAATGGTGGTCCCATCATACATTCACCATGTGTATGCCTATGATGTTCGCAGGCAATACTTATGGTCTTTATAGCTCAGATTTATAGGTTTCCCCTTTTAACTAAGAACAAAGAGAAAACCTATAAAAAAAAATGAGTTCTTAGTTCTCTTTAATCTTTGAAGCCAATTCCTGAAAGCCTGGCCCTAAATATGTGTTTAAGCCTTGGACCAGAACCATAAGCCTGACAGCTTTTCTAAAACAACACACAAATCCATAAGAGATTAAACTGTTGTAGATTAGACACCAAAGTTAAACTGGAGAGTATATCAGTGAATACAGAATAGCGTTCTTGTCCCATTGGCATGACTCTGTGCAATGTCGACCTGCAAATGTGGTATACAACTCAAAAGGAATTAGATGTTCAATTTTTCTGTATGGATTTTGTAAGACAAGAAATTTCATCCTAAATACATGAATGAAATTTCCCAAAGAGAAACGAATGCTCTTCAATTTCAAAACAAAGAATTACCTGAACAAACAATTAGTCCACCTCTCCATCATGTCCCCAATGTTAACAATGAAGGCCCTGCATATTCATATTTTTCACAGAAATTTCAAAGTTCTGGCATACATACATCTAGGCAGAAAAATAAGGCCTAATTTCTTCATCAATGAAAATGGTTACGAATGCGGGTACTCTCATCATAGAGAAAGCTAAATAGGAACTCTTGGATTTCTGAATATTGCCAAATCTACATGAGCAAAATACTCAGCTGGACTTCCTGGTTAATTATAGCATTGTAGAATGTAGACAAGTAGAAACATGGTTAATCTTGAAAAGAAAGTGTACCATCATGCCATGTGATGTGTTCTCTAATTTAGCAATGGATGATTTCAAGGATTGAGTTTATATACATCGTGAATGTAGCCTATAGACCAGATACTTGTTTACATGACATGGACCCTAGATTTCACTCATAAACAGTACATAAGGAGAAAGAAGACCAATTAAAATGTATTGTACACTGATATTATGCAAATAAGAAACATTTACTAGTTTTCTTAATTGCTAAACTGCTAAGTTGCATTGAAAAGAAAAGGTTGATGACTGCTCAGGTTTTTAATAGTTTATTAAACACATGATTTGTGATTCGTCTTAAATAACATAAATACAGTCTATAAGCAGAATTAGCAACAGATGGCACTCATGCTGGGGGCATAACCCACCATCTGATGGATCAGTTCTAGGGAACTTCTAAGCTAAAAAGTATGAACTCCATTAGATGGAAGTACCATTCACCATTTGTCTTACAGTTCAAAAGAATGTGAGTCCAGATGATTAGATCTATCCACACTGCCAATTTTGAGCTCGAGGATCTCAGGACGAACCAATTGAATGGTAGGCCACATCCCCGTGCATGTGAGCCACAGTACAGCAATGGCGTCCACAGTACATAAATATGGTCCAAAACAAGGGACCTGAATTACCTCTTGTTGTGATCCAAAAACCAGTAATATTTTCATTTAAATGAAAAGCTTATGGTAATAGGCTCACCCGTTGACATGAAGCACATCCTCCCAGATACGTGGTTGCTCATCCTTGTCCCTGCAGATCTGTTAACACCCAGATAAAAACATTTTTTAAGATGGTCTCAACTATCAGAATTTGGAGGAATACATAATCGATTTGCAATATTAAGGATAAGATTTATCTATATCAGACATGCCTGAAGTCCACGGATGCCATCAGTTGCTAGAAGAGTGACCATTCCATAATCAGAATGAGCAGAAGCACCATATGATTCCTCATTAGAAATAGCTAATTCGCCTGATATCAAAATTGTTACCAATAAAGTAGGGTTTACTTGGAATAACTAGTATTTCTTAATAGCATATTTTCATTTTATACCACAACAAGCCAAAAACAATTATCAGGTACTAGAACTAATGCTATGTTTGGTTGCCGAGGAAATAGGTGAAATCATGGAAAAGGAAAGAAAATTTTGAATTTCTAATACAATTTTTAGTTGTGTTTTGTCAAATTTTCTTTTGTTTTCCATGTTTTAACTTATTTTCTCGGCAACCAAACATAGAGTAAATGAATGTAAAAGGAAAAGGGGTCACTGCTAACGAGTACAGAAATCAAAATATGGGTAGTTTAACACCTTAATTCGCCATATAAGTTCAAACTGAGTTGGTACTATTATAATCGCAAGACAGGAAAAACCTTCAAACGTAGATTTTTTAAAATCCAGTACAAAATCTAAACATTACAAGGATAAACCCTAAACTTAAACCTCCCATTGGAAGATGGTAAGAGGACCACCAACAATCAACTGACAATTTCTCAAAAATGCCATGGGTAAACTGCAGAAACAGTGCATAAGCATCATAAATTAAACTTTAGTTTTCTTTATGAGGAAATAAATCTTGGCATATAAGATTTCTTGCCTACATCTACCCTCAAGTTTGCATCAGAGATCTCGTTCTTAAATCTAGGCTAAGACCATTAAGAATCACCGCTATGTATATATATTTTTTAAAGTATTAATACTAATTTTTGTTTCTACAAAACAAATTTTATAAAGATTCAAGAAATTTTTCATGCAAAATGCCAATCTGCAAAGTAAATATAATATGAACACATAGAAATGAGTGAAAATTGTGCTATCAAACCTGGATAATGTAACAGGCGGAGAAATGCCATTGGAGCACCTAGAGCCCCCACTTTTTCGAAGAAGCATTCATCCAAGTTCAAAGCCAGAGCAATCAGAGAGATTAATCTTTTCCCAGCAGACCTGGGGAAGAAAAACAAAGCACCTATTTAAAAAAAATATCCACAATTTACATGGGTTCCTAATAACAAAGTAATTTGGTCTCCTACTATGAAAAATATAATCTAATGAAATAGGAAAATAAGTATTTTGTTTTTGGGTTCCAAAATTTTGACTAATCAAACAAGAGAAGAGGCAAATGCACTCCTTTACAAGCTAATCATATCCACCTAGAGGTTCCCACCCTAAAGAAAAGGAAAATTTAAATGTATATTTTTTAAACCAAGGAAGATAGTTTGTTCTTAAGAAATAAAGGGTGAACCACATGTATAAGACCATATACAAAATTTCTAACCGGAGAAACCTGGAAAGCCCAAGGAATACAAGATCAGTGGCTCAAGATAGCCACCGGATATGGTATCCGAATAATGAAAAAATGACTTAATTAAGTCCTCTGAATGCCTTAATCACATAAAACCACAAGACTAGAAGCACAATAATGTTATCGATCACCAAACTATGAGAACCATACTTGTCTCCAAAAATATAGTCTTCCCTTTCCTTCCAAATGATCCCATTAACAGCAGAAGGCATCATATTCTATAAAATTCAATCCTTTTACTATCAATAACCCATCCTTGAGTGAGGTCAAAGAAGGTCGTTGGTGTAACCCAAAAGACACCAAAGCATTGTAAAAGAAAATTCCATATCCTGTTTCTTCAATAAACCACCCAAACTTTACCATTATTGATTGATGCCACATTGGAGAGAGAAAACAAAGGTTAACTGATACATGAACACAATTGCATGAGTTGGACAATACAGGAACAGCCCAAGCAAGCCACATTTGTGATATATAATTTGATACATTAGGTTTGTGTGAGTTTGCATAGAGTGAAGTTAACAATGTTAACAAAAATGAGAGGATCAGTGAGAACAAGCCATCCTCGGTAATAGTTTATCGATGTTGTGCGCCACCAAAGCAATGGATAAATTTTATCCACCTCCAGTATTGCCCTCCTTACCACATCGGCATGTCTCTGCTGATACAGCTCCCCCATCGCCTTCCTACCCTGTTGTCACTGTACATCAATTGAGTAAGTGTGGTTTTGCCTAGCCTCCCCATGAGCATACCTACTATAGGAATGTAGAAACACTTTTTTGATTGCTTGAGCACATTAACAATTTTATCCTCTCCTCATGATCCTTGTCTCTTCCTTGAATTCGCATACCTAAAAAACTCTGCCCAATGAGGGATTTGGATGTATCTGCTGCAATCACATCTAGTCTCTCTAATATTTTTTATTCATGTTGCCTGTTTTAAGATGAAATGTGAGCGAATTCAGTGAAAAGAAGAAATATATCTCTTTTCACATGCTCTCCTGTACCTCCACTTTCCACTGTAAACTTTCAATCATCCCCACTTCATTTAAATTATCTAAAGTTGAACAGAGAATCTTTGTAATATTGCAAATGATTCTGTTTGGTAGTAATCAGTTTTGAGTGATCATGTCTCTTTTAGCATTTCCCAAAGTTCCATTATAAAATTCATGTTTCCCTGATTATTCCTACAACTTTGAATCGTAATTAACTCGGAAGTATCCCGATAATTCCAGGAATTTTCCCAATCCCAAAGAGAAAAATTTCCCGTGAAACCAAAACTTAATGATATAAGGCTATATGAAACAAATATGACCTAGGAACATATTTTCCTGAGTACTTAGAGGATCTCCTCTTCACTAAAAGGTCTCCTTAATCAATCACATGCCTCCTCAGATACGTGGCCGAAATCCACACCATCAAGACTAGGCTAGATAGAACACGGTTCTTATGAAGCCTAGTGCAAAAAACCACAATGGCATCTACCATCTAAAAATGCATATATGCAATATACCTAACCCTAACTTTAGATCAATGTTTTAAAACGTAAAGGCATGAGGCGAGGCGTTAAGACCTCAAGATGTGTGAGGCGTAAGCCTCACAAGAAAGCTTCATGCTCTCTCATTTTAACAAATAAATAAAATATAAGAAAATTGTAAAAAGATTCAAAAAGTGAATGAAAGATTATAGAATACACACATATATAGAGAAAGAGATATATATATATATATATATATATATATATATATATATATATATATATATATATATATATATATTCGTGTACATTGTGTGTTCACGTAGGAAATACTATACAAATTAGTTGAAACAAATAATAAATTAAAAAAATGACTTTTAAATCTCAATTCTTGATAGAAACCTAATTCTAGATAATTTATGAGACGAAAGCGAGCTTCAAGGCATGAGGCGTGTGCCTCATGATTGAGCCTCAAGGCGTTTTCCTTAAGCCTTGCTTTGAGGCTAGCCTTAAGGCATAAGCCTCACACGCTTTTTAAACATTGCTTTAGATAGGAGCAAATCTCGGACAAAATCACAAAAAATTATAAGAAGGGTATTGGGAAGAAACTTTGATATTTGAATGAAGAAATGAGTATAGACATAATGACTCAATTGATATAGATATCAACATGTAGAAAATTCACACAACACAATAGAAAAAACTGACAGTTTCATCCTCAGTTTTAAAACATACAGTATCCAAATAAAAATAAACACTCGGTTTTAAAACCTACAGTATCAAATAAAAATAAACACCAAGAAGACATTAGAACTTACAGGACTTTTTCATAATAAGATTCCAACGTGGGTCTCCAGAGTGGCAGAACTTCTGAAATATCGTAGCCAAAACAGCATTAAGATTTCTGCTCAAGAAAAATATCTATTTGAATCCATAAATCATGCATTCAAAATTAAAAGAGCATTGTCAATGTTACAAAATAAAATGCAACAAGAGAAAATGGACACAGAAAATTGCATCAGAAAAAAAAATGGATCATGTCTAATTTGTTAACCTATGATTAGCATCCTAATTTTATGAAACAAAATCTGAAAATCGATGTAAAATAATTAATATAATAACATAGACTACCTTCTGAAGGCCATTGATTCAGATTAATTTGTGTTGTAATGCCGTCTATAGGACCAATAAAGAAAGTCTCTTTTGAATCACCTGTTTTCCAATAAAGAGGACAATCAAGTTTGACCAATCATTTCCATTAGGCTCAAGTCAGGAATGAACCAATAACTAGCGTATGACAACTAAGAGAGAGAGAGAGATGAAGCTGCATACAACCCTCGATGGTTTAAATATGACATGGACAAGAGAGAATGCAAGTTAAACTTGCCAAAAGTAGAGAGAGAGTTGCAGGGGCAAAGACAAAAAAGGCAAATCTAAACAAAATGGGTCATCTAAATGAATCTGACTGCAATGTGATTAATATAAAAGGAAAGTACCAAACTTGAGACAGCTCAAATGGTAAAGCTTTGCTTAAATGCACCAGAAACGGTTTTGTAACCAAATTTGCAGTCCTTAAACCCATCACATGGCAAACATTCAGGTAAACCTACACCATCCAATTGATGGGTCAAACACAAAAGAACAATATAGATACTAAAATAAGGAAAAACAACAAACTTAATCAACCAATGGCAGCATGTTGGTCACCTACTTGTGCACTACATGGAAGACTAAGGAGACTAATATCAATTATCATAAATGCAATAGTACAAACCCATTTCCAAAGCCACAAATCGCCTCCGAGAGACCGAGAATATGACAGAATCACAAAAACAAACCTCTGGAATTTGATGATGGTTCAAGGTTCGCAGCATACAAGGGTGTGTAACCTCTGTATTCCTTGAGTGCCAGTTTCATTTTCTCTTCCAGGGGAAGTGAGAAGAGCTTTCTACTCTCATCAAAAACTCTTTTAAGCAACTCTTCCTCAACCCCATGATTCACGAGGTAAAAGAAACCATATTCCACACATGCCTGACATACCAATTTCAGCATTAAAACTTTTCACCACACACTTCCAACCCAGTCAAGACACTGAGGAAATAAGAGCACAAGCATAATTCAAAGTTCAAACTAATGAAAGTATTCAAACAAAAACCTCTTCTTTTTTTTTTTTGTGGGAAACAAAACAAAAACAGCTCAGTTAATTGCTAATATAACTACTTAATGTGTTTAAAAAAAAACTAATTAATCAAAATAAAGTCATTTTAAAAGCTGAATTCCCGTATAAACCAAAGATTACTACAGAAACACTTTAATTGAAAGGTTCCCTCAAAATACAGCCATCAAAATAAAGTGAGAGACTAGAGGGAATAATCAATCAGAGAACATAAATCTAGGGTTTTCGGACGAACAAATTAATGTCGCTATCGATAAACGTTTACATTTCGAAACAAAAAAAAAAAACACTCTGGTTCGATGAAGAATGAGGAATTACAGACAGTAATCTAGGGTTTGGAAGAACAAACCTTACGAATTGATTTGGCTGTCGATATGCGATCTGCAGAGGATAAGTCAATTACGGGAAGATCGAGAGAATCCGCCATTTTTCCACCGGTACGTGTTCTTTCATCATTCTACGGTTTATTCATAGAAGAAGACCACAGTGCAAATGGAAATGGGTCGTATTCGGTCGGGTCAATTTGTAACTTGGGTGGAAGTAAAATATCCGAATTAATTAAAAAAAATGCGTCCATCAACCTGAAACCTACCACCTAACCCCATTAGAATAATTAAATATTTTTATATTTAAATAATTTTTTTTTTTTTGGCTGACTGATACGCAGTTAGGCCGCCACCCCGGTTAGTATCTAATCTGAGTTAGTAGGCAGGTGGATGTACAGCACTCACACCCTCTCGTGAATGGATCTGAACCAATTGAGTGGTGACTAGCACACACTACCGGTGGGACAAGCTTAGCTTCCAGTATTTAATAAACATATTAAGTATATAATTACATATTTATGAATAATTTAATTACACAATTGGTCTTTAATTAGAAAAGTAAATACTTGACCTTGATAAACTTCTGGTCCACTGGCCAGTAGAGGGATATGGATTTTCTTGATAGAGGTCCAAGTATTACACCCGGACACACTCTTTCAAGTGTGGGAAGACATTTAATTAGGGGAGTGATAGCATGCATTGCACATTCAGTTGGGTGGTACACACATACCCCCAAGCTCGCCACATGTCCTTTTTGACATTCATTAACTGTAGTTAAGATTCACTCTTCTTTAGGGTTAAATAATCTAACCTTAATTTTTTTTTATAGTAACCTTGCTTATGATTCACTTACTCATGTAAATTAGTTTTTTTTTAAACTATTTTTTCAAGAATCAGGGTTATATTATTTAACTCTAGAGATGAGTGAATATTAACCATGGTTAATGGATGCCAAAGATGACATTTTGCGCTTGAGAGGTGTGCATGTATCACCCAACGGAATGTGCAATGCATGCTATTACTCTCCTACTTAAATACCTTCACACGCGTCATGCAAAGAGCGGTGCCGAGTGTAATATGCAGGCATCTACCTGAGAAAATCCGTTGCCGTAAAAATACCCAAGATGGCCTTTTTACTTGGGCTTTGGATTTTCTCTGGCGGAGCCCGAGGTGGGCGCTCGGGCGTGCACAAATCATTGGACATGTGGCGAAAAAAAGGGGATAAGTCATTTCATTTTCTCCCCATGATTTTGACTTATCCCCACTTTATATCTCTCCCTTTTTATCGCTACATGTCCAATGACTTGTGGACGTCGGAGCGCCCACCTCGGGCGTCCGCCAGAGAAAATCCGAAGCCTACATGACAAGGGTTCTGATATCGAGCAGGAACTTTGACAAACCATGCACGCTGTTGGGTGCATCGATTTAATACAAGGGCTATAAAGTTGACTATGAAATTTCCACTTGGATTATGAACCCATTTGGTTCCATCCCTCTATTTTAATTGGGGGTTGTCAACGGGCCCGGTTCAGGCTCGACTAGGCCCGACAAATAGAAGTGCCTGACCAGAACAGTTAGAAGTTTAGTATAACAAGCTACCGGGCCTAAGCCTATAAGCCCAGGCCTGCCCAACCATTTAATCGGGCCGGGCAATTATTCATTTATCAGTGGTGTTGCTCTCTGAGGATGAATTTCAGGACTTGGGGCATCATATAATTAGAAAGATTGTTTTATGCCAATTTGAGGACGCACTCCTCCCCCAAACGTTACTTGTGGACATATTGTAGGGAGATGGCCTTCAAACCTTGATGAGGAACCTCCAATGGAGAATATATATGGAAAGTGATTGTTACTAAGTTCAAAAGGGGATTGCTAACAGATCCTCTCAATTTTGTTGGAGTATCAAAAGCTGAAGTTTTCTTAGAGTCCCTTTTTTTTTTTTGCTGAGATTTACAAATCTTAGCACTCTACAAGTCTCGAGATTTTAAGTGTTGGGTTTTGCATCTCTCGTCATTGTGTAATATTTTTGTTCTTTTAACTAGATCAAAATTTCTACCATCATGCTACGTCTAATCCTCCATTTTGTAAGACTTGAAATCTCTCATTTTTGTAGCTTTTGCAGTTTCGTAGAGTTGCAATCCCAAGAAATAAGAAATAAAAGAATAACATAAGAATTAACAATTTTCAGGAATTGTGAATTATCACCTCCAATTCTCAAAAAATAACAGGGCCCTAAAAGAAATAGTATGATCGATCCATAGAATAAGGGAAGAACCAGTGGACGAAGGTGTTGGGAATAATAACATAACAGACGGAAAAGTATAAACCAAAGCACACACAAAAGAGAACATAAGAGATATACGTGGTTGAGCAACAATCTGCCTACGTCCACGGGTCAAGATCCGATCACTTCTTTATTCCCCAAAACCTTGAGGAACTAGTACAAAAACATTCAACTCACATTCTCTATGAAAACCTAAAGAATAATCTCTATCTATCCTCCCTTAAACATTTTTCAAGCCCTAGTATGCTTTAACCATTTCTATTATTATTATCTCTCACTCTCAATGCAAAAACATTCACTTAATCTTTTGATCGATATTAAACCCTATACTCAAGTATATAGGCCTAAACAAGAGTCCAAGATAATTAAAAACAACCCAAACTCGGAATTGAGAGTTTCCCAAAGCAAACAGGATTCTAAATCTAACAACTCAAAATTTTTCCGAAAATCAGCACACTGGGCGATCGATCTCCCCTAGTGGGCGATCGATCGCCTATCTTGGGAATCTTGGAATTTGAGCTAACTTCAACAAATCTCCACATTGGCAAAAATTCCACGACTCTGTTGCAACCAAGAGAATCGGGTTGCTAATCACCAAGCAAACCTCCAAGATAGAACACTGCATCATCCATAACTGGGAAGCACCTCCACCTCGAACCAAAACCTCTCTCAAAATTTTGTAACCCTGTTGACCAATACGGCAAACCCGTTTTGACCTTGTTCGCCTCTGCATCATCTGCGAAAGAGACCCACCAGCTACACACACCCTCGAATCCACCCCAGAAAGCACTCAACCGGATTCGATAAAACATGACTAAAAAACTCATGTGTAGCCTAAAAACTCATTCTCCAATCTAAAAGAATCCCGGACGAGGAGGACATAGATCCGTCCTCTCTGTCAAAGACACATTATCACCATCTCCATCCTTACGAAAACCTACAAAATACTCATCTCTACATCGATTGCGAAAGAGACTTTAGGTGAACATTCTATCATCCGCACAACATCAGGTTTTCGTTTTCCTGCAGACCTTGTAGTTGCTTCACCTATCATCGTATTCCCTTCCAAAAGATATAAACCACCACACTTCTTCCACTTCATCAAACACAAGCATCCCTACTTCACCCACTTTATTTTGATAACTCCATCTGCAACCGTGTAGCAACATCTCTTGGAGTCTAATTGCCCGAGGGATATTAAATTCCTTCGCAACTTAGGGACACAAGATATCCCTCCCAAATTCCAAATAGCTCTATCAAACATTCTTCTCTTTACATTATCAAACCCCGTGATTTCACATTCAGATCCATCACCTATGAACACTTTTCTCGTTTCCTTTTGGAATGTATCAAAAAATTTCATATTTGAGCAAATATGACATGAAATCCCCGAATCTAAAATCCACTTACCAAAAAAATTGTTAATACTTTTGGAGATTGTGAAAGTATCTCCAATTTATTCCTCTTTGTTCGTTGCTATTGCTAACGAAGAATTTCCTCCGGAAGAATCCCTCTTCCCCTCAGCATGCCTCAGACACTCCCTTTTGAAGTGCCCTAATTTTTTGTAATGATAGCATTTGACCCCGCCTTTCCTCTTGGCTTTGGATTTGTCCCTACCTTTTACAAATCCTCTCTCCAAGTCCCTTCATCCTCCTCGAGCAACCATGACATGATTATTCCCATCATGTGATGGTTTTCGCCTAATCTCGTAAGAGAGTAGCGCCGTCGTGACCTCCTCCATCAGCAATGTCTTCTTGTCATACATGAGGGTTGTCACCATGTGATCATATGGGTCCGGAAGTGATGTAACTTCTCATGACCTAGTCTTCTTCATCCACCTTGACATCAACTTTCTGCAGTTTATTCAAGATCTGGTTGAACACATTAATGTGTTGCATGAGATATGCATCCTCCGTCATCTTTAAAGTATTGAACTCATTTTTCAGATATAACCTGGTGGTAGGACTTTTTCCGATGTAAAGCGTTTCCAACTTCTTCCAAAGATCCGGTGTCGATTCCTCATCCATAACGTTATGCATCACGCTATCTGTAAGACGGAGACGTATTGTGCTGATCGCCTTCGCCTTAATGTCTTCTCAATCTGCATCAGACATCTTTTTTGGTTTACCAGACTCCTCATTCAGCGCCCTTACGAGACCCTATTAAACCAGGATATCATTTACCCTCATTTAACACAGATTGAAACTCCATTTTCCGTAAAACTTCTCCAGGAAAAATTGCCCAGATTTTTTCAAAGTCATTGAAAAATAATTAACCCGAAGCTCTGATACCAATTTGTTGGGAATAATAACAGAACCAGACGAAAAAGCATAAACCAAAACACACACAAAAGAGAACACAAGAGATATACGTGGTTCGGCAATAATCTGCCTATGTCAACAGGTTAAGATCTGATCACTTCTTTATTCACAGAAACCTTGATGAACTAGTACAAAAACACTCAATTCACGTTCTCTATGAAAACTCAAAGAAGAATCCTTATCTATCATCCCTTAAATCTTTCTCAAGTCATAGTATGCTTTAACCATTTCTATTATCTCCAACTGTCAATGCAAAAGCATGCCCTTGATCTTTTGATTGATATCAAACCCTAGACCCATAACTAAGTATATATAGGCCTAAACAAGAATCCTAGATGATTAGAAACAACCCTAACTTGGAATTGAGAGTTTCCCAAAACAAACAGGATTCTAAATCCAACAACCCATCCTGGCGATAGATCTCCCCCGGTGGGCGATCGATCGCCCATCCTGGGAATCCTAGAATTTGAGCCAACTTCAACATAAGGGAACAATTAAGCAAGTGAGATTTAGTTGTTTTGCCTTAGAAATATCAGATTTTACAAGAATTTGAACTCCATAAGAAGGAGAAATAGCATGTCAATAGTCGATTTTTTTCAAAAAATCTCGAATAAGTCATCACTTTTTCATTGAAAGATTAATTCATGAAGTATTCATGATTTCTTTAACAAATTACAATCTTTTAAAAAGTCATGAATTTTGTGAATATAATGCTAATTAGCTATCCTTCTTCGATGCAATGTTCAAAGCTTGCCTTAGAAGCACGGCTTGGTTCCAATCCTTGAGACTTTTAAATCCTTGAGACTTTTAATGCCTAGGCCTCCTTCCTCTTTTTGTCGGCATATATAGTGCCACCCTACCGGGTGGAACTTCCTTTCATCATGACTTTCTAAATATTTTCTGAATGAATATCTATCATATAAAATTTAGATGTTTATAAGTTTTAATAAGTACAAATATTACTTATTATCTATTCATCTCTTGACCATCTCTTGACCGACATTTTTCAATTTTTTTTTGAATTTTGCCGAATTTTTTCGTTGTCGAATAGTTCTTGAATTCCAACTAATTGGTAAAATAAGGTTAATCCCAACCTTAAGAAAACCGTTTTTCCTAAGCAGAGTGAATGGACAATGATTAATTTGTTGAGCATATGGCTCAATCAAGGTCTGTGCATGATAACCAAAACTTTGATTAGAGAGATTGACTCTCCCCATGTTTAATCACACCCACAGGTCTCTAATTCACTAATCCTTAGAGTTCAATAATATAAGCTCAGTTTTTAGGAAATAATAGTAAATTTAAGGGTTAAAAATTCTTAATCAAAGTTAAATATGTTTTATTATCTTTCTAAAATAAAAAGTTACGTTGCATACCATTGATTTGCACAAGAATACGTGACAATCATTCGACAAGATTGAATCATAGCCAATCGTTATTGAACTCAAGGAGAGTTCAATCATACATAAACCAAAATATGGGAAGTTTAACACCTTGGTTTGCCATATAAGTTCAAACTGAGTTGGTACTCTTATAATCACGATTCGCGAGAGAGGAAAAAACCCTCAAATGTAGATTTTTAAAAATCCAATACAAAATCAAAACATTTTACCAGGATAAACCCTGAACTTAAACCTACCATTAGAAGATGGTAAGAGGACCATCAACAATCAACTGACAATTTCTCAAAATGCCATGTGTAAACTACAGAAACAGTGCATAAGAACCATAAATTAAACTTAAGTTTTCTTTATGAAGAAATAAAATCTTGGCATATAAGATTTCTTGCCTACCCAAGTTTGCATCAGAGATCTCGTTTTATACCTAGGCTAAGGACATTAAAAATCACCGCTATATATATAATTTTTAAAAGTATTAATACTAAGCTTTGTTTTGTGTCCACAAAACAAAGTTTTATACAGATTCAAGAAATTTTTTCATGCAAAATGCTAATCTACAAAGTAAATATATTATGAACACATAGAAAGGAGTGAAAATTGTGCTATCAAACCTGGATAATATAACAGGCGTACAAATGCCACTGGAGCATCTAGAGCCCCCACTTTTTTGAAGAAGCATTCATCCAAGTTCAAAGCCAGAGCAATCAGAGAGATTAATTTTTTCCCAATAGACCTGGGGAAGAAAAATAAAACACCTATTTTTAAAAATATCCACAATTTACATGGGTTGGCAATAACAAAGTAATTTGGTCACCTACTATGAAAAATATAATCTAAAGAGATAGGAAAACAAGTATTTTGTTTTTGTGTTCCAAAATTTTGACTATTCAAACAAGAGAAACTTCAAAAAGATTTTTTTTAAAAAAACAAGGAAGATAGTTTGTTCTTAAGAAATAAAGGGTGAACCCCATGTATAAGACCATATACAAAACTTCTAACTGAAGAAACCTGGAAAGCCCAAAGAATAAAAGATCAGTGGCTCAAGATAGCCACCGGATATGGTATCCGAATAATGAAAAAAAGGGCTTAATTAAGTTATCTGAATGTCTTAATCACGTAAAAACACAAGACTAGAAGCACAATAATGTTATCGATCACCAAACTATGAGAACCATACTTGTCTCCAAAAATATGATTGTCCCTTTCCTTCCAAATGATCCCATTAACAGCAGAAGGCATCAGATTTTAGAATTCAACCCCTTTTACTATCGATAACCCATCCTTAAGTGAGGTCAAAGAAGGTCTTTGGTGTAACCCAAAAGACACCAAACATTGTAAAAGCCAATTCCATATCCTGCTTCTTTAATAAACCACCTAAACTTCACCATTATTAATTGTTGTTATAGTTGAGAGAGAAAACAAAGGTAAACCGATACATGAACACAACTAGCAAACACCCCGTGCGATGCACGGGAAATAAAAAGAAAATAGGCAAAAAAATGGTGAGAATTAAAAAATATATGACTTTCTCTATCAGATTATTGATTAAATATGATTTCATAGAATTATGTAATGTGAATCAATATGGATTAGGTCAATGCTGACTTCACTTTCTTTATGGAAAAGATGTGTTATTGTCTTCCAATAAGGGAAGGACATGTGCTTTCCACTAACACTCTCTCCAATCAAAAAGAGAGTGAGTCTTAAAAGAAAGGGTAATGCTACCTCCACTTTCTTTTAAACTCACTTTCTTCAATGAGAAGACTCGTGTTTTGCATTAACACTATGTCCAATAAAAAAAAAGAGTGAGTCTTGAAAGAAAGTTGTTTTAGCATTATCCTAAAAGAAAATGATGCTAACATTATCTGATGGATTAAACCACTAATATGGATCAGATTTTTATGTAGGGTGTCGCCTGTATACAGAACTCATTGTTGGCGCTACATATTTGTGTGTAGCTTGTATACAGAACAGAATTCTGGACAAAACAAACTTTATATAGAAGATGTAACAAATTCCCTCACATTTGTCAGTCTCATTAGAGCTCCTATGAGATCCAGTCATTCAGTCTCATTAGAGCTCTTGCAGGGGGAAAGGTTTCTTTAGATGGAAACCACCTACATACAAAGGAACTAAAGTTCACTTTCAGTATCTGGTTGCTGAGTCATTCCACTTGAAGTTCATATGTGATCCAATATCTCGCAAAGCAAAGGTGTCTCTAACGTGTTGCAGTATGACTCATCAAATTCTAATAACTCAGATCAAATTCTAAACATGGATACAGACATAAGGAATCTCAAGACCACAAAATATACCTCATTTCCTGTATAAACAGTTCCACATGAATATAAATGAAATGTAGTCCAAGTTTCCATAACTAATAAGATGCATGTCAAATTAATAATATTGACTGGAGACAAACATATATTGAGTTAAATTTTAAAGGAAACAACTAAAACAACAATTCCATTCTCTGAAAACATATAATTTTCAAGTACAACAGTGAAAAATATTAGAAGGCATGAGAATACCAGTATGACCCTTTGGAACTATAAACTAAAGATGTTGGCTCAGCAGTTGTATAAGAGGGCAACAGTTGGGATAAATCTGGGTAGTTTGCAGGTGTAGCATGGTGGAAAACATGGTGAGAGGTGAGCTCAGATGGGTTATTTCCAAATAGAGATATAGTTAATCCACTGTAACACATCGTGATTGCTTTGTGCTAGCCATGCCTGTTAGTCCTTCCAAATGGAGGAAGTGCATGCATTTGTTTCACATTTGTCGCAAAAAGTTAGATGTTAGACTAATAGGGAAAATAATAAAGCTTAAGAGTAATCATAATGATTGAGTTACAAAAGTATATATATATATATATACTCATGTAAGAGCCTGATGAAAAAAGATATTAGGCTGATAGCACATCCCCCTCTCATTTGAGAGGACTGTCCAGGAGGATAGTAGACTGCTGTCTTTCTTTGTATGGATTGGTTGGCACCTACCATTGAATGGCTGACTTCTGTTTTTCTTTGTATGGATTGGTTAGCACCTACCATTGAATGGTCTAGCCTAGGGGCCATCCTAGGCAAATACTCAACATCATAGGCAATCACGTTTGTCTGACTTATAGCCTCAATTCCCATTAAAAAAAATAGCTCATATGGGTATGATATATAACCAAGCTGTTTACCTGATGTCCAGACCCATCAAAAAGTGAGTCACTTAACATACACCACATATATGCCACATGTAGGGACGAAATATGGTGCTCCATTCAAAGATGGTATCCAGATGATGGAGACGGAGAACCACAATGTAGCTGTAGATCTCACTATTTTAAATAATAACTTGCCTTTCATGGTTAATTTTAGGAGCAGAATGCAGTCCAAAAATTTAGTAGCAGCACATCTCAGAGCTTACAGAAAAGAGCCACACAAATAACCAGAACCATAGTTCCTAGAATTTCAAAGAATAAATGAACCTAAATCACATCAGTAATGATTCTACCAATAATTCCGATGGCTTAACATAATCCCTCCTTGAAAATATCCTTCATTTGTATCAGAATTCAAAAGCCAAATTGACAAGGAAGTGTCTAACAGTAAATGTATGCACTCTTATAAACTGGTTCCAAAAATTTTATCTTACTTGAACTACTGGATGTGAGATTGAGCATTAGTTGGCATCGTCCACAAATAGCTCTGTTGAAATGAATTACCCAACTGGATTCGCTCTCAAAGATGCAATAACCTTTATTTCATGGCTTGCTTCAAGAACAATGGTGATGCAATACAGATGGAGTTTATTGGCTGAAATCGGCTTCAATCATTCCATAGATTGCCAATGTTCCCTGGTTAGAGTTGGCAGGATTGCCATACCCTCACCAGCGAGGACATGAAGCTCCCCCTTTTCAGAGCACTTTGCTGAGAATTTCACTCTGCGTTACAACGAACATGTAAGTGCATCCAATTTTCATCAAATTAACTAAACATTTCTCATCATAAAACTGGTAGAAAAAAACGCTTATGAATTTTGGATGAGACAACATACATGAATCTCTTCTTGTTTTCTCTTAGATTTAACTGCTTGCACCTTGCCGACGATCTCCTCTCCAATGTAGAACGGCAATTAAAACTGCAAAATTTGTGAAAAATATACAGCTCCAGGCTACACATTTATTGAACAATTCTGGAAAATAAGGATCAGATTTTTGGCCCCATAAAATTACAATTTTAAAAACCAAATTTCATTCAATTTTATTTAAAAAATTTCAATTCATTGTGCTGATGAACAATCAAACCCCAATTCAATAATATTTCTTTTTCAAAGGCAATACGCTAATTTCCATGAAACAACTCGAGAAAGTGAAGAGAGGGTTACAAACCCTAGTACTGGACTTTGGAAATAAGAAGCGATGATCCGAGGTAAGAGGAAAGCGAAGAGCATCCCGTGAACCAGTCGATCTTCAAATCCAGCGTTTCAAGCGAATGTAGAGGATTCAAGTCGTGGCATAGCTTCGAATACTCAAGCATATCCAGGTCAGAGAATGTCCTCGATTGCTTCAAGACGTCTCCAGCTTAAGGAGGAAGAGATGTTCGAAACCAGACCCTTGAGAAGCATCGTTGAAAGAGTTCTGGACCGTTTTTAAAGAGTTGTAATACATAATGGGTTCTTAAAGAATAGATTTCATGAGATCTTTAAAGAGTCAGTGAATTTGGATAGTTTTTAAGGGGTGAATACGGAGCGATTTGATGAATTTTGAGATAGGGACAATGAAGAAAGTGAAGCGTTGAAGCGTTAGTGACGATTGATTATGCCTTATGGAGAGAGAGAGGGTCGTCTCTTTTCACGGAGAGAGGTTGTAGAGAAAAAAATTAGGATATAATGCGAGGGTGGTTACTTTTAAGAGGGAAAAAAAATAATTAAGAAGCTCATTAAACGACTTACTAAATTAAGAGTAATCCTTACTAAATACATGATGTGTCATTTTCTCATAGGATCAACTAAAAAAAGGTTTGCCATGTAAGACGACACATGGCATCAATATGAAGAGAGAATAGAGAGATTTGAGATATGCCACGTGGCACCAACTAGTATATAGTATTTGTACTAGCAAACACCCCGTGCGATGCACGACGAGAATAAACAGTCTAAGAAATTGATACAAAAAAAAAATAGACTAAGAAAAATATAAAGAGAAATAATTATTTATTAATAAATTTTATATTATAAGAAACTAATACAAATAATTTAATTTTTGATATATATATATATACACACCAATGTTTTAAAACATGTGCGATTCATGGTTACTAAATCTTGAAATGCATTAGCCCCCGCCTTTTGCGTGAGTGGTTGGGGTGTGGCCTTCAGTAGAGAGAGGTCTAGGATCCATCTCACTGTACTGACCCTACTAACGTAGGTAAATGATGCCGACACCTAAAAAAAAAAAATTCTTGAAATGCAATAATATAAGATGATATAATATAATAATGGTAATAATAATATAGAAAAAGTCATATTTCTATCTTCTTCATAAATCACCTGTGATACTTTTTAGGTAAAACTAAAAATGAACAAAGTTTAGTTGGATGTATAACAAAATCATTCCAAAGGTAATCCAATTTTTAAAAAAATCAAATGTTGTTTGACTGGTAAATCTATGGACTCGTTTCAGAAAATATTGTCATTTTGTCATCATGTGTCATCATGCATAACATTTCTCAAAAAAAAAAAGTAGAAATATAACCATGAGTGTTCACGCTCAACACTACAACCTGAGCAAACCTAAGCTATGGCTGGTTTTAGGTTTTTAAGCCCTCAAGTTGGGCTAGGAGTTGTATTTAAGGAAAAGATTATGAGATTGCAATATAACTTTTTTCAACAAAACCCTAAAATCTTGTCTTGGTTGCGGTCTTGAATAGGTCTTGGACTATCAAAAACTTTTTCCTTTTATTTATATGTTTTTTCTCATACTTCTATTTATAGGATTAAGAGTTGGTCTAACATTGCACCCCTAACTCTATTTGCAACCCTTTAATTATTACGTTGTCATAGTTAAATTAATAGATTAACTATGAACATGAGCTCATGAGCTATGGTTGAACGATCAATAAGAGCAACCCAAACATATGCTTATGACTGGAGTAGTTTGGAAATTACAATACAAATGAAGGATATTTCTATACAATAAAACTTTTATTGTAATTCTCAAAATACACCAAGAAAACCATATTTTTGGGTTGTTCTGGTTAGCTCTCCAACGGAGCTCCTATAGTTAATTAATCCATGAATTTTAAACACCAAGAGTTTGAGATGACCGAGTTGGTATGAGGTCGTGGTTCAAATCAGTCTCAAGTCTCTCTCTTTTTGCTTTGTGTTGGCATGCCCATGGCATAGAGCTCATGCAGACAACCAACAATAGAAGTATCATTCACAGAAGAATTGTAAGCTCTGTGAGACTTTGATTTTGAGAAGCAATCCGATATTTCCATTTTAAAAAAATGAGAAGCAATTAACAGTTCTTAGAATTGAATATAGCTTGAAATCATATACAGGTAAGCAATGTCTAAAATTTTTAGACTGTGCTACTATAAGGATCGTCTCAATGCCTTTATTCAAGCATTGTAACCAATCAATCTAAATGACAACAATATGTAGTCCACATACATGAACTTAATAGAAAATAATGTCTGCTAATGCAAGTATCCAAATTCAAAAAAGAAAAAGAAATAATTGATAAGAAGTATCCTGATTGCATGTTTGTTAATCACCATAGTAACACAACCTAAATTGCTATGAACAAATCATTTTGAGCTGGGGAGCTTGACTGCATGAGAGAAATCTCTAATGGCTTGCAAGACAGTATCCAGTGTTGTCGATGGCATCTAAACAGCAAGTACATAATCCGAAACCCTAAGAGGAGGCCTAACAGAAATAACTGGTCCATCGATCCTTACATACTTCAGATCACCAAAATCTGTCAAAAGCCAAAAAATTGCTTAAAACTCATCTTAGATTAAACAAAACTACCTTAGAAAAATGAAACAAAATAAAACAAAAAGGAAACTATTTTCAGTTTGTTGATACAATAGATAGAGGGAGGGAGAGGGGTACTTACTTCTAGAGAGGGCCCTCAGAGACATTAGATCAAAGGAGACATGTACAACATCAACCGGTACCTAAAACGTTTTTAAATAGGAGTCTCTGATATGGCATAGCGCATCAGTTACTCACAATTTTAAAGATAGAGAGGAGGCCAAACGGTGTGCAATTCGTTTGAAGAATAAAGGGTAGAGAGATAAAGGGTAGAGAGATAAAGAGGAGAGAGAGGTGATGTTTCATTTCCTTTTCTTATTAAGCACACACCCCTCTCGTAACTGTCACCCACAATAGAGAGATAAATAAGTGAGAGGTGGCGTTTCATATTAAGCGCACATGCACCCACTCAGCTCCAGCTCCACCCCTCCCTTTCGTAACTGTCAAAGGATTTAATAGAGAGATAGAGAAGGGAAAGAATAATTTATGATAGGGTTTCTCACATTAAAGAGAAGGTTTTAAGAGAGAGTGTGGGTCCCACCAATTGAATTTAAATTGATGATGTGGCCTCACAAATGAAAAAGAGTCCTGTGTGGCATCAAGAGAATCGATTAGGTGGCATCCATAGGAACAAACTAACTCTGTTTTAGTATAGTAGATAGATAGATAGATAGATTACATGAGTTGGAATTTACAGGAACAGCCCAAGCAAGCCACAGTTGTGATAAATAATTTGGTGCGTTAGGTTTGTGTGAGTTTGCATAGAGTAAAGTTAACAAAGTTAAAGAAAATGAGAGGATAAATTTTATCAGCATAGTTTATCGATGTGGCATCAATGTTGTGCGCCACCAAAGCAATGGATAAATTTTATCCACCACCACCATTGCCCCCCTTACCACAAAAGCATGTCTCTGCCGATACAGCTCCCCCGTCGCCTTCCTACCCTGTTGTCATTGCACATCAATTGAGTGAGTGTGATTTTTTTGGGTAGGAATTGGTTCTGAGTGCATACTGCATAATCATGTCTCTTTTAGCATTTTCCAAAGTTTCATTATAAATTCCACGTTTCCCTAATTATTCTTACAACTTTGAATTGTAATTAAATCAAAAGTATCCCGATAATTCCCAGGAATTTTCCCAATCCTAAAGAGAAAAATTTCCCGTGAAACCAAAATTTTAAAAACTCAATGATATAAGGCTATATAGAACAAATATGGATTAGGAACATATTTTCCCAAGTACTTAGAGGACCTCCTCTTCGATAAAAGGTCTCCTCGATCAATCACATGCCTCCTCAGATATGTGACCGAAATCCACACCATCAAGACTAGGCTAGATTGAACACGGTTTCTTTTGAAGCCTAGAGCAAAAAACCACAATTGCATCTACCATCTAAAAATGCATGTATGCAATATACCTAACCCTAACTTTAGATATGAGCAAATCTCGGACAAAATCACAAAATAATTATAAGAAGGGTATGGCAAGAAACTTTGATATTTGAATGAAGAAATGAATATAGACATAATGACTTAATAGATATAGATATCAACATGTAGAAAATTCTCACAACACAATAGAAAGAAACTGACAGTTTCATCCTCGGTTTTAAAACATACAGTATCCAAATAAAAATAAACACCAAGAAGAAATTAGAACTTACAGGACTTTTTCATAATAAGACTCCAACGTGGGTCTCCAGAGTGGCAATACTTCTAAAATGTCCTAGCCAAAACAGCATTAAGATTTCTGCTCAAGAAAAATCATCTATTGGAATCCATAAATCATGCATTCAAAATTAAAAGAGCATTGTCAACGTTATAAAAAAAAAAAAATGCAACAAGAGAAAATGGATACAAAAAATTTATATCTGAAAAAAATGGTTCATATCTAATTTGTCAACCTATGATTAACATCCTAATTTTATGAAACAAAATTTAAAAATTGATGTAAAATAATTAATATAATAACATAGAATACCTTCTGAAGGGCATTGATTCAGATTACTTTGTGTTGTAATGCCGACTATAGGACCAATATAGAAAGTCTCTTTTGAATCACCTGCTTTCCAATAAAGAGGACAATCAAGTTTGATCACTCATTTCCATTAGGTTCAAGTCACTCTGGGAATCCTTAGGAGGGAGGTTCCGGGATCCATTTCCGAGAGGGTGAGAGTGTTGTGCTCTCCACTCGCTCTTAACTTAGAACAGATACTAACTACTAATCGGGTTGCGGCCTAACCGAGTGTCTCTACCAAAAAAAAGAATAATCCAATAACTAGTGTAAGACAACTCTGAGTGAGAGAGAGAGAGAGAGAGAGAGTTGCAGGGGGGAAAGACAAAAAAGAGGCAAATCTAAAAAAAATGGGTCATATAAATGAATCTGACTGCAATGTGATTAATAGCTAAAAGGAAAGTACCAAAAGCAAGTTGAGACAGCTAAAATGGTAAAGCTTTACATAAAGAAATGCACTAGAAACGGTTTTATAACCAAATTTGTAGTTCTTAAACCCATCACATGGCGTACATTCGGGTAAAACTACACCATCCGATTGATGGGTCGAACACAAAAGACCAATATAGATACTAAAAAAAGGAAAAATCAGCAAGCTAAATAAACCAATGGTCAATTAGATAGTCCCGATAAACCTACTTGTGCACTACATGGAAGACCCTTACGCCACCTAAGTTTGCCAATAGTAGAAATCCGTCCTAGTATTATTAAGGAGCATATTGTGTGTTAGTACCCTGACCTAGCAATATATCTGAACACGTGTCAAGACCCGCCATTGAATGGCCCTTGCCATCGAGACTAATTTGGCCAAAAATCAACTTTATCATATGATTTTTAATCATATTTTGATTGCAAATATTTTGCTTCTTTTGGTTAAAGGGGATAAAGTAACACCTAAACACAGGTTGCAGATTTCTATTTTATGAAATGTTTCTCTCTCCTTACCAGCCTGGATAAGAAAGTAATTTTCAGTGTTTGGTTAAATAAAAATTACGAAAAGAATGGAAAATAAAAAATGAGAATTTCATTTCCAACGAAAAAGCTTGGATTTGTGGGAAAAAATCTAAAACTTCATATCTTGTTCCAAATCTTAACTACCACCACTACTACCACTGTCAATGTCGCTGCCATCACCACCGCTACCGATGTCGCCTACACTACTAAAAATTATGAAAAATAAAGAATGAGGATTTCATTTCCATCCAAAAAATTTGGATTTGGGAGAAAAATAAAGATAAAAATTTAAAACTTCACATATTGTTCCAAATCTTAACTACCAGTCTACTACCACTGCCACCACCACCACAACTACCATTATTGATGTCGCCGCCACCACCACTGCTACCAACATCGCCTACACCACACTCTCCTCGTGATTTTGTTTTTCATTTTCTTTCTTGCACAACCAAACAATGCACAAAAATTACTCTTCTTTTCAGTTTTTTTTTTCTTGACAAACAAATGGAGGGAGGTTTTATAAAATGGAAAACAATAATTAATGCAAGAATACAACCTCAAAAAGTCTAGCAACATGGCGAGTAGAAATTGAATCGGGATCCCCTCCAATTGACATATGGGTTTAAAGAAGATAAATGGAATAGGAAGAAAGAATAGGGCTTTGCTTCTATCAAATACTCATCTGCTCAAGAACTAACACAAAACCAAAAAAGCTACATATGTCATGAATAAGAGAAAGTGAAGATGAAAAGGATGGAAATGCTAAGGCTATAAGGCAGTGCCAGTAGTAAATTAGAAGTTATTTTCAGCTCTCGTTATCTTGCTAACTACTATTAAAAGTCAACCACACATTTACAAGTTTTTTTGGTTGAAGATTTAATCTATGAGTCAGTCTATGGGTACTCTCATATATACTCCCAAATATACTCCCTAATCCTAACCGTTTATAACCAACCACTAGGGGTCAGGATTTGAGTTGCCTTATTTTGTCTTTTCTAATGCCACATCAGCACAAATCCTAACCGTTTAATAATTGAGATAAACAGTTAGGATTTGGGAATATATATGGGAGTACACTTTGGGAGTATCCCTAGACTAATTCTTAATCTATACACATCAGACTTAAGGTAACAGTTAAAGTGTCATAATGATAAATCCACTCAACCACTCTAAAAGGGTCTGACTTAAGGAGGGTCTGTGGTCCCTTATACACCTCTGTGAAGGCTAGTACTCAACTGAGACGGGAATATAAGTGGGAGAATAACACTCAAGCGCTAAGCGGAATTTATTTTTTGGTTTTTTTATTTTTTAAAGAGTTGGCCCGTTTGGATTGGTTGTGTATGTTTACCCTTATGGCACGCTAACGGTAACCTTTACAAGTTACTAATAGGATAAATTACATTTACACCCCTTGAGATTTAACAAAAATATACATAGATCCCCTCAATTTTCAAAAATATATTAGATACCCTTACTTTTCAAACTAATGATACTTACACCCCTTTTGTCAGTTGACCGTCGGTCAACTGACCAGACCTACGGATGTCATGCGATAAAGTCCAAAAAATTATGAAATTACCCCTCAAATCATTTTGGGAAAAATACATTTACACCCCCCTGAGGTTTGATGAAAATACACAAACCCCCTCAGTTTTTAGAAAATACATTAGACATCCTTACATTGCAAATTCAACATACTTGAAACACAATCGTGAACTTGAACTGAAATTTCAACACAAAACTATATACTCTTGTAGTATCAATTTAGAAAAAAAGAGAAGTGAAAGCTATAATTGAAAGAGTAAACCTGGAACGTAAAAACTATATACATGAAATGACCATCTATGAGATCAGAATCAATGTTCAAAGAAATTCTCTTAACTGAATTTATGGGATGAACTGGATTTTGAGATAATCTCTTAGCATACTGACGGTCAACTGATGAAAGGAGTGTAAGTGTTATTAATTTGAAAAGTAAGGGCGTCTGATGTATTTTTTGAAAACTGGGGGTCAATGTGTATTTTCGTCAAACCTCTAGGGGGTGTAAATGTATTTTCACCTTACCATATAGGAACCGCAACTCAAGCTGAGCGGTTGGAATCGAATCTCGTAATTTTTGTCACTAGTCTGAGTTGAGTCGAGCTTACTCCTAATTGAGAGCCCTAACATTGACCACATAGACCTTTGGTCTTTATTACTAGATTTATTTACCAATTTGAGGAAAGTAGATCCAACGGTGTAGGAACGAATGCAATACTGAGCATTTGCAAGGTACAAAATTAGAGGTTTAGGGTTTCAACGGGTTTCAAGTTATAGGAAATCTTGGGGTCATTTAGCATCAATTGGTGATTCTCTTCTCTTGAGAGAGAATTAATTCTTATAATTTTGATTATTATAATTACTAAAATAATTAATTATTATAATTTTTATTCTTATAATTAGTTCGTCAGAATCAAATATGAAAAAAAGTATGTTTGAATTAAAAAAAAAACAATAAAGTTATTGTAGACATTAAATATAATTATCTTTATTGAGACATTTAAAAGTCTCATAAAATATTAGAATTTATTATATTCTTTATATTTTGTCCATTTTCACACTCATGTCATTCGTTTTAACCACGTTTCTCAAAATTGATTTTAAGAATAAGGGAAGTTTCTATGTTAAATTGAAACTATTTTTAATATCATTCTTTAAAAAGGAGTTGCCAAATGTGTTTACACCGTTTTTTTGTTTCCTTAGATTAAGGAAATTATAATTGAGAAACAATGCCAAATGACCCTCTTGTTTGTTTCACATAACCAATTTTAAAGATGAAAAAAATATTGAAATTCCGGTTGAACTGGAGCAACTCAAAATATGCCTTAATTGAGATAATTTTATAATTATAAATATAAAAATGAATATTTTTGTTAACAAAACATTTTTTTTTTTTAATTTTCAAAAATACTCCCATATTTTTCTTTTCAAAGGTTATCTCGATCATCTCATCAATTGTAGATTGGGGCTTTAGGCCCCTTACCCAAGGGCATCCCAGAGCCTAGCAGCCCCTGAAACATCAGAAAAAAAACAAAAACAACGACCTCAAGCCAATACACTCTCAAACCGGTTCATTGAGACCCACTGGAATTAGCAAGCCAATCTCAATCCTAGGTTACGGTTTTTAGTGTGACGAGACCAAGATTATTAGAAGGTTAGAAAGAAAGAAGAAGAAACACCAAAGTCCAGCGATGCGATGGTGGACGCGAACCAGGTAAATCACACAAAGCAGAAGAAGAAACACCAAAGTCCAGCCATGGAGGACGCGAACCAGGTAAATCACACAAAGAAGAAGAAGAAACACCAAAGTCCAGAAGGACAGTTTCGCTTGGAGCTCGATACCTGCTCGAAGAACAAAGATCTCTCTGGTGCGATTTCCCTATACAAAACAGCAGTCTTGCAAATTATCCGTCTCAATCACTACCATTATAACGCCCTCCTCTACGTATGTTCGAATTCTCTCAACGATTCCTACTCATCAGAAACCCTAGTGTGAGCATGGGATTTTCCAACCCGCTTTCACAATTATATGTTTTGACTTGAGTCGCCACCTATTCATTCTTAGGGATAGGTCCCGGGTATTTGTTTGTTTGGATAAGGCAAATGGTCTTTACAGAGTTAAGGTAAGCGGTTCGATTAAGTCCTGGGGAAGGTATTAGGCACCCCAAGACCTCCGTTTTATAACGGTTACTTACTCCCTAAACTTAAGCCAATTATAATCTCAAAGTTTAATTAAAATGTCCAAAGTTTTTAAGTGAGTGCTAATCCAAGAAAAATAGAAAGCTAGATGGCTAGGGTCGAACCCGAGTTGAGTTGCCTACGTACTCACATGGTGAGATCAGACCGAGCGTAGTTCTGGCACATGAGCCCGTGCTAAGGCGAGGGGGTGTGTGTGTGTGCACCAAGGGCGGCTTAGGGTCTAGCCTAGAAGGCTATGGTTTAGTTGACTGGGGAGGTCAAGTGCACAAGGGGTAGGTCTAACCGCGGTTAGAGGAGATTTAACTATGGTTAGGTGAACTAACCAAAGCTAAAGAGGTCCTACAAGTCTCTTTTTGGTTTTTTTGTATTTTTATATTTTTTGGGATTTTGGAGATATTTGAATGTTTTTGGTATTTTGGTTATATTTGCATGTTTTTTGTATTTTGATTATATTTGAATGTTTTTTGGTATTTTGAGATTTTATTATGTTTTTGGTATTTTGAGCTTTTATCATGTTTTTGGATTTTCATATGGGTAGGGTTTTGAAAAACTTAGCTAAAGTCACATTTAATCCAAGAGTTTGGCTAAAAGATTATAGTTTAAGACATAAAGAGGGATGTGCCTTATGAATGTAAATGGTCTATTGCCAACACCTATTTTGTTGAATTGGTGTTGATAATAGATCAAATATCATTGTCTTTGGTATGAGACATTTTTAAGAATGTCCTCTTTAAGTCCTTAAACTATCATTTATTTTAAGTCTTTAAACCATCACCTACCCATTCCACATAGAACATGAAGGAAAAACAAAGAAATGAAAGAAAATGAAAACTCATCCTCTCCCTTTTAAGGTGGTTCATTTACACCATTATTAATGATGTAATGTTGCTCTAAAGAATGTTAGGGAGGGGATGAGCTTTCACAAAAAATTCTAGAAAGAGGTCTAGAATCTCAAAAGGAAACAAAATGAAAAAGAGAGGTATAGCTTTAGCTTCCACTCTCTATGGGCCTACCCATATCCACACTTGTGGGTACATAAATAAAAAAAAAAAATATGTGCATGGAAAGGAAAAGAAAGAAGGAGCATCTCCTTGCCTTTGATATGGGGTCCCTCTACACCATTAGATTGGTGTAGAGAGGCCCAACTATGCTTGAGAAATGAGAGATCAAGAAGAGAGAACCAAATAAAAAAAAGATAAGAAAGAAGAGAAAATGAAAGGATGAGTGCCTACTCCTCCAAGAATTCTCCTTCAATGCTCCAAGTGGTAGGGTTTTAGAATCCACAAAGGAAGAGAGTTAGTGAAGAACTCTAAGCTTTTAGTCTTAGAATTCTTTCCAAACTCTAAACCTTAGTTTCTTCTCCCTTCTTCAAACTCAAGAGAAACACAAGTGGGTGAGAACCTTCTAGGGGTCTTGAGGGATGGATCTAAGGGGCTAAGGGATTGGTATTTATAGGAAAACTAAGAGGTTGGGTTGTGTCTTTTACATGGGGGATAAAAGGAGCTAGTGGGTAAAGACTTGAGTGTTGTAAGGTGAGTTGATAGATTGAGTGTTGTAAGGAGTGTAAGAGAGTGTAAGAGAGTTGGTGGGTTGAGTGAACTATGGGTTATATGGGTATGGGTTGTAGGATATAGGGTGTAAGAGAGGTGTAAGAGAGTAGGTGGGTTGAGTGAACTATGAGTTATATAGGTATGGGTTGATGTAAGAGAGGTGTAAGAGAGTTGGTGGGTTGAGTGAACTATGGGTTATATGGGTATGGGTTGTAGGATATAGGGTAGGTGGATATGGATATGTGGATTAGGTCTTATGGATCATGGGTAGATGGGTCATGGGTTATGATTATTGGACTTTGACTATGACATTTTGGCTTGGGCTATAGAAATAGGCTTTGGCTTAGACAATTGGGTGATTGGGTATTTGGGCTTGACTACTTGGGTTGGGTAATAAAATTAGGTAATTGGGTTTGATTGAGTTGTCTAGGTATAAGTTTGGTCAAATGGGCTTGGGCCTTGGGTATACCTAGGGCTTACTAAGGTTAGGCTAGGGCTACCTAGGGTTTGGGTTTAGGACTACCTAGGGTTAAGCTTAGGGTTAACTAGGGTCTTAACTAGGGTTTAATCCTATAGTTAAGGGTTTACCTAGGGTTTGGAACTAGGGTTGATCTAGAGTTTGGACCATAGCTAAATTAATTAACCACGGTTAAGGGGGTGTAAAAATAGGGTGCTGACACCTAGATTCTTCTTCGAAAGATTCAGCTTTGGAATACGGTTTTCGCATCTTCGATCACATGTTAGCCAGTGGCATTAATCCAACGGAAGCAACCATCACTGCCGTTGCGAGGCTTGCTGCAGCTAAAGGTGATGCTGATCTCGCTTTCGAGCTGGTGAAGAACATGGGAAAATACAAGATTTCTCCGAGATTGCGATCATATGATACGGCATTGTTTGCTTTCTGCCAGAGATTAGAGGCCGATAAGGCTTATTCTGTTGAAGATAGCATGGTTTCAATGGGAGTTCATCCTGAGGAACCGGAGCTGGCTGCTCTATTGAAGGTGAGCTCGGAAGCTGGGAGAGAAGAGAAGGTTTATTCGTATTTGCAGAAACTGAGAAACTATGCTAGATGTGTTAATGCCTCAACTGCTGAGATAATTGAACGTTGGTTTTGCAGTAGTTTGGCTTCCGTGGTGGATAGTTCTAATTGGGACGCAGGTCGAGTTAAAGATGTGATTTTGAAGAACGGGGGAGGTTGGCATGGGCAGGGATGTTTGGGGAAGGGAAAGTGGGTCGTCTGTAGATCCAATATTGATTCAAAGGGGTTATGCCAATCTTGTGGTGAGCAACTGGTTTGTGTCGATATTGATCGGTCGGAGACTGAAAAGTTTGTGCAGTCAATAGCTTCGTTAGCTATGAAAAGGGAAGTCAAGTCCAATTTCAGGGACTTTCAGGTAAGCAATTAATATTGCGTTTGTTTATTTAGGAAAATTTTTCCGAGTTTTAAATACAGTCACATCTACATAGAGATATTTAAGATTCTAGCTTAGATTCCACAATGGATTCAAAACAAAAACATTGAACTTCTGATAACGAGCATGCCGTATTTGATCTCAATTATCCTACTCATGGTTTAAAATTCCGGTACGTAACAGCCGATATGTATCCTGTTTAGAGCTATCCGGTACTCTAATACACTGGAAAAAAAATTCCCCGTATTGGGCTGATACGGGCCCCATACGCCCGATATTGGGGATTTTTCAGATACTTATATTCTCTCCTTCTATTTACACTAGGATCCACAACACAGACCCAATACACATAATTTATTTATATAAAATATTATTTAAGTAAATAATTTTAAAGTAATTTGACTTTCATTTATTTAAGATATTGTCAATAAAGATATTCCTCATTTGAATTCAATAAAAATTATCTTGGATCTAAATTCCTTAAGAATAAAAAGTTAACTTTCTAGTTCATGAACAAAATCCTTTTTTTTTTATCTTGAGAACCAAAGGGAGGGAGGTTTTATAAAATGGAAAACCATAATTAGCGAAAGAATACAACCTGAAAAAGTTTAGCAATATGCCGAGTAGAGATTGAATCGGTATCCCCTCCAACTGAAAGATAGGTTTAAAGAAGAAGAGAAGTGGAATACGAAGAAAGAACATGGCTTTGCTTCTATCAAATACCCATCTCCTCAAGAACTAACACAAAACCAAAAAAGCCAGATATGTCATGAATAAGAGAAAGTGAAGATGAAAAGGATGGCAATGCTAAGTGTTATCGAGCCGAGCCGAGTAGTGGGATGTTCAAGCTTGTTAATTAAGTAAACGAGCTCGAAAATCAAGCTTGAGCTTGGCTTGGTTATTAAATAAACTAGCTCGAGCTTTAACACACGAGCTCCAGCCGAGCTCGAGTAGTTCGCGAGCAGCTTGATTCATTAGATATAACAATTTATTAGGTTTAAATTTTATTTTATTATTCTCGTATAGGTAAAAAAAATTAGTGTTGCCTACAATTTTAGGAAAAGTTCATAATTCTATAAAGGATATTCTTATTATGTGAAATACATTATATATTATTAGTCTTCACTGGTATATAATAAATATACTTAATTTTTGAATTTAAATGAAGTATATTTAAATATTTTATTAGGTTAATTATATATATAATCGAGCTGAGCTTTTAATGAGTTGAGTAGGGGTGTGTTCAAGCTTGACTTGTTAACTAAATGAGCTCAAAAATCAAGCTTGAGCTTGGCTTGTTTACTAAATAAACGAATGAGCTATTCACGAGCACCTGTGTTTAATAACCAACCTATCGCCCATCTTGTGTCAACTACGGACTGATTTGCACAAATTCAACCTCTGAACATACTCCTAACACACCATGGGTTTGTCCCAGTGGTAGTGTATCTCCCTTTGAGGAGTGGAGACTCGTGTTCGAGTCTTTGGTACGGCTGTTGACGCCCACCATGAGTGCTAACCCTGCTGACCCCCTAACCCCCTGACATAGTTAGATAAATGATTAGAGCATACCCAAAAAAAAAAAAAAAAAAAAAAGAACAAACAAACACACACACACTCCTAGCATGTACCACAGGGTTCTACAACCCAAACGAACAACCACCAATGGTCCAACAACTAAAAACCACTTCAAAAGTATCCGAACACCTCCTCAAACATCTTGAGGGCACCCAAACTTCTTCATATAGCATTCATAATCCATTAAAATATCTCCTCAAAGGTTAGAATGCGAAAAAGGAGAGAAAACACCCAAAAAATAGTCTCTGCCAAAAATATAGAAGGGAAAAACGTTCGCCGGAGCTCCGGCGAGATTCTGATCACTAGGAAATCAGTGCCAAAGGGACTGAAATTTTGAGGGGGATCTTTTAGTACCAATATCCCCAAGTTAAATCCCCCCTACAAGGAGAATAACCGACTGGTTCGAAGGAGGAATTTTCGGAAATTTTTTTCAAAAAAATTCTCAAAAACTCACTTAAAAGCTCCAATAAATCTCGAAAAAATCACTATACTTCTTCTAATTTGTAGATCTACTAGATCCAAGAAGAAAATACACGGAAACAATACCTTGGATGACGTCATAATAATGCCATCATCACATTAGCTGTATAGCTGCTGACATCAGTAGCTGCCGGTGATACCACCGGCGAGATTATTCACCTTCTTGCTCTGATACCAAGTGGATTTCTTAGAGTAGGGTTTTAGGTTTAGAAGAAGGGAGAAGAAGAAGAAAGAAAGAGGAAAAGAGTATAGAGTGTAAACTACCTCTCTCTCATTTCTATTAATGTAAAGGGATAAAAGAAGGGTTTCCCCTAATTACAAGAAAGCCCCTCATTACACATATGCTTAGTATTCTACAGGTGCAGCAGTAAAAGGAGAAGCTGCCTAGTGCAGCAGCACTAGGGAAGGGTAGGGGGACTGTAGAATGTTGCTGGCAGCAAGGGGAAGGGCTACAGAAGTGGGCGACAGTAAGGGATGGCTTGAGAAGACCTGCGGCTGTAATGGCTAGGGCTGGGAAGTGGTACAACAGTGAGGACAGAGGTAGGAGATTGCTATGGGAAGGCTGGACAGCAATGGGAATGGGTATAGGGGCTGTATCAGTGATGAGAATTGGTAGATCTCGGGTTTGCAATAACAAAGACAGAAAATAAAGAAGATCAATGGAGGAGAAGAGAGGAAAGAGAATACCTTGGCCTCACACCAATGGCTTCACACCATTCTATTCACAGGGAACTCAAAAAGAGCATTTATTCTTAGTCAAATATAAATTATCTACTCCTGAAGGTGGTATTTATAGAGAAAAGAAGGAAACCTTAATCTTAGTAATTACAAAAATGTCATTACTACTAAAACAATCATCTAATTATAAAAATTGTCATTACTAATAAAATAATCCTTAATTAAATAACACAAATAACTAAACTAAGAGACAAGTGGCCCCATGGGCTAATCACGACCCTTGGAATCTCCATCTCTCGATCCAACGGTGGATTTCCATTACGAACACGATCCAACGGTAAATCTCTCTCGAAAGCATGATCCAACTGTGAATCTCTCTGAAAAACATGCCCCATATACAAGTCATCCATCAACAAGGAAACTTGTGTAAAGGCTCTCTTCTGCCTCCGCTAGTACACTCTAATACTAGAAGCTCCGATGTCCGCATCACTTGTACCTATTTCTGTGTTAGTGCATCAATATAAAAGAGTTCGTTTATTTGTTTAATCAGGTTTCACTACACTTCTGATTTTAACATATTCTGTTCTACTACTTCGCGATGGTTAAATTTCAATTTCGTATTAAATGACTTAAGTTAATTTAGTCACAATTTGATTTTGGGTACAAGACATTAATAAATCTTTGGTTTTATGTTTTCTTATCTTATATGGATTCAGAGATCTATTCCCTCCCTAAATTATCAAGTATTTTCTTTGTCATGTATTACATCTATTCAAGGCATTCTTTCCTCACCTCTATTGACTGTAGGCAATGAACGGTCAGTTTGAAAACTATTAGACTTCAATCAGATCAAAATTAGTTTTACTTCCACTTTGACACGGTCAATAAAAATCAAATATGGACGTCTACCATCTTTTTTGAATCTCTAGTTTATTTTAAGATTTTTTATCCCTCGAGCTCTGAGTTCTCCAACTTCCAAACTTCAGCTATTAATCTAATTTAATACTGAAGTCTACAATTAAATACAAGTGCTTTGATGAATGCATCCGGTCAAAGGAACCAAAAGTCCTTTGTAAAATTGACATGGAATAAGCATATGATCACACGTGTTTGGATTTCCTTATGTACTTAATGGGTAGAATGGGCTCCGAGGTGAGATGGAGAGGATGGATGCAAGCATGCTTCTCGTTGTTGTCTTTTTTATTATTATTATTAATGGAAGTCCTACATGGTACTTCAAAATCTATAGGGGGTTGAGACAGGGGGGACCCCATATCCCCGTTTCTTTTTATATTGGTCACAGAGGCCTTAAGCAGGGTGTTATCCACGACAGAGGGGTATGCCTTTAAAATTTTCTTTATAGACAAGGAGAACCTCTGTACATCTCTAGTTTGCAGATGACTCGTTAATCCTCTGCAATACTTCGTGTAGACAACTAGCTCATCTTTGGTGTCTGTTTTGGTGTTTTGAAGCTATGTCTGATCTCAATGTAAATCTGGGCAAGAGCGAGTTGGAGAGGTTCCAAACCTAGAGGAATTATCGGTCTGCTTAGGTTGTAAGAGAGGGACTCTGCCTTCTGTGTACTTAGGAATGCCCTTAGGGTTAATTTCAAATCTACAGTGGTTTGAGGCCTCATGGTGGACATATTTTCCAATAGATTAGTGAATTGAAAATCGACATTGTTCTCCAAGGGGGAGAACTGAGATTTCTCCAGAGCACCCGAAGCAATCTTCAAACCTATTTCATGTCCATTTTTACTATATTATGCTCGATCACTGATAAGCTTGAGTTATAGCAAGATTTCCTATGGAATGAAGTGGATAATAGAAAGTACGATGTAGTAGGTTGGAAGCAGGTTTACCGCCCTGTGAGGGAAGGATGGATGAATTTGAAGCCCTTGGTGGAGGTAAATAAGGTCATGTTGGGGAAATGGCTGTGGAGATTCCAGGATGAGATGGAGAGCTTGTGGAGAAGGTAATAGTGGCCAAATACGGTCTGTGTCAGGTTGGGAATCGAGCAATGTGAAGGGATCCCATGTATTGGGATTATGGAAAGGTATAATGAGATTGTCGAGAGTCTTTTTCGTTCCATGTCAACAATTGGGTAGGGAATGTGGAAGAGATTGATTTTGGGAGGATCTCTTGTGCGGGGCAAACACAATTAAATGATGATTTTGGGGACCTGTTTATGTTGGCGTTAGGAGAACAATTATAGCACATTATTATGACATGATTGCAGATTGGGTGGTGTGGTACCCCTAGGTTGAGGAGGGGGTTGAATGACAGGGAGTTGGAATTTCTCCTTCGCTTTACAAGGCATTTGAGTATGTTCTCCCCGTGCAGTCAGTATAGGGATGCTAGATTATGGTCTAGAGGCAAATGATCAATTCTTGTGAGAGCCTTTGAATTGGCTATTAGTCTCCCATTTCCCAACCGGACTGTATGGTACCTAGAGATTTCAACTAAAGTATCTTTTTTCCTTTTCATTTGCAAAGCAAGAGGTGGTAGATGTCGAATTGTTGTTTCATGTGCCATCGTGCAGAGGAATTGGTAGATTATTTACTCGTGCATTACCCCCTTGCATATGGTATTTGGGGATATTTTTTGTCCTAACTGAGATGAATTGGGTCTTTCACTCTTCCTTTCATCCATTCAGGATTTCTTACCTGGTTGGTTCTCGGCAAGTCTAGAGGTCTCTCAGATGACTAGTTGGTCCCTCCTGCCTTGGGATATTTCTTGGTTGATATGAAAAGAGAAACAATAGTGTTTGAAGACACCTAGTCTCCATTGGCCTCCAGCTGTTTGAGGATTCACCAATTACTGTTAGCTTGGCGTTCCATCCACAAAAGGAGGTGTAGATCTGGGTAATCTTTTATTGTGATGAAGGGGATTTGAGGTTTCTCGTTTTCGTTTTCTGTTGCTTTTTTAGGCCTTTATTGTATGCCCTTTGTTTGCATTTTTTTTTTGTGTTCTGGTTTATTTTCCTGCAAACTCTCTTTAGTTGTTCTTCTGTATGGCTATCATATTAATCAAGCTTGCTTATCTTTACTATTATAATGCGAGAGGCATGCGCAGATGATTTTTCCGAAATTCCCAAACTACCCTCATATAAAAACAAAACGTCGATTTAATGTTTTACTTTAATTCCCAAACTAACCCTTGCTCATCTATCTATTTAGAATCACAGCCAATCGCGATTGAACTCGGGGAGAGTTCAATTGCACACGCAGGTTAACATGTGTCCCTTTTAACTCCTATTAACCGAGGTTAACTCCTTTCCCTCACTCTCAAGTGCATTGCACGTGCCACTAGCGAGTTCAATTGCATCCGTGGGTTAACACATGTCCCTTTTAACTCTTATTAACTGTGGTTAACTCCTTCCCCTCGCTCTCACGTGCATCGCACGTGCCATCCGCTAGTGCCTATATTAAAAAAAAATCCAAACTTAGCCATTTGAGATTTAATAGTCATCTGAATTGCAGTAAGTCAGTTCATAAGTGACTCGTAGGAGAGCTCAAACATTTCTCTAGTCTCGAGATGATTTGTCCAGGTATTTTAAGAAATTTCTGCGACCTTTTCAGACAGGAATGCAAGTCAAACAATATATTTTACATTTGAATTCTTTAAGGTATAACCTAATCTTGTATACCATGATACACATACTGTATGGGGTTTGTTCTCATTCATTAAAGTAAAGACAAGTTTAGCAAACAGAATATTATTCTCCTTTCGATGTAATAATGCTGATGTAAATACTCTTTATTTAGGATTGGCTTGACAACCATGCTGAATATGAAGCTGTAGTGGATGGAGCAAATGTTGGACTTTACCAACAAAATTTTGCTGATGGCAGATTTAGCCTTTCTCAGGTTGTTCATCTGTCAGTAAATTGTTTCCTTTCCTCGTATATTTGGTCTTGCACTGCTAAAACTGCCATTTTGTGTAACTTATGTTGATATTGTCAAAATTGCTATAGAGTAGCTCGATGCTGTTGTGAGAGAACTGTATGAAAGAAGCCAAAAGAAATGGCCGCTTGTTATCCTGCACAACAAACGTTTTCAATCACTTCTGGAAAATCCTTCCAATCAAAAGATGCTTGAGGAGTGGAAAGCTCGAGGTGCACTGTACACAATGCCTAATGGATCTAATGATGATTGGTAGGAACCTATAACATGTGCTTGTAAGGTTTTTTTCCCTAAATTATTTACTTATTATTGTTATAAAAAAAAAGGAGAGATTTAAATATTTTACTTCTTGTACGTTGTACTACTATTCCTTACACCTAATTTTTATGATGACTCCACACTTTTAAATCTGCCTCGCATTGAGATTGCATGCTTTTAACATAAATATCTTGATACTCTTTATTGCGTTAATGTTATGTTTTACCACAACCTTATGGCGTAGGACTGTCTCCTTCTCTAGTTCAGTTTGATGGATTCCTCTAATTAAGCTTTGGAGTTGATAGTGTCTATTTATGATTCAGGTATTGGCTCTATGCAGCCGTAAAATGTAAGTGTTTGCTTGTGACGAATGATGAAATGAGAGATCACATCTTTGAACTCTTAGGCAGCAATTTCTTTCTCAGGTGGAAAGAGCGACATCAAGTATGTACTTTGAGAAAGCCTGATTTTTTATGTGATTATTGTTTTGTCATGAGTTCTGCACATCCTTATTTCAATTATTTCACCTTTACAGTACTGTTTTTCTCATCATCATGCTCTGCTTTGATTATCGTTACAGGTTAGGCAAATTGAATGATTAGTTTTGCATAGAATGTTCGATTCTTAAAGAAATTATGTCATTTCAACTTCTCATAATCCTATTCTTTTATATATATGTAACAAGGACCCTTCATTTCCCTAAAAGCTTCCTTGTTAAGCGCATGCTTGAAGAGTAATTCAAATGGCTATCATGACAAATCCTTGTATATATATATATATATATATGAGTGAGTCTATGGGTACTCCCAAACTGTTTTAAAACCCGAAAGTTGGACTCGACTCGACTCGTAACCTTGCCGAGTAGAGTCAACTTGAAAACTCGTCCGAGTATTGACACTTAAAACTCGAATATATATAATATTTTTCTAATACTATATATATTGTATAAACTTAAAATTAATGATAAAACATGTATACAATGAGATATATTATTCAATACAATTCATCAATTACCATCCATAAATAAGACAATATTCATCCATCATTAATAATTTCATATAACTAGTTAAATGGAATCATAGATTAATAGAGCGTAGACAAAAAAACTAAATATGATATCGTTATCATTTACTAAAAGTTTCAAACTTTGTCAACCATTGATTGTCATGCTGTATACAATATTAGAAACCATTATCACTAATTCACTACATTCAAGGCTAGAATAGTTTGTAATGTAATCTATATATTGTTACGGTCTTGCTAAGCTAGCTTCAAATCTCAAGGCTAAATACCCCAACGATCACTGGTCTAAACTCTTAAAACCTCCCCAGACCAACAATGAGCTGTGTTTACCATCTCACTGTTAAAGGGTTTGATCGTTAACAGGGAGATGGTATTTTAAACAAATTTTGTTTGAAAAAAAAACACCATTCAAAACATCTCCCCATCAAATCACTCTGAGTCGTCTGAAAAACAGACTTATTGCGTTTGGGGCATAGAGAGAATCTAGGAAATAGAGTGAAAAAAATGAGTTATTCCCTCCTCCCTATCCCAAATTCTCTTTTTAAAAAAAACCATTCCTCTTCGGAAATAGAGAGAATCTGGGAGAGGGAAAACAGGAAGAGAGAAAACCTGGGAAAGGGAAGACAGAAGAGAGATAAAGAACAAAGAGAATCTAGGAGAGGGAAGAGAGAACAAAGAGAGGAGAGACTACTCTTAATCACCGGTCACGGTTGATCGCCGTCGACGGTCACGGGAAGCCCACAATAACGAGGGAAGAGAGGATGGGGGGTTTGGGAGATTTTCATGCCCTAACACCCTTTGTATTTATTCTAAGGGATGTTTTTAAAAAATATTGTGTCGCGGTCCACTGGGGCACGTCACCAGTTCAGGTTGCCTCGCCCGCATAGACCGAGTTACTTTGTTTTTGGTTACAAACTAACATATACATTACTCGGGTGAGTCGGACCGAGTTACTCCTTTTTTTGTGTCATTTCCGAGTTTTACCTCTGAGTTGCCTTGAAACCTAATCGAGTCAACTCGTCAAGTTTTAGTAAAGAGCTCCCAAATATACTCCAAAATCTTAACCCTTTATTTCAGATAATTAAGTTTCAAGATTAGAGCTGATGTCGCTTTAGAAAATGACAAAACAAGCCAAACCAAATTTAATTTTGACCCTTAATTATTTGAATTAAAGGGTTAGGATTCGGAAGTATATTTGGGAGTACCTATACTCACACACACACATAGAGCAACAATATATTGTTTGGGGTTCTCATATTGAAAATCTGTAGTTGTTTCTGATGATGGAATTTATGCTGTATATATATATGGTCGGTTAAATTCATGCTGTAATATTAGTATTGTTACCTTGTTTTCATTTTTCATACGAACTTTTGTGACGCCCCGAACCCGCACCTAGGGAATCAAGTTCCGAGACGCGCGTCCGTTCGTCAAATCAAGCAAGCGGAAGACTTTACCTGCGAAAATGCAGGAAATTTAAACATTTATTAGATGCTTTTAAAAAGCAAATAACATCTGTCATCACAACAGCCATCATACAAACCATATACCTGTATTATTTACTTCAAGTTTGTTTTACAAAAGTAGGTGCTTCTATCACGCCGGGTACAATTTGTACAAGCTTTCAAAATGTCCAGTTGGACTTTTCACTTACTGGTCAGTAGCTCCGAGATCTGCTGACATAAAAAGTAAGTGAGGTATGAAGCCCAATAAAACCACAATCTTTCTAAACTATTTTCCACATAATAACACGCATCAATAATGATATAATAAACAGTTCAATTTACATGTTACAGTAAAATAGAACAGTATATAATAAACTGTGACCCAAGGTCACTTAGGGTTACGTCACCCTAACCGATGTTCCCAATCTCACATTACTTTCCAATTATGGGTTTCAGTTATGAATGTATTCATATTACCAAGTTATCATTTCAATCATCAATCACGTTTCATTTCAAGTCCTGAGACTCTATTAACTGGCCACAGCCCACAAATGTTTAGCTTAAAGTCTCTAAATCATAATCATACATAGAGCCATTTAGACTCACACACACTGTTTCGGCTTTCACCCGAATACGACCAAACCTTGGGTATACCAACCTAACTCACCTGGAATCTGACGATTCCATACCGAACCCTGAGTACACCAACTCAGACAAATACACCAACTCTGAGTATACCGACTCAGACTACTTCGTATCTAAAGCTTACACACACAACATGGGCATTCGCTCAATAAGGACATACTTTTCCATTCAATTGACTGGCAACATCTACCGTGTATTGACCGTCATCGCCCTGGGTATCAGTCATGAAGGAACCCTGACCAACCTGCCTACCGTCATCTTCTGGCTAGTCTACGTAAGAACCACGATATCTATACCAATGCCGACATCTCCTGACGTTCCACCAAGAAGAGACCCCGATAGACACGATGCCGGTATCTTCTGACCCACCCAGAGAGGAACCCCGAACTATACACTATCTGATGTTCAAGCCACTTTAAACTCCCTAGGACTCCAACATCTACTGACTATCAGTCACGGAGGAACCACGGGCCATGCAGGACACCGCCACTCCTGACCTAGTCCAAGAGGCACCACGGACGACCTAAACAAACAGACCGACATCTCCCGACTATCAGTCACAGAAGAACCCCGGGCTTTACTAGACACCGTCTTTCTTGACCTAGTCAAAGAGGAACCACGGACTATACTTAACCTTGATTAGATTTTCTAACCACAGGTTAACCCCAGTTAACCCAAGCCCCGCTTGATTAACTGAAATACTTGGGTCTCACGCCCATAAACCAAATCCGGTAGCACACCGTCCCGCTAGGGAACGTTTCCAGGCTAATGGATGTGTCCATAGCCTTATACGACATGCAAAACAACTTTTCGTCACCCTAGATTGGCGATACTATTTACCTGAGACCCGATTTGGGCTCTCCGAAGATCCACAAAAAATTACAATTTCACATAGGGGTCTTCGACCCTTTTTCCATCCACGCCATTCATATAGTAAGTCTAGATCTGGGGTTTTGACACCCGAGACTGAGGGCTACATCTCTCTACTCATTTTTCACGCACATTTAACCCTTCCACACATCATATAGGGGTCTTCGACCCTTTTTCATTCACGCTAACAGACATGCAAATATTTCACAGAAGAGAATATAGCAAAATAAGCGGAAAAAGAGAAGAAAAGAAAGGGGTTTTACCTGCTTCACGCGTTTCGAGGTCTTGCAGGCAAAAACGGATGTCGCCAACGCGTTCCCTACGACGATCAACCCCGAGGTAGAGCACATGCAACTTTTTCTCTCCACTTTCTCTCTCTACCTTTTTTTCTCTCTACACGCAAATCGAGACATCGGGAAAAGAAACTGACGTCACCAGCACGTCGGGAACGTCGAAAAACCCTAAGGGGACCTCCATTTCCCTTTCTCTCTCCTCTTTCTCTCTCTTCCTTTCTCTCTAAAATGGTTCGAGCAGCTATCTGTCTCTGCAGAATTTGTGAGAGAATGAGGGTTTTAACCCTCTTTATATAAGTAATGAGATGGGATCATGTGCAAAAGCACATGACCAATACGGTGTGGAGAGTTGACCGGTCAACTTGTTTGACCGGTTGACTGTTTGACCAATTATTGAATTTTTTTGTATTTACGGTATCCGAAACCCTACTACATAGAGTTCGATTTTGACGAAACTTTAGGTGACCGAACTTGGGATAGTTTGACACCTGCTGTAAAAATTTTGAGAAAAAATACTGAGTTTTGACCGCTGCACTTTAGTTTGGAAGAAAATTGCAAAACCAACTAATTTTCTGATTTCGGACACAAAACACGTTGTCGTTTCTTCATATGAGACAATTAACTGTTGAAACGACAGACGATCATCCTCACGACTGACCGGCACGCTATGGTACCAGCCGCACGAATTTCTATTAGAATTCTCAACAATTTTGGAGTCCCACTAAATCCGGAAAAATCTGGAATTTCCTGGTTTTCTCGATTTTCTTACATTTAAGACTCGCGGTCTCGCGAATCGATACACGATGGAATTGGAATGATAGTTGATCGTCCAGATAGTCGACCCGCATATTGTGTATGATTTTCGAGGAAAAACACTGAAGTTTTACCGGTACAATCCAATCCCGAAAAAAATTCACTTTTTACCAATTTAACAAATAATTAACTAATTAACCTCCATTAAGGACCCATAAACGCATAATTTTATTATATTAAAATTCAGGGTCGTTACAACTTTAGTTGCTATCTGTTTTGCAGGTTCGATATACTTTCATGAAATGTAATCTAAGACTTCAGATGCCACCTTCATACTCTTTAGTCATTCAGGTAATATCTTAATAATGGTCTTTTTAATTTCATATTCTGTTAAACCCCCCCTTTTTTTGTCCACTACTTATACTATTAAATCTAAAAAAAGTTTCCGATAAACTGGGAAAATTAAATAAAATATAAAATAAGTGACATTTTCGTTATCTTTTGGAACTTTGAATCAGTATAAGGTGCTCATGCTTTGTGCTCTATGACCAATATTTTGGTACTTAGGGGAAGTCAATACTATTCAGCCTCCTTAATACACATGGAGAGGTTCACACTAAAAAATGGGCATTCTTTACTTGACCTGCATTAACAAGTAAACGTCAATACTGTTACATATTCAGTGTCAAAAGCCCAATGTTCATCATGTAGCATCTATCCTGACTGAAGATAAATTGATAATGTTTAAACATCCATGTTCCAACATCCATAATGTTCCATGTTCAAATGTCAAAAAAACACACCACATTTGTGGAACGTTAATGACATTAGCCGTGCTAAGATTAGTCATTTTTTTTCTTTTTTTTTTTCGGTATCTAGCTCCGCGAGCTAGGAGCACATAATCGGGGTAGGGCGAAAATGAACATAGGATCATCATCATGGCCCCTAGTAGTTAAATAGAACTATTTGTGCAGCAGTTGCCTAGCCAGTCCTAAGTGGTAGGCAGTTGTTAACTATGTTATTGGAAATCTTGGGGGGTCATCTTGCCATGTCAGGGAGTTTCTAGGGAGACCTTCTAGAATAGTTTTGCATTGATCACAGGAATAAAGAACAAATTATCCAAATTTAAAATTACATCTGACACTCAATGTGATTTAACACTATCCCGCGTAGTCATCGTCTGCTACTTGGAGGCTTTTTCTAAAGGCTGTTGGTGGGATGCATAGAATCAAGGATTAAAAATACGGTTTCGGGGATTGTACAGGTCCCAACCAAAACCGTATTGGTTTTGGGCGATACATATATTTTTTCTTTTTTGAAAAAATAAAATTAATTGGGGAAAAATAAAATAAGGCACTAGAAAGCCAAGACCAAGTAGAATTGTAGAAATAAGAAAGGAATGAGAAAAGTATGAAAGATGCGAGTTTTAGGATTTTTTGGTAACCTGTATATACTTAAAGCGTACTGATACGTAGTGGTTTTGGATGAGTCTTATGAATCCCTTAAAAAACATGTTTCGATATTAATAACGGATCGTCCCCTACCAAAACCGATATGTTTCGGGTGATATGTATCGGTTTCGACGATTTTTTAAACCAAGCATAGAATGGTAGGTTCCTTTCCTCTCCATTTGAATCACTTTTCTGGTATTAGGATAATAGTTTGCCACTGGTTCTATGATATGAGGACCTTAGATGTTTTCTTGCTGTTTCTCTGATGGAAAAAAGTGTAAGGTCTCACCATAATTTATATTTTCTAATGGCATTTTTGAGAAAACTTAAGTATCTTAATCAGCCGAGTTCCTGTAAAAAGCCTTGAGATTCTCATTGTCTCTGCTGTGTTCAGGAATCAGAAATAGGATCATGGCATGTGCCCTTAGAAGGTGAATGCAACAATGAGACCTTGAGGATTTGGCTTTGCATTACCAGGCCTAGATCTTGTGGACATCCTGCTGAAGTTTTGGCGAACTTGGAGGCTCCTGAAGCTGATCAGCCTCCCTACAATATATCATTCAGCTTGTACAAGCCAGAGACTTCTACAACTGACAATGGTTTAGAGGGAAATCCAATTTCATTTCCACTTTCCGAGAATAAAATCACAGCGGTGACAGGTAAAAGAAAAGAAAAGAATAAATCCCCGTCTAATTTGAAGCAACATCCTTAAACCTCACTAGTCCTAGATAAGAAGCCTTCCTGCGTTTGCATGGCTCCTGGGGCTCCTGGATTGGTCTTCTTTGACCAGAGGCTACACATCGAGGAAAGAAAGAACAAGATGTATTTCTGCATTTCTTTAGTTTGTTCAAGGAATTTTCCACCTTGCTGTATGAAGTAGTTGTGTTGTGACAATAAATTGATATCAGGTATTTATTGAGTATATGTTGTTGCTCAAACTTCCCTGAATGAAGGGTGTTGATAGGAAAATTTAAAATATAAAAAATTACAGTAGTGGATTTTACCCTTTTTAACCGATAGCAGTGGATGTTGTTTTCCCTTGTATTATTATTATTTGTTCACTATTCTCAAATAACACTCACTTTCCATACTGGCAGGCTGAAAAACCTATGTTTGCTTATTAACTCTTGGATGGATGATAGGTAGACCATGGTATTTATCAGAAAATGTCAATGGCAAGCACCATCATGTGGCAAAACTGATAGAAAGTTCGAGGAACAGAACAGATTAGTTTGGTTCAAATTATTGATTTTTTTGCCCTGATTCAGTATGCATGTGGTCAATGATATTGCGAATGACCTATGGTTATCCAGTTAAGCTTTGGAGAAGAGTAATAGGTTCATCGTTAATGTTGCATTCCAATAGAGGTCCACTACACTAGAAAAACAAAGGTCCTCTCTTTAGACATAGCCATTGAATAAATAAAATTACTTTTATTTTTTAATTTTCTATATTATACGTATAAAAAAAAAAAACAAAATTTTGAACGGGCCAAACTTACAACGAAGTCAACAATTACATCCTAATTTGGGGATATTATATACCAAAATTAGATATTATTTACTATTTTTTTAAAAAAATTACACCTATATCATAAGAAAACTTTCAAAATTTTGGGGAGCCATGACTCTTCCCGTGGCTCCACCCCTAAGCGCCGCCCATTAGAATCCTCTCCTTTCCTCAATATTTAATTACACTTGTTATATTAAGTTGCACGGTATGCATGTAACCCCGATGCATTTTCTTTGTTATCAATTTTGAACATTTTTCCACAACCTTGCATATTTTGAATTTTTTTTAAGCTAAAAAAGAGTGCTGCAAAACAGGTCAACATAACAGACTAACCGTGATCCTGAACTGGCAAGATATTGAAGGGTCCTTGTTTTAACACCTCAATCCCTCTCCCTATAGCAGGGGGGCTGAATTTTTTTTGAGGACCAAGTTTGCAAGCCATCTCAGCTGTACATTTCATACATACGTTATGAACTCATTTTCATAGCCTTGTTCATGGTTCAAAAACCCGAAAACGGAATATATATGTAATAACTTGAAACAGTTAAAAAAACTCTAAGTACGCTAGTTTTAAAGCCTCAAACCTATAAATTAGGTTTAACAGAACTTATAGTACGTTATCTTTATAGACTCAAAAAAATATGATACGAAAATAATGTGCTGTTTTTACGTTTAAAAAATGATAAAAATACCCTTATGTGACTCGACCTAATCTAACGAGTCGAAAAACTCGGGTCGACTCGACTCGACTGAGTCACCTGAGTAACTCGGCAAAATAGTGTCTCCTACTCGAAATTCAGCCGAGTCGAGTAAGTCGGCCGGGTTACTCGAGTGACTCGCCGAGTTTTCAAACTATGGTCTTGTTATGACTTGGGGTTAAAAATGGGCAAATTAGAACCCAACCCAGAAACCAATCAAAAATCCACTGCCACCCTCTATTGTTCCTTATCCTTCACCATTTTTCCAGTCTCCATATCTATATCCACCATATTCAGGTGGACCTTCAGTTCAATGATCCTGAATGAATTACATTGTGCAAAGGGGCATAGCCCAAAGATAAAAAAGCTCTTAACCTTTCAGTTCTTGAGCGTAATGGTTAGGATCAATATCGTTGAACAGTTGGCGCAGAAGTAACAATATAGCCAATGGAGAAGGGGTTGCATTTCATTTTGATCCGAACATGAACATTTTCTACCATTCTCTCCCCCTTCTTGACGTGGCTGTAACTTCTCTTAGACAAATGATATATATTTCACCATAAACAAACAAAAAGAAAAGGAAAAAAATTGTTGAATTGATGGACATAACTGTAGATCTTTCTAGGTTTTGTTAAATTTTAAAAACCATTAATAGTTACTAATTCAAATAGCTAATATGATATCAAGGAGTAGCATGGAACAACTAGAGGACAAGTGGAAAGCGTACATATTTACACCAAGTTGCAACAGGGAATATGAACACTCAGTTGATTTTCCCTCACTTAGCATCCAATGCTACAGCAAGTCGTATGTCGCAAAGGCATGTCACAAACTAATTGAAGTCCGAGTTCTCTTCTTTTTTGTAGGTCTTTGCTGATCCTTAGTAAGAGGAGTATGTAAGCCTAATTCGCTCCTTCAGGTAGTTTCCACTTCGGATAGGAGGAAACCTGCAGGTACAACCCAGAAAAATTATTTAAGAATTAGAATGACGTATAAAAAAAAGCATCAAACACTTGCACATGCATTAGAAGTTGCACTTTCTAAAGCAACATGATAATTGATGTCAGTGTTTTTTACATCCCTCATAACCTATTTGCATACGTAGAGAAGACAGGATTTCCATTTGACGGGCTGCGTTAACATATCTCCTACACTAAATATAAACTCCATGATCCATAAAACCCTCTAGATCATGTGCAGAACTTATTCTAACCATCAAAAATAATATGACAGAAAAAGTTGTTAGGATCATCCAATCCGGTCAAGAATTTTTTAAGCATATGAGATTCCTAGGTGGGCCATCAATTAATCGACCCGAACCTTGCTACATGTGCACTGTGTGTACACACATCTAGGTCAATAAGCATATCCGCACCTTGGAGGAGATGCCTCACTACAGCAGCTTTCTAAGCACTCCACCACGCAATCATGGTTTGGATCTAAGAAAAAGGCCACCTGCAATATTGCAATTCAAATAGTGGTCAGGGAGAGTATCCTTGACGAAAGAGAGAGAACTACAAGATAATAAACCTTTTCTGGCCATTTATTATAATTCCCTACCCAAAATTTTATAGATAGGCTGGACATTTATTTTAAGGATTATAGATCAGATGGATATTATCATCTAAATGTATTAAGCCTCGGGCATCTCAGATCTCATAGGTGTGAACCCTTGAATGGTGGCAGCTCTCATTCCCATCACACATGCACCACGTGTATGCCTATGGCATTCGCACTCTACTTATGGTTTTTATAGCCCAGATTATAAGTTACTCCTTAATTATGAACAAAGAGAAAACCTATATAAATGAGTTTCAAGTTCTCTTTAAGCTTTGAAGCCAACTTTTGAAAGTCTGGTCGTAAATATGTGTTTAAGCTTTTGACCAGAAACATAAGCCTAACAACTTTTCTTTAAAAAACACAAATCCATATTAGATTAAATTGTTGTAGTTTAGACACCAAATTTGAACTGTAGAGTATATCAGTGAATACAGAATAGCGTTCTTGTCCCATTGGCATGACTCTGTGCAATGTCGACCTGCAAATGTAGTATACAACTCAAAAGGAATTAGATGTTCAATTTTTCTGTATGAATTTTGTAAGACAATAAATTTCATCCTAAATACATGAATAATTTCTCAAAAAGAGAAACGAAATGCTCTTAAATTCTAGAAAAAGGAATTACCTGAACAAACAATTAGTCCATCTCTCCATCATGTCCCCAATGTTAACAATGAAGGCCCTGCAGATTCATAATTTTCACAGGAAATTTCAAAGTCCTAGTATACATATTTTTAGGCGGAAAAGTAAGGCCTAATTTCTTCATCCATAAAAATAGTTATGAATGTGGGTACTCTCACTCTAGAGAAACTAAATAGCAACTCTTGGATTTCTGATTATTGGCAAATCTACATGGGCAAAATACTCTATTGGACTTCCTGGTTAATTATAGCATTGTAGAATGTAGACTAGTAGAAACATGGTTGTTCTGGAAAAGAAAGTGTGCCATGGGATGTGTTCTATATTTTAGGAATGGATGATTTCATGGATTGAGTTTATATACAGTGTGAATGTAGCCTATAAAAGAAATGCTGTACGCATGAATATGAATGGTCATTGTGAGCAAGGGGTGCTGACAGTTATCACCAAATTGTAGTCCCATGTTGGAGATGTCTTATGTCAAGAATCGGCCCAATCTGATGATTGTTACCATCCAACCTGTAAACCTTTTATTTATTTATTCAGATATTTTATAATTTTTTCTGGTCATCCCAAAAGTATAATAGATTGTATGTTTACAATCATCTGATTAGTTTGCATTCTATTGGCGCAAAAATCTCCTAGGCGGGACATAGTGGATGGCCATTTCACCCCTTGCAATTGTGCCATGGGTGCAAATATGACATTTATAGACCAGATATTTGTTTACATGACACGGACCCTAGATTTCCCCATAAACAATATGTAAGGAGATAGAAGACCAATTAAAACGTATTGTGCACTGATATTGCACGGATGAGAAACATTTACTAGTTTTCTAAATTGCTAAGTTGTATTGAAAAAAAGGTTGATGACTGCTAAAGTTTTTAATAGTTTATTAAATGCATGATCCTAGACTCATCTTAAATAACATAATTATAGTCCATAATCAGAATTACCATATGGATGGCACTCATGCTGGGACATAACCAGTTGGTTTAGGTAGATAAGGTTTTATGGTTTAGATCTAGGGTTTTATGGAGGGTTTTGAAAAAAGAGAAGTGAAAGAAAAAAAAGAAGAATAGGGAAAGATTAGAGAGAGTTAAACATCTCACTTATCCTTTATATATATACCCTACTAATAAAGAGAAATACTAAAATAACCTTGTTATAGTACATGAGAAGTATTCTACACTCTCCTCAACTTGGTGCATAGATATCAATCAAGCCCAACTTTTCAATAATAATGCAAAATGAAGTACTACGAAGTCCCTTAATTAAAACACCTGCCAACCGATCTCCAAACTTCACAAATGGAGTAAAAGTGTAACCCACTTTCAACTTCTCTTTGATGAAGTGACAATCAATTTCAATGTTTTTAGTTTATCATATTACACTGGGTTGTGAGCAATGCTAATCGATGCCTTATTATCACAATACAAGCTCATTGGATCACTAGCTGAAAGCCCTATCTCAAGCAAGAGTAATCGAAGCCAAAGAAGCTCGCATATTCCATGCGTCGTGGCTTTAAATTCTGCTTCAGCACTAGATTTTGCAACCACATGTTGCTTTTTTACTTCTCCACTCAATCTGCATTAGTCTAAACTTTAACTCTTATATTGTCATGAGGAGCATACATCAAACCTTTCTCAGGAAAGACTTTAAGTACTAAAGGATTATATTCACTGCATATAGATATCCAGTGGTCGGTGCGTGCATGAATTGACCAACTACACTGACTGCATAAGCAATGTCTGGCCTAGTGAGAGAGAGAGAGAGTGATGAGTCAGGCAACAAGTCTCTAATACCTCCCTCAATCTAATAAGCGCTCCCCACTATCTACAATAAGTTTGTAGTGTGTATCAATGGGTATCACATGGCTTACAACCCATTAAACTTGTATCTTCTAGGAGATCAAGAAATACTTTCACCTGGCAACTTCAATCACAAGTAATTACTTCAGCTGACCAAGATTCTTGATCTCAAACTCTATCGTCAACTTTCTCTTCAATAATCTCATTTCACCCACATTATTCCATGTTACTACGATATCATCCACATACACAATTAAGATAATCTGGGAGACGAAACCTCTCTAGGTGACTGTTTCAAGCCATAAAAAGTATTCTTGAACTTGTACAACTTCCCTTTTAACCGAGGGACACGTAAAACCAGGAGATGGTAACATATACATTTCTTCATCAAAGTCACCATGCAGGAAAGTGTTCATATCAAGCTGGAATAAAATCCAATCCTGGTTGGCTAAGTTCATTTAGGTTACAGGAGCAAACATCTCCCGGTAATCAATGCCGCAAGTTTGCGTATACCCTTTCAAGACAAGATGAGCCTTGTATCTTTCAACTGAACCATCTAAGAGGTGTTTCATTGTAAACACCCACCTGCACCCCAAAAACCTCTTTCTTCTTGGAAAGTCAACAATATCTCAGGTGTTATTCATTTCAAGAGCAAACATCTCTTCTTCCCTTGCCTTTCACTACTCTGGTTGTGAAAGTGCATCTACTACAATGCGAGGAATAAACACAAAAGACAAAGCCAAGATAAAAAAAATGATACGAGGAAGACAGAGAACAATATGAAACAGAATTAGAGATGAAAATTTAGTACAATTAGGGTTGTTAATGGTTCGGATCTTGATCTGGATCCGAACTGAGATGTTGAATCCGATTATAATTGGATTGGATTTGGCTCTATAGTGATCCGATCTGATTTGATTATATTATATAATAAGAAAAATAATATTATAATTTTACACATACATTATAGTATTATTCATAATTTTTTGATTTTTTAATTAAAATATTGAGTTTTAAAGATATTAATATTGATCGATTTGGATTTTGAATATATAATTGGATTCGAATTCGGATTGGATAATTCAGAATCCGGCGGATCTCAGATTGGATTTGGATTTGTCGGATTTTTAATCGGATCAGATTCGAATCCTGCCAGATCCTACCCGAATATGACCCGTTGACATCCCTACGTACAATACATAGTACCTTTTTTAAGAGCAATATGCAAATTAGAATTAAAAGGAAAGAAATCCGGAGAGGCTTCTTGGTAGGGGTATTCGAAATCCGGAGAGGCTTCTTGGTAGGGGTATTCTTTAGTGCCTTTTTTCTTATTGCATATACTTGCAACTCTTTTTCCTTCTCAACGGGGATTTCAGAGTCCTCTTGTCTATCACTATCACTACCCTTATCCCCTTCTACACTTTCCACTCCGTGACAGTGTGACCACTGTCAAAAAAGTGAGACAGGACATAAATAAAAAAGGAAGAAGACATCTCTTCACTTTCATTTGCCCCCTGAAGAGAGACCTTCGTATCAGAGAAATAAGGAGTAAACTCAAAAAATTTAATATACATAAAAACAAAAACAAAGGATTTAAGGAAAGGAGAATGATAGCATTTAATCACTTCTGATTAGGAACATATCCAAGAAAAATGCATCAAATAGCCCTTAGGAACAACTTAAGTACGATCAAAACAAATTACGTGAATAAAACAAACACATCCAAAAACTCTCTGTGAAAGAGGAAGCAAAGAGTTGGAAGGATACAACACATTAATAGGAGTCTTAAAATCCAAGATTCTTGAGGGCATATGATTACAGTCAAAATAACATCATATAAAAACTTTAGGCACATTCATAGCAAACATAATAGACAAGAATGACTTCTAATAGATGCTGATTTTTTGGCTCAGCAGGTTTGACTAATGATGCCATGTGAATTAAAGTACGATGTTAAACTCACAGACATGTATTCCGCCCATTATCAAAGTGAAACGCTTCAACTTTAGCATCAAATTGAGTTGCTATTATTTTGTGAAAAGACTGAACAACATAGCATACTTCACTTTTAGATTTAAGAATGTAAACTCACGTAGCACGAGATAAATCATCTACAAAGTAACAAAGAGCCACAAAGAAGTAACTGTGGATGGACCCCACATATCATAGTACACAATAGAAAAATGCCAAGTGCATTTATTACCACCAGAAGAATAAGTTCGACAATATTTTGCAAATTCACAAGTTCCACACTGAATGGAAGAAACAGAACTAGAAATAAATAGCTGAGAAAATAATGTCTAAGAAGAACAAAGATAGGTGACTAAGACGCATGTGACACTGTAACAACTCCTGTTGGCTACCAATACTTCGAAAGTAGTGGAAAATCTACTGGACTGATGAAGCAACTCGGGGTAAAGGGTCTAATAGATACAACTCCCGCTTCTCATAGCCTATACCAATTGTCATCCTTTTCTCCAAGTCTTGGAACACACAGTGAGAGGAAAAGAAAGTGACTACAATTCAACAATTTAAGGAGATTTAAAGTAGAGTTAGGGATATGAAGAACAAATGATAATAATAAAGAAGGAGCAACAAAAACGCTAACCTTGCTAACAATTGATGGGAATGAATCATCGACAATTTTAACTTTTCCTCTACCATAACCAATAAAGTAAGATAAAAAGGAGACATACCAATCATGTGATCATATGATCTGAATCAATAATCCACGAACGACTAGGGTCAGAAATAGATACACTGAAAGTCGATGCTGAAGTACCTAAGTGAGTAACAGAGGATGCAGAAGTCGTACTGGGTGGCTTCAACTGTGCCATGAACCAACGAAATGCCTTAATCCCATCTCTGGCAATGCTCTCAAAAGAGGTGTTGGAGTGGATGTAAAAGCATTCACTGATGAGCTAGTGAAATCAACTGAATGATCACTCAATGCTCCTCCAATACCATAACGTTAATCTCAGTCTCCTCGTCCACTACTAGTGGTCCTCCTCTGCTGAGGGCGACAATGCAAGTCCCAACAAGTGTCCATAGTATGACGGGTCTGTCCAAAATGGCCACACTTTAGCTTATCCCGATCATCACTTGAAGTGCCCGAGTACCAGACCTACCACCCTCTCTGCCTCGACCTCCACTTCTACCTCCCCTCTGTGATGCTGATGCAAAGGCGGATCGATCAAGTGAAGAAGGTTGGAGCATAGCACTCCGACACCGCTCCTCACGGTATAAGTACGAATAACAACCAAGGATGATAGGGGCTCCTTGCGAGGCATCTGAATTCTCACATGTTCATAATCAGCATTGAGTACTGCAAGTAGCTCAAACAGAAAGTTCTGCTCTACCAATTTCCAGTACGCAGTAGCATCGTCAGAACACTTAGCCCGAAAATTTGATAATGGTTCATCTCTTTCCACGGGCAATGAATAGTAGAGTAATATGTGAGCACAAACTTATTCCCTTGCCGCCAGATACTCAGACGTAACTCACTCACGCGCAATGTTCCCAACCTCATAATAGGTCTGTGTCACTGCATCACATATGTCTCATGCAACATCAAGAAACAAATACTCATTACTAACATCAGGCTACAAAGAATGTAGAAGAGATGACATTACAATGACATTTTTGGCCTCCAACTTGACATAAGCCGAATCTGAGGGACTTGGAGTAGGGCTAGCTCCATTCATATAACCCATCTTACCTTTACCCTCGACAAATAACATAGCTGAGTACAACCAAGCTAGAAAATTAGTCTCATCTAGTTTTACAAGAGTAATTTGGAGGTTTGGGGCGTCACTTGGACCTACCCGTACTTCCTCTGCTATTCACAGAGATACTAGAGAACTGGCTAATCTTTGACTCATCCTGTCATGTTGCACACAAGGTTGATTTACACAAACCAGATCTAAAAAGACTACCACCAATCTTCCATCCACAAAATACACAACAAATTAGGATTTCACAACCCTATATTCACACCACCAAATTAATGGAAAAGTTTCAAGCATTAAAACAGCAATCCAACATCGAAATAAGGATCATATCCAAGCAACAATAGAGGATTTCAATTTGGCATAAACATTTCACAGAAACACTGCAAAAGCAGCAACATTAAGGGAGAATTGAGCCTTCAATCCTCCGTTCTTTGTGAAACCAATTTCAAATAATCAATATTTTAAATACGGATCAAACAATACCAGATTGGTCCTCCAAAAAACTCTCAATCAGTCACACCAATAGTTTTCCCCAAACTGAAAATTTTCCAAAAATTTCAAGAAATAACTACAATTCATTAAAAATGCATCTCCAAACTCCAAAAAAATAACTACAATTCATTATAAATACTGATCTATCACATGGGAAGAAAAACCAAATCTACCGCACCTGCTACAGTGACCATACGACTAATGTTAGAACTATTGTGGACCTCGAACACTCCGTTGCAACTCTGGGGTTAGATGCCTTGCTCTGATACCAAGTTGGTTTGGGTAGATAATGTTTTAGGGTTTAAATCTAGAGTTTTATGGATTAGGATTTTGAAGAAAGAGAAGAGAAAGACGAAGAAGAAGAAGAAGAAAAAGAAAATTAGGGAAAGATTAGAAGAGTTAAACATCTCTCTCCTATTCTTTTATTATATATACTCTACTAAAAAAGAGAAATACTAATGTTATAGTATATGAGAAGTGTTCTAAGTATCTAAATAACCCAAACTCTGATGGATTAGTTCTAGGAAACTTCTTAGCTCAAAAAGTATCAACTCAATTAGAATTCTACACCATTCACCATTTTACTTACCGTTCAAACTTCAAAAGAATATGAGTCCAGATGGTTAGATCATCCACATTGTTAATTTTGAGCTCGAGGATCTCAAGAAGAATCAATTGAATGGTGGGCCACATCTATAACGACCCGGAATTTTAATATAATGAAATTATGTGTTTATGGGTCCTTAATTGAGGTTAATTTAGTAAGTGTTTGTTAAATTGATGAAAAGTAGGTTTTTGTTCGGGATTGGATTGTACCGATAAAACTTAAGTGGTTTTTCTCGAAAATCGTACACAACGTACGGGTCGACTATCTGGACGATCACTTGTCGTACCGGTTACGTCGTGTATCGATTCGTGAGACCGCGGGGGTCTTATACTTAAGAAAATCAAGAAAATAGGAAAATTACAGATTTCCGGAGTTCCGTTGGAACTCCATGATTGTTGGGGATTCTAATAAAAATCCGTGCGGCTGGTACCACAGCGTGCCGGTCGATCGTGAGGACGACCGTCTGTCGTTTCGGCAGTTAATCATCTCAAATGAAGAAACGATAGCGTGTTATGTGTCAAAAACTAGGAAATTAATGGGTTTTGTAGTTTTCTCCCGGATTTACTTTTTGCTATCAAAACTCAGAATTTTGCCCTAAAATTTTTACAACAGGTGTCGAACTACCCTAAGTTTGGTCACCTAAAGTTTTGTCAAAATCGGATTCCATATGGTAGTGTTTCGAAGGCCATAAGTGCGGCAAAATCGGGAATCGAGTCAAATAGTCAAAGCGTTGACTCAGTCAACGAGTCACATCAAGAGGGGCCATGTGCATGGCCTATAAAAAGGGGGCCAGCCCTCTTCATTCTCACAGTTTGCAAAGGGGGAGAAGCTCTGCTCCAGAATTTCTAGAGAGAAATTCTAGAGAGAGAAGAGAGAAATAAGAGGGAAAAAAAGGGAGGCCATCTTGGGATAGTTCAACGCTCCCGACGTGTTGGCGGTGTCCGATTTCTTCCCCGGTGCCTCGGTTGACATGTAGAGAGAGAAAGAAGAAAAGTTAGAAAGAGAGTGCGAGTTAGAGTGAGAGATGCTCTAGCTGGGGGTTGATCGTTATTCTGAGCGCATTGGCGGCGTTCTTTTCTTCCACTAGAGTCTCAAAGTACGTGAAAGAGGTAAAATATCTTCCCTCTTCGTATTCTCTATACTTTTAAGCTATTATTTTATGTGGAATGTATGGATTTTGTTTGGCATGAATGAAAAATGGTCGGAGACCCCGTGGATGAAGTATGGAAATGTGGATGTGCTGGAAAATGAGTAGAGGGGTGTAGCCCTCAGTCTAGGGTGTAAAAACCCTAGATTTAGGCTCACTTTGCATTGGGCGATCGATCGTCGACATGCAAATGCCTGGGCAACCGATCACCCAGCATTGGCAATCGATCGCTAGTGCCCAGAATGGGGTTTTTGGGCTGTGGTGATGTAGGGACTTCAAGTGGACCCTCGGGGAGTCCGGATTGGGTCCCGGGTATGATGGATCGTCCCTCTAAGGTGACGAAAAGTTGATTTTTTTGAGTATCGTGCAGGGCGATGGATGGACCCATCGGCCTGGATACATTCCCTATCAGAACAACCTTGTATGATGTGATGGTGTTTGTAAAGCGATGGATGGACCCATCGGCCCGGATATATTCCCTATCGGAACAACTGGTATGATGTTATGATCTTTGAACGTGGGTAAGATGATGAAAAGGTTCATCGGCCGGATAACGTTCCACACCAGAACGGCATACCTTGGACTTGGTCTTCGGGCGTGAAGTCCAAATGGTTCAATTATTCAAGCAGGGCTTGAATAATTGGGGATTTCCTACGGTTAGAAAACATAACATGTGTGAAATGTTGTCGGTGGTCCCTCTTTGACTAGGTCCGGCGAGGCAGTATCTCTTAAGAGTCAGAGTTTCTCCATGACTAATAGTCGGGAGAGTTAGGATGACATTGGGCCTATGAGCCAAGGTTTGATTGGGGTTTACGGACCTAGTGATATATTGAGTTTACGAACTCAATAATGTTACTTTGGGAAAGCATTGTCCTGTGTCGGTAGGTATGCATCCAATAGAGACTGTGATGTATAGGATAGTTGCCTTGAGGGATGAGATTCTGCAGGGGCAGGTACATCCCAACAGAGGTTAGATTAAGTGATGTGATATCAGTGCCTGACAGAATTTGATGTCAGAGGTATTGTGCATGGCGAGATTTGATGACAAGATTTGATGTCAGAGGTATTGTGCATGGCGAGATTTGATGACAAGATTTGATGTCAGAGGTATTGTGCATGGCGAGATTTGATGACAAGATTTGATGTTAGAGGTGGTTCCTGACAAAGTGTGATATGTCAGAGGTTTTGTTCCTGACAAAGTGTGATATGTTAGAAGTGTTATTCATTGCAGTCATTGGGTGAAGGTCCAGGTTATGTGTGGAGTAATATCCAGAGATTCTCTTTAACGAGGTGCGTGACTAATCGTCGGGAGTGATGGATTAATATTCATAGTTCCTCTTTAGCGAGGTGTGTGACTGATCGTCGGGAGTGGGTGGATTGATATATATGGATCCTCTTTGGTGAGATGCATGACTGATCATCGGGAGTGGTGGATTAATATTCATGGTTCCTCTTTGGCGAGGTGCGTGACTGATCGTCAGGAGTAGGTGGAGTTTTATCCAGTGATTCTTTCTAATTTTGTCATGAGAAATGAATGTTGGCTTGAGGGGTGAGGACCTCTGTTCTTTGGTATGCTCCAACAATACTTTGTAGTGAAAGGCCTTGTGAATTCAGCAGATGATGACCCAAGATAGGGTGAGTCTGAGAGTAACAAGATACCTGGAGGTGAAAGGCCTTGTGGATTCAAGGATGACCCAAAATGTTGAGTTTCGATAGACAAGATATTTTGAGGTGAAAGGCCCCGTGGATTTAAAGGATGACCCAATAGAGGTTGAGGAATGGGGATTGTTGTACTCATAGTTACCAAACACCCATATTATACCCGTATAGTACTCGTATAATACTTTTAGAGGGGGTCGCCGTTTAAAACTCCGTATTTTTACTGTATAACGTGTTATATCCGTATCGCCGTTTAATACTCGTTTAATACACGAATTACGTATTAAACGCGTACAATACGCGTATTTTTGCCGTTCTTTTACCGTGTTAAACGTATATTTCACATTAAATGATTGTTATTAGTTAATATCATGATTTTTATTTATTTATAATTATTAATTATTTTTTAATTATCCTGTACTTTTGCCGTGTTTTTGCCGTATAATACCCGTACTTCCCGAACGGATCATTACCGTATAATACTCGTACTTTCCGAACGGATCATTGTCGTATTATAGCCATACCTGTACTTGGTAACTATGGTTGTACTTAGGTATGTCCTAAGACAGCTAAATGAATAAGGATCATTGTACTTAAGTATGCCTTGAGATAGTACAAGATGTAGATTGTGTGATGAGTCTAGGGACTCAAGATTGTACGAAGTCTAAGAACTTAAGGTTCGATTTCATTGGATGTAAACCAGATGATCTTAATAGTTATCATGGTAGTATGAGATGTCATGGTAATGGAGTTGTACAATGATAATGGATTTTGGAATGGATAAGGAGTCTGCGGACTCAAGAATAGAACGGTAATTTATTATCATGGACAATGATTGCGTGATTTTGGCAATTGGAGGTTGGGAACCTCAGGATAGGGTGAAATAGCCCTGAGTGACCTCAGGTCGTGGATTACGATATGATATATTATTATAATATGAGAACTGAATTGTAATATTATATTATTATTAATGATTGTTACTAGGTGAAAAATAGCCTAGATGGATTGTGGATTTTGCTGGGCTTTATAGCTCACTCCTCTCATTTTGTGTCTTCAGATTCTGAAGCGGTTGCCGATTGGCAAGGAGCTACACTTGATAGAGTTTGGAAAGAGTACCGGCGCAGTTGTGGCGCCAAAAGTAAATGCTACAGTAGTCAGTGAGGTAACGCATTTGCTTATGATGGGTTATTATGATAGCCAGTTGTTATCGTTTATGTAAGTGATATTCGCTTAAAAGTGCTTATTTTCACTATTATTCTTTTGAGCCTTATCGAATTTTTTTACGTAAAACCTTCATTTTTATCAACTTTTCTACGGTAAGAGTTTTCTCCATTGCATAAAACACACTTTTCTGGTCAAAATGGTATATTAGTATGAATTATACACATTTATGAAAATATAGATACAAAGCTGTTTGATGAACTCTCATTATGTATTTTAACTATCTCAGGAACCCTGATTGGATGATTCTCAAGAACCTGAGGCCGTAGTTAAGCACTAAAGCACATTACCAATGACTAAAGAGCCAACAGGCTATACCAAGTAGATACAGGCCAAGTATGGACTAAGCCAGAAAATCACAGTCAGAACGAAGACCAAGAGAGCAGAAGTATCCATCTCCAAGAATTGAGCAAAATTATTAAAAGTCGCAATACAAGACAAAAGGTGTCAGTTTGCTCAATTTGTAAGAGTTATGGGAGAACAATACGAAAATCCAGGGTTCAAAACCCTCTGCCATCATTTTCTTTTCTTTTTCTCTTTTATTTCCCAAAACCCTAATCTCTCTTTCCTACTCCTATCCGTCCAACCCTAATCATTCAAATCCTAGCCGTCCACCTCTCTTAAACCCTAATCCTCTACTAACCCTAGCCACCTCTTCTTGTCAAAATCCTAACCTTAGCCACCACCTCACTTTTCTAAAACCCTAAACTCTCCTAATCAAAGCCTATCCGTCCACCTCTTCTAGCCTAAATCCTAGCCACTCATTCTTATTCTATCCTAACCATCCATTTCAAATCCCTACTTTCCCTCTCACATGGTAACTCTAATCCCACAATATCTTTCCATATTTTCTTTCCCCTTTAGCTATCCCAAAACTCTCCATTGTGTTAAAACCTTAATCTCTTTCTCTATAAAATCCTAATCATCTATTGCTTCTCTATCACTAAACCCTAATCCTAACCACTCATCTCTTTCTAAAAACCCTAGCCCACTTTTCTAACCCTAATCTTTATAAAACCCTAGCCATCCTCTATAAATACTCACCCCTCTCTCTTACCATAGTTCCCTTCCCCCTAACTTCTCTTCTCACCTCTCTCTCACGTTCTCACCCTACGCCTAGGGTAAGAACATTTCTCACCCCATCTTTATAACCCACGATTTTCTCACCCCATCTCATACCATCCGAACGTCCCACCCTCTCTCTACACATGTTGGTGCAGGCCCTGGTTCTCGAAAATCTCTATTTCTTACTTCTCTCGAAGCAACACTATCGCACTGCGCCTAGGGCTCTCGCCATCTCTTAGAAGACTAACCCTACGCCTAGGGTTATCTCTAAACTCTTCTCTTCTATTTTCTTTTACAGCTTTATCTTAGATATTTTTGTATTAGTTTTATTTCAAAGCATTGTAAGTGACTTTCAATTTAATTAAGAAATTTTCATGTTGGGTATTTTGTGCTTGCTAGCTTTCTTTATTTGATTTCATGCTTTTATTTCATGTTATTAGCTCTTGATAATCTCTCAAACAAAAAAATGTTTTAAAAATCAACTCATCATTCTCATTCCTTCATCTTTCTCGAAGCATTCTAATGTTTTTATTTTCTTTATTGCACTAACTAACTAACCCCGAGTGAGGATTCGACATCCGACATACCACTATGCATAATTCATATTTTGCAGTTAAAACAAAAGTTTTGATAGTAGGGTGATTTTTTCTCCATTTAAAAAAAAAAAAAAAAAAAATTCTAAGGAAAACATGAGTTTTGGAATATACCCACCCCCAAACAAAAGATAGCACCGTCCTCAGCGCTCATGACCTGGACAGAAAGATATGAATGTGGACTACAAGATGCAAAAGGTGAGAAAGGGTATTACCAGTGTGGCAGAAATTGTACACTGGTAGGTATCAGATAATCTACAAAAGTAATGAGACTCGTACAACCTCAAAAATAGTGTCAAAATATATGCAAGATAATCATGCGACTCATGAATCTCGAAATTGCCTTCCGACAACACTAAGTTTAACGTCTTTAGCCAGACACAACAGGGGTACATAAAAGCACCCCCAAACAAAATGAAGCAGAGAGAGACTGAGTGGGTCATCAGTCTACAAAGATAGGACCAATTAGATCGATCTTAACCAACACCTACCGACGACTTAAACTCAATGAGTGGAGCAGGAAAAGATATCAATGGAGCTGGCTCCAGAAGATCATAAAGTTCAGATAGGGCTAACTTAGATTGAGATTCAGCCTAAAAGTGTTCTAGACATTGATGCAGAATATCCTCAGGAGAATCCGGAGTTAGACTCTCAACGGCACACAGTTCTTCAACTTGGTCGAGATCGACAGGTTGGTGCATTAAGCGAAAAATGTTGACCGTTGCCTTGAGGTTGCTGAAAGAGATCGACATGTTTCCATCCCTACACCCTATGTGTGCATCAGCGGTGGCTAAGAATAGTAGGCCCAAAATGACAGGTATCCTATTATCCGGACACGGTTCTGTGTCGAGAATGATGAAATCAACCGGAAAGTAAAAGTCTGCAACTTTTACTAGGACATCCTCAATGATACCTCGAGGGATCTTTATAGATTGGTCCGCAAGTTTCAATGTGACCCTATTAGGCTTCATGTCTTTTAAACCTAATTGCTGATAAACTGAGTAAGGCAGAAGATTGATAGTAGCTCCTAAGTCGAGCAAAGCAGTGCAGGTGAAATCATTCCCTATTCCGCATGGAATGGTAGGGCTTCAAAGATCTTTAAATTTTAAAATACCATTGCGTTAAATGAACGCAATGACCTTCTTGGCCAAAAAGGCAGCCTTGGGTACGTGAGTACGCAGCTTGACTGTGCATAAGTCCTTGAGGAACTTAGCATAAGTTAGAATCTGCTTGATAGCAGTAAGGAACGGGATGTTGACCTGTAAGTCTTTGAAGACTTCCATGATCTCTGAGAATTGTTGATCCCATTTATTCTGGGCAAGCCTTTCTGGGAAAGGTGGCTTCAACTGACAAATTGGCTTGTCCTCAGCCTGAGGTATCTGCACAGGAATATCGGATTTGGGTGCAGACGTAGAAACTAGAAACATCAGATTTGGATGTGAAATTGGGACTCTCTGAGCTAGGGTTAGAAGGTGGTGCTTTTGAGGGCACCAAGGATGGTGGTACTCCTATATAAATAGTTTTGCCTGAACAGAGGGCAATATTAGCTTGGATCTCTCCTTGAAAATTCTGGTTCTTCGACTGCAATTCGACTTTGGAAACTGTCTCCTGTTCAGTCGGATTTTGAATAGTTTGGCTCGGGAAGTTACCTATCTCACTCTCAGCTCTAATTGATCCAGACATTGTTCTAGACATTGAAAGGATTTTTCTTGCCTGGTCATAAGCTGGGAGAGAAGGTCTTCAAGACCAGGTTTAGGAGTAGATTGTTGAGGTGCAGCGAAGGGAAGCTAAGGTACCAATTCACAATTAGAGCTCATCGGGATATAATAATTATAGGACTGAGGAGTCGGGAGGGCGCCCTGTTGGTCAAAATAAGGATTCTGGGAGAATTGCTGGTACTGCGATTGCGAGTACTGTCCATCATATTATATATCGGATTGGTTAAACCCGGAACGATATGTGCTATGGTATGGTTGTTATTGTGGAACAGACTCTTGCTCAGAAGAGAAACTAGAATGATGATTTCAAGTATCCGGATGATAAGTTTGTCAATAGGAATTTGGGCTATAGGAGTCATGGCAATAGAAATTTTGGCTATAGAAATTTGCATAAGTCTCAATAAAAGGCCTTTCTGCTACCATGGAGGGGATGAGGAAGGTGAAGAAGTTGAGGCTAATTCCCAGATTGGAATGACTCTCAGATTAAATCGAACGCTCGCTGATGGGGCCAAACCAACTGGTCATATGTTTGAATGAACACACCCAAGTTTTAACAAAAAATTACCAAAGGAGACACTAACCTAAGTGAATCTATACGATGCGCAAGAAGTCACAAAAACAATCCTAAGCCAATACTAAACAACCAACAATTTTCTGGGCTTTATCTTCTTATCTTTGGTGGCAAGTAAGTTATGACAGTGGACAGAACCACTAATTTTATCTTTGATTAATCCGCTAGACTGACTTGCATTCTTGGTTCTCACAAAGGTTTCACTCACAAGCTAACCTTCCAGTTCTAACACAAGTTAATTGCGAGAGATTCCGTAGCCTTGACAAACGTGCAGCACAGTGGTTATCTTAAATACGTCCCAGGCTAGCCGGATCAGTCAAGCAATTTGACAAGTGTATTCCCGAAAGACTAACTTTGACTAGTTTGTATTCCTATTTTCAATAACAAACTAACCACCGAAAATCCAAGGAGGTCACTAATGAGCTCAGTGTACTGAAGTAGCAGGGATCTGTGGGTATGTTTGGAAACAGGGACCAGCGCTCGTGGACTTATTCGACTTGGAAATTGATAGAGTCACTAATTATGAAAGTCCTATGAACACCGATCTAGAATTTGGCTCTAAAGAGTTGATTCTTTTTATTATGTGGAGCTAGGGATCAGACAAGCTGGAGTGATGAGGTGGTGATGAAATCCCACCAGTTTCAAATAGAGCTGGGTTGTGCTCTTTTTAATTTAAGTAAATTTCGGTCGTCCACGCAATTCAGAATAGTTGTACGAAAGAAAATAAACAATCACCACAATTTTCAACAAATCACCCGTCAAAAACTCTCCTCCCGTAAGCCACGCCACGGGGTATCCCCTTTGGAGTAGGGAGGGGTATCCACAAGCTTTCGCTCCCTACTCACAATCGTAATCCTACGCACAAGTTAGTGCACAATAAAATATAGGTCACGTGATTGGGAATTATTTTTAGAATGCCCACCTTTAAGGGGTTGCACACAACATTCAATTAATTAGGTAGATTAATTAATTTCCAAATTTTGGTTTTAATTCAAACTTAGTAGTTTCCTAAAGTAGGGAACTTTCTGAATTTTCCTTCAAGTTTGAAAATATTCCAATTAAAATTGATGAAATCAGGACAAACTGGAAATTCCCAAAAATGGAATTGTGTTAAAGATGAGACTTTTTCCACTATAAAGATTTAGTCAGATTTAGAAATTTTTTGAAAGTTAGAAATTTTCAAAAATATGCTAAATCTCTAAAAGACATGGGAAAATGCCTAAAATTAACAAAATTCTTAATATTTGAAAAGTCTCCAAAATTAATAATTCTCAAAATACTAATCACCTAAAAAAAAATTATAAAAAAAAAAAAGGTTTAGATTTACATTATGTTTTTTTTTAGGTGATTAGTATTTTGGGAATTATTAATTTTTGAGACTTTTCAAATATTAAGAATTTTGTTAATTTTAGGCAATTTCTCATGTCTTTTATAGATTTAGCATATTTTTTTAAATTTCTAATTTTCAAAAAATTTCTAAATTTGACTAAATCTTTATAGTGGAAAAAGTCCCATCTTTAATACAATTCCATTTTTTGGAATTTCCAGTTTGCCCTAATTTCATCAATTTTAATTGGAAGGTTTCCAAAACTTGAGGGAAAATTCAAAAATAGTAGTTCTCTACTTTAGGAAACTACTAAGTTTGAATTAAAACCTAAATTTAGAAATTAATTAATCTGCCTAATTAATTGAATGTTGTGTGCAACCCCTTAAAGGCAACCACCTTTCAAAATAATTCTCAATCACGTGACCTATATTTTATTGTGCACTAACTTGTGCACAGGAATGCGATTGTGAGTAGGGAGCGAAAGCTAGTGGATACCCCTCTCTACTCCAAAGAGGATACCTCGTGGCGTGGCCTACAGGAGATGAGTTTTTGAAGGGGGATTTGTTGAAAATTGTGGTAATTGTTTATTTGCTTTCGTACAAATATTCCAAACTGCGTGGATGGTCGAAATTTGCTTTAATTAAAAAGAGCACAACCCAGCTCTATTTGAAACTGGTGGGATTTCATCACCCACCTCATCACTCCAGCTTGTGTGATCCCTAGCTTGACATAATAAAATGAATCAACTCTTTAGAGCCAAATTCTAAATCGGTGTTCATAGGACTTTCATAATTAGTGACTCTATCAATTTCCGAGTCGAATAAGTCCACGAGCGCGAGTCCCTGGTTTCCAAACATACCCACAGGTTCCTGCTACTTCAGTACACTGAGCTCACTAGTGGCCTCCTTGGATTTTCGGTGGTTAGCTTGTTATTGAAAATAGGAACACAAACTAGCCCAAGTTAGTCTTTCGGGAATACACTTGTCAAATTACTTGACTAATCCGGCTAGCCTGGGACGTATTTAAGATAGTCATTGTGCTGCATGTCTGTCAAGGTTACTGATTATCTCACAATTAACTTGTATTAGAACTTGAAGGTTAGCTTGTGAGTAAAACCTTTGTGAGAACCAAGAGTGCAAGTCAGCCTGGCGGATTAAACAAGATAAAATCAGTGGTCCTGCCCACTGTCATAACCTGCTTACCAACAAAGATAACAAGATAACTCCCAAAAAAATGTTGATTGTCTAGCACTGGCTTAGGGTTATTTTTGTGTTTCCTTGTGCATCATTTAGAGTCACTCAGGTTAGTGTCCCTATTGGCAACTTTTTACCGAGTTTAGGGCTTGTTTTTTCAAGTACAAGCTCTATTGGGTCCGATCCAACAAGAGATTGATTCGATCTGAGAGTCATTCAATTCTCCTGGAATCATTTCCAGAGTCTTCAACTCCCTCCTCCCTTCAAATTACCATGGCAGCAGAAAGGCCCCTCATTGAGACCTATGCACCCATTTCTGCTAACCCTCTTAACTGTATTGTACTTCCACCCACAAATGCGGCTCAATTCAAAATCAGACCGCATACAATACAAATGCTACCTACCTTCCATGGTCTTGCCAGAGAAGATCCATACTCATTTACGGCAATTCCTAAATATATGCATATTGTTTAAAAATCAGTACCTCAATGAAAAAAATGTCAGATTAAGGGTCTTCTCATTCTCTCTGAAAGATAACGCCTCTGCTTGGCTTTACTCTCTTACTGCTGACTCTATTACAACTTGGGCCGAGTTAGTTGTTAAATTCATGTCCAAATTCTATCCAATGTCTAGGACAAATGAAATGAAACAATTCATTCAAGACTTCCGAAAGTAGTCTAATGAAAAATTCTATGAAGCCTGGGATAGATTTTAGGATTTTCAAACCAAATGTCCCCATCATAACTTAGACAAAGGCAGCCTTGTTAACTTTTTCTATAGAGGACTTACTGATGAGTCCCGGAACATGCTGGAATCTATGTGTCAGGGAAAATTCATGCACAAGACTCCTACAGAAGCCTACTTATTCCTCACAGAATTTGGAGAAAACTCCCAGCATTGAACGACATTCTGAATTTAGTCGAACTACTCTACTCTCCAGGACTTCCACAGGACATGAGGTCAAAAGTGATCCAGAGTTGAAATCCCTGCTCCTATAACTCACAAAATCTGTCTCAGCCCTAGCCGTATCGGTTCAGAACCCAATACCTTCAAATACTGTCATACATGTGGGTCAAGATAACCCAATCATGCATTGTGATTGCTTTCTACAGAAAACCCATTCCACTTTTATATGTCCTTTAAATGAAGGATGTGCCCCACAAATCCAAGAAGAAGTCTATAACTTCAGTACCTTTAAACCACCCACTATATAACCTACACCATGTACGGTTTCATATAGATCTTCCAAGACCCCACTTCTTTTCTCAAAAACCTCTCTTTCTCTCACGTATCTCTCCTCACCCTCTCTTTCTCTAATCCTCAAAGTTCTTACCCCACTCACATAGCATCCCTCTCATCTCGTGGCTCTCTCTCTCTCACCTAAGATATTCTAAGGAGGTCCCTACAAGCTCACGGCACCACCACTGTCTCGCCCATCTCTTCACGGCCGGCCCTACGCCTAGGGCTCTCACCATTTGTTTTTTTATATTATTTGATGTTCTTACATTTACTTTTAATTCAAATTTTGTAGGTGACTTTTTACTTCAATAAATAAATTTTCATGTTTGTTATTTTATGCTTGCTATCTTTCATTATTTAATTTGATGCTTTTATTTCATGTCATTAGTAGATCTTGATAATCTCTTTTATTAAAAAAAAATGTTTTAAAAAAACTACTCCATCATTCTCATCTCTCCATATATTCTAAAGTGTTTTTTTTATTGTCTTTTATTTTCTTTATAGCACTAACCCAACCAATCTCGAGTGAGGAATCGACATCCAACATACCATTGTGCTAATCTTTGCATAATTCATATTTTGCAGGAATTGAAAGGAATCGGATAAGAAAATAATTGTTGAAGTAAGGAGATTCTAAACGATGGAAAATCCTTGTTTCAGTAAGCTCAAAATTCTCGCATTTTCGTGGGTAAAGTCTTACGCCGTGGTTATGACGAACGGGCACGCGTCTCGGAACTTGATTCCTTAAGCGCGGGCTCGGGGCATCACAACATCCCATGTATGTGAGCCATAGTAGAGCAATGGCGTCCATAGCATGAAAATAGAGATCACCAAAACCAATATGAAATGGGCGATACGTATAGGTATTGGTAGTCTTATATACGATATTTATACTGATACGAAACGGGCAATACATATTGTTATTAATTATTTATGTTTTAATTCATTAGATTTGCTACTTTGTTTTTGAGTCACTTCTCATGACTTTATATTTGGTTCCTATAAATCATTTGTTTTTTTTAATTTAATTTTTTTTATTTTTTCTTAAAAAAGAAATAACCATATGTATCGTCCGAAACCGATACGTATAGGTTTCGGTTGGTACAAATACATCTCCCAAAACCATATATAATCTTTGGTCCATAGTACATAATTATGGTCTAAAACCAGGGACATGCATTCCCTCTTATTTATTCTTTTGATCAGTAATTTCGCTCTTATTGTGATCCATAAACCAGTAATATTTCCATTTAAATGAAAAGCTTAGAGTAATGGGCGCACCCGTTGACATGAAGCACATCCTCCCACATTTGTGGTTGTTTATCCTTGTCCCTGCAGATCTGTTAAGACCAAGATTAAAACATTTTTAAAGATGGTCTCAACAATCATAACTCAGAGGAATACATAATTAATTTGCAATGTTAAGGATGCGATTTAGCTATATCAGACATGCCTGAAGTCCACGGATGCCATCAGTTGCTAGAAGAGTGACCATTCCATAATCAGAATGAGCAGAAGCACCACATGTTTCCTCATTAGAAATAGCTAATTCACCTGAAATCAAAATTGAGGAACAAATTTGTTACCAATAAACTAGGGTTTACTTGGGAAGCAATGCTTGCTCCATTGGTAGTATGTGCATAGCACCACTTGTTCGGTCCAGGATCCAGTCCGGTGAGAATGTGCGTGGTTGAAATCTCCACCCTTTCCTATCCTAGAACAAATACTAACCCTGCTAACCAGAAAGTGCAAAAAAAGCGGGAGTTTACTTGGAATAACTAGTATTTCTTAATAGCATATTTTCATTTTATACCAATACAAGCCAAAAAGTACTAGAACTAAATAAATGCAAAAGGAAAAAGGCCACTGCTAATGAGCACATTAACCAAAATATGGAAAGATTGGTACTCTTATTAGCGAGACAGGAAAATCCATAAATCATAGATTTTTAAAAATCCAGTACAAAATCTAAACATTTTACCAGGACAAACCTTCAGCTTAACCAACCATTGGAAGATGGTAAGAGGACCACAAACAATCAACTAACAATTTCTCACAACACCATAGGTAAACTGCAGAAAGAAGGCATAGGCACCATAAATTGAACTTTAATGTTCTTTACGAGGAAATAAAATTGTGGAATATAAGACTTCTTACCTACATCTACCCTCAAGTTTGCATCAGAGATCTAGTTCATAAATTTAGGCAGCCATTAAGAATCACCGCTATTTTTTTGAAGTACTAATAATAAGCTTTGTTTCCACAAAACATTAAATAGATTCAAGAATTTTTTCATGCAAAATGCCAATCTGCAGAGTAAATATAATAATATGAACACAGAAAGGAGTGAAATTTTGCTATCAAACCTGGATAATGTAACAGACGGACAAATGCCATTGGAGGATCTAGAGCCCCCACTTTGTCGAAGTAGCGTTCATCCAAGTTCAAAGACAGAGCAATCAGAGTAATTAACCTTTTCCCAGCAGTCCTGGGGAAGAGAAATAAAGCACCTATTTTAAAACAAAATCTATAATTTACACTGGTTGCTAATAACAAAGTAATTAGGTCATCTACTATGAAAAAATGGTCTAATGAGATAGGAAAAGAAGTAATTTATTTTTTGTGTTCCAAATTTTGACTAATCAAACAAGAGAAGAGGCAAATACACTTCTTTAGAAGCTATCACATCCACCTAGGTCCTATAGAGGTTCCCACCCTAAAGAAAAGGAACCTTTAAATAGATTTTTTTTAAAACGAGAAAGATAGTTTGTTCTAAAGAAATAAAAGGGCGAACCCCATCTACAAGACCATATATAAAATTTCTAACCAGAGAACCATGGAAAGCAAAATGAATACAAGATCAGTGGCTCAGGATAGCCACGGATATGGTATCCGAAAAATGAAAAAAAAAGCTTAATAAAGTCCTCTGAATGCCTTAAGTACGGAAAACCACAAGACTAGAAGCACAATAATGTTATCAATCACCAAACCATGAGAACTATACTTGTCTGCAAAAAATGCGGCTGTCTCTTTCCTTCCAGATGATCCAATTAACAGCAAAGGCATCATATTTCTATAGAGTTCAACTCCTTTTACCAATAGTATCGATGACCCATCCTTAAGTGAGGTAAAAAAAGGCCTTTGGTGTAACACAAAAGACACCGAAACACTGTAAAAGCCAATTCCGTATCCTGTTTCTTCAATAAACCACTGAAAATTTACCATTATTAATTGGTGCCATATTGGAGAGAGAAACAAAAAATTAACCGACACGGAGATAAATGAACACAATTAAATGAGTTGGGCAATACAGGAACAGCCCAAGCAAGCCACACTTGTGATATATAAATTGGCGCATTAGGTTTGTGCAAGTTTGCATAAAGTGAAGCTGACAATGTTAAAGAAAATGAGAGGAGCTACGAGACCAAGGAAGCCATCCTTGGTAATAGTTTATCAATGCGCAATCGATGCTGTGCGCCACCAAAGCAACGAATATATTTTACCCACCTCCACTGTTGCCCTTGTTATCTCATCGGCATGTATCTACTGATCCAGCTCTTTCATTGCCTTCCTATCCTGTTGTCATTGTAAACCAATTGAGCAAGTGTGGCTTTCCCTAGCCTCTCCATGGGCATACCTACTATAGGAATGTAGAAACAATTTCTTGATTGCTTGAGCACAATAACGATTTTATTCCCACCTTGTGATCCTTGTCTCTTCCTCAACTCGTATACCTACAAAACTTTCCCCAGTGAGGGGCTTGAATATATCTGCTGCAATCGCATCTGGTCTTACTAACATTTTTTATTTGTGTTGCCTGTCTTAAGATGAAATGTGAGTGAATTCGAGCATGGAGAGAAGACGCGTATCTCTTTTCACATGCTCTCTTGAACCTCCACTTTCCGTTGTAAGCTTTCAATCATCCCCACTTCATCAAAACTATCTATAGTGGAACAGAGAATTATCAATGTAATATAGCAAATGGTTCCTTTTGGTAGTGATTTGGTCTGAGTGCATAATAATGCCTTTAGGGGCTAAGTTTAGCGAAGTCGGTTTGGGAGCTAGTTATTAAGCGATTCAATAGGAGATTAGCTGGGTGAAAATCCTCTTATATCTCAAAGGATGGGCTACTCACTCTTATGAAAAGTACTCTCTGCAGTCTTCTGACTTACTACCTTTCCTTGTCCACATACCGATAACTTCTAAGTTTGAAAAGATCGAAAGGAACTTTTTGTGAAACGAGAAGGTAGTTATTAATAAATACCATCCGGTGAAGTGTAATTGGGTTTGTCGGCCAAAAGAGGGTGAGGGTCTTAATGTGTGGTCAGTTAGGGTAGTTAACAAGGCATTGCTGGGAAATGGCTTTGGCGATTTGGGATAAAGTGTTATTTGTGGAGAGAAGTCATTGTGGTCCGCCACGGGCACAAGGACCGTTGGGAACCTTGATTGCCTAGGTTCTCTGATGCAAACGGGGGAAGCGCTTGCCTTGATTTAAAACCAAGGGATCAACCTTAACAATTTTCTATTAATTGTATACTTCATCCAGGGGTAAAACATTAATTTATCAAGCCCCTTTCAAAAAGTTAACACATCCACGGGGGACAAACAATTATGGGGAGCCTATCTTTAAATTTTGGAATGATTTGGATAGGGATAGACCCTATTTGCGAGAGTTGCCATACAATGGCAGTTTCGTAAATAGTCTGCAACTTTCTGGAAAAGGACCCTCAAAAAGAAAAGCGAGATGAGTAATGTCATATAAACTATAAAGTGTGTTTCTCTTGAGGGGAAAAAACCCATCAACCTGTAAATCTCAAGATTGAAGAAGATAAGAGAAGGGTTGAGAGATAAACTCATACCTCTTGGTTGCCGTCGGAGGTCGGTTGGAGTTCTACACAAGTGAAGGCCGGATGTCTTCAAGCCGGTAAACCGAACGATCACCGTATGGAAGAGAATGGGTAAGCCCTAGCCCCTAGGTTTATCACCGTATGGAAGAGAAAGAGAGGGTTTCAAATTTTGATTGTTGCTACAAGGAAACATTAGGATTTTAAGGGTTTTAAGTATAATGGGAAATTACATTATTAGGCTCCACTTTTATTCATATTACATAAAAACCATTATAATTATTAACTTTTTTAAAACAAGTATACATACTAAACGGATCGGATCACCCTATATCCGAATCCGATTATAATCGGATTCTACTTTTGCGATCCGTATTTGATCCGATGGATCACTACTTGGGTCCAAAATCCAGCTAATCGGATCCAGATCATGATCCGATCCATTGACACCCCTACTAGCAGCCTTTTATAGGCACGTTCACAAACTCCTACCCGGTTAGACTTTCTAATTTAATTCATCCTATGATTGCCGAAGCGATCTCGACTTACTAAATAATGACATATGAAATAAAGTAACTAAATAAATGGTATGGCTGAGATCTAGGTGGGCCCCAACAACTTGATCATCCTTGGATTGACTTTGCTAACAACACTTGATCATTGGGCGGGCCTGCTTGCTTCCTTGGCGTCATCTTTTGGGCCCTCCTCATGTGGGGAGGTACATAAAGTGGATTGGAATCCCTAGACCCATAGCGTCTAACCTACAAGTTGTTTCTCTTGAATCGTCCCGGTCGGGCTAAGGAAAGCCCATTGGATTTTTCTTCTAATGCACCTGCATTATTCTCTCAAGGGTAGGTTTGTGGAAAGGTATTGTGAGGGTTGGGAAGAATTTCTTAATCATACTAGGCTCACTATAGGTGATGGGGAGGAGGTTACCTTCGGGTCAGACCTTCTGATGTGGTTCCAAACTTCCAAAACCTTGAAACAAGATTTTAACACTTTTTTTTTTATATTCTTAGATCAGCTAGCGTCAGTGGCATCTATGTTTAAAATGAGTGCTAATGTAGTAGTTTAGGTTCCTCGGTTAAGCGTCCTTTAAATGATTGGGAAGTGAGTTATTTTGTCGAGTTCCTGTCTAGGTTGAAAGTTGTTCGTCCAGTCTTGTCTGCTAGAGACAGCCAAGTTTGGTATAGAGACAACAAAGATCGGTTTACAGCGAGGTTAATTTTGCAAGCGTTGAATCCTAGTAGCCATCCTACTTTTCATCGGCAATGCCAGGTTGTGTGGCACTACTTCGGTGTATCTTCAAAAGTTTCATCTTTTTTTTTTCTCTTTTTCCTCTATGGACAACATTTCTAGATAAGATCCTCACTCTTGATCATCTCAAAAAAATGAGGCTGGAGTCTACTGAATCGTTGTTATTTGTGCTTGGCAGAGGAGAAATTTGTTGATCATATGTTCTTGCATAGTTCCTTTGCGAGGAGCCTCTAGTATTATTTTCTTTCTCAAATCGGTGTCGCAAAGACCTTTCCATATTTCTTCCAAAACTTCTTATTGGTGGCTAGTGAGCTCTCATTGTTATTTGTGCCTGGTAGGGGAGGAATTTGTTGATCATATGCTCTTGCATTGTTCCTTTGCGAGGAGCCTCTAGTACCATACTATTATTTTCTTTCCCAAATCAGAGTCGCATAGATCTTTCCATATTTCTTCCAAAACTTCTTATTGGTGGCCAGTGGGCTCTTGGTCTCATTAGATGGTCCACTAGAGCCTCTATGGGCCCTCCTTCCAAAAGGATTTCATTGGTGCTTTGGAAAGAGAGGAACATGCGGGTTTTTGAGGATGCTTCGATGTCTTAAGAGAAAGTGAGTGACAGTACATGTTCTACATTGCTAGAATGGGTTTCCATAAGAAATGGTTTTGTGAAACTTGGGATTGATGAACTCATTTCTTAGTTTAGGTGGTGTTGTATTTTTTGTATTTAGTTGTGCTATCCCTGGATAGTCATTTGCTTTAGCATTTTCCCTTGTTTTGGTTCACTATTTGTGAATATGTCTATTTTATCGTCTAGCTTTAATTGCATTTACTGAAGAAGAAAAAAGGAATGTCACTTTTAACATTTCCTAAAATTTCATTATAAATTCCATGTTTCCCTTGATTATTCCCTACAACTTCGAATCGTTATTAAACCGAAAGTACCACGATAATTCCAAGGAAATTTCCCAATCCAAAATTTTAATAAACTTAATGATATAAGGCTATACAGAACAAATATGGACTAGGAACATATTTTCTCGAGTACTTTGAGGATCTCCTCTTCGTCAAAAGGTCTCCTTAATCAATCACATGCTTCCTCAAATACGTGACAGAAATCCACAGCATCAAGACTACGCTAGATAGAGCACGGTTCCTTATGATGCCAGAGCAGTAAATCATTTTTTGCATCTACCATATAAAAGTGCATGTATGCACAATATACCAAACCTTAACTTTCTAAGTGTCCTAAAAAAGATAGGAGCAAATCTTGCACAAAATCACAAAATTATGAGGGTATTGGCAAGAAACCATGAGATTTTAATGACAAAATGGATAGAAATAATGAATTAATTGATATATGTATCAACTTGAAGGAAATACTCACAACACAATAGAAGAAATTGTAGGTTTAATCCTCAGTTTTAAAACATACAATATCCATATAAAATAAACATTAAGAAGAAATTATTACTTACAGGACTTTTTCATAATAAGATTCCAACGTGGGTCTCCAGCATGGCAGATCTTCTAAAATTTCCTAATCAAAAGAGCATTAAGATTTCTGCTTAAGAAAAATCATCTATTTGAATCCATAAGTCATGCATTCAAAATTAAAAGAGAATCATTGTCAATGTTACAAAAAAAATGCAACAAGAGAATGGATAAAGAAATGTTACATTAAAAAAATGGTTCATATCTAATTTTGTTAACCTATGATTAGCATCCAAATTTTTTGAAACAAAATCTGAAAATTTATGTCAAATAATTAATATAATAACATAGATTACCTTCTGAAGGCCATTGATTCAGATTACTTTGCACTGTAATGCCTTTTATAGGACCAATATAGAAAGTCTCTTTTGAATCACCTGTTTTCCAATAAAGAGGACGATCAAGTTTGATCACTTCTCATTTCAATTAGGCTCAAGTCAGGAAGGAAAGAATAGCGAGAGATGAAGTTGCATATAACCTCGATGTTTAAAAATATGACATGGTCAATAGAGAATGCAAGTTAAACTTGTCAAAAGTTGTAATGAAATAGAGAATGCAAGCTATATAGTTGCTTCTATCGGTCCATTATCTTTTTTTAGTGGGGATAGGGGGAATGAAAGAAAAAAAAGGAAAATCTAAACAAAATGGGTCATCTAAATGAATCTGACTGCAATGTGATTAATATCTAGAAAGGAAAGTACCAAAAGCAAGTTGAGGCAGTTCAAATGGTAAAGATTTGCTTAAGTGCTCCAGAAACGGTCTTGTAACCATGTTTGCATCATTATGTAAACCTACACCATCCAATTGATGGGTCGAACCCAAAAGACCAATATAGATACAAAAAACAAGGAATAACAGCAAACCTAACTAACCAATGGATGTGATTTCAGCATTGTTGATCACCAATCAATTATTCAAAGTGCCGATGGACATACTTGTGCACTACATGGCAAGACTAAGAGACTGATAACAATTATCATAAATGCAGTTGCGTCCAAACCCATATCCAAAACCACAAATGGCTCACAAGATACCAAGAATATGATAGAATCACAAAAACAAACCTCGGGAATTCAATGAGGGATTGAAGTTTTCAGCATACAAGGGCGTGTAACCTCTGTGTTCTCTGCGTTCCAGTTTCATTTTCTCTTCCAGGGGAAGTGAAAAGAACTTTCTACTCTCATCAAAAACTCTTTTAAGCAACTCTTCCTCAACCCCATGATTCACGAGGTAAAAGAAACCATATTCCACACATGCCTGGCATACCAATTTCAGCATTAAAACTTTTAACCACACACTTCCAACCCAGTCAAGACACTGAGGAAGTAAGAGCACAGGCTTACTTCAAACTAATGAAAGTATTCAAACAAAAACCTCATTTTTTTGTAATCAGAATAAAAACAGCTCAGTTAATTACTAATCAAATAAGGCAAATTTAAAAGATGAATTTCAGTAAAAACCAAAGCTCACTTAAAGCACTTTAATTGAATGGTTCCCTAAACAAACAACCATCAAAATAGAGGTGAGAGAACACAGGGAATAAAAGCAAGAAACAGAATCCATCTATAGAAACAAAAATAGACTGTATAATAATCGGTCAGAGAACAAAAATCTAGGGTTTGCGGATGAACCATCCAAAAAAAGGAATTAATGTCGCCATCAATACACATTTATATTTGAAAAAAACACATTTATATTTGAAAAAAAAAAAATTGGTTCGATGAAGAATGAGGAATTACAAACATAAGTCTAGGGTTTTGAAGAATAAACCTGACGAATTGATTCGGCTGTCGATATGCGATCTGCAGAGGATAAGTCAATGACGGGAAGTTCGACAGAATCCGCCATTTTTCCCACTGGTATGTGTTCTTTCGTAATTCAACGCTTTATCTATCTACCTTATACATGTCATTATCTACGTCACATTTTCTTTTTTGCCCTTTTTCCTTTATGATAGGCCTAATCACTTACTTCTCCCCAGATGATATCTCACCCTTTTTATCGTCACTTGTCCAATGATTTGTGATGACCGAGTGCCTATCTCCGGCGTCCATCAAAGATATTCTGAAGCCTATCCGGTGAAAGGACAAGGTGGGCGCTCGGGCATCACACATCATTGGACATGTGGCGATAAAAGAGGAGAGATGTCAAGTGAGGAGAAGTAAAAATCATGAGAAGAAAATGAAATGGCTTTTCCCATTTTTTATCGCCACTTGTCCAATGATTTGTGGATGTCTAGCGCCCACCTCCGGCGTCCACCAGAGATAATCCAAAGCTGCATCGGATTTACTCTGACGGATAGTTAAGGTGGGATTTCGGGCATCCTCAAATCAAATGACATGTGGCGATAAAAAAAGGGAGAAGTCAAAATCATGGGAAGAAAATGAAATAACTTCTCCCCTTTTTATCGCCACATGTCCTTTGATTTGTGGATGTTCGAAATCAAACCTCAGGCATCCATCTAAATCTGATGCCATCTGAAAGGGAAAAAATCTCGTGCACGCCACGCGTCTGTAGCTGCTTAGCTGGTAGAGGAATGATAGCAAAACTCCACCTGTGAATGAGCCTGAGGGGGCGGGTGTGCACCCTAAAATAAGCTCCGATGATAAAGTCAGTATAAGGCACAAGCACAGTATAAGACACAAGCACAGTATAAGGCACAAGCACGTGAACATAAGGCACAAGCACAGTATAAGGCACAAGCACAGTATAGAGATACTTATCGTGAGGTCACTGAGTATATGCACTTGAGGACGAGCTCTGGTGAGGCACTGGGTATATACACTTGAGGACGAGCTCTGGTGAGGCACTGGGTATTGGAGCTCAGGAGGCACAAAGAATATGACTCAGACAACGTAGCTCTGACAACGTAGCTCGGATAAGGCACAGACAACGTAACTCTGATAACGTACTTTGATAACGTGCTCAGGTAAGGCAGCTCGGATGGGGCACAGGCATCGTAGCTCTGACCACAGAGCTCGGATAGGACACTGACAACGTAGCTCTGATAACATACTCTGATAACGTACTCAGATAACGCAGCTCGGATGACGTGGCTCTAGCTCTGATAACGTGCTCAGATAACGCAGCTCGGATGACGTGGCTCTAGCTCTAATAACGTGCTCAGATAAGGCACAGACAACGTAGCTCAGAAGGCACAAACAACGTAGCTCAGAAGGCACAGACAACGTAACTCTGATAACGTACTCTGATAACGTGCTCAGGTAAGGCAGCTCGGATGGGGCACAGGCATCGTAGCTCTGACCACACAGCTCGGATAGGACACTGACAACGTAGCTCTGATAACGTACTCAGATAACGCAGCTCGGATGACGTGGCTCTAGCTCTGATAACGTGCTCAGATAAGGCACAGACAACGTAGCACTGACCTTGTAGCTCGGACAAGGCACTGACAACGTAGCTCGGCTGACGTAGCTCTAGCTCTGATAAGATAGCTCGGACAACGTAACTCTAGCTCTGATAACGCATACGTTGTGCATCCGTTGTGCAACAGACAACGGGTACGTTTGTACAGCAGAACGTGTACGTTGTACAGCAAACAACGTGTACATTGTACAGCTCACGACGGGTACGTTGTACAGCACGACGGGTACGTTGTACATCAGACAATGGACAACGAGCACGACACTATGCACAACACAACGTGACAACGGATTCGGCACCATTCACAGCACAACGTATTGGGCACTATTCACAGCACAACGTATTGAGCACTATTCACAGCAGGCAACACGACAACGAGCTCAGCACTATTCACAGCGTCAGACACAAGTTCAAGTGTGATTGCACTCATCAGATGATCAACTGCAAGGCCGTGCAAGTGGCAATGTGACCATTCATGAAGAGCATCAGGCGGACATGGCCTATTTGAGAGAATCCAGTGGCCATAAACGCTTGTGAGGCCACAAAGAGCATCAAGTAGCCGGATAACACCAAAAGAAGATGAGAGAATCGGGTGAGTGGCCATCTACACAGCACTTTGGGGTAGGGGTGTGAATGACTCAAGCTTCTCAGATCTCCCTCTTCCTCTTCCTCTTCTTCTCTTCCTCTCTTGCCTTTCGCACCATCCTCCTTGCCTTTCGCACCATCCTCTTTCTCTTCTTCTTCTGCCCTTTCTCTCCTCTCTTGCCTTTCGCACCATTCTCTTTGCCTCTCGCACCATCCTCTTTCTCTTCTTCTTCTGCCCTTTCTCTCCTCTCTTGCCTTTCGCACCATCCATCTCTCTTGCGCATCATCCATCCCTTCTCTCTGGTGATTCTTGCTTATTTATTGCCATTTTGAGTCATCATGACTTGTGCAGTCATGATAAGATCACCTGTCAGACAACACTCAAGTGAGCCAGCACGTAGCCCAAGTGGGCTTATGTCGGCTAAATTGTCAGAATTTGTGAGCATGAGAAATCACTGTTTTACCCCTTCTTTTTACTCCTTTTTACGAATTTTATCCGTTACACCATCCAAAGCCCATTTATCTAGATTAGGGAGTTAGTCCATGTGTGTTGTTGGTGGTGTTGCGTAAGGCAATGAATTTCCTCCGGTAGATGCCTGAGTTTTACATTCGGGTAGCAACTCGAATGTTCCGCTGGACAGTACATGCATATCGTTCTAGCTCGTCACGTGTGCTCTTTGACACTCATTGATTGTGATTAAGATTCAATCACCATTTGGTTTAATAATCTAAACTTAGTTTTTAAATGTGTGAAATCATAACCAAGGTTAATTTTTAAAAATATATTTTTTCTGTAAACCAAGGTTAGATTATTTAACTTTAAGTATGAGTGAATCTTAACCATGATTAATGGATATCAAAGAGGGCATATGGCAAGCTTGGGAGGTGTGCATGTATCACTGATCAAAATCTGCAACATGCTATTACTCCAAATGATTTTCCTTGCGTCATGCAAATAGTGGTGCCCTAGTGTGAATCTCGGGATCTGCCAAAGAAAATCTATTGCCGACTTGCCGTTGTGTATTGGCAACGGATTTTCTTGGCACCCTAGTGTTACACTAGGGCTCCAATAAGGCATTTAAATAGGGGAGTGATAGCATGCATTGCATAGACTGTTGAGTGGTACAAGCACAGTCGTGCATCCCCAAGCTTGCCACATGTCCTTCTCTTTGACATATATTAATTGTGGTTAAGATTCACTCATCCATACGATTATAACATTAGTTTTTAGAAGAATTTTTTTTTTTTTAAAGTAATAACCTTACTTATGAATCACTTATGTCATCATTTTTTCTTTCTTCACGAGGCCAATCTCTTGGTTCGTACTCGCTCACATTATTATTATTATTATTGTAATAACTCAAGGTGTCCTAACCCTTCGGGTCAAGATTAATCCATGAGGGCTGAGGGTACGATGAAGGTGCCACACCAAGAAAGTTCAAGAAAATCCCGAGTGGGGCTATCCCGAAAGATGGAGTGAGAAGTTGAACCCAAGACCTTCCCGCTTCATCGTACTTTCTTGATCACCACTTCATCCCTGTCTCCTTCCATTGCAGAACGTCTTAGCTTCTTCATGTAATCAAACTCAAGTCTCTGACTCATTGAAAAAGGCTCCATAATAAACTCATGGTTTGGGCAATGGCATAATAGTGTAATTAACCGAAAAAAAAAATTTCTCTACTCTTTTGCTTTGCTCTTTAGAGGACTTTGCGCGTTATAAGTGACCGTTAAAACCGTTAAACCGGTTTGTGCCTCCAATCCGCAACGGGCCGCCTAGTAGCTGCACTCATGAGATGTGGCGCCTTGTAGATTGGGAGCACCAACTTGCACGAATGATCTGACATGTTTAAATATGGTGGGGACTGGGAGTTCCGTCTCAAGAGGTATGAGGAGCTCGCTCTTTTTGTGTCTCCAAAACGATGTTAAGTTTAACTAGGAGCAGGAGCCCTAGTTCAAGAGATAAAATGGATCTTCCCAAAATATGCAATTACAACACACAATGGGACTAGCCCAGTGGTAGTATATCCCCTCCTAAGGAGGGTGAATCCGGGATCGAGTCCCGCATGTGGGCGTTGTTTATTTCCCCACTCTTGTGTTACTTCCCAAAATATGCAAAAAAAAAAAAATGCCATTACATGATAATTTGGGGATTATAAATATAAGTCTTTATATGAGCTGGAGCTCCCTTGGACCCTTTGTACTGTTGGTAGTTCTGCAATTATAAGAAAACAAAACTACCATTGTTTTCCCCATAATTACAGTACTGCCACTGACAAAGGGGAGCTCAGCTTCACATGTGTCCCATAATTACAATACTGCCACTGACAACGGGGAGCTCAGCTTCCCGTGTGGAAGCAGAACTCTGGCTCATATTTAAACACTATTTTCCAAATATAAAAGGTGTTTCTGTTATATATATTTTGGGGAGTACCAATTCTCTCTTGAACAAAAGCGCTCCTTTTGTACTTAAACTCAAGGATTTATATGTGGTTTTTGAACTAAGAGTACTGATCTAGTGTGCAACCATTTTTGTTGGAACCAACAAGAACATGCCACATATCGACGACCGGTACCATGGAAAAATACTCGGGATCATCTACAGTGGCTACCAGATACAGGTCATTATATAGATACAAAAACGAGTTGCCAAAAGCGTTTAGGTCATTTCTATCCTTGGGATAAGGAAAATCGTTCACTAGTGCCAAACAGGCCCCAAAGGAACCTGGTTCTAACTCTTCCTAGTAGGCTCCGCAGAACTGTGTGGACCATGTCTGGTGAATGAGACTACAGTTTTGAGTACCATCACACTGCTTTCTGCATTATCATTTTAAACATGGTGCACTCTCCAACTTTCAGCATGTCTTAACCAATTCACATTATAAAGACAATAACAATAAACTTGCATAGATACAAAATGGTGTACAACATTCTCCCTCCTACCAAAATATCTTTTACCTCAGAATGTGAATCCAAAGACAACTTAGCTCCTTCGAGGAAAATAAAAAGATTCAAAATTGTCGCTGACCTTCCTTGGATTGATCCACCTGACATGGCGTGGATTTTGACCAAAAAAAAAAGGGAATGGCCTCTTATCCAAACTCACATCCCCCTTAAAATGAAGCTCCCTGCTCTCCCATGAAAATTTGAGAAGAAAATTCAGAACTGTAACCCCCCACCAAGAAAAAAACAGGTCTCTCCGCTTAGAACTATTACATTCTCCCATCCCTAGAACTCAGTAACAAAAGAACTTGCCTAACCCATCATGGAAGGCTACGGATGTGTATATTATAAATAAAGGTACACCCTTCATCTTCTGGCAAACCTACTTCTACTCATGCCCCTCACAGGAGTAATAATGGAAGCTCCGCCTATTATTCTCTCTGGACTTTGCTCCTCTTCATCTTCACTGGTTTCATCTGATCTCCATCTCAGCCTATCATTCAAGTTCAAGTCCTCAATGGCAGAATCTCTATTTCCGTGGCTGATCAAACAAAGATGAAAACGGTCAGATCACCTTCGCAATAGCAACAGACATTTTCTGCTTCAGGAGTGGAACTGCAAGCAAAATAACAAAAAACATTACCTCCAAGAGACATCCATTGGATCATTGGCGGAAATCATAGTCCAAGGTCTATCTGATGGGACCCGTTTACCAGACACAGTTGGGCTCAGATCATGAGAAGAATCTTTTAACAAGCCATGGTCGCTGATGGGTGTAGCTAGTGGATCGGCTGTAACTCTGCGGGTGTAAGGAGGGCGGGCATTTTCCACTTGGTTTATGAACCCATTTGGTTCCATCCCTGGTGAGACTTTATCAAATAAATCATCTTGGAGGTGATTATTCTGAACCTCTCTGGATGAAATTCTGCTCACTTCTTTCTGGGGTGTGCTAACCTGAGGACTAATACGGTTAAATCCAGTAGTTGGGATGTTTTGCTTGATGCCAGTTTGAGGTTTCAGTGCCCTTGCAAAATTGTGACTTGAGGCCAAAATGTCCCAGTTGTGGGGAGTAGACAGATCTCCAAAATTGGAAGGGAACCTCCCATGGAGAATGGATGGAGAGCGGTAGTTACTAAGTTCAATAAAGGAATTGTTAATGGATCCACTCAGTTTTGCTGGAGTATCGAAGGCTGATGTTTTCTTGGAAGGAGTAACATGATCCATCCGGAGAAGAAAGGAAGAATCAGTAGCCGAGGGAACCAGTAAGCCAGTGGAACTTGGCTGTTGTACCTTGAACATATCATATTTTGCAGGGACTTCAACTTCCTTAGCTTGAGAATCGGTGATGTCAGGAAATCTTCCAGTCTTCAGTTGTTGCTGTTGTGCTTCGGGCAGCAGCTCTATGCATTTATCCTGTTGGTAATCATCAAATTCAATTCAGAAATTCATCCTACTTTAATTTAATTTTCTAAAGGGTACAAGACTTGATCAATTTTAAGTCCATAAATTAAAGTCAATTTGACAACTATACTGACGTCTTAATTGAGTCAGAGCACTCAAATGCTCAACTCAAGTTGATTGACCAAATTAACCAAAAAAAGTTGATTGACCAAGATCTGAACTGACATCTAAACTGAGTCTCAAGACTCAACCAAATTGAGCACTCTACTGCTCAAATCAAGTTGATAGACCAAAATCTGAACGGAGCAGTATGCACACACACAGGCCCTCATACACGCCATACAAACACAAGAGGCACCCACTCACACACCTAAAAACAAATGAACTCCGTAAATTTGCATCAAGCAGTGAAGTTTGTGTATACTTAATACTTATAAAACCTGTTGACCCAAGGTTGCCCTCTCCCTTGGAGGACTTCTTTCCCCCTACTTCAAATTCCTTTGCTTGAGAAAGAATCAATACATTAGTTTAAATTGAGACATCAGTGGGTTGTGTTGGGTTCAGGTTCAGGTCGAGCGCCAACCCAGAAAGCATACCCCCTCAACCCGAACCCAACCCATAACGAAACCCTCAACCTTAGCCTGCTCACATAACCCATTTAAAATAAACATAGACATAAATAATTATTTACATTTAAATTTATAATAATATTTAAAATTAATAGTCAATACATAATACGTATATAACTGTGTTATATAAATTATTGATAAATTAACTAGATATATGACTTGTCGGATCCGGAGAGCCAAATCCACTTTTAATCGGGTTAGGAAATCCTTGACAAAAACCCAACCCACATCAACCCCCTAGCCCATGAAAGTCTGGGATTGGGCAGGTTGATGGACCAGGTTAGAATTTGCTCCCAAGGTTAAATGGTGTGATACTAACAATAGCATCACCAATTTCCATATCAAATGCAATGAAGTCATAAGCCACTTACAACCAACCCTGCTCTCCAGTGGCTTCTTGTTCTTATCCTGGACAAGTCTTCTTCACTGATTGAAGCCTTTGAGATAAAGTCCTGCTCCAACCTCTGAAGTTTACGATCAACTTGATATGCCTCAACATAACGATAGCGCTGAAATGTTAAAGAAAGACACATGATGAGTTAGGTGCTCGTGCAGTTATAAGCACATAGTAATAAAGATAAAGATAAAGGGAAGAGGAGGTTTAATGGGAAAATAGTGTGACAATCAAATAGATAGTTTTTGTGACTAATCACTTCTAGGATATTTTTGACCTGGGCCTTGAGCACCTCAAAAGAGAGTATCAACATATTCCCCAATTATTCCCTTAAGTTCTCAAAAAATAATACTAAATTACAGAAATTTAACTCTAACATAAAATATTACAACTAAGCACCTAGGAGCCAAATATGCATAACTCCTAGAACTAATAACACCCTTAACCCGGACCAACTGACAATGTAGTTTAGACATGGAAACATGAAGGTATCTAACACTGATACAGTTGTTGAGCACATTAACATTACAAATCCCCATATGTTGCCACGCCTGCAGTTTTTATACGTTAGCTGATTATTGATGTGACATTATATAAAAACTTATCAATAAATACTCATAGAATATGGAAAAAAAACTAATAAATCTACATTAAAATCATATTTACAGCATACAAGTATTATGTAGTAAACAAGGGAAAAGAAGAAAAAACAAGGTGTGGCTTAATAAGCATGCAGATGTGTTTTTGACATGTATTTTTTTTTGTTAACAAAGGGTATCCAAACCCTTTTTGAGGCAAAGACTAGTCCCTTCGGCTGTCCGCACCGACCCACTCGGAATTTTCCTTACGGACAAAAGGGTAAATCAAGGAGTGGGAGTTGAAAACACAACCACAAGGAGCAAACCCGGGATGCTAGCCAACTGCACCAACCCCTGGTGGGTGTGTTTGATATGTTTGTCTACATGCTACCAACAGATCAAGTTTTTGAAAAGAGACAATGGTAGTCCTACACTCCTACTGGCAGTAGTAGTAAAAAGCAAAAATCGCACTCGATGACAGAGTGCTGTGATAATTTGCATATATTGTGGAATTATTTAAACATACTCGGTGTTCCTGTGAAATTACTTACAAACAATCCCACATGGACATGTCAACCATAGAGAGAGAGAGAGAGAGAGAGAGAGAGCTTCTTTTTCTACTACTGCAAGTAGAAGTAACATTGCTCTTTAGAAAATCTAGAGTAATTTAGAGAATGACAATTTTCATAAGCATTCATTCGTTAATATTACTGCGGATGGAAATGGATAAAAAGAAAAAACAATATACCAAAACGACCTTCCTAAAGCAGAATAACATACCAATCACATTTATCTTAAGGGATGTTTACCGATGGCATACTAGTATAGGTTGCGGGATGTGTGACTCACCGTTTGATCATTGATGGGTTCACCTAGGTGTGGTAAGCTTAAATCAACTCAATCAAATAATCCTAACCATCCTCCCATGTACTTTTCTATCACCCTATGCCACATTTGTTTTTCTATACATCCAAGAGAATGTAAAGGACCAACGGAAACGATCTTGCCATCACAAGCTTCACACTAAAGTTCCCATCAAAAATTGATTATGGCAGTGAACATAATATACCAATCTATATTAGAAAATGATTGGATGCACAAATACGGCAAACAATCAAAGATGCACAACATTATATTTAGCAGAGTACTGACTAGGTCAACAAAGAAGAGAAAAAAGTCCAGCATATTTAACAAAATCAGAGTGCAAAGGTTAAAACATGTTCATGCATTAAAAAATAATTATTCTTTAAACATTTAGAAAAGTTAGGATACAATCCAACAACTTAACGAACGTTAAATTAAAAAAATTTACATACTAACATACGTGGGGGAGGTGAAGGTTTATCCGAAGAGGCATAAGTCTGAGGACAAGGTTGTGGTGTCGCAGAGAACGGTGGAGGGAGTGGAGGAGGCGACTAGTTCTATTCTTGTCCACGAAATCTCGGAGTGCAGGTCTTCTGCGTCGCGGCAGGTTGGAGATGCGGTAGGGCAGGTGGGGGTAGGAGGGATGGGAGGAGTGGAGGTATCCTCGGTGGCAGGAGATAGTGGCACGTTCAGGGTGAATTTGGGAGCCCGAGAATGGGAAGCAGTGGAGGGGTTGCCATCTAGCCCAGTTAGCAATCCTAGCGCTCAGGAGGAGCTGAAGTTCCTCTCTCATCTTGAGGACGAAATAGTGGAGTGGGTCTGCAACGGTCAGTCCTCACCCAGGAGGATGGAGGAGGCTTCTAGGAGGGGGTTGGGTGTTCTTTTAGAGGGAGAGTGCAATTCTCTCCTGTATCCTATCCTAGGCCAAGGCAGACTGGAGGTCCGGAGGAGAAGGGCAAGAGAGCGGCGAGTGGTTCTGGTCAGGCGAAAGTAGTGCCTGGATGTAGTTCAGGTACATCAGGGGGTCCTGCGTTAGGAAGTCCAGATTCGGAGCCTAGGCCGAGTAAGGAGAAGGTTTCAGATTGGGTCGTAAATCACCTGGAAGGAATGAGTCAGTTCTTGGGCATATCCACCAAGGGGTTTGAGGAGGAAGCCAGGCAGTTATTTCAGAAGCTCGAGAAGGGTGGATCTCACGAGGGGGAGGTTGCTGCAAAGAAGGCCTCGGCTGGGCGGAAAGGGGATCCTGCTAAGGAGTTGAGGAGGTTGATGAGTGGTATTAACTATGACAAACTAGAGGGGAGTGGCGGGAAGAGTGGTTCTCGGTTAGGTAAGGGACGCAAAGGTAGACAATGTTAGAGTTTTCTATCATATCTTGGAATGTTAGGGGTTTGGGGAAAGCAGAGAAGAGAATGGCAGTCAAGCAATTGGTGAAGTCTAGACGGCCGGCGATCTTTTGTATTCAGGAGACGAAATTAAGCGCAGTGAAGGAGATTCATCTCCTCGAGTGTTGGGGAGAGGGTGATCCGGGTTGGTGTGCAATCCCATCTTATGGCGCTTCAGGGGGTATCTTGATGTTGTGGGATAAAGCGAGAGTGGATGTGTTGGAGGTTGAAAATGGGGCTTTCTCGAGTTCTATCCTTTGTCGATTGATTGGGGAGGCGTTTACATGGGTATTTACAGGGGTGTATGGGCCTTCGAGAGGGTCGAAGGACAAGTTATTGTGGGCGGAGCTTGAGGATGTTAGTGTGCGATGGGGAGGACCTTGGTGTTTGGGGGGAGACTTTAACAGTGTTCGGTTTACTTCTGAGAAGAAAGGAGGCTGCTTTTTTTCGCCCAAGATGAAACGGTTTGGAGAGTTTATTAGTAGACATGAGTTGATTGATTATCCGACTCAGGGGGCCCAGTTTTCTTGGTCTCATTCAGTAGCTAGTGGTCGTGCTAATCGGTTAGACAGATTTCTAGTCAGCCCGGAGTGGGAAAGCCATTTCCTGAACGCTATCCAATCTGCTCTGGCCAGGACCATCTCGGATCATGTGCCTATAGTGTTAGCATCCGGGAATTTTCGAGGTGGTCCATCCCCATTTCGTTTTGAGAACATTTGGTTGAAAGATGAGAGATTTAAGGGCGTCGTTTCCGAAGTTTGGAGAAGGGTTGGATGTGATGGCTGAATCGCGGGAGCTTTCCGAGATAGAAGCGAGGTTATATGAGTCGAAGCAATTGGAATATTTGGAAGTGCTCAAATTAGAGGAGATCAGTTGGAAACAGAAGGCAAGAACAAGGTGGCTTAAAGAAGGAGATAGAAACACTAAATATTTCCAGCGTGTAGCCAATTTCAATAGAAAGCGGAATTTCATCTCCAGGTTAAAGGTGCATGGGGTTTGGAAGGAGGAGCGAAGTGAGATAGAAGACAGTGTTCTCTCGTATTATGAAGGGTTGTATCGAGAGAGGGAGAGGTGGAGGCCGAGGCCGGTGGGGTTACCGTTTGCTAGATTGTCTGACGACCAGAGTTCGTCGTTGGAGGGGCCGTTCGAGGAGGAGGTTCTTGGAGTTATCCGTAGCATGGCTAGGGATAAGGCTCCAGGTCCGGATGGCTTCACTATTGAGTTCTACAAGGAGTGCTGGGAGATAGTGGGGCCCGATTTTATGGAAGTGATGCGGGAACTATTTGACTTGGGACGATTTGATAGGGTGATTAATTGCACTTTTGTGGTGTTAATTCCTAAGAAAGAGGGGGCGGTGGAGCTTGCGGATTTTCGTCCTATCAGTCTTGTGAGTAACATTTACAAGATCTTGTCCAAAGTATTGGCTACCCGTCTTCAAAAAGTGTTGGCATCCCTTGTTTCCCCTCAACAAGGAGCTTTTGTGGGCGGAAGACAGATTTTAGATGGGATTTTGATAGCCAATGAGTGCATTGATGCCCGGATTAAATCTAAAAACCCTGGGCTCATTTGTAAAGTGGATATAGAGAAAGCTTATGACCATGTTAGTTGGGACTTTTTAGATTACGTGATGGGAAGAATGAGTTTTGGTTCTAAGTGGAGGACGTGGGTGAAATCATGCGTCTCCTTAGTTTTCTTTTCGGTTATTCTGAATGGGAGTTCGATTGGCTTTTTTCCCAGCTCTAGGGGGTTAAGGCAGGGAGACCCTCTTTCCCCATTTCTTTTTGTGCTCGTCTCGGAAGCCTTGAGCCTTATGCTAGTGAGGGCAGAGGGGGAAGCGTTTGAAGGCTTCGTGGTAAGGTCAGCGCAGTTGCGGATATCTCACCTTCAGTTTGCAGATGATACTTTGATTTTCTGTAGGGCAACGCAGCAGGATTTGTTGTACTTGAGGTACATTCTTAGGTGTTTCGAAGCGGTGTCAGGGCTAAGAGTCAACTTATCCAAATCCGAGATAGTCGGTGTTGGAGAGGTTCCTTATATGATCCATTTGGCAGACTGTTTTGGATGCCGGGTGGGAGCTCTACCGTCAGTATATTTGGGTATGCCTCTAGGGGGAGGATTCAAATCCAAAGCAGTTTAGGCCCCGGTCTTGGATAGGTGTGCTAAGAGGTTAGGAAGCTGGAAGAATCATTTTTTGTCAAAAGGTGGTAAATTAACTCTTATTCAGAGTACTTTGAGTAGCATTCCGACTTATTATATGTCTATCTTGACCTTGCCTAAGTCTGTAGCAGTCTCTTTGGAGCGAATGCAGAGGGAGTTCTTGTGGAATGAGAAAGTAGACATTTTCAAATATCATCTAGTAGCTTGGGACCAAGTATGTAGGCCTAAGGAGGTAGGGGGGCTTAACCTAAAGTCCTTAAAGCAGATTAACAAAGCGTTGTTGGGAAAGTGGATTTGGCATTTTGGGGCTGAAAGATCGAGCTTGTGGCGGGAAGTGATTGTAGCCAAGTATGGGGAGGAGTCATATTGGGTCCCAAGGCAGGTTAAGCGCTCTCATGGGCTGAGTCTTTGGAAGGGATCATGTCGATGACGTGTTTGGTGGTGCCGTATTTTAAATTGAAAGTAGGTCAGGGGACCGAGGTGAGATTTTGGAAAGACGTGTGGTGTGGGGAGTCGAGGCTTAAGGATGAGTTTGGCCATTTATATCAGCTAGCCTCTAACAGGGATGCGTCGGTGGCAGAATGTTTTGCCAGCAGGGGTGAGGTAGGGGTATGGTGTCCGGTGTTGCGGCGGGATTTAAATGATTGGGAAATGGATGAGGTGGCTCGGTTGTTGGAGAGGTTAGGGTCGTTTTCTCCGAGTGCGGGGATAAGGGATTGCAGGATTTGGGGGAGAAGTAGGCATGGGCGCTTCACAGTTAGATCTCTTGGTCAGGCTTTGGGCCCGGTATTTTCGGGGTCGTTTCCTTATCGGGAGGTGTGGAAACCAGGGATACCTTCTAAGGTTTCCTTTTTCCTGTGGACGACGCCGTTAAACAAAATTCTAACTTGTGACCATTTGTAACATCGTGGGTGGAGCATGGCTAATAGATGTTTCTTGTGCCTCCAAGCGGAGGAAACTGTGGACCATTTGCTAATGCACTGTCCAGTGGTATTTGGTGTGTGGGGTTACTTTTTCACCCGTTTAGGGGTGGACTGGGTTTTTCCACTTTCTTTCGTGGAATTCCTATTAGGTTGGGATAGGGTCAGTGTGGATGGAGCTAAGGAAGCTATCTGGTCGGTGCTTCCAGGGGCCGTCGCTTGGATAGTATGGAGAGAGAGGAATAGTAGAGTTTTTGAAGGTATGTCCGCTTCTAAGGCGCAGATTTGTGCTCGGACTCGGATCGCTGTGTTAGAGTGGGCGGGATTAAAGGATGATAGGGAGGAGCGTCGAAGAGTCTTGGATTGAGTTATCTCGGTTGGTGTTTAGCGTCAGTGTCAGGATTTCTTTTCTCAGTTAGGCTTTGAGTTTTTGTCTTGTGAACTCTAGTTTTCTGATATTTTGTGTCCTGTATCCGTGTTTCGTCTTTTCAATCAATTTCGTGGATTATCGATAAAAAAATAAAATCATTGTTATTGATAAAAAAAAAATGATATTTCCATATCACAATGCTACAATAAATGTTACATGCCTATATAATGGGGAAAAGAACAAACCAAATAGCCAGTTACACAATGTTGCATGAAAAAATAACTTAGTCACAGCCATTTTATGTAACTAAAGAGTCACTCTAGCATTATTCAGGGTTTTATCAACAGCAAGAATATGAGGTTTGCAGTAAGTGGTAAAGAGAATCTTTAGAGCTAATTTAGCTGTCGATTTTAATCAATGTATTTTCATTGGGTAGTTATGGACATCATGAAGAGGTAGAGCTTTGCTTCCCCAAATAAACCGCTATAGCTCCCATAGAGATAACTATTCATAACTGCGAACATGTGGTATCTCGGGTGGGCAACATGAATCCTGTTTCAAAGTAAAATGCATGATAAACTAAAGGGATAAAAAGAGCTGTTTTCAGCTCAAAATATAAGGAATTAAGCAGTTACCTGAAGATAAAACACGACAAGAAGGCTACCAGAAGTTGTTGAAGGGTCTTCAGTAGCATAGTCTAACAGGCACTTATGGAGGTATTTCTCCTCATCAGAATTCCATGGCAGCTCAATCATTCGATCTACCAAGTTTCTCCGAATGCAAAGACAACAAATTTCAGTCACCAAAGCTTCCATCCAGTCCATCCAAGTCTCATATCCACCTTTTAAATCATTTGAAAAGGCCTCAGAAGATCCATGCTTCAATTTCTCTTCCTTCACTTCCATGCAGTGCATCCTCTGATACATAAATGCTTCGGTCAAGAGTCCACACTCAAATCTCACCCGAACTGCTGTAACAGCATCACCAAGTGAGACTAATTGTGCACCACTATTCTCAGTATTTGCGTAAGCATATAACCCATCATGTCCAGACCATCGTAAAACCATCAAAGCCGCATCAGGATTTTGCCTTTCTAACAGAACTTGTGTGATCTTTGGATGTGTTGTTGGGTCTGCAATTTCAGGGAGAAGGCGGCAAGCTTCCTAGCAAGAAAATTTGTGAAGAATGATTAGCACACAAAATGACATCAAAAACATAAAATTAGATTCCACAACTCCACAGCAGTTCAATACTTATCTTCAATAATTCAAGAAGGAGAAGAATCAAAGACCATTGGCATCTATTGTTTTCAATCTGTGACCATCCGACCATAGACGGAACTAACACCAGACAACCAGTCTGTATATTCAAGACCTATACCATCCCATCTTTCCTTAAAGGCGTTAGGGAACATCTAAGTACTTGCCGAAGACCATAAAGACAGTCTAATAGTCTATCAATCAAGGATTAAATATACGGTTTTGGGGGATGTATCGGTCCCAACCGAAACCTATACGTATTGGTTTCCGCTGATAGATATAATATTTTTCCTTTAAATTTTTTTAAAAAACAATAAAATCAAATGAGTTATGAACCAAATATAAAGTCATGGGAAGCGACTCAAAGACAAATTAGAAAACACAATCCTAATTAAACAATGAATGAAAACATAAATTGCAAATAAATGATACGCATCGCCTATTTCGTATCAGTATAAATATCGGGCGCTACCAAAACCTATACGCATCCCCCGTTTCGTGGCAATTTTTATTTCCATGCTATCAATGGGATAGTTGTGCACATGAAGCACATGCATGGGGTTTAAGCTTCACAATTGCATGTTTCCTACCTAGGAGATCTCCCACAAGAAAAAGAAGTCCAATTGCATGATCTCAGCCATCGATTCTGTACATATTTGGAATGTTAACGAATATTTTTTACCTATAAAATAATTTGATAGGTGGGGCTGGTTAAGATAATCCAGCATAAAAGAGCTCTTAGGAATAGGATCCATGAAATGGTAGGGCCAATCCCCACTGCATGTGCCCGATGTGTATGGCTGTTGGCATGGTTCAAAATATCAATATGTATCATGTGTAACAGTAAGAGCTACGATACGCATCAGTATTTTGGGATACCAATATAAGTTCCATCACTTCTAATACAGTTGGTACCCGTTTTGAGTGCTGTTTGGGTGAAGCTTACATGGGTTGGGAGTGTCAGTGTAGATGTGTCATGTGTGTGTGTGTGTGTGTGTGAGTGAGTGAGTGAGTGTGTGTGGTGTTTTCCTTGAATTGCCTTCAGCTTCACCTTGTGTTGTTGAGTTAACCAAAAAAAAAAGTAAACAAGTGGGACCTCTATGTCTAATGAGTGTTATTTAGGTGATTACAAGTTTACAAGTTTAATGTAATCCAGCAAAACTTCTATGCCAAAATACAATTTACTTCTATGCCAAAATACAATTCACAGCGAATTTTTTTTTCTATCAATACTTTTTTTAAATGGTTAGAAAATACAAATGTTTTTTTTTTTTTACAAATTATAGAGGGGATTTTTTTTTTTTTAACAGCATGGATTGTGACCATGGGAGTGAGAGGGAGAAGAATGAACAACATTAAATGTGAAAATTATTTCCAATAGCCTCCACTATCTTGACTATGAAATAAAGTGAAATAGTATAATACATCCAATTAGAAATATTACAATGTACAAGTACGACTCATCTTTACTATTATAATGCAAGAGGTAGGCTACTGTTCCCGAAATTCCCAAACTACCCTTATATAAAACAAAACTTTGATTTAATGTTTTACTTTAATTCCCAAACTACCCATTGCTCATCTATCTATTTAAAGAATGGAATCACAGCCAATCGCGATTGAACTCAGGGAGAGTTCAATCGCACCTGTGGTTTAACACGTGTCCCTTTTAACTCATATTAACTGTGTTAACTCCTTCCCCTCGCTCTCACGTGCATTGCACGTGCCACCTGCTAGTGATTTATAACTATATTGAGTTTTGATGCGGCACGAAATCATCATCTTTATCACTACGAGGAGGCTGACGAAGCTACTGGCCTAAGTAATGATAGTATTGAGCCCACGACATATAACTATTATAATCTCGGATATATTGCTCGTATAGTCGGGCATCAATACCCACAAGCTTCCCTAGATATATTAAATAATATGTGGGGCATCAATACCCACATTCCAAAAAGAACAACACTATGACCTATATATTTAATAAAATGTAGCATTCCAAGAAAAAACGAATAATATGATTTATTTAAGAAAATATATCCTTCCAAATAAAATAATACCATTATATTTATTTACTAAAATATATCCTTGAAAATTAAAGCAATACTATGATGTATATATATATATATAATAAAATATATCTTTTAAAAAAACAATATTATGATATATTGAATAAAAAACATCATTCCAAAAAATAATAACACTGTGATTTATAATTAATAAAATATAACATTCAAAAAATAATAATATTATAAAATAATATATATCATTCAAAACAAAGAATAATATTTTAGATTTGTGCGCAAACAAGGGAGGGCCCAAGATGGAGGTCGGAAGCTCTTTTCTTGCGGCCTTGAAGCATAATGATTCATGGGTCTTCAGAACCTTCCCGGCAGGCCTGCCACACGGTTGAGCCCCTTTTCCTTTCGATAAAGAATGTCACTCTCTATCCCGAAGTGTAGGCTGTATTCTATCTATATTTCCTACCCCATTGGCTTCTCTTTTCTAAAGGAGAAAAGGACCTCTCCGTAACGACGACAGAAGGTGCTGCTGAAAGTCCTTCATTCATATTATAAAAAAGAACTCCATCTACGATATATTTTTTAATAGAATAATAATATCTTTTACTTTTACTACTACAAAATAATACATATAAGGAATATTTGTAAATTTATATATAATTTTTAGTGAAATAAGTTATATTATTTGGTCGAAGTTATTATGTATATTATTTAGAATTATTAGTTATTAATAATAGTACCAAAACATTATTAAAATTCATAACTAAATAAAATATCCACGAATTTCAAATATAATCCTTAAAACAAAAAAAGGCATCGCATTAAAATTTTATTGATTTTTTTTAATTGGGTGCATAATATAAATCAATATTAAGTTTTAACATATTAACTTTTTTATCATATAATATATTTTTTTACATGATATCCTTTTTAGAATTATTGTCTAAAAATATTATGTTATTATCTATTCTTTTAGAATTGGGATGTTTGGTGGGGGGGCCAAGTCCGTTTCGCTTCAAGAACATGTGGCTTGAGGATGAGAGATTTAAGGTATTAGTAGCCGAAGTGTGGTCGAACCAGCAAGGGTGGGGTTCGGCCAGTACAAGGTTCGGATTAAAGTTAAAGGTCCTCAAAGCCAAGCTGAAAATTTGGAACAAAGAGGTATTCGAGATTGATGAGTTAGATGGCAGAGCCGATTCTCGTAGTCTGTCTCCAGGAGATCTTCGGGCCAGGGAGTCAAAGAGGCTGGAGTATGTTTCGCTTCTTAAGATGGAAGAAATAAGTTGGAAACAAAAATCCAGAATTAAATGGCTTAAAAAGGGGGATCGAAACACCAAATTCTTCCAAAGAATGGCTAACTTCCACAGGAAAAAAAATTACATATCCAAGTTGAAGGTGGAGGGGAGTTGGATGGAGTCGAGGAGTGAGATCGCTGAGAGTTTCACGTCATATTACAGGAAACTATTTCATGAAACAGAAAGTTGGCGCCGCCGTTTGGATGATTTACCTTTTAATACTCTGTCACCAACCCAAAGAGAGACTCTAGAAGCCCCTTTCGAGGTAGAGGAGGTGCTTCGAGCATTGGGGAGTTTAGTAGGGGATAAGGCGCCTAGTCCGGACGGATTCACAGTCGAATTCTATAGGTCTTGTTGGGAGATAGTAGGGGGATTTTATGGAGGTGATGAGGGAGTTATTTGATCGGGGCTGTTTTGACAAAGTGATTAATAACACTTTCCTTGTATTGATCCCAAAGAAGGATGGTGCAGTGGACCTCAGAGATTTTCGTCTCATTAGTTTGGTTAGCAGTGTGTACAAAATTTTATCCAAGGTTTTGGCCAATCGCATTAAGATGGTCATGACATTCATCATTTCTCCAAATCAGGGTGCGTTTGTAGGAGGTTGACAAATAACTGATGGAATTTTGATAGCAAATGAATATATTGATGCCCGGACCAAATCTAAAATCTCGGGACTCCTTTGCAAGATGGATATGGAAAAGGCGTATGATCATGTAAATTGGGATTTTCCTGATTATATGCTAGGGCGGATGGGTTTTGGGTCTAAGTGGAGACAGTGGATGCGGGTGTGTTTGTCATCCGTGTCATTCTCTATTCTGTTAAACGGTAGTCCAGTGGGCTATTTTCCAAGCTCTAGGGGGCTAAGGCAGGGAGACCCCCTTTCTCCATTCCTCTTTGTGTTGGTCTCGAAGGCGTTGAGTAGGATGCTATCTAGAGCGGAGGGGAGAGTGTTTGAGGGCTTTCCGATTGGCTCCAATGGGCTACGTATTTCTCACCTTCAGTTTGCCGATGATACTTTAATTTTCTGTCGGGCCCAGAGCAGAGATCTTCAGAACCTCCAATGTATTCTTAGATGTTTCGAAGCGGTGTCCGGGCTGCGAGTAAATTTGGGCAAGTCTGAGATTGTGAGCATAGGGGTGGTAGCCGATTTTGATAGGCTAGCTATTTGCCTGGGTTGTTTAGTGGGTTCTCTTCCATCTGTGTATTTAGGAGCCCCGTTGGGTGCGAAGTACAAAGACACTGAGGTGTGGGCTCCTGTTTTAGATCGAGTTGCCAAACGTTTAGATGGGTTGAAATCTTCTTGCCTATCAAAGGGAGGGAAACTGACCCTTATCCATAGCACTTTAAGTAGTTTGCCTACTTATTTATGTCGACTCTGACAATCCTGCACTCAGTGGCTGATCATATTGAAAGGATCCAGTGGGAATTCCCGTGGAAAGGTCATGGGGACAAATTTAAGTATCATCTAGTGGCGTGGAGTAAATGTTGCAGATCCAAAGAGAGCGGGGGCTTGAATCTCAAATCCTTAGTGCAAGTCAATAAGACATTGTTAGGAAAATGGGTTTGGAGATTCGGGGAGGAAAGAGAGCTTATGGCGTGTAGTGATCATAGCCAAATATGGGGAATCTTTGTGCTGGACACCAAGAGTGATGAAAGGCTCCCATGGTCAAGGTCTCTGGAAGGGCATCATTGCCAATGCCAACGTAGTGGTTCCGTACTCGCGCTTTAAAGTTGGAAGAGGGTCTGAGGTTAGGTTTTGGTTAGATGTGTGTTGTGGGCACACTCGGTTAAAGGACGATTTTGGTAATCTGTTCATGTTAGCGTCTGATAAGAAGGCATTGGTTGGAGAGTCTTTAGAGTTTAGAGAGGTTAGGGGAGGGAGTTGTGTGGTGCCCAAGTTTGCGTCGGGATTTGAATGATTTGGAAATAGAGAATATGACCCGTCTTTTGGAGAGGGTTGCATCGGTATCCCCTTGTGCAAATCATAGGGACATCAGGATTTGGTCACGAGGCAACCTTGGTCAGTTTTCAGTTAGATCCCTTTATCAGTCTTTGTATCCGGTTCCGTCTAGGCGGTTTCCTCACAAGGTTGTGTGGAATCCCGGTATTCCCTCCAAGGTATCTTCTTATGGAATGCAAAACTGGATAAAATTCTAATATGTGATCATTTACAGAGTAGAGGGTGAATGGCTAATCGATGCTTTTTGTGCTTCCAAGCAGAAGAGTTAGTCGATCACCTTTTGATGCACTGTCCAATTGTGTTCGGTATATGGGGTTTTTTTCTTTCCCGCATGGGGGTACACTAGGTCTTTCCCTCATCCTTTCTTAACTTCTTATCCTGTTGGCCGAAGATGTCAGGTGATGAGGCTAGGGGAGCGATTTGGGCAGTGCTCCCGGGGGCGATTTCATGGATGATTTGGAAGGAGAGGAATAGCCGGGTCTTTGAGGATTCATCCTCTTCTGTGTCACGTCTCTGTTAGCGGATCCGTATGGTGGTATTGGAGTGGGCAGGATTAAATTTCGATGTGGAAGCCATGAGGGAGATGTTAGGTTGATGTAGGTGGGTTGGGTGCTCAGGCTCCCCTTGGTCGAGTTTACGCATGTGTAAACTTTTCCTTGGTTGCGCCCGCTTTGTTCTTCCTTGTATTTCCCTTTTTCCTTAATAATAAAGTCTTCTTTACCGATCAAAAAAAAAATTATAGCTAACTAATTAGCCAAAATGTTAGTATATTTCAAAAGAAGCCCTTGTGGGCATAATCTTATTACCTATAAAAATGTGCAAAAACAAGAGAAATTATAGGGATACTTCAATAATATTTAATTTATGAAATTCTATTAATAAATTATTTAAATTTTTAATATTACTAAAAAGCACTTCTGAGCATAATATACTAATAGTAAAATTATTAGAACAATAAAATTATAATTTATGATAAGGTTTATGCTAACTAAACTCTAATAATAAAATTATAATTTATAGCAGGGTTAATGCTAGCAACACTCTTTTAAAGCTTATTATAATAAGATTAATGCTAGGGACACATCTTTCCTTATGAAGAAAGTGAGTTTTAAAGTAAGTGGAACTAGCATTACCCTTTTAAGTTAAAACTTAAAAACCCTCTCCCTTTCACCATTCGATGTCTCTCAAGCAAACAAAATAAATAAATAAATCTAGACACGGGTGCAGAGCTAGACGGAAAAGGAAAACATGAGAGGGATAACAAAATACCTTCTCTTCTAGGGTTTCTGAAATCGGTGACGGCAACAACAATGGCAACGGCAAAGCTCTTCCACTCTCCCTTCGATTGAACAAACCTTCTCATCACAGGTATGTACCCTATTCTTCCATCTTCTCTACTCTATTTTTTTTCTTCTAAATCAGAGATTGTTTGCTAGTTGAGTTCAGGGCCATTGGGATCCTTGATTTAAAGAAAAGTGAATGGCTTCTTCACGTGTTTTCTGTAGCCCATAGACTATAGGTCTGTAGCCCAAAGCAATTTGGGTTTTTTTTTGGGGCGAGTGGCAGAGTGAGGACTGATTTCAATCCGTGACCTATTCTTCCATCATTTTTTTTTGTTTCTTTTGGATGCTTGCCTGCACATCTACCAGACTACCACCAAAGAGGCAATTAGGCAGCAAAGATAGTCCGTAATTTCAGTTTTACAGGCTTTTCTGTACACTTCGGTGAACTTGCACCGAAGTTTAGTATTTTTCCAACAATTTTTTTCCTGAAGTCCACTGAAGTTAACCGAATCGAGTCATGAAATCCAGTATTTTTAAAAATGCATGTGGATTTCGCTTCAGTCACCACTGAAACCGACACGTTACGGCCAAAGTTGACCAAAATGTGTCGATTTTTTACACCATGGCTCGGACCAAACCTTTACAAGTGAGGGCTGGGCTTGTACAGACCCTGGCCCCGCCTATTGACAGCCCTACACATTAGTTGTTAACTTGTTATTTGAAAAATCGTACCTCATTACTGGCACCACTGCTAGTATGTGGAGATCCAGTTTTAACATCAGCCATGATATACTATCATTAAAACCAGCCCACACAGTACTTCCAAAGACTTTTAACACAACAAATGCCCCTCTATACAACAATGGACTAGTTTTCACCAACTAGCAATGATATACTATTAAATTATTAATCGCAGATTGTTGGGATCAGTGAAAAGTATATTGTTCAACTAGTCACCAATAATAAAACCACTTGCAAAGTTGCCAGGAAGAAACTAAAGAAGAATAGAAAACATCTCAGTATCTCACATTGCCTCGACTTGCTCTGGACTCTGGAGGACATAGAAAAGCTTCCTTTGGTTGAAGCAAATTGTGTCCCAAGGTTAGGAGGATTTGTGGTTGAATTTACAACCACAATTGGATGGTGGCACTAGTGAGGGAGTTTACTGGTCGTAGATGAGACCTTCGGAAGGTCTCATATGCACAAGTGCATTGAAACAAGGTGATTCCCACACTAGCACAGGTGTACTAATATGGGAATTTAGACTCGCCCCCAACCATTAAGCAAAGTGTGGTTGGTCATCTATAAATTGGAACTTAAAGCAAAAGACTTCTATGATCTAACAAACACAAGATGATTCGAGTTTGGAGGTCCGGTTATGTATCGAGGAAGGTGTTAACAACCTCCAAGGGGTCACACATGCACAAGTGCATGGAAACAAAGTCGTTTCCACAGTAGCACAAGTGTACTAATATGGGAATTTGGAGTCACCTCCAACCGTTAAATAAGGTGTAAATGGTCACGTATAAATTGAAACTTATAGGGAATGACTCCTATGATCTCCAAAAACACAAGATGATTCAGGTGCAGATGTTCAGTTATTGATCGGGGAAGGTGTTAGGCATCCAAATTCATCCATCACAAGACTATTACCTAGACATCCCTCATTCTCCTTTTACTCTTAACTTAGATTAGACACGTACCAAAACAAAATCTTCAAAAATATAGAAAAGACCTAAGAGATATTAGGGCTTTGACTCACTCAAAAGTGAATACAAAAGTGCCTCCTTTAGTCCCTTTTTTTAGACTAAGGAATGCGTGGGAGGACATTTCTTGTATACAAGAGAACTTTCATACTCAAATGAGAGAACCATCAATATTAATGAAAACATTCGATGAAAACTAAACTAAATCATACAAAACCAAAGTGATTTGTAAAAAGCAAAGCCATTAAAAAAAGTTGAACTAAACCTATAGGGGATTGGAGGGTCTAACATCATATCTTTTGGAATCATTGAAACCCCCCTCCCACACATACACACACAAGAGCCATATCCATGGTTCAAAAACCCGAAAACTCGACTCAACTCGAAAGTTAGCCGGGTCGAGTAACTCGGAGAACTCGACTTGGTCCAACTCATAATATATATATAATAACTTGAAACACTTGGGTTAAAAGAACTCAAAGTACGCTGGTTTTACAACTTCAAACCTATAAACTAGGTTTATCAGAACCCATAATAGGTTTTCTTTACAGACCCAAAAAAATATGATGCAAAAATAGTGACTTTCGAGTTTACGTTTAAAAAATGATAAAATTACCCTTACGTGACTCGACCTAGTCTGGCGAGCCGAAAAATTCGGATCGACTCGACCAAGTCACCCGAGTGACTCGGAAAATAGTCTCCTTCGATTTTTGAAGTGACTCGACTCGAAATTCAGCCAAGTCGAGTAACTCGACCGAGTTACTCGAGTGACTAGCTGAGTTTTCGAACTATGGCCATATCATCCACTCTTAGGCAAAATTAGGCTTGTAGGACATAGGACATCATTCGGAAAGATCTCTTAACCTTAAATCTAGCCATTGAAAAATATAAAAAGAAAGAGGGGGGGCAAGTATATTTAAAACTTATTTGAACCATATCTAAGAATTCAAAGAAAAAAGAAATCCTCTCTTGGTTCCTCACTAACTTTTTCCCATAATTACCATAAAGGAAACCCCTAATCCTCAAACCGAATCATAAGGTAAAAAACTCTACTTTGAATGGGAAATTGTAAAGAAACAAATGAAGAGAAACTAATGCAATTAAGATACTACGGGGTTCTAAATCCTCCAAGGAGCTATCCCAATTTTCCCCTTTTCATCTAAGAATTCCTCACCATTATTTAGCAAAACCACGTCAGGAGGGGGATCCTGAAGTACTTTGGAAGAAAGAGGGAGCAGATTATTTTTATCTCAACATAGGCTTAAAACCTGAACTATGATAGTAAAAAGGAGGTATGGAATATGCCAATATGGCATACCTTGTTGTAGAAGATGAGCTCCTCAACCACTCCGCAAACCTCCCTTGAGCAATTCTCCAAATTTCAAAAATGGGACTCTTCAAGGCGAGAAATTGGGGCTCTACGCATTACTACCCCTAGATCTCCAAGAGCTCAATGCTCAAAAAGTTTGAGGTTAGGGTCTTCATGGTCCTCGAAGCTTCTAAGCTCTCTTTAAGGTTTTTAAAGTGTAAAGGTGTGTTGAATGGGTAGGGGAAAGAGATTTCTGTAGGTGTAAAAAAGGTGGTGGGTTGGTTTTCTAGACGATGTGGGGCAAAAGGTTTTGGAAGGAATTTCATCTTGTGAAACATAGTTGTTAAAGGCGTCGCCTCAGGCGGTCGCCTAGGCGACCAGGTGCTCTGCTTAGCTTAGGCGACTGGCTGCCTCACGCAATCATTATTATAAATATAATATATGTAATATTATTATTGTTTAAAAATGTAAAAGTTACTTTTTTTTAAGATAATAGTTTGGTAAATAAAAAAAAATGTTATTTTATATTTTTTTAATTTTTTTACCATATAATATGTAAGAGTTTGTATATCCAACAAAAAAAAAAAGGTTTGCAGATAGAAGAAGAAGAGAGGAATGATGTCAAGTATGTTTCCTTCATGTTAACATGTCTTCTCTCTCGCTCAATGGGTGGATAATTGGTCTCTCTCTCTCTTCCTCTGTTTTTGAGTGGACCATATGGCCCTCATTTGCTTTTGCATGGTTGTTACAAGAGTCGCCTAAGCGACCAAGCATACAAGTAGGCTCAGGCAGTCCAATAATTTTTTTTAAAAAAGGCTTTTAAATGCCTTAAATTTCTTCTAGGACCCTCAAAACTCTCATAAACTCATATTTAAATAGGTCTATTATAATTTAAATAAGTGTGAACCCCATAATTATATATTTTATCAATTATATATTTTTTATTACATTTCTTTGAGTATAAGAGAAAAAATGAAGGAAGAAAAAATGAGAGTAAGATGTACGGCCCCTCCCTCTATCCCTCTCTTGTCTCTCTCATGTTCGATGTCACAGTGACCGTCGGACTATTTTTTGTTATTTATTCAGTCCTATACTCGCTGTCCTCTCCCTCTCTTCATCTCTCATCTTCGTCTGTTACTGTAGACTATTGTTTCTTCTAAGACCCCCAAAACTCTAATAAACTCGTATTTAAAGAGGTCTTATAATTTAAATAAGTGCAAACCCCATAATTATATATTTTTTAGTATAAGCAAGAAAAAAGAAAAAATGAGAGTAAGATGTACGGCCCCTCCCTCTCTCCCCCTCTCTTGTCTCTCTCATGTTCAATGTCACATCGACTATCAGACTTTTTTTTTGTTATTTATTCAGTCGTACACTCTCCCTCTTCTCTCATCTCCTTCATCTCTCATGTTCGGTTGTTACTGTAGATTATTGTTTCTTTCTATTTTTTATCCTTCATAATCTCTCTCCCTCCTTTCGAAAATCATAGTAGACTTTGTTTTAGTTTACCAAAAAAAATAGTAAACTTTGTTTTTCTTGTTCCGTTTTTTTATTCCCAACACTTGAAATCCTTCATTATTGTTCTTAGAACAGTCTCCAAGGATGGTTCTATCAAAGTGTATCTTAATAATAGAGATTTTGTAACTGCACAATCAATGGAATCTGAATGGCAATGGTATGACCCTTGTTTAAAAGGCGGCCAAGATTTTCTTCTGGGAATGTCATGCACTATTTTAATGGCACACGGTATAAATTAGCAAAACTTATGCAAGACTGTTGTTTGGAACATAGTTACCAAGTTCTCCAATTTTTTCAAAAAATCCCCAATAATACCCGACTTTTTCGTCGAACGATTAATTCACGAAGTATTTACAAGTTTTGAGAAATTAGTGACTTTATCAAAAAGTCGCGAATTTAGTGAATTAAACCTGAATTATTCACATTTTTTTGAAAAAAATTCCGAATAAATATCTAATATTTATTTGTGTTTAACTTTCATAATTAATAATCTTATTTTATATTTTTTTTTAAAATTTTTTACCCGACATTTTTCTGATTTATTTCGAAATTTGGCGATTTTTTCCTAACTTTTTCCTAGACGAATTATTCCCGAACGCCGACTTGGTAACTATGGTTTGAAACGCAGGCATTTTCAAATAAGCCTTATATGGGCCAGGCCTCTCTTTGACCAGTGGCCTGGAGTGGCAAATTTCTTAAGAGTAGAACCTCAGCCCAAATTTGGTTTTAACACATTATTAAGAGTTTTAAAGGTTTAAATAAGGTCATTCAAGTCTCATTGAGGTTCTAGATAGATTCTTGATGGTGGACCCACCTCAACATCAAAAATCATTAAATTAGTTTTGTTCTGGAATTATGGTTTTAGTGGGTTTCTAAAGGTCCGAAGGGTATAAATTTGGACTCCAGATTCGTGGAAGTTCTTTAAAAGGATTTTTAGGCTCTTAAAAGAAATCTAAAGATTTCAAAACCCCTCTAGACTGTCATTTTTCATACAGATCCTAATGAAATTTCCTTTGGTTAAATTGATTGAAAAATCACGAACAATTTGACACATTTCAGTAAAATGAGCAATCCAAGCCACAAAGGGCAATCCACGAAAAGAAATCACTGCATTAACCTCTCAATGAGCAATGACTTAAAAGATGATCTGCCATCACTATCAACCAGCAACATTGTAACGACCCGGAATTTTAATATAATAAAATTATGCATTTATGGGTCCTTAACTCAGGTTAATTAGTTAAGTGTTTGTTAAATTGGTGGAAAGTCGGTTTTTGTTTGAGATTGGATTGTACCGATAAAAATTCAGTATTTTTCCCCGAAAATCGTACACAATGTACGGGTTGACTATCTGGACGATCACCCGTCATACCAGTTCTGTCGCGTATCAATTCGCGAAACCGCGAGGGTCTTGAACGTAAGAAAATCGAGAAAACCGGGAAATTACAGCTTTTTGAAGTTTAGTTGAGACTCAATATTTATTGGGGATTCTAATAGAAATCCGCGAAACTTATACCACTGCGTGTCAATAGACCCAGTGGACGACTCTCTGTCATTTCGGCAGTTCATCATCTCAAATAAAGAAACGGCAGCATGTTTTGTGTCCGAAATCAAGAAATTAGCGGGTTTTGCAGTTTTCTTACGGACTTACTTTTTACAGTCAAAACTCAGAATTTTTCCCCCAAAATTTTTATAGTGGGTGTCAGACCGTCTAAAGTTCAGTAACCTGAAGTTTCATCAATATCAGACGTGTCATGAATTAGGGTTTTAGAGGCCGTATACGCGAGAAAATACGGAAAAATAGTCAAACGATCAAACCTTTGACTTGGTCAAAGGGACCATTAATGTGGTCATGTGCAAGGCACATGACCCTTGGCCTCTATAAGGGGGCCAGCCCCCTCATTCTCTCCCATTTCCTGATCACGGTAGGAGGGTTCTGCCAGACCCTTTCTAGAGAGAGAAAGGGGAGAGAATAAAAGAGAGAAAGAAAGGAAAGGAAAGCTATCATTGGGTATTTCGACGCTCCCGACGCGTTGGTAGTGTCCGATTTCTTCCTCGGTGCCTCATTCGGCGTGTAGAGGGAGAAAGAGAAAAAGTTAGAGAGAGAAAGTAAAAGTCAAAGAGAGTGAAGCTCCACCTTGGGGTTTTGGCGGTGTCCATTTCTTCCTCAGTCGCGTCGAAATCCGAGTAGGGAGGTAAAACTCCTTCCGTCTTCTCTATTTTCTACTTTTTAAGCTATTTGTCGTATGTGGAATGTATGCTTTTGTTTGACGTGGATGAAAAATGATCGGCGACGCCGTGGATGATGTATGAAATGGTGGAGATGTGTGGAAAAATGAGTAGAGGGGTGTAGCCCTCGATCTAGGGTGTAAAAACCCCGGATTTAGGCTCACTGTACAGTGGGCAATCGATCACCCTGTAAGGGCGATCGATTGCCAACTGGCAATCGATCGCCCAGCACTGGCAATTGATCGCCAGTGCCCAGATGTACATTTTTGGGTTGTGATGATGTGTGGACTTCAGGTGGACCCTCGGGGAGCCTAGATTGGGTCCCGGGTATGTGGTACCATCAACCTAGGGTATCGAAAAGTCTGTTTGAGTGTCTTGTAAGGCGATGGACACATCCATTGGCCTGAAAACGTTCCCGGTATGTTATTGGACTTGGTATACGGGCGTGAAGTCCAACTGTTTCAGTTATTCAAGCGAAGCTTGAGTTAACTGGGGTGGTCTTGTAGTTAGGAAACCTAATCTGAGTTAAGTACGTATGTAATGTGATGTGTGTGAATGTTGCTAGGCGATGGCGGGTTCTATTGGCCCGGATATGTTCCCTATCGGAACAATCTTGTACAATGTGATGTTCTTGGAATGCTGTAAGGCGATGGATAGACCCATCAGCCCGGATAATTTCCCTATCAGAACAACCGTGTGCGATATGATGTTGTTTGACGTTTGTTAATGCGATGGAAGGGTTCATCGGCCAGATAATGTTTTTCATCGGAACGGTATACTTTCGAAAGTGATCCAGGGGCACAAAGCCCAATGTAATTAATTAATCAAACTAGGCTTTGATTAATTAGGAACTTCCTACGGTTAGAAAATCTAACCTGGGTGAAATGCTATCTATGGTCCGGTCCCTCTTTGACTATGTCTGAGGAGGCGGTATCTATTAAGAACCGGGATTCCTCCGTGACTGATTGTCCCCAGAGTTAGGATGACATTAGGTCTATGGACCCAGGGTTGTTTTAGGTATAAGGACCCCGGATTGTATTGAGTTTACGAACTCAAGAACGTGACCTTGTGGGGGGCATTAATCTGTATGGGCAGGTATGCACCCAACAGAGGCTGTGATGACAAAAGTTGTTTGTTTGTTTCCTCCATGACTAATAGTCAGGAGTGGATGGATTAATATCTATAGATCATCTTTGACTAGGTCAGGGGAGGTGGTGAGTGGGTGGTGTGAATCAATAGATATGTCATCTGTACCGAGGCTGAGTCGATAGATATACCGTCCGTACCGAGGCTGAGTCGATAGATATGTCGACCGTACTGAGGCTGAGTTAGATGATTGTGTTATCTGATAGATATGTCGTGCCACAGTGACCGAGATCAGGTTTTCCTGATAGATACGTCGTGACACATGACTGAGATCAGGTGAGTATTTGTTATCTGATAGATATGTTGTGTCACAATGACTGAGATCAGGTTTTCCTGATAGATATGTCGTGACACATGACTGAGATCAGGTGGGTATGTTTTCTCTGATAGATATGTAGTGCCACAATGACTGAGATCAGGTTTTCCTGATAGATATGTCGTGACAAATGAGTGAGATAAGGTGGGTACATGTTATCTAATAGAAATGTCGTGAAGACGAGTTCCCCACGTTGGCTGAGATCATAGAGTTGTATTGATTCTAGTGGGTGAAGGCCCAGATGTGTATTGACTATTGAGTTTAAAAACTCAAGGTGTGATTGAGAATTGGGCGAATGCCGAATATGGGTTGAGAATTATGTCTTCGAACAAAAATTGTGTATAGGCTATGGCTAACTAATAGAGTCCCAGAACTCGAAGAAAAACGTAATTGACTATTTAGAATGATAACTCGGTAATATGAACACTATTGAATAATGAACTTCATAACTAGATAACATTCGACATTGGGAATCTCAGGTAGGGTGAAATGGCCCTGAGTGACCTTGGGTCATAATTCATTTTATATACTACTCTATTATACCGTATCATAGAAATTGATTGTTTACTATCCATTATTGATGTATGTTAATATGTAGAAACTAGTTTAGATGGACTGTGGTTTTATTGGGCTTCATAGCTCACTGACGTTTCATGTCAGCAGATCTCAGAACTTCTGTAGGTGATGAATTTGGACTTTTGGATATTGTACAGACTATATCGGCAGTAGTGGCGTCTACTTTTGTAAACAGACCAAAATATAATTAATGCAGGTATATGGTCTGTAATGATGGCTATTGTGATGAGAGTGTATATTGCTTTATCGAAAGCATCTGATAAATGTTTAAATTTCCCATATTTTTGCAGATAAAGTCTTCCGCTTGCATGATAATGACGAATGGGCATGCGTCTCAGAACATGATTCCCTAGGTGCGGGTTCGGGGAGTCACAAACATTGTGCAATGAACGAGGAATCTGAATGGATGATCAATAGCGAGAATCATATATAAAGCCAATATCCTACAAAAGTTAAGCACACTCAAGGAAGCATAATGTACCACTACTCTTGTGCTCCAAAGAACTAAGCAGTCCAATCCAACACACAAAACCTCGTAGAAACAACTCCACAATGTACAAGAGAACTCCATTAGATTCCTCAAACCATACTTCTAGGCTGCCAACCTCTACAGAACCAAAGAAATGAAAACCGAGGTACCAAGAAACTTTGCAATACCTTCTAAGGTTCCAAGTCAGTTTCACTGAAACCCCTAAACTAATGCCAAAGAACCATATCCTCCCCCATTTGAAAAAATCTATTACGCAACACCGAACTCATGTTTCCTCAAAAATGAATCATGCGACATATATCAACCCTAAACCTAAAGCCTTTGTAAATATCATAAATACCTCTATTGACTATCATTTACACACCATGCCCTTTATTGATAGAAGCAACTTCAACCACCCCCCAGCTTACCTTCCAAAATAAAAACTTCAACCACCAAACTTCTGAATTCTGATATTCATACTTTTCAAACAAACACCATAAGCCACCATCTCTCGCAGTGCCTCTCCAAAGTCATGGAGAGCCAAGTTGGAGGCCATCAACTGGATCTTAACAATCGGAAGAAGTACAGATTCCCTTGTAAAGTGTGACAATCAAGCTTGGAATCTGAGATAAACTAAGGAAAATGGTGGATAAGAAGAAACAAAACGTCTTGTTGGACTCGGATTTGTCTGGATCAATGAACATATACAGCAAGAAAGTTTCTAAAGTATAGTAATCTAGTATAAAAATGAATATCATATGTTCTAGTCACCTGCTATATAAAGATGACTATCACCTGAGTGCTACAATTTGATAGTAGGTGGAACAAGCATGGATATAGCACCAAGCACCATAAGCAACTAGATTAAGACTATATATCGTAATTGGAGAAGCTGTTTTTAAAGGTGTAGGACTTGTCTCCCTCTCATTAGGGTCGGTTTATTTTCATTTTTCAGTCCCTTTTCACCTTTTTAAATAAAATCTACAAGTTATCAATAAATAAATAAAAACATCGGAAGATTAATAGGCTTGATATTATCATATAGTGCCTAGACAAAACCCAGAAGAAAGTATGAAAACATTATGCAACAATTACCTGCAGAGCTTGATCTGTGTCGTCATCCAGAAGATAGAAAGTTAAAGATTCCAGTAGTGAATGCCTGGTTATACCAAATGTAGCGGCAAAATCATCAACAACATATCTCCATTTTTCATCCGGCATCGTCCAATGCCGATCGAACAAGTAGTACAGAAACTGCTCATACATTAAGGGAAACAAAAAGGTAGAAAATTCTAACTAATGGAATATTAGTACTATAAGCAGAGGCATTTAAAAGAAAAACAAAGGATACAATTGCTCGCTTTGCAACTACCAAATCAGAGCTTCCGCGTAAAAAGAGTACATCAGTTGCGACTCTCAAATTTTCAAATGGATAGTATCCTGCAACCCCCCCTCTCTTACCCCTGGAAAATGATGATGAATCTTCAACCTTCTCCAAGGATGTTAATTCTAGTTCCTCTCCCATTTCCAGTGTATTTCCCTGTTCCATCTCCAGATTTGACAGTGCATCTTCAATGAAGAGTGTGGATCCATCTTGTCTTGCAAATTCTGCAGAATTATTTACTATTTCAGGCCATGAACGCTTCATTGCCGCTGATTTCCTTTCACGGACAAGAAGACGCCATGCCGTGAAGTTACTATAACGTGATCTAACATTCTCAAGAAACTGATGTCTTATACACCAAGTCATGATCTCCAAATGCTGAAAAACAAAAGCCGCAGTTAGGAAGAGGTAAGATTAACAATGATGTATTGCTACGTTGTGCGGATTCTTTAAGAAAACAGATGTGTCCTATGTCAAAGCGTGTGGACACAGACATGGATGTTGCGACTCCTATCGGAAGAATCTATGCATTTCGCACACGGACAGGGACATGCCTGATACCATATACCTTTCATTTTTACTATATAAAAAAATGGCTACAACTGCATATAATTGACATAAATTTCAGCAAATTCTTTCTAACTCATCTTCATAAAAAGAAGCCAGTAGGGAAAGAGGGGAAGTCCATGATCCATTTCTTTTCAACGAGAGAGAGAGAGAAGAGAGAGAGAGAGAGAGAGAGGATGAATTATTGATCCCATCACTGTAATTGACAAGGGGGGAAGAGAGGAATAAGGATGTCAGGAACGGGTGGCAATCCAGCCCTTCAATGAGAGGGCAAGAGGGCCTTGCCCAGCCCGGCCCGACCCTCCTAACCCACAAATCCGAGCGCATTTTTCCTTCCTAAGGTCTGCGAGCCAAGTAGGGCAGAATTTTCGAAAGCACTCTAACTTGAGGGCCAGGCCAAGCCCTCCACATGCTATACTACAACAAAATATATATATATGTTGAGATATGACTGGTTATGTAGGTGTGATACACCGGATCTCTCATTAAGGGTATACTTGCAACAGACCTATTAGAGTTATTATAATATAAAAGATGAAGAGATTAGAGAGAAATCTCTCTAATTACATTTTCCCCTTAACACGTCTTCTTCCTCTCTCTCTTTCTCCAACTTCTCTTTTAGGTTTCTTCATCTTCAAGATGGTATCAGAGCCTAAGCAAGATCTAAGACATTCAAGAGGGAAAAAGAGGAGACTCACGAATTTTTTCTGGTTTGGTGTTCTTTGCAACCTGCTGACGTCAGCATGGGAACTTGCTGACGCCAGCATCCGTATACATAACCATGGAGAATGAGTATGTTGCATGATACATTGGCACTAATCAAGATTTATGGTGAGTTTTTTGAAATTTTCAGGCACCCGGCTGTGTTCTTTAAAAAAAAATTTGAGAAATTTAAAACCATGGCAGATTTCGGTAAACTAATTGGTGCAAAGTTTTTGGGTGTTTTTGAAACCCCAATATAGTTGTATTTGGATCGAAATTTCCCTCCCTCTCTAATGGAAGTGATCTCAATCGTTTTGGAGCATATATGAAGTTTTTATGAACACTTCAGTGTCTACAATTTCACGTGGAAAAATCCCTGAGTGCGACTGTAAGCCAACTTTTACTTCCAAATTCAATCATATTGCTTTGTTTGGGATAAATAATGACTGGCTGCCATAATGGAGTGTAACTTTGGTATTTTCTAGCGTAACGAAGATTTTCTCCTTGGAGTTTGAGGTGTTTCGTAGCTATTTACTCAATGGTTGGGGCTGTTTTGTGCAAAACAGATTTTTCTCTTTTGAAACTCATTTGTTTGGAATACAATGGTGCTAACTTCCAACAATGGCCAATGATGGTTTGTCAAAAGGGGTATCTGATTCGACATCGAAGGTTCTAAGCAATACAATCATGACACCTGTCACCAGTAGCTATGGTGATAATCGTGGTGCGCTAATCACAACCATTAAGTTGGATGACACCAACTTCCTTGAGTGGTCTCAGTCCGTTAAGATGTATATCGGTGGGAGAAGGAATTAGGGTACTTGACCGGTCGTGTGAAAAAATCAACTACCGAGGCCGAGACATATGACAAGTCGGAGCAAGAGAACCTTATGGTTATGTCATGGCTGTTGAATTCCATGCAACCATCGATTAGTAGAGGTTTCTTGTTTCTTCGAACAACAAAAGAGATCTAAGCTAAGGTGACTCGAACCTATTCCCAACGTCAGAACATTGTCAGAGTGTACCAGTTGAGGCAAGAGATAGCTACTCTTCATCAGGGGGAGAGGAGTCTATCCACCTACTACTCCACACTTCAAGGTCTTTGGGAGAAGAGTTTGACCATTTTCAGATCATCTAGTGGGACACTGATAAAGACAGAGATCGACACAGTAAACAAGTGGAACTAAACTGAATTTTTGACTTCTTGACGGATTTGAATCCGAACTTTGAAGTCACCCGGGTTCAGATTTTAGGGAATGATGAGTTTTCTTCCTTGGATCAAGTTTATTCCATAGTCCAAGGTGAAAAAGGCAATGGTACCTACTCCAACCAAGGCTCATCTCGCCCTTGCAGCAACTTCTAGTGCTTCGCGAGGTGGGAAATACTCTCCTCGGAAGAATAGAACTCCTGATGATAAAGATAAGATGAAGTGAGCATTGTGGGAAGACTAAACAAACTCGGGAAACTTGTTGGGATCTTATTGGCCGGCCTGTCAAGTTTTCCCATCCCGGACAACAAATGAGCACCCCTAGAGGCAACACTGCAACCTTCTTGTCTCCTATCTTGGGTATCCCAATCACATCAACATCTCCCACCAGACCATCTTCCTATGGGAGCTTCTCTAATGCAGATATTGATCGTCTCCGCCACCTCTTGAGTTAGATGGAAGGTTCTTCTACCTCCACTTCCTTTGCTCAGTCAGGTACCCATACATCTGCTAATTTCGTTTCTCATTCTCAATCCAGCCCAACCTGGATCATTGATTCAGGTGCGTCAGATCATATGACTAGCCTATCTACTGTGTTTTTTTCATATAGTCTCTTGTCTAGAAGAGATAAAGTCAAAGTTGTTGACGGATCCCTTTCCACCATCTCTAGAAAGGGTGACGTCAAACTTAATGATGCCTATCTCTTTCATCTGTTCTTCATGTTTCAAATTATTCCACTAATTTATTATCAATTAGCAGCTTACCAAAAGTCTTAACTGTTGTGTGACCTTTTTCCTCACTCATTATGTGTTACAAGACTTGATGATGAGAAAAACGATTGGGAATGGTCGTGACTCTACCTCATGGACGTGGATGACTCTCATTTACCAATACAGATTAGTAGTAGTCCTAATAGTAGTAATAATGACGCCCAACTTAGATTGTGGCACAGTCGTCTAAGTCAATTCTTTTAAATCTTTAAAATTGGTCTTTCCAGACTTGTTTAAATTTGTTCTTGGTCATAGTCTACAGTGTGAAGTGTGTGAACTCTCCAAACATTGTAGATCTACTTTCTCTACAAGTATGAATAAAAACGTATCTCTTTTTTAGCTGATTCATTCTGATTTCCGGGGCCCTGCCTCTACTTTGTCTGTGCATGGTTATCGATATTCTATTTCTTTTGTAGATGACTTCCCCATCATACCTGGATTTACTTGATGAAGTCTTGTGCTGAAGTCCTAGGCCACATCAAGAAGTTTCACAAAATGGTTTTGAATCAATTTGAGAAGCAGATTAAAATTTTCGCTCTGATAATGCAAAGGAATACCTTGAAGATGATTTAAGGTAATATTTGGCAGAGCACGGTATCATCCATCAAAGCACATGCCCTTATACCCCTCGACAGGGGTGGCCGAGCGTAAGAACCATCACCTTTTAGAAGTAGCTAGAAGCTTATTGACGGGAATGAATATTCTGAAGAAGTTTTGGGCAGAGGAAGTGCACACCTCCGCATATTTGATTAATCACATGTCATCTCAGGTCCTGCAGTTAAAGTCCCCTTATCAACTACTTTGTCTGAACCAACCCCTGCTTATTATCCCCCTCATGTCTTTGGTTGTGTCTACTTCACTCATATTTTGAATCTTCATCAAACAAAATTATACTCAAAATCCATTTGTGGTGTCCTCTTGGAGCATTCCTCTACATAAAAGAGATACCGTAGTTTTGATCGTGTTCGGGAAATGGTTCGTTACTATGGATGTCACATTTTTTTAGTCTCATTTTTTCCTCGTTCCTCTACCTCTTGAAAGGGGAGTATAGTGACTTGTTTGAAGAGAGTTTGTCTTCAGTTCCTCTTCCGACATTGGTCCCTAATGTTATCCATTATGTTGTTCCTATTGAGACTACTGCTACGAAGGATCTACAGGTACATAATAGACACGAAAAGGAGAGGACCACTGTGTTACGACCATCTCCTAACTCTGACTCCTCTAAATTAGGTAACATGACTTCATTGTCCACTCTGATTCATGTTTCTGTTTCTGATATTGATAATGATACTTCTCTCATTGTCATAAGCAAAGGAAGGCGCCAATGTACGATTCATCTTATCTCTAATTTTATCTCGTATGCATCTCTGTCACCCTCCTATTAGCTTTCTTGTCCTTTATTTCTTTTGTGTATTTACCTTCCAAGTTTCAGGAGGTTGTCTCCGATCCTAAGTGGCACAATGCGATGGTGGAAGAAATGAGAGCTCTGGTCAAGAATGGTACATGGGAAATGGTTGAGTTACCCAAGGGAAAAAAAATTGTAGGTTGCAAATGGGTGTTCACCACGAAACATAAGGCGGATGGATCTATTAAGAGGTACAAGGCAAGACTGATAGCTAAAGGGTATACTCAGACAAACGGGACAGACTATAAGGAGACATTTGCACCGGTTGATAAAATGAACTCCATAAGAGTCTTGTCTTTAGTTGTGAACCACTCATGGCTCCTACATCAGTTAAATGTGAAAAATGCGTTCCTCCATGGAGATCTACATGTCTCCTCCTCCAGGAATCAAACTTCCTAATAGTGAAGGTTTCGAATGCTGAAGAAATCTATCCATGGATTGAAACAGTCCCCCCGAGTTTGTTTGAAAGGTTCAATCAAGTCATGAAGAGGATGGGTTACTCACAGAGTCATGTTGATCACACTCTCTTTGTCAGGAGAAAAAGGACTATTAATTACAACTTGATTGTCTACGTTGACGATATTGTAGTGACTGGAAATGACTCCTCAGATATCCAACACCTGAAGAAATTCCTAGCAACGGAATTTGAGATCAAGGATTTAGGCAGCTTGAAGTACTTTCTGGATATTGAGGTAGCCCGATCAAAGAAAAACATCTTCATATCGCAACGGACGTATACCTTAGACTTACTCAAGGATACTGGGAAATTGGGCTACCGGCCAGCTAATACTCCTATTGAACAAAATCATAAGTTGAGCTCCAGTGAAAGCTCATTACTAAAAGATAAAGAGATGTACCAAAGACTGGATGGTCGTCTTAATTATCTTTCTCTCACTAAATTTGACATTGCATATGCAGTCAGTGTAGTCGGTCAATTCATGCACGAACCTCAGATCGCTCATTATGAGGCAATGGAGAAAATTTTGAGGTATTTGAAGGCTACTCCATGGAAGGGTCTTCTATTGGCTAACTATAGTCATATCCGACTAGAAGCCTATACTGATGCTGATTTGGGCTAGAAGTATAGATGATAGGAGGTCTACCACAGGGTATTGTACTTTCCTTGGTGGTAAGCTTATCACTTGGAGAAGCAAGAAGCAGTGTAGTGGCTAAGTCAAGCGTTGAAGCCAAATATAGGGCAATGGCTCATGGGGTAGCAAAATTAATATGGCTGAAGATTCTACTAAAAATCTGGGAATGGGGGTGGATGTTCCTATGAAGTTGTTCTATGATAACAAGGCAATCATCAATATTGCACAGAACTTCATTCAACATGATCGTACTAAGCAGATTGAAATCGACAAGCAATTTATCAGAGAACAAGTGGCTTCAGGAAACCTTTGCTTGTTGTTTGTTACAACTGGAAACCAACTAGCTGATATACTCACAAAAGGGGTTACTAAAGCTAGCTTAGAAGGTATTCTTAACAAGCCGGGTATGTTGAATATTTATGCTCAGCTTGAGAGGGAGTGTTGAAATATGACTGGTTATGTAGGTGTGATACACCGGATCTCTCATTATGGGTATACTTGTAATAGACCTATTAGGGTTATTACAATATAAAAGATGAAGAGATTAGAGAGAAATCTCTCTAATCACGTTTTCCCCTTAACACGTCTTCTTCATCTCTCTCTTTCTCCATCTTTCTCTTTTAGGTTTCTTCATCTTCGAGTATATATAAGATCTATACTATACATATATTAATTATATATTTTACATTGTAACATTTTAATACTATGACTTAGTATTGTGTTAAATTTAGATATATATTTGTAATTTTGTACCAATAATACATATATATATATCTTACATGCCTCATGTTAATAGCTAAAAGCCTAAAACACATAACAAAATATAAAATATATTATATACAATTTTAATATATAAAAATTGTAAACACATTATACCATTCTTTAACTAAAGAAAAATATTCTACTCCAGCGAGAAAAAAATTAAAAATAATAACTTCGTCGTGCTACTCTTTGTGTTGCATCCCTCATCCCAAGACTGGATAAAGTAGGAGGGTTGATTTTAGGTTGGTATCCGGTGGCAGTGTATGGAAAAAAATTTACTCTTCTTTTAGGCCCTGACCCTTGAGGGTAGGGCTGGGGCCTAGCTAATTCAAGCCCTCTAAGGGCTAGGGTCGGACTTTGATAAAACCTAGGCCCTGCCCTTTGACAACCATAGTGTCAACAGGCTGAATTCAAGCCATAAAAATTAAAAACCTCTTTTAAATTTCTCATCTTTGAGATTAACATTAATATTTAGAATTGATATGCTCGTTACTTTTTTTATCGATATATGTTCATTAGTTTATTAGTTTCTTTGTTTTAATTTATATTGTTTGACGAACTGTAGTTTATAACACATTATTTGGTGTTGTTTGTAAGAATTTTACCTTCATATTTAATTTGTTTTTTTAATATTATATAGTACTATTCAAATAACATTTAAAGTAAAATAACTTCCAAAATAAAATATCCTCTCGTTAACATAAACGTTTTTGGGGGGTTCACCATATCCAACAACATCACTTGTGTCTCCTCGAAACTTTTAAACTCTACTCAACCTCATTTATACAATAATTTACAATATGTGAGTATATGTTATATTGCATATCAGAAAAAAATGATTAAAAAAAGTTATAATGCGATAATATATACATATATATAATACATAAAGACAAAAATATGCAAAGAAATGTCTGTACAAAAAGAGTTGTTCAAAAGATATTAAATAAAACCCCATGAAAGTATAGAAACTTAAAATTTCGTGACTTTCCCCTCAATTTTCAAGTACCACATCTGCAATTGCTCTTCCAAATGACATTATGGGAGTCCCATTCAACGAAAAAACATCCCAGATGTTAAGAAGCAATTTAAAGACCACGGCCTGAGTTAGCATTGGCAGCATCTGCTGAAGTTAGAAGATTGCCATAACACAAAAACTGGGACTCGTAATAATGTTAGCACCATGAAAAGCAGCTGCTCCTAATTAGAATTGCTATATCCATCAAACTACAGCCTCAGGAATTCTGAAAAGGGATGGAACGACAAATCAGGACTCAGGAGAAGCTTTTTTTTCTTTCTACTGAAATCCAATTTCCCAGTAGGAATTGAAAATTAAAAACATGTGGAATAGTTCATTGCTTTGTTGTTTAGGCAGCACAATCCATGAAAGGGGAAATTGGGTAGTGGAATAAATAAATAAATATAAGAAAGACAAGCAAATCCTTGTAACCAAAACAGTTGATTAAAAGAGTACTGCTATAGGGGGGAAAAGGTTTACCGGGAAAGAATTATGAATTATCAGGTGTAGCTGAACATGTAAAACCATATTTCAAACAAATTGCCAATGACAAAATTTTACTGATTAGATCTTTGATTAAACGCAATTTTTTGGAACAAGAAAGGGGAAAAAAAAATAGAAATGATATAAGAATTACTTCTAGGATGCCAAGGAATTCATCTATGCCATTACAATTAAGCAAGACTGCAAGAGTTAAAAATTGTCCTACAAATACAAGAATGAAAAAATAATGAACAATTACTCAATCATCAAAGCAACAAAATTTATAAACAATTACTCAATCATCAAAGCAACAAAATTAATGAACGATTACTAGTCCAGCAACAAGGTTTAAATTAATAATGATAAAATTTGAACTTGGAGAAACCACAGATATGCACTCGTCCACGGGAAAATTGAGTTGAAAGAATTAAACCTGCTTTGACTTCAATACGCTGTCTTGAAGGTGGTACAAGTCATGAAGCTGTGCAGAAAGAGTTCCTTTAAATGATGATTCCAAAACCTCAAGCACATTGGAAATACCAGTTAGCTGGACCGAATACTTTAGAAGTAAACCCAAACTTTTTGTCATCCCTTCTACTTCAAGAGTGTCTATTAAAGATATTAAGGCGAACGCTCAAGCTTCTAGGAAGAATAAACAGGCACCAAAGTAACTCTAGGCTTTAGAGGAAAATATAATTAAAAAAAAAGTTTAAGGATACAAATTTTCTGAAGTTCTGCTATGATATTTTTGAACATCCTCTTGCACCAATCCTTAACAACCACTTCATCCAACAAAAACGCAATGACAGGATCGTTGGACACAGCACTTTCGTCCATACAAACATCTGTAACATCTGTTAAATTTTGTTAAGAGAATGTTAACTTACACAATAGAACAGTCAAGACACATCACATAGAATGCAGAACGAACCTGACACAAATATCTCTGAAATTTTAGTCCTTTATTTTTCAAGCTTTTCTACAATGGTAAAAAAAAATAATCTATATTTCTCACACAATTTGAACCTCTTTTTAATTTTGGAAATGTTATCAAAAAAATAGCATAACATCTTTAGAAGTTAATTTCTACAAGTAATAATTAAGATGCTTGAGCTTTCTAATTCTCATGCTCTTCTTTTATTTGTAGTTTTATCAAGATCTTCCTCATTTAATCAAAATGAAAAAAGAGGATTAATATTATGTGCTATTTACCGATCAAAAAAAAAAACTCTAGATTTTCTCTTGCCAGAAAATTCCAAGCTAATGATATCTGTGACAGTGTACTAGAGAAAAGTACAAGTTGACATGCCTCAACACTTGATGAAAATCAATAAAGAGTCCACTAAAGGATACAATGGCAAATCAAAGAAACCAGATTGTTCTCCATGGCAACATCAAATAAAGAATAAAGGCGTTGGACATCGGCGGTTAATTGTTTCTCGCCATCTTCTTTATCTTGAAATCTGTCATCATATCTTTTGGAGATCAGACCGGCCTCTATGCACTCATAGTAAAGACGAAGCCGGAGTCGATTGTCATTCTTTGGTATCAGAATTCTACAAATAGGGCATAGATCACACCGTTGACTACATTCTGCACATAACGAAGCATGTCCGCATGAGTTCAATACATGTTGTACATAGCGTCCACAGCTTCTCAAGTCTCTAATTGCTCGACAATGCTCAACTTTTGCTTCATTGCACAATTTAATAAGATCAATAGTTGCTAAGTGCTCCAAAGCTTCCTGAAATGTAAGACCATAAGTAGGACAAAAGGAATTGCTTATCATATGATGAAAAACTCCCTAACATTCTAAATAATCTCTTTTTTTATTGGCTTTCAGAATATTATAAAAACAGCAAAAGCATAATACAAGGAGATAAAGGCTCACAGATGGTGAAGTGAAGGACAAGAGAACAACAAAAAGGAAGAACAACAAAGGAAAGAAATGGCAAGAGAAGGAAACAGAATACAAAGTAATACCGCCCCACATGAAATGCTGCTAAGGACCTACAAAAGGAATGGAACACCATGCTGATATAAGATGAAGAACCCCTAACAGGATCCTGTCTAGGGGTCTCATCCTTAAATATGTATATGTGAAAGATTAAATGTGAGTAGTCAGGATCATCAACCAGAACACCTATAGAGTATAAAGGTGGCCACTGTCTCACTCTGAGCTAAGGAAAAAAAATGATAGAAATAGTAAACAATACATCCTAATGTTAAGAAAAATGCTTACTTCATCGAGGAAGTTCGAAAAGAATTGTCTTTGCAAGTGCCATACAAATGAGACACATGCAAGGGACTAGGGGAGTTGGGACCACCATCTGAATCCCAACTGAGAGATATGCTGGGATAAAATTCAACCTGATAAGGTTTCAGAATGTCTTAACCATCTGATGTTTTGAATTATTTTAGGAAGGTCAAATAAAATTATGGAAAAAAAGCCAGCACGGATAAAAAAAATGAAACTTGAGATAGCATCATCGATGACCTTTGCATTGCAAGCTGATTCCAAAACAACAGAGGTATTTACAGTAGAAGACAAGACAAAGAACAGAAGCTACTCCCTTTGGCATAAAAAAATTACTATCAATGTAAAAGTTTTGGAACAAGTGGAAAATGGTACAATACAACTTGCTATAAGCAAAACTAAGAAATAGGACCTGGATTGCTAAAGTATCAGACAGAAAGAACTATAAACCGAAGAAAATATACAAGAAGCATGTAGCACTTTCTGGTACAGAAATGAGTTCTTACAAGCAGAATATGAAGCTCATCTGCTCATGAAAGCAGATGAGACAAGAATTTCAGATTGTGAAGTTTATCCATTTATATTAAACACAATCTACCCCAAAGTTGCATTAAATAAATTGTCCTTTCATGTTAAAACAGGAAAATTGAAAAACTGAATTAAAAAAAATATTTCAGAATATCAGATATTACAAATATTTCAAACCAATTATTTACTAAAGGATTGTAGAATACAAGGTTCATGTTTGGCCATGAATGATGAGAGACCTGGCGTCCCTGTGCATCATACCTAAAACCTTCTTTCTCTGTTGCTACTAAGCACCCCCAAGATCAATAGAGAAGAGGGAGGAAGATGAGACTCACCTTGCCTCAGACCTTTGGAATTTCAAAAACCAAATAGAATTTCAAGGATATGTTAATATGACTAGAAAGGTGATCTGTGTGTGCATAAAAGCTTTAAAATACCTCCCCAAAAGGTTCTTAAACCATCTATCAGTCTGAATCAGTGAAGGCAGTTTTTGGGAACTATTATCTTCAAGTTTGAATACGGCCTAATACTAGATTTCATGAGTTAAGCTTGTTTGGGAACATGTTATTTGCACATCGGAAGGAACCAGTTAATATGCTCAACAGGTCTGGACTGTCAAGCTACCAAGTCTGTGCTTAATTAAGAAAGTTGGATGAGCTTTTCACTAAGCTACTTCTAACCATCATGTGCATTAAAAATTTACTTAAAAGATTGACAACCTTATCTTACAAACAATTCAAAATCCTAACTGCACAGAGCAATCAACAACACTTCTATTGTGTTAATCCCAAAAAAGGTGGGTACGGTAGAGCTTAAGGATTTCCGTCCAATTAGTCTCATTAGCGGTGTATACAAATTTAGTCCAAAGTGTTGCAAGCTAGATTCAAGGTTGTGATGGGATCAATCATTTCCTCACAACAAGGATCCCTTGTGGGGGGATAAGCAGATTCTCGATGGTATATTGATAACCAATGAATGCGTGGATGAGCGTATTAGATCCAAGGTCCCTAGAATCTTATGTAAGGTGGACATAGAGAAAACCAATGATCATATAAATTTGGAGTTTGAGGGCTGTGTTAAAAATAATGGGGTTTGGTTTAAAGTGGTTCCTTTGGATGAAAATGTGTATTTCATTTGTGTCCTTTCCTATCCTAATCAATGGTAGCCAGGTGGGATTTTTCAATAGCTTAAGGGGTCTGAGATGAGGATCCCCTTTCCCTGTTCTTCTTCATCATTGTTTCGGAGGCCTTGAGTAGGATGTTATCTAGAGTTGTTGGTCATGTGTTCGATGGATTCTAAATAAGTAAGAATCAACTAACTATTTCCCATCTCCAATTCGTGGATGACACCCTCATTTTCTACGAAGCCTCGTGCTGGAATTTGATGTACCTTAGCTTATTTAGATGCTTTGAAGCAGTATCAGGTCTGACTTTTGAGGTCAACCTAGCTAAGTACGAAATTGTGAATGTAGGAGAGTTCTTCGGCTTAGAGTAATTAGTTGTCTATTTCAGTGTAGTCAAGGCGTCGCCTAGGCAATTTTGGATTGTCACCGCCTAGGCACCTCTCTAGGCGGGCAATAGTCACCTGGACCCTTTAAATGTCAACTTGCTTTACAGTTTCAGAGCTTAATTACATATAAAAATCATTTAAGTAAATGGTTTTACACTTTACTTAAGATATTTATATGTATATAATGTTATACCCCCCATTTGAATTAAATAAAAATTATCCTGGATCCAAATTTCTGAAGAATAAAAAGTCAACTTTTTAGTTCAATAACAATATCCATTTTTTAGCGACTTTGTCAACATTTCAACTTGAAAATGCTATGGTATTTCTCAAAATTTAAAATTTCATACATTTTACTGTAACAAAATATTACTAAAACTCAAAAGTCCGGTAAAAAAAGACATATTTTAGTCTTTAAAAATATTTTCATCTAACGGGTCAAAAAGTCAACTATTAGTTTAGCAAAAAAAAATTATTCAAGCATTACAATATTAAATGTTAATTTGCCTAAACTATTGCCAACCCTAGGATGCTTGAATTTTTATGTGTATATAATATTATATGTATATTTAACATATATATAAATATAATTTAATCGCCTAGGCAGCGCCTCGCCTAGCAATCACCTGGACGCCTTGACTACACTGGTCTATTTAGGTTGCAAAGTGGGTCATCTTTCATCAGTGTATTTGGAGATGCCTCCGAGATCGGAGTTCAAATTCAAAGTTTTGTGGGCCCCAGTGATGGAGAGATTCGTCAAGCAGCTATCAGGTTGGAAATCGTCGCTCCAATCAAAAGGGGGAAATTTAACTCTCATCCAAAGCACCCTTAGCAGACTTCCCACATTTTTCATGTCTATCCTAAACATTCCTCATTAGATAGCCACTTCTCTTTAGAGAATGCAGAGGGAGTTTCTTTTGAATAAGAAAGGAGATAGAGCCAAATATCATCTAGTACCTTAGGATCGAATTTGCCATCCAAAGAGATGTGTGGTCGGAATCTAAAGGTACTTGTTCAAATGAACAAGGTGTTGTTAGGAAAATGGATGTGGAGATTTGGGGAGGAAAGAGAGTCTATAGCGACACGTGATTGTGGCTAAATACAGGAGACAACATGGGACGACTTTATGGAGATTGCAAACCTAGTGGTGCCCAATTTCAAGTTTAAGGTGGGTAGTGAGTCATATGTCAAGTTTTGGAAAGACATGTAGTGTGGAGTAACCAAGCTCAAACATGATTTTGGCAACATCTTCCTATTAGCCTTCAACAGGGATGCTTTGTAAGGGAGTGTCTTGAAAGGAGAGAGGAGTGGGTGGTGTGGTGTCAAAAGTTTATGAGGGATTTCAATGATTGGAAAATCGACAACATGGTGTGGTTTTTAGAGCATCTTAGTTCTTTTACTCTGTGCTCTCGGGGGTGGGACTGTAGGATTTGGTCTAGAGGTCATAATGGTCGGTCTTCAGTGAGAAAATTGCTACAGTCATTTGAGTCAACATATTATGCATCATTTCCTCATAAGCTTGTGCGAAATCCAAGCATTCCCTCCAAGGTATCTTTCTCCTTATGGAATGCAACTTTGGATAAGATTCTTACTTGTGACCACTTGACAAATAGAGGGGGCTAATCAATGTTTTTTATGCAACTACGCGGAAGAGACTATAAATCACCTACTCTTGCAATGTCCCATTGTATTTGAGATTTTGGGGTACTTCTTCTCCCGAGTTGGTGTGGACTGGGTCTTTATTGGGTTGAGTTTCCTTGCTTTTTTGTTTGTGCAACTTAGAATAATTTGGGTTCAATCTTTGGGGATCTTTGTGCTTGTAGTTTCTCGTGCCTGAGCTTATGTGCTCGTAAACTCTTTCTTTGTTATACTGTTTTTGTATCTTTATTCCAATTTATAATATATCTACTGATTAGCAATAATAATAAAAATTGTGTAAAAGTTGCTTATTCTCCTGCCATGATGTTAAAGGCATCGCTTCAGGCACCTCAGGAGGTCGCCTAAGCAACCAGACGCTCTCTGTTGGGCTCAAGCAATTGCCGGCTTTCATTTTATTTGAAGATGACAGTTTGATAAATAAAAAGGCATGCTATTTTATATACTTCGCATGTATTTTACCATATAACATGTTATGATTTGTATATCCTACAAAAAAGGATTTGCAAATTAAAAGAAAAGACCTTACAATGACAAGTATGTTTTTCACGTGCTAACATGCCCTCTCTCCCCCTCAATGGATGGACTAATTGGTCCCACACTCTCTCTCTCCTCTGTTTATTGGTGGACCATATGGTCCCTCTCTATTTTTTACATAGGTGTTAAAGGTCACCTAGGCGACTACGGAGCACAATTGGGTCTAGAGCCTAATAACAAAAAAAAAGGCTTTAAAGGCCCCAAAATCCCTCTAAAGCCCTTCAAAGCTCTCAGAAACCCTTCTTTAAAAGGTTATAAGGGGTTTTTTATAATTTAAATAAGTGTAGGTCACATGATTATATATATTTTACTTATTGTACATTTTTTATTACTTTTCATAGGCACAACCAAGAAGAAAAAGAAGAAAGGAGAAAAAGAGTTATGGCCTCTTCCTTCTCCCTCTCTCTCTCCCCATTCGATAGTCACAGTTCATTGTGTAGCTATCTTTTTTTATATTTTTTATTCAATTTCATACCCGCTCCCTCTCCCTCTCTCATTTTCGTCTGTCATTGTAAATTGTTATTTTCTTGTTTTTTTATCCATCATAGTCCCCTTCTCCCCACTTTCGACGGTCATTATAAACCGTTTGTTTTTTTGTTTTTGTTTTTATTCCCATCACTTAAAATCCTCATTTATTATTCCTAATTTATAAGGATGGTTCTATCAAAGTTCATCTAGACAATGAAGATTTTGCAATTTATTCGAATTCTAGGCCCCCATATTTAGGGAAATGCAGCATATACAAATCTTATATTGGGGAGTTTTGTTGCAACAAGTTCATCAGGTGATGCCTCAGGCGACCGCCTCAAGAGTCCATGGGCTCTGTCACAGTGTCTCCTTGACAACCATGTCTCCTGCCATTAAGCAAACAAGCTTTTGGATCTTATTTAACATTCAGGTCTATGTTAACAAACAATCTTAACTCAATAATCAACATTTTAGCTACAATCTTAACTTAAAAATTAAGCATTCCCAAACATTACCAAAGTCAGAAGCTTTTAATCTACATGTCATTCGTAATATCCCCAAGTCTCCTCTTTTGATGCCTTATGTCCAAAACTTGTATACTACATGAAACCCATGAAAATCCTTCTACCTCAAATAAATGCACTTAAAGAAGAGAAGCCTCAAGGGGAAGTCCAAGATGCGCAGATGGAAAGTGACCTGCTTACTCCCCAAACACTCACTAGCACGCTTCATGTAGGTCATTGGTACCCGATTGAAGAAAAATCAGTAATTGGTACCAAGACCATGGTCAATTGGACCTTAAAAAGTGTCGTTGTCCAGTAGAGACTTACAAGTTTCGTAATCCGATAAGAAGCATCATGGAAGTATTGCAGGGGTATTTACTCAGATGGTGATGAAATATTGTTGGGCATAGAGGTTACATCCCAGCAAAGTTGTGTCGTCAACTTGTTTTGAGAACATTAGGTGATATCGGGATCGAAGAATTAGACTACTTCTAGGAAAGGGTCTCAAAGCAGCATAAAATCCATATAATCAGATTATCCTAAGAAGTTAGAAGTGTAATGTCGAGTTGTTGATCCGCCCTCCGTTGCTAGTTACGGTATTTGCCTCTTAGGCGCCTATTCATATTTCATCCTAGTACCCATGAGAATGCAAATGGGATGAATAGGATTCGCGAGGGGTGGTCTAGTGGTTCTAGTGATCATAATCCAATTATGTTCTCCATAAAGGACATGATAACACAACCTGATAGGGAATTGGGTTTTAACTTGGGATTGGACGATAGTGAGTTTGTAGGTGAACTCCGTACATATAGGTGTGGGCCTACATTAGGGTCCTCGAACCTTTCTCGATTTTCACTATACAAGGTGTTGGGCAATGTGCAATGGGATTTCAAGGGTAAAGTCCTGACATTCCATCAAAGGTATTTTTTTTCCTTTGAAATGTGGCTTTAAATAAGATTCTAACGTGTGACCATTTGAAAAGTAGAGGGTAGAGAATGGCTAACCGTTGTTTCATGTGCCTACAAGCGGAAGAGTTAGTGGATCCAAGGTTCAAAGTATCGACAATATCGGCGATATATCGCCGATATTTGTCGGTATCGTTACCTACCGACACATCTATACAGGGTTTAAAAAAATTTACATGATATCGTGAGATATCGGTGATATATCGCCGAAATCGACGATATATCGTCGATATTTCACCGATATCGACCAAGTAAGGCATCAATCCAAAAACAGTGGGGGAATCCCACAGATCGTTCATGCAAATTGCAAATACACTTTAATATTTTTCATTTAGAAGAAAAAAAAGGGGGGGGGGGGGGGGGGGGGGAAATCGTGGGAGTACAGAAGAAGGAAGAGGAAAGAAGAAAGAAGAAGGAAGAGGAAAGAAGGAGGTACCGTGGCCGTCTGCCGTCGCCAGTCGCCGTCGCTGTGGCCAAGCCAAGCCAAGGTTCCAAAACCCTCTTCGGGTCTTCATCCTTTCCGAGAGCTCTGTTGCTCTTTCTGTTTTTTTTTTTTTTTTTGTTAATCTAATACGAAGAAGTAACGAAAGAGGGTTTGGTTTATACTTTAAACCCTTGTGGGTTATGCTAACTTCACTCCCTACTCCCTAGTATGATTACTTGTTTAATAACCTTTAAACCCTAACAAGGGTTATGCTAACTTCACTCACTATTACATTTATTTGTTTTAATCTTTAAATATTTTAAACCCTAACAAAGTAATGCTAATTTCACTCTCTGTTACTAATATTTCCTTTTAATTGTTTTAACCTAACAAGTGTAATGCTAGGTTAAGGGTTTTAACCTAAACTTAAAAAAATAATGTTAGTTTCACTTTCTTTAAAATTATATGGAGACTTTAATTTTTTTTTTTTAAAGTCACTATGTTGAAACATAATTACTTCATAATAATATTTTTTAAATTAAAAATTATTTATTGGTAATAAGATTATGCCCATAAGGGCTTTCTACTAATATTAAAAAATTAATAATTTCTTAATAATATTTTAAAAATTAAAAATTATTTATATGTAATAAGATTATGCTCATAAGGGCTTTTTTAAAATATACTACACTTTGACTAATCAGTGTTCACTTAGATATAATTTATAAGTTAACATACTATTTATATTTTTAATACATAATCTAAAAAAAATTATATTTTTAAAAAATGATGTGTCATATAAGAAATTATATTATATGACAAAAATTAATATGTTAAAAAGTAATATTGATTTATATTATACACCCAATTTATAAAATAATATTGATTAATATTAATTTTGACTTTTATAATTATTTAAAGCATCTTTAAAAAAAATACATTTTGACTCGATTATAATTTTGACTTTTATAATTTATTATGAATCTTATAAATTCTGATTTTACGATTGATTGAGAAAGGAATGAAATATGAATCAATCATATATTATCGTCACTCATCAGCGCGCAGCACATCTTTGCTCTTTTCTCATTGTATCTCTTATGTACATTGTCATTTTTTTTTAATGTTTTAATTCTAAAAGGTGTATTAATATACATTTAAACATTTCCTGAAGTTTCACTGCAAAATTTCATGTTTTGCCCATTTTTTTTGCCATTTTTCCAAAAATCACCGATAAACGATATATCTCCGATATATCTTTTTTCCGCGGCTCCGACATGTCGAGCGATATCGACATTTAGAACCTTGAGTGGATCATCTGCTTTTGCATTGTCAGAGCGAGATTTGGGGATTTTTTCTCCAGCGAGTAGGTGTGGAATGGATCTTCCCTTCTTCCTTTCAAAACTTTTTATCCTGCTGGTTTTGGTTAAGTGTAGATGGGGTGCGAAATGCATTATGGTCAGTCCTACCAGGCGCTAAAGCATGGTCTCTATGGAAAGAGAAAAATAAAAGTCTTTGAGGACTCCCCCTCTCTGTCTCATCGTATCTGCTCACGAAATCGCTTTCTTGTTCTTGTGGTGTTTTTCTTTGATTCTTTTTGTGCCCATGGGCCCTCTTAGTTGTTTTTTTCTTTTTCAACTTTTCTACTATTTCCTTTTTTGAGTTTACACACTTGTAAACTCAACTCCCTCTAGTTGTAATGGTGTGGTTTTTGCTTTGATTTATATATGCATTGATCATTGATTTTTTAAAAAAAAGGGTAAAGTCCAAAGAGAAGCATTTGAGTGGGTTTTACAAAATATTAGGGATTTCAGGAAATTTCTAGGCTTATCTTATAGAGGGTCACGAGTAAGGTTGTTTAATCGTAAAATTCAATCTATTTTTTAAAAAATTGTTTCATACTACTTAATAAATCTAGAAAAAATTGAATAATCCATTATCCAAAAGATTTCATACATATTTTATTTTATTGATAAAAGAAAGTAATGATCATTTCATTGCATACACTATACAAAATGCGAATAAACTCCATAAAACGAAACATAAGCTCTAATATCATAAAAGATAAATCAACAAAAATAAACTCATACAACCATGTTGTATGAGATCAAGTGTCAAAAGACCTTGTACAATTAAAAAGACTAAAATAAACAATCAAGTTCTCCCAGAATTCAACTCTTCAACTCCATCATCTTTGTTCTTCCTTTTTTCTTCTCTTTTCTCTCTTTTTTTCCCTATTTCACAGGGACAGAGAGACTCAAATAGGGGTTTTGGCATGTCTGTAACAAGGGTTTTCCCATTTCTTCTCTCTTCTTAAGAGACAAAGTATCTTTAGAAAATTCAAAGAATTAAAAATATTTTTTTAAGTATCGATCCGTAACAGGAGTTTCGTGCTTGAATCGTGTGAATTGTACGATTTGAATCACAAATCGCAATCTGAACCGAAAATTCAATGAGATTTATCCAATTAAAAATTTTACCAGTGATTTGAATAATTTTGTCTAGGATTCGATTCAGATCATAGGATTTGAATCACAAATAGCAAGAATTTAACAACCTTGGTCACAAGAAAGAAATTAGAGATCTATTTCAAAGCCTAGAGAAACAAATTGTAAGGTATTGCAGGAGGGTAATGGGAAAGTCAAGGTTGGGGCAAATAGGAAAATGATCTAAGGAAACTGTCTAGTGGGTGAATACCATGAAATATGACAAGAGAGCTAGGGTACATGTGAGGGTCAGGGGTAGAAGTTAAGGGGTTCAGTCATTGGTAAGCGATAGCTCTACACTTAATATCGTGGAACATCAGAGGTTTACGAAGTGTTGATAAAAAGGTGTGCAATCAAAGATATGGTCTCGTGTAAAAAGACCAATGGTCCTATGTATTCAGGAAATCAAGATAGAAATCATGACTGATGGGATTGTCAAGGACCTTTGGGGCTCCCTCACAGATTGGAGAGCGGTCCCTTCAATAGGGGCTACAGGGAGCATTCTCGTCGTGTGGGATAAGGATATTGTGGAGATCGTTGAATCCGACGAAGGAGCTTTCTCACTGTCAATCATTTGTAGATCTGTAGTTGATGGGCTTATAGGACACTAAAATACATATGGGCCGATAAACTACTTAAAGCAAGAAGATTTCTAGCTAGAGCTACACAATGTAGGCGTTTGATGGAAGTATGGAACATTCCACGGTGCCTTAGGGGAAATGTTAACTGTGAGATTTTTGCTTGAGAAATCAAGAGGAGGTCGTGTATAGAAACATGAGGTTCGAGGATTTCATATTTCGACAAAGTCTTAGATTATCCTCTTGCAAAATTTTCATGGTTGAATTTCAAAACTCCTTGGCCCTTACTATGTTTGATAGATCTCTAGTGTGTATAATGTAGGCAAGGTTCTGAATGTCGAGCCGCGGAAAAAAGATTTATTGAAGATATATCGTTTATCGGTGATTTTGGAAAATATGGCAAAACATGGAATTTTGCAATGAAACTCAAAAAATGTTAAAATAGATGTTAATACACATTTTAGAATAAAAACATTTAAAAAATTCTAACCATAGTTAAAGGGTGTTAAAAGGGAACACAATAATTTTTTTTTTTAAAATTCTAAGAACCAAGGTTAGATGAGTTAGTGAATCTTAAGCATATAACATTGGCTTTTAGAAAAAAAATTAGAAAAGATGAATGTGTCCCTTTTTAATCTCTTTAACTGTGGTTAAGATTCACTCACTCTTAGGGTTAAAATATCTAACCTTGGGTTTTAGAAAAAAATAAATAAATAATTTAATGTGTCTCGTATTTCCTTTTAATCGTGATTAAGGTTCACTAACCCTTAGAATTAAAGCATCTAACCTTGATTTTAAAAAAAATTAATGTGTCCCTTTTAACTCGCTTTAACTATGGTTAAGATTAACTAACCCCTAGGTGTAAAGCATCTAACATTGATTTGTTAAAAAAAAATTAAACCTATCTTTTAACTCCACTTAATTGTGGTTAGGGTTCACTAACCCTAAGGGTTAAAGAATCTAACCATTTTTAGGGTATGAAAATATGTTTAATGAGACTTTTGGAGTGACATTAGCATTACCCTTTTAAGGGTTTAAAACAGGAGTGACGTTAGCATTATCCTTTAAGGTTATAAAAATGGAGTAACATTAGCATAACCCTTTAAGAGTTTAAAACATAAACATTCGATCATTTCTGATCAAACCCAAAGAAAAAAAAGAAAGGAGCAAAGCTCCAAAAGGAAGAGGGGTAGCCGGCAAAGGCTACGGTGAAGGCGATAGCGAAGGCTACGACGACGACAATCGGCTCAGGTATGTACCCATGGCCACCTCTTCTTCCTTCTCTCTTTTACACTTCTGAATTATTTTTTTCCCTACATCAAGCTTGAATCCAAGGGATTTGCTCGATATCAGGGAGTTATCTGAGATATATCGCCAATATATCTCCAATAACTCCCGAGAACATGTAAAAATTTCCTTACAGGGTATCGATGTGTCGGCCATGACCGACACCGACAAATATCGCCGATATATCGCCGATATTATCGATTTTTAGAACCTTGAATGTAGGCCAATCCTACAATATTGAGATACTATATATATATATGTTCTTCGATCACCGCCGAAGCCTAAGTTTTTTAGAGCAAACCTAGATAAAACTCTCCTCTAAGGTGTTAATCCAAGCTATCCAAAAATTCACAAAGGAACTCAAAGAAAAGCCAAAGGCCAATTCTGATTCAATAATTCAAATTCATAACAACTATTTATAATAAAAATAAAAACACTAATTTAGAAGCTAAACAACACCTTCCAAAAAAACACTAAGCTTAACACTACATCTAAAACAACTTAAGCATAATTGTCAAATACCTAATATTTCCCTAATTATTGTCACTAATTTTATGGCCAAAATTAGAACTCCATTTTGAAGCCCTAAACACTAAAATCTTAAAACACGTCGAGAAATAGAAGTTGTAAATCTCAAAAATTCCTTTCTAGTGCATTTGACAGATTCTTGATCCAATATTTTAGCAGAAAATTATGATTTTTTGAACATTGATTGTTAATCTACAGAATTTGAAAAACGACCTCTCTTCCCGGCATCCGTTCGTCATGTCTTTATTTGGATTTTATGTCCTACATCAGTGTAGTAGGTGGGACCATAGGACGAGAAATTTCCTCATGCTAACCTAGTAGCTCTTCCAAGACTAGCATCTAACCACGTCTCAATCATGTTGAATTGGAAAGCAAGACTGGTGGCTCCAAACCGTTCAATTTGAGAATATGTTGGTTGAGCACTTGGATTTCCTCCACTACATTGAGGAGATTTAGCAAAACTTCTAGGGATCTGCACTGTAAGTAACAAATTTGCCTCAAACTAAAATTTGTGAAGCAAAGGTTAAATTCATGGAACAAATAGGTGTTTGGGAACATTTCTGGGAGGAAGAATAAGATTCTAGAAAATTAAGGAACTTGATTTGAAAGAGGAACCAGACCAGCTATCTGAAGTGAAATCCAATGAAAGAGACAACCTGAAAAAGGCAGCTATCTGAAGTGAAATCCAATGAAAGAGACAACCTGAAAAAGGAGTTCCATTATATTCTAAAATGTGATGAGATCAGTTGAAAACAGAAATAAAGAGTCAAGGGGCTTAAGGGGATCGCAATACGCAATTCTTTCTTAGGGTCTTTAACTTTTAAAGGAAAATCAATTGCATTTCAATGTTGGGGGTAGGTGAGACTTGGTTAGATAGGGACGAGGTTATCAAGGAGTCTGCAATGTCATTCTATGAGTAATTGTACAAGGAATGCCATCACTTTAAACTAAAATTGAACGGGATCCCATTTGACCATTAATCATATGAGCAAGCTTATTATTGGAACTCCTTCAAGATTTTAAAAGCTATTGAGGCCTACGCCAAGGTGACCACCTATCATAGTCACAAAGTTGGGGTTCGGGAATAATTTGGTAAGGATCAAGTTCGAAAAAATTCGAGGAAAAATAATAATTATAAAAAGATATCCAATAATTGGATTAGATAATATGCAAAATAAACAGTTTACTTTGTCGAACTAAACGAATTATTGCAAAAATCGCGAATAAAACGGGAATAATTCGTGAAATTTGCGAATAATTCACAAAATTCGCAAATAATTCGACAAACCTAAAACTCGTGAATAATTTGGCACACCTAAAATTCACGAATAATTCGCAAATTTTTCAAAAATTCGAAGAACTTTATTACTATGCCACCTATCCCCTTTCACATTCATTATAGTCACAATGCCATCAAACTCTACTGCACCAAAGAATTATCTGAAGGGGAGAATTAAAATTTAAGGGCAGTGTTAAAAACAATTAACACGGCTCAACAATTTCCAATAAGTAGTTCTCGTCACATTTTGATTTTGTTGAATGTCATTCAGGTTAGTTTAAATTACAGTTATTGCATCTTCTGCTCTTTCTACTCTGTATCGTTGTACGAGTTTATTGAGGTTCGGGATTATTTACTGGATTAATCTCTACTATTGGTGTTGTTGTTACTGTCTGGTTTACTTAATTATCTTCGAATAATCTTAAATCCAAAATTTATTACCTTAAAAAAAGGTAGGTGTGGAAGCCGAATGACTAAGAAATCTATTGTCAAATATAGCTTAATGGACCAAACTGGTTCCTAGCATTTCAATCCTTTGTAACTGTCAAGCTATTATAGTTCGAGCTTAAAACAAAACATACAATGGATAAACAAGTATATACACCTTAGACACAATATAGTGAAGCGGCTGATTCTAGACAGAGTCATGCTTTAGACTTCGTAAGATCAAAAAAGAACTTGACAAACATATTAACAAAAGGGCGAGCGAGAAAAGTAGTGTATAAAACATCGAGGACGATGGAGCTCAAGCCTATTACATGAAAGGGAGTAATGGTAACTCAACCTATGTGAATGAAGATCCCAAGAAATAGGATCAATAGGTAAGAACAAGTCACTACATGGCCCATTTATTGAGAGCACTATCATTTTGATAACTCCTCCCTATGGTATAGATAGTGTTAACTGTGTAACAATGTGATGATGAGTTATAATTCATGAGTCCATAATGAGTTCATAGTGTTAATAAATCTTTTTGATTACCGATTAAAAAAAATCATAAAGAGTTCATATCCTTTATGAGTAGTGTGTCTGGTTACAGTATACACTTTTTTTAGGAGTTACCGTATACACTTGACATATTCACCTATAGAATGTAGAATTAGGGCCGCTTCTCATAAGAACATTGGCAAGTTCTCTAGAGCAATCATGAATATCCAAATAGGGCGCATGGCCGAAACATGTCAAACCAATAGAATGCATCTAATTCTTTTGAATGGAGTGTATGTAACAAATTCAACCAGTTTGCAACAAATGTGTGTGGGTCAAGAAATTCAATTTCACCACTAACCTCTAAATCCTAGTTTGTCTACACTTAGTATTAATTCATATCCTAAGGGTAACAATTCCAATGCACTTTGTTTGCTCTTTTGCCCAATTATTTCATCCAAAGCTTTTGTTTTATGTGGGAATTTTTGGTGTTTCTGTTTCTAAAACAAAGACCAATAATCAAATTTAATAATTTATTTATTTATTAGCATTTTTTTAAGGGTTTGACTTGGTCTTGCGCACTACATTTACGTGGTTAGCGCACTTTCCCCTCTTGTAGAGATACAGTTATAGATCTCTTTATAAGAAGAACTCTATTTTATCTCTGTACACGTGAAAACTCAGAGAAAAGAAACACTTCTATATTGTTCACGTTCCTCTCATCATTGTTCTTCACCTTTACTAAAAAGATTTTCTCTATTGGGCGAGTTCGCAGTGCCTTACTGCCTTCAGTGTTAGCGTGTGCACGCTTGCCAGAGAAGATTGCTATTCTACTGCACCATAGAATCATATGGGGGCGAATTCATATTTAAGGGCAGCCTCATTAACACGCCTCAACAATTTCTGATAAGTGGTTCTCATCTGAATTTGATTTTGTTGAAAGCCATACGTGTTAATTTAAATTACAGAGACTGCAACTTCTGCTCTGTACGAGTTCATTAAGGTTCAGGATTATTTACCGGATTAATCTCTGCCATTGTTGCTGCTGTTACTGTCTGGTTTACTTAATTATTTTCCAGCAAAAACAAAACTAAAGGTTCCTATTCAATAATTTCATACTAAAAAGAAAACTTAACATGTGAATGTGAATGTGTACCTGAACGGCCCTACTGTTGTAGTTTGGTTGAAGCGGAGGAATGGCAGATTTCGTGGCGCTGCTGCCATCGGTGAACTCGGAAGGAACGGGTGATTTCTCTGATCTTCTCCTTTCCATTTCCCGGAGAATGAGACCAGTTGAAGAACTGAGGACGCTTCGGAAACCCTAACGAGTATGACAGGAGATATCATTAATCAAATTGTAAGGTTTAATAAGGAATTGAGGACACTTCGAAAATCCTAAGCAAAAGATATGAGATATTATTAATCAAAAAAATCAACAACACAAAAATATTCAGAAAACTTAGATCGACAGACTTCTCAAACAGAATTCCGAGAGCAATCGGTGCTAAAATCGAAAAATCTAACCCTAGCCCTAATCTCAACACCGCCATTTCTATGTCTCTAAAAGGAAATCCAAAAAAAAAAACACTAAATAGATCTGAAGAAGAAGAAGAGCTTCACTCACTGTGATCCAAAAAAAGAAGAAGAAGACCACCTGTGGCAACAGGAGCTCCGACGACGACGACGACACTCCGGGACGGCGACACTTCGGCAAGAAGACCTGAGGCGGCGGGAGCTCCGACGACGAGAACAGAGAGGTCGGAGGAATAGCCTGGGTTCTTCGAGCACAGGAAGGGGTTACTTATGGGTTTTCTTGGGTTTTATCTCAAGAGTAATATTTATTTTTATTTTTTTTAATTTTTTTTTAAATTTTTTTTTGGTAAATGAGTGTCCCAAACACCTCGACTAGTCTCTTCGGGGGTCTGTAATGACCCGCTCAAAATTTCCCCTACTGACACCAAAGTAAGTCGAGGTTTGGGAGTTGAACACGTAACCACATAGAGTAAACCCGGAATGCTAACCAACTACACCTGGTGGGTAATATTAAGTAATATTGGTATTAAGATTATAATGTCAGGTATAATCAACCAAAAATGCACGACATTTGGTGCATCCTCTACTTTTTGGACCTAAAAAAATAAGTAGCTCCCCAACCCCTTTTTTATTTAGAGTTCTGCTTCTTAAGCTTATATATAGAGGTGAAATAAGCGTGATATCAAACACCCTAAAATTCAATAAGCTCTAATAAGAGAAAAAATACTTATTTTGTAGAGTTGTCAAACGCTATCTAATGAAAGCCCTTCAAATTTAAAAGTAGGTCTTTTAACTCCAAAATAATACGTAGACAGAGAGGCTCTATTTTTCTTCAGACGTTTTTATACACGTGGGCATAAATTGTTCTTAAAATTAGACTTTTATGTCATTAGTTGTTTTAAGAAATTTCAAATATTTGTTTGGGAAAGTAAAAATAATTTTTTTTAAATAATACTAATTGAAGAAATAAGGACGGCAACCCCTTGAAAATACTAGACCAGTTGAAGAACTAAGGACACATCGACAACCCTAAGCAAAGGGTGTTCTCCCCAATCATACACATGCTACTTTGATCGATGAGACTCCCAAGTGGAACTTGAAGAGTTTGTTTCTATACCAAAAAAATAAAAATAAAGTTTTTTTTTTCGTTTTAATCAAATAAATTTAATATATGAAAAGATTTAATAAAGTAACTCTTACTAAGATAAGATTTGCCAAACAACCTAAAATAAATCAATATCTCAAACACTGGGTTGAGTTACAAATATCTATCTGACTCGGTTTATACACAAAATCATTAAAACGAAGGCTCTTGAACTCCTAGAAAGTAGGTTGCCCAATTAATCAAGTTTCATCTACTAGATGATACTAGTTTATGCAAAAAGGGTTTGAGATGTACTCATCTCCCTCTAAATGCCTCAATTACTTTGTGTACAACAACATCGCTCACAAAAAATGCATATATTGTTGAAGATTCCTGATGAATGTGCAAAAATATACTCCAAACTAATTATTATATAATCATTTATCTCCCTTTCTGTTCTGATTATGGGATTTAAGGTGTATACTCTGAACTTGTTCCCTCACTTGCATAATATGAATTCTAAATATTTTTACATTGTTCTATATAGGTAATTCAAGTAAGAAATTACTCGGGACTCAAATTAGATGAAGAGTAGTGAAAAATACCAGGAAGGACACACGTCAGCTGCTGCTTCAGGTACTCCGGTGTACTGGTAAAAGGTTGGAGTTGAAGGGTGTGATACCCTGACCTGTACTCCGATGTCAAAGTAAGTGTATGTAGAAGATGATGAACAGTAATAGGCACAGAAGCAAAAGAGATAAAAAATGGTTGAAATTTTCGTGATCCCTATGCATTGAATTTCTGGGGGTATTTATAGTTTTAACCGGATGTCCATGGATGGCCATAGATGCCCATAAATGCCCACGTGGTCTACACTCATTACCAAATATGTCAGACAAATCTGCCACCATACATATCACACGTGGGAGCCTACTATTAGTTCAATCAGTTTGTTTTGACAGCACGCAGAAGTGACCAACATTAAATGCCAAGACAATGCTTTTCACCCACCTGTCAAAATAGAACGATCGTCTCCTGATCACTTCCTCATGCGAGTCAGTCTCGTTGTTGACTCAAGCTCGGGTTCATTGTATATGCATTAAAACAAGGGTCGATGTGTTTATCCTTCCGACGACAGATACGTTGTGTATATGACAACGGGAACGTTGTCAAGAGTACACCGGGCACGTTGTGTATATGACAACGGGAACGTTGTTAAGAGTACAACGAAAACGTTGTTCACAGGACAACGGGTACATTGTGGAATACACTACGAGGACGTTATAACTCAGTCAACAGATCATACCTCTATTTTACTCACGTGATCCACATGTCACCCATCAGTGAACATAACAACAAAAACTAGCTCGTTCTCCAACACTTAATCAATTTTACGAATTTTATCATTTATATCTATCTGACTATGTATATACACAAAATCATTAAAACGAAGGCTCTTGAACTCCTACAAAGTAGGTTGCCCAATTAATGAAGTTTCATCTGCTAGATGATACTAGTTTATGCAAAGAGGGTTTGAGATGTACTCATCTCCCTCTAAATGCCCCAATTACTTTGTGTACAACAACATTGCTCACAAAAAATGCCTATATTGTTGAAGATTCCTGATGAATATGCAAAAATATACTCAAAACTAATTATTATGTAATCATTTATCTCCCTTTCTGTTCTGATTCTGGGATTTAAAGTGTATACTCTGAACTTGTTCCCTTACTTGCATAATATGAATTCTAAGTATTTTTATATTGTTCTATGTAGGTAATTCAAGTAAGAAATTACTCGGGACTCAAATTAGATAAAGAGTAGTGAAAAAACTATGTCAAGAACTACTCGGTCGGCCACAAGCTCCGCTCGAGCAGAGGATCTCAGGAAAAATCCAAAAAGAAAAAAAGAAAAATTCTCATGCGGAATACCGTCAGATTGAAATTGAAATTCTTCCATATTCCAAACCACGGTCGCGCACATAAGTTTATTCTTTTAGGGTTTTGAGTATTTTGGGGTGTTTTAGGTATTAGGAAAGTTTTTAGTATAAATAGAAAGAGAATAAACGACCTTAGGTCATCTTCTTCTCTCATTCTCTCCTTTTGTCCCTTTTAGTGTAATTCCCCCCCCCCCCCCCCCCTTTGTATAGATTGCTAAATTCCTAATCTTGGCTAGGATTGAATTCTCCTAATGAGGTAATATAGTTTGATTAGATCCATCCAAATGCTTTTAATGTTTATAATTTCCTTTTAATTGTTCATCTATCTTGATTATCTATATTTCAATTGAGTTTCTTGAGTTTAAATTGTTTCACGAGCTTAGTCATGCTTTCCTCATAGTTACATAATAATTCTAAATTTTTCAAAAGAATAACTCTAATCTCAGCGAACATTATCTTTTGCTACGATATTGTTTCCAGGTATATTGTCGACGTTGGATCTTCCCGGTGAAGTTATTGTTGGATTGATCTAATTAGTATATATTACACCTTTAGGAGGAGGAAACCCGACGTCTTGGCATCTTTTAATCATATAAATTTTTCCCCAATCTAAACTGAAATTTACCCTACCAAAATCTCTACAATCACCTTTTTTCAAAGTATTCTCTGTTTTCACTGCTCTCTCTGGATCGACAACTCCTAAACTATACTGCATAAGTATCACATTTTTTAGCGACATCAATTCCCCTAGGCCATTCAAGGATAATGTCCCTTGCCTCCCTAAGGAGAGTCCCAACCATCATAAATAAGAGGAGTGCTAGCCCAGCGATAGATTTTGAAAATATTCCAAATTCTCACGATGGATGAAACACAATCGTAGCTGCCTTTCGAATTAGTTAGAAAAACATTCTTTAAAATAGGAAGTTGTCACGCCCCGGAAGTCGGAGTCCATGATCCGAATCTTAATCCATGATCCTTGCACTTCTTGAACTCCGAGACTTTGGAACGTGGGAAAAAATAATAAAATAAAAGAAAGGTCTAAGGTTTAATAAATAGCAATACAAAATAAAAATATCAAATTCAATTTATTCATTATTTGATTCATAAGCTTTAGGTTCCTCATAGATGTACTTCTTGGTATTCAATAATTTAATTCTAACAATATACAACTCCGATGCTAATACATTTTATATTCTTAAAAAGTTGATTAGACAAGCTTTGAATTAAAACTAAAATCTGATTAATAATCAATTGTATTACTCATAAAAGTTTGACCTCATACCAACTCCCTTGCTATAGAAAACTTATAACAAACTCGACATCTTACACTAAATATTTCACGATAAATCAATTAGAAGTCAAAACGATCTGAAACTAATTGATCCTGAAATATAACCAATCATACTTGTTTAAAAAATTAAACTATTAAAATTATATACATATCAAAGTACATAAATTTATAAGTCAATTCATCTCCAAAATTAAATCTAGCTACTGAAATATCACGTTCAATAATATTTGTAACAAAAATAGTAAAAATATTATTTTCATATAAAAATGTACAGAATGATTCCTCCACCCATCTAGTATTTACTCACAAAACTAAATACATATCAAAGTGAACATAAATTTATAAGTCAATTCATCTCCAAAATTAAATATAGCTACCGAAATATCACGTTCAATAATATTTTTAACAAAAATAGTAAAAATATTTTTTTCATATAAAAATCTACAGAATGATTCCTCCACCCATCTAGTATTTACTCACAAATTTTCATAATTTTTTGAGCACAGAATAATATTTGATAAATATTCCTCTATGCCTAACCCATAAATTCCCGAATACTACTACGATAAGAAAATCTAAATTATAATATTTTCACATTAAATATGATTCTAATGCATCACATATTTCAACTAATATTTTCATAAAATCAAACTACAATATTTAACAATTTAATCTACAATTCTAATCATCAATATTAATTCAAAACAATTATTTAATTTATTTTCATACATCTAAACGAGTAAAAGAAATTAAACTATAACTTTAAATGTAAAATATCAATCTTCATCCTAACCTCTAGCTGCTCAATTATTCAAATCTACAACATTTGACATAAAATAAGAGTTAACTCAATGCTCAATAGAATTTCACTTTTATACTATGTTATAATTATTAATTAGTTACTTTAAAACAGTTGCACACGATGACCACAAAACCTTTAATCAATTCCGGCTAAGAGGCACAACAAGCGCTTCTTGAAGATAGTTGGAGCTTCTCATTTCTGTAATAGTTTCAGAATTGGATCTATAGGATTCTGGAAACCAGATTATGAGAATTCTAGAATCAGTTCCGAAGAGACACTGTTTGGAAATAGTTTGTCAACAGGCTCTGTTTGGTAATAGTGCCAAGGAGGGTCGATGTATTGCTATATTGACCGAGTTCTCCTTCTATTCTTTATTCTAGGTAAATCCGGATAGTGCTCTATTTGGTTATAGAACAAACTTCAACTGACCCGACTAAGCATCAGATCAGATAATCAATTGGTCTGAATGGACTGGTCGAATACTGATATCCAATCCAAGAATAGACTATCTCTGATATGTGTTGAGTCGTCTTCAACCTTGTGACAGGCTTCAATTCTACAATGGAGGTCTGAATCTTCTTTTATGGTTCGGGCCATCTTTCTGGACTTAATCTAGTTGAGGTCTGTTACGAGTTCTCACTTGTGTAGAACTCTCCTTTTCATCCTCATCTTATATAGGCGAGGGTTTGGCCTTTGGAGCCACTTAGGCTTCTTAACCGACCCACTTAATGAGTCTCCTAGGTTTCCCCAACTAACGCATTCAATAGTCCACCAGGTTCATCGAACTTGGATGCACACCCATGATCTGTAACGGATCACAAAATTCGAACCACCATCTCAATCTTGATTAGATCTACACCATTGATATGAATTTTGATCTTAAAAAGATTAGGCGACTCAAGCGATGTACGGAATGCAAAGTCCACCTCATAGCGCCTATAGCCCTGCACGTGTGTGTGTCGCACTCGGTGCGATGCACCTCACTAGTGCACCCACACGAGCACACACAATAAAAGAATCTTTAAGGGGAGGATATTACTTATTAAGTGGTTTAAAGTCTCATAAATATCCGATGTAGGACTAATAAAAGTCACAACAGTTTTCTTTTGAAAACATGGTTTTTATACCCAAAACCACTAGTGTAAAACACCACTATTGAAACTCTTTCAAATGGTTTTAACCCAAATCATTAAAACCCAAAATTTATTTTATTAAAACCAAATTAAAAAACTGTTTTTCATAAATCAACAATCATATTCATTTATATAAAGTATGGGTGAGATCAACGCTAAGTAAAATTTCACTTATATACTATCTTATCATGATATTTAAAATGAAAGAGATATTATAATACTTGAATAACGAGATATCTAATAAGTAAATTTTTCATTCTCGATTTTAACTTGTAAGCAATACACAACTTTAAAAAGAAAAAACTTTAATGATTTAATGTATGACCTCAATTACACATGAATGCAATAATATGATAAGAAAATGGTATGTACATGCAATGACGTGCAAATGATGCCGGGTTGTCTACCAGCCCGGTCCACTATCATCACTGATTTTATCCCTAGTTCAATCCAACTGCGAATCACAAGCAATGGCTTCAGGGTCTTTCATCCGAGGTCCCATGGTTCTGACTTGCTCTTTAAGGGCTTTCACCCAAGGACCGTATCCTTCCATTAATGCATGATGTCACAATCCATAGTATGCTTCATATATTCAATATTATTATGCTCTCAGCATATTTCAACTACAAGTTATCCCAAACAGAATTCTGATCACAAGACTAACCAGTCTTAAATAACATTTCAAAGTATCAAATATAAATTAATCAAAAACTAACTATCATTACCCTTTTAAGGTTTCAACCAAATTCCGTAACTAATTTTTGATTAAATGAGAAACATTAAAATTTCTTAGATAGTATTCATAATTGGTAATTAAAAAAAAAAAGTTTTTTCACAGGATTTAAACTCTTATGTAACATGCTAATTTATCAATACTTATAAATAATCTTATATAGATATTAAGTATATTTAACTAATGTATCAATTACAAATCACATTCGATTTAATTTTAAAAATAAATCCAAGTTCTTGAAAATTAATAAAAATCTAAGGGTTATCAACTCAATAACTTTCAGTACAAATATTCCATAAAGTAAATTCATATTTTATTAAGATTTTTTAATCTCGATAATATTTCAAAATTAATTTAATCATACAATTAATTAAAATTGTATTACGGATTATTAAACACAATGATTTATAGAATCATCAATTCAAACCAATCATGATAATTTTGCCGATGTTTATTAAACTTACCCTAGTATGTTGTTAATATTATTCTCGATTATCATTTTTCCTCAAAGAGAATTTTGACTCGATCTCTTCACTTGTTTTTATGGACTTGATCTATGCATGAGGACTAATATTATTCAAATTTTAGTGTACAGAAAAAAAAAATCAAATAAGTGAAAGAGATGGGGAATCAGAGTGAAGAAAACCTAGAAGAAGAAAAACTCTAGAAAATTCTTACTTCTTCCTTCTTCTTTCTCATTTCTCTCTTTTTATATCTCTATGATTTATCTCTCTCACTCTCCCTCCTCCCTTATGTTTATTTATTTTGAATTTTCAAAGTAGATTTAAAATTTTAAAAGAGACCCCTCTTTCTTAAATTAAACCAATTAAAAATTGGACCCATAACTAATTATATGTATATTAAATTCATTTTTTCAGTTATTACAAAAGTTATGGCTTCAACTAGGTCTAAAATATAATAATGAAAAGTAGCAGCACATGTCACAACCACATCGAGATTGGAAAGTTGCAATTGGGCCTACCATCTCTTTCCTAACTAAAGTGAAAAAATGCCTCATATAGCCCATGTCGGCCATAGAATAGAATAAAAAATGGTGCACCTTTACCTCTACCTCTACCTCTCTACACATGCAACACCAAGTTTAGATCTACATCCCATAGGGCTCTTCAAATAGTCTATAGCGAGAATCTTGTCTAGTGCAAATATAAAGGCGAATGCCCAAACCCTCAAGGGACCGGTGTTGCTCAAATCTTCCTAAAGTGATGTTATAGCTCCCAAACCTTTGCACATGTATAGAAGAAAAACTAGTTTTGAAGCTTGGAAAGTTAATTACCAAAAAAAAAAAGAATTGGAAAGTTACCTTGCTTGGTCTTTTGTATATTTTGTTAAGGTTGACATCATTCAATATGATAGATGGACTCACTTGTGTGAGAGCAAATTCGTAAGTCCAAGGTTGAAGGGTAATCATGAAATATATCTATTAGGCCTATTCACTACTTTGGAAGAAGGTCTTGCAGGATTGTAGCCCTTGGATACGATGTTTGAAATTTCGGTTTTCACGGCAATTTCAGTCCTTCAACGCATACCAAAATTTTGAAAATTTTGGTTATCTCGGTGATATTTCTGAATTTATATTTTTTTTCTCAATATTTAATTATATATATTCGATATTTACCAAATTTCACGAACTTTTTGTCTGAAATTTCAGAATATTTCGGTCTGAAATTTCGGAAAATAATATTTTATAAATATTATTATTATTTTCCAGAAATAAATATATAGATTTCTGAAATTTCGGTAAAAATGTCAAAAAACTTCAGAATATTTTAGAATTTTAATAAAAAAATAGTAATAAGTATTTAAAATCAAATTTATGAAATTTTGCCAAAATTCCAAAATTTCCAAAATTTCGTCCAAAATCGCATTTTCTGAAATATATCGGGTTTCAAACCTTGCTTGGATGTAGTGATGGGACATTTTTTAAGCAACTCTCGGTGGACAACGGTGGTCCAAGCCCAGCCCGTTAGGAAAATACCCAGGCCTGGAGGAATCTAGCCCTAGCTACTCCTGTGAGTAGTAAGGAGCAAGTGAATCTTTTGGGGCTCTTTTAAGTAATTAGATCTGTCTCTTTCCTAACTTCTGCTTACATTGTATGAATGGAGCTTCTTCAGTTACCTCATGTGATGAAATTCAGAGTGGTTATGGTAATGCTCGGTTAACAACCCAGAAAGGGTTCTTCTTATATGCCCTGAAACACTAACAACATTGCATAAGTTCTTACAATCACTTATCCATTAACCCGAACCAAGTAAAGCCCTAAAATATGTTGTTGCATTATATATTTGCTTGTGATAAATGACAATAAGTGGACCAAAATGCCGGCAAGCATCATATGCTTTCATAGTGCACCAGGACAAAGTAGCATTCTAATATGAAAACAAGGAGATGAGCTGTTAGGGAAGTAGAAATAATTCTTCAGCTAAAATGAAAGTTGCCACAAATACATCAGACTTATCTTAAACTTGAAGAATGTTTGAGAAAAAAAGCTAAAAGATGAATTGTTTCTCTGAGCACTGTAATGATATAGAAACTCCAGCAAAATCTTTAATAGACCTCCAAATTTTCAGCATATAAATAACAATCGTCGAAATCGATACGAAACAGACGAAATGTATAGGTTTTAATATCCACTTGTACGATATTTATACTGATACGGAGCGATACATATCATTTATTAGTCATTTATATTTTCATTCATTGTGTAATTGTAAATGTGTTTGATACTTGTCTTTGAGTCACTTTCCATGACTTTATATTTGGTAAATTTGGTTCTTATAACTCATTTGATTTTTTCTATTTTTTTAAAGAAAAAATTATATGTATCATCTGAAACCGATACATATAGGTTTCAGTTGAAACTGATTGATTGATGCTAATCCAATATTGTCTATGAGATTTCCCTAATAACATTCCCCAAAACCGTATTTTTAATCCTTGAATTTTGGTGCAACACTTTGCCATATAAAAGGTGTTGATCTAAATTTAAGTGGTGGATTATGATAGAAAAGAGATTTCTATATATTGAATAGATTGGATGAATTACAATAGCTCCTCCTTACGGATTATATAGAGATTACATGAGTCTCAAGATAGAAGCAGTATCATATCATAATCAAATCTAATCTAATTCTAATCAAATATAAGATTTGGTATTAATCTATTTCAAATTCAAATCTACCTAGATATGAGATGAGATACAATGTATCTCAACTCATTTTATTACACTACTCTGTATTTTCTAAACTTATCTCTAATACCCTCCCATAATTACATGATCATTTGAAGAATGATCTTACAATTGTAACAAACAAAAAAGTAGCCCAAGATCATTGGGCTTTGTTAAAAAGTCACCAAAAAATTCAATTGTACATATTGGTGGTCACCGTCAGTTTGTGAAATCCATCACTGTCGCATCCCGCTCATCTTAGAGTTTATCGAAGCTAGTGGTCCACTAGAGTAAATTGTCATGATCTCTCCCAATAGCACATTTGAAGGGGGAAAAAAAAAGAAACTCGAAGGAATTAATGAAAAAGAGATTTCAACTATAATCGGTGATGATTACAACTTTAGGGAAAAAAAGATGTGTTGGCCGAATGGGCAGCATTGCCGCCTGCCGGAAAAACAAGATTAAAAGAAGAAAAAAAATTCAAAATAAGGTCCGATCAACCAACTCTGTTATGATGATAGAAAAGAGATTTCTATTGAATAGATTGAATGAATTACAATGACTCCTCCTTAAGGATTATATAGAGATTACATGAGTCTCAAGATAGACCGGTATCACATCATAATCAAATCTAAGATTTGATACTAATCTATTTCAAATTCAAATCGACCTAGATATGAGATGAGATACAATATATCTCATCTCACTTTATTACACCACTCTGTATTCTCTAAATTTATCTCTAATAAATTAAATAGAAATATGTCAGTACTTATTTTTGGATCTGAATAGGGGAAAAGAAGAGAGCTAGAATCTGTCCAACCAGAGATTATTAACAGTAAAAAGCATGAGTTACCTTCAACCATAGGAATACCAGTAGACACTTCTAGAGCAAGCTAATCATCACATAGTAGAGGAAAACGAGAAGTAAATGACACTATCTTTTAGCTGGAGGCGAACATTTCCACATTGCCTAAAACAAAGTTTGGTTAAAAACAGGAAAGGAAAGATATCAAATTATGAGAAGGTTCTAAACACTAGTAAGTGTGAACTTACTGATTTTTCCAGTGTCTACACAGACAAAAATATCCAAGAGAACTCAAACATTTTGGGTGCGTTTGAATTTGTGATATTAGTCGGTGGGATTGTCAATTCCATTCTTGAATTCCAATTCTGTTGTTTGGCCTGTACTATTAAAAAGGTTGGAATTAGAATTGTCAATTCCACACAAAATTGAAGTAATGATTCTATAGGCTAAATGGGCAAAATTCAAATCTTTACTAAGAGGTGTTATTTCGCACTTCCACACTATTGCGAAATCCGTAGAAAGACACAAACCTTATAAAAATCTTTCTCCAGCCACCTAACATGTCATTTAAATGAATAATAATTTAATACATAATATATTTAAAATTACAATTATAATAATATTTATAATTAACAAATAAATTAAGCACATAATTATATATTAATATTTATTTGAATTATAAATTATAAATTATATTTAATAATTACTTAATAACTTATATAAATAATAATTTAATAGCTTAGGGGGCTTAAAAAGTTGATTGAAGTTTAACTTAATTTAAAAATTGCTCTTTTTGGAAGATAAGTATTGTTTTCATAACTGGCCCGATCGTCGAATCGAATAGTCTCTCAGTTAGATTGTATCATTTTATTATTACTATTATATATATGGCTGGTTATTCTGGTTTTTTCGATGATATAACTGGTTCTTTGGTTGAACCGATGAGTTCTTTCGGTTCTCGATTTTAAGGAAATTTTTTTAAATAGTCTGATTATGACAAGTTTGAGAATCGATTCCCAATTTTACCAGTTCATTTGGTCGATTCTGTCCAATATTCAAAACAACTAATATAATATAAAGAGATTGAAAGACTTAAAAATGTTGATTGGTTTGTATCTTAATTCCAAAACTAAACTTAACTAATATTAAGAGAGGAGACTTATTAATGTTGATTGAAATTTACTTTATTCTAAATATGTCCATATTTTATTTCATGCGATTTGAATGCTCTATCTTGTCTCTTTTCTCCTATTGAATGTCGGGCCATTTCAACTATCCAACCTAGTTCTAGGAGCACATCCGACCGCTGGGTTTTGCATTTTGATTCAAAAGGAAAGTTCTCCATTAAATTTGCTTATCATTTAGCCTCCAGGGCGGAAAACATTGCAGTCTCCTCCCGCAGTAGTTCTTCTTCCTTCATCCCCTCTCTAGATCTATGGAAGACTATTTGGAATGCCAAAATTCCCAAAAGGATTCAAATGATTATTTGGAATTGTTGCAATAACGTATTGGCCGTAGGTGCTAATCTAGCTTGGAGGCATATTTTCATTGTCCATGGTGTGGATCTACCAATGAATCTATAGAACATTGTCTCTTGCTTTGTGATTTCTGAAGGGTGACGTGGTTGGGTTCTCCTTTGGGTCTTTTATCCCATATTTTTGAGGCAAGCAGGTTCGAGGTCTGGTGGCTGACTATGTATCACCATCTAAAGGAATGTCTAGATTGTGATGTTTTATTCATCTAACTTTGCATTATTCTATGACATATTGGGAAGGTGAGAAATGCTCGAATTTTCTCTAATGCGTCATCTACTCCACAGGTGGTTCTTACCAAAGCTATTTTGGTGGCGTTGGAATTTTCTGCATCTTGGCCGACACCATTTTCTTCTCGGAATGCAGTGATCCCTCCATCCTGGATGCCTCCATCTACTAGTTTTGTGAAAATTAATTGTGATGGGGCTTTCTCTACTTGTAATTCTTTGGGAGGGGTTGCTGCCGTGGCCCAGGACCACCTAGGCTGCTTATTGGACTTTTGTTCGTCGTCCTTCAGTTGTTTGTGTCCTCTCCGGGCTGAAGCGGAAGCCATTTTTCTTGGTGTTCAGATGACTATTGATCATCAGTGGCGCTTAGTGATAGTAGAATCAGACTTTCTCTCCATGATCCAAGCTTTGAATTCCTTTGAGGGCATTTTTCATTTGGAGATCCAGGTTCTGATGGAAGATCTGAAAACTTTTTTTCTTTTTTGGAGTTTGTATTCGCTCCCCGAGCGTCGAACGAGCTTACTCATTGGCTAGCTTCTTTGTCCCTTCTATTAGGATGTGTTGGCGATGGTCGTGGTCCCCCATCTTGGGATGAGGTGGAGTCTAGGAATTCTAGGGATCTCTCTGTTAGCCATGTTTTGGATCCTATTGTTTCTGTTTTGGTTGTTTTATGAATGAATGGTTTCTCTCTCAAAAAAAAAAAAATGTCCTTTAAAGTATTAAAAAAAAAAATAAAATGCCCCTAAGCTAGGTATTTTAACACACACCCTAAACGTATACACACAGTAGGGTATGCAAACTAACTACAAACTCGCTAACTCCCCAACGAAGTGGGGATGCTCCCAAATATTAAAGAATGCTAGGCTTACTCATGCATTTTCTACTCCATTCTTATTGTTAAATAAAGTACACTTTTTAACTCATTGTACGTGAAATATGAATAAGTAATTGGCTCAAGCTTAGAATAGAACCGACTTGAGAGTAGGGTTAGCACTCCTCAACAATTTTTATTTTTTGCAACAAACAAAAAACAACAATTTTTATCACAGAACTATCAATTCCAGCGTTTTAAAACTAAGTAATAAAATTCTCTCCATTCTTTTTTTCCTTTGTTGATATTTACATCGGCAAGTAATTAAACTAGCTAAAACAACAAAACTCCCCGCCATGCAAGATCCATACTACAAACTAAAAAAAACATAGAAATTAGATTTTCCGCCATTAATTTTTTAAAATTATTATTTCCTCTTTGCAGATTCAAGGTGTGCTTATCCGTGTGCTATACCTCCAGAGCCTTCAATTAAACTTCTAACATACTTTCAAGAATCCCAATTCATCGTGATCGAATCTACATCTGCAAGAAGCATGATCAGATTTTGAGCTTCATGGATCCAAAAATAAGCAAAATAAGTTCACAAACGGAGACGAAAAAGTAAAAAAATAAAATAAATTTATAAAGAGAGAAATTAAACCTTTGTAGAAGAATGAGGTACTTTGAATGAATCCAGAGAAAGCCCGTCCAAACACAAACCGGGGAAACCCTTCTGCAAACGATCATAAATCCGCCATTAAGTTAAAACGAAAACCCTAGAAAATCAAAAGAACATCAAGGTAGTGAAAAATTACGATAAAAACAGTAAATTTCTTACATCAAGTTGTTTCTGTATAATCTTTGCTCTCTTCCTCGGTCTCCTAGATGCTTTTGATCCAGTCATCACAAAGATATCCTCTTCAATCTCCTCACGAGAGAGCGAGATCGAGAACCTCCGTTTATCTCTCTTTCCTGCATTTTGAGCTTCAGCTAAACCTCTCAACCGAAGAGATTTCGGCAGGTTCTCCGTCTTTGGCAGCGATTGAAGATTCTCCTGCGATTCTCCATTCTTCGTCATTCCTGCGATCTCATTCGTCTCCTTATACACAGATCTCTTCATTCTCAGATTCCATGGCTTCGGCACCAATCCTTCTACTTCGCCTCTTTCTTCTCCTCCAGATTTTTCTTTACTACCCATACGGAAATGGACAAGGAGCTTATCCCTAACTTCTTCGGATCCGGCGACGTCCGTGTCTGAGGCCGTTGGATTCTCCGGCATATTATCCACCGGAACAGAAGAACAGGGAGAGATAGATAACCGATTCTTGGCACTACAATATCCGATCGAATACTTTCGATTGTCTGATTCGGAACCATTTGTTGAGAGAGAACCGGCGTCGGATTCTGGTTCGGAAGATGAGAAACGGTGATCGCTTGGTGGTGATTCTCGCGCGGAATCGACAATTATCCTGCAAAGGTTGTTCTCCCATTTGAAGAACGTCACTGGCGCAGTCGCCATGGATTTTCTCTGGGACATTTCGGCCTTTCTCTATCGTTTTCGAGCACTGACAAAGAAATAGAAACCTAAACGCCAGATATATAGAGGGAAGGAGAGCAGGAAGCGAATGTGTTTCCAAGTTCTACTCACACTGTGAGAGGGAGCCGAATAAAACGGGAGTTAACTTTATTGAGACCAAATCCTCTACGGTGATAACCGGATTTGACAAATCCGGTTATCACTCCTGAGGTTGCCACGTATCCCTTTTTTGATATCTCTTGACTGTTATTAAGATTCACCCACCACTAGGGTAAATCAAGAAAAAAATATTAATTCTTTTTATAAAAATTTCAATATTAAAAAAAAATTTAAAAACAGTTTTTTAATATTTAGAAAATAATTAATTTTTTTTTCTTCTAAAAATCAAGTATAGGTGAGTGAATCTAGAGGTGAATCTTAAAGAAAGTTAAGAGGTATCAAAAGAGACACGTAGCCATCTAAGGGGTCATAACCGGATTTGTCAAATCCGATTATCAATGTAGAGGATTTGATTTCTACTTTATTCTATATTTTCGTTTTGGATTTTTCAAATTTTGACCTTTTTCTTTAGGCAGCAAATCCTCTCCGGTTAATTTTTAAAAACAGTTTTTTAATTTTTAAAAAAGAATTATTATTTTTTAAAAAAAACCAAAAATAGGTGGGTAAACCCTAGGGTTGGGTGAACCTTACCCACGGTTAAGGGGTGTCAAAGGAGACACGTGGTGACCTCTAGGGGTGATAACCGGATTTGCAAAATCCGGTTATCACCGGAGAGGATTTGATGCCTTTTCTTTAATGGGCCGTAATCTTCTCTTGTTATGACCGGTTTTACACCCCTGCGGTAGCCACATGTTCCTTTTAACACATTTTAACTGTGGTTAAGATTCATTCACCCTAAAGGTTTACTAATCTATCATTGGTTCTTAGAAAAAATAATAAAATAATTTATTAACTGTGGTTAAATTTATTACCTCTTAGGGTTAATTTTTTTTTCTAAAAACCAAAGATAGGTGGATGAACCCAGCCACCTTGGGACCGTAACCAACCAGTTATAACTGGAGAAAATTATGGGTCTTTTTTTATTCTCTTACCGGTGGTCATTTTATCTGGGACACGCATTTGATATGTACTCAAATGTCGGGTCTTTGCGTTCTTTTTAACACCCACTTACTTATAGTTAAACTCAAAAAAAAATTAAAATTAATATATATATATTTAAAAACATTAAGATTAGATTGCTTAAGTTTAGTATGGTGTGAAGCTTAACTATAGTTGACATACATTAAAAAGGAGAGCAAGGACGGATGACGACTGCACATTTGACAACATAGGCAAATTCGGCAGAAAGTTAAACATTTATCTTTAAAGAATGGTTTTTAAAGAATTTGTCTATGTGTGCTCTCATACATACTATCAAATCTTAACCGTTTAACTTAATTATTTGACTCAATTATTAAACTGATTAAAGTTGATGTGGCATTGGAAATCACAAAATAACTAACCCTTATTAACCAGTTATAAACTGTTAGGATTAGGGAGTTTATTTCGGAATATTCATAGAGAGATTTCCAAATTATCCTTTTTTTGTCAGCTACTAATATCCAAACTATCCCTCCCATAATGGTTGCACGGTGCTCCTCTTCCTCATCTCTTTAACGGGTGCTCATCAGAAATTTTAGAAGTGTCCTTTAAATAATGACACTACTATGTCTTTTTGAAACTAATGTTAATGTAGGTTTATTAGGAGACATGTGCTAAAAAAATATTACATTTTTTACTGTCAAATTAGATTTTAATTGGTCAACACGAATTTTCTAGGGTCCATTAGACTTTACTTAAGCTATAAAAATTCTTAATTTATTTAACTTTTAATAGAAATGGTGTAGAAACGTATCAACAAGCTAAGTTTTTGACATGTGTCATCTTTACCAATATAAAGAGAATGGATGGGGCGTTTTCAAAATGTTGATTAAATTTTTGCTTAATTCTAAAACAGTCTTCCACTCATATATAAAGACAATGATATTCAAAAAGATTGATTGAATTTTTGCTTAATTTCAAAATTATCTTTTACTAATACATAAGGAGAATGATACTTAAAAGACTCGTGATTCTTTCCTGTTGTCATGGGAATTGGGGGAGTCCAGTTATGTCACCGACGTTGTCATGTATCCCTTTACTTAATTTCAAAATTGCCCCTTATTAATACATAATGTTGTCTTCTTATTCTACTACAAAGTTTTCTCTCTCATTGAAGTTATCCATGTAGTTGATGACAGTTGTGCAGGATATTTCATTAATCGATGGTTGCCTATAATATCCATTATGTAACGAAATGACTAGTCCTCATTAGTCCATGCCCCACTTTTAACACTCACCAACTATGGTTAAGAATCACTCAACCCTAGGATTAAGCAATCGAACATTGGTTTTTAGAGAAAAAGACAAGGGCAATGCTAGCATCACTTTCTTTATGGAAAAAACATGTGTTATTGTCTTCCATTAAGAGAAGAGTAGGTGTTTTCCACCAACACTCTCTTCAATCGAAAAGATAACGAGTCTTTAAACAAAGTGATGCTAGTATTATCCGAAAAAAAAGATAATCTTAACTTTAATTTAGTTAAACTTAACCATGGTTAAAGAGGTGTTAAAAGTGGGGTGAGTGATTCCTAACCGCAATTGATGGGTAGTAAAAAAGGGCAGTGGACCAATGAAAACATGGGGTCAACTACTATTTCCCTTTTTGTATAGTGTGTGGAGAAGCATTAATATAAACAATCAATGACCAATCACACAACACCTTTCAAATCCAATACAATACTTATTACTAAAGAGTAATTCTTAAATAAATATAGTTTATTTATTATATAGAATTTTTAAAAGGTTATTTATGATATTTTTTTACACATGCATTTTTTACTCGAATTTTCTATGGCGAAGCCACAAATGGGTTGGTTCCATAGAATAAGAGACAAGTGTTGGAGAATTCAAAATCATGGAGCCCATGATTTTGACTTCTCTACGCATAATAAGACATGTAGCGATAAGTATGTGAGAATAAGGGGGAGAGATATCAAATGGGGAGAAGTCAAAATCTGGGGAGAAAATGAAATGATTTCTCCCCATTTTTATGCCAACTGTCGCACAATGTATGGAGCCCCGAGACCAGTTTCTGACTTTGTCAGAGACAATCTGAGGCCTTTTTTACTAGGCCTCGCATTGTCTCTGGCGAAGCTAGAAAGGGCTTGTCTCAGGATTCCATAAAATAAGGGACAAGTGTTGGAGAAGTCAAAATCATGGGGAGAAAATGAAATAACTTCTTCTCATTTTTTGCCAACTGTCACACAATGTATGGAACCCTGAGAGCCCTTTTTGGCTTCGCCAGAGACAATCCGAGGCCTTTTTACTAATATCAACCAGCAGGTGGCACGTGTGATGCACGTGAGTGCAAGGGGAAGGAATTAACCACAATTAATAGGAGTTAAAAGAGACACGTGTTATCCCGTTGATGCGATTGAACTCTCCTTGAGTTCAATCACGATTGGTTGTGATTTTATTCTTCTTTGATGAGTAAGGGTTAGCTTGGGAATTAAAGTAAAACCTTAAATCAAAGTTTTGTTTTATATATGGGTAGTTTGGGAATTTCAAAAAAATCAAGCTACGCCCGCCTCTCACTTTATAATAGTAAAGATAAGGGTAAGACAAAATTTGTAAAAGGCTAAAATTACTAGATTTATTTCATCCTTTCCCCTCCCTCTCCCAAGTCTCAATCACCTCACGACCTCACGTCATTTCATCCCTTCCCCTCTTTCTCTATCCCTCTCACGCCTCTCACTCTCTCTTCCTTTCCCACCCCATTCTCGTGTATAGAGACCGAATTTGCCAATCACGATTGAACTTGAGTTCAATCGCACTCACATTTGATCACATTCTCAGGTCAACACATGTCCTTTTTAATCCTTATTAATACTGGTTAAGATTTATTAACCCTTACAGTTCAACAATCTAATCTTGATTTTTAGAAATTATATTTTTTTAAAAAATAACCTTAGGTTAATGTGTCCCTTTTAACTCTTATTAACCATGGTTAAGATTTATTAACCCTTAAGATTTAACAATCTAATCTTGGTTCTTAAAAATTATTATTTTTAAATAACCTTATGGCTTAAATTTCTTAACCATTGGGTTAATATTTTAATATATTTTTTTTCTAAAAACTAAAGTTAGATGATCAACACATGTGCAGTGGGTGCGATTGAACTCTTCTCGAGTTACCCAGAGGTCAACATGTTTCTCTCCCTCTTAGAAACGTTCATCACGTGTGTCACACCAACGTCGGTCACTCTTTTTACTCTCTCTCCCTCTTCCCTCTCTCACGTGCATAGCACGTGTAGCCTATATAAAGAGAATGACAAGGTTCAAACATTGATTGAATTTTAGCTTAATTCTAAAACTGCCATATATTAATTTTAGCTTTATTAATATAAGAGACTTAAAAGTTGATTGAATTTTGACATTGCCATTTACTAATATATAAGGAAAATTTTCATAATCGGACCAACCGTCGAACTGGTTGTGTGACTGCTTCCTGGTTCGACTAGTTGAATCGTTTGACTGATCCAATTAGATTATGTTTTTTTCTTATTGTTATTATATACACACATATATGATATTTGGCATGTTTGATTTTTTCTGGTTATATCACCGGTTCTCTAATTGAACAAGCCGGTTTTTTCGGTTCTTAGTTTTAAGGTTGATTTTTAAAACAATTAGGTTATGGTGGTTTTCAGGATCAATTGACTGACCAGTTCTCGATTTTACCAATTCAATCGGTCTATCCATTTCAATTTTTAAAACACTGAATTAAATAGAATCAGAGACTTAAAAAAGTAGAGTAATTCTAAAATTACCCTTAACTAATCCAAAGAGAATTTGGCTTAGAAACGTTAATTGGAATTTACCTTATTCCAAAATGACCCTTATTTTATTTGTAAAATATTTTCTCAAGTTTTTATGCCCAAAAATGGCATCAATTTTTAAATAATTCGATTGTCCCTGAAGTTTTTATTTCTAAAATGCCCCTAAGTTAGGTTTATTTACCCAAAATGCTCTTAATTTATTTTCTATGGGCATAATGTACCCTAGATTTTTTGTATTCCAAAATGCCCCCAAGCCATGTTTTATACCAGAACTACCCCTCTTAATTTTTATTTATACCTAAAATACTTCTCAATTTTTCCTATATTTCATTTTCTTTGTTTCTAAAATGCCCATCAAATTTCTATACCCAAAATTTCCTCAATTTTTTTCTATATCCAAACTCCTTAAAACTTTATGGTTCTCAAAATGCCCCTAAGTCTCCTCACAATCTTTTAACCCACAATGTCCCCTAAGTTTATATACTCAAAATGGACTAGTTAAAAATGTTGATTGAAATTGGCATAATTATAAAATTATCCCTCACGAGGGTCCGTCTTCCCACTTTCTACCTCCTCCCCTCTCACTCACGTGCGTTGCACGTGTCGCCGGCCATTAGTTACAAATATAAAGAGAATGACTAATTCAACTTGTCAATGCAGTTTGATTGATTTTCAAAACACTGATATAAAGAGAATGTGAGACTTAAAAACATTGATTAAAATGTATCTTAATTTTAAAAGTACGCTTAACTAATATAAAGAGATGAAGCTTAAAAATGTTGATTAAAATTTACTTGATTCCAAAAATGCCCATATTTTATTTTAAAAAAAATCCCACTCAAATACCTTCAATTTTTTTTAATAATTAGAATGTTAGAGTTTTTTTTTTTTTTTTTAATTTCTAAACTGACCCTAAGTCAGATTCAGGGACTCCAAACTAACTACACACTTGCTATTCTGCTTTGGAAAAAGGTGGGGATGCTACCAAATATGGAGAAATGCTAGCCCTACTCTCAAGCTTTTTCTACTCTCAGCCTGAGCCAACCACTTATCCATTATCATTGTTAAATACACTCTTTTTAACACATTGCAATACTTTAATTAGTGAAAAATGGACAAGTGGTTGGCTCTGGCTAAGAGTAGGAAGGACCTGAGAGTAGGGCTAGCACTCCTCAACATTATGATCAATCAAAAAACCATAATTTTTTATAAAAGTGGGCCACACTAGCGATGTGAGGAGTAATTTGGGGAAAAATGTAAAGAATATTTTGAATATACAAACCTGAGGGACATTTTAGGTAAAACATTGTAAGGGACACGTTGGGTATAGAAACATGATAGATGAACATTTTGAGAACCCAAAAGCTTTAGGGGCATTTTGGGTATGGAAAAGTGAGGGACATTGTACAAATAAAGAAATGAAATATGTGCAATATTAATAAATAACAGTTTTAGGATTATATTACATTTTAATCAACTATTTAAGTTGCTTATATTTTTTGGTGAAAAATATTCTATATTAATAAAAACTAAAATAAATGGTAGTTTTGAAATTAAGTAAAATTTAGTTGATGTTTTGAACTGATATATGTAAGAGCAATTTTAGAATTTACTAAAATTCAACCTATATGTTTTGGAATTAATTGAAATTCAACCCATGTGAGTAAATGACAGTTTTGAAATTAACTAAAATTCAATCAACCTTGAACCATGAAAATATTAGTTTTGGAATTAACAAAACTTTCAATATATCAACGTATTGAACTACCCACATCATCTGACATGTGGTGATAAAGGGGGAGGTATCAAGTAGGGAGAAGTCAAAAACATGGAGAAAAAATGAAATGACTTCTCCCCTTTTTAGGGCCACATGTTGGATGATGTGTGGATGCCCGAGACCATTTTATTGACATCCGAAAACAATCCAATAACCTGTTTGGAGGCTCAAGATTGTCTCTGGCGAAAGTGATATCGGTCTTCCACACATTATGTGACATGAAAGTACCCCCATCTTCATTATATTAGTAAAGAAGGTAACACCGAACAAAGTAATAAAATTCTCTTTACTCATCCGTGTGTTTGTTTATATTTACATCGGCAAGTAATTAAACTAAGCTAAAACAATAAAACTCCCCGCCATGCAAGAAGCATACAACAAAGTACAAACTAAAAAAGCATAAAAATTATATTTTCCTCCCTTTTAAAATTATTTCATCTTTGCAGATTCAAGCTGTGCTATATCCTGAGCCTTCAATTAAACTTCTAAAATACTTTCAAGAATCCCAGTTTCTGGTGAACGAATCTACATCTGCAAGCAGCATGATCAGAATCTGAGTTTCATGGATCCAAAGATTAGGAAAATAAGTTCACAACCGGAAACGAAAAAAAGTAAATAAAATAAAATAAAGAGAGAAATTAAACCTTTGTAGAAGAATGAGGAACTTTGAATGAATTCAGAGAAAGCCCGTCCAAACACAAACCGGGGAAGCCCTTCTGCAAATGATCATAAATCCGCAATTAGGTAAAACGAAAACCCTAGAAAATCAAAAGAACATCAAGGTAGTGGAAAATTACGATAAAAAAGAAAATTTCTTACATCAAGTTGTTTCTGTATAATCTTTGCTCTCTTCCTCGGTCTCCTAGATGCTTTTGATCCAGTCATCACAAAGATATCCTCTTCAATCTCCTCACGAGAGAGCGAGATCGAGAACCTCCGTTTATCTCTCTTTCCTGCATTTTGAGCTTCAGCTAAACCTCTCAACCGAAGAGATTTCGGCAGGTTCTCCGTCTTTGGCAGCGATTGAAGATTCTCCTGCGATTCTCCATTCTTCGTCATTCCTGCGATCTCATTCGTGTCCTTATACACAGATTTCCTCATTCTCAGCTTCCATGGCGTCGGCACCAATCCTTCTACTTCGCCTCTTTCTTCTCCTCCAGATTTTTTCTTCGACACAAATTTTTCTTTACTACCCATACGGAAACGGACAAGGAGCTTATCCCTAACTTCTTCGCCTCCGGCGACGTCCGTGTCTGACGCCGTTGGATTCTCCGGCAAATTATCCACCGGAACAGAAGAACAGGGAGAGATAGATAACCGATTCCTGGCACTACAATATCCTATCGAATACTTTCGATTGTCCGATTCGGAACCATTTGTTGAGAGAGAACCGGCGTCAGATTCTGGTTGGGAAGCTGAGAAACGGTGATCGCTTGGTGGTGATTCTCGCGCGGAAACGACAATTATCCGGCAAAGGTTGTTCTCCCATTTCAAGAACGTCACTGGCGCAGTCGCCATGGATTTTCTCTCGGACATTTCGGCCTTTCTCTATCGTTTTCGAACTCTGATAGAGAAATAGAAACCTAAACGCCAGATATATAGAGGGAAGTAGAGCAGGAAGACAATGAGCTGCAGTTTGTTTCCAAGTTCTATTCCGCTGTGAGAGGAGTCCTCCAAAAAAAGGGGAGTTTACTTTATTGAGACCGAATCCTCTACGGTGATAAACGGATTTGGCAAATCCGGTTACCACCCCTGAGGTTGCCACGTATCCCTTTTGTATTACTTAATTGGGAATAAGATTCACCCACCCCTAGGGTAAATCAAGAAAAAAAATATTATTTCTTTTTTTAAATTTTAATATTTAAAAAAATCCTAAAAACAGTTTTTTAATATTTTGAAAATAAATAGTATTTTTTTGCTAAAAATCAAGTATGGCTGAGTGAATACTAGAGGTGGGTGAATCTTAACAACAGTTAAGAACAGTTAAGGGGCATCAAAAAAGACACGTAGCGACCTCAAGGGTCATAACCGGATTTGCCAAGTTCGATTATCAATGTAGAGGATTTAGTTTCACTTTATTCTATGTTTTTGTTTTGGATTTTTCAATTTGGACCCTTTTTTTTTTTTTTTTTATGGGACATAATCTTCTCCTATTGTAACCGGTTTTGCCAAAACCGGTTTCACCCCTGAGGTAGCCACATGTTCCTTTTAACATATTTTAACTGTGGTTAAGATTCTCTCATCCCAAAGGTTCACTAATATATCATTGGTTCTTAGCAAAAATAATAAAATAATTTATTAACCGTAGTTAAAATTTATTACCCCTTAGGGTTAATTTTTTTTTAAGAAAACCAAAATGGGTGAACCCTAGGATTGAGTGAATCTTAACCACAATTAAAGGGTGTAAAAAGGGACATGTGGCCACCTTGGAAGCGTAACCGGTTTTCGCAAAAACCGGTTATAACCAGAGAAGATTACGAGTCTTTTTTTATTCTCTTACCTGTGGTCATTTTATCTGGGACGCGCATTTGATATGTATTCTAAAAGAGCTCCATTTTGTTAATCGTTTGGATCTTATTTTTCTTTCTGAAACTAAGCTAACTTGAGTTACTCGTATTGCAACAAAGTTGAGTTTCCCGAACTGTTTTCTAGTTGATCCTCTTAGCTTCTTTGGGGGGCTTGCTGTTTTGTGGCATCAAAACATGTCTGCGTCTGTGGTTACTTCCTCCCAACTTTGGATTCATATGAAGATTAATGATATGGTTCTGGCCGAGTATGGCATCTATCTTTGATTTATGGTCCTCCCTCTTTAGGACCCCGCAAAGCGTGTTGGAGGGATATTTCTTCGTGGTGTAATTCTGTGGCTGGCCCATGGATGTGCATGGGTGACTTTAATGATATAACTTCCCATAATGAGAAATTTGGGCGCAGACCTAAGGCCCTGTTCAAAATGAAGGCTTTTATCCAAATGATCTATGAGACAAACGTTATTGATCTCGGCTTCCACGGGGCAGCCTTCACTTGGTCGAACAAATGGAGCTTTGGAGATCTTGTCAAAGCCAGACTAGATCGAGCCATGGCCAATCCGCAGTGGAGAACAATGTTTGACTCGGCATTAGTTCACCACCTATCTCCCTCTGGTTCGGACCATGCTCCTATCATTATCTCCTGTGATAAGCCCAAACAAAAGAGGAAGAAGATTTTTCATTTTGAAGCTATGTGACTCCCGCATGAGGACTGTAACGCAACAATAGAGAGGGCTTGGAACAAACCAGCACCTGGCTCGGCCATGTTCTCCTTTTGTAATCGCATTTGTAACACCCGAACAACCCTTATCACTTGGAACAAACAAACTTTTGGTAATGTTCATCTCAAAAAAAGGCAAATTTAGGATGATTTATATAAAGTTCAATGCAATCCGCCTGACCAACACTCCTATGCAATCGAGAGGTCTCTCCTCAAGGAATTAGAAGATATCCTAGCTAAAGAGGAAATGATGTGGGCACAAAAATTTAGGACTCAATGGATCAAGTTGGGGGATCGAAATACTGGTTTTTCCATAGTTCAACTATTCAGAGACGCCAACGAAATCGGATTGAGACTTTTCGGAACAACAGTTAGTCATTAATAACTGATCCAGCCGAAGTTGAGAGGTTGATCGTGGCCCACTTCAATGATACCTATAGCTCATCTAATTCCACCCACATTGATGAATTCCCAATCCATCTCCCCCTTCTGGTGTCGCCTGCCATGAATGCAATCTTATCTAGAGCCTTTACGGTGGAAGAGATCAAACGTGCAATTTCACAAATGGGCCCCCTAAAGGCCCCGGGGCCAGATGCTATGCCATGCAATTTTTACCAGTATAATTGGGAGATTGTTGAAAAGGATCTAGTTCCAGCTATCCTCAGCTTTCTAAATGATGGCTTCCTTCTTCGGAAATTAAATTACACGCATCTAACTCTTATCCCTAAAGTCCCCCACCCGGAGAAGGTTAGTCAATTCTTGCCCATCACTTTATGTAATGTCAGCTATAAGGTTGCTTCCAAAATGCTAGCCAACAGGTTGAAGGAAATCCTACATTCCATTGTTGGCCCCACCCAAATGGCCTTAGTGCTAGGTCGGCAAATTTTTGACAATATTCTGATAGCCCATGAGATCACTCACTTCATGAAGAGGAAGAAAAAGGGTATAGACTTTTACATGGCCATCAAGATAAATATGGAGAAAGCTTAGGATAAGCTGGAATGGTGTTTCATCCAAAAAGTTCTTCAGAAGATGGGCTTCTGCCCCAGATGGGTGAATCTTATCATGCAATGTATCACTACAGCTCATTACTTTATTCTCATCAATGGATAAGCCAAAGGTATGATCAATCCAACCAGGGGCATTAGGCAAGGTGATCCCTTGTTCTCTTATATTTTTATTATTTGTGTTGAAGCTCTTGCCCATAACATAAAATTTGTCATCTCTACTAATGCTTTGTCAGGACTTAAACTTGTTAGAAGTTGCCCTATGCTCTCTCATCTCTTTTTTGCAGATGATTGTCTATTTTTCCTGAAAGCCATCATGGACAATGCCGCTACTCTTCGGAAAATCCTTCAATAGTAGGAAGAAGCTTCAGGCCAAAGAGTTAATTTAGGCAAATCAAGTTCTATGTTTAGCTCCAACACCCCTCACAAATTTTAGAAGATGCTGTCCAGAATTCTCCGGATTAAGAAGGTGGAATCCCCAAGCTTATATCTTGGTCTCCCTTCCATAATTGGCCGTTCCAAAACTCAAAGCTTTTCTCATATCAAGGAAAGGGTTATAGGTCATCTCTAAGGTTGGAAAGCCTCTCTTTTATCTCAAGCGGGTAGAGAGGTCCTCATTTAGGCGGTTGCTCAAGCAATCCCGACATATTCTATGAGTTGCTTTCAACTCCCCCAATGGTTGTGTAAAGATCTGGACTCAGTCATCAGTAAGTTTTGGTGAGGACAAAATATTGATGAAAATAAGATTCATTGGATAGGTTGGAAAGACCTGTGCAAAGGAAAATTCCAAGGAGGGGCGGGTTTCTGTGAGCTTGAAAAATTCAACAAGGCTCTCCTTGCCAAGTAGGCTTGGAGGCTCATCAATTCCCCTTGTGAGCATGGGTTTTTTCCACCCCACTCTCACAATTGTTGGTTGTTGTTTGACTAAGAGTTGCCAACTATTCATTTTTAGGGATAGGACCTGGATAGTTGTTTTGGATAAGGCAAATGACCTGTACAGAGATTAGGGTAAGCGGTTCAATTAAGCCCTGGGGAAGGTGTTAGGCACCCCAGGACCCTCGTTTTATAACGGTTACCTACTCCTTAAACTTAAGTCAAAGTTTAATCTCAATATTAATTAAAATGTCTAAGTATTTAAAAGAATGCTAACCCAAGAAAAAGAGAAAGCTAGATGGCTAGGGCCGAACCCGAGTAGGGTTGCCTACGTACTCACCGGGGTGAGATCAGGCCGAGCGTAGTTCTGACACATGAGCCCATGCCAAGGATATGGGGTAGTGTGTGTGTATGCATAGGGTGGTCAAGGGTCTAGCCCGGAGGGCTAGGGTTTAGTAGACCGGGAAGTCAAGTGCACAAGGGGGAGTCTAACCGCGGTTAGAAGAGTTTAACCATGGTTAAGAAAATTCTATAAGGTCTCTTTTTGGGTTTTTGCAATTTTTGATATTTTATGTGATGTTTATCAAATTGGGAAAGTTAACCATGGTTATACTAAACGGGGTTTAGTTAACCATGATTAAGGATTAACTATAGTTAATAAAAAAACTAGCAAGTCATTTTTTGTTCTTTTTGGAGTTTTATATTTTTTTTTGGATTTTATGATTTTATGTGAATTTACAAGTGGGGAAAGTTTAACTATGGTTAAAAGTCAACCGGGGTGGACCTAACCCCGGTTAGAAGTCTGGTTAAGGTCAAAACTTGGTCTGACACACGTGGCAAGGGTTTGATTTGGGCTTGGGCTTTAGGCTAAGGTTGCTGTTCAAGTAAACCGGGAATGGCGGTAATTGCTTTACCGCCATTTCCAAAACAGTCTATTTTGGAAATGTCGGTAGAGTAAGTACCGTAATTCTTGGTTTTCTAGAAACAGCAGCTTGGTTTGCAATGGAGAGGCCCATGAGGGATGCCCAGAGGCTTGAGGAATCCAGGTGAATATTTAGGAGCATTTCCACGTGTCCTGCGCCCAGTATGGGCCCTGGGCTTGATCCATATTAGACCCACAAGGCCCTGAAGTCTCTGGTTTAAAACGTAACAGAATGTTGGTAATGGGATTACCGACATTCTGCACAGGCTTGGTTTTTTGCCATATTTACCCCTGTTAAGCTAACCCTATGAGCATGAAAAGCTCAGGGATGATGGAGAGGAGTCTTATAGACCCAAAACATGCCCTGGAATGGACTAGGGCCTCACCATTTGCATGCTACAACCCTTGCAACAAAAGATACCAAAAATGACGGTAGTTATTCTATTGCTATTATTGGTTAATCTCAAAACCGTAAAATCCAGCCTACTGAGGTGTTCCATAATGCAACTATGGGGTTCCTCATGTATTGAGGACCCCCTTATATGCTAATGGAGGGGTGATAATGGTTTGTGCATGTGTGTGGTGGTGTGGTGGATCGTGGGGGTTCCATTCCCTATGGAGGAGGCAGGGAACCCCTCCTTAAATGCCAAAATCGAGCCAAAACCCCCTAGAACTTGGACCAGGGGTTTACAGGGGCTCAAGAACAAGAAATAAAAAGGGGTAGGGAGAGTCCCTACCCTACTGGCCTGTCTACACGGTGGTGGAGGGCGGCTGTCTGTGGTGGTGCTCTGTAAATAAAGTGGATCCCTCAGATTCTTGAAGGGTTTTGAAGGTAGAAGCTACTGGGGGCTTCGGAATCCACTAGGGGTTCTCTACAGGTCGTTTTGGGCTGGGTTTACAGTGAGGAGAGGAGTTGGATTTATAGGGAAGGAGGTAGGGACTCAAGGGGAATTAGGACGGGTGTTGGTGAGGTGCTCAGACGCATGAGGGAGGCTTTTGGAGGTGGCATGATGGTCTGGAGGGTGGTAAGGGGGTGCAGGAGGCGTAGGTGGTGCAGGGGGTGGCTGCAGGTGCTGTAAACACACAAAATCAGAATTGGCGGTAGATCATCTACTGCCATTCTCAAATGCAAATGTTTGAGAATGTCAGTAGATGCTCTACCGACATTCAGAAAATTTGAAAATAAAAGGCCAGGCCCCCCTGCAAAGCTTGGGTATGGTTCTTGGGCCCATGTTTGGGCCCAGGCTTGGTTGCTACTGGTCTTAGGCCCTTAAGGGCTTGGGTATACCTAGGGCATGGGCTAGGGCTACCTAGGGTTTAAGTTTAGGTCTTCCTAGGGTTTAGGCTTAGGGTTAACCATGATTAAGTTTTACCTATGGTTTGGACTTATGGTTGACCTAAGGTTTAGGTTACACTAACCATGGTTAAACTAATTAACCATGGTGAAAGGAGGGGGTGTAAAAATGGGGTGCTGACACCCCTGACTCTCTTTGGACCCAAGTTGCCAAGATTCTTTATTTTCCCAACTCTGATTTCCAAGGTGCGAGGCTTGGCTATAGGCCATCTTGGGCCTGACGCAGCATTTTGGTTGGTAGATCATCGCTGGAAGAAGGTGTTAGATGGAAAATTGGTTTGGGTCATTCTGTTGACCCTTGGAAAGATCCTTGGATCCCAACTCTTCATGGTTTCAAGCCGTTCTTTTCTAAGCCAGTGGGAAGCACCATTGAGAGAGTGGCCGATCTTATTGATCCTTCATCTGGGGAATGAGACCTTATGAAACTGGAAGCTAGCTTTTCTCCAGTAGAGCTGAATAAAATCCTCAAAATTCAAATTAGTACTATTGGTGGGGAGGATATTAAAATTTGGCATCCTTCAGCTTCTGGGCACTTTACTGTGAAATCTGCTTATCACTTCATCCCTTCCTTGATCTCAAGAAACTTGACTGAGGGTAGCCAATCCTCCCCTAACTCTTCTCTCCCCATCTGGAAGCAAATTTGGTCTCTCCAAGCCCCGCCCAAGATTCAAAATTTTTTGTGGAGATGTGCCCGGGATGCTATTGCAGTTCATATCAGATCTCAATTGATCCTACTTGCTCTCTCTGCCTTTCGGCTCCAGAAAGTGTGTTCCATCTATTTTTAGAGTGTCCTCTGGCTCGGGCTGTTTGGTTTGGAAGCCCTCTCTTCCTTCATATTGACTTAGCTCATACCCCTTCTTTCATTAGTTGGCTTAGCAAGACATTATCTACTCATGAAGAATCAGAATCCTATCTCTTAGTTTCATCAATCATTTGGCACATATGGCTTGCCCGGAATGATCTCATCTTCAATAGGAAAAGAGCAGACCCTATCACCATCATTCGTAAAGCCTCAGTATGGACTACGGATATCTCTACTACCCTCAGGACTGAATCATCATCCCCACCTCAGGCTTCCCCGACTGGCCCCTCCGAGTGGATTCCCCCTACCCCTGGTTGACTAAAAATTAATTGTGATGGAGCAAAAAATGAGACCCTTAATAAGGCCTTTGCCACTGTAGTGGTTCGAGACTATTGGGGCAAGAAGATCGAGAGAGTTTCAAAGATTATTCATGGGTGCAATGCTGATTCTGTCGAAGCAATTGCTCTTCGGTTGAGTGTTGTGCTTGCCAAAGAGAAAGGTTGGAACAAGATTTGGTTGGAGTCAGACTCCCTCATCTTAAGCAATTTCCTCCAAGGAAAGAGCAATTTTATCCCTTCCAGCACTTTCCCTGTCATGAAGGACGTCCAGTTCATTCTATCTACGTTTGAAGATAGTAAATCCACTCACGTTCGCCGAGAAGGCAACGGTGAGGCCCATCGCCTAGCCAGGCGTGTGCTTCGAGCATCCGTTTCCAGGATGGGAGCTCCTCTCCAACCTCCCCCAGGTCATACTAGATCTCAGGGGGTCTTTCCTTTTGATCCGGGCACCTCAGATGAAGTAGATATATTCCGTAGGTTGGGTTTTGGCTGTATGTTTGATTTTTTTTGTTTTCTGTATGTTGTTTCTTTCAAGTTTCTCTTCAATCAAAAAAACAAAAAGTGTTCTTTTTAACACCCACTTTACTATGGTTAAAATTAAAGAAAATTAAAGTTAATGTATTTTTAAAAAAATATAGATTGCTTAACTTTAGTATGATTTGAAGCTTAACAGCTTAACCATAGTTGACATATGTTAAAAAGGAGAGCAAGGACCGATGAAGACCGCACATTTGACTACATAGGCAAATTCGGCAAAAAGTTAAACATTTTTCTTTTGTTTATAAGATTTTTTCAGTTCCGCTTAAGAGCATTCCTAATAGTGTGAGCCAGATAGCTAAAAAGTGCTAAATAACGCCCCAGCAGCCTCACCAATTTGACGTTTTTGGTTTGGTGATTGGTGAGTCACTGTACACTATCCAAAGTTAAATATCTCTCTTTCCCTCCTTCTTTGTGGGCCTACACAAATAAAATAAAGGTTTCTCTCTCCCTTTTTTTTTTATTGTGGAAGTGACACAAATGATAAAATAATGAGAGTTTTGGCTATTTTGGTGAGGCTGCTGCGAGTGTTTTAAAAAAGTGGCTCACCAACATGACTTTTTGTGAGTTTTGGCTATTTTGGTGAGTAAAATTTGGTGAGGCTGCTAGAAATGCTCTAACCAAATAATTATAGGGGCAGCAATCCAAAATATGCCTCCAGAGAGAATTAGAGCAAAAAATTTTAACTAATAGAAATACTAATACTCTTTTCAAAGAATTTGTATATGTGTGCTCTCAAACATACTATCAAATCTTAACTGTTTAAATGAATTATTTGACTCAATTATTAAACTGTTGAGATTAAAGTTGATGTGGCATTGGAAATGACAAAATAACTTACCCTTATTAACCAGTTATAAACTGTTAAGATTAGAGAGAGAGATTTCCAAATTATCCTTTTTTTTGTCAACCTACTAATATCCAAACTATCCCTCCCATAATGGTTGCACCGTGCTCCTCTTCATAATCTCTTTAACGGGTGCTCATCAGAAATTTTAGAAGTGTCCTTTAAATAATGACACCACTAAGTCTTTTTGAAACTAATCGTTGATGTTAATGTGGGTTTATTAGGAGACATGTGCTAAAAAAATAATACATTTTTTACTGTCAATTTAGATTTTAATTGGTCAACACGAATTTTCTAGGGTCCATTAGACTTTACTTAAGCTATAAAAATTCTTAATTTATTTAACTTTTAATAGAAATAGTGTAGAAATGTATCAACAAGCTAAGTTTTTGACATTTATCCTCTTCTTTACCAATATAAAGAGAATAGACTGGGTTTCAAAATGTTGATTAAATTTTTGCTTAATTTTAAAACAGTCCCCTACTCATATATAAAGGCAATGATATTCAAGAAGATCGATTGGATTTTTGCTTGATTTCAAAATTTTCTTTTACTAATACATAAGGAGAATGATACTTAAAGGACTCGTGATTCTTTCCCCTTGTCATGGGAATTGGGGGAGTCCAGTTATGTCACCGGCGCTGTCATTTGTCCATTTACTTAATTTCAAAATTGCCCCTTTTAATACATAATGTTGTCCTCTCATTCTACTACAAAGTTTTCTCTCTCATTGAAGTTTATCCATGTAGTTAGTGACAGTTGTGTAGGATATTTTATTAATAGATGGTCGCCTATAATATCCATTATGTAACGAAATGACTGGTCCTCATTGGTTCATGCCCTACTATTAACACTCACCAATTGTGGTTAAGAGTCACTCAGCCCTAAGATTAAGCAATCGAACCTTGGTTTTTAGAGGAAAAAACAAGGGCAATGCTAGCATCACTTTCTTTATGGAAAAGACATGTGTTATTATCTTCCATTAAGAGAAGAGCAGGTGCTTTCCACCAACACTCTCTTCAATCGAAAAGATAGAACACTCTCTTCAATCGAAAAGATAGTGAGTCTTTAAAGAAAGTGATTCTAGTATTATCTAAAAAAAGAAAATCTTAACTTTAATTTAATTAAGCTTAACCATGGTTAAAGAGGTATTAAAAGTGGTGTGAGTGATTCTTAACCACAATTGATGGGTAGTAAAAAAGGACAGTGGACCAATGAAAACATGGGGTCAACTTCCATTTCCCTTTTTGTATAGTATTTGGAGAAGCATTAATATAAACAATCAATGACCAATCACACAACACCTTTCAAATCCAATTCAATACTTGTTACTAAAGAGTAATTCTTAAACGAATATAATTTATTTATTATATAGAATTTTTAAAAGGTTATTTATGATATTTTTTTTTATGCACGTGCATTTTTACTAATATAAATAAGGATGCAAGACAAAATTTGTAAAAGGCTAAAATTTTAGCAAGAGTAGATTTGTCATTTCATCCTTCCCCTCCCTCTCCCAAGTCTCAATCACCCCACGTCATTTCATCCCTTCCCCTCTTTCTCTATCTCTCTCACGCCTCTCACTCTCTCTTTCTTTCCCACCCCACTCTCTCATGTATAGAGGCCGAATCAACCAATCACGATTGAACTCGAGTTCAATCGCACTCACATTCAATCACATTCTCCGGTCAACACATGTCCTTTTTAATAGTGGTTAAGATTTATTAACCCTTACAGATCAACAATCTAACCTTGATTTTTTAGAAATTATATTTTTAAAAAAATAGCCTTAGGTTAATGTGTCCCTTTTAACTCTTATTAACCATGGTTAAGATTTATCAACCCTTAGGATTCAACAATCTAATCTTGGTTTTTAAAAATTATTATTTTTAAATAACCTTAGGGCTTAACCCTTGGGTTAATTTTTTAATATTTTTTTTCTAAAAACTAAAGTTAGATTGCTAAATCGTAATCTTAACCATGGTTAAGAGGAGTTAAAATGGATATGTGTTGACCAGTGGGTGCGATTGAACTCTTCTCGAGTTACCCAGAGGCCAACACGTTTCTCTCCCTTTTAGAAACGTTCATCACGTGTGTCACACCAACGTCAGTCACTCTTTTTACTCTCTCTCCCTCTTCCCTCTCTCACGTGCGTGCAGCCTATATAAAGAGAATGACAAGTTTCAAACATTGATTGACTTTTAACTTAATTCTAAAACTGCCATTTATTAATTTTTGCTTTATTAATATAAGGGACTTAAAAGTTGATTGAATTTTAACATTGCTCTTTACTAATATATAAAGAAAATTTTCGTAATCGGACCAACCGTCGAACTAGTTGGGTGATTGCTTCCCGATTCGACTAGTTGAACCGTTTGATTGATCCAATTATATTATGTTTTATTATTATTATTATTATTTACACACATATATGATATTTGGCCTGTTTGATTTTTTTTGGTTATATCATCGGTTCTCTAATGGAACAATCTGGTTTTTTCGGTTCTCAGTTTTAAGGATGATTTTTAAAACAATTAGCTTATGGTGGTTTTCAGGATCGATTGATTGGCCGGTTCTCTATTTTACAATTCAATCTGTCTATCCATTTCAATTTTTAAAACACCAAATTAAATAGAATCAGAGACTTAAAAAGGTGGAGTAATTCTAAAATTATCCTTAAATAATATAAATAGAATTTGACTTAAAAACGTTAATTGGAATTTACCTTATTCCAAAATTACCCTAATTTTATTTGTAAAATATTTCCCTCAAGTTTTTATACCCAAAAATGCCATCAATTTTTTTAATAATTCGATTGTCCTTGGAGTTTTTATTTCTAAAATGCCCCTAAGTTAGGTTTAAATACCCAAAATGCTCTTATTTTCTATGGGCATATTGTACCCGAGATTTTTTGTATTCCAAAATGCCCCTAAGCCACGTTTTATGTCAAAACGACCCCTCTTAATTTTCTTTTATACCTAAAATGCTTCTCAATTTTTCCTATATTTCATTTTCTTTGTTTCTAAAATGCCCGTCACCATTAGATGGTCTTTGGGATTGGTATAAAGTAGATCTCAAAAACCTTCCAATGTTGTGTACGTAACGAGATTGTATTCCTGGGGGTGCAATCAAAGCTCAAATTTGAAATGCCTCAATCCTCAATACGTGGGACTTCTAAGTTTTAACTGACTTGATCATTAGAATTTGAGAAATGCTAGCCCTAATCTCAGTCAAACTCTACTCTCAGTCTCCACCAACCATTTGTCCATTCTTGATGAGAGAGAGTACTTTAACCACCATAACTGATTTGAAAATGGATAGGTGGTTGGTGGAGACTGAGAGTAGAGTTTGACCGAGAGTACGGAAAGCACGTCTCTTAGAATTTTGTTGTTTGCCCCTTTGATTATATCTGAAATTTGGCTATGCCCCAACATGGAAGTGGACCCACCAATTGAACTATCCAAGCCACTTTTGTTGGGCCATGATTTGATGGATAGGGCCCAATTGTAAATGGAAAGCCCATTATGGACCTCAGCTGGGGGCTTAATGTTGATGCATGCATTGCAATCTATAGAGTTGGAAAGAAAATGAATTTGCAATCCATATATGGAAACAAAATTAAACCGAAATCTGTATATTGCTGTAAGCAACATCTAATGGCCATTTGTATTTGGAAAGTAAATTAAATTCCAGCATTTGTAATTCAACACAATGTGATATTATAAATGGGGCCTTCATGGGATTTTATCACCATGGGATATGGATATCCTCACGTCCCCAATATTTTTAGTGTTTTTTTCTTTTGCCTTTCTCCATCTTACTTGTAAATGTTGATTCAATCCACAAATCAACAGGTGATCATAGTAATGATAACATTGCTCCCGTTGTCAAAGCGACACTGGCAATGGTCCATGGATAAGAATATCGGATTAGCGATCTACCAAACGGTAATTAGAAGATGTACTCATGATATAAGATGAGCTATGAATGTCATATCAATGGGTACATAGCAACAAAGACAAGCTGAGCCTAAGCCACCTTCCACCCCGGGAAAACTCAGATCCCCAAGCTAATTTATTCTTCAGAGTGTCGAACACAGCTTGATCAGCAACCTTTCAACCCGGAGTCAACCCTCCCAGTGGTGTTTGGCAGGTAACTCTAAGACGGATTACAATAACGGCACCACCATTTTCGCTCCCTCAAAGACGTGACACTACGCGGGAACAGCAGTAACGACTACTTATTTTGATAAATTTATCAGGTCATGTTTTGTAACGTCTCTGGTTTTTGATATCCCTTTGTTGCAATGAGTAACTCTTTTCTTTTTAAAAAAAATATTTAATTATTTTTCTGCTTGAAGGCTTCTAAGTAATTCAGCCATTTTTTGGGGAGAATCCAGAGTTGATAAAGGCATCGCAATTCAGTTTTATTTAGATTGCAATATTCATATGATGACTAGTGAATCAAACTCGTCAATTCAATTTGTTGGAAGAAAATGACTTTGAGGACATGAGTTTTTGCTAACTTTAAGCATAAATTTATGTGGGTTCCACAGTGGAAAAATATAAATCCTTTGTATGATATATATAAGCAAGGATTGACTCTTTATGTTGGGCCATTGGGCACCCAAATTTTGCGAACGGGTGAGCGCATGCATCTTGGTGGAATAAACAAGCGCGCGCCGAGCCGGGCTTAGGCTTAGGCTTAACCTTATATGTGTGTCCGCTTATTTATTTAATTTTTAAAATTAATTTTCCGACTAATTGATTGTTACTATTGGGTGGTTCAAATGGATGAACCTGTTCAATTTCTTTCACCTGTTCCAAAAAGGCATCAATTGCCAATATAATCAAATCCTCTTCCAATTATTAATATAGGACAATTCCGGGTCTATGCATAAAACTCCTCATACATTCAAGTCTGTTCCATTCCAGAGAGATATATAGCATCAGTTTTTGATTCGCTGGACAGGCAGATTGCAGTGCTACTTCTACCTGTGTTAAGATCATTTTATCCTGAGAGATGGACATCCATAGTTCGTAAGCACCAGTGCAAGGGACGAAATCTGTCTTAAGGAAAGAGTTCAGCTCGACTTGATCTACTGTTCCCATAATTCCTGAAACCAGTAAGTTAATATTGTTCTATTTTATTTAATTAAATACTATTAAAGTTTAGTAAATAAAGTATATATATATATATCCTCTAAATTGGACAACACAATTCACATTTCTTTACTTATTCACGGAGTAAGAAGTGGTCAATTGGTTGACTTAAAAAAAAATGATGATTGATCGATCACTTGTCTGTAATAATCATCAACAGATCCAAGTTTTGAGCTGTAATGTGTCAAAGAGGTCACCCATTTACTAAGAGCATCTCAGAGACTCAAAATAATTTCCTGTTTGGATGCTGTTCATTTGATGCATTTCTCCCTTTTCTTCAGATGCATTATTCAGATATAACACGTTGCAGAAAAAACATGTCAATCTAAAATGCAATTTCGTGGTACGAGCGGTACCAAATTGCTTGGGAAGTAACCTCAATCCCTGGTTTTCCTACATAATTGAAAACCAAAACTAATCGATTCCTCGTAATCTGAAACCGAACATCTTGCTTGATCATAACTTTGTAAGCAAGATAGCCTATGTTGACCTTTCCACGATGCTTCTTTCAGATCATTCTTCAGAAAACAACATTTAAATGAAGACCGATTAAAAACCTAGTTCAACGGGCCGGCCATAGACCATCCTGGCTCATAGACACCCGTAGTGACAAACTCTTTTTTTTTTGGATGAAGGATAAACACTAACACACACCAACACTTGTAGACATCAATCTGAAATTGGGTTATTGGAGAACTTTGTTAATAAGGCGATTTTGTGTATGTACGTGGAGAACTTTGTTCTTGATTATTGGTTGCAATTAATGGGTTGAATTGGGCTGGGGCTCACTATCCTTGCAGTCTGAAATTGGGCCGATAGGCTAAGCAATGTCAATTCTTGCCCAAGTAAACCAATCTCGGGGTCACGAAATTCACCCCACTTTTCGGCCCATAGGGGGAAAGGATTGGGCCAAGCCCAAACAGGGGAAAAAAATGCTCAAATCCAACAGTCGAAAGAATGACTAACATGCTAATTTTTGGTATACATGGGTTCTTGAAGAAATGGATCTAACATTCATAAGGTCAGAAACTGAACCAATAACGGATTGGGCCGTGAAATGAGCTCAGTCCAACATGCTAGGCCCATAGACATAGTCTAGGTCCGCTCAAAGCAATATTCTCCTATCCACCAACCCTGAAGATCTCTTTCTCCTTCTAAAGCCTCCTCACACTCCATAGCCACCAATGGATTGAGGATGAGGGATCGTGTCTATCCTCCCCTCCAATTGCGAATGTGAAACACGCAATTACAATGTCGTCGTTGTATGACTAGGAGTGTCAATGGGCCAAGCTTGGGCATATTTTTTGTATTTTTGAATAGGCTCGGATGGGCCCGATACATATACAAGAGGGTTTGGGGTGTAAATTACATTGCTGTCGATTGATGATTCATAAATTTTTTTAATGACTGGTTAGTTCTTAACAAGTAGAATATTCAATCCACCAACGGATTCAGGACGAAGAATTGCTTCTATCCTCCCCTCCAATGCGAACCACACAATTACAATGTCGTCGTCGTATGACTAGGAGTGTCAATGGGCCGAGATTGGATATTTTTTTTTGTATTTTTGAATAGGACCGGACGGACCCGATATATATACAAGAGGGTTTGGAGCGTGAAGGACTCATCAAACTGGCAGATTTGGTTTGATTCGTCTACTCCCATTTCTGATTTCATTGCTGTCGATTGATGACTCATTTTTTTTTTTTGACGACTGGTTAGTTCTTAACAAGTAGAATATTCAATATATCAATGTTTTATAATTTTATCCTAAAACCTATTAATTCTGTCGATGAAACTACAAATTCTGAAACAAAATTGAATCTTTAGCTATAAACAATATGGAACTATTTAATTGAACATAAAATTACATAATAACCATATCACAAACAAAGTCATAGTTATCAATGTCCTAGAGGTCTCTATAAAGTTAAAACTGAAATGTCACGGCCCAAAAAAAAATGTCACGGTCTACAACAATACAAACATATACTACAAGGTACTAATGCTATGAAATTTTCAATTTCAATGTTCTCATTTTACTTACCTGTACCATTTTCCCCTTTTCAATTTCTGCTCCGTTTGTTTTGATGTAACATTGAGGGAAACAAAAGAATTCTACGGAAAATGTCATTTTGGTGTGTATTTTCTATAGAACAATTGACATTTTCTATGAATTTCATTTGCTTTCCCTTATTTTACATCAAAACAAACGGAGCATTCACAAAAATGAGGAATTGAGATCTTTTCATTTTTTTCGTGTGATTAATGAGTTGCACAGCAAGTTATTGGATTGAATAAGAGTGCTGATAGTACTTTAAAGCTTCATTTACTTGGATGTCATATTTTAATTTTTTTTGGGATCTTTATATATTGAGAGCTCTATATAGATAGAAGGAAACGAAGGAGAGACTCATGCACTGTGACATTCCGACACAAAATTGTCTCCATGACAAGGTGTGCAGAAAATGCAATGCTTTATACAATCTAAATGATTAAAGCAAAGGTTATTTGTATTAATATTTAATACAATCTAATTGTTTGTCATTATCGTTTTATACCATCTAAATGTTTAGTTTTAATTTATTTGTTTCTCAATCTAGCAACCATTTGTATACGTCATCTTGATACACACTACAGCAATTTCATGTTTTGACATGTGGCATGTTCTTTTGTACAATCCCCTTAGTCTTTCCAAGGAGTTCTATTTAAGCAACTATAGCGAATGTGGCAAAACCCATCAGGCAGTATTGAAAACAGAGAATCCTATAACCATCATTTCTTTGTAACTTGATTTTTCTCCTAATATACAATACTATTATTGAAAATCTCACGTGCAGTGATTGTATGTGACCATGGTCTAAAATTCCATCACCATGTGGTGAGATTGCAAAGATATATTGTCATACTTATTGGGTATCAATCCACATTTACATACAAGTTATAAACGTATTACTTTTCTTTACGTATGTTTCATTTTCAACCATGGATCAAAGTTCGGGTGTATCTTCTTTTTTATAACGCATCCGTGCATCCATGAATCCTGGGGGTGAATGAATTTTAACCACAGTTAGTAGGTGTTCAAAAAGAGGGCGTGGAGATGCGAGTGGCCAATTTTTGGGTTCATGATAAACATAGGCATAGGCCATCCCATCGGAATAGATGTTTACCATGGGCCACGTAATATTTTTATTATATTAATAAGATCAGCTTCGACATCTTGCTTTAATCTAGACCATTAGATGGTCTTCGGGATTGGCGTAAAGTAGATCTCAAAGACCATCCAATGGCATGTACCTAAGGAGATTGTATTCCTCGAGGGGATGCTCAAATTTTAAATGCCTCAATCCTCAATACTTGGGACTTTTAAGTTCTAACTGACTTGATCTTGAGAATTCAGTTGTTTCGCCCTTTGATTATATCTGAAATTTAGCTATGCCCCCACATAGAAGTGGACCCACCAATTGAACTATCCAAGCCATTTTTGGTGGGCCATGATATGATGGCTAGGGCCCAATTGTAAATGGAAATGCTATTACATTATGAATTTGAAAGCCTATTTGTTTCTATATGTAGCAGGTTGGACCTCAGCTGGGGGAGGGAGTAATGTTGATGAATGTATTGCAATCTCTATAATTGGAAAGAAAATGAAATTGCAATCCATATATGTAAACAAAATTAAACTGAAATCTGTATTTTGCAAGCAAAATCCAATGGTCATTTGTATTTGGAATGTAAATTAAATTCTCAGGCATTTGGAAGCAACACAATGTGATATTATAAATGGGCCTTCATGAAATTTCATCTCCATGGGATATGGATATTCTCATGTCCCCAAATATTTCTGCCGCTTTTGTCTTTCTCTCTCTTTCTTGTATGTGTAGTTTCAATGCGCGGGTGATAGTTACATTGCTTGATCCGTTGTCAAAGCGACATTGGAAACGGTCCATGGAGAAGAATATCGGATTAGTGATCTACCAGACGATACACAAAAGATGTGCTCATCATTTGAGGTGGACAGTCAAGCTTATATCAATGGGTACATAGCAACAAGGGAAAGTTGAGCCTGAGCCACCTTCCACTTGGGGGGAACTTTGTACCAGTTTATTCCCTAGATGGTATCTCTCTTCCTTATTCAGAATGAAGGCGAGTGACAAAGTCTGGTTCAACTAAGGAGTAGGTCGCCCTATCTGATGGAGCGGGACCACGAACCGCCTAAAGAAGCTCTTCATTCTACCCATGCCCAAGGAACCTCCCCGGACGGGGGACAATCTTGCCTTAGTGGAGCTGACTCTTTTTGTTAGCCATAGTCCAACGACGGCCAATGACCGGCCAATAATATATATATATATATATATATATATATATATATATATATATATATATATATATATTATTCCTTTAATCAACACAGTCGACTAGATCGAGATCAACATTATGTTCCCTCTAAAAATCATCAAATTCATAATCTTTCCTTTTCTCAAATTTTGGTCTCGATTAGTTCACAAGATTGAATGGACAAGTCATTGAAAATCCTCAGTTGGATTAGATTGTTATCCAAGAAGCCAATTTCTCATACTTGCTCAGTGTGCCCCCTTCATCAAGTGCCCCGCTCAATTTTTGAATAGGCGCATGCCATATGGTTTACAAGAGGTTTTTGTGCCCTGAATTCGATTTTGTTCACACCTCTACCTTTTACACTACTTGTCTAAATGTAGATTTTGTAATGTTAGAACTTTGAAGATTAAAAAGATCCAGGTGATTCTTTATGCCGGTACTTTAATATTGAACAATTTTTAGTACAAATAAAAGGCTTCAATTGTTTCTATCTTCGATACAAATAAAGGTTCCTATTTTAGTACACATGCAGCCAGGGCTCACAATTCATAATGACAGTTTTCTAGTTTTCTTGTGAGATTCACCTGCTTTATTTCCATATTTCCATACAAGGGGCGAATGTTGGATAACATTCCCATGCGCCTAATAATATATGCAAAGTGCATCAATCTCCTCTTCTTTTCTTTTTGCGAAAGTACATCAAGCATAGCATGCAAGGCAAAGATGAAAAATATGTACGTTCAGTTTACCATTCAAATCGAACTACTTTTTGTAAGAGTTTTAGTATTATACAACTCTTGATATGGTCGCACGCAATCATGTTTTTGATTTATTCAAAACCTGGATTGATAAGGTTGCCAACAGAGAATGTTTAAATTGGTGGGTCCCACTGAGATGTGGTCAAACATGTGACTCACACATGTTCGATAATTAAGGAGAAATGGTTCGACGATTTGGAGTGACTTCACATAACCCTTGGATTGTGATGGGTGGTTACAAGGGTTTTTATCTTATAAATTTTAGGAAAGTCCCTCTTCTCACTCACGTTGTTGAAAACCTCATTAAAAAACTTGAGAGGAGAAGAGAAGACCCCAAAAGAGAAGGTTGCTGATTTTATTTTGCAGATTTCCGGATTCGTACGATTGTTCATATTGTTCCCGGCATTATTCATTGATTCTAAAAGGTATGTATATATTTATCCCTGAATTCTTTTATTTAATATATTAATTTATTATTGCATGGTCTAGATCCTATCACTATAAATTATTTGAAATAGAATAGTGTTAATTTATGGAATTAGAAATTCCTACACTTTTATCTAATTAAATACAATAAAAATTGTAAGGAAATAGGTAGCTTAAATTTACACTCAACTTAGAGAGAATTCTCAACCTCAAATTGGGGTCCATGGATATTTTCCAAAAGCTTCATCCCAGTCGATCATGAGTGGAAGACATGCAATCCAAAGCTTTTTTTTTCAATATACTAACCACACGCACACGCATACCACAACCCTCAATCTCAACTCAAGCCTTTAACCACACACCCCTCAAATAGAGGGATGAGGTGGGAGTACTTAAGGAGAAAGACCCAACAATCATTAACCGATGTGGGATAAATGAGCAACTAGCTCACTGATTTTTCAACACGCACACACCCACCCCAGCTTTGTTTCTTTGGAGAATATACTAATCCCACACACACTCATGCACACCACACACAACCCTCAATCTCAACTCAAGCCTTTAACCAAATACACCCCTCAATAGCTCAAACATATAAAAGAAAATACAAACGGATTAAAAAGAATGACGAAGGAATGTAAGATTTATTTATTTATTTTTTGAACACGAAGGAATGAAAGATTACGTAGACATTACATGAGAGCATTGGCACATTGTGAATACATCTAGTATGGACATAGGCGCTAGATCCTTTGTTTTTGGGGCACCGCAATCATCGGTTAGCTGTGTGACTAGGTTAGAAAGACATTGAAAGTTGGAGGCTAAACAGCAGACATGTCAACCCTCATAGCACAACTCATGGGAATGGATCCAGACTACCTATATGGGGATACACATATTGTCATTGGCACAAAGAGGCATGTGTCTCTAGATCCTACATGTATACAATTTTTCTTTTAATTATCCAAACATGTGTAAAAGCATTATGGTATGCCGCTGAAGGGAAACTCTGAATAGATTAGTTGTTTTATACCTTGATAAAGATAGTCCACTCATGCTCCAACTAACTCTAAGACAAACACTAATACTAGTGTGCCAACGAAAGGAAAAAAAAAAAAGTAAAAAAGCAAAATTTTTCTCTACCATTTGTATAATAATAAAGCTTCAAATATGCTACATAAGAAAGGAACCTAATTGCCTTAAAAAAGGGATGGTCAAATCATAATTATCAGAATAAGAAACAAAAATGAAAAATAAGTTGAAAGCAAGCAAGTTGTTCAAACAATTTTTAGGAATTGAGAAGTGAGATATAAGCTTCCGTCCCATTATATTAGTAGCCTTTGCTTTGCGTGTGGCCACATCCCAATATTAAAGATGTTTGCCATGGGCCAAGTAGTTCGTGATATTTTTATGACGTAAGTCAGACCTGGATCGACATGATCCTTCCTTTAATCTAGACCATTAGATGGTCTTTGGGATTGGTGTAAAGTAGATCTCAAAGACCATCCAATGGTGTGTACCTAAGGAGGTTGTATTCATCGCGGGGATGCAATCAAAGCTCAAATTTGAAATGCCTCAATCCTCATCACTTTGGGACTTCTTTGCTCTTGACTGTAGCTTAGCCTTTTGGTGTTGTTACTTGACTTTTTTAAAATCAAAGTTCTAATTGACTTGATCTTGAGAATTCAGTTGTTTGACCCTTTGATTATATATGAAATTAGCTAACCCCAACATAAAAGTGGACCCACCAACTGAACTATCCAAGCCACTTTTGGTGGGCCATGATATGATGGCTAGGGCCCAATTGCAAAAAGGAAGCCCGTTATATAATGAACATGAAAGCTTATTAGTTTCTATATATAGCATGTTGGCAGCTAGAGGAGTAATGTTGATGCATGCATTGCAATCTATATAATTGGAAAGAAAATGAAATTGTAATCCATATATGGAAGCAAAATTAAACTGAAATCTGTATTTTGTAAAAAAAAATCTAATGGACATTTTTATTTGGAATGCAAATTAAATTTTCAAGCATTTGGAATCCAACACATTGTGATACTATAAATGGGCCTTCATGGGATTTCATCATCATGGGATATGGATATGCTCACCTCCCCCATATTTCTAGTGCTTTTGTCTTTTGCCTTTCTCCATCTTTTTTTGTATATGTTGATTCATTCTACAAATCTACGGGGTGATAGTAACGTTGTTTCCGGTGTCAATACGACATTAGAAATGGTGCATGGAGAAGAATATTGGATCAGCGATCTACCAGACGATACATAGAAGATGTGCTCATCATAAAAGATGGGCTGTCAAGCTCATAACAGTGAGTACATAGCAACAAGGGCAAGAGACCATTTGTTTAGGTCTACTTTATTTGTTTCCCAATCTAGCGACCATTTGTATCCGTTGATACATTCTACAGCAATTTCATGTTTTGACATGAGGCATGTTCTTTTGTACAATCCCCTTGATCTTTTTGTTTCTTGGTGCAAGAGGACATTTTCAAGGAGTTTCATATAAGCAAATATAGTGTGAGGATCTTAATGTGTGGCAAAATCCATTAGGTCACTCGGTATTGAAAATAGAGTATCATATAACCATCATTTTTTTGTAACTTGATTTTTTCCCCTAATATACAATACTATTGTTGAAAATCTCACATGCATGGATTGTACGTGACTAATTGACTATGATCTAAAATTCTATCACCATGTGGTGAGACTGCAAATATATATTGTCATACTTATTGGGTATCCCAAATCCACATATATATTATGACAGAAATATTAGCCCAGTAGCAGTCTTCCCCGGGCAGACGCAAGGTGCATGGTGACAACAAATGTCAAACCATCTCAGTCACGGCGGAGCCAGGAAGGAAAGGATTTCATTCCGGGGGGCTAACAATAAGATGTGGGGTTCGGGGGAAAAAAATTTTAGGTCTCATTGTCCAGTTGTAAAGAATATATTATTGACCCGTGATTAGCGGACCTGAGGTCCACTACTTAACTTATCACCATGTCCTTGTGTCCCTTTTAATAGTCCTTTAACCCTGTTTAAGCTTAACTAAATTAAAGTTAAGATTTTTGTCATTTTTTTTTCTAAAAAAATAAGGCTAGATTGCTTAACTTTGAGTGAATCTTAACCACAGTTTGTGAGTGTTAAAAAGTGGAGCGTGGACTATTGAGGACCGGCCATTTGGTTACATAATGGAAACCGCGAGTAAATTAAGCATTTTTCTAGATTTTAGTGGGGGGCTTAGAGCCCCCCCCACCACCCAGCTTTGCCCTCGCTCCTTAGGCTGCCTATATTAACACTATAAAGAAGAAGAAAAAAATCTCAAAGTTGAGGTGGGTTTCAGCCCCCCGAGCCCCATGTGGCTCCACCGCATCTCACTGTTATAGGATAGTAAAACCACGTGTTGCACCCACTCTCTTTGCGTCTAGGAGTAGCACTCTTCATATTATAAATGTATTACTTATTTTAAAATTTGTTTCAATTTCAACAATGGATCAAAGTTACACTTGTACACCTTATCCCTTTTAACCCCTTTTTAACCATGGTTAAGTTTTTTTATTTTTTTATTTTGTTTCTAAAAATCATGGTTTTATGGATGAGCCCTAGGGTGAGTGAATTTTAAGCACAGTTAGTGTCTGTTCAAAACAAGGACGTGGAAATGCGTGTGGCCAATTTTTGGGTTCATCATAAACATAGGCTTAGGCCATCCCATCAGGATAGATGTTTGCCATGGACTACATAGTATTTTTATAAAATAATTCAGACCTGCGTCGACATCCTCCTTTAATCTAAGACCATTGGATGGACTTTGGGATTTGCGTAAAGTAGATCTCAAAGACCATCCAATGTCGTGTACCTAAGGAGGTTGTATTCCTCGCTGGGAAGCAATCAAAGCTCAAATTTGAAATGCCTCAAGAGACTTCTCACTTCTAACGGACTTGATCTTGAGAATTTAGTTGTTTGGCCCTTTGATTATATTTGAAATTTAGCTATGCCTAACATAGAAGTGGACCCACCAATTGAACTATCCAAGTCACTTTTGGTGGGCCATAATATGAATGGCTAGGGCCCAACTGTAAATTGAAATCCCCTTATATAATGAATCTGAAAGCCTATAGTTTCTATATATAGCATGTTTGACCTCAGCTGGAGGAGTAATGTTGATGCATACACTGCAATCTATATAATTGGAAAGAAATGAATTGTAATCCATATATGGAAATAAAATTAAACTGAAAACTATACTTTGTAAGCAAAATCCTACGGCCATTTGTATTTGGAACTTAAATTAAATTCATAGGCATTCAGAGCCCGTTTGGTTCAGATTTCTTGGGGCAATTTAATCGTTTAACACGGTTTTGGATAAAACCGGGGCTCTTAATCCCGTTTGGTTCGGTGTTCCGAATCGGTTTGGCCCGCCATCGATTTGGGTAAAAACCGGTTTGAACCAAATCAGCTTTAGGAGTGATTTTTGACTGGAGAAATCGGTTGCTCTCTACCGATTGTGCGGATTGATTATTGAAGGAGATATCGATTCGTAAACAAAGCTGCTGCCCCCCCCCCCCCCCCAAACTTAGATCTCGCATCATTTTCTTCGAAGGAGAGAGAAACCGACTCGATCAAGAAATCGCAACCAACATTCAATCAGGTACTGACTTCACCCTCCTCCTCTTCTTCTTCTTCTTAGATCGATCTACTGCAAGGGTTTGTAATTTGGGGTTTTTTTTCTTTATTTGTTTCTTTTTGCTTGGTCTTCTATCCTTTGTTATTGATCTTGTATTCCAAGGAAATCTTGAATAATATAAGAAAAACCCCATGATTTTACCAAGCAAATCTGGATTCGTAATGTGTTTACCAAGCAAAACCCCCCCCATGATGGATCCAAAACAAGAATCCATGGATTTTAAAAACCCTCGAGAAAAAAAACACTCGATTTATGGAATTTCATGGATGAATCCAATTTTAAGCATGTAATGGATGTTGGTTAATGTAATCCTTGTATTTGGATGGATCCGAACCAAGAATCCATGGTGTTTCGGCTCCCCTAAACACTGTGTAGTTAGGGTATCTAGATTTGTATTGTGTTTACCAAGCAAAACCCCATGATGGATCCGAAACAAGAATCCATGATTTTGCTTCTCCATTTTTATTCACTGTGTAGTTTGTATTGTGTTTACTGTTCTTTAGTTTTTACTGTTAAAAAGTTTCAGTTCCTTATATATATATACTAGCAAAGACCTCGTGCAATGCACGGGTTGAGGGATGAAGAAAGACATGAAAATTAAAAAAAAATATTATATCAGTAGCTCCATTACAACTTGTGAAGAAGCATAGAGACAATATATCAATAAATAAATTTAATAAATAGAGATGCAAGAAAAACCCACCAAGAATTCGACTATAGATAAAAGGGGAAAAATCATCAGATATGATGTAGATTACATTATTCAGAACAATTTTGAGAACTTACAAACAATGAAATCAATGGAAAAGATAGGGTATAACCAGGAAATTGAGGAGGCACAATAACTGTGGCTTCAAATCTTTCCATGCCTCTACCCACAAATCATACCTCGAATACACCTCCTTCCTGTCAACCAATATTGTAATGTACAACTCAAACCTTTTTATGTTCTCCCAGGACAGAGACTGCAGCTTTTGTGCATCATTCCCATTCCTTGCCTCCTCCATCCTCGCCCCAAAGCATGAATTTTGCGTCAACCTAAAAGCATGCATGGAAAGAAGAGGTTTTCAGACTAATGCTTAATTGGAAACAAAAATAAGAATAGTAACAGATCGGTAGATTATCTTTATAGCTAAGATGCTCTCCTGAAACCAAATAAAGAAGTAAAAATAGTAGTAGGGCCACATGATCATATCTCTCTTCTAGATCTCTCTTTATATGAGAAGACTAAAACCTTTCCAATGAGGAGTAGTGAAGGGTTGTAACTGCTCTACCACAACCAATATTGCATTCATGATGTTTGAAACTCATGAGATCCCCTCATAATTGAAAAGCTTGGGATTTTCTTTCTCAAAATAAAAGAAAACATAGAGAGGTATTTAAGGGGGGTAAATCAAGGCCACCATATGTCCACGCACATGCACATGTTTCATCAGTAGTAATTAATAAAAATTAAATTAAAGGGGGAGTGTATGAAACTCTTGATTTGCCAAGTCAAAATATAATTTATTTTGGAGATTCATTAATGGGACCACAATTTGACCCATTACTTGGATTAATTAGTGACGATGTGGCGTCAACTTATTGATTCAACTAAGGGTAGTATGCCACATTAGCAGACACATGGCATTAACCTGAAGCAAGAATCGAGAAATTTTAGATATGCCACGTGGCATCAACTGGTATATATATATATTTATTCCTTAGATGACTGTTTGCTCTTCAGCTACTCTAAAATATGGTTATTGTAACCTTGCTTTTCCAATTTTCAGTTGTGAATCAATGTAGAAACGGATTCTGTTTTTTTTTTTTCTTCTGTGAAATGGAGTTTTGTTTGTTTGCTTTAGCATGTAAAAGCTACTTGCTATTGTTTTTTTTTTTCCTTCTTAATCTGAGCCATGTTGATATGGATTTGGCTAAAGATTGTTTGCTACCAGTCAAATTAGCTACTGGATCTTAGTGTAAATGAAATGAGAGAAAAAAAATTAATTGAAAAATCCCTCATATCAGGCCTGTATCGGTCTGATACGGGGATTTCTTATTTTCAGCGTATCAGTGTATCGGGTAGCTCTAAACAGGATATGTATCGGCTCATATCGGTCGATATGTATCGATATTTTAAACAATGCTATTAATTGTATTTTTTTTTTCAATTTTTTTTTTCTGTGTTTTCACCTATTTTCTTGGCAACCAAATATGAGATATCCTGAGTTCCTGACAACTAGAAGAGTCAACGGGCTGGTTCAGGTTGGCCCAGTCTCCTAGGCCCAATTAATAAACGGGCTAGGCCACCCAAGGAAGGAGAGGAAAAAAGGATATCATTTTTTTTTTTGGGGGGGGGGGGGGGGGGGGGGTTGGTTTAATAATCGAGCAAGGCCAGTTAGCCAAGCTAAACCCAATTAAAAACCTAGTGGAACGGCCCCCAAGCCTAAGCCTCTAAGCCCAAGCCTGTCCAACTATTAATCTGGCCGGCCATAGATAATCCTGGCCCATTGACACACCTAGTGACAACATGTTAACAAAGGTGTATATACGTGGAGAACTTTGTTCTTGATTATGGGTTGCAATTAATGGGTTGAATTGGGTTGGGCTCACTATCCATGCAGTCTGAAATTGGGCCGATGGGGTAAGCAATTTCAATTCTTTCCCAAGTAAACCAATCTTGCAGCCACGAACCTCAATTCAAAAACCTACAAAGCTCTCTATTTCCCTGTCGTCCAGTTCCTAGAGGCTCCTATGGGGCGGCGGCCCTCTTGGGCGTGGCGGAGCATCCTGGTGGGTTGCAACATCCTTGAGAAAGGCATCCGTTGGCAAGTTGGTTCGGACTCTCAGGTGTGGGCTGGAATGGACCCTTGGGTCCCCACTCTTCCAACTTTTATTCCTACCCCTAAACCAGGAGTGGATTTGGGAGATACCACGGTTGCGAATTTCATTTCCCTGAAAACCAACCTTGCTAGAATAGAAATCGATTACTTGAAGTTTGGTCACAAGAGACGGTAACAGAAATTCAAAAAATTCCTATCTCCCATTTTCAAGCCTTGGACAAGCTAGTACGACACCATGTATTTACGGGGGCGTTTAAAGTTAGTTCAGCGACTCATGTAGCAAAGAGCTTGGGGGATGCTCAAAGGCCTTCTACCAGCCGACCTCCAAACTCTTTTGATCGTAAGTTTTGGGCTAAATTCTGGAAACTAAAGGTTCGTCTAAAAGTTCAGATTTTCTTATGGCGTTTATGTTATAACGCTCTAGCGGTCGGGGAAAATCTCAAGAGAAAACATCTGCTTGTGGATGATTCTTGTCCCTTATGCCATGGGGCAAAGGAGAATGTAACCCATATATTCCTCGAATGCCCATCCGCTAGATGCATGTGGTTCGGTTCCCCCTTGTCGTTATACCTTCCCTTAGTAGCCCTTCAACCCTTTGGGCACTGGTGGACTCGCTGGGCTTCTCATCCAGATTTCTTCAATGGCCTCCTCAGAGCCTTGTGAGTACCGGAATTTTAACCCCCATTCCCGATCAGGATTGAACCCGATAAGGAATAACGATAAATTGCAATTTAAAAAGAGAGTCACCACCTATCTAATTCTGAGGGAAATAGGTTCCTGAAATGGTTAGATAAGACATGGTCTGAAAATTAGAGGTCAAGGTAAGAGATTCAATTGAGTCAGGGGAAGGTATTAGGCTTCCCTAAACTCCCATCCGGAGATGGTTACCTACTCCTTAAGTCTGAATCAACGTAGGGAAACCATAAGAGAAGCTTGAAATTTCATTTATGTGCTAAGTAGATATAATATTAACAGTAATGAATGTAATAAGATGGACAAGATACAAATGAAATATGGATTCTATCCTTAGAGAGCTGAACCCGATCAGGGTTGCTTACGTATCCACTGTTAGTTGAATCAAGCCGCACGTAGTTCTGGAGGTGATTGATGATTTGATTTGATTTGATTTGATGGATTTTGCTGATTTGGGAGCGAAATGGTTGGATGATTTGATTTGATGGATTTCGTTGATTTGGGAGCGAAATAGCCTTTTAAGCTCGTACTGAGGAGCGATGGGGCAGTTTAAGCTCGTGCAGGGGAGCCTGGAGGTGGATATTTGAATAGGGTTTGAATCGAGGCTCTGACAGGAGTTTGACTAGGTAGGTAGGGCTTAACTAGGATTAAGCTAGGGTTAAGCTAGAGTTTACCTAGGGTTTAGCTAGGGTTTACCTAGGGTTTAGGTAAGGTTTAGGTAGGGTTAAGCTGGGGTTTAGCTAGGGTGACTAGGGTTATGTTGGGGTTTACCTAGGGTTTAACTAGGGTTAAGTTGAGGTTTACCTAGGGTTAAGCTAGAGTTTAACTAGGGTTTACCTAGGAATTAACTACGGTTAAGTTGGAGTTTACCTAGGATTTAACTAGAGTTAAATTGGGGTTTACCTAGGGTTAAGCTAGAGTTTAACTAGGGTTTACCTAGGAATTAACTATGGTTAAGTTGGGGTTTACCTAGGGTTTAGGGCATGCTGTCCTAAATTGCAAATACAGTTTGTTTCGTGAAATCTTAACTTAACAGCACACAATGCTGCCCAGGTGGCTCTGAACTCTAGTATCTGTTTCATTTCTGGAGGGATAGCTTCTCCTTCTCAGGCATCTATTCATGGGTGGGGGAGTCTAACCCGTAGCAATGTATTTCTTTCTGTTTTGCAATAGATAACCTGTTTACCAAAAAAAAAACCACAATTCACCCCACTTTTTGGCCCATGGGGGAAAGCATTGGGTCAAGCCCAAACAGGAAAAAAAAAATCCAATCCAACAGTTGAAAGAATCAGACCCCCAACTTTGAGAATATTTATTTTCTTTGTAGTGTAAATATGGGCAACTTGGGAACAAGGGTGAAGCCGGGTGGTGGTGGGGGCTCTAAGCCCCCACTAAAATCTGGAAAAATGCTTTAACTTAACCGCAGTTTCCATCATGTAACCAAATGGCCGGTCCTCATTAGTCCACACCCCACTTTTTAACACTCACAAATTGTGGTTAAGATTTACTCACCCCTAGAGTTAAGCAATCTAACCTTATTTTTGTTTTAGAGAAAATGACAAAAATCTTAACTTTAATTTAGTTAAGCTTAAACAGGGTTAAAGGACTAAAGGGACACAATTAGGACACGGTGATAAGTTAAGCCGTGGACCTTAGGGTCCGCTAATCACCGGTCAAAAATATATTCTTTACAAACGGACAAAGAGATGAAATGGTCCACAAACTTGGCCCTAACTTTTTTTTGGAGGCTCTGCTCCGAACCCCCACACCTTAATGATAGCCCCCCCTAGAATGAAATCCTAGCTCCGCCCCTGCAAAGAATGACTAAACAGGCTAATTTTTTGGTGCATGGGACCTTGAAGAAATGGATCTAACATTCATTAAGGTCAGAAACCGAACCATTACTGATTGGGCCCTGAAGTGATCTCAGCCCCAACATGCAAGGCCCATAGACATAGTCCAGGTCCGCTCGAAGCAATATTCTCCTATCCACCACCCCTAAAGACCTCTCACTCTCCTTCTAAAACAACCTCACATCCTCTCCACATCCACTAATGGACTGAGGACGAATGCCTAGGACTGTCAATGGGCCGAGCTTGGGCATATTTTTTGTTATTTTGAATAAGCCGGGCATGCCCGGCACATTTACAAGAGGGTTTGGGGGCATGAAGTACTCATCAAGATGGCATATCTCGCTTGATTCGTCTAGTCCCATCTTTGATTCCATTGTTGTCGTTTGATGACTCTTTTTTTTTTTTTTAAAGGGAAATAGTTAATGTAGTTAGGAAATGGATTTTAAAATCCAAGGCTGGACTTCATTGGTCCATGTCCCCCCTTTTAAACACCCACTACAGTTGGTGGTGGGTATTTAAGAGGGGGTCATGGACCAATGAGGTCCAGAGATTTTAAAATCCATTTCCCAGGTATGCCTATCACTACTCTTTTTTTAATGACTAATTATATATCACTGTTTTACATTTATAACCTAAAACTTTTCGCGTTCCTATTTATACTGCCAATGAAACTACGAATTCGGAAACAAAATTGAATCCTTAACTATAAAAAATATGGAACTAATTAATTGAATATAAAATATCATAATTACCATATCACAAACAAAGCCATAATCATCAATGTCCTAAATGTATCCATAACGTTAAAACACAAATGTCACAGCAACAATACTAACATATACTATAAGGTACTAATGCTATTAAATTTTCAATTTCAATGTGAGAAATTTACTTACCTGTACCATTTTCCCATATTCAATTTCACGAAAACAGGGAGGGTTGAATGGACGGGTTAGTGAATATTAACCACAGTTAGTGGGTGTTCAAAAGAGTGGAGATTCGTGTGGCCACAGCCCATCTGGATAGATGTTTGTCACGACAATAGATTTGCTCTGTCAGATGCCCAAGCGCTCAGCTCGGGCATCCATAAAACATGGGGCACCTGACAATAATTTGGGAGAGAAGTCATTTCACTTTCTCCCCATGATTTTGACTTCTCCCCAATTGATTACTCTCTCCTTTAAAATGTCACACGATCCCATGTATTATGGATGCCCGAGCTGAGTGCTCGGGCATCTGACCAAGCTAATCTTTTGTTGTTTGTTATGGCAAGGAGTTTACTCTGTTGCTCACCAGAGTATTCCTCTGGTGAGCAACGGAATCAGCGGACAAAAAAAGGCCACCTCACCTTAAGTCCTTTTTTTTCCTGCCAATTTTTTGACTTCTTCCCATTAATTTTTTTTCCATTTTTTCTTACCACATGTTCATTGATCCGTTGCTCACCAAAGGGATACTCTGGTGAGCAACAGAGTAAACCCTTTGCCGTTTGTCATAAGCCACGTAGTTCATAATTTTTTACAACATAAGTCAGACCTGGATCGACACCCTCCTTTAATCTCGACCATTAGATTGTCTTTGGGATTGGCGTGAAGTAGATCTCAAAGACCTTCCAATGACGTGAACCTAAGGAGGTTGTCTTCCTCGAGGGGATGCAATCAAAGCTCAAATTTGAAATGCCTCAATCCTCAACACTTGGGACTTCTAAGTTCTAATTGACTTAATCTGGAGCAGTTGTTTGGCCCTTTGATTATATATGAAATTTAGCCAACCACAACTTAGAAGTGGACCCACCAACTGAACAATCCAAGCCACATTTTTTGGTGGGCCATGGTATGATGATATGATGGCTAGGCCCAATTGTAAATAGGAAGCCCGTTATATGAGTCTAAAAGCTTATTAGTTTCTATATATAGCATGCTGGACCTCGGTTGGAGGAGTAATGTTGATGCACGCAATGCAATCTATATAATTGGAAAGAAAATGAAATTGAAATCCATATATGGAAGCAAAATTAAACTGAAATCTGTATTTTGTAAAAAAAAATCTAATGGGCATTTGTATTTGGAATGCAAATTAAATTCTCAGGCATTTGGAATTCAATACATTGTGATATTATAAATGGGCCTTCATGGGATTTCATCACTATGGGAATGTGTATGCTCATGTGTCCAATATTTCTAGTGCTTTTGTCTTTTGCCTTTCTCCGTCGTTTTTGTATATGTTGATTCATTCCACAAATCAACGGGTAACATTGCTTCCGTTGTCAAAGCGACATTGGAAACGGTCCATGAAGAAGAAAATCGGATTAGCGATCTACCAGACGATACTCAGAAGATGTGCTCATCATAAAGGATGGGTTGTGAAGCTCGTAACAGTGAGTACATAGCAACAAGGGCAAGAGACTGAGCCATCTTTAAACATATTACTACCTATGAAACCCAAGCAGGTTGGGTGGACACGTGGTGACTCTAGAGAAAGTTTTAGACACGTGGCGATTGGAGAGGTTTTCTTCTTAAATATTGTTCCCCTATTTTTCTCTTAAAACCTATTTCTCCCTTTCTTAAAACCTCTTTACCATTTTCTTATCTCTTAAATTTTTTATTAATAAATTAGGTAATGTTAAAACTGTTACAGCAATTAGTGATTGAGAAAGAAGATGAAACGTAATTGTGAGTGTACTTTCATGATTGTTACTGTTTTTGTTTTAACACATGACTGTTTTAGAGTGTAGTAATTATACTTACATAAACCGAGGGAGTACAAGTGTTGGATAGGGAGGTTTTTTTTTTTAGCTTCTTACCACATGTCCTTTTATTAGTGGTTGAATTTAACATGGTACGGAGAGTGTTGCTGGAATCCAAATCATTACAATTGTCTATTTACAAATTACAACAGTTAGAACTTAGAAGAGGGGTGTGGTCTAATGTAACGTTTCACCCACTGGTCCCACTCTCTATCTTTGATGAATACTATTCGGAAAGGGTTTAGAAACTGTGTAACCGTCCAAGGCCCAAGGCCCAAAACATTGTACCCATTTCTCTTCCCATGTAAAGATGTTTTTTGGATGGGCTTCACCATCATTTAAGGAGTTCTATCAATTATAAAAATGCCTACTTATATATTAGTGATTATACCAGATAGCTTACCATGAAGGCAACCACCAAGGGTTGTGCATAGAGTGGATAAACTAAGCATGGCTAGGATCTCTCCAAGACCCCTGTTATTCAATTGAGTAAGGTTTTTTCGTTTGTGCTCCATGTACCACCACCCAGTAAACACCTTTCTGCTCCAAGTTTACTTTGTACATGACGACTACAAACGGCAAGGAGATACAACGTAAGTCAATCTATGGTGATCACATTGGGAGAACAATCAGTGTCACGATGCCGATATCAACGATGATATGAATGGTGTGATGATGGTGGGGATTTGATCAAAGACCGGGTTGTAATGAAATCAAACATTTTTGCAAAGGAATCACCGTCCTCTAATATTTCTACAAAGACATCAAGCATTTGTTTCCCATCCAAAAAAAAAAAATCAAGCATTTGTTTCTAAACCTATAAATATTCATTTTTTTTTTCCTTTCATGTTAAGAGTGCTTAAATCAATTTGTAGATTATAGTGATCATTTAAGTCTACGTTCTGAATGGTTTATCCTGGTCTTCTATATCTCCAACAATCTTTATTTTTATGGTATTTTCATATTGATCAATATTTTCACGTTGATCTCCCCCCCCCCCCCCCCCCCCCTCCCCCTTTTTTTTTGGTATTTTCCATGCATTTGCATGGGTTCCTTACTAGTGCTATTTAAAGATGCAGACCAAAGGTGGGCTGTGGGCTATTATATGCAACTCCCTTGAGTCGTTTGAGTCATTTGATGCATTTCTTCATTTTTCTTCAAATGCATAATTTAAATATAACACATTGCAGAAAAAACATGTCAATCTAAAATGCAATTTCGTGGTACGAGCGGTACCAAATTGCTTGGCAAGTAGCTTCATCCTTGGTTTTACTACATATGCTCCTTTTGTTTTGATGTAATATAGAGGAAAACAAAAGAATTCCATGGAAAATGTCATTTTTCGTGTGTATTTTCTTTAGTACAATTGACATTTTCCATGAATTTCATTTGTTTTCCCCTATTTTACATCAAAATAAATGGAGCATTAATTGAGGCTATCTTGCCTTATCATAATTTTGTGAGCAAGATAGCCTATGTTGGCCTTTCCACGATGCTTCTTTCAGATCATTCTTCCGAAAACAATATTTTTATGAAGACCACTAACAAACACATTCTAAGAAGAAGAAAAATCATGTTGGTTGCCAAGAAAATAGGCGAAAGCATAAAAGAAAAGAAAATTTGGTATCTTCACTACAACACTTAATTGTATTTATTTTCCAATTTTCTTTTCTGCGTTTTCATTTATTTTCTTGGCAACTAAACATGGGATAAAAGTTTAAAAGAAGGAAAGAAAACATCCTGAGTTCCTAACAACTAGAGGAGTCAACAGGCTGGTTGCTAGCCCGGTTTAATCCCCTAGGCCCGATTAATAAAAAGGCTAGGTTGCCCAAGGAAGGAGAGGACATATAAGGCTTTTTTTTGTGAGTGTGTGTAGGAGGGGGGGGGGGGGGGGGGTGGGTGTTAATAATCAGGCCGGGCCATCCAGCCAAAACTAAACACAATTAAAAAGCTAGTGCAATGGGCCCCCCAGACCTAAAAGCCTTTAAGCCCAAGCCTACCCAACTATTAATCTGGCCGGCCGTAGCCCGTAGACCATCCTGGCCTATTGACATGCCTAGTGACAACCCGATATATGTGGAGAACTTTGTTCTTGATTATGGGTTGAGTTGTATTGGGCTCACTATCAATGCAGTCTGAAATTGGGCCGATGGGCTAAGCAATTCCAATTCTAGCTCAAGTAAACCAATCCCGGGGTCACGAACCTCTCAATTCACCCCACTTTTTGGCCCATAGGGGGAAAGCATTGGGTCAAGCCCAAACAGGAAAAAAAAGATCTCAAATCCAACAGTTGAAAGAATGACTAAACATGCTAATTTTTGGTACATGGGTTCTTGAAGAAATTGATCTAACATTCATAAGGTCAGAAACCGAAAAGATTCCAATTACAGATTGGGCTGTGAAGTGAGCTCAGCCTAAAATGCTAAGCCCATAGAGATATTCTAGGTCCGCTCAAAGCAATATTCTCCTATCCACCACCCATGAAGACCTCTCACAGTCTCTCCTTCTAAAACCTCTTCACATCCCTCTCCGTATCCACCAATGGATTAAGGACGAGGAATCGCGTCTATCCTCCCCTCCAATGCGAACCAGGCAATTGCAATGTTGTTGTCTTATGACTAGGAATGTCAATAGGCCGAGCTTAGGCATATTTTTTTGTATTTTTGAATGGGCCCGGGAGGGTCCGATACATTTACAATAGGGTTTGGGGGCATGAAAAACTCATCAAGATAGCATATCTGGTTCAATTCGTCTACTCCCATCTTTGATTCCATTGTTGTCGATTGATGACTCATAATGTATTTTTTTAACAACGACTAATTAGTTTTTAACAAGTAGAATATATCACTGTTTTACACTTATAACCTAAAAATTGTCGGGTTCCTATCAATTCTGCCGATGAAACTACCAATTCTGAAACAAAATTGAATCCTTACCTATAAAGAACTATTGAATTGAATATAAAATAGCATAATAACCCTATCACAAACAAAGCAATAATTATCCATGTCCTAAAGGTCTCTATAAAGTTAAAACTCAAATGTCACGGTCTACAACAATACAAACATATACTGCAAGTACTAATTTAAATGTTCTCATTTTCTTTACCTGGAGTATTTTCAATTTCACGAAAATGAGGATGGTTGGATGGATGAACCTTAGGGGTGAGTGAATCTTAACCATAGTTAGTGGGTATTCAAAAGGAGTGGAGATGAACTTTACGCCAACACTTGGGACTTCGTTTCAACTGACTTGATCTTGAGAATTTAGTTGTTTGCACGGCCGTTCATTATATTTAAACTAGTGGGGTGCACGTGAGAAAGAGAGGAAGAGGAGAGAGACAAGGAAAAGAGATTCTAGTGAGGAAATTTTAAATTTTTAACATAAAAAGATGAATTAGTGGTTCAAACTACTTCATAACACATGTTCCTACTTTTTTCTGTTGAAAAATAGTTATGAAGTAGAAAGGGTGTGCCTCTTCATTGAGAGATCAAGGAGGGAGCATGAGAGAAGATAAAGATAAAGATTTGAGGGAATCGTGGAGATATTGAGGGGTTATTGTTAGTTGTAGTTGATATTACTTCATAACCCCTACTAACTTTTCTTATGTAAAATAAGATTATATAATATCTTAATTTTTTTTTATATGCAGCTATGGACAACACAGGAAAAATAAATATAAAATTCACCCTTATATACCATAAATTGGGACTCCTTAGGAATATTAGAAAAAAAATCAACTAACTTTTAATAGTGGAGATTTTAAAATATAGCTAACCCCAACATAGAAGTGGGCCCACCAATTGAACTATGCAAGCCACTTTTGGTGGTCCATGATATGATGGCTAGGGCCCAATTGAAAATCAAAAGCCCACTATATAATGAATCTAAAAGCCTATTAGTTTCTATACATAAGCATGTTGGACCTCAGCTGGGGAGTAATGTTGATGCATGCATTACAATCTATATAGTTGGAAAGAAAATGAAATTGCAATCAACATATGGAATCAAAATTAAATCGAAATTTGTATTTTGTAAACAAAATCGCAAAATCCAATAGCCATTTGTATTTGGAACCCAGGCATTTGGAATTCAACACATTGTGATATTATAAATGGGCCTTCATGGGATTTCATCACCATGGGATATGGATATGCTCACGTCCCCAATATTTCTAGTGCTTTTGTCTTACTCCATATTTCTTGTATATGTTGACACAATCCTCAAATCAACAGGTGATAGTAATATTGCTTCCATTGTCAAAGCGACATTGGAAACGGTCCATGGAGAAGGATATCGGATTAGTGATCTACCAAACGATCAGATCATGTGCTCATCATATAAGATGGGCTGTCAAACTCATAGCAATGGGAACATAGCAACAAGGGCAAGCTGAGACGGCCACCTTCCACACTCAGAAGATGTGCTCATCCTATAAGATGGGCTGTCTAGCTCCTAGCAATGTTATTTTGTTAATTTTTTTGGGGATTTTTATATTTAAATAGTTGTATATAGATAGAGGGATTTTATGAAGAAAACGAAGGAGAATGAGAGACTCGTACACTATGACATAACGACACAAGATTGTCTCCATGACAAGGTGTGTGTGAATATGCTATGCTTTTGATGCAATCTAAATGATTAAAGCAAAGGTTGTTTGTATTAATATTTAATACAATCTAGTTGTTTGTCATTATCTTTTATACAATATAAATGTTTAGTTCTAATTTATTTGTTTCCCAATCTAGCGACCATCTGTATCTGTATCCGTCATCTTGATACATTCTACAACAATTTCATGTTTTGATTTGAGGTATGTTCTTTTGTACAATCCCCTTAGTCTTTTTTTTCTTGGTGCAAGAGGACATTTTCAAGGAGTTTTATTCAAGCAAATATAGTGGGAGTATCTTAATGTGTGGCAAAATCCATTAGGCCAGTCGGTATTGAAAGTAGAGTATCCTGTAACCATCATTTTTTTGTTTAACTTGATTTTTCCTCCTAATATACAATTCTATTATTGAAAATCTCATATGCAGTGTTTGTATGTGACTATGGTCTAAAATTCCATCACCACATGGTGAGACCGCAAATATATAGTCTTACATATTGGTATCCTGAGTCCACATGTACATATATATTAGGCATGGGATTGTCTTCGGCAATGCCAGATAATTGGTCTTTAGCTCCACACAGCATCCAACATGTGGTGATAAAAAGGGGAAGAGATATCAAGTGGGGAGAATTCAAAAACATAGGCAGAAAATGAAATGATTTCTCCCCTTTTTATCGCCACATGTGGGATGATGTGTGAGAGCCCAAGACCAATTTTCTGGCTTCTGTCAAAGACAATTCCATGCCTATATATTATAACAAAAATGCTAGCCCAGTCTTTCCCAGACACAAAGTGATGGAAACAACATCAGCATGTTGCACCCACTTTGCTTATGACATTGCGTCCGGGGTAGCATTCCGCATATTATAAAGGAATTACTAATTTTTAAATAAGTTTCATTTTTAACAATGGATCAAAGTTCAAGTCTATTTTCTTTTTTTATTTCACACTCGTGCACCTTGTCCCTTTTAAGTTTTAACCCATTTTAACCATGGTTAACCCCTGTTATTATTTATGTTTTTTTTTCTAAACATAATGTTTGGATGTATGAATCTAGGGTGAGTGAATCTTAACCATAGTTAATGGGTGTTCAAGAGGAGGACGTGGAGATGTGTGGGGCCAAATTTCGGGTTATCATAAACATAGGCATAGGCCATCCCATCAGGATAGACTGATGTTTGCCATTGGCCTTTGTAGTATTTATATAACTTAAGTCAGACCTGTGTCGACATCCTCCTTTAGTCTAGGCCATTAGATGGTCTTTGGGATTGGCGCAAAGTAGATCTCAATGACCATCCCTATGGCGTGTACCTAAGGAGGTTGTATGGGGATGCAATCAAAGCTCAACTTTGAAATGCCTCAAGAGACTTCTAAGTTCTAACTGGCTTGATCTTGAGAATTTAGTTGTTTGGCCCTTTGGTTATATTTGAAATTTAGCTATGCCCAACATAGAAGTGGATCCACCAATTGAACTATCTAAGCCACTTTTAATGGGCCATAATATGATTGGCTAGGACCCAATTGTAAATGGAAAGCCCTTTATATAATGAATCTTTCTGAGGGAGTAATGTTGATGCATGCTACATAGTTGGAAATAAAATGAAACTGCAATACATATATGGAAATAAAATTAAACTGAAATCTGTATTTTGTAAGCAAAATCTAATGTCCATTTATATTTGGAATGTAAATTAAATTCTCAAGCATTTGGAATTCAACACTGTGTGATATTATCAAAGGGCTTTCATCACCATATGATATGGATATTCTCACGTCCCTAATATTGTCTTTCTCCCTCTTTCTTGCTTGTATATGTTGATTCAAATCACAACTCAGGAAGCAGTCCATGGAGAAAAATATCAGATTAGTGATCTACCACACGATACTCAAAAGATGTGCTCATTATATAATGGGCACTTGCGGAGCCACATGGGACCCGGGGGCCCCTCCTGAAATTTTGATTTTTTTTTTTAACTAGAGCCCCCCTCCTCCTGAATTTTTGAGAAAAAAAGATTCTTTTTTTTACAAAAGGGACACAAACAGATGCGATGTCCCATGAACTTGGTCCCAAAAAACATTCGGGGGCTATACCCCCGAACCCCCATTGTTAGCCTCCTCCAAGAGAATCCGGACTCCGCCCTTGAAGATGGGTTGTCAATCTCACGGAATGAGTACATAGCAACGAATGAGTACATAGCAACAGGAGCAAGCGGAGCCTGAGCGATACTAATGCCGAAAAATTCTTAACTTGTTGAAGGGTATATCAACCACTCCTGTTACACTCACCTTGCAGCTCTAGAAGATCTTCAAAATCTACGATCGGATCCAATCTCGCAATCGGTCCAAGCAACTATTCTCAAAACCGACATCAATTGGTAACCAGCTAAACCGGTCACTTGGCCAGGCATGTGGGTCCCGGTATACAAATTTTGAAGCAAAGTAAGGTTGCACCTCACGTGCATGCCACCTCAACAAACAAAAAAAAACGTATTCCTTAATCTATCTCTTACGATTTTTGCATGCGCGTGAGGAAATTGTGTCGTACAGATGTTCTCACGTAATGATTCTCTTGTTTCACCGGATAGGAAGGTGAAACGAAGCAGCAGCGAATAACATAAATGAAAGAAAATCAGCTCAATGATTTTAGTAGGTTTGACTGTTGACCAGATCCAGCAAAAACATGCTAAAATTAGCTTAGGGTAGAAAGGGCTCTCCGGTTCCATACATTGTGCGCCAGCTGGCATAAATGGAGAGAAGTCATTTCTTTTTCTTTCCATAATTTTGACCTCTCCTCATTTGATATCTCTCACCCTTATTCTCACATACTTATCGTCACATGTCTTATTATGGATGGTGAAATCAAAATCATGCCCCGTGATATTTACTTTTCCACCATATTCTATGAAACCCGACACAAGCCCTTTCTATTTCGCCGGAGACAATCCAAGGCCGCTAAAATTAGACTGCATGTGCACGTGCGGATACTAAAAAAAATGTTCGCTTGGCTTTCGTCACTAGTTAGTCGTGTCTAATAGATTATTGTAGGATCACATGAGTTGTGTAAGAAAAGGAAGAGATCATATCATAGTGAATTGCAGATAGATGAATCACGTGTGTCTAGTGACAAAAAAAAAAAAAAAATCACATGTGTCATGATTTGATTGGAGATTAAGAAAAAGTAAAAATTTACAATTTTTCCTCCAACCGGATCATAACATATATACAATTGAACTAATTGACTGTGATCCAATCTCAAAAAGGAAAGTGATTAAGAACTCTCGAGACGTAGAGTTGGGTTGAAAGTTCAATGGCACCTGGGCGGGTTAGAGCTATCTCCCTTGGCTCTGCCCCTCTCATAGGCTATTATGACTTGTGCTTTTTGGTAAATATCTCTGGCATTGGGTTTATTGGGATCTAAAGATATTTTGTGATGAACTTGCGAAAACCTTATTTGGATTGGCTCATGATCTTTGGAATTTATTTATTTCTCTTAGGGGTGACTTGTTTCGGGTTTGGCACATTTCATGTAACAGACTTATATGGTCCTGATCCTTATGGACTAATTGTAGAAGTACAATCTATAAGTCATGTGTGGGGTATGAAAGGTTTTGATTCTTTTGTTCCGGGAGAAATACTATAATAAAAAAAAAATTTCAAAATTTTAGCCCGTTGCTTCAGCTCTCCCTGGCCAAGGCACACATGTTATAAATGGTTTGCTCCATTTAAATGCTTCACACCATTAGATTTTCAATCTAAGTGGTCCAGCTCTTGATTGTAACTACTATCAGAGTTTTAAATCACTTCCCATATTCCATCAATAAAAAATAAAAAATTCACTTCCCATAGGAAAACGTGTGCAAATTTTCATAGTGGGACCCTCAAGATTTTACATGCTGGGCCCACATACTAATAAAAATGTGAACCAAATCCTCTACAGGTACAACTGGTCCCAAGAGGATTTGGTTCGATAAAAATGGTGTTTGTTATTCTTTCAAAACTAAAACCTTAAATAACTAAACATCAGCTTAAAGATCAATGTTAACTCAATTAAGATTTTAAATCCGTGTTAGACTTACTCTCAGGCATTCCCTACTCTTAGCTAAAAACTAACACCTAACATTTGCTTTCAACAACAAAAAAAATGACATTGTTTTAAGAGGTGTTGGTTTTTGGTTGGAGTAGGGTTCACACAAATCTTTTTAAAAAAAAGAGTTGGGGTTATAAATAGTGCCTCTATTAAAAAAAATTTGTGAGGGTGGACTCTTAAGATTTGTGCTCAACACAAGAAGCTAAGAAGCGCATTGGAGAACAATGAGGGAATGATTAATAATGAAAATAGCTTTGCCCTGTACCCACATTGATAGGAGATAAGGGATGATGACTATCATACTAGACACCCATCCCTTCAGCTAAGATTGTGAAAGTGTATCCCTGAAGTCTTGGGGAAAATTTTCAATTGATTACGTATTAATTTTGCAAGACATTTCCGCTACCTGGATACCTAACAAAATCCTCATCTTTTGGGGCTTAAGATTGCAAACAACTTAATGTATCTAAAATTGAAAAATCATAACCTTAGCCCCCAAATCAAAATGTCGAGACCCCTCCATTAGTCGAATGACACCATATATAAATGCAAGACCATTACCTAGGTTACCTTATGTGAATATTGTGCTTTCAACAGCGGTTCAAAGTACTAATAAAGGAGGGTTTGCTTCATGTTAGCAATCATGATAGTTTCACAAGATCGCAAACTTAAATTATAGAAAGGTTATGCTAAGTGTAAAACTTCAGAGGAACGACAAGAATCTTATACTATAATGGTTAAAACAGGATTTGTCGACCCTTTAACAACAATAAGAAAGAAAAGTTTGGTGGCAGAACCACCGAAATTCAAGTCTAGTCATTGATGTTTATTGGTGGGAACTTGGTTAAAGATCAATGGATCAAGACAATACAAGCCAATTGAACCGTCTAGTCGAATCAGTGAAAAGTAGTGGTGGGTCCAGATGTGAGACACACCATGGTGGGTATGGTCTAACAGGGAAATGATGAAATTTCGGGTTTCAACTTTGGATTCCATTCACAAATGTTATGAGCATATATATATATATATATATATATATATATATATATATATATATATATATATATCATTGGAGGTCACATGGACCTACGGACTACACAATGAGGGGTAGTTCTCCCCTCCCATAAATCTCCCAACCCTGATATAAGTGGGAATATCTTTGGTACGATGCCAAAAGTCTTTATCAACTGACACCTATGCATGAGATGAATATAGATGGTCAGTTTAGTGAATTCAAAAAGGCAATGCGTTGACTTTACTACTGAGACCCATTAGGACCGAGACTACCGAAATCATGCACTTAGACATTAATGTATGTGGCCTGTGTATTATTATCATTATTATTATTATTATTTATAAGTATCCATTATATGTCAGTAAAGAAAAAGTATCTTTCTCTTAATCGAAAATAATTACACATTTCATCTCCCTTTCCTTAGAAAATAGTGAATTTAAAAGAAGTGTATCTAGCATTATCATACCATTAATCCATTATTAATTAATTAATGAACAATTCAGGTGTTCGCTTTTAATTTCCTTCAACTATGTTTAAAATTCATTCACTATTAGGATTAACGAACCTAATCTTAATTTTTAAAAGAAAAAGAAAATAGTTGTAAGGATTAAAACTTAACTAGAATTAATCCAAAGTTAAAAGGGTGTTTAAGTTTCGCCTGAGCAATTTACTCCGGCTCCAGCCAGAAGAAATCCGGTGGAGCCTAACACCCAATTATTAGTCTATTACTCTATTTTAGAGTACACCCCCACGCAATACTTTTGAGGTGGGCGATGATTAGATGCATGAGAAGAATCGGTTTATAATGATTCTAGGGGAGTGCGTGTCGTGGCTGGAGAGACAAAGGCAGACAAACAATGGGACCCACATGTCCACCTGTCCCCTCAAAACATGTTAGTTCACGTGATTAAGGCAGGTTTTCTTCCCATTTCCCTCATTTCTTACCCTATCCTCCACGTGCCCACTTGCCTTGCATTTCCCCTTGTCCTCCTTTCCTTCCGGCTTATGGTCCCACCTTAGCCCCTTCTCTTCTCATTAGTCATTTAGATTTATTATTATTATTATTATAAATTTTTTTTTTAAGGGTAAGGACTGGGCAGGAGAGTTCTTGCAACTCATACCCTAGAGGATTTGATAGCCTAACCTCCCACAACTGGAGGCTACACCCCAGCCACTGGTGCAAGAGGGCGGGGTGTATTCATTACTCATTACTCTGCTCTCCGTCTTGATTCGGAGCTAAATTCATTTGAATGGGTTAGATTGATTATTGGGTAAAGTTTCTTCAGCGAACTATTGCTCCTCGCACTCACATAGCCGCTCCTTCCACCTGCCATGAACTCGGATTAAGTTTTCTTAATCTTATAGTTAAATTATTTTATTTAATTTTCCTAAAATCTAAAGGTAAGAGGGGTGAACCTAAGCGTTGATGAATCTTAATCATAATTAAAAATAATTAAAAGAGGGACATGTGGCAAGAAAAAAGGAACCAAGATGCCCCTCCTCACTAAACCGTCTTGACGGAGGAGGTGATTATTTTCTTAAGGAAATAGTTAACGTACCCATGAAATCCATTTCCAAATCTAAGGCACCACCTCATTGGTGGATGTCTCCCTCTTAAATAGTCACCACGTCTTGACGGAGGGGGTGATTATTTTCTTAGGGAAATAGTTAAGGTACCCATGAAATCCATTTCCAAATTTAAGGCACCATCTCATTGGTGGATGTCCCCCTCTTAAATATTTATTAACTGTGATAAGTATTTAAGAAGGGGGCATCCACCAATGAGGTTGTGCCTTAGATTTGGAAATGGACTTCATGAATACGTCTACCACTATAAAATGCTAAAAGGCGACCATTTTGAAAGCTTTAGTATGAAAACCTTCCCTTGTGAACAATCACATTATGAGATTTTTAAGAGGACAAAAGATTAGCTCTGGTGGATGTCCGAGCTGGCGATCCGGCATTCACAAAACATAAGCACCCCGAGATAATTTGGGGAAGAAGTAATTTCACTTTCTCCGCATGATTTTAAATTCTCTCAACTGAAAAATCTCCCCTTTAAACCCCTCTGCCCGCGTCACATGTTTTGTGTATGCCGAGCGCCCAACTTGATATTTGCCGGAGCTAATCTTTTACCTTTTTAAGAGATATGGTAGGTGGGAAGGACAACAAGTTGATGTGGGGTTCCAATCATAGCCGTCCAATCAAAGATTTGATGATTGTAACAGTTAGAAGAGCAAATGACACGACAACTATCAAACTTTTCTTAGAAGATTTGGACATGCAGGGTTCAAAAGACCAGTTAATTTTGTAGCGTTCAAATTTTTTTTTGGAAGTTTTCTTTTTCCAAAAAAATTAATAATAATATGATGAACAAAGTATTCAATTTTTTTTGGTAGGGTTAAATTTTTTTTCCATAAGCTAACTCAAGTGTTCATGTACCTTTTAACCTATTTTCAACCATGATTAAGATTAATATAAAAAAATCTAGTGTTTTCGTTTTTTCTAAAGATTATGGTTAGATTGCTTAACCCTAAGAGGTTAACTACAGATGATGGATGGTCAAAAAGGGGCTTCGACCAATGAGGTCACTGGGTCAGCTTCTAAGCTAACCCTAAGGTCCGTGTTCCATTTCCCTTATCTGTAAGTTGACCCTAAGGTCCGTTTTCCATTTCCTTTATCTGTAAGCTGACCTGGTCCGTCTTCCATTTCTCTTACCTTTACTAATTCAAAGAGGATGCCTTATGTTCAAAGTTGATGATTTTTTTGTAATTCCAAAACTATCATTTAATTATCTCTTCTTTTTCTATGTTTTCCTTTAAATTTTTTTCAAATTCTCAAACTACCCTTATTAAAATCATTATATAATACAAACATTTAATTGAATGTTCGCTTAGTTCTCATAGTACCCCTCACTCATCTATCTATTAAGCTTAAAATTCTCTACGGTTATAACCAGACTCCTTGGAGTACAGTTATGTCATTGAGGTCGTCATGTATCGCTTTGAACACTTTTTAATTATGGTTAAGATTCACCCATTCCTAAGGTACATCTACTTATCATTGGATTTTAGAAAAATAAAAATTTTAATTAACCCTAAGAACTAGTGGATTTTAACTAGGATTTTAAAAAATTAATATTTTTTCCTAAAAATCAAGAATAGGTGGGTGAACTCTAGGAGTTGATGAATCTTAACCATACAATTAAGGAGTATTAAAAGAGACACATGAAAACCTCAAATGCGTAACGGAACTCCTACCGTGGTTAAGATTCACCGACCCCTAAGGTTCACCCACTTATTCTTGGTTTTTAAAAAAAATATATATATTAATTTCTTTTAAGCATTGGTTAAAATTCACTAGCTCCTAGAGTAATTGTTTTTTTCATATTCTTTTTTAAAAATCAGGATAAGTGGGTGAACTCTAGGGTGAGTGAATGATAATCACAGTTAAGCAGTGTTACAAGGGACACATTGCAACTTCAGTGACATAACCAGACTTCTCGGTCTCCTGGTAAAATGCTCCAAAAGGAGAACGTCCCACTCCCCCTATTTATTTGCTATACCTAAAATGTCTCTAAAGTTTTTTTGTTCTTAAATGACCCAACAACATATTTTAATAAGTACATGGTGTCTCACACTTTTTTTTTATCCAAAATATCTCTGAAGTTTCTATACCCTAAATATTCCTTCTTTTTTTTTCAAAATGTCCTCACTGAGATCTCTCTTCACAGTCTCTCATCCCTTACTCTCTGTCACGTGCATCATACGTGCTGCCCACTAGTGTGTTTAAATATTATACAGAGTTCTGCTTCAAGCTCATGAGGGAGTTTGAGTAAAAAAGAAAAACCAATCTTGTAATTATGAGGAAAAATCTCTTAACAAAATTATCACTATAGCTCTCGTTAGATGATTTGATCATAGCCTTCTAACACTTGTGGTTATAAGGAAGAACACAAACGATATGTTTCCTTAAGGGAACTTCACTTAACGGGCTTGAAGTAGCAACCTCATGTTAACACTCATATGTTGTCATGATCAATGAGTGAAGTCTCGTTAGTTATTAAGAAAAGAGCAGTGATTAGCAAACCTTGGGGTCCGTTACTTATCTTACCTCGTGTCCCTTCCAAGACCCCTTTAACATTGATTAAGCTCAATTAAATTAAAATTAAGATTTTGATTTATTTTTTTTCTAAAATCCAAGATTGGACTACTTAACTACAGGAATGAGTGAATCTTAACCACAATTGATACGTGTTTAAAAGTGGGGTGTGAACCAATGAGGACATGTCATTTCGTTATATAATAGAGGTCATGAGTACGTTAAGCATTTTCTGTCGCCCAAGGTTTGGACCCTAGAGGGGGTGATTAGGGACTATCGCAAACTTAAAATTATTCTTAATTCTTTACGTGGAATTTCAACTAAAACTAGTTAAAGATCATTAGAAACTATGTAATTCTACTCAAACAATATAAACAAGAATATAAAGAGAATCGAGAGAAAATGCAAACACAATATGACATAGGATATTGTTCTCGAGATTCGGCAACTCGTCTACGTCTCTACCTCAAGCTATACGCACTAGAGGATTCATCACGATTTTACTCGCAAAGACTTCTTCACGAGTGAAGTTCAAATCTTTTACAATCTCTTTTACGGATCGAGATCAAACCTTGCAAGAGAATAATTCTCCTTAGACTTAGTCCACTTTCCGGGTAGTGACCAAACCTTACAAAACTCTCCGTTTCAAGGACAAGAATCCATCGATTCTTGATTTTTCACATACACTTCAAGGCGTGATGGTTACAATCTAATCGTACTTCTAATACAAGTTAATAGATCATTTTCAAGCTTTCTAAGAGTCTCTCAAAGAATGAGATTGAATAACTCAAGAATGAACTCTTTTTAGTTTCTAGATTCAACTTAAAACATTTTGAAATCTAAGCTTTAGAATGATTAAAAGAATAATTGAAAGTATTGGAATTCTTAATTTCATTCATAAATCAGGCTGGGTGAACATTCTGATTTCGTCGACGAGATTTGTGGACCTCCATAATTTCATCGACGAGATTTCTGTTTTATTTTGAAATCTCATCTTAAGCTTGACTAATATGATGAGAATGAATTTCTTGGTCTTCCATCTTATTTTTATCATGATTTTGGTCATTTCAAATTATGTGTAAGGTCCTTATACTGATATTCAATTTTGGTCTAAGGAACTTATGGTTATGAGCTTTTCAATCAACCACACTTTGAGAATTTTTACAAAAGTCCTAAATACTCTCACTAAAATATAAAACAATAAACCTTCTACAGAGTCTTCAACTTGATCTTGGATCTTCCTTTTGACTTTTTCTTCATGATCCACCTTCAATCTTCTTGATGATCTTACTTGGACTTTAACTTTTGATATGATCTTTATTTGATCCAACTTGATCCAATAGCTTGTTTTGATTAGATTTGAATCTTCTTAATAAATGAAGTCTTTTTCATACTTTTCCCTTGAATGACTTGCTAATGCTCTTAGTATATTGAATTTCAAATAAACTCAAAAAGACATCATTAACATAAAATATCATTACATTATTGTGTTATCATCAAAATCATTATGAAGACGTAAGCTAAAAACCCATAGGCTAACATCTTCCTTAAAGAAACTAAAGTAAGAGAGTGACACTTTAACCATGGTTAAAGCTAAGGCTGACTGTTACAAAGTACTAATCATGGTTAGGCTATAGTGTCAACTAGGTCTAGGATAGGCAGCCAAAACCAGGATTAAGATATGGATAATGGGGCCTCAGATTGTCTATGGCGAAGCCAGAAAATGGTTAAGGGTGTTCATACATTGTGTGACAATTGGCATGAAAAATGGGAGAAGTCATTTCATTTTCTCTCCATGATTTTGACTTCTCCCCACTTGATATCTCATTATGGGTAGAGAAGTCAAAATCATGGCCCCATGATTTTGACTTGATCACCACCACATGTCATCTATTCTATGGACACCCGAGACAAGTCCTTTTTGGCTTCGCGAGAGATAATCCGAGGCCGGAAAATAGACCATTGGGTCGATGGGTCCTCTTTTAACCTGACCATCCAATTACACATTGACACCTAGCAATTAAATTATTATTTTATTTTAACTTTATTTCTCTTAAGATAATTGGCGCTCAAAGACAAATCATGAAAATTTTTTTTTTTGGAAAATGATGAAAAACTTTCGATTGTATCTATAATTGAGAGATAGACCGTTGGATCAAACATCCAATGATGCTATGCATGCACTTGCTTTAAATTATGGCCTCACCTAGTGTTTAACACCATTAGATGTTTAATCGGTCTCTATAGTAGATACTATCGAAAGTTTCTAATAGAGCAGTGATAAGCGTACCCATGAATCCTATTTATAAGCATTGAGGGTAATACTTCCCTTATTTTTTTTATTTTTTATTTTATTTTTGGTATGACACAAGTCATGATTGAAGGCTCGAAGCATTGAACTACACCTCGTCTCTCTATAAAAAGCCCATTCTCCCACGGTACTGACAAGCTGAAAAGTCATCTGATATTCACCATTTTTTATCCGGGCGTGCTTTCTGTGATTTCACCATCGAACCCTAAATTACGTAACCCTAATCCTAATCACGATTTTTAGAAGTGATTAATCTAGGAGGAAGAAGAGAACAACACGGATCTGTTTTCGGAAGGAGAGAAAATGGCAGTTGAAAAGGAGGACTTGAGGTTGAGTTTGAGCTTGGCTTCTGCTGAGAATCGGCATCCGTTGCAGTTGAATCTGATGCCTTCGTCACTTTCTCCTTCGCCTTTCATGCTTCAGAAGGGCTCTTGGAATGAACCCTTTGCATCAGCTGGTACGTTTTGATGAGAGTTTTTTTTGGGAAATGGATAAGTTTGCTTGGAAGAACTTTTAGGTCTGGTAAAGATTAGGTTCTTCCTTCTTCTTCTTTCTCTTTTAAGCCTTTTTGGATTCTTTTTCTATGATTTCTCTCAGATCTATATTTAAAAAAAAATGTGATTTTTCTCTGCCTTTTTGGTGTTCATATTCCATGCGACAAACTTTTCTTGATTTGTCTACCTTATTACTTTGGATGCCTGACGGTCGATGAGCACTTTCTATCGGTTAAATCTAAAATCAATTATTTCTTTCCATATTCAACAGATCTGTGGCCTAAATGCCCGAGATTGTACTCGATCTTCATAATCTCCTTAGCGACCTCTATTATCTGACTGATTTCTAGTAATCTATCGAAGATCTCCTAGATTCAACCTAATCTTCAAGTTTCCTTAACGGCTTCAATGTCGATTTTTCCTGATTTGGGCCTTTACACTGCAGATCGAAATTCAGAGATCTACATAGGCGATACCAGATCCTTCTTCAAAGGGATCGACGTAAATCGAATGCCATCAACGGCAGACGGAGATGAAGAAGTAGGAGTTTCCTCGCCAAACAGCACGATATCGAGCGTAAGCGGAAAGAGAAGCGAGAGAGATGCAAATGGAGAAGAAGAGAACGAGACCGAGCGTGATTGTTTCAGAGGAATCAGTGACGAAGAAGACGGAGACAATTCGAGGAAGAAACTTAGACTTTCCAAAGATCAGTCAGCTGTCCTCGAAGAGACCTTCAAAGAACACAACACTCTCAACCCTGTGAGTGAGATACACTCCCCTAAGTCTCCTGTTTCAGGGTTTGTGGTTATTTTCAAACAAAAAGAAGGGTAAATCTGTATTTGTACTCAAAGTCTGGTTTTCGCTTGCCCATTCACAGAAGCAAAAGCTGGCCTTGGCGAAGCAACTAAACCTCCGACCCCGACAAGTGGAAGTGTGGTTTCAGAACAGAAGGGCAAGGTGAGAGATGAGATATCTCTAATTAATTAAGGGTATTCCGGGTATTGACAAAAGAAGAAGAGCGTGGTATTTACAATAATATCCCTATGCAGGACGAAGCTGAAGCAGACGGAAGTAGACTGTGAGGTCTTAAAGAGATGCTGTGAGAATCTGACGGAGGAGAACAGGAGATTACAGAAGGAAGTGCAGGAGCTGAGAGCGCTTAAGCTTTCCCCGCAGTTCTACATGCAGATGAACCCACCCACCACCCTCACCATGTGTCCTTCATGCGAGCGTGTCGCCGTGTCATCGGCGTCGTCCTCGGCCGCCGATGTTCAGCGCTTCCACCATAGATCCACAGTCCCTATCAACAACCCTTGGGCTGCAACTTCGATCCATCATCGACCGTTGGGTGTTCCTCGTCCTTGATCGTAATTACCTCCTCAGGTCAAGGGTATTCTACTCATAAGGCATTTGTACGGAAGAGAGGACGAGGAGTTTTAGTCTTGTGAGAAGATATGGTGGTTGGGATATGATTCGGTTGTCGGCTTATACAGTTGTCGTCTTTGGTTATCAGTCGTCTTCTTATTATTCTTCTGGAGACCAAAGGGAAGGAGAGGGAAGACTTTTAGAGAGAGAGAGAGAGAGAGAGAGAAGAAACTGGGACCTCAACAGAAGAAAGGTGATGATGATAAAATATAAATATGGCTTTGAATGGGGTCCAACCGCATGACTATGGTTACATTTACAGCAAGAATCTCTGTTTATTATTAGTGGGGGTGGACATATTGTCGGAAACGGGTGTATAGCGTTAATGAAATTGATTTATAGTGTTAATGAAATTGATTTGGTGCCTCTTAAAAAACTTGTTTTTTTTGGATTGTGATTGAATGTGCTGCTATCGAGCCCACAACCCTCCCATCAAGAATTTGATAGCGCCAAGACGCCCACTAGCCCCCCCGGTTTTTAATACATGTCAGGTGGGCTTGGAGCAGTTAGATTCTTGATCGGAGGGCTGTGCAATCGATAGCACCTGCTATCGAGCCTATATAATTACAATCCATTTTATTTTTGCCAGGTGACCCATGGCTTGTGGATGTTCGAGTGCTTGGTTCTGGTATATCCCCTAGAGCTAATCTTTTGCCTATGAGGGTTGGGCTACTCCAGCCCGGCCAATTTACAGCCCTAGTTAAAGAAGTGCTAGCCCATAAAGTATATTTCAAACTCTCGGGTATAAAACACCTATACTTGCTACCGTTTCATCATGTTACAATTTTATTTTTTTTTCCCAAAGAGGAACTAATGGCCTCAATCTTCTAGAGGTCGTAACCCTGATTATCGTCTAAACATAAATGCTAGCCCCAGTCTCAATCTTTCATAGATGCTCAATCTTTCATAGATGCAATGTGGTGGCTACAAATTTCAAACATCTCTTGTTTTATTTTATTTTTGAGATAAGTACCAATTAGTCACCCTAAATCAAAACTATCACCTAAAAGGACATGGTTTGAAAAGTTTTACCAAATAAAATTTGTACTCCAATATTACCCTTATCCATGTTTGGGTTTTATATGGGTAGCTAAGGGGTTGATATGTCAAAAGTATACCTTCTTAGGTAATAAAAATACAAAATATGCCTTTTTTGATAAATATGTTAAAAACATGCCATTTTAGGCAATAAAAATTCAAAGCATGACCTCTTGAGTGAATCGCCCTTCATTTTTTAATCCGTAAAAATATCAAACATCTCCACGTGATGACCTATTCTTGCGTCTGTGGAGGGCTTAGCACTCCGATTGTCTAAAAGCCTAATAAGAGATCATACGGGAGCCCTTTCCATCTGTATTGCCTTTCGAATCTCATCTCACTTTTAATTTCCGATCACAATAAACTAAAATAGCAAGGAGCCAAATCATCTACGGTGATAACCAGATTTGGCAAATCCGGTTATCATCCCTAGAGGTCGCTACGTGTCTCCTTTGACACCCCTTAACCATGGGTAAGGTTCACCCACCCATCCTTGGCTTTTTTTTTTTTAATATTAATTTTTTAAAAAATAAAAAAACTGTTTTTAATATTAAAAAAAACTCTGAAAACAGTTTTTAAATTTTTTTAAAAAAAATTAATATTATAAAAATAAAAATAAAAATAAAAAACCAAGGATGGGTGGGTGAACCCTAGGGGTGAATCTTACCCACGGTTAAGAGGTGTCAAAGGAGACACGTGGCAACCTCTAGGGGTGATAAGAGAGGATGATTCACTTGCATCTCTTCGACCTTTTTTTCCTCCTTCCTCTCTTTTCTCTCTTGGTAATACTAGAAGGAGAAGAAAACTATGATTTTTCCCTTTCTCCGATCATAGCCTACCCTACTTCTAAAAACAATTCGTTACTACAGAACACAAGTTAACCAGAGAATTCACATCATCATACCACAGTTCGATACTTTGAAGAATTTGAACACCCTCATTGGTTAATGGCTGCTGTTGTTTTGATTTCCACTTCTTCCACACCAGTGCCACCCGGTAGCCAGAACATTGATGATCCCAGTTATTCTCCAGTCACGGCATGCAAGGAAGAGCCTAGATATGGTCATCTGATCAGATGAGTTCAATTTGGTCTTGGCCTCTCCTTGTGTGTTAAACCTTTTACCATTACCATTATCAAAAGGTACTGACAATAACCTGTCTTCGGAATCTCTGCTCAGAAAACGCATTTACTCCATCTCCTCAAGCTGTGCTAAACAGGAGAAATTAATTGGATATGCTATCCATTATCCACTTAACGGGGAAAAAAAATATCCATTATCCACAAAAGGGAAGGTTCATATCCTTGCCAATAACCTGATCTTTGGGTACCTGACTGAAAAGATGTTGGATTCTTCAACAAGACTAACTGGTGGCTTCTGTGAAGTGGGGAAGGTAACAATTCAACAAGCACAGTCAGAATTGAGCTCATTCACTTACGATAGAAGATAATGTTCACCAACAGTTGCGAACAAGGAGTTCTTTATACCTGTATCACCAACTCTCTGAAAAACTATTAAGCTTCTGAACATAAATCTCAAGCTTCTGCACATAAATTTCCATAGAAAAATTCTCCCACATATTCATTGATATTTTAAATCAAAACTCCTTTTGACATAAACTGGTGAGAGGAAGATCCTATTACAACAGTTGGTAAACTAAACGTGGGGGCAGGGATAATCAAGGACAAACTGGTTGCTTATCTACACATCTTTAAGAATACGAAGTGTGGTAGACGTCAAACCGTATTCATGGTGTCTGCAAGGGAACGCAGTATGCATCCCAAGCCAGCTCTTTGTGTCAGCTTTTCATGAATCCGGAGGCATTGGTCGCACGTGGTGCGGTCCCCAGTAGCTAAACCTCTATACAGGTACCTGAAAGTTATAATAACAATCTAAAATTATTATTTGCATAATAACAATTTTTTGAATTGTGATAAGAAAGCGTGAGCGCACACACAAACAGAGAGAGAGAGAGAGAGTAAATGAACGTATATACTGTGATACACATGATGCACATTGACATGTTGGATCCACTGACTTGCAAGCATTACCAAGCATATCTGTAGGCCAAGTATTGATCCAATCATAATATCCTAACCATCAGATGTGCTTGGATGAGAGAATAATTCTGGCAAATGGCCCACAACAACAAATGGTTTCTCATCAAATTGAGTTATTTTATGACCTCATATTATCTACTAAGTAGGGCCTACGCTAGGGGTGATATCGAGCCAAGCTGAGCCGAGTAGTAGGGTGTTCGAGCTCGGTTCGCTAAGGTTTACTATTGTTCGAGCTCGGCTCGAGCTCGATTCAAAAATAACTACTCATGTTCGAACTGGCTCGTGAAAACATAAACGAGCTCGAGCTTAGCTCGGCTCGGGTTGGAAGGGTTGCAAATTGTAATACAATGCCTTAGAGGCTAGATCGGATTCTCGGCTCGATCAAAACTTCAAATTTTTGCTTTGGATGGGCTTGAACTCGGCCCAAGCTCACAACAATCGTTTCCGGCTTCTAAGCAAGCCAAGGCTGACAAGCCCTCCCATTACCTTTAACCTTTTATAGCCAACCTCTCACCCAAGCATGGGTTTTGTTTCCGATGTGGGACTATAAGTCCACAAAGGAATAAGCCTTAGTGCCTAACGTTAACGTAGCCTTAGTGCAAGATGTTGTGCTGTGCTAAGACGCTGGATCGGTATAGTTAGCTATACCACAGCTGACTCGTGTTATGAAGCATTGGGTCCAAAGATCCAACAGTAGTTACAAAGAAGTATGTTATATGTACCATTCAGTAAGAAACCGATGTCTGCGAGTACTTGAACAGGTGATGGACATACCATTACCTACCATTCAATCAGGATCCGATGGCTATAAAGTTGTTTCTGATTAATGAATATAAATAATTATATACACTTAACTAATAAAATAAATATATTTATTTTTAGTATTTAAATAAATTGTATATTATATATATATATAATTATATTCTAAATATATATAATATATGTAATTGAACCGAGCATTTATAAAGCCAAGCAGGGGTGTGTTCAAGCTCGGCTCGTTTATTAAATAAACGAACGACACTCGAGCTTTCAACAAACCGAGCCCGAGTAGTTTACAAACATTTTGTTTAATAACCACCCCTAGCCTATGCCCCAAGCCACCACCACCCCCCCCGGCGGATATATGCTTTACATAGATGGCAGAAGGGGATGGGAGGTACCAATATGGTTCACTAAGCATGTCAGATGAGTTAATTCAGATCCCATTGTTTTGGGTTGCTGAGTCTCATACAGAAGGTGGGATTGAATCAGATGCTTACCTGTCAATCAGCTTGGTAAATATAAATTTGATAGTTGATTTAGAATTTCCCAAGTGTAGCCCTTCTCAGCTTAGTCCTGGATATCAGACTAAAAATCGTGAAGATTCCAAACCAAAAAAATCCCTAATCTCTTGTCACTACTGGATCAAAAATCCACCTTGGTATCTCACCCTTAAAACAAAAAGAAAAATGTAGGTTATTCAACCCCATCTTATGGGAAATGTGACTTACAGAAGAAGATATGTGCAACTTCCAGATCAGTTTCAAACGGAATAAGAGCTGTACTCGGTACCCTTTCAAGGAGCTAGATAAATGCAATAACAAAATCTACTTCAGCGGTTGGTTTCTGGTGATTCTTTCTAGACACAAGTTCCTTGCTAACATCAACTATATCAGGAACACCAGAAGGTTAGTCCAGATTCCTGTTAGAAACAACTAGCTATACTTCAGGGTTGTTGGAGCATGATTGAAAAGTATAAAACATTAAGACTAATTTTCTAAGTGTTTTTTTACGACTTACACTACCCGATTCCTAGGGTCATTAATTTCTCACTTTGGAAAAATAGAAATCCAAGTCAATTCGGACAGTTTAGGCCCATTAGCTTATGAAAAGTTTTACTGTCTTTAAGATAGTCTGAAACATAGATAAAATGGAAAATATAGCTACAAAAATCTCTTTACTTTAGTAAAATAATGTAGAAGAAAAATTAATGTATCAAAAAGTACATCAAGCTTTTCTATTAATGTTAAAAGATCTTCACAGTTCTCTCTCTGCTGTTCTAATTAAAGTGTTGCACGTATTGGTCACATACAAGTGTTTCATCTATTTTTTGGGAACACAAAAGTATTTTTATCTTCCTTGTATTTTGCATATAGGCTAAGTAACCCAGATTTAGAACGTCCAGTTTGAATAGTTGAGAAAAAAAAATACTATACCCAGTTTCCTCATGACAAGATTCTAAAACTACTCGTAACCCTAGACATTTATATCGACCTGAAGTGAGCGTCAGCAGTGCTACTGACGTGGATTCCAGCAGATGCTTCTAACGTTGACTCCAGCAGATGCTTCCAACTTATGTTTCCAGCTATCCTTTAAAAGAGCAAGTCAACCAACTCAACCTTTCCCACCCATTTAGGTGTAGAAAATCAATCCCTCTCTCCCAGAGCCAACTCATTTCATTATCCCTATTTTTCACCAAAAATTTTCTTATCTACCTCTCTAAGAGCATTCCTAGAAGCCTCACCAAATTTTACTCACCAAAATAGCCAAAACTCACTTTTTTCTATTTTGGCTATCCACTTTTTTAAAACACTCCCAACAGCTTCACCAATTTAACAAAAAACAGAAGGGAGAGAGAAACATTATTTTATTATTTGTGTGGGACCACAATAAAGGAAGGGAGAAAGAAACATTATTTTATTTATTTGTGTGGGACCACAATAAAAGAAGGGAGAGAGAAACATTATTTTATTATTTGTGTGGGCCACAAAAAGGAAGGGAGAGATGAAGATTTGTTTTGGTGAGTGTACCCCATATGGTCCACCCACAAACAGAGGAAGAAAGAGAGAGAGAGGTCAATTGTCCACCCATTGAGCAAGGAAGAGGACAGGTTAACATGAGGGAAACATACTTGACACCATTCCTCTCTTCTTTCTTCTTCTATCTGCAAACTTTTTTTTGTTTGATACACAAACCCTAACATCTTATATGGTAGAAGACCTGAAAAGTATATAAAATAACATATTTTTTTGTTTACCAAACTATTTTATTCAAATAAAGTAACTATTATATCTTTAAACAATAATAATATTACATTTTATAAGTTTGCAGTCGCTTGAGCCCAGCAGAGCGCCTGGTCACCTAGGCGACTGCCTGAGGTGACGCCTTTAACAAGAATGACTGAAGCATTCAATTTAGATCTTCATTCCCCTCTTTGATGAAAAGATAATGAACGGAACAATTATAAGTATTAATAAGTTTCCTGAATATCCATCTCGCAAAAACACAATAGATTATATGGATTTTTACATATGATTGTAGATGCTCTTTATTTTTACTTTTGTGGGAAATAGAATATGCAAATCAGAGTATTATACTATTATCTATATTCTTCATACTTTTGCAACTAAAAGATTTTAGACATTGCACAACTGCATGCCTAGGGAAAATATCAAAAAAATGGGAGGTACTTCTTCTTTAGTATTTTGGACGGTGGGGGTTTGACAAATTTCCTAACTTTTCCTAAAATATTCATCTACCATAAGCTCTGCAGTATGTAACATATACATTAGATTACCCCCCTATCACTTCAAGGTGGCGCTGGTCATTCAATTATCGATCACTCCTGCTTGAACATTTTTTGAAGTTATCGGAAATAACTGTCACTTCATTCACATAAATTCTCCAAACAGTTGAGCTAGTGTTAATTAAACCCAAAGTACAACAAGTACATCCAATGAGTCATTCTTTATTAGTAATCACACGTTCAATCGATAACTACCAGAGTCTTTTTTTTTCCTGGGAAATTGAGATATTGTGATCCAGGCCTTCGTTACCTTTGATGACTCATTGAGATAATAAGAACTCCTTAGAATCGCTTGGCAATCAGAACCCTTCTACTAGTTACTCAACCTCATTTTTTCATCTGTTCATCCTTTATTCACTTAATGCACTTAGTCTTTTCTTTAGTCTATTTCATATCAGAATTCTGACATCAACATGAACACCTAAATTTTCAACCTGAACTTTCTCATCATCGTCCATAAGTTCAATACTAACCTAGCATTTAACCAATTCCGCAGTCAATCCATGAATTTCTTGAGTTTGAATTTCAAAATTTTCTCATATACTTCCAAGTTTCAACAGAGTTACAAGTAAAACATTTTTTAGTTAGGTAAGATGAGGTTAGGCAGTACCCCAACCACCTGTATAAATATAGCCTAAAAGACCTTACAAACTCTGATAATTAAAACCATAGTGTCCACTTCGACATAACAAGAAAGAGGGCTAGGGAGATCGGGCAGATACTAGATAATACCCTAATCACAAAAAGAAGATAGAAAATCAACCCTCCTATGACTCCCTCCAATCATTTTTAATGTCACGATTGCGATGAGAGGTAATACAATATATCTTGTATAATTTTCCTAGCTTCCAAGGGCATGATTAAGGACTCATGATATGAGCAATTGCAGCACCAGAATCAGATCCATTTATAATCCTTTCCACATTATGGGCTTGGACAATCTCGAGACCTTTATTGGCACTCAATTCTGCAGAGAGAATGTTCAATTTGTCCCTCCTCGAAAATGCAACCAGAACTTTACGGAGTTGATTATTTGCCAAACAACAATATCTGTAGTAGGTTCTCGAATAGAGCAATCTCAGTTGATTATCCATGTTCTAGGATCTGGGTGCAGCCATGTGCACCATTTTCCAACACATTATTGGACTGATTGGCAGACTCCAATTACCTAGAAAGCCATTTTCCCTCACCAAAATGTTCCTTTTTCCCACTTCTTTTCTTTCACATGCATTGCACTTTTTGGTTCCCCACAAAAACCCAAATTTCACCTCTTAAGCTGAAAATAAACTGCAGTCTACTCTTTGTTGAAGCAAATACTAGAATAGTTAGAAACTTGTGTTCATTTCTACCACTGTTACAAATCTCTCGAGAAATACCCAATTTCTCTCGAGAAAATCCGAGAAAAAAATCTAAAGTTTAAACTCCGTTTTTATCGCGATATTTTAAAAATCTCGCGAGAAATATAGTTTTTGCTTTTTATCCTGTATATATCACGAGATTTAGCAGAGATTTAACCAAGATTTTAAAAATATCATGAGAAATACACAATGTTGTTGATTTTATGAATTTATAACTTAATGATATTTATTACTATTTTTTGTAAATCCAAAACATATGTTTTTAATCATTGCCGAGATTTAGACGAGAAATACTTGAAAAAAATTCAGATTTGAAAATCTCCTGAGAAAAACTTCGGCCGATAAAAACCCAAGAACGAGATTTGTAACATTGAATTTTCCACTAACAAAAATTTGGGAAATTTTCATATTGCCAACTTAAGTAGATTTTGTAAGCCAGATTCAAGAATAGGTATTCAAGTTGAGAAGTAACCTTGCTTTTAATAAAAAACTTTGTGATCACACTAATGAAACGAAATAAAATCTCCGTTTCTACAAAGTAATCTCACCACACTAAACAGTCATTACCAAAACAACATCAAATACCTGTAGGAATATGACAAAATATTCTTCAACGGGAGAGTTCAGTAAAACAAACTGATAAAAAAGTGACTGAAAATTCGTAGAACCTACAAATTGATGTTAATGTTGAAATTAACAGAACTGGAGGGTCTCATTTCATGGGAATTGGGGTGAGAATTCAGAATCTGTGTGAATCCATACAATTCCGGTGTTTGTTTGATCCAGATTCCCATGGTGTAAAACTCCCAAGAGATTTCAAAATCACACAAATTGTGTCATTTTCAAGTCTGTCTTGCATTTCATTTTGAATTAGAACTTCCATGATTTGAGACTCACACGGGAATTGTATGGGGCACTAGGTTACAATGTTTTAAATCTTCTCTTCAGTGTAATCAAGGCATCGTCTAGATGTTTTTGGACCATCCTTGCTTGGGCACCTCTCTAGGTGGGTGGATTCACCTGGTCCTCATAACTATAAGTCTATTTTACTTTCATTTACTTACGATATTTATATGTAAATAAGGTTATACTCCCATTTGAATTCAGTAAAAATTATCCTAAATCCAATTTCCTAAAGAATTAAAAGTTAACTTTCACTACAAAAACAAAATCCCTTTTTTGGGGATTAGGTTGAAATTTTAACTTGCAAATGCTAAGGTATTTTTCAAATCTAAAAATTTCTTAAATTCTACTATATCAAAAAATTAGTAAAACCCAAAAGTCCAATAAGAAAAGTCTCATATTTTAATCGTCAAAAATATTTTCATCTATAGAGTCAAAAAGTCAACGAATGGTTTGGTAGAAAAAACTTACATATTATTAGCATCACCATTGCGACAGAAACATAAGCTTGCTACTGAGATAAACAGGAAATAAGGTAAGCCATTAAATGCTAATTTACCTCGATTATTGTCAACCCTAGGATGTTTGAATTGCCATGTGTATATATTAATATTATATATATGAATATTTAATATATATATATATATATGTATAATTCACTTATTTTTATTGCCTAGGCAACGCCTTGCCTTGCCTAGCAAGGCCTAATTGCCTAGACCCCTTAACTACACTGCTTCTTTTTCATTCTTCCTCTCCTCTCTTCTCACATCTAGAACTCTCTCAATCTTTCTCTCTATGTTTTCTTTGACTGAATATGAATAGAGCCCACAATCGATTTTTTTTTTGTAAACACAATCAACACTTTGATATTCTTTTTTTTTATATCGATAAAGCAATTCATTGAAAACGGGAGAAGGATTACAAGATAGAAAACCGGCTAGAGGAGCTTACAAGCATGTAAACTCAAACCCAGGAAAAAGCAAGAAAAAATACCTTTAACCTTGGGGAAACACAAATTAGTACAGTACCTCTTGCAGATCCTCCCTCCCACAAAGTAACCTTGCCCATTCCATGACTACGAACTTGATGCACTCGCAGATCCGAGGGACGGATGAAGTGATATCGTCAAAAAATCTATGATTTCTCTCCCTCCACAACATCCAAAAAATAGCCCCAAGAATCACCCCCCCAAATCGCCTCCCAAGCTCCCACCCCTCTCTTCACGAACCAACCCAATAAGAAGTTGATGAGGGATAACACTTTGATACTCTTAATTATTAGAAGAAATGAGATTAATCTGGATGTGATCAAAATATCATGTGAACTCCCAGGAGCTCCGAATCTACAATTGTTTGCCTCGTGTTCCATTGCATTTGAGAGAGATAGTTCTCGTCAAGAAGGTTTACAACCATATGACTGGTTTTAATTTGCACAAGAGTGGCTATTTAAATTGAAATTTATACATTAAGAAATGTGGCACCTTGGACAATGTATTGAAGGCCTTCGAGGGTGTTGGAGATAAAAACTAGCATCTGTGGTATGATTTTATAAGTTTTTTTTTGTAAATGATCAATTTAATAATGTACTACGGCCTTTTCATGATTTTAGTGATACCAATTTGAGAGTAGATGGCTTGAGTGGTGCTCTTATAGCTTGTGATGTTTGATGGATCTTGAGATTGTGGAGGGGGGCTCAGGGATTTTCTATAGCAGTGGTTATGAATATGATGTTTTTGTGAACAATGGTTTTGTTGATGCTTATGGAAAATGGGTTTGCATCAAGATTGCTTGTACAATATATGTAGGATGCCTGAAAAAGAAATATACAGTGCAAGCGGATTCTATGTTAAAGGCATAGACAGGTTGAAGAAATGGCAGCAAGGAAGGGATGAAGCCTATTATTTATATTCTCAACTCATGGGTTTTTCATACAAACTTCAATATTTATATTCTCAACTCATGGGAATTGGGATTATCAGGAGTATGAATTCCATAGGAGTCTCAATCCTTGGGATATGAACAGGCAAAAAAAAAAATAGAGAAGAACAATCTTACTTCATGAGGATGTCGTAGTACTCCGGATCCAAGGAAGAGAACATCCCATCAACATCTTTTATAGCCATCATTGCACGATGCACAACTATCCAATTCGCGGACTGCAAAAACCCAGATCCAATTCTCTTCATTCCAAAACCAAAAATTTACAAAGAAACAAAACATAAACAGGATAAAAATGAAAGGAAACCTTGCATCTTTCATCCCTGGTCTTGGGAGGCGATCCTTCGAGAGCTGTTTTGAGAGCTTCAACTGGTTTATACCTGGGCCAGAAATGGATTTTAGAAAACCAAGAACATGAGAGAGATTTCGATCTCTAAGGACATGGAATTGCAAGAAATTAAAGGGTTTATAGAAGAAAATGGGGTTTTGGAGATCATACTGTTTGAGTAAGCTTTCAATCTTCCGGGATTTGTGTTCGATTCTGGTGATTATGGCTTCAGCATTGTCCGCCTCTACAAATCCCTCTTCCCCTGCCATCTCTCTCTCTCTCTCACACACACTCACACTCAGATTTTCCTTCCGAGAGATACGCCATATATTTCCATTAGCTGGGCTGGACCAAACCCATTAATAAGCGGGCTGGACTGAACCACGCCACCCAAAGTATTGTTTTTTATTTTTTTTGGAAATGAGGGTATCCCGACCTCTTAGAGCACCTGAATATTCCCTCGGGCACGTGCAACACCCCCCAAGCCACATGCACCAGGTAAGACGGGATTACTCCCTGAGGGTGGCCAATAAAGGGAAGGAATTCAAACTCAGGACCTCTGCTTCGGAGTTAATTAGCAAATATTGGAGAAGCCATTATTCTATTTGAATTAGTCAAATTTCAAAGAAAAAATGGATTGAGAAATTTTTACCGCATTCACTTAAGTCTTATGTAGGTTAATAACTTTTTAGATTATTGTCTTTAGTTCTTGTGAATTTACATTACTACTTGTAGTGAATAGCCCCCATGAAAAAGGACAGATGGTAAATTGTTTTCGTGGATTACTTGGGAGATATGTGGCAAAAAACCAGGCTAATTGAATATTTTTATACCATCCAATTGAATGTCTAAAAATTAGGGTTTTCTATAAACTATGTTATAATAAACCTTAGAGGCTAATATGGATGAAAATGGTCTAATGTATGGCTTTCGGTGTGATCACCTTATAAGAGGTGAACTTGAGCTTGACGTTTGCCTTTCCAACCATTTCGGAAGTCAAAAAGTTGCCCATAAACAAATTCATACCAACCCCACTAATCCAAAGGTCTTCGAGGCATTTCTGTGTTCCATCAACTGATTTTTGCCATGTGTCCCCCATTATCAAACCAACTTGATTTTTTGCTACATGTCTCGTTTAAACTCTCAAATAATTGGTTGGTTAAAAAAAAACAAAAAATGCTATAACCATTCCATGGTTACAAGTTTGTAAAGTAGTTTTAAAATAAAATTTTGGTGAGATAAAAACAAAAGTTAGGAGTGAAATATAAAATGTGATAAAAGTAATTTGTGTTTCAATATATGCCCAATAAAATATTTAAACAACCTAATAAAAATAAAAATATGTAATCATACTTTCATTGTATAATAACTTGTAAAGGGATAAACCACAATTGTTGATATAGAACAAGTGACAAACGACTTCTTGGAACGGCAAGATAAGTGTAAGGAGAGTCGGAAGTTAAAATATGCACCTTAAACTTCAAACGGCCATAACTTTTGATTCGGACGTCGCCTCGGAACCCACAAGTACTCAAATCAAAGATATCGACGAGTCCAACGTCGTAATAATTAAGCCGGTTAAACCCATCAGAAAGCCCAGAAAAGACTATTAAAGGGTCCGAATCTCACTTTTTAGAGAAAACTTTCTATTTTTGGCAAATTCTGTTTTAGGTCGTTTTAAGGTATTTTGAGTCCGTTTTTGTTTTAGAAAGTCTTAAATAGTTCTTTTAAGACTTTTGGTAGAGTTTGGGTCAATTTAAGATTTTTACTATTTTTAGTAATTTTTACGATTTCGGGAATTAAGGTTTTTAGGAGTACATAAATACTCTTGTAAGCAATTGTAACACAGTTTTATCAATAGAATTTCAAATTTCTCTTTTTTCCTTGTGGATTCAAGGGTTATTCGGGTTGAAGACGGCGTTCTTATTATCTTTTCACAAGTTTCACTATGTTAGTTGGTATCAGAGCGAGGATTGACCTCGATTCTATGGCTTCAAACGACGGATCGGGTCATATTAACTCCGGCGACGGTGTTCACAGAGATCAACTAGTGAGTGTTACGACATTCGAGAACATTCAACGGGAGATGCGAGATGCAATTACCCAGTTGACACAGGCTCTAGATCGTAATCAGATTCGAGATGATGAAAGAACTATACCTAATAATTGTGATCGGCGTGATTGTGGTCCAAGGTTCATTCCAAATCATAGACAGGCCTATGAGGGTGAGTCCAGCGATATGGAGGTTGATGATCTCATCCTTCAACATGGCATGCGAAGAGGTGTGACGCAGGAACGAGACTTTCGTGTCAAAGTAGATCTACCTTCCTTCAATGGTCAGCTTCACATAGAAGATTTCCTTAACTGGATTTTGGAAGTCGAACAGTTCTTTGACTATATGGAGATCTCCGAGGAGAAGAAAGTCAAGTTAGTGACCTATAAACTTAAAGGAGGAGCTTCGGCTTGGTGGGAACAATTACAACTGTCACGAACACGTCAAACTAAAACACCAATACGGATATGGCAGATGATGAAACAGTTGTTGCGAGCACGATTCTTACTTGCAGATTATGATCAAGTACTATTCCAGCAGTACCAGAATTGCCGACAAGGGAATCGTATGGTACGGGATTATGCTGCTGATTTTTATCGTCTATCAACACGTAATGATTTATCAGAGACAGAATCGCAACAGGTTGCAAGGTTTACGGGTGCATTACGTATGGCGATCCAGGATCGGATTTCTATGCAACCAATTTATACCCTTAATGAGGCTATTCAATTGACGAGTAAGGTTGAGGTACAACTAGACCAACCAAGCATGAAAAATCAAACAAGTAACAAACCGAATAACTTTGTTCAATCACAAAATATGGAACAAAATCGAGGAAAGACTCCTTTTAGAGATCAGTCCCTAGCTCCAACATTCCCAAATCGAGTTCCAAAGGGTGCACTAACAACGAAACAGGTTGTAGGAATAGCAGCTCCGAAACCCAATCCATATGCTCCACCTAGGGGTGATGTATGTTACAAGTATAGAGAACCTAGACATCGCTCTAACCAATGTCCCCGGCGACAGATGGCTAATTTGACGACTGCTATTAAGAGGATTGTGAAGTTGATGGTGAACTAGATTATGATGATGAAGGTGAAGGGAACTTTGAACCAGATTAAGTGACACATGGTGATGACACTGGACTTGCATTGGTTGTAAGGAGGCTGATGTATACATCGAAGCAAGAAATTGATCATCAAAGACACAATATATTCAAAACCAGATGTACAGTAAATCAAAGGCTATGTGACTTGATCATAGATGGGGGTAGCAGCAAGAATATTGTGTCCCGAACCATGGTCGACAAGCTCCAACTAAAGACAGAAAAACACCCATTTCCTTACAAAATCGGTTGGATCAAAGAGGTCGGCAAAACTAAGGTAACTGAAAGATGCAAAATTCCTTTTTCTCTTGTAAAATATTATAAAGTCGAAGTTATCTGTGATGTAGTAGATATGGATGTCTGACACATGTTACTCGATAGGTCATGGCAGTACGATGTTGACTCTAATCACAAGGGCAAGGAAAATACCTTTACTTTTATTAAGGACGACCAAAAAATTATCATTGGTCCTATGAGAACAGAGAATCGGCCCAAAGCTTCCCAAGTGGAGAGGTGATCTTTGTTAATTATTAACGATATTGTAAAAGAGTCAAAAGAAACTGGGGAGATGTATGCTTTAGTGGTAAAAGGGGAAGATGGAAAACCGACGGGTATTCCGATCAAATTGAAGCCCTTGATGGAAGAATTTAAGGAGGTTATGCCAGAAGAGCTACCTGATGGACTGCCGTCTATGAGGGACATTCAACACCATCTTGATCTAATTCCAGGTGTCAGTTTACCCAATCTACCTCACTACAGAATGAGCCCAAAAGAACATGAGATAATACAGGTTCAGGTGGAGGATTTGATTCGTGAGGGTGTGGTTAAAGAGAGCATGAGTCCATGTGCGGTCCCAGCCTTACTTGTGCCTAAGAAGGATGAAAGTTGGAGGATGTGCATAGATAGCAGGGTCATCAATAAAATTACAGTAATATATAGGTTTCCTATACCTCGATTAGATGACATGTTGGATATGTTGGAAGGTTCGAAGGTGTTTTCGAAGTTGGACTTGAATAGTGGGTATCACCAGATCAGAATCAGATCGGGTGATGAGTGGAAGACGATATTTAAGACTGAAGAGGATTTGTATGAATGGATGGTTATGTCATTCGGCCTTTCAAATGCACCAAGCACGTTCATGAGGGTGATGAACCAGGTGCTAAAACTCTTCATTGGCCGATTTGTGGTGGTTTACTTCGATGATATCTTGGTGTACAGTCATAGCAAAGATGAGCATGTTGCCCATCTATGGGAAGTGTTTACTATCCTCAAAGCAAATAGCCTGTATATTAACCTGAAAAAGTGCAACTTTATGACTAATAGTCTTGTATTCTTAGGCTATGTGGTGAGTGATGAAGGTATTAGGGTAGATGAGGAGAAGGTGAGAGCAATTAGAGAATGGCCTGCACCGAAGAATGTTAATGAGGTGCGCAACTTTCATGGGCTTGCAACCTTTTATCGACGATTTGTGAGAAACTTCAGCAGCATTGCAGCACCTCTTATTGAATGTATGAAGAAGGAAAAATTTCAATGGACAGAGGAGGCTGAGCAGAGTTTTGCTTTGATCAAAGAAAGGTTGACTTCTACCCCTGTTTTAGCCTTACCAAAATTTGAAAAATTATTCCAAGTAGAGACCGATGCCTCGTATGTGGGAATTGGAGGCGTACTGTCACAAGAAGGCAAACCAGTCGCTTTCTACAATGAGAAGTTGAGTGAAGCACGCAAGAAGTGGTCAATATATGAGCTTGAATTGTATGCCGTGGTTCAGGCTTTGCGACATTGGAAGCATTATCTAGTTTAGAGGGAGTTTGTTCTTTTTACAGATCATCAAGCCCTGAAATTCATCAATAGCCAGGCCAACATTAGACGGATGCATAGCGGATGGATCTCTTTTCTGCAGGAATTTACTTTTGTACTGAAGCATAAGGCTGGACAACAAAATAAAGTAGCTGATGCCTTGAGTAGGAGGGCCTTCCTGCTTGTCACATTTAGAACTGAGGTTGTGGGATTTGAGTACTTAAAGGAATTGTATGTAGAGGATGAAGACTTCAAGGAAAAATGGGCACATTGTATGACAGGGCAGCCCAGTTCTGGCAAGTTTCATATACATGACAATTATCTTTTTCAAGGAAATTTTTTATGTATACCAAAAAGTTCTCTTCGAGAACATGTTGTTAGAGAACTCCATGGAGGTGGACTAGGAGGTCACCTAGGGTGAGACAAGATCATAGCCCAAGTTCAGGAACGATACTATTGGCCTCAACTGAAAAGAGATGTCGAAAAATATATGCAACGATGTTACACTTGTCAAACAGCCAAGGGCCAAGCCCAGAATACTGGTCTTTACACCCCATTGTCAGTGCCAGATGTTCCTTGGGAGGATCTGTCTATGGACTTTGTGTTGGGTCTTCCACGGACTGAACGAGGTATGGACTCTGTTTTTGTGGTGGTTGATAGGTTTTCTAAGATGACACACTTCATACCTTGCAAGAAGACATCGGATGCCACGAAGGTTGCTAATCTATTTTTTAGGGAGGTGGTTCGCTTACATGGGGTGCCTAAGACAATTACTTCTGATCATGATAGCAAGTTTCTCAGTCACTTTTGGCGGACACTTTGGAGGCGATTCAATACGTCGTTGCAGTACAATAGCATGTGTCACCTACAAATAGATGGCCAAATAGAATCAGTGAACAGAACTTTTGGCAATATCCTACGGTATTTATCCAGTGATAAGCTGAAACAGTGGGACTTGGCAATTGCTCAAGTTGAGTTTTCCTTCAATAATACAGTCAATAGATCCATGGGGAAGACACCATTTGAGATTATTTATGGGCGGGTTCCTAAGCATACTTTGGATTTAGTACCATTGTCAAAGATACCGGGTATGAATGTTGTTGCAAATAATATGGTTGAACAAATTACCTCCGTACATGCTGATGTGTAAAAGTAGATTGAGGAATCTAATGCTAAGTATAAGGCAACTGCGGACAAACATCATCGCTTAAAGGTTTTCAAGGAAGGTGACCAACTGATGGTGCACTTGAGGAATAAGAGTTTTCCAATGGGTACATACAATAAGTTGAAGAATAAGAAGATTGGACCCTATGAAATCATTAAGAAGATTAATGACAATGCTTATATTGTTGATCTTCCTAGTAACATGGCTATTTTGAAGACATTCAATGTCCAAGATTTGTTTTAGTATTATGCCCCTGACTCTCTTGTCCTACCAACAATTAACTCAAGGGCAAGTTTTCTTCAAGTGGAGGGGACTGATGTAGAACAAGTGGCAAATGACTTCTTGGAGCAGCAAGATAAGTTTAAGGAGAGTCGGAAGTCAAAATATGCACCTTAAACTTCAAACGACCATAACTTTTGATCCGGACGTCGCATCGGAACCCACAAGTACTCAAATCGAAGATATCAACGAGCCCAACATCGTGGTAACTATACTAGTTAAGCTCATTGGAAAGCCCAGAAAAGACTGTTAAAGGGTCCAAATCTCACTTTTTAGAGAAAACTTTCTATTTTTGGCAAATTCTGTTTTAGGTCATTTAAAGGTATTTTGAGTCTATTTTTGTTTTAGAAAGTCTTAAATAGTTCTTTTAAGACTTTTGGTAGAGTTTGGGTCAATTTAGGATTTTTACTATTTTTAGTAATTTTTACTATTTCGGGAATTAGAGTTATAGGAGTACAAAAATACTCTTGTAAGCAATTGCAACACAGTTTTATCAATAAAATTTTGAATTTCTCTCTTTTCCTTGTGGATTCAAGGGTTATTCGGGTTGAAGACCGTGTTCTTCTCTTTTCACAAGTTTCACTACATTAATTGTTGTCTATATACATATATGCATACACACGCTCGTTCCATGTATAATTCAAATTATCTACAAAATTTGGAAATTTGTAGACAATGAATAAGGGTGATCATTTTTTTATCTTTCGTGTTCATGGAACAAAAAAATGAGAGACTCTTTCAACGTTTTTTCTGTTCGGGAAGGTCAGAAAGAGAAGTGTTTTAAGCTTTGAATATTGGAAGTCCCGATAAACGGTGATAGTAACTCTAACTGTCCAAAGGTAGCGAAGTTCCATGTCACATACCTCATGAGTCACTTATTTCTCTGAAACAATATATCAAAGTGATTTTCCTCCTTTTTCCCAATAAGTTGGGACTAATAGCTTCAGTTGAATATCCATATCCCACAAGAGTAGTTCTAATAGAAGATCTAGTATGTCGAGAGGCATCCAAACGCTAATAGTTTACCCGATAGAAGTAGATCCAACCTAGTTCCTTACAATCGAGACCTAGATGCTTCCCTTCTCCAATTCATGCTCTCCATTATTGGCACTTGACTTAGAAAAATAGCCTTAAATATAATGAAAATACTTACGATTATTTTCTTATTACCTATAGTTCCCTAATGTTGAACTGTCCTATGCACTTTATATAAAAAAAAAATGCTACCCTTTATTAAGTATAAATATAATACTAAAGAGTGTGCAAATCCTAGTCCGCACGTAATGTTCATGCTCGTTTAGCCCTGCTACATAAGCATTAACCCCCAACGTTACTGCTTCCCCTCATAGAGTTTTAAAACATATTACTAGATATTTGACAAAAGAAAATTGACATATGTTCTCCCATTAATTATAATTGAGTCAAACATTAATTCTTATAATGTTCTTAATATATGAGAGAATTGGAAATAATGTACACATGTCACATTTTCTCTTAGTTATCAAATGAGTAGATGATCTCCTAGGGTTTAACACTGCTAACGTGGCAAGCTAAGGGATGCGCACTGGTGTAGGGTAAGGGTAGAACTGCCTAAGGGCCAAGCCGGCCCAGGGCATGGCTTTGGTGGTCCGACCCTCATTCATGAGGGTGAGGCCCTTGCCTGATCCTAGCTCTCAGAGGGCCTGGATTGGCTAGGCCGAAGCTCTAACCCTCAAGATCTAGGGCCAAGACTAAAAGAATGAAAAAACAAAATAAAAAAAATTATATAATGTATTAACAATTTTTTCTTACAATAACCATCAACCTGACATATAACCCTCCCTCCTTTATTTGGGCTTGAGACTGACAAGGTAAGATAAGGATTGCTAGTCTCATACACACTTTGTTACAAGCCTTGGATTGTCTCTGGCGAAGCTAGAAAGGGCTTGTCTTGAGCAACCAAAGAATAGGGGACAAGTGGTGGAGCAGTCAAAATCATGGGCCCCATGATTTTGACTTCTCCATCCACTATATGACACATGGCGATAAGGTGTTGAGATAAAGGGGCAGAGATATCAAGTGAGGAGAAGTCAAAATTATGGGGAGAAAATGAAATGACTTCCCCCCTTTTTAACGCCACATGTCCCTTATTCTATGATTGCCTGAGAGCTTTTGCTGGCTTCGCCAGAGACAATCCAAAGCCTTGTTACAATGAGGGGTTAGGTTGGATTTAATTTATAGTTAGGGAGTTGTTGAAACTACCCCCAATTGGTACTATTAGATTGTTAGATTAGATTAAAAAAACACGTAACAACTTACATGAAAAATTTGGATAGAAATGAGGATTGCTAACCTCACACATACTTTGTTATAATGGGGGGTAGGTTAGATTTAATTTATAGTTAGGGGGTTGGTGAAACTACCACTACCCCAATTGATACCATTAGATTGTTAGATCGGTATGACTAGATTTAAAAAAAAAAATGTAACAATTTACATGAAAATTTTAGATAGAGACGACACTTCTATTACACATACATACAATAGCCTTTGTTAGATTTACCAAAAAAACAAAAAAGAAAAGAAAAGAAAAGAAAACGTGACTATATTACAGTGATAGTAAGATATACATACAAGTAAGTTTTAGTCTTAAGTTATTATAAGTCATAAGTTATTAAATTACATGTTTTAGAACATATGGTATAATATATAGAGTGGAAGGCAGGGCCACCGGACTTGGTGTTTTCTTGACCCGATCCTAAATAAGAGAGAGACCTTTCAAAATTAGGCATGGTTTGACCCTATAACCTTAAGAAAAACAAAAAGGCCTCTATCTTGCAGGCTTCGGCCGGGCCCTCGTAGATTAACAACCATAGCCATAGGTAGGGATTGTTGTTTTCTTACTCTTAGCATATGTAAAAAATGTTCATTTGGTGGGTAAAACGCAACACTCATAGTCTCATGTCGGTAAGACGTTACTTGCGCGAGTGCAAAACAACCTCTGATTTATGACTTGATGTTTTTCTCCTAATACCTATCCAAATTCGACACGTTGAGATAACGCAAATCAGAATTGTCTGAAACGCGCAGAATTTTTTTCCATGCGCGGAACCACACACGTGTTGCGAGGATAAAATACTCATCGAACTAGGTAGTTGTCGAAAAATCATGAAAACTAGGGTTTTTCCAGGATCTTCTTCTGATTCAAAATTTCAAATTGATCGATTATGAGATAAATAAGAGGACTGCGTGTAGGTGAAGATTAGCGTTTCTTCTTCACATCGATTTCCGGTCCGATCGAGGTAGATCCAGTGAAATCTGGTCTTGATTACCTACCTTTTCGGTTAGTATTTGGTTATGAATTTGTGATCATTCAAAGTGCGATTTTTTTTCTCGAGAATCTAGCTTTTATTATTGCATTTATATATTGATTTGGTTGTGATAATAAGAAATGAATTGGTGTTTGTTCGTATAGATTGGGAGAATCTATAAGGAGGGGATATTGATTTCTGAGAGGAGGAGATTGTTGCAGGTGAGAAAAATCAAAACTTTTTGTGTTTTTTTAGGCGATTCTAGTGGTTATTGAAGGCATACTTGTTGTTCTGGGGGGATTTGAGTTCGACTGTTGTTGGTTGGTTGGATCAGAGGCATGTATATTGAGGATTTGAAGGAAGGGGAGTTGGAAATTGGGGAAGAACTGTTGTCGTCTGATGTTTGCAGCACCGACATTGCTGTATCCGATGCGAAAAGGGCTTTGGTTGGAGCAGGGGCTCGAGCTCTCTTCTATCCGACGCTTCTGTACAATGTTGTTAGGAATAAAGTTCAGTCGGGGTTCCGTTGGTGGGATAGGGTCGATGAGGTACATTTTACATGCATGCCATTCCCTTAGTTTTCTTGTTATGTAAATTATTTGTTGGCTTCTCTTATTGGTATTTGGTAGTGCTGTTTCGGTACGCTAAGAGGATACCATTGATTTCCTCCCATTATCACTGTAGTTACTTCTTTAATTTTAAGCATTATATCTGATTTTAGAAGTAAAAAATTCAATAAGACCAGATGACCATATTCTCTCCCAGGGGATAAAGAAAAAGGACAAGATAACCATAGATAATGAGACAGTTCATTACTACTCGGATGTGGCGAAGAAGGAAGTAACTATTGCATCGGTGGTGAATGGTAATGGCTTTTCCCTTGGGCTAGAGACAGTGAGACACTGAGTTGTGGATACTACAATAATAATAATTAGTGGGCAGATTGGTTCTGGCAGGACTGCTCAATCAGTAAAAGTTGAGCGGGGCAATGTGTTAGGATCCCAATTGTCCCACATTGGTTAAGTATGGGCCTGGCCTTGTGTAAATAAGCTCTTGGGCACCCTTCCCTTGTAAGCCGGTTTTCAAGGGTGAGTTCTACCCATGGGTTCATATCATTTGGTATCAGAGCCAGCACTACGTTAAGTATGGGCTCGGATACAGTATGGTTTGCTGTTCTATGGCCGTCGTCTCGGAAAGGGCTACTTGGGCTACGAGAACAAGGTCCCTGGGAAGTGCCCTGCCTCAGAGTGAAAGCCGTCTTGGACGTCGGTTGTGGAGCGTGGTGGTATGTTAGGATCCCAATTGTCCCACATCGGTTAAGTATGGGCTTGGCCTTGTGTATATGAGCTCTTGGGCACCCTTCCCTTGTAAGCCGTTTTTCAAGGGTGAGTTCTACCCATGGGTTCATATCACAATCTCCTCCATAAGTACAATGTAGGATATATATTTGGAAACCCAAAAATTTCACAAGTAATTAGTGTTGCTCCAAATCATGAATTATCTTATAATGTTGAAAATTGTTTTATCCTAGAATCTAAAAAGTAAAGTGGAGGCAGGGATTTTCAGTTTTTTGTTTTCCTTTGTACGTAGGTTATCATCCCTATTTTCTCATTAATTTCCCATTAGGGTCCGTTCTTTTGCTGAGACCTATATTGTCTCGTACTTTGCAAGTTTTGTCATTTGACAACATGCATTTTCTTTTGAGAACTAGATTTATCCTGCTTTTCATCTCCTGGGTTGCAATTCCTATAAGACCTCAAATGCAGCGACATAAATGATTTCAATTCTCATTAAAAGGATAAGACTTGAAATCTCGTGATGGTAAGAATAATTTTGTTTGAAACCTTGACAAAGTGACTCAAATTTCCTGACAACTACCATGACAAAGTGCAAAGTGTCAAACTTTATAAGTCTCAGCAAAAGAATGAAACCTTAGTGGACTACTCTACATGAATGCATTTGATTCTCACCTGAATGTCTGCTCAAAAACATATGCAAACTTCTTGAGCATACAAACTTAATGCTCATAATCCTCTTGTGTACCCTTCCTTATGAAGATCATTATGTAGGAACACACTTCTCATATTTATCAGATATAACTCTAATAGATTACAAATATTACTTTTCTTCATGGATATTAACTTAATAATTATTGCTTCATGTTATAATAAAGAATTTCCTACATGAATGCATTTGATTCTTATTTATTTTTCTTTATTTAAAGCTTAAAATAGCTTAGGTGTCCCCTACAAATCCAATTGATGTAGGATTATGCAATGGCCTAAAATCTAGTGTGTTGGGATCAAGATTTGATTAATAAGAATAAGGGGGCTAGGGCTTGGCTGGAACATGAAAGGGGGGCTAGGGTTTGATTGATGTGGTTTCTTCAATGGGAAAACAGAAAATTCAATCAAGAAAGAAGAGAGAACAAGAAACAACATATCAAGAACATACCTTAGGGTTTTAGGGTATCACTTCCATGACATCACACCAATTTCTAGTCACTAGAGAATACCCAAAAGCAGTTTTTTTTTCTTTGTTTTCGTTCATTAACAAAAATTTGCAGCAAAAAAGTCTTTAAATAGTTGAAAACTTGAAATCCTAATTGTAAAAATACTAAAATAACCAAAACTAATAAAAAAGGACTATAATAGCCCAAACTAACAAAATAACTAATAAAATATCCCTCCTTGGTACTAATCCAGCCCATTGGGCTTTTCTTAACTAAATAAAACATGCTAAACCAGCCCTTATTCACACATTCCAAATGTGAAGTCTTCATAATGATCTATGTGTGCATAAAAGGTCTTTAATTCCCTAAGTCATCTATCCATAGTGGCATGGGGGCCTATTTCTTCTTCCTCCACCTCTTATACACCTAAAATTCATGGGCCTTTTGGATGTCAGCATCACTAATTCACTTGGTTGTTTGTTTTACTGAACTTTGCTTGCTCTTCCACGATTCCACCAACTCTGTAACAATCATACAATCATTTGTTAGTGACTGCATTTTCATTATAGATGGAGTCAATTATTTTTTTGCGCTTCCTGATTTCATAGTTTGACTTTTTGAGGGGAAATATTTCTCATTTTTCTTTCTTTTGTACAGTTTTCCTCATTTAATGAATTTTTCTTATAGTTGCGTATTAAAAATAAAAATGAAATTACATCATATCATGGAATGTTATAGTTGTGGTAGCCTGAAAGATTGTGGACAGCTAGTTGATAGGATCCATCTTCTGGGTGTTTTGTTAGTTGTGATTATGAAGCTTTAGAATGGTTAAAGTTGTAGTTTGTTGTATGTTGTGTTATTCTTGTATTTATTTACTCTGTTTTCATCGGTATCTTATTGAACACAACATGTAATTTTTGGGTGCTCTTATACTAAAAAGTGAACTATATGGTGGTGTTAATTTCATGGGATTTGTCACGTCCTCTAGTTGTTCATTTGATTTATTGGTCATTTCATAACTCGGTGTTTATTGTGGTCTGTATTTATTTGATTTCTTGATATCTTTTTCAAGGGGTTTGGGATAAGCTTTTACGGTTGTCAGGTTTTATCTGAAGATGTTGATTTTATTGCTTTCTATGTTTTCATCCAAATCTTCTCGTTCTATCTACCTTTAGTTGCTGATATTTTGTTTGCAAGCCTTGTTTGAAGTATTTAATCTATTTTCAAAACTAATAGTTTCTGCAGTTTCCTCTATAGGCTTTCAAGTTGTAATTCCACTTGGTGTATTAACTATCAAGTTATTGGTATTAAGTGGAATTCTCTGCAAGTTAAAAGAATTCCATTATTCATAGTTGCTGTTAGTTTCTTTTCAAACATGGCTTGAGAGTTAGTTTTCTCATTGCTGAATGATATTGACCTTTTTTTTCCTTCTCACTATTGTCCCGTGTATGGTTTTCAACTTTTTGAATGATTAGATGTAACGACCCGAAATTTTAATATAATAAAATTTTGGGGTTATTGGTCCTTAATTGGGATGAATTGTACTAAAATTGATTGTGGGAATTGGGTTTTTGTGTGGGACTGGGTTTGTACCGATAAAATTTAGCATTTTTCTCCAAAAATCGCACATAGCGTGCCAGTTGGTTATCTGGACGATTTCCTATCATGCCGGCTCTGTCGCGTATCGATTTGCAAAACCGCGGGGGCCTCGTACATAAGAAAACTAGGAAATCGGCGAGTGTCAAAATTCAGTCAGTACTCAATATTTACTGATTGCGCTAATAGAAATCTTCGAAACTCACACATCGCGTGTTGGTTGGTCATCTGGACGATTGTCTGTCGACTCAGCTTTATTGCAACTCAAAACTCAACATTTTCCCCCAAAATTCACACAGCGGGTGCCGGACTACCCCAAGTACGGTCACCTGTCGTTTCGTCACCATCGCACATCGTCTCATGGAGTGGGGAGCTGTATGAGTGGAAAAATGGGAAACTGGTCAAACCAATGTTATCATAACCGGACCGGTCATCGAACCGGTTGAGTGGCCGGTTCCCGGTTCTACCGGTTCGACCGGTCCGGTTCGACCGTGTCCTTTTTTAATTTTTTTTTTAAAAAATCCATTTTTACCCATATATGATCGGTTCTGACCGGTTCTGACCACCGGTTCCCGGTTCAACCGGCCGGTTCCCACGGTTCTCACAAAATAGCCCGGTTTTGAAATAGGGCTGGTTCTAAGGGTTTTGGGAACCGGTTAGGGGACCGGTTCCCGGTTCCACCGATTCGACCGGCCGGTCCGGTTCTGACAACACTGGGTCAAACCTGTCAAATGCCACATCATCGAGGCACATGGCCTTCACATGGGCCGTGCCACATAGGCCACCCACTACCTATATAAGGAGGGGATCACCCCCCTCATTTCTCATTCTCTCCCTGAGTGCGGAAGCACAACTCGAATCATTCTAGAGAGAGGAAGAGAGAAAGAAAAAGGGTGACTACCTTGGGGTTGATCGTCGTTATGAGCGCGTTGGCGACGTCCGTTTCACTCCCTAGAGCTTCAATCTACGTGTAGTGGGTAAAACCTTTTTCTCTTTTCTATTTTCCCCCTATTTATGCTATTTTCTATGTGGAATGGTTTTTTTTTGCTATGGCGTGGATGAAAAAGGGTTTGAGACCCAGTGGAATGTGAATGGAATGAATGAGGATGGGTTTGATTTGAGTAGAGGGGCGTAGCCCTCTGTTTTGGGCTGTAACAATCCGGAATATCGGCTCAGTGGACTGGGCAATTGATCGCCTAGACTGGCGATCGTTCGCCAGTGCATAGGATTTGAGGATTTTGATCCTAATTGTGTTGTACTTTCCGAGAAACCTGGATTGGATCTCGTGTGTGTTATGGCGCCACCCTTGGGTGTTGAAAATGTGATTTTAAATTTATTAGAGACAATGGATGGATCCATCGGCCTGGGTATGTTCCCTATTGGGACGGTATACCCTCAGATTTGGTCCACGGGCTCGAGGCCCAACTGTTTCAATTATTCAAGCGAGGCTTGAGATAATTGAGGTTGTTCTGTGGTATTAGAAAACCTAACCTGTGTAAGTAGGGTCGTGGTTCCTCTTTGACTAGGTCAGGAGAGACGGTGTCCAGCTGTAAGGCTCGGGGTTCCTTTGTGACTGATAGTCGGGAGATGTTGGTCTGTATGTGTAGGTCGTTCGTGGTTCCTCTTTGACTAGATCAGGAGAGACGGTGTCCAGTAAGGCCGGGGTTCCTCTGTGACTGATAGTCGGTAGATGTCAGAGTCCTATGTGTCTAAAGTGACTGAACATTATATAGTGTATAGACCAGGGTTCCTCTCTGGTTGGGTCAGAAGATGACGACGCCGTGTCTATCGGGGTTCCTTCGTGGTGGAAAGTCAGGAGATGACGGTGTCCAAATGGGGCCCGGGGTTCCTCCATTGACTTGCCTGAAGATGGCGGTAGACAAGATGGTCGGGGGTCCTTCGTGACTGATAGGCAGGGAGATGGCGGTGGATACACAATAGATGTTGGCAGTCAGCAAAGTTGAGAAGAATGTCCTTGGCGGATGAAGGCCCGGGTTATGTGTAGGATCTTCGGATTCTAGGTTGTCTGGGTTTGTTTACTCAAGATTTGAAGTCCCGAGTTATGTGTAGAGTTTTCGGATTCTAGGTTGTCTGGGTCGGAGTACCCAAAGTTCAGTCGTGATCGGGTAAAGACCCGGAACTATGTGTGTGAGTCTAAACAACTCAATGTATGATTGTGATCGGGTAAATGCCCGGAAATGTGTTTTGAGTCTAAAGTGCTAAAAAATTGAATAGGGTTTAAAGACTCTAAGATGAACATGTATGGGCTATGACCAGTTAATAGAGTCCAAGGACTCGAAGAGAAATGTGATTTATTGTTTGAAATAATAATCTGGTAATGCCAACACCATTTAATAAATGAACTTCATAATTGGAAAACACTAAGAGGTTGGGAACCTCGGATAGGGTGAAATAGCCCTGAGTGACCTTGGGTCACAAATCAGTATATATCGTTTTATTATAGCACGTGAATTGAACTGTATTATTATCTCATTATTGATGTATGTTATTATGTGGAAAATAGTCTAGATGGACTGTGGATTTTATTGAGCTTCATAGCTCACTGACGTTTCATGTCAGCAGATCATGAGGTTGCTGACCAGTGAAAGGAAAGTATGACTGGACATTTTGACGATTGTGCAGACTATACTCGGTGTGTTAGTAGCGTCTACTTTTGTAAAAGACCTTATTGTAAATAATAGAGATATATGGTTTGTGATGGTGGGTATTGTGATGACCAGAGTAAGTTGCTTATTGAAGCATCTGATGTTTAAAATTTCCCGCATTTTCGCGGGTAAAGTCTTCCGCATGCGTGGTAATGAGGAACGGGCGCTCGTCTCGGAACTTGATTCTCTAGGCGCGGGTTCGGGGCGTCACATTAGATAAGAATATTGATGCAGTTCAGCAATGATTGTATTCTGTGAATTTAAGTATATGGAGTTCATCACTAGTTTTTGGGACATTCTGGGATTTGTTGCGTCATGTGTTGTTTGCAGGAGTAAACACTCTTTTGATAACACCAACCAAATTTCTTCATCTTCATGCAGTACTAATACATCCACTATCAGTTCATATTGTTAGGTGCTGTTCCATTTCCTTCTGATGTGCTGCGTTTGAAAGAACTTGGGGTTGGTGGAGTGATCACACTAAATGAGCCATATGAGACTTTGGTTCCGACATCGCTATATCATGTGAGTAATTATTAGTCTGTTTGCTGTTGGACACTTGCATTTTTCTCTTTTGAGTTTTTAGTTAATTAATTATACTAATTTATGGGATTCATCTTTGCTTCATGCTTCTTTCCATCGAAATGAAATACTGTTTGTCTGTCTGAGCACTAGAAAAAGTTCATGGTGTGTATACTTTTTTGCATTTAGCACAATCTACTTTTGAATACCCTAATTTTTATTTGGATACTATTGATGGTTTTAGACTTTTAGTACTGTCTTTCTTCTTTGTAGAAAAAAAGAGAGAAGAAAATTAGTGATCTGGGTTTTAAGTTTTTAAGGCAATGTCTGATGTAATAAACTGGATTCTAGACTATGCAGGGATGCATCTGGTGTCCTTATTGTAGTGCTATGGATATGTCAAGGTAGGTAGAGTTGGGGAGTCATGCTCGGGTCAATTGTAAATATTCTGTTTTGTGGTATTTTCACAAATCCATTATTAACGGATGGTTTGATGTATTAGATCTGATCCTGGTTGATCAGCACTTAGTATGTATTTGTTAGCTAAGTGGTCATTGGAATTCTTGTCGGAGATGCGTAAGATGGCCAAGCCTTCCAAATTTCTTTAAGTTGCATGCATCATCGGTAGGAAGGTGGATAACCCACTGTTTTGCTTATAAAAGTGAGGGCTGCCCCATCGTAGCAAAGTTCTTTTTTTTTAGTGGTGAACAATTTTCAACCTTATTTCTCAAACGAATTCTCAAAGTATTCCAGTCGTTTTAAAAAATTCACGAATTAAATGCTAATTATTCACAACTTTTTAAAAATGTCACCAATAAATAACTAATATGTGAAATATATTTGTTTCTAAATTTTCAGTTTTAGTAATCCTATATTTTAGTTTTATCTTTTCTGGAATTTTCCCACACATTTTTTCTAAATTTTTCCAAGCTGAATAATTTCTGAAATCTGACTTTGTGACTATAGGGTACACACCTTTCTGATGTCAATTGTGGTTGGGAGTTCCTGTAAAGGGGAAATTACTTTTCCTTCATTTCCTGGCATGAATCAAGATTGCTAATCATCTGATGTTTGTCAGGAACTTCTTGTCAGGTGAATGATGTTGCTCATATGAGTGCCAATTGGTCAACAAGTGCCAACAAATTTGGACAATGCACTTCAATTTCTACATTTTATTGGACATGTTGTCTATGAAGTACTGATGACTGGCTTGCAAGTTTTTTCATGTTTCTTGGTTCACCTTTGTTTTTTTAGATACCTTTCAGATGCAAGCCAATTTCTTTGGAATACTGTCTTTTATTTAAAGGAAGTGGATTTGGATACTTTTGATGTTTCTACTTCTGGTGATAAATTGTGATTTTTCAAGACATGAGTCCAAGAATGCTACTCTTTTGGAAGAGAAATAAGACATGTTTCAGTTCAGATCGATATGTATATGCATTTATGTAGGCACCATGAATTTCTATCGTTTTTACCTTTTCTGCACCAAAGCAACTGCTTCACTTTAGGAAGAGAGATAAGACATGTTATGGTTCAGATGGATATGTTTCATTATATGCATTTTTTTAAGCACCACGAATTTCTATCGTTTTTACCTTTTCTGCTCCAAAGCAAATGTTTCATTTTAGGAAGAGAGATAAGACATCTTTCAGATAGATATGTCTTTTTTTGGTTATCCAACTAACTTAATAGTTACACCCCCAGCTCTTGCGTGAGTGGTAGGGATGTGGCCTTCAATGGAGGAGGTCTAGGGATTTAATCCCACCTGGGTATGAGTAAGCAAGAGCTCCACTGCCCCAAGCTAACTACTACTGACAGTCTGACTCTACTAAGAATTTCCATCACCAAAAAAAAAAAAACAAAACACTTAATAGCTAAATATGACAAGCCCGAAGGGCATTACATAACCCATTAAGGGGATCGAGGATTGGAGAACTCTCCATGAGAAGATTAGGGGTTATCACCTTTGCTAAAAGATATGCTTGATGTATGACATCTCTTCCCATGAACCTAATGCATACTGATCAGTATTCAGAAATGAGACTCTTAATATTATGTAATAAAGCCACAATAGCCCAAGGATAATCACATTCTGAACTAGAAATCAGATCTGTTAGAGATTTAGCGTCACAAAAATATTTATGCTGTTCCAACTTCTAGATTTTGCAAGTTTTAAAGCTTCAAAGATTGATGTCTCATTAAGTCATTATATGCAAGTTTTAAAGCTTCTCATGGAGAGTCATTATATGCATTCTATCATTTTTTGCCTTTTCTCCAAATCCTAATTGTTCATCAATTCATTTCTGATTTATTTCTATTTTGTAGACTCACAGCATTGACCATTTGGTGATTCCTACAAGAGATTATCTTTTTGCCCCGTCATTCGGTGATATATGCCAAGCTGTAGACTTCATTCAAAGTAAGTACTACTTTCAATATTACTGCTTGATTTGGAACAGATTGTACTTAAAAGTTAAAACTATACATGTGCAAATATTACATCATTTGATCCAAGCTAGCTTCTAGGAGTTCCATATCATAGGTGACTTTCATTTCCAGTTAGTAGCAAAAGCTGGAACTTAGTTCCAGTTGTGTTTTTTAATCTAGACTTGGAAACCTTAGATTTATCACTTTTAAAGCACTGATAGATAGTTCCAAGTTAAAATATTTTTGAAATATCCAACTATACCACCATACATACCCGATGACCAGCTAGTGTTACACATTAGTACTCCCAAAACTTGGGAGACCCTAAATTTACTCTGCGGATGCATCATGCAAGTGTTTCTCGAATAATGTTTTCTCTCTGTTTTGCGATTTGGTAAACAATCTCTATGGATCAGGATTTTTTAAGTGTTAGGAGAATTTATATTTATCCCTTTATCTTTGGCCAGAGCTTGGTCTATATTGAATTGCTATTTTCTCATTACAAATATGTAATTAAAAATTTGATCTTTCTTGTGTTGTCCACATGAAGAGAATGCGTCTTGTGGGAAAACTACATATGTTCACTGTAAAGCTGGTCGGGGACGCAGCACAACCATTGTTCTTTGTTACCTGGTTCGTTTCACAACCAAAAGCCTTCAATTAATTATGGAAGATCCTTCAAGTAATCTGAACTTTCTTTGTTATACAGGTGCAACACAAGCAGATGACGCCAGATGCTGCATTCGAGTGGGTGAGGTCAATCAGACAAAGGGTGCTCTTAGCCCCTTCCCAATGGCATGTATGTTATTTTAACCTTCACCAAGCTTTTGCATGTGTTCCATGTGCTTTCTCCCCTTGGATATTTTGATACTTCTGGAAATTAGACCAGATATGACATATTGTACATGATGAGATACTATACTGTTTTATCATGAATTCAAAAGGGTTCTTTTATGAATAGCCATGAGGTTTATTGATATCACAATAAACAATCCATGCTCTAAAGACTTTTATATTTAGGCTTAAAGTCATGGTAAAACTTTTTTACCCTATAACTAAGAGAAAGATAAAGAGAGACGAAAGAGATAGGAGAGAGGAAGAGGAACATAGAAATTGTGTTTGCATCAATGATATGGATCCCTATCCCTGGCAATTTCTGAGACAAATAGTCAACGATCTGGATCCAGATTGTCAATGCTGTCGCAATTTTTTTCCATAAAGTTGATTTAAAATTCCGTTACTCCTTTCTCTCTCTCTCTCCCCCTTCCTCTTCAGTCTATCCCTATGGTTTCTCTCTTCTCTCTGGTCTCTCTCTCTCCTCTCTCTTCGATCTTTCTTCTGTCTCTCACTTCATATCTTCTCTCCCCGATCTCTCTTCCTCTGTCCCCTCATTCTTTTGTTTTTGGAAAACTAATCCATCAATCAAGTTGCAGAAACCTTCACCTTCTTTCTAAATGGCATTTATCACATTCTACTTCAAAAAGTTGGAAAACAGTTACCAGAGAACATAAAACAAAATCACTTGAGAAGTTCAGAATTCTTTTAATTCTCAATAAGAACCAAAATATTGAAATCCATTATCGGTGGAGAAAACCCTATGAACATTTTTTATAAAAGAAACCGAGGACTTTATCCCCTACGTTCTTTCTCCTGGCCTCCTCATGATCCATGATTCCAGCTGGCATTGTCAGCACAATATAACCAAACTGTCTCGAGGGGAGCAACCTAGCAGTCCATGGCTCAATCTCCTTGACACCAACATCAGAACGAGGGCTAATAACATCACATTTGTTCAATCTTCCATTCACCTCGACCACTATTTTCCAGACCTGTGATCATCAACGTACGTCAACGTACTCAAACTCCCCAATATAACCATGCTTCTGCATGACCAGGAGGAACTTGATGATCTCTTTTGAGGATGGTCTGATCATAACTTTCCTCTTCCCCCGCTTCTCAGAGCATCATTCAAGACACTGACTCTCACAATCCTTTCCTTCTACAACTTAATAAAAGCTTGAGAGGGAAGGTCTTGAAAAGATCTACCCTATTGGTCTGCATCTCTTCTTTCACTTACTTTAAGGGTAAAAGAGTCTTTTACCATGACTTTAAGCCTGAATATTTGTCTTTAGAGCAGGATTGTTTATCATGATGTTGAAAAGCACATGCCTATTCATATAAAAAAAACCCAACTTAATGTCATACTATGGGGTACCTAACCTACATTGCAATGCATGTAAGCGGTTCAGAACCATCCAATCAATGAGCCCTCATCTAGGAGAGTTCTATTCCAAAAAATCAACCTCATCTGATATCCTAATCATCCAATCACTGACATTTTTTTAATGGACCATTCCTTTTGGGATTTTGAAGACTGTCATTGATTGGATAGTTGTTTGCCTTTTGATCTGTTAAATGGTATTTGGTGAATTGGTCAATCAGGGAAGAATTTGACAAAATCGCGTTATCCAGATTTATTTCTTAGGCAGGAATTTAGATTTTTTTCACTTTGGGCCACCTCCCTACAAATGTTTTGCCCGTGTTTCATCACTTGCTTACTCTTTTACCTTTCTCTGGTTCACTATTGATGAATCTTTGTATTCATTTATCTTCATATTTTAATACACTGATTGCTTGTTTGTCAATAAATAGTAAGCCCCCAATCCTTGGAAGTTGTGGCACTTATGTGCCTACTGAGTTCTTATTGGCCAATCAAAATTGCAGGCTGTTCAGGAGTACTACCGTCTCAGCATGCAGAAAACTCAAAGCCGCAGCTGCGTGGACCTTCCAGTGGTGAAAACCTTGAGTTTCCCAGCCAATCAAGACTTTGTGGCCTTCGATGACGGATCTACGGTGTTGGTAATGGAATCAGACCTCAGGGCCAAGAAGAATGGAAGCCTCAGCTGCTTGGACAGTGCAGTTGTGACATCCCAGGGTTTCCCAGCCACCCGAGACATTGTGGGCTTCGATGATGGATCTATAGTGTTGGTAACAGAATCAGACCTTGATGGATATGAAGGGAGCTGTGGTTCTGTGGGCAATGAGATATTGGAGCAGAGTTTGGGCCACAGGGTTCAATTTGCCAGTCAGACGGCTCTGGCAAGGCTTTCGTGCCTGTGGCTCCGCTCACATGCACGTCAAAAGATTTCGAGCGATAATATAGGGAGAGAGAGCAGCTGCTGCGAGGGGACTGATCAGTTGGGAGGTCTTGGTGTAGACATTCATGTCTATTGAGAGGTGGTGCCAAAACTTTGAGAGGATGTTGATTTTTTTTGTAATTTTTTTCATTCAGTTGTACGGAAGAATAATGGAGGTCTCTTAATTTTGTTAGCAGAGGAACCATATCATGTATCTGTCAGTTGAGGCTTGTGAGTGTTTTCCTGTTGTCACAGAAATTGGGTTGTTCTTTGTCTTAATTCAAAGCGAAGATGAGTAATGTGTATTGGTACACTTAGTTAATAATATTGCATTTCATTGAATAACTCTCTCTCTCTCTCTCTCTCTCTCTCTCAATGGGTAAGTGTGGCGCCCATAAGCTTAGTTAACATTTAGGAATGCTTGGCATTGAAGTTGTTTTTTATGAAAAAAATTCTGGCTTATTTTCAAGAGTGCAACCAAACAACAAAAACAGAGTAGAAAAATTGATCTTTTACTGTAAAGGTTTTTCCTTCTAATTGATCTTTTAAAAATTGATCTTTTACGTAGGGCTGTCAACGGATCGGATTCGGACCGGATCTGCTTAGATCCGAATCCGATCCGATTAAGAATCCGACCGATCCGAATCCGATCCGAGATCCGTCCGATCATGAAGTAACCGATCCGAATCCGATCCGATTATATATCGTCCGATCCGAATCCGATCCGATCCGAGTAAGGTTATTTTTTTTTAAAAAAATCTATTTTAATAATAAGAAATCTAATAATTCCTTAATTAATACTAATTAATGTTAATTTTTTTAAAAATTAATATTTTATACATAAAAAATCTAAATAATATATTTAAAATAATTAAAAATTATTATTATTATCGGATCGGATTTTAATCGAATCGGATCATCCTATATCCAGATCCGATCCGATTATAATCGGATTCCACCGATCCGAATCCGATCCGACGGATCATATATAAGGTCCAAAGTCCGGCTAATCGGATCGGATTCGGATCGGATCCGGATCATGATCCGGTCCATTGACAGCCCTACTTTTACGGTAAAGGTTTTTCCTTCTAATGGATCTTTTACCGTAAAAGCTTTTGCCTTCTAAATGATCTATGCGGAGCCTACGAACCAAGCCACCTAAGGGTTTTGAAACCAAGCCACCTAAGGGATTTGAGTTTTGACTTGAGATTTTCCTTCTAAATGATCTATGCGGAGCCTAAGAACCAAGCCACCTAAGGGTTTTGAGTTTTGACTTGAGATTGAATCACAGCCAATCGATTGCGCCCATAGGTCATCACGTGTCCCCTTTAACCTCTATTAACCATAGTTAAGATTTTCTAACCCTTAGTCTTCAATAATCCATCCTTTGTTTTTTGAAAAATGTATTAAAAAATATCAACCCTAAGAGTTATAAATTCTTAACTAGAGTTTAAAAAAAATTAAATATTTTCTCGTGGTCTCTCTCTCTCTCTCTTTCTATGGATACATAAGAGGCGCCCATAAGCTTAGGTAACATTTGGGAATGCTTAGCATTGAAGTTGAGATATGTGGCTTAAACATCTCTTGCATGCTGAATAATACAGGAACAAAGAACCAAACCACCAATGGGTTTTGACTCGATCGGTTTGATTTTGCCAACTCAATTGGTGGTTCCAGTGGACTAGTACTAGACTCTCACATAACCACCTTGAGTCAGGATCCTCTCAAGAACATGCTTAAAAGAGCCACTTAAGAAATTAATCCCATTTTGTATTGTTGTTTACTAAAATTCTAGTCAGGTTAAAATTAACCTTGGATTAATGCAGGCCAACTAGGTTAATAGGACATGTGACACCGTGTTGTGCATGCTTAAGAGGTTTTAACATGTGCTTGATAAGATGCTGTTTCATACCAGTTTTAGTATCGATCAGACCCACATATATACTAATTTGGTCATGTCCTCACCATTTTCTTCGGATTTATTACAGATGCATTTATGAAGTCTCTTGAGAAATTAAATACTTACACCGTAGGCTTAGCTAGGTTTCGAACTACAGATAAGTAGATTACAATCTCCTAATGATGGCAGTTAGACTAAATAATTAATTAGAATTGAATATGAGTCTAGCTATGTAGCAAAGAGCGAGAAACTCGGATTCAAATTTAATTCAAAGCAAATCCTTACCAAAGAGATCGAGTTTATCTTGAGATATAGTTAGCATGGAATATTCGTTTTTAGAAACAAACTAACTTGTTTCCTTTTCTGATTGGAAATTAATGGAGTTCTCCCTCTGATCAAATCTCAATAATAACTAATAATTAAAAAAAATGAGAAACTAATAAGGGATTAATGCAGCATGGAACATGTTTTGTAAATGCCCATATTGATTAAAAAAAAAAGAGTTGATTCAACAGTACTAATGAAACCTATACAATGAATATATCTATATATATTAAAAAATGAATCAATAAAGAATGCAAAAAATATAATAAAAATAAAAGGAGTAGCTAGTCTTCATGGTTGTGATCAGAGGTAGTGGCGATATCAGAACTAGGCAGCACCTCCTTACCAGCAGCATCATCATCTCTAACAACATTAAGAACAAAACAGAGCTTGGAGTCGTGGCGGAAGGACCAGAGCTGGATGGTATCGTTGAGGCACAGATTGTTGTCTTTGACGAGATGATTCCAATGTTTGATAAAAACATAAATGTTGGAGCCCATGTTCCATTGAGTGAAGTTGAGGGTCCTAGGCACACCCATTGGGTCAATCACCATCACTTCCAACACCCCTTTCTTCTGAACTCTCTTCTTCTCTTTCTTCCTCAGAAAATTGGTTCCGTCCACCTTACTCGTGGGTATGGACAGACGATTGTGACCAACGCTTATATCGCTCTTGTAGAGCTTCTTTTGCACCAGATACGTCATTTCTGTAGCCCCCATTCTCACGAGCTTACTCATCAACTGTTCAGGCATTTGAGGAGCTGGGTTTGAGCTGCAACTCGCACCAGGCGTCATGATCTTCTTCAAGACCGGGTTTGAACCAGGTTTCTTTGTCTTCCGCTTTTTCAAGACCGGGTTTGAACCAGGTTTCTTCGTCTTCCGCTTTTTCAAGACCGGGTTTGAACCAGGTTTCTTCGTCTTTGGCTTTTTCAAGAAAGGGGTCTTTTCCCATATGATGGGTTCATAAACCTTGTCCATTTTCTTCCAAACCAAGTTCCTCTTGGTCCTTGGCTTTTTGAAGATTAATGGGGTGTCTTCCGATTTGAGAACTGGAGTACTAGGCTTCCTATTCTTCTCCATCTCCATCTTCAAGCACATTTCATATTCGTTTACAGCTACATCTACAAGGAGATGGAATTTAGTACTCCGTTCTCCGTGGTCGTCGTCTCCGGTACTGGCCATTGATCTTCGGTGAAAGCAGTAAGCAGAAGGAAGTAGAAAGAAAGAAATAGAGAAACGGAGGACAAGAATGATTGAAAGAAAAGCTTGGATCGTCTCATATTTATAGAAGTAGAAGTAGTAATCCTTTTCCGAAACCAAAACGGAAAGCCACTTTCTATTTACAATGCTCTTCGAGATGAGATCAACTAGATCTTCGGTACTTCGTGTAAGGAAAGCGTAACGGCCTGATATCAAACTGATCGAACTGACTAATTTACCGATGGCTCAGGATCCTCTCGAGTTCAACTCGAGAGAATCTCTCGAGTTGGAACCCCTAGAGGTCGCCACGTGTCTCCTTTGACACCCCTTAACCATGGGTAAGGTTCACCCACCCCTAGGTTCACTAACCCATCCTTGGTTTTTTTTTTTTTTATTAATTATTATTTTTAAAATTAAAAAAATATTTTTAATATTAAAAAACTCTAAAAACAGTTTTTTTAATTTAAAAATAATAATTAAAAAAAAAACCAAGGATGGGTTAGTGAACCCTAGGGGTGGGTGAATCTTACCCATGATTAAGGGGTGTCAAAGGAGACACGTGGCGACCTGTAAGGGTTCCAACTCGAGAGATTCTCTCGAGTTGAACACCAGAGAATCCTGTGCCTTTACGGATATTTCTAATGTGGAGAGTGTATTGAAGCCAAATCCTCTATGGTGATAAGGGTAAATCCCGTTATCACCCTTTGAGGTCGCCACGTGTTCCTTTTGACACCTCTTAACTGAAGTTAAGATTCACCCACCCACCCAGCCTTGTTTTTTTGTTTTTTTTTTTTTTAAATAATATATTTTTTTTAAAATCCAAAGATGGTTGGGTGAACCCTAGGGGTGGGTGAATCTTAACCACAGTTAAAAAGGTGTCAAAAGCGACCCGTGGCTACCTCAAAGGGTGTTAACCGGATTTGCCAAATCCGGTTATCACCGTAGACGATCCAAGATTCCTAATAACCGGATGTATTCTCGTTGCCTATGCGACTTGGATATCGTTTTGTGTCTGCCGTAAGAAATTCTCTACGGCAACTTTCTATTTATAACCGGTTACTCCACTGTGGTTGCCACGTGTCTTTTTTGACTTCTTCACTGTGGTTAAGATTCACCCACCTTTCCATGGTTTTTAGAAAATAAATAAATTTTTTTAACTCTAAGAGTTAGTGAATTTTAACCGGGATTAAAAAAAATATTTTTTTTTCCTAAAAACCAAGGATAGGTGAATGAAACCTAAGAGTGGGTGAATCTGAATCACGGGTGTTAAAAGAGACACGTGGAGAAAGTCAAGGACATAATTGAAAGTCCAGTTATAACTATAGAGGATTTGAAGTTATCCAATATATATGAGGTGTGCCAGCCCTACTTTCACCCTCCACCAACTAGATGTCCAGATTTGTTGGGCTGCATGGAAGAAAGTGTTATGAGGATATAAAGAGGATGGAAGGAATAAGAAGATACATCACTCTGGTAACCTACAACTAGAATCCATCCCAAAGGCCAGTAAAATATAAATTATGATTAGTCAAATAATTAAATTAATGATTACTGTGAAAATTAATATTTAATAAGATTTTCAGTACATAATTGTCTTGGGGAATGTTTAATGGACTGCGTATTTGGCAACACGTGGTCCTCATTGGTCTATGCTGTCTATTTAAATGCCCATTAACTTTGGTTAAAATTTACTCTAGGGTTCACCCATCCAACCTTTGGTTTATGAAGAGTTATGAGCTTCTAAAACCCTACTTTGGTCAGAGCTTTTTCTTAGGTTAATGCTGACTTGAGTAGAGTTCTAGAGAAAGATAGTATATTTACTTAAAAAAAATGTCATTGTCTACCACTAATACATATTTAATTGTCAAACATGCAATTCAGTGGATTTGCTTTCTGATTTTACCTAAGTTGTTTTAACATATGGGCAATGTTTAGGTAGACACAATACTTTCGATAAATTACTATTGCATTTCTTACTATTTGAGATTTTCTTGCACACTTTCAATATATGCTCCATTTGTTTTGATGTAAAATAAAAACAAATGAAATTTATGAAAAATATCAATTGTCCAATAGAAAATACACACGAAAAATGACATTTTCTATGAATTCTTTTGTTTTCCCCTATTTTACTTCAAAACAAATGGAGCAATAGTCTATAAATGTTTACGTAATATAATAGTAATTAAGATGTATAAAACATTGTGGAGGGTTGGGATAAGTTTTGCTAGGTACTTTCTAAGTCCGGCTCTATGCAGATGGGCCGTGGAATTTTGGGCCCAGCTCAGTGCTTATGCTCTAAGAGAAAAAAAAAAATGAAGAACTGATCCCAATCATCAGCGTGGTTTCGAAGAGCGTTATTTACGACTTTAAAGTTGCTTAATCCAAAAACCAACCTTCTACTGGTGAAACCAAGTTAAAATGGTTTATCACTCGCTTGGTTTCGAAAATTTCAACATAAACAACAAGATTAAACAATCACAAATCCTTGTTCAATAAAATCTTTTCGGGAAAAAGGAGGTCGTTACCCCCTAAGCAAGGAAAAACAATACATGTAGGATGTGTACGAAACGTACGGACAAATTGATACACGAGCTTCTTCATGTTAAAAAAAAATTATTAGGGCATATGCCCTCGAACTCCAGAGAAAATTGGTAACCATTACTAACATCAACATTAATGATCATCGCTTGCCCTCCTATAAGAAAATTTTAGCTCCACAAACTATATATATAGTTTCTAACTTTAATGGGATAAAGTGGTCATTTCACTATTGTTTATATGCCTGTGCATATGTGGAGTTCTCTCCATGGATTCCTTGAAAATTTCAGGAGAGTGGGCATGTAACCAGATGCGCATGACATTTTTGAAAGGAAAATGGAAAAACAGACCACAAGATGTTCTTTCAAACTGACCATCAAATTACAAATTGATACATGGCAATGAAATGGTTACTTTATTTTAACTTTATTTCTCGTTCCCAATGAGTTGAAATTTGATTGGTGTGGTCAGCTAGGAAGAGGACCTTAATCAGAACTATTTTTGAAATAACACTAATTAAAAAGTATTTCCATCTAATTATCCATCTCATAATTATTGTATTTATCCAAAATTGTAGAGTCTACTTGAAATCATTGTAGATGCCTCTATAAATGTTCTGCACAATCACATATTACGTGGACCTTAGTAAAAGATTAAAACCACTCTTTAACTCTTCGTATGGACTATAGAACACGGAGCCGGGTAATTAGTCATTTGGATTTTCATAAAACGATTTATTTCACTTTCAATATATAGAATATAGGGGCAAATGAGTCATTCTGATGGCCGTTATGCCTTTACGAATCCAAGTTGATGTGGACCAGTAATGTAAATAGAAAGTAGCCCTACTTTGGGTCAACCTCTACTCTCACCTTCCACCAAACACATGTTTACTTTATTTTGATGAAAACAATTTTTTCCCAAAAAAAGTGGAAAGGTAGTTGGTAGAGAGTGAAAGTATAAGTTGACTAAGAGTAGGGCTAGCATTCCTTTAGAAAGTATTAAGAGCTGGAAGAGTGCTAACCTTACTCTCATGTTCTCACAGTTAAAACACACTTTCTAAGCGGATGCAATGCTAGCTTGAACATGAAAATGGATAGGCGGTTATGTCAAATTGAGAGTAGAAAAAAAGTTCAGTCAGAGTTCCGTGTTGGTGGGATAGAGTTGATGAGTTACATTTTACTCTTTAAATTTCTTGTTTTTTAAAATTATTATTTTTTATGTAGGTTAAGGGGATAAAATTAATTTCCTGCCATTATCACTGTAGTTGCTTCTTTAGTTTTAAGCATGATATATTTTATTTAAGAAGTAAAAAATTAAATAAGACCAGACAAGATAGCCATAGATAATGAGAGTTCATAACCGGACCACGCATTGAACCGGCAGAGAGGCCGGTTCCCAGTTCGAACGGTCCGGTTCGACTATGTACTTTTTATAAAATTTCTAATTTTTTTTTCATTTTTCCCCGGTTTTGACTGGTTCTATCATCGGTTCTGACTGATTCTTAAAGAGTTCTACATTTGGAGGTTTTGGGAACCGACGAGAGGACTGGTTCTCGATTTTTCAGGTTCGACCGGCTAGTCCCTTTCGATTTTGATAACAGTGGGGTGATAATGGATTTTCCCTTAGATATAGCTGCCGGTAGGAATTTTCTGTTAGTAAAACCATCCCTTTCCAAATAAGGAATTCCAACCACATCAAGTGAGTTAAATTTAAATTTCAGTTTTTAAATTAAGTTTGTTAAGTAGTAGAACTACAACTATCCTTATTCCAAAATGTATTTTGGACACCTATGATGCCTTCGGCTGATTATGGGCTCCTTTTATAAATGATAGGAAGTGTGGAGCCTGCATTGACTGAACATCCTACCCATGTTCTCGCGGATCCAGAGGGGCACTTTGGTACTTTTGTTATGTAACCCCAATACTATTAAGCTTAGGGGTGGGCAGCTACTGTTTTTTAGATCTCAACTCTGTAATTCTCTTTTTCTCTAGATCATAGTGAAATCTGGACGATTCTATAGACGTACTTCAACTTGAGGGAATCACATTAATCTGGTGTTTTTATGTGTGTTTGTTCTTGTTATTTTTCTATCTATTTTTTCGTGTCTTACAGATCCTGTTTAGGGTTCATTCCCTAACAATAAAAGAGAGAAGGGTAGAAACCTTTTGGACTTAGAAACCATTGTTATTTTCCTAGTTTTCTTTGATTTAAACATTGTTTGTATTAAACCACCAACTCTTCTCCTAAAGCTTACTAAGGGCCCCTTTTGATGCGTTTTGCCGAATAGGGGCTCATTGTGAAAAGATGGGGAAATGAAGGTATCTCCCTACTTCCAGAACCCATGGATTTTTGCAAACTTAGCATTCTCATACTTCTTTAAAATGGAAAAGAAAGATAGATGGATTTCTATGCATTTGTTCATCATTTGTTAATTTTTTTTTAATGTTAGAGTCCATTTAGGTTTCTTTTTTAAAATGCAGTCTCCCGGCCCTCTTGAAGTCTAGGTTAGTAGTTAGACCCCTTTTGTTATCTTTTTTAGCCTTTAAAATATTCCCCATAGAGTTATGTTTTTCTTCATCCAAAACTAATAGTTTCTACAGCTTCCTCTGTAGGCTTTGAACTTGTACTTCTACTTGGTATATCAAGTTATTGGTATTGAGTGGAATTCTCTGCAAGTTAAAGAAACCCATTATGAATAGTTGCAAACATGCCTTGGCAGTTAGTTTGTTTAATGACATTGACTTTTATCTTACACTATTGTCCTGCATGTGTATGGTTTATATATCATCACCAGTTTATGGTTACATTCTGGGATTTGTTGTGTCATGTGTTGTTTGCAGGAGTAAACACTCTTTTGATAACACCAACCAAATTTCTTCATCTTCATGCAATACTAATACATCCACTATCAGTTTATATTGTTAGGTGCTGTTCCATTTCCTTCTGATGTGCCACGTTTGAAAGAACTTGGGTTTGGTGGAGTGATCACACTAAATGAGCCATATGAGACTTTGGTCCCAACACCGCTATATCATGCTGAGTGATTATTAGTCTACTTGCAATTGGAGACTTTCTCTTTATGAATTTTTATCCAATTAATTTCACTCATTTTTGGTCTTCATCTTTGCTTCAGGCTTCTTTCCGTTGAAATGAAACACTGTTTGTCTGTCTGAGCACAAGAAAAAATTCATGGTTTGTATTATTCACCTCTATGGCCATATTTTTTGTTTTTTTTTTGCATTTTGCATTTTGCCCACTTTACTTTTGAATACCCATATTTTTTGTTTGGAAACTATTTATCATTTTCTTATGGGCCTCTTCCTCTTCTTGACTGGGATGGCTCCAATAGTTACGACATGTTGAGTAATGATATAAACTATTGCTAGTTTTAGACTTTTAGTATTGTCTTTCTTCTATGAAAAAAAAAGAAGTGATGCGAGTTTTAGTATAGGCATTTTGTGTAGGCAGAGATAAGACATGTTTCAGATTGATATGTCTCATCATAAGCATTTTGTGCAGCACCGTGAATTTTTATCCTTTTACTTTTTTTGCACCAAAGCCAAGTTGTTCATTAATTAATTTATTTCTGATTTATTTATGTTTTGTAGACTAACAGCATTGACCTAATGGTGATTCCTACAAGAGATAACCTTTTTGCTCCGTCATTTGGTGATATATGCCAAGCTGTAGACTTCATTCAAAGCAAGTACTATTGTATTTTTACAGTATCAATATCAACATTTATTACAATTTTTCTATAATAAAGTGTATTTTTATAAGAGAGTCAAATCCTCTACGATTAATCGGATTAGGCAAATCCCGTTAATTCCCCTAGAGGTCGCCATGTGTCTCCTTTGACACCCCTTAACCATGGGTAAGATTCACCACCTTTAGGGTTCACCCACTCATCCTTGGTTTTTTTTTTTAATATTAATTCTTTTTTAAAAATTATAAAACTATTTTTAGAGTTTTTTTAATATTAAAAACAGTTTTTTAATTTTAAAAAAATAATTAATATTTTTTTAAAAAAACCAAGGATGGGTGGGTAAAATTTAGGGGTGGGTGAACCTTACCCACGGTTAAGAAGTGTCAAAGGAGACACGTGGCAACCGTAGATGATTTGGCTCCTTTTATAGGATACCAAACACTTGAAGGAAAACTTTTCATTTGGAAATGATTTTCTACACCTATTTTCCTCTCAAACAGACAGAACCATAGTGTTGGTAACAAAATCAGACCTTGACCGATATGAGAGCATCTCCAACCGGAGTCTCCATTTCGGAGACTCAAAATACTATTGTTTATTGAAAAAGTGTGTTTAGAGTCTTTCCCTATTTGAAGCAACTCCAACCATGGGTCTCTATTTCGATCTCTATCATTATTCAACAAATAAGATTTTATTTAAACAAAATTTATATCTCACATATATTTACTAATTTTCTTTCAAAAACACATGAGTTAATATTGTAAAATTTAATCACTCCCCCCCACTTTCGTCCAAAATTCAATCATTTTATCCAAAATTTCCCTCCTACATGAGTATATAATATAAAATTTATCATTTTTATTAAATATATTTAATATTGGTCTCATTTTAACGGTATCGTCGATATCTTTTCAACTGTACCAATTTAATTTATAAAAATCAAATTTATATATTGAAAGTTATACTAATTTTATGAAAATAGGATGAGAAGTGTAAAAGGATACAGTTGGTATATAATTTAAAATAGATATGTGAATAAGGTAAAGTTGGTATTCTACATAAATAAATAGTGTTTGATACAGATTTTGGAGACCCAAAATCGTTTCATCAAAATAGAACCCGTTTTAGAGCTCGATTGGAGGGAGTTGGGGCTCTAATTTGAGTTTTTAGAGCCCAGTTGGAGATGCTCTGAAGGGAATCGTGACTCAGGTGCTGTGGAGGAGCAAAGTTTGGGCCAAAGGGTTCAATTTGTCAGTCAGAAGGCTCTCGCAAGGCTTTCTTACCTGTGGGCTGTGGCTCTGCTCACATGCACGTCAAAAGATTTCAAGCGATAGCATAGTGAGAGAGAGCAACTGCTCTGAGGGGACTGATCAGTGGGGAGCTCTCGCCGTAGAAATTCACGTCTATTAAGAGGTGGTGCCGAATCTTAGAGAGGATGTTAATTTTTTTTTTTGAATTTTTTTCGTTCTGTTGTATGGATGATTAATGGAGGTCTCTTAATTTTGTTAGCAGAGGAACCTTTTTTATGTATCTCTCAGTTGAGGCTTATTAGTGTTTTTCTTTTGTCGCTCTAATTGAGTTGTTCTTTGTCTTAATCCAAAGCAAAGATGTTTAATGTTTATTTGGTGGCACGTAATCTTCTCCAGTTTCTTAACCAAAAAAAAAATTCTCCAATTATAACTGGTTTTGCCAAAATCGGTTACGCTCCTAAGGTGGTCATGTGTCCATCCTGACACCTCTTAACTGTGGTTAAGATTCACTCGCCCCTAGGGCTCATCCACATATCTTTGATTTTTAGAAGAAAAAAAATATTAACTGTGGTTAATATTCACTTACTCTTAGAGTTAAATTTTTTAAAAATGTTTTTTCTAAAAACCAAAGATGTGGGTGAATCCTAAGGGTGGGTGAATCTCACTTAGCCACCTCGGGGTGTTGTTGATGATGTAAAATGATAAGATGACACATGGAAGTAATTTCCTAGTCAGATCAGAACTTGATCTAGTCAGAAGCCACGTGGATAAAGATTATGATGATTCGGAAAAGGTTCTATTGCCTTAAAAGAATTTTGTTCCAAATCCATATTTTGAACCAATAGTGTATCAAATGTTCATTCACACTATCTTTATGGTTTAATGCTGTTGAAGGCCCGTAACAAACCTTCGAGTATTAATTATTGATGCCTTTCTCAGCCTGAGTAATGTTTTACAGATATTTCATATAAGCTTTTGATCCTGATAAAAGCTCAAAGGATTCGAGATGTTCAGATACCTTAAAGTATGCCATGTTCGAGAATAAGATCCAGACTCCGAGCATGCTAGTTAACTCACTACGCCTTCACGGTCTGAAGTAGTTGGGTATTCAACAGATGATGTAGTCAAAGAAGCAAATTTTGACTAACTGATAAGCTTTCAGAAATTAGATGGAAAGCTCAAAGGCTGTTTTACTCCGTCAGGACCAAAGTAGTCATTGTTAAGATTTCAGTAGGATTTGATTACTAAATATTTTCTAACGTCATTATGATATTCTATTATTCAAGACAGGTCTTGAATTAATGGCGTTGCGGGCTTATGCAGATCAAAAACTCGAAGGAGTCAAACTCCGTTGAGACGAGAAGGCGATTACCGGTTCAGCCTCGTCTTCATAGGGATTCGGTGGAATCATATCACCATGTACCCTATTTCCTTGTCAGGGGATAAAGGCACAGATTGCCTTCCTCGTGGGAATGGGCTTGTGTGTTCCCCCTATCTTCTATTCCAGCAAAGTATTGATTACTTCATGGGCTGACAGTCAGGAGAGAATTTTGGGATGTATCTTGCCCCACTTCCCTGTGAGCTATTGGAGGGAATCGAGACCTCCATAATCTCATTCTCTCGTACTAGATGATTGAGGCATGACAGTGGGTATCGCATCCACCCTGATAATAGTGCCCTCATCCAGCACTTATGATTTCTCTAGACAAGGTATCTCAAAGGCTTATGACCCGCCTTTGGTGTACGATGATCTATATATATATATATATATATATATTATATCTGGGGAAGAATTATGAGATGTGGTCTGGAGGGCTAGGAGGGAATCTGTTAAAATAGTTAAATTTCTTTCTGATTTTTTTTTCTGGAAGTAGTTTACTCTTTTAACCTTTGAAGTATGTATCCAAAAGTTTATTTGAGTCATAACAAGTTTAAAGGATTAAGCCATAATTGAAAATTGGTTATGGTGGTTTGATGAGCTGACAACTCCCTTTTAAAAGATCACGTGATGATTAATAAATAAGTTTTCTTTAACGGACGTAAGCTATTATTAACGGAATAGGAGTTAGTTATTAACAGAATGACTCCACTTAACAGATTCTATCAATAATCTATCAGATTGATTCATTTTAACATAAAACAGTTAGCATACGTCAGAATCAGTTGGACGTCACATCAAATAATATATTTTTTAATATTATTATTATTAAATAAAAATAATTTTTCTTCTATAAATACAGGATGACTAGTAGGAATTAGATATAGATTTTAGACTGGACTTTTTTAGAGGGATTTGCACTTGTGAAAATTTTGGTAAAAAGAAACCAAAAAAGGATTTTCGTATGTTCTTGAGTATGTCAAAGAAGGAAAGCTGCCAGCACATTAGTATTCTTCATTGTTCATCTTTCTCTCCTTTCAGATTATTTCCATTTTCTCTCCACTATTCTCTACTTTCATCTTTCAGGAAACCTGGAGAAGTGCAATCATGGTGAAAACTACTTCAGGCTTGCGAAGTGACTCAAAAATGATCAAAGGAGACTGTTGATGATGGATTTGCTGATCCTAGTTAGCAGATCTATAGTTGCACACTAATATCCAACGATCTAGACCAGCAATTCAAATCCTCGGTCTCAACACTGATTTTGCCAAAACCGGTTACACCTGGAGAAGGTCTTATTGGTACATACAGTTAATAATATTGCCTTGCATGGAAGAATTCTCTCTCTCTCGTGTAAGAGCGGCCCCCATAACCTTAGGTAATGATTGTTTAGGCAATGCTAGCTGTACTTTCTTTCAAACTCATTTTCTTAATGTGAAAGACTACACACATTTGCAACTATCACTCTCTCAATCACAAAGAGGAAGAGACTTGATTGAAAGTGATGCTAGCATTATCCAGTTTGGGAATGCTTAGCGGTTAAGTAGAGATTTGTGGCTTAAACATCTCTACTTGAATACCGAGGACATAATGCAGGAGGTTTCAGGAAATAAGAACAACAAAAACAAAACTACCCAAGGGTTTAATTTGACTCATAAATGTTTTTTTTGGATGGTGACCCATAAATGTTACAAATTCTTTTTATAGTATTGTCTACATAAATGTTAAAACCATTTTTTGAAGTATAATAATAAATTAGTTGTATAATATCTTGAGGAGGGCTGGCCAAGTTTTGTTAGGTACTTTCCAAGCTTAACCTTAGGGTTGTAAACAGAGCGGATATTGGTATATCCGAATTCGTATCTAATTATATATCTGGATATCCAAATCCGAATAAATATCCAGCGGATAGTGAGATATGATACCGTATCTGACTCCGAATAAAATATCCGGATTCGGATAGTATCTGAATTATCCGATTAATTTTAAAAAAAATTTCAAAACATAAATTAGTATTTAAAAAATGTAAAAATATATAAAATTTTATTTAAAAAATATATGATAAAAATTATATTAATTTTATAAATTTAAAATATATTATTTATATATATATTATATGATCAGACGAATATTTTGTCAGATCGGATATAATAGTATCCGAATCCATATCTGGTTATAAACGAATAATATTTTACTATCCGAATTTGCTCCGTCAAATACTTATCCGAATAATTTTCCGATTAAATAGATTCGAATATGAATCAGATACGGATAATATCACATCCGTTTAGAGTCCGACGGCTAACCCTAAGTAGGCGGGCCTTGAGATTTTTGGCGCGGCTTAGGCTAACGGTCTAATAGAAGAAAAAAAATTAAGAACTGATAGCCACCATTCAATCCAAATGCTACGTGTGATAGTGAGGTGCTGGCGAGGAGATCGCGAACACCACTCCTAATGCGTCACCTACTTTATGCACACGCCTATCCGACTCGTAAGAGATTACGTGGCACGTTGGGAGTGGGTACCGGATCACAAGTCTTTTTAGAAATTCAAATCAATTTCAAAATATAAAGGTAACTGACATAGGTATCTTATTTTTTTTCTCTACGTGACCCAATAGAATATTGTATTCGACTATCGAACTGACCTTTGGTCGGCTGACTAAAGACCGCTGAAAAAACAACTCAATTTTGAGAGGGACCGTTTGGACAGGGACCGGTCCGTCCCCCTCACCATGGATGATGGAACCGGTGAGAGGGCCGGTTTAGCATTTTCAAACTCGTTGTTTACTTTACTCACACGGCATCTCTGTCTCTCTCTCTATCTAACCAGGAGAGGAAAACTGTTTCTAGGGTTCTGTTCATAATTCATATTAAAGAAACGAATACCTTCATTTCAACAACAACTGAAACCCCACCTCACTTCCCTTCAGATTCTCTTCTATTTCTCTCCAATAAATTCCAATCCATTTTTCGAATCACAGAAATTTTAATTTTTTCTGCGATGAATCTTTTCGGATTCCTCCTCATCTTGACTCTCTCTTCAATTGCTTCCGCTTACGAAAAATTCGATTCCCACCTCCTTCCCAGACCGTTAATCCTTGAATATCCCAATAACATCGAAATCAGATTCAAAGAATCGGACGAATATCTCCAATTACTGTGTTCCAGCTGGAGATTTGCTGTAGAAACTAATAATCTAACTCCATGGAAGACGATCCCGTCTGAATGCGCTGGTTTTGTGAAGGATTATATGACTGGCAAGGCTTATAACTTCGATCTCGAAATGGTCTCCAAAGAGGCAGGAATTTATGCGAGGAGCATTCAACTGGTTGGAGATGGAAATGATGTTTGGATTTTCGATATTGACGAGACGCTTCTCTCGAATCTTCCATATTATGCTGACCATGGTTACGGGTGAGATTCGTGAATTTTGTAACATGATCTAATGGAATTCTGTTTCTAATTATTTCTTCTTTTATTCAATTGGTGGTTGAATTTTGCAAGAACTTGATTTTTGATTTGGGGTTTCAATGGAAGTTTGTAGTTTGGAGGTTTTTGACGGGCATGAGTTTGATAAATGGGTGGAAAAGGGTTTGGCTCCTGCCATAGAGTCCAGTCTAAAATTGTATGAAGAAGTTCTGGGGTTGGGCTTCAAGGTCTTCTTATTAACTGGGCGGAGTGAAAGGCACCGGAGTGTTACTGTTGAAAATTTAAGAAATGCAGGATTTCAGAATTGGGACAAGCTTTTATTAAGGTATTGATCAAAACTCTTTTATGTTTCATGAGTGGAAACCAGGTTGATCTTTTCCATGATTCTTGGTAGGATGTTAACATCTATAGATGTTGAATATATTTGACAGGTACTTCTTGTTGTTTGGATGGTGGAATTTAATTCAGCTATCTGTTCCCTCTATTCAATTTTGTGAAATATTTTGGATAAGAAATTTTCATTCATCTATGTTCTTTGTGAAGTCATGTAGATGATTAGCTTTTGATCCAAAATGAAATGCCATACTGTGGGTATGATAACACAAAGAGCACAAGCTCACCAGTCCAGAACATCAAGTATATTTATTCCACCTAGGTGATCTAACCTTGATGTCCTATCCAACTGGATGTCCCAACTACCTGACTGATTGCATTTTATTTTGGAAGGGAGGGCAAAAAGGGCAAGAGGAGGGGGTGTTAAAGGTTTTAAATAATGATTTTGGCATGCATAACTGGTTTAGCCTAAACCGTTACGTAACGACTTTACATAATAATTTCGGACGTTACGGTAACATCCGAAACCCATTGCACGCACCTTTTATTTATAATTTTTTTGAAAAAAACTAAACACATAAATTTATGTTTAAAGTTTGATAAACACACAAAATCATTGACATTAAATGCATGATAATATATCAAGTTTAATTAACACATAATGATGTAGAAATAAAAATGCATAACCCAAATCATCTTGTTGAAATTCATGAATTTATGTTCTAAACTTGCCAATATGCATTAACGAATAATATTAATTGATAACTTTTTTATCCAATAAAAAAGCCCCTGTTTAACCCCCCCCCCTGAAAAGAGGTTTTTGAAGCTTCAATATGTCAATTTGTGGTGTAGATCTAGTATATGATTCAAAAAACCATGATAGATTGGTTATTTTTTTGGCTCTAGAGAATGAGGAAAGTCAAAATATTTTGACAGAATTGAGTTGGAATTGGTTCTAAAGCCCACGACATGTAACATAGAGTGCTCATACGTTAAGTAACGACCTTGACGTTTTCAATGTCCATTCTGTGACTTTATTTTCGATCTGTAATGCTATAATGGACATTTTGTAAGAAAATCCTAAAATCTGTGACGTGACTCGTACCGGTTCTGCTATTACCAAAAGCAAGATTTATTATCATCGGAAGAATTGTAAAATGCAACAGAAAAGTTCTGTTTATTGGATGATAAGAATAAAATCATGTAATCAGGTTGATTACATGTGTAGTAGGCCTTGAAGGGTAAATAATCTATAGTCGTATAAATACACATTTGTGGTAGTATCTCTTCCTTTTCTTCCCCAAACACCTACCTGTTAGTTAAGGATGTAAAATTTGATTGGTGATTGTTTAATGTAATTAGTTTAAATGTTTTATTTCCTTTAGGACTTTAGGACCTCAGTTTTCTTGTAGGCATTTATTATAGAAGTTATTGGTGTCTCGAGTTGTTCAAGAAATTATATGAAGCATCAATGTGAATCTTTCCACAAGTGAGATACCTAGATCAACAAATGATTTTCTCATCAATAATTAGTGGATGACCCCCGCCTTAAATCTCTATTGAAAATGCTTAAATAGGTCCTCTATGTGGTGAATATTACTGATTGATCATAATGCTTCTCATTCTTTCGCCCTTATCTAATATTTGGTTGTCTCAAAAGTACTTTATAAAAACATTCTGCTTGGGGTTATTGGTGGAAAAAGGGGAAGTAGGCTGGATTCTACACAGTGTAGTATGCATTATATCGATCATCAAGGTTAGATCACCTTATAGAATTAACATTCAAGATGTAACTTAGAAACACCATGGAAATGGTGCAGTAGCTGAGTTTAATGATTCTCAGTGGTCTTGTACTGCACCAGATAATGTGGCCTATCTGACAAGTAGATGCAATTAGCACCACGATTTTCTTATTTCAATTAAATCAGCCAGAATATAGAGTATCCTAAGTTTTGTATGATTTACCACAACATTGGGAACCTCGGGAACAAGTAATGTGTCAAGAGTTCCTATTCTTGATAGAGATCCTAGTTCTAGTTCTAACTTCTGCTTAGTTACAAACTTACAATCTTTGCTGAATTCAGTTCCTAAGTTTGCAGTCAGACACATAGAAGCTAGCTTCTAAGGGTGTCAACCAAGGTTTAAAAAAACGGTTTCGGACACCGTAACGGACACGGCCGAAACCTTTATATAACGCCGTTACGTAATGGTTTCGGCCTCTATTTAATTTTTTTTCTTTTTTTCTTAAAAAAAATCAATAAATTCCAATAAATAGAAAAAATAAAAAACATATAATGAATGAGTAACAAGATACTTTTAAAACCAATATGAAGCTCAAAATTTAGAAATAAGTAAATTAGATAGGTCAAGGGTTGAAACATACCCGAAATAAAGAACATGTCTTGGATTCCTTCAAATCTTTGAATTAAATCCCAAATCAAGTTGTTAATCAACAAAAAACAAAATGATTTTAGGAAAAAAAAGGTACTAAGAAAGGTACTTTGATAGAACCATCCTTGAAGATAGTTCTAAGAACAATAAAGGGGAATTTTAAGTGTTGAGGATAAAAAAACGAAACGAAAAAATCAAAGTCTACAATAATTGTCGAAAGGAGGGAGAAAGATTATGAAAAATAAAAATAGAAAGAAACAATAGTCTACAGTAACAGTCGAACATGAGAGCTGAAGGAGATGAGAGAGGAGGGAGAGTGTAGGACTGAAAAAATAACAGAAAAATAGTCCAACAATTAATGTGACGTCGAACATAAGAGAGGGGGGGAGAGAGAGAGGCCGCACATCTTACTTTCATTTTTTCTTTCTTTCTCGATTATACTTAAAAAAATGTAATAAAAAATATATAATTGATAAAATATATAGTTATGGGGTTTGCACTTATTTAAGACCTCTTTAAATATGAGTTTATGAGAGTTTGGCGGCTCCTAGAAGAAATTTGAGGCATTTAAAGACTTTTTTTTATTTATTGGACCGCCTGAGCTTACTTGTATCTTGGTCGCCTAGGCGACACTTGTAACAACCATGCAAAAACAGATGAGGACCATATGGTCCACCCACAAACAGAGGAAGAAAGAGAAAGAGAGGCCAATTGTCCACCCATTGAGCGAGGGAGATGACAGGTTAACATGAGGGAAACATACTTGACATTGTTCCTCATTCTTTCTTCTTTTATCCGCAAACTTTTTTTGTTGGATATACAAACTCTAACATCTTATATGGTAGAAGATCTGAAAAGTACATAAAATAACATATTTTTTTGTTTACCAAACTATTATATTCAAATAAAGTAACTATTATATACTAAATAATAATAATATTACATATATCAGATTTATAATAATGACTGCCTGATGCGGCAGTCGCCTGAGCCTAGTAGAGCGCCTGGTCGCCTAGGCAATTGCCTAAGGCAACTATCTGAGGCGACGCCTTTAACAACAATGGCTGAAGTATTCAATTTAGATCTTCATTCCTCTCTTTGATGAAAGATAATGAACGAAACAATTATAAGTATTAATAAGTTTCCTGAACATCCATCTCGCAAAGACACAATAGATTATATGAATTTTTACATATGATTGTTGATGCTCTTTATTTTTACTTTTGCGGGAAATATAATATGCAAATCAGAGTATTATCTATACTCTTCATACTTTTGCAACTAAAAGATTTTAGACATTGCACAACTGCATGCCTAGGGAAAATATCAAAAAAATGGGAGGTACTTCTTTAGTATTTTGGACGGTGGGGGGTTTGACAAATTTCCTAACTTTTCCCAAAATATTCATCTACCATAAGCTCTGCAGTATGTAACATATACATTAGATTTCAACCCCCCTATCACTGCAAGGTGGTGCCAGTAATTCAATTATCGATCACTCCTGCTCGAACATTTTTTGAAGTTATCAGTAATAACTGTCACTTCATTCACATAAATTCTCCAAACAGTTGAGCAAGTGTTAATTAAACCCAAAGTACAACAAGTACATCCAACAAGTCATTCTTTATTAGTAATTAGACGTTCAATCGATAACTACCAGACTTTTATTTTTTCTGGAAAATTGAGATATTGTGATCCAGGCCTTTTATTACCTTTGATGACTCATTGAGATAACCAGAACTCCTTAGAGTGGCTTGCCAATCACTAGTTACTCAACCTCATTTTTTCATCTGTTCATCCTTTATTCACTTAATGCACATAGTCTTTTCTTTAGTTTATTTCATATCAGAATTCTAACATCCACATGAACACCTAAATTTTCAACCTGACCTTTCTCATCATCATCCATAAGTTCAATACTAACCTAGCATTTAACAAACTCCGCAGTCAATCCATGAATTTCTTGAGTTTGAATTTCAAAATTTTCTCATATACTTCCAAGTTTCAACAGAGTTACAAGTAAAACATTTTTTAGTTAGGTAAGATGAGGTTAGGCAGTTACCCAACCACCTGTACAAATATAGCCTAAAAGACCTTACAAACTCTGATAATTAAAACCATAGTGTCCACTTCGGCATAACAAGAAGGGAGATTGGGCAGATACTAGATAATAACCTAATCACAAAAAGAAGATAGAAAATCAGCCCTCATATGACTCCCTCCAATCATTTTTAATGTCACGATTGCGATGAGAGGTAATACAATATATCTTGTATAATTTTCCTAGCTTCCAAGGGCTTGATTAAGGACTCATGATATGAGCAACTGCAGCACCAGAATCAGATCCATTTATAATCCTTTCCACATTATGGGCTTGGACAATCTCAAGACCTTTATTGGCACTCAATTCTGCAGCGAGAATGTTCAATTTGTTCCTCATAGTACTTTACGGAGTTGATTATTTGCCAAACAACAATATATGTAGTAGGTTCTCGAATAGAGCAATCTCAGTTGATTATCCATGTTCTAGGATCTGGGTGCAGCCATGTGCACCATTTTCCAACACATTATTGGACTGATTAGCAGACTCCAATTACCTAGAAAGCCATTTTCCCTCACCAAAATGTTCCTTTTTCCCACTTCTTTTCTTTCACATGCATTGCAGTTCTTGGTTCCCCACAAAAACCCAAATTTCACCTCTTAAGCTGAAAATAAACTGCACTCTACTCTTTGTTGAAGCAAATACAGGAATAGTTAGAAACCCGTGTTCATTTCCACCACTGTTACAAATCTCCCGAGAAATACCCAATTTCTCCAAGAAAAAAGTGAAAGTTTAAAACTCCGTTTTTATCGCGATATTTTAAAAATCTCACGAGAAATATAGTTTTCGCTTTTTATCCCGTATATATCACGAGATTTAACAAAGATTTTAAAAATATAAAGAGAAATACACAATGTTGTTGATTTTATGAATTTATAACTTTGTGATATTTATTACTATTTTTTGTAATTCCAAAATATATGTTTTTAATCATTGCCGAGATTTAGGCGATAAATACTCGAAAAAAATTTAGATTTGAAAATCTCCCAAGAAAAACTTCGGCCGATAAAAATCCGAGAACGAGATTTGTAACAATGAATTTTCCACTTACAAAAATTTGGGAAATTTTCATATTTCCAACTTAAGTAGATTTTGTAATCCAAATTCAAGAATAGGTATTCAAGTTTAGAAGTAACCTTGCTTTCAATAAAAAACTTTGTGATCACACTAATGAAACCAAATAAAATCTCCGTTTCTACAAAGTAATCTCACCACACTAAACGGTCATTACCAAAACAACATCAAATACCTGTAGGAATATGACAAAATATTCTTCAACGGGAGAGTTCAGTAAAACAAACTGATAAATAGTGATTGAAAATTCATAGAACCTACAAATTTATGTTAATGTCGAAATTAACAGAACTGGAGGATATCATTTCATGGGAATTGGGGTGAGAATTCAGAATCTGTGTGAATCCATACAATTCCAGTGTTTGTTTGATCCGGATTCCTATGGTGTAAAACTCCCAAGAGATTTCAAAATCACACAAATTGTTTCATTTTCAAGTTTGTCTTGCATATCATTTTGAATTGGAACTTCTATGATTTGAGACTCACGCAGGAATTGTATGGGGCACTAGGTTACAATGTTCTAAAATCTTCTCTTCAGTGTAATCAAGGCGCCTTCTGGACGTTTTTGGACCGTCCTTGCTTGGGCGCCTCTCTAGGTGGGCGGAGTCACCTGGTCCTCTTAACTATAAGTCTATTTTACTTTAATTTACTTACGATATTTATATGTAAATAAGATTATATCCCCCTCCCCCCCAAAAAATTTAAATTCAGTAAAAATTATCCTTGATCCAAATTTCTAAAGCATTAAAAGTTAACTTTCAATAAAAAAACAAAATCTGTTTTTTAGGGATTAGGTTGAAATTTTAAATTGCAAATGCTAAGGTATTTTTCAAATCTAAAAATTTCATAAATTCTACTATATCAAAAAATTAGTAAAACCCAAAAGTCCAATAAGAAAAGTCTCATATTTTAATCTTCAAAAATATTTCCATCTATAGAGTCAAAAAGTCAACGAACAGTTTGGTAGAAAAAAACTTACATATTATTAGCGTCACCATTGTGACAGAAACATAAGCTTGCTACTGAGATAAACAGGAAATAAGGTAAGACATTAAATGTTAATTTACCTTGATTATTGTCAACCCTAGGATGTTTGAATTGCTATGTGTATATATGAATATTATATATATATATATATATATTTATTTATGTATAATTCACTTTTTTTATCGCCTAGGCAACGCCTTGCCCCTTAACTACACTACTTCTTTTTCATTCTTTCTCTCCTCTCTTCTCACATCTAGAACTCTCTCAATCTTTCTCTCTATGTTTTCTTTGATTGAATATGAATAGAGCCCACAATCGTTTGTTTTTTTTGGGTAAACACCATCAACACTTTGATACTTTTTTTTTTTGATCAATAAAGCAATTCATTGAAAAAGGAAGAAGGATTACAAGATAGAAAACCAGCTAGAAGAGCTTACAACTTACAAGCATGTAAACTCAAAGCCAGGAAAAAGCACGAAAAAATACCTTTAACCCTAGGGAAACAAATTAGTAAAGTACCTCCTGCAGATCTTCCCTCCCACAAAGTAACCCTGCCCATTCCATGACTACCAACCTGATGCACTCGCAGATCCAAGGGACGGACAAAGTGATACCGTCAAAAAATCTATGATTTCTCTCCCTCCACAACATCCAAAAAATAGCCCCACGGATCACCCCCCAAATCGCCTCCCAAGCTCCCGCCCCTCTCTCCACGAACCAACCCGATAAGAAGTTGATGAGGGATAACACTTTGATACTCTTAATTATTAGAAGAAATGAGATAAATCTGGATGTGATCAAAATATCATGTGAACTCCCAGGAGCTCCGAATCTGCAATTGTTTGCCTCGTGTTCCATTGCATTAGAGAGAGATAGTTCTCGTCAAGAAGGTTTACAACCATATGACTGGTTGTAATTTGCACAAGAGTGGCTATTTAAATCGAAATTTATACATTAAGAAATGTGGCACCTTGGACAATGTATTGAAGGCCTTGAGGGTGTTGGGGATAAGAACTAGCATCTGTGGTATGATTTTATAAGTTTTTTTTGTAAATGATCAATTTAATAATGTACCACGGCCTTTTCATGATTTTAGTGATACCAATTTGGGAGTAGATGGCTTGAGTGGTGTTCTTATAGCTTGTGATGTTTGATGGATCTTGAGATTGTGGAGGGGGGCTCAGGAATTTTCTATAGCAGTGGTTATGAATATGATGTTTTTGTGAACAATGGTTTTGTTGATGCTTATGGAAAATGGGTTTGCATCAAGGTTGCTTGTACAATATATGTAGGATGCCTGAAAAAGAAATATATAGTGTAAGGGGATTCTATGTTAAAGGCTTAGACAAGTTGAAGAAATGGCAGCAGGGAAGGGATGAAGCCTATTATTTATATTCTCAACTCATGGGTTTTTCATACAAACTTCAATATACATATATATATGTATTCTCAACTCATGGGAATTTGGACTATCAGGAGTATGAATTCCATAGGAGTCTCAATCCTTGGGATATGAACAGGCAACAAAAAATGGAGAAGAACAATCTTACTTCATGAGGATGTCGTGGTACTCCGGATCCAAGGAAGAAAACATCCCATCAACATCTTTTATAGCCATCATTGCACGAAGCACAACTATCCAATTCGCGGACTGCAAAAACCCAGATCCAATTCTCTTCATTCCAAAACCAAAAATTTACAAAGAAACAAAACATAAACAGGATAAAAATGAAAGGAAACCTTGCATCTTTCATCTTTCATCTCTGGTCTTGGGAGGTGATCCTTCGAGAGCTGTTTTGAGAGCTTCAACTGGTTTATACCTGGGCCAGAAATGGATTTTAGAAAACCAAGAACATGAGAGAGAATTCGATCTCTAAGGACATGGAATTACAGGAAATTAAAGGGTTTATAGAAGAAAATGGGGTTTTGGAGATCATACTGTTTAAGTAAGCTTTCAATCTTTCGGGATTTGTGTTCGATTCTGGTGATTATGGCTTCAGCATTGTCCGCCTCTACAAACCCCTCTTCCCCTGCCATCTCTCTCTCTCTCTCTCACACACACACACACACACTCAGAGATTTTCCTTCCGAGAGAGACGCCATATATTCCCATTAGGTGGGCTGCTCCGGCCCGATTAATAAGCGGGCTGGACTGAACCAGCCCACCCAAAGTATTTTTTTTTAGGGAAACGAGGGTATCTAGACCTCTTAGAGCACCTGAATATTCCCTCGGGCAAGTGCAACATCCCCCAAGCCACACGCACCTGGTAAGACGGGATTACTCCCTGAGGGTTGCCAATAGAGGGAAGGGATTCAAACTCAGGACCTCCGCTTCTGAGTTAATGAGCAAAGATTGGAGAAGCCATTACTCTATTTGAATTAGTCAAATTTCAAAGAAAAAATGGATTGAGAAATTTTTACTGCATTCACTTAAGTCTTATGTAGGTTAACAACTTTTTAGATTATTGTCTTTAGTACTTGTGAATTTACATTACTACTTGTAGTGAATAGCCCCCATGAAAAAGGGCACATGGTAAATTGTTTTCGTGGATTACTTGGGAGATATGTGGCAAAAAACCGGGCTAATTGAATATTTTTATACCATCCAATTGAATGTCTAAAAATTAGGGTTTTCTATAAACTATGTTAAGTATAATAAACCCTAGAGGCTAATATGGATGAAAATGGTCTAATGTATGGCTTTTGGTGTGATCACCTTATAAGAGGTGAACTTGAGCTTGACGTTTCCCTTTCCAACCATTTCGGAAGTCAAAAAGTTGCCCACAAACAAATTCATACCAACCCCACTAATCCAAAGGTCTTCGAGGCATTTCCTGTGGTCCATCAACTGATTTTTGCCATGTGCCCCCCATTATTAAACCAACTTGATTTTTTGCTACATGTCTTGTTTAAACACTCAAATAATTGGTTGGTTAAAAAAAGACAAAAAATGTTATAACCATTCCATGCTTACAAGTTTGTAAAGTAGTTTTAAAATAAAATTTTGGTGAGATAAAAACAAAAGTTAGGAGTGAAATATAAAATGTGATAAAAGTAATTTGTGTTTCAATATATGCCCAATAAATATTTAAACAACCTAATAAAAATAAAAATATGTAATCATACTTTCACAGTATAATAACTTGTAAAGGGATAGACCACCATTGTTGATGTAGAACAAGTGGCAAACGACTTCTTGGAGCGGCAAGATAAGTTTAAGGAGAGTCGAAAGTCAAAATATGCACCTTAAACTTCAAACGGCCATAACTTTTTATTCGGTCGTCGCCTCGGAACCCACAAGTACTCAAATCCAAGATATCGACGAGTCCAACGTCGTGGTAATTATGCTAGTTAAGCCCATCGGAAAGCCCAAAAAAGACTATTAAAGGGTCCGAATCTCACTTTTCAGGGAAAACTTTCTATTTTTGGCAAATTCTGTTTTAGGTCGTTTTAAGGTATTTTGAGTCTGTTTTTGTTTTAGAAAGTCTTAAATAGTTCTTTTAAGACTGTTGGTAGAGTTTGGGTCAATTTAGGATTTTTACTATTTTTAGTAATTTTTACTATTTCGGGAATTAGGGTTTTTAGGAGCACATAAATACTCTTGTAAGCAATTGCAACACAGTTTTATCAATAGAATTTTGAATTTCTCTTTTTTCCTTGGGGATTCAAGGTTCCTTATGGATTCAACGGTTATTCGGGTTGAAGACGGTGTTATTCTTTTTTCAAAAGTTTCACTACGTTAGTTGGTATCAAAGCGAGGATTGACCTCGATTCTATGGCTTCCAACGACGGATCGGGTCATATTAACTCTGGCGACGGTATTCACGGAGATCAACTAGTGAGTGTTGCGACATTCAAGAACTTTCAACGGGAGATGCAAGATGCAATTACCCAGTTAACACAGGCTCTAAATCGTAATCAGTTCCGAGATGATGAACGAACTATACCTAATAACTGTGATCGGCGTGGTTGTGGTCCAAGGTTCATTCCAAATCATAGACAGGCCTATGAGGGTGAGTCCAGCGATGAGGAGGTTAATGATCTCATCCTTCAACATGGCATGCGAAGAGGTGCGACGCAGGAACGAGACTATCGTGTTAAAGTAGATCTACCTTCCTTCAATGGTCAGCTTCACATAGAAGACTTCCTTGGCTGGATTTTGGAAGTTGAACAGTTCTTTGACTATATGGAGATCTCCGAGGAGAAGAAAGTCAAGTTAGTGGCCTATAAACTTAAAGGAGGAGCTTCAGCTTGGTGGGAACAATTACAACTGTCACGAACACATCAAACTAAGACACCAATACGGACATGGCAGAGGATGAAACAGTTGTTGTGAGCACGATTCTTACTTGCAGATTATGATCAAGTACTATTCCAGCAGTACCAACATTACCGACAAGAGAATCGTATGGTAAGGGATTATGCTGCTGATTTTTATCGTCTATCAACACGTAATGATTTATCAGAGACAGAATCGCAAAAGGTTGCAAGGTTTACGGGTGGATTACGTATGGCGATCCAGGATCGGATTTCTATGCAACCAATTTATACCCTTAATGAGGTTGTTCAATTGGTGAGTAAGGTCAAGGTACAACTAGATCGACCAAGCATGAAAAATCAAACAAGTAACAGACCAAATAACTTTGTTCCATCACAAAATATGGTACAGAATCGAGGAAAAACTCCTTTTAGAGATCAGTCTCGAGCTCCAACATTCCCAAATCGAGTTCCAGAGGGTGCACTAACAACCAAACAGGTTGTAGGAACAGCAGCTCCGAAGCCCAATCCATATGCTCCACCTAGGGGTGATGTATGCTACAGGTATAGAGAACCTGGACATCGCTATAACCAATGTCCCGGGCGACATATGGCTAATTTGACAACTGCTATTTAAGAGGATTGTGAAGCCGATGGTGAACCAGATTATGATGATGAAGGTGAAGGGAACTCTGAACCAGATGAAGTGACACATGGTGATGACATTGGACTTGCATTGGTCGTAAGGAGGTTGATGTGTACACCGAAGCAGGAAATTGATTCTCAAAGACACAATATATTCAGAACCAGATCTATAGTGAATCAAATGCTATGTGACTTGATCATGGATAGGGGTAGTAGCGAGAATATTGTTTCTCGAACCATGGTCGACAAGCTCCAGCTAAAGACAGAAAAACACCTATTTCCTTACAAAATCGGTTGGATCAAAGAGGTCGGCGAAACTAAGGTAACTGAAAGATGTAAAATTCCTTTTTCTTTTGGAAAATATTATAAAGACGAAGTTATCTCTGATGTAGTAGATATGGATGTCTGCCACATGTTACTTGGTAGGCCATGGCAGTACGATGTTGACTCTACTCCATTATCCTTGGTCCTATGAGAACAGAGAATCGGCCCAAAGCTTCCTAAGTGGAGGGGCGATCTTTGTTAATTGTTAATGATATTGTAAAAGAGTCAAAAGAAACTGGGGAAATGTATGCTTTAGTGGTAAAAGGAGAAGATGGAAAACCAACGGGTATTTCGATCAAATTGAAGCCCTTGATGGAAGAATTTAAGGACGTTATGCTAGAAGAGCTACCTGATGGACTGCACCCTATAAGGGACATTCAACACCATCTTGATCTAATTCCAGGTGCCAGTTTACCCAATCTACCTCACTACAGAATGAGCCCAAAAGAATATGAGATATTACAGGGTCAGGTGGAGGATTTGATTCGTAAGGGTGTGGTTAAAGAGAGCATGAGTCCATGTGCTGTCCTAACCTTACTTGTGCCTAAGAAGGATGGAAGTTGGAGGATGTGCATAGATAGCAGAGCCATCAATAAAATTATAGTAAAATATAGGTTTCATATACCTCGATTAGATGACATGCTGGATATGTTGGAAGGTTCGAAGGAGTTTTCGAAGTTGGACCTAAAAAGTGGGTATCACCAGATCAGAATCAGACCGTGTGATGAGTGGAAGACAACATTTAAGACTAAAGAGGGTTTGTATGAATGGATGGTTATGTCATTCGGCCTTTCAAATGCACCAAACACGTTCATGAGGGTGATGAACCGGGTGTTAAAACCCTTCATTGGCCGATTTGTGGTGGTTTACTTTGATGATATCTTGGTGTACAGTCATAGCAACGATGAGCATGTTGCCCATTTGTGGGAAGTGTTTACTGTTCTCAAAGCAAATAGCCTGTATATTAACCTGAAAAAGTGCAGCTTTATGACCAATAGTCTTGTGTTCTTAGGCTATGTGGTGAGTGATGAAGGTATTAGATGAGGAGAAGGTGAGCAATTAGAGAATGGCCTGCACCGAAGAATGTTAATGAGGTGCGCAACTTTCATGGGCTTGCAATCTTTTATTGATGATTTGTGAGAAACTTCAGCAGCATTGCAGCACCTCTTACTGAATGTATGAAGAAAGGAAAATTTCAATGGACAGAGGAGGCTGAGCAGAGTTTTGCTTTGATCAAAGAAAAGTTGACTTTTGCTGATGTTTTAGCCTTGCCAAATTTTGAAAAATTATTTCAAGTGGAGACCGATGCCTCGTATGTGGGAATTGGAGGCGACTATCACAAGAAGGCAAACCAGTCGCTTTCTACCGTGAGAAGTTGAGTGAAGCACGCAAGAAGTGGTCAACATATGAGCTTGAATTGTATGCCGTGGTTCAGGCTTTGTGACATTGGAAGCATTATCTAGTTCAGAGGGAGTTTGTTCTTTTAACAGATCATCAGGCCCTGAAATTCATCAATAGCCAGGCCAACATTAGCCAGATGCATACCAGGTGGATCTCTTTTCTGCAGGAATTTACTTTTGTGCTAAAGCATAAGGCTGGACAACAAAATAAAGTAGCTGATGCCTTGAGCAGGAGGGCCTTCCTGCTTGTCACCTTTAGAACTGAGGTTGTGGGATATGAGTACTTAAAGGAATTGTATGTAGATAATGAAGACTTCAAGGAAAAGTGGGCACATTGCGTGACAGGGCAGCCCAGTTCTGGCGAGTTTTATATACATGACGGTTATCTTTTTCAAGGAAATCGTTTATGTATACCCAAAAGTTCTCTTCGAGAACATGTTGTTAGAGAACTCCATGGAGGTGGACTAGGAGGTCACCTAGGGTGAGACAAGATCATAGCCCAAGTCCAGGAACGATACTATTGGCCTCAACTGAAAAGAGATGTCGGAAAATATATGCAGCGATGTTACACTTGTCAAACAGCCATGGGCCAAGCCAAGAATACTGGTCTTTACACCCCATTGTCAGTGCCAGATGTTCCTTGGGAGGATCTGTCTATGGACTTTGTGTTGGGTCTTCCACGGACTCAACGAGGTATGGACTTTGTTTTTGTGGTGGTTGACAGGTTTTCTAAGATGACACACTTCATACCTTGCAAGAAGACATCGGATGCCACAAAGGTTGCTAATCTGTTTTTTAGGGAGGTGGTTCGCTTGCATGGGGTGCCTAAGACAATTACTTCTGATCGTGATAGCAAGTTTTTCAGTCACTTTTGACGGACACTTTGGAGGCGATTCAATACGTCGTTACAGTACAGTAGCACGTGTCACCCACAAACAGATGGCCAAACAGAATCAGTGAACAGAACTTTTGGTAATATCCTACGGTGTTTATCCAGTGATAAGCCGAAACATTGGGACTTGGCCATTGCTCAAGTTGAGTTTTTCTTCAATAATACAGTCAATAGATCCACTGGGAAGATTGAGGAGTCTAATGCTAAGTATAAGGCAGCTATAGACAAACATCGTCGCTTAAAGGTTTTCAAGGAAGGTGACCAATGATGGTGCACTTGAGGAAGGAGCGTTTTCCAGTGGGTACATACAATAAGCTGAAGAATAAGAAGATTGGACCCTATGAGATCATTAAGAAGATTAATGACAATACTTATGTTGTTGATCTTCCTACTGACATGGCTATTTCGAAGACATTCAATGTCCATGATTTGTTTGAGTATCATGCCCCTGACTCTCTCGTCCTACCAACAATTAACTCGAGGGCGAGTTTTCTTCAAGTGGAGAGGACTGATATAGAACAAGTGGCAAATGACTTCTTGGAGCGGCAAGATAAGTTTAAGGAGAATCAGAAGTCAAAATATGCACCTTAAACTTCAAACAGCCATAACTTTTGATCCGGACGTCGCATCGGAACCCACTAGTACTCAAATCGAAGATATCAACGAGCCTAACGTCGTGGTAACTATGCTAGTTAAGCCCATTGGAAAGCCTAGAAAAGACTGTTAAAGGGTCCGAATCTCACTTTTTAGAGAAAACTTTCTATTTTTGGCAAATTTTGTTTTAGGTCGTTTTCAGGTATTTTGTGTATGTTTTTGTTTTAGAAAATCTTAAATAGTTCTTTTAAGGCTTTTGGTAGAGTTTGGTTCAATTTAGGATTTTTACTATTTTTAGTAATTTTTACTATTTCGAAATTAGGGTTTTTAGTAGTACATAAATGCTCTTGTAAGCAGTTGCAACATAGTTTTATCAATAGAATTTTGAATTTCTCTCTTTTCCTTGTGGATTCAAGGGTTATTCGGGTTGAAGACCGTGTTCTTCTCTTTTCACAAGTTTCACTACATTAATTGTTGTCTATATTCATATATGCATACACACGATCGTTCCATGTACAATTCAAATTATCTACAAAATTTGGAATTTTGTAGACATTGAAAAAGGTTGATCATTTTTTTATCTTTCGTGTTCATGGAACAAAAAATGAGAAACTCTTTCAACATATTTTCTGTCCGGGAAGGTCGGAAAGAGAAGTATTGTAAGCTTTGAATATTGGAAGTCCCGATAAATGGTGATAGTGACTCTAACTGTCCTGAGGTAGCGAAGTTCCATATCGCATACCTCGTGAGTCTCTTATTTCTCTGAAACAATATATCAAAGCGTTTTTCCTCCTTTTTCCCAATAAGTTGGGACTAATAGCTTCAGTTGAATATCCATATCCCACAAGAGTAGTTCTAATAGAAGATCTAGTATGTCGAGAGGCATCCAAACACTAATAGTTTACCCGATAGAAGTAGATCCAACCTAGTTCCTTACAATCGAGACCTAGATGCTTCCCTTCTCCAATTCATGCTCTCCATTATTGGCACTTGACTTAGAAAAATAGCCTTAAATATAATGAAAATACTTACGATTATTTTCTTGTTACCTATAGTTCCCTAATGTTGAACTGTCCTATGCAATTTATATAAAAAAAAATGCTTCCATTTATTAAGTATAAATATAATACTAAAGAGTGTGCAAATCCTAGTCCGCACTTAATGTTCATGCTCGTTGAGCCCCGCCACATAAGCATTAACCCCCAACGTTATTGCTTCCCCTCATAGAGTCTTAAAACATATTACTGGATATTTGACAAAAGAAAATTGACATATGTTATCCCGTTAATTGTAACTGAGTCAACATTAATTCCTATAATGTTCTTAATATATGAGAGAATTAGAAATAATGTACACATGTCACATTTTCTCTTCGTTATCAAATGAGTAGATGATCTCCTAGGGTTTTAACACTGCTAACGTGGCAAGCTAAGGGATGCGCACTGGTGTAGGGTAAGGGTAGAACTGACAAAGGGCCAAGCCGGCCCAGGGCAGGGCCTTGGTGGTCCAACCCTCATTCACGAGGGTGAGGCCCTTGCCTAATCCTAGCTCTCAGAGGGCCTAGATTGGCTAGGCCGAAGCTCTAACCCTCAAGGTCTAGGGCCAAGACTAAAAGAATGAAAAAACAAAAAAAAATAAATTATATCATGTATTAACAATTTTTTCTTACAATAACTATTAATCTGACATATAACCCTCCCTCCTTTATTTGGGCTTGAGACTGACAAGGTAACATGAGGATTGCTAGTCTCATACACACTTTGTTACAGGCCTTGGATTGTCTCTGGCGAAGCCAGAAAGGGCTTGTCTTGGGCAACCATAGAATAGGGGACAAGTGGTGGAGAAGTCAAAATCATGGGCCCCATGGTTTTGACTTCTCCACCCACTATATGACACTTGGCGATAAGGTGTTGAGATAAAGGGGAAGAGATATCAAGTGGGGAGAAGTCAAAATTATGGGGAGAGAATGAAATGACTTCTCCCCTTTTTAACACCACATGTCCCTTATTCTATGATTGCCCGAGAGCCCATTTTGGATTCGCTAGAGACAATCCGAAGCCTTGTTACAATGAGGGGGTTAGGTTGGATTTGATTTATAGTTAGGGAGTTGGTGAAACTACCCCCAATTGATACTATTAGATTGTTAGATCAGATTAAAAAAACACATAACAACTTACATGAAAAATTTGGATAGAGATGAGGATTGCTAACCTCACACATACTTTGTTATAATGGGGGTAGGTTAGATTTAATTTATAGTTAGGGGGTTGGTGAAACTACCACTACCCCCAATTGATACCATTAGATTGTTAGATTAGTATGACTAGATTTAAAAAAAAAATACGTAACAATTTACATGAAAATTTTAGATAGAGACGACACTTCTATTACACATACATACAATAGCCTTTGTTAGATTTAACAAAAAAAGAAAAAAAAAAGAAAACGTGACTATATTACAGTGGTAGTATGATATACGTACAAGTCTTAGTCTTAAGTTATTATAAGTCATAAGTTATTAAATTACATGTAATAGGACATATGGTATAACATATAGAGTGGAGGGCAAGGCCACAGGGCTTGGTGTTTTTCTGACCCGATCCTAAACAAGAGAGAGACCTTTCAAAATTGGGCTTGGTGTTTTCCTGACCCGATCCTAAATAAGAGAGAGACCTTTCAAAATTAGGCATGTTTTGACCCTATAACCTTAAGAAAAACAAAAAGGCCTCTCAATCTTGCGGGCTTCGGCTGGGCCCTCGTCAAGATTAACAACCATAGGTAGGGATTGTTGTTATCTTACTCCTTAGCATATGTAAAAAAATGTTAATTTGGTGGGTAAAACGCAACACTCATAGTCTCATGTCGGTAAGACGTTACTTGCGCGAGTGCAAAACAACCTCTTATTTATGACGATGTTTTTTCGCTAATACCTATCGAAATTCGACGCGTTGAGATAATGCAAATCACAATTGTCTGTAAAGTGCAGTATTTTTTTCTATGCGCGGAACCACACACGTGTTGCGAGGATAAAATACTCATCGAACGTGGTAGTTGTCAAAAAAACATGAAAAACTAGGGTTTTTCCAAGATCTTCTTCTGATTCAAAATTTCAAATTGATCGATTGTGAGATAAATAAGAGGACTGCGTGTAGGTGAAGATTAGCATTTCTTCTCCACATCGATTTTCCAGTCCGATCGAGGTAGATCCGGTGAAATCTGGTCTTGATTATGTACCTTTTCGGTTAGTATTTGGTTATGAATTTGTGATCAGTCAAAGTGTGATTTTTTCTCGAGAATCTAGCTTTTGTCATTGCATTTATATTTTGATTTGGGTGTGATAATAAGAAATGAATTGGTGTTTGTTCGTATAGATTGGGAGAATCTATAAGGAGGGGATATTGATTTCTAAGAGGAGGAGATTGTTGCAGGTGAGAAAAATCAAAACATTTTGTGTTTCTTTAGGCGATTCTAGTGGTTATTGAAGGGATACTTGTTGTTCTGGGGGGAATTGAGGTCAACTGTTGTTGGTTGGTTAGATCAGAGGCATGTATATTGAGGATTTGAAGGAAGGGGAGTTGGAAATTGAGGAAGAACTGTTGCCTTCTGATCTTTGCAGCACTGACATTGCTGTATCCGATGCGGAAAGGGCTTTGGTTGGAGCAGGGGCTCGAGCTCTCTTCTATCCACGCTTCTGTATAATGTTGTTAGGAATAAAGTTCAGTCGGAGTTCTGTTGGTGGGATAGGGTCGATGAGGTACATTTTACATGCAGGCCATTCTCTTAGTTTTCTTTATTTAAATTATTTGTTGGCTTCTCTTATTGGTATTTGGTAGTGCTGTTTCTGTACGCTAAGAGGATACCATTGATTTCCTCCCATTATCACTGTAGTTACTTCTTTAATTTTAAGCATTATATCTGATTTAAGAAGTAAAAAATTCAATAAGACCAGACAACCAGATGACCATATTCTCTCCCAGGGGATAAAGAAAAAGGACAAGATAACCATGGATAATGAGACAGTTCATTACTACTCGGATGTGGCGAAGAAGGAAGTAACTATTGCATGGGTGGTGAATGGTAATGGATTTTCCCTTGGGCTAAAGACAGTGAGACACTGAGTTGTGGATACTACAATAATAATAATCAGTGGGCGGATTGGTTCTGGCAGGACTGCTCAATTAGCAAAGTCAAGCAGGGCAATGTGTTAGGATCCCAATTGTCCCACATCAGTTAAGTATGGGCTTGGCCTTATGTATATAAGCTCTTGGGCACCCTTCCCTTGTAAACCGGTTTTCAATGGCGAGTTCTACTCATGGGTTCGTATCATTTGGTATCAGAACCAGCACCACGTTTAGTATGGGCTCGGATGCAATATGGTTTGCAGTTCTATGGTCGTCATTTCTAAAAGGGCTACTTGGGAAGGGCTACGGGAACAAGGTCCCTGAGAAGTGCCCTGCCTTAGAGTGAAAGTCGTCTTGGACGTCGGTTGCGGAGCGTGGTGGTATGTTAGGATCTCAATTGTCCCACATCGGTTAAATATGGGCTTGGCCTTGTGTATATGAGCTCTTGGGCACCCTTCCCTTGTAAGCCGTTTTTCAAGGGTGAGATCTACCCGTGGGTTCGTATCACAATGTCCTCCATAAGTACAATGTAGGATATATATTTGGAAACCCAGAAATTTCACAAGTAATTAGTGTTGCTCCAAATCGTGAATTATCTTATAATATTGAAAATTGTGTTATCCTAGAATCTAAGTAGTAAAATGGAGGTAGGGATCCTCAGTTTTTTGTTTTCCTTTGTACGTAGGTTATCATCCCTATTTTCTCATTAATTTCTCATTAGGGTCCGTTCTTTTGTTGAGACTTATATTGTCCGGTACTTTGCAAGTTTTGTCATTTGACAATATGCATTTTCTTTTGAGAACTAGATTTATCCTGCTTTTCATCTCCTGGGTTGCAATTCCCGTAAGACCTCAAATGCAGCGAAATAAATGATTTCAAATCTCATAAAAGAGGATAAGACTTGAAAACTCGTGATGGTAAGAATAATTTTGTTTGAAACCTTGACAAAGTGACTCAAATTTCCTAACAACTATCATGACAAAGTGCAAAGTGTCAAGCTTTATAAGTCTCAGCAAAAGAACGAACCCTTAGTGGACTACTCCTGCATGAATGCATTTGATTCTCACCTGAATGTCTGCTCAAAAACATATGCAAACTTCTTGAACATACAAACTTAATGCTCATAATCCTCTTTCTTAGAATCTATTATCATTGTATGTACACTTCCTTATGAATATCATTATGTAGGAACATTCTTCTCATATTTATCAGATATAACTCTAGTAGATTTCAAATATTACTTTTCTTCATGGATATTAACTTAATAATTATTGCTTCATGTTATAATAAAGAATTTCCTGCATGAATGCATTTGATTCTTATTTATTTTTCTTTATTTAAAGCTTAAAATAGCTTAGGTGTCCCCTACAAACCCAATTGATGTAGGATTATGCAATGGCCTAAAATCTAGTGTGTTGGGATCAAGATTTGATTAACAAGAATAAGGGGGCTAGGGCTTTGCTGGAACAAGAAAGGGGGGCTAGGGTTTGATTGATGTGGTTTCTTCAATGGGAAAACAGAAAATTCAATCAAGAAAAAAGAGAGAACAAGAAACAACATATCAAGAACCTACCTTAGGGTTTTAGGGTATTACTTCCATGACATCACACCAATTTCCAGTCACTATAGAATACCCAAAAGTAGTTTTTTTTTCTTTGTTTTCTTTCATTAACTAAAAATTTGCAGCAAAAAAGTCTTTAAATAGTTGAAAACTTGAAATCCTAATTGTAAAAATACTAAAATAACCAAAACTAATAAAAAGACTATAATAGCCCAAACTAACAAAATAACTAATAAAATATCCCTCCTTGGTACTAATCCAGCCCATTGGGCTTTTCCTAACTAAATAAAACATGCTAAACTAGCCCGTATTCACACATTCCAAATGTGAGGTCTTTGTAATGATCTATGCATGCATATGAGGTCTTCAATTCCCTAAGTCATCTATCCATAGTGACATGAGGGCCTATTTCTTCTTCCTCCGCCTCTTATACACCTAAAATTCATGGGGCTTTTGGATGTCTACATCACTAATTTACTTGGTTGTTTGTTTTACTGAAATTTTCTTGCTCTTCCATGATTCCACCAGCCCTCTAACAATCATTTTTCCTTTTTCTTTCTTTTGTACAGTTTTCCTCATTTAATGAATTTTTCTTATAGTTGCGTATTAAAAATAAAAAATAAAATTACATCATATCATGGAATGTTATAGTTGTGGTAGCCTGCAAGATTGTGGACAGCTAGTTGATAGGATCCATCTTCTGGGTGTTTTGTTATTTGTGATTATGAAGCTTTAGAATGGTTAAAGTTGTAGTTTGTTGTATGTTGTGTTATTCTTGTATTTATTTACCCTGTTTTCATCAGTGTTTTATTGAACACAACATGTAATTTTTTGGGTCTTATACTAAAAAGTGAACTATGTGGTGGTATTAATTTCATGGGATTTGTCACGTCCTCTAGTTGTTCATTTGATTTATTGGTCATTTCATAACTTGGTGTTTATTGTGGTCTGTATTTATTTGATTTCTTGATATCTTTTTCAAAGGGTTTGGGATAAGCTTTTATGGTTGTCAGGTTTTATCTGAAGATGTTGATTTTATTGCTTTCTATGCTTTCATCCAAATCTTCTCATTTTGTCTACCTTTAGTTGCTGATATTTTTTTTGCAAGCCTTGTTTGAAGTATTTAATCCATTTTCAAAACTAATAGTTTCTGCAGTTTACTCTATAGGCTTTCAAGTTGTAATTCCACTTGGTGTATCAACTATCAAGTTATTGGTATTAAGTGGAATTCTCTACAAGTGAAAAGAATTCCATTATTCATAGTTGCTGTTAGTTTCTATTCAAACATGGCTTGAGAGTTAGTTTTCTCATTGCTGAATGATATTGACCTTTTTTTTCCTTCTCACTATTGTCCTGTGTATGGTTTTTAACTTTTTGAATGATTAGATGTAACGACCCGAAATTTTAATATAATAAAATTTTGGGGTTATTGGTCCTTAATTAGGATGACTTGTACTAAAATTGATTACATTTGTGGGAATTGAGTTTTTGTGTGGGACTGGGTTTGTACCGATAAAATTTAGCATTTTTCTCCAGAAATCGCACACAGCGTGCCAGTCGGCTATCTGGACGATTTCCTGGAATGACGGCTCCGTCATATATCGATTTGCAAAACCGCGGGGGTCTCGTACGTAAGAAAACCAGGAAATCCGTGGGTGTCGAAATTCAGTCAGTACTCAATATTTATTGATTGCCCCAATAGAAATTTTGAAACTCACACATCGCGTGTCGGTTGGTAGTCTGGACGATTGTCTGTCGTCTCGGCTTTATTGCAACTCAAACCGAAAAACCGCAGCGTGTTTAGTATCCAAAACCAGGACATTTGTGGGTTTTGCAATTTTCTTCCAGACTTGAATTTTATTGTCGAAACTCAACATTTTTTCTCGAAATTCTCGCAACGGGTGTCGGACTGCCCCGAGTACAGTCACCTGTTGTTTCGTCACCATCGCACGTCGTCTCACGGAGTTATGGGGAGCTGTATCCGTGGAAAAAGGGGAAACCGGTCAAACCTGTCAAATGCCACATCATTGAGGCACATGGCCTTCACATGGACCATGCCACATAGGCCACCCACTACCTATATAAGGAAGGGACCACCCCCCTCATTTCTCATTCTCTCCCTGAGTGCAGCAGCGTTGCCCGAATCATTCTAGAAAGAGAGGAGAGAAAGAAAAAGGGGGCCTACCTTGGGGTTGATCGTCGTTTTGAGTGTGTTGGCGATGTCCGTTTTACTCCCTAGAGCTTTGATCTACGTGTAGTGGGTAAAACCCTTTTTCTATTTTTCCCCTATTTATGCTATTTTCTATGTGGAATGGTGTGTTTGTGCTATGGCGTGGATGAAAAAGGGTTTGAGACCTGGTGGAATGTGAATGGAATGAATGGGGATGGGTTTGATTTGAGTAGCAGGGCGTAGCCCTCTGTTTCGGGCTATAATGGTCCGGAATTTTGGCTCAGATGGACTGGGCGTTCGCCAGTGCATAGGATTTGAGGATTTTGATCCTAATTGTGTGGTACTCTCTGGGAAGCCTGAATTGGATCTCGTGTGTGTTATGGTGCCACCCTTGGGTGTCGAAAATGTGATTTTAAATTTATTATTGGCAATAGACAGATGTATCGGCCTGGGTACGTTCCCTAATGGGACGGTATACCCTCAGACTTGGTCCATGGGTGTGAGGCCCAACTGTTTCAATTATTCAAGCGTGGCTTGAGATAATTGAGGTTGTTCTGTGATGTTAGAAAACCTAACATGTGTTAAGTAGGGCCATGGTTCCTCTTTGACTAGGTCAGGAGAGACGGTGTCAAGTTGTAAGACCCGGGGTTCCTTTGTGACTGATAGTTGGGAGATGTCGGTCTGTATGTGTAGGTCATCTGTAGTTCCTCTTTGACTAAATCAGGAGAGATGGTGTCCAATAAGGCCAGGGTTCCTCTGTGACCGATAGTCTGGAGATGTCAGAGTCCTATGTGTATAAATTGACTGAACATAATATAGTGTATAGACCAGGGTTCCTCTCTGGTTGGGTCAGAAGATGACAATGCCGTGTCTATTGGGGTTCCTTTGTGGTGGAAAGTCAGGAGATGACGGTGTCCAAATGGGGCCCAAGGTTCCTCCATCAACTTGCCAGAAGATGGCGGTAGACAAGATGGTCGGGGTTCCTTCGTGACTGATAGGCAGGGAGATGGCGGTGGATACACAATAGATGTTGGCAGTCAGCAAAGTTGAGAAGAATGTCCTTGGCGGATGAATGCCCGGGTTATGTGTAGGATCTTCGGATTCTAGGTTGTCTGGGTTTGTTTACTCAAGATTTGGTCGTAATCGGGTGAAGTCTCGAGTTATGTGTAGAGTTTTCGGATTCTAGGTTGTCTGGGTCGGAGTACCCAAAGTTCAGTCGTGATCGGGTAAAGACCCGGAACTATGTGTGTGAGTCTAAACAACTCAATGTATGATTGTGATCGGGTAAATGCCCGGAAATGTGTTTGAGTCTAAAGTGCTAAAAAATTGAATAGGGTTTAAAGACTCTAAGATGAACATGTATGGGCTATGATCAATTAATAGAGTCCAAGGACTCGAAGAGAAATGTGATTTATTGTTTGAAATAATAATCTAGTAATGCCAACACCATTTAATAAATGAACTTCATAATTGGAAAACACTAAGAGGTTGGGAACCTCGGATAGAGTGAAATAGCCCTGAGTGATCTTGGGTCACAAATCAGTATTTATCGTTTTATTATACTGTAGCACATGAATTGAACTGTATTATTATCTCATTATTGATGTATGTTATTATGTGGAAAATAGTCAGAAGGACTGTGGATTTTATTGGGCTTCATAGCTCACTGACGTTTCATGTCAACAGATCATGAGGCTGCTGACAAGTGAAAGGAAAGTTCGACTAGACATGTTCTAGACATGTTGACGATTGTACAGACTATACCCAGCGCATTAGTAGCGTCTTCTTTTGTAAAAGACCTTATTGTAAATAATACAGATATATGGTTTGTGATGGTGGGTATTGTGATGACCAGAGTAAGTTGCTTATCGAAGCATCTGATGTTTAAAATTTCCAGCATTTTCCTGAGTAAAGTCTTTTGCATGCGTGGTAATGAGGAACGGGCGCGCGTCTCGGAACTTGATTCCCTAGGCGCGGGTTCGGGGCGTCACATTAGATAAGAATATTGATGCAGTTCAGCACTGATTTTGTTATGTGAATTTAAGTATATAGAGTTCATCACTAGTTTCTGGGACATTCTAGGATTTGTTGCGTCATGTGTTGTTTGCTGGAGTAAACACTCTTTTGATAACGCCAACCAATTTCCTCATCTTCATGCAGTACTAATACTTCCACTATCAATTTATATTGTTAGGTGCTGTTCCATTTCCTTCTGATGTGCCGCGTTTGAAAGAACTTGGGGTTGGTGGAGTGATCACACTAGCCATATGAGACTTTGGTTCCGACATCGCAATATCATGTGAGTAATTATTAGTCTGTTTGCTGTTGGACACTTGCATTTTTCTCTTTTGAGTTTTTAGTCAATTAATTATACTAATTTATGGGATTCATCTTTGCTTCATGCTTCTTTCCATCGAAATGAAACCCTGTTTGTCTGCGTGAGCACTAGAAAAAGTTCATGGTGTGTATACTTTTGCATTCAGCTAAATTGAATAGCTCCAACAGTTACGGCATGTTGAGTATTGATATAAACTATTGATGGTTTTAGACTTTTAGTACTGCCTTTCTTCTTTGTAGAAAAAAAGAGGGAAGAAAATAAGTGATCTGGGTTTTGAGTTTTTAAGGCTATGTCTGATGTAATAAACTGGATTCTAGACTATGCAGTGATGCATCTGGTGTCCTTATTGTAGTGTGCTATGTATATGTCAAGGTGGGTAGAGTTGGAGAGTCATGCTTCATGCTCGGGTCAATTGTAAATATTCTGTTTTGTGGTATTTTCACAAATCCGTTATTAGTGGATGGTTTGATTTATTAGATCTTGATCCTGGTTGATCAGCGCTTAGTATGTATTTATTAGCTAAGTGGTCATTGGAATTCTTGTCGGAGATGCATAGGATGGCCAAGCCTTCCAAATTTCTTTAAGTTGCATGCATCATCGGTAGGAAGGTGGATAACCCACTGTTTTGCTTATAAAAGTGAGGGCTGCCCCATCGTAGCAAAGTTCTTTTTTTTTAGTCGCGAACAATTTGCAACCTTATTTCTCAAATGAATTCTCTCAAAGTATTCCCGTCATTTTAAAAATTCATGAATTAAATGCTAATTATTCACAACTTCTTAAAAATGTCACCAATAAATAACTACTATTTGAAATATATTTGTTTCTAAATTTTCCGTATTAGTAATCCTATATTTTAGTTTTATCTTTTCTGGAATTTTCCTACACATTTTTTCTAAATTTTTCAAAGCTGAATAATTTCTGAAATCTGACTTAGTGACTATAGGGTACACACCTTTCTGATGTCAATTATGGTTGGGAGTTCCTGTAAAGGGGAAATTACTTTTCCTTCATTTCCTGGCATGAATCAAGATTGCTAATCATCTGATGTTTGTCAGGAACTTTTTGTCAGGTGAATGATGTTGCTCATATGAGTGCCAATTGGTCAACAAGTGCCAACAAATTTGGACAATGCACTTCAATTTCTACATTTTATTGGACATGTTGTCTATGAAGTACTGATGACTGGCTTGCAAGTTTTTTCATGTTTCTTGGTTCACCTTTGTTTTTTTAGATACCTTTCAGCTGCAAGCCAATTTCTTTGGAATACTGTCTTTTATTTAAAGAAGTGGATTTGGATACTTTTGATGTTTCTACTTCTGGTGATAAATTGTGATTTTTCAAAACATGAGTCCAAGAATGCTACTCCTTTGGAAGAGAGATAAGACATGTTTCAGTTCAGATGGATATGTATATGCATTTTGTGTAGGCACCACGAATTTCTAGGAAGAGAGATAAGACATGTTACGGTTCAGATGGATCTGTTTCATTATATGCATTTTTTTTAAGCACCACGAATTTCTATCGTTTTTACCTTTTCTGCATCAAAGCAAATGCTTCATTTTAGGAAGAGAGATAAGACATCTTTCAGATTGATATGTCTTTTTTTGGTTATCCAACTAACTTAATAGTTACATCCCCATCTTTTGCGTGAGTGGTAGGGGTGTGGCCTTCAATGGAGGAGGTCTAGGGATTTAATCCCACCCGGGTATGAGTAAGCAAGAGCTCCACTGCCCAACCTAATGCATACTGATCAGTATTCAGAAATGAGACTCTTAATATTATGTAATTAAGCCACAATAGCCCAAGGATAATCACATTCTGAACTAGAAATCAGATCTGTTAGAGATTTAGCGTCACAAAAATATTAATGCTGTTCCAACTTCTAGATTTTGCAAGTTTTAAAGCTTCAAAGATTGATGTCTCATTAAGTCATTATATGCAAGTTTTAAACCTTCTCATGGAGAGTCATTATATGCATTCTATCATTTTTTGCCTTTTCTCCAAATCCTAATTGTTCATCAATTCATTTCTGATTTATTTCTATTTTGTAGACTCACAGCATTGACCATTTGGTGATTCCTACAAGAGATTATCTTTTTGCCCCATCATTTGGTGATATATGCCAAGCTGTAGACTTCATTTAAAGTAAGTACTACTTTCAATTTTACTGCTTGCTTTAGTGTACTTAAAAGTTAAAACTATACATGTGCAAATATTACGTCATTTGATCCAAGCTAGCCTCTAGGAGTTCCATATCATAGGTGACTTTCATTTCCAGTTAGTAGCAAAAGCTGGAACTTAGTTCCAGTTGTGTTTTTTAATCTAGACTTGGAAACCTTATATATATCACTTTTAAAGCACTGATAGATGGTTCCAAGTTAAAATATTTTTGAACTATCCAACTATACCACCATACATACCCGATGACCAGCTGGTGTTACACATTAGTACTCCCAAAACTTGGGAGACCCTAAATTTACTCTGCGGATGCATCGTACAAGTGTTTCTCGAATAATGTTTTCTCTCTGTTTTGCGATTTGGTAAACAATCTCTATGGATCAGGATTTTTTAAGTGTTAGGAGAATTTATATTTATCCCTTTATCCTTGACCAGAGCTTGGTCTATATTGAATTGCTATTTTCTCATTACAAATATGTAATTAAAAGTTTGATCTTTTTTGTGCTGTGCACATGAAGAGAATGCGTCTTGTGGGAAAACTACATATGTTCACTGTAAAGCTGGTCGGGGACGCAGCACAACCATTGTTCTTTGTTACCTGGTTCATTTCACAACCAAAAGCCTTCAATTAATTATAGAAGATCCTTCAAATAATCTGAACTTTCTTTGTTATACAGGTGCAACACAAGCAGATGACGCCAGATGCTGCATTCGAGTGGGTGAGGTCAATCAGACAAAGGGTGCTCTTAGCCCCTTCCCAGTGGCATGTATGTTATTTTAACCTTCACCAAGCTTTTGCATGTGTTCCATGTGCTTTCTCCCCTTAGATATTTTGATACTTCTGGAAATTAGACCAGATATGACATATTGTACATGATGAGATACTATACTGTTTTATCATGAATTCAAAAGGGTAGCCATGAGGTTTATTGATATCACAATAAACAATCCATGCTCTAAAGACTTTTATATTTAGGCTTAAAGCCATGGTAAAACTTTTTTACCCTATAACTAAGAGAAAGATAAAGAGAAGACGAAAGAGATAGGAGAGAGGAAGAGAGGAAAATAGAAATCGTGTTTGCATCAATGAAATGGATCCCTATCCCTGGCGATTTCTGAGACAAATAGTCGACGATCTGGATCCAGATTGCCAATGCTGTCGCAATATTTTTCCATAAAGTTGATTTAAAATTCCGTTACTCCTCTCTCTTTCTCTCTCTCCCCCTTCCTCTTCAGTCTATCCCTATAGTTTCTCTCTTCTTCTCTCTGGTCTCTCTCTCCTCTCTCTTTGATCTTTCTTCTGTCTCTCACTTCATCTCTCCTCTCTCCGATCTCTCTTCCTCTGTCCCCTCGTTCTTTTGTTTTGGAGAAAACTAATCCATCAATCAAGTTGCAGAAACCTTCACCTTCTTTCAAAATGGCATTTATCACATTCAACTTCAAAAAGTTGGAAAACAGTTACCGGAGAACATAAAATAAAATCACTTAAGTAGTTCAGAATTCTTTTAATTCTCAATAAGAACCAAAATATTGAAATCCATTATCCGTGGAGAAAACCTTATGAACATTTTTTATAAAAGAAACCGAGGACTTTATCCCCTATGTTCTTTCTCCTGGCCTCCTCATGATCCTTGATTCCAGCTGGCATTGTCAGCAACAATATAACCAAACTGTCTCGAGGGGAGCAACCTAGCAGTCCATGGCTCGATCTCCTTGACACCAACATCAGAACGAGGGCTAATAACATCACATTTGTTCAATCTTCCATTCACCTCGACCACTATTTTCCAGACCTGTGATCATCAACGTACATCAATGTACTCAAACTCCCCAATATAAGCATGCTTCTGCATGACCAGGAGGAACTTGATGATCACTTTTGAGGATGGTCTGATCATAACTTTCCTCTTCCCCCGCTTCTCAGCATTGTACATGCTCGTTAGAGCATCATTCAAGACACTGACTCTCACAATCCTTTCCTTCTACAACTTAATAAAAGCTTGAGAGGGAAGGTCATGAAAAGATCTACCCTATTGCTCTGCGTCTCTTCTTTCACTTACTTTAAGGGTAAAAGAGTCTTTACCATGACTTTAAGCCTGTATATTTGTCTTTAGAGCAGGATTGTTTATCATGATGTCGAAAAGCACATGCCTATTCATATAAAAAAAAACCCAACTTAATGTCATACTATGGGGTACCTAACCTACATTGCAATGCATGCAAGCGGTTCAGAACCATCCAATCAATGAGCCCTCATCTAGGAGAGTTCTATTCCAAAAAATCAACCTTATCTGATATCCTAATCATCCAATCACTGACATTTTTTTAATGGACCATTCCTTTTGGGATTTTGAAGACTGTCATTGATTGGATAGTTGTTTGCCTTTTGATCTCTTAAATGGTATTTGGTGAATTGGTCAATCAGGGAAGAATTTGACAAAATAGCGTTATCCAGATTTATTTCATAGGCAGGAATTTAGATTTTGTTCACTTTGGGCTACCTCCCTACAAATGTTTTGCCCATGTTTCATCACTTGTTTACTCTTATACCTTTCTCTGGTTCACTATTGATGATTCTTTGTATTCATTTATCTTCATATTTTAATACACTGATTGCTTGTTTGTCAATAAATAGTAAAAAAAGAACCCCAAATCCTTGGAAGTTGTGGCACTTATGTGCCTAGTAGGCGTGCCTACTGAGTTCGTATTGTTCAATCAAAATTGCAGGCTGTTCAGGAGTACCACTGTCTCAGCATGCAGAAAACTCAAAGCCGCAGCTGCGTGGACCTTCCAGTGGTGAAAACCTTGAGTCTCCCAGCCAATCAAGACTTTGTGGCCTTTGATGATGACGGATCTACGGTGTTGGTAATGGAATTAGACCTCAGGGCCAAGAAGAATGGAAGCCTCAGCTGCTTGGACAGTGCAGTTGTGACATCCCAGGGTTTCCCAGGCACCCGAGACATTGTGGCCTTCGATGATGGATCTATAGTGTTGGTAACAGAATCAGACCTTGATGGATATGAAGGGAGCTGTGGTGCTGTGGGCAATGAGATATTGGAGGAGCAGAGTTTGGGCCACAGGGTTCAATTTGCCAGTCAGACGGCTCTGGCAAGGCTTTCGTGCCTGTGGCTCCGCTCACATGCACGTCAAAAGATTTCGAACGATAATATAGGGAGAGAGAGCAGCTGCTGCGAGGGGACTGATCAGTTGGGAGGTCTTGGTGTAGACATTCATGTCTATTGAGAGGTGGTGCCAAAACTTTGAGAGGATGTTGATTTTTTTCGTTCTGTTGTACGGAAGAATAATGGAGGTCTTAATTTTGTTAGCAGAGGAACCATATCATGTATCTGTCAGTTGAGGCTTGTGAGTGTTTTCCTGTTGTCACAGAAATTGATTTGTTCTTTGTCTTAATTCAAAGCGAAGATGAGTAATGTGTATTGGTACATTTAGTTAATAATATTGCATTTCATTGAGTAATTCTCTCTCTCAATGGGTAAGTGTGGCGCCCATAAGCTTAGTTAACATTTAGGCATTGAAGTTGTTTTTTATGAAAAAAATTCTGCCTTATTTTAGAGAGTGCAACCAAACAACAAAAACTCAGTGGAAAATTGATCTTTGACCATAAAAGTTTTTCCTTCTAATTGATCTTCTAAATGATCTACACGGAGCCTAAGAACCAAACCACCTAAGGGTTTTGAGTTTTGACTTGAGATGCAAACCACAGCCAATCGATCGCTCCCACAGGTCACCACGTGTCCCCTTTAACCTCTTTAACCATGGTTAAGATTTTCTAACCCTTAGTATTCAATAATCTATCCTTTGTTTTTTGAAAAATGTATTAAAAAATATCAACCCTAAGAGTTATAAATTCTGAACTAGAGTTTTAAAAAAATTAAATATTTTTTCAAGGAATCTCTCTCCCTCTCTCAGGCGCCCATAAGCTTAGGTAACATTTGGGAATGTTTAGCATTGAAGTTGAGATTAGTGGCTTAAACATCTCTTGCATGCTGAATAATACAGGAACAAAGAACCAAACAACCAAAGGTTTTTGACTCCATCGGTTTGATTTTGCCAAGAGTTCAATCACACCCGTAGGTTAACACATGCCCCTTTTATTCCTATTAACTGTGGTTAACTCCTTCCCCTCGCTCTCACGTGCATTGCACGTGCCACTAGCGAGTTCAATCAGGTGTCGTTAACTCCTTCCCCTCGCTCTCACATGCATCGCAGGTGCCACCCGCTAGTGATTTATAATTCAATTGCCTTCAGTAATCACTTGTGGTGTTATCAAGTTTACCAAAAAAAAAAAACTTATGATTTATAACAAGGGAAAATATTGACACTTATCGTTACCTTTGGATTTTCAATCCAAGGGGCTCTCTTTTTTGTTTTTTTTTTTAGGGCCCCATAGGGACTAGATATCATAGGGACTAGATATCATTTACCTAAGTCAGCTGGTCACAAGTTAGTTGGGGCAGTGGAGCTCTTGCAACTCTTACCTTGGGGGAATTAGATCCCAGCCCTTCACCCTTGGAAGGCCACACCCCTAGTCTTCTTGGTTGTGATCAGAGGTAGTGGCGATATCAGAACTAGGCAGCACCCCCTTACCAGCAGCATCATCTCTAACAACGTTAAGAACAAAACAGAGCTTGGAGTCGCGGCGAAAGGACCAGAGCTGGATTGTATCGTTGAGACACAGATTGTTGTCATTGACGAGATCATTCCAAGGTTTTTTCAAAACATAAATGTTGGAACCCATGTTCCATTGAGTGAAGTTGAAGGTCCTAGGCACACCCATTGGGTCAACCACCATCACTTCCAACACCCCTCTCTTCTCAACTCTCTTCTTCTCTTTCTTGCTCAGAAAATTGGTTCCATCCACCAGACTCCTGGGTATGGACAGACGACTGAGACCAACGCTTATATCGCTCTTGAAGAGCTTCTTTTGCATCAGATACGTCATTTCTGTAGCTCCCATTCTCACGAGCTTACTCATCAACTGTTCAGGCATTTGTGGAGCTGGGTTTGAGCTGCAACTCGCACCAGGCGTCATGACCGGGTTTGAACCAGGTTTCTTCGTCTTTGGCTTCTGCAAGAAAGGGGTCTTTTCCCATATGATGGGTTCATAAACCAAGTTCCTCTTGGTCCTTGGCTTTTTGAAGATTAATGGGGTATCTTCCGATTTGAGAACTGGAGTACTAGAATTCCTCTTCTTCTCCATCTCCATCTCCATCTCCATCTCCATCTTCAACATCATCTCAGCTACATCTAAAAGGATTTGGAATTTAGTACTCCGTTCTCCGTGGTCGTCGTCTCCGGTACTGGCCATTGATCTTCGATGAAAGCAGTAAGCAGAAGGAAATAGAAAGAAAGAAAGAAATAGAGAAACGGAGGAGAATGATTGAAAGAAAAGCTTGGATCGTCTTTATTTATACAAGTAGAAGTAGTAATCCTTTTCCGAAACCAAAACGGAAAGCTCTTTTTTTTTTTTAATAATTAAACGGAACGCTCTTTGAGATGAGATCAACTAGATCTTCGGTACATCGTGTACGGAAAGCGTTAACGGCCTGATATCAACCAGTTCCAAATGACTAATTTACCGCTCTTTCTATTTTCTAATGCGGAGAGTGAAGTTGAGATTGTAGAGCGTGTGTGTGTGTCTTGTGTTGAGTGTGTTTGGTTAGTTCAAATATCAAAAAAATGCGGAGAGTGAATTGAAGCCAAATCCTCTACGGTGATAACCGTATTTGGTAAATCCGGTTATCACCCTTTGAGGTCGCCACGTGTCCCTTTTGACACCCCTTAACTGATGTTAAGATTCACCCACCCATCTTTGTTTTTTTTTTTTTTTTTTAAAAATCCAAGGATGGTTGGGTGAATCTTAACCACAGTTAAAGGGTGTCAAAAGCGACACGCCGGATTTGGCTTCGAGTGAATTTGGTTCCTTCTTGTAATGACAATCCAAGATTCCAAATAACTGGATGTATTCTCGTTGCCTATGCCAGCTGGATATCGTTTATAGTCTGCCGTAATAAATTCTCTACGGCAACTTTCTATTTATAACCGGTTACTCAAGTGTGGTTGCCACGTGTCCTTTTTGACACTTCTTAATTGTGGTTAAGATTCACCCACCTTTCCTCGGTTTTAGAAAAAAAAACTATTTTTTTAACTCTAAGAGTTGGTGAATTTTAACCGGGATAAAAGAAATTAATATTTTTTTCTCTAAAAACCAATGATTGGTGAGTGGAACCTATGAATCTTAATCACAATGTATAGGCGTTAAAAGAGACACGTGGAGAAGTCCAGGGTGTAATTGGATTCCAAGGAGCCCAGATATAACCATAGAGAATTTGAAGTAATCCAATATAAGGTGTGCAAGCCCTACTCATAGTCAACCCCTACTTTCACCTTCCACCAATAAGCATAACGGCATGATATGATAAACTCTTAAAAATAAACTCTAAATAATAAGCTCTAAAATTCTAAAGTTTTAGACCCAAAAAATAAGTTATCCTCGTACTACTTATTTGTTTAGAGGTTTTTCCTTTACATTTAAAGTTTCTACATGTCTAAAAAGCCTGTTATCAAACATTCTAAAATCTAAATAAACTCTAAAACCCAAATAAGCTCTAATTATTTAGAGTTACCAAAGGCCACCTAAGAAGATACAACACTCTGGTAACCCACAACCAGAATCCATCCCCAAGGCTGTTAAAACATATAAATGATGATTAGTCAAATAATTAAATTAATGATTACTGCGAAAATTAATATTTAATACGATTTTCAGTACATAATTGTCATGGGGAATGTTTAAGGGACTGCGTATTTGGCTACACATGGTCCTCATTGGTCTACGCTGTCTATTTAAATACCCATTAATTGTGGTTAAAATTTACTCTAGGGTTCACCCATCCAACCTTTGGTTTATGATGAGTTTAGAGCTTCTAAAACCCTACTTTGGTCAGAACTTTTTCTTAGGTTAATGCTGACTTGAGTTGAGTTCTAGAGAAAGATAATATATTTACTTTAAAAAAAATACGTCATTGTCTACCACTAATACCATATTTAATTGTCAAACATGCAATTCAATGGATTTGCTTTCTGATTTTACATAAGATTTTTTAACATATGGGCAATGTTTAGGTAGACACAATAATTTTGGCAAATTACTATTGCATTTCTCACTATTTGAGATTTTCTTGCACGCTTTCAATATAGTCTATAAATGTTTACGTAATATAATAGTAATTAAGATGTATAATACATTATGGAGGGCTGGGATAAGTTTTGCTAGGTACTTTCCAAGCCCGACTCTATGCAGATGGGCCGTGGATTTTTGGTCCCGGCTCAGCGCTTATGCTCTAAGAGAAAAAAAAAAATGAAGAACTGATCCCAACATCAGCTTAGTATCAAAGAGCGTTTATTTATGACTTTAAAGTTGCTTAATCCAAAAACCAACCTTCTACCGGTGAAACCAAGTTTAAATGGTTTATCACTCGCTTGGTTTCGAAATTTTGAACATTAACAACAAGAATACACAATCACAACATCCTTGTTCAATAAAATCTTTTTGGGAAAAAGGAGGTAGTCGCCCCCTGAACAAGGAAAGACAATACATGTAGGATGTGTACCGAAACGTATGGACGAGATGATTCACAAGCTTGTTCATGTTAAAAAAAATTCTTGGGGGCATATGCCCTCAAACCCCAAAGAAAATTGGTAACCATTACTAACATCATCAATTGATCATCGCCCTCCTACAAGAAAATTTTAGCTCCACCAACTATATATATAGTTTCTAACTTTAGTGGGATAAAGTGGTCATTTCACTATAGTTTATATGCCTATGCATATGTGGAGTTCTCTCCATGGATTCCTTGAAAATTTCAGGAGAGTGGGGCATGTAGCCAAATGCGCATGACATTTTCGAAAGGAAAATGGAAAAGACCACAGGATCTTCTTCCAAACTGACCGCCAAATTACAAATTGATACACGACAATGAAATTGTTACTTTATTTTAACTTTAATTCTCTTTCCCAATATGCTGAAATTTGATTGGTGTGGTCAGCTTGGAAGAGGACCTTGCGATCCTCTAATCTCTAATCAGAACTATTTTCGTAATAACACTAACTAAGAAGTATTTCCATCTAATTATCCATCTCATAATTATTGTACCTATCCAAAATCGCATAGTCTACTAGAAATCATTGTAGATGCCTCTATATATGTTCCGCACAATCGCATATTACGTAGACCCTAGTAAAAGATTAAAACCGCTCTTTAACTCTTCGTATGGAATATAGAACATGGATTCAGTCATTTGGATTTTCATAAAAACGAATTATTTCAACTTTCAATATATATAAAATATAGGGGCAAATGAGTCATTCTGATGGCCCGTTATGCCTTTCTTACAAATCCAAGTTGATTAGGACCCCATTTTGGGGAGTGAAGCTTCTAAGGGTTGAGAGGCCTCGGATTGTCTCTGGGAAGCCAGAAAGGGTTTGTCTCGGGATTCCATAGAATAGGGGACAAGTGGTGGAGAAGTCAAAATCATGGGGCCCATGATTTTGACTTCTCCACACATAATAAGACATGTGGCGATAAGTGTGAGAATAAGGGCGAGAGATATCAAATGGGGAGAAATCAAAATCAAGGGGAGAAAATGAAATGACTTCTCCCCATTTTTATGCCAACTACCGCACAATATATGGAACCCCAAGACTAGTTTCTGGCTTCGCCAGAGACAATCTGAGGCCGGTTTGAGAGTGTGTGGTGTGTAGGGTGTGTGTGTGGGTGTGTGTGTTTCCTTGCTTTGACTGCAGCTTGCATCTTGTGGTGTAGTTGCCTAAACCAAAAAAACTAGTTTACTATGTTTAGTCCCACATCAGACTTGAGTCTGAGCTCTCAATCCCTTAAAAGTTCCATCACGCCCCAAATAGTTGGTACCCGTTTTGGAGAATGTTTGGGTGAAACTTCTAAGGGTTGAGAGTGTGTGGTGTGTAGGGTGACTGTAGCTTTCACCTTGTGGTGTAGTTGCCTTAACCAAAAAAACCAGTTTAATGTGTTTAGTCCCACACTGGACTTGAGTCCTAGTTCTCAATCCCTTAAAAGTTTCATCACGCCCCAAACGGTTGGTACCCATTTTGGGGAGTGTTTGGGTGAAGCTTCTGAGGGTTGAGAGTGTGTGGTGTATAGAGTGTGTGTGTTTCCTTGCTTTGACTGCAGCTTTCACCTTGTGGTGTAGTTGCCTAAACCAAAAAAAAATTTGATGTGGACTAGTAATGTAAATAGAAAGTAGAGGAGTGCTAGCCTTACTCTTGGTCAACCTCTACTCTCACCACCCACCAAACACATGTTCACTTTATTTTGATTAAAGCAATTTTTCACAAAGTGGAAAGGTGGTTGGTAGAGAGTGAAAGTAACTGAGAGTAGGGCTAGCATTCTTCTAGAAAGTATTAAGAGTTGGAAGAGTGCTAACCTTACTCTTATGTTCTCACTGTTAAAACACACTTTCTAATCGGATGCAATGCTAGCGTAAACATGAAAATGGATAGGTGGTTATGTTAAGCTGAGAGTAGAAAAAAGTTCAGTCGGAGTTCCGTGTTGGTGAGATAGGGTTGATGAGGTACATTTTACTCTTTTAATTTTCTTTTTTTTTAAAATTATTATTTTTTATGTAGGTTAAGGGGATAAAATTAATTTCCTGCCATTATCACTGTAGTTGCTTCTTTAGTTTTAAGCATTATATATCTTATTTAAGGAGTAAAAAAATTAAATAAAACCAGACAAGATAATCATAGATAATGAGAGTTCATAACCGGACCGTGCATCGAACCGGCAGAGAGGCCAGTTCCCGGTTCCACCGGTCCGGTTCGACCATGTACTTTTTGTAAAATTACTAATTTTTTTTCATTTTTCCCCGGTTTTGACTGGTTCCCAACCGGTTCTATCACCAGTTCTACCGGTTCCGACCGATTCTTAAAGAGATATGCTTTTGGGGGATTTGGAACCGGCGAGGGGACTTGTTCCCGATTTTTCAGGTTTGACCGGCCGGTCTAGTTTGATTTTTGATAACAATGGGGTGATAATGGATTTTTCCTTAGCTATAGCTGCCGGTCCATCCCTTTCCAAATAAGGAATTCCAACCACATCAAGTGAGTTAAATTTAAATTTCAGTTTTTAAATTAAGTTTGTTAAGTAGTAGAACTACAACTATCCTTATTCCAAAATGTATTTTGGACACCTATGATGCCTTCGGCTGATTATGGGCTCCTTTATAAATGATAGGAAGTGTGGAGCCTGCATCGACTGAACATCCTACATATGTTCTCACGGATCTAGAGAGGTACTTTGGTACTTTTGTTATGTAGCCCAAATACTATTAAGCTTAGGGGTGGGCGATTACTATTTTTTAGATCGCAACTCTGTAATTCTCTTTTGCTCTAGATCATAGTGAAATCTCTACGATTCTATGGACGTACCTCAACTTGAGGGAACCACATAAATCTGGTGTTTCTATGTGTGTTTGTCCTTGTTCTTTTTTTATCTATTTTTTCGTGTCTTACAGATCCTGTTTAGGGTTCATTCCCTAACAATAAAATAGAGAAGGGTAGAAACCTTTTGGACTTAGAACCCATTGTTATTTTCCTAGTTTTCTTTGATTTAAACATTGTTTGTATTAAACCACCAACTCTTCTCCTAAAGCTTACTAAGGGCCCCTTTTGATGCGTTTTGCTGAATAGGGGCTCATTGTGAAAAGATGGGGAAATGAAGGTATCTCCCTACTTCTAGAACCCATGGATTTTTGTAAACTTAGCATTCTTATACTTCTTTAAAATGGAAAAGAAAGATAGATGGATTTCTATGCATTTGTTCATCATTTGTTAGTTTTTTTTAATGTTAGAGTCCATTTAGGTTTCTTTTTTAAAATGCAGTCTCCGGGCCCTCTTGAAGTCTAGGTTAGTAGTTAGACCCCTTTTGTTATCTTTTTTAGCCTTTAAAATATTCCCCATAGAGTTATGTTTTTCTTCATCCAAAACTAATAGTTTATGCAGCTTCCTCTATAGGCTTTGAACTTGTACTTCTACTTGGTATATCAAGTTATTGGTATTGAGTGGAATTCTCTACAAGTTAAAGAAACCCATTATGCATAGTTGCACAAAGTTAATTAGTTTCTATGCAAACATGCCTTGGCAGTTAGTTTGTTTGATGATATTGACTTTTATTCTTACACTATTGTCCTGCATGTGTATGGTTTGTATATCATCACCAGTTTATGGTTACATTCTGGGATTTGTTGTCATGTGTTGTTTGCATGAGAAAACATTCTTTTGATAACACCAACTTTTTTTTTTCTTTTTCTTCTTCATGCAGTACTAATACATCCACTATCAGTTATATTGTTAGGTGCTGTTCAATTTCCTTCTGAATTGCCACGTTTGAAAGAACTTGGAGTTGGTGGAGTGATCACACTAAATGAGACATATGAGACTTTGGTCCCGACATCGCTATATCATGCGAGTGATTATTAGTCTACTTGCAATTGGAGACTTTCTCTTTATGAATTTTTATCCAATTAATTTCACTCATTTCTGGTCTTCATCTTTGCTTCATGCTTCTTTCCGTCGAAATGAAACACTGTTCGTCTGTCTGAGCACAAGAAAAAATTCATGGTTTGTATTGTTCACCTCTATGGGCATATTTTTTTTTTTTGCATTTTGCACACTTTACTTTTGAATACCCATATTCTTTGTTTCGAAACTATTTATCATTTTCTTATAGGCCTCTTCCTCTTCTTGACTGGGATTGCTCCAATAGTTACGACATGTTGAGTAGTGATATAAACTATTGCTAGTTTTAGACTTTTAGTATTGTCTTTCTTCTTTTTAGAAAAAAAAAAAACAATGAAAAGAAAAGAAGTGATGCGAGTTTTAGTATAGGCATTTTGTGTAGGCAGAGATAAGACATGTTTCAGATTGATATGTCTCATCATATGCATTTTATGCAGCATCGTGAATTTCTATCCTTTTACCTTTTCTGCACCAAAGCCAAGGTGTTCATTAATTTATTTCTGATTTATTTATGTTTTGTAGACTAACAGCATTGACCTAATGGTGATTCCTACAAGAGATAACCTTTTTGCTCCGTCATTTGGTGATATATGCTAAGCTGTAGACTTCATTCAAAGCAAGTGTAATTGTATTTTTACAGTATCAATATCAACATCAACATTTATTACAATTTTTCTATAATAAAATGTATTTTTATAGGGGAGTCAAATCCTCTACGATTAATCGGATTTGGCAAATTCGGTTATCACCCCTAGAGGTCGCCACGTGTCTCCTTTGACACCCCTTAACCATGGGTAAGATTCACCACCCCTAGGGTTCACCCACTCATCCTTGGTTTTTTTTAAAAATATTAATTCTTTTTTTAAATTAAAAAAACTATTTTTAGAGTTTTTTTAATATTAAAAACAATTTTTTAATTTTTAAAAAATAATAATATTTAAAAAAAACCAAGGATGGGTGGGTGAACCCTAAGGGTGGGTGGACCTTACCCACAGTTAAGGGGGTGTCAAAGGAGACACGTGGCAACCTCTTGGGGTGATAACCGGATTTATCCGGCTATCACCGTAGATGATTTGGTAACAAAATAAGACCTTGACGGATATGAGAGCATCTCCAGCTGGAGTCTTCATTTTGGAGACTCAAAATACTATTGTTTATTGAAAAAGTGTGTTTAGAGTCTTTCCCTATTTGAAGCAACTCCAACCATGGGTCTCAATTTCGATCTCTATCACTATTCAACAAATAAGATTTTATTTAAACAAAATTTATATCTCACATATATTTACTAATTTTCTTTCAAAAACACATGAGTTGATATTGGAAAACTTAATCATTCCCCTCCGCTTTCGTCTAAAATTCAATCATTCTATCCAAAATTTCCCTCCAACATGAGTATATGATATAAAATTTATAATTTAATAAATGAGTATATAATATAAAATTTATAATTTTTTTTAATTTATATTAAATATATTTAATATTGGTCTCATTTTAACGATATCTTTTCAACTGTACCAATTTTATAAAAATCAGATTTATATATTAAAAGTTATACTAATTTTATGAAAGTAAGACGAAAAGTGTAAAAGGATACCGTTGATATATAATTTAAAATAGATTTGTGAATAAAAGTAAAATTGGTATTCTACATAAATAATTAGTGTTTGATACAGATTTTGGAGACCCAAAATTGTTTCATCAAAATATAGCCCATTTTTAGAGCATGATTGGAGGGAGTTGGGGCTCTAATCTGCGTTTTTAGAGCCCGGTTGGAGATGCTCTGAAGGGAACCGTGACTCAGGTGCTGTGGAGGAGCAGAGTTTGGGCCAAAGGGTTCAATTTGTCAGTCAGACGGCTCTCGCAAAGCTTTCTTACCTGTGGCTCTGCTCACATGCACGTCAAAAGATTTCAAGCGATAGCATAGTGAGGAGAGCAGCTGCTCTGAGGGGACTGATCAGTGGGGAGGTCTCGCCGTAGAAATTCACGTCTATTAAGAGGTGGTGCCGAATCTTAGAGAGGATGTTAAATTATTATTTTTTTTGTATTTTTTTCGTTCTGTTGTATGGATGATTAATGGAGGTCTTTTAATTTTGTTAGCAGAAGAACCATTTCCATGTATTTGTCAGTTGAGGCTTGTGAGTGTTTTTCTTTTGTCGCTATAATTGAGTTGTTCTTTGTCTTAAATCAAAGCAAAGATGTTTAATGTTTATTTGGTGGCGCCTAATCTTCTCCCGTTATAAACGGTTTTGCCAAAATCGGTTACGCCCCCTGAGGTGGTCATGTGTCCATTCTGATTACTCTTAAGCGTGGTTAAGACTCACTCGCCCCTAGGGTTCATCCACCTATCCTTGATTTTTAGAAAAAAGAAATTATTAATTGTGATTAAAATTCACCAACTCTTAGAGTTAAATTTTTTTAAAATATTTTTTCTAAAAATCAAAGATGTGGGTGAATCCTAAGGGTGGGTGAATCTTAACCACAGTTAAGGGGTAAAAAAGGGATACTTGGCCACCTCGGGGGGCGTAACCGGTTTTGCCAAAACCGGTTACAACGGTAGAAGATTACGAGTCTTATTTGGTACAGACAGTTAATAACATTGCCTTGCATGGAAGAATTCTCTCTCCCTCATGTAAGAGTGGCGCCCATAACTAAGGTGATGTTTGTTTGAGCAATGCTAGCTGTACTTCCTTTCAAACTCATTTTCTTTATGTTCTTTATGCGAAAGATTACACATTTTCAACTATCACTCTCTCAATCCAAAGAGGAAGAGACTTGATTGAAAGTGATGCTAGCATTATCCTGTTTGGGAATGCTTAGCGGTAAAGCAGAGATTTATGGCTTAAACTTCTCCACTTGAATACCGAGGACATAATGCAGGAGGTTCCAGGAAATAAGAACAAAAAAAAAAAAACTACCCAAGGGTTTAATTTGACCCATAAATGTTTTTTTTGGATGGTGACCCATAAATGTTACAAATTCTTTTTATAGTAATGTCTTCATAAATGTTAAAACCCTTTTTTGAAGTATAATAATAAATTAGTTGTATAATATCTTGAGGAGGGCTGGCCAAGTTTTGTTAGGTACTTTCCAAGTCTAACCCTAGGGGTGTAAATGGAGCGGATATTGGTAAATCTGAATTCGTATCCAATTATATATCCGGATATCCAAATCCGAATAAATATTCGATGGATAATGAAATATGATACCATATCTGACTCCGATTAAAATATCCGAATTCGGATAGTATCCGATTAATTTTAAAAAAATATATAAATTAATATTAAAAAAATGTAAAAATATATAAATTTTTATTTATAAAATATATTATAAATATTATATTAATTTTATAAATTTAAAATATATTATTTATATATATTATATGATTAGATGAATATTTTGTCGGATTGGATATAATAGTATCCGAATCCGTATCTGGTTTTAAACGAATAGTATTTTACTATCCGAATCAACTCTACTAGATACCTATCCGGATAATTATTTAACTAAACGAATTTGAATACGAATCAGATACGGATAATATCACATCCGTTTAGAGTCCTACGGCTAACCCTATGCAGGCGGGCCTTGAGATTTTGGGGGCGGCTTAGGCTTACGGTCTAATAGAAGAAAAAAAATGAAAAACTGTTAGCCACCATTCTATCCAAATGCTACATGAGATAGTGACTTGAGCTGGCGAGGAGAATCTCGGACACCACTCCCAATTCGTCACCTACTTTATGCACACGCCCATCCGACGTGTAATAGGTTACGTGGCACCTTTGGAGTGGGTGCCGGATCCCAAGTCTTTTAAGAAAGTCAAATCAATTTCCTAATATATAAAGGTTACTGACATAGGTATCCTATTTTATTCCTCTACGTGGCCAATAGAATATTGTATTCCACTATCGAACTGACCTTTCGGTCGGCTGACTAAAGTCCGCTGAAAAAAAAGTCAATTTTCAGGACCACAGAGGGCTGGTCCGGCGCCGGCCCCTTGACATGTGGACCGGTTGGACAGGGCCGGTTTAGCATTTTCAGACTCGTTGTTTACTTTACTCACACGGCATCTCTGTCTCTCTCTCTATCTAACCAGAAGAGGAAAACTGTTTCTAGGGTTGTGTTCATAATTCATATTAAAGAAACGAATACCTTCATTTCAACAACAACTGAAAACCCACCTCGCTTCCCTTCTGATTCTCTTCTATTTCTCTCCAATAAATTCCAATCCATTTTTCGAATCGCAGAAATTTTAATTTTTTCTGCGATGAATCTTTTCGGATTCCTCCTCTTCTTGACTCTCTCTTCAATTGCTTCCGCATACGAAAAATTCGATTCCCACCTCCTTCCCAGACCGTTAATCCTTGAATATCCCAATAACATCGAAATCAGATTCAAAGAATCGGACGAAGATCTCCAATTACTGTGTTCCAGCTGGAGATTTGCTGTAGAAACTAATAATCTAACTCCATGGAAGACGATCCCGTCTGAATGCGCTGGTTTTGTGAAGGATTATATGACTGGCAAGGCTTATAACTTCGATCTCGAAATGGTCTCGAGAGAGGCAGGAATTTATGCGAGGAGCATTGAACTGGTTGGAGATGGAAATGATGTTTGGATTTTCGATATTGACGAGACGCTTCTCTCGAATCTTCCATATTATGCTGACCATGGTTACGGGTGAGATTCGTGAATTTTGTAACATGATCTAATGGAATTCTGTTTCTAATTATTTCTTCTTTTATTCAATTGGTGGTTGAATTTTGCAAGAACTTGATTTTTGATTTGGGGTTTCAATGGAAGTTTGTAGTTTGGAGGTTTTTGACGGGCATGAGTTTGATAAATGGGTGGAAAAGGGTTTGGCTCCTGCCATAGAGTCCAGTCTAAAATTGTATGAAGAAGTTCTGGGGTTGGGCTTCAAGGTCTTCTTATTAACTGGGCGGAGTGAAAGGCACAGGAGTGTTACTGTTGAAAATTTAAGAAATGCAGGATTTCAGAATTGGGACGAGCTTTTATTAAGGTATTGATCAAAACTCTTTTATGTTTCATGAGTGGAAACCAGGTTGATCTTTTCCATGATTCTTGGTAGGATGTTAACATCTATAGATGTTGAATATATTTGACAGGTACTTCTTGTTGTTTGGATGGTGGAATTTAATTCAGCTATCTGTTCCCTCTATTCAATTTTGTGAAATATTTTGGATAAGAAATTTTCATTCATCTATGTTCTTTGTGAAGTCATGTAGATGATTAGCTTTTGATCCAAAATGAAATGCCATACTGTGGGTATGATAACACAAAGAACACAAGCTCACCAGTCCAGAACATCAAGTATATTTATTCCACCTAGGTGATCTAACCTTGATGTCCTATCCAACTGGATGTCCCAACTACCTGACTGATTGCATTTTATTTTGGAAGGGAGGGCAAAAAGGGCAAGAGGAGGGGGTGTTTAAAGGTTTTAAATAATGATTTTGGCATGCATAATTGGTTTAGCCTAAACCGTTATGTAACGACATTACATAATAATTTCGGACGTTACGGTAACATCCGAAACCCATTGCACGCACCTTTTATTTATAATTAAAAAAAAAAAAACTAAACACATAAATTTATGTTTAAAGTTTGATAAACACACAAAATCATTGACATTAAATGCATGATAATATATCAAGTTTAATTAACACATAGTGATGTTGAAATAAAAATGCATAACCCAAATCATCTTGTTGAAATTCATGAATTTATGTTCTAAACTTGCCAATATGCATTAACGAATAATATTAATTAATAACTTTTTTATTCAATACAAAAGCCCCTGTCCCCCCCCCCCCCCCCTAAAAGAGGTTTTTTGCGGTGTAGATCTAGTATATGATTCAAAAAACCATGATAGATTGGTTATTTTTTTGGCTCTAGAGAATGAGGAAAGTCAAAATATTTTGACAGAATTGAGTTGGAATTGGTTCTAAAGCCCACGACATGTAACATAGAGTGCTCATAAGTAACGACCTTGACGTTTTTAATGTCCATTATGTGACTTTATTTTTGATCTGTAATGCCATAATGGACATATAATAGGAAAATCCTAAAATCTGTGACGTGACTCGTACCGGTGCTACTATTACCAAAAGCAAGATTTATTAATATTGGAGGAATTGTAAAATGCTACAGAAAAGTTCTGTTTATTGGATGATAAGAATAAAATCTTGTAATCAGGTTGATTACATGTGTAGTAGGCCTTGTAGGGTAAATAATCTGTAGTCGTATAAATACACATTTGCGGTAGTATCTCTTCCTTTTCTTCCCCAAACACCTACCTGTTGGTTAAGGATGTAAAATTTGATTGGTGATTGTTAAATGTAATTAGTTTAAATGTTTTATTTCCTTTAGGACTTTAGGACCTCAGTTTTCTTGTAGGCATTTATTATAGAAGTTATTGGTGTCTCGAGTTGTTCAAGAAATTATATGAAGCATCAATGTGAATCTTTCCACAAGTGAGATACTTAGATCAACAAATGATTTTCTCATCAATAATTAGTGGATGACCCCCGCCTTAAATCTCTATTGAAAATGCTTAAATAGGTCCTCTATGTGGTGAATATTACTGATTGATCATAATGCTTCTCATTCTTTCGCCCTTATCTAATATTTGGTTGTCTCAAAAGTACTTTATAAAAACATTCTGCTTGGGGTTATTGTTGGAAAAAGGGGAAGTAGGCTGGATTCTACATGGTGTCGTATGCATTATATCGATCATCAAGGTTAGATCACCTTATAGAATTAACATTCAAGATGTAACTTAGAAACACCATGGAAATGGTGCAGTAGCTGAGTTTAATGATTCTCAGTGGTCTTGTACTGCACCAGATAATGTGGCCTATCTGACAAGTAGATGCAATTAGCACCACGATTTTCTTATTTCAATTAAATCAGCTAGAATATAGAGTATCCTAAGTTGTGTATGAGTTACCACAACGTTGGGAACCTCTGGAACAAGTAATGTGTCAAGAGTTCCTATTCTTGATAGAGATCCTAGTTCTAGTTCTAACTTCTGTTTAGTTACAAACTTACAATCTTTGCTGAATTCAGTTCCTAAGTTTTCAGTCGGACACATTATAAGAAGCTAGCTTCTAAGGGTGTCAACTAAGGTTTAAAAAAAGGGTTTCGGACACCGTAACAGACACGGCCGAAACCTTTATGTAACGCCGTTATGTAATGGATTCGGCCTTTACTTTTTTTTTGCTTTAAAAAATCCAATAAATAAAAAAAATAAAAAAACATATAATAAATGAGTAACAAGATATTTTTAAAGCCAATATGAAGCTCAAAATTTAGAAATAAGGAAATTAGATGGATCGAGAGTTGAAACATACCCGAAGTAAAGAACATGTTTTGGATTCCTTCAAATCTATGAATTAAACCTTAAATCAAGTTATTAATCAACAAAAAACAAAAGGATTTTAGGAAAAAAATGTACTAAGAATAGGTAGAGAAGAAGAGAGGAAGCAAAGATGAGGCTTTAGGATGAGTTTAGGGATTTTCGGAACCCAGTCCTACGACTGAAACCTTTACGTATCAGGCGTAACGCTTATTATGTAACTGTTTTGGGCGTTACGGTTTTGTTTCGGGATAAATGGGTAAAGGTACAATATCGGGTATCGGAGGCCACCGAAACCTTTACGTAACGAGCGTTACGTAACGGTTTCGGCGATTTTTTAAACCATGGTGTCAACGGATACGAATGTTATCAATTTTCAATTCGTATCCAAATTTGTTACTTGGATAATCATCTGAATAGGTACCCAGCGGAGCGAATTGAATTAGTAATTTTTCTATCTGTTTATTATTGGATACAAATTCGAATATTGCTATACTTGATTCAATAAATATTCGACCAATTATATACTATAATACTAATTTACTATATATATAAATAATATGTTACAAATTTACAAAAGTAAAATAACCTTATGAATATGTACTTTTTACATAATTTAAGACATTAAATTGTTATTTATAATATAAATAAAGATAAAATATTAATTTGCTATTTTAAAATAAAATTTATTTACTTTTATATTTTTAGCAGATTTTTCTTTCTTTTAATTTTTTAAAAAAAGTAATCGGATAATTCAAATATTATCTGACTTCAAATATTTTAATCGGAGTCGGATACAAATATCATATTTCACTATCTATCAGATATTTATTCGAATTCGAATAGTTGGATATGTAATCGGATATGAATTCAAATCCACTTCGTTGACAGTCCTACTAGCTTCTCATATCCCCTCAAAAAAGCTAAGGTTGCATTTGGTGACGCTACTTTGTAGAGTCTTTTCAACTTTTTTAAGAGAGTAGATATTTAGAGTTTTAAGACCTCTTAGTAGCGTTCTAATAAAATAAGTTTTTTTTACCCTTTTCAACTTTTTTAAGAGAGTAGATATTTAGAGTTTTAAGACCTTTTAGTAGTGTTCTAATAAAATAAGTTTTTTTTACCCATCTTTTATACAAACTAGCAAAGTGGATGTATTGGTTAGAAACCACTTCATCGTATGCCAAAATGCACGTAGGTTCTTTTATCTGCGTGCTATATAAAATAACTTAAAAGATTACAAGTCTCTCTAAAACATTTATTAATGACAAAATCTCCCCCTATGAATGACAAAAATGCCCCTTGAATATTTAGATAATCCTAGTCAGACGAATGGGGTTTTTGTTTTACTAAACTTGGTTTTTGAGAATAAGAAATTTTCCCCAGAGAAAAGTGTTTTTTTTCATTACCAAACAGGTTATTGTGGACAGCATAGACCTTTGAAAATAGACACTTAAAAGCTCTACTAAAGGCAGTTCTGCTTAAAAGCAATTAGAGTTACCCAAAAGAAAAGAATGTGGAGGGGTGCTATATGAAATAACTACTGCTGCCTTCTTTCTCGTCAAAAGAAAAGAATGTGTTACGAAACCCTCTTCTTCGTTCTATCCCCACTCCTCACCGTATCAGGTTTATGAAACCCTCCTCATCAGAATAAAGAAGAACTATTACCCAGAACAACAACAAAAACATTAAACAAAAACAAAAACAAAATAAGGGGAGAACAAGTATGTCGACGTGTAGGTAAGGAACATCAGAGCTCTCTTGTTGGAGGTGGCGGCAAGAGCCCTCTTTGCCGTTGAAGGTCGCTGAAGGAGCCCTCTTTGGGAGAGGCGGTAATGAGGGCCACGACATGTGAGCCCTCTTGACGGCGAGGTCCAACTCCCTGCCTTAGAGGTGGGTGCGAGAGTAAGGGTTTCCGACTCATAGCCTTCTCGATGGCGAGATCCAACTCCCTGTTGTATGCTTCACGAAGCTCGACGCAAAAAGCTTCATCGCCATGGTTTCTACCATACTGCTTGTGATTTCTCTTCTTATTAGCTTCGAGAAGAGTACCAACAGAGAAAGCTTTGTTTGAGGGAAGAGAGAGTTTTCTATTGAGATTGATGATTGGCCATGTGTTGTCACGTCTCAAAGGTGGTGATGATGAAAATGTCAGGTGTGATAAGAAAATTAAATAAGGCAATTGGCATGCTGTCATGTCTTTAACAGAGAAGAACTGCTTAATCACTTGAGCTTTAAAATTATGTTTAATTGCTTCAAACATTAATCGACTAAAAGTGTAGGAAGAGTGAGAATTTTTGTTGGGAAAATGGTTGTGTAGGATTTGTTGGCAGTTACTATCTTGCGCTCGCGAGCATCTAGTAAACATATCACATCTTGTGATTGAGCCATTGGCGGGAGCAATGGCGAGTAGCGGCACTGGAAAAATGGGTGTTGCGGTGAGGAGAGGAAGAGAATGAGGAAGAGGAAAGGGTTTCGTAAACCCTGTTCACATTCTTTTGTTTTGGGGGTAGTTATGTCATAAAAATGTATTTGGGTGTATAAAAGTAAATCTTTGAAAAGGGGGTGTATATGGGGTCCCCCAAACAACCCTGGGTGTATTTAGGGAAAAAATCCAAAAACAAAATAAGGAGTATTGTTTACCATCATAGTGAAGTAATAAATGCTAAATGAAAAGATATAATATTGTAGTGGCTTAATGTCACGCCCCAAAATCCCATATTAGTCTAATAGGACTTTGGACCCGTGATACCACATATCCAACTTATCCTAACAACATATAAGGCATGTAAAATATGAGTCTCAAAATTTCTTCAACATTAATAAAAATTCTCAATTAAAGTCTTCAATAAATGCATCAGTATCCATGCTAGTTCCCTGACATTTTTGGCTTACCAATTTACACTTTCCAATTCCGTACCAGGGTCCAAGGTCCATGCCAATTCTATGGTTCATACCAGATTTCCATGCCATCACAGGCTTACCCATTTCCGTATCAGGTTCCAAGGTCCATATAATTCATACCAGGTCCTATCAGTCATGTGTACCTATGCAGACTTGTGAACTCGTGGACTTGTGTGGACCTACCAACTTACCATGTTGTGAGGATTTGTGCTTGACCGTGTCATAATTAATTTTCATCTAGGCTATCTCTTAGATTCCGATTTCTCCCTTCAAAACTCCACTAAAGTGTCCTATTCATGATAGTTTGAGAATTCTAGTTCGAAGACATCATTCTCTAAGCATAGGCTACACTAAACTTAATCATTATATATATGCATAATTAATCATAATTTAAATGTGTACATTATACCATAATATTTAACATTTCATATGGTATAAGAATTCAAATCATATTTACAAGGTCATCAATATCCTCACATAACATAAAATAGTTAGTTCCAAACCATTCTTTCCCCCATAGTTCAGACATACATCCCTTCCTCCATATCCATTATAATCTATCGTTCATTCCCTTCCTCCATTTCCAATTAAGATCCATCATGTGTTAAGATTCAACAACATTATCATTAAAGATCAAAAGCAATAAATATGTCAACAATCTTTCCAATAGTTTATTCCAATCTTAAAATCATACTTTTGGAATCATGTAAAATTCATTCCGTTCCATTAAGTTTCATCAATACTTAAACTTGTTCTTGAAATCAACAATAATCTTTATTTAAAATTGTTAACTTGGCAATCTATCAAACCTCTCAAGATCGTGTCCCTACGATCAATTGCTTCGAAAGCCTTGGATCTCGATTTCCAAGCGTTCCTCCTCTAGTTGGAAGCCCTTGCAAACCCTAGGTTTTTCCTCGTTTTTGTTCTTCTCAAAAGCTTAGAATGTTTCTCTCCCCTAAGGTTCACGAAATAAGAAGTATTTTTTAGGGTTGGGAACCCCAGGGAAGTTTAAAAAGTCGAAAAATCACGATTCCCAAAAAAAATCACCGCTTTCAGTGATCGATCAGCGCTGGTGGGATAAAATAAGCGAGATAATTGGGTTTCTACTTGTAGACATTCCACATAAATTGTGAACACATTTTTCTAGGAAATTCATATAAATAACATGAATGCCGAGAAAATAAATTTGAGTATCTACACTTAATGCCATAATGAAAAGTTGAGAGAGAATTCTACCTGCTTTTCTTTGACAAAGAGAACCAGATGCGGCTAGACAAAGTTACCTTTAAACCTAAGTAATATCTATCTTGTCTATTTGTATATGACATCTAACTTTACGCAAGTCTAGAGTGACCATGGAAATAAAAATCGCCGAAACCGATACGTATAGGTGTCGGTAGCCCCCTTTATGATATTTATAATGATATGAAATTGACGATTAACTGAGTTATGAGTTTACTGAGCTATGAGCTAAAGAAGAAAAGAGATGTAACAATGAAGGAGAATCGGAGTTTTTATCTGCCTGCCGAGATTTCAGACATGACAACAGTTCATTGAGAGTTGTTGGATCTTTTTTATTTCGCCGCTTTTCTTCTAAGGCCCATTTGATGACCTTGTCGGAGAAGGACGAAAGATCGTTAGCGAGAAAAAAAAAAAAAAAGGCAGTGCCGTGGTTTAACACGGATTGTTGCTAGCCGTGGCAGCTAGTAGTGATTGTTTAACGATTGTTGCTATTGCCACTGTTGCTAGCCGTGGTTGTTGGGCATCTTCACGGAGAATTCAATTTCACCGGGTCTATGTCGGAGACAGCAAGGCAGTCGTTACACCACTCGTGTAGGTCGCTACTTATGCGACAAGGAATTTCTCTACCTTAGGACAATTAGAGTTACTGCCGCCGTTTACCAGGGCTTCCATTCGAAGCTTATAACACTTCTCCTTCTGACCTTCCAGCACCGGGCAGGTATCAGACTCTATACAAAGATATGATCGTTTATTAATTTTTTATGTTTTCATTCATTGTATAATTGTAATTGTATTGGCTACTGTTTCTTTGAGTCATTTCTCATGACTTTATATTTGGTAAATTCGTCCAAAACTGTTACCGAAACTGATACTTATAGGTTTTGGTTGGGACTTGGGACCGATACATCCCCCAAAACCGTATTTTTAATCCATGAGAGTGATTGTTTGTCACTAGCACTTTGGTCACTTGGTGACGATGCATAGTTGCCACTAGGTGACTGCATCTTATTGAGTGCACGCCTAGACCCCGATGCAGGTGCTAGGGATCCTGGTTAGGCAAAGCGTTGCCTAGGCAACATTTTGACTACATGGTGCCAATATGGGATTACTATTTTCTATTATGTGGATCTGTTGCATGTTTATAAAATGCCAAAGCTTCACGTGCTAATGAATCTGCCGAATTTTCATATTCTATGCTCTTCAATAAATCCTGGTATTGAATATGACAAATGATTCCATCAAGAATTAATCTATGGGAATTGGTTCTATACTTAACATTGTATCACATGGTGCACTTATCATTTATTAATTATTATATGAGGGACTGGCTTCAGTTTGAAGATTTCATTGCCCAATTTTCACAGAGATCAGACTGTATAAAGTCCGAAGCAGATGCTAATACATTGTTTTAGATGTCAAAAGACATTTGGGAGAGAATGTCCATTCTATCACATGACACATGACTAGGATAATCCAATCATCACATTTTGGTGGTCATGGCATCTCTGCAAAGGCGTATATCTATTGGAGGGCCCAAATTAATAACGTGTCTGCAACATGACGCTTTCAAAGTTTGATTCATAAAATCTCTCTACTTTCAGCAAAAAGCTTCTACCCATAGGTTTTTGAGTTTTTCTTCTAAAGTAATTATCTACCCATTTATTTCATTGTTCCTCGATCGTGTTCCATATCTTGCGTTCTAATTCAAGGCACTGTTTTCTATTAGACTCAATTAGCTTCAGAATCAGTGTTCTTTGACCAGGATTCAAGTCTCCAACTGAACTTTGTTTCCTACCTGTGCAGAAATTTGGAGGACCTTGGCAAATCTGCAACAATATTTAAGTCAGAGAGGAGGAATGAAATGGTGAAAGAGGGATACAGAATACTAGGAAACTCAGGAGACCAATGGAGTGACCTACTTGGTTACACTGTATCCAACCGATCATTCAAGCTTCCAAATCCTATGTACTATATTCCCTGATAGGAATACTTCATTGCTACAGCAATTTATTTCCTAAAACATTTTAAATTTGCTTCAACGTAATTATACTTACGTCAGCCAGTTAATTCTTGCCAAATAGGCATCCAAAGATTTGTACTCCAAAAATTCGTTATATGGATAAATTTACATGTCAGAACTGCTTTCAAGTCTAAAGTATATTGTTTAGCCCAATTTCTCTTCATTTTTTTTGTATGCAAGGCTTCAATACATTATAACAGTACATAGATACATACATGTATTAATACGCTTTATGTAATGTGTGTACTTACATATGTATTGTAACATACATTGATGCCTTCAATTTCAATTAATTTTGATTTCAATTCAATTCCATTGTACTCAGGGTCTTATGTTATCCAAGGATTATTATCTATCTGACATCAGCTTTGTTCTTGACATGGAGGCCATTTCAGAGTTTTCTGCTTCGGAAATTTATAATTGTCATCTTTTTTCATGTTAATGCATTCATTTTCTGCATGCCTTTGGGGCAAGGAGAGGCTATTGCTCCCCACCCTCACAAAGCCCCTTTATCTGCCCTTGAACTATGGTTAACATTTTTTAACATTCATGGTTAATTTTTTCTTCTAAAAACCAAGATTAGATGCTTTAACACTGAGGGTTAAGGAATCTTAGCTACAGTTAAAGGGAGTTAAAAGGGGACACATGGCGAAAAAGGGGGTGAGACGGTATTTTCCCTCAGGATTATTTTCCTTCTGAAAATAGGTTGATAGAATCATGGAACAGGAAGAACTCACAAGTCTGACCATAGGCACCACCCTTGTGCACATATTCTTGACTGGTTTAGATCATTAAACACTGTTTGGCGGATCAATACCCACAAAGGAAGGTGTTCCATTCACATACAAATAGGGATCTTAGCTAGGATATCTATACGATAACGTCGATAATGTCCAATGTTCAGTCTAATCTACAGTTTAGTTACTACTTTTCTTCTTTGAAACTGTTTGTTGTATTTCCATCAGCTGTTCAAAAGAGAATGTAAGATAGTTCTGGAGGTAAACGGCCATCATCCAATGCGAATTGGGTTGGTTTCCTGCAAGGAGACCATTGGTTAGGAGTTAGGACACATCATGTCTTCATCATGGATGTGCCTCTTGTGTGTGGGGATGAGGACGGTAAACTGTTATTTCTGGGTTCTCTATAGGGATTGCAGATTTTCTGTATACCAAGTAGAATTGATCAGCTCAGATGCCAAACGTGTGCCCTCTCATCAAGCGAGGTCCCGGATTCAAGTCTCGGAAGTGGAGAGCTCAGTTTTATAAGAAAGGATATGCATGATCCATAGGTTGAATACGGGGCATCCATCCTAGGGCTGGGCATGGTTAGGCCCGAAATTTTAAGTGGGTTTGATATATTTAGGTGTGGGCCTTATTTTATTTAGTCGGGTTAGTTGGGCCGGGTTCGGCCATCTCTACTCAATAGGTATAATATATTACTAGCAAACACCCTGTGCTATGCCCAGGTGTGTAAAATAATAAATAAATATTTATAAACTAACAATGACTTGTCTACCTAGGCCACGATAGATAAAAAAAAATAATAGAAAATGCCATGATTCCGTGTCCAATTTACTTTTACCATAGGTAGGGTCTCTCTCTCTCTCTCTCTCTCTCTCTCTCTCTCTCTCTATGGGCTAATATATGTGCAATAAGGTTGCCTATATTTGAGTCTTTAAGCCCAAAAGAAAATTGAACTACATGGCCAATTTCAGCACAATTAGAGATAGCATTGCATACAATCAAGGGCATATTGGCTATGAACCACATCACTCTGGCCAAAAAGGGGTTTATAAAAAAGAATTTTGCAACAATAAATACTTATATAATTGATCTTGGTGAATATGTATACTATATGGGAGGAAATTGAAGAATATAGAGATTGTAAGAGAAAAGTGAAGAATATAGAGATTTGTGAGAAGGAATTGGACTCCAAATTCTTGTTAATGGAACAAGACTAAAGTAAGACCAACCAATGAGTTAGGTAGTATTTTCTGAACTCGTACATGTCTTCTTTTTAATATTTGTAAGGAAATATACACATTTGCAAGTAGCTATATGATTTTTCTATGTCAAGTAAGCCTATACTCAAAATACAAAGTATAAATCCACTATCTTCATTACAAAATCAGTTATATTTCAATAGGGAGGAAAAGTTTGAAATCGAAACACTGAATTATATGCCCAAACCATAAGTAGTTGGCTTCATTGATTATAATATAAGTTATGATTAGAGGACCCCAGGGTCCTCTTCTAAGCTGACCGCACTGTCCCTTTATCCCTTTTAACATCTATTTAATCATAGTTATGCTTAATTAATTCTAAGCTGACCGCACTATCCCTTTATCCCTTTTAACATCTATTTAATCATAGTTATGCTTAATTAAATAAAAGTTAATAAAAAAATTTTTGTTTGTTTTTTTTTTTTTTTTCTAAAAAGCATGGTTAGATTTCTTAACCTTAGGGGTGAGTCAATCTTAACCACAGTTAATGAGTGATAAAAATGGGGCGCGGACTAATGAGATCACGGGTTAGCTTCTAAGCTGACCCTGCAGTCCATTTTCCATTTCCCTTATAATATTTCAAATTATTTAACATGGTGCACCTTTTCACATCAATAACCCTCACTTGTTTTTGAACTTATGGCCGTGTCTACATCACAACAATGAATTGTGAAGACTTAATCTGTCCAATAACAGTCGTGGAAGTTACTGGTTTATGCATGAACCCATGGTTCTTGGTAGAGCTAATGAGATGCTTCCATGAGATGTGAAGGCCTACAGTAATATCATAGTAATCCCTGGAAGCTACTGGTTTAAGCATGAGAAACCATAGTTCTTGGTTGAGCAGGTGAGGTCACTACAACTAAAAATGGAAAGAATACAACTACACAATTAGAAGAACATTTGCAAGGCACAATGCACATTCGGATAAAGTGTAGATTATTCTCATGGATCAAAGGAGTACAACATGAGGATTCCCAAAAGGTGACCTACCAATTAGCATATCCAATTCCACTTGAGGCTAAAGGTACAAATAGTGACGGGTAATGTGTTTGGATATCTACTGGCCTGTAGTACTGAATCAATTTGTTAGTGCTACTTACAAATTATAATCAAATAAATGATCAAAGTGATGATGTTGGTGATCTTGTCGCAGATTTGTAAACCGGTGTAAGTCGTTGACTCGCCGGAATCCGTAAACCTCAGAAGGAACAGAGACATCCATGAACAGAGCTATGATGAATATGAAGGCAAATACCGAAACTAACGCACCATCCTAATTCTCATACTCAGGTGACTCTAACAGAAGCGATAGGAATATCATGGCGTCTTTCTTGGCCGGTGGTTTCTTCTCTGAGTCTCACCTTCACGGAGTCTCTTGCTAAAGATTCAGGGAGAGGGAGATTCTTTTGGATTGATTGGTTGGTTTAAGCACCTTAAAAAAAGAAATTCTTTTGAATGGGCTGCTATAGGAATTGAATCTTTATTTTAGAAAGAGGTATTATGTGGAAGTTAGAAGGTTTGGACTCCCCAAGTCCCAACCATGCTATGGAGCCGTGTGAATTTTCTGGATAAAGAAGAGTAATAGACACGAGGGTCCCACAAACTGAACCAAGGAAAGGTGGTTCATGAGGAATATGAAAAGGGAGGAAATGATAGAGAGGGAGGTGATCCTACTTCCTTGATAGATAATGTTAATGAAGTCTCACAAACTAAACCAAGGGAAGGTGGTTTGACCGAATTTGTTGGGAGGGAATATGAAAAGGGAAGGAATGAGAGAGAAGGTGAGTCCTATTACTAATTGAGAAATGATCTTAATGATGGCATGACATGTGTCTGTGGCAATAATAATAGGAGACCAAGGGATGGAGAATGGGGGATTAATGTTAATTAATCTTACATTAATGGGGAGGGGGGATTTAATAGGTGACACATCGCACCAACATGAAGCTCAAATGGAAGCTTGTGAGGAGTGTCACGTGGATACCAAATGCTATATAGTAGTAGTATAGATACATTTTCGTATCATGAATACGATTAGACTGGAACCTGATTAGTAGTGTTTGTATCCATTCATGGTTAGTAGTTAGAAGCCGCCAAAAGGTGAGCTTTTCAACGTGGGAATCGATCCGAAACCCCACCCAAGTAGGGATACACACTGCCATTGGTATCAATGGGCAAGCATTATTATACTATACATATTACAGATAACTTATTATTATATGTACTAGCGGAAGGCACGTGCGATGCACGTGAGTGTACAGTCAATGAATGTAAAATAGTAGACGAATTGACAGACTTGAAAAACATGAATTTAATGTGTTTGACATTCAATATAGCAACTGAACTTTAATATGTACTCTAATGAGAAAAAATTTTGATTTCTAGTGCAGAATAAAGTACGAAGCTTACAAAAAAAAAAAATTAACAACCTAATATTAGCATTTGAGAATAATAATTAAAAAAATAAATTAGAAGACTTCTAAATAAAGAATTAGTCTAGGGATACTCCCAATGTGTACTCCCAAATATACTCCCTAATCGTAACTGTTTATCTCAATTATTAAACGATTAGGATTAAAGGTGATGTGGCATTAAAAAAGACAAAATACGCCAACTCAAATCCTGGCCCTTAGTGGTTAGTATAAACACCACTAAATGTCACACCCCTTCCAGTGGGGTAAACACCCCCAAATGAAGTGGGTCCTACGGGGCGAGGGATTACTAAGAACCTGCCAGGTGGATAACATAATTCTCATCATGAACTTGCTAAAGCATATGCATTCATATGTATTCTTGAAACATAGAGCATGCATGTAGAATTCCAAAAGCCTGGATGTCACGGACTAAATCTACTATCATACAAATGCCCATATGAAGACATCTTAAAAAATTAAATGTCTGGACATCCATATATGTACATATGGATCCAAAATGCAAGAGTCTAATGATAGTGCTATGTCTAGAAATAAAATGAGACCTCAAATGAAGACACAATGATGACTCCGCGACACAATCTTTAGTAACTCGGCGAAAGATTGCTCTCTATAAAAAAAAATGCTGCTAATTTGAAATGTGGGAAAATAACATAGTGAGACATGGCTCAATGAATGAATATCAACTATCACAAAATAAGAACATTTAACCATAATATCTTTCTTCTTATTTAGAAAAATTTCGGCAGAGCCTCCTCTAAAAATAGAGGATTTCAAAATTTTTATACATTACCTGTAAGACCTATTCATAAGAGAATTCATTCAAACGTATCATATATAATCCTCACTTTCCAAATTTCTCATAAATACTACTTTACAACCATCGATAATTTTTCCAACACTACACAGTGAGTCCAAAGTTTCTACAAAATTTCTGAGTAGAATATATTTATCATATTTTATAAATATTCATACTACCTGCTTGTCTGCTTAGAATTCTCTTATCATATTTCATACATGTTTATATCTTCATCTATATATGACTCGTCTCAATACTACATGCTTGATTGTACACTCACGTGCATCGCACGTGCCTTCTGCTAGTTCTTAATCATAGAAGTAATGAATTTGTTAAATTTTGAAGTCCAATGTAAGAATACAGAGACACGTAGCATCAAAAACTAAAATCAAGGGGAAAATGCTAATTTTTTAAGAAACCCTTTTAAGGTATTTTGAATTAAAACACATTCAATAAACAACTAATTTGTATAAAAATAAAATTTATAACAGAAGAACCAAATGAAACACCTAGTATTCACATTCAGCAGCAATAGCCTCGGCGAGGGCAATAATGTGAAGCTTGAGGGATCTCTTGGATTCTTGTCCTTCAATTTTGTTCAACCGAAGAGAAAGTGAAAGATCTCAAAGATAAAATGAATTGATAATAAGAGAAAAAAATCAACTCACACAACAAAATAACTAATCATGACAAAAGACATAGAAAGCTCAAACCAAGGCTTACCTTTTGTTGGATACATGATGACAGATGTTGGATTGAGCAAAATCGCCTCAGTAAGATGCTCAATCGCTTCCTCCAACTTACCTAATTAGCATAAACCTATCATAACCTTGAAACATATTATAATCCATAGAAAGCAAAGAAAAAAAAGTAAACAATGTACCTTCAGAGAGTGCTTCCAGGGCTTGAAACCCAATGCTAGAAAATCTAGATCAACTGTCTAATGTAGAAATTACACAACACATGCAAACCCCAAAAAAAAATCTAATTACACTCAAAGCCAAATGCAAACCCTAAAAAAAGAAGACGACAACAGATTATTGATATTCGAATCCTGGAAAACTAAGCATTAGCTAAGGAGGGTTGTACTTGGTTTTCTGAAAAAAAAAAAAAAAGTTAGATAAATAAATGGGATAGTTAGTCCTGTTAAGCTGGCTTCACATCAGCACTGAACCACCATGGGCCATGGTAAATAACATCATCTTCAAAGTATCAGACTTTATAAGTCTCCGCAAAAGAAACATACACTAATACTACTCTTAAAGTCATTGGTTTTCATCTTAAATCTGTCCGTTTTTCCATGGTTTCATTCGAGTCCACTTCTTTCGGAATTTGGGAGGAGATAGAGCCTAGAAGAGCCCATGCATATTCCTAGAAACCTTCAATCGAGACCTTGACCTCATTTCTAACCACTCATTTCCTCCCAGTTCTCTCAAATAGTTTAACAAAAATTTGTAATCAGGATTGGACTTCCTCAATGACCTCTTTATAATATCACTTTTACCAATTAAAAAAAAAAAGACCTCTCTATTTTAAAAGTTGGGATCATAGCCAATTGCAATTGAATTCAAATTGCATATGTGGCATATGTTGATTGGAAGAGAAATATTTTTGAAAATTTGAATTTTCTGCCATCCAATCGGCATCTGCCATATATGCAATTGAATTCTCTTGATTTCAATTGGAATTGCTTGTGATCCTATCTCCTATTTTAAATTTAGATGACAGTCATATCACGCAGGAAACCTTGCTTCTGAAAGACCGCGTGTGCCTTGACCCTTTGAGGAATCATAGAGAAATTTTATCCCGGACACAAAAAATATTCAAACTCTTGTTGCAACACATATTGTTACTTTTCTTTGCGCAATTTAGAAAAAGTCATCGGATTATCTTCATATCAAAAGTCAAAAAAATGTTATGTTGACACTCAGAAATCATTGTTATAGTATATCCGTCAATACACACTTTTTGTATCCGCCGCATGTGTGAGCCTTAATTTACACAATGCATCGCACGTGCCTTCCATAGAGCGTTCCTGAGGTTGCAATATCGAGGGGAGACTCTAGTCAAAAACTAAACAGATGCATAAGAACAAACACCAGAGCATCAGTGTGAGGCGAAGATGCAAAAGACAAATTTGACCAGTAAGGATGCCCATTTCGTTTCATAGTTTTCATTATATCGTACAAAATTACTAAACAATGAAAACATAAATACAATGAAGCAAATGCAATGAAGAACATAATGTTATGTGTAGCGAATGTAGAGCATAAGGGACGGAAAATTAATCAAAAACATCAATGTACAAAATAACTTCTCCATCACCAAATATATAGAGATTTGTCTAGAAGATGCGACTCCTGTAACGATTAAAAAATAAAAAATAAAATGTAATTACAATATATCTAAGAAATTAATCTTTATAAAACACAATAGTCATGTATGAACAATATGACTTACTGCTGTATATATCCGTGATCTTATGGTTGAAAACCGCGATTCCATTACTTTCCAAGCCAACATTATAGAAAGATCGTTTGGCCAAATGTGCACCAAAATTGATTTCTCATTTGTCCGTTTAGGCCAATCGTGAGAAGTTATTGAAATTTTCTTATTCACCCGTATATGCCCTAAATATGTTGGTCGAGCACATTTGAATGGTGGTTCAGTGAAATCATTAGCATCTCTGCATCTCTTTCTTGAAATATTGGAAATTATGATTTTATGATTCTTTTCTATTGGACAAACAATAAGAGGATTAATATATAATTTTAAAATTTTACAATATATGATAAAAGATGTAATATCTTCCTCATGTAATTAAAACCTCCTTATATACAACATTTTTTGTATGAGTCTCGATTCTGCCTTTTACGATCCCTCTTTTAATCAAAATTTTGGTGTTTTCTTTTGAAATCTCTCTTGATAATGTCACATATAATTGTCCGTGAGTGAAAACATGTTACGGAAGATATATTCCAACATGAGGAATTGTTTGACATTGTGACTTGTTAATTGTTAGAGCAAAACTCAACCTTACTGAGAATTGTTTTCTTTTCAGAACGAAAGACAATTATATATTTTCTGAAGGCTTAAGAGAAGTGCATGACAGAAAAACTCTTGTCCCACGGTGTAGGCCTGTAGCGATTTCTGCATCAATAAGATTTCTTTAAAAGCCACGACATAATAGTCAAGTTCCGTTGCACAAACCAGATTGCGGATCAAGATTTCTAAAAAGAATAATTGACGCTCTTAGTTTAAGAGTCAATTTATGGGGGCAAATCACCTAAAGCAATAGAGTTTAAAAACTTTTGTTGATATAAATTCAGTGTGTCATCTTCAACGGTATCAAATGAATAGTTACTAACTTCATTTCTAAGATACATTTTGATGATTTTGTCATTGAGAATGTCAACACAATCATTTATTGACTTCAATATAGCCCTATCGACCATATAATCACGATAATTTGCGTTTTGTAGAAGACTTGGAATTACTTCTGATATTAAGTTTGTAACAGAGTCTTCATTTTCAAGTCATCAGTCTAAAAGAGAATATGAGAGCGTGTGCAGATCCAAACTACTCAGATTTTTTTACTAAGAATCGGCAATGGAAACGAGCCATATGCCCCTCCCCCCCCCTCCCCTCCCCCACCCCGACTCCGACTCCGCCCTTGGTCCATAGTGCACCACCCACAAGAGGGTTATGTGCAGCGATACAAAGACACTACAGTGCTAGGACCAAATACCGACTTCCAAACTATGTAGTGACACATTTCTTTGCTACTCTTTCACTTCATGAGTTAGTTATGGTTTCAACCGATTTTAAAGGTAACGGAAAAATATATTGCTACCAGAGTGAGACTTTGGAAGCCTCGTATGAGATAGCATTTCTCGAGACACTATAGTGTGTCAATTTATTATTAGAAAATAGTAAACGTACCTGGGGTTCTTAATTTTAACCGAAGGGCAGGTCCTCATTGGTCCACGCCCCAATTTTAAATACTTACCTATTGTGGTTAGTATTCTTTTACCCCTAGGGTTAAGCTATCCAACCATGGTTTTTCAAAAACAAAAAAAAAATGAAAATCGTAGTTTTAATTTAGTTAAACTTAACCAGGGTTAAAGGCGTGTTAAAAGGGACACGAGGGCACGGGGTAAGATATGGAACGGACCCATGGGTCTACTGAGCACTGCTCTTTATTATTATATAGGGGTGAATGCGTCATTTTTTGTAAGGCTAGGTCCTAGGTGCATCCACACTACCAGATAAGAGGAAAAGGTGGTGCTAGGCGCAGCCCAATATTTACACTACACACCAGTAAAAAAATTATTTTATATTTTAAAGGTTTCTATCATCTTATATGCGCACACTACATTAATCATCTTCTTCTCCGTTTGCCTTTCTCAGCTTCTTAGACATTTTGCAATTCTTAAGGATTTGAAAGTGGTTGAGCTCATTAGATTTCAACTTTTAGAAGTTCTTGGAATTGTAAGACTAGAGAAAGCATATGCTTTTATAACATATTACTAGAACAAACTTACTCGTTCCAATATTTTTAATCAAACTGCATATTTGGACCTTGGGACATAAATTATTATTAGGGGTTTTTCATATCAGCTGCTGCTGCATTCTTCCTAATTTGCAAATACAAACAGCTTTACCAATTAACTCATTGTTTTCCACAAAGAACCTCAATCCATCGGAGTTCGGATGTGCAACAGCGCTAGCTATTGCGCTGTTGCCCGATTGTGTCTACAAAATCATGGGGGCTCATCTCTGTTGTTTGGGGCCTACCCTATTGAATGTAGGCCCATGTTTTTGCAGACACAACCGAGTAACAACTAGCGTTGTTGCCCATCCGAACTCTAATCCATCGTTCCCTTAGCCTTTCATCTATATTTGTTAATCAAATGACTATTATGCTCTTAAGAGACTTCATAACCTTACAGTGTCTCTTTAACTCCTCTTGAACTATGGTTAATAAATTTTAATCCATTAGACTTCCTTAAGTTTTAGGAAAATATTAAAAAAATTAATCATAGGGATTAAAAATTATTAACCATAGTTCAAGAGGAGTTAAAGGGATTTTGTAAGGTTATAAAGCCTCATAAGGGCATAATAGTCATTTGATTAACAAATACATACGAGAGTCAAACAGAATCATGGGTTGAGGTTATTTGTCTAACTATTGGAAAACAATGAGTTAATTTGCAAAACTATTATACATAACAGTGTATTTGAAAAGTGAGAAGAATATAGCAGCTGATATGCAAAAACCCCTTATTAATATTATTTTTTTCCATTCAAAGTTCTCCTAGTAGTTAGATTTTTTTTTTATGCTGAAGGATATCATTTACCTACGTTAATACAGTTAGTAGTTAGCACAGATAGGGGAGCTCTGACAACTCATACCCGGGGGGGATTGAATCCCCAAACTCCCTCAAAGATAGGGCACACCCCATCCAGGTGTCCCATTAGTTAAATTGAAAACTAGCAAACATGTTTATGTCACTCATTGTTACAAAATGTTTAACACGAGCATGGTAGATTTCCAAACTCTTTCTTGTTTCCTCTTTCGTGGGGATCAAAACCGCATATATACAAACTTCATTAAATACTTAAACATCTGATCCACCTATCAAATTGTTTTTTTTTTTCCCAAATTGTAAAAATTAATCAACTCCCACACTAGCCAACTACACACCCTAGCCCAATGCTACCTAGTTCGCTCGGATAGAATTTGGGTTCACAGCTCACCACTCTAGAGTGAACCCAGTTCGCTAAGAGTAGGATGAGATAATTTGTTTCTCGTTAGCTTAGGTTCTTTAGTTTGGTTCGTTATTTAAGCTTGTAAAACAAATATATATTTTATATTATATTATATTATAAAATATATATCTTTTAAGTATGTAAATAATATATTACAAATACTTATTTGAAATTTTTTTTTAAATGTCTTTTTATGAACAGTTTGTAAACTTAAAGTATATATTTGTCGAACCAAAAGAAAAATATCAATGAATTTAAATAAAATTTTTGACAAAACAATATTACGAAATTGGTAACCCTGCCCCTAGCCTACAAAGGCAGATCTTAACATATGGGCATGACTCTTGAGAGGGAGGAGCCTTTACTATAAAAGAAATAGATAAAATATTCACACCTTTAAAATTTAAAGTTGAAGAAAAAACCTAGAAAAACCATTAACACCAAAAAATTACTATTTTTTTTTTTCATTTTTTTGTGTGGTGACTCATGGTGCCTCCAACCCTTTGGGTCAAGATTAATCCTCGAGAGTGACCCATGGAGCACCGACACTAAGAAAGTCCGGGAGGGTAGGCTCGAATACAAAACCACTGCAACTCGTAAACCAACCCTGCACACCCTGTGTGGGTAGAAATTACTAAATTCTTGTCTGAAATGAACTCCCACTTTGAGACCCACTAAAAAGAAAAAGCACCCGCTTAATTCTAAAATTTATTTTGGTAGAATGATTTACTTAACCCTAATTATAGTAAGTTTAAAGTGTGTGTTACTCGTTATAATATTTTGGGATAATTATTTTGTTTTGCCGGGCACACCAATTTGAATGCATTTAATGGTGTATAATATAGTTAGTAATTCTTAGAGATGAGTGTAACCATCAACAACCTCACATGAAATCGCAGGACTCGATCCCAGCAATAATATTATGCCACGTGTCTTTGTCTCTGTTCCATCAACCGATACCTTTCTTCTCTCTGCTAAAAAGCTTCTCACTTCCCGATCCCAAAACGAGGGCTCTGATTCTCTGAAAATTTTCTAGGGTTTCAGAATTCTTAAAGACAGACATCTTCATGTTTTGAATATCTAGGGTTTCCCGAAAGCAGTAAGGTTTATCTTTCTAGCAATGCACCTCATGTTTGTTGGATCTGATACTTTTAGATCTCTCATCTTCTACTCAGATTTAGGGTTTCAGATCCTCTCTACACTCTCTCGAGCTCTTGATCTTCGATAGTTATCCTAAAATGGCAGACAAGTTCAGAAAGTCGGGGGATTTATTTGATTAGGACTGAAAAATCTTACTTCTCATGAAATGGGAGTTAATCTGGGACTCAAAATCATTCTGGGATCGATCTCTGCAACTTTTCTAGTCATTCTTGTAATTTTCATCTACTTCTGCCGTAAAAGACCTGAGAAAGATGAGTCTGCAGAGATGCGGAGCATTGAGTATAAAGAAGAAGAAGAAGAAGAACTAGAAACAGAGGATTTGATCAGATTTCCTGGGGTTGGGAAGCTTAGTATCTACGATATTTTGGATGCTCCGGGAGAAGTTATCGGGAAATCGAGCTACGGAACGTTGTACATGGCCAGTTTACAGAGGATCAATTCAGTGACACTACTTCGGTTTCTCAGGCCGGCGTGCACAGGAAGAATGAAGGAAATTCTTCCTGCAATTCAGATGCTAGGATTTATCAGGCATCCAAATTTGGTGCCTCTTCACGCTTTTTATGCGGGGCCGAGAGGCGAGAAGCTTCTCGTCCATCCGTTCTATAGACACGGGACTCTGGCGCAGTTCATTCGAGGTAATTCACATAGTTTCTTCTATTATTTCAGATTTTGTTGATCATATTTTGTTGGTGTTTTGAGGGAGTTGGTATCAGATGATTTTCGATCAAATTTAGAATCATGGTTTAATGGACAAAAATAGAAAACCGAGTGACACAACTGTATCTTGACTTAAATTATCTAAAGGACTGGAATCTGTTTCACAACAACCTGTAACTGAAAAGGAAAAAGAGAAAAAGAAGAATATGATAACAATGTACTAATCAGGATGCAAGAGAGAGCTGAAATTTTAAATATCTATTTTATGGTTTTAAGGGTTCTACATAATTTCCTATATTCTCCCTTTTGTTCCATGGCATTCATGCATATCGAACAACATTGGTTCTTTCGATTTTTTATTTTTTTAATTTTCAGTTGATGAGGTGCCATTGCTGTATTCTCTTGTTTGTTTCTCATACTGTTTTAGTCCTGTTTTTCCTTCCTCTGCTAGATCAATATTGGGGTTTTGCTTTACCAGGTCCCAGCTTGACTATAAAATCTACAATGAATTTTGTTGGGTAATTAGCTATTATGTTAGCCATCTTTCAACTTGCATCAATCATCAAGGATGGCTTAAGGTTCTCTGGATCGCAATTTAATTCTTTTGCTCTGGATTTACAATTGTTTCCTTTTTCTTCTAAATCTTTGGTGTTTGTTTTTCTAGCCTGATGAGGATTTAAATTTTGTATTTGAATTGAAATTATTTGTCTGCATATTTTTAGATCTTATACTGTGCAGGTAGAGAAACCACTTTCAGATTCCTTTTAGGGTCCGTTCTTTTCCAGAGACTTATAAAGTTTGGCACTTTGCAAGTTTTGTCATTGGACAATATACATTTTCTTTTGAGAACTAAATGCATTGTGCTTTTCATCTCTTGGGTTGCAATTCCCCGTAAGACTTCAAATGCAACAAAATGAATTACTTCAAATCTCTTAAAAATTGATAAGACTTTAAATGTCATGATGGTAAGAATCAGTCTTGTTAGAAACTTTGACAAAGCGACTCAAATTTCCTACCAACTACCTTAACAAAGTGCAAAGTGCCAAGCTTTATAAGTCTCAACAAAAGAACGGACCCTAATGCTATGTTTGGTTGTTGAGAAAATAGGTGAAAACATGGAAAAGAATAGAAATTTCTGAATTTCTAATATGATTTTTAGTTTTGTTTTGTCCAATTTTCTTTTCTTTTCCATGTTTTCACTTATTTTCTTAGCAATCAAACATAGGGTAAGGGTATTTGTAATTTTCCTTCTTTTTGTATTATTTTGTCTGATGTCATCTACTTCTATTATCATTTCTTCTTCCTTTCCCTCTTAGTAATGACTGAATTTTTTTTCCACCTTTGTTTATTTTTTGGTTCCTTATTCTTAAACTTCTGAAATACCTGGTTCTTTATTCTTAAACTTCTGAAATACCTCCCTCGGTAAAATTCAGATCTCCAATTTCATGCTTTTTACCTTGTCATTTTCATCCCCAATTTTGGAGCTGTTTTGTGTTCAAATCCATTTCACCCTCCAGTTCAAGTTTTACAAGACATCTTAAATGAAACCACTCTGCATCTTTTATGGACAGATGGAAATGGTGAATCACACAGTTGGGCCATCATTTATAGGATCTCCATTGGTATCGTCAAGGGACTGGATCACCTTCACACTGGATTGCAGAAACCTATCATCCATGGAAATCTCAAGTCAAAGAACATATTATTGGATCGGAATTACAAACCTTTCATTTCTGATTTTGGCCTACATCTCCTCTTGAATCCAACAGCATGCCAAGAAATGCTCGAAGCTTCTGCAGCTCAGGGATACAAAGCCCCCGAACTGATCAAGATGAAGGATGTGAGCAAAGAGAGCGATATCTACAGTCTTGGAGTAATCTTACTCAAAATGCTTACCCGGAAGGAGCTCATTAATGGGAATGCATTCCCTAACCAAGATTTATATCTTCCAAATTCCATGCGAAATGCAATCCTTAGTCATAGAATCTCAGATTTATTTCACCCAGGCATACTTCTCGGGGAAAGCAGAGATCAAAGCCCAATTACTGAAAAATGTGTTCTTGCGTTCTTTCATCTGGCAATAGCTTGTTGTTCTCCTCCGCCATCTTTGAGACCGGATATCAAGCAAGTCCTTAGGAAGCTTGAAGAAATTGGAAAATGTGGAACCTTGAATTTAGAAGGATAGTGTCCAACTTGGTCTTGATGGTGATCATTATGGCAGACAGTAGTTCTTCAAGAATACAGTATCAACATGTTTGTGGGCAAAGAAATCGTTATTCTCTCGAAGCAAAGCAGAAAATTTCAGTCATCCGAAGAAAATGACAGAAGTGGTGTTTGGTTGTGTTGGAATTCAGGGTTTGTTTTTTGCCATGAAATTAGGAATACAGGTGTGTATTTAGTTGGGTTCCGTCCCAGCTTTGATGTTGTCGATGGGTATAGTCGCAAATAATTTTACAGGAAGGAGAAAGAACACATTGTAAACAACAAAAAAATCGGCTTTTTATAATACTTCAGGGATTGAATCAGAAGGGAATTTATGAAAGTTACTCAGAGGTTGAAGTTGGGCTTGAACTACTTTCATGCATTAAAGATTAATGGCAGGAGGGTCAGACTATTCCACTTTCTTTTGTACACCGAACATCAGGAAATTCTTAAAGAAGCTAAAGAACAGATTAATTTCACTGGTATTAATCACTTTCTTTCCACATTTCTCCAGTAAGTTTGTTTCTTTGTATAATTATTTCTTTGATTGGAATTGCTTTAGGAAATATCAAAAGTTTCAAAATCCTGGATCAGCAGGTCAACTTTCCAACATTTACAGGAAAGGAATGATGTCATTTTTCCGGGGTAGTCTTGCAGTTCTGTTTCTGGTGGTTATTGCATTCTTGAGTCCTTTAACATTGGAGACAGAGCAGCAATGTAGGAAAGAGTAATAGGGTCATAGTCATGGTGATGGTCTCTTGTAAAAATTCTTTCTCAATTTTGTCTTTATTAATATGCTCAAAACTTAATCTAATTGTTATGTCTAAATTCTACCTATCACATGCTTATATATATATTCAAAAAATAATAATCATCCTACGTTCTCATCTTCTAATGTATATTCATCTCCCTCCCTCTCTCTCTCTCTCTAATCTCTACACACAGAAGATATGTCAACACATTTTCCTCCTTGATTAGTGTCTTACACTGGAAATTTTGAATATATATACTTTGTACTCTCCCAGAGTATCAAAACTCTGAACTTAGAATTTAGAGTGTGTGGTATTACATTATAACTTTTCCACAACAACAAAAAAAACCCGCAAACTTCCAAAATCTCACTATGGTTGTGACCCATGTTGCTACTTTTTCCGAGGACATAATTTCCTTTTTAAAAAATTTACTATCTTAACTTGTTGAAGGGATAGCAACAACAGGTGTTGCACTCAAGTAAGAGTTTGAAAAAATTTTGAAATCTGCATGTGGGCTATCACTCTTCTAATTTAAGTGATTTTTTTAGGGTGGTGTTATTTTATGTCACACCACAACATTTACTTGGAAAATTTTTGAAATCTGCGTATGGGCTAGCACTTTTCTACTTAAAATTTAAGTGATTTTTTTAGGGTGGTGTTATTTTACGTCACACCTCAACATTTACATATATACATCAAAACTAAATTTCACTATTAACTTCTAACTAAACACCAAAATAAAATAAATGACAAAAGTACCCTTTTTTATCTTCTTCCTTCAGCATCAATGGTAGTAGTAACAATAATAAGGAAAATAATCACCCGCAAGGCATCTTGGCTCCTATATTCTTGTCACATCTCCCTTTTTAATATCCCTTAATTGTGGTTAAGATTCACTCACCTTAGGGTTCACCCATCTACCCTTGGTTTTTTTAAAAATAAAACAGTGTTAAAAAATTAAACTTAAGGCAGTTGAAGGGGCAGCTTTGTGAGAGCAAGGAGCAATAGGTCGTTCCACTCCTCGCTCATGGAGCAAACTATTGCTCTAATAATAAGTTCTTCTTCCTCCCCATCCATCTAACTAGAGACTTTGACAAACTCACAAACGTCCACAGCTCTGCCAAGGCACAACACATAAAAGTGGAGCCATCCCCAAAGTTAGCCTTTCCCTAATTCTTTCAATGGACCCATATATGTGACCATCTTTACTTCGCTCTCAAGGCAAATCTCCTACATTTTTTAGGTTTTGGCGGGAATTGAAAGGAGGAAGACAAATATATGGGAATTGAGAGCCCCACGAGAGTTCAAAATCCACAAAATGAGAAAGGTTTCCAAAACCCATCAATTTTAAGACTTGGATTATCATGGGGCGCAGAACTTCTTGGAACTTTGAAATTGAACTTTAAAATTGAACCGTCCGTTGACATCTCACCTTCAACAGTCTTTCAGCAACAAGTACGATTATCTCAAAATATTCGAGCAGGCTTTCCAGAGGTAACCAGTTCGGGGATTCCCTGCTTGGGAATTCCAACGGGTCCTCTACATTTTTTGGTAAGCATTCTTCTTTTTCTCTCTCTAACTATGATTATGGTTAGCTTATTGTTTCGGGTTTCAGGTTGCTTGATTAGCACTGGCATGTAAGAGCATCTCCAACACTACGTCATTCATGCTCCCTTCGCCAATTTAGGGAGCGTGAAGGGCTTCCGTGACGCTTCAATGGACTTGCTAAACACAGTCGCTATTTTAGGGAAGCGGTTTCTGCTTTCAACTCGCCATCCACTTTTTATTATTATTTTTTGTTAAATAAAGACTGTTGAAAGCGTTTTCAGGGAGCGTTCAATTCGTATGAGTAATAAGGAAGAAATATGGGGGAAAAAATGGGGAGCAGTGTTGGGAGTTTCACCTTCAAGAAGTGGAGAAATTTTTCAGGAAACTCTCCATTTTGAAGAAATAATAAAGAAACTTTAGCTTTGGTTAAAATCAATCTTCATTTAATGGTCTTTAAGTATGTTTGGTTGCCAAGAAAATAGGTGAACAGATGAAAAAAAATATTAGATTTCTAATTACAATTCTTAGTTGTGTTTTTTCCAATTCTCTTTTCTTTTGCTCTTTTCACTTATTTTCTCGGCAACCAAACATAAGGTCAGTTATTTTTTGCTCATTAGCAAACGGATTTGGTCGTTAGAATCAACTGAATGGGTTGTGGTTATTTTTGGAATAGGATTTTGAGTATATAGTCAGCTCAACTATCATTAATCTTCCCTAAAACTAAAATTTTATGTCATGGCAAACATTGAATTCCCAACAATAATGTCTCAACATCGTGAAATTTTAATTTGAATTTCTATATAAATTCCTCTCACAAAGTATACATGTATTGTCAAATGATGAGACTTCTAAATTCCGAGATTTGCCCTCCCTCTCTCTCTCTCTCTCTCTCTATATATATATATATACTAGCGGGTGACACATGCGATGCACGTGAGAGCGAGGGGAAGGAGTTAACCACAGTTAATAGGAGTTAAAATGGACACGTGTGTTAACCTGCTGGTGCGATTGAACTCTCCCAAGTTCAATAACGATTGGCTGTGATTCTATTCTTTAAATAGAGAGATGAGCAAGGGGTAGTTTGGGAATTAAAATATAACATTAAATCAAAGTTATGTTTTATATGAGGGTAGTTTGGGAATTTTGAAAAAACAGGCTACGCTTGCCTCTCGCATTATAATAGTAAAGATATATATGAAGAAAGGCAAGAATTTCCCATATTCTCTGATTAGCAGATAATGAAAAAGAAACAGAAGCAGAATCAGATTGCTGAATTAGCAGCTTGTGTGGTGGAGCTCTTTGGTCAAAGTGGGGGTTGCCACTTTAGTGGGGGTGTCATTGAATATGAATACTATCTTTATCTGATTTGTATCAAAATCCGTTTACTCTGACAATTATCCATATTCTCTGATTAGCAGATAATGAAAAAGAAACAGAAGCAGAATCAGATTGCTGAATTAGCAGCTTGTGTGGTGGAGCTCTTTGGTCAAAGTGGGGGTTGCCACTTTAGTGGGGGTGTCATTGAATATGAATACTATCTTTGATTTTGTATATATACACATAATTTAAGACATTAATTATTATTCATAATATAGATAAAGATAAGATATTAATTTGCCATTTAAAAAAAACTTGCATACTTTTAAACATTTTTTAGCATTTTTTTCTTTTATTTATTTTTAAGTAATCGAATAATTTAGATACTATCCAAATTCAAATATTTATTTTAATCAGGATACAAATACCATATTCCTCTATCCGTTAGATATTTATTCAAATTCAAATAGTCAGTGATCTGTTACGAATTTGGATATACTACTATCCACTTCAAATTCGCTAACTCTAATGACAATAGGAAGCCTTAGTTTATTTTCTAGTGCAATTATAATTTTAGTCAATTACCGCATAATACCTTGACTCAAGTTTAAGGCCCAAAAAATAAGAAAAGATTACAATGCAAGTTTAAAGGGCATTTTCATCTCAAAATGTGAAATCCACTTATACCCTTTATATAAAAGACCTTACAACATTGTTTTGGCTCATATTTAAGTTCTCTTTTGGTGGAGAACTTGATGGAGAAACGAATATCTATTTTGACCTTCGACGGAAAACAAAAACCTATAGAACGCATAGCCTAATTTTTCATTTCTCTTTTGGTGGAGAGTAAAAACCTCTTTTTTTAATTTATTTTTGGTGGAGAATTCGGTCGAGCACATAGATTTATTTCTTTGATGTCTTTTTTGGTGAAATTGAAAAAATCATAGTTGAATTTGTAGAACAATACTCTGGCATAGAAATTAAAACGTCCATTTAAGTTATAAATCACCCTCTTAGGTGTGTAGAACATCCACTTTGTTGTCTTTATCATATAAATTAAAACGTGAATATGATCATATCGACAACACTGTGTCCCAATAAAATGGTCACCTATATTTATAAAATGTTCACCTATATTTATAGAACACAGTTAAAGAATAAAACATCAATATGTTCTTATAGCGACAACAATATGGCCTAATAAAACGCCCACCTATGATTATAGAACGTCCACCTAAGTTTCTTCGTGTTATAGAATGTCAATGTATTTATATAACAACATTGTAGCTCAATAAAACACCCACTTAAAAATCTGTCTTATAGAATAAAGCGACAATAAATTCCTCATGTTTATAAAACTCATTCAAAGTCATTAGCATGCGATTGATATAGGGATGCTCAAAACTCGCCAATATGGGACATTTTCTCCCTTACTATTATACTCTATGCTTTGTTCTTATTTTGTAAAAACTCTTTATGTAGAATGTGTAGGACTCACAAATAGGATGCGATTGGGCTTGAGCTAAGCTTGGACTGAGGTTTTAAACTTCTGGCTGAACTCGGAATAACCCCATGTAGAGAGGCCAGTTTTGTGTATTTCAAATAGTCATAGTTAAGTTTCAAGTGAGGTTACTAAAATAAACTTCATTTAGAAAATACCAACCTGTAGACACCCTGTTTTGCCCAGCTTCTTCTTCTTCATTCTCTTCTACTTCTTCTTATCCTCACTTCAACTCTCAAAGGGTATAGGATTCATCCCCAACCTTAACCCATCCACTTTGCTCTAATGTGGGACCATACCAAGGGTTTAAAAAAAATCAGATTGCTTCAAATTGTCTGTTTTTTTTTTAGGAATCAAGTGAAGTCGTTTTTTCTGTAAACGCCCCACCCTTAGCAAGCCACATTGGTGTGTTCGTTTATATGAAAACCGACCATATTTGTTTCATCCATATGGGTTTTGCTGTTTCTTCTATAAACGACCAATGATATTTCAACAAATTTTGCAAATTCGTTTACATTGAAAACGATGTCATCCATTTGGCCGTGACCAAAGCTTGGTTTTCAAGTCTAAGCCCGTAACTAACCATGTGCATGAGAATCTTTTCTGTTACAAATGAGGATTTTTTGATCGCTTTTCCCATAAACGACTCACCCAATTTTCACTGATTTCTGTCGTTTTTTCCTAAACTCAATTTTTTGTCCAGTCACTTTAGCTTGATGGCGAAGCACAGAATACCAGCTTAAGCTCACGATTTTTGGCTCCCTTCGAATCTACTTTTTTGAGTATCTTATCCCTCCGGGGCCGGGTCTCCCAAGGTACATATGGCAGGCCCTTCATCAACTCTTATGGTATAGTAATCCTCTTTGGACCAAAATGTCATCACAATTTGTGAGATCTCAGGGAATTCATCCCCAACAACCCCAATAATGACATTTACATCACTAAACATGTTTAGTCCCACATTGAAAATGAGAGAGTTTTTACTCTCATCATTTCCCTATAAAAGGTCACCCCATCTACTCATTTCAAACACAAATTCTTACTAGTCTAACCTCTGTCCAAGAGACTAAAGAAGTAATGCAATTTTCAAAGCATCTCAAGTCTTAATACTTTTTAGCCTTTCTTTTTTTCCAAGTTCCAAAATTTTTTTAAGTCCCTAGAAGAGCTTTGGAGGAAAGGAAGCTTCGGAGAAGAAGAGTTCTTAAAGAAAGAATTCTTGAAGGAAGAGTTAGGAGAAAAGGCAAAGAGTCTCCAACCCACATAGATAGGTTTTAAATTTCTGATTTTACATTTATGTCAATTCTTCTCCTAATCCTTCATTTTATTTTTGTTAATATGAACCTTTAGATAAGATTTGAGACCTACCCCTCTCCCATTAAGTAGTTTGGACCCTCCTATAATATGTTTCGCTGATTAAGGGGCTTCATATGAAAGGAGGAGGGATAGGGGATAGGAACCCTTAGGCTTCTTGGTTATTTCCTTTAGTTCTTTTTTATATGAGCCATGTTATTGAAAAACTTGCATCTTATTTCTCTAAAATTCACTGAGGACCCCCTATGATCCGTTTCCCCGAATTGGGGCTCCTTGTGAGAAATATGGATAAAGAAGTACTTCCTAGTTTTTAAAACTCTTATTCAGTCTCTTAGTTTTTTAGCATTTTAGCTTTAGTTACCTTTTTCTCCCCCAAAATTCACTAAAGATCCCTTATGACGCATTTTGCCGAATTGGGGTTCTTTGTGAGAATTAAGGATAAAGAGGTACTTCCTAAATTTTTAAAACTCTTATTCAATCTCTTAGTTTTTGAGCATTTTAGTTTAGGTTACTTTTTCTTCCCCCAAAATTCACTAAGGATCCCTTATGACTCGTTTTGCCGAATTGGGGCTCCTTGTAAAAAATTGGAGAAAAAGAGTATTCCTTTCATATTAAGGTATATAGGTGTTTTCCAAACTTGCATTCTTACATTTTTGCTAAAAAAGAGTAGGAAATACTACTTCATGCATTTATGGCGATGTCTAATCTCCCTAGATTAGAGTCGTTATAACGTTTGTTTTTCTAGAGCATAGTCATTTCTCTAAAAACTTAAGATTTATTTTCATACATTCATGACGATGTCTAATCTCCTTAGATTAAAATCGATATAATGCTCATTTTTTTAGAGCATAGTCATTTCTCTAAAAATTCAAGATTTATTTTCATGCATTTGTGACAATGTCTAATTTCCTTAGATTATAGTCGTTATAATGCCCATTTTTTTAGAGTTTATTTATTTCTCTAAAAACTCGAGATTCATGTTCATGCATTCATGACAATGTATAATCTCCTTATATTATAGTTGTTATAATGCCCCTTTTTGTGGAGCATATTTATTTCTTTAAAAACTTAATTTGTTTTCATGCATTCATAGCGATGTAATCTCCTTAGATTAGAGTCGTTATAATGTTTTTTTATTTATTTCTCATCTCTTTTCTAAAACTTTAAATCTAGAGTCTTTTTGTATAAGCCAAGTTATAGTCTGGTTGTTTTATTCTTAAGGCCGATCTTTTAAAATAACTTGTAGGGAACTTTTAAAGCATAGATTACCGTCCTTATGCGGATGATTTGGGTTGCCTAACATCTTCCCCAAATCACAATAGAAACCCTCTTCCTAGATTTTACATTGGTTTCGCATTGTCTTTATTTCTCAAAAAAAAATGAATCTTTGCGACCAATCATACCACGACTCAATGATTGGTGGAGGGTCGATATTCGTCATATTAGTATGTTTTATGCGTGCTAATGTGGAGAATACTCCGAACTAGTTTCTTTTTTCTAATTTTTCAAAAAGGATCACTATATCACAACTGGTTACTGCTGGAAATTTGAGGGTTCGGCCCTAGAATGCTTTCATTATTTCTTTTGTTTATTTGATTCTTCGGTTTATTTGGTTTTTTTTTTTTAATTTGGGTCTTAGGCTTGTTTGAAATTTTGCATACTTCTCCCTTTTTTCTTGTGTTTGGATGTTAAGTTCACTTTCCTTTTCTTAATGCACTGAGTACTTCATGTTTACATCATGTCACAACCCGTCATACCTTCTAAGATTAACATCCCGATAGCAGCAACGAAACATCTTCAACTCGAATCATCAACCAAAGAAGTGTATGCTTCTATGCGTGGAAGTTTGAAGAATTGGGAGTCAAGCCTTCTAGATTGAAGTAGTGAACCCCTAAACTCATGAGTATATAGAGGGGAGGTCATACCGAAATGACCCTAGGCCACATCTTCAATATCATATGATGAAAGTGTTTCTATCCTCTATGTGAAAAATCGCCACATCTTCAATATCATATGATGAAAGTGTTTCTATCCTCCATGTGAAAAATCACTAAAAACGCCAAATCCATCATTTATGTTGAATTACGATTGATATTGACTGTCGCAAAGGCTATGGAGTATTGAGGTGTCTTTTACCAAAAGCAACGGCCTATACACGTCGATAATGTCAAAAAGAACGACGGACTATACTGTCATTTATATTTACGATGTGTTACAGCCGTCGTTTATTGGGTCAAGTTTTGATTTTGTTTTTTAAAATAATTATATTTATTAACAACAGCTAATTGCCATCGTTTTTACGAGGAAAAAAAAATTTTAATATATTATTTTTCTCCGAAACGAACTTGTCATTACTACATTCTACAAGCCAATTCACTTCTAATAAGGGTGAGACTAAAATTAATCAATCACATCCCAACTTTATTCAATACACAATACAATACATATTTAAAATTAACTTCTCTATATAATTATCAATCAAACGAGTAAATCACACAGATAATTTAACCACAAAAACAGAAATACTTAACCAATTTACATTATTATAAAAGTCAAATAAATTTTACACAATATTTGGACCAAATAATAGTTTTGTCAAACAGTAATATCTCCAGCTCTGTCATACAAATCTTTATTTGGATCATAGAAGTCATCTAGCATAAAGCTATATATTTCAGGACATTATGCCGCATGTCTATGAATCCGCCCCAATGTAACAATATTACCCCTGAAATTCTTTAATAAACTACGTGTGAAAGTTGGGAGTGACTCAGGGAGAGCTGCCAAATGCCGCCATACCTACAAACATTTAAAAGAATATTATTTAAAAAGGGTGAGAGTAACTGAGTAAGGATTCTGAAAGCATGCTTAGCATTAGTTTAAAAAAAAAAAAAATGGTCCACACTATGGAGACTTGGGAAGTAATGGTGGTAGTAAGGCATTTCCATAAAATTCCATTTTGGTTTAAATCCCTGTGCATGAAACCTCCTATAGAAGTTGCAGTTGCCTCCATGAAACCTGATCTCTAATATAACATTAAATAGGCATTAAGATACAGATACCAAGGCAAAGCAGAAAGCTAAAATATTTAAGAGTACCAGATCCCTTGTGAAGGTTGACTGTTTTGAGGCAGTTGCATCAGAAACCAAAGCAATAAATAAGACATTAAGAAATCACTTTACCTTAGAATCACAAAAAGGAGGTACTAAAATAGTAGCAGAGATGCAGAAATGGATGAAAATTTATTTCTTCAAATCTCAGTCCCAGTCTTCTATGACTTAAATACACTAACTTTAGTGAGAGAGAGAGAAGTAACAGAAATACAGAAACCAAGAGTGCCCAACTTCATAAATCAGGATTAGGTATAATCACATATGCAAGTGTAGCTAATGGGGATGTGAAAGGAATTCTAACAGTATCAGTGAAAGCAAATTTGTAAGTTCCATGAATCATGGAAATTCATTTTCCCATACTTTTTGAGTCTTGGATAATATAACATATCTGAAGGGATGTTAGAAGCAATAAAGACTAAAGACTTTTCACATAGATATCCATATATCCATTTTCATGGATATGATACTTGACCAGGTTAAAGGAGATCTTCTAGTTGAGACCATCGAATTGTGGGTGGTCAATGATCTTTCTACATGTGCACCAGTGTACAGCACTGGTGCGTCAATTCTTGGTTTAATTCACAAGGTCTCACATAGATGACCAATCTCATTTGGCTGCAAGTGGGGTTTCCAAGGCATAGTTAACTCAGGACTTAAACAGGAATAGATAAATGATTTCAGGTCAATTTTGAGAACATAATCACTTACAAGACTGCCAACCAGATTGAATTTCCAATCTGCATTCAGTACTAATCACTGAGTCTCTAGAGAGGTCATTATTGTTCCAATATGGTCTGGAAAGAGCTGATTGCAATCACACATAGAGAGATCAAAGAACTCAAAACTTCAGATATCCTCACAAAATGAAGGCACCATGTAAAGTAATGTTCAAGATATCACTTGATTCATCAGAAGGTTAATTCAAAATTAAGATCTCCTTATTCTTATCCACAACATATTGCAGCATCTAATAAGTCACAGGTCAAATCATTTCTTTCCAACACAAAATTTCTAGAAATATAACACAATTACTCAAGCTTCAACACGATTTCCTAAAAATTATATTAAATTTCTTTTATAGAAATCAGATAATCCAACAAACATAAAAAACAAAAAATCTGCATCAACGCCATCTCAATCTTCACAAAATCAAACTCTGATTCTCAAATAAGCACTGAAAAAATTCAAACAAAAAAAATCGATCTAAACCAGTAAATTCATTACAGAATTTTCTGACAAACTTGACAAATTATAAGCTCGGATTGACGAAATCCATCTACAATTAAGATGGAGATATAAAAAAAACATAGATCAAACTAATTGAAATAAAAAAAACTGGTTTCTTATCAAGTGAATGTATTTGAAATAGCCTGGTTTGATAACTAGTTTCTACAACTAATTATTCAAACTCTGAAACTCTTTCTTACTTGTTTGCCATATTTTACAATATAATCAGTGTCACCCTATGGAGGGGATCCTCAGACTAGACTCTTACCAGTGGGGATACCTCTCCTCTATTGGTTTCCCTTTTCCATCTTTAATTCTTCTTTTCTTGAATTTCCTCAACTCTAAAAGCTCACAAAATAAAATGAAGACAGAAAACATGCAACTCTACTCTACAACCAAGGTTCTGAATGTCGATATCGCTCAACATGTCGAACCGCGGAAAAAAATTATATCGGAAGATATATCATTTATCGGTATTTTTGAAAAAATTGCAAAAAGATGGAGCAAAACATGAAATTTTGCAGTGAAACTTCTGGAAATGTTAAAATAGATGTTAATACACCTTTTAGAATAAAAATATTAAAAAAAGAAACAATGTACATAAGAGATGCAATGAGAAGAGAGCAAAGATGTGCACTGACAAGTGACGATAATGTATGATTGATTAATGTTTCATTCATTTCTCAATCAATCATAAATTCATAATATATAAGATTCATAATAATAAAAGCATACATAATACAACCCACCAAAAAAATTACTATCACCACTAGAAGGAGTTACGCGGAGGTTCAAAGTCATCATCTTTGTCCTGACCGGGTTGACTATAATATTGGTTCTCCACATACGTACAATATTGTGCCCAAATTACAACTAAGTGATTGGTCAAAGACTCAAAGCGTTAGTATGTTTTAAAAAAACCCTTATGAGCATAATCTTATTACCTATAAATAATTTTTAATTTATAAAATATTATTATGAAATTATTAATTTTTTAATATTACTAAAAAGCCCTTATAGGCATAATTTGTTTATGAAGAAATTATGTTTCAACATAGTGAAACTTTTTTTTAATTAAAACCTCAAACAATATTATCCTCTTTTATAATTTTTAAAGAGAGTAAAACTAGCATTACCTTTTTAATTTTAGGTTAAAACTCTTAAGTCCTTACTCCTAGCATTACCCTTGTTAAGTTAAAACAATTAAAATAAAATTTTATTAACAGTGAGTGAAATTAGCATTATCCTTCACCTTTGTTAGGGTTTAAACTACTTGAATGTTAAAACAATTAAAAGGGGATGTTATTAACAGAGAGTGAAATTAGCATTACCCTTGTTAGGGTTTAAACCACTTAAAAGACAAATAAAAAGAAATGTTATTTAAGAGTGAAATTAGCATAACCCTTTGTAGGGTTTAAAGTTTAAGTTAAAACAAACAAAATGGAATGTTATTTAATAGAGTGAGGCTAGCATAACCCTTATTAGGGTTTAAAGTTAAAAACAAAGCCTCAGATATTTAATAGAGTGAGGCTAGCATAACCCTTATTAGGGTTTAAAGTTAAAACAAATCCTCATTCAACGATTTAAGAGGAAGTCGGAAAGGAGAAATAGAGGGAGGAACCTTGGCAGATTGGCTTGGATGACGACTAACGACAACGGCGAAGGCAAACGGAGTTGGGGACGACGACGGCGAAGGCAAATGGTACTCCTCTCTTCTCTTCTTCCTTCTTCTTTCTTCTCTACTCTCAAGTTTCAACCCCCTTTTTTTTTCCTTTTAAATCCAAAATATTCAAATCTCCACACTCAAATCTCGATTTTATTTTATTTTTTTTTATAAACTGAACTGTTGGTCGAATCGGTGATTTATCTCCGATATATCGGCAATAACTCCCGAAAACAAGTAAAAAAATTCTTTACACGGTGTAGACGTGTCGGCCATGACCGACAACAACAAATATCGCCGATATTGTCGATTTTCAGAACCTTGTCTACAACTATAAAAATCTGTTTTGAGTAGACATTCTTCATACCGACAGTCCCTCTTTAACACATTAAGAATACATAAGGAGTCACAAAACCTGAGGCGCACATATTAAGAATATATAAGGAGATAAGGGGTCCCAATGTCAGAGGCCATTAGTTTAGATCAAGGTTTAAAAAAACGGTTTCAGACATTGTAACGGACATAGCTGAAACCTTTACGTAACGCTGTTACGTAACGGTTTCGGCCTTGACTTATTTTTTTATTAAAAAATCTAAAAAATTCCAATAAATAGAAAAAAATAAAAAAAACATATAATAAATGAGTAACAAGATACTTTTAAAGCCAATATGAAGCTCAAAATTTAGAAATAAGGAAATTAGAAGGGTCGAGGGTTGAAACATCCCTGAAATAAAGAACATGCCTTGGATTCCTTCAAATCTATGAATTAAACTCCAAATCAAGTTGTTAATAAATAAAAAACAAAAGGATTTTAAGAAAAAAAATGTACTAAAAATAGATAGAGAAGAAGAGAGGAAGCAAAGATGAAATTTTAGAATGACTTTAGGGATTTTCAGAACCCAGTCTTACGACCGAAACCTTTCCGTATCGGGCATAATGCCCGTTACGTAACAATTTCGAGCGTTACGGTTTTGTTTCGGGATAAATGGGTAAAGGTACGGTATCGGGTATCGGAGGTCACCGAAACCTCCTTTACGTAACGGGCTTTACGTAACGGTTTCGGTGTTTTTTTAAACCATGGTTTAGATTGAGTGGTAGGTCAATACACATTGATGGATGAGTTGAATCACTGTTGCCTAAAGCCCATCTCAACACTCTATTCACATGAATTAAATCAAGAATTCCGTACAGATCTGTTAGATGAAGCATGTTATTAAAACCCTACTTGCAGCCAAATGAGATTGGTCATCTATGTGAGACCTAGTGAAGATTGATTGTCTCCCAATCTATATTTTTCAGTTAAGGTGACTCTTCTTGTTCTTTGGGGGGTTAGAGTGACAAAGGTAGGGTCTTACATGTCAAGGGGACCTAATGTTAGCACCCTTATAGTTACTATGCATGCATCACTAGATAAAATATAACAAAAAAGGGAAATAAAATAAAAGAAAATGCTAAGTTTATAATACTTATACATTCCCCACGCCATGTAAGTGTAGAACCCATTTCATCAAACATAAGGATTGCAAATTCAAGCCCAACTCACCCAACAAAAGAAAGGAGAGACTAAATATCGAAGTACTTAAATTTGAATGTAATATATAATTTCAAAATTTATACCTGTGAAGTACTACAAAACTCTGAGGAATCCTGCATATGTGCCCCATGAGCAAGGTTGTTAAATCGTAATCGAATCGTAAAATCGTTTTAGGATAGATTCGATTCAAATCGGGATTCAAATCGTAAATCGTAAGATTCAATCCATCTTTAAAAAATTATCCAAAAGATTTCATTCATATCTATTAATAAAAAAAAGTAATGAACATTTCATTGCATACACAATACAAAATGCCAATGGACTCAACAAACGAAACATAACCCCAATATCATCAAAGACAAGTCAACAAAAGTAAGCTTGTGTAATCATGTTATATGAGATCAAGTATCAAAGACTTGTACAATTAAAAAAACTATGAAAATAAACCATCAAATTCTCCTAAAGTCGAACTCTCCAACTTCATCCTCTTTCTTCTTCCTCCTTTTTTTTTCCCCGTTTCACAACAACAAAGAGACAAACCAAATAAGGGTTTTGGCATGTCCATAACAGGAGTTATCCCATTTTTTTTCATCTTAAAAAACATAAAGTACCTTAAGTAAATTGAAAGAATAAAAAACATTAAACAAATACTTGTTTAAATATCGGTCTGTAAAAGGGGTTTCATGCTTGAATCGTACGATTTGAATCGCAAATCGCAATCTGAATCCCAAATCGAATGAGATTTACCCAATTAAGACTTTCACCTGCGATTTGAATCGTTTTGCCTGAGATTCGATTCAAATCGTAGGATTTGAAACCCAAATCGGAATGATTTAACAACCATGCCCATGAGTAACAAATTTTGAAGATGAACCCTTCATTTTCTCTTCAAAAATTGAAAGTTGCTTGCTAAGGTCCTCAACTTTCGACTCAAGGCTTTCACGTACTTTCTTCTCCCGTTTAGCAGTCTCCTTGTAAGGAGCTGACGCACGAATAGTGATCTTAGAGACACCACTACCCATTCTCCATATACGCCCCCTTCCATCACAACAACAAACCTGATCAAGTAACAAAAATTTAAATTAAACGAGGAATTTCACTAGAAGGAATATAAGACAAGAGGGTATGAGAGAATCACATACCTGTGCAATGAGATCGTTATCTAAATCTGCATGTCCTAATTATGGATCCATGATAATAATTTGCCTTATTTCATTCTACAAAATATATAATTAGCTAGAAAAACTTATATTATTTGCTTATTGACATAAAAAAAAAAAACTAGAGTTTTATTCTCACTATTTGTTGGCTTGTGATAAGGAAAAGGGCAAGTCTCATCCTTCTTTATGTATGTGGTCACGAATACTTCTGTCCTTGCTACTGTACCGCTGGAGCTCTTCTTTTTCTATTAAAAAAAAGCAATTAAATAAACAAGCATTAACATCTTATTTAATGAATTATAAGAAATAAGAAATTAATAATTAATAATAAGCAAGCATCAACATCATATTATTACCAACTCCTCGGCAGTCCTAGCTACTACACGTCTATCAGACGTGTGCGGGCTCTTCATTTGTTGCCTAGAATACTTGCCCTTTGCCCAGCGAACCTTGTCTTCATCTGTTGAATTTATATCAACAAAGTTCTTCCAATCTTCTCTCCGCACCTGATGATGTGGATTTCTTTTTCGTTCTGCGCCCATTCAAATTTGTCGCAATGTTTGTGGAGCTCGTGTTTCCAATTCTTCAGTCGGAGTTGGCTTTCGACAATACTGAAGCTTTATATATAAGATTGAAACATCATACTTAGACTGTGATCAACATTAAAAGATAAATCAAATTTATCAGTATAAAAAGAAAGTAAATTCTAATTACAACCACATGCACTCACCAAGATAATGCTCCAAATGAGCTCCTTGATTTCATTTGGCACTACAAGACAACTAGAGTATGTAGGTAGACAATGTGTCCTCGTCAACTTCCCCAGAAACGTCTAAAACTGTGACGAACCAATGAACTACCCATCGTCATTAAATTCCGCTAGCCGACGTTCATCTACACAAATAATATATTATTAGTTAACCATTATTAACAATTACTAAATAAAGGAATATAATAAACTCACGACTTTGTGGTGTCCCACTCTATCCAGACCCACTAGGTTGAGACCCACTTGATTGCTCCTCGCTCATTACTTCAATCTTTTATGACAAAACTAATACAAAAATAGAAGAAAGAACGCTATGAGATTAATAATTAAATGATTAAAAAAATGCTGAAAATTCACTTACATGAATAATATAGGAACAAACTTATAAGTATCCAACAAGCAAGCAAGTACATAAAGAAACACAAAACAACTGTGAATAATCTCATTCCATTGATAATTCCAGTCAAAGATGTTTAGATTCAAAATAACTTAGAGTTTTCATCCTCGTGGGATTTGAATCAACTTAACAAATTTAAAGAAATAAACCAACAAATTCAGCAAATTTCTAGTTCATTGATTAGTGTTGACTATATCTAGATAGATAGCTAGAATGATAGACAGCTACTACCTCTCTCCCTAAGCCTCCCTCTCTCTAAGTCTATTTCTTGGGATTTTTATCTTTTTAAGACCCATTTTTTGAAAAAGCCTGAAAACTAGCTCCCTTTTAAAAGAGTTATTTTTTTCAGCTTCCAAGCAGCGCTCAAACGTGTGGGAGAGCTCTTGAGAAAGTCGAAAATACCCCTAAGAACATTTCGAACTAATACACCATTCTCTAACATTTCGAACGAATACACTCCACAGTGATTGAATAAAAACTAGTCCTCACTCGAAAATATTTACAAACTCAGAGGTATTTTTCCATTTATTCATGAACTGGTTCTTCCATTTAAGTTCGTTTAGTTCGTTTTATGATCCATTACTATTTGTTTTTGGGGATTTTTACCCATTTAAGCTCGTTTTTTTTCGAAAAAGTAGGGAAACCAGGGGATTAAGGTAAAAAGTTTGCATAAAAATTTTGAATTCAAAATTATTAGTATATGTTTTTTCGAAATCTAAATTTTTAATATATTTTTTTTCGAATTCGAAAATTTTTGTATATTTATTTTCGAATTCGAAATATTTAGTATATTTATTTTTGAATTCAAAATTTTTGGTATATTTATTTTTGAATTCTAATTTTTAGTATATTTTTTTTTCGAATCCAAATACTTAGTATGTTTTTGCCGAATTCGAAATTTTGTGCCACCCATTTTTTTCCGAAATTTGAAAATTTTCAACTATTTTTAATATTGTATATATTATTTTAAATCATTCATATATTGATATTTTGCGTTATTTTTTCCTCGATGTTGCAGATAATGGTTGTATCAGTGATTTGTTGTTATGTGGAAGAATAGAAGATTCTCCCTGACAGGTGCCACGTATATGAGAGTGGGAATTCGAAATTGATACAGTTATTTCATGGAATGACACATGAGCAACTTTTAAGTAGAATTTATCGATTGACTAAATCCCGGCAGGAAAAAACTGAGATTAGAGTGAGGTCTATGTTTCCTACACACCTGACAATTCCTCTTACTGATATTGTAGATGATGAAGACTTGTTAGTATTTATTTCAGAATGTGAACAAGCACAATGAATAATGTACTGATGCCAATAAATGTAACCGAAGCTAAGAAAGTAGTACAACAGTGTGGTCCGACTTCTGTGAGTCACGAAGTTGATACTTGTCCTATTCTTCAGTCTTCTACGGTCTATGTTCCCGACTCTGTCCTCTCAACCATGTGTTGGCCCTTTGAAGACTTGACAATAGGACCATATGCAGATTATGGTGATACCACCAGGGGCGACAACTACCATAGTAAAGATTGTGGTGTTCAAGATAATAAATGTGCTGATGTTGGTGAAGGTACTGAAGATGATGATGAAGATTATTCAGGGGATGTTTATGAAGATGTTGCCAGAGACGATGTTGATGAGGTTCCTATCTGCTCAAATATCCCAATGGTTGATATTCCTAGTTCCTCTAGGTCTACTTTTCGACAAATCAGTCAACCTAGCAACCTCCATGAAAATGATGATCCTCAAGGCCTTTCATTAAATGTGATCGAGAATGATGACTATGTAGATTTCGACCTTTCAGGCTTTACAGATGTACTCGAGAATATTAATGATATTTCACCTGGAATGTGTTGGCAAAGTATGCAATGAGAACAAACTTCCAATACAGAGTTGTGGACTCAAATAAATCAAAATTTATAATTAAGTGTCTTAGGGGTAATTATACATGGAGGTTGCGTGCATTAAAGGTGAATGAGTCGGGTGTCAAGATAAAAACTTATAATTCACATCTCTTGTGGGTTTCCCCTAATTGGGCCCGATCATCAACAAGCATCTAGTTTGGTTGTTAGTGACATGGTCGTCGAACGAATCGAGAATCACGTGACATATAGGCCCAAAGAGATTATCCATGATGTTTGGCAACAATATGGGGTTCAAATGAGTTGCAAGAAAGCGTGAAAATCTAGAGAGATTGCAATAACAAAAGTTAGAGAATCATACGACAAGTTGTACGCTGATCTCCCCGCTTATTTATACGAGCTACACAGGACCAACCCAAGAACAGTAACTGCAGTATCGAGCGACCCAGATATTGGTGCGTTCGAGAGATGTTTTGCTGCTCTTGGACCTTGTATCAGAAATTTTCAGCTCAGTTTACGAAGAGTATTAGCCATTGACAGGATGCATCTAAAGGGTAAGAATAGGGAGATCTTAATCATAACAACAGCACTTGATAGTGACAATGACATATTACCAGTTGCATATGGAATAGCTGAATCAGAGAACAATGATAGTTACAAGTGATTTTTCAAACTATTAGCTGACTCACTTGGGTACATGGAAGGGTTAGTCATTATAACTGATCGACATGCCAGTGTGATAAGTCGAGTCCCCATTGCATTCACACATGCAGCTCATAGTTATTGTTCATATCACATTAGCCAGAATATGCATGCAGCATTCAAGGACAAATGACTAAAACCATTACTTTGATTGGCCGTAAAGACATGTATGTTCAGCAAGTTCCAAGAGTCCGAGGCACATCAATGGTTAGATGCAATTCTGAAAGAAAAATGGGCATCTGCAAACTTTCATGTGTTGAAGTATAACATTGTTACTACCAATAATCGTTCAACAATTTGCTTAAAGAAGCGAGAGAATATCTAGTCACAGTACTTTTAGAGGATGTGCGTCTTAAGATCCAGTGAATGCTCTTTAACCGACGAAACAAAGCGATAGAAATGAATGGAAGACTAACAACATGGGTTGAAGGTAAATTGCAGAGGACAATTATTAAGGCACGTCATCTTGACTGTGATGGAATCATTCGATATGAGTATTATGTGAGGGGAGAATTTAATGCTACAATGAAGCTTCTTGAACGTTCAAGCACTCGTAAGAGATTTGATGTTCAAGGGTTGCCTTGTGTACATGTTTTGGCTGCCTGTAATAAGTATCGACATGATTCGTATTGTTACAACTTAATTTAATCCAAATTAATGGACATAAAATCAAGAGTAAAAATAATATACTTGCAAGTGCACAAGTGACACAGTTGATGTATCTGGTGAGCACAGGGTCGAATCCACAGGGATTGACTATTGTGCAACAAGAATTAAGGAAACGAAATCTAGAGAAAAAAAAGATTTAAAATCAGTTTTCCACTCAATGAGAATGGAGCAAAAATCACTGTTACTGTAAAGCAATGAAAAAGAGGTCTAAGGTTTCAGGAAAATCCACCTATCCCTCCTTATGCTTAGATTTGGATGAAAACACATCTAGAATTAAATAATAATTTAATCTAGATGGAAAATTATACGATAAAACCACTGACCATTAAATTCAATTGAATAATTAGAGAAATAAAAAATCACTTTGTATCCAACTCACAGGGGATCCAAGCATTCCATATATCATTAGATCATACGAAATCAAAGAACATATAGAGAGGAACAATTAACCAAACTAAGAAAATTATTCAATTAAAATAAATAATCAAACCATCCACATCATCCACATAAATTGGAAAAAGGTTTCAAATCCCTAACCTTAGAAGGGTGTTTAGCCAACCATGTTTGGAGTTGTCATCCTCCTTAATGGTTTTCCAAACACTACAATAAAATAACTCCAAAAAAAAAAACTAAAAGAAGAAGAGAGAAAAGAGAATGAGAAAAGATCAGAGAGAGCCCCAAAAGTCTCTCACTTTAGGTTTATATAGACTAAAGGGAAGAAGAGAAGGGAAAGAAAAACAAAAGAGAAACTTCTAATTCCAAAATTCCAACCAAAATTGCACTTCCCTCCTCTTGATGACATGTTTTGACACCTTAAACGTCTAAATTAGGGGATCTTTGTGAAATATAATTTTGTTCCCCTTTAAGTCTTCTTTCCAAAACATCAAACCTTGCCTTAATCCAAATTTTGAGTCAAAAGTTATGTCCAAATTAGTAAGTACTGTCCAGATTAGGCGGGAATCCGGGAAATCCTCCTTCTTTGTTTGAGATTGGTTGCTAAATAATAGCACTCCTCTAGCCATCCACGAAATTTCTTGCCTTTCTTGTAGATTTAGTTGACCTCCATTAAGCTCCTTACTTGAATTCCAAAATCCACCCAAAATAAAGAGTTCTTGTGACCAAAATAGGCTTTCTCCTTTTTTCTGAAATAGAAACATCAATATAGCACACTTCTTCTTTCTAATTCAAGAGAATTCCACCATTTTTATGCCAAAATCATATTAATCCATATCTTCCTAAGATTCTCCAGCCATGTTGTAGAATCTTTCTATACTTGGTCTTGGGCTTTGCTCTTGGGCTTTGACTCTTTAACTTGAGACTTGGCTTCTTGGACTTTTGGCTTGGGCTTTGCACTTTGGGCTCTAACTCCTTTAGATCTTTGAGTTGAACATGGGCTATTTGAAAATTTGGACTTCTTGAATCCCGAGAGTAATCTGGGGTTAGGATTCCTACAAAAAATAAATACACGTAATAAGTCGGCCTTCCAAGACATGTATAAATACATGCAAATGTATCATGAAAATTAAGAGAAAGAGGACAACGCAATGGTGAGGAGAAAATCCACCACTTTACGTGTAAAAATGAAGATATAAACCAAAGAAGTATGATAATGCTTATTTAAATGAGGATAATTAAGCAAAATTAAGCACTTATCACGTATGCGTACTGTTCTACTTACTATACATCTGATATGTATCGAGCCACCTATGAAGAGTCAATATATCTGGTACATGACAAAAAACAATGGGATCTCCCAGATGAAGTAATGGCTGAGACCAAGCAGATTAAACCCCCTGTACAAAAAAGCATGAGACCAAAAAAGAACAGAATTCTTTCACAATGCGAATAAAAGCCTACCGTAAGATGTTGTAGATACAAACAAAATGGTCATAATAGACAAACATGTACTAATGTAATTTCACAAATATAATCATTTCATAATGATAATTCATAGAGTTTTTGTATTGAATTCTGGATTTTGTATTGGATTTTGTATTACAAATCAATGCATGTTTTCCCTCTTCGGTGGTTCAATGGTTCACTTTTAGTAGTCATATAAAATTTCATGACTACTTAAATTAACATATGCAAAAGAAGAAAAGTCACATATTTGCCATTTGAAAAATAAAAGAATTTCATCTGCAAAAGAAGAATAGTTCAGAAGCATGAGGTGGGGAAAGACACTAATAAGGGAACTCTTCCCTCATTTCCCTAATTCCAACAATGTAAAAGGATCTGTATTACCAACCAGGTTATCCAGTCTCAATTCGAAAAATAAATATACTAAAAATTTCAAATTCCAAGAAAAACAAAATTTTGAATTCAAAAAAAAAAATAATAATAAATATATATATATATATATATATATATATATATATATATATATATATATATTTGAATTCGAAATTAAAATACAAAAAAATTTCAAATTCGAAGATAAAATACAAAAAAATTCAAATTCAAAAAAAAATTATATATAACTTCGTACATCTTCTAAATTAAATATCTTATCTTGTAATGTCTTGTAGCTTTTAAAAGCGGTATTATTCCAACGCAAAACACAAGGGAATGACATAGTAGTGGGAGGGCCATTGCGGGAACATAATTTCCCAAGTGTGGGGATGCTCTCAAACATCCAAATTTATCATCATTAGAACATTAAATAAGTAACAATAGTCTAATTACAATCGAAACAAAAAATAGCAACTCAATGCTATTATTTACCTGGAAAGCAATATCACATCCGATAATATTATATTTTTCAGTTTCTGTATGAGCGGTTCGAAAACCTTCATTAAATCTCATATACCCTACAGTGCCCCAAGGGTATTTGTTGAAAGCCTCAAGGTCCTCCACCAACTCCAAGTACTAAACCTTATGGTTGGAGTGAGACTCTTTCGCAATGATTAACATCTCCACGTTAGGACCAACGCAATCTTGACTGCATCTTTATCATCATCACACACATCGAACTTCTGCATCAGTCTTTTTAATCAGTTGTCTTTTACCAAACATTCAAAATTTAAGAGATGTCGAAGCACTCGAATGTTCTATGGTGGGAGGGACAGCCAAACTAGTATTCAAGCCCATGATCAGAGTAAAATCTAACTCGGTGAACCTCATCGTCCTACCAGCTATATCAAAAACTAGCTTGTCTTTGCTCCTCTGCCTCTGGAGTAGGTGCTCGAATGTCTGACCACACTGGAGATTTCTGGGCAAATCATAAAGATGCTCAAAACAACACTCCAACCACATCTTCTTTCTCAAAGGTTTGGCCTCCAAGTTAGGCCCTATGATTTCAAACCATTAATTCAATTTACATTTAATTGAAGGTTGGGACTTTTCAACTTGGACCACCTCTTTACCTTTGGTTTTAGGCATTTTGAATTTGTAAATAATAATCAAATTTATTACGAAACTAAAATTTAATGAAAATGAGTTCGAAAAAATTTCTAGAAAATGAACTAATAATTTCGGGAATTAGATAATGAAATAAAAATGAGTCGCACAACATTTCGAATTCAAAAAAAAAAAGCTTTAAAAAATTCGAATTCAAAAAAAATACACTACAAATTTCGAATTCGAAAAAATATAGTAAACATTTCGAAATTGAAAAAATATATACAAAAAAATTCGAATTCGAAAATAAATATACTAAAAATTTCGAATTCGAAAACAAATACATTTAAAAATTTTTGAATTCGAAAAAAAACTAAAAATTTTGAATTTGAAATTGTTATGCAAATTTTTTACCTTAATACCCTGGTTTCCCTACTTTTTCAAAAAAACGAGCTTAAATGGGTAAAAATCCCAAAAACTAGAAGGGGATTTTTACCTTGATCCCCTAAACGAATTAAGCGAGATTAAATGGAAGAACCGATTCATGATTTGGAAGAAAAAAATACCTGAATTTGTAAAAATTTTCGAGTGAGGACCCACCTCTTCTTCTTCTTGAGCACTGTATTCGTTCGAATGGATTAAAGTTCCAAAAGTATTCGTTTGAAACCCACCTCACGAATGTTAACTATTAGTGAGGAGTATTTTCGATTTTCTCAAGAGCTCTCCCACACATTTGAGCGCTAAACAAGCGTGGAAGCTAAGAAAAATAACCCTTTGAAAAGGGAGTTGGTTTCAGGCTTTTTCAAAAATTGGGTCTTAAAAAGGTAAAAATCCCCTATTTCTTTGTCTTCTTCTATGAGACCATCACCCCAAGTCCTTGAACAGATACATACTAAGATAGGTTGATTGGTTTGCAATACATGTCAAACTACAAATGACTAACCCGAGATTCTTAAGTGGGCTTTAATATTGTGCCATTTTTGTGGAGTCCAAAAGATATTCTAGAAGTAAAGGAAGATCTTCAAAAGCTCTTTCTCTAATTTGGTCTTCAAATTTCACTCTTATCTTTACCAGCAGATTTGGTCCTTTGGCCAATATTTGTTGCACTAGGTCTAAGGCTCTAGAGGTGCTAGTCAGTCTATTGGGTTTAAATGAAGATATTTTAGTAGGCTAATTATATATATAATCAAGCCGAGCTTCTATTGAGCCGAGTAGGGGTGTGTTCAAGCTTGGCTTATTAACTAAACAAGCTCGAAAATCAAGCTTGAGCTTGGCTTGTGTACTAATTAACGAACGAGCTCGAGCTAGGCAACACGATGAAACCGGGAGGAAGGAGAGAGCCATCTACTATCTCAATAAGAAGTTTACCGACTATGAGACAAGGTACTCTAGGTTGGGCAAGGTTTGGAAGGCAAAGGCTGAGTCGTCGTGGCCGCGAACAGATGGTTTCATTGGGTCCGGATGGGTCGAAAGTGCCTTCGATCCACAAGTTTCAAAGCTTTTGTACAACTGGTTTCGAAGCAGTGAATTTTCGCACAGAAGAAAACAGGGTTCGGAACTATATTTTGTTCGCAGGATTTATAAAAAAATCCTACAAACTTCGCACCTTTTGAAACAGCGCAGTACCAAAAATTCAAAGGGGAGCAATGCCGCACCTTTTAAAAGGGCACGAACATTAAAACTGCCAAAAAACAGTACCTTTTATTTTGTTTAAAATGCACAACTACGCAAACTGCTGCACCTGCCTGTTTGGGTACATGTTCCAGGGAAGTATTTCATACCTAATTCATTTGAAATAAATTTCCAAGGCCTCGGGCCATTCCCATTCTCCAAAAAGTTTCCATATTAAAAAGGTTTCTAATTAATGTATTCATGTTTACATTACAAGAACTTTTACAAAAGGAGTCAAAATGAAGAAAGAAAATTCCTAGTCTACTCTCCCGGCCTCAAGCTCCAAACCACAGCATGCTCAAATATCCGCTAGTCCTCCTCATCATCCTACCAAAAGAAAGACCCCTTGTAAACTATGCTAAGAATATGTTTTATCAAGAACGATTAATAAGCATACTCATTAATCGAATATTTTACCTGCACAGGACCCGCCTCGAAGTCAAAACTCATATCCGAACGAGGCCGACACTGCAAGACCGAAAGGGTAAAAGTCAAGCAATCATGTGTTTCTTTTTAGGAAATGTGAACTTGCTAATCTAATGGGAAACAAGAGGGCTGTCCCACAATAAATGCATGATACAAGTAAGTATCGAATGTTATACAGTGATTAAAATACTAAAGTGATGCTTTCTTACCCGCACAGGAAGGGAACTAGACGAGGGACCAGGAACGTCAGCACCCGGATCAGTCCTACCAACCTGCGAAAAGACAAGATAAGAATGAAAAATGAATGTGAAAAGTAAATGTGAAGGCCAAGAGAGAACAGAAAGGGTGGGGTAAGAATCTTACAAAAGAGGGGACTGCGGAAGAAGCTCCATGGCATATAGAACAGCTGGCCATGATAGACCTCAACTGACGCTGCAAGTTTAAACAAGAGGGTTAGATCAGACAAGTGAACCAAGTGAAGTTTTAGAACTTAAAATTTCATTTCCCAGCTCGGAGTTCTGAAGTCGGTAAAAAGGGATCTGCCAAGATAAACAAATAGTGAATCAGGGTTATGTCATGGGGGGGAATAAAGGAAGAAGAAAGAATGAGGGATATAAGCCTTTACCCCAGTTCTGAACGACTCCACAGCCTCGCCCCCAATATCCGTAGCCCCTACCCGAACTGCAATGGGCTGTAGAAGATAGCTGATCAACATCACTCTGTACCAAGAGGCATAGTCCCTCCCCAAATTCATAAAATCAGAAGCCAGGAGACCTCTCTGTCGCATTTGCCTCACACACATCCGAACTGAGAAGTGAAGGGACATAGGCGAGGGCGGATTAGAAGGAACACGGAGTATCCCCTCAGTCTGCAGTGTCATCCTCTCACCCAGATAATACTCATCCGAGAGGAAGGAACTGAAAAACAGCCGCCTCTTGGATAGGATATTAGCAGCTATCACATCCGGATGGGCACGAACAGACTGATCCAAGCCACGGTAAGGGCAAAGGGTAATCTGGGAAAAGAAAGGAAAAGAAAAAAAATGAATGATGAGAACAGGAGAAAAAAAATGAATGAATGATGAAAGCAGGAAAGAAGAAAAGAAAAAAAAAGTGAAGAGAAAATCCATTACCCCAAAGAAATCCAGACGATCCAACACTTCCTGGGCCTTATGCAATAAATGTTTATGCGTCTCATCCGAGGAAAGCTCCCAACAGCGCAATCGGGGGTAGTATGATGTACTGGCCGAATCATCAATGCAAGGACGGAAAGGAGCAAGGTACTCCTGAGCCCACAACTGCACAAGCAAAAGCAAAACCTGTAAGCTCAGACTATTAATGTGTCAGAGATAAGTGAACAGGGGGGGAGAGAACAGTTGTTAGGGTTTTTCTTATTAAATAAAAACCTATGTGGTCTGGCGCAATCCTTAGTTTTCAAAACTCGGATTGTATTGCTGTCAATAGAGAATGTTAAGGATAATGGGTCCCACTAAAGAGATGTGATCAAACAGGGACTCTTTAAGTGTTATTAAAGCTAACAACATGGTCAGGGTTGGCGACCGTTAGATCTTTGGTGTGATCCCTCTTAACCTTTGGATCTTATGATGGGTAGGGTTCCAAGGGTATATAAAGCAAAGAGGGGGTCCCTCTTTTCTCTTACGTCAATTGGAAGCCCCATTGAATCAGACCTAAGGAGAAAAGAGAAGACTCTCTCATTCCTCTCAAGCGCCGAGAAACACAGCATCACACCGTGAAGGGAATAGGGAAATTCCAGCGAAAGGTATGAGATTAACTGTTTCAATCCTTGTTTGCTTTTTGATTATGAAATCTAGAAAAGTTGATTGCATGGTCTAGATCCAGTATTTGAATAATCTTGTTTTGTTTTGACATTATTATTCTTGAATCCCAACAATTGGTATCAGAGCGCAGGGTTGACCTTGTGATTAATTTTTCTTAATAATCAAATCTAAGTGGAGTTTTATTTTCGGATCTAAATAATCAATTTTTTTTTTTTTTTATTTATTGATCTTGTGATTCGGATTTAAGGAAATTGAGAAATAGAAATTTAAAGGTAAATAAGATAAAGAAATTGATTTTGGATTTGATAATTAATTTTAATTGTTTTGAAATAAATTTTTTGGAGTTGAAGAATATTTTTAAAGGATACGAGCGAATCAAATTTAAGGAAATCATTTAAAAAAAAAAAAGAGGGTTTTTTAGCCGTTTTCGGTTGGACGGCGATTCCGCCGCCGTCCGTCGCCGGAAGGGATCACCGGCAGTGAGGTTTTTCTCGCCGGAGGGTGGCCGTCAGTTTGGCACCGGAGGCAGCCGGAGAGGTGGCTGGTAGAGCCCCCAATATGAGGGAAACTGTAAACGGTTTAGGGTTTGGAAATAAAAAAAATAAAAAAATAAAAATAAAAATAAAAATAAATAAATAAACTGTTTTCGGGTGAGGAAGATAGAGTCACGAGGGTCACCCGACCCTGTGACCCGATCCATAAACCGAACCGAATAAATTGATCCGGAACCGAATGCTTTGGGCCGATCCGACCCATATATAGATACCGACCCTGAAACCCGAACATAGGCCCGAATGGGTTTGAACCGACCCGATCCATATGGGTATGACCCGAACCGAATGACATCCGATCCGGTTCATGTTGACCGGACCGGTTCGACCGAACTGTAAGCTAAGCCGAACCGGATCGTTGACTGAACCGAACCGAGCGGAACCTGGACCGGACCGCGTAAGCGCATCAGACCGCGCGTGCGTGACGCGCAGAACGCGCGTGAACCAATTCCGTGCGCGTGCGGCACACCACCCGCGCGTGTAGCGCATTCCCCGCGCGTGAGACGCACTTCCAGCGCGCGAGACGCGCATGCGCTGCGCGTGACACTTGCAGGGAGTGTCCCCTGCGCGTGACACGTCCCCAGGACACGTAATGGGAGAGTGTCCGACCCTTCCTGAAGTTTTTGGGTGTTCTGATTCCGTTTTTGGGGTCCATTTTAACTTCTGAGCACTGTAAAGAGCTGTTTTATTGCATGAATATTATTTTCCTATGGTTTTGACATTAAATAAAGGAAAAACTTGATGCTTTTACCCGAAATTAATATCAGGAATTAAATTTAGATCATCCTATGGGGTTTAGGTTTGATCTGTAAGGCAGTGATTCGAATGGGCATAACTGGAGTAGGTTAGATTGTCTTGCCCAAAGGTGACCGTCCTATAGGAGGTTATAGTCCTTCAAATTTGAGATTTTGATCTCATTTAGACTGCAAGTTTGCACTCACCTACATTGAATAGCTAGTCTTGCCCAAAAGTGTCTAGGGACTTCTTGTAGACTGAGTGGGGCAGAATGATTTGTGCGTGGCGGTGAGAGAAGGATAACCCTCTTGCCCAAAGGTATGGAAGTGTCCTAATCAATCCAATACGTGATAGATCAGCTCTGTGCGCGACTATTGTCGCCAATTGGGGGGTGAATTGTATGTCGAAATCTCTTGCCCAAAGGTGTGATTAGATGATGCGCCCACCTGTCCCGTAAAGTGGAAGTAAGCAATTTTAAAGTAAACCACTTTAGCTATCCGGCTTAACCCCAAGACCGGATTAGAATCATGAAGCTTAAATAAAGTCATGTAATGACAAGTATAAAGTAAATTATTATAATTTGTGCAATAATTTGTTAGACATACCATAACATAGTAAAACATTGACATTTTCAGATATGGATGGGTCTGTTGTTCATAAACATTTGACTGGGATTGAACCTCTGAATGGTTCAAACTATAGTTCTTGGAAGATGCAGCTAGATATAGTTCTTGGTTGCCTTGATTACGACTTTGTCCTATTGGAGGAAAAGCCGGTTACTCCCACTGCTGAGTCTTCAGATTCAGATAAGTCTTTGTATTCGAAATGGGAGAAGGCCAATAAGATGGCCATGATGATCATTAGGGCTTCTGTTCAAGAAGCCATCAGAGGTGGTATTCCTGCTGCTGATACTGCTAAGGTTCTTCTTGAGACTATCAAGAAACAATTTATGGGATCTGTTAGGTCTCGTCAGTACAGTTGTTTGACTCAGCTGATTTCATTGAAGTATGATGGTGCTGGAAATGTTCGGGAGCACATCTTGAAGATATCTAAGTTAATTATCTCTCTTAGAGAGCTTGGGTTGACAATTGAGGATGACCTCATGGTGCATTTGGCTGTAGCCTCACTTCCTGAATCATTTGATGCTTTTAAGGTTAATTATAGTGCACAGGATAGGAAGTGGGACCTGCATGAACTGATAGCTGTGTGTGTTAGTGAGGAAGAGCGCATGAAGTGTGGGAAAGCCGAGTATGCAAACTTGGCTGTGAATTCTGGTAGTAAGAAGAATTTTAAGAATAAAGGGTTCAAGAAATCTAATTCACAGAATTTCTGGCAAGGACAAAATTCAGGACAGAGTTCAGGTCATAATTTAGGACAGAGTTCGGGACATCAATTTCAGGAAAATGATAATACTGAGGAACTAGAGGAGATTGAGTGTTTCTTCTGCAAGGGGAAAGGTCACATGAAAAGAAACTGTTTCAAATATAAGGATTGGTGCAGGAAGAACAAAGGAGTTCATTCATCGGCGAAGCGCCAAGGCTGATGAGCTGCTGATTTTTGAAGAACTCTACACCAACAGTATTAGAGGCTGTTGGACCTTGTTGATTAGTATTAGACTTTGTTTCTGGTGTTTACTATTAGATGTTATTTTCATTGTACCGTTGTTTATGCGAGATATTATTGGATTGGATACAGTTTAATTTTATCTTTGAGGGGAGTACACTCTCCTCCATCAGACATATTTTTCAGACAGTTGGTAGTAATATATTAATAGATGATCTTTATTAGCTAAACTTGGACTCGTATTTTATATCATTCTTGTTGTATGTTTGTTAACATCAGACATATGTTAAGGTCAGTGGGAGCAGGTTTTTAAGTTATATTTTGGATATCAAGATTACCAGAGATCATATTTCTAGACGTTTGGATTTATCTCATAGGATTTCAATTTAGTTTACAAGAGATATATCGAACTAGAAATTTAAAAGTTATTCAGACTCTGATTTTTGCTTGTTTTTAAGATAGTTTGAAATCTTCATCAGATTATGTGTTGTTGAATATTTGAATTATAAACATGTTAAGTAAAGAACTCTCCATCAGAAATTTTAAAGGACCTGTCATTATTATTGAACCTTTTAGAATCGTTTGATTCTTTTATTTAGTGGGAGTATTGTTCATTGTTTTATATTTCAGACTTTTATATGATATACATGTCATTGTTTTACACTCTCAGATATTGATATGTTATGGTTATGCAAATTAAATAATTGATGCATCATTTTATTATAGTCATGTAATTGAACTGCACGTGCAAAAGGTAAAGACATCAAGTGATGGACTTCACATGACGGATGTCATTGATGTCACGTTTGCCCGAGAGCCTCGCACAAAACTCTCAAGTTGCTTAGGCTGAACATGGTTGGGCACCATGTTTGAGGCCTTCATTCTGGATACAAGGTGATGGACTTCACATGGCGGTTGCCGTAAAGTATCGGAATGACATGCATATGCTTAAATGCATGTAGCGTGGACAATTTTTGGACGTATACATTTTGATCACATAAGGTTGTGTATAGTCCATATCACACCATACCTTGCCACCATAAAGAACCGCTCTGAAACATTAGTATTACTAGTTGTTTGACCATGGAGTGGCTTGTATCATAGTAAATGAACACTAGTAGATGCTAAATGCTTCCATGATCACCGTTAGTGGTGCTTTTGAATCAAAGTGACAGTTAAAGAACACTTAATTCTCGACAGCAATGTTTTTCAAAATTAAAAGAGTGGCCACTCATGTTTTTAAGGTTGTTCAATCCGAAAAGTCATTTTATTTTATTTAAGGATTGCTTGGACCAAGTGGGAGATTGTTAGGGTTTTTCTTATTAAATAAAAACCTATGTGGTCTGGCGCAATCCTTAGTTTTCAAAACTCGGATTGTATTGCTGTCAATAGAGAATGTTAAGGATAATGGGTCCTACTAAAGAGATGTGATCAAACAGGGACTCTTTAAGTGTTATTAAAGCTAACAATATGGTCAGGGTTGGCGACCGTTAGATCTTTGGTGTGATCCCTCTTAACCTTTGGATCTTATGATGGGTAGGGTTCCAAGGGTATATAAAGCAAAGAGGGGGTCCCTCTTTTCTCTTACGTCAATTGGAAGCCCCATTGAATCAGACCTAAGGAGAAAAGAGAAGACTCTCTCATTCCTCTCAAGCGCCGAGAAACACAGCATCACACCGTGAAGGGAATAGGGAAATTCCAGCGAAAGGTATGAGATTAACTGTTTCAATCCTTGTTTGCTTTTTGATTATGAAATCTAGAAAAGTTGATTGCATGGTCTAGATCCAGTATTTGAATAATCTTGTTTTGTTTTGACATTATTATTCTTGAATCCCAACATTGTTACCTCCAAAAGTGGCGAGAAAAAGCGACAAGAATGTCACCTGAGTCAGGTCACCCTCTGTAACCCCCACAGAATGACAGCATAAATGGTGGATCCCCAGTCATAAGTGCCAATATCATCCAAGGGATCCATCCACTGCAAGTACCTCCCGTCGACTGATGATCGATCCTCAGGAAAGAAGCACTGGCCTAAGACATAGAGGAGTAACCGCCGTATCGCAAAGGGAAATTCGGGATCATCAAAGGTCAAAGAGCTGAGATTCACCAATGACTCTTCCAACCATACCACTCTAACCTTCAAACCTCGGTCAAATATGTCCTTGTCCGAAGCAACCTTGTTCTCCAAAGGGACACCCATCAAGTCCATTATTGAGCCTTGCTGATCCTTCTCAGTTGAAGGGGCATACCACCGAATCTAATGCCTGTCAGCATCACAAAGTCCGTGGGGGTGATGCCCATCTCACAGCAAGGAAAGTGGAAGGAGTTCGTCTCATCAAACCACCTCTCCATAAGTGCCAGCAGCCACTTTCTGTCGCTTCGGAACACCCGGATCATGATGAAATAACCGAATCCAGAGGTCAATAACTGCTCCCGAACATCCTCGAAAGCCCTGGAACATAAAGCATAGGCTTTCTTCCAAGCCCCTTGGAAGCCAGAGAAAAAAGTGGGCACGCCCTGAAGGAAAACAAACAATGATGTCAGGATAATGGAAGAAACACCACTGCCATAAAGAGGATCATCGGAGAAGAGGTTTGCCGGAGCAGGAGAATCGCCGATCACCAAGGGTTTTTTTTGGTTCAAAGAGGAGATGAAAAAGTAAAGTGAGAGAGAGGGTGGACCCGCACGGGTTTAGGCCCCATCCTCATCCCTTTTTCCAAAAAAAAAAAGGGCCCGACTGAAAATCATAAAATGAAAAAAAAAGTAATAAAAATAATAATAATATATATATGTATATATATATATAGTAACCATAGTAATAATAATAATAATAATAATCATAAAATTTTGTTAAGGGGATAATGGTACTAAAAATACCAAAGCCCCCAATACCGCATGTGTATCACTTACACCTTTGGTCAATCAATGACCACTAGGTCGAAAAACATGCAATATCAAAAAAAAAAAATTAAGTCTAGATGTTTTTTAGATTTAATAAGGTTGGAAAATCAATGGTCCGACTCAATCAATGTCAAAACCATTTGATTCCCTTGATCGAAAGATGATGTGTTTAACCCGAATCGATGATTAAATGACCCCATAAAATCTTTTCAAAGTAATTTGAAGGCCTACAAAAACAAATTTTGTTTCTTTCTTTCAGTTGCGCTATTCGCGGGTCCCAAATGAGGCGATGAGTCACGAGGCCGGTTTAGTGAGGGAACTAAAATTCCATATCAGACTTCATGCAGTGGATTTAGCTCCGTTTCTTTTACATCTCAAAAATATTTGAAAATTGAGAGCTTTCAAAAGGTCTTAAAGAAATTTTAAAGAGTCAACATCCATTTATTTGGGGTATACACGTCATTTTTCCCGTGCAAAACAAGCTTGTGTCTTTTGTCTTTGTCATTCTTTGCAAGCAAATCTGGCAAAGAGGGGCAGCTGTAGATACCCTGTGTTTGCCTGGACTCTTCTATGCTCATATACCTCGTACTCCTACTTTTTCTTCTCCAAGGCAAGGCGGACTCCGCAAGATCACCTTCAAAACCCCATTCACCCATTTTCACCCTCTTTACAAGCACTCTGATACCATCTACAATTACCTAAGCATCAATTCCAATATAGGGGTATTTTAAATTTAGCACTCAAAGGCGAGACCGGACCCAAGTTAACAATCCAAAGTTTTTGTACCCCTCATGGCACCACATTCGAACCCTAAATTAATCTGAAAAGCTCAAGAGACCAAAAGGTGAGAATAAACCTGGTTTTGGCGCTAAATCGATTACCGCCCATCATTAAATAGGCTAAGTTATGATTGGCGGTAATGTATTTACCGCCAATCATTGAAATGCTGAGTTAATGATTGGCGGTAAATCAATTACCACCCATAAGTAATACGCTAAGTTTCAGTTGGCGGTAATTAATTTACCGCCCATTATTAATTCCAATGATTAATGGTTGCCGGTAAATGCATTACCGACACAGATTTTGTAAAAGATATTTCGGGCCAAACGATTACACCTTTACACGTCGGATTTTGGAAACTACCCCAGTGACCCTCATTGGCGGAAATAAGTTTACAACCATTTCATTTTTAGGCTTATTTTTCAATGTCCACATTTATATTACTGACATTTAAAGGGTATTTTCAAAAATCAGTTACAAGACCATGTGCAAGACTCTCTGGGGTCTCCGAGCACCAAATTTAAAAATCAATCCTAAAATGTCGGTAATCATATTGGGGACATTAAATTTTAGCCTAGTTTTGAAATGGAGGTAAAGGTATTACCTCCATTTTGGTTTTTCTATAATTCCAGCATGGTTTCTTCTAGAGAATTCTTATGCTTTAGACGACTTATACCCCTAACAACCTGAAAATTTCCCAAAGAATGATCTCCCTTTAATTACCAAAATGCCCCTAAATGACTAAAATACCCTTAAGAGTGTTTAGTCCCATATTGGAATTGGATGAGTTTCTCACCTCAACCTCACCCTTATAAATACCCCAGCCATTTACCCCAAAAACACACAACTCTTGCTAACCAAAATTCTGCTCAAAAGAGACTAAAGAAAGTCATGCACTTTGTAAGGCATTCTAAGTCTTTAAAACTTTTCATCCCTCCCCATTTGGCCCAAAAAACTCAAGAATTCTCTAAGTCCCTACAGCATTAGAAGGAGAAGGCCTTGGAGAGGAGAAAGTTGAAGAAAAAGGAAAGCTTGAAGATCTTGGAAAAGCTTGAAGAGTTTATTTCAAGGGGGTCTCCAACCCACATAGGTAGGCCAACATTCTATCTCATCCCTTTCCATTTGTGTTAATTCTCTTCTTCACCCTCTATTTTTCATTTTTTTTGTAATGATGTGAGCCTTAGATTTTGAGACATACCCCCCTTTCTTCGGGTAGTTTGGACTCTCCTATGACGTGTTTCACCGATTAGGGGGCTTCAAATGGAAGGAAGAGGGGTAGGAACCTCTAGGTTTTTTTTAGAACCCCTTTTCTTTTGTTATTTTCTTTAAAAAAATGTAGAGGCCAAGTTGTTGAAAAGTTCCCCTTTTGGCTCTAAAGCCCACTAAGGACCCCCTTATGACGCGTTTCACCGAATTGAGGCTCCTTGTGAGATATTGAGATATGGAGAAATCCCTTAGTTTTAGAACCCTCGTTTTCAATCTCGTCATGCTCAAGCATTGCGGTGGTATGTTCCTCTCCTCCTTAAAAATGTTCATTAAGGACCCCCTATGACGCGTTTCGCCGAATTTGGGCTCTTTGTGAATAATAGGGAAAAGAGGGGTATTCCATTCATTATGAGACATATGGTTACTTTGAAAAATCATTTTTGTTCTTTTTCTCATCATTTTATGTATTACAATTTACAACGATGTCTAATCTTACTAAATTATAGTCGTTATAATGCCCATTTTTAGGAAAATTTCCCTTCATCATTTCATGCATCATAACGATGTCTAATCTTCCTAGATTAGAGTCGTTATAATGCCCATTTTTATATAGCTTTTTTCGTCATTTTAGGTGTCGATGTCTAATCTTCCTAGATTAAAGTCGTTATAATGCCGATTTTTAGCAGATTTAAGCATGTTTACTTTATCATTTTATGTACTATAACGATATCTAATCTTCCTAGATTAGAGTCATTATAATACCCATTTTTAGAGGATTTAAACATGTTTTTTCATCATTTTATGTGTTATAACGATGTCTAATCTTCCTAGATTAGAGTCGTTATAATTCTTTGAAAGTTCACCCAAGTCAAGTTAGAATTTCATTAACCATTTTCTTTAAGCCGATTTATTAAAGAAATTTTTAGGGAATTTTGAAAGCATAGGTTACCGTCTTTAGATGGATGATTTGGGGTGCCTAACACCTTCCCCAAATCATAATAGAACCTCCTTTCCTTGAATCTCATCGTGGTTTCGCATTGCCCCACATTTCTATCTTGATCGTTATAAATACTGATAAGAATGAAGAACAATTCTATCTTGATCAAAAGGTACTGACAATAATCTTCCGTATTCTTCTAAAGTCGGGCTAAGTTCAAAAACCCCGAGCTTGAAAACGTGGAATTCCGAGCTCCAACACCCCAAAGCAGCCTTAACAAGGTGGCCATTGATTTTTACATCGAAAAGAGAAGCCACATTACCTAACCTCAGTTTCTGGAAGGCTTCTTGCTCCGATGAATTCAAGGTGTCCAACCACCGCTTCAGTTTTTTATTGTAGTGTCGGTGATTCTCTAGGTTGGGCAAGGTCTGAAAAGCGAAGGCTGAGTCATCATTGATGCAAACGGAGGGTTCCATTGCGTCCGAATGGGTTGAAAAAGTCTTGGGTCAAAGTTTCAAAGCCTTCGGACAACAGGTTTCGAGACAGAGAATTTTCACGCAGAAGAGAACTGAGTTTGGAATCGCATTCTATTAGTAGGTTTTATAAGGAAAACCTTCAGAACTCACACCTTTTAAAACGGCACGAGAACAAAAAGTATAAGAAAACTGCACCTCGCCCTTTAAAACGGCATAGCCAGTAATTGTATCCAAAAACAGTACCTTCTATTTTGTTTCAACGAGCAATTGCGTGAGTTGCTGCACCTGTTTTGGGTACCTGTTACAGGAAGCATTCCATACATTCACATCCATACTATTCAAGGCCACTAGCCATTCCCGTTCTCCAAAAATTTTCAAAAAACGATAAGTTTCTAATTAATAAATTCATGTTTACATTATAGGAAACTTTACAAAAGGAGTCTAAATGGAAAAAAAAAATTCCTAATCTACTGTCCCAGCCTCAAGCTCCAAAATCACGGCATGCTCAAGGCATCTGCTAGTCCTCCTCCTCGTCCTGCCAAAAGAATAACAGGGAGTAAACTATGCTAAAATTATGTTCTATCAAGAACAATTAATAAGCATGCGTATTAATTAAATACTTTACCTGTACAGGACCCGCCTCGAAATCAAAGCTAATATCGGGACGAAGCCGACACTACAAGACCAAATAGGGTAAATATCCAGCAAAAGCAATGCGGAAAGCCGAATCAAAGTCAAAGATATTTTACCTGGTAAGGGGGGGCCGCCTCAAGAGTGACTAAAGGATCCTCGAAGGTCGCGCACCGTCCTCTCAGACACGCCTGAAAAAAGAGAGAATTGATAAGATAAATTGTTGCTATCATTTCGAAGGAAAATGAGAACTCACAATCTCATCCGTCAGTCCTCGAGTATCCTCCTCCAAGACAACAAGTAGCGGTCTCTGCAAAAGAAATGACAAAGTTAGAGAAACAAGGTTAGAAGCAACAGGCAAAAGGTACTTATGAGAAAGGAAGCTCACCATCTGAAAGTACTTCTCGACTAGCTTTCCCCCAACCTCAGTGGCCCCAAGACGAGTAGAAAAAGGGCGCATGATGGGACCAATAGACACGCTCCGAAGCCAAGAGAGATAAAATGAGTGATCCACGGCCTCGCCAACCAGATGATGGATAGGCACACCCATCGTGCGTACCTCCTCCATAAAAGCATCCCGGGCTAATACAGGCGTCATCTCAGAGGGAGGGGAAAGCGGAATCCGAAATTCCCCATCACTCTGATGGAGAACCCGTTCTCCCAAAAAGCACTCACCAATCCCAAAATAAGAGAAGGCTACGCGTCGACCCATGAAGCGCCTCACCCTTCTACAAGAGAGCTGGATCATGTCACCAAGGTCAGAATAGGGCTGAAGAGTCACCTGCATTCAAAGTGACAAGTGGGATAAGGTGAGGATGGACAGAGGACAACTGTTGTCAATAAAGCCAAGTATAGACTTACCCTTTTTAAAGTCAGACGGTCCAGCTCCTCCCTGGCCTTCTCTAGGAGATGACTATCAACCTTGAAGGCGCACTCCACCGCGATGATCGTGGGAACAAAGTAATATCCGGAATCTTCAAGCTCGGGCAGAATGGATCCAGGTACTCGTGAGCCCACATCTGAAACAAACAATGAGTTAAGAAAAAACAATGAAACAATGCCAAAGAAAATGAAAAGCAAAAAGGGATACCTCGAGGAAATGATAGAAGAAGTGGACCGATCGACCTCCCCCACGGGAAACTCGGCGGAGTCCTGCCAAGATGCTAGCGTAGATAGTTCCTCCACAGTCGAAGGTGTCGAAACGATCAATAGGATCCATCAGGGATAGGAAGCTAGTCTCCACACAAGATCGATCGGTCATAAAGAAGCAAGAACCCAAGACTCGAAACACACTGGTGAATGCGGGAGAATTGAGGTCGATAACAGCAATAGTTATCGCCTCCAGAATACTGGCCAACCAGGAAAGCTTCACCTTGCCAGCTTCCCATCCATTATCCGCTGCTACGGTCTCTGACGAGACCCCCATCAAGCCTGCAGCCCGATCCATGGAAATGACAGAGAGAGGTGGAATCACCTCGCCGACAATCGGAATCCCCGTCAGCACCACAAAATTGAGGGGGTGATCGCCAACTCACAACATGGAAAGTGAAATGTGTTGGTCTCCCCAAACCACCTCTCGCAAAGAGCCGCAACCAGTCTCCGATCACTCTAGATCCGAGGGATGATCAAGAAGGGAACAAGCGGGGTCCTCCCTAATGCGTCTCTCAAAGAAGGAGACGCCTTCTGGTAAAATGTCAAGACAGGCTTCCACGAGCACCTCCAGCCCATGATAGGTGTGTAGACACCCTATTTTGCATGATTTCGTGGGCCTGAAAAGCCCATTGATGCCGAGTATTGAAAAAGAATAACAACGAGATCCGGACTCCGACATGTCAAAGATTAAAGCCAAAAGTGAAGCCCAAACCCAAACCAGCCAAAGCCAAAGAGGGCAGGCCTTTTTTTTTACTCAAAATTGACCCGCACCCTTCTAAAGGGCGCATCCCTGTTTTTGGCCAAGTTCAATCCCCGCGGCTTTTTTAAAGGCGCGATTTAGGGAAAACCTTAATTGTGACTTCGTTTTACGTGCCAACGTATTTTGGGGTTATTTTTTTAGTCCCACATCGGGAAAAAAGAGCGAAAACCCTACTGTTTTACCTTATAAAAGGGACCTCACCCCAACCCATCCTCTAACCTGGAAAATCCGGAGAACTTTGAAAAGGCCCAGATTTGCCCAACTCATAACTTGGAGAACCCTCTAACTTTGGTGTGAGCCTTCAAAACCCAGAAATTCCCGTCATCCAAGTTATCAACGTAGGAGTAATCTTCACCAACTTTGGGGAAAAAATCTTGGGAGTTCGGATCTCGTCAAAGTTTCTTCTTTCTTCAAATACTTAGAGCATCTAAAAAGGGAAAATGTATGCAACATCCACATCTTCTACTTCTACCCGTCCAAGTCTCTTCTTCCCTCACTTTCTTTGAGTAGCTCGGCGATTTCCTTTTTCACGGTTATGCGGACGAGGAAATCCGGGTGAAGGAAAGGGCCGGAAGATCAGATTTTCGACTTCTTTTTTTCAGTTTTATTTATTGTTAGTAGTTTTGTCCATTTTCCACCCAAAGATAGGCGGGGCCCCTCTTAACTCGGTCGAGGAGAGAAGTGTGGTCGTTCGCCGATTTAGGGAAAAGGGATTTTACCGCGCAAATAGGGAGAAACTCACCTTAACTCAGTCGAGGAGGGGTGACTTTCCAATCTCGAAATAAAAGAAAACAAGTAGAGAGGAAATCGCCTTAACTCGGTTGAGGAGGGGCGGTTTTTCAATATCGAGATAATTTTAAAAAAAAATGATTTTAAATTAATTTAACGGAAAAAGTTAAGAGGTAACCGTCGTTCGACGGATGAGGTGGGGTGCCTAATACCTTCCCCAACTCATAAGAGAATCCCCAGACCCAATCTCGGTTTATTTAATCGAGGGTTCTTAACTGTGGGTGACCAATCACACCGGAATCTTGGTTGGTGGCGACTCTAACAGATCTCATCTTCTCATTAGTTGAAAAACACGGATGTGAGGAGGAGATCGACTCAGGCCGGCTAGCGCACAACTGGTGACAGGGTGACAGGGTGGGACACAAAGTAAGAACAAAATCAACACCGCGCCCTTCCAAAAGGCGCGGGTGACAGGGTTGTCTGAAAACAGCACCTTCTATTTTGTTTCAACGCGCAATTGCGCGAGCTGCTCCGCGACCTGTTGTACCTGTTTCAGGGAAGTATTTTCCATACAATTTATACATGCATTCCTCCAAGGCCTCTGGCCATTCCCATTCTCCAAAAATTTCAAAAAAGGAAAGTTTCTAATTATTGAAAGTTATGGTTACATTACAGGAAACCTTACAAAGGGGATCAAAATAAAAGAGGAAAATTCCTAATCTACTGTGAAGGCCTCAAGCTCCAAAATAACGAGTCCACTAGTCCTCGTCATCATCCTGCCCAAAAGAAACAGGGAGTAAATCATGCTAGTAATATGCTTTATCAAAAACAATTAATGAGCATACTTATTAATTAAATACTTTACCTGTACAGGGAGGTCCGCATCAAAATCAAAGCTCATGTCAGGACAGGGCCGACACTGCAAAACCCAAACAAGAAAAAATCAAGCAATGTTGGTACAAGAAAGTTAAATCAAAGTGAAAGAAGCTTTACCTGATGAGGAGGGATCTCCGCAAAAGTAACTGAAGGGTCCTCAAAGGACGCACACCGGCCTCTCAGACGTGCCTGAAAAAAGGAAAAATTAGATCAAAGGAATTGCTGACACCATTACAAAGGAAGAATGAAAACTTACATTCTCTTCAATCAACGCTCGGTTATCCTCCTCCAGGATAGCGAGTAGAGGCCTCTGTAAAGAAAGAGCAAAAGTTAAAAGAAGTAAAAGTTCGAAACATCAGGCAAAGAGAAGCATAAAAGAAAGCTTACCATCTGAAAATACTTCTCGACCAACTTGCCCCCAACCTCAGTGGCCCCAGGACGAGTAGAAAATGGGCGCAAGATGGGACCAATGGACACGCCCCGGAACCAAGAGAGATAAAAAGAATGTGTCACGACCTCACCAACCAGGTGATGGATAGGGACACCAACCGTGCGCATCCCCTCCATGAACGTATCACGGGCCAATGCAGGTGTCATCTCTAGAGGAGAGGCAAGTGGGATCCGAAATTCCCCATCGCTCTGGTGAAGAACTCGCTCTCCCAGAAAATACTCGCAAACCCCAAAATATAAGAATGCCACTCGACGACCCATGAATCGTCTCACCCCTCTGCAATGGAGCTGGATCATGTCATCAAAATCGGAAAATGGCTGAAGAGTCACCTGCATTCAAAGTAATGAGTGAGATAAGCTAAGAGGGATAAAAGACAACAGTTATCAAAGCCAAGTATCGGCTTACCCTCCTCAAAGTCAGACGATCCAACTCCTTCCTAGCCTTATCTAGGAGATGACTATCAACCTTAGAAGAAGGCGCGCTCCACCGCGATGATCGCGGGAACGAGGTAACATCCGGAACCTTCAAGCTCGGGCAAAAGGGATCCAAGTATTCGTGAGCCCACATCTGAGACAAACAAAGAGTTAAGAAAAGGGGGAAGAGTAACAATGCCAAAGGAAATGGAAAAAAGGGATACCTCGAGGAAGTGATAAAAGAAGCGGACGGATCGACCTCCCCCACGGGAAACTCGGCGAAGTCCTGCCAAAATGCTAGCATAAATAGCTCCTCCCCAGTCGAAAGTGTCAAAATGGTCAATGGGATCCATCAGGGGAAGGAAGCTAGTCTCTACGCAGGATCGATCAGTCATGAAGAAGCAAGAGCCCAGGATAAATAATAGGAAGACCCGGAGCACACTCATGAATGCCAGAGAGTTGAGGTCGATAACTGAGAGAGCTGTCGCCTCCAAGATACTGGCCAACCAGGAGAGCTTCAACTTGCCCGCCTCCCATCCACTATCTGCTGCCATGGTCTCCGGTGAGACCCCCATCAAGGCTGCAGCCCGATCCATAGGAATGACAAAAAGAGGCGGAATCACCTCGCCGGCAATCGGAATACCAGTCAGCATCACAAAGTCGAGGGGGGTGATCGCCAACTCGCAACAAGGAAAGTGGAACATGTTGGTCTCCCCAAATCACCTCTCGCACAGAACAGCAACTAGTCTCCGGTCACTCTGGATCCGAGGAATGGTCAAGGGACCAAGCGGAGTCCTCCCTAGCGCATCTCTCAAAGAAGGAGACGCCCTCTGGTAGAATGTCAGGACGGGCTTCCATGAGCACCTCCAGCCCGTAATAGGTGACCTCTGCAAAATCAAAAGTAAAGGTAGAAGATTAATCATATGCAATAAGCAAAGGTAAGTGACTAACTCTGTCAAAATTCTACATCTTTCTTACCTCCTGAATTCGGCAAATTGCCGAGATATGACCCCCTAAGCCTCTCAATAAAGAGGTATCAGGGATACCTAACACCACGGGATCTGAGCCCGACTGCCTCCTACCCCTCGAAGAGGAAGCCCCAACTCCGCTAGAACTCGCACCAGCTCGCGAGCCCTCAATCTGTTGTTCCTCCACTTCCGTGGGAGGAACATAATCCTCGTCCGCCTCCGGACGAGCCGAGGAAGATCCCCTGGTCTTCGCCCTCTTCGGTCTAACCATACCTGCAGTAAAAGGAGGACACAGTCATAACCACATTTGTTATTTTGTAGAAAATTGAAATTTCATATTCCTAACATGCATTTCCAATTAAGAATATGATGAACAGAAAATCAAAATAACGAATAAAGCCAACAAGTATGATTTTCAAACTTGTGATACTTTAAAGTTACATGTTGCATAGACTGACAAAAAAAAAAATTTCATTACATGCAGGAATGCAAATGACCATAAATGCACGAAGATAATTCAACGGTGTCATGGTCGTTTTCAAAAAAATAGAGGACAGAACTTTAAAGGGAAAAGTACTCAAGCCTTACAGGGTGCTATTACCCGGCTTTCATCAAACCATTTGGTCTTCCATCAACAGTGGCAATAGTCATGCTTGGAGAAGGCCTACTGTTGATACTAAAAGAAACTGTTTCTAAATGGGCATTAGTACTAGAAGGCCTACTGTTACTAAAGGGAACAACAATCCATTGTTCAATTCTTTGCAGATTTTGAGAATCCTACTCATTTGCACATGAAATACGGTTAGGAAGAAGTATTCATTCGAAGTTATGCACATATAAAGCCATAAAGGAAATTATACAGAAGAGCATGGCTCAATAGTTTTCGGGTTCTAACATCAAAATGAGGAAGTACACGCATGGTAAAATGATGAAGCAGAGGACAACAAGCGAATAAATCAAGGATACATTTTAGTTGGCAACATAACACGAATTTCTTCAAAGAAATATTTCAGTCACACATGCAAAACTCGAATGGGAAGAGATTCAAGCATCAAAGAGGCAAAAAATTCAGACCCGAGGCAAATAAAAGAGGTTTTGGGACCTACCTGTAATCCAAGCAAATGCACAGAGACTTGATGGATTTCTGCCCAAGGCTGGAAGCGTGAGGAAAAATCGCAAATGGGGGATCCCTTGATGCCCTAGAACCCCCAAAAACAGCCCGAAATGCTCAAAATGGAAGAGCCGTCGGAAAAAAGGAGGCTTCGCCGGAGAAGACGGCCGGAAATAGGGAAGGTTCGTCGAAAATCTGATCAGATGAGAAGAATGTCTTCAAAAGGGGGAGCAAATCACCGTAGGGACCACAAGAGGAATGAGGAAGGAAAGAAAGAGAAAAGAAAAGGGGAAAGTGGGTCTGTCGCACAAGGAGTCATACAGACTCCTCACCTTCCAGAACGCCGCGCCAAAAAAAAAAAAAAAAAGGGGATATTTTTTTTGGCACCACAAGCGTACCCTCACTCGTTTGCCTACAGCCAGTCAATGACTGTTAGGTTAAGGGGTTCGCGCTACAAAATAAAATTGGAGATTGATTTAGAGGAAAGTACGGATATAGGCTCCGTATTATGAAAAAACCCGAATATGGGTTCCGTTTTGAAAATTTTACTTATGTAGGCTCCAACAATGATTTTAGTGGAGCACGTGCTTTCCACTATTTTTTTTTCTTCAAAATACCCCTACCCCCATCTCTGTTGGCTGCAACATTCTGCGACAGAGGTTAAATATTGCGATTCCCTTTCTTTGAAGCGTTCATCCGAAACCAAGTTTTCCCCTTCGTTGCAACGAGCTAAACCCTTCTGCTTCCTCTGAAACCCTTCAACACAAACTGAGCTAAACTTTTCTGCTTCATCTGAAACCCTTTTGAAGAAGAAGAAGAAAAAGAAGAAGAACAAGAACAAGAAGAACAAGAACATAGGGTAAGTGTTTGATACGTTTTTGATCCATTTTGCAATGGTTACAGTGGTCATATTCGGTATTTGCTAGGGTTATATGCTCATTTTCGGGATTTTCTGTTATTAGAGTTCATTTGCGATGGTTACAGTGACGAAGTTCGATGTTTTTTTGCTCATTTTTTGTGGTTATCTTTGATCACAGTGCATTTTCGATATTACAGTGCTCATTTTCGGTGGTTTTGAGCTAATTTTCGGCGGTTTTGTGGTCATTTTCGGCGGTTTGATGTTATTGCATTTTCAATATCACAGTGCTTTTTCGATGGTTTTATGCTCATTTTCGATGGTTTTGTCCATATTACAGTGCAATTTCGATGATTTTATGCTCATTTTCAGTGATTTTCTGTTTTTACAATGCTATTTCGATGGTTACAGTGCTCATTTTCAGTGGTTTTCTGTTATTGCATTTTCGATATTACAGTATATTTTCGATGCTTTGATGCTCATTTTCAGTGGTTTTATGTTTTTACATTGCTTTTCGATGGTTACAGTGCTTATTTTTGGGATTTTTCTGTTATTGCATTTTGGATATTACAGTGTATTTTCGATGCTTTTATCCTCATTTTTGGTAGTTTTCTGTTTTGACAGTGCTTTTCGATGGTTACAGTGCTCATTTTCGGGGGTTTGCTGTTATTGCAATTTCGATATGACAGTGCTTTTTCGATGGTTTTATGATCTTTTTCGACGGTTTTCGTTATTACAATACATTTTCAATGGTTACAGCGCTCATTTTCAAAATTTTCCAGATTACTTTAACGGATTGAGTGTTTTCCCGATATTGCAGATAATGCCGATATCAGTAGTTTGTTGTTATGACGGTGAGTGGAACATTGACGACCCTGTTCGAGGGTACGTATACAGTGGTGGAAAATCAAAGTTGTTACAATTATCTTCGAAAATGACATATGACAAACTATTGGATAAAATTTATCAATTGATTAACACTCGACTGGAAGAGTATGAGATTATAGTGAGGTGTTTGATTCCTACACCAGCGCCAATCCCTCCCAGTGATATTACAGACGGTGAAGAGTTGCGGACATTTCTTTCACATGTGAAGAAAGTAGAAAATAAATACTTGCCGCTATTATATATATCGAAGGTGAAAAAATCTGTACCACAGCCAAAGTTTGGTTTGAATGATGCGAGTTGTGAATATCAGCGTGTTCAGGAGGTTGTTGATCCTCATATTCAGGAGACTGTCATTCCTAACTATAAGGGGACTCATATTCAGGAGGCTGAAAATGATAATGGTGATGAAGGTTTAGAAAGTATAAACTCAAGCTCAACTGATGAAGATGAGCATGATTTTTATAGTGATTTTAATCAAGATGAAGATGTAGCAACATACGATGTCTGCGATAAGCTTGAAGACTTTTTACATAAGGAGGCAACAGTAGAGTGGGACACAAGGACTATACACTCTCATACCCCGCATGCTGATATTCCTAGTTCCTCAGCGTCTGCTTTTCGTCGAGTAAGACAAGTAGATACAGAAGCTCATCTAGAACTATCACCACAAACTCCTCCACAAGCTTGTGTAGAATCGTCAGCACAAGCTCCATCATCACCACAAGCTCCAGTACAATCACTGGCAAATGTTGGGATCCAACTAAATGACTATGTAGATGACTATGTAAATTGGGAAGCATCAGAGTTTGAAACTGGAGTGGAAGCTGGTGAAATATCGCTTGGGCAATTATTTAAGGACAAAAAACGTCTACAAAATGTACTGTCTAGATATGCGATGCGAAAAAATTTTTAATTCAATGTTATGGATTCAAATAAACAAAAGTACACAGTTAGATGTCTTATAGATAATTGTAGCTGGAGATTGCGTGCATCGAAAGTGAATGGGGTTGGTGTCTTCAAAATAAAGACTTATAATTCACATCACTCTTGTGGATATTCCTTAGGTGGTACCGATCATCGACAAGAAATCAGTTTAGTTATGAGTGACATGGTTGTAGGACGTATTGAGGCAAATGTCTCGTATAAGCCCAAAGAGATTATTCATGATGTGTGGGAAGAATATGAGGTTAAAATGAGTTACAGGAAAGCTTGGAAAGCTAAGGAGATTGCCATTGAAACAGTTAGAGGTTCATACGACCACTCTTATGCTGAACTCCCTGCCTATTTTCATGAACTTAAAAGGACTAATCCGGGCACAGTAACAACAATAGTGGCTGACCCTGAAAATGAGGCATTTGAAAGATGTTTTATGGCTCTTGAACCGTGTATTCGAAGTTTTCAGTCGACTTTACGGAAAGTGATAGCCATTGATGAGACACATTTAAAGGGAAAATACAAAGGAATACTAATCGCCGCAACAGCTCTAAACGGAGACAATCACATATTTTCAGTTGCCCTTGGGATAACGGAGTCGGAGAATAATGTTACTTACAATTTTTTCTTAACTCAATTATCAAGAGCACTTGGACACATAGATGATCTAGTGATTGTTACAGATCGACATGTCAGTTTGATAAGCCAAGTCCCTGTTGTATTCCCACATGCAATTCATGGCTACTGCGCATTCTACATTAGCCAAAATATGTACGCAACATTCAAGGATAAGCAATTATTTTCGTATTTCTGGAAAGCCGTGAAGACATGTAGAAAAAACGAGTTTCATGAGATGATGCCAGAACTCGCAGCTGCAAACCCTCTCGTTGTGCAATGGTTGGATGCAATACCAAAAGAGAAATAGGCCCGAGTCTTTTATAGTGTGAAGAGGTATAATGTGCTGACTACGAACATAACAGAGAGTTTGAATAGTTTGCTGAAAGAAGCAAGAGAATATCCAGTCACTATGCTTTTTGAGAATGTGCGACTCAAGATACAAAATATGTTCTACAACCGAAAAATCAACGCTATGCAAATGAATGGCAGGCTAACAACATGGGCCAAAGAGCAAATACAAAATGGACAATCAAAGGCACGTTATTTAGATTCTCATGGAATTGCTATGTATCAGTATTACGTGGTTGGGAAAAACAATCGAGATACTGTAAAGCTTCTTGATGGGAATTGCACTTGTGGGAAATTCTATAAAATAGGGTTGCCTTGTGAACATGCGTTGGCTGGATGTAGAAAGTATCGGGTAGATCCATACAACTATTGTTCGCTATTCTACACATCATTGACGTACCGAGCCACCTACCAAGAGTCAATATATCCACTGCTTGACAAAAAATCATGGGACCTCCCACCTGAAATCATGGTAGAGATGGAGAGGATTAAACCACCGGTGGGAAGAAGACGTTCAGGAAGGCCGAAGAAGAATAGAATTCTCTCACAGGGTGAGGAAAGATCCACTATAAGATTTAGAAGATGTAAACAAACTGGGCACAATAGGTAAACATGTAATAATCTTATCCCCCATGGTGGTTGAGTGTAGTCTCTAATGTTGAATGTAATTAAAAACATGTAATGCTTAATGAATGGTTGATTTCAAAGTTCTCTATTATTTATCCAATATTAGAGAATCTCCAAAAAGATGGAAAATGACTGACAAATGCCGAAAATTGATCTGGTAATGCCGAAAATGACAGGAAAAGTACCGAAAATGGCTATAAAATGGCGAAAATGGCTACTGGAAATGGCAGAAATGCCTACTGGAATGCAACAGAAAATTGCCGAAAATGACAGGAAAATATCGAAAATGGCTACTGGAATTGACGAAAATGCCGAAAATCTGCACTAGAATGCAACCAAAAAATACCAAAAATGGCTATAAGTTGCTAAAAATGCCGAAAATGGCTACTGGAATGCAAAAGCAAAATGACGAAAATGACAGAAAACTAACGAAATTGGCTACAAAATGCCGAAAATGGCTACTGAAAATGACGAAAATGCCGAAAATCTGCATTGGAATGCAACAGAAAAATGCCGAAATACAGTACCGTAGAATACCGAAATTGGAGTGTAAAATGTCGAAAATGAGCCATGTTATGCCGAAAATGGCTACTGGACAGTTTCAAATGCCGAAAATTAGCTCCGTTAGGCCGAAAATGGCTACTGAACAGTGTAAAATGCCGAAAATTAGTCCTATTATGCCGAAAATGGCTACTGGACAGTGTAAAATGCCAAAAATTAGTCCTATTATGCCGAAAATGGCTACTGGGACAGTGTAAAATGCCGAAATTGAGCTCTGTTATGTCAAAAATAGTGTGTAATATGGCGAAAATACCAAAAATCCGCACTGGATATTGTAATAAATGACAAAAATCATCACTCTAAATACACAACATTACAGGACTGTACACAAATAATCCATAACAAGTCAATATTACAACATTATAACATCTTTGTAACAATCCATAAAAGTCCATAACAATCGATCCATTCATCCATAACAATCCATAATAGTCCATCAATAAACTGCACCCCGGCCTATCTTCTCCCTCCTCTTCATCATGGGACCTCAGCATCCAACATCGGGACGTTATCACAGCTCATCACGCCTTCACTGACCCCGTCATAACATCGAAAGCTATTCGCTTCCGCATTGAAGATATATCGTCCTACAAAAATAGTTAGACAAAATCAGTATGCTACAAATGATTGATGATATTCACCAATGTGAGTACAAATACCTGAGTGAACCTAATGGGTAAGTCAGCGCATAAGAAGTCAATATATTTCATAACGAATACTCCACAGTCCCGACTGAATATGCAAAACAAACAGTTATAGTTGTTTAGGATGAATCATGTTAGTGTATTGGTAAATATAAGATTAAATGTTTTGGAAGACTTACGTATTCTTCTGTTTTGGTATATTTTTTACTTCTACGACTTCCCATTTTTGACCTACGAAGGCTGAGTTGTCACCACATGTGAAACAGTGCAGGCATCCTCACTGTGATAGCTGAGATATGATCTCCATGTTGTAATGCCGGGTGTGGGAAGAATGAGTCCAGCAGGAGGATACGCCTTGTGGGGGGTTCAAGCACAACCAACAGCCAGTGACTACCTGGGTTCAAAGGGAAGTATACCATTTCACATTCCCACATGGGGGTCCCTCCTCGAACCCCCATGATAGCGGCTTTCATATCTGGTCCCACCCGGCTAGTCATGTCCTCAGTCAGCTTCTTGGAATTCAACGTTGAATGGTAGGTGTTCAAAAAGTGACTCCTTGAATAACGAATACTGAAACATAACGAACATTAATACATTCTAGAAATTGCGAATATACATTGGATAAACTAAAACATAACGAAAGTCTTATGAGTTACCGTAAACCAAGTTTTCCCAAAAGCGCAGACTTGATTGTATTTCGAGGAGTATTGCTCATGTCTTCGAGCTAATAACTCCGTATACATGTCAATTTGCTGTCATATTTATCTAATGTTAAATAATCTCACAAAAGAATAACGAAAATAACGATAATGGATTCATCATTAAAACAACTGAAGTACCGAAAATGGCACAGACAAATACCGAAAATGGCTCTGAAATACCGAAAATAGCTACTGCATTCATCATTAAAAGCACTGAAATACCGAAAATGGCTCTGAAATACCGAAAATGACTCTGAAATACCGAAAATGGCTACTGGATTCATCAATAAAACTGAAGTACCGAAAATAGCAAAGACAGACCGAAAATGGCTCTGAAATACCGAAAATGATTACTGGATTCATCAATTAAACCACAGAAATACCAAAAATTACACTGAAATACCGAAAATGGCTACTGGATTCATCATTAAAACTACTGAAATACCGAAAATGGCTCTAAAATACCGAAAATGGCTATTGGATTCATCAATTAAACCACACAACTACCAAAAATTACACTGAAATACCAAAAATAGCTATTGGATTCGTGAGTAAAAGCACTGAAGTACCGAAAATGGGCTCTGAAATATCGAAAATGATACTGAAATACCGAAAATGAAACTGAAATACCAAAAATGGTTATTGGATTCATCAATACAAGTACTGGGTTTACCATTGACTCAATCCACCTAGCTGAGTGAGCAATCCCTCCCATAATATCCCCTGTGACCATCATCTTTTCAATAAAAAATTGAAGTTGCTCCCGACTTTATGAAATCGCGCAGTTGCTTCGACTCCTCTTTTGATGAAGGATTTTTGGGGTTAGCAGCTTCAATTGTCATTTTCCTTCTTTTCATTTGAATGAAAGGGGATCGCAAATATTGAGACTTCACTACCGGTCTCTTTGACACCTGCATATATTGCCAAATATAAGTTCCGGCTCGATGAAAACCCATTTCACACTCTCATTACACGTCTTAGGAATGTAAACACACCTCTAGAGGGTCTTCAACCCCCTTCGAATCTGCACCCCTCTTCGAATCTGCACCCCCCTTAGAGTCTACAGGAGTCAACTCAATGATGGGATCCATTTTCTCATCAATGAAAGAATGTCCCTGTGTCGGCGCAGCTTCGGGAGTGAAGATGGGATCCATCTTCTCATCAACAAAAGAATGTCTCTGTGTCGGCGCTGCTTTGGGACTCAAAGTGGGATCCATCTTATTATCACTGAAAGAATTTTGATCACCAGAAAATTTTTCATCTTTTTTCTGTTGCGCTGCCTATTGCTCAAACAAGCTTTTTATTTGCGGGGATACTCGCTCAACAACTCGGTCGACAACTTGGTCGACAACTCAGTCAACAACTCGGTCAAAAAAATGTCTAAAACTCTCTCCATTGCTCGCTCAACAGAGGAATTGATATCATGAGCCTGAAAATATTGAACATCAAACAACTAGTAAGTAAAAATCCCGAAAATGAGAAAATTCAATTCAAATGTCAAAATCTTGAAAATAAAAAAAAATAATTACTATCAATATTCGTACCGTTATTATTTGAGAGAAACTCATAAAAGAAAGTGTGGTTTAAAAGGGCACAATGAAAATCCGAAAGGACGTTGTGAGTAAAAGCATCATACATCAATTGCCACAGACTTGGTGAAAACTTTAACAGGCACCGAGGACAAAAGAGACATTAAAAAAAATGGCGTCAACTTTGTTTCCATCAGGAATCAGCACAAGCAGGAGAAATCCTCAAGCCCGGCATGTCCGTGGTCCAAAACAAGGTGAACAGACTCTTACTCACAATTACTTGGGATAATTCACGGTATTCACAGTGAAATTACACAAAGTAATTATGTGTTAGTTTGGAGATCATTCGAATTGATGGGTCATAAAGGTTCAATATATATATATATATATATATATATATATATCTACTAATTCATATTCTTTGAGGGCTAAAAAATATGTGTGCTTGCGTGATTAATAAAATCCCCAAATATAGCCTACATTTCCCTTCTTTTCCTTGGGCAAGTTGGCCCAACCCATTGACACCCCTAATTAGAGATATTTTACATCACTAATATTTACAAAAGTACCCTTATTGATTTGGTAAATATATTCCAAATCAATATCGCATTGATAAAAATTTCACTATTAAGTAACTGAAATAGCAATCAATCATACCTCATTTGACGCAAAAATAATTTTATATTGAGAGGATAGATCATTATAGCCAGACATTCCTGCAAAACCAAAACACAACAAGAGATAATAAAAATAATGCACTACATATCATTAAACTGTGAGAAAAGATTATGTTTAATCTTAATTAATCAAAATCTATAAGCCATCTAAGTCAATATAGTCAAATCCACCAAATATTTGGTTGACCGTTAACTAATCGTAACTCAAAATCCACACCATACAAACAGCCCTAACAATCACAACAATACCAATTCATATGGGTGCAACACATGGGGCAGAATAGAAACAGTTTAAGCATGATAAATCAGTTAACGATACTAAAATCATGCCCAATACACCACACCAGATGAAAATTCAACCATGGGGATTGAGCTCACCCGAACCAAGCAGCCTTCAACTGTCGGATGGGCCAATGCCCTTCAACACTACAAACCCCACCCCTTACGTTAACTAAAAAACTGAAGAAAAAACATCTTGGCCTGTTCTTTAAAGATGATTTCACTCATTCGCGATAGGAACCAAATCGTCTATGTTCAACCCTGGGTTCTTCCAAGGGCTTGTGCAGTTGCAAATCTTTGCAACTGTTCAATCTATACAAGACAAAACATCTTGGCCTTTAAACACTCAAGGCCACAGGGAAGAACACTGAGGATTTACTTCATTGACGATATGGTGGTTAAAACCATCTGCCAATAGGAGGATTCAAATCCCCTTCCATGGAGCCCGTGTGTGGGTTCGGGTTTGCTCAACCTACAAACTCATGCTGACATGGCAGAGTTTGTGGGGGTACCCTAACCTAGCCCACATGTGAGGACTCCGTAGCAAATTCCTAGTATAAGTATAACAGCTCATCCTGGCAAGCAAGGACCAAGCAGACTCGGATCTCAGTAACAGGTTTGATCGACTGGCTAGTAGCTGCGGCTCACACCCAGCCCAAAGTGAGCAGGGATCGGTATCAGTTGGATTGAACAATTAAAAACCATTTCTATTCGATTTGCTTTTCTTAAAGCGATTTTTTTTTAAAGCAAAAAGAAAAGAGTGAATGAGCGAAATTTCGGCAGAGAAAGTCACCTGAAAAACCAAGGACAATGGTTTCTTTTCCTACGAACATGCAAATCCCAGCAAAGAGGATCACTGTCAGACTAATCTGAGGTCTCCAATATCTCGCCAAGACCTCCATCGCCGCTCCACCAAGTTACTCGCTCCAGATAGTATCTGTATCTGTAGGGTTTTGATGGAGATGTATTTATAGGCTTATAAATTGAATTTGATCCTTTCGAGGAGTCCGTAGGCCATATGACTTAACCCAAGTAGATAAGGGGTTAATGGCTTAACCCAAGTAGATCAAGGGGTTAATTGATATTTGGATCACGGTCTATTTTTTTTATCTGGCAGACGTTACCTACCTACCCCTCGTCTAATAGTTAGTCCAAGACAAATAATAGTTTTTGGATAATTCTTTTTCTTGGTTTTTTTGGTTTTTTGGTTAAGGGTTTTTGGATAATTCTAATCCCAACCCTTTAGGAAAGAGAAGAAAGAAAGAAAGAGATAACGATATTTCAACTGACGTATTTCGCTCTGACCCACCTAGCAAGATGGTAAAAGAACGTGATTATGATATTTGCATTAAACTTTAGAGTTGGGGCTGGGAAAGAACAGAATGTCATTAATAATAGATAATTCCTCATTCTGATTTTTTTTTTTGTCAAAATCGAACTAGTTAAAATCATTACACGTATAATTAGTCCAATAAATTGCTTATATTTGTTGTATGTATGCTTTTAAACCATAAATTCATGTTACATAGATTTTTCATGTGTTTTCTTTTCGTATTTTTAATGGATTACAATGCATAGTCGATACCCAGAAAAATAGATTGGAACAAGTTGATTCTTCGTATCAATACATGTCAGCGTTTGAAATTTGAAGATGATAGGTCATTACATGTATGAAAATTGCATCGGCCTTATTAATTTGGTATCGATCAATCTCGATCATGTGTGCAAAAAATTTATCAAAACAATAAAATTTCACGGACTCTTCATCTTTTTTCATAAACACTCTTATTAAAATCGTCCTAAAACATTCATTAACCATTAATTAAGAGGACCAATAGAGTTAAGAAAAATTAGCATATCTTTTTAAGTTAGGGTAAATTAAATCAAATATGTATGTTCACAAAAAAAAAAAAATTTGAGAAGCATTGTAAGAGGGAAAGATTAGGTTAGTTAGGAGTTTCGCCCAGGCTTCATTTGCATCGGAAACTTCTTTAAGACCATGCATGTTGAAGTTATCCCTCTCATGCATGAACATAAACTCATTTCCATGCATGTTGAAAGTTCTTCCTCTCATGCATGTATAATATCCCTCTTTTCATCCTCTTATTTTTTTTAAACTAAAAAATGTCACTTTTGTATGTGATGGTGTGTAGTGGAATAGTATTTAAGACCTCATAAATGCTGAAATATGAAAAAATGAAAAATGCTCATAAGCCTCTTTAAGTAATGATTTTTATAAATTAAGTATTAGGGAAACAACCCTAAACTAGAGGGCAATCAAGGAAAAATCCTATAAAGTTTTCCCAATATGATAATTCAAGAGGCTAGAGGGGAGTTCTATTCTTGTTGGAAGAACAAAAATATATATGGACTCCAAAGAGAGAGAGAAGGGATAGATGGAAATAATGAAAAAGTGAAGAGAGGGAGAGAATTAAAAGCCATGAATGAGAGAGATAGTGTTAGCTCCTACAATCATTACCACAAATTTGGATCTTTTAGTTTTTGCAAAGAAAGTAGTATAAGATAATATAATTCAAGGAAATGATATACATGAAATCCTTATTCGGGGTCTTTAACTCTCTTCACATTTAACTCTTTTCACATCTTCCTGCCAAATGGGGAGCATTTTTTCTCTAATGAGAGAATTATCATGTTGGGAGCTAGAGTTGAAACCACTCCTGACTTAGAGGGTCATATGATCCTACCTATCAAAGATTTTGTATCCACAAAATTAATAGTGATTATGCTCTTACACATGTCATGCTATTATGTGTGCCTAGGATATACTAAGTCCGACCTGCTTTAACAATCACCACCGCATGACCGGACTCTTATTGACATGCTTCAATCAATTAGAAATATTAATCTAGGATTTAACAAATCAAATCTCGTGATCATTGTAAGATTACAAAATCTAACAGATAAATGTCATGGGAGAGAAAAAGAGGGACAAAAGCCATGAGAGAGGCAAGAGGGCTGGAAGATGAGAGAGTGAGGACGATGGAGAACCTGCAAGTTGTACAAGATCTCTATTTGTGGTTATAATCATCACTTAGATAAATTTGGTAACTGATTTTTGACAACAACAAAAAAAAAGTCATTACCTTGAATCATCGTTAACAATTTAATACAAATGAAACCACAAAATATGAACTAATAAGAATGTTATAATGCATATGAGAAACAAAGAAGCCAGGGGTAATGAACTAATGAAAATCCGAGATCATTCCCCCTTCACAAATTTAGGGTTACGCCATCATATTCTGTGTATTTTAAAAATTGTAAGTCTATAGGTACTCCCAAATATACTCTCAAATTCTAACAATTTAATTCAATTATTAAATGGTTGAGATTGAAGTTGATGTGGCATTTTGAAAGACAAAATAAGTCAACCCAAATCCTAACCCTAAGTGCCTAGCCATAGACGGTTAGGATTTGAGAGTATATTTGAGAGTACCCATAGACTGACTCTTCTGAAAAAAGAGATGAATCATCCCTTAAAGCAATCAAACCCTAATAACAGTGGAGAACGGTTGAAATCTAAAACCTCATTCGTAAACAAGAGACTTAAAGAAGAAATATAAGGAGAAAGAGAATTTTACCCGAATTTGATAGGAGGTTATCATCCATTGGTAGGTTCCCTCCGGTAATTTTCGAAGGATATCGGTGGAACGGGGAAGGCTCTATCAATTAAAAATTTTGCACTGATTATCGGCTTATTTATACAATCAATTACTTCATTGGAAACCCAAACGTCGTTATTCTACCGATTATTGGTAAAATATTTTAAGCTAGCCAAGAGAAATGCTAGCCCCAATCGCAAGCTTCAAAAGTATAGAATCAGTCGATGTCCATAACTTTCTCTTTAAAAAAATCTTAACTTGTTGAAGGGGTAGCAATGACATGTGTTGCACCCACCTTCAGAATTTAGAAGAAAAAAAATTTGCAGTTGTGGCTAGCACTCCTCGCCAAGCCAAACACCCTCATTATGATTCGACTGATATCCCAATTTTAAAGCTAATTCATCTCTCCAACTATTTGTAATGCAAATTTCTTTGTTCATAGAAGGAGCATCATCAAATAATTAGTGCATCATTCTTTAACAATTTGTCAAGGAAATTGAAGAACGATCCCAATGTCCAAGAAGTGCATTACTTTTAGTAAAGCTAATGCATCTCTCCAACTAATGTGTAGTTTAAATTTACTAGTTCATAGAAGGAGCATCATCAAATAACTAGCGAATCATTCTTTAACGATTTGTCAAGAAAATTGAGGAACAGTGTCAATGTCCATGAAGTGCATTACTATTAGTACCGTGGAATTTCCAAGAAGTGCATTACTATTAGTACCGTGGAATTTCTTAAACCTGGATTCGTTGATTCAAGTTTGAATCTCTCTCATGTAAACCAGGGAATGTGTCATCCAATCTACCTCAAACATGTTGGAATAATTGTAAGTAATTTAAATCAATATAGAAATTATACCAGAATATTTTCCAGCAATAGAAGAATAATACAGATGATAATATGATTGCAAATCTGTAAAAGAGAAAAAATCTCAGCAGTAGGAAACTTATCAATATAATTTGATCAAAGCACGTGTTGGACACTTTGTCCTTAAGGTGAAATTCAGCCCCTATTGGTTCTCTCTAATCGTGATGCTCACAGGAAAATTGGCAGTCACCCGACTCATCCCCAGGATACAACGATCAACACCAAGGAGAAAGAGTATTATCAAATCCTTCGTATACAACGAACTCGACTATGATCCAGCCCCAAACACCCACGCTTTCTAAAAGAAAACTGAACTCATAATTCTAAATGTAACACCACATTTACTACTATTAAAAGAGAGTTAACCACAATAAAGGGGATTAAAATGGTAATGAAATTCTAAAAAAGGTAAGATTAAATACCAAACACACCCCAAAAGAGGATCTCTCCCTCTCGTCGTAGAAACGTCCGAGGAATCTGTGCCATAGTTGCGTCAATTATCTTTTACCCACCTACAGCTCCATTTTTCCTTTTCCCCTACTTCCTCTGCTGGTCGTCAATAATCTTCTAAATGCTACAAAACTTGTTGTCCCCCAATAAATTCGGAATCCGTTCCTTGATTCTATTCTTAAGCAACTGTAGTGTCATAATCATAAAGTACACCGTCCCTTCCACTAGGACAAAATTCCCTAATTTATTACTAAATCAAGGAGCCTCCCACCAAATTTCTCATCTGAAGCGCGGACTTACTTCTGTGAGATTGGAATATGATCTGATCCCTGTCTTGGTGTACTGCTTCAAAACACTTGAAGTAAGTTGGTGGTCAAAACATGAGAAACTTGTATAACCAAAACATTGCAGATCAACCAGACTATCAACATGAAAGTGATGAATCTAGGAAGAAAGTTTAATTTTGGTCATGAAACTCTAAAATCCTTGTTGCACTTATGAAAACTTCCAAATTTATTTTATCTTGCATTATTGACAGTGGGTAAAAGATTATTGACGACAGCCAGAAACTATTAGTACAGATGCAATGTAGAGAAGTGCTATAGTTGGAAAATGCCCTGCTGAGGAATTTGTGCTCCGAAGAACCCATAAAAGCACCCAAAAATGTGAATCCAGCAAGTACATACTCCTTTAGGCTCCGTTCTTTTGGTGGAACTTTTAAAAGTACGGAACATTAATGTTTTGGAACAAGAGACAAGAAGCTTGGGAAGAGAGTGGAGAGGGTTTCTAACCCTTTTACTTGATGGTATCCCAAATTTATTGAGTTCAATTGAATTAATAAGTTCCACATCTATGGAACTTAAAAAGTCCAAATTTTTAGTGGAACTTAAAAGTTCCATATTTGTAGAACTTTTACACTTTATGGAATAATATAGTTCTAAACATTAAGTAAAATTAGGCATGAATCAATGAAAGTTCTAGACTTTAAAAGTTCCTCCAAAAGGACAGAGCCTAAAAGTCTAGAAAGAATCTCATTCTCCTTAATGTATCTTGATAGATAATTAGCCACAAGACATTCAACCAAACAGAAACATAAAAGGAAAATAAAATGCTTTCTCACAAGCCTACAAAATTGGAATGTGTCCCATAAAATAATGATTTAACCGTCATTAATGAATAAATGTACTTCCAACATTAATGAATCCATAAATTCGTTTATTTGCTAAATCACCTTTTGCAACAAAATCTCTTCTGACGGTGAATCGATGATCACAGAACATTACAATTGTTTTAATTAAAGGGATCAGGAAGCCCATTGATAATAACACCGGGACCTCCATTTTGACTAAAAAAAAATCACTGGATTTTCACCTGGGCGCCTCTTTCATTTTATCGTCTTGCTGAATCAGGCAATGTTTTCTCTAACAAGGTGAACATAAAGTTGCCAGAAAATATAGCTTCTTTGTCTGTCCATCCAAAGAAAATTCCACAATTTTGTCAGGCTACAGAGATGAAAATTTCCAACTGTTTTTACATTTTAGCAATCTTAACAGGAACATGTTTAAAGAGAGGAAATTCAGATACCCACTGTTCAGACCACCATGTGCCAATTGAAGTGGCAAACGGTAAGAGAACAAAACCCTCCATTTGGTGTTTAACATTTTGAGACATTCGGGAAAAATATGGGATTGGTCTAATGGGCCCAAGCCTTGGTCTAACAGAACATGTAAGTGAACAAAACCTCAATTGTATCAACCAATTGATCTGACGGAACCGAGCCTTGATATTGCACATTGCCTTAGAATTGCTTTTTCAATCAACAAGACACTCTAAGAATGTGGATAACAAAGATTTATTAAAATACAAACAATATTAGGAAATTGGAAAGGGTGGCCTACCTGTTAAGGACATGCAACTAGATTCCCGGCGAACATACCTTGAAATGGCCTGCAAACATGCAAGAAGATTAAGTTGTTAGGCCTTCAATGCCTGATGGCTCAGTCATGATTTGTGGGTTCATGGGGACCAAATATGAATACTGACATGAGTGAAACTAGGCATTTTCTATAAGCCTTAATGTGGTACGAGCAAATTCGACCTATTTGACACATCAGGGAATTTTAACACAGCAGTGTCACAAGGTAGAAGTAGAACTTGGAATAGCCATTATGGTCTATGAAGATACAACCAAGAGCATGAATGATGCCATCTATCATCAATGGTGTATATGGTTGATGACAAGGGTCTTTCATGGGGAATCTCTTATTGGTGATCACAAAAATCACCCTTGATAAAAATTACAAAACAAATATGTGATTTTTCTTTTATGGCTACCACAACAGATAGCCATGTTGTATATCACAAAAATCACACTGATTGATGATCCCAACCCTTTGCTGTCATTTTTTTTAATGAAAATGACCATGTCTTATGTCTGAGAGTGCAACCAAGAGGTGGGAGGATCTATTCAGCAAATACATCTACTAGATTCTTTACTCATATAGGGGCGCCTCGCCCTTACTAAACGAGCAATGGAATAAATTCTAAGGCGATCTCCTATTAGTAAAAAGCATTTTAGCACATCCATATGTTGACTCTTATAGGCATAGTAACAAAATTCTCGAATATCCCGAATTACTCGCGAACTATTCATTTTTAAGGGGTAGAGTCTAAAACGATGCTTTTTTAACGAACTAATGAATAATTCTTTTGTTCACGAATAATCCGTGAACTGGTGACTTATTCCGAAATTATCATGAGCATATCCTGATGGAATTTCTCACAAATTATTCATTCAGACTTATTTGGAATTCTAAAATAAGAATGAGGGCAAAATAGACTTTCTATTATCACTTCATTTTTTAAGGGGTAGAGTTTTAAATAATTTTTTTTTATGAACTAACAAATAATTTTTTGTTTATTTGTGAACTGACAACTTATTCCGAACTTATCTTGAACGGGACTTCTCACAAATTATTCGTTTAGGCTTATTTGGAATTCTAAAATAAGAATGAGGGCAAAATAGACTTTATATTATCAATAGGGTTATTACCAATAATCTGAGACTTATTTCGCACAGAGAAATCTTCATTTGACCGAAGTCACCAACTGAGAAAAAAATGAGAAACCTCCATTCAACAATTGTTTTTAGGGTTTTGATATCCATTCGACTGAACTGAGAGAAAAGGATTATTCCGCACACTGATTATCCCACCCCTAAACCTCAACCAAATTGAAAGAAAAAGATGATTTGTGCTATCTATTCTAAGCTATTTTTGTTATATTTTTATATTGTGCTAACTAACTATGTTATGTCAAATAAATACACTCAAATATTGTTTCTTTGATTTTACCTATTTAGACTATTATTTTTCCCAATTCTATAAATCTCTTAATTGCTTATATAATTTGAATTGCATATACAAACATGTAATCTACATTCTTCTTCTCTCTTAAGTTACACAAGACTTGCTTAAATCTTATACAATTTTTCCATGAGTTTGCTTGTTAGCCTTGTTTAGATAGTAATTTTTTTTTAGAAATTAGGATAAGTTTATCATACATTAAGAGATGCAAATCAATCCAGATTGGTAGATGGGTTAGTTGGTATCATGTTCCTATTTTTTTTTATTTTTACTAATTTTACTTTTTATTTTTCCAAACTTATCCCAAATTTTGCCAATTTTTCCCGAACTTAACCCCCGTCGAATAATTCCTAAACTCAAACTATGCTTATAGGGCTAGGAGCATATGATATCTTCAACCCAGTAACCATTGGATTAATTATATTTTATAGGACAATGCATGTTTCTTATGGGAATCTACCATCAAAGGCACCCACTGGATGATCCCACCCAGAAAACAATCAGTTTGGCAGGATCACCAGGTAGGTATGCTTTTGGGCTCTGGTGACATCCATTAGACGGTCCAAACCAATGGCATGCCTATCATGGGATGAAGATCTGCCGAATGATTTATCCCAAATCGTCCAACTCCAACCCATCACATTCTATTGGATGTCAGGCAAATCACGGGAAAGATCCCGGGAAAAGTCGATAGATGAGATTGCTTAAAATCATCAAACTGGATCAGCTCTTCCAATTAAAAAAAACTAGATGTACCAGTACCACTGTGCTAGACAATCTACCCTAGAGTTGTCGTAGATTTTCTGAAATGGATGAGTAAAGTTGAATCCTAGTATCCACATACTGTCTAACTGTCAATTATATGACAGATGCAAAGATGTGAACATGCCTGGACTGCAGGTGATGTAGTATCAGTTGGCATAGGTGAACCATCATCAGAGAAGACATTCCTGCATGTGTAAGCACCGTTGTGAAGTGTTAAAATGAAAAATACATAATTCCCAAGATAAAAGAACAGCAGATTTGAAACAAATATTTGTAGTTTTTGTCACTGTTTGAAATTATATATTCTAAGGTTCTATACTACAGTAACTAAGATAACTTCTATACTTTGCAAGATATTTATACATAGTGCAGATTGATTAATGCTATTTTGTCAATAAGCTACCAAAGTGATTTCATTTCTCCTTGCTGTTCCTAAAGAAGACATTCATTGTGAGGTGCAACCATGATATGAAATTTTTCTGGACACAAATCAAAGAAACAAGTAGGCCTTCAAATCTTCCTCTGTGACGTTGGAGAATAAGGTTGGTGGCAAAATGATATTAGTACGGTCTGTTTCAGAATATCTAAGTTGTATAGTATGAATCTGCATAGCTATGTGCTTATGACGTGGATCTGAGTATTCCTGATGATTATGGTTGATAATGGAATATGTTCAGGTCACCTAGCTTTATATTAAAAAAAATGAGTGCAAGCAGTAGTCCAAAAGGTGAGTTAGGCGGATGTCCCCATTTAAAACACATTTTGGGAACATTACTAATGGAAAAAATTCATTCATAATCAAATGTAATTTTGCTAACAAAAGTATGTCACCAGTGCACATGTTAATATACAGTTCAGGACAGAGAGGGAGCAAGTCAAACTTTTAATGGTGATACGGGAAACAGTTGGTGAAGAGCAAGTGATTGTCCTTCCAACTGACATAATCTTTCAATAACAAAATGAGAATTGAAAATTCCACTCAAAACACTAACCATGTTAAAGTAGTGCCTAGACCAAAACTCTGGATGCCTTACCTCCAAATCACATTTGTTAGTTCATCTTGTCGAGCTTCGGGAAGCATGGCAGCATCATAAGCAACAATATTGCCATAGAATATCTTCTCCAAATCCTTCATCCATCTACTTAAGAGTAAGTTAACCTGTAATTCAAGAGACAGAAAGAAACAGACATGCATTTTACAATTATAAGTTAATTAAACCCCGATATACACCATATGGTTATCCGTAAACTAATATAGATTACTCTGGTCCTTTAAAAAAAACAGTTGGCATCATTTCTTTCTATCCTGTATGGTCCACATATTAACAGTCCTCTATGTAGCACCTACGACTGACCTCCGATAATGAATAAGAAAAGAGGAAACTTAGAGGTTTACTTAGGAGTTAGGACGGACAATAAGGCCGGTATACCATTGGCATGTGGGTATTTATGGCACACATGCATAAAGTGCACACCATGGTCATGTCTGTATAGGAGGAGATCCCCGATAAAATTGAATTGATCAGATGAATGTGACAACTTGTACAGATTTTTTCCAGATTTCTCACTGGACTTCTCTGACAAAACAAATGAATGATATAACGGAATCGTAGGATGTTACTCGTCATCTGATCTGGTCAATTCAGGCATAAGAGAACCCTCATATTTAACGCGTTGAATAGTGGGTCCCTTTATACCACGTCCGCCATTTTTTTGTTAGTACACACAACCCATATGGTTGACTTGATTGTTACCTTGATTTTCCTCTAAAATATTTATAGCTCAATCATGCATAAATCTTTCAAATGCTAATCAAATTTTCAATTCACATATTTTAGACAAGAAAAGTGATGCTATGTAATATTTAACTGGTAACAAAAAAAAGCTCACTCATGTTATAGTGGCACAACTATATTCATTTCCAAAACAGTCTGAAGTCACCAAAGGTAATGATCACTAACCCCAGCCTTTGATACTCTCATCTCCAGATCATGATTGTAAATTTCATACACGTATTGCCCAAACTCAACACCTTCCTTTCCCTCTTCTTTCAAGCGGCGTAAACAAAGCCACATATGAAGTACAAGCAAAGAAAATGTTGTTTTAAACGTTTTCTCCAAATTAAATACTGCACGTAGAAGAGAATAAATCACATTAGACCATCTGACCATCATGTAAAATCTAAAGATAATATGGCAGGCAATATACAAATAATTATGTTTAAGGATGATACCTTACTCATGCATAGCATAGAAAATCAACAGGTAAATTTCCATCGGAGGAGAGAAGACTATATTTACCGCTTAGGTATAGGGTGTGTTGGTCATTTGGAGGGATGGAAATGGGGTCTGTCATGGTTGGGGCCAACCAGAACCAGACCAGAGGCTAACTGAAACTAATCTGAATTCACTTTTGGCTTTAATTGGTCGACTTGACCCATCCCAGAACCGTTAAGACCTTAACCAAAACAGGTAAAAGCCAGTCTAGTCTGTTCAGGTTAATGCTTGATGGGATACAACCCATTGACACCCTAGGCGGCGACATGAAAGGTTTGGCAACATTAAAACAAAGACAGTATATGCAACTCTTGCACTCTACCTAATGTGAGAGGTGGCTCTAAGGATAAGTCTTCATGCAAGATAAAACAAATTTGGAAGTTTTCACAAGAGCAACAAGGATTTTAGAGTTTCATGACCAAAATTAAACTTTTGGCCTAGATTTAGCACTTTCGTGTTGATGGTCTGGTTGATCTGTAATGTTTTGGTTACACACGTTTCTCATGTTTTGACCACCAACTTACTTCCGGTGTTTTGAAGCAGTCCAACAAGACAGGGATCAAATCATATTCCAATCTCACTGGAAGCAAGTCTGCGCTTCAGATGAGAAATTTGGTGCGAGGCTCTTTGATTTGAGAAAAAATTGTGGAATTCTGTCCCAGTGGAAGGGACGGTGTACTTTATGATTATGACCCTAAGTTGCTTACGAAGAGAATCAAGGAACGGATTCTGAATTTATTGGGGGACAAAAAGTTTTGTAGCATTCAGAAGATTATTGACAACAAGCAGAGGAAGTAGGGGAAAAGGAAAAATGGAGCATTATTGACGGTGGGAAAAAGATTATTAACAGTGTACTTTCTGATTATGACCCTACAGTTGCTAAAGATTTCGGGATGAAGATATGGATGGATGCAAAATGGAGCATTCAACAACCGAATGGGTAAAAGATACCTAGTTATTCCCTGGAATTCTTTTTAGCATTACAATAGGATAGGTTGGTATTTAAGGTATTCAATCATAGGAGTTATATTTGACTTTCCAGTAGAAATGGTTGAGGCAATTTAACATTACCGTACTACATCCATATAGTTGAGGATGTGTAAAAACAAAAATACGGGTCGCGTGACAAAATGTCACAATAAATTATCTGAAAGCTAAAGGGGCAATTGGAGGAGAAGGAGATCAAGGGAGCTATTTTCAGGAGAGATTTCCACAGTCTAGACTCTAGACTCTAGACTACTACACTGATTCATCTTGGCATTTTCCAAAATTGCATAAGTAGAGAGCTCATGGGATTTCAGGGGTCCATATAGATTTAAGGCTTGAATGCCATTATCCTTCTTATTTGGCTAGAAAAGAAGCTAAGAATTAGATAGAATCAGACCGATATTATTAAAGTATCTAATTATTGCTGATATTATTTTTACGAGACTATTTAAGGCCAGTGTCATGAGGATTAATCTCTTGTCAATTGAGGTCACTTTTTAAGAGATGGACAGGTAAACTGGGGCTTGGTTTATAATGTAAACTTAAATAAAGTGATCACTGATTACTTCAGATGATAAACTCGAGGATAATAAAGGTGTTGGATCAATTACTGCACCCATTTCCTATTTTGGTGAATGAAGATAAATAACTCCTTTTACTATACTCGTGAATGAATCTCCAAAATATGGTTTCCGCATGTTCTAAAGCAGGGGAAGACACACCCTTTATTCCTCTTCACTGTATACTTTTGAAGGCTCTAGTGGACTTGTTGAAAATTCCCTAGCCCTACACTTTCGTCAACTGAGGTTTCCAAGTGCATGAATCAAGGCTAAGGTGATGGCAAAGTCCGTCATTAATACTCAAGCATGTAATCCATTTGAACTTTAAACATAATGAAAGAGATTTGAAAAAAACTAAGGATGATTCAACCATGGGAAAAATAACAATGTAAAAGTTTAACTGAGAAAGGATTCCAGGAAGCCTATTTCGTTCAAAAAGAGGGATAAATTCCTTTGTTCCTATAACAGACCAATGCTCTTACTTGGAAATTAATAGACTGAACCAGTTACACATGGACAGCCATAAACTAATCTGGGAACTATATCTGCAGACTACAGTTCATAAAGAACATACAAATATGGTTTCTTCTCCTTGAACCATTTATGATATTTATGTATGCGTATATAAGTAAAAATGAAAAACTTACCCTCATAGATGGCGGGTTTATCAACTTGTGAAATTATACGACGATATACCACATTTGCTCCTCGAATGGATTTGCTTTGTTTACTATAAAACAACAGTAGCTTGAAGATAATATGCCGGATGCCCTCATATTTTGGCTCTTCAATTCTCAGAGGTGAGTCCAGTGCCAAAGCTAACGAGCAGGGCTTAGACCAAAACATGTTTTTTAAGTTCACCTGTTGAACCATAGGGACTTTAAATTTCAGCAATGAGCAAGTTGGTGAGCATGAGGAAGGTGATCACATAAAATAGAAGAATAGATGCCTGCTAATTGTACATGCAAGCCAGAGTGGAGCCAGGAGCAGAGAAGGGCCATGCCCCCCCCCCCAACCCGCATAATTTTCTTGATACATATTCTTCGGCCCCAAGGAAAAATTCTGGCTCCACCCCTTCATGCAAGTAATCAAATACTTGAACTTAACTAGCGAGTAGATATGAAAAATTCAACCTACCTGTCTAGGTTTCATGACAAGTCAGAAGGCTAGCCATGAAAAAGGAAATAAAAATGTGTGCCTTGGTTAGAGGTAGCCCAGGAGTCTCACTTTCTGTGGACTCTAATGAGCAGAATTTTTTACTTTATTCTTTCATTATTATATTTTCGCTTGATCTTGGAGATGGAGATATTCTCATAGTTCAAAATGGCAGTTTTAAGTTATATATACCTCTGGTTTGCTTGAGAAACCTTTTACTGGAGAATCCTTTGTAGTTGCAGTAGCAGCTGCAGCAACCTTATAATAGCTTTCATATGCAATATATAGATCTTTCCTGGACTCCATGTTCTTCTGCAATCCAAGCTTGGAGAGATGGGTAAATGCTCTGCTCCATCTAGGTACCATTGTTAGATCTCTCTAGCTCAGTTTTGAAGCCACTCGGTGTTCACTACCTTACCTGCAAAATACGAAATTGTTGGGTAAATCGCTTAAAAATCAATATATAAATAAATAAATAAAATGTGACAACAATTGCATAATAATTATCTAGTTAATCTGCAAGAAACTGCGAAAAAACACATCCAAATCGTCAAATGGAACAAAGGGTTCTTTTTTTTTTTTTGATCGGTTCTTTCATCTCTTGATAATTTGAAATGGGTATTTGAGATTTCATAAGAATTCAAACACTATAGAGTTGAATCAATGAATGTGCTTCCGGGTAATAAAGACAAAAAAATAAAATGAAAACAAACAAATACACACCTGAGTTCAAGGGAGAGATATTAGCTCTTGGTTTCTTCTTCTTCTTCTTAGAAATTCTAAAACTTTTTTGTTTTTGATTAGGAAGAAAAAGTATTTGTTGAAATCTTTTCGTCCTTCTCTAATGAGTTATGATAAACCCTAAAAAACCTGTAACACAAGAACTCCAGCGGAGTCGGAAGAAGAGTAAATCAGACGGATATATTGGCCAATTTAATAAAAATGAAGGGTAAATATGTCTATTTATATAATTGAACTCTTTTCCCTTTTTTTTTTTTTTTTTATAATTACACGGACTTCCCCAAGGTACGGTGATATTTCATAAACCTCTCATCTAGTTTCTGAAATAACATTGTCCTCCCCTTAACTTTAGTAATATGTAACACATACCCCCTTCCGCTAATTTGCCATTAGTTACATGGATGGACTTTGATGATGTCATCATTTAAACATTTTAAATGTTTAACTTATCCTTTTAAAAGACAAAATTAAGTTAATATACTAAAATAAACACTCAAAATAAATGATAATTGAATTTGGTAAGTATATACTTAAGATTAATAGTGTCAAGTGTAAGGTTTATATATTTTTTTCGAAAAATCCGAGGTTAGATAGATGAACTCTAGGGGTGAGTGAATCTTAACCATAGTTAGTGGGTATGAAAAGGGACACTCGACGACTTATAGAAACCCTTTAATGTGGTTAAGCATGATTAACCCAAGGTTAGATGGATGAGTCCTAGGGGTGAGTGAATTTTAACCACAGTTAGTGGGTGTTAAAAGGAACACGTGGCGGCTTGTAGAGCCCCCTTCAATTGTGGTTAGGCAAAATCAACCTAAGGTTTTTTTTTTAAAACCAAGGTTAGATGGAGTGATAGCATGCATTGTACCTTAGGTTGGGTGGTACACGCACACCTCCCAAGCTCGCCACATGTCCTCTTTGACATTCATTAACCGTGGTTAAGATTCACTCATTCATAAGGTTAAATATCTAACCTTAGTTTTTAGAAAGAAAAAAAAAATTAATTAACCTTGCTAATGATTCACTTGTGGTTCATTTTTTTAAATATTTTTTTTTCCTAAAAACTAAGGTTAGATGATTTAACCTTAGGGATGAGTAAATCTTGATCATGGTTAATAAATGTCAAAGAGGACATGTGTCGATTTTGGGAGCCGAATCAAGCCAAGCCATCGAGGTAGCTCAGCTTGTGTGCACCCCCTAACCGTAACGACGTGTTTCCTTAAGTAATGGGGTAAAATCGTAAAAGAGTAACGGTGTTATCTTGAAAAGTCTGACAAAGGAGGAAAGTGTTATTTCATCAACTAGAGGGGAGGTATGTGAAATTTCACCAAACCTCATGGGAGGTCAGAGTAATTTACCTTCTTTTTTTTTTTTTAGGAGTGTTAGTCTCATAACCAACCACTTGTCCAATATCACTATTACATTACACTCTTTTTCAGTGATTGTAATGCTTTAACTGAGATTTTGGACATGTGGTTGGTTCATGTTGAGAGTACGAAACACCTGAGAGTAGGGCTAACACTCCTCTTTTTTTTAGAAAAGTTTAAATAGAAATAAAACTATGGAGATGAGTCCTTAGAGCATCTCCAGCGTGAAGCCATTTTTTTCCCATTATTTCATCTGAATGGAGATGCCCTGACATATAGGGAGCTAGAATTTGAGGTTGAAATTCAAAGCACAAGATATTTATTCCCCAGTTCCTCAATCTACTTTTCTAATAGTCTTTTTTTTTTGTTAAAAAAATTAGAATAGCAAGTTGATTCCGCTCGCCTGAGTTGACGAGCAAAACCGTGTTCGTCTAAATAGCGAAATCATTTGTCGACCCATTAGAGCATCAAAAATTGATTCAGGCTTCCTATTCCGGTGAAGGGAGCCAAAATAGGGATTGTGTTGGAGATGTCTATTTTTAAATTTTATGAAGATAAAATTGTATTTCTACCATTAATTTTTATAAAAACACAATCACCCTTTTTATCTATATTATTAATTGTTTATAAATATCAAATTGTCCTACTATTATAATGTCAATTTTTTATAAAGTTCAAAATCGTCATTTTTAAAAACATAGATTAACTTTTGATAAGGATAAAATTTGTCTTCTATCTCTACTACATATTTTTATAAAGACAAAATTACTCTTCTATCTCTACTAGTAAAAAATTGTACTTCTACTACTATGATGCCAATTTCTTATAAATACAAAATTGACTCTCTTAAAAACGTAGATACAAACTTTATAAAGACAAAATTACTGTCACGATCTAAAATCCCTCTTAGAAGTTTTGGAGACTTTGGCTCTTAACTTATCATAGAAAATCATCTTGTAAAACATACAAGGCATACTATAGCGAAAGCGGAAACTGAAATTTCATTTATACATAACAGTATTCCAAGTGTATGAACAAAACAAATAAGTGGATAGGCCCACTTCACAAAACATATACAAGACTCTCTCTCACATCACTCAACAGTAGTCGAGGTAAGGCCACCTATTGAGGGTCATCTCTTCCTGGGCAAGATCTACAGTAGACTCCTCCTCACCGCACTCTTCCTCGACCCACGATCCCGGAGCACATATGTCAAAAGGACCTGCCAATGATAACAATTCGACTGAGCATGGAATATTGATCAGGGTATACAAGCTACTAGCTAACAGTGTTATCACGACAATATAACATGTGTGTACCAGTGTTTTAAAAAGCCTGGCTTAAGCCTCGAGGCTCACCTCAAGGCAAGGCTTAAAGAAAATGCATTGAGACTCAACCATGAGGCTTAAACCCCATTAGGCAAGTTACCCATGCCTTGAAGTTCGCTTTATATATCTATGGCATACTTCTCATACATTAATTAAAATTAGGTTTCTAGCCACAATTGAGACTTAGATGTTTTTTTTTTCTTAATTTATTATTTGTTTCAACTCATTTATTTAGTATTTCCTATGTGTACGTGTGCGCCCATATGAACACACACAATGTACACAAATATATATATATATATATAGTGTATCGCCGATGCAACATGGCTTAGAGCCCGATGCAACATTGCTGAGCACCCTGATGCAACCTGGCCGAGCACATATATATATATAAATGTATCGCTCTCTATATATATATTTATATATGTACATATACATATACATATATACTATAATCTTTCTTTAACTTTTTGTTTTACAATTTTTCTTATATTTTATTAATTTGAGAGAACATGAAGCTTTCTTGCGAGGCTTACACCTCGCGCCTCATGCCTCACGCATCTTGAGCTCCTAACGCCTCGGCTCAAGCCTTCACGTTTTAAAACATTAGTTTGTACTTAGAGAAATACACAGTTCATAACACATGCTTTAAATCGGAACGTGGAAATCATACGTCAAATTGTATCTTAAAGAGGTGCATAGTTTTCCAAAAACCTTTGCCTTATGAGCATTCGTATGAAAACAAAACTAGTCTTATGAGGTATTGCGAGAATCAGAATTCTTATGAGTACTTATGAGTCGTATGAGATCCTTATGAGACCCTTATGAGCATTGAGATCCTTGTGAGACTTATGAGATCTTAGACCAACCCTCCGTTTGGCTTTATCAATTCTTATGAGCATGTGAGATTTCTTATGAACTTAGCTTATGAACCGTACTTATGAGAAATCTGATCATGCGAGACATACGTGTACATATAAGGCATGTGAGCATCATAATGAACATGGAACCCTTAAACACAATCATATAATTCTTGTAAGCATCATGGTGGACCTAGAAAACCTTTAAACATAGAGGTATGTACATATAGTTTCATTAATGGCAATGGCTTGTGCCTACTTAGGCCATATACTTCCAATCATCCCAAAACCATACTTCTCAATTTATCATAGGAATCATAACAAGGGTAGATAGTATAAAGAATCTACCTTTCGAAATTGAATCCCTATGGTTAAACACTTTAGAAATAGTTGGGAAGGCTTAAGGAAGAAAATTTTGGACTTCTCTTGTAGTCCAAGCAAAAAGCCTAGCAACCCTATCTTCTTTCTCTTATTTATCTCTCAAAAATTATCACAAAAGCTTCCTTAGGGTTTGCTAACCCTTAAGCCACGAAATGGGCTTGTATATATAGGCAATGGGTTGCCAAAACCCTTGAACACCCTCACAAAATATCTAAAAAGGTTGGATAGGCAAAGTTGCAAGGGAGCGGTTGACCAATTGACACCACCGGTCGACCGATCAATTTAGGGGTTCTGGAATAAAACCCTATACAAAATCAGTGCAACAACGGTCAACCGGTCAAGGGGAGCGGTCGACCAGTTGCCTAGGGGTAATCGGTACCTCTAAGGGGTTGACCGGTCTACTCCTGTTTTGCCTATTTTGGCTATTTTTTCCCATTTTTGACACTTAAGAGTGTTTTCACACTTTTTTGTCTTGGTTTTAACCCACATAGAACATTGACATATACACACTTAGATTTATCAAAAACCTTCCTTATCAGGTATCATACATCAAAATACATGAAAGATCTTCTGGCCTTTACAAACCCTATGCACATGCACTATTCACCGGCACTGTGCACATGAGTTGTGGGGTTCTACAATTACCCTTCTATAATGTCAGGTATTAAAAACTTGTCATTCTATCTTTACTACTAAAAATTTAAAAAGACAAAATTGTCTTTCTCCTACTATATGTCAATTATATATATATATATAATTGTCATTGTCTACTAAATTTGAATAGAGACAAAATAATCCTTTGCAAAGAAGTCGATCCTCACTTGCGTTCCGTTAATCTAAGTAATATAAGAAAAATTTTGTTCGTGAATATTTATTAATTGGAGAATGCTAAGCTAGACACACCTGCTTGGTGTTAGTGGTAGTGTGTATCCCTTTTGGGGTAGTTTGCCCACGAGTTGATATGACAAGTGAAAAGCCCATTGTTTGGCCTAGCTCTCGATACTAGGCTTTTAACCACTAATCAATAAACAAATACTAGCACTACTAATTGGGGTTGTAGTCTAACCGTCTTACAATACCCAAAAAATGGAAATTGCTAGATGCATCAATAACTAATTACCCTATTAAGGCAAAGTCAAATTATTTTTGGATGTACACCTATCAAATGAATTGACTTTATTATTTATAGTTGACGCAATTGTCACAAGTGCGTCTTGATTTTGAAATTTTACCAAAACACTCCTAAAACTAGTTGTGTTATAGGAGTTTCTGAAATCGTTTTCAACCCAAACTCCCACAAATAATTAAAGTCATTTTTTTTACTCATACGAAACACAACACCCAGCTCTCCATCCATCATTCAAACTATCTTTTGTTAGAAGTAAGTCCAACGATGCTGAAAGCTTGAAAACTTGTAAAAAAAGACATGTCAATTATCTCTCTTGTACTCAAGTCATCATTTTCCATATAAGATTTTCACCTTTTAACAAGGAATTCTTTCGGTTTGGTTATAACAATTAACAAATAACAATAAGAAGTTTTTTTATTCATTTGTTGTCTTGTTCAAAGAAAGAATATGAAGATGAAGAACATTATTGGATATGAGTTTCAACCCATCATGTTCGTTGAATCATTTATCGATTTATTTGAAACTATAGCGCTCTTGTCGCCATACTAACTTGAACAAAAATGATCATTTTTTTTAATATCCAAATAAATATGTTCATTATTTTAAAATAATTTCAACTGAAAGTCCACCCAAAATGAAAAAAATAGAAGATGATTAAGTATAAACCCTTGCAATTCATCAAACCGCTTGAAATAGAACGAGGGTTCGATCATCCAATCTATTCTCATGTCTTGTAATGAAATTTACGAACAAATTTGTTACGTTTGAATCGCTTTTGCATCATTTTTCATGACATGACTCGAAAAATCATCATTTAAAGACAAATTATAATTTTTTACTAAGACAATTCAGGCTAAAAAAAAAAGCAAAAAGCTATCTTCATTGTTACTTACCTTGTAAATTTTAAATCAAATATTTTTGTCGTAATTTTTTAACATGATGAGATTAAAATCATTAATATAATTTTGTAACTAAAAAGCTACCATCATAGTTACTTATCTTATAAATTTTATGTCAAGTATTTTGCTCACAATTTTTTGACAAAATGAGAATAAAATCATTAACATAGTTGTATAACTAATAAGTATAGATTTGGGATAAATCACTTTGTGAATATGTATTTTAATGGAGCCACACACCTTGCTCTACTCGTTGTAAAACATAATATGATCTTAAATCAAGCAAACAAAAAAATTGCATGGGTCGAGTCCTTTTATAATATTGACTACTATATATATATAATAATTAGCGCAGAGTGAAACAAAAAAAAAAAAAAGAGTCTTTGGAGATATGTTTGTGCAACTTTCACACTTTCTCCTAATGGGTTGGGTTTGGGCTTGCATTTTTTTGATTTTTTAATAGGCCTGGCATGAGCACGACCCTATTATAAGAGGTTTTAGTGGCCCAAATTTGCCCATTGACACCCCATATTTGTCTATCCTCATCACTATGGCTATTGTAGTAAAACTACACATGAAATCGTGTAATTTTATTTACACTTTAATTTTTTATCACTCGTACTAAACTATGTTTACTTTTCTAACTAAGCTGGTTAACATAAGTACTTATTTTAAATGAGTTTGTTTGACAAAAAAAAAAGTAATAAGTAAAAGTGGTTAAGATAAAAGAAAAAATATTTATATGTACTTATTAGCTTATAGTAAAGTTGTCAAACACCCTCTTAAGTTGAGCCACGTATCTCGGTCCAACCATTTTCAAACACAGGCTGGTAAATAGAAATGGTTTGATCTGATATCTCATTTACAAAAATTCATATCATTAATACAAGCTACATCAATTAGACGACTATATGTTTAAATAGTAAGTCATGTGACTGGAGTTTATATAAACTTCACTACTCTAACTCAAAAATATGTTTGTTATTCACGTAGTAACTCATCAATGTAAATATCTATATAATCGATCGTAATAAAATATTAAAGTCTCATGTTGTCGTGTCAAACTATGGATGGTTCATTAACATAGTTGTCCAACTAATTAAACACAATTCATGACCTAGTCACTCCGACACATTCTCCCATATTCGAAAGATGGCTAAAAAACTATTCTAACGTAAGACACATGTTTTGATATGAACATATTTAATTTCAAACTAATCAAATTTGAGTAAACTCAATATAACTAAATTATAGATGCAAAATATTATTATGAATTATCTTCACTAATGTAGTTATTCAAATAAATTACGCAATTCATTCATCTTAGTTTATACAAACTTAACATATATATAACTCGAAATATGCATAATAGTCACACTCCGCCTCTTGTGTCAGTGGTGGGGTGTGGCCTCTCTGTTGAGGGAGCTCTGGGGATCCAATCCCCTACGGGTGATGAGTCCGCAAGAACTCCAATCCCCAAACTAACCACTAACCCTACAAACGTAGGTAAATGATATCCAAAGCCAAAAAAAAAAAACATAACAGTCAAAGTCGCAATTCATCAATGTGTGCGTGCAACCAATAATCTATAATTTTGCATTCAAGTTGCAAGCCATTATGATAAAATACGGACAAGCCATCAATTGAGTTGTATCGACCACGATCAAAACACCTAACACGTTTGCACCGCTCATGTTGCTCGAATAAAATGTACCTCCAAATTGATTCACTTGTTTCATTCCAAACCTTATTCATAATTAAGTAAACTCGAAACCAACAAAGCATATATATATATATATATATATATATAGAGAGAGAGAGAGAGAGAGAGAGAGATGAATATTCGTATAACATAGGTTTATTAATTGGATAACAATTCACATAAGGAATAAGTCATGTAACTAGGGTTCGAAAAGTAGTTATACATCCAACGAAGCATATGTTTGATATCAAGTCCCAACTCATTAGGGGATGTGCCTAAGCAATCAATCCATAACTTATATTTTAAGCGCAAGTTGCTATAAAGTATGGATAACTCGCTAATAGAGATGTCTAACAAATTAAGCACAACTACGATAAAATTGACTTGCCACACTTGCTCATAATTTGACACATTGATTGCAGAAATTAGTCATGCCATGCTTGCTCATAATTTGACACATGATTGCAAATATTAGTCAAATATGAACCCACACGTTGGTCTAAATATTCTTAGAAACATTTATATCAAAATTTAATGAATTTGAAACTAAAATTGTCACATACGAGGTTATAAACTCAATGTACAAATTAGACAAGTATTCGTATAAAAAGTCAAATGACTAGGGATTATATATGTGTGCGCGTGCACGCACGTGAGTAATTAATCACGTACAAAAAGAGAGAGTAAGCAATCCATAACATATAATAATCTCACAAGTTGTTGATCACAAATGATAGCTCATCAATAGAGCTATCTAACTAATTAAAGACGATCGAGCTTTGGTCTAATCGATTCAACATGTTTGCCTTCTAATCATGCACAAGGCTCGAAGCACATTGTTCCATGACGATCACTTGCCGCATGGTCTACATTCTCAATACAAATTTGGTCAAGATCAAATCAATTTAAAACAACCAAATTACAAATACAAGATATTCCAATAACACTAGTTGTACCAACTTGAGTACTAGACTATTCACATAAATAACAATCAAATAATTTTCCTTAAGGTTACATAAAGTTCATAAAATAAGTTATACACAATTCAATATTCATTAACATAGATGCCCAAGTAAAATCAATTAATGACCATATATTCAAGTCTAGTTGTTGCATGCGATAAAATTGGTGTAACTCGTAAATAATTATCTAATATGATTAAGCACGACGTATGCCTAAATCGCTTTGATACACTTGAACCAGACTTGGGAAATGACCATCAGATAACATTACTTCAATTCAAAACAATCAAAATACACATATGAGGGGAAGCAAAGCTTGCCCAATTGGTTGTGTGTAATACACCACACCTTTGATCCAAGGTCAAGTCCTGAGAGGGTGCGATGGTTGAGATATCCATCCATTTCACTAAAACTAACCTAGCTAGAATGTACTACTATATATCTTGAAAAAAATATATGCATATGATACATTTTTATAACCATTATTGTATCAATTAAACAATTACTCATACAAAGTAGCATTACTTAGTCATGTAATTAATGCTCACACAAAATTCACACATCTATCTCCAAATATGCACGATATATAAGTTGCAAGCCAGTGTGAAGGGGTGGCAATTGGGCATAGCTAGCCCCAAGCTCGATTAATGTTCGGTCCGAAGTAAATTTTGGCTGAGCTTGGGCTACCCTTAGCTCAACCCGAATTGATTAGCCCGACTTGAACTATGTATGTGTGTGTGTGTATATATATATATATATATATAGAGAGAGAGAGAGAGAGAGAGAGGAGGTTTCTCTTCTCATACACAACTCTAAGAATTAAAGATTATGAAAGAGACACTGATTAAAGACTGAGAGATTCTCTATTCAATATTTGAGTTGCACCATAGTTGATAGGTGCACTCGATTCTGTTGTTATTTAAGTTTAAGCTTAATGTACAATGACGTTGGAGTGCACTTTTTTCGAGAGATAGTCCCCATGGTTAGTGATATTTTTAGATTCAACAATGAGTATGAAGACGATAGGTTGTTGGAATTGGCGTCATTCTCTTTAAGTAATTTTTTTTTTTCTTAATTTCTAAAACTTCACTATATTTGATTATTTATCTTATTTTCCCTTTTTAAGTTAGAAAACGTGGTCACCTCACTACCACACTATTAAGGAGAATTAGGAATGCTAGCCATTCTCTCATAATTTCATATTCATTATAAAAAATCAAAGAGGAAAATGAGGTCAAATCTCATCCATCCATTATTTTAGGATGCAATACATGGCTTCTTTGGGCTAGCCTGAATTCTGCCCAAAGCCCGATGTTATTTGTGAACTGAGTTGGGACTAGGGTGCTTGTGCTAGGTTGGGCTGGGCTTGAGCTAAGGTTTTGAACTTTGAGCTGAGCTTGGGCTAATCCCAACCCAACCTAGCCCAGCCCGAATGACTGCCACCTCCAAATGTGACGAAATACAATAACTCATAAGCGCCACATTGCTATTGAGTCGCTTACACATTTGCCCTATACTTGTAAATATGGTTCAAAAGTATTACTCCATTTTCAACCCTTGTGGCTATGTCTAAAATTATATAAACACAATTCACAAAATAGTAAAATCAAAACAATCAAATTACAAATACAATATCAACACAATGGCAAGCATGTAATTAAGTTTACACAAGTTTGTTCTCAATCAAAATATATCTAATATCTCTCTTGTTGCAATCTAATGACACACCCATGCATGCGTGCACACACACACACACACATATATATATATATATATATATATATATATATATATTACACATACATATTGGGAAGGGATCAGGAGACTTATAAAAAAGAATACTCGTTCATGCTCGCATACAACTATACGATCAGAAGAAATTACCACCACTACATGGCATAAATAAACATCAATTTTTCTAAATGCCCTTCTACACACAAAATGGTGGTGTGATGATGGCCTTTGGATTTTTTGATGGTATGACAATGAACTGTTTTTTTTTTTTTGCTGGCTCAGTACAAGGTTGTTAATTGTAATGGGTGAGTGGGTACAAAATTGTTAACAAAAAGACTTCTATAAAAAATTTTAAATTCATTGGGTGTTCATAATTTTAAAATTGTAATTGGGTATCTCAAAACAACACCTAAATGTAAGTGGTGATTGGATGAGCTGTAATTGTTGGGACAAGGAACCCAAATGCACCATCCTTCTCCCTCACACATCCGAAATATGGTTCTCTGCTTGTCTGTTTCATTTACTCTATATTTTGAGCATTGCAAGAATGTGAAGAAGGGCAGATAAATGCTTTGGGGATTTGGCTTTGCTTCTCACCTTTCTGCCCTAATCTGAATTCTCTCTGACCGTTTCTCAGCTCCAGTCCCATCTCCCTCTTTTTGTATTGGTTTCATAAGAACCCCACTTGGGGTTCTTCAAACCAACCAAAGAAGAACACTGATTTTGTTACACAAGCTCGAAAAATTAGGGTTTTACTCGGACATCAAGGAGCTTAATTACAGGTACGGGAAAATTTGATTCTACAGCTATTGGTCATTGATTTTATTCCTTATTAGAGAGCATTAGAAATTAAGAGAGAGATTGTGTTGGTTCTGATTAGATTCGTGTATATTATGACGTGTAGGTCTGTATAATCGTTGAATTGGGCTATGTTTTGCAATTCCATTAAAGGTTTGAGGATTGGGGTATTAGAGGTTCTTGGGCATTTTTTTTCATTCTGGGTGGTGGTTTGATGGAATTTGGTTTTGTTTGATTGAGATATGAGTAGAAGGGTGAGGAGGAAAGGGCCACAATTGAGGGACAAAGAGAAGGCGATTTTGCAGAGTTGTTTGGAAATTGGGGATGGGAGTTCGAGTTCGGAAAGAAAAGACGAGGTTAATTGGGCAAGCTTGCCAGACGATACAGTTGTTCAGCTGTTTTCCTGTTTGAATTATCGAGACCGGGCTAGCTTATCATCGACTTGTCGAACATGGAGGGGTTTGGGTTCTTCTTCTTGTTTATGGAACTACCTAGATCTCCGGGCCCACAAGTGTGATGTTGTTACTGCAGCTTCCCTTGCCTCTCGATGCTCGAAGCTTCAGAAGCTTCGGTTTCGTGGGGCGGAGTGTGCAAGTGCAATAATGAATCTCCAAGCAAGGGGCCTACTTGAAATTAGTGGTGATTTATGTCGGGAGATTACTGATGCTACTCTCTCGGTAATGGCGGCTCGGCACGAGGCGCTTGAGAGTATCCAACTTGGGCCGGATTTCTGTGTGAGGATCAGTAGTGACGCCATCAAAGCAGTCGCTCTCTGCTGTCCTAAATTGAAGAGGCTGCGACTTTCGGGAGTTCGGGAGGTTAATGGTGATGCTATTAATGCTTTGGCTATGCATTGTAGACAGTTGGCAGAGATTGGGTTCATGGATTGTGAAAATGTCGATGAGGGGGCACTGGGAAATGTAGCGTCTGTTCGTTTTGTCTCAGTTGCAGGGACAAGAAACATGAAATGGAGTTCAGCTTCACAACTTTGGAATAAACTGCCTAACTTGGTTGGGTTAGATGTTTCAAGAACTGATATTGGTCAAAGCACTGTCTCTAGATTGTTGTCATCATCACAAAGCTTGAAGGTCTTGTGTGCCCTGAATTGTCCAGTTCTCGAAGAAGAAGTTAATAATACAGCATACAATCACAAAGGAAAGTTGTTAATTGCTCTTTTCAATGACATATTCAAAGGAGTAGCTACATTATTCGCCGAAATTAAGAAAAAAGAGAGGAATGTGTTTTCTAATTGGAGGAATTCGAAGAATGTTGATAAGAACTTGAATGATATAATGATTTGGCTTGAATGGATTCTATCACATTCGCTTCTGCGTATCGCAGAGAGCAACTCACAGGGATTGGATAATTTCTGGCTCACACAAGGAGCGACACTGTTGCTCAGTTTAATGGAGAGTTCACAAGAGGATGTTCAAGAAAGAGCGGCCACGGGACTTGCAACATTTGTTGTCATTGATGATGACAATGCTACAGTTGATCGTGGAAGGGCTGAGGCAGTCATGCAGGATGGTGGAATACGTCTACTTTTGGACCTTGCAAGATCTTGTCGGGAGGGGCTTCAGTCTGAAGCTGCGAAGGTAAGATCAGCTTAATTTCAACAAAATTTTGAGTTTTTTTTCACGTGTAACTGTGGAAATTTGGTTCGACTGTTTTAAATTGTTGAGATGTGCAGGCTATAGCAAACTTGTCCGTGAATGGAAAAGTTGCAAAAGCTGTTGCTGAAGAAGGAGGAATCCATATCCTTGCTGATCTGGCAAGATCCATGAACAGATTGGTTGCTGAAGAGGCTGCTGGAGGACTATGGAATCTTTCTGTGGGAGAAGAGCACAAGGTTGTGTATTTTGAAGTTCTTTTGACGATTATTTCTTCCAAACATTATGGTTATAATTCATCAGTTTCTTTTCAGGGTGCCATTGCTGAGGCAGGTGGTGTAAAAGCTTTAGTGGATCTTATTTTCAAATGGCCCTCTGGTGGTGATGGAGTACTTGTATGTGCCTTGCATACCATTTATCTTTTTTTCTGCCCCTCTTTGCACAGAGTGGTACTGCAGCATGATAAGGGTAAGTTGTGAGTTGGTGCTTGTTTACTTGATGCCAGGAACGTGCGGCTGGTGCACTGGCGAATTTGGCAGCTGACGACAAGTGTAGCATGGAGGTCGCGGTGGCAGGCGGCGTTCATGCTCTGGTGATGCTCGCTCGGTCCTGCAAGTTTGAGGGAGTGCAAGAACAGGTAGCCCTAATTTATACTTTTAATATGCTTCATGCACAGTTATCTACGTGCTTTATTTGCAACATCTTAGAATCCTCCATATGCACCACGCTAGGCAAGGACACAACAAAGAAATTGCTACCTTTATATTGTCATGTTTTTATTTGTCCCTTGATTTTAATATCCACTTGCTCTTATGTTTGCTTGTGTTTGATAAGTCATTGTCATTGTTAGCTTTCTCCTTTCGGGTGATTGATAGTTATCCCTACTTCTGCTTCTTACTGATTTTTGTCCATTGCATTACACAAAACACATCTCTAGTTATTATTTTCATTAGCTGATTGTGTTCAATACGTGTACCGTCATGAATAGTATTATTTATTTATTTGCATCTTTGCATGTAATGTGTTTTCCCTGATCACAAGTTGTTTGTTCCAGAACAGGGTTCAGTTAATATCATTGTGCACCTTGCATTTTCATGTAGAAGTTTTAATTGCGAAATCTATATCTATTAACACACACACACACACACACACATATATATATGTATGTATGTATACACTTTGAAAGCCTTTGTTGCAACGGAATTGATGGTGCTTCCGGTCATTGTCCAGGCTGCTCGTGCCTTGGCTAATTTGGCTGCTCATGGAGATAGCAACAGCAACAACACTGCTGTTGGAAAAGAGGCAGGTTCACTTGAAGCACTGGTGCAACTTACATGTTCTCACAATGAAGGTGTCAGGTAATACATTTGCTATTGGAATTCACAAACTAAGCATAAAGCACTGTGTGCTATTCGTCAATTTTTTTTGATAGGTAATCTCATAAGCATCATATTATTGGAAAAAAAGAGATAACAAAGATTCACAAAGAATGAACCGAAAAGAAGGGAAAATACAACTAACTACACAAACAGAAATGGTAAGTGCTAAAATCAAAGACTAAAGCAAACCAACACATCCCTTTAGGGAATATGTAACTCCTCCCAATCTATTGCTGCCCCCGAGTCGAAGCCCAATCCCCTATAAGCTTGCAAACCTGCTTGAGCACATGCCCCACCGATAAAGACGAGTCATCAAATATCCGTCTGTTTCGTTCTTTCTAGATGGACCAAGTAATAGCCCCTAGAAGAAGAGCCCATACTAGGTCCCAACGAGGGCCCTCCCAACAAACCCAGCTGCTGGCAAGATAAGAAACTCTGGAAGGAATAGGGAAAACCCATGCAACCCTGATATGAGCTAGCAAAGAATTTTCAGAGTTTAAAGGCTCTAAACACAAAAGGGCAATGCAAGAGCAAATGATCCATTGATTCCTCCACTGCCACAGGCACACCACACATCTGTTTTGAAGGTGGTCAACTGTTAAGATTTTATCCAAAAAAGCTGTCTATAGAAAAAAGGATATCTTGGATGGCAAACTTGGATGCCATACCACTCTATTAGGGAACGCCAAGTGAGGGTAGTCACTCCAAACCCGTAAGAAAGATCTAATAGTAAACCAACCTTTGTTGTCCCTAGACCATACTCGGGAATTCGTAGAATTTTGGTTAGGTTTGACGGACTCTAGACGCCCATTAGACTAATGAATGAGCTCACTTCCCAGTTCTGGAGAGACCTCCTGAATCTTGGGACCCAAACTACCGACTCTCCCCTCCTTTCAAACAATTTCCTGATCAACAATATTAATCCTCATCCTCATCATTGTTTTCAGAGCCGTATCCCCATTGTTGGGATGGATATGTGAATTTTGTTTAGCCACTTCATTCTATGATGGGCCAAGATTTTTGTGAATCTTACTACCTTGTTGCACATGCTTTCGACTTGCACTAGGAACCTTGATGCATATCCTTGTCAGTTGTCAGTCAAGAATTTTGGACAACAAAGAGCATGTTCATACTTCATAGAATGGGCATAGTTGGAACTTGGAATGAATATGCTCTCATCTGTTGCACCTTTGGAATAGGAGGCCCATCTCCATTTCAGCCACCTAGCTCTAAAATTGACGGACAAAATCCTTCTCATTCCCTATCTCAAAAAAATATATTAGAGACTTCGGTAAGATTGACGGCCACGAGATACTCCAAGAGGCCATTTCTTTTATCACGATCCAGCTATCCTTATGACCTCTTTAGAATTGTACTACTGGTCTTTTAAAGATTCTTTTCATTATCTCTGGATGATTAGCTTTGAGCAAATATAGCTCAATTTTGATATCCTCTTAACCAAATTTAGGCTAGCGTTTGGATTTCTCCAAAATTTACAAAATATCTTTCGGTATTTCACAATCAGGAGGTACCAAAAGTTTCGCTTCTTTCATTCCAGTTTTACATTTTATCACAGGAATTGCAATACATCTGTTGGTATTTTGTGTACCACAAATATCTTCATTAAAAACCTTGTAAAATCCTTTAAAAAAAATTTGGTCACCTTTGAAGTTTTGACCACTGATATTTTGTTTAGAAGGCTAAAGAAAGAAGAAAATATAGTATTATATTCTAAGTAATATTTATAATGGAGATGTGGATTGTGCAAACCATTGCATATTTATGTAAAATGCTGATTATTCGGTAAATTAATTAAGAAAATAATCAACAATCATCCATTTTTTAGTCATACATATATATTTGCTAATAAGTAATTGTTATTTCAATAAGGTAAAAGGGGGCGGAGAACCCATATATAAAAAAGGTTCACACGTATACCAGGCTACCAACAAAGCTTAGACCCAAATAATTACATGAGCAATTGAGTTATAAAAAGAGATCCAATCAGAACAAAAGGAAAGTATCCTTGCATCCTTGGACTTTAGAATAGAGGACCAAAGTTTATTTAAGCATGTTAAAGTTCATAAAAATTGAAGATATGTGTAGCGAGTAAACTATTACATAATTAGATTAATTAGGATACCTTTTAGGGTAAAGCATTCATGCATTTTGACATGATTTGCAGTTATATTAGCAATCAAGTAATTTTTAAAATTAGATTATTAGTATAGGTAATTATTCATGAGAAATTGAAATAATTGCAAAAAACTAAAAACTATAGCTAAACAAGTATACCTTGTAGTTGGCAATGTTTTCAAAGGTGAAGGAGTGAGGTTACGATATAGTTGTCAAATGCAGGCCCATTCGTGCTTCGTGCCGTGCCCGACATGGCCCACCTATTAAACGTGCTAGGCCACTAACAAAATATGAAGGCCATGGCACCGCCCATTGGCACGGCCCATGGTGGGCCCGTGTCGTGCCGTGCCGTGCTTGGGCTAGTCCTTGTGCCTATTTTTTTTTTAATTAAAAATTTTAAATTAAATTTATAATTATAAAATTAGAATACAAAGACACCTATATTGGTCTAAAATTCAAAAACATATCATTTTATTTATCTTTGAAATTTGTAATACAAGTATCATTTTATTTTTCTTTGAAATTTTGTACTTAATAGCAATTTTGTAGAGAGATTGAGACTTCGAGAGAGCATGTAGGCTTGTAGAATGTAGAGAGATTGAGACTTTAAGAGAGCTTGTAAGTTGTAAGCTTGTAGAATGTTAGAAAGATTGAGACTTTGAGAGAGCTTGTAGAATCTAGAGAGAGAATGAAAGATTTGTGTGAGAAAAAATAATTAAGAGGTTCAGCTATTTATAGAGATTTTTAGATTGATAAATGACTAAAATACCCTTAAAGGGGAAGGCTATTTTTGTCATTTGTGAGCTTAAATGACTGATTTTCACTTTTGCCCCTCTAACTAGCCGTTTTATGTCTGTTTGGGAGGGAGGGAGGGAGGGGGGGGGGGTAAAAATATATATTTTTAAAAAAGAGCTGTTGGAGAAGGTTGGCCAAGTGGGCCGTGCCTAGCGGCCCACGTGTTGTGTCGTGCATGCCTACTTGGCCCACGTGTCGTGCCGTGCTGTGCCGGCCCACTGGCAAAAAAATAGGGCCCAGGCATGGTCCACCTATTAAACATGCTGGCACGGCCTACCTTGGAAGGCCATTTTTACACCTCTAGGTTGGGACTTCAAGATGCATGAGGCGTAAGCCTCACGCTCCGTCATTTTAACAAATGAATAAAATATAAGAAAAGTTGTAAAAAGATCCAAAATGTTTTTTTTTTTTGGATCGATAATGAAGCAAGCAAATATATAAATATGGCAAAGAAGTACAACAGGCGCAAAACCAGAAAAGAGTTCACAAGCTCATGAACCCAAGAAGCAAAAAGAGGTGGAAAACAAACAAGTGTAACCCAAGGAGGCCTCTACACCAGCCCCCCACTGCCCTACCAAGCTAATCCACAAGCCAAAGACTCAAATCCACTCCCTCCTGTCTTATGGAACTCCATTCCAGAACCATAGAGCAGGCCCTAGCACATATGCGGGATGGGGAGGAGATAGAATCCTCAAACACTCTCCTATTTCGCTCTTTCCATATAGACCAAGCAATAACTCTTGATATCACTGACCAAAGCACCTTACTTAATCCAACCCCTCCAGTCAAATGCCAGCAAGATAAGAAGCTGTGAAAGGAAGAGGGAAAGACCCACTCCACTACCACTCGGGAAAAAAAGAAACTCAAAATCTCATGAGCAACGGAACAATGCAAGAGCAAATGATCTATCGATTCTTCCGCTTGGAGGCACATGAAACATTGATTTGCAATCCTCCACCCTCTACTCTTCAGGTGATCACAGGTGAGAATCTTATTCAGAACTACATTCCGTAGAAAAAGGGATACTTTTGAGGGAATACCAGGATTCCACACAGTCCTATTAGGAAATAGTTCAGTAGAACCCGACCCAAGCGACTAAGCGATTATACTAGAGAACTTATTGAAAAGCGACCTTTGTTGCCTCTAGACCACCCTATACAACCAGGACTTTGAGATGATGGGGGTGGAGACCCCAAACACTCTACCAACCTACCAAAGCCTTCAACTTCCCAGTCATTCAGCCCTCTTCTCAACTGGGGGCCCCATGACGCCCCTCCTTCCCTCTGATCTATGTAATCACAGACAACGACATCCCTATTGGTTGCTAGATAGAATAAAGCTCGAAAGTCATCTTTCAATTTTGTGGTTTCACACCACACATCCTTTCAGAATTAAACCTTAGACCCAATGCCCACCCTAAACGCAAAATGAGGAATGATAAACTTGGCAATAGACATTATACCCTTCCACATACCCAACCCATGGGACAACCTGACCTCCTTAGGAACCCATCTAGAGACTTCCCCATATTTAGCCACTATCACAGAGTGCCATAGGCTATTTCTCTCATCTCCAAACCTCCAAATCCATTTCCCTAATAAAGCCTTATTAACTAAGAAAAGAGGTTTTAAATTGAGGACACCCGCTTTTTTAGATCAGCAGATACTAGCCTAAGCTATGAGATGATACTTGAATTGGCCTCCCTTCTCATGTCACAAGAACTCGTGTTGTATTCATTCAAGTGTCACCGCGACTGACTAAGGAATAATCATAGTAGACATAAAGAAGGTTGAGAAACTACTAAGAATGCTCTGAATGAGGGTTAACTTTCCGCCTTTCGATAAGAATGACGATTGCCAACTTGACAAACACCTAGAATCCCGATCCAACACTGGGTCCCAAATTGACTTGGATTTAAATCTCGCCCCAAGAGCATGCCCAGATACACTGATGGAAGGGGCCCCGATCTACAACGAGGCACTCTGCAAGATACTCTAAGTTTGGAACCGCCCCAACCTCGAGAATTTCTGATTTGGACAAATTGACCCTCAACCCATAAACTGCTTCAAAACAGCGCAATAGACTCCTAAGGATGACTAAATCACGCTGAACCACACGACAAAAGATAAGAGTATTGAAAGACTATATATATATACACACATGTATTTGTGTACACAACGTCCGTACGTGTTTACAAACATAGGAAATACCATATAACAGTAATAACAATGATTTTTTATAGCTAAACCATCAAATATATACAGGGATAGAAAGAAATAGTACAATACAGGGATCATAGGGTTGTGACCAAAGGCAAAACCTACTGAAAAACAAAAACTACATAGCGGGAAACAAACACTAACTGCTAAAATAACCACATAAGGAAAGAGAGAAAGAAGAAAGGACCAACGACTGCAACTAAGGTCCTCTCAAATCAAAAACTGAATTCCCTAGTCACCTGCGTCGTTCCAGGCTGCACACCACGAGAGAAGAAGCTGATGACACCTCCTACGAACACCGACCGCCGAAGACCCCTCGTTGTCAAAGACATGATTGCTTTTCTCTTTCCAGATCGACCAACTGAGAGCCCTAGGAAGTAAGACCATATAACTGATACCAAAGCCTCCCATTTTATTGCAGTCCAATAAAAGGCTTGAAAGGATCTAGTGAAGGTCCAATAAACCCCTATGCAAGATAAAAAAGTAGTTCTAAATCCCTGTAACAAAAGGATAATGCAAAAGCAGGTGATCCATGGATTCTTCCTGCTCAAGGCACATAAAACACCAGTTTGCCAAAAAATAAATATAAGGGCAAGCAAATGCTGAAATTTAGATTAACTTTTTTGTTCATGTACATATTGAAGATGATGTTCAATCATCAATTCATGTGTTGAATTTGGAATTTTAGCAAAAAGTTACAAAGAAGTTATGAACTACATTGTAGGCCAGTGGCTTCAAATTTGTGCAATATATACTAGGGAAATTAGTGTGAATTAAACTCAAAGGGTGTTGAAAGCCTAAGTACTTCAAACATAATAAATTAAGTATTAGTTGAAACAAATATCATCATTGATTCATCATTTTGAAGCCTTGTCCCAAATAAATAAATATTTATTATAAATCAAAATAAATTAAAAAATAAAAAAAATTGACATTTAAGTCTCAGTTTTGTGGCTAGAACTTTAATTTTAGTTAATATGTGAGGCACACGCCACATACATAAAACAAGCCTAAAGGCGTGAGCCTCGTGAGTAAGCCTCATGGTCGAGTCTCAAGGCGTAAGCCTCACAAGCCCTTTAAAACACTGGTAGTTATCAAAAAAGGAAAAAGAAAGAAATGATATGTTGATACATACCGATATGAAACTATGCATTTTTTAATTTTTTTTCCTTCAAAATTTTACCGTATTGATTGATATGGTTGAGTATTGTGACAATATCGATTGATGCGATCGATACTGTTGCGATATGCAACACATCGATTCATACGTTGCAAAAATCTTAATAACTGAATGTGGGCTCATTTTGGGTGTTGGAAAACACCCCTAGAATCCATTGTGAGCATATTTTCCATTCATTAATTGATTTAAGGCCTAAAAAAATAATTTCGTTGTCAAGTTTAGGTTAAAAATAAAGAGTTGGGCGTTTGATTTGAGATTAAAAATTTTCCCCAAAAAAATTTAATATATGTTAAAATTTTGTTTTTTTTTCTTTTTCTTCTTCTTTGTTTTTTTGTTGGATTGATACAAATAAGTTGTAATCAATCAACCCAAGATAAGTAGATCTATTGATTTTTTGCGAAATTCATGGATTAAAACCGTTTTTGAAAACAATGATATTTCTTCATTTTTTTTTGAAAAATTTGAAAACTCTTAAATCTTCATTTTTTCGAAAAATTCATTGAATTGAGATTGAAAAAATAAAGTGGGTTACATCTATGGATGATCGACAAGATCCATGGTAGTGGACGATAGGCTGAACACCAACATAGAGGTCATGTTCAGGCAGGTGACTAGAGGCAGTACGAAGCATGGATGCCATTATACATGGGATGAATAAAGTCAGTGTTGACGAGTGTATGGTAATGGTTATTGATACGAGAGTGCATCTTCGTCTTCATGTGGCTATGGTCATGAAGCCTGCCCAATCTTACTCATTTGGAGCTTATAGACGTGATGCTTAGTCCTAGGCATCAAGTGAAAGTTATGGACAAATTTTACAATTCACAAGGTTGCATCCAATCGGGATAGTGTTTGCTCTAGATGCCAGTCAATACCAGATGTACATACAGATTTATCAGGCCACATAAAACGTTTACATGAATTGTCCATAGTGTTGTGATCATGTTAGGCACCCTTATCATGTGCCACTCAATTCATTTCTTGATCCCACGATGTTCGAGCTGGCATGTAATTCAATGTGGTACTGGTATTGAGGTTGTATGTCGTTTATTTTAAGGTTGTAAATTCAATATCCAAGTTTTTCCTTGCGTATCTGTGGGCAGGGAAATCTCACTCTCCAAAACGAAATTTGTGCGTTACAATATCCAAGCGTTTTTTTAGCATATCTTAATTTTTCCGGTGTATACCCATGCGTATCTAAGTGTATCGAACTACATTCTTTTTGTCTTCATTTGTTTCTCTCCACTTTAGTTTGTACTAATTTCAAAGGAGAAAACTGGAGATTTGTTGGAGAAGAAACTTGCAGCAGTAGCCATAACATCTGGATTGTCTGATTCTGCAGCTGCGTTTTTTTCCTTGACACACTTGAGCTTGCCCTTTGCAGTTTTGAACAAATCCACTGGATTACTAGAGGGAAGAGCAGTGCCTTGCCCTGCCTTCAAGGTCACTGCAATAATTATGATACGTATCCTAAAATCGTCTGACTGATACGCCATTCGATACGGATATTTGAACCATGCTAGTACTAATTTATTTTTGCTTATGAAGATGATTCAATTGGCAAGCTGAAAACTCTAGGATTTCGTTGGTTTAGTTCAAATTTTATGTGCTTCAATTTATGTCTCCGTAAGCCATTTTTTTTGGGGGGGTTAGTTTTCTCTGATTTGGTATCATTGTATCTACTCATCAAACAGGCAGGAAGCTGCTGGTGCTTTGTGGAATTTATCATTTGATGACAGAAATCGAGAAGCAATTGCAGCAGCTGGTGGTGTTGAGGCATTGGTATGATATTTTCATGGTCGAACCAGAACATGTATTTTAAGCATTGTTTCTTTTGTTTACTTTGACATGCACTCTTATGTGGTTCATAATCTTCAAACTAATCCGAGGTCTTGCATTAGTCGACCTTAGGCTCATTTGAGTTGTCTCCCCATGCTCCCCCTGTCTGGTGAAAAAAAAATAAATTGAAATTCTCTTTCTTGTGAGAGAGTATTCCACTTGTCCATGTTTTTCTTCACAGTTGTGTGGTGTTTGTCCATGTTTTCCTGTACAATCGAATGGCCTGAAATGTATCACTTGCTTTAATCTGAGATCTTGCATAAGTCGACCTTAGGTTCATTTGCGTTGTCTGCCCATGCTCCCGCTGTCTGGTGAAAATAAAATAAAATGAAATTCTCTTTCTTGTGAGAGAGTATTCCACTTTTCCATGTTTTTCTTCACAGTTGTGCGGTGTTTGTCCATGTTTTCCTGTACGATCGAATGGCCTGAAATGTATCACTTGCTTTGATCACATATATGTAGTCTTAGCATGGTATCCAATCTTCAGTGCTTGTAAAGGGCATGTCCTTGAAAATGCTTATGCAGTTGGTACTCTCAGATGTGCCAATGTGGTGCCACTTTTTTTGGTTGATAAAATGGTGGCCCGAATTACTATTCTAAAATTTGCGTGTTCACCACCTGAGATGTCAGTGTTGCTTTCCTTCCACATTTCCCAAAGTAGCAGAAGAATTCTTTTTCCTTAAACATATTTTGTGTAAGAGTTTCTTCCCTGTCTGGCCATGCTCAAAAGCTGAAGCAATGTAGGGTATCAATAAAGCTTACATGCTCTACAGAATTTTGGCTGCATCAAAATGGCAACCTTGGAAAAGCTGATCATACTATGATATGACATGAAATAAGCCCAGAAAGAAAAGCTATGCTTAACCCGATTGCATTGGATGGGATTTTATGTATATTTTTTTCCAATGATCTTACAACACCTCTTTTTTCTGTTGTTGTGACCTTTGACACAAGATAATTAGGTCTTAGGATGTTGTACTAAAAGTCTAAAATCTAGGGTACAATGTACACATCAGTTTAGTCAGGTTTGAAATGGGTGACACTCAAAGTGGCCCTATGATTTCTGTATGGAAGGACTCAAAAGAAATGATTCTATTGGTTTATAGTTTTGGGTTCAACACTGAGGAATTCAAACTTTTTTAGTGCATGGTCGAGAATCATGATGAAATCCATTGCTCTGCTAGGACACTCATGTTACATCTCAGATTCAAGTCTTACTTCTATTGTAGCTTATCTATGTGTGTTTGTGATGGAATTTACAATCATCACGAGGAATCAATTTCCTTGTATGTTATATGTATAAATATTTCAATCAATTGAACCGTGAGTCTCGTTTTGGTTATCTAGGTTGCTCTTGCACAATCTTGCTCAAATGCTTCCCAAGGTCTTCAAGAAAGGGCTGCAGGTGCTCTGTGGGGATTGTCTGTATCAGAAGCTAATAGGTATTTATATATAGAAGTTTGTATTTTCTTTTCTGAAGTTGATATCATGTGTAATTCCACCATTCACATTTCCATTTTTTTTAAAGAATAATCGAGCCAGGGTGTATCTACTGCCAAGAAATTTTAATTAGGACTTGGATGTATCAAGAAATCACGTTCCTTTTTTGGTTACTGAAAATTATTTTGTTGAAAGAGATCCATGAAACTCAAATTCTTTCTATATAGAAATAAACTTGTATATTATTTCCTAACATGGAACTCAATCAAATAAGGTTGAATCACGTGATACTTTCTCATTAGTAGCGCTCATAAATTGTATTCTACTGTTAAGCATGGTTTAAAATCTGGTTATCAATATGCGATTTTGCGTATGGAAAGTCAAAGTACGCTAATATATCGTTGCTATGCACGCAAACATTGTTAAATTTTAAGAAACATTATAAATGTTTGGGAACTCATGGAAATGTAAAATTAAACTTATTTTAATACAAAGATAAGCTAAAAATATGATATATTTGAATAATTATCATGTGAATTATGAGTTACTACAGTGCATTGCTTCCTAAAAGCGCTGATATGTTAAATATACAAAGAACATAAATTTAGTTAATTATAAGGTTTGGGGGATTAATTGATTGGATATCCGAGAACCATAATCTTTCCTAGGAAGTAGGAACAGCTTCTTCTATGACGATAGATAGGGGTCAGGTTTAGCATCTATGCCTCCTGCCCTCCAAACAGTATGGGAGCCTTTCAGCTCGTACTGCTCACAATCCTAGATCTTCATGGCACCCAAAACATAATTCATTAATAATATAATCAGCTTTATTTGCAATATACAAACAATTAAAATTACTGCACCAATTACACAAGTGTACACAACTAGAAGCACAATAAAGGTACTTAGTGTGTGACACCCACATATGTAAACAATGCCACCAAAGTCATAAATACTCGAAGTAAGCTCATGGCTCGCCCCTATCTCATCAGGGGCTTAAGCACTCCGCTTGTTGCATGATGCTTGCGAGACAATGTCCTCCAAATACCCCAAACACGAGAGGAATAATCACTTTAATTATGATAGTCGACCACGATTACCATTCATAATTTCACAGTCTCATACCAACTTTCATACACCCTTCTATCAATTTTCCGCTATAGAAGGGCACTAAATACCAATATAGACATGGAACATGCAACCAACAATAAGGTTGTTGCACAAACACAACAAAAATAATGTTTCAACAATGGAAGCATTAGATATCAAGAAAAAAGATGGGAGGAAAACCCTAAATTAGGGTTACAATTGTGAGTACGCAAATAAGGTTGCATTGAGTACGAAAAACCATAACTTTATTAATCCACTGTCCTAGAGGTGAGAACCTTAAATTTCACAAGATAGATGAAGGAAAAAAGGAAAGAACGAGATGAAACCATAGATTTAGATTTGCTATGCTATAATGTAGTTAGGTTCATGGTTTAAAAAAATGCCGAAACCAATACGTATTGGTTCAATTTCGGTAAGGCTTGATCCCGTTTTCCTGATCAGTACATGTTTTCTTAAGGAATTATAAGACACCAATACGTATCGGATGAGCCGCGAGTCCTACCGATACGTATTGGTTTCGGTCGTAGGACTCATTCGATGACTTATATATATATACCTTAAACTCCTAAAACTCACCTCTTTCATTTTTCTATCGTTCCCTTCCTATTCTACTTGGTATTGTCTCTAGTTTAATTTTTTTATGGTGGAACTTGGTATCATCTTTAGAAGTATGTTTCTCCTCATCTACTGCATTATTTTATTTCTATTTAATCTGATTTTTTGAAAATTTTCCAAAAATATTTATTGGCCGAATCCGATATGTATTGGTCGAAGCCGATACGTATCGGTTTTGATTAGGAACTGTACAGTTCCTGAAAGGCCGAAACCATATTTTATTAATCCTTGGTTAAGTTTGAATCCCATGGAGATCAATTTTTTTTTTTTTCATGAAATGAAATCAACAACGTGTTGGTTTTTTTAAGGTTAGGAAAAAGGATTTCGAGAGCTAGAGGAAAGGAGAGTAAAAGAGTGGTTTTGTGAAACCTGAAACATAAATGTTGTATGCTCCTGGTTTCTATATGTTGAGGTACATATCATAACGTATGGGTTGTATGATATGACCCATACTGTCATTTCGTAACCGAAACTTGTGAATTTTGGCGAGTTAAGTAAGATTCTTTTAGGTAGGCCAGAATACCTATATGTATTGACCACATCGTATATATATGGTCGATATTCAAACCATATTCTTTAGTGGAACATTATATTTGAGATATGTTAAAAGTTTTATAACTCCTATTGAGTGAGCACCTAATGTAGTAGCCAGCTCTTAATTTCTTATGGCATGCTGCATTCAATTACTTAAAGCTAGTAATAATGTCTCTTGCTTGGAAAAGGTTCACTGGATTTTCTCAGAAATTCCTTGTTGTCAACTGTGCTTCAACCGGGTAAATGCTTGTAGGCTTTATTTATTTCATCAGTGCATACCATAAGTGAAATCAAGAAACTAACACTTTTATTGAGTTCAAGTGGAAAGTATCTTATGCCTTCTTTAACATGAAATAATATCTTCTTGATGTGACTTGTGAGGGTATTCCTTGATTTTTTTTTTCATTTTTAGCAATGTCAAATGTTGGCTTAGCTATAAGTTGACAAAGCAACTAGCAAGCCTGAGGCTCAAATAAAATTTTACTCTATTGATAAAAAGAAAAGATGATAGAAGGTTGACACTCTCCCTCTCTCTCTCAACACATGCATTAGTTAATTGTAAATCTGAATCATATGGCCCCTGAACTTTTTGAATTGCCAACTGTTTAAAAGTTATTTCTGATAAATGTTTCTTTTTTTGGGATAAATGTTTCTTTTCTTTCCTTTTTTATGATGTTATTATCATGGTTGGGCAAACTATGCTACTCTTATATGTGTAGTTGAGTACGCTCTTAATATCAGTTAGAAAGAGTGAATATCTAATGTTTTTGTACAGTTACTAATGCAATTTATTTATGTATTTATTTATTTAGCATTGCTATTGGACGAGAAGGAGGTGTTGCACCTCTTATTGCATTGGCACGCTCGGATGCTGAAGTAAGGGTTTCACTTTGGTTAAGATTATATCCTTCGAAAGTTTTTCATTTCCCCCCCTCCCCCATCATTACTAGTCTTATTTGGCTTCTTCCTGTATATTCACTGTAGTTGCAGTCTAGATCTTGCAGAGTGGAACTTTTGTCAATTCTTCTGGAGCACTACATCATTGTTTAGTCAATCTCATAGGATTATTCTTGTGCTGGCCAGTGGGTCGCTTAGCACTATCAATGTCCATATATCAAGTGGCTGTAGTTTTTTCTCTTTATGGTTGGAAATGGAATGCTAAGTTCAAATATAAAACAGCGATCAATTGTGTGTTAGTTTACCCTTGGTAGATTCTATAGTAATTGTGCTAGAAGTTTTGGAACTATATGGTGAAACTCCAATTTTTTTTTTAAATCTCAACCGTATACATGAAATCCATAGATGTGTTTCTGGGGGGCTTGTATTTAGAATTGATTGTTTAATGGCTTTTTAGAAGGGTTTTGATGAGAGAAAAGAAATTGGGGAAGGTCATGGACCTCATTAAATGATACAGCAGTTTCTTTTAGTGAAAAAGGTAGTGGCTTTAAACATGTCATGTGGTCCCAGCATCCGATATATGTAAATGGGTCTACTTTGCTGTTTGTCTCTGCTGGTCATGGGCATGTCACCTCAAGGTCCATTTATTGAAAAAAACTCAAGAATTTCTCCAACGGTGAAATTGCTGCTTTGAGATTTTTTTCCCTCATGCTGATGTAAAATTTAAAAATGGATACTGTAGATCTTTGTCATCTTCAATCCTTACGGGAAATAGAGATTATTTCCCTAAATGAAGACCTGCCACTCTGCCAGGTTGTCTGCTTATTGGTTATGACGATAGGATTTTTGATGAATCAAGTTTTTTGGGAATATCTTACTGAGCTCAGAGATAAGGAGGAAATGTCCTGTTGCTTGCTAAGAGCTTAAGACACTTGTATCAGCATCTAACCAATTAGCTTCCACTAAAATCATAGATCCAAAATGGGTTGTCCATCTGGGTATATCTCGGTTTAGACCAAACTTATATTTTTATTAACAGCCCAGGAGTAGGTCAATCTGTATCGATCTCTGAAAGGTGATAACATTTGGAAAGCAATGAATTGACTTTAAATAATATCAAGTTTCAGTACAAAAATAATTCCTTGCTTTCTTCGTCGAATAATATAATCCTATCAAACCGGAAAATTAAATTATGAACTCTGTTGGATAAATATACAAGTCAAGGTTGATTTAGGACAGCAATTGATAGAAAGAGGTTCATCTAGGACAACCTTTGCCTGAGCCCAACTGTCCTCGGCAGTGATTGCTCACACGCCATGCATTCTGCTCTACAGTCTACACCATAAAGTTATTCCTATCATGGATAAGTCTACTCTAACTACTATACATAGTCTATCTACTGTATTTACAATCATACTGCTCTACCCAATTTGTAGTTAAGATTGTCTTGGATCAGGGCCTGCATGATGCTTTCAGTAACTTCCTGGAGCAATTCTGTTTGCGGGTATATGTTTCGTTTTTGTTTTCGGTATGCTTAGTTTGTATTATTGTCATGTCCCAAAATCCCACCAAGATCCTTAGTGGAACTTTGACTCGAGACACTGCATTATCCTGGAATCTCATCCTAATACATCTTATCTTGGCAAGAGCATGTAAGGCATACTAAAACATGAACCTGGAAATTTCTTTTATCATAATCTCAATGACAATAAATGATCTCAATCATCCAACATAATTCCAAAATCAACAAACTTAAACCTAAACACTCATCCTTAAATAATTTGAAACAATTAAAGTCAAACACTAATGATCCAGTAATATGGATATTTATCCAAATCCCTCCCCTCTTCTTGAAAATCACCTTCTGGTTCCCGAAGTATTCTCCTTCCACCCACGGTTCAATTGCAACCTCATACTCTAAACCTACTGACATAAAACATTAGTTGAGCAACGAAACGTTCAGTGGTTATAAAATCCTAGCTAACAAGATCATAAGCATCATAACATACATACTTAATGTTGATGACTAACATTCGTACACAACATACATAATCAGAGTGTGGAAAGCAAAGTTGGCATATGTATCTTAATTTTTTTTTTTTTTGATCAATATCTCATCTCATTAAAGAAAAAAACTACCACTGGGAAAGCTACAAAAGCGGTTGAGCTTACAAGAAAATAAACTCAACGCTAACCGACTACAAAGGAAAAAATCCCCAGCCTACAACAGGTACGAAAGAGACTACACTACACCTTCAATAACCTCCCTTGGGAAGTGCACACCTACCCACTCCAAGACTATCATCCTTATACGGTTACAAAGGTGGGGCACTGAACTCGAAACATCTTCAAAAGTACGTCGATTTCTCTCTTTCCATAAAGACCAAGAGATAGCCCTAGGAAGAACTCCCCATATCGTCTCCCAAACTCCCTCCCTGCTGCCCCACCACCAACAATCTAGAAGATGTCGAAAAGATGAAGGGAACACCCAAGCCACCCCCATACGAGATAAGAAGAAGCTCCACACCTCCTTCGCAACTGGACAGTGTACCAAAAGATGATCTACAGTCTCTTCTGCTTGGAGACACAAAATACATCTATTGGCCAAGTTCCATCCTCTATGTTGCAGATGATCCCCCGTCAAGATTTTATTCAAGCCGACAGTCCAAACGAAAAAGGAAACCTTAGAGGGAACCCCAGACTTCCACACCACTCTATGAGGAAACATCCCCCCCCTCGATGGGGACAAAGCTTGGAACAAGAGACTAACTGAGAATTGGCCGTGGCTGCTCTGAGTCCACCTACGGCAATTCCTAATCTCTGGGTTTATAGCTATCGAGGAAATGCGCTCCAGAAGGCGAGAAAGATCTCCAATCTCCCAGTCGTTAAGGGCCTGCCACATTCTTGGACACCAGACAACTCCTTCTGGTCTTCTCTCGTACATGTCCTCCACCAGAGCCTCCCTATCTGCTGAAAGGACAAATAGGGAGCCAAAATTGTCCATAAGACGCGTGTGACCTGCCCATATATCCTTCCAGAATCTAATCTCTGACCTTCTTCCCACCCGAAAGCTGAAAAATGGAACAACCAACTCAGCATGAGCCATTATCCCCTTCCAAAGCCCCACTCCATGCGATCCCCTCACTCCTCTAGGAGTCCAGCCAGATATCTCCCTATACTTCGCTACTATCATAGCCTGCCATAGGCTCTCCCTTTCCTCTCCAAATCCACTTTCCTAATAAAGCTTTATTCATTTGAGTGAGCGACTTTAGGTTCAAACCCCCCTCATCCTTAGACTTACACAACTGCGACCATGCTACGAGATGATATTTGACTTTATCGCCTTTGTCATTCCAAAGAAACTCCCTTTGTTTTCTTTCAATCGAATGAGCCATTGAACGAGGGAGAGTGAGAGCCGACATGAAGAAAGTGGGGAGACTTTGTAAAGTACTCTGAATCAAAGTCAATTTCCCCCCTTTTGATAAATAGAAAGCCTTCCACCCAGCAAGTCTTCTCCCTACTCGATCCAACACTGGATTCCAAGCTGCTTTCGCCTTAAAGTTCCCTCCCAAAGGCATTCCTAGATACACTGAAGGGAGGGCTCCCACGCCACAACCAAAGCACAAAGCAAGATGATCAAGAATAGTTACCTCCCCAATCTTCATAATCTCAGACTTCATCAGATTAACCCTCAACCTTGTCACCGCTTCAAAGCATCTGAGGATGCATCGGATATGAAGAAGATCCCTTCGCGAAGCCCGACAAAATATGATTATATCGTCCGCAAACTGGAGGTGAGAAACCCTCAATCCACTCTGGCCAATCTGAAAACCTTCAAAAAACATTCCCTCTGCTTTAGTCAACATTCTACTTAAAGCTTCCGAAACTATCACGAAAAGGAAAGGGGAAAGCGGATCCCCCTGTCTCAATCCCCTTGAACTGGAGAAGTAACCCACGACACTACCATTGACCAGGATGGAGAAAGAGATGGACGATATGCATGCCCACATCCAAAGTCTCCACTTTTCAACAAATCCCATTCTACAAAGGATGTAGTTCACAAAATCCCAGTTAACGTGATCATAAGCCTTCTCCAAATCTACTTTAAAGAGAATACCCAGAATCTTAGCACGCACCCTAGAGTCAATGCACTCGTTAGCTGTTAGAATCCCGTCTAGGATTTGACGCCCGCCTACAAATGCGCATTGTTGAGGGAAAATGAGAGACGTCATCATTGTCTTGAGACGAGTGGCTAACACTTTTGATAGAATTTTATATATGCTACCTGCCAGACTGATTGGGCGATAATCCTTGAGTTCCTCTGCCCCTGCCTTCTTGGGAATCAAAGTAATGAATGTGTGATTCATCACTCTATCGAACCGCCCTAAATCAAAAACCTCCTGCATTACTTCCATAAAGTCTGCCCCCACTACATCCTAACAAACCCTATAAAATTCAATGGTGAACCCATCTGGCCCTGGAGCCTTATCGCTTGCCAGCCTTCTAATAGCTCCAATCGCCTCTAATTCCTCAAACGGGACCTTTAATGCCGTCCTTTGCTCCGGAGTTAGCCCCTCAAAATGGAGCCCTTCTAGCTTAGGGCGACCTCTCTCCCTCTCACAATACATCTTCTTGTAATAAGAAATAATACTGTCTTCAAGCTCACCCTTTTCCTCTTTCCACACCCCATCTACCTTCAACTTGGATATAAAGTTCTTCTTTCTATTGAAGTTGGCCATTCTATGGAAATACTTCGTATTTCCATCACCCTCTTTAAGCCATCCAACTCTAGCCTTTTGTTTCCAGCTTATTTCTTCAAGCATAAGGGTAGACATATAATCCAAATTTTTTGCCTCTCTCTCCGAGGCTTCAGCGGGGGAGAGGTCTCATGACTCGGCCAAGGCATCCAAGCCTTCTATACCCCTTAGCAAGCCGGCTAGCCGCTCTTGAATATTACCGAAAACCTCCTTATTCCAAATCTTTAAGCCAGTTTTCAGAGCTTTTAACTTTAGACCAAAACGAGTGCTGGCAGATCCCCACACCCTCGCTTGACTCCACACCTCGGCCACAACGACTCTAAACCTCTCGTCCTTTAACCACATGTTTTCGAACCGGAAAGGACTAGGCCCCCCCACAAAAGTCCCTATCTCTAATATGAGAGGCGTATGGTCTGAGAGTGGTCTAGGAAGGGAAGATTGAATGCAATTCGGGAAGTGAGCCTCCTAATCAAGATTGACTAGGAAACCATCTAACTGACTTGCAAAAAGCCCATTCCTCGCTTGAGCCCAGGTGAACTGAGCTCCCGTTAAAGGATAGTCTACTAATCCATGGCGAAAGATAAAATCTCCAAATCTCCTCATCTTAGGAGTGATGACGCTACCCCTTTTTCTCTCCGAAGAGAGACGAATGCCAGAACGATCAGTAGAATGCAGTTTGGCTTATCAAAATGTACTTAAGACATACCAGAACGATTAGGCTTACTAGGATGCACTTAGACATATTAGAACGATTAGGCTTGCTAGAACGTTTAGACTTGCCACCTCAGACATACCAGAATACACTTATTGTACCCGTGAGTTTATCATACTTATAACTTATCCTAAATAAGAATATATCATATTTGTGAATAAGGTGCCGTGATCAACTTTTATCTAGGTTATCCCTTAGATTCCGATTTCACACCATCAAAACCCCACCATAGCATCCCATACCACCAAGGTAACGAATCTAGATCTTAAGATCATCCTCTAAGGTATTGGCCTATCCGAAATTCGATCACATCATACATCAGAGATCATGCTTCTCAATTCATGTTCATCACATTACCCATATAATACAATAACCTGTTCATAATTTCAGAGTACATAACATGTTTAAAATTTATAAATCATTCATAGAACACTTGGATAGCACATTCAAAATTTGTAAAATATGTAAATAACTTACTCATAAATTATAGGGCATCTAATTTACCCCTTTTATTCACTAATTCATCATACATAATTATTTACAATCCAATAATACAAGAATCATGGATTTAATAATTATTTATATACTTAAACATCATGTTCTTATTTAATAAAATCTATACATACTTACATAATTCTTATTCTTAATTTATAACATCCCTACATGTTTACATAACTCTTTATTCTTAATTAAATAAACCCCTTAACCCTTATAAACATCCCTACTTACATAATGAATTTATGTTCTCACTAATAACCCTACTCATGCTATTATTAGTACTATAAAGATATATCTACTAATATACATGAGGTTCTTGACTCATATTCTTAATTCAATAAACCCATAACCCTTAAAACATCTATGCTTGCATAAATCCTTACTCTTAAATCAATCTAACCCTTAAATTTCATATATTTAAAATCATAATCTTAATCATGCTTATTATTAATCACAAATCAATGATTACAATATCATTAACCTAAGAATTCATATCAAACATCCATATAAATCATCATTCTTAATCATATTCATGATTCTCTTTAAATCTTTACTTAAATCGATGATCATAATTCCATTAGCTTATGGAAAATATATTAAACATTCATATAAATCCTTATTCTTAATCATACTTGATTAATGATTATAAAATTATTAGCATCAGAATACATATCAAACCTATTCTTATCCGTAAACATAATCTTATTCTTAAGGTAATGAATATGGTATTGAAAACTAGAAAAATATATCTAACACATAATACATACAGTAGACTCTCTTGTAATCAATAACCTTGGTGGAAAGAAATTATATTAATTATAAGAGAATATTATATATAAGAATCACTATAATGTTTCATCAAAATTTTCTTTTCATAATTTCTTCTGAATGTATTGTGTTTTCCTTATAAACTTCATGTAGATACAAATGTATAAGGTTAGTATATAGTAATTTCAGTTAGGTAAAGTTAACTCATTTTTCAAAGAGAAGAAAAAACATCATTTATTTTGGGAAGAGACCAAATTAGTTTTGAACTCTGCTATTTGTGGGATTCTCCCTTTAACTTTTGTTAATTATTTTGAAGTTTCCATATAGTGATTTTTTTTTAGTTTTTTCTTTTTAAAATATCCAAAACTTTATAGTTTATATTATGTATATGATAATTTATTATACATAGTCAAAATATTTAAAATAATTTTATCACTTTCTCTTCCTGATACGTAAACCATCATAAAGTGTTTATAAGAGACGTATGACTATGTATTAATATAGTATAAAAAAACATCTCTTATAATTAATAATATACTAGAACTTTCTTAAAAAATTATTAAATAGCAAGTATAAGAGATTATTAATTATACACTATAGAACCAAATTGGTTCCTTACAAATTTATTAATTATTAGAGATTATTAACTTATAAAATATTAATTATAAGAGGGGCTACTGTACATAGAGATAATTAACCTAGATCCTTATTTGCACAGGCATTCCATAAATTCGCATCAAAACTCCGAATCTTTCAATCACAACCCAAGAATATATCATTTACTCCATATTCAATCGTACTTGCATTAAATATCAAAATCCTAATCCCCATTCTTAATCACATCCATGATTATTTATACTTTTCTTATCTTCGCATTAAGGATCATAAATTTTTTAGCACAAAAGATTAAATCTACGAACAAACCCGTTATTTATTCTTATTCTTACTTGAAATCTTATTATTTAATTCTTAATCATAATCAATGATCATGACATTGGTAGCAAGGAACTATATCTAACTTTCTTGATTGCTTCCCTATGATCTCAATCTTGCGAATGACCCTTGATCTTGATCTCCAAGACTTTTTCTTCTTCTCCAAGTGAAAGCCCTTCGCAAACCATACGTTTCTCTCTTTTTGGATCTTTAAAACTCGTAGAATGGTTGTGAAACCCTAAACCCACGAGTTAATGATTATGTATAGGGTTTAGAGTCCTACAAACCCTTTAATTTTCGGGAAAATTGCGTCTTTTTACGATTCTACGCACAACAATGCTTGAGCAGAGTTAGTGGCCGCTCGAGCGGTTAACCTTCTAAACCATGGAAATAAAAATCGCCGAAGCCAATACAAAACGGGCGATACGTATAGGTATCGGTAGAACCCTGTACGATATTTAAACTGATACGAAACGGACGATATGTATCATTTATTAGTTATATTGATATTTTAGTTCATTATGTAATTGTAATTCTGTTTGCTACTTTGTCTTTGAATTGCTTCCCATGACTTTATATTTGGTAAATTTGGTTCCAATAACTCATTTGATTTTAAAAAAAAATTTAATTTGATTTTTATTTGAAAAGGAAGAAATTATATGTATCATCTGAAACCGTTACGTATAGGTTTCGGTTGGGACCGATACATCCCCTGAAACCGTATTTTTAATTATTGTTCTAAACAAAGGTTAACATTTTGGACAATTTTCGCTCGGGCGGAGCTTATTTCCACTCGAGCAAAGCTCCTTCCCCCCCCCCGTTTCCCTATTTTTATTACTGTTCATTGTTACAACACCCTTTCTTCATAGCATCATCACTTATTTTACTTAAAAAGATTTAAATTACTTTAAGTGTTTAATTAAAATAAAAAAATACCCTCCATTTGAATCTAATAAAAATACTTAGAAAATTAAATTCCTAGTAAATGAAAATCTCATTTTCCGTTTTAGGCTAAAAATTGAAAATTCTGCTTGTTGTAAAAGTAGTGGTTTGCTTTTAAACCACTCTATACTTAATAATAAAATCCCATAAAATCACATATGTTAATTTCACTCATAAACATCATTTTCCGGAAAAATCATCTCAAAATTCGACTATTCATGTTTTTGCTAAAACCACACCCTTCCTATGAGTTTTGTAAATCCTGTACTTAGTCATTTTTAAATTAACTTAAACTCATCAAGGGACAATGCATCATATGTATGACACGGATATCGATAAATTAAAATTCAGATCTCTACAATTATGATTGAGTTTTCATCAAGTAATTACTACTTGACTTTACACATCACATTGAAGATTCACATGTTTAATCTCCGTAGATAAGTGCGTAAGTGCATAGATAATTGATACACTACATACAAATTGGGCTCTTATGTCCTTATAGTTAGCTCTTTCTGAATTTATCTAAATTGAATTTAAATTAAATATTGGATATATCTTCTTTCCCAGGATGTCCATGAGACTGCAGCAGGTGCTCTTTGGAATCTTGCTTTTAATCCTGGTAATGCTCTCCGTATTGTGGAGGAAGGAGGAGTTCCAGCTCTTGTTCATCTTTGCTCTTCGTCAGGATCAAAAATGGCGCGCTTCATGGCTGCATTAGCATTGGCGTACATGTTTGACGGGAGGTACACAAGCATATGGTTATTCTGCCTAACATAATGACCTTTATGTTCATATAACTCTTTTCTTTTCTCTCTACATCAGTTCTGTTGATGTGCCCTTGATAATTGGCTTGAATATTAATTACTGTTTCCACTTTTCATGCATATAATTTTTATTTATGTTGCTGTATTAGACGTTTCTTGTAAATTAACTCCCCTTTTTATGTGGAACTTTTTTGTTTGGTGAGTGAGATAATATTAATAAAAGGTTAATGCCCGAAAGAAAATACAAGATGTCAATGCCTATAGGTAGTATAATGTATAAACTGATCAATACTTACACTATCTAACTACCGACAGAAATGGGAATTCAGTTGGAACAAAAGTGATTTATACTAGCACTTTCGAAATCCTTGAGTGGGGATGAACAAAAATGAAGTAGCCATGAAACCCAGTCTATAATTTTTTGCATCATCTCCACTTTTCGCTCTAAAATACACATGTTTGGCTCCTTCCAAATACTCCAAGCGACAACAAAAGGGAGCGTTCTCCACAAAACCCTACTCCTAAGACCAGTGATCTTTAGGGATGAGCCGGCTCCGAGACATTCAAAGTTTCACTACCCCAAATTGGAGAAGGAAAGAATGACAAATCTACAAAGCAAAGTCACAATGCAGGAGATGGTCCACTGTTTCACTATGCTTCTTGAACATAAAACAGAACGATGTTACCCAAAGTTGCAGTCCATAAGGACACTTTGGATGGGACAAGGGTCTTCTAGACCATTCTGGTGGGATAGGAATCCGGTTCCAGATGATCTCTGCCATTTCAAAAATGACTTCACCGAGAACTTACCTTGAGAATGCCACCTCCAATAACAAGAATCAGGGAGTCCCACATCCATTATGTTATGGTCCAGGTTGGGTTTTCCAATTCCTATTCAGTATTGTTTCTCCTGAATCCCGGTCTCCATACTGCCCTTCCATCAGCCCAAGAGAAGCAGTTACTACCAAAACGCCTTTCTTAGCAGTAGTATTCATATTCGTGTATGCTTCTGCAAAAGGCTTTGTCATCACACCATGAAGCCGCCAGAAATGTACCCTATTACTCACTCTATGAATTATATGCCCTTACCGAACTCCTGAATTTTGCAGACTTCCCTCCAAAGGCTCAAGCCATATGGAAACGACAGATTCGGGATCCCAATCTCTGCTGTTCCTCCCTTATTTCCTTGTATTAACAGCCCCTCCAAAGGCTATCTGGCCCCTCTCCATATCTCCACAACCCCACTTCCCTTACAGAGCTCAGCTAATCATCCTCAAAGAATGAAATACCAGCCCCCTACTTCCTTTGGGCTACAAATATTCTATAAGGTGGTACTTCTTCCTGTCTTCTGTTCCGTTCCTGCTGAAGTTTCTCTTTCCGAGCTTCCACAAAACAAGGTAAGGAGTAAAGTAAGCATGGAGACTAAAGAGGGTGCTCCAAATCAATTTAATCTCACCCCCTTTAGATAGATTAATTCTTCGTCCATTCGGCAAGTCTCTCATAAATTTTATATGGATGTTTCAAAGTTAAAGAGCAATATTATGGCTTCAAAATGTGGTATAGCTGAAGGGTCAGATAATAGGTAAACATCTTTTGCCTCTATGGTGCACCAAGCTGTTGAGTACTTGAGTTCTCATTTCACAAGTACTAGGGTATGTTGACATTTGTAATTGCCGACTGTCAAGCTTCTTGAGAAGCGAGCATAGGTCCTTGTCATGGTTTGGTGAACTAGTTGTAAATGAGAGATGAAGTTCTAGGTTTAGGGTTTGGATGGAAGAGAAAGGGAAAGAGAAAAGAAGAGTGATTTTATACCTAAGCCCCCTCTACTATTCTTATTTATTGGAAGCCAAGTTACATAAGTACCCTTACTAACAAAGAGAAAAAAAAAAGGCATAACAATGATTGACATAAATGCCTTTACAAATATTTTACTAACCTAACGAATTCTCAACACTGCCCCCTCAGGTTGTTGCGAAGATATCTAACATGCCCAACTTGCCTGTTATGGTATAAAAGTGAGGGCTCCCTACTCCTTTGGTTAGGATGTCAACTAGTTGGTCTCTAGTCTTTACAAAGGGGGTGCAAATGATCTATGAGCTAAGCTTCTCCTTAATTAAATGTCTATCCACCTCAATATGCTTGGTTTGATCATGTTGCACACGATGCTAATGGCTGCATTGTTGTCATAGTACAGCCTCATAGGTCTCTGAGGGGGAATACATAGTTCCCCCAATATCATATCCAGCCATACAAGCTTACACACACCATGAGCCATTGCTCTGAATTCTACTTCGACACTAAATCCGACGACAACAACTTGTTTCTTACTCCTCTAGGAGACAATATTCCACCCACAAAGGTGCAAACTCTTGAAGTGGATCTTCTATCAGACACCGACCCTGCCCAATCAACATCTGTTTATGCTTTTATCCTCATTTGACCATGACAAGCAAACAAGAGACCTTTACCTGGAGAGACTTCAGGTATCTGAGGATTTTATGAACAACTTTGAAGTGAGAAGATCTCGGAGCATGCATGTACTAATTGACCACCCTCACCACATAGGCTATGTCTGGACGAGTGAGGGAGAGATAGATAAGTCTGCCAACTAATTTTTGATGTCTCCCTGTATCGACTACGGAGTCCTCACTGTTGTCTCCCAGCGTGTGGTTTGGCTCAATAGGGGTAGCATTGGATTTACACCTCATCATTCCTGTTTCTTTCAGCAGGTGTAGGACTATTTTTCCTTTGAGAGAGATAAACACCCTTCTTCGACCTAGCAATTTCAATTCCTAGAAAGTATTTCAAGTCTCACAGATCTTTATTCTCAAATTCTTTTGCCAAGTGATTTTTCAGCCTTTTGATCTCTTGATTATTACCCGTTGCAACAATATCATCAACCTAGACAATCAGGGCAGAGACTTTTGACCATGCTTGATGAATAGTGTGATCATCTTGACTTTTTTTGTACCTCAAAACAATCATCACTCTTCTGAACCTATCAAACCAGGTCCTTGGAGACTGTTTCAGCCAATATAGAGCTTTCTTAACTTCCAAACCTTGGCTTTAGCTGAAGAGAAGCTGAACCCTAGTGGAATCTTCATATACACTTCTTCCTCTAACTCACCATGAAGAAATGCATTTTTTACGTCAAGTTACTTCATAGTCCACCCTTGATTGACCGCAAGGGGATGAGAACTCTCTGGAGTTCATCTTGGCTACTGGAGCAAACGTGTCTCCTAATAGTCAACTCTATAAGTTTGGGTATAATCCTTTTCCACAAGCTTGGTTTTGTACCTCTTCACATATCCATCTGACTTGTATTTCACAGTAAAAACCCACTTGCATCCCACTGGATCTTTTCCTCTCGAGAGAACAACTAGATTCTACATGTCATTTTTTGTCCAAGGCTTGCATCTCTTCATGCATTGCTTTCTTCCACTTCGGATCATTTAAGGCTTCCTGAAAGTTGCAAGGAACATAGGCAGAGGATAAAGATGAGACAAAAGCAGGATAGGAAGAAGAAACATAATTATAAGTGACAATGAGAAATAGGATGGTCAGTGCATGAGCGGGTTCCTTTCCTCAGCGCAATCGGAAGATGGGTATCATCAATAACAAGAAAGATAGGTAGAGGCTCAAAATTACTTAGAAAAGGTGGATCCGAGAAGACTTCTTGGCAGGGAGATTGAGTCTCTTTCTGCCGTCTTGAATACACTAGCAAATCAACATCATTGCTAGAATGACTCTTAGCTTAGTCACCCCCACTATCACACTCAGAAGCAGGAATGTGAAGTGAAATTGAGGAGGAAAACAACTCTTTATCGAGATGCTCCTCCTGAAGAGGTGTCTTCAAAACCGAATAAAAGGTATGGTCTCACAAAAGATAACATCGAGGGACACCAAACGCTTCTGAGTCAGGGGATGATGACACTTGTACCCCTTTTGAGTGGGAGAATACCCGAGAAAAATGCACTTGAGGGCCTTAGGATCAAGTTTGGAACTATCAGAGCGATGAACGTGAACATAACAAACACACCCAAAAACTTTGGATGAGATATGAAAGGCAGAAGTGTGGGAATGAAGAAATTCAAGGGACACTTCGTAGCACAGAAGCTGTGAGGGAAGACGACATATCAAGAATGCAGCAATAAGTAGAGTGTCAGACCAGAAAGAGTAAGGACATGCATGGTCAATAGAAGGGACTGAGTTCTTCCTCTCTCCTATCCCATTTTGTTTAGGGGTTTAAACACAAGAAGTTTGATGTTCAATGCTGTGGTCAGACAAATAAGAAGTAAATGCACGAGACATGTACTCCCTCCATTATTAGATTTAAGGACTTTGATACAGGTGCCAAACTGGGTGCTAACCATATTACAGAAGGTCTGTAAGGCAGCAAAATTCTCACTTTTAGTTTGAAGAAGGTACACCCAAGTAGCCTGTGAATAATGATCAATAGAGGTAACAAAGTTTCTATAGCCCAATAATGAGACAATGGGAGAAGGTCCCAAACATCAAAGTGAATACATATCAAAAGGTGCACAACTTCTATTTCCATGAAAATAGTATAAAGATCTACAATTTTTAGCAAGGACTCAAGATTCACAATGCAATTTAAAATCCGAAAAAGACACAAAATTTAGAAACAATTTCTTTAATTGCGAAAAAGGAGGGTGTCCAAGCTATCGATGCCAATGCATCACATCAATAGCATGCGAGCTACTACCAAAACAAGACTGATGAGGCAACTACAGTGAAGCATCCAACAAGTATAGGTCTCCTTCCTCATGTCCACTGTCAATTGTCTTCCTCGTCTCCAGGTCCTGAAAAAGGCAATGGGAGAGAAAGAATGTAATACTACAATTCAAGGATTTTGTAATATGACTTAGACATCAAATTAGTAGCATAGTTGGGAACATGTAAAACAGAAGAGAAGGGGATCAAGGGAGTAGCAACAATACTACCCTTTCCTGATATGGAGGAATGTGTCCCATCAGCCACTTTAACTCTAACTTTACCAAAACAAATATGGAAAGTGGAGAAAATGGAGGACATACCCATCATGTGATTAGTGGCTCCTGAATCAATGATTCAGGAGGGGCTGGTAGTGGAAAGAATGACACTATGAGCGGAAGTCGAGGCAAATGATGATGCAACAGATGCAGAGGGGGCCTCCAACCGAGACAAAAAGCGGCGAAAAACATTAACTTCCTCTCGCGATAATGTAGGGTTTTCTGTAGAGTAGGCATAGCAATAGGAGCGAAGGTAGAATCACTATTTGCAAATGTAGACGAGGTGGAGCCAACTGAGGTAGTAGAGTGAGCAGAGTGCTACCTCCTCTCCCAAAATGTCCTCCATAATAACCTCCACAACCCCCAGCTGTCGGAGCTCTCTGGGGACAACCATGTAGAAGCCAACATGTCTCCCTAGTGTGACGCATACACCTACAATACTCAAAGATGTGATTATGTTCAATTATCTTCTTCACTTTAACCAAGTCATCAGGGTTTGGATAGTTGAAGAGCCTGATAATGATCTAATTCATCATACATCCTCTTCAACTGAGAGAAGTAAGCTGTAAGTGTCTTCTCATTCTGTTTCAGCTAAAAAATACTCTAATGCAACTAATAAATGCGGCCTATGTTCCCCACTTGGGAATAGGACTGCTCTTGAGTGTCCCATATGTCTTCTCGGAAGTCTGCAGGATGAAAAGACCATTTCCTATCTCGGGCGTCATAGTTTGGAGTAGCCATTCTATAACTGTGGAGTTTTCAAACCTCTACTTCTGATAAGCAACAGAGGACTGTTCTGAAGGGGTTAGCTCTCCAATGATGTAGCCTATTTTTCCTTGCCCCTTCAAGGTACAACCTAGCTGATTGAGACCACGGAAGGTAGTTAGGACCATTCAACATTACTGTGGTGATTTTCTTATTTGGAGCATCCGTATTATGCCCACTTAACCTAGTAGGATGCAATTCACTACTTGCGTGGCCTTCCTTGGGTTGATTAACTTCTCACATTGTCTCTAACACCTTTTGTCAAACACTTTCTAGGTGAAAAATGAGTTGTCCAACAAATTCTCAAGGAATTCACAACAAAAAAGGGCTTCCAACACTTCAACTATCAATGAATCCAAGTCCATTCACTTTTGGAATGTGTCCAAGCATTATAACATCACTAATCAAGCTGTTCTAAGCATTTACAGCATGCAAAACACAAAAAACCTACCGTTTTTACCAAAAACGTGAGCCTATGGAGCCTGAAAAATCATCACAGCCCCTTCATACCACCAAATCAGGACCAAAGCTGAATCTAGGATGATTTCTCGAGTAAAAAAAAAAGGGAACCAAAAGGAACCAAATAGGGTCAAAACATCTCCAAATCAATCACGTATCAAGCTGGAAGCAGAGATATGTTTTTTTTTATTTTTTCTGGGTTTTCTTAAAAATCCAGATACCTCCACAGCTCCACTTCTATTTCTCCAAATCACATGTATAATAGCTAATAAAAACTCCTAAAATCAAGATCTATGAATCCATATCTTCAAATCCCTCTCATGGGGCCTGGGGCCGTGCGGCCGATGAAGTCAGCAAAAGGCTATTATGCTGTTGCTTCTTTTTTTTTCCTGTACAGAAGTCTAAATCAAAGATCAATGCTCTGATACGAAGTTGTAAATGAGCGATGAAGTTCTAGGTTTATGGTTTTGATGGAAGAGAAAGAGAATGAGAGAAGAAGAGAAAAGAGTGAGCTTATACCTTAGCCTCCTCTACTATTCTTATTTATTGGAAGCCAAGTTACAATAAGTACCCTTACAAACAAAGGGAAGAAATTAAGACATAACAAGCATAGACATAAATGCCCTTACAAATATCATACTAACATAACACATTCTCAACAGAACTTTGGGGTGTTTGGCAGAGCACCTGTAATCTCAAGTAAGTTGAGATGTTCCAAAAGCTTATAGAAATATGTCTGAAGAAACAATATATTTATTCTCTTCTACTTTGCTGGGTTATCTTTCAAGTTTGGGACTGAACCTACATACGAATTTAAACTCTTGTCCGCTCAGCGGTAGTCAGGGGTTATTTTGTGTTTATTCTCATTTTGTAGCTGTTGTGTTTCGGTTCATGTCCTCGTGAGTCATGTTTCCTTTGTTTCCTTTTCTTTTGTATTGTTGCTTCTATTTTCTGCTTTATATTATGCTTGGATTACCGATCAAAAAAAAGTTATCACACAGAGTTTATATTGATGGGGGATACATGTACCAGAGTTGATAATTTAAGAACCTATCTTCATTGTTTTCGGTTAGTGGATATATATACTTGGACATGGGATCATATCAACAAAAACAATCGGCTCATTGATCTCCCTCTCTCCCCGTTTCTAAAAAGTGGTTCACTGAAATATGTTTTAAGAGAGTATTAGTTTATTATGTAGTACTCAAATGAAAAAACACAGGTACTTTAGACTTATACTTCCAAGTAGAATTAACAAATGCTTTTATTGTATTTAGGTCAACAGCTAATTGCTGTGCAACTGATTTTGATATGTATCTGCCAACTTTTTTTCTTGTTTCTATACATAGGCGCTTGCTTATGTAATATGGCTTGTGTAATTGATATGTGTGGATGTGTGTGTGGGTGCATGCTGTGCGTGTGTTCAGACTTCAGAGGGGCGGGGATTTAGGTGACTTATATTGACATTAGCATTCATGGCCATGATATTACCCAGGTAAACCAAATCCATGATGTTCTATGAACTGCCTGCTAGGACAGTTGTCCAGTTTATTGAAACTATCGTGGACGTTAGGTGTTAACAATTATGTACATAATCACAGATCTAATATGCACTAACTTCTTGTGATGTGAAATTCTTGAGAGCTTTTAAGCTCTGCTGTTACTTATATGGTTCTATTGGGAAAATCTCCAGAAATTAGAAGATAAAAGGAGGAAAACTTATATTCAAATTAGAAAATTTAATCCTTGTATACTTTAGACTTATGTTCTTCAACATCTTGTACTTATTTCACTATGGTTTGCATGAGGAAAAATCTGTCGTTGGAAAGTATTAGAACCTATCACTGAAAATATAAAATTCAGTATGGAACAGCCCAAGATCTCGAATCTTTCTATGTCCAGTTTATACCTGCATCAATATTTTAAGACCAGTGGAGGAATAAATTTACTGTGGCATTACACATCAGGTAAAAGTTGCACAGGTACATGGGTGTTGGATTCAGCGAATATGATTTTGAGGACATGAGGATATTTTACTTTTTATTCTAAAAGATTATTATCTTTTGAAATTTATATGAAGAATGCTATGTGAAATTGCAAAGGGAATGTCTTAAATATGAAGGCATGAATTATTGCAAACAACACTTATTAAATAAAATATCTATAATTGGATACATTCTATTTAAAAAAGTCAAATAGAACACAGCAAATCTTGAACAAATAAGTACAATGATTAATCTTACACATGGCCAATATATATATATATGTGTGTGTGTGTGTGTGTGTGTGGTGTTCTTAATCAACCAAAAAAAGTTAAACGAGTTATACTTCCCCTTCGATGTGGACGATTGGTGCTACTACCCAATTTATCCCACATTGGCCACCCTCTCACCAAGAATTAGGCCCTTTTGATGAGAAGGGTTGGGTTCCGTCTTCTGTGGTCCATGCGCGCGCGTGTGTGAGAGTTGTGTAGTGTTCTTAATCAACAACAAAAAAAAAAATCTTACAGATGGCCAATCCATCAAGTACCAAAAATAAACAAATTTTGGCAGTTATCAATCTATAAATGAATATTATTTTTCAGAAAGTATCATGTATTACAAATCTACAATTCACTAAACAGTATAAATATGCCATGAATTGAAGAAAATGAAGCGATTGATAGATAATAATTCAGAATTTCTTATGCTAAATTTAAAGAGGTACGGATGGTAGTAGTTCAAAGGAATAACAGGCATGTCTGTGGTGTGTTGGTGTTGTGTTGCGTGTCCACATAATTCGACGCGTGACACGCTTGTAGACTTGAAGAGTCCATGCAACCATAGTATCAAAGTTCTTCGATTTTTTCAAAAGTCTTGAGTAATACACGCCTTTTTCATTGAGCGATTAATTCACGATGTATTTTCGGCTTTTGAAAAAAAAAATCAGTCTTTTTTTACAAGTCACGAATTTTTGAAAAAGTCTCAAATAAATATCTAATATATGAAATATATTTGTTTATAATTTTTCATAAATATTAATCTTATTTAAATTTTTTTTCATATCTTACCCTGACATTTCCCCCTTTATTTCCTAATTTTCCAAAATTTGCCCATTTATCCAAAAATTTCCCTAGACAAATATTCCCTCCAACTTGGTGACTATGCACACAACATAAGGCCGTAATACAAGAAGAAATAGAAAATCTATTATTGCATAATATCCTTGATAGGCAAGCTACGAGAGCTGTTAATCCCTGCCAGAGATTACAATCCTGTACATGTATGACGTTATGCTTGTGTTTGTGCATGTGGTACCTTTCAAATGCAACTTTTCTGTTCCAAGGATGCTTGTATATCTGGCTATATGAATAATGGAAACACAATGTATTAAATATCAATTGGTGTTTTACTGTGCAAAATGTTGCTGAATGGTTTTTGGCATGGTGGCCTATATTTACCCTGAAGTGTCGTGTATATCTTGAACAGAATGGATGAAGTTGCTTTGATAGGGCCTTCATCGGAGGGCACTTCAAAGAGTGTAAACTTAGATGGGGCTAGAAGGATGGCCCTCAAGAATATTGAAGCTTTTGTGCTTACATTTTCGGATCCACAAACATTCTCTGCCGCTGCTGCATCATCAGCCCCTGCAGCATTGGCACAAGTAGCAGAAGCAGCACGTATACTAGAAGCAGGGCAACTGAGATGCAGGTTTTCCTTCTTTTTCTCTTATAAAATTTGCAATTGATTACTCATCTGATAAATTCTATGCACCCATTTCCATTTACTTAGACTGAGACAAAATCAGCATCCGAAATGGAGACACAATGCTGGGCACTCTGAACCAAATATTTGATATGCTATTATACACTTACAGCTAATTTGATATTATTAGATAGCATTTTATGTTATTAGTTCATATAAGCATTTAACATGCACTATAAATAGATAATGTATACTCAATCGTGCTTATTTATATACATTCCTAAAAAGAGAAATGAAGTGAGGGCTACTAAAGGGGAGTGGTGAACTATTAGACTAGCTATGCTTTATAGAGCAAAATATTGGGCTACTAAGAAATAACATATTAATAGAATTAATGTAGCCAAGATTAGGATGTTGAGATGGATGGGTAGAATGACAAGGAAAGATAATATCAGAAATGAGTGGATTAGAGAGAATCTGGAGGTGGCTCTAATAGCATAGTTACCAAGTCGGGGTTCGGGAATTATTCTTCTAGGGAAAAGTTTGGAAAAAATCAACAAAAATCAGAAAATTCGGAAATAAATCAGAAAACAGTTAGGTAAGAAATCAAAAAATATAAAATAAGATTACTAAGTATAAACATTATAACCAAATATATTTCATATATTAGATATTTATTCGATACTTTTTCAAGAAATTTGTGATTTTTTTGAAAAGTTCGCTATTTTTCCCAAAATTCGTGAATAATTCGTGACTTAATCGTTTGACGAAAAAGTCGGGTATTATTCGGGACTTTTTAAAAAATCAGAGAACTTGGTAACTATGTCTAATAAGTGGTAAAATAAGAGAGTCGGCTGGGATGGTTTGGACACGATCAACAGAGATCACTAAGCTCAAGTGAGTAGTGAATTGGTGCGAGTCGAAGTCTCTAAATGGGTGGAGCGAATGCAAAAAATTACGTGGAGGGAGATAATGAAAAACAATTTGACAGCCGATGTTTTAACTAAAGTTATGACTTTTAACAGAATGAAACGGCTGAACAGGATTCATATTGCAGACCCCAAGTATTTGGGATAAGGCATTGATGATGGTGAACAAATAATGCTTCCTTGTTACATAGATGTGTGCACTATTACCACCATTGATTTCTGCATTCTTTCTAATTGATCATCCAATTATCTTATGTTGTTAATATTATATATAATATATGCATATATTTCACTACATGCATTCGTCATATAAATAGTAAAAGGGAATGATCTCATCTGTTGGGTGCATATACTAGTCAAGCTTGTATCGGTCCACATGTTTTTACTTACATGGTGTGAATCGCTGCAAGTTTGAGTTAGGTATTCACATGACTCAGGAGATCATTCCCTATAATAATGTAGAATGTTTATATTTTGTCTAACATTTCTTACTGGTTTCGAGCTATTTTCCGTAAGAAGCGTATGTTTTCAACGAGATACTATCTCATGTTTTTCCATTATGTCTTTTTATTTTATTTTTTTATTTCCCAGTGGAGCTGAGATTGGCAGATTTGTTGTCATGCTTCGGAATCCTTCTTCTATACTTAAGGCATGTGCTGCATTTGCTCTTCTCCAGGTAAGCTTGACATTTTATTTTTACTTTTCCCATTATTTCTTGTGTCCTTTGTCGGTAATGATTGAAATTTGCTGAATCGACTCTTCTATGAATGTTATCTTTTAATTGCAGTTCACCATCCCAGGCGGCCGGCACGCAATGCACCATGCGAGCCTCTTGCAAAAGGCTGGAGCGGGACGGGTCCTACGTGCTGCTGCCGCAGCGGCAACCGCCCCGATCGAAGCTAAGATATTTGCAAGAATTGTACTTCGGAATCTTGAGCACCACCATGCAGAGGCTTCAATCTAAAGAGTGATCTAATAGTTGGGAAAAGTTTCAACCTAGACTCAGTAATGAAAGTCAACCTCAATCTCGGACTCTCTTGGCTTCCTACTCTACATCAGTTCCATTGGAATGTATCCTGCTCCATCTAAACCAACTTTCTGAAGAACCGAAGTGTGGCTTGTTCTCATTTGGGTTTCTCTCCGCAAAGCGGTTCTGCTCGATGAGTAAGACTTTGGAATTCTTATGAATCAGAAAACAAGGACATGTCGATTAGATCCTTTTCCCCTTAATTTTCTGTCATTTAAGGTGGTTTGGTGTGGTGTGAGTGTAGTTTTTTTTTTCCTTCTTCTAAACAGGTACAAGGTACTGGGTGTGTCTAAAGACCAGTATCCTATCATTTTTGCATCTGTATTTATTGTGGTAATATGTTATATATTTAAGCTATTTGAGAATTGGGTTTGGAAGATAATATTGTAGTTCATTACTGAACATTGCTTTCATTAGGGTTGAATCAGTGCCTCGATATTTTGAGCATGATTCTCAGAGCTGGCGACTGTGCTAGGCTACCTACTCGACATTTCTCTATTCAATGTGCCATCACTATTTTGATGGTGAGGTTGTACCATTATCTGGGAGACTTTGTTGGATACGGATGCAAAAATGGTTCCGAATAACTTAAAAAAAAATAAAATAATTTTTTTTTTTGGGACTTCCCACAATAGAGGCCAGCTTCCACTGAAAGCTATTTTGACTTTTATAACTTTTGACTTGACTTTTTGTAACTTTTGACTACTGAACCAAGCACATTTCAATTGACTTTTGACTCTTCAAGAGCCAAAAGTCACTAAAAGTCGAATTAGAAGTGTAACCAAATACTACCTTAGCTTGTCACTTCGTTGAGTCGATGTTGGAGACCTGTGCCTAAATTTAAGATGATCAGGGGATCAACTATCAGTCCATTAAAATTTTAACCGTGGTTAAAATTACTAATCCTTAAAAAAATCAGGTTAAGATTTAATTTTAAACCATTTTTTAAAAAATTCTAAAATCCAAGGTTAGATTCATTAACCTAATGCTATGTTTGGTTGCCGAGAAAATTAGTGAAAACATGGAAAAGAAAAGAAAATCTTAGATTTCTAATATAATATCTAGTTGTGTTTTGTCCAATTTTCTATTCTTTTCTATGTTTTTACTTATTTTCTCGGCAACCAAGCATAGGGTAAAGGTTGATGAATCTTAACCACAGTTGAAATGGCGTTGGGCACAGAGGTTAGGCCTGAATAACTTACTCGGGCTTCAACCAGAGTAGAGTAAATTCGGTGCCATTTGGATGGGAATAGGATCGTTGGACAGCTATCCTTTCTGATGATACTGATTCTTAAATTTAAATTTTTTGAATTCAGTCACACAAAAACAAAAATTTTAGGGTAAATTACACGGACTTCCCTGAGGTTTGGCAAAATTGCTGAAACCTCTCATCTTGTTTTCAAAGTTATTGTCCTCTCCTCTATTTCAATTGTCAATAACAGATTCCCTACTTATGTTAGTATGCCGTTACTAACATGGATGAATTTTGATGATGTCATGTTTTAAATATTTTAAAATGCACAAATTACTCCCAAAATACCAATAACATTAAAAAAAAAATAGAAAATGTTTAACTTACCCCGCATACCATTATGTAATGTGCGGTCTTCATTGGTCTGTAGCCTCTTTTGTAAAACCTATCAAATGTGGTTAAGATCCATGATCGGTGCTAAATGTTATACATAAAAGCACCTCAAACTTAACTTGCTAATCATTTAGAGTAATTATTTATATTATTTTATGCTACTTGGTTGTTTATTCTTATTTCAGGTTCATACGAGGAAAAGAAGATAAAATAGAAGATTTACAAGCTTCAAAGACTCCAAAAATCTCAGAAAAAAGAAGAGTAAAAGAAAGAAGAAGAAAAGAGAGCGAAATCGCAGAAATCTACCCTGATAAATCGATTAGCCAAAATCGCACTTCTATCAATAGAGGGGTAGTTTGGTAATTTTTCTTTATCCAAAATTTATGAAACTTTTTGGGTAGATTCTAGATAACCTAAAGGAGCTATGTTTAAAATTTCGGGTCAATCCGATTAAAATTGAGCTCTCTAGAATTATTTGAAGTTCAGTGGCAAAACTGTAAATAGGGTGAAATAATATTCCGTGAATAGTGTTTCGTGAATAGTGTTTTAGTACTTCTAAACACTTTCCAACTCTATTATTGTCTTCCTAAATGATGGTTTAATCCTCATTCAACCCTAAGAGAGTTTAGAGAGAGAAAAAGAAGAGTTGTACCTCAATTAGAACTCCTTATTCTAGAAGGACTCTATCTTTCTATCTTTCTCTATAAAAAGGAGAATTCTTAGCCATTATCATTAGAGAGAGAAATTTGTAGAGATTTTGGATCTAAAGAAGAGAAGCTCTGGAGATCAAGGAAGTCATGAAGAGAAGTGCTGCAACTCTGTCCATGAAGATGTTGCATTCCTCCCTCGCGATGAACTAATTTCCACTCTAGGGTTTTGATGAAACCCTAGCCAAGTAACTGTGTCCTTTATTTTGTTTTTATTTTAATTCTCTGCATTGTAAGACATTGATTGCATAATGAGAGAGTTGTTTCTACAACTAAGATTTATTTGAATTATATTTAATTTCAATGGAATTCTCAATCTTGTCTTAGGTATAATGAAATTGAGATTAAAATCACTTATGTTAATTTTCGTTAGAATTTAAACATAGGTTTTATGCAATGGTTTTAAAATATCGAGAGATTAAATCTGAAGATATTTTATGCTAAGAGAAGACGAGTGATTACACAACCGTAGATTAGTGTGTATCATTCGTGCTAACCGAAGATACGATATTCTAAGGATATAATCCCTTGAACTTTTCTTGAGCAGTTGAGAGGGGACGTGCTGTCACTCTAACTGGAATGTTTACAATTTAAGATGTTATAATAAATTTAAAATAAGGATTAGTTATTAGGTTAGTGGTGGATTTGAAAACCCTAGATTTTCTCTCCAAAAGGATTTAAAAACCCAATTGTTTTTAGTCTAATTTAGAAATTTCATTTAAATTAGTTTAATTCATTGTTTTAGTTTAATCAAATCAAAATTCAATTGCCTCAATTATTAGTTTAAAATTAATCTGAATAAAAAGCAACGAAACCAGCGCAGTCCTCAGATGAACGATATCCTTACTAGTACTATTCTACGGAATTATTACTAAGAAGGAATAATTTAAGATTGACTGACGATCAATTTTTGTAATAATTCCGTAGAATAGTACTAGTAAGGGTATCGTTCCTCTGAGGACTGCGCTGGTTTCGTTGCTTTTTATTGAGATTAATTTTAAACTAATAATTGAGGCAATTGAATTTTGATTTGATTAAACTAAAACAATGAATTAAACTAATTTAAATGAAATTTCTAAATTAGACTAAAAACAATTGGGTTTTTAAATCATTTTGGAGAGAAAATCTAGGGTTTTCAAATCCACCACTAACCTAATAACTAATCCCTATTTTAAATTTATTATAACCACTTAAATTGTAAACATTCCAGTTAGAGTGACAGCACGTCCCCTCTCAACTGCTCAAGAAAAGTTCAAGGGATTATATCCTTAGAATATCGTATCTTCGGTTAGCATGAATGATACACACTAATCTACGGTTGTGTAATCACTCGTCTTCCCTTAGCATAAAATATCTTCAGATTTAATCTCTCGATATTTTAAAACCATTGCATAAAACCTATGTTTAAATTCTAACGAAAATTAACACAAGTGATTTTAATCCCAATTTCATTATACCTAAGACAAGATTGAGAATTCCATTGAAATTAAATATAATTCAAATAAATCTTAGTTGTAGAAACAACTCTCTCATTATGCAATCAATGTCTTACAATGCAGAGAATTAAAATAAAAACAAAATAAAGGACACAGTTACTTGGCTAGGGTTTCATCGAAACCCTAGAGTGGAAATTAGTTCATCGCGAGGGAGGAATGCAACATCTTCATGGACAAAGTTGCAGCACTTCTCTTCATGATTTCCTTGATCTCCAGAGCTTCTCTTCTTCAGATCCAAAATCTCTACAAATTTCTCTCTCTAATGATAATGGCTAAGAATTCTCCTTTTTATAGAGAAAGATAGAAAGATAGAGTCCTTCTAGAATAAGGAGTTCTAATTGATGTACAACTCTTCTTTTTCTCTCTCTAAACTCTCTTAGGGTTGAATGAGGATTAAACCATCATTTAGGAAGACAATAATAGAGTTGGAAATTGTTTAGAAGTACTAAAACACTATTCACGAAACACTATTCACGGAATATTATTTCACCCTATTTACAGTTTTGCCACTGAACTTCAAATAATTCTAGAGAGCTCAATTTTAATCGGATTGACCCGAAATTTTAAACATAGCTCCTTTAGGTTATCTAGAATCTACCAAAAAAGTTTAATAAATTTTGGATAAAGAAAAATTACCAAACTACCCCTCTATTGATAGAAGTGCGATTTTGGCCAATCGATTTATCAGGGTAGATTTCTGCGATTTCGCTCTCTTTTCTTCTTCTTTCTTTTACTCTTCTTTTTTCTGAGATTTTTGGAGTCTTTGAAACTTGTAAATCTTCTATTTTATCTTCTTTTCCTCGTATGAACCTGAAATAAGAATAAACAACCAAGTAGCATAAAATAACATAAATAATTACTCTAAATGATTAGCAAGTTAAGTTTGAGGTGCTTTTATGTATAACATTTAGCACCGATCAATCCACTCACCCTTATGGTTAAGCAATCTAACCTTAGTTTTAGAAAGAAAATAAAAATATTAATCTTAATTTTCTTAAGCTTAACCATAGTTAAAGGGGGTGTTGAAAGGGACATGTGGACAAGGCATTTGACTACATAGTTAAAAGTGTGGTGGGCTAATCACTGGCCTAATTTTTTTTTAAAGGGATAACCTTTGTGGCCGTGGAACTACTGATTATTTGGGGGCATGTGGCTCTTGTAATTGAACTCATGCGGATTTTGGGGGAATGAAAGTCAAAGTTGAAATCGACAGGTTGCTGTCTTTATAGCCAATGAAGAGAACTCGACTTTGAGGGTTCAGTGTGGATGAACTTGTGAATGATGGGTTGCTTAATAAGCTCAAGCATGGCCCTCTGTTTTGGATTGATACCGCGTATAAACAACCTGTATTGGTATTGGTGGTATGATTTCATGGAAGCTTCGAGAAACAGGGAAGCTTTCTCATAATGGTTTAGCACTAAGGCTATAAACCCTTCGAAGCTAGCCATGGGAGCACTTAAAAGAGTTTCAGTTGCGGTTCTATAGAGAATTGCAAAGCGACTGAAGATGTTGGACATGTAAAACTCTATTCACGAGCTTGACAAGGGTAAAATTGTAAAAACATATTTTCCGTTAACGCTGTCAACTTAATGAGCCTGATAGGAGAGGGCAGTGTAATTTCAGAAAGGGAAATACTTAACTTACTGAAGTTACCTATTCTGATGTACGGTCCTCATTGGTCAATTTAAGCTTGATTTTTAAAAGGGTACTTAACTTACTGCCGCAGTAAGTTACCTATTCTAATTCTAATGTACAGTCCTCATTGGTCAATGCCCCTTTTTTACCACACATAAACTATAGTTAATGATTCACTCACTCCTATAGTTAAGTAAGCTAATTTTGAGTTTTAAAAAACAAAAAAACCAAAATATTTACTTTAATTTTCTTAAGCTTAACCATAATTAAAGGAGTGTTAAAGGGACACGTGGCCATGACATTAGATTACCTATAATGCGGGGTGCGCTAATCAATGCCTTTCAGAAACAAGAGGGAAGGTTTACGCAATATCACCAAACCTCATGGGAGTTCAATGTAATTTACCCAAAATTTTAAGTTTGCCATAAGTTGCGGGCCAGATAGAGGGGGCAAGACCCTAGGATAACCAAAAGAGGCACGGAAAAAGGAATTGGATCACAACCAATCTTCAATTGCATCCACAGGTCAACACGTGTCCCTTTTAACCCTGATTAATTGTGGTTAAGATTTACTAGCCCTTAGCGTCAATAATCTAACCTTGTTTTTTAGAAATTTTTTTTAAAAAAAATTAACACTAGGGTTAAGCATTTCTAACAATATGGTTATTTTTTTTCCTTGTGAAATTCAATGTAAGATTGTTGAACTCCAAGGATGTATTCATTTGGCGAGAAAGTAATGAAAAATAAAAGAAAAGTGTACACTTTCTCAACGTTTGGTGTGCAAGAAAATACTTTTCACTTTTCTTGAACTTTCTCAATGTTGACAACCTTAAAAACTTTTTACATCTTTTGATTTGGTGGTTACTTTGAAGGAAACTTTAAGTTTTCTATTTTTTTTTTTTCCTTCCTTCCTTCCTTTTATTTTATTTTCTTTTCTCTCACCCACTTTTTTTTCATAGGCAAATAACATTGAGAGTCAACCACCCACTCTCTCTCTAGAATCATTTCTATTGGGAGAGTCACCACTCACTCTCTTCCTCTCCCTCTCTCTTGTAGATTCTTCTCATCCTAGAATTTTCTTCCTCTTTAGAAAGCACCTCCCCCTAAGGCTATTGGGTTGGGCTAGCCTGTTACCCAGCATGAATTAGGGAAGGCTGGACTAAGCTTCCATGAGTTTGGGCTAGGTTTGGGTTCTATCTTCATTAAGTGTTTGAGTTTGGGTTGTTTGGGTGAATCTTAATAAAGCCTATTAAACAAGCCCAACCTCAAATTTAACCTATTTCTTATATCCAAACTACCCCACATAGTAAAACCTTAGTTAGTTAGTCTTGCATAAAAAAATTTATAAAAACATAGAGAGATGAGAGTTTCATTTCTATTTTCCCTATTTCCACGTCTTCGATTTATATAGTTGGATCTACTCTCTGCACTTGGTTTTTATACTTAGATATACTCTTCCTCTTTCTATACCTCTTCGGTTTCTACACATAAAGAAAGATTGAAGAGTATAGGCTGGCCTAAACTCAATACAAACTTATAATACTTATAATATTGTACATGAGTTGGGGTTTGGGCTTCATGTATTAGAATGAGTTTGAGTTTGGGTTGAGTTAGGCATAAAAATAAATAAGATAAGCCGAGCCCGAATTGGCTTCAGCCCGCCCAGCCGTCCATTGGACACCCCTATCTCCACCTCACCGACTTCCCTTCCTACAAATAATAGGGGGTTGGGTTTCCTTGAATGTATAGAGAAGACACTTGAATTGTACTATGAGTGTAAGTGAATGAATGAATAAAAAAATCGTGTTTGAATACTGAGTAGCTTAGGTGTATTCGAGTGTTGTACCTATTTGTGTGTAAGTGCATCAATATAAAAGAATTTTATTACTTGTGTGTTAGTGCATCAATATAAAAGAATTCTATTTGTTTAATCGGTTATGTTACTCCCTCTATTCAACAGATAACCAAACTTTTTTATTATTATAAAGTATTGACCGACACCATTAAATTTATAAGGTTATTTATACACTAGAAACAAAAAATTATCTATAAATTTTATAATTACACACTAATTATTAGGCATTGTATAAGAAGAATTTACATTCTACAAACTATTTAAAATTCAGTGTTTGGTGGTTTATCTCTTCTTTAATTTTACATATTGCTCTTCGCTTTCGTACCTGTATCTTCTTTGTTTCTGAATTCAGTTATAGGAGATGAAGAAGGGAAATGAGATGAGAGTATAGGACTTCTGTCATTACTAGCAGCAAACTAATATAAAATACAAGAAATGTAGATTGTTTGAGAGAATTTTAGGAGTGAAAAGATTCGAAAAATGGGCTTTGAGTATTATTGATTATTTAACCAAAAAAAAAGTATTATTGATTAAAGTTAGATTAAAGGAAGGTTTTAGAGGATGAGACGTGAAATTCACTAAAGATTAATTTTCTATTTTCTCAATTCACTAGCTTTGTTTTGGAAGTTAAAGAGAAATGAGGTGTTTAATGGAGATGGAATTAAGTTGGGCATGCACCTATTAAAGAAGTAGGGCTGGGCTGGGGTAGGCTAGGCTGGACTAGGTGCTTACCAAGTCCCATCCTCTAGTAAGTGGGCCTTTCAATATTACGCCCGGCTCTGCCTTAGGGTGGCTTATTAAAAAAAAAAAGTTATTTTTGTGGGTTTCGAATGGCCTGGCTAGGTATTGACAGCCCTAGCGAGGAGGGGACTATTCTTTATTGCCCTCACAAAGCTCTTGGAACAATGGTTAACAAGTTTTAACCTTTGTGTTTTTTGTTTCTTTCTAAAAATCAAGGTTCATTGCTTTAAATTTAAGGGTTAGTGAATCTTAACTATATAGTTAAATAAAGTAGAAAGGGACTCATGGCAAAAAAAGAGAGGATAAATTCTCTCCTCACCCAAAGGAGGGGATTATTTTCCCTTAGGCTCCGTTTGTTTGCACGTAAAACCATTTATGAAATAAATCATTTATGATGAAAAAACTTTTATAGTAATTTTCTACTTATTTTTTGTTTGTTTGATTGCATTTTTAAAAATAACACAAAAAATTTCTTTATGTTACTTACTTTTGTTTGAAGTAAAGGAACAATAAAAAAAAAAGTTACACTTAAAATTTTTAAAATATAATTAAAGAGAAGAATTTAATGGGAAAATAACTTACATATTTTTAAAATTTTAGCAATTCTCCTCAAAAGTTTTTATGTTTCCATAAAATTTGTTACTTAACGAAATTTTTTACATGCAAACAAATACACATCAATGACATTCTCCACGAATTTGATTTGTTTTCTCCTATTGCACATCAAAAAAAAAGAAGCATAACAATCTTGTAATTATGGAAAGTTACAAATCAACCAGTAAGGCTGCCAATGAGCTGAGCCATGGTCTATTCAGACCTAGCTTTCCCTCGTAAGGGTTCAATCCAAGCCCGGACATGACCTGAACTGGTTAGGCCCAAGCTCTACCCGCAGGGTTAAGTCAAAGTCGGGCTTGGGCCAGAAAAGAAGATAAAGAAAAAAGTGTCAAGATATTTATAATTATTTTTTCTAAACCACTATTGGTTGACGAGGGACAAGAAAGATGAGATAGTAACAAAGAGAGAATGAAAGGAAAATAAATCTATAATTAGAACGGTAAGTCTCTCGATCATTGGTGGTCTTTAAGCAATGAGATATGATAGCGAAAATACTATCATAGTCCAATAAATATTTTGTTAAAAAATGTTTTTTTTTTTTTGGGAAGGTAAGCTGGGGTTAGGCGGACCCTCTACCAGATATAATAAAAACATGGAGACAATTACATTCTCATGAACACCATTCCCGACCGATCCTGGCAAAGGAAAGATTGGGTATCGCTAGGAAGGTCATCAGGAGGAAGAGTCTATTTGAGATGGTTGAACAAAGTTTAGCTAGAGAATCAACAACCCTATTTGTTTCCCACCAAACATGCTTCACTATGATAGATTCGAAATCCCGACTCCTATCTTTTGTTGCTCTAAATTCTCCCCACCATCTCCATGGAAGATCTAGCTTACCATTAATACAATCCACAACCCACTTAGAATCCGAGTAGATCAATAATTTTCCAACCCCATGATTTTTAGCCAAAAGAAGTCCCTTGTTAATAGCTTTAAGCTCTAAAAGGTCAATATCCTCCTGCTCGCATCCCTCCGCAAAGGCAAAGCAAAGATTACCATGGTGATCTCGGAGAATCCCTCCCAAACTAGCTGCGTTCTCACAAAGGGATCCATCAGTATTCAAGGCCCACCAGCCTTCTGGAGGAGGGCACCATGAGCATGAGCTTCCCTCTGACACAACAAATTCCACCCATAAACCCCACTCATCTATAAAGGCACGACTTCTATCAGAGTCTTCCACTTTCAGCTTGTCGTCCACAAATTGGCTTCAAGTATCATTCCGAATTAATTGGGTAATTGAGTTAGCATCTTTGAATTGATTTTTAAATATCCTATTATGTCTCTCCTTCCAATTATGATAGATTGTAGCACTAAGAGCTACTTTTTTAAGACCTAGCAGTGTCAACAAGCCAAGCTGAGCCAAGCTGGGCACTGCTTGAGCTCCGCTCGTTGGAATTTTACAGAGGCTCGAGCTTGGCTCGTCCATAGATCATTGAGCTCGAGCTCGGCTCGACAATTTTTTTTAAAAAAATACATTGATAAGCACTAAATTCAATTAAACAAATTTAAAAGGACATTTTTTTCTTTGGGATGTCATGTGACTCACATGAAAGCCCAAGTTAAAACTTAAACAAAAATAATTATGTTAATGCATACTATATAAATTTGACCAAAAAAAGGTATACAAAATATATAATATAAATTTAATTTTTAAAGGGTATTATTATAAAATTAATCGAGCCGAGCCGAGCCGAGCCGAGCCACCTATTGTTCAGGCTCGGCTCGTTTATTTTTCGAGCTCACTTTTAAGGCTCGGCTTGTTTATTTTTCGAGCTCCCTTCAAGTGAGCCCGCCCAGAGAAAATGGTAGCAAATCTGCTCAATAGTCTTCATGATTGCCTTTGGTAACATAAAACACTTGGTCCAGTACAACTTAGTGCTTATTAGGACCGATTGAACTAGTTCAGCTCTTCCTGCGTAAGACAACAGCTTCCCTCTCCAAGTTTGGACTTTTTTGGTCATCTTATCCCCCAAAGGTTGATAAAAGAGCAGATGTTAGCTTTTTAGAGGTCAGAGGAATACCAAGATATGTGATCGGAAGAATCCCAATCTTGAACTGAAGAATGTCCTTATTCGGATGGAAGATCTCACATCCATTCCGGCAAGGAAAATCTAAGACTTATCATGGTTCGGTTGGAGACTCGAAATTCTCGAGAATTCTTCAAGAGTTGTCATAAGGTTAGAGGCCGCACTCGCATCTGGCTTGAGAAAAACTAAAAGATCATCAGCAAAACACAAGTGTGATATCAAAGGATCAACACATTTCGGATGGCGAGTGATGTCCCCACAAGAGAAAACCCTGTTAAGCATTGCAGACAATCCCTCCATGGGCAAATTATAATGTTATATAGGTTATAAATTAAAAATGCGAAATAAGGGTCATTCTTTAATGGGTGTTGTCCATGCCCAGCTCTCATGTTAAAGGGCCTAATTTTTTTTTGGATTCATCTGAACTTACGGATTTTATAAATAGAAAAAGAAAAATGTTTATTGGTCATTGGTCCACACCCCCTAACCTTGGTTTTTAATCTTTGGAAAATGCTCAACTTATAGCGCATTTCTATTATGTAGCGAAATGCTGGTCCTCATTAGTCCACACCCCACTTTTTAACATTTATTGTTGGTGGTTAAGATTCACTCACCCTCAGGGTTAAGCAATCCAACCTTGTTTTAAAAAAAAACAAAAAAAACTCTTAACTTTAACTTAGTTAAGCTTAACTAGGGTTAAAGGGGGTGTTAAAAGGGACATGAGACACGACGGTGAGTTAAGCAACCGACTGCATGATCTGCTAATCACTGCTCTTAATTTTCTTAAAAAAAGATGTAAAAAAAATATTAACCAGAATTTAAGTAAACTTAACCATAGTTAAAAGGGTTAAAACGGACACGGGGACACGGCGGTCGATTCAGCTAATCACTGCTCAATAAATAAAAGAGGAAAATACGGATTTGGGCCCCGTATTATGAAAAAACCAGTATATGGGCTCCGGGTTTGAAAACTTATTTTTGTAGGCTCCCACGCGTGGGAGCCAAGTGCACGTGCTGCCCCTTCGCATTTTCTCCCGAAAATACCCCTGGCTTGCTGTCAAAGCTTTCTTCCCAAGCTGAAGCTCGGTTACGAACCCTCGGTTATCCTGAAGCCCTCGGTTATCCTGTGATCCGAAATCCTTCAAGGCGCAAATTTGAAACCTGCAAATTCTTCCCCAAAGTAGAACCCTTGGGTACCCAGTACATCCGGAACTCTACGGGCTTCGTAATAGCGTAAAGAAGAAGAAGAAGAAGAAGAAGAAGAACAACCCCGAAGAAGAAGAAGAACCCTGTAAGTTTTAGCGGTTTTTAATAAAATTTCAAACCTAAAAATGGGCCCCACAGTTAACGACTTCATTTTCGATGCTTTCAAGTAACCATTTTCGATGGTTATGATTAACCATTTTCGGTATTATTATTAATTTTTGCTCATTTTTCGTGATTTTCAATGGTGAAGTAAAAGTGCATTTTCGACCCTTTTGAGTTTATTTTCGGCAAAAATACATTGCAATTTCGATGGTTCTTACGACCATTTTCGGTGTTTTTTACTCATTTTCGGTATTTTCAGTTATCAATGCTTATTTTCGGTATATTTATGTTTTTGCTTATTTTCAGTATTATTCAATTATGACATTGTTTTTTCGGTATTATTGTTGATGTTGAGCCCAATTTCGGGATTTTCAATGGTTATGTTATAATGCATTTTCGATGGTTTTGTGCTTAATTTCGGCAAAAATACAGCAATTTCGATATTTCGGTATTTTTGTGTCCTGGCAGAGTAAATTTTCGGTATTTTGCTTTCATGACTGCCATTTTCGATGTTTTTGTGTCCTGGCAGTGCCTATTTTCGGTGTTTTTCTGCCTGGCAGTGCATATTTTCGGTATTTTTCTGTGATGACAGTGTCTATTTTCGGTATTTTTCTGTTATCCCAGTGCCTATTTTTGGTATTTTTCTGTTATCCCAGTGCCTATTTTCGGTATTTTTCTGTTATCCCAGTGCTTATTTTCGGTATTTTTTGCTATGACTGGTTATTGTCAGTACTTTTGATGGTTATTGTTATGATAGTGTTTATTGTTTTTCAATTTTGCAGCGACAAGATGTCTCGTACAAAGAGAAAAGCCGGTAGGGAAAAGAAAAAGAGAAAAGAGAAAGAAGATAAATATTTTCCTTCGATTAAATGCTCCCAAACGATATGGTTTGACGAGATAAAACCATTATTAGAGGCCAATCCAGAGAGAAAAAGAATTTGGATGGAGAGCTGCTTTGCCCACCTTTACAACATACCTAAAATACCATTGTGTGGCCAAGCAATCCACCATTTTCTACAGAGGTGTAAAGGAGGGTTATGCTTCGAAGTATGCGGGAAGAGTGTAGAGTTCACAGTGTTGGACTTTACTCTGATCATGGGCCTTAATGCCCAAGTGTCTAAGGCTCCGGTCCTTAAACATGAAGCGCCACCAACCTCTCTGAAGTATCGAAAGTTTCAAAAGTTGGCGGTGATTAAAAAGGCAAGGCTTCTTGAGGAGTTCAAGGGATGTGATGATCATATGGATGCGGTGAAGCTATCACTGGTCCTCTTTATTGAGTTGTTGCTCGTAGGCACCGGCACGCATGTGGGTGTTAACACAGGCCATTTGTGCCTAGTGGATGATTGGGAGGCCTTCAACAAATACCCATGGGGGACTTTGGGTTTTGAGTTGTGCAAGGTTGGCCTAGAAACTGCTCTTTATACGAAGAAGCAGTACAATATAAACGGATGTGCTCTTGCCTTCCAGGTAAACAAATGACTACCTAAATTTTGTAAATTTTCCGTGTTAGCTAATTTGTGTTTACTTCTACTTGAACTAATAGTAAAATTTATAACTGATGTCAGATTTGGGCTTATGAGTGCATCCCAGCACTTGGGAGGTTGTGTTCTCGTAATGCACCCCTAGGTACGATGACATTCCCACGGGTTCTGCGGTGGGCGAATACATCCTATCTCAGCTACAAGTCACTTGCAAATGCCATATTCAATTTAAGTAAAGTATGTAATTGGAGTTGTTGTTTTACAATATTCAACTTGCAATATCCTTTGTTATTTTACAGATCATTTGTTATTTTATAACATATCCTTTGTTGTTTTACAGATCAAGCTGAGCAATATAAAGCCTACTCCTGCAGAGAAGGAGCAGCAGGTTGTGAAGGATGTGTTAGCACGATTGAGTGCTGAGGGTGATGATGATGAGGAGGGGGAGGAGGATGATGATGAGGAGGGGGAGGAGGAGGATGAGGAGGAAGAGGAGGATGATGAGGAGGGGGAGGGTGATAGTGATGGTGGTGATGGTGGTGATGGTGATGGGGGTGATGGTGGTGATAGTGATGGTGGTGGTAGCGATGGGGGTGATGGTGATGATGATGTAAGTCCAGCCCCATCTCCGGCGAAGAAGCGAAGGTTCGAGCAGAGGTCAAAAAGGGTACAAATATTGATTGTGATTATTTTTTATGATTTTCGACATTTTGACATATAAATTGTCTAATTTTCGGGATTTTTACTTACTAGTTGTTTGATGTTCAATATTTTCAGGTTCATGATATCAATTCTCCGTTGAGCGGGCAATGGAGAGAGTTTTAGACCGTTATTTTGACCGAGTTGTTGATCGAGTTGTTGACCAAGTTGTCGACCGAGTTGTTGCGCAAGTATCCCCGCAAATAAAAAGCTTGTTTGAGCAATGGGCAGCGCAACAAAAAAAAGATGAAAAAACTTCTGGTGATCAAAAATCTTTCAGTGATAAGATGTCTCCCATATTGAGTCCCGAAGCAGCGCCGACACAGGGACATTCTTTCGTTGATGAGAAGATGGATCCCATCTTCACTCCCGAAGCAGCGCCGACACAGGGACATTCTTTCATTGATGAGAAGATGGATCCCATCATTGAGTTGACTCCCGTAGATTCGAAGGGGGGTGCAGATTCGAAGGGGCTTGAAGACCTTCTAGAGGTGTGTGTTTACATTCCTAAGACGTGTAATGAGAGTCTGTGAAATGGGTTTTCATCAAGCCGGAACTTATATTTGGCAATATATGCAGGTGTCAAAGAGACCGGTAGTGAAGTCTCAATATCTGCGATCCCCTTTCATTCAAATGAAAGGAAGGAAAATGACAATTGGAGCTGCTAACCCCAAAAATCCTTTATCAAAAGAGGAGTCGAAGCAACTGCGCGATTTCATAAAGTCGGGAGCAACTTCAATTTTGATTGACAAGGTGATGGTGACAGCGGATATTGTGGGAGGGATTTCTAGCTCAACTACGTGGATTGATTCATTGGTAAACCCAGTACTTTTATTGATGAATCCAGTAGCCATTTTCGGTATTTCAGTTTCATTATCGGTATTTCAGTTTCATTTTCTGTATTTCAGTGGTTTTAATGATGAATCCAGTAGCCATTTTCGGTATTTCTGTATAATTTTCGGTATTTCAGTGGTTTTAATGCTGAATCCAGTAGCCATTTTCGGTATTTCTGTATAATTTTCGGTATTTCAGTGGTTTTAATGATGAATCCAGTAGCCATTTTCGGTATTTCAGTGTAATTTTTGGTATTTCTGTGGTTTAATTGATGAATCCAGTAGTCATTTTCGGTATTTCAGAGCCATTTTCGGTATTTCAGTGTAATTTTCGGTATTTCTGTGGTTTAATTGATGAATCCAGTAGCCATTTTCGGTATTTCAGAGCCATTTTCGGTATTTGTCTGTGTAATTTTCGGTACTTCAGTGGTTTTAATAATGAATCCAGTACCCATTTTCGCCATTACAGCACCCATTTTCGGTATTTAATTCTCATTTGTACATCCATTTTCAGTAGTTGAGGACCATTTTCGGTAGTACTATCACTATCCATTATCGTTATTTTCGGTATTCTTTTGTGAGATTATCTAACATTGGATAAATATGACAGCAAATTGACATGTATACGGAGTTATTGGCTCAAAGAAAGGAGCAATACTCCTCGAAATACAATCAAGTTTGCGCTTTTGGCAAAACTTGGTTCACGGTAACTCATAATACTTTTGTTATGTTTTAGTTTATCCAATATATACATTTATCCAATGTATATCCGCAATTTCTAAGTAACAATAATGTTCGTTATGTTTCAGTATTCGTTATTCAAGGAGTGTCACTTTTTGGACACCTACCATTCAACTTTGAATTCCAAGAACCTGACTGAGGACATGACTAGTCGGGTGGGGCCAGATATGAAGGCCGCTATCATGGGGGTTCGAGGAGGGACCCCCATGTGGGAATGTGAAAGGATATACTTCCCTGTGAACCCCGCTAGTCACTGGCTATTGGTTGTGCTTGAACCCCCCACAAGGCGTATCCTCCTCTTCGACTCATTTTTTCCACACCCGGCATTACAACATGGAGATCATATCTCAGCTATCACAGTGAGGATGCCTGCACTGTTTCACATGTGTGGTGACAACTCAGCCTTCATAGGTCAAAAATGGGAGGTCATAGAAGTCAAAAATATACCAAAACAGAAGAATACGTAAGTCTTTCTAAAACATTTAATCTTATATTTACCAATACACTAACATGACTCATCCTAAGCAACTGTAACTGTTTGTTTTGCATATTCAGTCGGGACTGTGGAATATTCGTTATGAAATATATTGACTTCTTATGCGCTGACTTACCCATTACGTTCACTCAGGTATTTGTACATCCATTGGTAAATATCATCAATCATTTGTAGCATACTGACTTTTTCTAACTATTTTTGTAGGACGATATATCTTTAATGCGGAAGCGAATAGCTTTCGATGTTATGACGGGGTCAGTGAAGGCGTGATGGGCTGTGATAACGTCCCAATGTTGGATGCTGAGGTCCCATGATGAAGAGGAGGGAGAAGATAGGCCGGGGTGCAGTTTCTTGATAGACTATTATGGATGGGTTGTGATGTACTATTATGGATTGTTGTGATGATGTTGTAATGTTGTAATATTGACTTCTTATGGACTATTTGTGTACAGTCCTGTAATATTGTGTATTTAGAGATGATTTTCGTCATTTATTACAATATCCAGTGCAGAATTTTGGTTTTTTCGTCATATTACAGATTATGTTCAGTTTTATAGGGCTCCATTTCGGCATTGTAGAGTGTCCCAGTAGCCATTTTCGGCATAACAGGGCTCAATTTCGGCATTTTGTGCCATTTCCAGTAGCCATTTTCGGCTTAACATGGCTGATTTTCGGCATTTTACACTGTCTAGTAGGCATTTTCGGCATAACAGGATCAATTTTCGGTATTACAGTCCCATTTTCGGTATTCTGCAGTACTGTATTTTCGGCATTTTTGCCATTTTCAGTACCCATTTTCGCCATTTTTCTGTCAAATTCGGCAATTTTGCCATTTTCAGTACCCATTTTCGGCATTTTTAGCCAATTTCGGTATTTTTCTGTCAATTTCGACATTTTTCTGTTGAATTTTAGCAGTCATTTTCAGCATTTTTGCCATTTCCAGTAGCCATTTTCGGCATTTTTCGGTTTTCCCCTGTCAATTTCGATATTTTTCTGTTCCAATCCAGTAGCCATTTTCGTAATTTTATTGCCATTTTCGGTATTTTCCTGTCACTTTCGGCATTTTATTCCCATTTTCTGTCTTTTTCCATCTTTTTTGAGATTCTCTAATATTGGATAAATAATAAAGAACCTTCAAACCAACCATTCATTAAGCATTACATGTTTTTCATTACATTCAACATTAGACACTACACTCAACCACCATGGGGAACAAGATTATTACATGTTTGCCTATTGTGCCCAGTTTGTTTACATCTTCCACATCTTACAGTGGACCTTTCCTCACCCTGTGAGAGAATTCTATTCTTCTTCGGCCTTCCTGAACGTCTTCTTCCCACCGGTGGTTTAATCCTCTCCATCTCTACCATGATTTCAGGTGGGAGGTCCCATGATTTTTTGTCAAGCAGTGGATATATTGACTCTTGGTAGGTGGCTTGGTACGTTAGTGATGTGTAGAATGGCGAACAATAGTTGTATGGATCTACCCGATACTTTCTACATCCAGCCAAGGCATGTTCACAAGGCAACCCTATTTTATAGAATTTCCCACAAGTGCAATTCCCATCCAGAAGCTTCACAGTATCTCGATTGTTTTTCCCAACCACATAATACTGATACATAGCAATTCCATGAGAATCTAAATAACGTGCCTGTGATTGTCCCTTTTGTATTTGCTCTTCGGCCCATGTTGTTAGCCTGCCATTCATTTGCATAGCACTGATTTTTCGGTTGTAGAACATATTTTGTACCTTCAGTCGCACATTCTCCAAAAGCATAGTGACTGGATATTCTCTTGCTTCTTTCAGCAAACTATTCAAACTCTCGGTTATGTTCGTAGTCAGCACATTATACCTCTTCGCACTATAAAAGGCTCGGGCCCATTTCTCTTTTGGTATTGCATCCAACCATTGCACAACGAGAGGGTTTGCAGTTACGAGTTCTGCCATTATCTCATGAAACTTGCTTTCTCTACATGTCTTCACGGCTTTCCAGAAATACGGAAACAATTGCTTATCCTTGAATGTTGCATACATATTTTGGCTAATGTGGAATGCGCAGTAGCCATGAATTGCATGTGGGAATACAACAGGGACTTGGCTTATCAAACTAACATGTCGATCTGTTACAATCACTAGATCATCTATGTGTCCAAGTGCTCTTGATAATTGAGTTAAGAAAAAATTGTAAGTAACATTATTCTCCGACTCCGCTATCCCAAGGGCAACTGGAAATATGTGATTGTCTCCGTCTAGAGCTGTTGCGGCAATTAGTATTCCTTTGTACTTTCCCTTTAAATGTGTCCCATCAATGGCTACCACTTTCCGTAAAGTCCTCTGAAAACTTCGAATACACGGTCCAAGAGCCATAAAACATCTTTCAAATGCCCCATTTTCAGGGTCAGCCACTATTGCTGTTACTGTGCCTGGATTTGTCCTTTTAAGTTCATGAAAATAGGCAGGGAGTTCAGCATAAGAGTGGTCGTATGAACCTCTAACTGTTTCAATGGCAATCTCCTTAGCTTTCCAAGCTTTCTTATAACTCATTCTAACCCCATATTCTTCCCACACATCATGAATAATCTCTTTGGGCTTATACGAGACATTTGCCTCAATACGTCCCACAACCATGTCACTCACAACTAAACTAGTTGCTTGTCGATGATCGGTACCACCTAAGGGATATCCACAAGAGTGATGTGAATTATAAGTCTTTATTTTGAAAACACCAACCTCATTCACTTTCGATGCACGCAACCTCCAGGTGCAATTATCTATAAGACATCTAACTGTGTACTTTTGTTGATTTGAATCCATAACCTTGAATTGAAAATTGTTTCGCATCGCATATCTAGACAGTACATTTTGTAGACGTCTTTTGTCCTTAAATAATTTCCCAAGCGATATTTCACCAGCTTCCACTCCAGTTTCAAACTCTGATGTTTCCCAATTTACATAGTCATCTACACCATCATTTAGTTGCATCACATTTGCCAGTGATTGAACGGGAGCTTGTGGTGATGATGGAGCTTGTGCTAACGGTTCTGGATGAGCTTGTGGTGATGCTTCTGGATGAGCTTCTGTATCTACTTGTCTTACTCGACGAAAAGCAGACGCTGAGGAACTAGGAATATCAGCATGCGGGGTATAAGAGTGTATAGTCCTTGTGTCCCACTCTGCTGTTGCCTCCCTATGTAAAAAGTCTTCAAGCTTATCGCAGACACCGTATGTTGCTACATCTTCATCTTGATTAAAATCACTATAAAAATCATGTTCATCTTCATTACTTGAGCTTGAGTCTATACTTTTTAAACATTCATCACCGTTATCATTTTCAGCCTCCTGAATATGAGTCCCCTTATAGAAAGGAATGACAGTCTCCTGAATATGAGGATCAACAACCTCCTGAACACGCTGATATTCACAACTCGCATCATTCAAACCAAACTGTGGTTCTGGTACAGATTTCCTCACCTTCGATATATATAATGGCGGCAAGTATTTTTTTTCTACTTTCCTGACATGTGAAAGAAATGCCCGCAACTCTTCATCGTCTGTAATATCAATGGGAGGGATTGGCGCTGGTGTAGGAATCAAACACCTCACTATAATCTCATACTCTTCCAGTCGAGTGTTAGTCAATTGATAAACTTTATCTAATAGTTTGTCATATGTCATTTTCGAAGATAATTGCAACAACTTTGATTTTCCACCACTGTACACGTACCCTCGAACACGGTCGTCAATGATCCACTCACCATCATAACAACAAACTACTGATATCGGCATTATCTGCAATATCTGGAAAACACTCAATCCGTTAAAGTAATCTGAAAATTTTCGAAAATGAGCGCTGTAACCATTGAAAATGCACTGTAATAACCAGAACCGCCGAAGATCACAAAATCATCGAAATAGCACTGTCATATCAAAATTGCAATAACAGAAAACCCCCGAAAATGGGCATTGTATCCATCGAAAAGCAGTGTCAGAACATAAAACCACCGAAAATGAGCATCAAAGCATCGAAACAGAACTGTAATAACAGAAAACCACCGAACAGGAGCATAAAATCATCGAAAATACACTGTAATATCGAAAATGCAATAACAGAAAACCACCGAAAATGACCACAAAACCGCCGAAATAGCACTGTAATAACAGAAAACCACCGAAAATCTGCATAAAATCATCGAAAAAGCACTGTTATACTGGAAAACCACTGAAAATCATCGAAAAAGCACTGTTATACTGGAAAACCACCGAAAATTGGCATAAAATCATCGAAAAGCCCTGTAAAAGAGAAAATGCAATAACATCAAACCCCCGAAAATGACCACAAAACCGCCGAAAATAAGCTCAAAACCACCGAAAATGAGAACTGTAACATTGAAAATGCACTGTAATCACAGATTACCACCGAAAATAGCAAAAAAAACCTAACTTTATCACTACAACCATCGAAAATGAACTCTAATAACAGAAAATGAGGAAAATGAGCACATTACCCTAGCAAATACCGAATATGATCACTGTAACCATCGCAAACTGGATCAAAAACATATAAACACTTACCCTATGTTCTTGTTCTTCTACTTCTTCTTCTTCACAAGGGTTTAGCTCAGTTGCAATGAAGGAGAAAGCTTCAACGAAGGGGAAAACTTAAGTCTACCTCGTTGCAACGAAGGGGAAAGCTTGGGTTTCGGATGAACACTTCGTTGAAGGGGAAAGCTTGAGCTCAGACGCACGGTGTTTAAGGGTTCTCTAACAGGGATGGGGGGGCATTTTCGAGAAATTTTTTTAGAGGAAACCACGTGCTCCACTAAAATCACTGTAGAAGCCTACAGAAATAAATATTTCAAACCGGAGCCCATATAGGGGTTTTTTCATAATACGGGGCCAAATCCGTATTTTCCTCTAGATAAAATGCCATTTTGCCGACAATTTGAGGACAGGCATCCTCGGCGGACTTGACACTTGACAGCCTACCTGCCACTGGTCTCTCTTACTGATTATACAAACTGCCATCTACACACAGCTCCGCTCTTCACGTTTTTCTTTCCTTCTTTATAAATCTCTCGTTTCAACCGAATCTCTCATCCTCCTTCTGTTTTCATTTTCCCTTTTTCTCAAAGTTTTCTAAATTGTTGGAGAATTCGATGAACGATCTTTGCTTTCTTTGATCTGTTCTTTCTGTAATTTTCTTTTCTTTTCATTCCCTGTTCTTCCTCGTTTTCTCTTGAATCATAAATGCTGGTTTGAGAAAAGAAAGAGTATGGATTGCAAGCCGGAAGGGGACGGTGTTTGCTCAGAATCCATTAATGGGGGAAGAGATGTTTGGAGTTCTGACTCTGCTTCTCCTGCTTGTCATCTTGTTGTAATGGTTAATGGAATCCTCGGAAGGTGAGGTTTGGTGATTTTGATTGTATGTTTTCTTACTTTTTTGTTTTTATTGTTGGATTGAATGTCTTTTGATTTTGTTTTTTTGGGAGGGGAATTTTGATTTTTTGGTGGTTTTGATGATCGGTTAGGGTTTGTTATGGTTTTAATGTTTGAGGAAGTTTTTTAAGTTGTGATCTTTGAGATAGATTTGGAGTTTATAGTTGGAGATGAATTCTCAGAATAGGCTGAGATCCATGCTGATTTCAGCTTTCACATTTGATACTTTCTGTGTATCTTATAGCTTTTCTTTAGGCTGCGTTTTTTGAAGGGAAATTGGGTGCATGAAATTATTTTCAGGGCGAGTGATTTGTGCGCGCGCGTTTTGCCTGGAAAATGAGTTTTTTATAATTCTCCTAACACTACCTTATGCTTGAGGGAATTTTTCTCTCGAGAAAATGAAGGGGAATTATTTCTGAGATTTTATTTATTTTCCACAACGTTTTCCCTCCAAACGAACAGAGTCTAATGGGAAAATCTGTACTTCTGCAAAATTTTAATGAATGCTAGTTTGTTTCCTTGCAGTGCCACAGACTGGAAGTTTGCAGCTGAGCAGTTTGTTAGAATGCTCCCTGATAAAGTGATTGTTCATTGTAAGGAACATTTCTTCAAGTTTTAATAATGAGTACTGTTCTATTGCTATACTTGGATTGCTTTTATTTTCCACACCCCAAAAGATTATACAAGGGTTGCTACCGCTCGCTAGAAACATAGGAATTTCAAATTTAATTGAGAGCTCTTTCTAGAGTGTGGTCTTTAGGCAACAAGGGTCGGTTTTCTGTGAGATCCCTAGTTCAGTCTCTTAGGCCTAATTTTCCCACATTTTTTCCTCATAAGTCTGTGTGGAATCCGGGCATTCTATTCAAAGTATCTTTCTTTCTTTGGAATGCGGCTTTGAATAAGATACTTACTAGTGACCATTTGAAATCTAAAGGGCGGAGGATGACGAATCGTTGTTTCATGTGCCTCCAAGAGAAGAGACGGTCTCACTAGTGACCATTTGAAATCTAGAGGGCGGAGGATGGCGAATCGTTGTTTCATGTGCCTCCAAGAGAAGAGACGGTCGATCATCTTCTTTTGCATTGCTCTGTAGCAAGTGAAATTTGGAGTTTCTTCCTGTCCCGAGTGGGCGTGGTTTGGGTCTTTCCCTCTTCCTTTCTCAACTTCTTATCTTGTTGGGAGGTGGTAGGTGAGCCTAAATCATGGACGGCTATATGGTCGGTTTTACCGGGTGCCATAACTTGGTCCATCTGGAAGGAAAGGAACTTGAGAGTTTTGGAGAACTCTACATCGTCCATCCATCGTATTTGCTTACGGTCACGCTCGATGGTGGTGGATTGGTGCACTGCTAGACAGGCAGGAGTGGATATGGGCATATTATTAGGCTGATAGTGTTGGAGGGGCCGAGAGGCGGTAGTCAGGGGTTATCTTGCTTTTATTTCTCCTTTGTTGTTGCCATGTTTTGGCTCATGTACTCGTGAGCTTTGCTTTCTTTTCCTCCTTATCTATGTTCCTTTTATCTGTTATATACATTATGCTTGGATTATTGATAAAAAAAAAAGGGTGGTTGGAATTGGACCACGGTTGAGTGGTGTACTGGTGTATAAGCCATATCACATTCGTTATACTGTTCATGAATCGAAACGAAGAAAATAGATTGGCAAACAAAAACTCAAATCAAAGCCTAGGGAGATATATTGTTAGCCCTATAATTATTGCACAGCGAAATGAGTATGTCTCTCAATCTGACAGTGATATACCAAATAGCTTCTCTCTGTGATAGGTGCACAAAACTTTATTAATAGCCATTGGAGTGGACCCATTCGTGGCTTTATTTTGTGTTAGACTGTATCAAAGGTGACACAGAGAACCACTATTTTGTACGCATCTGGAGTGATTCAGTAAGATGATGTAGCTAATCCCGACATCCAACTGATAGCAAACACTGTGGATTGGCCACAGCGATGTGACACGATGATGTGGCTAGTTTGGATTGTCCATCTTATAGTCATAGACAACGTCTGAGGATTGGCTGGCACATTTTCCCTTTCCTTGTCAATTTTATACTGTACTGGGTTCAGGATTTTCCTAATGGACTACAGTTGTTGCAAACTCAGCTGAACCAGGAAGGATGATCGAAAATGAATGACTTCGCTGTGTTAGGCTGCGTGTGACGGGTGTTACCTCGTATTCTCCACTGAAAGAACCATAAATTTTTGGAAATTTTCCTTTATTTTTTTTCTTGTCCCTAATATAAATTGATATCTACTGTAAGTCATGACTTTTTACCAACAAAAATTCTATGTTAAAAATATGGAAGTTCATTTATATATGGTCTTCTTACCATATCTGTGATACAAGCTGTAATATAGACCATTACAATTTGTGCGGTTAAATAATACAATCATTGTTTCTACGCAACTAACATATCGTGTCAAATCCACAGATCCCACTTAATCATGTTTTCTCTGCAATAACACGGTGCTTCATGAAATTCCATATGTTAATACTGCGCCCAAGTATCCTTCTGTGTGGTGTATCCATTACATTCCATCTGTCAATATAGTGAGTAAAAAAAAGATTATCTTGGATTCAAGTTGTAAAATTAGTGCAATTAAGCTATTTCCAGTTATTAATTTCTCCTAATATCTCAAGATGATCTTTTCTTTCTTGTGGATGTTTCTCCTAGTTTCTAGTGTACGGAAGTTTGTAATTTCAGAAGCATTTCAGTCATAAAGCAGGTCTGATGAACATTTACTTCATCTTTCTCACTCAAGTTGGTTGACTTATTCTGTAGGTAGTGAACGCAATGTGTTTAAGCTGACGTTAGATGGTGTGGATGTTATGGGTGAGCGACTAGCTGATGAGGTTATGCTTTAATCTTATTGAATTATAATATATTTACTGTTTAATGGGACCCCTTTGATATGCTTGCAATATTCATTGATTTTTCCAGAACAAGATGCATCTACTGCACCAACTGGTGCTTGCTTAGTTGGTGAGGTATGCTTGTGAAATACCAACAGGTCTGGGTCCAAAACCCTGGACCAACAAGGGTTGGGTAAAAAGAACCCACTTGCAAGCAGCTTACCTACCCGGCTACCCCTAAAAGAAAAGAAGATGCATCTACAGCACTGCCATTTTATTTTGGTATTCATGTATCATATGAATTCTAGGTTGTTGAAGTGATTAAACGAAAGCCAGATGTACGCAAGATTTCTTTCGTCGCACATTCTTTGGGAGGACTAGTAGCAAGATATGCGATTGGGAGACTGTATAGACACCCTAGAAGAGAAAATGCAGAGCATGCGTCGACAGATGTATGTGCTGAACATTTAAGAGGTACAATATGTGGACTGGAGGCAATGAACTTCATTACTTTTGCTACACCTCATCTGGGTTCAAGGGGTAATGAACAGGTATTCTTTTCCCTTTTCGATCCCCAGCTATAGTTTTTAATTTTATTAGTGTCCAATGTATCAATTCATCTTTGAAATTGCCGAAGTTCACTAATATAAAAACCTCATAACTGAATTTACTAATTATTTTATATCAGTTGTCATTTTTTGTCTTGATTTTTCCATGTTCAGAAAATAATCTTATATATGATTGCAGAAAATGATACTGATAAATAAAAAAAGATAGGTTCTAGGAGTATAGGATTGCCACTTAAGTCTTTGGTTTTGATTGTATTCAGAGCCATTGCTTTAAAAGTAGGAAGATTTTGGAGCATAGACCCTATGTCTACCTTCCTTTTGAAAGCTCAACTAGTTGTCCTCTCCTGATAGAAGTGGATTAAGAAAAGATAGCTCCAAGTGCTTCAGATTAATGAAAAGTTAAGAACATACTGTGAACATTGCATGACTTGGAAGGAAAAATGAAAATCAAGATAAAATTGAAGTTCTCAGCCTCATCTGCAATTGAAAAGAAAAAAATTATTGGAAGCCTTGAAATTGTCAAAAATTGTTTTTAGATGCACAACATATATTGCAGTTCGTACAAGATCTTACTAAAATCTTGCTTGCTCCTGACGTTTTAAACATCCCCTCAATAATATCACTCTAGCAAGGAACTTTTAGAGGGAGGAAATCCTCAATAGAGTGTTGACAGTCAGTGAATGCATTGCTTCTATTGTGAGACGTGCAGGTCCAGGGTTGCAAGATCGACCTTGAGAAAGCCTTACAAGTTACAGCCATCTGAGTAGGATTTTCTAGGTTATTAAATGTTGGATAAGATGGGTTTGGGCCCTAATGATGACAAATGATAAGGGTTTGCATCTCTTCTGTCATCATGTCCGATAATAAGATTGTCCTCATCCGACTTTTATTTTGGTAGCTCTCAGGGTTCTGTAGAAGGTGATTTGCTCTTAATTTTTGTTTCATATTTTTTAAAAAACAAGGTTTATTGGAGAACTATGAGGTAGGACAAATAGGGACACGTTTCTCGTCTTCAATATGCTGACAGTCATCCTTTTCTCAACTGAGGATCCTTAGATGTGTCCTTACTTCTTAGATGCTTTCAGGCAGTCTTTAGGCTTTGTATCGATCTTTGAAAAAAATGAGATGATTCGAAATTGGTGAAATGGGGACTATTGATGAGCTCATAAATTGACTGGGTTATAATGTGGACATGTTCTTCTTACTTTGTCTTCCATTAAGTGCAGACAATGTGTGTCAAGGACGAAAAAGATTTGTATAATCTTCATAGTCATTGCAAGTAAACTGTATTTTTTTTTTACTTTGTTTGTCATAATTGGATCATATCCTACTGCTTAGAGATTTTATAGCTGGGTGATTTACCATGGCTTTTGGAAGTAAGGGGGGGGGGGGGGGGGGAAAGTATAACATGGTGACCTTTGGAGGAAAATTGTTATATAGGGTCCAAAGAAGGTCATTCTCCACACTAGCACACAAGTATAATATGGGAAATTTGGAGTCACCACCAAGGGACCAATTATTGAGTTTAGGTGTGATTTCTCATATGGAAAAGAAGATTTTTAATTTTGAGAAAAAATGACTCTGGATATGCGAAACCAAAAGAATTCTGGACAAGGTGGGTTTGATAATGAATTAGGAAGATGTTAGGCACCTCAATCCATCTGTCCAAATGGGTTACCTATGCTTTCAAAGTTCTTTTAAAAGAATATGTCTATTTGAAATACCGGCTTATAATGAAGAAGATGCATGGAATGTATGAAGGATGCATGGAAACTTAGACTCAAAGAGGATCCTAGATTAGGATTCTTACCCCCAACAAAACGAAGGATACTAAAAATCTGAAAGACCTGTAAGAAAGTAATCCTCTGACTAAGACCATAATCATGCAGCCTCCTAAGATAGTCAAATCCCTCCTTCCCCATTCCATGGCTAGATTGCTCAAAAGTCTAAAATGAATCAAAAGGAATGAAGGGGGAAACTTATTTCCTCTAAGTAAAACCCAAATGTATATCAAAAAAAAGGGGGGGGTGTAAAGGTTTAAAATGATCAAAACTAAAGGGTGTTTTATGTGGTCCTAAGAGATCTGGAAATGGTCTCCTATAAACTAAGATAAAGAGAGATGGAGAATATAGGCTAAGACTTTTAAGGGGAATCCTAGTAAGACTTCACTTGTGAATCTAGCCAAAAAAGACGATATGTAGAGAAGAGAGGATATATTGGTAATAATCATCCAATTGAATTAGAGCAAAAGGGAAAATAAAACATATAAGCTAGAATTTTGAGAGGAAACCCAATAAGGCCTCTCTTTGGAATTAGCCAAAGATGAAATAGGGGGAGAGGTTGAGATATGAAATGCATGGAAATTTCATGTAATTTATTTTTAATTTTTTAAAGCATGATAAATGCAATCTTCTAAAATAATGGGTTCTAATCCTAGAGGTGCCTTCCTCATCCCATTTTCATAAGGAGCCCTAGTTCAGTGAAACGTGTCCAAGGGGTCCAAAATATAATAGGGAAGAGGTTGATTTTCTATCCTAGCTAAGGCCCATTACAAAAGAAAAATAAAAGAAGGGGTAGAAGTAGAGAACACTTGGATTGAAAATAAATAAATAAATAAAATTAACTCACCCAGTCTTGATGGAAGATCTTGACAATGCTCCTTCTTCAAAGTTCAAAGCTTCAAAGGGAGTTGTCCTAATTCTAAGAGAATTTCTAACTAAAGAAAATAGACTTTATATAAATCAAAGGTTAAGGGGTGTTAAGGCAAAGGGACTAAGACAATTGAATTCAAGGAGGTTAAGGAAAAATGAGATAAATATTGGGTTTAAGGAGGATATGATCCTAGCAAAGGCCTAGCAATCCTCAAGGTTGATGGGTTTTTGTTTTTTCAAATGAATGGAGGAAGGGGACATTTATTGGTAGAGAATGGGAGGGAGGTCTCTCCTTTCCTATGTGGGACTTTTTTTTATAGAATTGATTGAAATTTCCTGAATTATTGAAGGGCAATTCTATCCAAAATGCAAGAATTCTCCAACAGAAATTATAGATTTATATTCTTATATTATATAAGTGTCATTTTTGGAAGAAATGGCAGGCTGAAATTGGCCTGAAACATGCCTGTCGTTTTTACTAAATCCACAACACTCATACCTTTAAATTATCTCAAGTCCACCCCAAACATTCTGTTTAGTTCAGTTACAAATCAATCAGACCCTGTCGTCGTTTTTACTAAAAAAGCGAAAGGCTCGACACTTTGTATAATTTTGCCTACTGTTTTGAAAAAATGATCTCTAGAGATATTTTTAAATAGAAGATAATTATAGATCTGCTAGCATCTAAAGCCTGCTAACCGTCTTTTGCCCACGTGGGATACGAGCTGTGTTGCTTTTACAAAAAATGACAACCCAATATGAACAAGACTGTTTGTGTCATTTTTAGCAAAAAATGACCCATATAGTTTAAATTGAAAATGTTCTTTTTTAATTACAAATAAAAAGCTCAATCTATTTCAAGTTTCAGTTTTCTGCGGTGTTCTTGGACATGGATTAGCCTCAAACCATTCTTTAAATGTTCGACAGGGAAATTAGGTATTAGATGGTCTAAATTACATAACTAACAGAAATATATTTCCATCAGGATTAGGGATTTGGCAGGGTTATAGGGTTTTGAAGGAGATTCCTAAGGGTTTCAGACTTTCAGTTCTACTTTGAAGCCTCAAAAGAATTAAAGTAATTAAGACTATTAAACCATCCTAGGAGCACTTGATGGGGCAAAAACAAGGCATTTACAGAAAAGAATAAATAGATTTTCCAAAAGAATTCAATGGCACCATCAACTTAAACTAGTGCTAGGTATCCAACTATGCTGAAAGAATTTATTATTACTACCAAATGATTGAATTTGCTCTTAGTTGGATAGGGTTTCTTGAACAGAACATCATAGAGACTTAGAACCCAATAGAGAATGCTGAAGTGCAGGATGACAAAGAATAATTTTGACAGTTTCACTATTGGGAACCTTAGAATGAATCTTCAACGATGCCTAAAGGAAGACTCCATGTTTTCCTCTGGTCTCATTGGATCAGCGGCAAATGATACAGAATTTGGAGCTCATCTTAAAGAGGACAGGTTTTCAACTCTAATTTTAGTCCCTAATTCATGGAAGGAGGGTCAAGCTAAGCTATAATTGGGCATTGAGAAAAGTGGAGATTGTTGTGCAAAACACGTTCATAGGGTGGATGGAAATATGAAAAATATAGATAAAATAACACAAGCACTTAAGAGAAGATCTATCTGGTTTGTCATATGAGTGATTACATCCATCAGTGAAGACAATCAAGAATTTCAACATGCAGAGATTGCAAGGCACAAGGGTTTTCACTCTCAAATCATCAAGAGTCCCCCTCTCTATATGAGCCACTGAAATTACCAATGATCCCACTCTTCTAGAGAGCCACCTGCTATTTCGAGCATAGTTACTAGAGCGAGAAGTGAAAACGAGAAGCAAGTCAAAAGCGGGAAGCGAGGTTCAAAAAATCCTTAGAAAGCGAGAAGCAATAAATAAGACATAGGCGCCTCATCCCCATTATATTAGTATGGATAGTCATACCTTAGATTTTACCATACTTGATAATGTAATATAGTTGGGAAGAAGTAGGTGCCTTAGGTTCCAATCCAATACTTGCTCAAGATCTATACCCTAAGTTGTAGACTCAGGTCTATCCTATCACTTCACACATACATATCACTTTTTGACCACTCAATGAGATGTCATGGAAGTGAGTCCGTGAAATGAGCTTCTTGGGAAACTACTCATCCTGAGATTGCTCATTCACACATCCTCTGCCAAACAATAAAACTTACCCTAGGTCTATTTGTAAAGTGTCAAATATAAATCCCTAACTTGGGAGTTCCCAAAATTATATTCCTACAAGAAAACCCCCATAATAATGGCTGCTTACTCCAAATAGAATTCAAGACTCTTCCCATTGCCCATGGCTCATTGGTTGACGTGCTATATCTCAACCAGGGGGATTGTGAAATAAAATATGTTAGGATTTTTATATTTATATTTATATATTTCAATTGGAACTATCTAAAATATCAACCCTATAGGACTGAGTTTCTCATTTTCATAATTCCTTTTAAATATAACTGGTTCTTGATTGTTAGCCATTGAATGCAGTTACCTTATTCGGGTCTTTGAAAAATTGTTCTCTATCTGCAGGTTCCACTTTTTTTGGGTGTAACTGCCTTTGAGAAAGCTGCATGTTCTATTAGTCATTGGATATTTAGGAGAACAGGTCGACATCTTTTTCTTACTGATAGTGAGGAAGGGAAGCCTCCATTGCTTCGATGCATGGTGGACGATTACGGTGAATACAATTTCATGTATGTTAACTACAGCATATTCCTTAAATTGTTTCAGTAGATAGTGAGTGATTTGAAATGTCCTTTAGTAAACTGGTATACATAATTAATCACGATGCCTTGTCTCATAATGCAGATCTGCGCTCCGTGCATTCAAACGCCGAGTAACCTATTCAAATGTTGGCTATGATTGTATCCTGTTTGCTCCATAGTTGTAACTCTTGGTTATATACGTTTTTCAATAATTTTTCCATTATTATCCTTGTTTTCCATTACTAAATGCTATTAAGATATCGTGGGATGGCGCACATCATCAATAAGACGTAATAGTGAACTGCCAAAGGTATCATATTCAGTATGTGTACTGCATCCACTGAATCCTCCTTAAGTTTAAGTTGCAATTCCATGACCAAATGTCTTCTTGGTTACAAGTGGGAGGATTCTCTAAGTGAAAAATATCCACATATTGTACATGAAGAACACTCTAAGGCATACGATGGTGAGCAGGGTATTCCCATTACTGCGGAAGACAAAGGCTCGGATATGCTAGAAGGTTTGTAACTTTGGTAATCGATTGGAATAAACCCCAGAAAATTGCAGTCCTGGTTATTTTTCTTTACTGTTTGAATGAAAACTGTATGTAAGCTGCTTTTCTCTTTCGTTGTCTTTGTCTCTTTCCTTCAATGAGCATAACATAGTATTCTTCCATGTTCTGTTGGTTCAATCTCAGTTTGCATCTTTGTTCCCGCTAGTGTTTTCCTTTCCTATTTCATTATGTTCTAACAATTTATTTTGTTGAGGAGAATTTTATCAAGGTTGGCATGGCTCCATTAATCCATATTGATCCATTAACTATAGGTCCTGGCTTATAACTATCAAAAAAATTTTAGAGGGATAACTGTAGCCTCAACAATATCATCTTTATGTCATTCAAGTGAAGGGAAGTCTGCTGCAGCAACATGAATACATTGAATTAATTTATTATAATGAAAAGAGCACAAACAATCACTGGCAAAGATGGTAATAGTCAATATCGTAAATAATGGTTTGCTGGTCATTTTAGTCAACAGTCTGATTCATGTAATAATGTCGGAAGCGGAAGTTGGACTTTGGAAAGGCTACCATACATGCAAAAGATATCATGAACAAAATTCAAGAAGAAGAAGTAATCTTTTGAAATGCAATGAGTCAGTTTTGTAAAAGATAGTGCACAATTTAGTTTAATTTGTTACTCTGTCAGCATATGAGACTACTTAGGGTACATGGGATTCCGATAAGAAGAAGGGATATTGTATTATCATCATGAGCCATAATTAGGAGAGAGCAATTCACCAGATCAGATTTAGCTCAGTAGGTGGAGATGCAATCTGCATCTGTGTGTAGGTCTAGGCATTCAAGACTAGCCATAAAGAAACAAAGGAGTTACTTATAGCATGACCCAAAGCATCAGAATCAAATGACCCTGTTAGCATTAGGAGGACAACTTTTGATCTTCAAACTGCATAAGGCATGCCGTACCAGGATTGTCTAGATGTGGCCTTAGATTAGATGGCATTGCAAGGCTTGGTGCAGCTCAGATAAGTTCCCAAGCTGTAGATTAAGGGTGAGACCTGTGTCGATATCTTGGTAAGTTGATTGGTGGCTTCCCATGAGCAAGGCGACACACATTTGTGCTGGTATCATTTAGTTTCTTCAGTTATTCTCACTACAGTTTGAACAGGACAGCCTTTTTTTAAAATTATTTATTGATAGATAACAAGGAATTTTATTGAAACAAGATGAATTTACAGATGGGGAATGAGAACTTACAAAAAGATTGGGAATCATCTAAAACTAATTAATTCTATCTAGATCAGAATGCAAGACGTAAGTCTTAACATCCCCAATTCGGAGGTCCCACGCGATCAAGACACATAAGTTGGGGATGAAAAGTTCAGCCCCATCAAAAACAGTTCTTGTTCTTTTCTCTCCATGTACCACAAGAGATGAGGAAGAGCAGCATGCACCAAAGGGTGTTGCCTCTACTACTGAAGACTCCTTTTGGCCAATAAGGAAAAGCTGACCAATTTCCTTATGGAACACAATGGAGACCCTGAAAAAGGAAATGAAGAAACTGCATCTGATCCTAGACAATGGAGAAGATGATGCATGTCTTCCTCAGCCATCTGACACGTAGCATCTATCAGAAAGATGGAACCCCTTTTTTGAGATGATTTACAGTCGGAATCTTGTCTAGGGTTACCGACCATGCAAAGACTTGCACCCTAGGAGGAACCTAAGACTTCCAAATCTTCCTAAACCTCGGCATCCAAATCTTCCTAAATCTCAGCATCCGTACCAAATCCACATCCTCTTTTATAAGAAGGTAACTGTAAAAGTCTCGTGTATATCCCCTTTGGATTTCTGGTCCAGATCTGGCAATCCTCTCTATCTAGAGAAACGTGGACCTTATTGAGCTTCTCAAGTAGCTGTGCACATTCTTCAATCTCCCTGTCCCTGAGATTTCTTCGGAAGGTAGGGCACCGCACTAGCACAGGACAACCATGATTTGAGGAATTTGAAGTAGAAGCTTGTTGTGACATACGAGATGTGAACTTGGGGGCGGAGGGGCAGGAAGTAAAGTTTCAATTGAAATCGGGGAGACGGCAATATGCAATGGACCAAGGCAGCTCTACTCTGCAATGACCATTGCTAGAACTGCATGGAGTTGAGGGAGAGGAGCACTCTGAAGAATGGATACCTAATTGTCTCAGACTGGGGATGTAAGTTGCATCATAATGGTTTAATCACAAAAATGTCAGAGCCAGGGAAGTAGGTAAATATGGCTCATTCTAAGGCTTTTCAATCACTTTGTATTTATGTATATGGAATCTGGTTGCTTGGAAAGACATGCACAATAGCTGATCATGTGTTAGTAGATACGTCCACAAGAAAAGTATGGGGTTACCTACGGAGATGCTTGTATCAAGAGATTAATCAAAGTCTGTTGAGGACAATGCTTTGGGTTCTACGTCTAAGATACTATATTTTTTTTGCCTTCTGGTAAGGTCAGGTTGTCTGCTATAAGCATCATATGATGAGACTCTAACAATTATATATGAAATTGGTGAGTGGTTCCTGACTTCTTTCTTCCCACATTTTTACGGAAGGAAATTGGGGTTTAACCCTTGAATGGGGCGAATGCGTGCACCTCTTTCAGAGCGTCATTGAATGCCTTGCTTGGGCCGACACCTCTCAATATGCATGATGGCCATTAGGTATGTCGGATTGACGTGACTAGCTGTGCTGTTGGGGAAGAAATACATGCCGAACAGAAGCATCCAGGCCGCCCTGTATTACCCTCCCCGCAAATTGTATGGATGAATTACAATGACCCATTAGAGATTACAATCTGATAATAGTCTTAGCACTATCAAAACTTAATTGATAATTATTTATATTGTGATAGTTGTCCCGTCAAATTTATGGAAATTGACAGTTGCCATGAGTTGATAGTTGTCTGCCAGATTATAAGCATTGAGAGTCAGCTCCTAGATTGTTGGATGTGTGGTTGCACGGTTGGATGAGTCTCTGCTGCTGGATGATGGATTAAAGATACCCGGGAGTGAGCAAAGATGAAGCTATGAGAAGCAATACTCTACTCAAGCCGTAAATGGGTTTTGACAGACTGAAATCCCTAGGGCCTAGAAAAGGGACCTCTGATGGATCTGGAAAAAAGGCTGTTGAGAAGTTTGATCGGTTTGAAATAGGGGCTTTGCTACCATGAAGGATATCTGAGTTTGTTGATGAATTGCATGAATAGATTAGAATGACCCTTATTACTGTTTATATAGAATGAAAGAAAATTATCCAAATATAATCTTAATATTCTTAAATCTTAATTCTAAACTTAATTGATGGTAATCCATATTGTGATGAAATAAAGTGTATCTCTTGTACACCTATCACAATATTCTTTTATTTTCCCTAATATCTAACACATGTTCCATTTTGTGAAATATTCAAATGGTCGTACTTCATACAACTTCACAAAAGGCAAAGCCTGGAAATTAGTTATTATGCCAGAAAATTTGACTGGTTATTTACTTACAGAAAATGAATAATTAGGCTGGTTAATTTGTTCCAATCCTTTAGGAACAAAAGTATGCACCCTTCAATTCACAGGGAAAAAAATAGTAGAAGAAAGAACTGAAATTTGACTACTGATTCTTTCATCATTTTCTAGGCATATCTTTGCAAACTCTGATGTGTGTAGGTTGATCCCAAATTACCTAAAAAGAAATGATAAGACAAGAAATAAAGTAAATTCATCTACCCAAATACATATAGCAAATGTTTTTTCAGCCAGGTCGAGGCTAAGTACCTTTCTTTTGAAATGCTTGGTCGAATGATTGTTCATTTTGTTAATAGTTAATAGTGTCTCCGTCCCTCATAAGATTCATATAGTTAATTGCGGAACAGGTTAGCTGTTATATTGAAGTAATCTTCCTGGCATATTGTATTTTCTGGATTACTTTCTATTGGTCATTTTAGAATGGGTTTTCATTGATATGGCAGATTTATTGTGAAGTTGGTTCTAAGTTCTTTAATTTGGACTATGCAATGCAGAGGAGCTGGTGACAGGTCTCACTTGCTTGTCATGGGAAAAAGTTGATGTTAGCTTTCATAGCAGCAGACAAAGGTTTGCTGCACATAGTGTCATTCAGGTCTCTCTCTCTCTCTCCCTCTCTCTTGTATGTGCTGGTAGTTTATATACATCTTCACTGCCTATGGTTTGCCTGGATGCTGAATTTCTTTAATTGGAATCCAGTATACAAACATAATGCACATAACATATGCCACACATGTTTTTGTCACCGTTCTTTTTTTTGGAGGGGGGGCATCATTGATGGACATTGCACATGACACGATAAATTTGACTTTAGGATGGTGGTATAAGGCTTCGAGTTCCAGATTTGAAGTGAAAAAATTTGATGGAATGAATAACTTTAGGTTATAGCAGATCAAGGTTCATGATCTGTTAATTTAATAGGGTTTGCACAAGGCATTGCGAGGGAAGACTAACAAGCTTGATAATTTGAAAGATGAAGATTGAGAAGATTTCGATTTGAAGGCTATGAGTGTAATCCGTTTATGTTTGGCGGATGATGTACTGTACAACTTCATAAATGACGAGTTGGCAGAAGGAGCCTTTACATGAAGAAGTCACTCACTAATTGGTTGTTCCTCAAGCAAGGGTTGTACACTCTTCAGATGGTATAAGGTATGAAATTTTTTATCATTTTAATGAATTTAATAAAATTGTGGCTTAATTAATAAGCATTGATGTGAAACTTGAGGATGAAGACAAAGCCATACTCTTATTATCTACCATATCTCCTTCATTTGAGCATCTCATTACGATGTTGTTCTATGGAAAAGATACTATTAGTTTGGAGGATGTAACAGCGACTCTTCTCTCTAATGAGTTGAGAAATAGTGCATTGCTACTGAAAGCCAAGAACATGCTTTGTTGGCAAACGGGAAAATAACATGTAAAGGTTTTGGAAGAAAGGGAAATTTTAGATCAGGGTCAACATGACTTAAGGATGTTGAGTGCTATTATTATCATTAGAATGGGCTCGTAATTCGAGGTTGCCAAGGAAAAAATACTGAGGAGAATCCTCTAGTACAACCAATTATTCAAATGGCGATGACATGCTCCTTTCATTAGTATAACTAATGCATGTTTTCAAAATGAATGGATTCTTGATTATGGTTGTTCTTATCATGTGTCCCACTGGGGACTGGTTTGCTACCTACAATGAAATAATGATGGTGTTGTCTTAATGGGTAATGATATACCATGCAAGATTTGTAGGATAGGGACAATCAAATTCAGAATGCATGATGGTGTTGTAAGGACTTTGACGGGTGTGATGCATGTTCTGGATTTGAAGAAAAATTTGATTTCTTTGAGTACTTTAGACTCCAAGGGGTGCAAGTTCACATCACAAGGTGGAGTGTTAAAGGTTCGAAAAGAGGTTTTAGTTGAGATGACAAGTGAAAAAATCAGAAATTTTCAGTTGAAATGACAAGTAAAAAAACCCAAAAGTTTGTATGTATTGCGGGGTAACACAGTTTCAAGTGAAACATTCAAGGCGACGAAAAGCTTCTTGTATTCCTTATCCTAGCTCGGCATAGGATGTGTGAGTTTCAGCTGGCAAATAGGGTTTGCATTCAGATGTGAATTTTTGTGAGTATTTGACATTCGGATTTGAGGATCCTATGCAAGTAGAGTTAGGGACTCATCGAGTAATGCAGTAGGGCGTGAAATTATCTGAAGATCGTCAGTTGTGTGAAAGAATTAGTGTGGAGAAGTTTAAGCATTGCTTGGACTTGATCAATTTTTGTCAAGGTTGATTCTTGTACTCTTTGGAATGTGGTGTTGAAAGCGATAGTGGTGCATCATGGGATGTTCATGAAATTCAAGCCAAGTGGAGATTGTTGACGGGAGTGACTTGAATACCACTGGGCCCCACGTTGAGTAGCCAATTTTTAGCCTTTAATAGTTTTCTAAATGGAAACTACTTTCGTTAGTCTTTGACTATGAACCCTAAGGGAATTAAATTTTGGGTCTAAATAGTATTTATAGGTATTTTGTGTGTGAGAGAGAACAAGAAATGTGTATGAGAGCTTTGTGGGTTTTCTTTTTGGTTGCTCCTTTTGTAATCTTCTCCATTATTAGGGAAGGCTTTTGGATCATTTTTGCCCATGGACGCAGCCATTAGTGTGGTGGACCACGTATATCCTGTCTTATGAGGTGTTCTTTCTTTTTTATATTTTATTATTATTTTTCTTCGTATTTTTTGCATTGTCATGATCCTGATTATCGCATTTCTGCATAACACGGAGCACCAAATTCTTTCATAGAATGATGAATTTATGTAGGAAAAGCAATTTTTTCTCCAAATTGAGGGTGCATGATCTCCTACTACAAAGAGTTTTACAGGTAAAGGAAAAAGTGGCAGCCCATTTTGGATGGTCTCCCTTTCGATAGCTGATCCACTGAGCAAAGGGGTGGATTTGGAGTGCCCTTTTGAAGAGGTCGTGAGGGCAATTCGTGGATTGGTCGGGGGCAAGGCTCATGGTCCTAATGGGTATACTGTAGAATTCTATAGGTCTTGGGAGATTGTGGGGAGTGATTTCTAGCAGTTATGAATGAACCGTTCGACACGGGGCATTTTGATCAACAATACTTTTAGTGTGCTAATTCCCAAAAAGCGGGCCGCGGACCTTAAAGATTTCCATTCTATCAGCCTAGTTTTTTGTTCAATAAGGCAACCATGTATTAATCAAAACAAAATACAAAGAAAGAGTTTACAAGATTGTAAATCCAAAACAAACAAAAATAAATACAACAAGCAAGAACCAAATCATACTGTTTTTTTTCTATAAGTAAGCATCATATATATAAAACGAGAAAACAATACAAAGGCACACAAGAAAAGGAAGAAGAGTTTACAAGTACATAAACTCAACCCAAAGAGACCCCAAGCACCCAAAACCACCTAATCAACCCATCACCTCCCTTAGCGCCTCCATATCGAAGTGAAGCCATGCCCATTCCAAAACAACCCTACGGATCCATGCACAAATACGCTCAACTGAAGAAGAGAAATCCTTGAATACTCTGAGATTTCTCTCCTTCCAAATCATCCAAGAAATAGCCCCCGATAGAACCGCCCAAATCGCCTCTGTAGCGCCATCCACATTCAGCTTCGTCTAACAAGATAAGAAGTTTAGAAAGGAGGAGGGAAAGACCCAGCCTACTCCCACCCTGGAAAGAAAGAAACCCCAAATCTCAAACATGATAGGACAATGCAATAAAAGATAGTCCACGGACTCTTCCGTATGAAGGCACAAGAAATACCGGTTGGCCTTCATCCACCCTCTACTTTGTAGATGGTCACATGTTAGAATATTATTCAACTACGCGTTCCATATGAAAAATGATACATTTGAAGGGATGTCTGGATTCCACATAGTCCTATGAAGAAGTGACTTGGAGGGAACAAGATGTAATGAATGTAACAATGATCTTACTGAGAACCGACCAAGGTTGTCTCTACCCCAAAACCTACTGTCCCTAATATCGGCACACGGGGATATCGAAGACACACGTTCCAAGAGATGAGCCATGTCGTCGACTTCCCAATCGTTCAAGTCCCGACGCATACTTGGACACCACACCACCCCCTCTCCCGACCCCTCATACTACTCCCCCACTGAAGCCCTCCTATTAGACGCTAACATGAACAAGTTGCCAAAGTCATATTGTTAACCCAGGATGACTCTCACATCCTCTACCTCCTGACAAATGCTTGCCCATTCTAGAATCAGGCGGTGAATACGAGAGCAGATACGATGTATAGAGGATTGAGAGTTCTCGAAAATTGTCTTGTTACGCTCTATCCAAATTACCTATGATATGGCCTCAGGAAGGAGCGCCCAAACTGCCAACCGCGCACTATCTGTACTAACCAAGGCCCAACAAGATAAGAAGCTATTGACACATAATGTTAACCTAGCAAGATTTCTGTTTTATCAGCCTAGTTAGTAGTGTATACAAAATCATTTCAAAGGTATTGGCCTTTAGGCATAAGGTGGTGATGGGTTCTCCCCTCAACAAGGAGCGTTTGTGGAGAGAAGACTGATTATATATGGGATCCTGATAGCTAATGAGTGTCTGGATCAATGCTTCATATCAAAGGTACTTGAAATCCAAGGTAAATTCGATTTGGAGAAAGCTTAGGATCGTGTGAATTGGGACTTTTTGGGATATGTGACATGCAAAATGAAATTTTGGGTTAAAATGGCGTCAATAGATGAAGATGTATCTTTCTTCTGTGTCATTGCTCATCCTTATTAATGGGATCCTAGAATGTGTCTTTATTATGTGTCATTCTTCATCCTTATTTATGGGTGTCTGGTAGAGTATCTGGGGTTGAGACAAGGGGATCCTCTATCACAATTCCTTTTTATCCTAGTGTCCAAAGCCTTGAGTAAAATGTTGTCTAGGGCAAATAGACCTTTTTTTTAAGGCTTTTCAATCGGTCAGGGGAAATTGGGTATTTCACACCTCTAATTTGCGGACGACGCTTTGATTTTTTTGTGAGGCGTCTAGTTGGTAACCGATTCTCCTTAGATAATTGTTTTGATGTAGTGCCATGTCTGAAAGTCAATTTGTCTAAAAGTGAGATTTTGAAAGTTGGAGAGGTCCTGAATTGAGAAGAGCTAAGTGGCATGCCTAGGCTATAAGATATGGTCTCTACCATTGGTGTATCTTGGGATGCTTCGGTCGCCACTAAACTTGAGAAAATATATTGGGACTTTCTTTGGAATAAGAGAGTGGATAACTTTAAGTATTATTTAGTATCTTGGGATCAAAATTTCCTTCCAAAGAGATTGGTGGCTTAAACCTGAATGCATTAGTCCAAATTAACAAGTTATTGCTTGGAAAATGGGTAAGGTGTTTTGGGGATGAGATGGAGAGTTTGTGGAGGTTTATGATAGTGGCCAAATACAGGGAGTCATCTTGTTGGGTTTCGAGAGGTCAATAGTTCATACGGGGTTCGGTTGTGGAAAGGTATCAATATGTCATGGGACTGGGAAGTAACAAATTTACTCTTGCCTAGAATGAGGTTTAAGATGAGTAGTGGCTTAAGGTTAAGAATTTGGATGGATTTGTGGTGTGGGTCCTCGAAGCCATGGAAATAAAAATTGTTGAAACCGATACGAAACGAGTGATACGTATAGGTATCAATAGCCTCCTGTACGAAATTTGTACTGATGAGAAACGGGGCGATACATATTACTTAATTATTAGTTATGTATGTTTTAATTCAGTGTATAATTGTAATTGTGTTTGCTACTTATGTCTTTGAGTGGCTTCAAATGACTTTACATTTGGTAAATTTGGTTCCTATAATTTTTAATTAAAAGAAAAAGGTATATGTATCGTCTGAAACCAATACGTATAGGTTTCGGTTGGGACCGATACATCTCCCGATACCATATTTTTAATCCTTGCTCGAAGCTCAAGGATGATTTAAGCAATATTTCCCTTTTGGCTCTTGATATGGATGCATTAGTAGCGGATTGTTATGAGTTGAGGGGGTGGTGTGGTACCCGAAGTTGAGATGAGATTTGAATGGGTGGGAAATAGACAACATAAGTAGTTTATTGGATCGCCTCATCTCTTCACCCCCATGTCCTATTGGCAAGGATTGTAGAATTTGGTCCAGAGGCAAAATGGTTGATTTTCAATGGGATCATTTTTACAATCTTTTTGGCCTGGTACCTTTATCTCCCTTTCCTCATAGAATTATATGAAATCCCAATATTCCCTCTTAAGGTATCTTTCTTCCTCTTGAATGTTTCTTTGAATAAATTTTTTTACTTGCGATCACTTGAAAAATATAGGGTGGAGGATGGCCAATCACTGTTTTCTGTGCCTTTATGCGGAAGAGTCAGTGGACCATTTGCTTTTGTATTATTCTATTGCATATGAAATTTGGGGGTATTTCCTATCTAGAGTATGTGTGGATTGAGTCTTTTCTTCTTCTTTATACAACTTCTTATCTTGTTGGTCTCTAATTAGACTGATAGCGCCCTGGAGACTTTTTGGTTGGTCCACCTTGGAGCCATTTCGTGGTCGAATTGGAAGGGGAGGAATAAATATAATAATTGTTGAGGATTTTCTCTTCCCCTTCATGTTTTTGTTCAAGGAGTTCAAGGAGTCCTAGTCCCCTTTGGTTTAGAGGGTTACCTTATTTCTGCTTTTTTCTCCCCCGAGTTTATGTGCTTGGAAACTATGTTTTTTCCTGTTTATTGCTGTCCCTTATTAGTGCTTTTGTATCTTGCTTCAGCTTATGAAATGATATGAGATTTACTAATATAAAAAAATGTCAGTCTGCTCATTTGACTGGTCGCACCCTGCAATTTTAGCTACTTGGACATTCTTAACTGGCCAAAGTCCATTCAACTGAATTTAGCTGAGCTGATACTGAACTGCTGCTTGCATGTATTCACACACAGAGGCACACCCAATATGGTTTCATGAGAATGATTTAGGACCTTATGATTGTAGACCATGTTGCAATTTTGGACTCTTGACCCAATTGGTAGTCATATATTGGGATTGTTGAGTGTCATTAGAGTTTCTATAAAGTTCCAGAAGTTTTTTTTCTAAACTTAATTTTTTAGGAAAAAAAAGAAGCATATTATCTATGACAAGATTGTGAAGATTGTTTTAGATACATCCCAAATGAGCTCCATGCTGCCTCTCACTCACTGTGGAGTCTCGTGCAGAGGTCAATAATTGACTTTATAAATGTTTGGACATGAAAATGCCCAATATTATGCAAAGTAGAATAATCATAATGGTTCTGGTACTCTTATGTATGTTTATATTTTCAGCAGTAGGCCTGTTCAGGGCTACTGATGTCTTTTGGTACTTCTATGTTCAAAAACTCCAATCTGCAATGCTGAGGCAGTCCATATCAGCACCAAGCTTTCCTCTATTCGGCATTTTAACATAACTTGGAGCTGATTTTTCAGATTATGCTTGATTTTCTAATGGAATCATACCCTGTGCCTAAATATTTTACAGGTCAAAGATCACTTCATGCATTCAGAAGGTGCAGATGTCATACATCACATGCTCGATCATTTCCTTCCTTAGAAAGTATTGCAACTCCTAAAAAGATCACATAATGGCCATGATTGTAACATATTTTAGGTAAACGACAATCGCTTTTTGCTCCAAGATCCCACTTTCAAGACCTCTAATTTGTGTCTGTAGCTCCCTCGGTTGCAGGTTGTAGGCCATCTAGTCTCAATGATAGCCTACTCTACTGAAAACCAGGATTAAAAAAAAAATACTTTTGAAGAAATTTTCTGCTTCGTTATTTGTTTTAATGTACATTAACACTATATTAATCAACAAATGTAGAAGATGCATTATATATTGCATTTATCATCGTTCCACTTTGTTTCAAGTAAAAAGATCACCTCTGAAGGTTGAACAGTTCATTATTCTATTATTTTTAACGTACTTCACTATAACATTGTAGCTAGTGTTATACTTAGAACAGAGATCCTGAGTCCAGCTAGTTTCATTGATGTTAAGTGACTCCACTGAGTCTGACTAAGGTACGGAAATCTGAGTCGGAAAGTGCAATTTTGGCCAAGATTTCGAAAATTTTGGGTGTGATTTCGGAAATATGATTTTAAATAGTTTTTTTTTTTTGAATATTTTTTATTAAAATTCTGAAATATTTCGATATTTTTATCAAAATTTCGTGAAATTTTTATCTCTTTTGAAGATAAAGTAATATAAAAATATATTTTAAAAAATATTATATATATAATAAAATATTAATAAATTGGAATTCCAAAATCTTGCCGAGATAATCAAATTTTTTGAAATTTTGGTTCGGGTTGGAGTATTGAAATCGCCGATAATATTGGGATTTCAAACCTTGGTAAAAATTACTAAAATACATTGGAAGACAAATCCCATGGATTTTACTCTCTACATGTGCATTAGCAGTTTGCATTAGCAATGGTTTGCCCATAACGCCTATATCGAGTAGTCCTTCAGTCCCTCTAACAATTGTCGAGGTTTTGTACCTATACCGTAAAAATAATAATTTGATTTTGTACTTATGATCATTTGAGTTTATAAGTTTTGTGAGGCCAAATTGGCATGCATTTTATCATCAATAGTCCCTCTAACATATGATAACACGTTAAAGGGAGGTTTATACCTTCCATCGTGGTTAACACGTTGTATGTTTATGGACGTTACATCCTTCGTTTATGGTTGTTAGACAAAATTCCATTATTGTCATTCCACATAAAATGCGATTATGTGAGGAATTGCCTTGAACACCAAGTAGGCCACATAAAGAGCTTTGAAGAGAGAATATTGTTGGGAGTGACTGAGAGAACGACGTATATGCACGATCATATCTGACTATAGCCAGCGGCGGAGCCAGATTTTCTTTCAGGAGGCTAACAATGAAGGGTGAGGGTGAGGGTGAGGGTGAGAGGTGGGGGGTTCAGGGGTTATGGTCCCGGGGAAAAAAAATTTAGGGCCAGGGCCAAGTTTGTGGGCTGTCTCATCTCTTTATCCGTTTGTAAAGAAAAAAAATTGGAATAGTGATTAACGGACCCTAAGGTCCACTGCTTAACTTACAATTGTGTCCTCGTGTCCTACCGCCACTCGGCTTTGCCCTTGCTCCCATGTCCATGTTGACAATATAAATAAAAAATAAAAAAATTCCCAAAGGCTTCAGCCCCCTGGCTCCATGTGGCTCCGCCCTTACTATAGCTAATAGAGCAGTGGAAAGAAGAAGATGGAGTTGTGCAAGTATACAATTGTCTTCCATATCGAACGTCTGGTAATGTTGAAGAAGAGGAAGTATTGCCTATGCAACTTTAATGTCAACCGTCCAATCTCATTCGAGATGTATGAAAGGTCTCAATTGCACTTCTTGATTGAGTTGTCAGCTCACTCTCAATTGAGAGATAGGTGACGTGTTTTTTTGGGATCCAACCATAGGTAATTCCTTGATAGACAGGTGAAAATAATTTAATATCAGTGGTTGATTGAAAATAGTAGAAATTGTTGATGAGTTTTGTGGAGAAATTAGGCAGTCAGAAATATTCTCAATCTAGGGGGATGAGAGTTCTGGGGCATAGCCCACTGGGAAAAAAATTTGACCACTAAGTTCTTGGGCTGTTTCATCCATATCTTATGAGTATTGTTTTCCTTTGCCTCGTGGTTATGCCTATTTAAATAATTAAATGAATGAGATAAAAGATATATTGTGTATTTAAAAGTTTAGGAGACATTTTTCCTTTGTCTCACAGCTATGTCATATCAAACATTATAGTATGATTTTTTTTAGGGGACTTTTGCCCCCTTGTTCCATGATTACGCCCAATTAAATACTTAAAACAATTTATATATAAAAAAAATATGTGTTTGAATCTTGTTAAATTGCGATTGCACTCCGACAATTCAATCGCACTCACATAGCCTCCTTTAACTTTGGTTAAGAACTTTTAATCTTTAAGATTAATTTTGTTTTCTAAAACAAAGGTTAGATTGCTAAATTTTAAGGGTTAATGAATCTTAACCATAGTTAATGGGGATTAAAGGGACACGTGTTGATCTGTGAGTGTGATTGAACTCGAGGAGATGATCGCAATTGATCCCAACTTAAAAAATACTTTTTTTTTTCCAAAATTTAGGAGGGAACTGCGCTATTCCCATAGTTATGCCCTAAAATCCCTGGCTCCGCCATGCTGAGTATGATTGAATATTTCTAGACCGTCGGATTATACCTTAGTTTGGTCAGCATCTAAACACGAAACCCAATGTGGATATACCTTCCATTTTGGTCTGTTAACCAATGCGTAAAATCAAGTCTATCAGGATGAGAGAGCTTATGCATGGTGAAGAAAACTGCCATATTTCACACCCCCAAATCTTATGCAATCTTATCATTATTATTACAGAACCATTAACTCTCTATAAATACATGCTATGCTAAGAGAGCACCAAAGCCAAGTTTCTCTGGTAGAGGAAAGAAGTACATAGCAGTTTTTTGGTTGAAGATGGCTAAGCTCTCTCCATCCCTTTGCTTCTTCCTAGTTCTCTTTGTTTTCATCTCAGGTCTCTTTATTGTCCTTTTTCTCCTCACTCATTTTCTACTCTTGTATCATTTTTCTCTGCCAAGTATTCTTTTCATTTCCTTCTTTATAGTTGCAAGATATCTGACGTGTAATGTTGATGATCTTGTACACCCGACCTCTATGGAGGATGGTGAAGGTGTGCCACTCATTAGAAGGGGATCCAATGTTCAATTCTCTAAAGAGTTATAGAAATTCATTTTTCTAAACAGAATGACTCACTCATCCACTAATACTAATGACTAACATAGCAATCTTATGTACAATGGAAGGATGATTGCCTCCATGTTGATCATGGGTTAAAAAAAAATTGATTTTTACAAAATAACTGTAACAAGTTTCATTAGGAAAAACAGTTTTATTTTGATTATACTTAGGCTGATTAGCATCTCACAATAATCTTTTCTTTTTATATGTAATTGCCATTGTGCAGCTGAGATGATGGTGCCCAAGGTAGAGTCTTGTATAGAAGCTTGGAAGGGCTGCGACGACGAAGCCAAGTGCAAGGAACTATGTGACTTTTCACATGGACCTTTAGCCAAAGGATTTTGTTACACTCCTCCCGCCGGCTTGTTTCCCGAGTGCTATTGCGATTACCCTTGTTGAGCTCTCATACTCTCCCCCCATACACCTCTTCAACTAGACTCCCTCTCCCTCTCTCATATGTATATGGGTATGGGTATTAATAAATAATTATGACATAATAAAACATTATAATTGTTACAATATCTTTTGATCTATTTTGTGAAAATGCAGTTTTGGGACTATAGCAAGGTGAAAACTATAAACAAAGATAGAATATAGCTTTCACACATTGCAGAATAAAGTAATAGCCAATGCATCAACCATTAATATAGAGACCCTTGATAACGATTAATGGTTAACTTGATTGATGCTAGCATTTGCCATCATGATAACATGAAGGCCCTTGTTTAGCAAACGATTGGAAATCTTCCTAGCACCATTAATTGGGACTATATATGGCCCATGGCCTAACATTTGGAGGCATCACCCATGCTACAATTTTCATTGTCGTATATAGTTTCTGTTAACTAAGGGTTTGATCAGGGCTTATTTGTTTAAAAATACGGATTGAGTTGGTGTAAATTGAAAGCTCTAGAAAGTAAGGGCAAAGCCCAACGTAGGTATGTGAAGATATTTTATTACGAGCAGTGATAGGCATACGTACCTGGGAAAACCATTTCCAAACCTAAGGTTGGACCTCATTGGTCCATGCCCCCCTCCCCCTCTCATAAACCTAAGGTTGGACCTCATTACCCACCACAGTTGGTGAGTATTTAAGAGGGGAGGCATGGACCAATGAGGTCCAGCCTTAGATTGGAAATGGTTTTCCCAGGTACGTTAACTATTTTCCTTTTATTACTATGGTCACCAAAGAGCAGTGATAAGCATACCTAAGAAATCCATTTGCAAAACTAAGGCTGGACTTCATTGGTCCATGCCCCCCCCCCCCCCCCCCCCCCCCCTTATATACTCACCAAGAGGGAGGGGGGGCATGAACCAATGAGTTCCAGCCTTAACTTTGCAAATGGATTTCCCAGGTAGGTTAACCATTTTCCGTCACTAAATATGTGACTCTTCAAGTCCCAAATCCCAATAAACTGGACTGTCTCCAATGTGTTTTTATAATTAGTTCACGACAACCGGACGATTAGTGGACCAACCCAAATATTGTAGAATGGTAATAACAATTAAGATTACCTTAAATAGTTAGAATTATCAAGTGTCCTTAATATCAGGTTTTCTAGTTTAAATAAGTTAGCAGAAGTGTTTAAGGGTCTTAAGTATTCTAACTTTTTAGAAATCTTATTTTTTATAGATAAATATCTAATTACATTTGTAATCTAGCAAAAACAAATTATTTTAATTTTTAAACAAAAATCCTAAATTTTAGAAAATTAAAAGAAATTTACGACAAAAGTTTGAAAATTTTGATATATTTCGATAAATGTGGGTAATGAAGATTTTGAGAAGCTCAAATTCTTTTAACACGGGAGAATTCAATTCAGATAGCAAGAGTTCTCGTTCCAGTTCATATCACCTAGTCTTGGACCAAGACACACAATCTCGTTAAACTAAGAAACTACTAGCTTGGTGCCTTCTCCCGTAACCACAAATAGCACCCATGAGTGTAATTGGCTTTTTATTTCTTTCCACACCCTTTTCTCATTTCCAAAGAAAAGGAAATGGGGACGCCCATAACCTTACTTATAGTTGCTCTCCGATCGATTGTCAATGGGTCGAGCGAACCTCCTACTGCAATATGTAATTGAAAATTTATGATTCATTTACCCAGATGGGAGTCCCCCTTAGTTGTATGCTTCCTGTTCTTGTTTAAATGATATAGTGGATTACAAAAAAAAAAAAAAAAGTAATATGGATTTTGCTAATCCTAATCACCCTGCCTCTATTCCATTCGAGGTTAAAAGACAAACATTTGAGTGTGAACCAATCCATAATGTTCGATATTTTCACGACAATATGGTTTGAGTCGCTTGAAGAACTCCTCTTTGTACTATAACTCCAAAAGGCCTCTATGCCTTGAAAAACTATAATGGGTTACTATAAATTATATCAGTCTGCTTTAATACCACTTCGTAACAGGTTCACGTCTTAACCATGCATGATTATACCCATATATAACAGTTCGCATAGGTTATCGCTACAAAAAATCTACCAAGCAGTGATGAAAATTTCCGTCACTAATACTCGAATTTTCGTCACTATTACTGTTAGAGACGGAAAGCTATCCGTTACTGGTGCGACCGTGGCTCGGTAATTTTCTTGTAGTGTGAGCTATAAAAGTACTTCCGTCTTATAAATTTTACTGTGGTTGTTGATTATATATGTTGTTTTCGTGATTGAGAAGTTGAGACGGTATTACCGAAGGTGGACGCTAAAACATGCGAAGCCCTCTGGACTTGCAAGGGTGACCATTGCAGGCAAGACTGTGCGGATAAATATCATGGCCGGGGACTTTGCGACCACTATACTGCACCCCTTGTCCCTAAGCAGTGCTTTTGCTTGCATCCCTGTTGATCTCATTTCGCATACAAAAAAAAAAAGGGTTATACCAATGTTTAAATTAAGAAATATAACCATTGGAAAATGCTAGCCTCAGTTTCTCTCTACCCTACTTTCTCTCTTGATTTTAAGGAAATATTAATATGAAGAATGCTACCCCAATTTTTCTCTTCCCCCACTTTCTCTATAAGAGGATCTTCCCGGCCCACTTTCTCTACAAGAGGAACACGTGTCTTCACTACTCTGGACTGTTCATATTTGTTGTGGATGTTTTAGAAAAAAGCTTCTAAGACTGCAACCAAAACCCGAGATTTACGGCTTTGGTGAAAAAATTGCCTTTTTTTAATTAAAAAATCACCAAAACCCTAAAATCTTGAATTTTAGTGTGCGATCTCAAAAGCCTTTTTTCGAAGTTTTAACCTGCTGCAAAAGTCAGCTGGAATAGAGACAAGTGTTCCTCCCGTATATTAGGAAATATCCTATTGTAATAAAGTGAATGAGATACACTGTATCATTATCAGTGTATCTCTTCACAATTAGATAGTATCAATTAAATTTGAATTTAAGATTTGATTAGGTATGATTAGATTAGGATTATCTTTGAGAGATCTTTCTATATTAGGAGTTTTGGCATGAAATATCTATTTAAACCCTTTATGAGATTATTGTAAATCATCCAAGAATTCTCAATAAATCAATTTATCTTTATGGTATCAGAGCGGGCGATCTGCCTGTATTGATTTTTTTCCCTTTTATTACGTGTTTCCGGCGGGCGGCATTGCCGCCGCCCGTCGGGACTGAAGTTTCTCCATTCTTTTTCTTAATTTTTTGTCATTAAAGCCAGCATAGATGTTAGTATAGTTGGTCTAGTTTTTTTTTTTTTTTATTCCTCTTTAATGGTTGTCGTAATAAGTGTATCTCTTTTTATTTTATTGAAGACCTCTCTAATGAGAGTTTTTCTTCACATTGCAAATCATTCTTCGGGTGCTTTGGGAAGACGATCATGACAGCTTGATCTAGTGGGCTACCGGCTCCGACAGACTCATAAATATGAGCGGGATGCGACAGAGATAGACTTCACAGACTGGCGGTGACTACCAAGCACGAATGTTTTAGCTCTTCATGCACAAAGGGAGTACTCAAGTTGCGCAAACCCATGAAGATTTTCAATCCACATGTGTTTGAGGGGGAATATTAGGAAATATCCTATTGTAATAAAGTGAATGAGATACACTGTATCATTATCAGTGTATCTCTTCACAATTAGATACTATCAATTAAATTTGAATGTAAGATTTGATTAGGTATGATTAGATTAGGATTATCTTTGAGAGATCTTTCTATATTAGGAGTCTTGGCATGAAACATCTATTTAAACCCTTTATGGGATCATTGTAAATCATCCAAGAATTCTCAATAAATCAATTTATCTTTACTGTAGAGAAAGTTGGGAAGAGAGAAAGGCACAGGATTCTCTCTAGTTGAACTCGAGAGAATCTCTCGAGTTCAATCCCCTAGAGGTCGCCACGTGTCTCCTTTGACACCCCTCAACCATGGGTAAGGTTCACCCACCCCTAGGGTTCACCTACCCATCCTTGGTTTTTTATTTTTATATTAATTATTATTTTTTTAAATTTAAAAAACTGTTTTTAGAGTTTTTTTAATATTAAAAAAAATTTAATTTAAAAAAAGAATTAATATTTAAAAAAAAAAACCAAGGATGGATGGGTGAACCCTAGGGGTGGGTGAACCTTACCCATGGTTAAGGGGTGTCAAAGGAGACACGTGGCGACCTCTAGGGGGTTGAACTGAAGAGATTCTCTCGAGTTCAACTCGAGAGGATCCTGAGCCAGAGAGAAATTGAGGTAACTAGCATTCTCCTATAATTACATGACTAGCAACAAACCCGTGCAATGCCCTAGAATTAGACAACATGCATATGAATAAAAAACAAAACATTGTTTTTTTTGGTTCTACACCCAAACACTCACACATTATACTCAACACACCCACCCAAACAAATACACATGCCCAGACCACAATATTGCACCCACACACCTTCTCCAAAAGTAACATGAGATCGAACAACCAAATAGCTTGTTGTAGGACAAAAGATGTAACGGAAATGGAGAGACCCAAGCAACCTGCAAAATCCTTTGTATTAAGAGCAATGTGAAACACAAAAGAAACGTAATAAATAAAAGAGTCTTTGTATGAGGCGGAGCTTTGCTTCACCAGGTTGAAGCGGAGCTCCCTTTTCTACAAAGCCCATGGCAGTTCTATAATTATGAGAGTACAAAACAACTTTTGTCTTTTTTCATTATTACAAAACTGTCACCCAACATTGCACGCAAATGAAGAGCTTGGCTCATATTTAAACACTAAATAAAACTCATCTCATAGCATTATTTAAAGTTTTCAAAGTGTTAAAAAGAAAGAATCCAATAATCACTACATCTGCAAGCAATAGTAGATATTGATGTCGAGCCCAAATTACAGATCCTACATGTGGATCGTAGGCTGACAACATATTTAAAAGTATATATATATATATATATATATATATATATATTAGGGTGGTTTTTCAAAAAATAAGTGATTTTAATTTCATCTCTTGGATTTGAAAGTAGTATTGATCTAACGACCATGATTGCATAGCTTACTAGAATCTCTAGTAAACTAATGGGGCGTTTGGATTAGATTTTATTAGCCAAAAATCAATTTTGATCAAATAGATTTTGTAAAATTAATTGTTAAATAATCATTTTTTCAAATAATAATATTTGGGGAATACAAAGTTGAGTCTATCAACTATGTATTATCCAAACACTATTATTTGAAAAAGTGATTATTTGAGAATTAATTTTACAAAATTAATTTTATCATAATTGATTTTTGGCTAAAAAAATCCAATCCAAACGCCACCTAAGCCAACGAGAACCCTTCTCTCTCTCTATATATATATATTGTCACTTAAGGAGTTATATCACTCTTTCATGTGAAATTTCCACTTTTAAGTACAAAATACAAATAAAATTGCTTTGGATATGTTATAGACATGGTTCATAATATCGGTATCCGGTGCTATATCGGTAACTCAATAATAGGATATGTATTGACGTATTGAACCATATCGGATGGATACGACGGAAAAAATCAGGATACTCTAAAAAACGTTTGGACATGCAAAAAAAAAACTTGGATATCTTTCATAAAAGAGTTAGTCTATAGGTACTCCCAAATATACTCTCAAATCTACTCCCTAATTTTAACCGTTTATAACCAACCACTAAAGGTCAGGATTTGAGTTAGCTTATTTTGTCTTTTCTAATGCCACATCAACTCTAATCCTAACCGTTTAATAATGAGATAAACGGTTAGGATTTGGGAGTATATTTGAGAGTACACCTTGGGAGTATCCCTAGACTAATTCTTCATAAAATTTCTTTTAATGTAAATATAAAATAAAAAACTAAATAAAGATCTCCAACTATGTTCATAACCATACATATGAGAGTTAATAATTTTATAATTTAAAAAAGCGTGCGTGCTGATAAACATGTACGAAAATGCAAATCACTCACTTAACTAAGTATAAGAAATACAATTAAGATATTAAAACCATACATTCAATGAGTTAAATAAGAATGTATTGAATTACAACCATAAATTATTAGTTAGAATGTAAGTCTTTTTATGTTGAATAGTTATATTGTTAGTTGATTTTTTGACACCGTAGATGAAAATATTTTTGAAATCTAAGACATGAGACTTTTTTGCCAGACTTTTGGGTTTTGGTAATATTTTGATATAATAGATTTTATGAAATTTTAATATGTGAGAAATACATTACCATCTGAAAATCAAAATTTTGACTCAATCCCTAAAAGACACTAAAAAAAGGATTTTGTTCTTCTATTGAGAAGTTGACTTTTTATTATTCAGAAATTTGAATTTAGGATAAGTTTTATTGAATTCAAATGAGAGTATAACTTTATTTACATATAAATATTTTAAGTAAAATTAATTTAAATAATATTTTATGTGAATAAGTTGTATGTGTCAGGTTTGTGCTATGGATCCTAGTATAAATGAAAGGAGAGAAAAAAAAAATTAAATACAAAATCTCTCGTATTTGGCCCATATCAGCCTGATACACCTGATACGGGTCGATATGAGGGATTTTTTCCTAGTGTACCAGTACATTGGGTAACTCCAAACAGGATATGTATCAGTCTGTATTGATCGATACGTACTAGAATTTTGAACTATGATTATAGAAGAGTATCCAAGAATCCTTCAAAGTACCAAAGATGTTACTTACAAACAAACAAAAAAGATACCTAAGATGTTCACATGTTTTGATTGGGCATATGATCCTAAACACACAATTGAATACATCTTCCAAATAATCAATGGTCATAAATTATTTGCCGCTATTTGGGTGGCGTTTGTTAACACTAGTCTAAAAAGAAGTGGTTATTTGAAAATTATGCTTAGTTGGACTTTCGATTGTTAAGTTGAAGGTTAATTGCATGTCTACATTTTAGAGATTTTATCTTGCGCCCCAAAATCCCACTTAGGTTAATGTGAGACTTTGGCACGTGACTTAACCATCAACTTCCATAACTTCCTGTCATAAAACATTTAAGGCAAACTAAAACATGAACATGAAATTTTTTCTTTAATTAATCATGATCAAGTCTAATATCTTGAATTAAATATTAAAAACATCATAAGTAATTCGAATCATCTTCCATAATTCTCAATCATCAATTCAATTTAACCATAAATCTAAAATTTAGTCTATTACAATGTCTAAGACTCCAAATCAAAATACTAATAATTAATTTCCCGAAAATGGCCAAAGGTCCAAATTCCATTCGCCATCAGGATAATCACCTGTTGGATTTTCTTCTTCTTCCTCGTACTCTTCCTCTTCCCAAGGTCTTGAGTCACAATATTAAACCTAGAACCTGCCGACAACAAAAGTCATCGGCTGAGTAACAAGTTACCCCGCGTATATATAAACTCGTAGCTAACAATATAACAACATTTAATATAAAACATAAATTAGAATTTTAACATGACATGTAAACATATAAACAATTCAGAGTGCAGAAACATAATTCAATGTCAATTCTTATACGTGCTCACTTGTACTTATTTCTCTTATTTATCTTACTTATCTTTCTTGTTTATGAATGCATCCAGCAACATGTAAAGTACAATATCTTAAAATAATTCTACCCCATATATTAGGTAGAAACTAACGTATACCCTACTTACCGAGGTACTGCACAGTTTACACATTATCCGGTGCATATGGCTTGTCTACACATTATCCGATGTATACGGCTTGTCTACACATTATCCGGTGTATACTGCTTATCTACACATTATCCGGTGTATACGAATTGTCTTGCCTTGATCTTAGGCTTGTGGGTACTTGATCGGGTAGTAAAAAACTCAATCATACAGTCATGCTCGTGTTCTTATATACTTGCTTAGTACTTGTTATCTTGCTTATGATCATGCTTGTACATATTTAATTTCATGAATGAGTGTGAGTGAAACAATAATAACTGTTAATCATACACCAGTTTAAACATGAAGAATTTCTCATAATTGATCAATATAAAAATATTTCTATCATGTTTTCAACAATAAAATAAGGAAACAATTATATGTATCATGCCTCAATTTTTAATATGTAGTTTTAATAAAATTAATCTCATAGAACCCTAGTTTCATGACATATCACAATTTCAAATCAAACTCTCAATCATTCCAACCATCATCTCTTCCTCCATTCTTCATCATACATACACCACAAGATCATTCCTTTTCCCCTTGTTGATATTCATAATAAAAATTGTAAGGAAACATTTCTAAATATCATAACCATTCTCCATAATAAAAATCATAAGGGAAAACATCATAACTATCTTTCATAATAAAAATCATAAGGGAAAACATCTTTAAACATCATAACTATCTTTCATAAGGGATCTATAAATCATAAAACATGCTTGATTTTGTTTTTCTTACCTTAAATCCAACTATTTTTCATTATTTATATTAAAATCACCATATTAGTAGGAAGAAATTTATATTTACCTCTCCTGATTGCTTCGCTACGATCAAGTGCTTGCGAATGAGATTGATCATCTAAGTCTTTTTGCCCTTTTTCCTTGCAAAACCTTTGATCTCTCCTCTTTGATCTCTCAAAATCCTCCTCTCTCTCTTTTAGGTTTAGAAAGCCTTACAAACCCTCAACCTACGAACATAAGGATTATTTATAGTGTTGAGGGCCCTATGGACTTAAAAAAGTCAAAAATCGCGCAAATCGAGGCCAAATGGCATTGTGGGCAATCGATCGCTGCTGATGAGCAATCGATCGATCGGCCGCCGCGTCGATCATTTATTTATTTTAAGTCTTTTGCTACTTTTTGATTATCGTTCTTTTCATGCAATTTAACTCTAAAAATGTCTTAAATTGAGTGATTTATTTAGGTTTTAAAATGCTAGCGCTTCACCTAAAATTTGTAAGTTTAATCACATTAAAATTTAAACACAGGTTTCTATAGAATTTAATAAACATCACGAATATCAAGAATGATAAATTCGGGGTTCTACATTTTAGGGGTAAAAACCTCTACTTTAAAAAGTAGGAGCTACTTTTTAAAGTAGATCTCTTTACCCTTAAAATCTCTAAAACGTAGACCTGCAATTAACCTTCAACTTAACAATCTAAAGTCCAACTAAGCATAAATTTTCAAATAACCACTTCTTTTAAACTAGTGTTAACAAACGTGGTCAAAGTGGAGGAATATTTGTCATTTTTAAAATGACTAATCATTTTTTTTTTGTCAATATATATTTGAAGAGAGGTAGTTTTACAGAAATATATTTAACTTTGTGCAAAAGCTACATTTTTTCATAAAATATTTTACTTTCCAAAATTTTACTTGCAAATGAACTTGTGGGGGTGATTTTAATTTCAATATTATATATATTGAAACAAATGGAGCCAAATAATAATGAAGGAAATGGAGATCCAAATCACCCACAAACACAAGGAAATGGAGTTGCAGATCAACTATCATCTGTTACGAACTTGCATATAAATAAGATAAGAAGACACTAAATAAACTACTATCTATTTATATGAGTAATTCCAGGGAGCAAAACTTCCTTGCAGGACTTGTATTTCTCTCTGCTTCTCTTAAATGCCTAGACCCCTTATTTACTTCAACCCTCTATGGCATGGCCTCTCCTTCGTGGGATCTAATACCAATATTGGATGATGTTTTGCAAGAGTGTCACTCACTCCCTGCCACTAACAACAAACCAATGATTGATATGAATACGGTAGCTAAATGATAACGAAATGAGACCAATTTTTTTTTTTTGATAACACTATATATATATATATATATATATCTTGATTTATTCCAAACTAAATGGGGTTGTAACATTATCTGTCATATTTTGGGTAGCTCTGGTGAACCGAAGCACCTATTTTATATTTGCTCTATGAAAATAACCACGTACGAAACCAAGGGAGCTAGCATTCCTAATTCTCATAAACTAGAGGGGTGTATTCACAAAAGCACCTTTCTTTTAAGCAGATTGGTAATAAGAACAGACACTTCACCAAAACTGCCTCCCATTTGCCAATAATCAGTATCTGAAGCAGATACTGCCCTGAAAACCCAAACCCATAATTCTGTGGCCAAAAGCATATGCTCTAATTTTCATGCTTTTATATGATGCAAACCCCAAATGACGTCTTCCACAGTTCCTGGCAGTTACAGTTTAGTCCAAATATCAAGTCTTGAATGAATTTCACTCTGACAGTAAAAGAAAAGTTTTTTGTATATATGTGCAGATAATCCTCGATTTTTTTTCTCCTTTTCCTGCTTCGTGTGTAAATTATGGTCCCATATATTAATCTGCATCAAGTGTGCAGCAAAGGGCTATCCTTGACGAGCCCAACTAGTTCCCCGATGAAACTCCAGATTGATGAGGGCAACCTATAAGATGAGGATCCTCCAATCATTATTTTTTTGGATGCTTGGTCCAGCAAGTAAGGCACAATATGCTTTATCATATCTGTTTGAGAGATTCCGAGATGATTTCCTTCTACGCTAATGTATTTAACGCTTCCAGCATCATCTAAGGTTTTCAATCCAATCCAGTCTTCAATGTACAGCATTGTCTGCAGGGATAAAAATAGCTGTGAGATTACATGAGTCTACTGGATATTTGAGAGAAAAAATGGAAGATATAAAGATATGGATAGTGTTCTTAATCAGTTAATCCTACAAGGGAAAGCACAAATAAATAAAATAAAATAAAAACCTGGTAGCTAAATCCGCAAGGTAGCTTGCATGTCCTCATTATCAACACCATACATATATTTGACATTTAACAATCCACAGGATTGAAGGAGATTTTTTTTCTCGATTAGACCAGAGATCCATATTGGAAGAGGGCATATTAGCTAGAGATGTGAAATAAAAAGATTACCTGTTGTGGAGGCAAAACTGGTTTAAAGGCCCCATCTGAATAAAATCCAAACCAGGCGGTCTCCTTAGGTATCAAAACTGTGTCCTGCTCAAACTGACGAGGCAAACATAAACAAAAAGAAGATCAGTAAGCTGAAAGCATTCAACAAAATCATCAAAGCATGAAGAAGTATGATTATATAATTCATCAGATGGGCCTAGATATGTTCAAGAAGTGATATAAAGCTTTTCACTCACCATGATAAGCACCAAGTTCTGCAAGCTACTGAACCGTTCCTTGTAAGTGATGTTTCTCTTACCAGGGAGTTCGTTGTTAAGCCTTGGAAGAAACCTACAACCTTCTAAATAGGCAGGAATATCCTAGAAAAGACAAGATTGATTCTCATGTTTAGCTATTTCAATTGTAATAAGCAATAACTGGTATTTTTTTACAAAATGTTGTTAAGAGGACTTAATATATATCTATAAAAGTACATGCAAATGTACTTTTGCATGTACTTTTTTAAGAAAAGCAAATGCAAGCACATCATGCAATTACAACATGTGAATATTTATGTGCAATATAACATAACATATATGCAATGTTGTAAAAATCGAATTTGAAAAAATCGAAGGGGTGGGATTTGAATCGTATTGGGATTCAGATCTTAAGATCATGGATTTTTCTCAGTATCATAAAAAAATTTATAATGAATAAAATTAGCATCCAAAAAATCTATGCCCTAATCATCCATAATCTTTCATTTAAAAAAAACTTTTATCTTTGCACCACACATGTTAACATCACAAGTATATTGGGCTTATGTTTACCCAATTTTAAAAAAAAAGAAAAATAGCTATACATAACCAGCTTAAACTAATTTCTATGCCATTTCATTAATTAATAAAAAAAGTCCATAAAGAAGATATTAACTCTAAAAGAAATCCAAATCACCAAAATGTTGCAGATTTCCAGCCAATCACACTGAAAGAGTGGCTGAGATATTTCTGGACGCACAGACAAAAGGAAGTGAAACACACACATAGGACTTTCTGGCATATTGGCTATGGCATAGCAAAAGTCTGCTGTATATGGAAAAGGCAACACCCTCCTTTGTCGTAAACGGTTTTATTCGCCTTGCATGGTCCCCAGCAACCTCTACTAAAAAAGCCACTTGGGTTTTCTTCTCTGGACTAACCATGGCGTTGTTATCATCGTCATATCCATCATCTAAGTTGTCATTTGAGTTATCCATATAGGGGATTTGTAATTCATCACCATCTTCGTCTTTGACATCCTCATCAAGTGCTTCTTCTTCAATTTTGATGACTTTTCCTTCTTTCCTTCCCCTCCACTATAGTATAATCTTATCAGGTCCTAAATAAGAAAATTAAGAAAATAAATATAGAAATAAACTAAATTGTAGTGATGGACTTGTGGATTCCACATCCCGCATCTCCATAACTGTAGCAAGTATAAAGTACACACTTCAAAGCTCGCTCTGAGTTTAACTCCCACCAAAGTTCCCTACTAGCTCCTCTTCTTTAAAGACCTCATTGATAACCATCCAACTTGGATTAGCAGGGGGGTTGGATCTTCTTCTTCCACAACTCACTCATCATTCGATACAATGTCAAGATATACAGATAGGATCTTGGACCCCAAATTGCATATATTATTTGACAAACACAAGCACATTTATATCACGGATGTAAATCATACAACTCAATTGATTTGTACGAGGTGAGGTGTTTTTTCCTGCAAAAAACATCATTAATTTATAATTTCATATAGTAACAAATATGTAGGTCCTTTAATAATTGGGATGGTTTAATGCCCCCAAAATAATTTCAACTTTTACATTAAGAAAAACACAAATAAGCTAAAAAGGAGTGTGCACTATTTTACTTGAAACATTGAAAATTGTTCTAAACTCAGATTATAAGGTTTAATAGGATTGAATATTCAAATCGTGAATCATAAGACCCTAATATAAATTCGTAGCATTCTTCTAAAAATGGTTTGACCTAGGATTCAGATCGTATGGTGTAAGATTTGTTTTGAATTGTAAAATTTTAACAACACTGCATGTATGCAACTATTGAATGAAATAGTTTGTAGAAATAGTGTCTACAAGACTCAAATGCATCATTAATCTATAAAATAAAGATATGATGATTTAGCCTGTCAATAGTTTGATCCGGAACTACAATCAACATCATTGAATAACTAATTAAGCCCATAAAAATGTAGGAAAGAAGCTAACTTCTAATTCTGTATAATTTGATTATTATAAAGCTTTCACAACAAACAAAAAACAATAGACCATGTGGTATATCAGAGTTTGCATGAACATCTATCTCCTAAGCTCCACAAAAGTACTTTACTTACAGTGGGAATTTTAAGATAACCACTAGGAGCCAAGTGAGCCTGCAATTCCATTACATTAAAGTTAGGTGTATGTTTAATGGTATTAAGCTTCATCGGTAATAACATCATGAGAACAAACATAGAATAGTGATCTAGTGATTAGGAGGGGGAAAAGAACTTCGCCAAGTAAGAAGGAATTCAAATGCAAAAACGATCACAAGTACTAGTAATAATCTAGAATCATAGACTCAAAGAGAGATGTAAACCTGGACATAGTCACTGTAAATCCCTGACTTAATTAAGATGTCCACGATAATGCATATGAAACCAGACTGCAAAAATAGGAACTTTCTGTGATTAGATGAAAGAAAATTTTGAGTAAAAAAAAATTCTTTCATGATCTCTAATGAACACCCAATTGTAGATTTTTTTCATGAACGCCAAACTTACTAATCTACATCGAAGTTGAATTTTACTAACATTCTCACTAAAAATAATATAAGAGTACACAGTCTTCCCATAGTAGTAATGACCCCATCTTGGGGGTTTTTTGTAGCATAAAGAAGAAATCAAAGATACCCATCAGCCATTGCCCATCGGTAGACTGCTGTTACAATCTAAGAATGACAAAGCAGTAAAACATCATAATGGTGGGATCTGTAGGCTGAAGGTGGTCCTACCTCTCTCTCTCTCTCTATATATATATATATAGAGAGAGAGAGTATATATAGATATATATATATATTGAGAGAGAGAGAGAGAGAGAGAGATCTGATATCTAAACAAGTGAACTTTTTGGTCTAGAGATCTCCTAGGTGCAGGAGTGGAGCCGGGAATTTTTGGTTGGGGGGGGGAGGCAAGGAACATGTACCAGGAAAAAATATGGGGCCTGTGCTTCTAAGGCATAGCCCTCGAGATTTTATTTTGAGTAGTGGTTCTATCGTGGTCATAAAATTCGTTAATGTTGCATTCCATTCAAGATTCAGTACACAAGAAAGACAAGGCCCCTCCCTAAAACTTGATTAAAAGCCTACTTACATGAACTTAGGGTTCCGGCTAGGCGGCGAGAAATTGGTAAAGCTATTGGCATGGGAGATCAAGAGATTAGGATTCCAGCAAGAGAAGCTATTGGTGCCGGCCTCCGAGAGCCGAGAGATTGGGGTTTTCTTCCTTTACCGTCGGTCTATTGAATTGGTAAAGTATAAAACCAAAGAGTAAACAACTATAATTCGAATGACTGAACTCTTTAAACTTATAAAAGTGATTGATAAAAATTTAAGAGAAAAAAACACTTAAAAAAGACTTGGGGGGCCCAAAACATAAATATTGTATAATTATATTGTAAAATTCAAAAACTTGGGGGCCATTATATAGATAGAACCAAGTTAAATACAAAGTATGGGGGGCCATTGTATAGAAAAACTAAATCTATCTTTCAATTTTATATAATAGACATATAAGATATAAAAAATTGAAAAAAATTTGGGGGGGGCATGGCATGCCCCCCCCTGCCCCTGGCTCCGCATTTGCCTTTGCCTTTGCTTATGTGGGAACCATCAAATGGTGGATCCCATCACCCTGCATTTCACAAATTATAATGTTGTGATAACTCTAGACAACCTTAGAGAATACTTGATAGCTATGTTGTGTGGATTCTTTAAACCAATAAGCAGGTCCGTGTCAAAGCATGTGAACATGGACACGCCTCGGACATGCCTTTTGTGACTCGTATCAACAATAATTCATGCTTTTTGGACTCAGACGTCCACGGGCACACCTGATACCTAAAAACTTTAATGTTTATTTTACAAAAAATGCATACAGCTGCATATAAATTAGTATAGATTTCAAAATAATCTTTCTAACTCTCAAAATGGGGATCAGCCATTAAAGGTGTATTTTTGCAAGAAGATGATTAGGCGAAATGCAAGTGAGGCCCACATGGACCCACCCTAGTCCAACCTCCAACCAGACCAACTGCAAGCTAGGGAACCACTTCCCAAGTTGTATGGCACCCCTATGGCGCTAGTCATGTCATTAGCTATGGAGATATGGCAAAACTCCTTAGGGGTATTTTGGTAAATTCTAGATATTTTTATTACAAGATTTCCAAAATTTTCAGCAACTAGTAATTAATTTACTTTCCTATTAGAATTAAGAAGTTAATAGAAACAAGTAATGTTGACTTATTCTATTAACATTAAAGTTAGACTGCTATTAGGACTAATAATTTCCTTATTCTAGTTTATTTCTAATTAAGGTTTTAGGGTTTCTTTCCTTATAAATAGGTATATAACTCATTGAGGAGATTAACATATATTTATTGAAGAAATTGTTGCAGAGAGTTCCCCACCAAGCTTTCTAATGCCGAATTAGAAAAGAAGTTTACTTATTATCTTTAGGAAGAAGTCTTTGATTTCTCCTAGAACAATATTCATTTTTCTTCATTCCATCCATAAATCGAGGTAATTTCACTTCGCTTTTCCATTTATATGATTCTAGTTTGGTTAATCATAGCCTATTAGTTGATCTTACTAAATCATTAGTTCGTTCTATTGCTGATTTTTCAAGAAGGTTAATTTCCCCTTATAACCAAAATGTGCAATTATTAATATCAATCAATTTATGAAAACCGAATGCTTAGGGTTGATTTTGGACAGCATATTAAGAGATTACACACTCAATTACGATTAAAATCTCCCTGAGTTCAATTGCACCCATAGGCTAACATTTGTCCCTTTTAACTCCTATTAACTATGGTTAAGATTCACTAACCCTTGGGGTTCAACAATATAACCTTGGTTTTTACAAAAAACATTTAACTCTGATTAAGAATTTTTAACCCTTAGGGTTAATATATTTTATTAAAAAATCAAGGATATTTGTTGAATCCCAAGGGTTAGTGAATCTTAACCATAGTTAATAGGGGTTAAAAGGGACATGTGATAACCTGTGGATGCGATTGAACTTGGGGAGAGTTCAATCGCAATTGATTGTGATCCACTCTCGCATATTAAATAGGGGATTTGAGTTGTTTTGATTAAATTGTTTGATATTCCAAGGATTAAGGTTTTCCCCAAAATTGGAGAAAACCCTACATTACTGAAATTTGGGATAACTGAGGATTTGTTGATTTACTTGAAATTGAATTGGGGATTTAGTTTTAATATTGGACTTGCTAATTTAAGGGTTTATTCCGCACTCTCAAACCCTAGATTATTGAGAGTTAACTTAAAATTAATTATTTTGGAATCAATTAAACCTACATTGGGCTACATCATCTCATCATCAAAAAAGAGAAGCCAGTAGGGAAAGAGAGGAAGAAGTACAATCCATTTATTTTCAATATAAAAAAAGAAGAAATAATATGAGGAATTACCGATCCAAGAGAAGAAGAGAGACAGATTAATGGATAAGCTTCGGACATTATTCTATACAACCAATTCAAGTGTGAAATTCTAATCCAAGACATTCTGGTATACAAATTAGTTTTGTTAGTTGTTTACTTGTTTTAGTTGTTTATTTTATGAGAGAAATCAAATTTTAAATTAATCATATTTGAGATTAGCATTTATTATTAATATATATTCATTAATTCATTAGTTTGTTAGTTCATTGTTTTTGATCGGTAAGCAATGATTATATTATCAAAAGAGAGATACAAAGCAATATAATAGGTATAGAATTTACAAACACATAAACTAGGGAAAGAATGAAACAAAAGAAATACATATACCCCCTATACTAAAACCAAAACCAGGTTGAACGCTCAACAAAATGAAGTTCAACCCAGCACCTCTCTTGGATCCTCTCTTGCTCACCGAATGAGACACCGCTCTAAGGCAAGCAGTCTAACGCATAAGCAAATGCGGGATGGAAAAGAGGAAGAGTCCTCAAATACCCTCTTGTTTCTCCTATTCCATATTGTCCATGAAATAACTTTAAGAAGAACCAACCAAATTGCCTCCTGACCACTGTCCACACTTACTAGAGACCAACACTATAAGATGTTGTGAAAGGAAGAAGAAAAAACTCAATCTACACCTATTCGGAAAAAGAAAATCCTCATATCCAAAACACAAGAGGACAATGCAAAAGCCAGTGATTCTCTTCTGCAAGAAGGCACACAAAATAGCGATTAGCCATCCTCCACCATTTATTTTTCAAGTGGTTTCGATCTGGTACTGGTGGAATAGCTGATCACTCGACAAACCAGACCTTTTTCATTGTGAAAGAAGAAAGGAAAGCAGGCGGTGACTGATAAAAGGTCTTTTAATCCATGGTCACAAGTGAAAATCTTATTCAAAATAGCATTCCATAGAAAGAAATGTCTTAGAGGGAATGTCAGGATTCCACACAAGCCTATAAAGAAAGGGTTTAGAAGGTACCAAACTGAATGACAGTACTACTGATCTCAATGAGAATCGACCATTGTGGCCTCTAAACCAAATTCTATAATCCATACCCTAAGAACCTGGGGGGGACTAAGACGCTCTAAAACCCGACCCATGTCGTTGATTTCCCAATCATTCAAATTTCGTCTCAACTTCGGACACCACACCACTTCATTAGCCCCCATGTCATAATTATCCTCTACTAACGCATCCTTACCGAGAGCTAATAAGAAGATGTTGCTGAAGTCATCCTTAAGTTTTGCGGATATACAACACACATCCTTCTAAAACCTAACCTCTGACCATCTACCCACCTTAAACCTGAAGTTGGGCAAGAGTAAACTTGTGATTGTCATGATACCCTTCCACAGGCCCAACTCATAAGAGCTCGTGACCTCTCTCGGAACCCAACAAGATGACTCCCCATATTTGGCCACTATCATGGATCTCCATAAGCTCTCTTTCCTCGCCGAATCTCCACACTCATTTTCCTAACAACGCCTTATGCACTTGAATTAAAGCCTTTAGGTTTCAAACCACTACATCTCCTTGGACGACAGACTTGATCCCATGCTAGTAAATGATATTTGAATCTATTCCCTTTCTCATTCCACAGAAACTCCATATGCATTTTCTCAAGTTTAGTGGTGATCGAATGCGGGATGATAAAAAAAAGGGTGGACATAAAGAACATGAGAAGGTTACTCGAAATCGTTAGTTCATTTGCTTTAATTCATGTCTTATGTATAGTGTTTGATGACCTATAATTTGTAATACATTACTTAGTGTAGTTTGCAATAATTTTGCTTTCATATTTAATTTTTTATTAATTCTTATATAGTATTATTCATATACCATTTTAAGTATACCGATTTAATATAACATTAATAGTATATAAGATTATATATTGATATATAGTATTATATTAACTCTATGTAATATTAATCTTATATAGTATTATTCCTATATGAAATTTACAGATCCAGTGATAGGGGCAATTAAATTGTGATGTTAGAAATCCCTGTTTGTGAGTAGTACATCGGGAAGCTGCCTCATTAGCATTCAGGTATATCAGTCAATTTCAGCCTTCACTTCTCTTTTTGGTCTAAGAACCTACATCGGCAATAAGTACAAAAGCTGGCATCTCTTTATGAGGCACTTATATTAGAATAGATCTCAACTCTTTTTTCTCTCCATGTTTCTTGAGTAATAGAAATGTATTTTACTAGGAAGGTGGTAACTTTTACCACAAAGTGGGTAAAAAAAATGAAAAGAAGTTTTAATCACATACTGTGGTGGTGTTTAGCTTTCTGTTTCTCCATTGCTATAGTCGATTATAGCTTACATGAATTTCTTTGTTTGAACATTTCCACTCAGGAATGTCAATTTCCAATTAATCCAAAATCGTACAAGGGTGTACTGGATCTATTCAAGGTCAAAATATTAGTATTCTTTTGGATGCAAAGGAAGACTTAAAATGCACTGTACATAAGGTGAAAATGCCAAAAGACACTTACTCCACAAAGTGGTACAGAAGCAGTACCAGCATGAGGACCACCCAGTGATATGAAGTTCTTAACCTGTTTCAAAAATGGAAAAAGAAAAAAAATTACATTTTAAATTATTTTGTATTTGAAAATAAAGAAATAAGCACAAGAAAAATGTCAGAAGAGTAGTAAAAGGAAAGATTGCACTGAAATGAAGAGGAACAATAGTTCATAAGCGACAGAAAGATTTATGGACTTGATGGCAAATGCTTGGGAGGAACAATAGTTCATAAGCAACAGAAAGATTTTATGGACATAATGCAATCAGGGGTGGAGCCAGGATTTTCTTCCAGGGGGGGCTAACAATGAGGTGTGGGGGTTCGGGGCCGTAGCTCCCGATTTTTTTTTTAGGGCCAAGTTTGTGGGCCATCTTGTCTCTTTGTCCGTTTGTAAATAATATATATATATTTTCAATTAGGGGCAAGTGTTCAATTGCTCATGGCTATGCCATCTTAAACTAAATATATAATATAATATAAAATTTCCTTTTCTTTAGTTGAGAGGGAAACTTCCCACTTCCCATGCCTACGCACTCTTAAATTAAATAATATAAGTATAAATTTATTTATTTTTTCTCTTGAAAAGTTGGGGTATTTAGAGCCCCCACAGCCACTCGGCTTCGCCCCTGCTCCAAAGGCCACACCTATGTTGATACTAATTTGTTTTTCCAAAGTTCAGGGGGGCTTCAGCCCCCCTGGGCCCTATGTGGCTCAGCCCCTGAATGCAACACATGCTTGGTGAACTCCTGAATGAGGATACCCTGATTCATTAACAACAAAGGAACCTTAGTTTCCCTCTGTGAACTGGATAAGGAGAGAAATAACTCCGAAATGGAAAGATGAGGTACGATAATATGGAGAGAAACAAATCAGATGAACTAACCATCTTAGTTTCCCAAGTTTCGTATCCATGGATATGAATCACTCATGAAGATGGAAAAATTATGCACAAGTTGGGTACTATCATTATCGATGTTTCCCAAACAAGCTAGTGTAAGTTGAACACCAACTAACTTTGCATAGCATCAGATATGCTATTAAAAGTTGACATTTTTTGACCATTGTCCTAGGCAATACTTTAGGTTAAAAGTTATTTCCGAGCACCGGTCAAAAGTTTTGGCGCCTGGGAGACTAGCTTTACGAACCACATCAGAGTCATTATGTATGATATTGATGTTCTGTAAACACATACTCTGAGATGTGCTTATATAGAAGCGGATATCTTGGCTAAAGAGGGTGCTTATAGGCCTTTTTGAGCACACAGAATCTTTTATTATGGATCATAAAAGAATTGTTTAAGGTCAAAGGTTAACCAGCTTAACTACTCCTTAGGAGTGCACAATGTTTTGAAAATGGACTTGGAGGTTGAATCAGCAACGTCAAACCATCTTGACCCAAACCTGTCTTCATAAATAATATATGCTTGAAAACAAACAGAAAAATTAGAAAAAAAGTAAATGAAAAATATGGAGAGGAAATATGAAATTATAAGATGTAACCACTTGGGCATAGATATTTTTTATTATCAAAACAAAGAGCGATATACATTATAACTCATCCTGCTTCACACACATCTTCTTAGTCCTCCTTCCATGAATCAGAGAAAGGGAGAGAGGCAATGAGAGTTTCTAATCAGTCACACTAAGTTTTCTATTTCCTTTTTCCTAATTTTTGTTTGTTGATTCTTTACAGAACAATAAAAATGTGATTATTAGAGGAACAAACCTCGAGAAAACAACAATTTCTTGAATATAAAACCCCAACACATTATGCTTAGCCGCAGATTAAAGAGCAGTTTTCAGCCCCTAGATATAAATCACAAACCCGGCTGCTTCTAACACACAAGTTCTTTATTAGCTAAGGGTAGGTGAAGAAGAAGAAGGACCGAATCTCGGTTTATATCGAAAGTTTAAAGGTAATTTTTTGCAAGGAATCTAGGATTAAATATGAAACTTAGGGTTTAAAAATTTTTCTTCAAGAGAAACTAGCGTTTCTAGAATCCTTATCTCAAGGCTCCCAAGTCCCAAGGATGAGGGTTTAGGATCATGGATGGGTTTCATCTAACTCATTTTTATTTTCAATTTTGCATTATTTGGGGTTAAAATGCAGTTTTTAATAAATTCTCAATGACTTCGGCCGTTTCTCTCTCCAGTCTCTCGCTCTCGAGTTTTTCTCCTATGGTTGCTCTCCCCACTCACTGGTCTTTCCTCTGTTTAGGCCGGTTCGCATCAACTATGCTCGGGTTGGGTGAGATGATATCCAACAGGCCAGGTAATCAGATTCAACCATGTTCGGGGTTTTTTGGGGTAGGGGTCTACTTCACCGCCATAAATCCTGGTTATTGGTTTAGGGCCTATAGGCAGCCCGACCGGCATGTCCAGTTTGAGTTCCAAAACATTGGCCGTCTCCTAAAAAACAGATTACTTAATTATAATTTGTAAACCCAACTGAAAATTCAGTACATGGATTTAGTGGACGGAAACGACCAACCTTCTATGGTGCAATTCATTAAGCCACTCGACCTTATTAAATACAATTTAGAAAATATAAATATTTGACAAGAACTTTGTTTATTTCAAATCAAACAATTACGCATAAATTGTTAAATTCAAGATGCAAAAGGAAGAATGCCTCAGCAATTAATAGAATATTGGAATGATGAATAAAATATAACAGCATAGCAGAGAAGTTCTTATTAAGTTAGTCCTTACAGGAGGTCCTCCATCACAAAACTCAACAACCCCTCGACCTATTAAGTTACCCTGTGAAACAAAAAAACATTTTCAAATGTCTACACCAATATCTACGAATTACGGGTTACCTTAGCATCAGAACTAGAAAGTAAGTCTGAAGATGAGAAACTAATTGACTGAAAACATGAAAGAGAAGTTGAAATGACAATCCACAACATGAGCTACACAAACTAGAAGGGAAATCTTTACTTGCATGCAAAAAGATCTATAGCACAGCAAACCACTCCAATAACCATCAAAAGTAATTCAGGATGAAGATGCATTTAAGTGTGGTTGAATTTCTTCTGAAGTTATGCAGGATCATCCACCTCATCAAGTTGCAGGCGTGTCTGGGAAGAGACTAGAGAGGATATGAGGGTGTTTGACAACCTTTCCCACACAAAAGAAAGAACTTGACTGTGTTTGTTAGTTCCTTGTGCTTTCTTCTTTCGCAGGTTCATTCCCTGGTGAACCTCTTCTTGTATTCTTATTTAATTTGATATCATTCTTATTTATGAATCGAAAAACAAGACCACAAAGCCTACAAACATGCAGCTGGCTCTTGTCAACACCCTAAATCCATTCTTTAGATGTATAAAAGTAGCATATTTATATCACTATGCATTACAAATATGAAAGTGAAAACAGGAAATATCAAATTCTTGTTAATCACCTGGGAAAGTCCAACTATGTTGTAACCCTCACTGAGTTCTTTCATTTCTTTCACCTATAAATTTAGTGATGAACTAGTGAGGAAAAAAATAAACTTCAAATGCCGGGCTAGAAAATGGACACAGTACCCAAACAGTTTCACAACCTTATCACAAACAATTCCTGCCTGCAAACATGTAAAACAGTTTTAATTACTGCCAGACAATGCATGGTGAAACATCAAAGAAGAAAAGCTCTGATAGTTGCCATAATGCAGGTGTCACCTGTTCCTGAAGGGGCATAACCCAGGAATCCCATGTTCCATCTCCAATTTCTCTGCAGGCAGGAAAAGAAAATTCTTGGGAGTTGGGACCAAATTTGCAAAGCAAAACAAAACTAGCAAGTATTAACATGTTTCCTCTGGAACAGATATGGACAAAAAAGAGAAATAAAATAGAACAGCCCAAAGGATTCCAAACTTTCACTGTGGCAGTTACACTCGTTGTTGCTTTTCCCTATGACCTTCACAACCGGTTGAAACCATAACTTCCTCTTGAAAAAACTGTTTTCTTAACCTGTTGTTCACCGAGGTGGAGCACGGTCCACTGTGATAATGTTGATAAATGGAGTGCCAGCCCCAGATGCAGACTTCCAAACTCTCCCGTGGTAGTGACACTTGTCGTTGCTACCCTCTTCAACAGGTTAAGAAAACAATTTTTACAAGAGGAGGAAGTTATGGTTTCAACTGGTTGTGAAGGTAACAGGGAAAAGTAGCAACTCATGTCGCTACCACAGTGAGAGTTTAGAAGTTTGCGTCTGGGGCTAGCATTTCTCATGTTGGTAAAACCTTCCAGGGAAAAAAGACCAACAGACAAAAACTTCACCTAATGAGTTCAGGGTCAAAAATATCTTTCCGTAATGTTTGTTGGAAAATCATTCTTATAAGCAGGACAAAGTATAGAACCATCTTGAAATAAATGGAGCATAAGGAACCATGAGGGAATACATGCAATATCCTTTAGAACTGGACCAGTTGCTTAGAAGCTCGGTGAAATGTGTAATTCCTTGGTTGGAACATTTATCTCCAATGCCTGCCATAAATATGCATTACAATGGAAGCATTATTAATGAAGATCCTAAATGAAATTAGCGTCTATATTCACACTGTTCTCAGGGTCCATAAAATGCAGGAACCTAGTCATATGGTCAATAATCAAGGACAAAAGGATAACCAAGAGGACAATCAAGAAAGCTAACTGTCAAATTGTCAATATAGCAGATAAAAATTTGGTTAGGAAGAAAACTGGTATTAGAAACTTTGAAACGTTTATTAGTTAATCTATTTTAAAAATATAACATTTTGCACTGAATCAAATCAATTCCTAGCATGGACGGGCATATATCAGAGATGCATGTGAGAGACAAACGGATATTCTTATTTGAAAAAATTATCTAATTATCAATTTTCAGCTAATATTTATATACCATTTATATGATTTTAATGGAGTTGAACAATAATTTATCTACTAAAAATGCATTCTATGTGCTAATACATTTAATAAAATGTGCAATTTTATCTATTTTTAAAGTCGCTTTTAGCCAACAAAGAGTTTAAAGACAAAGCTAGTGATTATAAGCAGCTCTAGACTGATTATATATAGTGCAAGTGTGTATGTATTTATATATGCAAGTATTTACTGTGTGTGTCTTGTTTCCTAAAGTTGAGATTTTGCAACTTTGAAAAATAATTATTCACGAACGAAAAACTTGGTTTTCATCCCTTCTCTTGGACTTTGATATTTTGTGACTTGTTTAGATCCACAGCAGAAAGCTACAAGCTTCTCCATGGGTACTTGTAAGTTTCGAGACTCTCTGAGGGTTAGAGACCCTTATGAGTTGGAATAGGAGACAAAATAGGGTTTGGGAGTTTGTTTTACTTTACAGTTTACACCCACACGTACGTGCTTCTAACTTCTACTTTTGAGGACTATTCCACTTAGACTAACATTTGGTACAGATAGGCGATGTTTTTCTGCTACGTTAGGGATAGAGATTTGTGATATCTAAGCTCTAGTTTATAGGTTTTGTAGATTGTATCATATTTTGATGTTTTAGTTCATCTTTATTATACCGGCACTTCTCTTTTTCAACAAAACTAAAGAATATCTATAAGCGGCAAATCTAGAAATTTCCATTAAAAATCACACCATAACTGGATTGTGAGATCTACATCCATTCCCAATTGCTTCTTTATGGATTGAGTATAAAATCCGAAAAAATGGAGTGTAGATTCGATCCCAGGAATTGAGGTATCATATCATAAACATCATTAATTAGAAATTAAACCATAAAAAATCTAATCTACTATTGTTTCTCACTAACAACCATAGTTACCAATTCAGAGTTCAGAATTTGTTCATCTACGGAAAATATTGTAAAAAAAAAAAAGCAATAAATCGAAAAAATATCAGACAAGATATGAAAAATATAAATAAATTACAATTTATGAAAATTATAAACAAATATATTTTATATATTAGATATTTATTTGGGAATTTTTCTAAAAGGTATTAATAATTTGTGTCTAAATCGCGAAATTTGAGACCTTTTTTTTAAGTCGGGAATAATTCGTGCCTTAACAGTTAAAAAGTCACATATTATCCGAGCCTTCTTGACAAAATCGGAGATTTTTGTTATTATGCTTACTAAAGATTCTCCAATGTGAAATCAAATACAAAAAAACGACATTTGTCACATAATCAAGATTCAACACATTCCTCTACCAGCTCAGTGATAATTCATCTTCAACGACAACAAAATTATAAAGTACACTCAAGATATCATCGAAATTAACAAAATTCAGATCATATATAATTCAAGAAATTGGACAATAAATTACCAAAAAGAAAAAAGAAAAAAGAAAAAGATACTTACCATGTAATACGATGAAAGGAATAGAATAAGAAATAGGGATGCAAATGAAGGTGAGGACGAAGACGAAGATGGAGATGATCGGTTGCGACAGAGCAGCCATCGATGTTGCAGGAATTAGGGTTTTAGACAGTCAAGAGATTTACGATCATGCAGGAATCCCTTGTCCGGGTTTCTGAAGACACCACGGGAGACGTGGAGAGAGGGACATATGATACGTTCAATTTACCTTTTGGTTGCCTTTTGTTACAGTCACCAATTAGAGTTCAGCTTTAACTGTTAGTTCTGTTGCCCAATTCCCATAATTAAATGAAGGGTGGTGCTACCCGCACCCCATAGTTTGATGACTAAACACCATAAGTGAAAAAACATTTTAAATGGCAATAATACCCTTCTTTATTTTCCTATTCATCATCCCCTTTGTCTTTACCAAACCGTGGCAGCTTTATCTCTTCACCAATAGTAAAACTCCAGCATGCTACAGTAGGAAATGGGCCGATCTTCATCCCGATTCTTAGAAATTTCTGTTTCAGATCGAGGTTGTTTCTCTCGTCTTACTCCTTCTAATTGTCTTTTTTTTTTTTCCTTTTCATCTAGGGAGGATTTAGAGATCTTTGTTTTGGGCAAAGTGAATTCTAACTAGATCTGGAAGTGGTTATTTTTCCATGGATGAGTGGGTCTAATCTCTATAAAAATATATGTTGAAGCAATGTGTACCTGGAAGCTCTAGTTTATGCCGAAATTTGATTTTTTTTTTTGCTGTTATTATTGTTTTGTTGTATATACTTATTTATGGTTTGAATTGCTAACAGAAGTGTTCTGTCTGTATAGAGTGGATATTGGAGTATAGGGACGAAAGCCAGGGGCTAGATCAGTGTAGCCATCTTTATGATTCTTTGGTGTCAATGACGGAATCAAGCTTATGCCACTCGCGTTTTGCAGGTTTACTCTTTAGTGCTTTTATGATTTTCATGCTCTGCTGCAACGTTATCGAGTTAATTGGGTGTTTGCTTATTATTGTTTATTTCCTCGGAAGAAAACGAGAGGTTGAAGAAGATAATGAATGGTATTATAGTCCTTTCAGTACATAAATCATGATTTTTTAACTTATGGTGTTTATCCATCAAAATCTAGGGTGCCCGTAACACCACCCTAAATGAATTATTAACCCATGAATTACTTTCATATTATATAGCGGGTGGCACGTGCCATGCACGTGAGAGTGAGGACCACAGTTAATAAGAGTTAAAAGGGACACGTGTTAACCCACAGGCGCGATTGAACTCGCTAGTGGCACATGCGATGCACGTGAGAGCGAGGGGAAGGAATTAACCACATTTAATAGGAGTTAAAAGGGACATGTGTTAACCCGCGGGTGCGATTGAGCTCTTCCCAAGTTCAATCGTTTGAGAATTAAAGTAAAGCAGTAAATCAAAGGCAAGGGGTAGTTTGGGAATTAAGGTAAAACATTAAATCAACATTTTGTGTTTATATAAGGGTAGTTTGGGAATTTTTGAAAAATCATCTACCCATGCCTCTCGCATTATAATAGTAAAGACGTACAAAAAAGGGTAATTACACTTATCTCCTTGAGGTTTAATGAAATTGCGGAAACTTCATCTTGATTTTGAAATTACACTGACTTCCTTGAGGTGTGATAAAATTACATAAACCTCCATATTGTTTCTGAAATTCCAATGTCATCCCTTCTACTGATATGGATGGATTTTGATTATATCCAGGTTTAAATATTTTAAAATATTAGAAATACCCTTTTGAAGTCAGTATTATACAATGTCGCTTCCTCGAGTAAATAAATAAGGGTATAACCGTAAAATATTATCTTCCGTTAATGCATGTTGTCAACTTAATGAACATAATAGGGGAGGACATTGGAATTTTTAAAAAAAAAAAGAGGATATTTTTGCAATTTCGCCAATCCTTAGGGGAACGCAATATAATTTCAGAAACAAAAGGGGGGATTTCTGTACTTTTGCAAACCTTAGGGAGGGTAGTGTAATTTTAGAAATAAGATGAGAGGATTCCGCACTTTCTCGAGACATGAGGGGAGGTCAATGTAATTTACCCAACTAAATATTAAGACACTTATACTAACATAATTAAACTATTATCCTATTATATTAGTGTATAAACTATATATATATTATAAATATACCTTATAGTCTATTATATATATACTAAGTGGTCCTCTTCCTAGCTGGCTGTCATATCCCTGTGTCTCTTTTAACCCATTTTTAGTCTTGGTTAAGCTTAACTAAATTATGATTAATATTTGTTTTTTTCTATATAATAAGAATGGATGGATGAACCCTAGGGGTGAGTGCATCTTAACCACAATTAATGAGTGTTAAAAAAGAGGGTTTGGGCCAATGAAAAGCTGACCGAGCAAGGTTTGTATTCCATTTCTCTATTTTAAGGCTACCCAATTTAGTAGTCTCAAGGATTACATATTCTCATCCAAAAATTAACACATGTTAAAGAAAGGGCGGGTGTTGGTTTTTAGTTAAAAGCAAGGAGTGTTATATTTTTTTTATATATGAGAACAAGGAAATGCTGAGAGTAAGGCTAGCACGACTCTAATTTTTGTCTTTTTGCCCTTTTGAACGATTTTAGAGAGAAAGTGTAGTTCAACTTAGATTTTTATAGGAGTGTTTGATTGCTGAGAAAAATAAAGAATCAATTATGTATAATTAATTTAATTGACTTTATCAACAATTTTCAAAAAATAATTATTTTTATTTACAACTCAACTCCATATGGCATCTCTTTCCATCGTCCCTTTTACTTTTTCTTACTTTCTTTTCTTCTTTTTTTATACATATTTTTAGTTTATTCTATTCTTTTTGATTTCTAGATTAAATAAACGATCTTTTCAACAAGTTAACCAAACATATAACTTTGGGTAAATTACATTGAGCACATTGAGGTTTGGCAAAATTGCACAAGCCTTTACTATGGTTTCTAACATTACACTGCTCTCCCCTGAGGTTTGGCAAAATTGTAGAAACCTCCCCTCGTGTTTTTAAGATTACACTCTCCTCCCTGAGGTTTGCCGAAATTGTAGAAACTCTCACCTTGTTTTGAAATTACACTGCCCTCTCGTGCCAATCTCGTCAATTTGATGTTGTTAATGGATCCTCTTTTACAATGTCATCCACATTGATTTACTTGAGGAAACAACATGATATAACTAAGTTGACTGACTTTAAGAAGGGCATGATATAATCAAAATGAAAAATGTTTAATGGACCACGCATTCCGTTATGTAGGAAAATGTCGATCATCATTGGTCTACGGCTCTCCTTTTAACACTCACTAATTGTGATTAAAATTCACTCACCTCTAGAGTTCATTCATCCAACCTTGGATTTTAGAAAAAAAAAATATTAATCTTAATTTAGTTAAGCTTAATCATAATGAAAAGGGATTAAAAGGGACATGTGGACATGACAGTCCACAAGATAGTCGACCGTGGGGTCCTCGAATCACTACTCAATCAAAATCCATCTATTCAGTAATGACATACTAACAGAATGGACTGACAATTGAAGTAGAGGGGAGGGCAGTATATTTTCAAAAACGAGAGGAAAGGTTTTTGCAATTCGAACAAAACTCAGGAGAGGTCAATGTAATTTCATAAATGAGATGAGAGATTTCTATAATTTCACCAAACCTCAAGGGAGTTCAAAGTAATTTACCCTAAAGTTTATTTTAGTGATTATAGTTCCACTCATAATAATTATGTTATTATGGCTTAAACATTTTTTACCCAAATTCCCTCTAATGACTCCCGTTTACAAGACTATTGATCCAAGTCATTGAATTGTTACATGGGAGACGAGGAATAAAGAGTATTGTGTTCATATCAATTTGTCCTAGTTTCCTGTATGGCTTCTTTCGGTCTTCCAAGGAGAGAGAAGCACACCATTGGTCAAACCATGACGAACTTTTTGTTGAACCTCCAAGTAGCGTTTGGTTAGACTTTTCAACTGACTTTTACTGACTTTTCGTTTCAAGAAGTTAAAAATCATGTTTGGTTAGCCACTCATCAATGACTTCCGATGGAAGTTCAAAGTTAATGAAAGTGGAAAATCTCACTTCCCCAAAAAGCAAGTGTGGATTGCTTTCACGGGAAGGTGTTTTTCACTTCTGCGGGAAGTTGACGGAAGGATGGTTGTTTACGGCAATTTGCTTTATAAATTTTCTCTTGCCCCTAACACGAAATGACACCTTATAAAAGCGTGTAATGTCCCTAACATGAATAACACCTTATAAAAGTACGATAGGTTGCTTTCCAAACCATGATCCTTCTCCTTTAAGATCTCATCACCCTTGTCAACATCTCATCACAGCCAATTGCAATTGAACTTGGGGAGAGTTCAATTGCACCTTAGACCAACATGTGTCCCTTTGAATCTCTATTAATTATGATTAAGATTCACTAATCTTTAGGGTTTAATAATATGACTGGTTTTTAGAAAAAAAATATGATAAAAATTAACCTTAAAGGGTTAAAAATTCATAATTAGAGTTAAATATTTTATTCTAAAAACCAAGATTATATTGTTGAATCCCACCCAGGGGTTAGTGAATCGTAACTACAATTAATTGAGGTTAAAAGAGACACGTGTTGGCCTATGGGTGCGATTGAACTCTCTCCGAGTTCAATAAAAATTGGTTAGGATGAGATCTTTGTCCTTTATACCAAAGGAATAGTGATTAGAGGATTGCACATTTCCCTATGGAGGGGACCGTCGTATCCACATGTCTCTTTTACCCTCTTTTAACTATGGTTAAACTTAAGTAAATTAAGCGTGTAGGAGTAACTTTTCAAAAGTACAAACCAAACTATTTTTTTGATTTTTTAATTTGCAAGAGTAATTTTTCACATATGCAAACCAAACATAATTTATTTTCAGAATGTCTTTTACAGACTTCTTTAAGAGTTGCTTCCGCCCAAGTAATTCCTAAGAAGTTCTTCTCTTCTTGGGGAAGTTTAACCAAACAAGGCTTAAATAAAGATGAATTCAGGAAGGTAGCAACTTTAGCATACGGAAGAAGCTTGTGTAAAGTGGAGGTATTAGTTGGTAGACGGTATGTAATGCTTTAGCGGTCGCATACGTGATGGAATAATAGAGACTTATGGTAGTCTAAGTTTTAAATTGGAAAAACATTTTGGCTTTGTTTATTTGGGGAAGAAGGTATGCAAAATATATTTTGTCGAAAATAATTTTTCGTTTTTAAGAAGAAAAAATTCCTCCACCATAAAGAAGTATTAGAGAATTATTTGCAACAAAAAACTTATTTTCCATTTTGCTAAACACAACATGTAATTTTTTTATCCCAGGAAATAATTTCTTGCACCTTTTTTTTTTCCTCCAAACAAATGCAGGCATCCTTTAGAAAAATTACTTATAGTTGCTCCATATAAAAGTTAGTAACGACTTTAGAATTGCCTTGTTATAAATTATACTATTTGGAGAAGAAATGTGTTATAATCAAAATGCCTTTTCTCTTTTAAATGTATTTTTACCGGATCTAGCTGAAATTCATTTAGGCAAAACCATTATATGGGGATGTGTGGTGTTTAAAGGTGTCAATGGATCGGCCACACAAATCTCTTGTCAATGCCGAGCTTTAGACGGGTCTATCCAAAAAAAACCACAAAAATGCAAGTTCAAGCCCAGCCCATTGACACCCCTAGTAGTGTTGCAAGGAACATCAACATTGATTCTCTTTGCGAAGCTGATCGGATGTGCAATTCTTGAGGTTTGACAATAATAATTAATGTTGTGTTCAATAAATCTCTTTCTTTAGTCATATTATGCACAAAATAACAGAATATTTTAAAAATGGGCTAAATATTTAAACTCAATTATATATATATACTAGCAAACACCCCATGGTGGTAGTTCCTTGAATAACAAAAAATGATAAAACATAAAATATATACCAAACAAAGTTGTGACAACACTGCGTGATAATAAGAAAATTTATATAAATTGGGTTCAAATCTGCCTCTTCACCAGCACAGCACCATGACGCGTGGTGCTATAATATGTCAAAGCATTCACCCAGATCTCATTGCAGCTTTAGAAGATACAGACAAATCCAAAGACACTCCTGAAGCATAATCATGAGAGTCAACATATAGCTAATGAATAAGACCTGGCATGGGCAAGGTTCAACATGCATTTCTTTCTTCTTTTTTGGTACAGTAGTTCCTAAGTTTGCCCATAGGCATTCCCTCCTTTACCATGAAGGGTTTTGTACTCCAAACCCACCCTATAGTGATGAATGCCCTTAACCACCCTTCCATCTTTGACTAATGTCACCTACAATATCTATGTAACTATTGGAACTATAACAAACAATGGTACATTGACATGTGACTTACCTATTTACTTTGGCACTGGATGTTCCCAAAATGGGTACTATCGGGTCGGGTGAATTCAATAATGTTGGCATTCCAGCCTTCCTTCTCCTTTCAGGGCCTATCCGAAAGAGAATCCAGTACCTCTTGGTTGTGAATATCTGAATAGGACGAACCGCCCCCCGTGGATATCTTTGCTTCGGAACAAAACAATTAGAATGAGGCTCGGTGGAACGTGTATTATCCATATAGGAGATCTTCCAATTGAGAAGATCCATGTTTCAGCAATAGCATATTGTTCCATGAAGCTAAGGTCAAAAATATGGAAGAAAGAAGTGTTTCCACGACTCTACCACCCGGTCAATTTTGTTCTCCTTAATCCCTCTTTCATGGCCACATATCTTTCCGGCTAAGGAATGGGAAATTTATCTTCTGTTGCATGAATCCAATATTCATTTCATTCGGGAAAAGTCATCTCTTTCTCAAGAATGGGGAGAGATTATGATAGGATTGACTCACCTGGTTGTGATTGGGGGTTTAATCCCTAAAATGTGACTTTTAAGATCTGAGAAACATAATAGCAAAAACTCTATCAGGAAATTCAGAGATTTTTGGCAAATGGTTTTGAACACACATATTTTCGATTTTTTAATGAAGAACTCTTGAACAACATATAGGAATTGATTACCCAAAAGGGGAAAAAAATAACAGATATATAAAGAGCTAAGAGATTGAAAATAACACTGAGATGGTGGATGCGGCAGTTGTGCTAGTTATGGTTCTTGCATTTCTCCATGGCCCTCGGAGTTGAAGGAATACAAATATTAAAATTACCCTGGCTCAGATATAACAGATAGGAAGCAATGCATGCCCCCATCGGTTGTGCATGTAGTTCTCCACCACTTTGAGTGGGGATGATGTTGAAACCACCTACAATAGATTCCGCATTGATACCTTATCTACTGCTTCATCTCATAATCACTCCAGATCAACCATCCAGCTAGTTATCAGAAGCACTGAAATTTGATGAAAGTTCACTAATGCATTGCTTCTTGAATTCCCATCTGAAATTTTTTGGATCCAAACAAAACATGAAGTTCTAAACAAAGACAAGGGAATGAACCTAATCTAAAACATGTTAATAAGAACAAAAAAGTTGCTCCCTTAATCAATAGAAACATTTTCAGGAACATCATACAAATCATTGCCATTCCTTATCTAAAAAATCATTCTAAGCATAAACATTTAAGAGTATAAACTAACCTCAATCTGAGATAGAGCAAACCCAATTCATACTAGCAGATCGTTTGCATTATCACAACAAATTTTACTTATTTGGAGCCGGATATAGAACGATTCCTTTGCCCAACTAAGTGGTCAAAAGCATATGTTGAGCTCAAGAAAATTAAACAAATAAATATAAATGTTTACTAAGAATGGCTAGTTTTGCAGGGGATTTTTATATTGCTTACTCAGGAATCAGGACAAGTATCGAGCAGAAGCTCAACTGAGTCATCCAAAGGTTGGCCAAGCTTCTTATACTCTTCCTCCTCGAGTTCCTTCAGCCCAAGGATGGCGTGGACCCTCTGATAAACTGTAGGATAAAATTTTAGAGAAAAAAGTGGAACAACAATAGCATTATTCACATGGGAAATGTCATAGGCATCGATCTAAGCACATAACTGAAAAATAATACTCATGATGAAAGCCAGCAAGCATTAATTGATGGGCAACATAATATTTGCATAAAACTTGAAGAGCAATAAAATTAGATTTAACGAATAAACTAACAAAGCAATGACTCAAAAGGCAATGCAGGGAATGCATCATACACACTGCGGTGTCATGTTGTTCTTTATGTGCAAATCAATTGCAAAATTAGTATTGCTGCCACCTGCATAAAAATTGCTAGTTACAACAAGGCAGTATAACGATTAGAGTCTCATAAGCAGGATAAATATGCCTCTCAAGTGTTTACTAAGAAACCAGAAGGTGTTAAAAGGTAACTGCAAAATAAATAAGATGAAATGTACCTGTCAGTGATTTTCTCATAACCATAGAATGGAAGTGACTTGTCACCAAGCACTAACGAACAACTGCACAAAGCAGTAGCCTTGCACCTTCATAAACACATGGTGAATTCATTATTACCTGCAACAAATCCCAGATTTGGAAATGGAGTTATTGTAACACCCCGAAATACCCCCTACAAGTTGGGCTATATTTGGGCTCGTTACTTACCACACAACCATCCTGCGGAAGCATATAAGGCAAGCTAAATAGTGAACTGAAAATTCTTTAATAACTTAACTGTATTCCAAGTACAACTGTTTACAATAATTGAATATGAACTAAAACGTGTACATGCAATCCTCAACTTGAGTTGTCAGCTCAAGTGATACAATATGCCCAAACCAAAAACACTCAAAATACATGTCTCTCTCACTCAACCCAACCATAGGGTCACATATCAAAACCCCCAACATCTGGATGACAACCCGAGCAATCTCCTGCTCTCCATGAGCCGCCTCGATCCAAGGAACCAGAGTACACATATCGTATAGCGTACCTGCCGACATAAAATGTACGGCTGAACATGGAATGCTCAGCGAGTACAAGCTCCTAGCTAACAACAGTAATAACAAGCATGCATACTATCATAATAGTTAATTAAGAGAATATAGTTCATAATTCATTCTTAAAGTAACATACAAAATCATTCGTCACATCATTTTTCTCATGAAAGAAAAGCATCATCTATGGTTCTTCTGAGTCCTTATGAGTCTTAAGAGATTCTTACGAATTCTTGTGAGCTTATGAGTCTTGTGAGATTCTTACGAGTTCTTGTGAGCTTATGAGTCTTGTGAGATTCTTACGAGTTCTTGTGAGATTCTTATGAGTCTTCCTTTCGGTATTCTTGTGAGCAAGAGATTAGTACCCGCACAACCTGAGCTATCAATCTCCTTGACCATACATCAACTTATGAGCCTTTTCTTATGAGCAAGAGGTTAGCACCCGCACAACCCTGGGCTACCAACCCCCTTGACAATGTACCACTTATGAGACTTTCTTATGAGCAAGAGGTTAGCACCCGCACAATCCTGGGCTACCAACCTCCTTGACAATGTACTTGTGAGCTTTTCTTATGAGCAACTTATGAGACTTTTCTTATGAGCAAGGGGTTAGCACCCGCACAATCCTGGGCTACCAACCTCCTTGACAATGTACTTGTGAGCTTTTCTTATGAGCAACTTATGAGACTTTTCTTATGAGCAAGAGGTTAGTACCCGCACAATCCTGGGTTACCAACCTCATTGACAATGTACTTGTGAGCCTTTTCTTATGAGCAAGAGGTTAGCATCCATCAACCTGGGCTACCAACCTCCTTGACAATACCTTTCTCAACTTACGAGCATTTTCTTATGAGCAAGAGGTTAGCACCCTTCAACTTGGGCTACCACCCTCCTTGAGGTTAGCACCCTTCAACTTGGGCTACCAACCTCCTTGACAATACATTTCTCAACTTATGAGCCTTTTCTTATGAGCAAGAGGTTAGCACCCTTCAACTTGGGCTACCAACCTCCTTGACATTCCTTTATCACACTTATGCTTATGAGGTCTTGCTTATTTTCCTTATATTTACACTTGTTTGTTTCACTTCTTATGAGTTTCCTCTTCGTATAAACTTTTCTTATTGTTCCCAATATCTTATTCTTATCTTGTGTTTACTTCATGTAATTGTACTTGAGGATTCAATTCATGCGTGCTCGTGCATAACAATGTGAGACATCGTAGAAACATGAAACTAAACATCACATGGCATTTCAACATTTCTATAAACTTGTGAGAATTTAAGGAAACAATTATAGCATTTTTCTCAACATTGCTAACTTGGGGAAAAATCCTACATCATCAATTACATAGTCTTGAGTTTATTTTCCACATATGCATTTCATCATACACATAGCATTCCATATCTCTAGTCTTTTAATTTCATGGTTTTTTCTTTTTCAAGCATATCATCAAACGTCTTGTGTGTGTTTATTATGAGTACCTTGCCCCTCACATTTTTCCATCACACATCATTCAGTACAGTCACCACCATTTCACTTATCTTGTTTATTTTTGGGGAAAATGAAGCATTTCAATAAGAGGGATGTGTAAACTCCAGCAACATCATTTTCAAAGAGAAAACCTACGTTATTACTAACATTAACTAAGAGGGTGTACTAACCTTGAGGATTAACTTTAAATCTTGAAGAAAAACCCTCCTTGAATTGAATCTCAACTTGGTGGAGGAAAATTCCACTTGAAGAAGGTGACCCAAGCTTTAATGGAAGAGATCCAACCTTGATCTTGATCTCCAACTCTTCAATCCACAAACCCTTCTTTGGAAAATCCTCCTCTTCTCCTTTCTTCTCCACAACTCCCCTCTAGGTTTAGGGTAATAAAAAACTCCCAAATGGAAGCCCTATTTATAGACAAAGGGTAAAAACCCTCAAAATCCCGCACAAAATGTGACGCCCCGAACCCGCACCTAGGGAATCAAGTTTCGAGACGCGCGTCTGTTCGTCAAATCATGCAAGCGGAAGACTTTACCCACGAAAATGCGGGAAATTTACACATTTATCAGATGCTTCCAAAAAAGCAAATAATACCTGTCATCACAATAGTCATCATACAAACCATATACCTGTATTATTTACATCAAGTTTGTTTTACAAAAGTAGGCGCTTCAATCAAGCCGGGTACAACTCGTACAAGCTTCCAAAATGTCTAGTTGGACTTTTCACTTATTGGTCAGCAACTCCGAGATCTGCTGACATAAAAAGTCAGTGAGCTATGAAGCCCAATAAAACCACAATCCTTCTAAACTATTTTCCACATAATAACACGCATCAATAATGATATAATAAATAGTTCAATTTGCATGTTACAGTAAAATAGAACAGTATATAATAAATTGTGACCCAAGGTCACTTAGGGTTACGTCACGTCACCCTAATAGAGGTTCCCGACCTCACATTACTTTCCAATTATGAGGTTCAATTATGAATGTATTATATTACCAAATTATGGTTTCGATCATCAATCATGTTTCATTTCGAGTCCTGAGACTCTATTAATTGGCCACAGCCCACAAATGTTTAGCTTAAAGTCTCTAAATCATAACTATAATACATTGAGTCATTTAGACTCACACACGCTGTTCCAGCTTTCACCCGAACATGACCAAACCTTGGGTATACCAACCCAACTCACCTGGAATCCAATGATTCCATACCGAACCATGAGTTCACCAACTCAGACAAATACAGCAACCCTGAGTATACCAACTCAGACCACTTCGTATCCGAAGCTTACACACACAACATGGGCATTCACCCAATAAGGACAATACTCTTCCATTCAACTGACTGGCAACATCTACCGTGTATTCGCCGTCATCGCCCTAGGTATCAGTGAAGAAGGAACCCCGACCAACCTGCCTACCGTCATATTCTGGCCAGTCTACGGAGGAACCCCGACATCTATACCACTGTCAACATCTCCTGACGTTCCACCAAGAAGGGACCCTGATAGACACGGTGCCGACATCTTCTGACTCACCCAGAGAGGAACCCGGACTATACACTTTCTGATGTTAAGCCACTTTAAACTCCTTAGGGCTCCGACATCTCCTGACTATCAGTCACGAAGGAACCACGGGCCATGCAGGACACCGCCACTCCTGACCTAGTCCAAGAGGCACCACGGACGACCTAGACAAACAGACCGAACATCTCCCGACTATCAGTCACGGAGGAACCCTGGGCCTTACTGGACACCATCTCTCCTGACCTAGTCAAAGAGGAACCACGGACTATACTTAACCCTGGTTAGATTTTCTAACCACAAGTTAACCCCAGTTAACCCAAGCCTCGCTTGATTAACTGAAATACTTGGGCCTCGCGCCCGTGAACTGACTCCGTTAACACACCGTCCCGTTAGGGAACGTTTTCAAGCTAATGGATGTCTCCATAGCCTTACAAGACATGCAAAACAACTTTTCGTCACCTTAAAGTGGCGATACAATTTACCCGGGACCCGATCTGGGCTCCCCGATGGACCACATAAAATCACAACATCACATAGGAGTCTCCGACCCTTTTTCATTCACGTCAAAAGACATGCATATACTTCACATGAAATAATATAGCAAAATAAGCGGAAAAAGAGAAGAAAAGATGGGTTTTACCTGCTTCACACGTTTCGAGGCGACTGGCGCAAAAATGGACACCGCCAACACGTCCGGGAGGGCGATCAACCCCAAGATAAAGCTCCTCTCTCTAACTTTCACTTTCTCTCTCTACCTTTTTCTCTCTCTCTCTCTACACACAAATCGAGGCATCGGAGAAGAAATTAGACGCCGCCAACGCGTCGGAGACGTCGAAAAACCCTAAGGGGACCTCCCTTTCCCTTTCTCTCTCTTCCTTTCTCTCTCCTCTTTCTCTCTCTTCCTTTCTCTCTCCTCACTTTCTCTCTCTAAAATGTTATGTGGCTGAACACTGTTTGCAAACTGCAATCCGTGAGGAATGAGAAGGGCTGGCCTCCATTATATAGATAAGGTCATGTGCATAGCACATGACCATAATTAATGGTCCCGTTGACCAAGTCAACGGTTTGACCATTTTGACTATTTTTTTGCCTTCTCTTATGTATACGGCCACTGTAGTCCTACTTAATGACATCCGATTTTTGACGAAACTTTAGGTGACCGAACTTGGGGCAGTCTGACACCTACTTTAAAAATTTCGGGGAAAAATACTGAGTTTTGATAGCTGCACTTTAGTCCAGAAGAAAATTGCAAAACTCACTAATTTTCTGATTTTGGACACAAAACACGCTGTCGTTTCTTCGTTTGAGATAACTAACTGCCGAGACGACAGACATTAGTCCCCACGGCCGACCGACACGCATTAGTGCCAACCGCACGGATTTCTATTAGGATCTCCAACAGATATTGAGTCCCACTTAATTTCTAGAAATATGGAAATTTCCCATTTTTCTCAATTTTATCACAAATAATGGCCACGCAGTCCCGCGAAATGGTACATGACGGAATCGATACGGTAGGGGTGTGTCCCGGCAGTCGACTGGCACACTGTGTGCGAGTTTCGTCAAAAGATACTGAGATTTCCTCGGTGCACTTCAATCCCGAGTAAAATCTATTTTTTATTCATTTAACAAATAATTAATTAATTAATCTCCATTAAGGACCCATAAACACATAATTTTATTATATTACAATTCCGGGTCGTTACACAAAAAGTTTGGGTTGCGCGTCTACGATCGTTCATAGGCTTCCTACGATCGATCGTAGGTTGTCCAGTGAGTTTTCAGCATTTTCGGAACTTTACGATTGTTCGTAGGTCATTTACGATCGTTCGTAATTCTGACAGCAAGTTTCCAGATTTTTCCCACTTTGGTATTTCAGCCATAACTTTTGAGTCGCTTATCGGATTTTGACGATTCATCTTGCATTGGACTCGTCTTTCAAAGGGGAACTACTTTTATGTTTTGCCCAACTTCTAATTATTCTTTATTCATGGACGAATTTTCTCCTAAATCTGACTGGTCTGAAACTAGGTTTCAGCAGCCCAGATTTTCAGCGGATCCGACTTCAGAAATTGAACTTTTAACTCAATCCTGACTCAAAATCTGGAAATATGATAAACATGAACCTCGAAGAGGGTTCTAATACCTTCCCAAAAATTCAAGAATCATTCGATTCTGATAAGCGGTGACAACACTAAAGCTTCTTAAAGTGGAGGGTAATGCTAAGGCATTCCCATTCTTGACACTTAGAGTATTCTATACTCTACTCCTTCATCCCAAAAATTCATAAATTTAAGAAAACTATTCTTAGGGCTTTAATACATGTCATACACATCATCTACCCGTAATATATCAAAACCAATCATTGATAACCTTTCAAGACATTACAATAGGCTTTTAAGCCTTAGACACTATTCATAAGCCATACTATCAAGATCCAGGGTTCTACATTCACACTTAGGGTATTTATACCCTAGATACTCGAGTATTATTATACGCTTGTTTTGAGACTCAATACTCGCACTTAACTCACCATACTACCTAGAACAAAATGGACTATGCTACCAAGAACAAAATGTAAAGGCCTTAAACCTTTACACACACCACACAAGGGCACTATCCACACACTATTCATGGCACTATTCCCAGCCTAGGAAACTCGGTTCCGGGTTTCTACATACATACTAAGGGTATTTTCATACCCCATCTACCTTGAATCCAACACCTACTCCATTCTTATAATTCACGACCCTAAGTTCTTAAACCAAACTAAGGTAACCCATGGGCACAACCCCTATGCATGGGAGGCCCCGACCACTACAAAATCCCTTGAATTGACACTTAGAGTGTTTTTATACTCTTGCATGTTTTCCCAAAACACCTTACACTTCTTGATTCGTACACCAACTCACATCACACTCAAGCCATGAGGGAACCCTCACTTTCATTAACTAAACCCAACTTACAATAAGGGCCTTTGGCCCTTCCAATACTAGTACCCTCGGCACTATTCACTTGAATAGCGAACCAAATTTCCGGGGTTCTACAGTTGTACTAATTGGAAAACCCTGCAAACCTAGAACCGGGAGAAAAAATCAATTTTACATGTGTGATGTTTTTCCACTACAGTTATTAGTAATTCATTTCTTTAGATGACTACAATTTCTTTTTTCCTTTATTTGTATCAAGAAATTTGTATTAACATTCAGCATGTAAGAATAACGCAAATTAATATTTCTGTCAATCAATTAAACTTGAGTATTCCCAAGGAGCAGAAACAGAAAATATATCAAACGATTGTTGACTCTCAAAGTCAGCACATTAAGTATAATTTCTTGAAGATCAAACTAATTACTCTCAAAACCAGCAAATAAAATGCTACGTATCCAAAAGCAGGTGCTTGAACCTACGAAATAAGCAAACAGAAACCCTATGAACGCAAATAGAGAGAGAGAGGTGCTTAACCGTATATGGCTAACCAATACCTAAAACTGAGAACCGCTCTCGGTAACTCTATATCGCAAACCCTAAACCCAATGCAGCCTCGGTCACTATTGATTCCTTCCTCGAACTCTGAAGAATCAAAAATCCTGCATCTATGTCACGGATACGTAGCATTTGGAAAGAAAACTTAGAATAAACCAAGGTCAAGTTATAGCAGCAACATATAAAAAAATAAAGTAGATCAGAGCCTCACATTTAAACAGGCATCAAGATTCCAGTGTACCTTCGAATATAACCCAAAAAACAAAGTACAAACAATCGACAAAAGCATGATACATGGAATATCAACGCCAAAAGACCACTGAATATTCGTTTTTTAAAAAAAATTATTGGCCAAAGAAGATTCTCCCTCCAAGCAAAACAACAGAACAAACATGAATCTAACATTTAAAAAAAAAAAAAAAAAACTTGACTTTTATAAAAACATACCAGCTGATGCAAACGCCTCACTCCAAGGACTCTTCTAAAGCATTAATGGTGAAGGGGACGAAGACAAAACCAAAGAAGGCATCAAACATGGCATTGGGAGAGATCCCGTTGAGATGGGGATGGGTAGCAAGAGGAAAACACAAAATGGAGAAAATGGGAGGCAAAGAGAGAGCGAAGGAAGAGAAAAAGAGATAAAGGGTCTCATCCCATTTTCAACTACTTTCTGATAAAGGGATGGGTCACTTTTTCCATCACTTTCTCTGGAAGGAACAGCTCTTAAACCAACATAAGGTTCTTGCGAGGTGAGAAGCGTAAAAGAAGAAAGAGATGGATCTACGTGGCTTTGAGAGGGAATCAGACGTGGCAAAAGAAGAAACACCCCAATACAGTACATGGCATTCATGGAAGCTCCCAAACTGTGTTAGATAGGAAGAGTAAGATATATATATATATATATATTTCACCATTCCTTTAAATCTGGTAATTGTTGAATATTATTCACTAGATTGGTGCAGTAGCTTAAGATTTAGGGGTTTAATGGATTTGTACTGCTATGGTTTCAAGGAATTTGTTGGAGTCTGTGTAGTCATATTAAGATGAGTAACGGTCTCCTTCGTTCGTGACTTATTAGAACTAATCTTGTATTGGTCAATAAGTAGATACTAATTGATAGCACTTGTTTCAACCCAATAGGTTCTAAGGTTTGTTTTTTTGGAGTCGTTAGAGGAGATAATACCCCTGTTAAGATACTACTTGTTGTGTCAAATTATAGATATTAAAACCAAGTACTCGACCAATGATGGCACTAAATAGAAAACTAGAAAAGTACACAATAGACTAGGGACTCTCAGTACTGCAATCCGCATCCATTTAGTGCCTAATGCTGGTTAAACGCTAAAAAGGATGGCAGTAAATAGAAAAGTGCTCTAATGCAGGACTTTCTCCTTTCACATACTTTTAAGGATTCTTTTGAATTTACAGCATAGAGTAAAATATTGTATATTGTTTACTCGCCAGAGTTTTATCATAATGGATTTCTTTGTTAGGCTGTGTTATAAGAGACTTTCTTGTATGGGAAAGAAACATAGAAATATTCAAGAATTTGATCTGATAAGAATGCATAGATTGGAGAGCAGCATGGTCATGCAAAACAAAATCACCAAAATATGTTTAAATTGTTAGGTAGATGCCTAACTGACCATAGTAACAAAGTTCTCTGGTTTTTTCAAAAAGTCACAAATAATACGCACTATTTCGTCAAACGATTAATTCACGAAGTATTCATGACTTAGAGAAAAAAAATTGCGATTTTAAAAAGTCGTGAATTTCATAAATTATACACGACTTTTTAAAAAAGTCCTGAATAAATAAATAAGATATGAATATATTTGTTTATAATTAATAATCTTATTTTTTTTAAAATCATATATTGTTTGACATTTTTCTGTTTATTTCCGATTTTATTTTTTCGAACTTTGCCATTTTTTTCTAAAAAGTTTACCAGACAAATAATTCCCGATCTCTGACTAGGTAGCTATGCTAGCTGCTGTAACTGGATACTTCTGATGGCAAATAGTTGTAGAAAGAACCTGAAACTTCAAAACCCTCAGATTAATAAATATATGAAAAAACAAAGTCCATATTCACACTGCTGAGAAGGTGGATGCCTTGTTGGGTCTGCAGTTCTGCATATTAAAAGGTCCAGAAGATACCTTGTAGCCCTCTAGATGTAAACATAAAAGTGAAGAATCTTCTTTGATATATAATATAGCGAGCCGATTCACCCACCTGGGACTGAGAGTAGACTTTCCAGTGAGACGCGTGCAGTTGCCATCAGTAAAATGGTTGCAGTTCTTGGAAATCAAGCGATAGGACTTACGAGTCCCCATGTTTTTTCCAGAAAGGTGCTTCATGAACAAATAGAACTCCAAATGAGAAATATCAGTGCTTCCCAACAACACCGAGCTACTGAAGATAAAAGCAGGGCAGTTTTTTATTCCACCTTAAATACTCTACTGGTTGGGCTGTGCTCCGAATCCATACTTCAAACTTATGCAGCAATATAAAACAAACAAACTTTAAACCAAAAAAATATATATAACAAACTCATGCAGCATTTGGTCCAATTTAATAATCTGGTTAGAGGAAGCTTCAAAGGGGTACCAAGATGGCTGTGTTCTAGTCACTAGAGAAGATAATCAATCATATCATCTGCAAAAATTAAGTAGAGAATCCTAGTTCCCTTTGCTTAATTAGCTCTTTACCGGTAAATCAACAAACTTTCTGCCCTGAAATGAAAATAGATCAGGTTAACTGAAGCACTATCATACCCTTCTTTTTAGCAACAAAATTTTGTTTGACTGTACAGTCAGGCAACAACTCATGTTAGCTGCAATAATATCATACATCGACCTACCCTTCACAAGAATGATTTGGTCATACAAACCCTTCTATTGATAATTTGTGTAAGAACGTCGAACCCTCAAATACTGACCCAATGTATTTGTACAAAATTACAAGAACGCTGCACCCACAGATACTAACCCAATTTATTTGTACAAATCCACAAACCACGGTAATGAAATAATTTGGAGTTGCTACCAATTTTAGTTCGTATTTTTCCCAAGCTTCATTCAATAAAGATTGTAATCAATCTTGGCTTTTTTTTGAGCTTAAATAAGTAGTATATCTTCTTCCTTCATGTGAACCCACAATTGCCTTAACACCCAATGTATCAGTTCCCACTGTGGGTGCACTCTATCCCCTACTACAAACTCCCAAACCCAATTATCAACCTCTATTACACTACAACCAACCTCTTTCTTGGCTCCATTTCTCCTCATCAATTCCTTAACCTCCTCCACATCCCTCCATCTTCTCTCCCCAGCATACAAGTTCCTCAACATGACATAGTTTCCATCTTCCTGCGGCACCATTTTTAATAAATTCTTCATTACCCTCTCGGCCCTTGTAACATCTCCACGGCATCCACAAGCAAAAAGAAATGAACTCAAGATTATCCCATTCACCTCATAAGGCATGTTCTCTATCAACTGTTCCGCATCCTGTAAACACCCTGCCCTCCCCAAAATATCTACCATACAACCATAGTGCTCAATTCTCTGGGTTAACCCATACCCCTCCATTGCTTTAAACCACTTCCTCCCTTCCTCCACCAGACCACTATGATTACAAGCGGACAAGACCCCTATCATGGTTACCTCATTAGGTTTAACTCCTCTATTTTGCATCTCCGAAAATAACTCCAATGCTTCCTTGGCACAGCCATTGATGGCGAAACCATTGATCATAGCATTCCAAGAACCTATTTCTATTTCTTGCATTTGGTCAAAAAATTGTTTTGCTTTCAGAATTTCACCACATTTAGCATACATGTCTACTAGTGCGGTGCAAATGTTACTTGTTTTATCGAATTTTTTCCTCCGGACATATCGGTGAACCCAACCACCTAAATCCAATGCACCCAAATCAGCAATTGCTGGGAGAATGCTCACTATTGACACTTCATCTGGTTGGAATGAAGATTGCATTTCTCGGAACAGTTCCAATGCTTCATGGGGTTGCTTATTCTGGCAATACCCAGCAATCATTGCATTCCACGAAACTAAATTCTTATCGGGCATTGCATCAAAAAGTGATCTAGCAGCGCCAACATAACCATTTTTGCAGTACCCAGAAATCAAAGTAGTCCAAGAGATCACATTTTTTTCTGGCATCTCATCAAACAATTCCCTAGCAGAGTCCACATTTCCTGATTTAACAAACGCATCAACCATTGCATTAAAAGCTGCAGGGTCTTTCTCAGGCATCCGAGTGAAAAAACTCCTTGCGGCACCCATATCCCCAGACCTTGCGTACCCAACAACCAGAGCGGTCCAAGTCACTGGGCTTCTATGAATCATTTCATCAAACACTTTTCTGGACAATACCATCTTCCCGAATTTCGCATACATATCGACCAATGCTGTCGATACAAACAAATCAGAACAAAAACCCATCTTGATCACCTGATTGTGGAGTTGCTGACCTTCTTTAATGGCCACATTGAATCCACTATACTTCACCAAGGACGAAAAGGTGTAGTCATCAGGAGCAAAACAAGTTTCACTCCTGAGGCCTCTGTAAAGAGTCATTGACTCTCTAAATTGATGCTTATCAACATGAGCTTTGATCATGGAATTACAAAGAAAAGTGTCATCTCTGTGATGTCTCTGATCAAACACACAACGAGCATATTGGATTCCAGCAAGTGGGTTAGATAATCCAATGAAAACAGCAGTCGAAGAACATGCAGAGATGAACTTGGTGAGAAGATGAACGTTGGTTTCAAGGGCGTTTCTGAGCATGAAAGCATGGATTTGGAGGAGAGTGTTTCTAGTGTTTTTTTGCTGTAGGAGAGAGAGACATCTTCTCTCTCTTGGGCTCCAGAGGGATTGTTCTTCTTCTTCTTTCATGGGTATGAATTCGAGTGAGATCACAACAAGCAGTGAAGAAGTGTTCGTGAAAAGGGGTGTGGGAGGGAGAGTTTTTTCTCCCATCTCTTCATTTTCTGAAGCGAGTTGCTTTGGAGTTTGAATGGCAGCTTCTTCAGTTAACGTCTATATCTTCAAGAGGCTAACCCCTTCTATTCATTTGGAAGTTTCAAATTTCAATGGCGGTTTTATTCAGCTAAATCCAGATTTCTGCTGGAAGGTGTCGGACAATTTTTCTCCCGCACTCGCTAAAATTCAAACGAAGCGAGCTGTTCGCGAAGCTCGAGTTCGGGGGGTGTTTGCTAACGTTCCCTAAAGTGACGCCACTAGAAAAATTTCCTACCATTAGGTATAATTTTTTTTAAAAAGTACATAATTATTAATTTTTGTATTTATTGCACAGATGTAATTATTGACTCTGTTGGGAGTTTGATCCCTTCAAGATTTTATATATACATTTTTATGAGGAGTACTAGCCCATTCGCATTTACTCCAAATTTTTCCTTCAAATTTTTCTATAGCCACAAGATGGGCCTAACATTTGGAGATGTTTCGTTATTTTAATAGTCTAAAAAGCAAAAGTCAAAGAATGTTTGACATTTGTATGACCCCAATTATAACTTTGGAAGATTTGTGATTGGGACTAGCAATTTTATTTATTTTTAAATATGTATAATATAAAAAAAAATTAAGACCCACCTGCTCGGTTATTTGGCCAAACACCATGCCTCATGAAGCGAAGATCTCGGTTTCGACTTCCAGCAACTTCTATCTACTCTCTCCTAGTGTGGGTGTTTAGGATAGGACCAGAGTGGGAATAGTCTAGCCAAAGGTTAGGATAACTCTTCGTTTTAAAAAATAAAATATAAAATAATAATAATAATAAGGAGAAAGATTGTTTAAGCGTGCACCTTCTGCCCAACGGAATGTGCATGCCTCCCTAACTCCACCCGTGTCCCTTTTGACTCCTTTTAATTGTAGTTAAGATTTACTAATCATTAGAATTAATAAATCTAACCTTAGTTTTATTTTAGGGTGAAATGAATTTAACCCTTGGGGTTAGTGATTCTTAACTACAATTAAAGGAATTAAAAGGGACACATGCGAGCTAGGGAGGTGTGCACTTTCTGCCCACCAATCGTAGGATGGTTAAAGAATTATGCCCAAAAATTATATATATATATACACACACAAATTTATTTAGAGCATTAATAGTTCGCTTCACAAGGAGGAGGTACTTACATGCGACTCCTTTAACTATAATATTGAACTCAAGTTAAAGTTTTTTAATCTTGTGGTTAAAAGAATTTTTATTCATTTTTCTAAAAACCAAGGATAGATAGGTGAACCTTAAAGATGAGTGAATCTTAACAACAATTAAAAAGAATTAAAAAGAGGAAACATGGCAATGAAAGGGGAGTGGAGAAGGCTCTCCTCGAGTCGGGACTGAGGACGTGATTATTTTCCATTTATTTATATGATGGCTTTTCCAAAAGGGATCACCCTAGTTTTTCTTGAGGTGTTGTTGAGGTAACCCAAAATAACAAAAAAATAAAACATCCATTAGAACCGAATTTATAACCACCATGTACCCATCACTAACTATTTATTTATTTATTTATTAACTGGAGGATATCATTTACCTATGAGCTACGTTAGTATACGGTTAGTGGTTAGGATTAGGGATCGGAGTTCGTGCTACTTATCGCCCCGGAAGACCACACCCCACCATTGGCGCAAGAGACCACACCCCTCCTCTACAAAAACCAAAAACCACAACTCATTTCCGGGTTTCAACTTTTTGTCTGTAAATGGATTAATATTAAGAGCAGTGATTAGCAGCCGTGGGTCTGCTACTTAAGTTACTGTCATGTCCTCGTGTCCTTTTTAACTCTAATTTAACATTGGTTAAGTTAATTAAATTAAAGTTAAAATTTTTATTTTTTTTGTTTTTTAAAAACCAAGGTTGGATTGCTTAACTCTAGGGGTGAGTGGATCTGAACCATAATCGGTGAATGTTAAAAAAATGGGGCGTCGACCAATGAAGTAAGCATTTTCTTAAAGTTAACTATAAAGGTTAAAATCTTACCCAACTTTTTTTATTTTTTTGGAATAAAAATCTTACCCGACTACGACACGTTTTTTTTGGGAAGCATTAGTCGCCTCCTCCGTCAGGGACTAATCCTCCTCACCCTCACAAAGCCCCTTCAAACTATATTATGGTTAACACGTTTTAACCCGTGTAATTAATTTCTTTCATAAAATAAGATTAGATGTTTTAACCCCGAGGGATAATGAATCTTAACCACAGTTAATTTAAATAAGAAAAAGGCACACCAAAAAAGGGGGCGAGACGCTATTCAGCTCCCCGTACGGAGGAAGACTGGAAAATAATATTTTCTTTTTGGGAGTGACGGAGAGTTTTCTTCAGCACATGCTGTAGAAATCTTGTGCTAATTTGATACTAGGTAAGTACTCCAATCAATGTGATGTTGCCATACATCCATGATGTAACACGCTCCACCATCAGTCCGTAGGATATGGTCTTGGATGCATTAAGGAACGATATAGATTAATATGAATCTTTGGATATGGTGTATAAAAGAGGGAGTCACTCGATGAACGGTCCAGATTAATGAGTGCATGTAGATGTTCCTTTTTTTAAGTCTATATGTAGGAAGGAAAATATTCACCTCCTCGGTCGGTGACATGAGAAGGGCCATCTCGGCTCCCATTTTCTTGCCATGTGTCCCCCTTCTAACCCCATGTAACTATGGTCCCCTCCTCCACCGACGAGGGGACTATTGCTCGTGTGGGAATACCCTGCATGACAAATCCAGATTGTAGAGTCAGCAGGTCACTACTTTGTGGGCCCAAAAAACCCACCAATGTGATGTCCTTCAAGAGCAATGCATCACAGCCTATTTTTAACCTTCTGGACCAATCGAAACCATTTTTTTCCACGGGATCTTTGGTGCTAAGGAAGCCCACCAGCTACCAATCCAAAGGCACCATATGTCCCGTGGACGCCAGCCGAGACATTTTTTTTTGTGGGCAACTGCTTGGTAGAGGTGCATAGAGTATGAGGCTCCTTTGGATTGGTCTGGCGGTCACCTCACCAGCACCAACCGGAGAAGTTTTTTTTTTCTTTTTTAACGAGGAACCCTAAGCCAACCCTTTGGGTGGACCGCCCATACACATGCAAGATCCCGCAACCCAAATGAACCGGTAAGCCCAAGGTCCATGAGAACCATAGAACCTTGTGCAGGTAGCCCCAAGGGGATGACTCGACCCAAGGTACATGAGAACCATGGAACCTTGTGCGGGTGACCCCAAGGGGAAGACAAGAGTTGCACTCAGGACAGCTTCATGATCCCAATTTTTTTTTTTCAAGTACAAAGCATCATTTATGTAGTGTTGGTAATAGTTAAGGTTAATGTGTTAGTTAGTACTTGATCCTGGTTACCAATGATAAATGAAAGTTTCTCTCCAAGAGATCAAGTCTCAGAACCATCATCATGAGAAAAAACACCCCACCATATGTACTAGGGGGCCAAGTAAGCAACAGCAACCTTAGCTAGGGATTTACCTTTATCTAAACTCAGATTATTTCCATAAGACCATTCCCAAGGGAAAATTCCACTTGTCGATCTGTCATTCCACTATGTGGCACTTTTCGGAGAGATTGGCTAGTAAACATGAACACTGCTCACACTTTTAACAAAATACCGCAAACTTAGCTTTACTAATTCATTCATCACCCGACAGGCCATAGTCCAATAACCCAGAGCAGTCTTCATGTTGTAATTTACTACACAAACTAGCGTGCATTCTATGGACAGGGATGTCTCAATGGTTCCTGCAACCTATCCAAGGAAAAATGTAATTTGTTTGAAACAATGTACAATGTCCAACGTCCAACATGATAAATTTTTATCTGTCTGGTTATAGAATAATGTCATTAAAAAAAGTTTCCATAAAATTCCAGCAGACTAGTAAATGCATAATATGCACCTACAGACTACAGTAAGGAAATCTACACAAAGTTGCAATGGTTAGGAAGACTTTGGCTGAGCATACTAACATCAAGGTTATAATTAACAGTAACAACCGGTTCTAGCGCCATCCATCTCATCTCACAAAATGGTCTAACTCTCAACTACCCATTGAGTGGTACAAGCTAGAATGCTCATTAATGGGTATTTATTACTGACCATGGAGCTGCAGTTAAGCTGCCATACTACTTGCCAGGAGCTGGCTTCTCGTTCCCACAACCCTTCCGGTTGCAGTGAGTTCGGAAATGATAGTTGAGGTTGTCACATTTGCTACAAGTCCAGCTTCCTCCTGGGACACCCGAATCTGACTGGTTTGGACCCTACAAGGAAGCATGTCACGAAGAACTTAAAGAATATACACAACCCGCCCTACCCACCCACCACACACACACATTTACTTCTGAATGCATGTGCATACAAAACATGAATACTCATAATACGAATGGATATAGTGATACAAGGTACAAATGCATATTAAGCATGTTAATCAAGACGCAAATGCACCTCTTACATATATAAATCTATGGGGGGTTAAACACCCTCCCCACCACACACACTCCCTGTCGGAGTTGAACGAACCATAGGTCTAATTAAATAATACAAGACATGAACAACAGCTGCCATCTTGTCTTACCCTTGATGCCAAAATGGCCATTGGACCAACCGAGGGTATCCTAGTATAATTTCCCAACAAAAAAATAAAACAATTCCATGCATACCAAGCAAATGAATAAGGAGATGGTTCACATCCTCCTCTCTCAAGCACAAAGCAAAATCTGCTCAAGATCATCTTTCTACGAATTTTGAGATGATCCACCATGAAACTCTAGAGTAGCCAACCAGATGAAAGCTTTCACCATTGGAGTAACTGGGGCTTCTAAAACTTTTCGAACTGTGGGTTCCTATCAAGCTCTTCATCCTCCTCAAGAAGGGTGGCCTCATTCAACTCCATTAAAAGATCCATGCATTCCTCTAATTCACATTCTTTTGTATATCTATGGAGAATAGGGATCCATACTATCTCCCCCATTTCTAAACTTAAAAAAGCCTGCCAACCAAAATCTTCCTATCTGTAACAAACCTATCAAGTCTAAGAAATATATCACAAAGCCTGCATACCCTATCCAATCAGCTTCTCAAAATCTTAGCTCTCCTCTCTTTGCCCACTATAAAAGGTTTTGCTCCACAAACTCTTGTGCATTTGCATGACCCCCTTCCACACACCCATCCCATACAAACCTGAGAATGGCCTGAAATCCCAACTTTTTGTTAGATAGTCTGAATTTAGAGATAAGAAGAGGCAATTTCACTTGGTTAACCTCTTGATATTCTAGATGCCCATCTTATCACCTCCACCATTCCAAAGAAAATCCCTTTACAACTTCCCAAGCCTCTCTACCACTGAGGCATGCATCTGAAAGATAGACATTTAGAATACCGGGAGGCTAGCTAGAGTGTTTATAATGACGGTGATTCTTTCCCCAAGGATAAATAAGCTCTTCTTCCATCGCGATAAACCCCTCTACATTCTTTTCCTCTCTCCTTTCTGTTAATACTCTTGGAGATGGATCTCGTCCCAAGAAAAGGCCAAGGCATACTTAGGAGACTAGTTAAGCAGTAACCTAAAATTCGCAGTCCACAAATAATCGGTCCACATCCTCCACAACCCCAATCAACAAGCTTGTATTGAGGTAAACATGAAGATTGGATATAGCTTCAAAACAGCGGAGAACAGTGCTCAAACCTTTAAGAAACATTTAGGAAGATAAGAGTGTCGCTACCTGAGGTTTCATGAGAAACCTCAGGGATAAAAAGGTTGAAGAGTACCTCCTCCTCTCGAGCCTGAGTGTAGTTCAAGTCAACCCAGACAGATAGGATAATCTTATCTGGAAGGGACACCCTAATGTTGTGTTCTTTGTGAAAACCATCTGGTAAAGGAAGATGAGGATTTGATCAGCACTCCCCACTTTAACAAGATTTAGCAAGCTCCAGTTCTCCATTTAAAATAAAACTTTCATTTGAGTGACAATCCTGGACAAGATCCTCAGAATTGACCATCTGAGGAATAGAGGGATGATGATTTCAAGTAGATGCCAACATGTGAAAGAGGAGTGAGGAGGACGTGAACCATCTTCGGAAAATTTTGCCTCCAAATATTTGTTGGGGAATCTGGAAAGAAAAGAAAGACAAGATTTTTAAAGACTTAAAAAAAAATTCCTTACCAAAGTTGTGTAGTGTCGTTGGTTGGCCTCCCTCAATTATGAGTTAACCAGTACAAGAAGTACTGATTTTGTATATAATTGGAGTCATTTGTTAAACGGCTCTTTCTATTCCTTCTTTATTTATTTTATTGCCGTGAATAATTCCTTACCTGATGTGAAGTTCACAATTTTCCACATAAACATTGTAATTGCCCATCTAAGGAATTGAGAGATGATGATTTCAAGTAGATGCCAATATGTGAAAGACAAGTGAGGAGGACGTGAACCATCTTCGGAAAATTTTGCCTTCCAATATTTGTTGGGGAATCTGGAAAGAAAAGAAAAACACAATTTTCAAAGACTTGGAAAATTCCTTACCAAAGTTGTGTAGTGTCATTGGTTGGTCCCTCATGGTTGGCCTCCCTCAATTATGAGTTTAACAAATACAAGAAGTGCTGATTCTGTATATAACTGGAGTCATTTGTTAAGTGGCTCTTGGTTTACCTTCTTTATTTGATTATAAAGTATTTACTTTTTCTTTTGTTCTTGTGGGGAATAACTCCCTACCTGATGTGAAATTCATAATTTCCTACATAAACATTATCATTTGCATACAGAAGGTGTGAAATTGATGGTCCAACAACTCCAACGTGGAATCCCTCTACAAGACCCATTTCCTCCGCCTTTCCCACCATCTTGCAACGACCCTCCAGAACCAAAATAAAGAGGGATGACAAGGGACACCCTTCCCTCAAACCTCACAAACATAGTTGTCAAGGCGACCAGGCGACTTGAGGCGACAAAATCCATGGACGCCTGAGTCGGTAGCCTGAGGCGTTCGAGGCATCGCCTGATGAACTTTTTGTTGCAGAAAATTCCCCCTAATATGAGATCTATATCTGATGCATTTTCTTTTATAAGAGACTCTACATTCATATAAATTACACAATTGTCAAGACGTACTTTGATAGACTATCGCTAGAGAACAGTTCTAAGAATAATAAAAGGGGATTTAAAGTGTTGGAAAAAAATGGAATAAAAATTAAGTCTGCAATGACTACTGAAAGAGGGGAGAGAGATTGTAAGTGATAAAAAATAGACAGCCCAACAGGAAAGAAAGAGAGGAGAGGAGGGAGAATATAAGACTGAATAAAAAACAGAAAATAGCTCGACAGCAAAATGTGACGCTTAACTGGGGAGAAAGAAGAGAGGGGGGAGAGGGAGATATCGAACCGTTTACTCTCATTTTTTCTTTTTATCGATTATACTCAAGATAAGTAATATAAATAATATTGATAAGTAAAATATATAATTCTAGGGCTTGCACTTATTTAAATTATGAAAGACTCCTTTAAATATGAGTTTAAGAGAGTTTGGGGGGAGGGAGTTAGAAGAAATTTGGGGCATTTAAAGGCTCTTAATTTTTTATTGGGCCGCCTGAGCTAATTGTAATTTAACAACCATGGAAAAAAAACAAATGAGGACTAAATGATCCACCCATAAACAGAGGGAGAGAGACCATTTGGTCCACCCATTGAGAGAGAACAAGTTAACATGATAGAAACATACTTGACACCGTTCGTCTTTCTTTTTCTTCTTCTATCTGCAAACTTTTTTTGTAAGACATACAAATACTAACATATTATATTGTAAAAGACATGAGAAGTATATAAAATAATATATTTTTTTGTTACCAAACAATCATATTCAAATAAAATAATTTTTTATATCCTTAAACAGTAATAATATTATATATATTAGATTTTTAATAATAACCGCCTGAGGCGGCCAGTCGCCTGAGCCCAATAGAGCGCCTGGTCGCCTAGGTGACCGCCTGAGGCGACGCCTTTAACAACTATGCTCACAAATTCCTAAAAAGCCAACCGGCGGCCCCTAAAATAGAATGCAGAAAGAAGCCATTGAGACACAAGCCTACACCCTGCTTTCCATCTAGATCCAAGCCCCATACACTCATATCATTTAATCCAAGAAGGACCTCTCAACGTGGTCAGTCCTTCTCCAGGTAGATCTTGCAGTAAACTCCAGAGTTAATGCATTCTCTTGCAATAGGAAACTCATCAACTATTTACCCCTCTAACAAAAGAACCCTGAAGGGAACCTTTCACCTTCTCAATCACTTCTTTGAAGCGAGAGCCGTGAGACGAATGATGGATTCTTCGCTGCTGTTTTGTAGACGCTGCTCACTAAACTGATTGGCTTGAAATCCTTTAGTCCTTCCACTCCTCTTCCATTTGGGATGAAAGTAATGAAGGTCCAATTTGCTACCTCATCCCAGCTCCCTTTCGAATGGAACTCCTCCATAACTTTCAACAAATCCCCTTCATTATTTCCCAACTGGCCTTGTAGAAGGCCATAGAATAGCTGTGGGCCTTCTCTCCCTCTAGGCTATTTATATCCTTCACCACCTTCATCATTATATGGACTTTTTATCCCTCTATTATTCGAAGCTTGTTGTCCAAGCTGCTTGCCTGATCCTGTCTCCCAAAAAACCGTTCAGTGGATCTTAAACACTTAAATCGCCTATATTGATGCCCTAAATGCGTTTTAAGATGGCCAGCCCTCCCACATCTCTCATATATCTTACTGATTCTTACAATTTGAATTCGATCCAAACCAGAACCTCCTATGACTATGAGATCTTCAAGTAGATCCCCGCAACCAATGCCGATTTTGTGTTGACCTCAATTCATAAACACACGATATTCAATCTAATGGCTTTGGGTGACCAAGTATCGACCTCCACTACTCTCTCTCTCACGCTGAAATCTGAAATACCGCGGTCGTTTGGGAACCCTTACTGGAGCATCAATGCCGTGCCTGATATGCTCCACAAACTGTCCTGAAAAACTCTCTGTAGATCCGTCTACCTATCAAATTAAAGCAAAAGATCTTATCTTTCAAAGAAACCACCTCCATAGTGCCTTCCAGAGCCCAAATACTCTTCGTCACACTTCTAAATTCTGATGACTCCTTTTGAAACTGATATCTTGTCTATGATCTTCCCAATAAGCACAAACCTCCACTGCCTGCATCTCAATGTCACTTCCTGGTTCTTTAACTCCAGTATTAGACTTCCTCTCCACACAAAACAGGGCTTATATTCTATCTCCTAATTCAGCAGGAGATTTATGTTTCTACCTCATCCTTATTCTTCTACGATGTACGATTGCTATCCCTTGACATTTCTGGCCCTGACCTGGAAGAGGCTTTCTTTGTCAACACTCAGAACTTCTCTCTACACAAAACAAAGTTTGTATTCCATCTCCAAGCTCAGTAGAAGATCTATTACTTTTACCTCATCCTCATTCCTCTCCAATGTACAATTGCTATTCCCTGACATTCTGGCCAATTTCTGTTACAGCAGTAAGTTTCCTCATTCTCTGAGCTAGAAAATTGAAAGCCCTAAGTTGACACTGGTTTTCTCCGTGAACACTTAGGTTCTCATAGTTGTCTTTGATGTATTAGGTATTAGGGTTAGGTTTAGTGTTCTATAGATTAGGGTTTTAAAGAAAAGAAGTGAAGGAAGAAGAAGAAGATTAGAGAGAGATTAATTGTCTCTCTCCAATTCCTTTATTATTTATACTCCAGTAATGGCATACTAATAGTATATAAGAGATACTAAAGTATACTACTATTACAATGCAAAAGACATAAAACCAACACATAAATAAGAGAAATATTCTACACTCCCCCTCAAGTTGGTACATAGATATCACGCATGCCCAACTTGCCAACAATACTACGAAACTGGGAACCACCAAGACCCATAATTAAAACATTGGCTAATTGATCGTCCGACTTCACAAATGGAGTGCAAATGTAACCCACCTTCAACTTTTCTTTGATGAAGTAACGACTCAATCTCAATATGCTTAGTTCTGTCATCTTGCACAAGATTATGAGCAATACTGATTGTTGTCGTATTATCAAAATACAAACTCATAGGATCACTAGTAGGAAATTCAATCTCAATCAGTCAGAAGTAACCGAAGCCAAGGAAGCTCACTTATCCCATGCGTCATGGCTCTAAATTATGCTTCAACACTAGATCTTGCAACCACATGTTGTTTTCTTACTTCCTCGTGTCACAAGGTTGCCTCCAACTAAAGTGCAGTACCCTGAAGTAGAGCACTTATTTGAAATCAAGTCATCCCAATTTGCATCAACGTAGGCTTAACTCTTAGGTTTCCATGGCAGGTATACATTAAACCATTTTCAGGAGATGACTAAGTAGAGGAGAATTTTATTTTCATCTAGATGTCCAGTTGTCGGTGCATACATAAATCGACTAACTACACTGACTACACAAGCAATGTCTGACCTTGTGAGAGATTGATAGATGAGCCGACCAACAAATCTCTAGTACTTTCCTGCATCCAATAGGCGTTCTCCACTATCTTCACTAAGCTTGTGATTAGGATCAATGGGTGTATCACATGGCTTACAACCCATCATACATGTCTCTTCTAAAAGATCAAGAACATATTTGCATTGTGAAACGAAAATACCATTCTGGGACCTAGCAACGTCTATCCCAAGGAAGTACTTCAGCTGACTCAGATCCTTGATATTAAATTCTTCTGCTAGCTTGCTCTTTAGTAAACTTATCTCATCCACATCATTCCCCATTATTACCATATCATCCACATACACACTCAAGATAGTCACCTTCTAATGAGACCGCTTGATGAAGAATGTGCGATTTGCTTGACTCTGCTTGTAACCATTCTTCACCATAGCATTGCGAAACCGCTCAAACCAGGCCTTAGGGTACTGCTTTAGTCTATACAACGTCTTCTTTAACTTGTACACCTTCCTGCAACCAAGGGACATGTAAAACCAAGAGTAGATAACATATACACCTCTTTCTCCAAGTAACCATGTAGGAAAGCATTCTTCACATCAAACTAAAATAAGGGTCAATTCTAGTTAATTGCGAGAGATAAAAGAACTCTCACTAAGTTCATCTTAGCAACTGGAGTAAACATCTCCTGATAATTTCTGTCACAAGTCTATATATAACCCTTCGCGACCATACGAGCCTTGTATCTTTTCAACTGATCCAAATGATCGGTGTATAAACATATATCTGATAATTCAACCATATCCTAGGTACTAATCATAGGTGAAGATAGGGTTTAGAGAATTTAGGGTTTAGAGAAGAGAAAAGAGGAAGAAGAGAGATTAGAGTAAATTGCTTAGTGAGAGAAAGAAAACCCTATTAGCATCTTATATTAAGAAAACATTACATATATACTCTTTTACAATTATACCCTCAATATTACATATATCAACACTTCCCCTCAAGCTGGAGCATAAATATTAAGCATGCCCAGTTTGACAGTAATAACCTGGAGGATAGCAGGGCCAACAGGCTTGGTGAAGATGTCAGCAAGTTGTTGAGAAGATGAAACATGCTGAAGAGATAATGAACAATCTCAAACTTTCTCTAGGAAAAAATGAATATCATATTCAATGTGCTTTGTCCTTTAATGAAGCACAAAATTAGAGGCAATCTTTGTGGCAACCTCATTATCACAATATAAAGACATAGGGCCTTTAACAGGAAACCCTAACTCGGAAAGGAGAGAACGAAGCCACAGAACTTCACAAGTCCCATGAGAGAGCCCAATATTCTGCTTCGGCACTAGAGCGAGAAACAACGGGTGACTTTTTACTCTTCCATGCAACCAAGTTGCCCCCAAGAAAAGCACAATAGTCAAAGGTGGAGCAACGATCAGTAACAAATCCGGCCCAATCGATATCTATATAGTCTGAGATCTCAAAATGCCCATGTGAGCGATATATACAAGTCCACAACTAGGTTTAAACTTGATATATCGAAGAATATGATGAACAACAGTAAGGTGCGAAGCACGAGCATGCATGAACTGACTAACTATGCTGACAGCAAACGTAATATCCAGTCAAGTGAGGGTGAGATATATCAAGTGGCCCATGAGACGCGGGTAGGCATGAGGATCACGAAGAAGATCACCTCACTATCAGTCTATCATGTAAAGAGAGTTTCGGATCCATGGGAGGAATAGCGAGTTTACACCCACTCATATTAGTATTACTCAGCAGATCAAAAGTATACTTCCGTTGTGACATTAAAATTCTCTTTTTAGATCGAGCAATCTCTAGACCAAGGAAGTACTTCAGATGACCTAGGTCTTTGACATCAAATGTACGCCCCAGCTCACTCTTAGCATGAGAGATAAAAGAGGAGTCATCACCAGTCAAAATAAATACAATTCTCAGCATTCCATGTAGCAATCTCAGAAATAGCTGTCTCCGGCTTAGAGGTTTTACCATCAAGATACCCCATCTTAGAACGACCCCCAATATAAAGCTCAACAAAACTTCACCACGCAATAAAATTATCACCATTGAATTTAAAATTGGTAATAGGGTAGACAACGGAGTCAGAAAGAGCCGACGGAGTAAGAACTTTAGCATTCATAGGAGCAACTTAAGGTATAAAAAGAAGTCACACTACCTGTGAGCGCGGGTTTCGGGAAACCCTGGTTTGCATCTCACGGGTTGAGTTAAGAGTCGCCACCTATTCATTCGGAAGGGATAAGTCCCCGGGATTTGGATAAGGTCTTGGTCTGTGATCAGAGATCAGGGTAAGAGGTTCGGTTAAGTCCGGGGAAGGGGTTAGGCACCCCGGCACTTCCACTTTCAGTGGTTCCCTACTTGCTAGGATTAAGCCAAACTAATCTCAATTTTAATCAAATGCCTTAAGTATTTAAGAAAATGCTAATCTAAGAAGGAGAAAATCCTAGACTAGGGTCGAACCCGGGTTGGGCTGCCTACGTACTCACATACGAGTGAGATCAGACCGAGCGTAGTTCTGGCACATGAGCCCGTGCCAAGGCTAGGGGTGTGTGTGTGTGTGCACCAAGGGTGGCTTAGGGTCTAGCTGGGAGGCTAGGGGTGGTTGACCGGGTTGGTCAAGTGCTTGGTATTGGGCCCGGTAGGCCTAAGGTAAGTTTGATAGAGTAGGGTTGGGCCCGGTAGGCCGAGGGTGAAGCCCGGTAGGCTAGTTTGGGCCCGGTAGGCCGAGATTGGGCCCGGTAGGCCAAGGGTGAGCCCGGTAGGCTAGGGTTTGGCCCGGTAGGCCGAGGAGTGAGGCCCGGTAGGCCCAGGGTGTCTTAACCAAGGGTTAGGGTTGCTAACCGAGGTTAAGAAAGGTGATTAACCTTGGTTAGGGGTGCTAACCATGGTTAAAAAGTTCAATATCAGATTTTTTGGTCTTTTGAATTTTTCTGATTTTTTTGGGATTTTCTCAGATTTTTTCCAGCGGTCAAAGGTGCTTAACCGCGGTTAAGGAGGGGAGGTCACCATGGTTAAGGGTCTTAACCATGGTTAAATGGTCAAAAGAGACCATCTTTGGGTTTCTCCTAATATTTTGGATTTTTTGAACATTTTTCCAGATTTTTTCCGGGTCAGGATTTTTTTACCCGTGGTTAAGGGTCCAAAATGGGGTCGACTCTGATTAAGTGTCTTAACCACGGTAAAAATGAAATTGAAGACATTTTTGGATTCCATGTAATATTTATGATTTTTTAATGATTTTTCCAGAATTTTTGCTAGGTCATGGACCGCTTAACCATGGTTAAATGTTAACCACGGGTGAGTTTAACCATGGTTAAGGGGCCGGCTGAAGCAAAAGTGAGCCTAAGGTCCATAGCAGGGCCTAGACTGGCCTCCTACCCGGTCTGGGCCCCCACAAATATCCGAAATTGCAAAAAACTCTAAATTTTCATCAAATTTTTAACCATAGTTAACATGAATTTAACTATGGTTAACAAGGGAATCGTGGGAATCCGAGACCACCAGTGGGTAGCCTGATATGTGGGGAACAGTTTGGGCCCTTGTGGGACCCAAGGGGATGCCGTATGTGGGCCCCACAGTGGCCCAAAGTTGCTCCGACAAACACCACATAAAATGACGATTTCTACCAAAAACAGATTTTTTCCCAAACTTTGCAGCAATTTTTCCGTTTATTGGCTCAACCCCTGGGGGATCCGAGACCATGGTAGCAAAGCCTACTATGAGGGAAACAATTTGGGCCCTTGTGGGGCCCAAGGGGAGGTCGGATGTGGGCCCCACAGAGGCCCAAAGTTGCCTCCTCGCACAGATTTTTACACTGTCGACCCCACTTTGGGGTCGATTTAACTATGGTTAGAGTGCGAGTTAGAGGCTGAAATTGTGCAAGGAGATAGCCTGGAGTATGGTGAATCTATCCATGGCCTTGGTTTTCACCAAGGCCGGGTCTAACCATGGTTAAACCGGGGTTACAGGTGGCTGCCTGAAACGGTTTTTTCCCAGATTTGTTTTTGAAAAGAACTCTTGTTTGGGGTTGTTGTGTTTGAGCAATGAGTGTTTAGGGGGGTTTCTCATGGATTGAGGACCCCCCCCAGACCTCCGGGAAAGACCGCCGTGGTGTGGGGTGGTGGTGTCCGTGGCCACGCATCAAAGGGAGACCCCCCATGCACGGTTTCGAATCACTGAAATTAAAGGAAAAAAAAGAAGAAGAAAGCAATATGGGACCCCTGGAATGGGACCAGGGGTCCCTTACAATGAGAATTGCAGTAAAAAAAGAAGGGAGGGAGTCGTATATACCTTGCTACAGCCGCGGTGTTGAAGCCGAGAGAGGTGGCCGCGCGGTGGTGGCGACCTGGGCGAGCTAGGGGTGAATGGTGAGGCTTGTTGTGGAGCTTGGGGTAGTGCCCAAGGGTGGAGACGGAGTGGACGGACTGATCAAAGGGAGTTACAGAATTTTTTTTGTTTTTAAAATCCCCTCAAAACAGTGGCTATGGAGGGCTTTTAAATAGAAGAAGAATGAGGGGAGGGAAAGGGATAAGGATGAGCATGGGCGTGGGGAACACAACCTGAAAGAGGGACAGGGCTGCAGGGAAGCAGGAAGGCAGGGGAGAGGACACAGGGATCAGTGGCCTGTACACTCGTCCCTTTGACAGGGACGATGAACAGTGCCACTAATTTTTTTTTTTTTTTTTTTTTTTTTTTTTTTTTTTTTTAATTGCCTTACTGATTTTGGGCCCAACCCATATGTGCATGGGCCAACGCCTATTGGCTTTGCCACATTGGGTTGGCTCCGAAAAATCAAACCTTTTTTTCTTTTTTTTTTTTTTTTTTTTTAATTTTTTCATTATTTGGTTTAGGGTGGGTCCCACCCCCTACTACCCTAAAAAATCATGGTTTTATTTTTTTATTATTATTTTTTGAATTTCAAACTTTTGTTTTATTTCCTTTTTGGGCTAGACCCCCACACATGTGGGGAAAGCAAAAAGTACTTTAATCTAAAACAAAAATTTGAATTTTAAAAAGGGGTAGTGTGGGTCCTACCTTAGATTTGGCTTAATGGGCCCATGCTTGGGCCCACAAACAAGGTTTTATCCATTTGGGACTTGAAAAGGGGCCTTGAGCCCATGGGACTTTGCCTAGGGCTTGGGCTAGGGCTAGGCTTGGGCTAGACCTAGGTTTAGGTGAGCAGGGTGTAAAAATTGGGTGCTTACAGCTGCCCCTCTTTGCCGGAGAGTGCCAGGATGGGGATTGAACGGCAAAGACTGGAAACATCCTATTTTTACACCGAGATGAATGTTAGGAACGATGCATGCTGTGAGTGTGGTGAAATGATGAATACTACTGCTAGAGGATAGCGAGTAGCAGGAGAAGAACATGAATGTAGAGATGGCATGGCCTTAAGGCGCTGGCCGGAAGAAAATGTCGCTCGGAAGCGTCGAAAGGGATCGATCGAAACAACGTTTCCCGGGGGATATTAGCCGGATCGATCGGAGGACACACCGGGTGTCGAGAACACAGGGGATGTTAGGCATTCCGGGTGTCGACAAAGTGTGTTATATCGACGCTCGCCTGGGACGCTAAGGACACACAGGGTGTCACGGAGGGGGACATGCAGGAGGTAGTGTTGCAGTGTGACGAGATTGTCACGGAGCACACAGGATGCCCGGCATGCGATGTGTCAACAAAATGTATTATATCAACGCTCACTGGGATGCCAAGGACACACGAGGGTGTCACAGAGGGGGACATGCAGGAGGTAATGCTGCAGTGTGACGAGATTGTCACGGAGCACACAGGATGTCCTGCATGCGAGGTGTCAACAAAATATATTATGTCGACGCTCACCTGGGATGCCAAAGACACACGGGGGTGTCACGGAGGGGACATGCGAGTGGTGTACACTGTCAAGGTACACGCGGGATGTCGGGCATGCAAGGTGTCAACAAAGTATGTTATGTCGACGCTCACCTGGGATACCCAGGACACACGAAGGTGTCACAAAGGGGACATGCTGGTGGTGTACACTGTCAAGGTACACGCGGGATGTCGAGCATGCAAGGTGTCGACAAAGTGCGTTATGTCGACGCTCACCTGGGATGCCCAGGACACACGGGGGTGTCACAAAAGGGACATGCGGGTGGTGTACACTGTTAAGGTACACGCGGGATGTCGGGCATGCAAGGTGTCAACAAAGTATGTTATGTCGACGCTCACCTGGGATACCCAGGACACACGAAGGTGTCACAAAGGGGACATGCTGGTGGTGTACACTGTCAAGGTACACGCGGGATGTCGAGCATGCAAGGTGTCGACAAAGTGCGTTATGTCGACGCTCACCTGGGATGCCCAGGACACACGGGGGTGTCACAAAAGGGACATGCGGGTGGTGTACACTGTTAAGGTACACGCGGGATGTCGGGCATGCGAGGTGTCGACAAAGTACGTTATGTCGACGCTCACCTGGGATGCCCAAGACACACGGGGGTGTCACAAAGGGGACATGTGGGTGGTGTACACTGTCAAGGTACACGCGGGATGTCGGGCATGCGAGGTGTCGACAAAGTGCGTTATGTCGACGCTCACCTGGGATGCCCAGGACACACGGGGGTGTCACAAAGGGGACATGCGGGTGGTGTACACTGTCAAGGTACACGCGGGATGTCGGGCATGCGAGGTGTCGACAAAGTGCGTTATGTCGACGCTCACCTGGGATGCCCAGGACACACGGGGGTGTCACAAAGGGGAGATGTGGGTGGTGTACACTGTCAAGGTACACGCGGGATGTCGGGCATGCGAGGTGTCGACAAAGTGCGTTATGTCCACGCTCACCTGGGATGCCCAGGACACACGGGGGTGTCACAAAGGGGACATGCGGGTGGTGTACACTGTCAAGGTACACGCGGGATGTCGGGCATGCGAGGTGTCGACAAAGTGCATTATGTCGACGCTCACCTGGGATGCCCAGGACACACGGGGGTGTCACAAAGGGGAGATGCGGGTGGTGTACACTGTCAAGGTACACGCGGGATGTCGGGCATGCGAGGTGTCGACAAAGTGCATTATGTCGACGCTCACCTGGGATGCCCAGGACACACGGGGGTGTCACAAAGGGGAGATGCGGGTGGTGTACACTGTCAAGGTACACGCGGGATGTCGGGCATGCGAGGTGTCGACAAAGTGCGTTATGTCGACGCTCACCTGGGATGCCCAGGACACACGGGGGTGTCACAAAGGGGACATGCGGGTGGTGTACACTGTCAAGGTACACGCGGGATGTCGGGCATGCGAGGTGTCGACAAAGTGCGTTATGTCGACGCTCACCTGGGATGCCCAGGACACACGGGGGTGTCACAAAGGGGACATGCTGGTGGTGTACACTGTCAAGGTACACGCAGGATGTCAGGCATGCGAGGTGTCGACAAAGTGCGTTATGTCAACGCTCACCTCGGATCCGCAGGACACGCGAGGGTGTCACAAAGGGGACATGCGGGTGGTGTACACTGTCAAGGTACACGCAGGATGTCAGGCATGCGAGGTGTCGACAAAGTGCGTTATGTCAACGCTCACCTCGGATACCCAGGACACGCGAGGGTGTCACAAAGGGGACATGCGGGTGGTGTACACTGTCAAGATACACGCGGGATGTCGGGCATGCGAGGTGTCGACAAAGTGCGTTATGTCGACGCTCACCTGGGATGCCCAGGACACACGGAGGTGTCACAAAGAGGACATGCGGGTGGTGTACACTGTCAAGGTACACACAGGATGTCCAGTGGTGTACACTATAAAGGTATACACAGAAAGTTGAAAGATTTGAGGCATGACCTGGAGGCACTAGCTAAGGTGCGTGACTTGATTAAGTGCATATGGCTGAAGAGTAATGTGTTGTGCAAATTGAATGTATTGGATGAGGCTTTCACCTTGGATGCAGCTAATATGTAGCTAGGATGTATTGAGTGCAACTTGATTGTGTGCAACTAGAGTGCAATGTGAAACTTGGATGCAGCTCGTTTGAGCGCAGTGAATGACATGATTGAGTGTGTGCAACTAGAGTGCAGCTGGATTTGAGTAGCTAGAGTGCATTATGTACGACTCGATTGAGTGTGTGTAACTAATGTGCAGCTTGATCTGAGTAGCTAGAGTGCATTATGTGCGACTCGATTGAGTGGGTGCAACTAATGTGCAGCTGGATTTGATTAGCTGGAGTGCATTATGTGCGACTCAAGTGAGTGTGTGCAACTAGTTTGCAGCTAGACTTGATTAGCTAGAGTGCATTATGTGCGACTCGATTGAGTGTGTGCAACTAGTGTGCAGCTTTACACGGCTTGACTTATGCATGAGAGGTTAGACTAGTCCTGGTTTCCCTAGTGTGGCATGCAGGTTAAAGGAGGGTTGGGTATATGACGCGCTCTTGGAGACCAGTCCTTTGCTATTTCAAGATTCTGAAGGCATTCGATTTTGCTCTCGCTTCTTGTTGAAACCGTGATGCATCTCGGGCGATTGCTGAGTTCTGTTTGACCTGGCCAAGCCGGTGGAAAGATACTTAGAATGTGATTGACCTGGTGAGTATTGGGACTCTGGCGGTGATTGAGAGACGTCACAGGATTTGACAGACTTGGAAGACTTCGAGGATGGCTGATCCGACGAGTATGAGAACTCTGATGGTGACCAGTAGGAGACTCATAATTTGAAGTTGAATGCTTCATTTGCTAATGTGATTTAACAAGGAGATCACTTTCACAAGGTGAATGGATTTTGTCCTTAGAGGTAAAGTACGATGCTAAGCAGATTTGTCCTGTTGTGACATTACTGAAGTCATGATTTGCATCTTGCGAAGTCTGGCTTTGCTGAGGACTTGGGGTAGCTTTGCCAATGAAAGTTGCTTTGCCTTGCTGCTGATTGAGTATTCCGGCTGGGGAGACGCTTGTTGAAAAGAAAACTGGATGCTTTCAGATTCTTGCATGGGAGAATGTTTATAGAGAGCAATTAGAGACTTCTGCTGGGGATCCGCTGGGGAATGTGCCCCTGTTGTAGACCACTACTGATGATCTGCTTTTTGCTGGGGAATTAAGCTTTGCTAGAGGCTACTGCCGGGGGATCTGTTTTTCCGGGCCATCTGCTAGTGACCTATGGGGGATTGTCAGGAATTCGGCGAGCCTAATTATTGCCGGATTCTTTTGCTAAACTGCTCTTCAGCTTTTCTCCCTTTTTTACCCTTGGAATAACCAAGTCATGGGGTTCGCATAGTTTTTGCGCAATGAGGCCATTGCCGGTTTTCCTCATGCCTGCGAAGCTGATAAGTTTTCTTCCCCTTTTTGCCCCTGGTCTCGAGACCAAGTCTGGGGTTCGCGTAATTTTTGCGCACCAATGCCATTTCTGGTTTTCATTGGGTCCGCGATGGATTTGAACGGAGTTTTGTTCTCATTCCTTGGATGTCGGTGTCTCGCTTTCGGATACTTGCGAGATAAGCTGCTTGCACTTTCAGTCTCTAGGGGATCTAGGAAGACTTGTGATAGGATGAAATGTAGGCTAGGGGACCGAAGTTTGGGACACCCTGGGATTTATCCTTTGCAGTTACTCTTTTGGGGATCTCTTCCATTGTACTCGTTGTACTCTCCTGAGGATTGTACTTTTGGATTTCCAGCAGAGTTTTTTTTTTTTTTTTTTTTGATTTTGAGAGAGGTTGTCTCTGCTAGGGAGAGTTTCGAAAAAGGTTGTCTCTGCTTGGGGATTTTTTTTTGGAGAGATTTTCCTTGAAAGGTATCTGTTGGGGACAGAGTCCGGAGAGGTTGTCTCTGTGGGGAGTTTCTGACTCTTGAAATATTTCAACTTCTATTTTGGGTTTTCCTTTAATGGAATTTTTTTTTTTTTACCCTTGACTGGAGAAGTTGAGAGGATTTTTTTGCTCTATCTCTGCAAGGAGACATTCCAAAGAGGCTTTGGTTCCACTGGGAATGGTTTGACTCTGCGTAATGGAGATTGGGGGGGTATGATCCCTTTTTATGACCGCACCTGATTTGTCAGGCTGCCTACGTACCCTTTATAGGATCAGGTCATGACGTAGTTCAAGCAAATACCACAGATTGGCAAGGGAGGGTGTCCCTGAAGAGGTTTTATGAAAGAAAGGCTGTTAAGCTCAAAGGGGCTAACTAGCGGATTTCATTGATCTGTAAAACGGGTTTACATTGAAGGGGATGAAGGGGTGCCAAAGATAGCTTCCTGTCCTTTCCCGAAGCGGTTAAAAGTGCAAGCGTTATTAGGCAAGACCTTAAGCGCTGTTCTTTGATTTTGCCCATTTGATTGGTTTGGGATCCGGTAGTCATTCTGATATTGTCCCTTGCTTTGTCGGGTGAGGTATTTGCCCCTAGTAAATCTGTGCAACTTTTCCCGCAGTTGTTAGTTACTTGTTCGGGTGTCAGCTCTTGTTCAAGTTGCCCCTTGCTCCAAGTATTGTCCTGGGGGAGCTTACGTCGGATTACCGGAGATGGGCTTGCCCCTTGCTTTTGATTGCCCCCCTGCCCGTGGTGTGGCGAAGTCTTGACCTTCACATTCAGAGATGCTACCCAGCTCTGTACAGAACAAGGTTCCTAGATGAGAATTCTGCTTTTCATCGTATTCTGCCCTTGGGGATTATGAGTTTGATTATCTGTTTAGGTGATCTCTTGTTAAGGCAGATAAGCTTAGGAAACATTCAGCTATGCTACGTAAGGATGAAGATGAAACTCTTTAAAAAAGTGATTTCATTGAATTAAAAGAGTTTGACTGGACTCATACAGGACCACTGCGGCCGACTCTTACATGAAAGAAATCCTAACTAAGACAGACTTAGACTGGGCTTGGCTCTGATCAACCGAACTCAGCATTTCGCTTTCAGGTCTCCCTCTTCAGATAAGTTGGTGAAGACACTGCTCTAGGTGGCATGAAGGCGGCTTGATGATGGGTTGATGAGGGGATAGGGTTTTCAGGAACTCCAGCTACCAAGCACATAATCAAGTTTGCCCTCGTTGATTAGGTCTTCAACTGCATGCTTCAAAGCGATGCAGTGATCAGTAGAATGCCCAGGGCCTTGATGAAAAGCACAGTGTTCATGCTCCTTGTAGTTGTGGTTCCGTTTGGCTAAGGGTTGCAATGGGGTAGGACCACGGAGTGTGATCAATTTCCTATCAATGAGAACTGGTAGGAGTTGGCTGAGAGGAGAAGGGGTGAAATGCTTGGGTGGTGCCCGCTCTTTCTTAGGCTTGGGGAGCGGGTTAGAGGAAGGTTTCTGTGGTTGTGCCACTGGGTTGGATGCGTTTGTCTGAGAGGTAGGGGGACGGATCTGGGTTTGCCCTTGTGCCACCTGGAGCTTATCGAGAGCGGTAGCCATATCATGGAGGAGAGACTTGATTTCCTTGATGTCCTGCTCTTGTCGGAGAAGGGTTGTCAAGATGATTTCTTGGCTGCTCGATGTTTCTCCGCGTTCCATCGCTTAAGTTCTTAAGTTACCGCCTCAGTAAGGTGAGATCTGGAAAGATAGAGCGAGTCAATACCAAAGGTAAGGTATGTGAATCTAAAATGCATGAGCATGTGAGGGTAAAAACTCAATGAATGAGGTGAGACTCAAAAAGAGAAAAGACTCGACCCTAAGCAGCACTCCTAATGGGATAGAATGAATGATAGACATGGTCTATGGATTCTTGTAGTTTGGTCACTTTTAGGAGTGCTGTCGACTACATGATGTGTGGGCTGTACTCGAGTGAAGCTAGATGCAGTGAGTGCAATGGCAATGATGCCCTAGCTAAGATAGAGTGGACTCTATGCTTTCATAAGTAAGTGCAAGTGTAGTGCCCTAGTAATGCAGATGCGGTAACGATGCATGTTAAATGCCTAGCGTAGTGTACTGGTGCTAATAGTGTAGCGTACCGGTGGTGCAAGTGCAAGTGTAAGGTGCAATGTACATATAGTGTATGTGCAGTGATCCTAGCTAGTGCAATTATTGTGCATGGACAATGATGAGGGTGCATGGATGATGCAATAATGTCAGAGGGGCCCAGTGCAGGTGTTTGTGCCTAATGTCATGGTACAATTGTGAATAGAGTGACTTATCGGTTATGCACGTTTATGATGTGAGGAAGAAGATGCAAGAAAGGACTTTGTGCGGGAAAAGAGTACAGGACTGTGACTCAAAAAGAGAAAAAGATTCGATCCTAGGCAGGTCCATCAGGGATCGCGAAGTCAAGCGGTCGGGGCACACCGTCTAGGTCCATGATTTGCTGTTGGAGGGATGTGACCCCAACCTCCATGTTTGCAATGGTCTCAGCAGCATTGAACATCCGGGATCCGAACTGTCGGATCCGAGGAGTCATCTCAGCCTTTACACTGTCAAGGTGCTCTTGATAAAAGTGTGGCTGAGCCCTAATGACGGCTATTTTTCTGGTGTCGTCTTTCTGTTTCTTCTGACAAGACCGGACTATCTGCTCGAGATGCTTGATCTATGGCCTGAAGTTTTGCTGTCCCGCTCTACATCCTGAATGTTTGTTGAGCCTTCCGTAGCTGCTTCTCTTTCAACTGAATTTGAAGCTGTCTCTTCAGGAAGATGTTTCTCCAGTGGACTACCTTTTCAGCCAAGGGTATAGTCCCGTGTGATGGAGCCGAGATGGGTGTGGGCAGTTCCCTGGGTACAGGCATGGGAGATGGAATGTCAGGATTTTCCATTCAAAGTCGGTATGCTGCATCTGTAGGTGGTCCTGATGTAACCACAAAGTCTGTCCGCTGATCTCGTCTGAAGTTTTTTGCCAATCTGACTGGAATCGACCTGTGAGGCTGTCGGAACGTACAATGAAAGTGATCCAATCATTTCTCTGCCAGTCTATAACTGAGATGCGTTGAGGGAATCCGAACTGTCGAAGGACTAGGAGTGGAATGTAGGCTGCGGAGCCCGTAAGTCTGGCAAGGATCATGCATCGCCTTTTAGTGATGACAACTCACTGCCGTATGATCTCCTTTGACAGGGTTTGGAGAAGCTGGTAGAGCTTTTTGACGTCTGTAGTTGCTATCGAGCCCTGGTTCTGAGAAATCTCTCGATGTAGACTGTAGACTTCACGGAGGTTGATTGGTGCAGCTATGATCGTAGGCAGGTGTCCTACTAGCCACAAGTGTAGGAGATATGCACTGGCATGGAAGATGCCCCTTCTGTGGTCTGCTGCCTGATTGAGAGCCCTGAGAAGCTCTGCAAAGATGATTGGTACTGTGCCGGAGTTGTGCATGTCCTTGAGGATCCCTACCTTAACTGGTTCGACAAGGGTACGGCATCTCGGGAATACCAACTGAGGTATGGTTATCAGTGCAAAGGCACTGAGGTCGGGAAGTTCCGCTATACTAGAGTCAGGGTTTCCCTTGCACTTGTACTGCTTTCAAGATACTCTACTGGTATCTGACCAAAAAGAGTTGTTAGGACCGGGCTACAAGCAGGCAGGCTTGATATGCAAAAACCTAGACAGGTCTGCCTAGTATGTTGTCTTGTAGCGCAGTACTATGGCTACGCCGTCCATGTTTAACCCTAAGATGCGCTGAATCTCTTCCAGTGTTGGACACAGTTTGTTCTTATCAAAATGGAACACCATGTAAGATGGGTTCCAACACTGGAAATCTGCGTTCATGAGGAGCGGATCTGGTTTAACCATGGATAGGTTAGGATAGTCCCGACTTTGTAGTATTGAGCCCAAGCGATACCCTGACTCGGGTGAAAACCTCAATTGCTTTCTGGAGGTTGTGATCACATGCCCCCTGAGAAGTCATATGCATAGGCCGGGCCGGTTGACCAATTGACTGGGTTATCCCTGAAGGACCTGCCATCTAGACTCGATGTGAGTGCACTGTGTATGCAGATGCAATATGAAAAAATGATGCAATATTTTCTTGGTGTGACAAGGCACATGTGATCCGATAGGGCAGACGGACAGAGTTCCGGCATGCTTTACCCGAGTTGTTGGGAACCGAGGGCCTATCAGGTCAAGGTCGGGTATAGGTCTGGTGAAGACCTAATCGACTGGGATTTGAACCCCATATGCTATGTCAGGAAGCAGGGTAGGATGTGTTTTATTACAAGCACAAGGTTGGCTCATTACATGCCCCTGATGGGTGGTTATCCGGGTAGAGTGTGCCCGGGTAGTCAACCATGACTGGGGACAGGTATAGGGTGCAAGCAAGTTAGGGTTTAGAGTATCCCTCCAGGTGGGCTGCTTGTATACTATACTCTAGCCTAGACTATATGTATGCATGCTGGGGTATGCAAGAGTGTGTTCCTAAGGATGGGGGGATCACTTAACACCGTATATGCGACTCCCTGAAAGGGACGATTGGTGTAAGCGGGAGCGTTCAGAACCGTTTCCTGAGGATAGTCACCCAACAGGCCTAGTTCCGCAGACCTCCAAGACTGTTAAGCCCCTGTCACTGAGGATAGTCATCCAGCAGCCGTGAGCGTAATAAGCCTGTCTAATAGGTATTGGGTTGATTACACTACAATGGTATGAATGAGATGCACAGTACACAAACCATCAAAGAGATGTAAAATGATTAGTATTAGGTTAAATACTTAAGCATTTGATTAATTTGAGATTTGGTTTGGCTTAAACCTAGGTTCCGGGTTGAACCTTAAATTCCCCAGCAGAGTCGCCAGAGCTGTGAGCGCGGGTTTCGGGAAACCCTGGTTTGCATCTCACGGGTTGAGTTAAGAGTCGCCACCTATTCATTCGGAAGGGATAAGTCCCCGGGATTTGGATAAGGTCTTGGTCTGTGATCAGAGATCAGGGTAAGAGGTTCGGTTAAGTCCGGGGAAGGGGTTAGGCACCCCGGCACTTCCACTTTCAGTGGTTCCCTACTTGCTAGGATTAAGCCAAACTAATCTCAATTTTAATCAAATGCCTTAAGTATTTAAGAAAATGCTAATCTAAGAAGGAGAAAATCCTAGACTAGGGTCGAACCCGGGTTGGGCTGCCTACGTACTCACATACGAGTGAGATCAGACCGAGCGTAGTTCTGGCACATGAGCCCGTGCCAAGGCTAGGGGTGTGTGTGTGTGTGCACCAAGGGTGGCTTAGGGTCTAGCTGGGAGGCTAGGGGTGGTTGACCGGGTTGGTCAAGTGCTTGGTATTGGGCCCGGTAGGCCTAAGGTAAGTTTGATAGAGTAGGGTTGGGCCCGGTAGGCCGAGGGTGAAGCCCGGTAGGCTAGTTTGGGCCCGGTAGGCCGAGATTGGGCCCGGTAGGCCAAGGGTGAGCCCGGTAGGCTAGGGTTTGGCCCGGTAGGCCGAGGAGTGAGGCCCGGTAGGCCCAGGGTGTCTTAACCAAGGGTTAGGGTTGCTAACCGAGGTTAAGAAAGGTGATTAACCTTGGTTAGGGGTGCTAACCATGGTTAAAAAGTTCAATATCAGATTTTTTGGTCTTTTGAATTTTTCTGATTTTTTTGGGATTTTCTCAGATTTTTTCCAGCGGTCAAAGGTGCTTAACCGCGGTTAAGGAGGGGAGGTCACCATGGTTAAGGGTCTTAACCATGGTTAAATGGTCAAAAGAGACCATCTTTGGGTTTCTCCTAATATTTTGGATTTTTTGAACATTTTTCCAGATTTTTTCCGGGTCAGGATTTTTTTACCCGTGGTTAAGGGTCCAAAATGGGGTCGACTCTGATTAAGTGTCTTAACCACGGTAAAAATGAAATTGAAGACATTTTTGGATTCCATGTAATATTTATGATTTTTTAATGATTTTTCCAGAATTTTTGCTAGGTCATGGACCGCTTAACCATGGTTAAATGTTAACCACGGGTGAGTTTAACCATGGTTAAGGGGCCGGCTGAAGCAAAAGTGAGCCTAAGGTCCATAGCAGGGCCTAGACTGGCCTCCTACCCGGTCTGGGCCCCCACAAATATCCGAAATTGCAAAAAACTCTAAATTTTCATCAAATTTTTAACCATAGTTAACATGAATTTAACTATGGTTAACAAGGGAATCGTGGGAATCCGAGACCACCAGTGGGTAGCCTGATATGTGGGGAACAGTTTGGGCCCTTGTGGGACCCAAGGGGATGCCGTATGTGGGCCCCACAGTGGCCCAAAGTTGCTCCGACAAACACCACATAAAATGACGATTTCTACCAAAAACAGATTTTTTCCCAAACTTTGCAGCAATTTTTCCGTTTATTGGCTCAACCCCTGGGGGATCCGAGACCATGGTAGCAAAGCCTACTATGAGGGAAACAATTTGGGCCCTTGTGGGGCCCAAGGGGAGGTCGGATGTGGGCCCCACAGAGGCCCAAAGTTGCCTCCTCGCACAGATTTTTACACTGTCGACCCCACTTTGGGGTCGATTTAACTATGGTTAGAGTGCGAGTTAGAGGCTGAAATTGTGCAAGGAGATAGCCTGGAGTATGGTGAATCTATCCATGGCCTTGGTTTTCACCAAGGCCGGGTCTAACCATGGTTAAACCGGGGTTACAGGTGGCTGCCTGAAACGGTTTTTTCCCAGATTTGTTTTTGAAAAGAACTCTTGTTTGGGGTTGTTGTGTTTGAGCAATGAGTGTTTAGGGGGGTTTCTCATGGATTGAGGACCCCCCCCAGACCTCCGGGAAAGACCGCCGTGGTGTGGGGTGGTGGTGTCCGTGGCCACGCATCAAAGGGAGACCCCCCATGCACGGTTTCGAATCACTGAAATTAAAGGAAAAAAAAGAAGAAGAAAGCAATATGGGACCCCTGGAATGGGACCAGGGGTCCCTTACAATGAGAATTGCAGTAAAAAAAGAAGGGAGGGAGTCGTATATACCTTGCTACAGCCGCGGTGTTGAAGCCGAGAGAGGTGGCCGCGCGGTGGTGGCGACCTGGGCGAGCTAGGGGTGAATGGTGAGGCTTGTTGTGGAGCTTGGGGTAGTGCCCAAGGGTGGAGACGGAGTGGACGGACTGATCAAAGGGAGTTACAGAATTTTTTTTGTTTTTAAAATCCCCTCAAAACAGTGGCTATGGAGGGCTTTTAAATAGAAGAAGAATGAGGGGAGGGAAAGGGATAAGGATGAGCATGGGCGTGGGGAACACAACCTGAAAGAGGGACAGGGCTGCAGGGAAGCAGGAAGGCAGGGGAGAGGACACAGGGATCAGTGGCCTGTACACTCGTCCCTTTGACAGGGACGATGAACAGTGCCACTAATTTTTTTTTTTTTTTTTTTTTTTTTTTTTTTTTTTTAATTGCCTTACTGATTTTGGGCCCAACCCATATGTGCATGGGCCAACGCCTATTGGCTTTGCCACATTGGGTTGGCTCCGAAAAATCAAACCTTTTTTTCTTTTTTTTTTTTTTTTTTTTTAATTTTTTCATTATTTGGTTTAGGGTGGGTCCCACCCCCTACTACCCTAAAAAATCATGGTTTTATTTTTTTATTATTATTTTTTGAATTTCAAACTTTTGTTTTATTTCCTTTTTGGGCTAGACCCCCACACATGTGGGGAAAGCAAAAAGTACTTTAATCTAAAACAAAAATTTGAATTTTAAAAAGGGGTAGTGTGGGTCCTACCTTAGATTTGGCTTAATGGGCCCATGCTTGGGCCCACAAACAAGGTTTTATCCATTTGGGACTTGAAAAGGGGCCTTGAGCCCATGGGACTTTGCCTAGGGCTTGGGCTAGGGCTAGGCTTGGGCTAGACCTAGGTTTAGGTGAGCAGGGTGTAAAAATTGGGTGCTTACACTACCGATCAATTAATACCTCATAAAAAACGTGTCCATAGGTAGTAAAATAACCAAAAACATTGATCGAAGGTGCTGTTTTAACAATGCAAAAAAGTCCATTAAAAGTAAAAAACTGTAGAGAAAGGGGTTGGAAAAATCTCCATAACTCCTTCAAATCTCATCCAAATTGAGGAAACTCAATTTTAAAATGTTTCTTGCAAAAAATCAGTCCATCCATGATCAACAAACAAAATTAAAATGGTTTCATTCGAGCAAAAAAGTTTATGAACTAAGAGAGTTATTGATTCTGATTTTTTTAGTATTTTTGCTTTAAATCATCGTAATTTCCTCAATACTTAAGCAAATCACACGATATAGGATTAAAAAATCTTCTAAAATCAATATCTCTGAAAAATATACCTTTGAAGAACTAAAAGTAAGGCCTAGGCCATACGGCTATAGTGAGGGACAGACAAAGAAGACAAAGTTGAGGGAAAGGAACTATACGAGGAAGACAAAACAAGTTAGAGATAGGGTTTGGAGGATTTAGGGTTTAGAGAAGAAAAAAAAGGAAGAAGAGAGATTAGGGTAAATTGCTTAGTGAGGGAAAGAAAGCCTTATATTAAGAGAACATTAAATATATACCCTTTTACAACTATACCCTCAATTTTACATATATCAACATTCATTTCAAGAGCAAACATTTCTTCTTGCATTACCTTTCGTCGCTCTGGTTGTGAGAGTGCATTTGCTACACTATGAGAGATAGACAAAGAAGACAAAGTTGAGGGAAAGGAACTATACGAGGAAGACAAAGCACAACAAGAAGCAAAATTAGAGATGAGATGTTGAGTACAAGACCGAATACCTTTCGTAAGAGCAATAGGCGGATCAAAATCAACAATGTCAGGACTAGAAAGGAAGATATACACTTGCAATTATTTTTCTTCTCAACAGAAATTCCACACTCCCCCTGTCTATCACTAACATCCCGACAATTGTCAAAAATATGAGAAGGAACAAGAATCGAGAATGAAGACATCTTTTCATTTGCACTCTCCTTCTAAAGAGAGGTCTTCCTGTTATAGAAATGAGTAGACTCACGAAACGTAACATCCACAGAAACAAAGGACTTGTGGGAATAAGGGTCATAACATTTGAACCCTTTATGAGAAGCATAGCCAAGAAAAATGCACCGGAGAGCCTTCAGATCAAGTTTAGTACGTTTATGAACAGGAGTTTTGAAATCCAAGATTCTGGAGGGCATACGATTAATCAAGAAAACAACAATCAACATAACATCATACCAAAAAACTTTAGGCACATTCATAGCAAATATAATAGAACGAATGACTTCTAACAAATGCCGGTTTTTTCGCTCAGCCACACCAATTTATTGAGGGGTACTAGCACACGAGGTTTGATGAATGATGGCATGAGACTCAAAGTAAATTATTAAACTCCCAGACATATATTCCCCCACCCCCTCCCCCAATTATATGAACAAAAAACTTTAACTTTAGCATCAAATTGAGTTGCTACCATGGTGTGAAATGATTTAAGAACGGAGCATACATCACTATTAGATTCAAGTATGTAAACCCATATAACACGAGATCATCAACAAAAGTAACAAAATATCGATAACAACAAAGAGAGGCAATTGGGGATAGACCCGACACATCAGAGTGCATAATAGAAAAGGATGAATTGCATTTATTTATACTAGAATGATGAGAATTTCAATAAGGTTTTGCAAACTCACAAGTGTCACACATTAAATTGAAGAAACTGGACTAGAAAGAGATAACAAAGGAAATAAATGTCTGAGAAGAAAAAATGAGGGGTGGACAAGACATTTGTGCCACTATAACAACTCTTTTAGGCTCCTAATACTCCGAACTCAATGAAAAATCTGTTAGACTAATGAAACAACTCAGGGTAAAGGGTCTCGCAGATATAGTCATCGCTCCTCATAGCCCGTACCACCAATCGTCCTCCTCTTCTCCAAATCCTAGAACACACAATGAGAGGGAAAGAAAGTGACACTATAAATCAACAATTTGGGAATATGACTAACAAATAAGAGATTTTTAGTTAGGGACATGAAGAACAAAAGATAAGGACATAGATGGTGCAACAGAAACACAACCCTTGCCAACAATGGACAAGAATGAACCATCAACAATTTTAACATTATCTCTACCAGAACCAATATGATAAGAGGAGAAGAGAGAGGACATACTAGCCATGTGATCAGATGCTCCTGAATCAACAATCTAGGAGCGATTATGATCGAAAACATATGCACTAAGGACCAAGGTTGAAGTACTCGAGTGAGAAGTATTGGATGCAGAAGCCGTATTGGGTGCCTCTAACTGAACCATTAAGCGACGAAGTGCTGAAATCTCATCTCTAAATAGGCCAAGCCTATTTGAAGAGGATGCTAGAGTAGGTGTAGGTGCGGTCAATGATGATTTAGTGAAAACAACCAAATGAGCACTCGATAGCCGATCCTCCTCCAATACATAACGTCTACCTCTGTGGCTCTGTCTCCTCGATCACTACTAGCGGATTCCCTTTGTAGTGGGCGACCATGCAATTCTCAACAAGTGTTCGTAGTATGACGGGTCCGGTCATAATGATCACACTTAATCCTATCCCGATCATCACCAGAAGTGCCTAAGGACCCAAACCTACCACCACCTCTGCCACAACCACCATTTCTGCCTCCCCTATGTCATGCTGAGACTAAGGCAGATCTATTAAGTGATGGAGATTTAAGCATAGCACTCCAACGATGCTCTTCGTGATGTTAGTAAGCTTAGACCTGAGTTGGGGATGGTACTGGATTCTTGCCACAAATTTGAACTCTCATTTGTTCATAATCAACATTCAAACCTGCAAGTAACTCAAACACGCGATTTTGTTCTCTACCAATTTTTTGAATAGAGCAGCATCCTTAGAACACTTATATTGAAAGGTCGGATAGTGATCCAACTCTTCCTAAAGACAATGAAGAGTGGAGTATTAAGTGGGGAAGACATATCTCCTTGTTTCAGTTGCCAGATACTCTGACGCAATTCATACACGCGCAGTGCCCCCAATCTCATAATAAGTCTATGTCATAAATGATGATTTATCAAATGGCATAAAAAAGCATCACTGTCGCTCCTGCTACATTAGTCATACGACTGACATCAGCATTGTTGTTGTTGTGGTGAAGCCCCTGCAACTCCACTGGTTCTTTCGATACCAAGTTGTCTTTGATGTATTAGGTAGGGAAGAAGATTAGGGAAAGATTATAGAGAGATTAATTGCCTCTCTCTTATTCCTTTATTATTTATACTCCATTAATGGTATACTAATAATATATAAGAGATCCTATAGTATATCTCTATTACAATATATAATAAGGCATAAAGAAACACATAAATAAGAGAAGTATTCTACACTTGTTTCTAGTTTCTACAAACGACTCAAATCATTGACACTCAATAAATCCACGAAACACCAGAAATATGGAAACAATGACGTAGAAAAGAATGACATGGTATATATTTAATGTACCACATCTGGAGTTCTAAAAACAGGTAAATGAATCATAAGGCGCAAATAGTGAGCATGGTCACAAAAAGGAATGGAGGACCATTCCATATTTGATCATCCACTCAGAATGGTGAGTCAGACTCCCACCCACCATAAAAGGGGAAGAAGAATCATGACAAATTGACATTTCTTAGGCATGATCAACCTTATGCAACATGCTAAATTGATAATTTAGAATTTTGATAGGTTTTCAAAGGATAGAACAAATTCATCATCACGCAGAATGAAGCCTGCAGTCCTAAAAATGTAAGGCGACGAACATAAATCAAACCAGGTAAGAAAGACTTACAGCATAGGGTCTGGCAGTTCCACACTTTTTCATGTTACATGTGGTTCTAAAGGCAAAGTTCACATTGTCACATTTGGGGCAAATCCAATCCCCTTCGGATGACCCACCTGGTCCTGCAAAATATTCAGAATCAGTTGGTTAAGATCAACTTATTGTAGCTATACAGATGAAGATGGAATAGTTACCCTCTCGGGAGGAAAAAAAAAAGAAAAGAGGGATTTCTTGTGCCAAGAAGGACCTAGGAGTTCAACCAAGAGTAGGAAAATATTAAATGTAAACACAATTAATATGCTCTTTAACCAAGAAATAATTCTAGTAGTAACAAATTTAGTCAGTATGTGATTTGCCCGATAACAGTGAAATCCAGTAAGATTTATCCCATCGTCTATAAACGTATCCGTATCATACAGTGAGAAAATTATAAAATTTATGAAACCAAGGATGACTAATTATCATAAAGAGGAACGAAATTTAATAATGAGTAATACTGGAAAAGAAACTTAACCAATAATAATCCTTGCAAAAATTTAACTAACTGAACTGAATCCATAAAATTTGTAAAGAATAATTTACCCATGACTCCAAATAATAAATAAAGTTCAAACCAGTAAATAACAGTAATATGCATCTGCCCTATAAGAAATATATCCAATGCTGTAAAAGACAGAAACTGATAGTGGAAAAGAAATCAAAATATCAATAAGCTATAGAGAAAATATAATGTAATCACCTCCACGACGCTTCCGAGAGGCAGTGTTGTCAGGTATACCTCCTCCAGTCCATGAACCTGACATCTTGAATACCAAAAGCAAGCACATACTCGAATTAATAACTAACAAAAAAAAAAAAACGAAAATCGCAAGCGCAAAAAATGTAGTGATATGGAAGAAGCATACTGGTAATGGAGATCCCCTAAAGCCAAATCCATATCCATCAACAGAAGGACCTGGACCATAACCCATGCCTGCTTCAACCAAATGGTATCAGTTACATACATACATATGTATATATACATATAGAAAGAGAGAGAGAGAAAGAGAGAGAGAGAGAACATACCTCCTAAATGTCCAGGTGGAAATGCAGTGAGAAAACCATATGGTCCAAGAGCACTCCCAGGTGCCCCATAATCATAGCGCATTCCAGAGTGTGACAGTGGGGTCCCATAACTGCTAGACAGAAGTGGCATGTGTGGAGGGCCCCCAACAGCTCCAAGATAAAAGGGAGGAGGATGGTTTAAAGGGCTAGGAATAGGGGCTGACCCCATTCTCTGTAACATCAAAAACCACAAACCAATGTAAGAGATTTATCGAATTAAAAAGCAAGATGGTATAGAAGTTTAGGACTACATATCTTGCAGTAGTTCATCAAATCTACTTGAACTGATTATGCAGAGTGTTTACAATATATATGTGTGTGTGTGTGTGTGTGCACGCGCGTGTGTATTACAAAACTTTTAGTTCATTATTTTCACCATTTGAAAGTGAATTTTTTAATTCTTATATATGTTTGATGCATTTTACATAGTTACATTTATTGTTGAAATACTTATGAACGAGGGTACTAGTGAAAGATATTAAAATGTGTAAAGCAAATACCGTCATCAAAAAAGAAATTGCATGACCAATGAAAAGCACGAAAGTGACATACTGGGGTCGTTGATGGTCGGGGAGCACCACATTTCCCACGATTACAAACAGTTCTGAACCCAAAGTTCACATTTCCACATTGAGGGCAGGTCCAATCTCCATCATTCCGTGAAGCTGGAACAGGTAAATCTGCTTTTTAGCAATAACTAAATTGCAATACACAATTATATAATAAGGGAAACTATTAAAAGCAACGTCAGAATGAACGCCCATAGAAGGTTGGAGAATCTTTACCACTTCCAAGTCACCCGTCTCCCTAAGTAATAAGTATAATAGTGAAGTTAGGTTTGGTGGCTGGGCTTCAGGACAGAGGTCTTCTTTATTGAATAACAAAACTGTAATTGTTCCAAGTATAGAAGGAGAATATAGAGGTTGTGAATTAAAAAATTTACTTATAATTAAAAAATTACTTATCCTAGGTAATTTATCAAAGCTAACTAGATGAGAACAATCAAATGAAAAAGTCTTTCTTGTTATGGATTTGAAATTAAATGAGCTTACATGATTCATAGCAATCTTGTATATATTTGTCACATACTTTATCTATTGGTTGTTCACTAGTTCAGTGATGTCTTATAGCAGGAACAACAAATATATTTCAATCTATATCCTACACACATACAACTTTTTGATAGTTACACCAAACAAACAATTGAAGCATGGTTTCCTAATGCCACTATAGTAATTTGTCACGCTTCGGTATTATTGGGCACAATGGACCTTCGCTCTCACAACTTCTTTTATCAGTGTGTAACCATGATTTTGTTCAGAAAAACTAAAGAAAATGAAACTTGAGAATAGAGAACCCCATGGATCCCTGTTTGTAGTTTATACTCTCTTTCTTACAAAACACCAAGTTCATTATAAGTAACACATGGAAAGAAACAAAACCTCCATTTTGACACAAATCTTAGACACTTCAACAAGGTTTGCAAGAACAAACTAAATAGATTGTGAGGTCAAACATCTGGTCTCCCTCAAAATACGACCATATGACCCCAAAACAGAGTTTCTCTTCCAGCTCGTGCCACCTTTTATGTAGGTACTCATGTTTTTCCTTTATTAGTCCAGGCATTTTTTACCTAGACTCAAAGTGATAAAAAGGATATATATATATATATATCCACAACTAAGTACATCTGTATCTTCTAGCACAAAGTAAGATTTCATAGAGATGTCACTGAGGACTGCCAAATTTGAAGCAGCTCAACAAAATGAGCATCAGAATGCCTAAAAACAAAACCCGGAAATTAAAATTTTAGCTACAGATCGCATGTGAATAATAGAAACCTCCTTGAAGCTGAAAATGGTGGGTTCTATAGAGATGACAAGAGTGCCATTTTTGTAGCTTTCTCAAACCCACTTGGCATGTACAGCCCTAACAATGTCATCACCCACACCCTTCTCAAGGTACTTGGGTAAATGGAAAATAGTTGTATGGTCGGCTACAGATCTAAGGTGACTCATTGGACGTGATTAGATGGGGTAGGGCGAAGAGAACTAGATTAAAGATATCGATATGGGAGACAAGAAGATATCGATATGGGAGAAAACAAGAGAATTGTGTGTTTGCCTTTATACTGAAACTTGATCATGTTCATAAGTAGGCAAATTCTGAAATGGACTTTTCAGGTGGAGATGGAGTTACATAGATTGGCTCTCTCAATTGGACATTCAATTCCACCAGCTTAGTCGGTTTCATCTTTAAGCTTGTAATATTCTTCCCGTCTTTCAATGTAATTCTATTCTCTTTTGATCCCCATAAATTTACTATAGTTCCCCAAGTAATGTTGAATATTCATATATTGTGAATTAAAAACTAAATACAAATTGGGTAAAAAATTAGGTGTTGATGAAAAAGATAACCTAAATGGTTTAGTGTGATATTGGACTAGATTCTTTTTCTTCATCTATGTCTAATCCCAGCTATTTTGGATCGGCAACACAAATCTCGTTATGCTCTAGTGTAGTTAATCCATAGCCATATCTTCAATTAGAGTGTGTTGTCAAATCATTTATCACTAACTCCATTCACGTCCTTCATGGCCTTTTACTCGCACTTTTAAAGCCTTTACCTTGCACAAACTTACTCCTCACCAAGGGCGGAGCCAGGTGGGGGCTGTGGGGGCATGTGTCAACATTTGAAATATAATTTTTTTAAGGCATTGGGAATGGGGTGCACGTGTACCCTAAACTTTAGAAAAAAAAGTATTATTCAATTGAACTCAGCCCACACGTGTCCCTTTTAACCTCATTAACTATGGTTAAGATTTACTATTCCTTAGGGTTCAACAATCTAATTTTCATTTTTAGAAGAAGAGAAAATAACCTTAAAGGATTAAAAGTTCTTAATCAGAGTTAAAGGAGGGCTATGCAAGTGTGATTGAATTGTCCGAATTCAAACAGGATCCGGACTCTTATTTTTTATATTTAATTGGGCATAATTCGTTGGACAAGAGAGCACTTATCCCGTAAAAAAATTATACTGTATTATTCAACATGACAAGAGGGCAATTGTCCCATGAACTTTTGAAGACAAATTTATCTTTTATACCATATCATTTAATTATTTAACTGGCATAGCTATGAGGCAATGAGACAAGGCCCTGTAAACAAGAAAACAAGAAGAAACAATACTCATAATATATATAAAATGTATATATGGACGAAACATCCCAAGAATTTAATTGTCAAAAAACTTTTTGGGTGCTACGCCCCCGAAACCCATCTCCCTACACCCTAAATATTTCGCATTCAGCTAAACTTTCTCCACAAAATCCATCAATAATTACTACTATGTTCAATCAACCATCGGTGCCCCCTACTAGAAAATCCTTGCTCCGCCCTTGCTCCTCACCGGTTCCATCATTCGTATTCATTGAACATGTCTAAACCATCTCAATCACCCTTTTTTTATAACATATGGAAGTTATTCTTGAATACGCTAATTTTTTTCCTGTTCTTTCCAATCATCCATCTCGACACCCTCATCTCAACTACACTTACAATTTTTGGCTCCTTAACATCTTGCTTCATAAACTATAGCTAGTCTTATTATTTTCTTATAAAATTTTCTTTTTAATTTAATTGAAATGGGTCAGCATAGAGCACTCCAAAAGCACGTCTCCACTCTAGCCGCCCAACTCTAATTCTGAGACAATATCCTCCTCTGTTTCTTCTTCCTTAGGAATAATTGACCAGACCTACCGCAATTAGTCACCTTGGTGGCTGTCAATCTTAATTTCTGCACCCCTATTCATATTCTTACTAGAGTTGAATTCCAAAATTTCTTTCTTTGCATGCTTGACTAGAATATCCTACAATTTGAAGGTATCCCTCCACAGTTTAATTACCCCTTCTCTAGTTTCATAAACCAATACCATGTCATGTGAAAATAATAGACACCAAGGAACTTGCTCTTATCTATTACTAGTTGTAGATGTCTTGTTTTGGAAGTTGTCATAAAAGCCCCACCTAAGTAACCAAGTAGGCACCATGTTTTATCCTTTTCGCCTTATTAGCGGCCTAACGACAAAATGGATGTTTTGGTTTGACCTCGTTTTGATATTTTAGGATGTTAATATTTGCTAGCACAGTCAATTTCATAGCATCACTACCATCTGCACCGGCGCCTTCAACCTTTGTAAGACAGTGGCACTGTTAAATCCATGGCACTAGCATGTACTTGAGGGGGAGAGATTAGGCAGTTGTAGTTTAGTGGATAAAAACTACTACCTTAAGTGTGTTCTACTCTCGCCATCAACTCTTTCTCTTTTTCCTCTTCGGTGAGTATAGCATTGCTTGTACACATCAGCTGGATTAAGTAGGCTGTTGAGAAGATTATTACCCCTGAAAAACTGCTGTCTTGCGAGAGATAATCTCGCACGTAATAATCAAATCTCACCATATGGGTTGGAGACATGGTTTAAAATCTCAATACATATTGACCGATAAAGGTCGATATGTATCCTATTTGGAGCAACCCGATACATTGGTACGCTGAAAAAAAAAAAAAACTCCCCCGTATTAGGAGTATCAGGTCAATACATGCCCGATACACTCGATACAAGCCCGATACAGGGATTTTTCAGTTTTTTTTTTCTCTTTCCATAATTCCATTTACACTAAGATCCACAACACAGACCCAATACACAAAACTTATTTACATAAAATATTATTTAAGTAAATGATTTTAAATTAATTTTACTTTCATTTACGTAAGATATTAATATGTAAATAAGGTTATCCCCCCATTTGAATTCAATAAAAATTATCCGGGATCTAAATTTTTGAAGAATAAAATGTCAACTTTCAAGTTCAAAAACAGAACCCTCTTTCTAGCACCTTTTAGGGATTAGATAAGAATTTCAACTTTTAAATGATAGGGTATTTGTCCGATATTAAAACTTCATAAATTCTATTATATCAAAAATTACCAAAGCTCAAAAGTCTGGCAAAAAATCATATTTTCGTCTAAAAAATATTTTCATCTACAGGGTCAAAAAGTCCACTAACAATGTAGCAGTTCAGCATAAAAAGACTTACATTAAGCTTAAAATTTATAGTTATAATTCAATACATTCTTATTTTAAGGTTTTAAAATCTAGATTGTTTTTCTTATACATAGCTGAGTGAACTATGGTTTGTATATTTGTACCTTTTTATCAGCCTGCACGCCTTTTTTAACTTATAAAATTGATCTCTCATATGCATGGTTATAAACATAGTTGAAGACCTTCATTTAGTTTTTTTTAGCTTATATTTGCATTAAAAGAAGTTTTATGCAAGGTATCCAAGTTTTTCCTTGTGTATCAAAGTATTTCTTAGTGTATCCTGATTTTTTCCATCGTTTTTTTTTTTTTGATCAATACCTCATTTTATTAAAAACCAAAAAGAAGAAGAACAAAGAAAGACCAAGGGCCATCAAGATTACAAGCTAGTAAACTCAACCCCGGGCTACCATAGACCTAATACCTTCCCCCCCCCAAACTGCTAAGTTGACTAATACAGAATATCATGGATTTCCTCCCCCGTCCTATATAACCCCACCCACTCCAAAACTAACCACCTAACTTGAGCACACAACCTGGGCATTGTAGAAGAGATGTCGTCAAAAAGTCTCTTTCCAGAGTTCCCAAGCAATGTCCCCGGAAGAGCTCCCCAAATCTCCTCCCAAACCCCTTCACCTTTATCCCGCTACCAACAATCGAGGAGAGAGCGAAGAGAGGAGGGAGCAACCCAAGCCACTCCCATACGAGAAATGAAGAAACTCCACACTTTCGACGCTAGATGACAGTGCAAAAGAAGATGATCCGTCATTTCTTCCGCCTGGAGACACATATAACATTTGTTCGCCAAATTTCATCCTCTATGTTGCAAATGGTCCCCGGTAAGGATTTTATCCAACAACGCTGTCCAAAGGAAAAAAGACACCTTGGATGGGATACCCAGGTTCCACACCACCCTACAAGGAAAGAGCCCACCGGGCAAGAACGCAAGGACTGGAACAACAATCTAACCGAGAACCTCCCATTGCTGCTTCCATTCCACAACCTCAAATCCTGAACCTCAGGGCACAAAAGAGACGAAGACAGTCTCTCCAAGAGCCGAGATAAATCACTGATTTCCCAGTCATTGAGATCCCGCCGCAGCTATGGACACCAAACTACTCCATTTGGCCCTCTCTCATAATAGTTCTCTACCAGGGCATCCCTATCCATAGAGAGAGCATAAAGATTGCCAAAGTCATCCATGAGACGAGATGATCCTAACCATATATCCTTCCAAAACCTAATTTCCGTACCTCTCCCCGCCCTAAACCGAAAGAAAGGCACCACCAGATCAGCATTAGCCATAATACCCTTCCAAAAACACAGCCATGGGATCCCCTAACCGCCCTAGGAATCCAACAAGAGGACTCCCCATACTTGGCAATAATCACCTCCTTCCACAGACTGTCTCTATCAACCCCAAACCGCCACAGCCATTTGCCAAGCAACGCTCTGTTCATCTGGGTGATTGGTTTAAGATTCAACCCACCATTCTCCTTTGGACGACACAACTGGAACCACTCCATTAGGTGATACTTAGCTCGGCCCTCCCTGCCATGCCACAAAAAATCTCTCTGCATCTTTTCAATAGAAAGGGCCACTGAACGGGAAATAGTAAGAGACGACAAAAGGTAAGTGGGAAGACTTTGCAACGTGCTTCTAATCAGAGTCAATTTCCCTCCTTTCGATAAATAGGACGAGCTCCACCCGGACAACCGATGAGCCAAACGGTCTAAAACAAGATTCCAAACTGACCTTGCTTTAAATTTAGCTCCCAAAGGAAATCTGAGATACACCAACGGAAGAGAGCCCACACCACAACCAAGGCAAACGGCTAGGTGATCCATAATTGGGACCTCCCCCACTCCCAAAATCTCAGATTTAGCTAGATTAACCCTTAACCCGGACACCGCCTCAAAGCACCTGAGCAGACATCTGATATGAAGGAGGTCCCTTCTCGAAGCGCGACAAAAGATGAGAGTATCATCCACAAACTGGAGATGAGATATCCGCAACCCATTCTGACCAATCTTGAAACCTTCATAAAATATCCCCTCAGCTTTTGCCAACATTCTACTCAACGCTTCAGAGACGATCACGAAAAGGAAAGGAGAGAGAGGATCCCCTTGCCTCAGCCCCCTCGTTCTAGGGAAATACCTTGCGGCACTACCATTAATCATAATGGAAAAGGAAACAGACGAAATACAGGACCTCGTCCATTGCCTCCATCTCCCCCCAAATCCCATTCGTCCGAGAATGTAATCCAAAAAAGCCTAGTTTACATGGTCATAGGCCTTCTCCAAGTCAACCTTGCAAAGGATGCCCTGCTCTTTAGCCCGTACCTTGGAATCAATACACTCATTCGCAATAAAGATCTCATCTAAAATTTGGCGCCCTCCAACAAACACGCTCTGGTTGGGAGAGATGAGAGAAATCATCACCTTCTTAAGGCGGGTTGGCAGCACTTTAGAGAGGATTTTATAAGAACTGTTGACCAGACTAATGGGCCTAAAGTCTTTAAGCTCCACCGCCCCCTCTCTTTTAGGAATTAGAGTAATGAATGTACAATTCATAACTCTATCCAAACTCCCTGAATGAAAGAACTCCGCAATCACCTCCATGAAGTCTCTTCCCACGATCTCCCAACAACCCCTAAAGAACTCAATGGAAAACCCGTCTGGCCCGGGAGCTTTATCACTTTCTAAACTCCTGATCCCTTCAAGCACCTCCTCCTCCTCAAAGGGTCTCTCCAGAAGCTCCTTCTGATCTTGGGATATACCTGCAAAGACAAGGCCATCTAGCTTAGGCCGCCACCTTTCCCTTTCTCTATACATACCTTTAAAATAAGAAATGATACTATCTTCGAGCTCTGCCTTTTCCTCCACCCACCTCCCATCCACCCACAACTTGGATACAAAGTTTGTCTTGCGGTGGAAATTGGTCATTCTATGGAAGAATTTTGTATTGCCATCTCCCTCCTTCAGCCACCAAGTCCTAGCTTTTTGCTTCCAACTGATTTCTTCAAGCTTAAGAGTCGATATGTAGTCCATCTTCTTTTCGTCTCTCTCCCTAGACTCCGAAGGAGTAAGATCCGCACTTCTGCCCATCCGTCCAAAAGCTCTATCTCCCTAAGTAAGCCGGCTAGACGAACTTGGACATTTCCGAATGCCTCCTTATTCCAAACCTTCAAACGGGCTTTCAAAGCTTTAAGTTTAATCACAAAACGAGTGCTAGCCGAACCCCACCCTCTTGTTTGGCCCCACACTTCGGCTACCAAGCCATGAAACCACTCATCCTCCATCCACATGTTCTCAAAACGAAACGGGGTAGGCCCCCCCATAAAGCTCCTCATCTCAAGAAGGATTGGAACATGATCTGAAATAGGCCGCGGGAGAGAAAACTGGATCGCGATACGTATCTTGTTTTGGACTTACCAATACGGCACCCTATACCGATATTTTGAACCATGATTGGAGATAGGTGAAGATAAAAAAATTCAAAATACAATCCAGATGATCTGTGATTTTTCTTGGGTAATACTTGTCCCAAATCTCTTGACTGTCTACTAAATTAGTCAACGGTCATACATGCGGCTTTACATCAAACCGATGAGGAAAAAGAAGGGTTGATGGATAGAGTACACGTACAGAGAATGAGAGAGAATCTAAATTACTATAATAGTTCAATGGCACCAAATGGTATCTCCTATTACAAAGTTGGTGGGGCCTTTTATAGCCTTTCCAAGAAGGGAACCCATGTGCACCTGTTTTAAGGATAAATGTCAACGTCAATAGGTAATTGCCATGACACATGCCTCGTGTCTATAAGTCAAGACCTAAAGACAGTCTCTCACTATTAACCATTTGTTAAAATATAAGTTTCCAATTGTACCTTAAAAGGGAGTCAAGACAAGATGCTTTATCCATTAGTGTTCTTCTCACATGCTCTTAATGCTCTATGTGAACTCACGAAGGCCACGCTTAGAGCAAGTCAGGGTTGATAAGAGCTAATTCCTTAACGAGGGTATCTGCCTAAGTTACCATGCCTCTTTTGTACCCACCAAATGACAACCCTCTAATCACCAAAGCACAGATGCCTAGACTGATGGCATCAATACCATGGAGTTGAAAGCGTTGGTGACATACAAGTTGGTGGAGCTGATGGCATGGAACTGACAACGCCAAATATGAACTTCCAAAACATCAAAACGAGGTCAAACCAAAACAAGTAGTATGACGCTAGACCGCCAACAAGGCGAAAAAGGCACAACACAAGGCCTACTTGGCTTTGAGGTGGGGCTTATATGGCGGTGTCCAAAACCAGCCATCTAAACCGGTCAATTCGTCCATGCTAATACAAACTCATAGCTGACCCTTGATATGAAACATATTGTTACGGAAACTCATTTGTTCCACAAATAATTGATTTCTTTGTCATGCCGCTCCCTCATACAGTTCTTAATGATATCAATGTATTTGTGGAAAGCTCATTTCTTTTTCAATACCCACCAAATTAACTCTTCAAAAACTCTATCATAGATTTTTTTATATCAATGTAGTCAAGGCATTTAGGCGCTGCCTAGGGGATAAAAATAATTTTATATATATATATAAATTATAATAGTAACATAAACACAGCAATTCAAACCTCCTAGGGTTGGTGATAATCTAGGCAAATTAACATTTTATGTTATAAAGCTTGAATAAGTCTTTTTCTGTTGAACTGTTTTTTACTTTGTAGAGGAAAATATTGTTGAAGACTAAAATATAATACTTTTTTCAACGGACCTTTGAGTTTAGCAATGTTTTGATATGGTAGAAGTTATAAAATTTTAAGATTTGAGAAATACCTTAGCATTGGAAAGTTGAAATTTTGAAAAATGTGCTAAAAAGAGGATTTTGTTTGACCTTTTAGGTTCTTCAAGAATTTGAACTGAAAAGTTGTCAAAAAGGCTTAAATTTAAGAGAAAATGAGAGAATGATGCAAAAAAGCCCACCTAGGGAGGTGCCTAGGCGATGATGCTTCAAAATTGCCTAGGTGACGCCTTGACTTCATATCAATAAAGACCAAATGAAAAAAATTCTTCTTAAAACTTCTCTATAAATTATTTAATATGAAAATACTATTGGTCGTAGACCATCTTGGCATTAATGCATAATGGTTTTCTGAATCCTGGTTACTTGCTTAGTCATTTTCCCATGAGTCACTCCCATACTCATATCTCCTACGTTTAATCTTGTAATTGGTGCAATTTTATATATCCCCTTTGTTCTTTATATATAGCACATCACTTAGATGGGCTTAAAGTCACATAGAAGGGAGTGAAGAAATAGAATAGGAAGGAAAATACCCAAAAAAAATGAAAGGAGATCGGATTCTATTTGTATTGTATCTGATATGAATCTTGTATTATTGTACATTCTCATACTAAAACTCCTCTAGACTAGACTTTTGAGTTTCTTTCAAATTGGTCCAGACTCTAGTTTATGGCCGCTTCTATGGTACCAGTTGTTGCTTCATTGAATTTTCTTTAAGTAATAACTTATAATAAATGTGTGTGGTTTTACAAATACAAGAAAAGAAAGATTCCCTAAAAAGACAGAAAATTATTAGTCATTAAATATAGTGTGACTCTAATTGTTCAAAAAAGTTATGCTTCTACAATCCAATAACTCCATAAGGTGGAAGCCTGCATGTCTGTGGGAATGAACAATACACCCGTATATATATATATTTATATTAAATTTATCACCTAGGCAACGCCTCGCCTAGCCGGGGCTAATTGCCTAGGCATCGCCTATACGCCTTGACTACACTGATATATATATATATATATATATATATATATATTAAAATTAGTCTTCCTGGTCCTCAAGGGGTAGCTCAGTTGGCAAGGGACTACGCCTTAGGAAGCAGAGATCCTGAGTTCGAATCTTGCAATCCCTTTGGGGCCACCCGCACAAGGTTCCATAGTTCTCATGGGCCTTGGGCTTACCGGTTCATGTGGGTTGCGGGGTCTTGCATGCTCCCGTGCCCGATCTACCCGAAGGGTGGGCTTGAGCTTCCTCATTACAAAAAAAGGCCAAGTACCTCACCATTGCCCCAAAAAGGACAAAAAGAAAAAGAACACAACCCAAGTGAAACCAAACACAAGTTTTTTTTTCATTTTCTATCATACAAGTTATGAAATAGCAAGTATAATATAGTTAAACTGATAAAATAAACTCAAGAGGAAGCACCAACCTTTTCTTCCTTACAATGGAATACTCTCCAGTATAATGATGTTATATTACATACTAGTGTTTAATAAGGGTGCACCTCATGTGGGTTGAGTCGAGTTGGAGCCCAACCCAAGCCCAAATCCTAATCGCAGAAGATATCATCTTGTGGCCTAAACCAACCTGGGCATTAACCCGAGAGCTCATTTTTCAACCGTAACCCACTCAAGCTTAATTGAGTACAGGTTAGGTCAGGTTACGTTTGGATTACCATATCATATATATTTTTACTGAGTCATAAGTAATATAAAGGGTCGTTCCAAGACTCGAACTCACATTCTCTCACATATAAGGTAATTACTCCTACCAGTAAACCAAACTTCCAAGTTTCTTATCTACACATACAAATTACACATTATACACACAATAAAATAAAAATTATCAGCGGCGTCCGGCTAGGTTGCCCAATGCCTCAACCCAAACCCAACCTGACCTTGAGCCTGATTGTGAAGTCTTAGCCCAAGCCCAAACCTAAATATAATGTTTTTCCACAATTAGCTAGTGGGAGGGAAACATCTTGGGTACTGGGGGGCTTATATTGATGCCTTATCTTTGGTCTATTGACAACTGGGTTTTAGAGAATCATGAGCCAGAGTTTCAGCTTTCAATATGGAAAACTCATTACATGAGGATTAGCAAAGGATTAACAAGGAGGAGAAGAATGGTTGAATGCGTTGAAGGGATACACCATGTCTAGTCGGCCCTCTTTTAGCACTATAAAAGAATTTAGCTGAGCAACAACGACAACTCAAAGGACCTAGGAAGTTAAGTTGAGAAAGGATTTATCATTTCAAATTCTATCTTGAAGACAAGTTGAGTATTTCAAATCTTAGCCAAGGGATGTGAACACCCTTTTGGTCCATATTTTTGCAAATCAACCATCAATTAAACACTTATAAACCTCTAAAAATTATATGTTTTTTTAATGGTAGTTCAGATTTCAATCAATAAATAGAAGTATGAAACAAGAGTTCACAAAGAATGAACCAAAAAAGACACAAGCAAGGTCAGAAACAACATAAATAAACTCCCCAAGAGCAAGGAGAAAAGAAATGAAATTCTCTCATATTTGAATGGTAAATATACCACCCCCCCCCCCCCCCCCCCCCCAAAAAAAAGGCCAAATGGATCCACCTACAACCACGGTTTTCGATCTTCCAATGACATTATGGTTTCTCTCCTTCATAAAAGAGGAAACAGGCCAGTGACCGGAGATTGTGAGTAATTATTAACTTTAAGTTTTTTATATTTCAAACATACATATGTATATACATGATTGCATACACACACGCACACATAATATAAAGATACATATACTACACAATATACATTACCGGGCTTGCTTTAGGCCAGGTTGTCTGATGCCTCAACCTAAGGCCAACCTAATCGGACAAACAATGGGTAGGGGTTCTAGCAAAGGTTGATCCTGACACAAGTTGAATCCCTAGTACTCTACATCATGGTCACCAAGTTAGAGTTCGAGAATTAGTTGATTTAGTAAAAAGACATAGCATCTTCTCATGCAAAAGCTAAGAGTCACTTAGACATTTCATTTACACTGTTGTACCGTGTTTCCCATAAATCTTAATTGAGTCAGCATTAACACTAACCCAACCAGGGTTTTTGAAAAAGCTGAAAAATCCAGGACATGTGCTATGTTTTCATGAGTGCCTGAGAGGATTTAGACTTAGGGAAAATTTCAGAAAAATAAACAGCAAAAAATTGGAAAATCGAAAAATGAAGAAATGAGATTTTTTTTTGTAAAAGAAATGATATTATTAATAATGAAAATTAATATATATATACACACATATATGTTAGACATGCATTCGTGATTTCAAAAATTTACAAACAATTAACATTGAATTCACGAAATTTGTGAGCTTCTCAAAATTCACAATTTAATCATTTGATGAAAAAGTCGTATATTATTCATGAATTTTTAAGGATAAAAAGTCAACTTGGTGACTATGCTCCGTATAGCGGGATAGGTCCTCAAATACAGTTGCCTAATAGCTTAGTATATAATAACATAATAAACAGAACTCTAAACAACATAGCATCGCATTAAGATCTCCAATGACACTTCTAAAAGAACCTCTTCTACATAGTTACCAAACACCCGTATTATACCGATATAATACTTTTAGGGGGGGCGCCATTTAAAACTGCGTACTTTTGCCGTGGTATGTATAATATCTGTTTAATATGCGAATTACGCATTAAACGTGTATAATACGTGAATTACGTATTAAATACGTATAATACGCGAATTTTTACCATACTTTTACCATGTTAAACGCATATTCTGCATTAAATGATTGTTATTAGGTAATATCATGATTTTTATTTATATATAATTATGAATTATTTTTAAATTTTCTCGTGCTTTTACCGTGTTTTTGCCGGATAACACCCGTACTTCCCGAACAGATCATTACCGTATTATACCCGTACCCGTACTTGGTAACTATCTTCTTCTGGTCCAAAAAATGTATATGATAAGGGTAAGAACCATTGTTGCCAAAAACGTGTTTATACACGTATTAATTATTGTTATTATTTTATTTTTTTTTGCAGGGAGGGGTAGCCGTTTTAAACGGTGTACTTATGTCGTATTAAGTTTAAAATGGCAATATCCATATAAAAGGCATATTAAATGAGTTTTCGTATTAAACTCGTATAATACGTGTACAAAAAACATATTTATTTTTTTAAAACGACGATATCATTATTTTTAAAAAAAAATCATCATTTGAAATAGCAGCCATTCTGAGTGACAAATAGCAAACCTCTCGGGTTTCCCCTGTTTATATGATTACAATCACTACAATTCCCTCTGTGAAAATGAGAAAAAGAAGAAGAATCTAAATTCGCTCCTCTATCCTATACATATTGAAATTTAGTTTTTTAGGGTTTCTCTCTCATTCTCATTTACCTATTTGACTCTTATGATAGGGTTTGCATCCAAGGTTTATTTTTACAACAATTATTGAATTTTATGTTAGGGTTTGAACTTTGAAGCTTATGTTAGGGTTTGAATATTAAGGAGTTCTAGTTTAGATGATGATGGTGCCATACGTTTTTTTTGAATGGTGAAAGAGTATATCCGTTTGTTAAAATGGTGAAGGATGATATTTTGCATGCCATATAATTGCAATTCTTTTGTTGAATGATGACACCAAATGATTGTTAGTAGTTAATATCATATTTCCTATTTATTTATAATTACTAATTATTTTTGAACATTTTCCTGTACTTCTCCAAAGTTTTTGCCGTATAAAATCTGTACTTCCTGAACAGATCATTGTCGTTTAAAACCCGTACCCGTACATGATGACTATGGTATAAACTGGCTTGATAACAACTCTCCGCCTCCATTCATCTCACAACAATCTTCTAGGCATGAAATGTAGACAGCAATCATCACCATCTAAGCCTTGTCCCGAAGATTTGGGGTTGATCAGACGAGACAACCATAGAACACAGTTGGAAACATAAATTATATAACACAATTAGGGTATTTAAAACCCAACACTTGCTGTGTTCCATACTTCACAAGTTCACCCTATTCAGGCAAGTCCTCGGAAACGTAGCAACAGACCCTGACCCCAAACTTGGTCTTGACATATTTCCTCTTGAAAAATCTGACAGGTACCCAATAATAATATCCATGCACTCACATGAAAAATAATTAAGGATCTTGGCATACATAAACTACACCCCAGAACCTCTTCAGTAGAAAATTTGATAAACTACTTGGGTACAAATCAACTACTTAATACATTTATAGACGATTTCCCAATCGCATACCACACATTGTTTCCAACCGCTTCTTTAATGTTCTATGGGCATGTAATTTGAAATTTCCTTATCATTTCACACTAATTTCTTGAGAAAGTAGAGTATTAGAGGTAAAACAAGGTGCACATGACATCAAAAAAGAAAAGTTTTTATTTCAAAACTTCCTCAGCATCTCTATGCTATATTCATGGTTGCGAATGATTCCAAAGATAAAATTGAAATTTAAAAACAAAAATTTACAACTTAAAAACAATTATTGAACTTACCATCATTACGAGACCTTTTTGATCCGAACGAGCCCCGGTTGTCAACCTAAATCAAACAAATTCACCAATAACCACCAAGACAAATTGACATACATCTAAATCTATAACATAAGAACAAAGAGAATCAAAATCAATGAGAAGAAAAGCTATAACACAACCATTAAAAGACAAAATATGAGACATCAAGCTCTGTAACTAAGAAATAAAACCCTAGGTTTAACAGACATAGGGAAAACCCATATATTACTGTAAAATTCAGTAAATGGGTGTTTGAGCACTTGAGAGAATGAAAAGGACAGAGACTGACCTTGGCGGAAGCCATTAACGGAGTTCTCAGAAAGGTAAGAGGGGTTGTTCTGAGTAGATTTGAGAGATTAAGGAGCAATTCCTGTACTTTAACAGCGGGATTTGCGTTTCTGTGGCATTTGAAGGACTAAAAAGGAGTGCTTTTGGCTTTTGCTTTTCTTTTCTTTTCTTTTCTTTCCACGGCAGGCAAATAGGCAGGAACTTGTTCCCCTGAGAAACTCTGGCACGCACCTGGATTGTACGCGAGAATCTGTTTACTCGAGTGTGTGTACCATACAATACATGTAGCAAGTGGTCAATGGTGCAGCCGTGCAACCATTACTAGGCCCAACCCTCCACAATCTGCAATTGAGCCTTTTTTTTGTTCCAATGGCCCAAGGTCTGAGTAGGGCTCAATAGTCCAAGGCCCTTATCATTTTTGGCCCGGCTCTCTAAATCTACGTTTTGTTTTTTGGGTGGCTCTCATGGGGCGCGTCTTATGTAGTTAGACCAACCTGTAGGTGGAACTGGACTGTTGTCATGGTGCATGAGCACGGTATATCAACCAATGGATGCGCTCTCTAAGACTTGAGCTCGAGTCCGGTCTCCAGATGGTGATAGGTGAGGACAGTTCACTGTGACTCCATACCCTTTCCACATTCACTTATAATATTATATAAGGAAGGGATCGGGAGACACATGAAAAGAACACATATGTTCATACATGCATACAACCATACGATCGGGAGATCCAACGACCACCGTCACACATGTGTTCTTTCATCAATTTTCTTAAGTACCCTTCCACGCTTGTGATGATGGCTGTTGAATTTTCTGATCGTATATTTTATGCGTGTCTAAATATATGTATTAGTTTTCATATACTATTGCTTTTAGTATATACTTAAGTAACCTTCCACGCATGTGATGGTGGCCGTTGAATCTCCTGATCGTATATTGATCGTATATTGTGAGCGTGTATGAACATATGTATTAGTTTTCATATACTATTGCTTTTAGTATATAATATCATGTGTGTTTGAGCAAAAACAAGATATACATTGTATGAGTAACATTTTGAGTAGCGATAAAGTTGCAAGGGATAGATACATATATGAGATCATTGTTGCAATGTGATTTACTGTGGTAATTTTTCAAAGTAAACATTTGGGAAATTAATTTGATGCGTCTCAGTACACTTTTACTTTCCTTTCCTTTCCTTTCCTTTCCTTTCCTTTCTTTCATATCATTACTCATTGTGATATAAGAGGAAGCAGACTACCATGAAGAGCTTATTGAGAAGATTGTTAAGCAAGAGAATTAAGCACGATCCTAATTCTCCTAAAACGTCCTATGTATAATCAAGACCTTGACTTAGAATTAGTGTTTCTGCATTTTATATGATTCCATCAAAACCTTAAAACTTTTTTATAACTTGTTTATGACCCAAGTTATGTATATTTTTTTATCGGTAATACAATTTCATTAAATAGAAGGGAGGAGATCATATTCACAAATAGTAAATCACAGATAGCAAAAGCTAGCAAAGAAACTAACTACTAATAACACAAAAGATCATGCCTCCGCTGATACGAAGAGATACTCATCGATTCATGCCTCTACCGCATCAATTTTAATGGGGACTCAATTTCGCAGCATAGAACGCATACAAACATACTCTCTTGATAGTCACTGGAGAGTTCTCAAAAAGCTCGCCTATTACACTTCTTCCGATCCAAAGAGATCATCATGATAACGCTTCTAGAAGGAGGACCCAAATAAGATTGATAGGGCTCTCAAACAATACTAAGAGTCAACAGGATAAGAAGCACCGGAAGAGAGAGAGAAAGACCCAGGCGATCCCAAGTTGAAAAAGAAAATAAAGTCAAAGGCTCCTCACAAAAGAACAATGCAATAGCAAATGAATCTTAAAACCATGGGTTCCAAGAAGCTTTAAAAGAAATTGCGTGATTTTTGACCATATTTTTGTACAAATTATTGACCCAAAATTTTTCATAAGTATCGTGAATATGATTAAGCCAAAACCTCAATTAGTAGTGTTAGTATCTCTTAATTGGTAAAAGTTAGATGTCTGTCATTTTAGCATAGCCAAACTATTCTCCTGGGATTCTTGACCATCCAAAAACAAATTAGAGATGTACACATTGTAATTGGTGCAAACATACAACTAGGGGTGTATGAAGCCAAGCAAAGTCAAGCTTGGCCAAGTTTGAGCTCGACTTGAGTTTGAATTGAGCATGAGTGTTTACAATTTAGCTTGACTTGATTACGCTTGATCGTGTTTGAGGTCTGTTCGAGCTCAAATTTTATCCAAGCTGAGTCGAGCTCGGATTAGCTAAAGCTATATTCACCTAATTATTTGATTAATTTTACATAGTATTAATAAATTATAATACAAAAATTATAAAAAAATTAATACATAAAATAAGATTTGTGAGTAATCCTTCAGTTCAAAGAGTATGGGGTTGAATCAAAGTTTAACATTAAAAAAAAAGGGTTGAATCAAAGTTTATGCTTTAACTTATAAAATTTTATTTGTTATTATTATCTCTTAAATCCCTTTTTTATAAACTAAAATTTATTACAATATATACTAAAAAGTTTTTAAATATTATTTTATATTAATATAAAAAATTTTGTATATATATATATATATATATATATAGACAATATTTCGAGTCAAGCCAAGCTCAAGCCTAAAGCCTAAACAACCTGGGCTTCAAGTCGAGCCAAATAAAAAAGAGTTTAGCTTGGCTTGTTTAAACATTAAGCTCAAATAAAAGATTGACTTAATTCTTTGGAGCTTAAATGTCAAGGCCTGTGAGCTTGAATCAAACGAATCAACCTGAGTCAAACCAACGAGTTAGCTTGGCTTGAGTGTAATCCTATGTACACATACCAATTAAAATTATTAGATATACTGATACCAACACTGCATCAAAGATGCAGTTAATGGATTCTCAGAGGTCCCGATTAGAGGAAACAAACAAAGTAATTTTTTTTTCAACCCAATTTTGGCTCACATATAAATAATTTTCTTACTATTTAAAGAAATAAAGAATAACTAAATATAAGACGGACTTTTTGCTCCCTGCCTCCTTTCGCCACGTAGGATTATAATGTTCTTATCTTATGACACGTGTCACACTGATCATCTTTGTTCTTCTCATTCTCAAACGACACACATTTTCCCACCTCTTTCCTCAAACAACACAATTCTTGTGAAGAGTTATCTCAAACTTATAGATTAGTATTAACCTCTTAATTCAAGAGAAATAAAGACATGTTGATTAGGCACCCTATCCCTATAACGTTTTTCTCTCTCAAAACCCTCAAACCACACTACTCTTTGCTAGAGTTCCTAATAACCTCATCCCTCTTCCCTATTAAAGGGCCGGAAGTGAGAGAATGTGCGTGCGCTATCTTCTTCTTCTTTATCTTCGTAAATTGTGAACTCACTCTTTTAGTTATTTGGATCAAGAAATCTAAACTCATCATTCTCTCTTGGTTTTAAATTGGAATTTTGATTCCATTTTTTGTGCAAATCAAGTTTTAGTAGGGGTTTTGTGCGGTGTGGGATTATCCCAACCGCCCACCTGTATGTATGGTACGGGATCGAACATCTTGAAGTTGAGCAGATTCGGATGAGAATGTAGAGAAGGGGTATGGTACTGTTGCAATCATGAGGGGAGGGTAACGAGATTCATATGGGGGTATCTCGGTGGCAGCCAAGGCTGAGGTATTTAGAATCAAATTTTTTTCCTTGATTACAATATTGTGTAGTTATCATCAATTTGTAAATTCAATTAAAATTATGACAATAAATGTTTCAAGACATGAAGAATTTGGTTATGCTTCATAGCATACACTAGATGTACATAAATTATTTGTGATGTATGATTAATGAGTATTTTTTTAGCATTTAGTTTGAAAAAGGTGTTTGATTGGAGATGCTAATTTTGTAGCTTTTAATTTAAGGTTAGTAATAATTATTAGAAACAGATAACAGTTACAACAGTTACAGGTGCAATGAGGTCTCACAAGCGTATGTATTACTTTTATATACATAAATAAAGTATACCATAATGTTTATATTATAATATATAATTTTAAAATTTGTGTTATTAATAATGTGTATTAGAGAATTTCTTTTCATCCAATTTTCAATTTTTAGTTTTATTTTATTTTTTGTCTACAGGTGTTTTTGCTAGTAAAGAATAAGACAAACAAATTTAATATGCGTATTTAAACCGTATATACGAACAACCCGTATATGTACATTCAAGAAAACTCACTATCGTATACCCTACACAGATCGGCATCTACTACACTTCGCCGTCGATAGGTAAACCTCTAGAGTCTAGCTTACCAAAAGTTGTGGATAACCCAAACAAGGATGTGGAGATAACGGCGACAGCAGAGGGATGTCAAAGATGCCGTTAACATCCACGTCCTCCCAAACGGCCGTCCAACTTGACGGCGTTAACGGGCATACGGCGGAAACACTCGCCTTGGTCTCAGATTCCGGCGATTTCTCCTTCTTAAACGGCTTAATCTCTGCTTCTACTTTCTCTTCCGTTTCAGTGTCTCTGTGTCTTTTCCGGCCAATGTTCACCGGTGGGTCAGATGGGTTCCCGGTCTCGAGAGGGAAGTTGACGATGGCTTTGCTTCCACGCATCTTGAAAGCTGCACGATCGTAAGCTTTTGCAGCTTCAATGGCGGTTTCGAAGGTTCCAAGCCAAACCCTAGTTCCTCGACGGTTAGGATCTCGAATTTCTGCCGCAAATTTCCCCCACGGTCGTTGCCGTACGCCTCTATAATGCTTTCTCTCTTCGGATTTTTGTTCAGAAACCGTTGCCGCCGGTTGAGCCGGTTCGGTGAAGTTCGACCACTCAAGTTTCTTTACCGGAGGGAGAGAGATCTTTAATGGTGGTCGACGAGCACTGAAGTTCGATTTAGAACAAGAATTGATGGTTTCTGGCGTTATCAAATCATTAATTTGGGGTTTTGTTTCAAATTCGAAAAAATCATTTTGATTGTCACTGAAATGGGTCGGATTGGGCAGGAACTCGAAGAAATCGTTGTTCTCCTGTTCATTCAAGTTCAAGTAATCTGAGATTGCAATTTCAGGCTTGGAAACCGATGATTCAGACGCCGATGACTTAAAGTCCTCGTTTTTCAGCTCCGAAATCAGAGAGTCAGAACCCGCAGTTTGCGAATAGATGGAATTAGAAACATCGAGTTTTGCTCCATTAATCGATTCATATACGGGGATTTTCGCGGTACAACCGCTAAGATCAGCGATGAAGCTTTCGACAGAGGCGAAATCGCCAAAGAGATGATTTCTAATGAGATCAAGAGCTGATGCTTCGACTGGTGTCGCCATGAGAGAGCGGATAAAAGCAGAGCAGAAGAAGAAGAAGAAGAAAGTGGAGAGTAGAGAGTAGAGAATGGAGAGAGAGATCTGAGAGTGGAAGGGATGGAGTGGAGGGGGTCTATAAAGAGAGGAATATGTCTTCAGAGGGGTGCTGACGAGCTTCCATGATGTAAGCAAGAAGCATCCTTTCCCCTTCTTTGATACAAGAAGCATCCTTTTCCTTTCTTTGATATTTTTCTTTAGCTTATGTTTGGTTGCTGAGGAAATAGGTAAAAGAAATTTTCAGATTTCTGATACAATGAATGAGTAGATATGATTTGCTTATTTTTTCATTTTCTTTTTTATGTTTTCACTTATTTTCTTAGCTACCAAAAATAGGGTATTGTTTGAAAAATAAACCTATTTCCACGGGTGACTAAATCCTCTACAGTGATAATCAGATTTAGCAAATTCAATTATCACCCCTAAGGTTACCACGTGTCTCTTTTGACATCCCTCAATTGTGGTTAAGATTCACTCACAGTAGGGTTTATCCACCCATCCTTGGTTTATAGAAAAAATATTAATTATTTCTTTAAATATTTTAATATTAAAAAATTGTAATTTAATATTAAAATATTTTTAAAAAAAAATTAATATTTTTCTTTTAAAAACCAAGGATGGGTGAGTGAAATCTTAACCATAGTATTTAAATAGTATCAAAATGGACAAGTGACGACCTCAAGAGTGATAATCTTATTTGCCAAATCTGGTTAATCATCATAGAGGATTTGGTTTCTTTCCACGGTACTTCCAACCTTCCAGAATGAAATCCTCTACTATTATAACTAGACTCGTGGCAGTCCGGTTATGCCCTTGAGGTTGTTGCATCCCTTTTGACACCTCTTAATTGTGGTTAAGATTCACCCATCTCTAAGTTCACCCACCTTATTCTTTGTTTTTAGAAGAAAAAAAAATTAATCATAAGAGATAATGAATTTTAACCAAGGTTAAAAATTTTAATTTTTTTTAAAAAACCAAGTATAAATGGGTAAATCTTAACCATAATTAAAGGGTATCAAAAAGGATATGGGGCGACCTCATGGGCATAACCCAATTACCCCAAGTTCGTTTATATCCTTAGAGGATTTCATTCCCTTCCAAAATGATTATTTATACATGACTCATAATCATCTGCAGTTGTAATCAAACTCGGGGGAGTCCGGTTACGCCACTAACGTTGTCACATGTCCCTTTTGACAACCTTAATTGTAGTTAAGATTCACACACACCCCTAATGTTCAACCACCTAGTTCAGCAACTCCCGGCTTGACACCATTGGATTTTCAATTCAGTGGTTCAATTCTCTAGGTTCTATTGTAAATTTGCAAAAAATTAGAGGGGAATATTTTATTATTTAATTTTTATTTTGGTTGGTCGTTATTTCAAAGAGCTATAGTTCGCTTTCGCTCCTCGCTCTCACATATCCCATCCTTCAACTTTCATTAATTCGGGTCATGTTTTTTTAACTCTTTAATCAAAAAAAAAATTTGGTTAGACGTTATTTTAAATTTGCGTTTTTCTGAAGCAACCTTAATCCTTCCAACAAAGGCAAAAGGTTTACTCTTGCAGTTGCAAGAGTATCCCTCTTATGGGTGGCAGATCAATGGACAACAAAATTCAAAAAAAATTTAAATGGGAATAAGTCAAAAATTGGGAGAGAAAAAAATGACTTACGATGAGTTGACATTTTTTTATCCACTGATCTACCACCCATAAGAGGGATACTCTTGCAACCATGGTTTAAAATTTCGTTGAAATTTCGCGAAATTTCGGTTTTGGACAACCCTACCGATATCGAAATTGAGTTTATTTCGGAAATCAGATTTCAGTTGAAATTTCGAAAATTTCGGATGAAACTTCGGATTTCGAAAATTTCAGAATTTCGGCCGAAATCTGATTTTTTTTAAAATATTTTTTAAAATTATTTTTAATTAAAATTCCGAAATATCTCGAAATTTTTACTGAAATTTTGTGAAATTTCGAAAAATTTATATATTAATTTTAAAAATAAAATAATATATATATAATTAATATTATATAAAAAATAAAAATTTCGAAAAATTTCAAAATTTCGGAATATTTCGACGAAATTTCGGATCAAATTTTGGAATAATAATTTATTAGTAAATACAATTTCAGCGAGATTTCGGCCAAAATTTCGAAATTTCCAAAAATTTCGTTTTAACTGAAATATCCGAAATTGGACCAAAATTTCGAAAACCTTGCTTGCAACCGCAAGAGTACACCTTTTGCCTCCAACAAACGAAAACACAAAGCTTGCCTTCCATGCAACGGCATGCATTATGATGCATATAGCCTACATCCACTTGCACGAGTCACTTCATCAACTTGCATAACCACTCCCAACTGTCGTATATGGCTAACATGCGCAGGTTCTAGGTAATATCCGCTTACCAATCATTTAAGGATAAAAACTAAAAAACGTGATCCACATAGAAAGAGAGAGAGGCGGAATCTTCCTCCATCTTGACCCCCTACAGATGGGAGAGGTGGAATCTTCTTCCTCGATCTCTCTCTCTCTCTCTCTCGAACCTCTACGTATTGCGACGAAGTTACCAAGTGCAAGCAATTCAAGTTGCTTCAAGAATCAAGACTGCTTTGGTAGTTGTGGAATTACCCAACCTCTCGACAATGAGATCGTAGACCTGCAGCTGACTTGTGTACTTCCGTGGATTCTCCTCTCCACATTGACTACTATGCTGTACGAGGCGAATTGGCGAACCCAAGTTGCCTCAGGTTTGACGAAAATACATTTATACCTCTTGAGGTTTGATGAAAATATATATAGAACTCCCTCAATTTTCAAAAAATGCATTATGTATTATTACTTTTTAAAATAATGGCACTTACGTCACTTCCATTAGTTTACTGTTAATCAATTGATAGAATTACCTTTTAAAGTGGATAAACTTTCAAAATTGTGATCTCTACTAAAAAACAAAATCTTCTACTATCCTTGACATCGCCACGTGTCCCTTTTGACACCCTTTAACTATGGTTAAGATTCACTACCCTTAGTGTTCACCCACCCATCCTTAGTTTTTAGAAAAAATATTAATTCTTAAAAAAAATATTTTCATATAAAAAAAATACTAAAACAATTTTTTTATTTTTAAAAACTAATATTTTAAAAAAACAAAGATGGGTGGGTGAACCCTAGGGGTGAGTGAATCTTAACCACGGTCAAGGGGTGTCAAAAGGGACACGTGGCGATCTTTCGGTGAAATTTTGAGAATTTCGGATTTCTCGCCAAAATTTCGGAGTTTTAATTTTTCAAATATTTTATTAAATTAAATATATTCATGATATTTCATAATATTATAGTTGAAAATTTTAATTCGTTAAATATAATATTTTATTATAATTTAACTAGCGGGTGGCACGTGCGATGCACGTGAGAGCGAGGGGAAGGAGTTAGCCACAGTTAATAGGAGTTAAAAGGGACATGTGTTAACCTGCGAGTGCGATTGAAGTCGCTAGTGGCACGTGTGATGCACGTGAAAGCGAGGGGAAGGAGTTAACCACAATTAATAGGAGTTAAATGGACACATGTTAACCAACGGGTGTGATTGATCTCTCCCCGAGTTCAATCGCGATTGGCTGTGATTCTAAATAGATAAATGAGCAAGGGGTAGTTTGGAAATTAAATCAAAGGCAAGGGGTAGATTAGGTTTTAAAGCAAAACATTAAATCAAAATTTTGTTTTTATATACGGGCAGTATGGGAATTTCGGAAAATCATCTACACCTGCCTCTCCCATTATAATAGTAAAGATATACGTATATACTATTGTTATTTTATTTTTAAAATAATTTAATATACGTATATGCTATTGGCAAATCCGGTTATCACCCCTTGAGATCGCCACATGTCCCTTTTGACACCCCTTAACCATGGTTAAGATTCACCCACCCCTAGGGTTCACCCACCCATTTTTGTTTTTTTTTTAAAAAATATTAATTCTGTTTTTAAAAATTAAAAAGCTATTTTTAGTGTTTTTTTAGTATTAAAATATTTTAAAAAAAGAATTAATTTTTTTTCTAAAAACCAAGGATGGGTGGGTGAACCCTAAGGGTGGGTGAATCTTAACCACAATTAAGAGGTGTCAAAAGGGAGAAATGGTGACCTCAAGGGCCATAGAGGATTTGGTTTCTAGTAGAGAGGATAATTTGGAAGTTTATACACTTAAAAAAGTAATTTTGTCAGTTGACTAACGGTCAACTGATGGAAGTGCCATTATTTTAAAAAGTAAAGGTACCTAATGTATTTTCTGAAAATTGAGGGGGGTTTATGTATATTTTTGTCAAACCTCAGAGGATGTAAATATATTTTGCCCATCTATCAAACCAAACAATTCGACCAACAACTTGGATCATAATATCATGGACAAGAACTCGGTTTTAATCCGCCAAGCTTAAGCTTTTCCGAGGTCAACAACTCGTAATATCATATCTTTGAGCAAACAGTTCGGAAAGCTCAAGCGTTTGGTTTTCTCATAAACATTAACTTGTAAATGGCAAACAACGTATAAGATAAAATCCACAACTATTTAGACCGACCTACGGAGAATCCAAGATATTTGGGCAGACCATCGGACTCAACATTTATGATATTCGTCTAACTCGTTGACAAGTAGTTAAGACCTGTATTTCTGATTGTATATTTATGATTATAACATTATCCTCTTAAATACGAACAAACTGAGAACACGACACGTGAAGTGAACCATGTGAGCAATGCTAGGTGTTGTTAATAAATGAAATATCATGCATAACCATCATCTGCATCTGCATGTATTGACACTTGAACATTTATTTGCCTACAAATATGCGGATCAATGAAGACAAAATGATCATTTCCAGAATTTTGAAACCTCTAAGCATTTTGCAGGCTATCTTTCTCCGATGGTTAAGAACCTAATTTGAAACTTGAGCTTCAGTGTCTTTAACAAGTCGGACGACTACTCAACAACAAAACCCAACCCATCTTTATACCTTTCAGCTCGTGGCACGTGCCACGTGGCTAACACCCAATCCCTTTGAGACCATAACTTGAGAGAATCCCAAGTTTACTAGCAAATGTTACTTACAAAAAAAATGGGCAATAGTATACAAGTTTTTATTTTGAGAACCCACCTGACATCATAATGTCCGAGCATATATAAATGTAACTCTTATACTGTTGAGAAAATTAATAAATTCCTATTTAAATGTCTGCTTTAAAATAATATTAAAATAGAATTGAAAATCACTCAACTGAGAAATGCTAGCTACGAGGAGTCTTTCTTGGTAATAGTTGAAGCCTTCCACCTTGCAAAGGAAATCACAATACTAACTCTGCAATTCAACGCAACGTGGATTCTCGTCGGTCAATCTTTATGAGGTTGCATTGCTCAGCGAATGACATGGTACTAAATTTTTTAGGATGCCCTCAAAATTATTAATTTAATACAGCTATTTAGGGTACATAATTTGGCTAACTTGCCCTACAATCCTAAAATTGTCCTACGAGATCCCTTATTAAATTATTCAATATTTTTTCAAATGATAAAAATGTCCTTGGTTAATATGGACCTGTTTGACAACGAGTGTAGACTTAAACCACTTTAAGTCTATTCTAGTTAAGTTTTTTCCAATTCCGATTGGTTACAATCTTTAATGAAAACCGATTAATATTAACCCATTTACTAGTTTGGTTATAGGATCAATTTCAGTCCATTTACCTATTTGGTCACATGGATTAAATTAGTCCATCTGTCCCAATCCAGAACAAGATTGTCGGTTAGAAACATGTGGACACTTGCCCAATATACCCTCTTCTTCCAATATGGGCATTCACCGTTCATCCCATGGCCAATAAGCATTTCTGGCCTGTCAAAGGACATGCCACAAGATATCTCCTTAACGAACTTGCCACAATGCCACAATTGATTAGTCGTAATGTACTAGTCCAAGGGGAAGGGGTTGGACTTGTGTAGTCTAGTCTATAGTGACTGGATTAGATAGTCTTGTGATTATCCGATCATTTAGTCCAAACTATAGACTAGGCTAGTTAGGATCAGCCCAATCATAAGTGACTAGGCTTAGTCTGGTTCGACGATAATTCAGGTAAGCCTGGCTTGTTCTGTTTGGGATTGGTTAGTCCATATCTAGGCTTGGGATGAGACAGATGGCATGGCCAATGGCCTTCTGCTACTCTAGAGAATCAAATGTAGTTTGATTCTCTACAATGGATCCAGACCAAGGTCAGCTCAAATCTGGATCCCTAGACAAGTCCTAGGTTAGTCTTCTTCTCTCGGTCAGTCTTTGAACTGGATCTTGGTTGACTCCAACCTCTAGATCATACCTTAAACTGTATCATCTTCTCCGAGAGACGGTTTTGGTCTCTGGTCTCCAAGTAGATAATTGGCTTGATCTGATCTGAGTGGCCTAAGTCTCTAGTCTTCACACAGAGACAAACCACCTCTCCGATGTGTCGTAGCCTACTTGTTTCTACTAAAATCTCTAAGGTGTAGACATGCAATTAGCTTTCAACTTAACAATGTAAAATCTAACTAAGTACAAATTTCAAATAATTTTTAAGATGTAGACATGCAATTAACCTTCAACTTAATAATCTGTAGTCCAATTAAGTATAATTTTCAAATAATCTCGCATCACCCAAGTCAACATAAGAGCACGTTTTTAAGCCTACTAAAAAAATAAATGTGTTAGTTTTTTAGGGTCCAACCAAATGTCTTATTATTACAAAATTAATTAGGTATTATCGTTTGTTGGATTTGCAGAGCTCCCAACCGAGACCCATCTAATTATTGACAGGTTGTGAAAATCCAACGTGGATCCGACCCATATATCCTAAACCTCAACCCTAACCCTTTAAAATTTAGGTTGATGGGTAGGATAAGATTAATCACCTTACTCAGGGTTAGTCCCGATCCAAATGAATGGGGAACACCCGATTAATAATATATAAAAAAATGACGACAAAGCATCATCTATCATCCGAGCCTTATCCTAGACTCCTAGCTCACTTAGGGGCGGCTATATAGCTATAGGAGTCTAGGATAACAAAAACAGAAATATCAATTGCTTTGCATTTCGTAACTCTCTGCAACCTTCAATTTTTATAATCCAAAACATGCATCTTTGTTTCTTTGTGTTGTGAACATAAAATAAAAATTACAAAAGCTTAAACATTGTTTAGGGTTACGAATGCATCTTTGTTTAGGGGTATGAAGCTTAAAATTCAATTTTTATAATCCAAAACATGGATCTTTGTTTCTTCTGTAATTAGAAATTAAAAACTACATAAGCTTAATTTTTTTTTTTTGAACATATAGTCAAATAGGGCATAAAATTTGTGACCCAACGGTGAAAACACGTCAAAATTGGAGTTAAAACGAGTCCACACGAGCCTTTTAAAGTTTAGGGGTCAACTTGCCCATGTGGCATTTGACTAAGCACTCTAAGCTGTCGTGGCAACTGACTGGATCCCAAGCTGATGTGGCATGGTGACATGCCAGTCCAAGCTGATATGGCAGTCAATATGGCAGATGATGTGGCAGTTTACGTGGCGGATGACGTGTTTCCTGATTGAGCACAGCTTAGGCAATGAAGCACTAAAGGAAAGCTCAATCAACGAAAGTGAAACCTGAGCCCCCACATCACGCGTGAGTGTCGCGTGCAGGCCACGCGCCATCGTAGGGTCCACTCCCCAAAAAAATGTCCAAATCATGCGTGAGTGGTTCATCTTCAACCTTTGAACAAAATCAAAACATATTTGAACTTATTCGAAGCCTACTTTATATGATCATGTTTTGTTTATTTTTAACCTAAAAAATATAAATAATATATCGTTGCGAAGAGCTCGTGGCCCTTTATGGCAATCGATCTTCTAAATATCCTGATTAATTTATTAAGGCCTTCATAAAACTGCACAAAGAATGAGAAAAACTCAAATCCTAAAAAATAAGATTTGAGTTTTCTTTCTCATATGAAGTCTTTTTTACACGAAATTACACTGGGTTGTTCCTCTTAATGAGTAGAACACAACCCAATAAATAGTTTTTTGAAAAAACCTTCTCGAATTAAAAAAAAAACAAACAATAAAGTTGTTTAGTCCTTAAAAAAAATGATAATTTCTCGTAAAACAGTACAATATATTAATCAGCGAATCGAACCGAAACAAGTCGAACCTAGCTCTGATACCAACATTATATATTTTCTACAAGCACACAACAAATAAATATGGTCTTACAGATAAATATGGACTGAGTTAGAGTTCTTACTCAATAGCGGAAGACTCAGATCCTTCGTTGATTCGTTATATTGTCACGATCCTATTTAGCCCCCGTGTGCATCTTGCTCTCGTAAGATAAAGGGTAGCTATGCAATCGAGTTTTCCCCTTATGATTCCACGATTCAAATCCAAGAGAGAGAGCTTGGAGTATTCACACAGAGAGAATTTCCTTTCTTTAGAAAGAATAAATTTGTGATTGATACATATATTATTCTGATAAGAAAATATCGTATATAGAGTACTCTCCCAATAACTCACAACATCTTCCCCTTTTTTTTTTGTGAGAGTGAGAAGTTATCCTTATTAATATGTTAGTGAGTCACATAGATGTTATTTGAATTTATCAGATTACTTACATAGACTATCCATCTAGGCTCCCATGACCCGCAACTCATGTGGGCGAATCAAAAGCTCAGGTCAAGCCCAACCCAACCCATAAATTCCTAACAATATGCCATAGCAATAGTCCAATACACATGAAGTTTGGGTCGGTGGGTCGGGTAGGGAATCTGCCTATCATTTCCGTGGGTTAAGGGGTATCAATGGATTGGGTTTGGGCTTTCATTTTTTTTAAATACTTTTTAAATAATCTTAGGCCCGACCTGAGCCTAAGATTATGAATTGGGTTAAAAAGTTCCTTCCCACCCCTAGGGTCAGGAATATCATTTCAATGGGTCACACCTTGGAGATCTCAACATTTAAGGGATCTCAACCATGTGACGTGTTCACATTGCTGATGATGCAACCATACCTCAACAATAAAGAGCATGTCTCATCCATGACGTTATTTTGATCACTAAATGAGTGTATTCTTGAGAAAAGATGTATTTATGCTTAAATTAATCTTCCTCATACATATTTTAAGCCTAAATTCACGTATATTTTCACTGTCAGAATCTATCATTGTCATTGTTGTCATAATTATCGCTTAGAAAATCAAAATCTCGAAAGCGACAAGTTCATATTCAATGTGCTTTAAGCTTTGTTTAACATCTAATAAAGCAACGCGAAACAATAATAAAAATGATAAATCTTGCACATGTACATTCATCTAATGAACAACATGCTAGAACTAGATTATACTAATTCAGCGGTAAAATTTGTCAAAGAAAATAAGAGATTTATGATCACCCCACATTCTTAATCACCAATTTGGTGTTAATCTTAATTTTCCTTTTGCGGGTTATCTCATTTTACCTGAACCAAAAGTGTTGCGTTGGTGTCTATATCTCTATTTATTATCCAAGAAAGCTTGGTATTGTTCTTTTGATTAAACAGTTATATAGGAAACCACTTAATATATAAACAAATTTGGCAATATTTTTTGTTTATAATTCTTTTTATTTAAATGAGGTCTCAAGAAAATTAACTTTAAGTGAATTTTTCCATAATCTCTTAAACAAAAGGATTAACTTGCTTCAATTATTTAGGAAGATGAATAAAAGAAAAGAAAAAGGGAAACAAAGAGAAAAATGAGGAAAGGGAAAGTGAGGGGAAAGAGAAGCGAAGGACAACCATTGAAGGAGAAGTCCAAAGGAGTCAAAAGCCAGAATTTCTTTGTTATATTACAAAATAGTAGAGTTCCTAAAAAATTGTAAATTATATAGCTTTGGAAAGACCCATTATAGCTAAATCTGCAAATGCAAGGCACGTGCAGGACCCACTAGTGATAAATAAAATAGAAATGTTGTAGTGCATGAATTTTGTCTATCATCGCCAATTCACTCAATTAATTCATCTCGTCTCTAATCCGTATTTTGACTTAAATTTTGAAAGAATACGTCAGCCATTGTTGTTAATTTAATGATAAATTGTCTTAGTACATTGAACTTACTATTATCCGCAGTTTTGTTGAAAGAAGACACTTGGCTAGCACATAAATAAGAGATTAACTATGAGCAGGAGTTCCAATTCATGAAGAGACAACTGGGGTAACACAGAATTTGCCTTGTGTCAGGGCTAGTTTGGAAATTTCAAGTATTAAGGAGTCATATTTCTGTCAATTATTATTATTATTTCTTAGTAATTTTCAAAATACCCTGTTAAAGACAATTTTGGGTTTTTCCGGTTATCTCTTCAACAAGGCTCTTGTTCATAGTTAATCTTTATAAATAACTGCTTTTGTTGTAAATGATTATAGCAAACACTACTTAAAACTTCCTTGGTCGGAGAGGTAACAATAATGCTTTCTTCAAGAATTGTTCAAGCATATGGCTTGTGGGTTTTGCAGAAATATGAAAGCGTACACAGTCTAAATACATGTACAATTGCAAATAATCATTTTTTTTCTAGCAATTTAAATGAAGGAGTTAATTGTGGAAACCCTTGGGAGTTAATCGCTTATTTTAAGCATTGTTTTCCATGGAGAAATGTTTGAGGACGCTTAACCAATTCAACCAAAAAAGAAGAAAAATGATAACACTTAGTCTCAGGCTTGAAAATAGTTTAATGCTAAATTTCAACAATTAAGCTTGTTTGGAAGCATGGTTGACTAAACAAACCAGCTAATATGCTTAACTGGTCTAGCCCATCAAGTTTCGCGGTCCATGCTTACTTCAAATATTATTGCATTAAGCTATTTTTGCAATCACAGTGTATCAAAAATTTACTTAAAAGTTTGATAATGTTATTCTTATAAATAATCTAAAATCTCAAAAATGCCCTTGTAGGATAAGAAAAACACTTTATACTTTTTTATTTTCTTTTCATTAACCAAACAAGCTTTCGATTTAATTTAAATTTTCTATGATCTCAACATAACAGTTAAGCGTGCTCAAATGCTACCTTAGTGTTCATCGAATGAGTAATCGAAACCCTATATGTCTGATAATGGCGCCATTACCAGAGAAACTACTGTACCTATTGGAGAGCTAGCCGGCCAAATTTATGTCATAACACCCACTTTGCACTAAATAAATTAATTATGATACTATAAAGAAAAGAAAAATGCTCAGCTCACCTGGGGTTGCATTTATGTAATGAAATAATCGGCCTCATCGATTCACGCTCCACTTTTTAACACTCATTAATTGTGGTTAAGAATCACTCAACTCTAGCGTTAAGCAACCCATCCTTGATTTTTTTAAAAAAAATAATAAAAATATTAAGTATAATTTCGATAAGCTTAATCAAACTTAAAAGAGGATTAAAAGGGACAGAAGACATAACAGTGACACTAGTAGAGGACCCACGGGTCCACTGATCACTGCTCGAAAAAAATAACTATGAAGTGGAGCTTCCGCTTAAAATGATTTATGGAGCTCTTTAAAACATGCCAATAGGATATTATCTTTTTTTACTATTATAATGCGAGAGGCATGCGTAGATGCGAAAATTCCCAAATTACCCTTATATAATAAAAAACATTGATTTAATGTTTTTCTTTAATTCCCAAACTATCCTTACCTTTGATTTAATGTTTTATATTAATTCCTAAACTACCCCTTGTCATCTATTTATTTAGAATCACAGCCAATTGCAATTGACCTCGGGGAGAGTTCAATCACACCCGTGGGTTAACACGGGCCTCTTTTAATTCCTATTAACTGTAGTTAACTCATTTCCCTCGCTCTCACGTGCATTACATGTGCCATTAGCGAGTTTAATCGGGTGTCATTAACTCCTACCCCCTCGTTCTCATGTGCATCGCACGTGCCACCCGTTAGTGATAAATAAAATAAAAACAATTATACTTATATTTTTTTTTATGCGTTTATCAAAAGCCAAAACATCTCTTATGAATAAGCATGTTTTACGGAGCTCTGAGAACCATTTTCAACCGGAGCTCATTATAGATATTGCCAAACACTTTGATTGGAATTCCATTCAACAACAACCATTTAATTAATTAATAATTTCTTTCGTGACTTGTGACCCAAGGAAGGCTCCTCTCTCAGTTTTAAGCACGTTGGGAATTGGGATTTATTTCCTTTGTGGGACCCACCTTTTGTTTGTCGTTTAGTAATTATCTCTCAAACTTTGCGGTGCTGCTGCGCACACGTGAGGGTCGTTAAGACGTTCCGGCGACCGCACGCTAGTTCTCGTCAAAGTCATTTACGACTAAAATGGTCAATTGCGACCGTTGAATTCGATAACGTGTCTGAATTTTCAGCGTACGATTTTAAATCATATATCAGACGGTGGATATGTAAGGATCTTGGAATTACCGACATGGGGTATTAGCAAGTTGCAAAATCTTCATGCAAATCTTACAGCTTTGGAAATAAATATATTTTATTATTTTTTTAATATATTATTTTGGTAAGGAAAGGCAAATTAGCATTCAGCTTTAGTTGCTTTTAGGCTTCCAAGCTCCAGCTTACTCGGCTCCATGAGCACAGCTCCAAGCCTACTTAACACACTCTATTTCTGTTTTATTTTTTATTTTGTGAAAAATATGACGAAAATTATCCAAAATCCAATTTCCACGGTAAGAAAACTGTCTAATTTTATTGAATAATTTGATGAAATTCTAATGGCAAGAAATCCTCACACCCCCACCTCTTGCATGAGTGATAGGGGTGTGACCTTCAATGGAGGATGGTCAGGGATCCTATCCCAAGGGTATGAGATGCAATAACTCCGATGCCAAAGCTATGGCGTACAGACCGTACTAACATAGATAAATGGTGCCTATAAAACAAAAGAGCAAGAAATCATCACGAAAATCAACTATATGATTTATTTTGCTAATTGAAAGGTTGTGATAGCTTAATATATAGAATGAAACAAAAGTTCTAAATTCTCGAAAAATTATTTGTAATTCTTCTCCTTCTCTTAAAGTTCTTGTCGTAATTATTTGGGTTCAGCAAAAAGAATCTAGGTCTCAACAATGGGTATCCTTTAGCTTAATTCAAGTTTTTTCTATCACCTGCCCTCTTAGCTTAGATGGGCCATCACTTGATAAAGGTCATGGATCCTTCTGGGACAGAGTTTTCTTTGGTGAATATTTTGAGTGGTAGTTAATATCCAACCAACTTAGTAACCTTAGATAAACCGATGCCTTTAAAATAAAAAATTGTCATAGGAGTAACAGTGTAAGACTTCTGTAGCAAAGGACATTGCAGCCTGAGCTGCAAATCCTATCATATTTTCAGCTAGGTTGAAACAATATTTGGTGAGGTGATCATGGTTTCATTTTCTTTTCTTGAGTGATGGTGTGAGAGTTGATTGACCCACCATGTTTAGACGACCGCTTCTAAGTCGGACGCTCGACTCTCAACCCCACAACCATTGATAATTAGGGTTTTGGCTTAACCATATTCAACTACCCAAAAAAATGGAGGTTGAGTTGGCAATCAGATTCAAGTACTACATTATTCAATTGCTATTTAAAAAAAAAAAAAAACTTAGAAGGGCTGTACTTACTGTCCTATGCCTTAAAATTTTGAAACTCCCCCCCCCCCCCATGATGGGATGCCAAGGGGCAAAGTAAAAAAAAAGAATAGTGATAGGCGGACCCATGAAATCAATTTTCAAACCTAAGGCATCAACTCCCCTCATAAATACCCACCAACGTTAAATACTTCCCAAAAAAAAGGATCTGGTTTTTGAGTGTTAATATGTGGCGGAGCTCTCCTTCGAACATCTTGAGTGGAGCTCCTATTTTTAATGCATGGATGCTGGCGGCAATCTTGTAAAGATGGAGTGAGGTAATGACAATTTTGTAAAGAAATTTATCTCTATAATTACAAAATTACCGCTAGTTATTTTACACTAAAATGGAGTTTCTCTCAAAGGCTTGTCTTATATTTAAACACTGGGTTTTTTGTTCTATGAAACACCAGCAAACAGTTGTTCCCGTTTTTGAGTGTGGCGTGGGTTAATTCCTTTAATCAAGTGCGTGTGTGTGAGTTGTGTGTTGTGGTGTTGTAGTGTGTGTGCATATCTTGTATTCTATCTTTTCTATATAAAAAAAAAAAACACGCGGATTCAATTAATAAAAACACACATCTATTAAACAAGCTTTTCCCTAAAAAAACAATGAAAACGTTTTCCCCTTAAAATGAAAATTGCTATCGAGTCATAGTGCAGGCTATGCTCTGGCACCCTATTTGTGTCCTAATTATAGAACACTGTTCAGTGTTCACCCTAAATGAGTAAATAAAGTCAGTTCTACCCCTCTAAAAGTGGAACTTGATCCGTGCTTGCGCTCGCATTATGTTATTGAGTCGACCATTGTGCCCCCAAATTACGTTATTCGGTGAGGTGTGAGTGAATCTTAAGATTCACGGATCAGGTTAAAAGGATTAATCGATATCGTAGGATTGAATAAATCTTAACCAAAATAAGTGAGTGTTAAAAATGGGGCGTGGAACAATATAGACCGGATGCGTAGTCGTTAAATAGATTTCATTTTTAAAAAAAAGTCACCCCTTTGGTAGTCCTCGCTGGTGGAGCAAAGGAGGCTTCTTGGGGCTCTTTTTCTGTCACACGTCCCTTTAACCCCTTTAAATGTGGTTAAGATTAATAATCCTTAGAGTTCAAGTATCTACCTCAGGTTTTTCTTGAAAAAAATTAACTACATAAGTTAAAACTTTTTAACGAGAGTTTACAACAATTAATGGGGGCTTTGTGAGATCAAGGAGAGATTAGGCCTTAGATTGTCTTTGGCTAAACTAGAAAGGACTCTCGGGCAATCATAGAATAAGGGACATGTGGCGCTAAAAAAGATAGAGGTCATTTCATTTTCTCTCATTATTTTGATTTTTCTCCACTTGATATCTCTTCCCCTTTATTTCAATACCTTATCGTCATGTGTCATATCGTATGTGGAGAAGTTAAAATCATGAGGCCCATGATTTTGACTTCTACACCACTGGTCCCCTATTCTATAGTTGCCCGAGACCAGCCTTTTCTTTTCTGGCTTGGCCAGAGACAATCCGAGGCCGAGAGATTATCACCAAAAAAAGGAAAAAAAAATTTAACAACAATAACAAAAGATAGAAGGAGTAGCAGAGCTTAAGCCGGTAGCAGTAAGGGTGAAGTGAAGCCGAAAACGGGTGCAGAAAATGCAAAGATGGGTAAAATGGAGGGGGTTCCTTGAAGGGACGTAAAAAGAGCAAGCAAATTGGAGTTGGGTCCACCACCTCACTAAATCCAAATTGACTTTTGCGTAGTCTTATCCAGTAAAACATGTCTAGGGACTATGAATCATATCCCAAGGGAAATCGCCCTTCCTCGCCGATTCTTCGCCGTCCTTAGCATTGATTTCACTCTCACCTTTTATTTTTAATTTTATTCCTATTTTTTTTTTTAAATATTAGTTCTTTCCTAAATAAAATATGTATAATTAATTAGTTTGTTCTTAAAACGTTTCTTTGTTAATCGAACACTTGCAATAAACTTTTAAAAAATTATATTCTCTATTTTTCACATCCCATATATGATGTGTCCCTTTTAATACCCCCTTTTTTTTTTTTTTTTCGTAATCCCTTTTAATACCCCTTAAATGGTTAAGAATCTTAATTTTTTTTAAAAAAATGAGTTATAAAGATTTTTTACAGTTGTTTTTTTAGTAAAAAAGATTACAGTTGTTAACCATAGTTTTTTTGGTTTTTTTTTTTTTTGGGTACTGTGTTAACTTTAGTTAATAGAAGTTTTTTTTTTTTTTTGGGTATCGCAAGGGGACTCCATCGAGAATTTTAAGTCTTAAAGAGGAAAAAAATTAAAAAATGTAGGGAGTGATTAAGCATGTTCTTGATGTTAATAAATCGGCGTGTAAACGAACGACTCGCATATTAAACGAACGACTCGCATATATAACTCGCGGTGAGCAAAGTGCTGACAATGCACACTACTACATACGGTCAGCAGATGACATCAGGATTCTAAGCACCAAATTTAACACGTGATTATAACTCCTACTACTCCAAGCCAAGTTGCAGACAACGAAATTTCAAGGAACTGCAAAAATAAAATAAATAAATAAAAGAAAAATCTGTTCAAGTGCATGAACCTCTCATCCCTATATATATAACTCTCCCACCCCTTTAATTTCCAAATTCAATCCTCTCATCTGTATCTCATCGGAGAGAATTAATTCTCACAGATACCTAAAACTCCTAAATTAGAAGAAGATCCACTTCTTGAAACCCTGTTTAGAGAATGATGTACGGACACAGTAGCTGTCAGCCCGATTTGGCTCTAATTGATTCGATTCGCAATCACCTTCTCGGTGATTCAGAACCATTTTGGAGTTTTCCGGCGTGTAATTCCGGTGATTCTCCCTTCTTTTGCCGGATTCCAAGCTTCAATAGTCTAAGTCCTTGCTTGACTGAAAACTGGGGAGATCTGCCGTTAAAGGAGGATGATTCAGAAGATATGGTGCTTTACGGTGTACTCCGTGACGCCGTTAGTGTAGGATGGAGTCCGTCACTCGCAATGGGATCATCGGAGACCGGATCGGTTAGCTCATCGCCGATGACAGTTAAATCGGAGCCTATGGATTCGACGGAAATGGCTCGCCTGCCTGAGCAGCCGATTGCTACAGCAGCGTTGGCCACGCCGATTACATCGGTAGCGAAGTTGGAGAAAACGACGACTTCGTCGCCGTCGATTCCGTCTCCGGCACCGGTGAAGGGGAAGCATTACAGAGGTGTGCGGCAACGGCCGTGGGGGAAATTTGCGGCGGAGATCAGAGATCCGGCGAAGAACGGCGCGAGAGTTTGGCTCGGGACTTTTGAAACGGCTGAGGACGCGGCGCTGGCTTACGATCGAGCTGCTTATAGGATGCGCGGTTCACGCGCTATAGTTAATTTCCCGCTCCGAATCGGCTCAACTGAATCGGAACCGGTGAGAGTGACTTCCAAACGCGCGTCACCGGAGCCTTCTACGCCGTCATCGTCGTCGGATAATAGTCCTCCTAAGCGGAGGAAGAGAGGGATTCGTTCAGCTCCGGCAGCTACACAATCCGGGTTGGAAATTGGGAGGCGATTAGATGTGTCGCAAACAGGGTATCAGGTGGCTCCAATGCCACTTGGCGGGCAGCTATTGGTCAGCTAATTATCTGGAATTCCTGAAGGAAGAAGTATAATAACTTAAGAGCGATTGTTTGGGTTGACAGGAGTCTTAAAAGAACAGGTGCTTGTTTGGATCTTTCCCCAAAATTGGAGTGAAATAAGTACTTATGGGGGGAAAGGTTAGAAGGCTTGTGCCTGCTTGAACTTTGGGTACAGATTAGAGGGAGAGTGTTAAAGGATTGTTTGGTTTGTGAATACAGAGATTTTGTTAATTAATGAGTTTTCTTTGAAAATGTGTATTTATAAATAAAATACAACAATTGGGAAATGATTTTTTTTAAAGAAGGCAAGAAAATGATTAAGCAAAGTGATTACTGTACATAATAGTCCGGTCCCAAACAAAATTGCCAAGGGGACTTTAATCAATTGATAAGTAATCTGAGTAGCATTCTTGTACCCAAATTGTGCATTTTTGCAACATATTACTCTGGACTTGTGTTGAAATTTAAAATTTGATGGGAGGGAGAGAGATCATAGACTGGTACATAACATCATTTATATGATGTTAGTCAGTTATTGTGTGTATTACACGGTACACCACATCTTAGTACAGAGGGGGTGATGGTTCATATATCCACCCATCCACTAACCTAAAATAGATACTAACCATACAAACCCAATTCACTAACTTACAACAAATACTAACCTTACTATTCAGGGTTTAACCATATATCTTGAACCAAACAAAAAAGGGCTGACCATTTATATTGAAAAATCAATGAAGGATATATTCCCTTCCTAAGATTAGACTCTAGGCTACTCTTTTTTCTATTATCAAATTACACGATGTTGAAAAAAAAATCAACGAAGCAGAAGATAAGATCCTGGGTTCGACTTCTCACTCTCCCTTTGAGGCCAACCCCGCATGGGATTTTTCCGGACTTATCTGGTGTGGCGGATTGTGGGATCTCATGGCACCCTCAGGGATTAGTTGTCGCACTCTCAGGGATTAGTCCTGAACCAATGGGTTGGGGACATCTCGAGTTACCAAAAAAAAAAAAGCATGCCTTAAAAGGGAAAAACTGGACAACCGTACAATCCCGACAAGTAGTAGGGCATACACTCCCTTGATAGAAGACTCGGGTTCGCAGCTTTTAAGGTCAACATGCTAACAAGTGTGAAGGACTAAAGCCTTGTATCAACGACCCAAAATCTTCTAAGCTCAGACTGGGCCTATTCATAAATCACATAAATTCAGGCCCAAGCCAGGCCCATTAATTCCCCTGTTAAGACATGATTTGGAGTTCAAATCAGCCCTTGGGAGCTTAATAAGCGAGTTTATCTACAATGTATGTACTCCATGTTAATGATACTTGGGATTTAAATTTTCATATGAGGTGGTTTTGTGCATTTCCCAAACAACAGAAGATCATCTAGGCCGCAACCCGTCCTGAAGTTGGACCAAGGCAAAACACGTCTATATTAATCCTAATTAATCAGCATTAACTCTTAGAATTAATGCTAACCCTATTTAAATTTTAGAATATATATATAATAACAAAAGGGTGGTAAACCATATGGTCTATCGGACACATGCATATGTGTAAATGCTGGTATCCACAAAAACAAGTGTTAAAATTAATGTTATATGAGGGGACTCGCCTTCATTAAAAATAAAATGCATCTAAAAAAAAATGAAAAGTGTCTGAAATTTAGTTTTTCTAAAATCCTGTTGAATTAGTATTTTGACCATTCTCCCAAAGAGAAAGGATTCTTATGCAAAAAAAAAATTATAGTTTTTATTTAATTAATGGGAAATGTGATCATCTGGGGGTGTTCACGCTTGAAACTGTCAGCCTTAGAACACCCACCCTTGAAAATGTAACAGACATTAGACAAGTCAAAGTCAAACTTTGAAAGTCAAATGGGTTGCTTGGACAATTAGGATGTGCACGAGGTTCTTAACTTGTTCTCGAAACAGCACATGCACATGCACATGCACTTGCACTTGGAGAAAGAGATGGCTACAGATATATAAGGAAGGAAAGACCGTTGGCAAAACATTAACTATCCCAGCAAACCCTTTTGACTTTCAAAGTTCGACTTGAATCTTCAATTTTGTCAAAGACCTGTGGACATTTTCTAGGAAGGGTGTGAAATTCAAATGCCTTCACAAACTCATGCCTAAAAACAAAGAAAGAAATTTCAAAAAGAATACCTGAAGAAGTCTTCTGCAAGACCCACAGACAAATTCAAGCTCTCTCTTATGGTTCTTTCTACCAGGATTACTCTAACAAACATCAATCCATTAGCAGCCATTGAAGGACAGTTTTCACATGCAGTGACCTGTCTCCAAAACTTCCTAGCATCTCTTCCATGAATAAAGCTAGAGATAGAGCTTAAGCACAACATTGTTTTAAAAAAGAAGTTTCACATGCAAAAACACAGAATTGCCTACACCAAAACTAAGGCACATTTTATTCTAGCAAGGGAGATTTCTGCAAACAAGATAGACCAGGAAAAAAAAAATCCTACAACTGCACACTCCGTTAGATCCTACTCAAACTGACCCATACAAATGCAGTCTTTCTACAACAAAATCGAAAGCAACAGATCAGATCTTACTGTGACTCATCAAATGATGGGGTCCAAAGCATCTATCTGCATGTCAGAATCATAAGCAACTGTTTGAATCTCAAAAGGACAAGTAAAGATGCGATATCATCATGCTTCAAAAAAAGCAGAAGAAATGAAATTGCAATCGTATATTTTTTTTTAGCCGCAATGCCATTCTTAAGTTACCCTCTCCCTGCTTCAAAAAAGAACAAAAAAAACATGGGTTTCTAACAAGCTATGGATTCTCAATACACGAGTCCACAGCAACTATGCATATCAAATAACATAGAGGAGTCACTGCCTCCATGTGCAGAAATCATAATAACTATGCCGGAATGCCATGAACAAAACTCCAGCAAGCCACCTGAAAACACGTTTAATGGGTCCCACCTGTCTTCAAGATATTGGTGGCCGCCTCCTGCATTTTCTGAGTGATGAGATCAAATGGCAGGATGGGACATGACAAGCATGCAATGTAAACTAAAATATATAATGGAAGGTAATTTTTTGGTGTGGCAGGGTAACCACCCAATACCCTTTTTCTTTCGGTCCAATAATTTACCTTGGCATGCTCTATTTCCTCATATATATATATACACAAGTAGGGCAGCACTCAAGCCAAGTTGGCTTGTCAGCTCGGCTTGTTCGAGGCAAGCTCAAGCTGGCATTTCAGGCTTGAACGAACCAAGCCAAACTTTTATTTGATTTGAGCTCGCATGTTTAAATAAGCTGAGACCAAGCCTGACCCTGTATGATTCAGCTTGGCTCCGTTTGGTTCAATATATATATATATTTGTTGATATCCCTCTTCTAGACAAGAAGACAAAAAGTGGTGGGCCCTAGAAAAAAATGCCATGTTTTTTTGTGTCTTGTCTAAAAGAGGCGAAAGTGGATGGGCAAAAAAGTGGACCTAGCATTGCTCTTGTTGGTATGTTGTCTATATTGAGAAGTTAACTGCAAAAATCCTAACTCTCTAGACCGAACAGTGTTACAAATGTCACGAGAAATTGGCAATTTCTCGCGAGAAAAACCGAAATAAACACATACTGTTTAAAACTGTGAATGTAACGCGAGATTTTGAATATATCGCGAGATTTATAAATCGCGTTTATAACGCTTTCCCTTTTTTCGACCCCGATCCGTCTTCTGTTTGGTATTAAACACCCAAAGGCCAAAAGTGTTTCGTTGAGGAAAGAAGAACCAGGTTTAGAAGAATATCAAGTTACCGATTTGGGAAAGAAGAAGAAGATGGGAAGAAGGAGAAGAAGAGCACAACCAGAGCTTTAAATACTGTTGAGGAAAGAAGAACCAGGCTAATGATTTGAGTAAAGAAGAAGAAGAAGAGGGGAAGGAGGAGAAGAGCACAAGCTGCAGCCTTCATTCTCGTTGAGGAAAGAACCAGGTTAAAAAGAACTAGGTTAACGATTTGAGGAAAGAAGAAGACGAGGGGAAGGAGGAAAAAAACACAGCCGCAACCTTTATTCTGTCGAAGAATTTCACAAGACAAACAGGTATGCTTATGCCCTATTTCTTCCCTATATCTGCCCATCACTTTCCTCTCTTCCTCTATCATCTTCAACCTCGCTATCTGCACAGATTTTTTTTTTTAATCCACCTCTCTTCCACAGTTCCACCTGCTGTGTCTACAGATTCATCAACACAGCAGCACCTATATTGACCCAAACAAGATCTCAATTTGCAAAGCTCTGTTCTTACTTTACCATGAAACCATGCTATTCTATGCTTTCTATTCATGCTCTTTTTTTTTCTTATGGTATTCGTGCTGTTATTATATGAGGAATGTTTTGAAGTTTGGTTGATGAATTTATACATTGATGATATTTATTATTCTATTCTATAATTTTAATTACTTTTTTAATCATTACCGAGATTTAACCAAGAAATAGCCGAAAAAAACTCTAGATTTGAAAATCTCCAGAGAAAAACCTCACCCGATAAAAACTCGAGAACGAGATTTGTAACACTGGACCGAAGGACTATCCTCAAATTTTATTTTTGTGCATGAATGGATTAATTTGTGTAATTTAATTATAAATATCATGTGAAATTGATAAAAATAAACTTGAAATTTGAATCAAGTTCGAATCAAGCCAGACTCGAGCTTGAACAATTAAGCTCGAATCAAGCTCGAGCTTGGCCAAGCTCAGCTCATATACAGGTCTATACACAACCACCACCACAACATACTGATCATTCACATGCATCACTAATCCAATGTGAAACATGAGTATATGTTAGACCTTTCGGATTGGTAAATACTGAATTATATCATGCTTTTGAAGGGTATGTGTGTATATAAATAATCACTGTTTAGGGAGAAGACTTCATACTGTATTACCTCTTGGGTCGGCTTCGATCTTCCTCGTAGTCCATTACTCCAGCTTCAGAGCAGATTTCCTCATGCCCTCGGAACTCAACGTCGCCCTGCTCACAGTGTGTAACTTCTGCCATCACGTAAGTAAGACACATAGACGACATATCCCAATATTTGATAAATTTATTTCAATTCTCTTCACCTATAACTTTCTGAAAAATTTAGCTTGTATATCAGGGGATCAATACCTCACCAATTGACAACTCCATCCTAAGAAATTTTCTAGGGTGAAAAGTTAACCTCATCCAACGTTTGTAATAGGCCACTCTATTATATTCTATGGATGGTCATCACATATTAGATGCAAGTTCAGAAGTGTACATGCATTAGAGGGTTGTAGTCCTCAAGTCCAATGACTTCTAACTTGGGAGACATTCCGCCTTCTTGGGCACAATATTCCAAATAGTGATGCTCAACATGAACGTTTACCATATTTTTGAATGCACCGAAGGTACTACGAAGTGGAGAAGTGATGACATGGAACATCAGAAAGAGACCAGAGATGTACCATCAACACAAAGTCGTATTAAAATCTATGGAGAATGCTATCTGCCTTTTCAATTTTATGCATTCACTTTTATCTTGTTACAACAACATGTGTGAAAAAAGAAAGTGCATAAGAGAAAGAATGCAACTAGCATTCCCCATGATTTAGAAGATGGGTAAATGAAATGTGCATTCTTTAAACACCAAGACCAGCTAATGTAGAATGCGGGAAACAATAAATCAGTAAAATAAAAGGACAGGACCCAACTGACCTTGAGAGAAAGGGATTTCTTCACTTCTTCCACCCTGTCTTCAACTTCCTTTTGGTGTTTCTTGTCCAACTCACTCATTGTATCTGCCCATTTTATCTTATCTTGAATTGAGAGAAGTAGATTGTCTGATGTAGCCAACCTACATATTCATCCGTAGATGGAAAAGGTGATCCAACATCAGACGCAGCACTGACACCTATATATATATATATATATAGAGAGAGAGAGAGAGAGAGAGAGAGAGAGAGAGAGAGAGATAAGAGATTTCACAGCAACCGATGAAATTAATGAGAGAAGGAAACAAATAGAGCAAAACAGAAGGAAATCCAGTTGTTGAAAGAAATGTGGCTAACCTTTACATGAATCAGCCAAGTCATCCGAGTTTAGGAATGAAGCAAGTTTCAATAAGTAAAAAATGTCCATGTCAAATTGATAATTGTCTTTACTGGTGGGTTCAAAATGCTGGTAAGTTTTGGTAGGTCTAGGCAGAAGCAATAACCGGTATATCAACATTTAGATACAAAAGCTACATGTAAAAATAAAACTACCCTAGTTCAGTAATATTTTCTTTTGTATTGTAGCTTCAACCAGAAGTCCAGAACATTACAAGAACAGGCTTTATAATGCAATGAATCGTAATCTTTTGTTTCATGTCACAACGTATCATTTAAAACATTTTTAAAACACTCAATATGATTAAAAAAAAAAGTTTTCTCACTGAAACAGAATAATAATTTCAGACCTATGAATATGTAATCTTTCTAAGCTAGTTCTGCGATATCCTTTGATTTATTAAACTTTCAATCAACTTTTCAACTTAAACAATAAATTTTTAACTAAAATGAAAAGCAACCAGAAATCTTGTAAAAGGAAAGAAACATTGTAGAATCAACTAATAGTTAGATGATTTTTGCATTGCCACAGATATACTTGCAAAAAAACATTAATTTTGTGACTCAAATGTGATTTAGCATGTACATGGGCAACTTTTATATTCCCAAATGGTGATTTTGTTTCATGCTTGGTTTATCTTGCTTTATCATTTCTAAAATATAAATGAATATTTCCATCATGTTTCCTATTTATCCTAAAACTTACAAATTTTCCTATGTCCGCACAGTATATTTTCTTATTCTTTGAGGGAATGAAATATATAGTTTTTATCATCCATTGTACACTTTTTGTTTTGGGTAACGGAGGGTGTCCCAAACCCTTTGAGGCAAGGACTAGTTCCTTCGGGTGTCCTCACCAACCCACTCGGAATTTTCCCTACGGACAACAAGGTAAGTCGAGGAGTGAAAGTTGAACACACATGACACAACCACAGGGAGCAAACCCGGGATGCTAGCCAACTGCACCACTTTATGCTGTACTGACAAGTCATCCAAGTTTATGCAAGTTGAATGGTTCACAATTCACAATTAACCTAGCTGGGTTCTGATAGTGAGATGAAAACTACTTATATCCTCTTCCACGCATAGTAACAAAGTTCGGATCCGGGAATTATTCGGTAGCGGTTAAGTTCGAAAAAAAAGGGAAAAAATCGGCAAATTCGGGATAAGTTCAGGATAGTTAAAATTAATAATTTTAAAAATAAGAACGTGATACCAACTATTCCATCTACCAATCTGGATGTTTGACATCTCTTACTATATTAGACATTTATCCCAATTCCTAGAAAACAAGCATTATGTAAACTCGCAAACTCAAGATAAAAAATTACGTAAGGCTTAAGCAAGCTTTATGTAATTCAAGAGAAAAGAATAATCAAGATTACATGTTTGTATATGCAAATCAGATTATATAAGCAATTAAAAAATGTATAGAAACGGGGCAAATAATAACCTGAATAGATAAAATCAGAATAGCAATATATGAGTTTATTTATTTGGTACAACATAGTTATTTAGCAAAATATAGAAATAACTCCGAATAAATAGCACAAATCATATTTTCTCTCAGTTCGGTCAAAATTCAACAGATTAACCAGCATGCAAAATCATCTTTTTTCTCTCAATTCAATCGAATGTAATTATAACCCTAAAATAACCTACTCGAATAGAGTTTTCTCCATCTTCTATCAATTGACGACTTCAGTCAAATGGAGATTTCTTAGTGTGAAATAAGATTCGGATTTTTAGTAATAATTCTATTGCTAATAAAAAGTTCATTTTGCCCTCATTCTTATTTTAGAATTTTGAATAAGCAGTAACAAATATATTGTGAGAAATCTTCCTTCGGAATAAGTTCGGAATAATTCGTTAGTTTGATAATTATTCGTGAATAATTTATCAGTTCGAGAAAAAGAAGCCTTTTTAAACGTTACCCCTTAAAAAATGAATAGTTCAGGAAGACGGGAACAATTCGGGAATTATTCGAGAATTTTGTTACTATGCTTCCACGTTGTCTAATATTTATCCTGTTGGAAAGTATGTCATATTAGTGAGACCAGGAACTGCTTATATACCCTTCTACACTATCTAATATTTGTCGTGGGGGATAGCATGCCATTGAAACGAGGCGATGAGATATAGGACTTGTAAGGTGATTTGGGTTTTGTCTTGACCACATCCTATTGAAAAGGCTAACAATGAAACCAATAGGGTCAGTAAAGAGGAGGGGTGGAGAGACTGGCATTAGTCTTCACTCTTGAGAACTTCCAAAGCTCTGTTATGTGCTTTCTTTTTTTGTCACTGCACCATGGATCAGTTTACATGTTTCCTCCTTTCATCTAATAAATTAGTAACCTTTATCACTCCAAAAAAAAAACATACTATGCCACCATCATGGTGCCATTACTCCTCATTCATGTGTCCAACAAAACCAGCTCAAGGACCAGATCCAGGGTCGGCTGATTCACCCTTGGTTTTGTAACGTTGCTCTTTATTGTGCACATGGCAAGACTATCTCCTGGATGAGCCATATCCCAGAAACCAAATTAATTGACTGATCTTCAAATTTGCAGCTAAAATTTGGAGAGGGAACTCATGTTTATTTGGATAAAATTTGCCCCAAAAATTACCAGTTTGTCAATGTCTGTATCATACTCCCGAGTTGTTCAGGTCTCAGATCCCTCCCTGCTGCAAATTGCACCTGATGTAAACAACCGAGCAAATACCAGTTAGATGGCTTGTATTCATAAACTAAAATTTATAAAAAAAAGCAATTTAAAGCAAGGCTGAGACTGTGTTTGTACCTCGAAGCATCTTCGCAACTGATCCAGCTTTCCTCTAACTATGCCCTGCAAAAAGCTCAATGAAAAACTATCAGCTTACCCTTTAATATCTCTGATTTTTAAGCTTTTCAGATGTGGAAGTGTAAATTCATCACCCCAATGTAATTCCAAAAATTAATGAAGATAAAAGAAAATTGATTCTCAGAGCGGATTACCAATACCACCTTCAACACTATGGGCAGTTAAGGTGATTTTGTGCAATGGTCAAGATAAATCTAAACAAAGAGGAAAAAAAATATTAAGCTTGAAGAGGACATACCGCATACATGCATTCATTGATAAGAAAGTCTTCAAGTTCACGTACATTTGAAACATCTAGCTCCTGCATCAATTGATCATAGGGGAGTACCTGAAAAAGTACTCAATGATTAGAGCCTAAATTTGTGAGGAGCCTAAATTTGTGTAGATTGCTCCTGAAAATGTTAGATAAGAAAAACATCGTATAACCAAATGACACCTATGGATTGATGGAAGTAACGTAGATAATATCCAGAAGGTATACGAGGAAAGGGAGATAAACTAAAAAACTGAACTCAGAACAAGGTCAGGGAACTTGTGAATCAATTCAACACAAGAACCTGACTAGGGTACGTGAACCAGATGACTTGAACATTAATTTTACTAAAGATGTCCAATTACTATCAATAATCATTAAGTTGGGTCTAAATATACAACAAAATAATGGTACTTTACATATTCTCTTCCATAAAAGATTCCATGACACAACCAGCAATGCTTGATTAGGCGAATCATTGAGTAAATTCTCGAGCAAAACCCATCAGGGACAGGTAGTTTATGTTTATATATATAATATCGAGGGTATATTTGTAAAAGGGTATATATGTAATGTTCTCTTAATATAAGATGCAAGTAGGGTTCTCTATCCCACACTATGCAATTTACCCTAATCTCTATTCTTTCCCTCTCTCTCTTCTCTAAGAAACCTAGACCTAACTATTCTCTCTAAACCCATTTCTCCAACTTGGTATCAGAGCTAAGGATCAACATTTCTGCGCCGTTCCAGTGCTAATGTCATCAGCAGGTCTCCAAAGCTTCACCAAAATTTGGGTTTCTTAGAGATCTTGATTTTTCAGGAATAATGGTAATTTTTTTCGTAATTTTCTGAGTTCGTTTGCTACTCTTTTCCTATTTTTTTAGTGTTTTTTGAAAAAAATATGGAAAATCTGAAAAATCCCTCGATCGAGGCCGTCCAATGCTTCAATCGACAAACCCCCACAGAGGAGTTGCCCTTTTTGGGTGTCCTCTCTTCCTATTGGAGTGGATTTGAGTAATGATACTCGGTGGGTGGTTTTTTAGATCTCCATTTGCTCATGGCTAGCCCTTTTTCTGAGATTTTTGTCTCGTTTTACATCCCTGCATCAGAACAGTTCTGGATTTGGTCCTCTTTGATGTTTCTTTTGCTTTGCTTGACGTTTCCTTCCTCCCTAGGCTTGTTCTCTCAAGTTTAGTAAGTTTTTTGGGTTTTATCCTTCTCTTTTTGGGGTTTCTCTCGCTGATTTAGCACTATGGATGCAAAATCCAACTCAGTTGTGCATTCTATCACCAACATTAAATTTAATGGTGATAATTTTCTCGCATGGCGATACTCTATTGAGCTTTATATTGGGAGTTGTTCCAAGATGAGGTATCTTAATGGCAAGGCCCCTAAGCCGGCGACCAGTGTTCCTGAGATTGCTAAGTCGAATAAGAGAATTGTATTATTTTGGGCAAGTTATTCAACTCTATGAACCTCAAATTGCATGAAATTAAATCTTCTATAGGAGTTGTCAAAGCTGTGGGAAGCTCTCATTCAGACCTATGCCCTCGTGGAGAATGATGCTCGGATTTATCAACTCACCCATGAGATTGCTCATTTTCAGCAAGGAGATATACCTATTTCTGATTATTTTGGGGCTTTGCAGCGCCGTTCAGAAGAATTGAATGATGCAGCCCAATATATGGAGGCCTACATTTTGTGATGTATTAAGTTATGTGGGTGTGAAAGTATGATATCATGACCTATGATCCATTTACCCATGACCCATGATATATTTATCCATAAACCATGATCCATTTACCCATTATCTATGATCTAACCATGGTTCAAAAACCCAAAAACTCAACTCGATTCGAAAGTTAGCCGGGTCGAGTAACTTAGAAAACTAAAAAAAAACTCAACTCGGTCCAACTTGGAATATATTTGTAATAACTTAAAAACTAGGGTTAAAAGAACTCAAAAGTATCCTGATTTTACAGCCTCAAACCTAAAAACTAGGTTTAACAGAACTCATAGTAGGTTGTCGTTATAGACCCCAAAAAATATGATGCAAAATAATGTTACGTTCGAGTTTAGGTTTAAAAAATGATAAAAATACTTTTTTGTGACTTGACCTAGTCTGGCGAGTCGACAAAATCGGCTCGACTCAATTGAGTCACCCGAGTAACTAGGCAAATAGTGTCTCCTTTGAGTCTTGAGGCGACTCGACTCGAAATTCAATCGAGTCGAGTAACTCGGCCAAGTTACTTGTGTGACTCGCTAAGTTTTCGAACTATGGATCTAATTATCCATCTAATCCAATCAGGGCCGGCCCGTCCATTAGGCCAGCAAAGCCCGCGCTTTAGGCCCCAAAAAAATGAAGGCCCCAAAGCGTGGGCTTTGATGGCTTTATGAACCTGATTTAGTAAAAAGAAACCCTAAAAAATGTCTCATTTAAAAAAAGGCCCCATTTTATAACTAGTCAAATTAAAAAAAAGCCTCATTTAGAATTCTCGCTTTAGGCTTCCAAATGGCTTAGGCCGGCCCTGAATCCAATCCATATACTCATTCAACAAGTTAAGGACTTTCCACATTCACATTAATGCTACATAGTGTTTAGTTGTAGAAAGTGGTGTTTCCCCATATATTAGTTGTGGTGAGTGGGCCTAATTAATGACTTTGATATTTTCCCATGATAGTGGGTTTTGTACTTTGTAGTAGTTTCTCATCTGAGATTATCGTACTCTATAAATATACTTGAGAAATGAAATGAGAAGTAGCACTCTTTGAATGAATATATGATATTTTAAGTTTGTTAGCTTATTTCTAGCTTAGTTATTCTCTTGTAGGATAACTTGCTGAATTTGGGTGTTGAGAAGTCCACCTTGTTGAGTTTGGATTTTTTAGTACTCTAAAACGACTAAGTCTTTTGTAGTTTCCCTTCAAATTAAACCATCACTAAATCACCCTGCATCATTGAGCCCATTATGAACCCCTGTCTGACTTGTCCACTACTTCTGCCAAGGTTATGACAAAGAGAATTGAGCATTATTGCATTTATGATTTCTTGGGTGGTCTTCGTGCCGAATTTGAGCAGTTGCGCACTCAAATATTTGTCACGTCTTCTCTGTCCTCATCTCTTTGATTTGTGTACTCCACTGTATTCGGTGAAGAACGCCACCGGGCGGTTATGTGTTCGAGCTCCATTCTTATGCCTCATTCATATCGTACCGCCTTTGGTACCGATTTATGTCATGCGGGCTGCTGTAGGGCATGGTAGGGGGGACTGATAGGGGCCGTCATGGTTGTGGCGGTCGCGGTCGTGGCAAATCTACTACTCCTTGTGCTCACTATGGTATCATAAGACATGACCGTGATCATTTTTATTTTGCATGGCTATCCCGAGGGTTACCAGTTTGGCCCTGTTGCTCACTTCATTATCAGTCCTACTATTGATCCTCCACCTGCAGTTTCCGTTGTTGTAAGTGATCCTCTGGAGTCCATGAGAGCTCAGGTTGCTGAGATGATCTGAGCTGAGTTCTGTCTGTGGGGTGATTCTTTTGTTACTGCTGCTTCATCTTTCCTTGCTGCCTCAGGTATCTATGCTCTCTCGGCCTATGCTGCCACTAAATCGTCTTCTTTCCCTAGCTGGGTTATTGACTCAAGAGCAACGGATCATATGACAGGTGAGTCACAAGGTTACTCCATTTATTCACCTCCATCTCATACTATAAGGTTCGCTTGGCCAATGGTTCTATTACTTCTGTTTTAGGAGTAGGACATATTCTTGTATCTCTCTTTATCTCATGTTTTACACGTTCCTCGTCTATTTTCTAATCTGTTTTCAGTTAGCAGTCTTACTACCAAACTCAATTGTTGTGTTATGTTTTATCCTTCTCATTGTCTCTTTTAGGATTTAACTACGAGGAGGATTGTTGGTAGAGGCGTGGAAAGAGACGGATTGTATTACCTCAACATTGATTATGCTCTCGATCGTGTCCCATCTGCTGCTACTGCTGCTGCTATTTCTGTTTTTCCCTTTTCAATTGATGCTACTCTTGATGCATATCGTTTATGGCATGCCAAGCTTGGGCATGTTGGATCTAAAAGATTTTATGTTCTTTGATTCCTTCTTTTAGTAAATTTTATTCTTCATCTAGTTTTCAATGTGAAACTTATGAGCTTACTAAACATTTTCTCACTATTTATCCTTTTCGCATGCATAGATGGCATTCTATGTTTGAGCTAGTTCATTTTGAGGTTTGAGGTCCATCTCCGATTACCTCCAGTGATGGTTTTTATTATTATGTTACTTTTGTCGATGACTACACTCGGGCTACTTAGGTTTACTCATGGTGTAAAAAATCGACTCAATTCTGCCGAAGTTGATCGAAAATGCACTTGTATTTTAAAAATACTGGACCTCATGGTAAACTTTGGTGAACTTCGGTAAACTTTGACCGAAATAAGAAAAAAAAAAGTGTTAAGAAAATATAGAACTTCGGTAGAAGTTAACCTAAGTGTACAGAAAAAATCTATAAATTGAAGGGTTTTTAAGTTTTAACTTAAAAGGGTAATGCTAGTTCAACTAGCTTTAATCTTACTTTCTTTATAAGGAAAGACGTGTTGCTAGCATTAACCTTATTAAAAACTATAATTTTGTTATTAATATATTATGTCCATAAGGGTTTTTTAGTAACATTAAAAATTAAATAATTTCCTAGTAGTATTTCATAAATTAAAAATTATTTAACTACTCATCTCCTCTTCACATATTGATTCAGTCCTGTAAAAACATTGAACTCATCGATTGCATATTGAAATAGGTTTAGAAACTAAATTGAATTTCAATTATTTATCAATTTTAATGTGCATTCATATGTTTTTCAGGTTTCTAAAACAATTAACATGGATAATCATTGAAAAATAAAGACCCTTCAAGTGACAAAGAGGATAAAATATAGTTTAAAAAAATTGACAATATAGAAAAATATCAATGAGAAATTATACCTTAGACAAGCAGACGACGCATGCCACTTCACATGATTCTCACATTTGAGTATTACATGCTTGCATCAGTAATATAATAAATTCTAGATGCGTATTTATGCTTAAAAATTAAATTTCTACAGTTTCATCTTAGATATCCAATGTTTCTTTAAAGTTTCTTAGACTTCTTTAATTTTTACATAACTTCCTTCGACTTTCTTAAACTTCCTCGAAATATGTCAACTTCCTTAGCGATCGAATTTTATACCGAAATCAAAGTTTAATACCTTGGGTTTACCTTACTAAGTCTAAGGATGAAGCATTCTCTAAATTCCAGGAATTTCATGCATTGATTGTTACCCAATTTTGTGGTTTTATTAAGGCCTTTCGTTCTGATAATGATGGTGAGTATCTCTTTACTCTTTTTGTCCAATATCTTCAAACTCATGATGTTGTTCATTAGCTTACATGTCCATACATACCACAACAACAAGATGTTGCTGAGCGCAAGAATCGTCATTTAGTCGTTGTCACTTGCTCCTTGTTGTGAGGCATGCAAGTGTCTAAGCCTTTTTGGATTATGGCTCTGCTCACTACCTGTTTTCTCATTAATCGGGCACCTTCTCGCATTCTTGATGGATTCTCACCATGTCAGCTTCTTTTTCCTCATGCTCCTATTTTTTCCATTGAACCACGGGTCTTTGTTTGTACTTACTTTGTTCAAGATCTTCGCCCCAGTCGTTTAAAATTGGACGATATGACTATTAAATGTGTCTTTGTTGGTTATTCTACAACATCTAAAGGCTATTGATGTTATGATCCTCAGTCTCGTTTTTTGTCTCTCTGGAGGTTACCTTTTTCGAGACAATACCATATTTCTCTTCTGCTCCTGCTGTGCCTACTGTATCTTTGTCTTTACCAGTTCCAGGGAACCTTCCACCGCAAAAGGAGTTTATCACGTACTCTCGCCGACAGCCGCCTGGTTCCTTCTCCGATGCGCCTCTACCACAGTCTTCCCCGCAAGCCACTCCACTAGGTACTTCTCCACCTTTTATTCCAGTTCATTCTTCTACTGTTGTTCCTCCTATTGCTTCTGATCTTGAGTTGTCTATTGCTCATCGCAAGGGTGTACATTCTTGTGTTACTCCTTACCCTCTTGCCAAGTATGTTTGCTATTAGGCTCTTTCCCTCGTACCAGGCCTTCCTCTCCGCGATTGACACTGTGATTATTCCTCGATCTGTTCATGTTGCTCTTCTTCATCCTGAGTGGAAGGGTGCTATGATTGATGAGAGAATGCCCTTTAATCTAATCATACTTGGGATATGGTTCATCTTCTATCTGAGAAAAAACCTGTGGGTTGTCGCTGAGTTTTTACAATCAAACATAACTCTGATTGCAGTGTTGCTTGGTATGAGGCTCATCTTGTTGTCTGTGGCTTTACTTAGACCTATGGGCTTGACTATGATGCAACTTTTCTTCTTGTGGCAAAACCGACTTTTATTCGTTTCCTGCTCTCTTGCGGCGAATCAAAGTTGGCCTCTCTATCAGTTGGACATCAACAAATGTCATTCTTAATGGACATCTCATCGAGGAATTATATATGGACCCTCCTCATGGTTTCTGCTTCAGGGGGAGTCTGGGAAGATTTGTAGACTTTGGAAGTCTATATATGGTTTGAAGTAGTCACCTCGTGCTTGATTTCATTGCTTCAGTGAAGTGGTTCTTAGCATAGGTTTTCAACGATGTCACTTTGATCATGTTGTCTTTATCCATTCGAGTGCCTCGGGCCGCACTATTATTCTAGTATATGTTGATGATATCATCTTTACCGGTGATGACTCCTCATTCATCTCATATGCAAAGCATGAGCTTGGGTGTACCTTTGATGTCAAAGACCTAGGCCATCTGAAGTACTTTCTTGGTATGGAGATTGCTCGATCTAAGAAAGGAATTTTTCTGTCACGGCGGAAGTATGCTCTTGATCTGTTGAGCGATACTAGTATGAGTGGGTGTAAAACCCGCTACTTCTCCCATAGATTTGAAGCTCTCCCCTTGCATGATAGTGAGGGTGATCTTCTTTCTAATCCTCATGCCTACCAACGTCTTGTGGGCCGTTTGATATATCTCACCCTCACATGACCAGTTATTACATTTGTTGTCAGCATGGTAAATCAGTTCATGCATGCTCCCCATACTTCACACCTTGTTGTTATTCATTGTATTATCTGATATATCAAGTCTAAACCCAATTGTGAAATTGTGAACTATTGCTCATGGCACTTGTGAAATTATGTGGCTTCCTTCACTCCTCTCCGAGTTAGGGTTTCCTATTAAAGGTCCTATGTCTTTATATTGTGATAATGAAACTACTGCGAAGATTGCCTCTGATACTGTGCTTAATGAGCGGACAAAGCACATTGAGGTTAATATTTATTTTCCTCGAGAGAAAGTTCAAGATTGTTCATTATCTTCTCAACAACTTACTGATATCTTTATCAAGCCTGTTGACCCTGCTATTCTTCAGGATATCATTGTCAAACTGGGCATGTTTAATGTTTATGCTCCAGTTTTAGGGAAAGTGTTCATATATGTAATATCGAGGGTATATTTGTAAAAGAGTATATATGTAATGTTCTCTTAATATAAGATGCAAGTACGGTTCTTTATCCCTCACTATGCAATTTACCATAATCTCTATTCTTTCTTCTTTTTCTCTTCTCTAAGAAAACCTAGACCTAACCCTAAATCTCTAAACCCATCTTCTCCAATTGTTTAAGCCCGGCCGAGTAGACAGATACTTGACTTAGTACACGTGAAAGGTGGCTTGACTAAGTTGAGCCATAAGTTAACTCGCCATTATTTTCTAACTATGTTGAAGAAACACCCAAAAAGCGTCTAAAGTTTCAAGAAACATGCCTTAAAGTACGAAAATGACAAACAACTAATTCACTGTTACAGTTCTATGTAGTTCCATCACTTGCTTTACCTCGAAACAATTTATTTCACTGTTACAGTTCTATGTAGTTTCATCACTTGCTTTACCTCGAATCAAATCCTAAAGAGTGACCATTATCACTCAATCAAGAAAATAAATCAAAATGTCCAAGATAGATTATAATTTAAACCTAATTGTCAATAAAGAAATGGATCAAGAACTTGAAGAATAATTGGTGGTATAAGGTGTTAAACAGAGTACCTTGTTCATCTCAGCCATTGTAAGCACACTAAGTTGCTTTAGCTTGCGAATTTGATCGGGTATCAGCTGTGGAAGACAGCCAGCACTACCTATAAAAAATAAATGCTTCCATCATTTCATGCTGTATAAATATCTAAGGTAAGAAAGAAGAATCCCAGGAAAAGAATAATTAAAAAAAAGAAAGAAGGATTTCGGGAAAAAATTAATTTAAAAAAAAACGAAGCATCCTTGTCAATGGCATTCATCCTACAAAACAAATGACAAGAAACTACCTAAACAATCTTAACATTCCACAAAGAATTGCCAATAGTGATAACTTCACATGACTGCATTACATGGACCCAACATTATTAAGATCTTGAATATATGGAACATAGAAATAAAAATCACCGAAACCGATACGAAACAAGCGATACGTATAGGTATCGGTAGTCTCCTATACGATATTTATACTGATACGAAACGGGCGATATGTTTTGTTTATTAGTTATTCATTTTTTTAATTCATTGTGTAATTAGTCGCTTCTCATGACTTTATATTTGGTTCTTATAATTCATATGGTATTTTCTAGATTAAATTTGAATTTTTTCTTTAAAAAGAAAATTTTATATGTATCGCCCGAAACTGATACGTATAGGTGTCGGTTGGGACCGATACATCCCCCGAAACCGTATTTTTAATCCTTGATATGGAATAGGAATGACATAAGAGCATGCTGACTCAGAGTGAACATGCCAGTAAGGCAGTAAGCTTTGTAAGGAGCAGCCACCTTGTAAGTAGCCTGAACCAAAGCTTTATCCGCACTTTACAAGATAACATTTCAGTATATAAATCCGAGGTAGTGGCTAGGAATTTAGGGTGATAAAAACCAAGCGACTAACTGAAAACTCTTCATAGTTTGGGAACTGAGAAACAAAAGCACATGAGTGGCTTGGATGGATTTAATTGTAGAAGTGGCACATCAGACGGACAACTTTGGAACGCCCATTATTCTATATAAGGTCCTCCAGTAGGGGATTTCCCATGATAGAATGTTGAAAATAATGAAAGAAAAAAAAAGATTGGTGACTATGGATGTCTCTCTAAACTACTAAACACGATTCTCCTCTTCTTGAGTCTAGATATCTAGTTCATCATTAAGAAAATATCCTATATTTTAAGAATCCATTATTAATAGAAATATGATGAGATAAATGAGATAAAGCACATCCTAAGAAAATATTCTAGATTGTTAGTTACAGGAACGAGGGGTGGGGGTTTGGGAGGAGATTTGGGGAGTGCTTCCAGGGGCTATTTCTTGGTCTCTCTGGTTAGAGAGGAATCGCACAGTTTTTGAAGATATTTCATCATCAGTGCCCCGGATTTGTGCCCGAGTCCGTTTGGTAGTTTTGGAGTGGGTAGGCTTACATAGCTCAAGGGAGGATACCCACGATATTTTGTATTAGTTCCATGTTATGCAAAGGGGGAGGTTTCAGGTAGTGTTGTTTGGTCGGGGCTGTGTTTACTAGCTAGTAAACCCGTAGGGCTTTCCGTCTTTTCCTTGTACTTTTCTTTCTTCTTAATAAGATGAGTTACTGATCCAAAACAAAAAAAGATCAATCTGGGATATTGAAAAAAAAAAAAAGAGATTTGTTCAAACTTGAAATTAACTACGTATAATGAGGAATATCCAAAGTGATAACATATCATAGTAGGCACATTCTCTTCTTATATGCAACAATCTTCCTCAGATTCAAAGCACTTAAAAGTAGCGGTTAGCCAACCTCCGCCCTCTGTTTTTTAAATTGTCGCAAGTGATTATCTTGTCTAAAGATGCTATCCAGAGGGGAAAAAAAAACCTTAAATGGAACCCCTGGATTCCACAGAGCCCTATACAGATAAGGAAACCAAGGGACATCCCATAAAGCTAAAGTGAAAGATGGTCTACCCACTACATAGCTCTGTTGTATTTGTATTTCTAAATATGTTTTCACTTTTTTTTTAAGATTAGAAAATACATAGTGGTTAATTATTTCGGCAGCTGATCTACCAAAATAATCAACATTTTGAAACGGAAAAAATATAAAGTGACCACATTTGTCACGTCCGTTGGCAAGGAATAAAATGGGCCATCTTCGAGAAATGGTCCACAACAACAAAAACTGAGTCTTGTCCCACTAAAGTCTTAGGCAAACCTAAAATGAAGTCCATGCTGACGTCGTCCCATGATCCAGCTGGCTTTGGTAATAGGATCTAGGACTGCCCCTTCGAAATCTGGCAAACACCACAATTGTCAACCACTCTGAAGACATCCTTCCACATTTGTTTTCAATAATGTCAATCACCAACTGATAAAAAAGTTGTCCCGGCCAAAATTCCTCTTAACCCACCGTTGTGTAACTCCACAATCACTTCATCACAGAGAGAACCATCTGGAATACAAAGATTGCTTCCCTGAAACAAGAAGCCATCATGTTTGAAATATAGTCCTGACAGATCTCCTCCTTGTGTGCAGACTCCATGTGCTGCCAAATTCATGATCATATGCCTGCTCCTTGATCCTCTCAAAGCCCACCACTTCAATAGTCATCGTGGTGAGGACACTGAGGATAACTTCACAACGGCTTAGAGCATCCGCCATATGATTCTAAGTGGCCTATTTTGTGACATTGTACAATTTACAAAGGTGTACTCCAGAAAGAAATCCACATATTTAGCATGTTGAAAATTTAAATTCTTCTGGGATGCAAGTTATTTGAGTGCTTCATGATTTGAGAATAAAATAATCTCCCGTTGTATGAGAAGTGACTCCAATGTTGAAGATCCTGAATAATAACATAGAACTCCACATCATACAAAGAATTCTCTTACTAAATCACAAAGCTTCTCTCTGAAATAGTCCAATGGCCGGCCTTCCTAACTTAATACACCTCCAATATCGACATAACTAGCATCGCATTTTACTTTGAATAATTTGTCCGTTTAAAAGTATTAGAATCGACACCTCCTGCATTTTCTATTTTAGCAACTTAAAACTCTCTCCTTGACCTATGGGCTCCACTGAAACTGGTCGGCTTTCAACCAGTCAGTAAATGGAGAAATAATGTTACTAAAGTTCCTAATAAACCGCCTATAAAATGTAGCTAGGCCATGGAAACTTCTGACCTCAGTTAGATTACGAAGTACATGCCATATTGTTGTTTCTAGTTTCTACCAATAGTCCTTGTACCTAGGAAATCCCCCGTTAGGAGTTGTCCTATGTCCTAGAGGACCTTCCCTAGACGTCACGACACTAGGGGGACTCATTTGACCACCATCGACTGGAAGACCTGGCTCGGGCTTCTTCGGATTACTTCTCCTACTTTGAGATCTAATTCATACGTGTCCTCAACATCCTAGATGTGTTAAGGCTGATTTTTTTCCCATAGATTCAAGTTAAGCTAATTGAGGTACCGAGCAAAATGGGTCACATCCATAGTTATCAAACACTTGTATTATACCCGTATAAACTTTTGCCGTGTTACGTATTATACTTGTATCGCTGTATAATACTCATTTAATATGCGAATTACGTATTAAACGCATACAATATGCATTTTTTTGCCGTATTTTTATCTTGTTAAACACACTCCGTATTAAATGATTGTTATTACTTATTAGTCAGTATCCTAATTTTTATTTATTTTTAATTTTCCCATTCTTTTGCTGTGTTTTTTCCGCATAACACCCGTACTTCCCGAACGGATCATTGCCATATTATATACCTGTACTTGGTAACTATGGTCACATCAATCTCCTGCAATTTGGCCCTTGCTGTCTGTTGGTGGAATTCAATGGTGTAAGTAATCACGTTGTTTATGGTTTTGACAAGATTAAGAGATCTCTACATTGTAGGAAGTCGCATGAATTGCGTCCGTCAATATTTCTTCATCTTGACCCAAGAAGAAATTCTCTTTCCCCTTTCGTACTCGTGAATCGTGATAACTAAAGATCCAACCGCCATCAAAAAGTGTAACCTGTAGAATGAGAAGCTACTAATTTCACTTTCCATGAATCGAGGACAACAATTAAATCAAGGATCATGTCTGTTGTCTCAAACCAATTAAGAAAATTTTAAGAGTCAAATCTCTCGTCGAATTCCAAAATTCATACCATTTCAAATTATCTTTTCGGACGTCACGATCACGTCCACGATTACTTCCATATTCTTCCCCATCACCAAATCACGTAATCCATGATTACCATAATTTCCTTGGCAACAACCACACCACAACCTCTATTTAAATCATTGATTTGGCAGTACTTGTGATTTTCCCAGTCTCGCATGACTCGATCATCGTTGTGGAACACCCACTCATCAGTTTGGCACTCATTGAGGAACAAGCATCGCCCCCCTCTAATGTAGCGGAACATATGAAAAGAGAAGAACAATGTCTTCAACCCTATTAACCCTTGAATACACAAGGAATAGAAGAAAAATCTGAAAAATACTATTGATAAAACTGAGTTGCAATTGCTCACAAAAGTATTTATAAACTCCTAAAATCCCTACTTTCCCAAAATAGTAAAATTTACCCAAAATAGTAAAAATCCTAAATTGACTCAAAATTCTATCAAAAGTCTTAAAAGAACTATTTAAGACTTTCTAAAACAAAAATGGACTCAAAATACCTTAAAATGCCCTAAAAAGGAACTTGCCAAAAATATAAAGTTTTCTCTAAAAAGTAGAATTCGGATTTCGGACCCTTAAACAGCCTTTTCTTCGCTTTCTGACTGCCTTAACCATCGTAGATGATTACCACAATGTAGAGCTCATCGATAACTCTGAAAGTAGTACTTGTGGATCCTCAGGTGACGTCCAGATCATAAGTTATGGCCTTTTGAAGTTGAAGGTGCATATCTTGACTTCCGACTCACCTTATTCTTATCTTGTCGCACCAAGAAAGCTTTTACCACTTGTTCTACATCGCCCTTGCATAAGACGTCTGATTCCCTCCATGTTTATTCCAATCCTAGCAGTTGTCAACAATCGCCCTCTCAAGCAATTGTAAAGTTGCAGCAAAACCCTGATAATTCTGTTGATGTTTCCTTCAGTACCTTCCAGTCAGTCTAAGCGTGGATTGAAGTCTGCGTTTTGGTGGCATTGTCTTGGCTCAAAACCCTAAGTTTTAGAAAGCAAAAACTTATTTTGATATTAGATGATGTAAAACAAATAGTAGCCTGAAACACAAAAAATAACACGCAAAAGTGGAAGTAGAGAAACAACACCCGACCCGACAAAGAACTGTGGAGAGAAATAACTTCTCGACCAAAATCTTGCCCTGATCCAAAAGCACATCCCTATTTATCAGTCGAAAATCCAACCGTGGAGACATACCTCTTGCTTGGGAATTACCTGTTACTATTATAGGCATAGATGATACCATGCCAGTCTTGCTTTCCAACACCTTATGACAAAAGGGGGGCAATGTTGATTCACCTTTTCATCCTAAAGTTGAAGCTCCTTTTTAATTTCTTGAAGACAAAGAAAAACAGCATAACATAATAGCAAATTTTGTAGAGAGGTTGTTTAATACCACTTACAATAACTAGAGAGATTAAGTCTAACTACCCCTAAAGTTAAAAAAAAAAAAAAAACTTAATCAAGTTAAACTACCCACTTTACCATTAATTTAATAAATGGTCTTCCAATGACTAAAACACCCCCGAGTTGCTCACACGATGATCCAAGGATGCATCATGCATTCTCTAATTCATCTTCTCCATCTCAAACCAAAGCCCTTCCCTTCGAGAACAAAGTCAATCAAATTCCAATCGACACAGTAATAGGCTTTTTCCTGATCAAGCTTGCAAACCAAACCCGGCCATCTTGTTCTCCTTCCTTCCTCCATGTACTCATTGGCAATAAGTAGTTGAAATTTGCCTACTCTTCTTGATAAAAGCCCCTTGATGGGGGATGTAGAACAAGGATAAAAACTTCCTTCAATCTTAGAGGAGTCTTAGAAATGATTTTTTAGATTCTTCCAATGAAGCTAATGGGACAATATTTTGGGTTCTACAACTCCCTCTTTCTAAGGCATAATGTCATTTTGGGTGGCTATCCATGATCGCATCCTTCCTCTAAATAGCCTTTCTAGACAAATCCTCAATTTGGACCACTTAAAGAATAGGTGTTGGGGATTGGCAAACATATAATTTATGTGTATGGCTGAGGATGAATCTATAGATCATTTGCTTATGCATTGCCTTCTGGTTAGATTGATTTTGAGACATTTTCTATCCCACTTGGAGTGCCATGGGGCTTTTCCTTTTAATTTCGAAGACCTAATCTCCAAATTGTTCTTAAAAGATGTAGACAACATCCAGAGAATGAATTGGAGGCTTCTCCCAGGAGCTATCAGTTGGAGCGTATGGGAGGAAAGGTGTAGGTGTTGTTCGACAACACCTCCATCTCAATTGAGAGAATCAGTGATTTATAAATTGTTGTCATGGTTCTCGATCAAGAAAGACTTTAAAGAGCTAGGGTTGTGTTCTTGCTTATCTCGTTTTGGGTTTGTTTCCTCTCTTTTTTCTTTCTCTAGTTCAGCAATTGGCAAACTTCCTTTATATAATAGATTTGGGAAGGTGGTGACTTTAGTATACAGAAGAAGACTATGCTTGTGCAACCGTAGCCGCAAGCATGTGTAGCCTGGCTTGTGTAGTGTTAATTTTGGAACTATTCTCTTGTATGTAAGCCGAAGCATCCCGTTAGCACTTAGCGCATTCTCAAAGATATAGATCATTTGGTCATTTGTTTTGCCAGTAGAGTGGGGGTCCTTCCATCAGTATACTTGGGCATACCCCTAGGAGCGGGGTTCAAATCCAAAACGGCGTGGGCGCCGGTCTTAGATAGATGTGCAAAACGTTTAGCGAGTTGGAAGTCTCAATATCTATCTAAAGGGGGGAAACTTACTCTCATCCATAGCACCCTCGGAAGCCTACCAACATAATATATGTCTGCCCTAACCATTCTAAAGTCAGTCGCCGCCTCTCTTGAGAGAAGTCGCCGCCTCTCTTGAGAGAATGCAGAGAGTTCCTTTGGAACGATAAAGTGGATACTTTCAAGTATCACTTGGTGGCTTGGAATCAATGTTGCCGCTCTAAGGAGGGTGGGGGATTAAATCTCAAATCTCTGGTTCTTATGAATAAGGCTTTGTTAGGAAAATGGATATGGAGGTTTGGGTCGGAGAGGGAGAATTTATGGCGAACGATGATAGTGGCCAAATACAGAGAGTCTTCGTGTTGGGTTCCGCGAGAGGTTAGGGGGTCGCATGGCGTTGGACTCTGGAAGGGTATTATGGCCGCTGCCGAGTTAGTAGTGCTCAGATTCAGGTTTCGAGTAGGGCAAGGGTCCGAGGTGAGGTTCTGGAAGGATGTGTGGTGTGGAGACTCTAGGCTTCAGGATGACTTTAGGCACATCTTTGTGTTAGCCTCTGACAGGGATGCGTTAGTTAGGGACTACTTTGAGAGGCAGGGAGAGGAGGTGGTTTGGGGTCCGAGGTTGAGGAGAGATCTAAATGATTGGGCAATTGCCGAGGTGTCACATCTATTGGCACGAATTAGTTCTTCGCCCGTGTTCTGAGATTAGGGATTGTCGGGTGTGGTCGGGTAGTGACTCTGGGCGTTTCTCGGTAAGATCATTGGTACATGCTCTTGGCTCGGTTCCCTCGAGTCTGTTTCCTCATCGGGTAGTGTGGAATCCAGGGATTTCGTCTAAGGTGTCTTTCTTTCTCTGGAATGCAACACTAAATAAAATTCTTACATGTGATCACTTGCAAAATTGAGGGTGGAGGATGGCGAATCGGTGTTTTATATGCCTTCAAGCGGAAGAGACGGTAGACCATTTGCTCTTGCACTGTCCTATCGTGTCTGGTATTTGGGGCCATTTCCTTTCCCGCATAGGGGTGGATTGGGTCTTTCCCTCCTCCTTTCTCATCTTCTTATCTTGTTGGTCTTCGGTTAGCATGGAGGGGGTGCGTGAGGCACTTTGGTCGGTTATTCTGGGAGCCATATCATGGATGATATGGAAAGAACGTAACCTTAGAGTCTTTGAGGATACTTCTTCACCCACATCTCTCATTTGTACCCGTATCCGCTTGGTAGCTTTGGAATGGGCAGGGCTCCGGTACGGCGGAGAGGACTTACGGACTTTGTTGGATTGATATTATCATAGTTGGAGTAGTTGGGTTGGGTGGGATTGGGGTATTGTTTTCGTTCTTTGAGTTTATATACTTGTAAACTCTTGGTTCATGCTTTCTTGTACATGTATCGCATTTTCTCTTTATATATATTTCTGGTTTATCGATAAAAAAAAAGCATTATTGTTCATGCTTTCGGTCTTCATGTTGTCGACTCTCGTATACTCGCTTTGTTCATCAGTTCATGCATTGCTATTAAAGCATTGTTTGTTTTCCATGAAGAAGCATTAACGGCTTTATCATATTTCCGATATCGGTTGTGGACTCCCGATATTCTCCAATACCATAAGCTTTCTCTATCCTATATCCTTTCTCTATCGTGTATGTTTTCCCTATAGAATTGATTTGTTAGTACTCTATGCCACGGCGCAAAACTGATGATCCGTTAATCATGTGATATGGACTTCTCTGTTAATGGATATATCATGCTTTCTACGTGTCTTGATCCATTATTCATGCACCCCACCCCACCCTACCCTCGGGCCGCTAGTAGTGACCACTTTCAACAACCATGATGACGTGCCACCATGATGAAGGGACGACCACACCACCAATTTCTAATCCATCAAAGAGGTCTCCATTATTAACACATTCAAACTATTTAAAGGTACTAACTCAATGAGTCACTATCATCTCAATTTTTTCTACTAAGTTCAAATTGGTTTAGATCAAATCCTCAAATAGTCTTCTATTTCTCTCCTCTATAATACACCACTAGACGGCCAATAGATACGCACCCCAATGAATTTGGCCAGAGGCCCAGAACCACCAACATGGCCAGCTTGCCAATTAATTGTTAATTCTGTAGTGTCCATAGTCAAAAACCAAAGCTAATGACCATGTTGAAGAAATGATTCTTAATTTCTAAAACAAATTTTCAATTTGACCATTCTTTCCTTTTTTTTTCTCATTTTCTTAAGCATGTCACATATGCTGATTTTATTTGAGAGACATCGCCCCTCCTAAGGGTTTCACTTTAGGAGGGACTATTAGAACCCAAGTGATCTTGTGACAGCAACATGGTGGGGTGGGGTGGGATGGGGTGGAAAGAATAGATCCCCTTGGTTTACATAAACCATACTTTAAGAGTCAAAGTATCAAACTTAAAATTGATGCCCAAGGGAGAAAAAAACATCTTTCAACCTTTTAGGAAGAATAGCTAGCTCTCTACATTCACCAGCCATGCCAAGAATAACACTTTCGAATCTCTACATTCTATTGTTATGTAAAGACATAAGAAAAAAATTCCAATTACATGCTGCAATTTTGACAATACACACATTGCTATAAATCTTCTAAAACCATGTCACCCTAGTATCCGTAGGGAAAATTCCGAGTGGGCTGGTGCGGATACTCGAAGGGACTATTCCTTGGCTCGAAGGCTTTGGGACACCCTCCGTTACCAAAAAAAAAAAGTGAAATATGAAATCAAAACAAATTAAGAGTTTGTAAACATACTCTTGTAGTCATTCCATGTTCCATGAGCAAACAAACGAAGCATGTCAAGGTATACAGAATGCTCAGTCCCTTGAAGCTGTGTAAAACATAAAATAATCAGACATCAATAAACATATAACATGGACTTCATGGAAAAGTGATTTTTTTTTGGTAGAAAATGTCATTCTCAAAGATTACAACATCAATAAATAACATAGTTGACAATGAATAAAAAGAATAAAAAATAATCATTAATGATAACGGAACAGAAACCCAATTGATAAATTCACTGTGAAAGATAAGCAAGCATAACTGCATAAGAGATATAACTTATAAGAAGAAAGGGTGGAGCATTGTACACCATTTTCGAGGAGTATACATGCATACAAGTAGAAAAGTATACAAATATATATAGTATATACAGACACACACACTGAGGGAGGGAGGGAGGGAGGGGAAATGCAGCATGTGCACTAAATAAATGCTCTTGCCCATGCATTTGGTTCATTTTTTGTAGCAAGCACAGACTCTGAATAACCCAAATTTACTACCTCTCTGACCCATGCATACACCTTTTCAAAAAACAATTATCACTAGAACAACAACTATAAAGTGGAAGAAGCCAAACTCACTTGCTTTGTATGTCAAATCAACCATTAGATTCGTGCAAGCATTTTTTGTAATGGTTAATGGTGTCCCTTCTAATTATTTCCCCAATTCCAGAGGTCTTCTTCAGGGGTGCCCTATCCCTCTCCTTTTTTTTTCATCACCGTTGCAGTCTTGCAGAGGCCTTCAGTAAGATGATGGTGAGGATTGAGAGCATTGGGTGCTTGGAGGGTTTTCAGTCGTGTGTTGGAAGTCCAGTAGTGATCCGTCATTGGTATGCAGGCAGCACTCAGGTATTCCTAGATGCTACCAGATACCAAATGTCAATTTCAGGGCAATAGCCAGATTTTTTTCGGCAGCTTCCAGGCTTCGCATCAATCACTTGATTCTCTCCGAGAGTACATTGATTGGAGTCAGGTGGCAAAGGACAGTTTCTCTGAAGATTGTGCTCGCATTCTTGGATGTTGTTTGAGCGAATTCCCCACAAAGCATCTTTGGTTTCCCCTCGCTTCCATACCAATAACCAAAAGAATCTGGTATCTAATGATTTAAAAGGTGGAGAGGAGGATGAAGGGGTGGAAGAAGAGATACATTCCTTTTGGTGGGAGGGTGACACTTATCAAAAGTGCCTTTTCAGCCTTCCAATATACTTTATGTCGTTTTCAGGATGCCCGCATTTGTGGCGAAGTGAATTGAGAAGCTATATAGGGACTTTCTTTGAGGGGGTAGGAAGAGATGTCATCTAGTGAAATGGGATTCGGTATGCACGTTGAAGGAGTGTGGTGTTTTGGCTTCAAAAGACTGTTGCGTGAACAATGCACTAGAGGAAAATGGTCGTAGTGCTTATCTACGGAGGAGAGGGCTTCGTGGAGGAGGGTGGTGGGTGCTAAATTTTATGTATCCAATCCGGGTTGGAATCAGGTTTGGGATACTAGAAGGGTTGCATGCTCTAGCAAGGTGGAGATGTGGAAGGGAGTGATGAAGGAGCAAGATTGATTCACGGAGCTTACAGTGGGATGTGGAACTAGGATTTGATTTTGGGAGGACAAATGGTGCAAGGTTAGGCGTGTGTGTGATATTTGCCTAGGGCTTTACAAGCTTGTCCAAAGTAAGAATGTTGTGGTAAGTGAGCATTTGATAGAGCAAATGGAAAGGTGGTTTGGTGCCCGAAGTTCCGATTCAATCATAGGGACATTTTTTTTTATCATTGTAATCTTAGGGACGTTGAGATTGAAGAATTCTAATTGTTGCTGGACAGCTTAATAGGATTAAGATTAATCCATATTCAATTGAAAAAAAAAGTTTCACCGGGCAGTAAGGAGTTGTTCACCACTAAGGATTTCTGTGACTGTCTTTTGGAGAAAGAGACGAATAACTTAGATAGAGATTCTCAATTTGTGAAGAATTAGAAATTTTTGATTCCATCGAGGGTGAAAACTTTCATGCTCATCAACACTAGACAAAGTCCCTAGAATGAACCACTTGAGGAGTTATGTGCGAATGCGCCTCCCAAATAGATGTAGCCTATGCCCAGAGACATAAGAATGCCATCTTCTTCTCCTTTGCCTAATCTCCTGGTATGTGTGAATTTTTTTCCCTATTTCCTTTCCAGGTCTCTCAAGTCATGCCCAAGGATGTGAAAGGAGTCCATTCTTGAGAGGTCAGCTAGAGTTTTTAGCACGAAGGGAATATCTAATAGGAGTTTTTGCCAGCTGCAATGTTGGGCCTATGGTAGGACCGTAATTGCATAATTTTTTATGGTTCGGTTCCTCAATTCGTCTCTTCTTTGGTCCTCGATCGAAAAGGTTTTAGGAATTGGACGGCAGTTTCTAAGAGCTCTCAGACGAAGCCATATTTTATTTGTGATGCTTGATATTTGAAGCTTTTTCCTCTCTTTTTTAATAGAGAAATCTGCTCATTCTCTCAATTTTCACATCTATGTATACTTCTTTCTCTTTTCAATAAAATTTCAGTTATCTATCACCCCCCCACCCTCCAATATAAATATATATATATATATATGGTAAACCCTAGTTTCCTCCTACCCGCCACCCATTCTCTTATTCTCATCTAAATACTTACTTTAAAACCAAAAACAATTAAAAAAAAAAAAAAAAGAACAAAGCTTAGAAGTTCAAAAGAATTTCTCTCAAACACCCACCATAAAATAAAGAACACATATATAATCGACGAATAATATTAGAAAAAAGGAAAGTAGAGATGAAATTCTAACCTGGACGATGTTTGGAACCGAAAGAATCTCGGAGAAAGCAAACAAAGACGAATGCGAGGTGGCTTCGACGATTACATTAGCGAGAGACGCCCCTTTGTGAGTCTCGGCTTGCTTGACAAAATACTCGATCAGCTCTTCTTGCTTCTGCTCGATATCCATCGACGCTTCAAGAACAGATAAAGAGTTTCAGAACTAGGACAGATTCGAACCCATTTACCAGAAACAAGGTGTGGGGTTCGATTTCTGCGGAGAAATTGATTCCTATATTTTTTATTTGGATGGGGATTTTGGGAGACGGGTTTCGGTGAAAGGGATTTCGCTCACTCTCTTCTCTATTTCAATTTCTATTTCAATATTTCTATTTTCTACTTCTTCAATGAGAAGTCTCGGAGTCTCGACTCTTGGGCGTCCGATAAAGCGTTTGTAAAAACCTTCAATGGCCCTGCGTTTGCTAACTTACGCCGGCTGCATCTTTAACCTTTTGCGTTTGGGCTTGGGCTCAATTTGGGGCTTGGGCTCAAAATCTACGCTGGTCCGATTCCCTCCGGAACCCAATCCAAGACTCAGCTCTGTCAAAATATAAATTATATGATTGAGAATATCCCTAACTATGTCAGTTATTAATAGTCTTCTTTTTGAAAAAGTCACATACCTTCTACACATGACTTCCACCATAAAGTATTTTGACTTTTTTTTTTTAATGTTTGGGAGCGATTAATGATTGACGTGATTAATGTTAGCACTCTTTCTATATGAAAAATATGTGATATCATATAAATCATATCTAAATGGGAAAAGGTCTCTTGTGTTGACTTGACCTGACTAAAATCCCTTAGCCAATCTTTTTTGGTCAACATCCTTTAATTGGTGAATATTTACTTAGACTACTTTTGAGAATATTTAGTTGCAAAATTGATACGTGTATCTTAAATATGTGCAGTTGAAAGGTCTATATCTATATTGCATATCATCCACTTAATTAAGACTAGGATTGTCAAAGAGTTGTGCAGGGAAAGGCATGGGTCTTATTGGGGGCAACCCTGACCTACAAGGGTTCCACCCCAGATAGGTCAAGCAGAGTCTTCTTCTTTTTTTTTATGCATAACTATTTTTCATGATTGAAAATCTCACTATCTAAAGCATAAAAAGATAATTTCGCCATAAGCTATAATTTGTTTAGATCCTTAATTAAGACTTTTGACGCTAATTAATTTTATTTTTGCTAGGGATTATGTTCTTCCTTTAGCGTGGTAAAATAGATTAAGCACATCAAAATCAAGAACCATTCTAGCTTAATTTATTTTGTTGGAAAAAAAACAAGTATTGTAATGCCAATTTTGAATTATTGCGGAACATTGTTTAGAGATTAATGCTTTTAGCATGGTAAAATAGATTAAACACGTCGAAATCGAATACCATTCCAGCTTAATTGAATCATACTATGGAAAATTAAGTCACGTTGTCCATTAGTGAGAACTATATTTGTTTTGTTAAGGAAAAAATATTATAATGTCACTTTTGAATTATTGTGGAACTAAATTTAGAGATAAATGCTTCTAGTGTGGTAAAATAGATTAGTCACTTCGAATCTTGTATCATTTCAGCTTAATTGAATCATACTATGAAAAAGAAAACATGTTGTCAATAGGTGAGAAATAGATTAATTTTTAACTTTTTTCGAAGACATAACAGGCTTAAAACACGAAAAGGATTTTGGCAAATTAGAAGGCAACATGTGGCAAAAAAATGGATCCAAGGTAGGGTGCCATTTGAAACTGCACCCCCTCCTTGGTACCTTTTCGGTGCTCAGTTAACCACTGCGCCATAAGCCATCCTTTTTTACTTTTTAAGGATTGAGCGTTGTTATAAATAACGTCCTTGTTTTTTTGAATTTTTTTAGTCTCACATCATCTGGGAACTAAAAGTTGGTTCAAAAATCAACTTATAAATAACCTTGGCCTCATTTCATTTGGGGTATCGATGAGGAGTGACCCTCAAGGCCTAACGTGTTTTGAAACGAGCCATGGGACCATTTTTTAGGGGTTCTAAGAGCTTTTGGAATTGGTTTCTTTTAAGAAATCAAAATACCTACTCTCTTCTTCCTTGAGTCTTTAGGAGACTAGGCTATTAAGTCAGAAATCTCTTAGACAAATAATTTTGAGTGGAAGTACTATATCGTTATGTCATGTTATCCGTGTTATATATGTGAGGTTTCTCTTCTTCCCTCCACCATGCATTGTTTTTTCTTAACTCTCAAGGTGTTATCATGTCTATTGGAGGATAAGTCTGTGGAAGATGGCTTGAAGTTTTGCCCAAGTCAACTTCAAACTGAACTTATCATCTAATGATGTTTGCTTTGAAAATATGCTTATGGTTGTCCCTGAAACACTATTTGAAATGTTATTATGTTAGATAACTAACCTAAATTAGGCTTTCTAGACTCAATGCCAGCCTTAGATTTTTCATTTAAAGCCGGGATAGGGATAGGGATAGGGATAGGGATAGGGTATCCAATCGAAAAGTACATATGAACTCCTACAAGTGTAGACCTCACTTCTTCTGAACTTGGTTTGGCTGATTAGTTATTATCTAGGATTCAATATAGACTTGCCTTAGTATTAGGTTCAATCCCTGTAAGAGCTAAAACTGCTAAAGCTATTAAAATCAAAAAAAAAATATATATATATATATATATAAACAAACAAATCTGAAAATAAAGTTATATTTCTTACATGCTTGTATGTGTGATCTTATATGAGTATTTGTATGATTATCTATGTTATGTTATGTGCTTTACATGAATGTGTATGAATGCTTATGTGATATGTAACGATTACTTGTGTTATGTATGCTTGTATGCGTGTGTGCTTGCATGATATGTGAAACTACAACGGTCTAATTCTCATCATGAGATATGTAGGTACTCCTTAAATATTATCTCTTAATAGCATGTTATATAGGAATTGTATTTTGGTTTCCAATTTATTTAAACTATACTAGATTTAAGGAGTAGGTAATCACTTTTGGTGAGAGTGTAAGGGCATCTAACACATTTTCTTAGCTTAACTAATTCTCTTACCTAAAATCTTTGACATAGACAGCCCTATCTATTAGGGTCTGTTCTTTTGGTGGAACTTTTAGAGTCTAGGAACTTCCATTGTTTCATGCATTTTTTGCTTAATGTTTGGAACTTTATTATTTCATCAACTATAAAAGTTCTACGAACTTTCAAGTTCTACCCAGAAATTTGGATCTTATTAGTTCCATATTTGTAGAAAATTTAGACTCTGTTAAATAATAAAGTTCCAAACATTAACTAAAACAATGCATGAAACAATGGACGTTCTAAACTTTAAAAGTTTCACCGAAAGATCTTACCCTTATAGATTGAGATTCCTATGATCTCCTTATTAGAATAGGTGGCGACTCAATATGTAGTAGTTTTTCATTATTCCTTATGGAAGTTTTCCCTATTTGGAATGGTTCAAAATCCCTTGTCCACAACAAGTCTCACATTTTTGTCCAAATACAATCAACGGTAGAGGTCGTGGAGTAAACAAGGACTGCGACTGAAGCTCAGGCTCAGAAGAGTTTTGCTACCGATTCAGATGGTGGGCAGTGGGTGGGGAAGGTCAAGTAAGGAAAGCTCATAAAGTATGGGCATCTATGGGCTATGACATTATGGAAGGCTTTAATGATCAAGCTAAGTGCTCTCAGGGAAGTTTCAAGGCCAAGGGCAATACAGGATTCTAGGCAAAGGATTGTCTCTGGCAATGCTAGAAAGGGTGGTCTCGGACTTCCACAGTTTATGCGGCATGTGGTGGAGAAGTCATTTCATTGTCTCCCATGATTTTAACTTCTCTACACATTATGCGACATGTGGCGATAAAGTGGTGAGAAAAAGGGGAAGAATGAGAGAAAATGAAAGGAGTCAAATCCTCTACGGTGATAACCGGATTTGGCAAATCCGGTTATCACCCCTAGAGGTTGCCACGTGTCTCCTTCGACACCCCTTAACCGTGGGTAAGGTTCACCCACCCCTAAGGTTCATCCACTCATCCTTGGTTTTTTATTTATTTTTAAATACTAATTATATTTTTAAAATTTAAAAACTGTTTTTAATATTAAAAAAACTCTAAAAACAGTTTTTAAATTTTAAAAAGAGAATTAATATTTTTTAAAAAAACCAAGGATGGGTGGGTGAACCCTAGGGGTGGGTGAACATTACCCATAGTTAAGGGGTGTCAAAGGAGACACGTGGCGACCTCTAGGGGTGATAACCGGATTTGCCAAATCCGGTTATCACCGTAAATGATTTGGCTCCAAATGAAATGTCTTCTCATTTTTTTATCGCCACATGTCGCATAATGTGTGGAAGCCCCAGACCACCATTCAGGCATCACGAGAGACAATCTTTTGCCAGGATTCTGCCTAAACGATTTGGGCTCAGTGACATCAAAATACAAGCCCAGGATTCTGTTTAAACGATTTGGGCTCAGTGACATCAAAATAGAAGCCCATGTAGCTAGGATGTTAAAGTGTGCCCTCATTTGGAGGCGGCCCTAGGTTTCGTTCCCATAAAGGGGAAGTTCAAATGGATTGGCATAAGTTTTCCTTTAGATGATGCGGCATGAGGAGCCACTCACCCACTAACCTAACAACTAATGCAAATGAATGATATCGATGCCCCATAAGATATAGAATCATATCCCGATTATGAATTTGTTCATTTGTTACATTGAAAATACAAATTGCAGGTATTTCTTTTTCAAATTCAATAAAACTATCTAAAGATCAAATATTTAATAATATAACGTACATTCATACATATTGTATATACATTGTTATCAACGCTCACTACCATATTTTGCATAAATTTGTTTCAGTTCTCTTCAATGATGCAACTGCAAAAGTCAACTCAATGGCCATCTGTTACCTCAAAAGGATTTTAGCCCACCAAACCACACTCAAGGAAATACTCCAATGACTTGGGTAGATCCTTGTGATCCATTAACAAATGGGATTCGTCATCTCTATTTCCTCATCTAATGCAATGAAGTGATCTTCTCCTAAAAAAGGGAAAAAAACAAAGATGGGAACAAAAATATGAATTATGTGGGAGTTATCCCTATCAGTGGCCAGTGTTATCCTTAACCCCAGCCCAAATCAACTTCAGGGGGAATAACTAAGCCTAGCCCAACACAACCATCCCTTAACTAGTGCTAGGACATCAGTTTCGACCCAATGGGTTGTCCTAAGCGAGGGCAAGGTTTAGGAAAATATAACGTTAACAGGAGAATCAAGGGTAAAGTTCGATTGTTATTCATTGTAGAGTTTAATTTTGAGACGGAGCTCTGCTTTACGTCGAAAGCAGAGCTCGCCTTTTTTAGTGTAAAGGCATGACACTTTTGTAATTTTGGAGAGAGTGGCAGTTTTGCAAAACACTCTCTCTATAATTACAAGATTGTCACGCCTTTACACTAAAAAGTGGAGCTCCGCTTTCTGTTGTGTCGCAGAACTCCATTTTGTATTTAAACTCTTCATTATGTCAGCATTGAGAGGAGTGATATTCCCAAATGCATATTTCCAAACTCTCGCTATAGGCGCAACACTTGTTGTTGTGACCCTTTCAATAGGTTTAAGGAGCAACTTTTTCCAATGAGAACGTTACGGTTCAACCGATTTCAAAGGTATTTGGAAAAGTAGCTACACCTGTTGCACCCATAATGAGAGTGGAAGTCTGTTCCTAGGGTCTTGACAGTTATAATCCCCTAGTATCGCTATGTGATAATCGCTATACCTAAACATACCAATATCAAACGGGTCAAAAAGAAGGGTAATGCTAACCCCACGTTCACTTTCTTTTTAAAATCACTTTTTCAAAGAGATGACATGTGTTAATGCAAATAACACATGTCATCCCCTTAAAGAAAAATGACTAAAAAAAGTGGAGCTACCATTACCCTAGAAATAAATACATTGTTTTCCTTACTTTTATCACTGACCATGAATATAATATATATATATATATATATATGTTCAGTAGTTCCGTGATTGATAATTACAACAATTTATACCAGTATGTTGGCAAAGTCATCAAAACCACGACTCGGGTTCAAAACCAGGCCTTACTTGCTAACTCACTAGCCATCACACTTGCTTGTCCAAAAGAAAATGTATAGCAGTAGGTTATTTACATTCAAAAGACATTTCTTGATGTTTACTCTAGAGGAACACTGGATTAGAGTCTTAACTCTTAAGGGCTCCAATAGAAAACTAGTTGATGGGATAAGCTCTGACAAAAATTACAAAATGATACTAGAAACTTTTACTAAAAACATTGGTTAAGGATATAAGATCAGTACTCCACCATGCAAAACAGATTTAATATCAGTCTTACAGCAAGACCTTTAAGAATTTGGCAGGGTTACCTTCTTACTAAATTAGAGATTCATGATTGAGGTAAGGGAAGCCCCCGCTAAAATGCATTACAGTATTACAGGGCAATGCAGATAAGCAATAGCTTTAAGAATTCTGTAATCCAAACTAAAAGAATTCAAAGTCCAGATATTTACCTTCAGACTTCAAGTCTGCCCCTATCATCCTCTTACTGCTGCTCCCAACCCCAATAGTGTCAACTGCCTCGAACTTCCCAGGGAAGTTGGTTTCCATAGGCCTTGGGACCTCAGGCGGTGTGCTACATCGAATCAGCGCCCAGTTCACACCTTCAAAGAATGGGTGCTGTTTTATTTCAGTCGCTCCCCTCTTCACACCAAGTCGGTGCTGTGGCTCCTTCACTAGCAAGCCCCGGATCAGATCCTTGCTTGAGTAACTAGTCACAGGTGAGTCCGGGAATCGGAGCTGCTGCCCCACCACATTGAACAATGTTGCACGATTTCCCGAGCCCTTGAACGGGGTTTTTCCAAACAGTAGCTCGTGTAAGAAGATACCAAATGTCCACCAATCCACTGCACTACCGTGGCCTTCTCCTCTGATGATTTCTGGGGCAAGGTACTCGTGGGTCCCAACAAAGGACATGGATCGGGCCGCTGTAGGCTCCGCTAAGAGCTCAGGTAGGGTATTGGCAGACTGACCAGAATTAGTCCAGGGTTTTCGGGGTTTTTTCTTGCTCTTCTGAGAAAAGAACGATGGGATGAAGCATGCTGGCTGGATGCATACCGATGAGGGCTCAATACAGGTGGGCTGGATGCAGAATGAGCCGCCAGTTACCCTTTTGGATGGGTCAAACTCAAATGAGGTCTTTATGAGGGTGGGTGAGACTGTGCATCTTAGAGAAAGATCAAAATCCGAGAGCATTATGTGTCCATCATCACGGACGAGAATGTTCTCTGGTTTCAAGTCCCTGTAGACAACCCCCAGCATGTGGAGATACTCAAGGGCCAGCAGCACCTCTGCAGCATAAAACCTACTTACAGGAGGAAATGCAAGTGTTATCTGATCATTTCGTTGAGAACACAAATAACAAGTATGGACGATTAAAAAGAAATTTAGAAATGATCGTGCAAAGTTTTAACCTTTTTTCCTCCCATTTTTACACTCCCAGAATTTTTACTTTGATGAGAGAAGTACTTCCAGTGATAGATTAAGACCTAAGGTGATGATGAACATGAATAAATTCGATGTTGACTAAGGTGCAGTAGCCTATATGTCAGTCATCAAGACAATTAAACTCTCTTTACAACTACAATGAACAGCACCTTTTCTGACAGTTGAGGATGATGGATGTCAATCTCCATAGTTCTCCAATCGGATTCGGGGACTACATACAATCAGATATATCGTAGGTTGTAAATGAGAAAGTAGGAGACATTCTGGTCAAGTTGAAAACGAAAACATCCATAAGAAAGAAAGATGATTGATTTTTTCTTCTCCCCCCCTCCCACATGATTTTTTTTTTTTGGATCCTTCAATTTTAGATCAATTTAGTTGCTCAAGTCAACTGTTGCATCAGCAGAATAGATTCATAGAATCTGTTGCCCAGGAAAAAATAATAATCAATAAAAAACCGCAATGAAGCATACACCAGATAAAAACAACAAAATTGCTTGAATGTCCATTTGGGACCAAGAATCTCAAGTCACTTTAAGATGCAGGAATATCCTGCTTTGTCCTGCAGATACCATATGGTAAATCCCCTCAATCACGACCGAGTATTTGAAGGAAAAGCATGATAAAAAAAAAAAAAAAACTCGCTAAGCTTCCTTAAAATGAAATTAAGGCCAGTATGGGGGCAAACATTGCAATGGACAACTAGCCTAGGGTAACCAACAAAAAATCCCCGAAAATGATGTGATAGCTCCAGGGCCATTACATCATACGACTCCTGGCCCCTACCATACACATTGTATATAGGATACATCCTGCTCACCCGAGGTGATCAATTTATTGGATACCTCTAGTATTGGACATACAATAGAATTTCATTTTATCTTATTTTTCCTTGGGTGACTGGACTTACCCCAGAGACAGTCAGAAACTGCTATTGGATCCAATCACCTAATTTGAACATGCAATAATTGAATGATCACCTGTGCAACCCAATTTATTGATAATGAGTAAAAATATCTGGTTGACAAGATCTTTGGTGACATCCTAATCCTATACAAGAGATACCATGTACAGTGTAGATCAATGAGAGCATTGCTGGTACACAAATATGGTAAGAAAATCATAGTCAATAAAATACTAAAATTACACTGGGCTCCTAAATCATTGCTCAAATTTCAAGTCTCTAGTAAAGCGCATTTTAATCTACATATGTTGTTTTCATCATAAGTAAACCCTAAGATCCAATTGCATCGAGTCCTCACCCACTCATTTTAATCTACATATGTTGTTTTCATCATACATAAAGCATAAGATTCAATTGCATCGAGTCCCCACCCACCCACCCTCCCACCCGTAAACCCTAAGATCCAAATGCATCGAGTCCCCATCTACCCACCCACCCATCATGAATAGGAAGCATATGTGTGACACATAGGCAACCTTGCCTATGCGTCACGCATTTGAGCGATATGTGGCACCCCTTTGGGCCAACAAAAAAAATTGGGTCCCCCTTCCCTAATAAATGGCTAAATATCAGTCCAATCGAAGATGTTTAGGCTGTCCAACCGGATGTTAGAAATGTTCACCACTAACACTAGTAGGTTACTATTAACCCCTATGATTGATGTGACCCAACTAACATGGACGTTTCCGCTGTCCAATTGGATATCCTAGACATTTCCGACTAGGCTAATTTTTTGCCACGTTAGAAAAGGGAGCTTTCATCATGGGTTTTTTTTTGGGCCCAAGGAGTGTCGTGCCGCTCAAATGCAAGATGCATAGGCAAGGTTGCTACCTGGCCTCTCTATCTCTATACACGAGTGAGTGTGTGTATACATACACACACAAGGCATTCAAGCGATGCCTAGGCAATAGGGGTTCCCTAGGCGTGACATTTTCTTGATGTTGCCTTAGGCGATACCTAAGTGACAAAAAATTACTTTCTTCATTAAAAATCATGAAAATTTAAGATGTTACTATGTTATTGAAAGCATAGTTATCAGAGCGAAAAGTGAAAACGAGAAGCAAAGCGAAAGCGAGAAGCAGGAAGCAGGAAGCAGGAAGCAAGACTCAAAAAAACCTTAAGAAACGGGAAGCGAAAAATGAGATATAGGCTCCTCATTCCCATTATGTTATTTATGGGTAGTTATTCATTTGATTTTATTTTACATAAAATTTTTGTAGAAAAATAGGTGCCTTAGGTTTCAACCAGACGATACTTGGTTCGAGTCTACACCCTAGGCTATAGATTGTGATCTACCACATCACTTCACACATACTGCTTTCTTTGACTACTAGATGAGACGTAATGGAAACGAGCTTCCTAAGAAGAGAGTCTGTTCGAGGAAAAGAGTTTCCTAGGAAGCGAGTTTGTCCGAGGAAACGAGTTTAGGAAACAAGCTTCCTAGGAAGCGAGCTTCCCACCTTGTACATAGCTTCCCGACAACTATGATTGAAAGAAACAAATAAAAATTAGTACATAAGACCAAAATGGCACCACAGAAAAATAAATATCTAATTTGGAGATGAAGACAGAAACCCTAGAGAAAATCCAATAAAGTAAAACTATTATATTATATATTTACCATTATATATATATATATATATGTGTGTGTGTGTGTTTATGTTTTTGTAAACAACATTTTCCATTGTGTGTGTGCAGGCGCTATTATGTGGGTCTTTGTCACTAGCACTATAGTGCCCAGGAGATGAGGCCTAGGCACTACTAGGCGACCTCATATCAACGAGTGTCCACCTAGATGTTGATTAGGTGACAAGGGTCCTGTTTAGGCAATGCAGTGACCTAGGTGACATTTTGACAATATTAATATATCTGTCTTCGTGTATTCGCAAGCATGGATGTCCCAGAGAAGAAAGGACAGACTGATCAAAGGAAACTCGTCATTAGTCGGTCTTCATGTGCATGCTCCTTCAGGTCCACACAGTTATACGGTCCTCAAGAATCATAGGTTGTGATCCCAAGGACCACCCAATGATGTGGACTATGCACTGCACTCCTCAACAAGAGGCGAGGACAGCTTTTTTATCAAGTCAATGGTTCAACCTCGAAGTTAAAAGATCCGAGTATTTTTATCTTTGCAAATGGACTACGAGACATGAGAGGTCAATTTCCAAGTGCAATGACTATAAAACCATACCACCACAAAAGTGGAGATGCCTTTCAAACCATATATCACAATTACCAAACTTAACTCAAGGAAATGCAAATCACTTTTTTTTTCCTTTATATTTTTTGCGAGCAATATCATTTAACTACGGTTAGTAACATCAGTTAGTGGTTAGTAGGGGGGAGTTGACCACTAGTAAGTAGTCACCTAGTGGGAATAGATCCGATGACCTCTTTCATAAGAGAGGTCACACCCTGCCACTGGAGCAAGCGACGGGGTAATCAACCTATTAATTATGGGTCACTAATGAAGCCACCCTCTTACTATGAACCCTAATTACCAAACCCAAGTTTTGAATGTCGATATCACTCGACATATTGAGCCACGGAAAAAAGATATATCGAAAGATATATCGTTTATCGGTGATTTTTGGAAAAATGACAAAAAATTGGGACAAATTATGAAACCTTACAATGAAACTTCAGGAAATGTTAAAATAGATGTTAATACACCTTTTAAAATAAAAATATTTTTTTCAAAAAAATATACATAAGAGATACAATGAGAAGAGAGTAAAAATGTGCGCTGACGAGTGACGATAATATATGATTGATTCATGTTTCATTCATTTCTCAATCAATCATAAATTCATAATTTATAAGATTCATAATAACACAAACATACATTAAATTGGGTGTATAATAAATCAATATTAGTTTTTAACATATTAATTTGTCATATAATATAATTTCTTATATGACACATTATTTTTAGAAATATTTATTTATTTTAAAATTAGGTAATAAAAATAATATATTAATTTATAAATTATAGCTAAGTGATTACTGATTAGTCAAAGTGGTAGTATTTTTGTTTATTCTTAAAAAGCCCTTATGAGCATAATCTTATTACATATAAATAATTTTGAATTTATAAAATATTATTAAGAAATTATTGATTTTTTAATATTACTAAAAAGCCCTTATGGGCATAATCTTATTATTTATAAAATATTATTAAAAAATTATTAAAGTTTTAATATTACTAAAAAACCCTTATGGGCATAATCTTATTACCTATAAATAATTTTTAATTTATAAAATATTATAAAGATTTTTTTTAATATTACTAAAAAGCCCTTATGGGCATAATCTTATTACCTATAAATAAATTTTAATTTATAAAATATTATCAAGAAATTATTAATTTTTTAATATTACTAAAAATAATTAAAAGAGAATATTAGTAACAGAGAGTGAAGTTAGCATTACCCTTGACCTTCTTGGGGTTTAAAACACTTAAAGGTTTTAATAGAGAGAGAAGTTAGCATTACCCTTGACCTTGTTAGGGCTTAAAACACTTAAAGGTTAAAACACAAGGTTTAAAAAAAGGGTCTCGGACACTGTAACGGACACAGCCGAAACCTTTACATAACGCCGTTACGTAATAGTTTCGGCCTTTACTTATTTTTTTTTCTTTTTTGCTTTAAAAATTCCAATAAATAAAAAATATATATAATAAATGAGTAACAAGATACTTTTAAAGTCAATATGAAGTTCAAAATTTAGAAATAAGAAAATTAGATGAGTCGAGTGTTGAAACATACCCGAAATAAAAAACATGTCTTGGATTCTTTCAAATCTATGAATTAAACTCCAAATCAAGTCGTTAATTAACAAAAAAAACAAAAGGATTTTAGGAGAAAAAAAAAGGTACGAAGGATAAGTAGAGAAGAAGAGAGGAAGCAAAGATGAGGTTTTAGAATGAGTTTTGAGATTTTCGGAACTCAGTCCTACGACCGAAACCTTTACGTATCGGGCGTAACGCCCGTTACGTAACGGTTTCGGGCGTTACGGTTTTGTTTCGAGATAAACGGACAAAGGTATAACATCGAGTATCGTGTCACCGAAACCTTTACGTAACGGCCTTTACGTAACGGTTTCGGCGTTTTTTTAAACCATGTTAAAACAAATAAAAGTAACAAAGGTCGGAGTGAAATTAGCATAACCCTTGTTAGTATCTCTTTTAAGTCTTTGTATACTTCAGAACAGAACCAGAAAAAAAAAAAAAAAAAACATGTAGAGCTCGGAAAAGGGAAGAGGGGAGAGGGGAGAGGGGTAAACTCGACCTTGCATATAGTGATCTAGGGCTTTTGCAATCAACGAAGGCAACAGCTTAGTCCTCACAGCAATGGCGACGATGACGCTTCACAGGTATGTACCCTCTTCTTCAATTCTTCCTTCTTCTTTATTCTCCTCTCTCAAGTCTGAACCCTTTTTCCTTTTTCTTCTTCTAAATCAAGGACTGAGGACTGATTTCAGTCTGTGAGTTTTTGTTTCTTGGATGGATGTTGCACCTTTGAAAATTTTGGGGAAAAAATTGGGTGTCACGTATTTCGGTCGATATCGGTGAGATATTGCCGATATTTCAGTGATAACTCCCGACATCATATAAAAAATACCTTAAACCGTATAGATGTGTCAGCAAGTGTCGATACCGATAAATATCGGCGATATATTGCCGATATTGTGAATCTTGACCAAACCGAGAAACGAAAGTGAGAAGCAAAGCGAAAATGAGAAACTAGAAGCGAGACTCAAAACATCCTTAGGAAATGGGAAGCAAGAATTTTGCAATTCCTTTGTGTTTTGGTATGAAATAGTGGGCCCTTCAATTTTTAAAATTTTCTTAGTACTTGCCCCCCCCCCCCCCCCCCCCCAATTTGTCTTACATATATATATATACAGTGCCGCCCCCCCCCCCCTCCCCTCCCCCAAATTCTTTGTAGCAGGCCCTCCAATAGAGTCTGATTATGCCCTTTAGGTCGCCACATGTCTCTATTGACACCCCTTAACTATGGTTAAAATTCACCCACTATTAGGGTTCACCTACTTATCCATGGTTTTTAGGAAAAAATATTAATTTTTTTTAACCTTAGGAGTTGGTGAATAACTAGGGTTTGAAAAAAAATTGATATATTTTTAAGGGAAATGGAGAACGGACCCCAGGTCAGCTTAGAAGCTGACCCCGTGATTTCATTGGTCCAATCCCTCTTTTTACCACCTATCAATTGTGGTTAAGATTCATTGACCCCTTAGGGTTAAGCAATCTAACCATGGTTTTAGAAAAAACAAAATGCAAAAATATTATTTTTAATTTAATTAAGCTTAACCATGGTTAAACATGTGTTAAAAAGGGACAAGGGAACACTGTGGTCAGCTTAGAAGAGGACCCTGGGGTGGTCCTCTTCTCAGGACTTTTTTTTTAAAACCAAGGATAGGTGGGTGAGCCTTAACCACAGTTAAGGGTATCAATAGGGACACATGGCGACCTCAAGGACATTATTGAAAAAAAAATTCTAAAAATAAAAAAATTATCCAAATTTTTTTTCTCGGGGCTACACAAAACCCCATGTTTCATACCCCTCAAATCCTTTAATTTTTTTATACATGTATTCCCCCCCCCCCCACAAAGAAAAATTTCTGGCTCCGCCCCTGGATATAAGTGTCTCATTTCCATTGTATTAGAATGATCAATCATACCTTAAATTTTCTTAAATGAGATATTTGTGGAGAAGTATGTGCCATACAGCCTTAGGTTTTAATTCAACAATACTTGCTTAGGATCTATGTGGCTTTAGACTCATGTCTATCCAATTATTTCCTAGATATATATTCCCTTTTGACCACTAAATGAGACTCGATGGAAGCGAGCTTCCCAACGTATACATAGCTTCCCCTGCAACTATGCTATAAACACATTGGAATTGGCAACAAACTACCTGCCACTCATTTATGTTATGGAGAAGAGAGAGTACATTATTCACTTTCTAGTATCCATTAAAAGTAATAAAATTGTTGTTGTTGTTATTATTATTATTACTATATTGGAGGCTTACATAGAGATATTTAAAATTTTCAATTACAGTGCGTTTACCCCTAGGCTCGACTTTGAGGCTTTAGCCTTTTGCATTGGTTTTGTACGAATAAGTTGATAATAAAAAGGTCTGTGCTATACGTTATTTGAAGATGACATCATGACATATTGCTGGTTGATGAGACTGTAGAATAAGCTATAACAAAGCAGAACTATATGATGGTACTTTCTAATTTGAGGGTTCTAAATAAGCCGGATCAAAATTGAGTACATGGATTGCAACTTTAGCAAGAATGAGATAAGGTGAGAAAAATGAAAAAAGATATATCAAGGATATATCGCAAGATATATCAATATCACGGGAACAATATCGCACATGGAGGAAAAAATAGATAAAAATAGTGAAAAACATAAAAATTTTCAATAGAACATCAGGAAATGTTAAAATAGATGTTAATACACATTTGAGAATCAAAAAAATTTAAAAACAACAATGTATATAAGAGATGCAATGAGAAGGGGGCCAAAGACGTGCGCTCACGATAATGTATGATTCACTAATATTGATGTAACTTACATAAAAAGTTACATTCATTTCTCAATCAAACATAATAATTAACTCAAATACAATTAGTTTCATACATAATATTTAATTCATCAATCATGGTATCTCCAACTCCAAGTTAAATGACAATCAATTTCAGAATTTATTGACTTCTATTGTGCTCAATACTCTTTTTGTACGCAAGGGTAATCTTCCCACCCTGCTTCCGAGCTAGGGTCTTTGCTTGCCAGCCCTCAGGCTAGGGTTCCTTCCCCTCTAATCGTGTGCTCCTTCATCGCACTCACATGGAGTTTTTTCCCTGTTTCTTCTCTATCATCGTAGCACAGCTGTTGGCATCTATTCTCCCTCGTTTATCCTCTGGTAGAGAATATTCAACGGCTAGTAATCCCTATCTTGTATCCCTATCAGGCATTGCAATCATCTAGGTTGTCCCTTCGGCTGTCGCATTTTATTCTTTCTGATTGCGAAAATCTCTGGGGTTAAAAAAATCCCTTTTTGGTCCTCCATTCTAGCTTTTGCCATTATTCATCCTGTCCTTCTTAGTAACCCTAAATCGGACAGCTCCGTTTGCAGCATGCGCCTGTGAGCTTTCGGGTCTGTTGGGTGGCTGCTGCATTCTCTTTTGATCAGCATTCAGCGCCCTTTTGAGTTTCTTTAATTTGTGTCGACCATCGCAGCCTGGAATATTCGGAGGCTCAATGATCCCCTAAAGCAAGCGGAAATTCAGAAGTTGATTAAGAACCACAAGCTGGTGCTCTTAGGTTTAGTCGAAACCAAAGTCCGTGGCATAAATGCCAATGCAGTTCGTCAATTGATAAATAGAAAATGGAGTTACCTTGATAACTATAACTCTGCCATTGGGGGAAGAATCTGGGTGATGTGGGATCCGTCTCAGCTTCAAGTTAGCCTTCTCCACAGCTCTGCGCAGGTTATTCATTACAAGGTGAGTGATGTTAATTCTTCCATTTCCTATGTGGCCTCCTTTCTGTATGCTGTCAATCTTGTAGGTGAAAGACGGATGCTGTGGCAACACTTGATGTCATTCTCATCTCAAGTGAATGGAGCATGGATCATTCTTGGAGATTTTAATGAAGTCCGGTATCAGAATGTGAAGCTTGGAGGTGCTAGAATATGGCCTCGTGATTGCAATGATTTCAATGACTGTCTTGATGCTATAGAGGTTTTTGACATGAAGAGCAGAGGGTTGAAATTCACTTGGTCCAATAGATCCCACGGTCAAGCAAGAATCCAATCAAAAATTGACAGAGTTCTCATCAATAGAGAGTGGTGCTCCTTGTTCTCGGCCTCTGTAGGGGATTTTGGTCCTCCTGGTATCTCTGACCACTCCCTCATGGTGATCTCACTCTCAGATGCCACCCCTAGAGGGAATAAATCGTTCAAAATTTTTAATTACTGGACTGATGAGATGGACTTCCAAGAGTTGATAGCAGCTGAATAGCCAACACCAATCAGAGGTAATCCCATATTCATTCTTTATCAGAGACTTCAAAACATCAAGTCTTGCCTCAAAAGGTGGAGGTCTTCTAAGCTCATGAACTTACCATCTCTGGTGGAAGAAGCTAAATCGAAGCATAATGCCAGAACCCGTCAGATCCTTAACTGGCAGCTGCAGAAAAAATGCTGGTTAAGGAGTACTCTAGATTGGCAAGACGTGAGGAAGCCGAGACAAGCCAATAAGCTCGCATCAAGTGGTTGGCGTTGGGGGACAACAATAGTGGATTCTTCATCGAAATTTAGAAACTCGTGCATCCTACAACCATATCATTTCCATTGAAGATCGGAATAAAGTCGTTATTCAAGAAGAGGAATTGATTAAAACAGAAGCTATCCTCTTTTTTAAGGATTTATTGGGGCCCAAGGCAGGATCGTTTGCCATAGAGCCACAGAAGTTGCCCAAGTTAAATCAACTGTTGGAGCACCACATCTCCATTCTTAGTTGTGAGGTCGACAGGTTGGAAATACAGCAGGCTCTATTTGCTATTGATGAAAAGAGCGCTCCAGGACCAGATGGTTTTACCTCCCGCTTCTTCATCAAATGCTGGGATATTGTAGGAGGAGACGTGATAAAGGCTATTATGTCTTTCTTCAGATCAGGGAAGATTCTGCGGGAAATAAACTCCACCTTAATCACTCTCATTCCCAAAATGCCAAAACCAAACTCCTATGCAGATTTCAGGCCAATATCACTTTGCAACGTGATTTATAAGTGCATGTCCAAGGTGATCGCCAATAGAATCCGTGCAGTTCTTCCTGATTTGATTCGTCACAATCAGTCGGCCTTTGTAGCGAGGAGAGCCATCTCTAATAATATACTGCTTACTCACGAAATTGTCAGGAACTATCATCGGGATAAGGGGAAGCCTCGATGTGCAGTCAAGATCGACCCTCGGAAAGCTTATGATACTTTAAACTGGGACTGTGCTTACGGTGATGAAATGCATGGGATTCCCTACAAAGCTGATTGAATGGATTAACTCTTGTATCTGCTCCCCCAAGTTCTCTATTAACATCAACGGTTCTCCATAAGGTTATTTTGCTAGCTCAAGGGGCCTTAGACAAGGAGACCCCATGTCACCCTTTCTCTTTGTGATTGCGATGGAAGGCCTTTCATTCATGCTTGATGAAGCTGTTTTGCTGGTGCCTCCTCATATTAAATGCTCGGAGCCTCTGCTTTCACGCCTTTGTTTCGTTGACAATCTCTTCATCTTCACTCAAGCTGAAGAAAAGTCAGCCACCAACCTAGCAAAAATTCTCCAAGATTTCTCTACCTTATCAGGATTACACCCCAATTTGGACAAGTCTCAAATTTTCTTCGCAGGTACCTCAGCGAGAGGAAAAAGAATTATCAAAAACACCCTCCAGCTCAAAGAAAGTTCGTTACCAGTTAAATATCTCGGCATGCCCTTAACTTCTCGTAACCTATCAACGGCTGATTGTCAACCCTTGATAGAAAGGGTCTCTAGAAAAGTATAAGGGTGGAAAGGAAGGCTTCTCTCATATACTGGTTGAGTGGAATTGATTCGATCTGTTCTAATGAGTACACGTATTTTCGTCCGATTGTCTCTTGCTCCCGAAGAAGATTATGAAGCTAATTAAACAATTATGTAACAGATTTTTATGGGCTGGTAATTTGGAGAGGAAGAAGATCATCCCAATCAGCTGGTCGCGGGTTTGCCACCCCAAAAATGAGGGAGGCCTTGCTATTCGTAGAATGAAGGAATGGAACTCTGCATCCATTCTGCGTCATACTTGGGCTATAGCTGCTTCGAAGGAAAGCCTGTAGGTGGATTGGGTCCGTTCAAATCTTCTCAAATGCAAGAATTTCTGGTCATTTAAAATGCTTTTAGACTGTTCTTGGTCATGGAGAAAAATTCTTCAAAACAGATAAGTGGCGAAAAAGCTTATCATCCATTTGATAGGTAATGGGGCTACAACGTCCACTTGGTTCGATCTGTGGCATCCTAATGGAATTTTGAATGATTGTTATAATCTGCGGCTTCAACTTCCCCTTAATGGCTTGGTTTCTCTTCTCATGGATGGCGCGAGATGGGCCCCCCCTCCAACCAGGTCTGCGGATCTTATTGCAGCTTGGAACAACCTGCCCCCCATCCACTCGGACTTAGCTTAGACCACAGACAAAGTTGTCTGGACTCCAAACTCCAATGGAAACTTTACTTTGAAATCCGAATGGCAAGCTTCTAGGGCAACAAATCTTCCAGCAAATTGGGCTGAGCTCATGTGGTTTAGTATGAATATCCCGAGGAATAGCATGATAGCATGCCTAGACCTCTCGGGTGGTCTTCAAACGCAGGATATTCTAATGAGGCACAACATCATCCCAAGATCAAAATGCATTTTTTGCTGACCATCAAATGAGAGCACTTCTCATCTATTTTTTGAGTGAATGGCGTCTGGAAGCATATTCTGGATGTTGCGGTTATGGGAATCGAATCGTCTTGGATTGGGATAGTGAGGTATCTTGGTACACGTGCTTTGCACGTATTAATATTTTTGCATGTAACAAATAAATATTCTTATTTTATTATTAAAATAATAATAAATATTTATAATGGTGAAGAGCATTGATCTTCTTTGGTTTAAAATTTTATGAATTAAAGTTTTCACGCTTTTAAATAAGTAGGACCCATTAACAGGTGGAGCAATTAATGTTGAGCCTACTAAAGTAATATATATTAAATTTAAAAAATAAAAATTATAAATTTAAAGATATTATGTAAAAATTATAAATTGTTATTTTATTTAACATATGTAATAGAGTCCTTTTAAGTGTACTATAGAGAGTCCTTACCATATTGTTAAAAGCATGAAAGTTTTAATATAAAATTTTTATTTAATAAAGTAAAGTGAAGGATATTTACGTCCAAGTAAAGTTTTGTAAATTTTAATTTATGAAATATTATTAGGTTAATACCCTAGTAACCCACACTATGCCCAACCCTACCCGATCCCGCTCTCAAACCTCGCTCTCACGGTTTGAGAGTGGATTTGCGTGGAGAACGCATTTCGTATATGATAAACTGCCAGTTTCAGAATTCGAAAACCCAAATCCTCGTTTATTAAGAACTCTTTTGTGTCAGTAGAGTAAGAGAATAGGCTGTCATCAAGATTCTAAATGTCGATATCGCTCGACATGTCGAAGCCACGGAAAAAAGATATATCAGAGATATATCGGAAGATATATTGTTTATCGGTGATTTTTGGAAAAATGGCAAAAAAAATGGGCAAAACATGAAATTTTGCAGTGAAACTTCAGGAAATGTTTAAATATATATTAATACACCTTTTAGAATTAAAACATTAAAAAAAATAACAATGTACATAAGAGATACAATGAGAAAAAAGCAAAGATGTGCGGCGCGCTGATGAGTGACGATAATATATGATTGATTCATATTTCATTCATTTCTCAATCAATCGTAAATTCAGAATTTATAAGATTCATAATAAATTATAAAAGTCAAAATTATAATTGAGTCAAAATGTATTTTTTTTAAAGATGCTTTAAATAATTATAAAAGTCAAAATTAATATTAATCAATATTATTTTATAAATTGGGTGTATAATATAAATCAATTTTACTTTTTAACATATTAATTTTTGTCATATAATATAATTTCTTATATGGCACATCATTTTTAAAAAATATAATTTTTTTTAGATTATGTATTAAAAATATAAATAGCATGTTAACTTATAAATTATATCTAAGTGAACACTGATCAGTCAAAGTGTAGTATATTTTTAAAAAGCCCTTATGAGCATAATCTTATTACATATAAATAATTTTTAATTTATAAAATATTATTAAGAAATTATTAATTTTTTAATATTAGTAGAAAGCCCTTATGGGCATAATCTTATTACCAATAAATAATTTTTAATTTAAAAAATATTATTATGAAGTAATTATGTTTCAACATAATGACTTTTTAAAAAAAAATTAAAGTCTCCATATAATTTTAAAGAAAGTGAAACTAACATTATTTTTTTAAGTTTAGGTTAAAACTCTTAACCTAACATTACACTTGTTAGGTTAAAACAATTAAAAGGGAATATTAGTAACAGAGAGTGAAATTAGCATTACATTGTTAGGGTTTAAAACATTTAAAGATTAAAACAAATAAACGTAATAGTGAGTGAAGTTAGCATAACCCTTGTTAGGGTTTAAAGGTTATTAAACAAGTAAACATACTAGGAAGTAGGGAGTGAAGTTAGCATAACCCACAAGGGTTTAAAGTATAAACCAAACCCTCTTTCCTTACTTCTTCGTATCAGATTAACAAAAAAAAAAAAAAAAGAGCAACAGAGCTCTCGGAAAGGATGAAGACCCGAAGAGGGTTTTGGAACCTTGGCTTGGCTTGGCTTGGCAACGGCGACTAGCGACGGGCGACGGCAGACGGCCACGGTACCTCCTTCTTTCCTCTTCCTTCTTCCTTCTTCTTTCTTCTTTCCTCTTCCTTCTTCTGTACTCCCACGATTCCCCCCCCCCCCCTTTTTTTTTCTCCTAAATAAAAAATATCAAAGTGTATTTGCAATTCGCATGAACGATCTGTGGGATTCCCCCACTGTTTTTGGATTGATGCCTTACTTGGTCGATATCGGTGAAATATCGACGATATATCGTCGATTTCGGCGATATATCACCGATATCTCACGATATCATGTAAATTTTTTTAAACCCTGTATAGATGTGTCGGTAGGTAACGATACTGACAAATATCGGCGATATATCGCCGATATTGTCAATACTTTGAACCTTGGATGTCATGTCTTTTCAACCTTTTACACTTTTTATTTCTTTATTCATTTATGTCTTTAGAGTAGGCAGAGCATGCTGTCTTTTCTCACCAATTGCAATTGAACTTGGGGAGAGTTCAATCGCAATTGGTCTGTTTTAACTTCAATTGTGATTAGGATGAACTTAATCCTTAATATTTAATAATATAACATTCATTTTTTAAAAAAAATAAATAAAATATTATTTCTATATATGGCGCTCCCGAGGCGCTCTCGACCTTATCCTAATTGAAATTTGACGCTCTCACGCTTCGCTTTGGTTACTTCGGTTAATACTACCAACACTCTTATTTTATACAATTTTTTTTTTAATATCATTAGTGTGTAAATTGTAATGTAAGGGAGGGGTCTCTTTCCTTTTTTTTTTTTAAAGAATGAAATTTATTTATAAATAGGTACCTTATAGTTATTATTGAATAACTAGGGTTCTATTACATAATTACCCATTATAACTTAAACCTAAATTCCCTAAACATAAGGCATCCATATTCAACTCTCAAGAGTAAAGAAGAAATTGAGAGATGCGGGGAGAGACTCACCGACTGGTGACAGGGAGAACCAAGACTGCTCGGCGACGGTGAATGTGACGACTATGGCGAGGAGGTCCTCTGCTACGAGTATGTACCCTCCTTCCTAAATCTTTTTCAAATTCTTTTTTCTTTCTTTCCTTCTTTTCCATGGATACTTGAGATTTAACCATTGTTTAAAAAACAATGGAGTTCACGGGTTTGTTGTAGCTTGTAGGCTTGTAGCTTGGTGTCAGTGATAGTCTGCAAAACTGAAAGACTGAAACCCAGATTCCTTCTATCTTTCTCGATCACGAGATCACTGTTATTTTTTTTCTTCTTTTTTTTTAAACAATATAGCACGACTAATGGGATACATCTCGCGATATATCCCAAATATCATGCAATACCGAACGAAAAATGGTAAAAAATAAAATAAATAGTGACTCATAAATTTCGATCGAAATTTTCGAAAAATTGGAAAAAAAAAGAAACATAATTCTTGGTCTAGATGTTTCGGGACCCTCTAAAATCGATATATATCGTCGAAATATGTGAAATATCGTCAATATTTTGAACCTTGGGTGTCGGTTATAGTCTGCAAAACTGAAAGTGTAATGACCCGAAATTGAAAGATAATAATTTATGAGTCCTTAACTGTAATTAAATAGTTAAGTGTCAGTTAAATTGGTGAAAAGTGGGTTTTGCTCGAAATTGGATTGCACCGAGGAAACTTTAGTATTTTTGCTCGAAAATCGTACACAATGTGTGGGTCAACTACCTAGACGATCAACTGTCATGCCGGATCCATCATATATCGATTTATGGGACCACGGAGATCTTGTATGTAAGAAAATCGAGAAAACGGGAAATTTCTAGATTTCCAGAGTTCTGTTGGAAGTCGATGTCGCAATGATTCTAATAGAAATCTGTGCGCCTAGTACCACAGCGTGCCGGTCGGCCGTGAGGGCTACCGTATGTCGTTTAGTCAGTTTATTATCTTATATAAAGAAACATCAGAGTGTTTTGTGTCCGAAATTAAGAAATTAGTGGGTTTTGCAGTTTTCTTCAGGATTTACTTTTTACTATCAAAACTCAGTATTTTTCCCCGAAATTTTTACAGTATGTGTCAGACTGCCCTTAGTTCGGTTACCTGAAGTTTCGTCAAAATCAGATGACATTTAATAGAATTTCAGATATGTGCGAAAAATCAGAAAAATGGTCAAAAAGTCAACCGGTCAAATGAGTTGACCCGATCAACTTCAACTTTCCACACCATTGTTGCTCATGTGCTTTGCACATGATCTCATCCCAAGTCCTTTACCTATATAAGAAGGGGAAGCCCTCTCATTTTACACGGATCATGCAGAGAGCGGAAGCTCTGCCGAAGTGGATTATAGAGAGAGAAAGGTAAAGAGAGAAAAAGAAGAGAGAGAAAGGAAATGGGAGTCCATCTTGGAGTATTTCGACGTCCCCGACGCGTTGGCGATGTCTATTTTCTTTCCCGGTGCCTCGATCGACGTGTAGAGAGAGAAAGAGAGAAATCTAAAGAGAGAAAGTGAAGGTGTGAAGGCGAGGAGTTTCACTTTGGGGTTGATCGTCCTCCCGAGCGTATTGGCGGTGTCCGTTTCGGTCCTAGATACCTCGAACTACATAAAAGAGGTAAAAACCCTTTTCTTTCTTTCCTATTTTCCCTTTAAATATGCTTTTCTTGTTATGGATGATGTTCTTGCTATGATGTGGATGAAAAAGGGTCCGAGACCCGTTGTATACGTAAAATGGGAAAAAATCTCTTCCATCTCTTCTCTTTTCCCTTTTATTTTGCTATACTTTGTTGTGGAATGGATGTGCGTGGTTTGGCGTGGATGAAAAAGGGTCGGAGACCCCGTGGATGTTGTATGAGAAGGTGTTGGGGCATGAAAAAATGAATAGAGGAATGTAGCCTCAGTCTAGGGTGTTAAAAACTCCGGATTTGGGTCACTATGCTCCGGGTGATCGATCCTCCTGTAGGGGCGATCAATCCCCCACATGCGAATGTCCAAGCGATCGATCGCCCAGCACTGGCAATCGATCGCCAGTGCCCAGGTTTGCCTATTTGGCCTGTGATGAAGTGTAAACTTCATGTGGACCTTCGGGGAGCCCTGATCGGGTCCCAGGTATGATGTAACATCACTCTAGGGTGATGAAAAGTGGATTTGAGTGTCGTGTAAGGCAATAGACACATTTATTGACCTGGTTAAGTTCCCTATCGGAACAATATTGTGTGATGTGATGTGTTTGGATTGCTATTAAGGCAATGGACAGATCCATTGGTTCGAATTGGTTCCCTATCGGAAAAATATTGTGTGATGTGATGTGTTTGGATTGCTATTAAGGCAATGGACAGATCCATTGACCCGGATAGGTTCCCTATCGGAACAATATTGCATGATGTGGTGTTATTTGGATGGTGATAGACGGATCCATCGTCTTGAAAATGTTCCTCATCGGAACAGTATACTTTCGGACTTGGTCCACGACCGCGAACCCAACTTATTCAATTAATCAAGCAAGGCTTGGATTAATTGGGATTTATAACAGTTAGACAACCTAACATGTGTTAAACACTGTCTGTGGTCCCTCTTTGGCTAGGTCCAGAGAGGCGGTGTTTGTAAAGAGCCGGGGTTCTTTCGTGACTGATAGTCAAGAGAGTTAGGATGGCATTGGGCCTATGGGCCCAAGGTTGATTAGGGTTCTCCAAACCAGTGATGTATTGAGTTTACAAACTCAATGATGTTACCTTGAGGGAGTATTGACCTGGACCGACAGGTATACACCCAACAGAGGTTGTGCTGACAAAAGATGTTTGTTTTGGTTTCTTTGTGACTGATAGTCGGGAGTGGGTGGATTAATATCCATAGATCCTCTTTGGCTAGGTCTGGAGTGGTCGTATTGTGTAATCCTCCGTGACTGATAGTCAGGAGTGGGTAGAGTGTTCTCTATAGATCTTCTTTGACTAGGTCATGGGAGGACCGATGGTTGTATTATCTGATATATCGTACAGAGGCTGAGTCAGAAGGTTGTGATGCCTCTGATAGATATGTCGTCCGTACCATGGCTGAGTCAGATAGTTAATCTGATAGATATACCGTGAGGACGAATTCCCCATCGTGGCTAAGTCAGATGGTTACGTGATCTGATAGATATGCCGTGAGGACGAATTCCCCACAGTGGCTGAGTCAGATGGTTGTGTTATCTGATAGATATGTCGTACCGAGACTTAGTCAAAAGGTTGTGATGCCTCTGATAGATATGTCGTCCGTACCGTGGTTAAGTCAGATGGTTGTGTTATTTGATAGATATACCGTGAGGATAGAGTTTCCCTACCGTGGCTGAGATCAAATAGTTGTGTTGTCTGATTAGAAATGTTGTGAGGATAGAGTTCCTCACCGTGGCTGAGATCAGATGATTTGTGTTGGTTCTAGCTAGTGAAGACCCGAATTATGTATTGAGTTTATGGACTCAAGGTTATACGGAGTCTAAGGACTCAAGGTTTGATTTCATTGGGTGTAAGCCCAGTTGATCTCGATAGTTATCATGGGGGTATAGGACGCCATAGTAACAGAGTTAATGGTAACGGATTTGGAAATGGATAATGAGTCTACGAACTCTAAATTGGATATTGAGTCTACAAACTTCAGGATAAAGGTTGAATACGGGCGAAAGCCAGTTGATCGAGTCTGAGGACTCGATGATAGAGTGTGAACGGTTATTGAAAACGGTAACCTGGTGTTGTAAGCGATGATCGGATGAACTTGGAAATTAGAGGTTGAGAACCTCGAAATAGGGTGAAATAGCCTTGAGTGACCTCGGGTCACTGATTACGATATTATATATTATTATAATATGAGAATTGTATTGCAATACTATAACATTATTGATGATTGTTACTAGGTGGAAAATAGCTTAGATGGATTGTGGATTTTGTTAGGCTCTATAACTCACTCCTGTCATTTTATGTATAACATTATTGATGATTGTTACTAGGTGGAAAATAGCTTAGATGGATTGTGGATTTTGTTAGGCTCTATAGCTCACTCCTGTCATTTCATGTTTTCAGATTCTGAAGCAGGTAGCTTGATAGAGTCTAGCAAGTGTTCTGGTGTAGTTGCGGCGTCAAAAGTAAAAGTTATTGTACCCAGTGAGGTAAGGCATTTGCTTATGATGGGTTATTGAGATGACCAGTTGTTATTGCTTATGTAAGCTCATAAAAAAAGTTAAAAATTCTCGTATTTTCGCGGGTAACGTCTTCCACGTGCGTGGTTATGACGAATAGGCACGCATCTCGGAACTTGATTCCTTAGGTGCGGGTTCGGGGCGTCATAGAAAGTCTGAAACCCAGATTCCTTTTGTCATTCACAGTCTCGAGATCACTGGTTTTTTTTTTTAACACTATCGCACGATTTATGGGATATATCATGCGATACCAAAAGAAAAATGGTAAAAAAAAAAACCTAAACAGTGACTCGTAAATTTCAATCTTGTGCGACATTTCATAAATTTCAATCGAAATCCTCAAAAAATTGTAAAAAAACATAATTCTTGGTCCAGATGTTTCGGGAATCGGGACCCTCCGAAATCGATATATATCGTCGAAATATGCAAAGTATCTTCGATATTTTGAATCTTGCAGGAGAGATCCCAAAGTGATAATTTTGTTATCACAATTTGGTTATCTATAAGGAGGGAATGCAAGAGGAGAAATTTTCCTTTAAATTTAAGCTTAGTGGTTGAAGTAAGATGTGCTCCTATAGTGCAATCAATGTATTAAACTTCGGTTTTGGTATAAACCTCGCTCGCTAAGGAAGTTGACACGTTTTGAGGAAGTGTAAGGAACTTGTGTAAAAATTAAAGAAGTCTAAAAACTTTAAGGAAACATTGGAAATTTAAGATAAAGCTTTAGAGATTCAATACTTAAGCACAAATAAACATATAAAATCCATTATATTACTGGATGAACATGTAGAGTACCAAATGTGAGAATCAAGTTAAGTGACATCCGTTTTTTGTTTGTCTTGCACCTCTATTTTTTCCTTTTTCTATCTGTGTGGCGTGAGTCGTGACTGTGGGAGTGAGAGAGTACCAAATGTGAGAATCAAGTTAAGTGACATCCGTTTTTTGTTTGTCTTGCACCTCTATTTTTTCCTTTTTCTATCTGCGTGGCGTGAGTCGTGACTGTAGGAGTGAGAGGGAGATAGAGACAGAACCATGAATAATATTAAATATGAAAATCATTTACAATGACCTCATTGTCTTGACTATGACATAAGAGAAATAGCACAATACATTCCAAATGAAACAAAAATATTACAATGTGCAACTAATGATTTATAACCACATTGCTCATTTATTTGTTTCACTAATGCCTTTATGCTTCTATCTTTTACAAAAGTTAGTCAGCACATCAAATGCCTCATTTTTGTATTCTAATATTGCCCTTACAATTTCTAATTTTTACAAAAAAAATATCAAGCACATGTATCTTCTACCGTCGTCTCATTTATATGTTCCACTCATACCCTGTTGCTCATTCTATATCTCGTTTGCATTACTAATTAACTTTTTTTATTTCTAAAATATTCCTCTTAATCAAAATTTATATTTTCCAAAATACCCCAGTTAATCTATATTTTTCCAAAATTTCTCTATAAATCAAATTTTCTATTGTTTTCCTTTGTATAAGTTTTGATTTTCCAACATGCCAATTATTTTATTTCTTAAAAAACCCTTGTTAAATTAAAATTTTGAATTTTCAAATTATCCATATTAATCACTCTTTCTACTATCTCTTGTATTAAATGTCTCTGGATTTTTTGATTTTTAAAAATGTCCCAGTTAATTAAATTTTTTATTTTTCAAAATAACCCTGTTACTCTCTCTTTCACCCCCACTATATTAAAAATATTTAAAATTTGTAATAAATAATAATTGAAAAAGTAAGCTTGCACATGCAAGCACGCCCAACTAGTGGTTTATACTTTATAATAAGATGATGCAAGCAACACTCTCTTTCAAAATGCGTGTTTATCTATTAATGGAAGACAATAACAAATGTCTTCCCTTTGAAGAAAGTAATTCTAAAAGCAAATGATTTAAACACATTACGGCATTACTTCATTAAATCAAATGATTTTATCACTTCACAAGAGAACTAGGGAAGTAGCCAATGAAGCAACAAGAGAGTGAAAACGAATCTTCTAGAGTTTCGGCAATAGATGAAGAAAAGGCCGACAACGGCAACGGTATATAGATTCTTTTCTTGGATGGTTATCTGCAAGTCTGAAACCACAAAGCTATATTTTTACCTCAGTTTAGTGATTTCTGTGAACTTCCACCGAAGTTTAGTATTTTTCTACTAAATTTTTACTGTTTCGGTCAACACTTAAGCGAAGTTTACTGAAATGTTTTGGGAAATCTAGTATTTTTAATATCCATGAGAATTTTGCTTCTGACACCACGGAAGTTACTGAATTTTAACACCATGGGTGCAATATAATCGATGCAAACTAATCAAACTAAAGTTAATTTTTATAAGGCATAAGATCACACAATGCTTTAGGAAGTAGAATGTTGGGAAATGAAAACATGTTCATAGAATGACCATAGCTGAGGTGATCTTGTGATAAATGAATGAAAAGACTAGGAAAGGAAAAATTGAAAAATTAGCACATCCAGGGGAACATAACACAGATGAAAGATGTGTACCACTACCTGGACATTTATTTAAGCAACGTGATGAAATAATCAATGCAATACAATCATGAACCATTTTAACTACCAATAAAAGAACCCTGTTTTCTAAAGGGCACTTGTAACCATAGTCACATAAAACTGCGTTTTAAAAAAAAAAAACCCGTTTAAAACGCGCATTAATACCCTGTTGTAGAAAATGACATTTAAAACCCGTTTTTTGAATAAAACATTTATTATAGTTTTAAACTCGTTTAAAAAGAATAATACGAAGAAAAAAAAAACACATTTAAAACGAATAATACGAAAACAAAAAGGGGATAATCTTGAAATTTTTTTGGAATGAAGATTATGCAAATATTGACGACTTTGATGCTCTTTTGAGGGATTGATGAATATAAATGAGTGGTTTTATTAATATACGTATTTTAGTCTTGTTTTTAATCTTGATAATTGATGTTTTAATGAAATTTAATGTCTTGATAGAATGAATTTGATGTTAAAATGATGTCATGAACTTATTATTGTTGATTATAGTTACTCTTTTTGTATATTATCTCACAAAATTGTTAGATATATTAATTGGTGTCGTTACTAACTTTTAGAATTATAAATTTTTTCTCCATTTTTTTCCCCGAAGTATTCCCGTACTTTCCTGATTTTTTCGAATTTTTCCATACTTGACCCTTGCCGAATTATTCCCGAACCCCGACTTTGTGACTATGCTTGCAACGGAATATTAGAAAACATGTAAGAGTGCAGGCATACAAACTATCCAGGTCTATGATTCTCAACAATGATCAGAAAATCCATTTTTAACAAAAACTCTCAACGATCAAGATAAAGAATCGTGAACATTGAAGAACAGGAAATTAGCAATAGAAACCTAGTCAGACTTGAGACTTGAAGAAGAAGAGAGAGTTTACAAAGTGATCTTTTTGTTGCACTAGCAAAAAAGAGACTGCAATGAAAATTAAAAGTACAGGGGAAAGATCAATTAAATATCTGATGGAGGAGTTTGATGAAATTATGAATGATCAAAAAGCAGGAAATAATTTCCATCATAAACCATACCGTGCTGCATACTCAGAGAAGTGTTTCCCAGGTTGTCGTTGCCTCAGAGTGTGCAAATCACCACCCGGACAGAACTCCATAACCAAACATGAGAACCTGTCTGTCTCGAAATGTGTGTATAAAGTAGGCAGGAATGGATGGTCAAGCATCTGTAGAATCTCTCTTTCTGTTTCAGCCCTAGTCAACTTTTTCCTGCTCGCAAGGGATGCCTTGTCCATTACTTTCATTGCAAAGTAACACTGTGTCCCACTCAGCTCTGAGAGATATACACTGCCAATGTCACCACATCCAAGCCGCTTGAGCAACCTAAAATGACTCATACCCAAGTTCCCATCTCGCTCTCGGATGGCAAGAATAGCCTTCCATCTAGGATCATTTCCTTTGTGAGGCTTATTAGCACTCCCAGTAATACTACTCCAATTACTGTCATCGCTAAGGCCGCTGCTATCACTGGCTCTACTAAAACTAGTTTTCGCACTCTCAAGTGAGTCCCCTCTAATACTCCCTATTGCACTCTCACAGTTCCTGTCCATACTAGGGATACGATCACTAGTAATCTCATCGCTCCTGTATGTACTGGTGCAGCTGTTGGCGATACTCATGGTCATGACAACACTAGTATCATTGATGCTACTAAGTGGACTTACATTAACACTTGGAGGCAAGGAAGCATCCCAAACAAACTCCTCCTCGGGATAGTGTGGCAGAAGACTGCTTTCTGTATTTTGTGATGCGCTAGGAACTGATAATGAAGAAGCAGATGCACCTATGTCATTAGGCTCTTCAACCAGATTTTCTGCAGGTGAAAGAAGGGCTGCATTTAGTTTCACATCAGGAACCCGAATTGAAAGATCCTCTAGAAAAGGACCCTTCATAGACAAGCTCTTCACTAAGCATCCAATCTCGGATTTGGTTTGACCTAGTGCTACATAGACTGTCCTCACCGAATCTGAATCAACCGGTTCCGGAGGATGACTAGCCCCAGAGAAAGAACTAGGGCCACCTTCTTCAAAAGAATCGCCACGGCCCTTAAAGGCCACAATATCAGGCGACATTTCCTCATGCTCCTGGAAGGAGCCTTTTCCCATCCATGTTTTTACAACTACAGGCGACTCTGAAGTCTGAGAATCTCGTTCACTGGATGGACTCACTTCCTGTCTTACCACATTCACATTTAAATTTGCTACCTGGTCCATTACAGACAACTTCCCCGGAAGTGGTTTTGATTCAGGAATCCTTTTCATTTCTAATGGCCCCAGAAGCGTCTTTGATTCAGGAACCATTTCCATTTCTGATGGCACATATTATGACATTCAATTCTTTCAGTTAACCGACTTTCTGTTTCTTCTTCCTTCCTCTATGTAAGACTGCTAAGATGTATTTGAGAACCTTAACCTTCCAAAGTGCCCAGACAATGTAATCACTCACTAATGTCTGTGTAAGTAAACAAGCTCCCTTTAATAAATAAACCTTTAATGAATACTGAACCTAATCCCTTCCCTTTTCTTCTTCCTTCTTCAATGTAAACCTGCCGAGATGGGATTGAGAGCCTTAACCTTCCTAAGCACCATTGCAATGCAGTCACTCACTAATGCCTGTGCAAGTAAATTAAATCTCTTCGATATTACACCTTCGAAAAACAAAAAAGGAAAACAGGAATCAGCCATCAAAACAAGAAAAGAAAACTTCAGGGTTCCCATAACTGATTGATTGATCATTAAAACAAAATTGCTACAAAAAATATTGAACAAAACAGGAAGTTCAGATCGAAGTATAATTCACATTAGGATATCGTAACAAAAATATCGAACAAATCAAGTAGTTCAGATCAAAGTATAGCAGTGAATCTAAGCAATGATCATGCATGCAAATTCTCCAAATGCAAGAACAGAGAGGCGCACACTCTCAAACAATGGACATGAGTACAAAACTGGAGTATGAAATCCAAAACTTCTCACCCTGAAGTATTTCCAATTCAAAATCGCTGAATAACAAACCCCAATTTGCAATTTGTTCAAAATATTAAAAAAGACCAGAATCAATCAATGACTCCTCAAACTACCTACCTAACCCCACAATCAAGCAAAGACCAAAACAAAATAAATAAACACAACCAGAAAAGCAGAAACTTAAAAAGAGAAATGCGAAATTCCCTTCAAGAACAAGCTCGAATCAAAGCACATTTCTTTGCCGGATCTTTCAAATGCACTCAAAACTTCAAACTAAAAATTAGCAATAGAAAATCCTAAATTCAGAAACAAACAGAAATCTAAAAACCACAAAATTCAGGAACAAAACAAGAGAAATTTCATGCAAAGAATAATAGAATCAGACGCGGCCGTATTGGAGATGAATCTGTACAGTTTCCTCACCACAGATCGAGGGAGTAAATACATGATCTTGGACTTGAGCAAGAGTTTACAGAGCTCGAGCTAGGGTTTTACAGAGCTTCAGCTCCTGTTCTTCTTCTGGACTAACACCGTCAAGGAGAGCGGTGTAGCTTTTTGTTCAAGTCATACGATAGTAATGATGAGTACACCGCAACTCCGCCGATCTGCGCAGCCCTCGAAAGCAAGAAGCTTTCACTGCTTTATAGTGGGGCCCAGCGCAATTTCCCAGGTGGGTGGGACCCATCAAATTCTTCGTAGAAGACCGAGATGGAATCACAGCCGATTGCGATTGAACTCAGGGAGAGTTCACTTGCACCCACAGGTCTAATATGTGTGATGTGTCCATTTTAAATCATATTAACTGTGGTTCAGATTTCCTGTCCTTTAGCTTTAGTTTTTAGTTAAAAAATTTATCTTAGAGATAAATTTTTATATAAAAAAAATACCAAGATTAAATTGTTAAACGTTAAAGGTTATTGAATCTCTTAATCATGGTTAGTAAGAGTCAAAAGGACGCATGTTGACCTATGGGTCCAACTGAAGTATCCCCAAGTGTTCAATGGCAATTGGCCGTGATTCAATCTTAGAAGACAAGGCTCGAGTGGGGAATTGGATCTGGTCTGGCCCTCGTCAGAGCAATATCGTCTGCCCACTCACAAATCCCCTTTAAACCGGCCTTTCAACTCAGGTTATAAATTTTAAACTTCTATAGTTAAAAAAAAAAAAATGTTTGTCCATGAATACTAAGGTTCCATGGTTGAACCTAAGGGTTAGTGGGCCTTAAGTATATATTTTATATTAAAATGAATAAATTATAATTTTATATTTTTAATTATTAATGTTTTAAAATTTTGATATTTTTATTTCATGAACTTATCTAATATTGACAGTGATTAGCACACTATGTAGTCTAATGTCATTGCCACATATCCCTTTTAACACTCTTTTAACTATGGTTAAGTTTAAGAAAATTAAAGTTAATATAATTTTTTAAATTAAGGTTATATTGCTTAATCTTAATAATGAATGAATCTTAACTATAACTGTTAACTATAGCTGTTATATAGTGAAAAACGGAGCATGAACCAATGAGGGAATGCACATTAGACTACATAGTCTAATGCGGCAATAAGTTAAGCATTTCTCAATCTAATAATATGATATGGATATATTCCATCCACTACAATCCTAGAGAGATGGCCAAAGGTGTATTAAAGAAGTAATGTTGCTCTTACCAAAAAAATAAAAAAAACTAATGTTGCTCAAGGAATACTCCAGAATTTTAGAATGTCTTGCTTATATGGGCGACAATTTCTTTCGTGATACACTAATATTCCAATCCTAAATATTGTTGGCTTGTGTCAATTATGTGTATATCACTTATGTGATGTTTAGGAATCCATTCCGTCGAGTGATGGTGTGGTTGTTAACCACTGCTAACCAATGCTTGGAGCTGTGGCCTAACACGGGAATTATGCTGGGATTGGAGGGCTAATCCGTAACCATGCTAGGATGTTGTTCTAGCTTTCCGTGGAAAGCTATAGTGTAGATTCCATTGACGTCATAGAGCTAAAACCTATTCTTCGTGGAATCCATTTGGTTGAAAAAGCAGGTATCAAGCGGCTCGGTATATATTCAAATGCTGAGTGGGTGGTGGAAAACTTAAATGGGTGTGTGGACATGCCGTAGAGGTGAAAAGATGGCTGGGAAGCGGCCTCGAGACTCATTAGCTTGTTGGAGTGCTCCTGCTCAATCTCTCGTATTTGGCGTGAATCAGATAGGACAGTTGATTATTTTGCTAGTCTTTGTAATCTCAATGAATGTTTTTTGTTCTTTTCACCGGAGATATTTTTAGAGATTCTCTCTATCCCTCTGATGATAGATTAGGAAAGATGTATATAGTAGACCCACTTGTAATTAATAATCTTGGTGGAAAGAAATTATATTAATTATAATAGAAAATTATATAAAAGAATCACTATATTAGTTCATCAAAACTCTTTTTATAATTTCTTTTGATATATTGGTCTATCAAAAAAAAAAATTTCATAATTTCTTTTGAATGTATTATATTTTCCATATAAGTTTCATATAGATATAAATGTATAAGGCTAATATATGGTAATTTCAATTTGGTAAAGTTAACCGATTTTTCAAAGAGAACAAGACATCTTTTATTTTAGGAAAATACAAAATTCATTTTGAATTCTACTTTTCGTGGGATTTTCCTTTTAACTTTTGTTAATTATTTTAAAGTCTTCATAAAATGGTTTTATTAGTTTTTCTTTCTAAAATATCTAAAACTTTATACTATGTATATGATATTTTATTATATATAACCAAAATATCTAAAATAATTTTATCCATTTCTCTTCCTGATACCTAAATCATCATAAAGTGTTTACAAGATTCATGTAACTTGTATTAATATAGTATAAAAACATCTCTTATAATTAATAATATATTAATAATTTTCTTTAAAAATTATTAAATAACAAATATAAGAGAATATTAATTATACACTATATAACCAAGTTGGTTCAATTCCTTAATAATTTATTAATTATTAAAGATTATTAATATTAATTATAAGAGAGCCTATTGTATGAGATTGTAATCCTCCACTCTTTTATATCAACCTATTATGGAAGGGTCCTATTTAATCCCAACTTACCGTCCAAAAAAAAATACTTAAAAAATATAATTTAAAAATATATATATATATATATATATTTGAGCCCGCCTAGGGTTGAGGTTCTGTATATACTGGTCACATTCGGCAAGTTAAATACACTTTTACATTTTGTAATGCCTATATATATTTGGGCTTCAATTTGGAGCCCCCTTGTGCCGACTGGGGTTTAGGAGCGCACAAACATTTCCCTTGCCTTGAATTCAGTCTACCATTGGGGGGGGGGGGATGAAAAATGGCGTCAAAAGGTGAAAGTTGATATTTATTTTGTATAGATAGCTCATTGTCCATGTCAATATCTCGGTACATAAAGAGAACATTATGAGGACCCAACGATGTCATTGTGATAGCGACCCTACAAAACCATCTCCAACACATCCTTTCTGAACTAATGCATGGCACACGAATGTATCAGAGGGTGGGATTTTGGAAGCAAAATCCAATCAAATTGTGCGAAGAAGTAATTGGTGATGCAGTGACATAACTTGGGAGGTTACAAGATATAACATTGGTCTATATTGAAGAATATACAATGGGGGTTGAAAAATCATGCCAGAGTCCTAATCCCTAGCTCATATGGCGAGATGTGACCTTCATTTGATGATAGTCTGGAAGTCAAGCCCCAAACAGCAGGGAAATTTCTCGAACCAAAAGATAGAAATCCACTCACCATTTACATTTTAAAAAAAATTAGCTATGTTAGTTGGTAAGCTATGTTGCTAGCATTTGGCTTAAGAAAACAAAAGATTAATACTTGTAAAAGCTACTATTACCAATATCAAATTGAGGAAAGTAAATGACATGGCAAGATGATGTGGATCACAGTGGCTACTTTTTTGTGGATGATGACAAGACAACTTGGGATGTGAATCTTCAACCCCATGAAAGATGAGGGGGGGACAATACAAGGCCAGGAGTGCCATTTTGATGAGCTATGTAATGATTGAAATGATTTGCTGAAGGCCTCGGATTGTCTCTAGTGAAGCCAGTGGTCTTGGGCAACCACACGATAGGCGACGACATGTGATGATAAAAAGGGGAGAAGTCATTTCATTTTCTCTCCATGATTTTGACTTCTCCCCAGTTGATATCTCTCCCCCTTTTCTCACACACTTATCGCCACATATCTCATTGTTTGTGGAGAAGTCAAAATCATGAGGACAATGATTTTGACTTCTCCATCACTTGTACACTAATTTGTGGTTGCCCGAGACGAGGCCTTTCTGGCTTTGCCAGAGAAAATCCGAGGCCTTATCTGAATATCTTACTTGCCCACATTTTCATATATTTAGTTTTTCTAAATTTGAGTGGTTTAATTTCCCAGAGCTTGCTTTATGAGGACTAATAGGCAAAGCCTTTGAACTGTGAGTTGAGCATTGGCCTACTCAAGTGGTGTTCATCATTATTACTTCTAGTCTCCAACTAAATGAAGTGCATAGGCTGAAAAAGAAGAAGTAGTGTAGCACCAAAATGTTGGAAAGTTCTCATGAATTCAACTCGGATTCATGATGACCCGTTGACGAAATTTTGACCCGATTGATAGTCCAACCCGTTTTGCATATTTTTATCCATAATGTCTCTTATTTTGTAACCCTAGTATAAAATGATATTTTTTAGGGTTTTATTTAATAGAGCATAGAGAACTGTTTTTTAGTTAAATTGGGGAAGAAGGTTTGTGAGAACATTGTAAAATCTTCCTGTTGAATTAGTGATCGATCATCACTGCCCGTTGACGTAGGCATCTTGTCGAACCACGCAAAATTGTGTCTTTCTTGTGGTTTGTTTTCTTTTGCTTCGATTCGCTTTGATTTGTTTACTGTTTTTAGATCGTTTCACTCTTTGCACGCTTTCGCACAACACAAAAAAAACTCCATTTTAGATGGTCATGTTTGATGATAAATCATTCAACTTGATTTTAAATGCAGGTAGCCCACCAGGTTTCCCATCAATTGGTGTTTGTTGCAAGGGAAGGTATTTCTTAGAGATATTTATTATTTTTTATTTAGTGTAAGCACCCTATTTTTTGCACCCCTATATGTAGGCCTACAAAACTCCTCCTACGAGGACTCCTAAAATTTTACACGATTACATAAACTTTTATATAAAATAACTAAAATGTCCCTTAAAAAGTAATCAAAATATTCTTTTGGGTGGGTAAAAATGGCACTAAACTGTTTTGGAGGGGACTTTCTAAATCTTATTTGAATTTATGTTTTTCTGTAAATATTTTTTAGATAGATACTTCTTCAAAGTTTCAAAAAAAATATTAATTTGTAAATAAAGTTTAGTAGAATGTAATTTGGAATTTTGCCCCTCTCTATCGGAAATTCTAAATTTTGTAATGATATGCTTAACTTGAATATTTCATTTCATTCCTGATAGATTTGGTCGGACAAATGTATGCCTTTTTTGTTCTCGATATTAAACAATCTTTAAGTTTTGGGGTTTCATTTTTTTTTCCTTAAATTAATTTTTGCATGTACCTGTTGGATTCGTCTTGCAAGAGATTTGTTGTTTTGTAGTTTTGCAATTGGAAAATAAAAATACAGTTGTGATTTTGCAAATGGAAAAAAATAGCTTATGTGTAAAACCAAGGTTTGCCTAAAAGTTTTAGTCCTACATTGGATACGTACAAAACAATGAAGTGGTTTAAATATCTTTACTCTTCCGATATGGGTGTTTTAAAATGAGAAAGGCCTAGCCCTCGCGCATGTGGGAGCCCAAGGGGAGGCCCAACACGAGGCAACTTTTTAACAAAATAGGAGTTTCCAAAACCACTCAAAAAATACAGTCTGTCTAAATCTCGTCGATCGATCCTCCTCTCCAGATTTGAGCCAAAATCCCCACACACCACTATAAAATGAGTTATAGTTAATTCAAAATCAAACTAACATGAATTATAATTCATAAAACTATAAATCAAACTAAAATGAATTGTTACCAAAAAAAAAATTACAATTCATAAAAACTATATACCGCAACCGCCACTACTATAAATATACATTCAAATCGAGCCAGGTTCAACTGATTCTCACTACTTATTCATTCTAAAATGTCAAAAGCTCTGAACCGCCAGAGCAAACTTGCATTTTGGTTGAGATATCTCCTTTCTCCGCATCTCCATAACTTTGCGGTGATTGTTGGAGTGATTAAAAGTGCAGCAGAGTTGGTAAAGATGAGGCAAGACATAAAAGAGGACGAAGAAGGAGACATAGACAAACACTTGTCAGGACTGGCGAGAGAGAGATAAATGTGGTCTTGGGAGAGAAGTAAGAGATAAACATGGCGATCGAGAACATAAAGTGAGCGTGTGGTCTGACACACCTTGCAGGTCTAGACTCGTAGTTGATATTTCTACAACCATCTTCCTTTTCTAGTCCTACACCATCATCAGAATTTCTCTTTGACGGAATAAATTCTTGCACCAGTTGCCCATCTTCAGTTCCAATTATTTCTAGGAAAATTTTAACTTCTACTTGATACGCATTTTATCTTGTTGATCAGTCCAAAATCCAACCCAAGATTTTGGCCGAAATAATGAAAATCCACGAAGAGAAAGGTTATCTCGAACCACCAACGAAAGAAAAAAAAAATCCAAGGAGAGAAATGGTATAACGGCAATGCTATGTAGCCCAGTTTAAGTAGAACACCATTGATTGCAATCTTTGAAAATGTGTAAAGACAAGCCGTTACTATACCCTAAAAAGCTAGGGAAGAGGAACCATTGTAACGTTTTGTGCTGACTAAGGTCTTGTTTGATTAAACTTATTTGAAAAGTGACTTTTTTAACTCCATTCTTTGCAAAATGTGAGCCTATAAAAGTATGGTGACTTTCCTCAAAAGTTAAAACCTTCCCTTTCAATAGAAGTCACCCTACAAGCTTTTCTTAAAAATAAAAAGTTGACTTCTATGCACTTTTGATTTCAGCAAAAAATAAAAACAAACAACAAACAAAATGCAATTGTTTACAACTCCTAACTTTCATAAAGAAAGAAGTTAAGTCAGTCCAAAAATTTATCCAAACACCTTTGCATTTCCAAAGGACATTACTCTTCCAAGGATGAATTCATGAATTACTCTTCCAAAGGACATTACTCCACTAATTGTTAAACGGTTACAATTAGTATATCCAACCACAACACTTCAACAACAATACGTCAAATCTCTCCACCATGTTGCGACCTCCTCGAGAGCAAATAGGACACCACCCATTGGGTCCGGAATGTAGCGCAGACACTCGAGGCAGCCCCCAAAGTGATGAGACCCCTACTGTAATTGTGAGGTCCACCTTGACTCACCAGAATCCCTTCTTTCCTAGATCTAGACTTGTAGTCTTGTAGAGGTAGCTGCAATGCTTCCAACGATGACAATTATATTTTTATTATGTTATTATTTTCAAATAAAAATTAATAAAACAATAAATTTAAAATACCCAAATCTTTCTATCTGCGTGGTTTAGACTTTTAGAAAGGGAATTCCCTTAGAGGGAGATAAATTAGGAGAATTAAAAGGGGCCTCATTTTCCCTTGATAGGTTAGTGGTGTGCGCATGAGTGAGTGTGTGCGGTCTTCTTTCCAATTGCCTTCAACTTCGCCTTGTGGTGTTGTTTGAGAACCAAGAAAAAAAAAAAAAGAGGGAGATAAATTCGGAGAATTAAAAGTAGGAAAAAAAGTCCTAGATTATGAAAAGTGTGTGAGGAGATGATTAATGAGAGAATTATGAAAGTGGTAAAAATTGTGGGTACAACTCATATTCCTTTGTTGTTGTGAGCTCCCCTCAATCCACATCTGTTAAATGCATTCTAGCCCATCATTTTCTATTTAAACCTTTGGACAGAGTGTCCTCTGTACCCCAGTGGTGGTGCCAAAGGAGCATAAATGGCGTATGGTTTAGAAGAGGGGATGACCATCCTTCTGGAGTAGGGTACACTTGAAGAGAATCTCCAACCGTACGTCCTCTATAACTCTAAATATAGAGTATTGGTAGGAAAAGAGCACTCCAACCGTACTCTATATGTAGAGTTGATCCTCTATAATGCTACAGTGACCTTCTATACTTAGAGAATGGGAGAGATAATAGAAGATGACCTCTATAACACTATTCATCCCTTACAATACCATTTGTGTCCTTTTTTTTCTCTCAATCTTTTTTAAAATGCAAATTGTATCCTTTTAATTTATTTTAATAATTATCATTTTATATTTTTTTAAATAATTGTTTAATTTTTAAATTTAATTCATCAATAAAAGATGCAAACAAAAAAAGCAAATCCTCTACAGTATCACCCCTTGAGGTCTCCATGTGTCCCTTTTGACACCCCTTAACCGTGGTTAAGATTCACCCACCAATCCTTGGTTTTTTTAAAAAAATATTAATTCTTTTTTTAAAATTAAAAAACTATTTTTCTTAATATTTTTAATACCATTAATCTTGTTTTGTGCTTGTGATTCCAATAGTCTTGCTTTAATATATTTTTGGCATTTTTGAAAATATGCAAATTTAACTAGTCTTATTTCTAAAATATTCATTTCATACAATGAATTATTTATTTTTAATCATTAGTGGCAATTTTGTGGGCCAATTATTTAAATCTTGGAGGCAAAAGTCGTGAATTATTAAGTTTGAGAAGAAAAATGGGGAAGAAAACATATGAAAACTATTTTTTAAATAACAAATGAATAGTGTTATAGAGTTGGAATAGTGATTTAGAGTTCCCTAGCTCCTATTGGAGCAAATAACTTTAAAGTGGGGCCCATCTCCTCTATACTTAGAGGAGATGCCGAAATAGAGGAGTGATTTAGAGTATTGCATTGGAGATGCTCGAATGCATGCAGCAAAACATGCCACAAAATTTCCACAAAGAATTGATGGCAACGGCTAATGAAGCACGACGATGTTACAAATGATCAGGGAGATGCAAAAGATGCCGATGTGGGTGATCGGGGATCTATAAGATGTTGGAAAATTTCAAATGAAGAATGACTAAACTGCGAATGGTCAAGGAGATCCGGTGATAAACTTAGGACCAAGGAATCCACTCTAATATCAGAATAAAATGAATAGCAAAAAAGAAATTGGAGACAATAGAGATTTAACGTTGTTGGGCTTGGGCCTACATCCTTGGTGATAGAATTATCATCATTTCTTTCATACTTCTGCATTCATCCTTCAGTTGCAGAAATGATCTTGAAGTCCTTCACAACCAGACACACACAGATAATGGAGAGGCATGGTGTATCACATTGCCTCGGTAACTAAAGTACGTTCTTTGCATTCAGCCAAGGCTGCTCCAGAAGGTTTACATAAACCTTTTTTTTTTGCTTTAGTGATGGAATTGAGAAAGAGAGACAAAAACGTGGGGTGTCTGGAGCTCAAGACTACGATTAATCTCCACATGCTGCAGAGGATACCCTCCCCCTGGCAAACGATAACAAGTGTGCTCCCAGACTCAATATCGAGACCTCCGAGTCTATTGTTCGTCTTCCGGCCATTGTGCTACACCCCTGGAGGGTTATATGGTGTCTAGTTTGGAAGATGGCTTACGGCCAGAAGCTTGGGATGGATTTTGTACTGATAAAATAAGAAAAATTACTTAGCACAATAATTGGGTTTTCGATGAACTAAATGAGGTTGCAGACGACTAACTGACTGCCGATTGGAATCTGACCAAACAAATCATTATACTAATGTCATTAGAATCTTGCCAGAGAGATAACCTCCCATATCAAGCGCTCCCTCAACAAACCTAACTCGTGCGTCATACTTCGTAGGTATTCAAGTAATGGACATATAGTGTTGTGGTTTTGGGTGGAATTTTGGTGATTCAAAACAAATGAGAAAAAACTTATCTATTGTGTTTGGGTACTTCTTTTAGTCCTACATTGGAAAAGTATGAAATGTTTTACCTTTTTATAAGAAAGAAGGTTGGAAAAAGGCTTGGGCCTGAAGGGCCTTTGAATTTGTTGTCTACCGACCCATTACACATTGTAACTATGCTATGCTACAACTCACACACGCGCGTGCTCCAAGCCGAGCTGGGCTGAGTTGAGTCTTTGATTAAGTATAAAATATTATTTTTATACAAATATTTATTACTAATTTTTTAATTAATTAAGGTTACCGTTTTATTACCGTTTGATATACTAAAAGCTTATGACTGTTTTTTTCCCGTTAGTGGTGATTAATAAGAATAATTTCAGTATTAAATTGACAGTTTTAAAAATCAACAGATTTTTCTTTACTCTATATAAAGAGAGTTTCTATATAGATTTTCTGCAGAGAATTTCTAGGTTCTAATTTTATACGCATAGTATATTGCTCTTCGAGTGTTAGTTTTTCCTTTCTCTGGTTTTGGGTTTTCCATCTTTATATTTTTGATTTTGCTGGGCTAAGAATATAGAGTGGTGTACGACAGTAGAGGGTGCATTTTCTACTATCAGGGATAGATTCTATGGAGCTGTTGTATCCTGGAGGCATTGTGATCGATAACTCATTGCATCTGTGGGGGCGCGAATTGTCTTAAAGAGAGCGACATGATCCGCGCCTTACTTCACAAGAACTACCAAATTTCTAATCAGATTTCAAGTGCAGGATTTTTCTAAGTTCGTGGTTGCTATATTGTTTATGATTTTTCAGGTCTGCATTTTTCTAGAATTAGCGTTCACAGGTAATTTTGGAACAACAATTTTAAGACAATTCGCCATGACTTCTACGTTAGAATGAATGATTCTGTGATTAGGACTGAAATTTTTTATGGATCTATTTTTAAGCGTGAACAACAGAAAATGTTTTTTCTTCTCACGTCGCTTAAATTAACATATGTTTTAACTGATGTTCCTAATGAAGAAAAAGAAGAACTAGGTAGATCTCATTACAAGGAAAGATGAAATCTGTAGATTTTTTGTTCAAAGGGCACCTATTAAATGACATGATAAATGCTATGTATGATTTATATTGCACTGAAAAATCTGCAAAAAGCTTATGGGTAGTCTTAGAGAAAAAATATCAAACTGAGAAGGCTTAGTCTAAAAAATATGCAGTTGGCAGATTTTTAAAATTTGTAATGGTTGATGATAAATCTGTAGTAAAACAAACTCAGAAATTTCAAATAATAATTCATGAGATTATTATTGAGGGAATGAAAATTCCATAACAATTCAAGTGACTGCTATTATAAAGAAATTGCCTCCATCATAGAAGGATTTTAGAAATTCTCTTCACCATAAATCAAATGAATTTTCAATTGAAAATTTGGTAATGAGAATTCGGATTGAAGAGGAATCTAGAGTCCAAGATAAAAAAGAAGAGAATTCTGAGATGACTTCAAAGGTAAATTTTGTTGATTCTTCGGGGAAGAAAAAACATAAATTCTTGAAAACCAACAAGAAGCCTATGAAAAATAAAAGATCGTTTCAACCATTTCAGAAGACAGGGCTCAAAATTAAGTGGATGTTTCATCTGTGGGAAATCTGGACATTTTGTTAAGAATTGTCAATTTCGTAAAACGAATTATTCTCAAGCAAATATGGTGGAAGAACCCCTAATTGCTATGATCACTGAAATCAATATGATGAGTTTTAGTGAGGGTTGGTGGGCAGACACAGGTGTGACGAGGCACGTCTGCTATGATAGAAAGTTATTCAAACAATATGAGACTGTCAAAAGCAACCATGATGTCCAAATGGGGAACTCCTCAACCTTTAAGGTTGTTGGAGTTTGAGATATTACTCTCAATTTTATTTCAGGGAAGTCTGTGACTCTGAATGATGTTCTTCACATTCCAGATTTGAGGAAAAATTTGGTGTCGGACTATCTTCTGAACAAGGCTGGATTTAAGCAAGTAATAGAGTCTGATAACTATGTAATTTTCAAATCTGAAAAATTTGTAGGGCAAGGCTATGTAGCCAATGACATGTTTAAATATAATGTTGATTTGAGCAATAAAACTTCTTCTGCTTATATTGTGTGTTCAGTTAATTTTTGGCATAATCGATTAGGACATACAAATGAAAAATATGTGAAAATAATGAATAGTTTAGGAATTATTTCTAAATTAAATGATAATGTTTTTGATAAATGTGTATATTGCAGTCAATCAAAAATAGCTAAAAAAATCTTTTAATAAAGTAGACAAATCATCAGATATTTTAGGCATAATCTATTTTGATATTTGTGATTTAAAAGAAATAGTTATTAGAGGTGGTAAAAAATATTTTATTACATTTATAGATGACAAATCTAAATATACATATGTGTATTTAATTAGATCTAAGGATGAAGCTTTAAATATGTTTAAAATTTATAAAGCAGAAGTAGAAAATCAATTAACTTTAAAAATTAAAATATTAAGAAGTGATAGAGGAGGTGAATATACCTCTAATGAATTTGATTTATTTTGTGAATCAAGTGGAATAATACATTGATAGAAATTGTTAATGCAATATTTAACAGCTCAGGCATACCTTGAAATTTATGGGGAGAAGCTCTCCTCACTACTAGTTATATTCAAAATAGAATACCTAGTAAAAAAATGAAAATGACTTTGTATGAAATTTGGAAAATGAGAAAACCAAATTTATGTTATTTTAAAACATGAGGATGTTTAGCAATGGTTAGATTTAATGATCCTAAAATAAATAAATTAGAACCTAAATCTAAGAGATGTGCTTTTATTGGTTATGCAATAAATAATAAAGCATATAGATTTTTAGAAATTGAAAATAATGTTATTATTGAATCAAGGAAAGCTGCTTTTTTCAAAAATCTTTTTCCTTTTAAACCTTCAAATAGTGGGGGTTTAATAAATCAAAATCCATATGTATCTAGTGACCCTAGTTCTAAAACTATTGAATTAATAAATTCAGATGAAGCTGAAATTGAACCTAGAAAGAGTAAAAGAGCTAAAATGAGTAAAGATTATGGGTCTGACTTTTATACCTATATGGTAGAGAATGATCCTATTTATTTAAAGGAGGCATTTGAGTCACGTGATTCTTCCTTTTGGAGAGAAGCTGTGGAAAATAAAATTGATTCAATAATGTCCAATCATACTTGGATATTAGTTGATCCTCCTCCTGGAACTATAACTATAGGTTTTAAAAAAAAAAAAACTTAAAACAGATGGATCAATAGAAAAATATAAGGCTAGGTTGGTAGCCAAATGGTTTAAGCAAAAAGAAGAAATAGATTACTTTGATAGATATTCACCTGTATCAAGGATTACTTCTATTCGAGTATTATTTGTTATAGCATCCATACATAATTTAATCATACACCAAATGGATGTAAAAACAACATTCTTAAATGATAATTTAGATGAAGAAATTTATATGGACCAACCAGAGGGATTTATTGTCTTTGGACAATCTAATAAAGTGTATAAACTTGTAAAATCATTATATGGTTTAAAACAAGTTCCAAAATAATGACATGAGAAATTTGATAGAATATTAATAACTCAGGGATATAGTGCAAATGAAAGTGATAAATATATATATTACAAATATAATGGTGATTGCGGAGTTATCATTTATCTATATGTAGATGATTTACTGATTTTTGGATTAAATCAAAAAATCATAAATGAGACAAGAATTTTTGTCATCCTAATTTGACATGAAGGATCTTGGAGAAGCAAATTTAATTCTTGGAATTAAAATAATAAGGAGAGATGATGGGATAATATTATCTCAATCTCATTCCATTAAAAAATTATTAATGAAGTATAATCATTATGATTATAGTCATGTATGTACTCCTTATGATCTTAGTGTTCACCTATCACCTAATGAAGGAGATGGTATAAACCAAAATGATTATGCTAGTGTTATTGGAAGCTTAATGTATGCTATAAATTGCACTCGCTTGGACATTGCATATGGAGTCGGGAAACTAAGTAGATACACTAGTAATCCCAGTAGGGAGCATTGTGATGCAATTAACAGGGTTCTTAGATATTTAAAAGGAGCTATGAATCATGGTCTTCACTATGGTAGATACCCTCTTGTACTAGAAGGATATAGTGATGCTAATTGGAATTCTGTCTCTGATGAATATAAAGCTACAAGTAGCTATATATCCACTATTGGTAGTGTGGTGCAGTTTCTTGGAAATCCAAGAAACAATCAATTTTGTCAGATTCCACTATGTAATCAGAATTAATAGCTCTTTCATTAGCGGGAGAAGAAGCAGAGTGGCTTCAGAACTTTTTGTTCGATATTCATTTTTGGAATAAATCAGTCCCGGCTATTAAAATTAATTGTGATTGCAATGTTGCAATAGAAAGAGTTAATAATATTAAGTATAATGGAAAATCTCGACAGATACGTCGAAAACATATATGTTTGAGAGAACTCCTACGAGATGAAGTTATATCTGTCAATGAAATCAGATCACCTAAAAATCTGGTAGATCCTTTAACTAAAGGTTTAGTAAAGGAAAAAGTGTGGACCACATCAAAGGGAATGAGACTTAAGCCAATTGAAAATAAACCAACTGTAATGGATACCCAACCTGAAGACGATCCCAAAAACAGGTTTAATGAGAAAAACGAGTTACTGAGTGGTTTGAGGTGAAAACACTATAAAAAGAGAATAATTTTATTATTCTTTTAGTCCCTTCATATGGTATAAATAGTGCATAAAGTATGTGACGATTAGAGGTTGAGGAGTTCCTCTTAATGAGATCTATAGCTCTATTGAGTGGGACGTGGAGTCACATAGACATCCTTGATAGACTCACTTATATAAGTGTGGAAGTGGGGCCGCTTCCTATGAGAAATTGACTATTTCTCTAGAGCACTTATTAAACCGGAATAAAAGCACATGGCCAAAAAGTGTTGGCTTAAACACCTGTAGACTTTGTAAGAGTTAGGGTGTTTAAAGTATAAAGACTCATTACTAAAGAGCTCAGTTTTGAATACCAAGATCTATGATTTATGGTAACTGAGTATTTGGTAAGAATTTTACTTTAAACTATGCAAATGTTGAAATCTACGTGACACCTTTGTTTATGCATTAAATCTAATCTTATCCAGTTATGTTAATCTTTTATTTTTATTGTTTTTAAATAAAGTGGGGGATTATTGTGGTTTTAGATGAAATTTTGGTGATTCAAAACAAAGGAGAAAAAACTTATCTATTGTGCTTTGGTACTTCTTTTAGTCACACATCGGAAAAGTATGAAATGTTTTACCTCTTTATAATAAAGAAAGTTGGAAGAAGGCTTGGGCTTTCAAGGGCCTATGAATTTGTTGTCTACCCATCTATTGCACATTGTGACTATGCTATGCTACAACTCACACACGCGCACTCGCCAGGCCGGGCTGGGTTAGGTTGGGTCTTTGATTAAGTATAAAATATTATTTTTATACAAATGTTTATTATTAATTTTTTAATTAATCAAGGTTACCGTTTTATTACCGTTTGATATCCTAAAAGCTTATGACTGTTTTATTCCCGTTAGTGGTGATTAATGAGAATAATTTCAAAATTAAATTGATAGTTTTAGAAATCAACAGATTTTTCTTTACTCCATATAAAGAGAGTTTCTATATAGATTTTCTACAGAGAATTTCTGGGCTCTAATTTTATACGCATAGTATATTGCTCTTTGAGTGTTGGTTTTTCCTTTCTCTGGTTTTGGGTTTTCCATCTCTACATTTTCGATTTTGCTAGACTAAGAATACAGAGTGGTGTTCGATAGTAGATGATGCATTTTCTACTATCAGGGATAGATTATGTGGAGCTGTTGTATCCTGGAGGCATCGTGACCGATAACCCATTGTATCTGTGGGGGCGCAAATTGTTTTAAAGAGAGCGATGTGATCCGTGTCTCACTTCACAAGAATTACCAAGTTTCCGATCAGATTTCAAATGCAGAATTTTTCTGAGTTTGTGGTTGCTGTATTGTTCGTGATTTTCTGGGTTTGCATTTTTCTGGAATTAGCGTTTACAGGTAACTTTGGAACAACATATAGTCCTTTGAAGATTTGATCTCAGTTAACCCTTAGAAAGTAAGGAATGAGATTTGGTCTGGTTTGGCCCTGATCCCATGGGTGGACACATGTCTCTTTTAATACCCCTTAACCGTGGTTAAAATTCATTAACCTCTAGGGTTCACCTATGTACCTTGGTTCTTAGAAATTTTTTTAACAAGGTTTAACCACAAGAGTTAAAATAATTTAAACCAAGGTTATTAAAAGGGCATGAATGGATTTTGTGAGTGAGCCCGATGGATCCGATCCCAGAAAGTAATTGGACATGAGGAGAGTTCAATTGCACACAGAGGTCAACACAGATCCTCTTAATCTCTATTAACTGTGGTTAAGATTTACTAACCCTTATGGTTCAACATTCTAACCTTGGTTTATAGAAAAAATATTGACCCTAAGAATTAAAAGTTTTTAACTAGAGTTAAATATTTATATTTTCTAAAACCCAAGGTTAGATTATTAAACCCTAAGAGTTAATGAATTTTAACCACAATTAATAAGGGTTAACAAACACGTGTTGATCTATGGGTACAATTGGACTATCTCCGATTCCACCAAAAGATATTTGACCATTGAACTTTCATCAACTTAGAGTTTTATAATATAATTTAATTAATATAAATTCTATTAAGAGATTAATTTTCAGCCGAAGCTCTGCTTCACAGTGATGAAGCGAAGCTCCCTTTTTTTATATTTATTTACAGTACTAAGGCTATTGCATGTTTGTAATTATTAAAAATGGCAGGGATAATTTTACAATACACGTAATTACATCATTGCCATTATTTTAGTGTAAAAAGGGGAGCTCCCCTCAACACAGAGCTCCTCTTTGCAAAGAGGAGCTCCCCTCAACAGCTCCCCTCAACACAGTTTAAATACAATTGTATTTAAACTGTTCTATTAAATATGATTTTACTTATTTTCTTTTATTTTGTTATTGTAATTTTATTTGCCGTGTCTAGCATGAGGCCTTTGCTAGTTTGTTTATTATTTGAGGGCACCAAATTTCATCAAAGACGTTGGATTTATCCGATTAAATGCATCAAGGTGCCTTTAGATGGTTATTGTTGTCATACAACTATTATTACAACTCCACAACAGGTCTCTTTCTTAAAACTTTAAAGACCAAGTAATCACTAAATAAAAGAAAGTATTTAGAACAAACATGAGGCGTGCTACTACTCTCACGCATGCTACGTGAACACAAGCCAGATGGTGGAACGGATGAACGCTAGCTACATGAAGAACACAATCCAGATGGTGGAACGGAGAAACCTTTTGTGTCTTTCAAAGGGTGGGCCTCACATTCAACAAGGTGGCGCAACATAAAATTAAAAACGTTGGGCCCCACTCTTGCAAGATACAAAGGGCTGAGGCATCGGATTGTCATTGGCAAATGCGAGAAACATGGTCTCCCGCTCCCACACATCATCTAACATGTAGCGATAAAAATGGGGAGATATCAAGTAGGGAGAAGTCAAAAACATGGAAAGAAAAGATAACGACTTCTCACCATTTTATAGCCATATGTTTGATTGATGTGTGGAAGCTCGAGACCATTGTTCTGGCTTCTACGAGAGACAGTATGATGCCAAACAGGGGCAAGGATGAATACGTGAGAGTAAAAAAAGGGTTCAGGATCCTCTCGAGTTCAACTCAAGAGAATCTCTCGAGTTGGAACCCCTAGAGGTCGCCACGTGTCTCCTTTGACACCCTTTAACCATGGGTAAGGTTCACCTACTCCTAGGGTTCACTCACTCATCCTTGGTTTTTTTTTTTTTTTATATTAATTATTATTTTTTAAATAAAAAAAATATTTTTAATATTAAAAAACTCTAAAAACAGTTTTTTTAATTTTAAAAATAATAATTAATACAAAAAAAAAAAACCAAGGATGGGTGAGTGAACCCTAAGGGTGGGTGAACCCTAAGGGTGGGTGAACTTTACCCATGGTTAAGGGGTGTCAAAGGAGACACGTGGTGACCTCTAGGGGTTTCAACTCGAGAACTCGAGAGAGAATCCTGTGCCATGCGCGAGAGTAGGCTAGCACGGGTCTTACTCTTACAACATTCGAAAGGAAACAAACGAGTCGTCCGAGTCAACTCGTTGAGGTTTTTATTTTACTTTACTATATACAATATCACGTGTCCGAATGTGTGTCCTCGTGTCTTGGGATTTTAAACGGCAATTGAGTGAGTGGGAAGTTGTGGGTCGTTGCGATAAAGCTTAGAGAAGATGGACTGAAGTGTAGTTATCTGGGGAAGCCATTGCTGCAACCACTTGAACAGATGGAACAACGAACTGTACAAAGGAGAATTAATGCATAGGAGGTAGGCAGCCCAGAAAACCAAAAAGGCAGCCCAGAAGAGTGTTTGTGAGAGAAGAAGCGAGACCAACAAAGCCAAAGCCAAAACTCCCGAGAGATCTCGAGTGTGGCGGAGGATACACTTGGTCTTGACGGAAAGGTGAGGGAGAGTACTCATGGAAGAGGCTAGGAAGGATAGAAGCATGGCGAGGATGGAGATTGAAACCAGAAGGGAATGTGCCTCAAAAGGATTCTCAGGCTTTCCCTGGTACTTCAGGGTAAGGAGGGCTACCACAGGTGGGATGGCGTATCTCATGAAGTCGATTCTGCTCTTCCGCCGCTGCCGCTGCCGCTGCCGCTGCCGCTGCCGCTGCCGCTGCCAGCGACAACCTTGGTACCCATGGCTGCTACACATTTGGTGCCGAACGCTAATTGTCAGGTGAATCGGCATTTTTGGACGTAAGCAATTCTGCTGCTGCCGGAATGGAAGTGTTAGTGTTTGAATTTTGCAACTTTGTCTATCTCTATATTTATATCTGTGATCAAGAGAATGCTAAAGTTGTATATATAACACTATAACCCACCTGACAACGGCTCACCTCTTATGTTCGTTTCCAGTAATACCCCTGACTCATGAGTTCCCCCATTACCAACTCGAAGCTTGTTGACAACAACGTTCTATCAGTAAAAGCATGGTCGGCTCATTTTTCTAGTCTAGAAATATTAAAAACAATGACCCAAGTATCATACATCAAACTCCACGGGAGCCAACGAACTGCTATAGATGTAAACTAGGTCAAGGAAAAAAAAAAAAACGGTGTATGACTGTATGCTCGGCCAACATGGAACTTAAAAAATAGAATAATTGAAAACTAAATTTTAAAATAATGTTTCTCAGCGTGCACAAACTTTCTTAATTTGAAAGATGTTCAACTTCTTAAGCAATAATCACTCGTCAACGACACAATGGCTTGTCTCCACCCCTCACAAACGGCCAACCCTCATTAACAAAACATAACCTCTCCATTCTCAAACGGCCAATCACACACCTCCTTCAAACCTCATTCACCCCCCTACCATAACTCCCTCCATATGTGGCACATGTGTGTGAGTAAGAGATTTTGCACTTACTCAAATCCGGGACAAAGATTTCTCCAAATGAGAATAAGGTGAAATTCAGAGTTGCCACCTATCCCAGCTATCCCTGTTTTGGGGTTGGATAAGAAACCCAATTGGATGGATTTTAGAGATTGAATGTAAGGAGATTCGCTTGTGTACTGGGAAGGTATTAGGCACCTCGGTGCACCCGTCGACTCACCGGTTACCTACTAAATGAACCCGTTTAATTTAATAAAATATTGATTTAATTCTCATTTCTTAATTATTCAGCATTAATTTAAGGGAACTGATACCTTACGCGGATATGCGGACGCCGCTCCTCTTTTCTAAAAACAAGGGTAGATGGATGAACCTTAGGGGTGAGTGAATCTTAACCACAGTGAGTGGGTGTTAAAAGGGACATGTGGCGGCTTGTAGAGCCCCTTTAACTATGATTAAACTTAACTAACCTAAGGTTGATGTTTTTTTTATCTTTTTATTCTACTAAACAAGGTTATATGGATGAACCCTAGGGGTTAGATGGAAGTTGGTGAATCTTAACCACAGTTAGTTGTATTAAAAGAAGCAGAATTAGTAGGTAATAAAAGAGCATGTGGCATCCCTTAAACGCGCACGCGTTCTAGCTGGGCAGAATGGGGAAACTATCAATTCCCTTAATTTAATTACCTTAATAGCTATAGAAATCAAGTTAACCTAATAACTATCCATTAATTAAGTTAATGTAAAAAAAGAGATTAATAACTAATATATTTCTCGATCTATCAACAACATACGTTGAACACATTCCCCGGATATCCAATCACGCCCAATAAATGGATAAGACCGTAGAATAAATTAAACTGCCTATTTCTATTTTTATTAAACAAATCTTATTTAATAGTTTTTTAATCCAACCTTACTTAGAAGAATTAAATTACTTAGAAGAATTAAACTCTTGGAAGGATTGGTGTTTAAGAAAGAAGCGTCACCAGGGACGTTGCTCTTCAAACGATTGAGTTGTTTTGCATGCTGCATGTTCGATTTTATGAATATCTCCACTTCTTCCTCGTTGAATCCTCATACTAAACTATGAATTGAGAGGTAGATCGTGAAGAGAACATTCAAGAGTTGTCTAAAGTGTTGTTGCTTTGAACACAAAAGGGAGCAAACTGACGTAGAACTTATTGCTAATTAATTAGATCATGAATTCAGTTCGATTTTTCTCAACCACACGGTTATGATTATGCAAACTGAAGAGCAGCCACATGATCCATGAATTGCTTTATTTGCTCGTGATAATATTTCTTAACCACAAGTAATTGTCAGCACTGTTTTTTTGTTTGCTTATTCATTTCTTACAATATCTACATTTAGGATTTGAGTTCTTGAATTTCATGCAGATATATCGAGGATTTGGTGCATTTGGAGGCACCCAAATATATTGTGGGGATAACTAGTTGTCCCGCTGCCCTAACATAGCCTAGATTTTCTAGACCTAACACCGTCATAAGAATGTTAGTTCTCTTATCAGTAAGCATGCTCCTACCATCCGCGGCATATTGTTGCTCTAATTATTCCCGCATAAGAAATATTCAACTATTCAGATAATATGACAATATAAGAAGCACACATAAGAAATAAACTAATAATCAAACAAATACTTACAACTTCTGCAGACTTTTGTCTAATTTGATATTAAGTGTATTCGTCTTGCGTTTTTTGTCGAGCCCAATGTTTGAAATATCGATTATCTCGACAATTTCGTCCCTTCAACCCGAACCAAAATTTTGAAAATTTCAGCTATGTCGGCAAAATTTCAGAATTTATATATTTGATTAAATATATATATTTATGATATTTATTGAAATTTTAAGAAATTTTGGTCTAAAATTTTGGAAAATAATATTTTATTAAAATTTAATATATTTATATTAAAATTATTGTTTTCTTTTTATAAATAAATATATAAATTTCTAAAATTTTGATAAAAATATCAAAATATTTCAGAAGGTTGATTAAAAAAATGATTTAAAACAAATTTTCAAAAATTTGCCGAAAATTTGAAATTCTAATATTTCACCCAAAATTCCTGATATCTCGATCGAAATCTGAAATTCTGAAATATGTCACATCAAGCCGAGCTCGAGCCAAGGCCAATTTGATTCGGCTTTTCTCGGAGCTCGACTCAATTGAGGCTTGAGCTCGACTCATTTGAATGTTAAATAAAAACTGAATGAAAATAATTATATATATATATATATATCGTTATTATATATACATAATATAATTATTATATACATATAAAAAAATATTTTTATTTTTATTTAAGAATATGTTTTTAATAAATCAAGCCGAGCTTGGTGATTCAAGCTCAAGCCAAGCGAACAAGATTCAAGCCGAGCTTTTTAAGCAACAGATCGAGCCGAGCTCGAGCCTAGATTTTTACATTTCAAGCCGAGCTGCGTAGTGCCAAGCTCGACTCAACTTAGCTCAAATACAACCCTACTTATATCTTTATTTCTATTGCTTAAGGCTTGGAAATTGCAATACAACTACGCATAAGTTCAAATAAAGTACAAATATTAAAGGAAGGCAATAACAAATGTCTTCCTTTTGAAGAAAGTAATTCTAAAAGCAAATGATTTAAACACATTACGTCATTACTTCATTAAATCAAATGATTTTCTCATTTCAAAAGAGAATTGGGGAAGTAGCCAATGAAGCAACAAGTAGGGGCAGAGCCAAGATTCTCTGGTAGGGGGGGGCTGACAATGGGGGTTCGGGGCATAGCATCACAATTTTTTTTTTGAGGGCTAAATTCATGGGTCATCGTGTCCGTCTGTAAGGAATATAACTTTCCTGGGAAGTTTAGGGGGAGCTAGAGCCGCCCGGCCCCTCGGCTCCGCCCCTCTCGAGGCTACACCCCTATTAGCACTATATCGGATTTGTTTTTTTTCCAAAATTTCAGGAGGGGGGGGGGGGGGGGGGGGGGGGGCTTCAGCCCCTCCTGGGCCCCATGTGGCTCCGCCCCTGGCAACAAGAGAGTGAGAATGAATTTTCTAGAGTTTCGACAATGGTAAGAGATGAAGAAAAGACCGACAACGACAACAAGATATATATTTTTTTCTTAGATGGTTATCTGCTAATCTGCAACAACAAAGCTATATTTTTTCCAAAGTTTCGTGATTTCGATGAACTTCCACTGAAATTTGCTATTTTTCTACTAAATTTCTACTGTTTGGGTCGACACTTAAGCGAAGTTTATTGAAATGTTTTGGGAAATCTAATATTTTTAATATCCATAAGGATTTTGCTTCACACACCACCAAAGTTACTGAAATTTACCGAAGTTGACCGAAGTTTAACACCATGGGTGCAATATAATCGATGCAAACTAATCAAACTAAAGTGAATTTTTATAAGGCATAAGATCACACAATGCTTTTGGAAGTAGAATTTTGGAAATGAAAATATGTTCATAGAATGACCATAGCTGAGGTGATCTTGTGATAAATGAATGAAAAGACTACGAAAGGCCAAATTGAAAAATTAGCACATCCATGGGATCATGACACATATGAAAGTTGTGTACCACTACCTGGACATTTATTTAAGCAACGTGATGAAATGATCAATGAAATACAATCATGAACCATTTTAACTACTAATAAAAGAACCCTGTTATCTAAAGGGCACTTGCAAGTGAATATTAGAAAACATGTAAGGGTGCAGGCATACAAACTATCCAGGTCTATGATTCTCAACAATGATCAGAAAATCCATCTTTTAACAAAAACTCTCAACGATGAAGATAAAGAATCGTGAACATTGAAGAACAGGGAATTAACAATAGAAACCTAGTTAGAGAGAGAGTTTACAAAGTGATCTTTTTGTTGCACTAGCAAAAAAGAGACTGCAATGAAAATTTAAAAGTACAAGGGAAGATCAATTAAATATCTGATGGAGGAGTTTGATGAAATTATGAAAGATCAAGAAAGCAGGAAAAAATTTCCATCATAAACCATACCGTGCTGCATACTTAGAGAAATGTTTCTCAGGTTGTCATTGCCTCAGAGTGTGCATATCACCACCCGGACAGACCTCCATAACCAAACATGAGAACTTGTCTGTCTCGAAATGTGTGTATAAAGTAAGTAGGAATGTGTTCGGGAAATTGCCGAAGCGATGCTATGGGTATTCACAAGATAATACACAAGATATATCGTAGTTCACCCATCCAGGGCTACGCCCATACTAGAAACGGTCCAAAAAACCTTCACTACTAAATAGAAAGATTACAAGAGAACACCTTTACTACTAAATAGAGAGATTACAAGAGAATAAACAAAGAATACATACTCAAAGACTCTACTACAACCTTTGGAAGACTCTCACACAACCCACATCTTTGTTCACATTCTCCAATCCAAATCTGACCAAAGTACTACCTCTTTTAGGACAAAAGAGACACAAAACTCGAACCCTTCATGATTGAACCAATACCCTCCACCATGAGAGCACGCCGAGATACAGCCTCGAGAACACTCTTCTTCACCTTAGAGCTTCACTAGGGCTTTCCATGGGAGATGCTCTCGCTTTCCATGGAAGCACTACCACACCTCACATATCCGTGACTTTCTCTTTTCCTCTTAAGGTTCTTATCTTTTGGTTATCTCTATAAGCCTTTACCCAAAGTTTATTTATAGGCAAGGAATGAGTCCTAGCCTTTTTAGAATTTCCCCAATATGAGAATTCCAACACAAGGCAACTTCCCAACGCAAAATGAGTTTCCAAAACGACTCAAAAAATTCAGCCTGTTTAAACTCGTCGACCACCGATCGAACGGCCATGTTTGGCCGATCGATTGCCCGTTTTGGGTTTGCTCCAATTCGAGCCAACACCCCACAAAATGGATGGTCAAGCACCTATAGAATCTCTCTTTTTCTTTTAGCCCATGTCAAAAATGCATGTTTGATAAAACTGGAATTTTCTATAATATATCAAACAAACAAAAATCTTATCCAAATTTTTTTATCTCTAGCTCTTCTAGTACTTCCTATACATATATTGGAAAGAAGATGGTAAAACAAGTTTGGGTGCCTAAGGGAACATGGCTTCCCAAGACAAGCCTAGTTGGACTCAAAATAGTTTGGGTACCAAAAAGAACTACTTGAACTTGTTCATGTAGACTCAACTATAAAATAAGGAAGTGTGCTTAATGATTATAATTTGAATAATTTCCTTTTTGTGACCATGCTTGATTATGTTTAATGTGTATAAATTATAACTTATATGATTGATATGATTTGGATGATTATAATTGATAAATTCTTATGTGATTATGATGATTGATTGATATTTATTAATTTTATAGTTTGATGTTATGTATGAATGCTTGAAATGATCATTACTTAACATTTTTTATGTTTTGACGATAGGATTTTATGATTGAAAAAGTGATTGATTGATAATGTCTATATGTATATTCAAATAAATGCTATGATAAATATGTGATATATATGTCTTGGTGTATGTAATACATTTGTTTGATGATATGTGATATATGGTGTATATTGGTATAAATGTACTTATTTGATACTTTTTGTGATAAATTACCAAATGAGAGAAAATATATAATTATTGTATTGGTATACATGATGAATATTGTGGATGATGCTTGATATGTAATGAATTGATTTGATTGGTATCATGTTTGATATGTTTGTTAATTATGTATCTTTTTTATGTTGTCTAGGGGGAGAAATAGGGATAATGGAATAATAATTATCTAAACCCTTGAAATTATTAGAATAATGTGCTTAAAAAACATATTCAAGTTGGTTTCAAATGACTTGTAATGACTTATTAAAGTGTCATGATTAGTGAATAATTTATCTAAACAATATACAAATGAATTAAATTCAAAATCTTATTTTAATGCATATGTTTAGGGAGAGTTTGCCTTACAAATTGAATTGAATTTATATATTGAGAGAAAGTTTATTCCCATTCCATTTCATTATTATATCATCTTCAAAAAGGGGGAGATTGTTAGCCATAAGGTTTCTACCTAATGTATCATCATTAATTTTGATGATAACACAATAATGTAATGTCATTTGTGTTACTAATGTCTCCATAAGTTTTATGTGAAATTCAGTGTATAAGAGCATTAACAAATTCATTCAAAGAAAAAATATGAAAATGACATTATATGTGAAAAAAATCATCCTCAAGTCAAAATCAAACTATTGGATCAAGATAAAGATATCAAAGATCATACCAAGTTCAAGTCATGAAGATGAAGCTTAAAGATGAAATCCAAGAAGATGATCAAAGATCAACTGATTTAGATTGAAGTCTCTCAAGAATTATTTAATGTTTTATATTTCAGTGAGAGGAGTCTTAGGACTTAAAAAGTCCTCAAAGTATGGTTGATTGAATGCTCAAAGCCTAGAATGACCATATGAGTTTTAGACCAAAAATTGAATAACTTTATAAGGTCTTAGGACATCATAAAGAATGATTAAAAAAATATGATAAAAATGAATCAAGGGTCTTTGTAAACCATTCTCATCATTAAAGTCTTCAAAAGATGAGATTGAAATAACAGGGAACTCATCGACGAATTCATGGAGACATTGAAGACTCTTCGAAGAATTCAGCCATAGAGGCTACATGTCATCGATATATTTATAGAGTCAACCCATACTCGTCGACAAATTCTTGCAAGAAGCTAAAACTTTGTAACGGCTAGTTTCATTCTCAATACTTTTCCAATGGCCATAAAACCTCTTGGGCTATAAATAGAGAAGATTTATGAACTATAAGAAGAACTCTTATCAATCCAATCACTCAATTTCTCAATCAATCATTCATTGATAAATCATTTAAATAAAAAACCTAGAAACTCAAAAGAGTCCAAAATTGAGCTATTCAACTTCATTCTTTGAGAGACTATTAGAAAACATTAAAGTAATCATCCAGCTCGTGTGAATGAGCAAATTGTGATTGTAAAATATTTTTCAACAAGTGTGTATGAAAATCAATAATTGGTGGAGTCTTGTCCTTTAAACGAAGAGTTTTGTAAATGTTTGGTCTCTACCTGTAAAGTAGACTGAAGTCAAGAGAGTGGATTCTCTTGTATTGTAAATGTTTAATCTTCACTTGTAAGAAGATTGACGATTGAGTAAATAATGAGAAATTCTCTAGCGGGTATAGCTCGAGGTGGGGATGTAGGCGGGATTGCTGAACACTTGTATCATTGATACTACTACCCTCTAATACTCATGATAACACTTGTATCATTGACGCTACTAAGTGGACTTACATTAACACTTGGAGGCAAAGAAGCATCCCAAACAAACTCCTTGGAATAATGTGGCAGAAGACTGTTTTTGTATTTTGTGATGCGCTAGGGACTGTTAATGAAGAAGCATATGCACCTATGTCATTAGGCTCTTCAACCAGATTTTCTGCAGGTGAAAGAAGGGCTGCATTTGGTTTCACATCAAGAACCCGAATTGAAAGATCCTCTAGAAAAGAACCCTTAATAGACAAGCTCTTCACTAAGCACCCAATCTCGGAGTTGGTTTGACTTAATGCTACATAGACTGTCCTCACCAAATCTGTATCAACCGGTTCCAGAGGATGACTAGCCCCGGAGAAAGAACTAGGGCCACCTTCTTCAAAAGAATCGCCACGGCCCTTAAAGGCCACAATAACGGGCAAAATTTCCTCATGTTCCTGGAAAGAGCCTTTTCTTGACCATGTTTTTACAACTGCAAGCGACTCTGAAGTCTGAGAATTTCGTTCACTGGATGGACTCACTTCCTGTCTTACCACGTTCACATTTAAATTTGCTACCTGGTCTGTAACGCAACTTCCCCGGAAGCGGTTTTGATTCAAGAATCCTTTTCATTTTTAATGGCCCTAGAAGCGTATTCAAATCAGGAACCCTTTCCATTTCTGATGGCACATATCATAACATTCAATTCTTTCCGTTAACCGACTCTACTGTATGAGTTTTCGTTTGACCTAAACCCTTTCTGTTTCTTCTTCCTTCCTCTATGTAAGACTGCTAAGATGTATTTGAGAACCTTAACCTTCCGAAGTGCCCGGGCAGTGTAATCACTCACTAATGTCTGTGTAAGTAAACAAGCTCCCTTTGATAACTAAACCTTCAATGAATACTGAACCCAAAACCTTTGCTTTTCTTCTTCCCTCCTCAATGTAAACCTGTCGAGACGGGTTTGAGAGCCTTAACCTTCCTAAGTGCCAAGGCATTGCAGTCACTCACAAATGTCTGTGCAAGTAATTAACTCTCTTCGATAATACACATTCGGAAAAAAAATGAAAACAGGAATCAGCCATCAAAACAAGAAAAGAAAACTTCAGGGTTCCCATACCTGATTGATTGATCATTAAAGCAAAAATTGCTACAAAAAATATTGAACAAAACAACAAGTTTAGATTGAAGTATAATTCACATTAGGAAATCGTGACAATATCGAACAAAACAGCAAGTTCAGATTGAAGTATAATTCACATTAGGAAATCGTGACAAAAATATCGAACAAATCAATTAGTTTTAGATCAAAGTGTAAGTCCCCCGTGAATCTAAGCAATGATCATGTATGCAAATTCTCCAAATGCAGGAACAGATTTATGTAGAAGTCAGAGAGGCGCACACTCTCAAACAATGGACATGAGGGACATGAGTATGAAATCCAAAACTTCTCACCCTTAAGTATTTTCAATTCAAAATCGCTGAACAACAAACCCTAATTTGCAATTTTACCAGAGAGCAGAATCAATCAATGACTCCTCAAACTACATACCTTGACCCACAATCAAGCAAATAATCAAACAAAAAAAAATAAGCACAAACAGAAAAGCAAAAACTAAAAAAGAGAAATGCGAAATTCCCTCTAAGAACAAGCTCCAATCAAAGCACATTTCCTTGCTTGAACTCTCAAATGCACTCAAAAACTTCAATCTAAAAATTAGCAATAGAAAATCCAAAATTCAGAAACAAACAGAAATCCAAAAACCACAAAATTCAGGAACAAAACAAAAGAAATTTCAAGCAAAGAAGAACAGAATCAGACGCAGCTGCATTGGAGAAGAATTTGTACAGTTTCCTCACCACAGATCAAGGGAGTAAATACATGATCTTGGACTTGAGCAAGAATTTATAGAGCTCGAGCTAGGGTTTTAGAGCATCTCCAACACTACAACCAGCTCTCTTCGACTGTTCAGGGAGCTGTATATGGAAAAAAAGGGTGCTCCAACAGGCTCCTCAAAGACCTCACCATAATAGGGTGGGTTGGCAAGTCAACTCGTCAACAGTGGCGAGATGTTTCAGCTCTCCAAAACCCTTGGAAACCTCAACCACACCAATTGCGATTGAACTAATAAGGGAGGGTTCAATCGCACCCACAGGCTAACACGTGTCCCTTTTAATTTTTACTAACCATGGTTAAGATTCACTAACCATTAGGGGTTAACAATATAATCTTAGATTTTAGAAAAAAAAGGACGTGTTGGCCGATTGGTGTGATTGAACTTTCAATAGTTGCAATGATGTTAGAATAAAATGAAATAAAAAAGGGAAATAGTTAACGTACTTGGGAAATGAATTTTAAAATCCAAGGCTGGACCTCATTGGTCCATGCCCCCCTCTTAAATACCCAACCCCTCTCTTAGAATAAGAGGGGGGCATGAACCAATGAGGTCCAACCTTGGATTTTAAAATCCATTTCCCAGGTATGCTAATCACTGCTCAATAAAAAACAAATATTTAATATAAATAAAAAATAAATTAGGATAGTGTTGAAGTTTTTTTTTTTTTTGGTAGGACTAATTTGTTAACTAACTATGTCAGGGGTTAGGACTATCAACAGGGTTAGAACTCAACACATAGTGGGCGTCAACAGCCACACCAAGGACTCGAACACGAGTCTTCCCTCCCCAAATGGGAGATACACTACCACTGGTGTGTGTGTTGGAGTTGGAAGAATAAAAAGTGATTCTAATTTAAAAAACTATCAGTTTAGAGAAATAAGCCTTAGCTCCTGTACTTTCTTCCGGACTAACACCGTCCAAGGAGAACTGTGTAGCTTCTTGTTCAAAGTCATGCGATAGTAATGAGTATACAGCAGCTCCGCCGATCTGCGCAGCCATCGAAAGAAAGCAGCTTTCACTGCTTTATAGTGGGCCAGCGCAATTTCGCAGGCGGATGGGACCCATCCTTGTTCTCTTTTTGTGCTGCAAATTCTTCGTAGGAGGCGATATCGAATCTCAGCCAATTGCGATTGAAATTAGGGAGAGCTCACTCACACCCACAAGTCAACATGTATCCATTTTAACTCATATTAACTATGATTAAGATTTATGGCCTTGAGGATTTAACAATCTAACCTCAGTTTTTAGTTAAAAAAATAAATTTAAAAATTAATCATAAAGTTAATTTTTTTTAAAAAAATTTAAAATTCAAGGTTAGATTTTTAATTTATTATACTCTAAGGATTAGTAAATCTTAATCATGGTTAATAAGGGTCAAAAGGGACACATGTTGACGTATGAGTAGGATACATGTTGACCTATGAGTGCGACTGAACTCTCCCCAAGTGTTCAATCACAATTCGTTGTAATTCAATCTTAGAAGACATGGCTCCGATGGGCAATTGGATCTGGTCTCCCCAAGTGTTCAATCGCCAGACAAAATCGTCTTTCCACTCACAAAGCCCTTTATCCGCCCTTTTAACTCAGGTTTTAAATTTTGAACTTCTACAGTTAAAAATTTTAAATATTTTTTTCTAAAAACTAAGGTTACATGGTTAAACCTTAAGGGATAGTGAGCCTTAACCACAGTTAAGGAGTGTCATGAGGGACACGTGTTGACTTGTGGGATGGAAGCCAGATGGATTCGTTTGGCAAGGGCCAGATGAAATCCATTCCCCTCCGGTGGTGGAAAATTTTCCCTTCGCCACTATATTTTGCGCCGCATGTAACATTAACGGTAAAGAGCGGAATGATATATTTGAGCGCCGCATGTAACATTAACAGTAAAGAGCGGAATGATATATTTGAATTCGATTTAATTATATATATAATTTTTTTTATTCCATATTGATGAATAGGAAATAGAGAATTAGTGCTCGACTTAGATTATAATATTTAAATTTGAATATTATTTAAATTATGTTATAGAATCTATTTTTTTAAAAGAGGAAAAGGAAAAAAGTATATATTTTATATCAAAAAGAAAAAAAATATTACTTCATATATATTTATATTTATAAATAATTAATGTTTTAAAATTTTGAAATTTTTTGATATTTTAATTTCATGAACTTACCCTATAGTGGCAGTGATTAGCACACCACGCATTAGACTAAGTAGTCTAATGCCATGGCCACTTGTCTCTTGTAACACTCCTTTAATTATGGTTAAGCTTGTTATAATCGGTTCGACAAATCTAGAGAAATAAGAAAACAAGAAACCAAGCAATAGCACAAAAGAGAATATATACGTGGTTTGGCAAGGTGCCTACGTTCACGGGAGAAAACGGTAAGAAATCTACTAAGAATACGAGAGAAAACAGTGTACAGTAGCTCTCTCTAAACCCCTCTTACGAAACTCTCGAAAACCCCCCCTTTTTTTTGCATCCTCAAATAAAACTCTTTAATGTATCTATAGTTACAACGAGAAGACAAAACGGGTCGGAAAATACAGGTCAAAATGAACCCCACACATTGCCTATTAATCGGGTCGCACACTGGGTCATCAAGGATCCGGGTAAGATTCACACCAACTTCCTAACAAAACCCATATATAGAATTTGAGCCAAAACTCACAAAGCTTAAGAAAATTAAAGTTAATATTTTTATTTTAAAAAAAAAAAAAAACTAAAGTTATATTGCTTAACCTTAAGAGTGAGTGAATCTTAACTTCAATTGATGTGGAGTAAAAAATGGGGCATGAACCAATAAGGACTGAATTAGACTACTAATGCGGTAAATAAGTTAAGTATTTCCTCATCTAATAATATGATACGGATATATTCCATCCATTGAAGGTCCTAAAGATATGGCCCAGATGTGTATTAAAGAACTAATGTTGCTCTTACCAAAAAAAAAAAGTATTAATATTGCTCGAGACGTTACGAATACTATGGAAATGTAGAATGCCTTGCTTGTATGCGACAATTTCTTTCTGCACTAATATTCCAATTCTAAATATTGATTGGCTTGTGTAGTTGTGTGTATATCTCCCATGTGATGTGACATGTTTAGGAGTCCATTCCGTTGAGTGATGGTGTGGCAGTTAACCACTACTAACCAATGCTTGGGGTTGCGGCCTAACAGGAATTATGTTGGGATTGGAGGGATAATCCGTAACCATGCTGGGATGTTGTTCTAGCTTTTTGCGAAAAGCTATAGTGTAGATTCCATTGACGTCATAGAGCTAAAACATATTCTTCGTGGAATCCATTTGGCTGAAAAAGCAGGTATTAAGCGGCTCCGCGTATATATTCAAATGCGAACTGGGTAGTGGAGAACTTAAATGAGTGTGTGGACATGCCGTAGAGGTGGAAAAATGTCTTGGAAGCAATCTCGAGACGCATTAGCTTGTGGAAGTAGGAGATCAATCTCTCATGTTTGGTATGAATCGAACAGGGTAGTTGATTATTTTGTTAGTCTTTGTAATCTCAATGAATGTTTTTTGTTCAATTCATCATAGATGCCTTTAGAGATTCTCTTTATCCCCCTGATGATAGATCAGGAAAGATGTATATGAGATTGTAATCCTCTATTCCTTTATATCTATATAATCTGGTAGGGCATACCTAACCCTAACTTACCACCCAAAAAAAAAATACTCAAAAAAAGGAAAAAAATTTGAGCCCGCCCAGGGTTGAGGTTTGGATATACTGGTCACAACAAGCAAGTTAAATACAATTTTCTTTTTTTGTAATGCCTATATACATTAGGACTTAAATTTGGAGCCCCCATGTGCCGACTACGGTTGACGAGCACACAAACACTTCCCTTGCCTTGAAATTCCATCAAGATGAGACAACATCACCACGAGAAATTCTACCATGATGAGGGTGAAATATGGCGTCAAAAGGTGCAAGTTGATATTTATTTTGTACAGATAGCTCATTGTCCATGTCAATGTCACAGGTCCATAAAGAGAACATTATAACTACCTCACGATGCCATCGTGATAGCTACCCTACAAAACCTTCTCCAACACATCCTTTCAGAACATATGCACGACACATGAATGTATCATAGGGTGGGATTTTGGAAGCAAAATCCAATCAAATTGTGCGAATAAGTACTAATTGGTGATGCAGTGGCATAACTTGGGAGGTTATAACATGGTCTATATTGAAGAATATACGATGGGGGTTGAAAAATTATGTTCGGGTCCAAATCCCTAGCTCATATGGTGAGATGCGACAGATGGAGGAAATTTCTCGGACCAAAAGACAAAAGTCCACTCATTATGTACTAACTAAAAAAATTAGCTTCAAGTTCAGTTAATTGGTAAGCTATGCTGCTAGCACTTGGTAATAGGCTTAAAAAAACAAAAGATTAATACTTGTAAAAGCTAGTATTAGTAGACATTGAAAGGTGGGGCCAATATCAAATTGAGAGAAGTAAATGACAATGCAAGATAATGAGTGGACGATGTGGAGAATAGTAGCTACTTTTTTGTGGATGATGACAATTAGACAACTTGGGATGTGAATCTTCAACCCATGAAAGATGAGGGGGGACAATGCAGGCCAGGAGTACCATTTTGATTAGCAATGTAGTGATTGAAATGAAAATGATTATCTGAATATCTTACTTGCCCATATTTTCATTTTTTTAGTTTTTTCTAAATTTGAGTGGTTTCATATAGCTTGCTTTATGAGATCTACTAGGCTTGAGCATTGGAATGAATACCAAAAAAAAAAAGTTTGAGCATTTGAATTAGTTAAAATGGAAACCCCAAGAGTCCCACAATGATGGTTCTTTACTTAACTTTTATATGGCCCACTCAAGTGGTGTTCATCATTATTACTTCCTAGTCTCCAACTAAATGAAGTGCATAGTCTTAAAAAGAAGTAGTAGTAGTAGTGGTTTAGCACCCAAAAAAACTCCATTTAGATGGTCAAGTTCATGTTCGGTGATAAATCTTTTTTAAAAAAAAAAGAAAAACTCTTTATTAATAAAAAGAAACATGGAGGACATAAAACTTAATCCCTATAAGACACAAGAACAACACCCTTAACTATGAATATTCCTTAAATCAATTAGGTTTCTAACATCTCTCTTTGGTCTTTATGGAGAAGAATCAGTTTTTGAGTTCAACTTGATTTTAAAAGTAGGTAGCCCAAGAGGCTTCCCGTCAATTGGTGTTTGTTGTAGGGGGGAGGTATGTCTTAAAGATCTCTCTCTCTCACTCACTCACTGTTTGCAATCCCATCTCTAGTTTTTCTTCGCTTCGACAGACCCCATAATCAGCAACTCACCAACATCAACTAACCTTCCCTTCTCTCCTTTCGCCTATAAGCAATGAGTTAATTTTTTTCTTTTTCATATTTGTGATCTAAGTATTTTATGGTTTAATATGTCCGTATACTATATTGTATAACCCGTGTTTGTTATATAATTAGTGTCCTTATAATTTATATATACATGGGAGAGGTTCTAATAAGTCATGCTCATTGAAGCTTGTAATGAGTAGTCCCTCTAAAAAGATGACACATGACATACTTTTTTTGAATCCTACCGTTGGATGTTAAGTTAGGTCCATTGGAGACACGTGTCAAAAAAATTAATCCGATCAGACAAGTTTAGACTAATATGATTAGATCCTTAGTTTGCAGCATTAACCCCTTGGGGCTCACTAGACCCTAACTAGGATATAGAAATGTTTAATCTTCCCTTCTTCAATCGGATGGTCTATAAATATTTGCTCGAACTAATTTTTTTTCACATGTCCCTCAAGCAACCAGTCTTGACATCCAACGGTCAGATTCTGAAACAACTTGCCACATATCACATTATTAAGGACCGTTTATTACAAGCTTCAATGATCATGACTCATTAGAATGCTACTATATATATATATATATATATATATATATATATATTTATTTTTATTTTTATTTTTACAATATTAATATAATTTATATTTTGTATTATAATATACCATATTTATTCATATAAATATATATATGATATGTATAATACATTATATTTATAATCTATATTTATATATGAGCAATCAATCTTGACATCCAATGGTCAAATTCCGAAACAACTTGCCACGTAACACATTATTAAGGACCGCTCATTACAAGCTTCAATGATCATGACTCTAATATATATATATTTACAATATTAATATAATTTATATTATGTATTGTAATATACCATATTTATTCATATAAATATATATATATGTTATGTATAATATATTATATTTATAATCTATATTTATATATGTATATTAATAATAATATTATTTATCTATAATATTTAATTATATAAGGATAATGTGTATTATATTTATTATACATATTATATAAATAAATATGATATGTATTATATACTTATGCTATAATATATCTGTATCTATATATTTATTTTCTATTTACTATATGTATTAATTTGTATGATTTAATAATATGTATAATAGTTTTATATCTACTGTATAATTTATATTTTATGTTACATAATTTACTTGTATATATGTGTATTATAATTTGTATATTTATGTAAATATGATTTGCATATTTAAATTGTATCATTTTAATTTTGAATAATCTATGTAAAATATGTAATTTTAAAGTTAAATTATTTCATTAGGATAATATTTATATAATCTCTTATTTAGTCACTAGTTTAAATTAGGTTAGACTTATGCTTGCCATGATACTTGCTCCATACATGCTTGCTCCATACATGCACGAGGTTAAAAACTGTTTAAGACATGCTTCATCATCACACGAGCTTAAACTGTTCAGGCCATTTAAAAATATGAAAATAAAATCAGAAATATAAAATACAAAAATGCAAAATACGAAAAAATGGTCATTGCTTGCTTGTGTAACTTTTACCATTATTTTGCAAGCTTATTTTATATAATATCTTAATTAGGCACTAGTTTAAATTAGGTTAGACTTATGCTTGCCATGATACTTGCTCCATACATGCTTGCTCCATACATGCACGAGGTTAAAATACATGCTTCATCCTCACACGAGCTTAAACTGTTCAGGCCATTTAAAAATATGAAAATAAAATTAGAAATATTACAAAAATGCAAAATACGAAAAAATGGTCATTGCTTGCTTGTGTAACTTTTACCATTATTTTGCAAGCTTATTTTATATAATATCTTAATTAGGCACTAGTTTAAATTAGGTTAGACTTATGCTTGCCATGATACTTGCTCCATACATGCACGAGGTTAAAACTATTTAAGACATGCTTCATTCTCACACGAGCTTAAACTGTTCAGGCCATTTAAAAATATGAATAAAATCTGAAATATAAAAATACAAAAATACAAAATAGAAAAAAAAAAGGTCATTGCTTGCTTGTGTAACTTTTACCATTATTTTGCAAGCTTATTTTATACCATACTTATTTAATATCTAGCTTATTATATATATGATTGTATACGCTTGCATGCCTGCATGAAACCAATCGAACTACGTTGGTCTGATTCTTCTCTAGGATATGTAAGCAACCCTCATGGGTGCATCCTCAATTTTTTTAAAAAAAATCTTTTCATACTTACTTGAGTTTGGGATATTTTCTTTTCTTATTTGATGCAAAGTCCTTATTTAAGTCTTGTTTTCATATTCACGTTGTTTTTTGAATAGTGTGTTAAATTAGGAATTATAATATGGTTTTCAATTGCTTAAGTAATTTAGGGAGCAAGTAACCACCTTCGGTGGGAGTTTCAAGGTACTTAATACCTTTCTTTAGCTCAACCGAATCTCTTATACCCAAATCTTTGTTCTTGATCATTGCCTTATCTATTATTTGAGTAGGGTTCCTATTCTCCCTTTATTAGAATAGGTAGCGACTATGTAATTAGGTAATCTTTCATTATTCTTTATCAGAATTTTTCTTATTTTTGAAATGGTGCGAAATTCCATATTTCCATTAAGAAAGGTCAAATGCATTTATTTTTTAATGACTTTACGAAGAATGGGATTGCATTTCTTCATCTTTTGATAATGATTAACCAAGAAGGGAAATTATTACCCCACCTAATGCAATATTTTCTCACCACACCAAACTTAGCAACATTATAGTGATCCGCTTATTCAAATCATTACTAGCTTGCTAAACTGGTCAAGTCATTGGGTGTCGAAACCATGGCTCAGTTAAAAACTTGTCCTTACCTGTTAACTCACTAACCATCACACTTTCCTACCCACAAAAAGCAAAAAAAAAAAAACTATTTCAACCATTTTCTAGCACCTCATAGTATTTTAAAGGACACTCTTTCCATTGTCTTGATGAATCAGTTTTGAAGATAAAAATCAATTGTTGATATCGGAATATAACTATGGTGTAACTCAATTCATAAATAAATTTCTCATTCAATCACTATGGAATAAAATTGGGAAATCATTTCTCGTTTGATAATTTCTTTTTGTTTTCAATTGTATCGAATCCATTTCCAAATTAAGAACAAATAATGATCCTATAAGACCATTTACCTAACTATGACTCATTAACTCATTACATTACGTATTAAGTTCATTGAGTAAATAATTAATGTTAGAAATAAATGAGGGTTGGAAAAATAAAAGAATGAAGATAAATTGGAATTGCTCTGAGGCACGTAGATAACTACGTTGTCTTATAGACAGCAGACGCCCCCACTCCGGTAAAATCGAAGATGCATTTGGAAATTTCTGGCGAATCTGTCTTCAGGATACAACAGAGCCCAGTTTCTCATAAATTGTATGTCCTCTCAAAGACTGCACAATCAATGGGAGAACCTGCCACTTTAGTTCTCTGATACACTGCTTAAAAAAAATAATTATAATAAGGAGAATTAATTTTTAAGAATAAATTACATTGGATTGAGATTTTATCTCTTTAAATAGACTTATCTCCAAAGGAGGTGTCTTATCAAAAAAGGAAATAACCGTTAGAATTCTTAATGGATAAGAACAGTTACTAAGTAGCACCTTTAAAGTAGCACCCTTTAAAGGTGCCCATTCCCAAACCAACTTTCTCTCTTACGTATCCCCTTTCTAATAAAATTTTCTCCCTTCATAATATTATTATTTTGAAACTCTTATTTAATATATATTATATATAATATATAACATTCCCCCACTAGTTTCAAAATACAAGTAAATGTTAAAGACATGAGACAGTGTATCAGAACAATCATACTAAGCATCACCATAGGTACCGATCGGTTTGAACCTATGATTAGTACATATAATTCAAAGTTTGTAAGGAATCCAAGTAGCTTTTAGCCTTGAACTTAAATCCTATTAAACAAAACCGGAATTATATATATACTTACTATGACCTAAACCATTACTGACATAAGGCAATCGCTTTTCAGCCATGCGCTTAAAATTCCTGATTTTCATGAGTATCTCAGAGAGAGGACCGAATCTTTGTTGAAGCGGCTATACTTCCATACTCATATAGGTGATTCTGTCATGGGTGCTCTTGTAACATTTTTATCACCCAAGCATTAAAAATGCCTACAGTATCATTAAGAGTTTTACTCATCCTTTCACGTTACAAGAGTTGTGCACATAACTAAACACCATAGGGATTGCCAATAAGTAACTTACTTGTGCACTAACGTAGACCACGGAATAGCTTCTTATCTCATTGAACTTAGAATTTGGGATCTCCAAATCTACTAAGTTGAGGTTCTGCTATTATGCTTTTCAATGACATCGGTCTTAGGCCCATCCCCTTGGATGTTCTCAATATTGCATCTCTGGGTAGTGCTTTGGTTAGCCGATCCGCAAGCATTTCTGAAGTTGGTACATACTCTAGCACGATCACTTCATCGGCTAACAAATGTCGAATGACATTATATCTCAGGCCTATATGCCTTGATCTACCCTTATATTTTTTGTTACTTGAAATAGACAAAGCAGCTTTATTATCACAATAAATAGTAATTGCATATGCATGACTTTGAGCTAGTGGAATTTGACTTATAAAACTTCGAAGCCATTTTGCCTCTTTTGCGGCAAATGACAAGGCAATATATTCTGACTCCATACTAGATGTAGAGATACATGTTTGCTTTTTTGACCCCCAAGATATGGCTCCTCCTGCCAAATTAAAGATCCATCCATTAGTGGATTTTGAGTCAAAAGAGTCAGAATTCCAAGAAGCATCACTAAAGCCTTCTAAAATTTCAGGTTTTCCATTATATTGTAAACTATAGTCTATGGTTCCTTTCAAATATCTTAACACCCTCCGAATTGCTTCCCAATGCATTGCTCCAGGATTGTTAGAAAATCTACTTTGTACCCCCACTCTAAAAGCTATATCAGGCCTAGTACAATGCATTAAGTACATAAGGCTCCCAATTATTTTTGAATATTCTAATTGAGATTCTGTTCTACCATTATTTTTTACTAACTTCTTATTAGGATCACAAGGAGTTGGAGAAGTTATACAATCAAACATGTTATATGTTTTTAAGATCTTTTCAACATAATGAGCTTGAGATAAGAAAATATTTTTTTCTTCTCTTATTATTTTAATACCAAGAATAATATTTGCTTCTCCCATATCTTTCATATCAAAAGTCAATCCTAGATATCTTTTAGTTTCAATAACTAGATCAATTTTAGTACCAAAAATTAGCATATCATCTACATATAAAGATATTATAACTCCGTTATTTCCTTCAAATTTACTATATATGCATCTATCAGATTCATTTGGTTTAAAGCCAAATTCTTTTATTTTCTTATCAAATTTATCATGCCATTGTTTTGGTGATTGTTTTAATCCATATAACGATTTAACTAATTTACAAACCATATGTTGTTTACCTGGTTCTACATATCCTTCAGGTTGTTCCATGTAAATTTCTTCTTCTAAATCTCCATACAAGAAAGCGGTCTTTACATCCATTTGGTGTATACATAAATCATATATAGATGCTAACGATAATAACATTCTAATAGAAGTCATTCTAGCAACAGGAGAGAAAGTATCAAAATAATCTATCCCTTCCTTTTGTCTAAACCCTTTTGCTACCAACCTTGCTTTAAATTTATCTATAGTTCCATCTGGTTGTAGCTTTTTCTTAAATACCCATTTATGACCTAAAGCTTTAGAACCTGGTGGTAAGTTTACTAATACCCATGTATTATTAATTTTAATAGACTGTATTTCATCATCCATAGCTTCTTTCCAGAACACACTATCTAAAGAAGTTATAGCTTCTTTATAAGTTTTAGGATCTACTTCTAAAACATAAGTATAAAAATCTGAACCAAAGTTGTAATGATGATCTTTCCTTACTCTTTTACTACGTCTTGGTTCTATTTCTTCCTTTTCATTCACTTTCTCTATAGGATGATTAATATATGTTTCATTTTGTAATTCTGAAAGATTATCCTTAGATTGTAGATTCTCATAAAATTGTGCTTCTATAGATTCTATAATCACATTTTCTTCTAAGTTCAAGAAACGATATGTTTTACTGTTTTGAGCATATCCTATAAAAGCACATTTATAAGATCTATGGCCAAATTTCTTAATTTTATCATCAGGTTTTCTAACATAAACCAAACAACCCCACACTCTCAAGTATTTTAAGTTAGGTTTCTTATTCTTCCATAATTCATATGGTGTTTTGTTATTTTTATAATAAGGTATTCTATTTAAAATATGACAAGCAGAATGTAAAGCTTCACCCCATAAATTCATTGGTAAACCAGCATTTAATAACATAGAATTAATCATTTCTAATAAAGTTCTATTTTTACGTTCAGCAATTCCATTTTGTTGTGGTGTTCTAGGTGCTGTTACTTCATGTATTATCCCATATTGTTTACAAAAGTTGGAGAAATCAGTAGATAAGTATTCTCCTCCTCTATCATTTCTTAAAATTTTTAATTTCTTTTCCAATTGATTTTCTAATTCGGCTTTATAAATTTTAAAAACATCAAATGCTTCCTCTTTATTTCTTAATAGATATATATAACAATACAGACTAAAGTCATCTATAAAAGTAATAAAGTATCGCTTACCACCTCTTGTTAGCATTCCATTTAATTCACAAATGTCGGAATGAATTAATTCTAAAATAGTAGTAGATCTTTCTACACTATGATGAGATTTCTTTATTATTTTAGATTGAACACAAATCTGACATTTTTCATCATTTTTCTTTTGTAACTTAGGTACTAATTCTAAGTTCATTATATTTTTCATGGCTTGAGGGTTAATATGTCCTAACCTAGCATGCCATAAGTCAAAAGTCTCGACAAAGTAAGCAGATTAACCATTCTCATTTATTACATTCAATTTCACCATATTGTTTACAACATATCCCTTTCCAATGAATACATCACTCATTGACAAGATCAATTTTCCCGAATGTAAAACTAACTTGAACCCATTCTTATCTAATAAATAAGCAGAAACTAAATTTTTCCTAATTTCTGGAGCATGCAGCACATCCTTTGACATCAGGGTCTTTCCAGAAGATAGTTTCAATTCCACTGTCCCGATTCCTGCAACTTTTATGGTAGATGAATTTCCCATGTACAATTGTTGCCCTTTATCTTGTGCTTTATAAGATTTGAAGACCGACCTGTCAAAAAAGACATGTCGAGTTGCACCGGAATCAATCCACCAACTGCCTTTGGTTTCCACTATATTTACCTCGGATACAACTGCAACAACTACATCATCAACCATATTAAATTCAGTTATGGGTTTCTTCCATTTACAATGTCTACAGTCCCTTGCAAAATGACCCCTTTTACCACAAACAAAACAATCATCTTTGTTTTCAAATTTTCTGAATTTTTCATTCTTCTTAAACACCTTTTTAAAAGGTTTTCTATTATTAAAATTCCTCTTAAACTTCTTCTCTTCAGCCACAGATTCAACCACATGTGCCTTGATCGGTTCAAACTGTTCATCTTTCTTATCTCTAATTTTATTTTCCTCTTCTATTTTCAAGCCCTTAAAAATTTCATCTAAGGTTTGAAGTTCCTTTTTGTGTTGGAGAGTTTTCCTGTAATCTTTCCAACTAGGTGGGAGTTTTGTAATGATTGCACCCACTTGAAAACTTTCAGGAAGTTTCATATTTTCTTCCTCCATTTCAGTAACAATAAACTGCAATTCTTGAACTTGTTCAAGAACCGGTTTATTCTCATGCATTTTGAAATCAAAATATTTAGAAACAAGAAAGGATTTTGTACCAGCATCTTCTGTTAAGTATTTCTTCTCTAAAGAATTTCATAATTCTTTGGCAGTAATGTACTTACAGAAAGAGTTGAATAACCTGTCATTGAGCGAATTAAGTATGTGATCTCGACAATCCTGATCATCTTCCTTCCATTTCAATTGGGCATCATCAGTTGTTCCTTCCTTTGGGGCTGGTGGACATGCTATACTAATGACATATGCAACCTTGAATTGACGAAGCATGAAGTTTACCTTTTGCTGCCATCTTCTAAAATTAGATCCATCAAAACGATCAAGTTTCACAAGATCTTGATTCATAAATTTGATACTTTGTGCCGTCAGAGCAAAGTCAATTTGCTGTCTATAAATTGTTAGAAATAAATGAGGGTTGGAAAAATAAAAGAATGAAGATAAATTGGAATTGCTCTGAGGCATGTAGATAACTACGCTGTCTTATAGACAACAGACGCCCCCACTCCGGTAAAATCGAAGATGCAATTGGAAATTTCTAGCGAATCTGTCTTCAGGATACAACAGAGCCCAGTTTCTCATGAACTGTATGTCCTCTCAAAGACTGCACAATCAATGGGAGAACCTGCCACTTTAGTTCTCTGATACACTGCTTAAAAAAAATAATAATAATAAGGAGAATTAATTTTTAAGAATAAATTACGTTGGATTGAGATTTTATCTCTTAAAATAGACTTATCTCCAAAGGACTTGTCTTTTCAAAGAAGGAAATAACCGTTAGAATTCTTAATGGATAAGAACAGTTACTAAGTAGCACCCTTTAAAGGTGCCCATTCCCAAACCAACTCTCTCTCTTACGTATCCCCTTTCTAATAAAATTTTCTCCCTTCATAATATTATTATTTTGAAACTCTTATTTAATATATATTATATAATATATAACAATTAATGTCTCAAAAGAGAAGAAAAAAGGTATAACACACGGAGAAATAAAGCCTTTATTTTAGTCCAACTCGATTCCAACATTTTCATATTAGACAGATTGCATTATCGCTATGTTAAACTTCCCGATTTGAAAAATCTACCTGCCTAAATATCTTATCCTTTTACTTTCTACATTTTGCCTTCTATATTATAGTCACATCCTTGTATCCAGATCAAGAAGGAAAACATGTATCTAACAATTATTCGCTGGTTATCACTAGCCTCAGTCAATGGTCGAAATGAGAGAGAGAGAAGCAAAATGAACTACATTCTTTGGGATGCCGCACTGGACAAGGGATCTTTAGAGTCGCTTCATTTTTCCTGCACCAAAAGTTTAAAGGCTACATTACCTTCCATCTTTTAGAGTTTGGTCAATCATGTTTAAGACAAAAACCTCTTTAAACCCAATTTTTTTGTTAGATGAAATTTTGAACTGGGGTAGGTCTTGGATCCACTTACTTAGCTATATTTTGATGAAATTTCCGTCGGCCAACATCTCTCAAGAAGGCCTTTAGCCACTTTTGGCATTAAGAAGTCACCAACTACAACAGGTTTTTCAACTGTCTCCAACCTAATTTGGCTAGAAGAGCTATGTTGAAGATTTGGAGATCTAAACTTGCATAGAAAAAAAAAATTCCTAAGGTACATAAAAATATTCCTTATGTTAGGCACTAGGTGATAAGTGTTACATACTGTTACAAGAGGATAAGAACTATCCCAAACATAGTTGTTCTTATCCTAATTAAACATAGTTGAGTTCTTGTGGATGAGTACTCTTTGGATAACTCTCAAAGAGTCCTGATGGTATGTAATAGGATGTAACACTTATCACTAGGAAGAACATCTACTATAAACATAAGGGTAGAACTCACATCTGTTGCCAACTTAGGTAGTCTTTGCCTAATCATATTGTTGACAACTCTTTTTTTTGGATGGTAAGTTGGGGTATACTGTTGACAACTTTCTCAAGGAACACAAGCATTATAACATGAAAATGGAGCCTATCATCCCATACTCATAGTAATCATATGGTGCTTATTTCTCCAAACCAAGCTACACTTTTTAGTTGGTTTCAAGTGATATTCCCTATGCAAAAGAAAACATGATGATCAGATGATTGTTGATGTGAGATATCTCTCAAGTAGGATCCATTTAAAGATAGTTCTAACCTCTCTTCAACATCTGAGATTCGGCCTTTTCTCACAAATTAGGATTTCATATTTGATGAACCAATGTTCAAGTTGAAGCTTGCTTCAGAGGAGGACCAAGGTTTGGCTTACTTTTTTAGGGACATCTCCATCTTCCAGTAAGCTCTTGTACTGCCTCGCATTGAAATTTTGGTCTTTCTAATAAAACTTTCTGTCTACTCAGTATCGGCCTGCCTCTCTGAAATCTGCACTTATCAGATACTCAATTTGAACCACACCCCCCTACAAGAAACTTCAGGCTCTGTCCCTGTCTAAGATGATACACATATATTTTACGTTTTTATATGGTCCATTGATCTAAAATAAAAGAAAATCTTAAAAGTTTAACAAGTATATAACAAAGGCAGTAAATGAGCTCGAGCTCGACTTGTCTAGGTAAACAAGTTGAGTTGAGCCAAGCTCGAACTAATGGTTTTTTTCATGAACCGAGCTTGAACATGAAATTTCTTGTTTCTTAACGAGCCAAGTATGAAAACCCTATACTATTCAACTTGACTTGGTTCGGCTTGACTAGATTATACCCCTACGGCCCTACATAGTGATTTTACTTGGTAAACTTGTATTAAACCTTATCGTACCTTTTCTTTTATATTAGAATGGTGGGGATCAAATCTTAGTTTAGACCAGATAGTATCCACTTAAAATACCTCTAACACACACCCCCTGATTGTTCCCAATGTAGGAATGATCTTGGATTGTTATCTTTAGGATTAGATGAAGATTATCTTCAAGATTATCTTTCTAGAATAAGGTTACTTTGCAATTTATTTAAATCTTTGATTAGGTTCATTGTAATCATTCAAGAATTCTCAATAGAATCAGTTTCTATGCCATAAGAGGATTGACTCGGTTTAGAGTGCCATGAAATGAGGAAGTTGATATGCCCACTTGTTATTTGTTAACAGGGTTAACTACTAACCTAATGATGCCTTATAGCCAAAAAAAAAAAAAAACCTAATTGGTAAGAAAAAAAACTAAAATACTCAAAAGACAAATAGATGAAATTTATATTTTCATTCAATTTTGGGGTAAATCATACTAAGCTTTAAAGACTCTCTAGTATATTTAACATCAACTGCAAGTGTAACTTGCCAGTTGTATTTTGATATCTAGTATATTACATCAGCTTTAAAGACTCTCTAGTATATTAAATACTTATTTACTTACCAAAAAAAAAAAATACTTATTTAAAGTTTATTTTTAAGTAATTACTATCTGGGCCTTTCCCCAAGTGGGGGGTCTTGGGTTCCATTTCTCATTCCCCCTTTAGGGCTAGCCCTGCACGGGTTTACCCGGACTTACCTGGTGTGGCGGATTGCGGGCTCACGTCACACCCTCGGGGAATACTCCTGGCCCAAAGGATTGGGGGCACCCCGTGTTCTAAAAAAAAATAAAACTTATTTACTCAACTATGAATTAATTTATAAAAGTAATTTTTTTAAACGTCATTTTTTGTAGTTAGAAATATACAATGTAAGTCAATAGTTTGTATTTTTTCTATATTAATTACTTAAAATTTATTTTGTTAAGGTTCTATCTCACGTAGTCTATTTAAAGTAGAAGTTCCTAACTAGCGATCAGTATATCCAATACATATACCTTAGTATCATATTTTGTCTTAAATCTAAGTAGAAATTATATAAATATTAATTAATATTTATGAGATACTATTAATTAGTATTATTGCAAGTTACTTGGTGAATATTTTTTTTGGTAGATAAGTCTTAGGGGCGTTTAGCAAATCATTTCTGATATAAGAGAGCTACTTTAGTAAGACCTACTTTATTAGAACCTATTTTGTATTCTTATACATAATACTTATTTGATTAAAAAAAAAACTAAAAATATGCAATTCTTCTTAATAGCATGTTTGATAATACATACAATTAAGAACTTATTTGAGTGACATATGCGACTTTTTAAGAAGATGATAAAATTATTATGAAATCGTAGCTAAGAACAAGGGTATAATAGAAAATAACAAAATTTTAAAGGATAAAATAAGCTTTATTTCAAAAGGTATATGGTAAATTTTTTCACTTTTCAAAATAGAAGTAAAATGTTTAGAGGAATGCTAAGCCTTTTCTCACAATCCTTACTCTCACCCTTTTTCAGATAATAAAACAAGTGATTTTGCTTAAAAGCATACACAATTTCATTTGAGAGTAGGGATTGCAAGAGAATGCTTTATGGGGTGTTTGGATTGGATTTTTTTGGCCAAAAATCAATTATGGTAAAATGGATTGTATAGAAATCAATGGTCAAATAATCATTTTTTCAAATAATTATGTTTGGCGAATACGTAGGTGAGTCTCTCAATTTCGTATTTTCCGAACACTATTATTTGAAAAAATGATTATTTGATCATGAAATTCTACACAATCAATTTTATCAGAATTGATTTTTGCCACCTTAGCATTGCTCAAATGTTTATTACCTAAAAAGTAGAGCTTTAAAATAAATACTTACCTAACGTCTTACTTTGAGTTGGAAAATCCTTCACTTTCCCCTAATTTACATTTTGTAAGGGAATGCCTAGTCCTCATTGGTCCACGCTCCAATTTTAAATACACACCAACTATGGTTAAGATAAACTCATCCTTAAGGTTAAGCAATCCAACCTTGTTTTAAAAAAAAAAAAAAAATCAAAATCTTAACTTTAATTTTGTTAAGTCTAACACCCTTGGGGTCTAGCCTAGTGGCCAAACGGCCGAACCGTAAACCTAGAGGTCTCGAGGTCGATACCTGGTTCCCCTCACTATCGGTTGCATGGGTTGGGGCCTGTGCAACAAACGAGATGTAGTCTTTGTCAAAGACCCAAAATTCCCAAGGTTAAAGGGGTGTTAAAAGGGACACGAAGAAACGGGGTAAGTTATGAATCAGACCCCTGGTCCGCTGATCCCTACTTTTTCGATTTTAACAAAATTTTGCCTTGTTGCTTAGACGCTAAAGTTGTATCCCTCACATAGAGGAGACCATGGACTGAATTGGGTCTATATAGCATATACTACCAAACTAACCTGCAGGGGCGAAGCCAAGAGTGGGGGGACACTTTCCCTCCGAACTCGGCCCGATGTGCAGCCCAGGATGTAGTTTCCAAATTTAGAAAAATCTAAAGAGGTTAACAGATAATCTCAAGCTAGATATTATTAGGGAACGCGTAATAGTTTTTTAGATGATTGAAGAAGCACCAAAGATAATTTAAGAAGATGACGTAAGCATCCCATCTGAGGACCGACCCCAAATAGAAATCACCTACTTGTGGAACCCTTGTGAGGGTAGTTACGTCATTTTCCGGATTCAAATCTCTTAACGACAATGGCAACACAGCTATTTTAAACCAAAATACGCGCATTTTAGTAAACCCAATCCTATATGTACGAAACCTCGTTTCGCAGACCCTCCTGGTCTTGTGTCTCTTCGAGGAGAGAGAGAGCACAGAGGAGGGTGAAGAAAAGTAAAAAGGAGGAGGGTTGAGGGGTATAAATGGCAAAGGAATCGAGCAGGAAGTGTTCTCATTGTGGCAATAACGGTCATAACTCAAGAACATGCAATGAAAAAGTGGGTATGAAGCTTTTTGGTGTGAAAATTTTGACACACAGAGGAGATGAATCGATTAAAAAGAGCTTCAGTATGGGAAATCTGCAATCATGCGTGATCGATCAAAACGCCGGCGATCCTGGGTATCTCTCCGACGGGCTCATTCATTCCAGAAGAGCTTCACATGAGAGGAAGAAAGGTGATAATGGATTATCTCTGTTTTCGTTTAATTTCTATTGTTTTTTTTTTCCAATTTTTAAAAATATTTATTTGGTTTTTTCATGGGGGAATGGGATTTTTGTTGTTTATTTTGATGGGTTTTTGTTTGTCTGGATGTGGGTGTTTGTGATTTTTCTGTTTGTATTCTGTGATTTTTTTGTCGTAATTATGTTATTTTAATTTTCTGATTCTGTTTATTATTTTTTATTTAAGGGGTTTATGCTTTCCTTTTCATTGAAATTGACGTTTTCTAAGTTTGTTTCCTTTTATGGCTTTTGCTTTTCTGTTGTAGTTTTGTGGATGAGCTGATATTTCTAATTATAGTTATAAGCAATGATCTGTAATTCACTGTTTAGGATCCTGGCTTTCTGTTTATTAATGTCGTAATTAATCCTGGGTTGGCTGATATCTATACAGATTCTGGTTCTGTTCAGTGGATATTTGAAAAAAAAATTATTTTTAGTTCTTTGAGAATTTTGTTAGCAATGAATTAAATTATGCTAATGGAATTTACTGCCATTTATTGTGCATGGCATTTTATGGATTGGTTTCTGAAAATTCTCTTTACACTGTTAATGATTTTAGCAAAATTAGTCCTGTGATGGCTCTGAATGGCCTATTTTTCGATCAATTTCATTATAACTTCATTCATTTTCTAATTTTATATGGGATTTCTCCTTAAAACAAGGATTTTCATGTTACATGATTTTGCATACAGATTATATAACCCAAGAGACTTGTACCCATTTCGATCATTCTATCTTGAATATAAAGGATGATTACATGCATTACTGTAATTTTTTTGTTCTTGATCCTTCTCTCTTTTGTTACATGCTTACTACAATTTTATGTTAGTGTTCTATATATCTTCTGCTTACATGTTAGTTCTTTATCCTTTCCATTACCTTGTATTAATATAACACAAGAGACTTGTTCCCATCTTGATCATTCTATCTTGAATAGGGGATTGCTAGCCATTGCCCGGAAAAGGGGGAGAGTGGGGCTAGCAAAATCCATCTTGAATATAAAAGATGGATCACATGCATTGCTATAATTGTCTGTTCTTCTTCTTCTTCTCTCTTATGTTTACAAGTTCTCGATGTTCTAAAGGTTCAATATCTCTAAGGGTCTGTTCTTTTGCTGCGACATAAAGCGTGACACTTTGTAAGTTATTCTTGTGAGAACTAGATGTATCGTGCTTTTCACTCTTGGGTTGCAATTCCTATAAGACTTCATGCAGCAAAATGAATGACTTGAAATCTCATAAAATATTATAGGACTTGAAATTTCATGATGGTATGAACTAACGGTGTTAGAAACCTTGACAAAGTGACTAAGATTTCCTTACAACTACCATGACAAAGTGCAAATTGCCAAGCTTTATAAGTCTCAGCAAACGAACGGACCCTAATTTAATTATAAAATATCCGTTCTACAAATTCTCAAGGTGTAAAAATTTGTCTCCCAAACCTTCGTTGGTGTTTTTCCATACTCGATGAATTGCTTTTTCAGGTTGACAAAATGAGAGGAAGTTTGTTGTTTGGATTTCTTAAGAATTCTTACAGGCTTAAATAAAACCTTCAGATTTTGCATCAACATGTTTTTAATGTCTTTGTTCTCTCAGGGGTGCCATGGACAGAGGAAGAACACCGAACTTTTCTAGCAGGATTGGAAAAGCTTGGGAAAGGTGACTGGCGAGGAATTTCAAGAAACTTTGTGACCAGCAGGACTCCAACCCAGGTGGCCAGCCATGCTCAGAAGTATTTTCTCAGGCAGACTGCCTCCAATAAGAAGAAGCGTAGAGCGAGCCTCTTTGACGTGCCAGTTAGAGACCCTGTAATCCATTGCTTCCTCTCCATTATTATCCTCTTTGGCTCCAAATCCCTGTTACTTCATTCCATATCCAACTAACTGTTTGTTTTACAGGCTCCAACACTGCAAATTGCCCCGGCTTTACCTATCGAAGTCCATGAACGGGTAAAGTCAATCTCTATGCAATTGTGAATGAAATCAAATAAGTACTCTTAAGTCGTACCTAATGCCATTTGTTGTAATTTTACAGCTTGGTACCTCGGCTCAAATTACAACCCAAGTAGCAAATCTCGGCTTGGAATCTTCCCCATTTATACCCGTGGCTGCAAATTGTGGTGTTCCCAATATTCATGGGATTCCATACATGGTAAAGAACCTACCTGAATATCTTCACTTCCTGCATTTTGATGAATTTGAACAAGGAGTAAAGACTCCATTACTTACAAACTTAAATGAGGTGGTATGACTTATGTTATGAACAAGTCACTGTAGTTCAGGCTTGTCCAGTATGACTCACCGAAGTTGTTCTAAGTTCTGTAAAAATTCCCATAGGAAGAGTACCAATCAAAACCGAATTCAATGGAGTGAATCAATATATCCAAGTCTATTGGATTTTTTTTGTGTGTGGAGAGAGTAAGCTGGGGGGTAGGACTTAGGCAGACCCCAACCAGATATATTATCGATTATAATCTGAAATACAGTTTACCAGACATATCCTCTGAAATGATAGCCTGAACTCTGAAGCTATCTTGGGAACTCCCGAGGGGGAAGCAAAACAGAAGAAATTACATTACAAGAGTTTGCAAGCCAATCCGCCGCTTTGTTGGTTTCTCTCCAAACATGCACAAAAGTGCAACCATCGAAAGAGGAACCAATCTACTAGCTGTCTGTAGTTCCGATTTCCATGCCCACGGATGCTCCGCAACAGCATTCGCATATATGACTTGTATTTGTACTCATAAACTGAATTGACAGGGTCACAGGGATGCCGGTGAATATATACTTTGCACCCTTTAAACCCTGCTATTTTTTTTTTTTTGACAGGAAGGAGTCTCCAGTGGGACGCTGAACTACCCGGCAGCTAAAATCTTCCCAGCTGTATCGTTCGTCCCAGTAATGAATTTTCCCAACCAGGATTATGCTTATCTAGCTAAAAGCTACAATTACTTTGATACTTGCTCTCCAATTGCTTCCCAAGCATCCAGCAATCCATTGGCACAATCAGTCCCACATGGCTCATCTCAGGCAGAACCCGGGACTTCATCGACTGAAAGCACTGATTTGGAGCTTAGTATTGCACCACCTCGTACACACAATGCAACCAAGTTGCGTTCTCGGCCATCAAATTTTGGTGGGGCAATTAGGGTGGTCTGAACTCTTTGAAAATATTTTTTAAAAATCTTTTCTTTCTGTTATGTTCTGTTTGTTAAAGGTATAAATTGAAGAATAATGTCCATTTATTTATTAATTTTTAGCTATACTTTCATTATCTAAAGATTAACATGAATTGGATTATTTCTGTGCAACATACAAGGAAATTCCAATTTCTAGTTGTTTAAAGAAATGATTTATTTGAAATCATTTAAATCATTCCTCACAGACAGTGCAAGACTAGAGAAACCGAATGAGTTCAAGATAGGTTGAATTGCAAGCTAGTGTTGCCGTTAATTCCTTGCACGTGGGAGACCTCAACTATCTTCAAGAAGAGGCGCATAAGAAGCGTTTACGCACCTCACTTCCCCATACTCAAAATCAGTCAAAAGATCTTGAATTGCATGTGGATCCCTCACGAGTTCCTGTACTGGTGTTAATCAATCTACAAACATGTTTCATCTTCTCTTATTTGCAACTTCATTGAGATTTGAACGTGAGAAACCCATAACATATGAAATTACAAATTTGATTTAAGCCAGTAGCATTCAAAGCTAGCTAGCTTTACCAATTACAATCTTCCATTCCCATAACCATTCTCTGCAATCCTACTATTATAATCTAATTCTCTAGCAGTCGCTTGACTGTGATCTGAATGTTTGGCGCATCACAAAATCAAGATGAGGCTGTTACATAGTTTCCAAATCGAGGTTCGGGAACTATTCAGTTAGGAAAAAATTGACAGAATCAGGGAAAAAAATGTTAGTCAAGAGAAAAAAGAAAAAGAAAAAAGAAAAAAGAAAAAAGATTTTTAATTATGAGAACTTATAAGGAATATTTTTTTACATATTTTGTTAAATAAAATAAATAATCCACGATATAATCTATAATTTCATGAATTGTGTTTACCATTCATTTATCATGAAATTAAATTCATACTTAGTAACTTACTTGCTTAACAAAAAGTCTCAAAATGATGATTTCACCAATACCTATCCCCCTCCACTTTTTTTTTGAAAAATGAGAGAGGGCTGATCGTGTAATATTACCAAAAGGCTTAAAAGAGTTTGTTTTATAAAGGAAATCAATAGGTTGTGAGGGGGAAAAAATACCGGAAAGGACACGCGTCAGCTATCACTGTTCACTTCTGGTTAACTGGTGGAAGGTAGAAGTTGAAAGATGTGATACCTTGCCCTGCACTCCGATGATAAAGTAAGTAGGTGGAGAAGATGATGAATAGTAAGGCAAACAGTAGCACTGAAAAATATATGTGTTCTTCGATCCCTGTAATACTGAAATTCTCGGGGTATTTATAGGTTAACCTTGGTATGGCCATAGATGACCATAGATGCCCATACCACGTGCCCTGCACTCATTACCAAATATGTCAGTAAAATCTGCCACCTGTTGCATCACACATGAAAGCCTACCATTAGTTCAGTCGGTTGGGTCTGACAGCACACAGAAGTGACCTGCATTAAATGCCAAGGCAGTGCTTTCAGCCCACTTGTCAGAACAATCGATCGCCTCCTGATTACTCCCTCCTGTGATTCGGTCTCGTTGTTGACTCGAGCTCGGGTACGTTGTATATGTCTTAAAATATGATCTGGACATCCTTATCTGAATCACAACCGACTCGTTGTTCAATTAACACCGAAAACGTTGTCGAGAATACAACGTCTACGTTGTGCACAAGACAACGAACACGTTGTCAAAACCACAACGAGAACGTTATTTCGCAAGACCACGGATACGTCGTAATTTGTACAACGTGAACGCTATGCATCAGACAATGTTTATCCTTCTATTTTAAGCACGTGTTTTAAACACAAGTCCACGTGTCACTTTCGTACACAAAACAACAAAAACCAGCTCGTTCCCCAACGTTAATTAGTTTTACGAATTTTATCCCTTACAAGTTGGTTACGTTGTCATCCATACTATTAAGGGGAAGGTTACCAAAACAAAAGGTGGTTTAAAATTCAAATCCCACCTCCCACTTCTAATTTCTTTAGCTAATTAATCTAATCTAGTATACTAGATTTTTATTTTATTTTTTTTATAATCCTTAAAATACATATCATATCCAGATAATTAATACTAATCTTTAATATTTAACACTAAATATTTACTAAGTTTTAGAGAAACAATATACAGGGCATGTCTTATGCATAGTTAATAGCATAAATGTTATGATGAGCATGCACACATAGGGTAATTGTATCAAATTGGGAGAAATGACATAAAATAACATGACATGATAAGGGAATTTACATGAAACAAAAGCAAGTCCTTACAGGGAGAGTGGCTAGCAAAATTAATTCTAAAATAATTTACGGGAGCATAAAAATATAAATAAATAAAATAAAACAGAAATACCATGCCATTTAAACAAGAAGAATGACTCTCACAATTCCTGCTCCCACCTTATTTTGATAATAAAACAAGAGATTTTGTATGTGTCCACTTGATAATAAAAAAGGTTGAGAGTAGAGATTATGCTTAGCATTGCTCTTTTAAACAAAGTAGGCTACTTGGAATTCCTTGTTAGGGAAATCAAAGATCTCTATGAGCATTCACCAGTCCCTCAATTCAACTTGGATTCGGCAAGAGATGAGAGCACTTGGCACCCACCTGAGCCCAATTGGCTGAAGATCAATACCAATGATGCGGCGTTATCGAGTGGTGTTGCGGCTGGAGCCGGAGTTGTGGTTCGCAACCACAAATAAGAGATCATCTATCCCTTATTAAAACCACTCAGTAGGGGGTTAGCCAGAGTTGTCGAAGCTATTCGACTTGGATTACAATTTGCAACTTCTTCTAATTAGAACACGAGTATTCTTGAATCTGACAACAAATAATTCTTAATTTTTGGGGGGCAGAATTGTTTGTATAGGCAAATTCAACAACATTTTTTGAAGCCCAAAAGGCTCTAGAACTATTTTCCTCTTGGCCTCGCTCTTGCTCAGGCTGGAGGTTATTCTGGTTTTACTTAATGAAATTTTAACATTTCAACCGAAAAAAAACAAAGAATGAGAGGGCATCATTTTCAGTTGTGCAACAAAAATAAAACTTTTGGCCTAATAGTCAGTCCACGTGTTTTTTTTTTTTTTGGCTTTTGGCATGTCCACATGGTTAGATAATGCACCAATACTCATTCAAATGGACTAGAGAGTCATCCAAACAAAAAGATAAAAAGAAAGGATAAAGATAGACATAACACCTCACGTCTCTTTTGCAAAAGATGAAATAAAAAATTGCAAAATATCGATCCTATCTTTTCAATGATAAAAGAACTTCATTATAAAAAATAACAAAAATGATACAGGAACATAGTAGAACGACCCATAAGTACAGAAAACAACTCAACATAATAGTGAATGAAAGTACAAAATAAATTAGATTGAAAAGACATAAATTAGATTGAAAAACAGTGAATGAAAGGAGAGTTGGAGCCTTAGCTCAATTCAATGGCGTGCAATGCCTGAAAAGAGACTACACATTGCAACTTGACGATTGACCACTCTAGGATTCCACTGAGAGGTCTCACTCCCTTGTAGGGCTGGTGCTCGGAACAGTCTGAGCTTGACTTGTTTGAGCTTTGTTTATCTAAATTAAATTAAAGCTTGATTTTGAAATCGCTTGATTTTGAAATCATTTGATTAAGGAGCTAAGTTCGAACATGCATGTACTCAACTTGTTAAATGCTTGGCTAATTTAAGTATATATATATATAAAAGAACTATTGAGTTACGTTTCTATTATATGTATTTAAGTATATTAAATATCAAAGAATATATACATGTTTTAAGTTTTGATCTTGTCAAATGATCTAAAATAAAAGAATTTGGACCATTGATAATCAATGTATAAAATGTAACTGAACCACCAGAGCTGAACTTGAACAAAAATAATGAAGCTCGGCTCGGGCTTGATCCTGAACACCCTAGATTGCACCCCTTCAACAATAGATGAGCGATACAATATAGTGCAAGTTCCATTCACTTCCATGCCCACATTATCTAATACAATGTGAATCCTTTAAGATAGATAATGATACTGGATTTCCCCAATAACAATAAAAAAATGCAACAAGTGTCCTATTAATTTTAGTTAGGTCACCATTAACTACTATGATTAATCCCATCCTCTATTATTTAATTAAAATGTGTTTTGGTGGCTAACAAAGGCAAACCTGCAATCGCATAAAGGATTCATGATCGGTCACTTTTTTGCAATGAATTGTAACACATGCCCCACCATAATATAAGGGTCGGGTTTTTTACTGGGTTGGATCACCATTATTCTTTGAGTGATCCTACTCTCTTAGCCAAAATCAACACCTGCCCAAGTTATTCTGGTGGTAAAAATGAGTGTTTCAGAGAAAAATACTTAGATTTAAATATTAAAAAAAAAGTGTAGAAATTGATTTGCCAATTCACTAGCTAGAACAAATACTAATCAAATTAATTCAGGAGGATTGGACCTAAACGGGGATAAGATAATGGGGATAAGATAATGGGAAGATGGACACAAATGATCATTTTTATAAAGTGCATAGAAAAGTCCATATTTTAATAGCAATCCACGAGCGCAATAGGGAGATAAATAGCATTTTGGAGGCTTAGGTTTGGCAGCACCTTCTCTACTATTCTCTACTGTTGCGGCTAGGGTTTCTACCGAACTCGTCCCTTTCTTATTGGTTCCGAAGAAGAAGAAGAAGAAAAACCCTAGAACGAGCTTCAGTGATTGGTTGCTATAAATCTTCATTGATGGAGATGATGAAGAGCTAGGGTTTCGTGGTTGCTGTTACAGTTCCATCTCTGCAAGTTAGGGCTATTCTTGTTCGGAACAGAAATGGCATCCACGAACCCTTTTGACCTGTTGGGGGACGATGACAACGACGACCCTTCGCAGCTGATTGCTGCTCAGCAGCAGAAAGTTGCACCGAAGAAAGCCCTAGCTCCGATTCAAGCTACTGTTCCTCAGCAGCCCAAGCAAGCTCACTTGCCCTCAAAGCCTCTTCCTCCAGCTCAGGCTGGTGAGCTTTGTTTCATTTTATACTTATCATTTCGTCTTTCAATCGTCTTGTAGAGCATTTTGAGATTTTGATTGGATTCTCGGCTTTGTATGATTGTTATGATAGAGAGAAATGAAGGGTTTCCTTTTTATTGCTTCATGGTGATTAAGGATAGTGATTTGGATTTGAATTTGCTTTATAAAAGTTATTGGTAGTGACAGTAATTCATCGCGGCAATTAATGAAAGGGATTTGTTTTTTCATCTCATTATTTTGCTCGATGTAGAAGTTTATCTATTATTTTAGATTGTATGGTACTTGGATTAGATCGATGAAATTCCTGTTTTTCTATTTCTTATCTGGAGATTATGGAAATAGATTTCTATAATTCACATTTAACATGTCTGGAAACTGAAGGATTGAGGCTTTACACCAGATTTATATCATGTGTGGATAGGGAGGTGGGTTTTGTTAATCAGTTAATCTTTATCCTCCATCTCCATTCACTAGTTTTTTGGGTCTGGGATGTTGTTGGTGAATGTATATATCAAGGGGTTCTGAACTTACTTTGTTTTTCTATCTTCATCATTGGAATTTGTGGTGTCCTTTTCTTATTACTTAAATGGGTAATAGTAACACATTCAGCATCCTCACAAAAAGATGGATTGGTTTTGTAACATATTCATTGTTGTCTTTGTTCTTTTTCTTGTTTTACATTAATTTCTTGGTTTGTTTCTCATGAATAGTGAGGGAGGCCAAGAATGATTTTGGGCGTGGAGGTGGCCGTGGTGGTGGGCGTGGATATGGGCGTGGTCGTGGTGGGAGTGGATTTAATCGAGATTCAGTCAATAATGAAAATGCATTTGGCAACAATGGAATACCTGGAGGTGATAGTGCCCCTGAAGATAGAGATACTGGGAAGCCCTCAGAGAGGCGTGGGAATGGTGGACCTCGTGGCCCTTTCCGTGGTGGCCGCCGTGGTGGTTTCAGCAATGGAGAAGCCGGGGATGGAGAACGCACTCGAAGGGCATTTGAGCGCCGAAGTGGGACTGGACGCGGGTGAATATTCCTTTATTCGTTTGACCATTTATATTCGATGTTACATGGTTTCATCTATAGTTTGTGTTGTTTTATTGATTCTCTGTTATATTGTGTTTTTAACTTACTTTACCCTATGTGCAGAAATGAGATTAAACGTGAAGGTTCTGGTCGTGGGAATTGGGGAACTCACGATGATGGAATTGCTCAGTGAGTATTTTTGCTGTGACTTTAGGATTTAGTACCTCTGTTATATGTGGTATGCTCCATTTGTGTTTTCTTACTGAAAAACATTTCCGTTTGTCGTCTTTTCCTGGTTTAGGGAGACTGAAGAACTTGTCAATGAAAGTGAGAAGAATTTGGGCACTGAGAAGCCATTGGGAGAGGAAGATGCTTTAGATGCCAACAAGGAGAACCCTATCAATGAGCCAGAAGAGAAAGAACCAGAGGATAAGGTGAATGCCTACCACAATCTTATCATATGTGTTTCTTTGTTCTAAATCAAGCTTCTTATTTTCTATGATAGTGATTCTTGATTAATGAGGAAAAAGAGTTATATGAGCAAAAAAGAAGGCAAAGTTAGAAGGTTATTCCATACACACTAAATTCGCCTTCTTTAACCAATGAGTCTGCCTTCTCATTTGCGTACAAAATTGTCTACAAAAACCAATAATTTTCTAATTTGTCTCTAGTACAACCCAAAGTATTTTCTAACTTCCAAGGGTCCTCCATTTGCAAGACACGGAAGAATGAACATTTGCAAATCATCTCTAAATACAAGCATTGTTCATCATGAGTTTAATTTGCTTCTATTCACCCCATGCAATATTTTTTACGATTATTGCAGCTAATTCCAATTAAAACATGTCCATTATAGGATGCTTTCATGATTAATTTATTGTTTTCCTTCTCTCTTTTGACGAAAAGTAAATATATATTAAGGAAACTATTTCCCTATGTCCATGTTGTGTAATTTCTAGTTTTTTCATATAAATAATTTCCACAATTAGTGTCCAATTATCACATGTAATGATCCTCTAAAAGTAAAAGTGTGTGAATGCCTTTCATGGGGGATTTTCTCAAAATCATTCTTATTCATGGTTTAAAATATTGATACGTATCGACCGATACGAATCCTATTTAGAGCTACCCGATACATTGGTACGCCGGAAAAAAAAATTCCACTGTATCGGGTCGATACAAGCCTGATACACTCAATACGGAGATTTTTCAGTTAATTTTTTTCTCCTTCCATTTACACTAGGATCCATAATACAAACCTGATACACACAACTTATTTACATAATGTATTATTTAAGTAAATGATTTTAATTTGATTTTACTTTCATTTACTTTAGATATTAATATGTAAATAAGGTTATCCCTCTGGTTATGATGCCCCAGCCCTACTTATCAGGAGCCACTGGTTATGATCCCCCAACCCAACTCTACTTATTAGGAGCCACTGGTTATGATGCTCAGTCCCAGTCTTCGACTAACAATTATGGACAGATCATGACTCAGTAGTAGGCATATGTACAAATGCACCTGGGCATGTACCACACGATGATGACTTGGACACAGTGGTGTCATCATGTTAGGACCACTTATACTGTATCAATCTACTCAATTCCTGATCCCACAATGATAGAGTATGAGCTGACACGAAGCTCAATGTGGTATTGAGCTTCTATCATGTATGTAACTTGATTTGCGAATACAAGGGTCTATGTATTTTCATATTTTTTATTTATGAATCCAAGTGAGATTCTATCACTTGGTTAAGTAACTATGATTTGTATTTTTATACATATTTATCAGCGCACACGCCTTTTTTAACTTATAAAATTGTTAACTCTCATATGCATAATTGTAAATGTAGTTGGAGGCTTTCATTTAGTTTGTTTTTAGCTTATATTTGCATTAAATGAGGTTTTATGTAAGGTATCCAAGCTTTTCCTTGCGTATCGAAGTTTTTTTTAGCGTATCCAGAATTTTTCCGTCGTATCCAACCGATACGGTACTGATATGCCGATACATATCCTATTTTGGACTTACCGATACGGCGACCGATACCAATATTTTGAACTATGTTCTTATTATCTGTTCACTTTTTATGGTACACGGCATCATTTAGCTGTTTATTCATTCTTGACACTTGACACTTGTTAGTATGTTAGTAAATTAGGGACTTTCCAACTAGCTCATCATTAAGAGACTCAAACCAGAGTCCTCTCTCACAGAAACACACTTCTTACCATTGTAATGAGTATATTCCATAGAGAAACACATGTATAATGTATTGCTTTAATGATCTTCTGTGTCTATGTTTCTCTTCATTCAAGTTGTTCAGGCTTGTGTTGAATGTATATTCATTAGATCAAATGGAGTATGCAACATCAAGTTATTTAAAAAAGAACAAACAATGTTGAAGTATTGAATATTGACATGCTTACTCCATGCTGGGAGTGTTTATTTATGTTAGATTAGATCTACGCTCAAGCCAAGCTAGCTCGTCGGCTCGACTCAGCTTTGCTTGTTCGAGCCAAGCTCAAGATGGAATTTCAGGCTCAAACAAATTAATCCAAGCTTTTATTTGAGCTTGAATGTTTAAGCAAGCCAAGCTCAAGCTAGGTCCTGTTTGATTTAGCTTGGCTCGAAGCTCGGCTCGTTAAGGGCTTGGTTCGGCTCGAAATAATATACATATATATATATACTCACAATATTTTTTGTAATGTTATTTGAACTTTCTTTATCATAGATTATAATAAATTTTAATTTATAAAAAATATGTTTGAGGTAAAATAAGAACAAAAAAAATTATAATAAGTTAAAAGTAGAAACCCTGACCCTAAGTCTCTACTCTTTGGATTGAAGGATTAATCCAAAAATCTTAGTTTTTGTATATGAATGTATTCATTTTCTATAGTTTATTGTATTATGATTTAATAATAAACGCATGTATTAAAATCCTGTAAAATAAAATAAAATAATTTTGTGAATCAAGCTTGAGCCGGTTTGAACCTTCAGCCCAAATAAGCTACCCTTGGAACCCGAAGAAACTTGACCTCCCTTTCCACCGCATTGACGGCTTCGAAGTGACCTTCCGCTAACAACATCGCTGACTCAGTGTAGTCAAGGCGTCTAGGCAATGCTTAGGCGATTAGGCCTGGCTAGGTGGGAGATTGCCTAGGCGACGCCCAGGCAATGCGTAGGCGATAAAAATAATTAAATTATATATATATATATATATTAAATATAATATTAGTATATGCACATTATATATAAATAATAGATACATAATTAGTTTGAATTTTTCTAACTTTTAAGGTGGTTTTGAGTGTTGACTTTGGATATTGCTTTTAAAGCTTAAATGCACCACCTATATCTAAGATAGTGTTTTTAGACTTTAAAAGATAGTTTTAAAATAGAGTTTAAGAGTTTAAATGATGATTTTTAAATAAGGTTTAAAATGGAAAATGTTTAACTTAACGCCGCCACATTCCACTATAGAGGAATGTGCGGTCCTCATTGGTCCATGTCCCCCTTTTTAACATCCATCAGTTGCGGTTAAGATTCACTCACCCCTAGGGTTAAGCAATCTAACCATAGTTTTTGAAAAAAAAATAATATTAACCTTAGTTTTCTTAAGCTTAACCATAGTTAAAGGGGTATTAAAAGGGACACGTAGACAACTTTTGACTACATAATCAAATGCGTGGTGGGCTAATCATTACCCCATTTAAAATATGGTTTAAAAGAGGGTTTTAAATGAGTTTTTAAAATAAGATATTAAAGGAGGGTTGAAAAGAGGGTTTTAAAATATGTTTTTAGAAGAAATTTTGTATGGACCGCCTAGGCGACCGCCTAGCGCCTAGATGCCTAGGCGTCGCCTAGTGACTTTCGCCCGCCTAGAGGGGCGCCTAGGCTGCTGAGGCCCAAAAAGCCTAGGCGACGCATTGAATACACTGCGCTGACTTGAGTAAGACTGCCATCACCGATCAAAGCCTTGGCATGAGATCTCCTTCTTGCCTTAAAAAGAATGAAGACATGCTTTGTCTAGGACCTGTACAATCTTAAAATAGCTTTTGGTAATTTCAGCATAATGCTAATTATGCATGATGTTCTTTTTCTTGTTAACATTAGGAGATGACTCTTGAAGAGTATGAGAAGGTATTGGAAGAGAAAAGGAAGGCTCTGCAAACGATGAAGACTGAGGAAAGGAAGGTCGACTTGGACAAAGACTTCGAATCCATGCAACAGCTTTCCAGCAAGAAGGGCAATGATGATATTATCTTCATTAAATTGGTGAAACCCGCTGAAACTACTTAAAAATCTCTCCCATTCTTCAATTAATGAAGTAGAGAGCAAATATCTTGACTAGTCCCATTTATTTACTTTTTCAGGGATCTGAAAAGGATAAGCGGAAAGAGGCTGCTGAAAAGGAAGAGAAAGCTAAGAAGGTCTGAGTTATTTTTACATGCTAACCTTAATCTCATATATATATATATATATATATATTTGCTTGGAGTTCTCTCAAGTTATAACCGGTTTCTTTGAGACACAGTCTTTTGTTTTTAGCCACATAATGGATGAGCTGACTATCAAACTAATTTCTTAGAATGTTTAGACAAAACTATTCTGAGCATTGTATATAAAACTAAGCTTTGAAAATTTGGGTATGGAATGCTGGGGTTAGAACTCCATGCTTCCTAGAATTTAGGGTTATCCCTGCTATTAATTTTAACTTGATTAAAATGATACTTCTTTTTAGTATTTAATTTTGCAAAATTAAACTGAACTAATTATTTATTCCTGAGCATTATTATAGCATGCCCTGTTGTCTGTACTTTCGTATCTTGTTAGGACTTAGTGGTAGTTGCTAGCAGTGTTACAAATCTCGTTCTCGGGTTTTTATTGGTTGGAGTTTTTCTCAGGAGATTTTAAAATCTGAATTTATTTTGGATATTTCTCGCCTAAATCTTGGCAATGATTAAAAAAATATATTAAAAATTACAGAAAATAGTAATAAATATCACCAAGCTATAAATTCTTAAAACTAGTAACATTTTGTATTTCTCATGAAAATTTTTAAATCTCGCGATATATATGGGATAAAAAGAGAAAATTATATTTTTCGTAAGATTTTTAAAATATCGCGATAAAAGCGGAGTTTTAATTGAGTTTGTTTGGTTTATTGAAATGGTTCTCATTCTTGGTGAATTGATGAATTCTTTGAGTTGAAGTATTTGAGAAATCCATTAAGCTTTTGAGAAAGTTTTTTTTATTAGTAGAGCAAGTGCCTTTTTTCTTTTTTATCGGGGAAAAATAATAATGAATTTTTGAAAGGGTGGTGAGCAGGTTATGCTGGTTTGCAGTAGCAGAAAATAAGTAAAATAATGCACCATATGTCCTAATTGCAATATTCAACCTGCTAATTATTTCCGTAAGCATAGTTGAGATATTGCTGACACTACATGCTGTCACATATGCTTGAGCGCACTAACAAAATCCAATTATGTAACAAAGTAAACATGTATAGAATGTAAACCAGTGGTAAACATTACAAAAGAAATTGACAGTGACTTGCTCAACCTCCCCTTTCTCAATTGCTGTAAAATGGGATGAAGTTCTTATTATGAATGTTAATATTATGTTACGAGCCAGTAACAATACATGTAATTTGAAGATGAGTAGTGCAGTATAAGCCATTAACAATACACGTTATTCCATCTTTAATTGTTATTTGAATTCTTATGTATACATGTCTCTAATGTAAATAGATAGTATTTAGGTTGAATTCAGATATTATCCAAATTCCAGTATTTGAATTCGGTTATTGAGACTAGCGGGTGGCACGTGCGATGCACGTGAGAGCGAGGGGAGTTAACCACAGTTAATAGGAGTTAAAAGGGACACGTGTTAACCTGAGGGTGTGATTGAGCAAGGGGTAGTTTGGGAATCAAAGTAAAACATTAAATCAACATTTTGTTTTATCTAAGGGTAGTTTGGGAATTTCGGAAAATTCAGGCTATGCCTGCCTCTCGCATTATAATAGTAAAGATAATCAGTCGAATTCAGATTGTATCCAAGTTCGAGTATTTAAATTTGATTACTAATCGGTCGAATTCGTATATTATCCGAATTCGATTACTTAATCAAATTCGAATTCAGTATTTTGCATTTACTATCTGCCAGATATCGGAGCGGATTTGGAAAAGAGGTAAGAGTAATCGGATACGGATATAGCTGTATCTGCTCCGTTGACAACCCTACCAACCATTGTTACAAATATCCCGAGAAATACCCAATTTACCCGGAGAAAAATTGAAAAACATCAAAAGTTTAAAACCAGTGTAGTCAAATCCAGGCGATAGGGGGTTCCCTAGGTGAGCTGATGCCTAGGCGATCAAAATTTATTTATTTTGTTTATATTATATAAAATTATATAAGAAGTAATGAGTGCCTACCTAGATCATGATCTAGGCGATAGGGGTCCTGGCTAGGTGAGGCAGTGGCCTAGGCATTGCCTAGGCAACATTTTGACTACACTGAGAATTACACATAGAACCTAATATTTTGTAATAGCCTTAAAACTATAAGGAGGGCAGATTTGGTATTTAAAACTATACATACATATTTAAACGGTTCGGATGTTTAGCGGAGCGGATAGCCTACTATCCGTAGCCGTTCCGTTTATAAACAGATACCTTAATGGATATCCAAATCCGATCTGCCGGATGCCTATTTGGATAAATATCCACTTAATCGGATTTGGATACGGATTCGGATATTCGGATAATTACCGGATAGCTGAGAGCCCTAGTAGTTGCATTTAAAGTATATATATTTTCTTGACGCAATTTTCGTAAAAAATTCACCTAGCAGTTGATTTCTAGATTGTTGCTGGATAACCTTGTGTTAGCAAAGTTATTGACACCAATCTTCCATCGTTTGACCTCTGTTTTATTACTGTGGTGTTTATAGTCTCTCAGCATAAATGAGTTCCTGAAGCCTGCTGAAAAGGAGAGGTTCTATAGCCCTGGTGGCCGTGGCAGGGGACGTGGCCGTGGTTCAAGAGGAGGGTTAAGCAGAGGTCACATGATGAACAATGTTGCAGCCCCTTCCATTGAAGATCCTGGGCAGTTCCCAACCTTAGGTGCCAAGTGAGATTCTACTTATCCCTCAAGTCTCTCTTCGGCATTGTCTGGGTTCTTCCTTTTGATTTCGAGTTCACGAGTGGCAGGATATCAACAAGAATAATGGGGTTTTCCTCTATCAAAAGATCTCTTGAATGTTTCGTCATTTAAAATGTAAATTTCAGGGTTTTTTTCATAGGCTCCCTTTCTGTGGTTTCCCTTCTGACACTGATCTGCATGCATACCCCTTTGAAAATTAGGGTGCTATTATTATTTTTTAGACCTAAAAAAAGTAGTGTTGGTCAGTTTTTTTTTTGGAGTAGATGGAGGATAATTTGGTTCTCTAGAATTCGCGTGTTTGTGTTCTTGTTTTAGGTCTTGTCAGCTACCTGCCTGTACAGAAATGGATAGTTTCCCTTGCCATGTCTTGCTTCTTTACGTATGTTAAACAGGCTGACCCTATTGGCTCATCTTATCCATTATGCGCTAAAGCTGGTACCTTATCACGTCAGATTGACCTATGGCATGATGTTTTCCTGGCCTTACAAGGGTATGGGAGCCAAATCCGTAAAAAAAATTCAATTGGTTCACTGAGCAGATGATTCAATGATCCTGTTCATCCAGTCAGATCTTATTCGTTTTGGGAGTGTTTGCACCGGATTTTTTTCAAGATTTAATCGCTTAAAATTGATTCGACACAATTTTATATCCGAAAATCCTGTTTGGTTCGTAATAAAAAAAAATTGATTTTCGCGAAATCGATTTGATAAAAAAGTGGTGGACACCAAATCAAATCGCAGGAGGGGTGATTTTGGAGCCTGAGAATTGATTTAATAAACCGACCTTGACTGAGTGATTTTGGAGCCGGAGAATTGATTTAATAAACCGAATTCGATGGGCAGGAGCCCGTGTTTCTTGTTGTCACTCATACCCTGTTCTCAGCAAGGGGGTCTTCTCCATTGCTGCAGCTTCTTCTCCATAGCACCATCGGTTCCGTTGAGTGGTGAAAGGATGTCGCTGGTGGAAGGTATCTTCCTCTTCTTCTTCATTGGTTCCGTTGAGTGATGAAAGGATGTTGCTGGCGGAAGGTATCTTCCTCTTCCTCTTCCTCTTCTTCTTATCGGCCAAGCGGAAGTAACAATTGTCCAGGCAGAGGGAACCAACAGTCACTTTCTCCAGTGATCTTGAACTGTTGGTTCTTTTTCTCTCTTGTGCCTGTTGTATATTTTTTAACTGGGTTTGATTTATTTACGAAGAAGTTGGCAGTGGATTTATTATTTTGCTGGATTGTTGAGTTAGGTTGATTTTCCTGATGAGTTTGGAGTGCATTTATCCTGTTGAATTTGGAGTGGTTTTTTCTGTAGAATTTTCCCGGAATCGGCTGTTTGTAAAGTACCTTGAATGAGAATGAATGGTCAAACATTCGAACCTTTCTATTGTCCTGATAGAATTTGGGAGAGAGAGAGAGAGAGAGAGGAGAGGAGTAAAGGCTGCGAAAAGATAAAGGGAGGAAGGTGAGAATTTCACTATTTCATTGTGAAAGCCGAAAATTTCAGGGTTGGGGTCCTGCTTATTACATCATAGTGCATACGCATACCATGTGTGCAGACATCAAAGATTGTGGTAGCTAGCCTTTGCTGATCTATCTGCAGCATTTTCCCCCCTGTACAGATCAAAGGAAACAATCCGTTGACAATAATCAAGAGGGATGACAGCAAAAAAAACAAAACAAAAAAAAAAATAAAGAGGAAGACATAGGAATAGGTGGATTTGCTGTACTATCCTCGGAGAAAGCAATGGAGAATTCTTGAGTTGCACTAAGATTATCGATATCGTAATACTATTGATCATAGTGCTAGCTGAGCTAAGAGTATGCAGTAGTACATTGTTGCCATTCTTGCTTTGATTCGATTTCCCACGTGATGATTTCTCGGATGTGGAGAGGAGTGAAAACCCACAAATCTAGCATTAGCACGGGAGAACTCCAATCTGCAGCATCGTATGTTTCACTTGCAAGTCACTATCTTTTTCACAATCACACTTTCGAGTTTAGGAGGTGAGGAATATCGCACATTATTAAGTTCTCCCACCCCGCTAAAGCCCTCTGGCTCACCAGCTGTCCTCAAATCTCTTTTCTGGACAAAGATCCAGAAAATCATATGTTCTACCAATATATACCTGGACTATTTGACCGGGTGCAAGGGCCCTCAAAATATTTTAAAGGTATTTTGGTAACCCTTCGGCATAATTTGTATAGATTCAAATGCTAGTGGCTCTACCATTCGCCAAATAGGAGGAATATGTTTGTAAGGGAGTGTTTGAATGTATAGAAGGGGGGTTAAGCAGTTAGGTTTCAGATTTAACTTCAGTTAACAGTGCCATCACAAGCCCTGCGAGCAGGAAAAAAAAAAGGCCTAAATTGCAACCAATATATTTCCAGTTTTAAGAATTGCGAGCAGACATTATTCTACTCAGAATAGGTATGTGTTTTGCTAGAGCATGCAATGGAGGTGAAAAGGGCACTATTGATTTATATTCCTGAATTGTACATGCCTTTTAAAATTAAAAGTAATTAAAAAACATGAAATTCTAGCCACAGCTCTGAAACAACTGGAGAGAAACAAATCAGACGAGGTTGGTGGCCAGAAAATATTCTCCAATTCCGAGAGAAATAAGTTAAAAAGCTATTTTTTACATGTCATGGAGGAGCAGACGGGCAATACAAGGCTGACTAAGACGAGCACCATCTACTCTTCTGGGTGACAGGTTGTCCTTAAATTTGCCCCATTGGATGCCTGGTATTGTTCATGGCTGGTTGGCTTGCCATCCTACAGTAAAAAAATAAAGAAATAACGGAGATAAGAGGATCATCAAGGAAGGCAACTGCACTCAACTAGGAAATCCGGGCAGATTCTATATGGTAAAAAATGACAAATGGGTGACATTCTCTCCAGAACTTGCAAGGAATGGGCGCTATATTTCCTTATTTATACTATATAAGAAACAGTCAAAACCAGTACCTCTTAATCTCAGCAGAGCAGCCACGGCCATGAAAGCCTGTTCCACATTGGTAGCATTTTTTGCACTTGTTTCCATGAAGGGGATTACCAATTTTAACCACAAATGCCTTAAACCACAGAAAAGGAACACAAGGAGCCCCATGAGTAAATTTCTCCAAGAATAAGTTTGGTAGATCTGCTTTGACAAACTACATCGAAAGCAAGTGCAGGTTTGAAGTTTAGTTAACTTTGCTTGCAGTGAGGTCACACTCGTTACATAGCGGTTGATTTCATTCAACCATTGCTTGACATTGTTGAAGCTCTCTTGGTTCTGTCACATCATAAGCCACCTGCCAGAAAAGCCATTGGCATGTGTAAGGTTCACTCTGAAGAAGCAAAATCAGGGTGGAACCACGCAAACAAATATAAAAGAGAACACTTAGGTGTCGTTTGGAATGTAAATTTTGGGTAGACGTTCACGATTTAGACCGTTTGGTAGCGTGTCTACTTTCTATAGAAAAAAAGATATGAAACGTCTAAAATAGAAATTTAAATTTTTGGTGCTTTTTAGGGAAGAAGCACACGTCTATTTTGAATAGATGTCGGAACTGAGATTTGTCAGTTTTTGACCATTTTGCCCCCTTATTATTATTATTACCACTATAATAATAATTATTATCGTTATTATTACTATTATAATTATAATTATTTTAATTACTATTATTATTATTACTATAATAATAATAATTATTATTATTGTTTTTATTATTATCATTATTATTATTATTATTTGAAAATGACATCAATTGCCCTTGCAATAAGATGATGTTACCAAACACAGTTTTATAACAAAGCTCTATCTATTATTATGCATTGCCAAACAGTTTTACTATGTGCATATCTACATTTTATAGATCTTTTTGTCACAGATCTATTTTAGCTAGATATGTTCGAAATAGACAAGACCTACCAAACAAGCCTTTACTATAATGCCATGAGCCTCACAGTAGTAACTGCTAGTGATTGTCCTGAAACATTCTTGTCCCCCAGTGTCCCAAAAAGCAAGAGTGCTTCAATAGTTATAGAAAGAAACTAAACAGGTCATACAGTGAGCTGAAAATAAGGAAAAATCTGGGACAGGGTAAATTAACACTCCACAAATAATATTGGAAAGAAATTATGTGATCATCCCATTAGGAATATTCCCATGAGCAGGAAGAGAAGCATCCTACCTAGAAGATCTCTTTGACTCAACTGAATAATCGTAATCATATGACTATGACGGCAAATGGATGGTAATAAGGCAAATGATATACCCCCCCAACCCAAGCACGCAAACACAAAAAAAAAAGGGTAATAGAAAAGCATCAGACCAGGAGACTCACAACCAAGAGATCCTCCTTGGTCAGGCTTGCTGAAAAGTTCCCACTCACCCTGGTACTCAGTTAATGCAAATATAGTTTTTATATAATAAACATTGAAAGTAATGGATAATTTTCATTCATATTTCATGTTTGAATAAAAATCATTATTTTGTACTTCCTCTTCATGAAAAATAATTCTTTAGAAACAATTATGAATAATCAAACCACAAGATAATGATGCAAACAAAAACTTACAATTTGAAGTTTACTGCTCCACAGTGCAGATTTTCTACAGAGAAACACAGAACACTATCAGTATTGAACATTTAGTCCAAGTAAAATTAAGAGCATAGGTAATAATTACTTACAAAGTCAACTCCAATGGTCTGTTGTCACTCTCCAGATATGAATCATCCTGCATCACAGAAATGAAGAAAATGGTCAGGCTGCATAACGATTCAGCTCCATATAATTGCAGATTTCTAGAGAACAGAGAACCTTCAAATAGTGACAAAACATGCCATAGACAGAGCAAGAATGTAAAGAGACCATAACTTCAAATTCAAACTGTTTTTAGGAACATATAATTCAGTTGAAATCAGTATCAGTTCACTAAGTTTGGTTCATTATCAAGATAAATTCATCTTAAAGAAAAGCACTTGTATGGACACTCTTAATTTTTGACATTATCAATTTCCAGTAATAGTAAAAACAATAATTGCACATATAGTTGAGAATATAACTCTGAATTTCTACGCCGGGGACAACTGAGGATGCAGGAGGGATGTATCTCATACTTAGTTGATCTGCCAGGAGATACATATATACCTAGTGTAAAGGAAAACGTACCACTTTGGCTTGATTTACTTCTACTCAAATCTCAGAGGGAGTTCATCTACAAGTCAAGGTAATTCCCTTAGGGTGTGTTCGGTTGAGGGGTAAATGGGTGGGAGAAAAGAAAGTGAAGTAAAGTAAAAGAATTGTATAAATTCTCTTGTGTGTTTGGTTTGAGAGAAAAGTATTAGGGGAAAGTATAAATTTTTCCAAAACTACCCTTTGCTCTCTTTGGGAATATAATCATACAAAAGGGTAGAGTTGGAATTGTGAAGTTTTTAATCTACTTTCTTTCACAATTCCAGCATTTTGGTGGAATAAGGTTTGGGTGAAAGTGAGAGAAAGTGGTACACTATTGAGAAAGTTGAAGTTTTTCTTTACCTCAAAATCCCTCAAACCGAACAGGGTGAAAGTGAGTTTCTCCCACTTTCACCCACTTTCCCTCACATTTCCCTCAACCGAACACACCCTTAATGCCATCCAATTCGCGGACAAGGGATTCGGCGATTAAAAGGAGAATAACCACGTCGTTCGGCTCAATGAGATGGCTTTATTAAAGTTAACCACCCTAAGCTCGGCACCTGGGACTAGATGCATATGCAGAGGATCTTTTCTAAATTGTGAATTGTAAGTGTGAAAAACATTTCTTTCATAAAACAATAAATTTTTTTTAACGATAAATTGCATATCATATATAAAGTGATTCAGAAGAAAAAAGATTCCTTAAATGGAATACCCAGATTCTAGAGAAAGAAAGATACCTTAGATGGAATACCTGAATTCCACACCTTCTAAGGAAAGGAGCCTAGAGGAACCAAGCTGAGAGACTGTAAAACTGATCTCACTGAAAATTTGACCGTTGTTGCCTTAAAACCAAATCTAGTATCGATACCTTGTGGACTCGGGATGGAAGAACTAAGGCGAGCTAATAAGTGCCCAAGGTGAGATTTCCCAGTCATTCAAATCCCGTCTCAACTTCAGGCACCACACTGCTCCTGGATTTCGTTCGAAATAGTCTATACTTCTAAAGCATCCCTATCTCTGACCAAGAGGAAAAGATTACTGAAATCCTCCTTGAGTCTCGATGGCTCACACAAGTCCTTCCAGAATCTTACTTTTAATCCATCTCTCACCTTGAACATCGTGTCAGATAAGAGTGAATTGGCCTCTGCCATAATGCCTTTCCACAACCCCACCTCATGAGAGTTTTTGACTTTTCTCATAATCCAACAGGACATCTCCCCGTATTTGGCAATAATCACCAACCTCCCTAGACTCTCTCCCCTACCCAAAACACTAGACCCATTTTCCAAGTAAGGCTTTATTGATTAACGACAATGCTTTTAGGTTGAGATCTCTACCCCTCTTTGGTCTGCAAATAAGGTCCCAAGGAACTAAATGACATTTAAAGCTATCCTCTCTCCCACACCAGAGGAAATCTCTCTGTGCTTTCTCAAGCTTGGCTGCTACCGAGTGGGGGATGGTGAGGGTGGACAAGAAATAAGTGGGGACACTAAATGTGCTTTTGATTAAGGATAATTTTCCCCCCATTAGACAATAGAGCAAATTTCCACCTGTAAGGTTGGAGCCCATACCGCTTTAGCCTTGTAACGGGAGGCAATCCTAGATACACCGATGGAATCCTAGACAAGCTGCTAATTCCTCCAGGGATGGGACCCTCTCCTACCTTCAGAATCTCACTTTTAGACAAGTTGACTTTCAAACTTGACACCGCTTTAAAGCATCTAAACACACATCAGAGGTTAACCAACTGACGCCTAGATGGCCACAAAAAGACCAAAGTATCATTCGCGAATTGGAGATGGGAAATACTCAAATTCTCCTAACCTTCCGAGAAACCGTCAGAAATCATCAAACAACCGAATATTCGCTTTAGATAACATTCAACTAAGAGTTTCCGCCACTAGGATGAAAATGAACGCTGACAGGGGATCCCCTTGCCTCAATCCCTTGGAACTGTGGAAATACTCAACTGGGCTTCCATTGATAAGAATGGAAGAGGACACCGAAGACACACACGTCTTAATCCATTAGTACCACTTTCATCTAAAGCCCATTTTATCCAACACATAGTCCAAGAATTTCAGATTCACATAATCATAGGCTTTCCCCAAATTCACTTAACAAATAACCCAAATGATCTTATAGATCTGATGAGCTCGTCCAGGAACTCATTTGCTATCAGGATCCCATCTAATATCTATCTTCCCTCCACAAATGCGCCCTGTTGAGGGGAAATCAAATAGCCCATCACCATCTTAATCCTAGAAGCTAAAACCTTTGAGAATATCTCATACACACTGTTGGCTAAGCTAATAGGGCGAAAATCTTTGAGGTCGACAGCCCCCTCCGGAGCAGTGCTACCTAGGCACGTGGTACGGGTGCTAAGTGTCCAGGTGTCTAGAGCTGTTCGACACAACAAGCTCTAGTAATCCCAATACGGCGGCACAGACGTACATTTTTAAAAAATGATAATATATATAAATATAAAATATTACAACACAAATTTAAAAAATAATAAGAAGAATAGAAAGAGGGGACCATTTGTCCATATTTTCTTTAAAGTATATACCAAAGTTATAAGAAAATACTCATATAGAGAATAAAAAGGAGCAATAAGAGAAGGGAGAGACATACACATCGATCTTCTTTGTGATCGCTACTTTTTCAGTAAAATTTCCTCAATGTTTCCAAAAAAGCTACACAACTTGGCAAAATTTTTCTAGCAATCCAATATATGTAAATTATATTTTTAAAATAGCACAACATAATATCGATCGTCTTTGTGATCGCTACTTTCCCAGTTAAAATGTCAATGTTCAGAAAAAGCTACACAACTTGGCAAAATTTTTCTAGCAATCCAATATATGTATATTATATTTTTAAAATGGCATAACATACTTGACAGTTGACACCACGTGCCTAACCATAATCATGACGTCACAATGACACAGTATAAGCACGTATCAAGGAGTGTCATGAAGTGTTGTATCGTGTCATGTCGTGTCAAGGTGTTGGCATAACAAAATTTAGGAAAACTAAAGTACAAAGGTAATACTGCCCGAAGTCTTAGGAATCAAAACCACAAAAGTGTTGTTGATAACCCTATCAAAAAACCCTGTTTCAAAGAATTCCTTCATCACTACAAGGAAATCCTTCCTAATGATGCCCCAACAAGACCTATAGAACTCTATAGTAAAATCGTCGAGGCTAGGGGCCTTGTCCCCGGCCAAACCGCGAATTGCCCTCAAAACCTCCTCTCCAGTGGGCACTCCATATCCCTCCTCTTGTCTAGGGACAAAGTGTCGAAAGAAAGGCCGTCCACCTTGGGTCTCCACACTTCCTTTTCCTTGTACAATTCTTTGTAAAAGAGTATTACACTATCCTCTATCTCTTTCTTACTCTCCTTCCATGTCCCATCCACCCTCAATTTGGAAATAAAATTGCTTTTTTTGTGAAAGTTTGTCATTCTATGAAAGAATTTGGTGTTCTGATCTCCTTCTTTCAACCATCTAGTTCTCGCCTTTTGCTTCCGACTCATCTCCTCCAACTTCAACACCTTCATGTACTCCATCTTAGTCAACTCTCTCTCTCTCTCTCTCTGATCTCAGTTACTAATAGGGATCTAATTTCTTCCAATTCATCCCATTCCTCAATTCTGCGAAGGAGGGCGGATTTGCTCACGTGGATATCTCCGAAAACCTCCCTATTCCAAACAATTTTACCATATCAGCAAACCATCTATGATTTCATATGTACTTTATTTGACAGGTAAAAGTATGACTGGTAAAAGTAAATCATTGTAAATAGAAGGCAACAAGTCCCATGTCCAAACAACTGCCCATTCCAAATTGGATTAAAAAGGAAAAGAAACAACTGAAAATCATCGTTAGAAGTTAGAACATACAGCAAATCTTAGGACACAAGATTTGTCAACGCCAGAATCTCCTATGAGCATAAGATTGAACAGATGGCCACTACAAAATATAGCATAGAGAAGATGTAACTTTTTGTTTCCAAAGTAAATCAGAGTAGCAAAAGCTAGACATACACACACTTACTAAGGAAAAAGATAATTATATTTTTTTTCATCAATAAAATGGAATTTCAAGACAAATAGAAAACCAGGGCTATCCTATTACACAGTTGAATAATCTTTTCTGTGTTTCCCCTTCAACAAAATGCTTCGTTGGTTGCATGTACTTATGTTCGATCATGACAATAATAACATAGATCCTTTACCAAGGATGTCCGAATCAACGACTTCAACTAGCCGTTCACTTCTCTTTCAATAACCTCCAGAAAATTCCTACATTATCTAAACAAAATCTCATGATGTACTTCAGAGTTCAGATCATATAGGCTTCACGCTGCTGAATAATTTATATTAGAATGTAAGATGCAGTAACCTAAGAATCTATAAATTTGGATAGATGGAAACAATAATCAAAACATCCCGGCGACACCCAAGCGAAAGTGATTCCCTAGGCGACCAAAATTTATTTTATTCATTAAAATTAAAAAAAAAAAACATATATTTTTTTTGAATGGTTAATATGAGGATTATATACAAGAAAAAGAAGGAATACAATTGCAATGTACAAGAAAACAGAAAATCAGGAGGTTACTAAGAATAAAACTCCCGAAAGAAAAAATTATATATTATAAAAATAACGATTAAACTTTAAAAATAAAGCATACTTAAGACCAAAATGTTGCGACAAAAAACAAAGTGCAAAGTTTGAGGGAAGAGAGAACTCAAGACAAATTCTATAGAGCAAAAATTATTATTATAATGTATATACTTATTTATATACAATACAATTATATATATATATATATATAAATGGCATTTAACTTTATGTGAGTTTTGTGGGCCTTTGTAACTAGTCTTTAGTGCCCGCTAGACGAGGCCTAGGCACCAGTAGGAGAGACCTTGTCTTAGCAAGTGCCTGTTTAAACTTTAAACCCCTATCCGTAAAATGGGTCCTGGCTAGACAAGGTGGTGGCCAAGGCAGCATTAGACTACACTAGATGAAAAGGTCATCATATAATGACCAAAAGTTAGCTACATTTGAAATATAAAAATGATTGCTAAAGAAGGCATGCATCATAAATGTTCATACTCTATAGCCTCTCATGCCTTGCCTATTACCAGTATTTTCTCAACCATCACAAATTCACATAGAAACACATCCAAAAATTTGAATTTATTTATATAAAAAAAAAAACACGTTTCCACACGACAAATGCAACCAAGCTCTTAGCCTGCTCATGCATTTTCAAAACAGATAAAAACACACCAACATACATGTATACATACAACCGTATGGACACAAACGCATACATGCTCACTATGTCTTCCATTTATCCAAAATCCGAAACACCAAACTTCAAATTTAGTTTTCCCTTGAGGGCATTAAATATCTTTTCTAAACTGAAATAATTATATATTCAGTATACCCCCTCCATTGTCGCATCACTTTTTAGACCCAAATCAAAATGACTTTCTATTGGACCTACAAATCAGCTTACCCTTAGGCAAAAGATATCCCAGCTCTCAGCAAATCCATGCATTGCCACGCCAACCTCTGCATTACAAACCATAATTACAGAGAAGCCATGTCCAAAATGAGAAGCTCAGTTCCCAATAAGAGTGTTTAGGAAGCAAGTTTGGTTCAACTTCCTCTTTTCCAGGAAGGGCTGAGGAAGCAAATGGGAAACTCTCTTTGGTAGGTGAAGCGACTATACGAATCATGAAGGAAACACGATAGAAACAAGAAGGAATTGTGAGAGAACTGTGATGGAATCGAGTTTGAAATGGAATGAATAACTATTCCAACTGATAACTAATTCCAATTTTATCTACTTATTCTATTTTTCCCTTTTGCTATTCTTTCTTTTGAAAAAAATCCCGTTCACAATGATTTTACAGTCCAATATATTCTCCTTGTGCCCAGAAATGCTAAGGCTAACATGAAAGCAACTCATATGAAAAAGAATCACATAGTGGTAATGGTTTCAGCCATATCCACTGATTTCATGTGAAATGAAGCTTTTCAATAGGTTCTTGTAAAACAGAGACTTAGTTACACTAAACCTCCAACAACATGGATAATCATCAAAGGTTGCAAGTTTGAAGTAACACAACAAAATTTAATGTTAACACAGTAAGATTAGTGAATTGATAGAGTTCACTAGTCTTTTTTACTCCTATGTATTGAATACCATTCTATTAAATATAAGGGACTTTGTTATGTTCCAAAGGAACATAAATCCAAGGACTACTGTAACTTACTAAGGATTCTTGACTGTATGTTGCTGCTGAAACCTTTCGGTTAGACCCGTTAAGCACACTGAAACCGCTATTTAAAACTTTAAATAGGAGACAAATCATTAAAAGGAGAAGACAAATCATTAAATCTTATCTCATGCATTTAATAATTAGATCCTTGTGAAAAGATTTAACTACCCTTAATTATAATAAGTTTGGTATTTAAAACAAGGGTAAAAATGTCATGGTGAAGGTTACCAAGTTTACCAGTCTGTGAATGTTAGAAACAAGTACTCTTTCTTTGCTTTCCTTCTTTCATTTTTTTTTCTTTCGAGTTTTGCACTACCTCCTCAATCCACCTCAACCAGCAAAAATCAAGACAAAAATAATCACGTAGGTATCAAGAATGAGTTTGTCTTTGATTATTTTTCCCATAAACAAGTAAAAGATACTCATTGGATTCTTCTTTATTCGTACATCCTTTGCAAACATTGCGGGTACTCTGCAAAACTAAAGAGTAGAATCTCTCTCCACTCACTTTTCATAGTTCTCTCTCGCGCGCACGCACACACAGAAGAGAAACCTAGAGAGATATCATGCTGTTAATGTACATAGAGAAAAACACCCCTTTCCGAAAGAAGTTTGTATTGGCCTTTACAGATGAGCTAAGAAGGAAAAAAAAAACCCATAACTGACTACTACTACTTAGGATTTTCTGTAAAAGGCTGGAATATCATTTCAAGAATCCAGTATAGATCATCAAATCAAAACCTCCCCCAAACAATAATATCTTATAGATATAAAAGGTCAACACCAAACTACTTCATCCCATATGTATGGGAATCATAAAAGTTGGCAAATGATATCCAGCAAATGGATATCTTGGTTGAGGCACTCAATATACATGGAGCAAAACAGAATCTCCTATAACAGAACTACTCCAGGAAAGTAAAAATGAATTGCCTAATGGGTTCCACGGTTTGGATATACACGCCCAAACCAAAAGCTCCCGCATGAAAATTTCTATGAAAAAGGTACATTGATCTGAAGTGTTTCCTACAGAGGGGACCATCATTCAGAACTTACTAAAAGAAATTAATAACAAACCATCAAACCTAAAAATTCCCTTGATCAAAAGCTCCTCACATGAAAACGTCTTGCAAGAAATTAAAAAATTGCACCCGCCGAGTACATTGATCAGAGGTTTGAAATACACCCATCAAAATTAAACCTTTCCAAATCATTTCTAACAAAAATCAAAATTTTCAGAAGGATTCATGGATTTGCACCATATAACACTATACCGTCAAACCAAACGACTCTCGGCATTAAAAACCTAGCAAAAACACTAAAAATATTGCACGAGGGTACCTTGATTTTGGGTAGTGAATAAGCCAAGTCACCCAGATCCGACATTTGAGCATACTGGAAGGAAGAGAGAGAGAATGGAGGGTGGTCCTAGTAGGAATTCTTGCTTGATGGGGTTTATAAAAGACAGTAATGGACTTACTTCTATGATGATGATGCCTCTCAATGCTTCTCCTCCTAATGTGGAAACAAATACGCTTTTTCTTCATCTACTTCCCAACCACAACCACAACCACAACCACAACCACAACCACAACCACAACCATAAAAATAACAGCAGTAGTGGATCCTCTCTGATACTCAAATGACAACAACCAAACACTGGTTGTTGTTTTTTTTTTTTCCTTCTTGAAGAACAAAACAGCAATGATAGTAGCAATTGCTATCAATTACAATAACGAAAGGCAGGCAGCTAAAAAAGTAATGATTTTAGGGATTCAGAAATTATACTGAGATTCAATAGCTCATAAATATCATACACTTTTAACCTTTCTAATTATTCCAAACAAAATCGACCAAAACCAGTCAATGGATCTGATACCAAAGCACCTGGACCTGGGTTCACTTGTTAGATCGCGACTTAAATCCAAAATAAGCATCAATTCGACCATAAAAATCCAAAATAAGCATCAATTCGACCATAAAAACCCATAATGGACACATATTTATACCTCATTAAAACGAAATTATCACAGATCTAACGAAACTATCACAGATCTATCGAAATTGAACCAAAACCCATAAAAAGTATATACATATATATTTATTTTCACCAAACCCATAAGAAGATGGATCAATTCAACTCTGTTCACGGGCATCCTCCATATTCAGGTATCTTAAACGGGAATCGGGGGAGTGGGAAGCTGTGGTTCGTTGGGGGTGCATATAGTAATGAGACGGCGAAGCATAGTGAGGATGAACTGAGTTGTAGCTGTCTGGGGAAGCAGTTGTCGCAAATAGTTGAAGAAATGGAACAAGGAACGCGCCAAAGGATAAATGCAAACTAGGTAAGCAGACCAGAAGAGGGTGTGCGAGACAAGAAGTGAACCCAACAATGCCAAAGCAAGAGCTCCTGAAAGCTCGCGAATATCGCGGATGATACGCCTAGTATTTCCCGTAATACCAGCAGGGAGTCTTGTCGCAGAGGCTATGAAGGATACAAGCATGGCGATGAGGGAGATGGTGATCCGAATGGGATGTGTATCAAAAGGAGACTGAGGCTTGCCCTGGTACTTCAAGTTGAGTAGCACTAACACAAGTGGGATCGCATATTTGAAGTCGATGCTCTGTGTCTCCTCCTGGTTCCGCCGACGAGTTTCGTACGCAAGGCGTCGACCGCTATCCGTCAGGTGACTCGGTAATCTCTCCTCATCGCTCATTGTTTCCCCCCCCCCCCCCGTCTTTTCTTCTAACTCCTGTTTTCTTGCTTAGGCTACGATATGTTTCCGTTGTATAGTGCCCTAAGGTATTTAAGCGTTCAATACCTAAGAATGGTGGCTTGAACGTCCACGATTTCTCCAAGTTTTTTTCTCCAATAGGTTATCTCTTGGGTGATCTGAACACTTCAATACCCCTGGTATATGGAAAGCTTAAGTACCTTAGAATTGTGACCGTTCATCTTGCCATGATTCTAATTGGTTACCATGTCACAAGAACATCCGAAAAATCGAACAACAATGCAAAAATTAAGAGATAAGTGTGTCTTCATAAGAACACATCCAAACCGTCCATCTTTAGATTGGATGGTTCAGATCTAAGGATATTATATGTTTAGATACCTTATGGGAATTGAAAAAAAATCCACACTTATAAATAAGTAACTAAGTATAAGAATGCATTCCATACCCCATTCCATACCCCTAAGGAATTTAACTGTTCAATACCTAAGAATCGTGGCAGTTCATTAGGCCACGATTTCTCCACTTTTTTTCTTCGATAGGTTATCTCTTGGGTGAGCTGTTGGCTTAAAACACTTATAAATTAGTTAAGACACTCATAAATAAGTAACTAAGTGTAAGAACGCATTTAACGTGGAGAACCCTAGAACTGATACGAATACATCAGGAACAAAACCCATAATGGACACATATTTATACTCATTAAAACGAAATTATGACAGATCTATCGACATTGAACCAAAACCCATAATGGACACATATTTATACTCATTAAAACGAAATTATGACAGATCTATCGACATTGAACCAAAACCCATAATGGACACATATATATATACTCAGTAAAACGTAACTATTCTTTTCTTCTAACTCCTTTGCCTGTTGCTGTAGTTTGCCGCTTTGACGCATTGCCCTACTGTACTTGATGAGCCTCTTAGACTATCGCACCTGAACAAAGTCACATTAAAACGAAATTAACACAGATCTATCGAAATTGAACCAAAACCCATAATATACACATATGTATACCTCATTAAAACGAAATTATCACAGATCTATCGAAATTGAACCAAAACCCATAATGGACCCATGAACCAAAACCAATTATATACACATATGTATACCTCATTAAAACGAAATTATCACAGATCTATCGAAATTGAACCAAAACCCATAATGGACCCATGATCATCCTTCATTGAAACGAAATCAAGTGGATCCTCCTTTACCCGGGGCCGGGAGAGTTTATATAGAATATATACTGTAGTTTCTAGGAGCTTCTATTGTAAAAATGATTTTCTAATCTGAATAGGTTTTGGTCCGGTCCTCACCGGACCAAAACCGTCTATCTCGGACCGGACCAAAACCGTCTATCTCTCGTCCCACAGTTAACACGTGTTTTGTTAAAAACAATATTCTAAGTTAAAATTCTCTTCACCAAGAGATGGCATCGCATCCATAGGTCAACACGTGTCATTTTTTTTTTTTTTTTTTGGGACTCTTATTAATAATTCACTAACCCTCAAGATCCAACAATCTAACCTTCAGTTTTAGAAAATAAAATATAAAAAAAAAATTTAACCCTAACCCTATGTGAGTAAAAATATGGAAAAGAAAATTGAACAAAATGGAACTAAAAATTGTATTAAAATTTTAAAATTTTCTTTTCACTTCATGTTTTTACCTATTTTTTCGTTAATCATAAATTAAGAAATTTTAATCCAAAAGCTAATTTTTTTTAAAATAATTTCTAAAAAGCCCTTCCGAAGACCGAACACAGTGGCAACAAGTGTCAAATCTTCTCTTGCTAGGAACATCACTTTGCCCTTGGATATTACTATCCCTTTTTAGTCTGACATCAGTTGGGTATTAGTATATGAGGTCCAATTAATCAGGTCCTTTTGGAGTGGTTACTTGGACTCATCTCATGACACCTTAGTAGTTATCTTAGGTTTGATTGTGTGTAGACTCTTGCTAAAAAAATGATCTAACCTTATTTTTTTAAAAATATTAAAAAGAAACTAAATTTAGGAGTTAATTTTTTTTAATCACAGTTAAAAGATTTTGTGAGTGAGGTGACGATTTTGGTCCTGTCGTGGTTGTTGAGAGTCATCACCAAATTCTAACACATGCACAGGAGAAGTAGAGCCAATGATGCTATTTTAGTGTTTGAGTTGGATTTGGTTAAAATTTTTTTTATCTTGCTAAAAGTCTTTTGTAATTAGTTATTATTTCTTTAAAAGAGTCTCTATTATACCTCAATTAGGAGTTTGTTAATTATTTCTTTTAGAAGTCATTGTCCTACTTTAATTAGGAGTTTTGTTTTTTTCTATATGTAGAGGAGAAAACGTGAGGGTTGTATTGCTGTTTTTTTTTAATATCTTCTACTAATCAGAAAAGCCTTTAGTCTTCTCTCCTCTATAGTGAAACCTTGATGCTTGATGTTTGTGCTTTAGTAATTGAGGTACTTAGTGTATTGGCAGAAGTGGTATCAGAGACAAGTTCAAGGAACGGGCGTGAAGACCTCAAAACGGTGAGTCTGAAGAACTCATCAAATACCTTGCATTCGTAAACTCAGATCAATAGAGCATGCAAATTCTGTAAGCGGTATAGAGAAGTTGAACCTACTAACTATGAGTATTGGAGATTTTGTTTGAAATCGTATTTGCAGGGACAAAATCTTCGGGAAGTGATGAATGGCGAAAAAATCATCGCACCACCCAAAACTGAAGAGAAAATTGAGAAATTAAGGAAGTGGAAGATAAAGGCGAACAAAGCTTTGTTCATGTTGAAAGCTACAATTCAGAAAGAATTGCTCAAACATATTCGAGAGGTTAAGTCTCCGAAGGAAGCGTGTGATGCGATATCCACACTTTTCACCATATCTAACTATGCAAGGTTGCAATTGCTAGAGAACGAGAGAGTTCAGTATCTCAAGGAAGCATGTCGATTTCTCAATGCTTTATGAAAGTAAAAATAATTTATCTTGAGATATCGCAACTTGATGATGAGTCAAAAATTATAGATACTCGTATGAGAAGAATTATCATTCGAGGTCTAAAGCCTAAATACCATAGGTTCATAACAGGAATTCGTGGATGACCGACTCAACCAACACTCTTGGAGCTTGAAAGCCTTCTTACAAACCAGGAGAGTCTAACAAAGCAGATGACTAATCTCTCTACCAATGAGAAAGAAGAAGTCTTATTCACTGATAAAAGTAAAAGGTCTTTTAATGACAGGAGAAAACAAAAGAATTCGAAATATCAATTAAGCTTGAATTCAAGGAAGAGCGATGATTGCTCCAAGGAACGTGATTCTCAGGATCCTTGAACAAGAACGTGCTATAATTGCAGCAAGTCAGGCCATTTTGCCAAAAATTGTCGAGCACCCAAAAAAAAGAAAGCTGAAGGGAATGCAAAAACTTTAGAAGACCTACCACATAAAATTGATGGCGAGGAAGAGGACTGGAGTGCTTATTTGTCTATCACTGAAGAATAATCTGATCCACTCGGATTGACTGCTACAATTACCATGCTTACGAGTAACAATAATTGAATAGACTATTCCAGTGACTGGATAGTTGATTCAGGTTGCTCAAATCAGATGACTGGAGATGATCAAAAGTTTCTTTCAAAGAAACAATATTATGGTCAACGAGTAGTAATGACAGCAAATAATGCGAGGCTGCCAATTATTCATGTAGGCAATGCTGTATGTATACCAAAAGGAAGTAAGGATTCAACCTTGCTTCAAGCCATATTCCATGTCCCAATGATGATGAAGAACCTGGTGTCTATCTCTCAGTTGGCGACATCAGAAAATACCGTTGTGTTCCGACCTGATGATGTAAATATCTACAAAGAGATGCAGATCAAAAGCACTCCCACCACGCAAGGCAAAAGAATTGAATCTGTTTATGTTATGTCAGTTGAGGCTGCTTATGTAGACAAGACTCGAAAGAGTGAAACGATTGATTTGTAACATGCTCGGCTTACTCATGTTGGATTCATCAAGTTAAAGGCTATGATGAAGAAGAACATGCTGAAAGGGCTTCCAGATTTGGAGATTCGAGATGATTCAGTATACTCAGGATGTCAGTATGGCAAGGCACATCAGCTTCCCTATACTGAGTCGAAGTTTCAAGCCAAGAAACCTCTTGAACTGGTGCATTCAGATGTGCTCAGTCCAGTGAAAGATGTTTCACTTAGAGGTATGAAATACATGCTCACATTTATCGACGATTACTCTCGATAACTTGGATTTACTTCCCAAAAGAGAAAGAGGGAGTACTCAACAAATTCAAGGATCTTAAGAGTAAGGTGTAAAAAAAGCTTGGACATAAGATAACATGTCTAAGATCAGACAATGGGGGGGAGTATACTTCAGAAGAGTTCAACAATTATCTACAAGAGCATGGTATCCAAAGACAACTAACTTATTCCTATACACCACAATAGAATAGGGTCTCCAAGAGGAAGAATAGACATTTAGCCGAGACATGTAGGTATCTGTTACATTTGAAAAATGTGTCAGCTCACTTTTAGGCTGAATGCATGATGACTGCAAATCATGTTATTAATCGCCCACTACAACCAAAGCTGGGGTGCCTTTCGTCCTTCCAGAAGCTGTATAAAATGAAGTCTATAGTAAGTCACTTTCGAGTATTTGGTTGTGTAAGCTATGTATTTGTGCCTCACCATCTTCGCAGCAAATTTGATAAGAAGGTGATTCGATATATCTTTGTGGGATACGATTCAGAATGGAAAGGATGGAGTTGTATTGATCCAACCTCAGATCGAGTATATGTATCAAGAAACGTTGTGTTCGATGAGTCATCATCACGGTGGTCGATCGATCATGTCTATCTTCTAGTTGATCAAAAGTTTGAAGAGGAATTAGAAGAGGAGACGAGACTTAAGTGTTTTTCCAACAGAAAACACTTGAACCAAGTGTACAAGTTGATGAGGATGTGTCACAGATAACATCTAATGCAAGACCTTTGCAAAATGGAACTTATCAACAGACTGTTATAGAAGAAAATTGGTCCTCACAACTTGAAGAGTCTGAACAAGAAGATGAGCATGTCTTAAGGAGGTCACAACGAGTACCAAAGCCAAATCCAAAGTTTGCAATAGAAAATGTAAAACTGAAGAATGTGAATGCAGATCTAACGCAAGTAATGATTGTCAAAGATTTGGTGATTGAAGAACCAAAGTCATTTAAAAAAGCTCGAGGGGTTCTTGAATGGGAGGAAGCTATGGCAGATGAGATTCAAGCCTTAAATCAGAATGAGACTTGGAATCTAATGCCAAAATCGGATGATGTAAAACCTATTTCTTGTAAATGAGTATATAAGATCAAGACCCGAACAGATGGTTCAGTGGAGCGATTCAAGGCTCGATTAGTTGCCTGAGGTTTTTCACAAAAGTATGGAATAGACTATGACGAGACTTTCAGTCATGTGGCTAAGATAACAACAGTATGAGTTCTGATTGCTATCGCTGCTAGCAAGGATTGGAGGTTGTGGCATATGGATGTGAAGAATGCATTTCTTTATGGTGAAATAGACCAGAAAATCTATATGGAGTAGTCCAAGGGATCTGAAAATCCTCATTATCCTCAATATGTTTGCAAATTAAGAAAGACTCTAAATGGGTTGAAGTAGGCTCCGAGAGCATGGTATGGAAAGATTGTTGAGTTTCTCACAATCAGTGGTTATATTCTAGCTCCAACTGATTCAAGTTTGTTTGTAAAATTTGTAGCAGACAAAGTTGCAGTTATGCTAGTCTATGTTGATGATTTGATTATTACTAAAGATGATTTAGAAGAAATTAAAAGAATCCGCATGAATTTTAGAATTCGATTTCAGATGAAGGAATTTGGAGAGCTGAAGCACTTTCTCGGACTCGAGATAGATCAGAATAAATATGAAATATTTTTATGTCAACAGAAATATTCCAATGACCTGTTGAAGCGGTTTGAAATACTTGATTGCAAACCGATGGCTACACCGATAGATGTAAACACTAAAGTTCGTATAAATGAAGTTGAAGAACTTGAAAATTCTTGCATGCACAGATAGTTAGTGAGAAGTTTGATATACTTAACTCTAACTCATCTTGATATCTCTCATGCAATAGAGATCGTGAGCAGATTTATGCATAGTCCAAGAAAGTCACATCTTGAGATTGTTTGAAGAATTCTAAGATATGTAAAATGAACAATAGATCATGGTGTTTGGTATGGAAGGGCTGTCGAATACAAAGTTGTAGGATATTGTAATGTAGACTACACAGGTGATCTCTCGACTTGAAGATCAACTACAGGCTATATGTTTAGTCTTGGTTCGGGTGTTGTTTCTTGGTGCAACAAAAGACAATCAACTGTGTCTTTGTCAACAACAAAAGCAGAATATAGGGTTGTAGTTATGACAGTGCAAGAAAGTGCATGATTAATGTAGTTAATGTTTGATTTGCATCAACCACAAATTAGGCAATCAAACTGTATTGCGACAATGAAAGCGTAATTCGACTGACAGAAAATCCAGTATTTTCATATTAGAACAAAGCATGTTGAAGTTCATCATCACTTTATTCGAGAAAAAGTGTTTCGAGGAGAAATTGATCTTATGCCAGTTAATCTAAATGAGTAGGTGACAGACATATTCACGAAAGAACTTTGTTTGTCAAAATTTAGCAAGTTCAGAGAGGCACTTGGCGTCATTAGTACAGATTTGGCGTTGAGGGGGAGTGTTGGGAGTCATCACCAAACTCTAACACATGCACAGGAGAAGTAGAGCCGGTGATGCTATTTTAATGTTTGAGTTAGATTTGGTTAAAGTTTTTATCTTGGTACAAGTTTTTTGTAATTAGTTATTTCTTTAAAGGAGTCTCTATTATACCTCAATTAGGAGTTTGTTAGTTATTTATTTTAGGAGTCTTTGTCCTACCTTAATTAGGAGTTTTATTTTTTCTATATGTAGAGGAGAAAATGTGAGGGTTGTATTGCTGTTTTTTTTATATCTTCTCTTTATCAGAAAAGCCTTTAGTTTTCTCTCTTCTCGATAGGGTGTGTTCGGTTAAGGGGTAAATGGGTGATGAAAAGAAAGTGAAGTGAAGTAAAGTAAAGTAAAGTGAAGTAAAATAAAGTAAAAGAATTTTATAATTTCTCTTCTGTGTTTGATTTGAGAAAAAAGTATGAGGGTAAAGTATAATTTTTTTCATAACTATCCCTTACTCTTTTTAGGAATATAATCATGCAAAATGGTAAAATTAGAATAGTGAGATTTTTACTTCACTTTCTCTCACAATTCCTTCAATTTAGTGGAATAAGTTTTGGGTGAAAGTGAGAGAAAATATAGCACTGTAGAGAAAGTTGAGCTTTCACTTTCCCTCACAATCCCTCAAACCGAAATCCAACTTTCACCCACTTTCCTCCACAATCACCCCAAACAAACACAACCATAGTGAAACTTTAAAGCTTGATATTTATGCTTGGCCTTGGATTGTCTCTGGCGAAGCCAGAAAGGGTTCTTGGGGTTCCATACATTGTGCGACAGTTGGCAAAAAAATGTAGAGAAGTCATTTTATTTTCTCCCCATAATTTCGACTTCTCCTCATATGATATCTCTCCCCCTTATTTTCACACTTATCGCCACATATTTTATTAAGTGTGGAGAAGTCAAAATCATGAGCCCATGATTTTGACTTCTCCATCACTTGTCCCTACTCTATGGAACCCGAGATAAGTCCTTTCTGGCTTCGCCAGAGGCAATCCAAAGCCTTTATGCTCTGGTAATTGAAGTATTTACTGTTTTGACTGTTACATCTTCAACGGTGGTTAGCCTTTTCGCGGATACAGACTCGCAGCTGTCATGCTCACTCAATTATCTAACCATGATTTTGTACTTTGTAGTGGTTGATTAAAAACACGTTTTGGTGACCATGTCGTTAAGTAAATGGTCTCGTTGGCTTGGAGCATCTCCAACCCAAAACTCTATATCTCTCCTCTGTATTTAGAGGAGATGGGGGCACTTTAAAATTATTTGCACCAATAGGAAGAAACTCTATATCACTATTTCTACTCTAAAACTCAAAGGGTGGATACCTTTGAGGTTGACATGTGTCCTTTTGACACCCTTTAACCGTGGTGAAGATATATCTACCTATCCTTGGTTTTTTTTAAATATTAATTCTTTTTTTAAAATTTAAAAACTATTTTTAGAGTTTTTTAATATTAAAAATAATTTTTTAATTTAAAAAAAAACCCAAAGATGGGTGAGTGAATTTTAACCACGGTTAAGGGGTGACAAAAGGTAAAAGGCCACGATCGATATTTTAACAAAGATTAAAAGAAAAAAAAGGACACAAGTGATATTGTAAGAACATGAATAGTATTATAGAGGCCATCTCTATTTTCTATCCCGACCTCTAAATATAGAGGCTCACGGTAGCAATATATAGAGGCCGGCCTCTCAATATAGAGCTCGGTTGGAGTTGTAAAACTCGATATTTAGTTATAGAGTCCAGTTGGAGATGCTCTTAGATCAGACTCTCTTAGCCATATGGCTACTGTAGATGGACCACACCTGTTAATTTACTTTCCACTTGTCTCTCCATTCCTTTGCTTCAATTTTTGAAGATATTTAATTATAATAAAATAATATTTTAACAACGCGTTTCTATTTTATAACAGTTTCTTACACGTCTTCTCTTACTCTCCCAAGTACTTGTGGTAGGTGAATAGCGCAAGAGATGGTAGAGACGGTAGGTGAGTGGCCTAAGAGGCCGTTCTGCTGCCCCTTGCCCCCCCCTCCCAATCTTTGAATGTTTACTTTTCTGTTTTTCTTTTTCCAGGACGGTTTGTAAATATTCTATTACATCGAATCAAAGGGCACGATTTTGGTTATGGGAAGCCCGTCAGTCACCTACAAGAGTCATGCCTTAGCCCGACCCTATCTCTTGGATGGATGGAATCGGTTAGGCCCAAGTCTTATCTTCAAGGGTTAGGGTGGATCAGGACATGCCCTAAAAGAAAAAGAAAAAAAATCATACACTACCGTCGGATACCAACTAAAGTCAATAACCTCTTTCTTTTATCTGGTCTTAAGACGGACAATGTAATGCAAAAAAACAACACGATGAAGTTATTATTATTATTATTTCTCTGTTGTGGAGTGAAATAATTCTTAAGTTAAAATAATATAATGAGTTTACTATTCTTTCGTAATAAAATTATATACACTATACTCTATATTTTCATATGTGTTTTAGTTATATACTTTTTCTTTTTACATATTTAATTTTGATATAATATGAACATAATGCGTATATAGGTAGGTCTTACATATATAATATATATTTTTATTAAAGTGTTAAGATAAGTCATAATACTAATTTTGACATGATAATATTAGAAGCAGGGGTGGAGTCAGGAATTTTTCATTGGGGGGCCTATAATACATGTATAAAAAAATTTTGATTTGAGGGTTAGAAATATTTTTTTTGGGTAGTTTTTTTATTTTGAAATTTTTTTTCCCGGTAATGCCTTTGAAGTAGCCACGTGTCCGTATTAATACCCCTTAATTATGGTTAAGATTCACTCACTTATCCTTGCTTTTAAAAAAATATATCAAATTTCTTTTCGAACCCTAGTTTAAAATTCACTAACTCCAAAGGTTAAAATTATTGAAATATTTTTTTTCTAAAACTAAGGATAAGTAGGTGAACCTTGAGATTGGATGAATTTTAACCATAGTTAAGGGGTGTCAATATGGACATGTGGTAACCTCAAGGGCATAAGGGGACTCCATTGAGGGGCCACTATATATATGAAAAAAAATTGGGGGGCTAAGTATACTAAAAATAAAAAAAAATTATTGAGGGGCCTACTATTCATACTACATCAAGAATGATTTACAAAAAACTTGGAGGGATATTTTGAAACAGTATTGATACAAGAAATTGTACTAGCATACGTATCTAATTTTGATATAGTACTATTATAAGAGAGACATAATATTGATATATGTTTAAATCTAATACAATACTATCATAAGAGATATTTTGACACAATACGACATATTATTTAAATTTATTATATAAAGTATATATAACTAATATAAACTTTTATTTATATATATATAATTGTATATTAAAGCATATGGAGGGCTAGGCCGAAGAGGATAAGGCCCTAATCCAACATTCAGAGGACTTTCAAAATTTTGACCGTACTTGAACCTAGAAGAAAAAAAACCTTTGAATTTGTGGGCTTAAAAGAGCCGAGCAAAGCCAAATTTTCACCCCTACTTTTAGGTAGTAGGAGATTCAGGAGGATGGCAAACCAATTTCCATATCTATTATGTTTTTTTCTTCATTTTTTAAGACTCTCACTGATGACCCGAGAGTCTCAAGGTCCTATTTTTGTCACATGGTTTTTATTAACTCATTTTAATTGTGGTTAAGATTCACTCATCTTTAGGGTTCATAAATTTTAGAATTTTTTTTTAAAAAAAAATCAAGGACATTTAAAGGGTTTTGTGAGAGGAAGGATTGCTTTTTTTTAAAAAAAAAAAAAAATTTTAAATATGGGATATATATCTATTTTTTTTTAAAAAAATTATTAATCCTCTTAACGTCTTTCCATGTCATCAAAAACACTTTGAGTATTTACGATGAAAATTTCGGTTCAATTCTGTTAAGAGGTTGCTAACTGCTTTGATGTGACCTTGGCGAGGGCCGTGCAACAGCGATTGATGGTGTAATAACAAAAACTCTTAAAGAACATTCGTAGTGGCCTAACCAAAATAGCTTTTTGGTTATTTTAGTGAAACAAATCATTAAAAATGGTAAAAAGTGGTCTAAGTAGCTTCATCAAAATGATAATTTTTGTTTGGTAAGTGTTCCGTACTCACCAAAGTTGGTAAGTATGTACATTCACCAAAGCTAAATATTTCTTTCACTTTCTTTAATGTGGTCCCACACAAATAAGAAAATAAAATTTTCTCTCTCCATTTATACTATTATGGTCCCACACAAATAATAAAATAATGTGAGTTTTTGCCTATTTTGGTGAGGCTGCTAGAGTGTTTTTAAAAAATGGATAGCTAAAATAGGAAAAGGTGAGTTTTGGTTATTTTGGTGAGTAAAATTTGGTGAGACCCTAAGAATGCTCTAAGGAGTATTGATGACAACCACCATATCATATGCATGGCTGGTGGTCCCAATTGGATTGCTCCAACTGCCGAATGCATAGCAAAAATCAAAAATTGTACAAAACCCACCAAATAACCATATCCTTTAAAAGAACACCGCCTCCTCTTTGCCCCAGTGGTGGGGTGTGGTCTGTTGAGGGGGGGATGGGATTTCATCTGGCTCTCGTCGTCGTCGGATCAAAATCATCTAGCCTCCCATTTTTGTCTGATGACATATGGTGATAAAAGGGGGATAAGTCATTTCATTTTCTCCTATTTTTTTTTGACTTCTCTCCATTTGATATCTTCTCCCCTTTTTATCATCACATGTCACTCACAAAGAGGAGACAGATGATTTTGATCCGGCGTCCAGTGATCCAATCCCACGGTAAGAGTTGCAAGAGCCCTAATTCCCAAACCAAAGAGTAACCCTACTAATCTAAACGTATGTAAATGATTTCCTAAGCGAAAAAGAAAAAACATATCCATAAAGGAAGCACTTTTCACACTCCTGTAACCTTATTTATTTTTCTAAACCACAAAGTACATTTTCGTCTCATTAAAAAATATTTACACTCATCCTTCATTTTCTAATATTTTTTAGGGGCTACACATGATCACTTGTGATAGTTGTTAATAAGACCTTGCTTCATTTGAATTATTACAATCATAATTAATTGCACAATAAGTGTTGTCGTAGATAATCGTTGTCATGTATAAGTGTTATCCTAAATAATTTTGTCGGGATAACACTCTATCCAATAGCAATTATTTAGCTTATTTAAAAAACAGTATTTTAATAATTAAAAAAAAGATTATTATTTTTTTAAAAAAATCAATCTTAAAGAGTGCTCTTATTGGCTTCACGTGAAATTCATCTATTTTTAAAAAAATTATCAACCTCTAATCACCCCCAATGATTATCATTCTATAATCATCCATTATGCACTTTAAAAAATAGTGTATGCTCCTCCCATAATAACCCCCGAGATTATAGAATCAATGTTTATTTACATCTTTAAAATCCTAACCCTTTAATTCAAATAATTAAATGTTAAGATTTGATTTAACTTGACCTATTTACCTTGACTTATTTTTCAATTTCTAAAGTCACGTCACCTCTAAACTTAATCCTTAATTATTTAAATTAAAAGATTACGATTTTAGAATATATTTAGGAGTATACTTGGGAGTACCCATAGACAGACTCTTTACATAATTGTTTTTATTATAATCGTTTATCATGAATCAGAATCAAATGCTTTTATTTCATCATAATTTTGACATAAACAATTATAAGTTGTGAGCATGAGATTTTCCTACCAACTTTCACATTTATTTGTTTGACTTTAGAGTCGTCACCTATTCATTCTAGGGATAGGTCCTGAGTGATTTAGATAAGACAAATGTTCTATTAGAGTTAGGGTAAGTGGTTCGATTAAGTCCCGGAAAAGGTGTTAGGCACTCTAGGACCCAAATTTTACAATGGTTACACTCCCTAAATTAAAGTCAAATTTAATATCAAAATTTAATTAATATGCTTAAGCGTTTAGTCAAATGCTGATCCAAGAAAAACGGAGAGCTAGATAGATAGGGTCGAACCCGGGTTAGGTTGCCTACGTACTCAAATTGGGGTGAGATCAGACCGAACGTAGTTTTGGCACATAAGTCTGTGCCAGAGCTAGGGGTGTGTGTGTGTGCATAGGGTGGTCAAGGGTCTATATAGCCCGGAGGTTAGGGTTTAGTTGACCGGGTTGGTCAAGTGTAAGGTCGGGTCTAAGCGCAGTTAAAGGGGAGTTAACCATGGTTAGGGGCTAACTAAGGTTAAGAAGTCCTAACAAGCATGTTTTTGGTATTTTTATATATATTTTTATTTTTTTGGTCTTTTTAGGGATTTTTCCGAAGAGTCGAGCATCTTAACCATGGTTAAAAATTAACCGGAGTTGGTTAACTCCAGTTAAAGGTGCTAGACATGGTGAAAATGGCCACAGAAGACCATTTCAGGCTTTTTAGAATATTTCTGATTTTTCTGTCATTTTTTTCGGATTTTTCTTGGTTAGAGATTATTTAACCATAGTTAAGGGTCCGACTCGGTCCAAAGGTGGGGTTGACTATGGTTAAGGGTCTTAACCATGGTTAAATTGGTCATGGAAACCCATTCTAGAATCCAGAAAATATTTATGATTTTTTGATCAATTTTCCAGAATTTTTTGGGTCATGGGCTGCTTAACCATGATTAAAAATTAACCACATGTGAGTTTAACCATGGTTAAAAGTTAACCATGTCCGGCTCGATCAAAATTGGGCCCAGGGACCATGGTAGGGCCTAGACTGACCACCTACCCAGTTTGGGCCCTGTACAAAGGCCGAAAATTTTAAAAAAATAAATTGCCAAACACATTTTTAATCATAGTTAGTGCGCCGTTAACTGAGGTTAGAAGCTAACCTAGGAGAAACCGAGACTATGGTTACGAAGCCTGCTATATAGGGAACGACTTTAGCCTTTGTTGGGCCCAAAAGGAGGTCGTGGGTGGGCCCCACAGAGGCCCAAGTGGTCCAGTTGAACATCACATAAAATGACAATTTTAAAAAAAAAAAACCAAACAGATTTTTGCCAAGGTTTGCGCGGATTTAACTACGGTTTGGCTCAACCCCCGGGGGATCCGAGACCACTGTTACGAAGCTTGAACTTCAGGGAACACATTGGGCTTTTGGTAGGCCCAAGAGGAGGTCGAGTGTGGCCCCCACAAAGGCCCAAAGACACCCTGTTTGGCTGTCCAAAATGGTGGTTTTCCGACTTTGGGAGTGAAATTAACCACGATTAAGGGTGAGTTAAGCTAGGGGATGGACATGAGAGTTAGCTGGGAGTGAGGTGAAGCCAACCATGGCCCTGGATTGGACTAGGGCCTAACCTAAACATGCTTAAACAGTGGCTACAGTTAAGGCCAAAACAAAAAACGATTGCAGAATTTTTTTTTTAAAAAGAACTTGTTCCCACATGGGGCTGTAATAGCTCAAGTCCAGGGGGTTCCTCATGGCCTGAGGACCCCCTGGACCCTAAGGGGAGTAACCGTGAGAGTGGGGGTTGAGCGTGAAAAACCAAAGGCCTTATCGAGGTTGTGTAAGTGGCGGGGCGGAGCGGTAGGGTTGCAGCAGATTGGGGGAGGCTGAGGCGGCTCAGGGAATGGTTTGGTGAAGTCCCTAGGGGTCTAAGGACTGCTGGAGAGGTTTAAGGAAGGTGATTTTGGTAGAGCTTAGGTGCGGACAGGTTGTTTTGCAAAAAAATTCGGATTCAAAGCCCCCCCCCCCCCTTTGAACTCGTGGTGATGGGGTGCTTATATAGAGGATGGGGCAGACCTGAGGGTGTCTTGTGACCTTCCTAAATGGAGGACAAGGTCTGAAGTGGAGAGGGATGTGGGGTTGAAGTCTTGCAGATTTTTTTTTCTTTTTTCACTGTGGCTATGGATGAGGTCTTATAGAAGAAGAAGATGGAAGGGATAAGGCTTGGGGGACAAGGCAAGAGGTGGTCTGCTGAGGTGGGATGATCTGGCTCTCGTCGGATCAAAATCATCTAGCCTCCTCTTTTTGTCTGATGACATGTGGTGATAAAAGGGGGAGAATTCATTTCATTTCTCCTTATTTTTTTTGACTTCTCTCCATTTGATATCTTCTCCCCTTTTTATCACCACATGTCACTCACAAAGGGGAGGCAGATGATTTTGATCCGGCGTCCGGTGATCCAATCCCACGGTAAGAGTTGCAAGAGTCCTAATTCCCAAACCAAAGAGTAACCCTACTGTTTATTTATGTATTGAGTCCTAATTCGCATGTAAATGATTTCCTAAGCGAAAAAGAAAAAAACATAGCCATAAAAGAAGCATTTTTCACGCTCCTGTTTATTTATGTATAATAATCTGATTTGATCTCGTTCTTTTTTTTAACCTTATTTATTTTTCTGAACCACAAAGTACATTTTCGTCTCATTAAAAAAAATTTACACTCTTCCTTCATTTTTTAAATATTTTTTAGGGGCTACACATGATCACTTGTGATAGTTGTTAATAAGACCTTGCTTGATTTGAATTATTACAATCATAATTAATTGCATAATAAGTGTTGTCGTAGATAATCGTTGTCATGTATAAGTGTTATCCTAAATAATTTTGTCGGGATAACACTCTATCCAATAGCAATTGTTTAGCTTATTTAAAAAACAGTATTTTAATAATTAAAAAAAAGGATTATTATTTTTTTAAAAAAAATCAATCTTAAAGAGTGCTCTTATAGGCTTCACGTGAAATTCATCTATTTTAAAAAAAATTATCAACCTGTAATCACCCCCAATGATTATCATTCTATTATCATCCATTATCCACTTTAAAAAATAGTGCATGCTCCTCTTATAATAACCCCCGAGATTATAGAATCAATGTTTATTTACATCTTTAAAATCCTAACCCTTTAATTCAAATAATTAAATGTTAAGATTTAATTTAACTTGACCTATTTAGCTTGACTTATTTTTCAATTTCTAAAGTCACGTCACCTCTAAACTTAATCCTTAATTATTTAAATTAAAGGATTATGATTTTAGAATATATTTAGAAGTATACTTGGGAGTACCCATAGACACAGACACTTTACATAATTGTTTCGAATAAGAATCAAATGCTTTTATTTCATCATAATTTTGATATAAACAATTATAAATTGTGAGCATGAGATTTTCCTACCAACTTTTACATTTGTTTGTTTGACTTTAGAGTCGTCACCTATTCATTCTAAGGGATAGGTCCTGAGTGATTTAGATAAGACAAATGTTCTATCAGAGTTAGGGTAAGTGGTTCAATTAAACCTCGGGAAAGGTGTTAGGCACCTCAGGACCCCCATTTTACAATGGTTACATACTCCCTAAATTTAAGTCAAATTTAATATCAAAAATTTAATTAATATGCCTAAGCGTTTAGTCAAATGCTAATCCAAGAAAAACGGAAAGCTAGATAGCTAGGGTCGAACCCGAGTTAGGTTGCCTACGTACTCACATTGGGGTGAGATCAGACCGAACGTAGTTCTGGCACATAATTCCGTGTCAGGACTAGGGGTGTGTGTGTGTGCATAGGGTGGTCAAGGGTCTCTATAGCCCGGAGGCTAGGGTTTAGTTGACCGGGTTGGTCAAGTGTAAGGTCGGGTCTAACCGTAGTTAAAGGGGAGTTAACCATGGTTATGTGCTAACTAAGGTTAAGAAGTCCTAACAAGCATGTTTTTGGTATTTTTATATATATATATATTTATTTTTTTGGTTTTTTTGGGGATTTTTCCTAAGAGTCGAGCATCTTAACTATGGTTAAAAATTAACCGGAGTTGGTTAACTCCAGTTAAAGGTGCTAGACAGAGTGAAAATGGCCACAGAAGACCATTTCAGGCTTTTTAGAATATTTCTGATTTTTCTGTTATTTTTTTTGGATTTTTCTTTGTTAGGGATTATTTAACTATAGTTAAGGGTCCGACTCGGTCCAAAGGTGGGGTTGACTATGGTTAAGGGTCTTAACCATGATTAAATTGATCCTGGAAGCCCATTTTGGAATCCAGGAAATATTTATGATTTTTTGATCAATTTTCCAGAATTTTTTGGGTCATGGGTTCCTCGGTTTGGATATACACCTCCAAACCAAAAGATCCCGCTTGAAAATTTCTATGAAAAAAGTACATTGATCTGAAGTGTTTCCGATGCAGGGGACCATCATTCAGAACTTCCTAAAAGAAATTAATAACAAACCATCAAACCTAAAAATTCCCTCGATTAAAAGCTCCTCATGAAAACTCCTAGCAAGAAATTAAGAAGTTGCACACGGGTACACCGTACATTGATCTGAGGTTTCAAATACACACCCATCAAAATTAAACCTTTCCAGATCATTTCTAACAAAAATCAAAATTATCAGATGGATTCATGGATTTACACCATATAACACTATACGATCAAACCAAATGACTCTCAGCATAAAAATTCTAGCAAAAGCACTAAAAATATTGCATATGGATACCTTGATTTTGGGTAGTGAATAAGCCAAGTCACCCAGATCCGACATTTGAGCATACTGGAAGGAAGAGAGAGAGATCTAGGACTTCTTGCTTGATGGGGGTTTATAAGAGACAGTAATGGACTTTCTTCTATGATGATGATGCCTCTCATGACTTATCCTCATAATGTGGAGACAAATACACTTTTTCTTTATCTACTTCCCAACAGCAACCACAATCATAACAGCAGGATTGGATCCTCTCTGATACTCAACGACAACGACCAAACACTGGTTGTTGTTGTTTTTTTTAGAGTAGTGATAGGCGGACCCATGGATCTCATTTGTTAACCTAAGCCATCCACCTATTGGTGGATGCTCTCGGCAAAAGATTACCTCTGGTAGCTGCCCGAGCTAAGTGCTCGGGCATCCACAAACCATTAAACACCTGGCGTTTTTAAAAGGGAAAGAAATCAAATGGGGGAGAAGTCAAAATCAAGGGGAGACAATGAAATGACTTCTCACCTAAAATCTCGCCAGCTGCCCAATGGCTTGGGGATGCCCGAGCGCTTAGCTCGGGCAGCTACCAGATGTAATCTTTTGCCCCCCTACTCACCAACTGCAAATGGGATCCATGCGTCCGTTAACTATTTCCCTTTTTTTACCTTCTTGAATGACAGATGACAGCAGTAATTGCTATCAATTACAATAACGAAAAGTAGGCAACTAAAAACGTAATGGTTTTGAGGATTCAGAAAATATACCGAGATTCAATAGCTCATAAATATCATAAACTTTAACCTGTCTAATTATTCCAAACAAAATCGACCAAAACCAGTCAACGGATATGAAACCAAAACACCTGGATCTGGGTTCGCTTGTTAGATCGCGACTTAAATCCAAAATAACTATCAATTCAACCATAAAAATTTAACGTGGAGAACCCTAGAACTGATACGAATACATCAGGAACAAAACCCATAATGGACACATATTTATTCTCATTAAAACGAAATTATCACAGATCTATCGACATTGAACCAAAACCCATAATGAACACATATTTATACTCATTAAAACGAAACTATTACAGATCTATCGACATTGAACCAAAACCCAAACAAATTGAACAAAACCCATAAAAAGTATCTTTCTTGTATACCAAACCCTAGCGGTTTTTGGATGAAAAGAGATCCAAGGATTACTGTAGCTTAACAAAAAAAAAGAACTTACGGTATCCGGCAGAAACAACGAATCGATCCACTTGGCGTGTTCCGATCTCTCTATAAATAACACATACGAGTTCACGAGTGTGTAATTTAAAGACGTTTCGATCCAAATACTTGAAATGATAAACATCAAATGGGAATATATGAGAAAGCAGTACTGTATACATCCATAGTCGGATCAGTGAAGACCGATCAAGTCAACTACACATTAAGATCTGGGTTCGCTTGAAGTTGAGATCTGGGTTCGCTTGTTAGGATAGTAATGAGACGGTGACGCATAGTGAGGATGAACTGAGTTGTAGCTGTCTGGTAAAGCAATTGTCGCAAATAGTTGAAGAAATGGAACAAGGAACGCGCCAAAGGATAAATGCAAACGAGGTATGCAAACCAGACGAGGGTGTCCGAGACAAGAAGTGAACTCAACAATGCCAAAGCAAGAGCTCCTGAAAGCTCGCGAATGTCGCTGATGATACGCCTAGTATTTCCCGAAATACCAGCAGGGAGTCTTGTCGCAGAGGCTATGAAGGATACAAGCATGGCGATGAGGGAGATCTTGATCAGAATGGGATCTGTATCAAAAGGATTCTGAGGCTTGCCCTGGTACTTCAAGTGGAGTAGCACTAACACAAGTGGGATCGCATATTTGAAGTCGATGCTCTGTGTCTCCTCCTGGTTCCGCCGACGAGTTTCGTACCCAAGGCGTCGACCGCTATCGGTCAGGTGACTCGGTAATCTCTCCTCATCGCTCATTGTTTTTCTCCCTCCGTCTTTTCTTCTAACTCCTCTGAGCCTTCTTGCTTAGGCTACGATATGTTTCCGTTATATGATACCTTAGGGAACTGTTCAATACCTAAGAATGGTGGCCTGAACGGCTATGATTTCTCCACCTTTTTTTCTCCAATAGTTTTTCTCTTGGGCGACCTGTTGGCTTAAAACACTTATAAATGAGCAAAAACAGGCTGTGCGTTGCACGAGACAAAAAATAAAACAAAACTGAAAAATAGAAATTGGATGAAAAGAAATTCTCTAACATACATTATTAATAACGTAGATTTTAAAAAGGTGGTGCTACATACACCCTAACTTTTACTAGTATACACCTAATTAAAAAAAAAAAGAATTTAATCTACAATTAAAAAATGAAAAGTCAAAACTACCCTCTTCTTCATCTTCCTCATTCCCTACCCATTGTTTTCCGAAAAAAAAACCCGAAAGCAAGGCCTCTCCTAATCTAGGTGTTTATTTGGGAACGATGGAACTGCCTCGCCAATGGCTTCTACATCTACAATGAATTTATAGCCGCCACAAAATCCTTTGGTGGCTTTGTCAAAACCAGTGAAACTACCATTGCTTTAAAAAGATATCACAGCTTTATTTGGCACAAATGTCCTACGAAACTAAAAGAGTGGGGATGACCTATACTCAAGGGTTGCTTCTGGTAAGAAGACTATGGCGGAGGACTCATCCAAATTTCATAGTAAGTACGAATCACTCTCTCCTTTTGATTAATTGATAGATTATGGTAGTGAATAGAGAGAGAGAGAGAGAGTAATGGCTTTGATCTTCACCTTTTACCTTCACATGAACAACTACGGGCCAGTTGGAAGTCATTGGAGTGGTTCTCTTAAAATATTCCAGATCTCATGGCCGCTGACAACTATTTTGTTCAAGACATGCAGTATTCTGGTTTTGTAACCCCACAATTGCGGAAGCCTTCAGGTCTCGTTCTATGGCGTCATCACCAACGTGATCAATGGAGGTCTGGAATGCGGTAGAGGTGCTAACCAACAAAAAACCCTATTGTTTCATACTGTGACAATATTAGTACTTTTGGTATATTGAGCTTGAGAGAGAAAGAGAGGAGTTACGGTTTTGGTTTTGGTTTTGGTAGGAAACAGTAGGTAAAGATAGGAAGAAGGCCAAGATGGGCATTTTTGTCTTCCCATTTCTTTATTTTATATTTAATTGAATTTTTTTAATGTTTGGTATATATAAGTAAAAATTGAAAGTGCACCTAGCACCACCCTTTTAAAATTATATATTATAATATAAACATTATGATATACTTTATTTATGTATATAGAAGTAATACATATGCTTGTGAATAATTATTCTTTGTTTCTAATAATCATTACTAACCTTAAATTAAAAGCTACAAAATTAACATCCCCAATCAAACACCTTTCTCAAACTAAATGCTAAAAAAACAAATACTCATTAATCATACACCACAAACAATTTATGTACATCTAGTGTATGCTATGAAGCATAACCAATTGCCGCCACCGAGATACCCCCATATGAATCTTGCTACCCTCCCCTCATGATTGCAACAGTATCATTCTCCTTCTCTACATTCCCATCTGAACCTGCTCAACCTCAAGATGCTCGATCCTGCACCACACATATAGGTGGGCGGTTGGGATGATCCCGCACCGCACAAAACCCCTACTAAAACCTGATTTGCACAAGAAAGGGAATCAAAATTCCAATTTACAACCAAGAGAGAATGATGAGTTTGGATTTCTTGATCCAAATAACTAAGAGAGTGAGTTAAGAATTTATGAAGATAAAGAAGAAGAAGAAGGTAGCGCACGCACGTTCTCTCACTTTCGGCCATTTAATAGGGAAGAGAGATGAGGTTATTGGGAACTCTAGCAAAGAGTAGAGTGGTTTGAGGGTTTTGAGAGAGAAAAACGTGATAGTGATAGTGATAGGGATAGGGATAGGGATAGGGTGCCTAATCAACATGTCTCTATTTTTCTTGAATTAAGAGGTTAATGCTAATCTATACGTTTGAGATAACTCTTCATAAGAGTTGTGTTGTTTGAGGATAGAGGAAAGAGACGGTGAAAGATGTGTTGTTTGAGAATGAGAAGAACAAAGGTGATCAATGTGACACGTGTCATAAGATGAGAACATTATAATCCTACGTGGCGAAAGGAGGAGGAGAGAAACAAATTTGTCTTATATTTAGTTAATAGATAAGTAACTAAGTGTAAGAATGCATTCCATACCCCTAGGGTATTTAACTATTCAAAACCTACGAATCGTGGCCGTTCATTAGACCTTGATTTCTCCACCTTTTTTTCTTCAATAGGTTATCTCTTGGGTGACCTGTTGGCTTAAAACACTTATAAATTAGTTAAAACACTTATAAATAAGTAATTAAGTGTAAGAATGCATTTGAACCGTCTATCTTTAGAATAGACCGTTCAGATCTATGGGTATTATATGATTGGATACCCAATGGGTAGAGTCGCACTTCCTCACCGGACCAAAACCGTCTCCCATTCCACAATCAATGAAAAATAAAATTGGATAAAATAAAACTAAAAATTATATTAAAAACCTTAAATTTTATTTTCTTTTAATGTTTTTACCTATTGTTTTGGGCTATCAAACATAGCATAAAGTTAATAAATTTTAATCCTACAGCTAGTTTTTTTTAAAATAATTTCTAAAAACCAAGTTAAGATCCGGTCAGACCGAATGTAGTGGCAACAAGTGTCAAATCACCTCTTGCTAGGAACATCACTTTGCAGTTGTGTCCCACATCAGTTGGGTATTGACTTCCCAAGCGATGTATAAGGGGTCATCAACCCTCCATTAATCAAGTCCATTTAGAGTAGTTTTTTGGACTCATCTCGTGACACCTTGGTGGTTACCTTAGGTCTGATTGTGTGTGTTTAGTGTTATATTACTTCTTATAAAAAAAACTATCTATCCTTAATTTAAAAAATCTAAATTTAAGAGTTAATTTTTTTTAATCGCAGTTGAGAGATTTTGTGGGTGTGGTTGACGGTTTTGGTCCCATCGTGGTCGGCCTTTTCGCGGATATAGACCCCCAGCTTAGGGCTGTCAACGGGTCGGATTCGGACCGGATCTACCTAGATCCGAATCCAATCCGATTAAGAATCCGATAGATCCGAATCCGATCCGATTAAGAATCCGATAGATCCGAATCCGATCCGAGATCCGTCTGATCATGAAGTAATCAATCTGAATCCGATCCGATCCGATTATATTTTGTCCAATCCGAATCCGATCATAATAAGGTTATTTTTTTTAAAAAAATCTATTTTAATAATATAAAATCTAATCATACCTTAATTAACTCTAATTAATGTTAATTTTTTTAAAATTAATATTTTATACATAGAAAATCTAAATAATATATTTAAAATGATTTAAAAAAATTATTATAATCGGATCCGATTTTAATCGGATCAGATCACCCTATATCTAAATCCGATCCAATTATAATCGGATTTCACCGATCCGATCCGAATCCAATCCGACGGATCACATATCGGGTCCAAAGTCCGGCTAATCGGATCCGGATCATGATATGATCCATCGACAGCCTTACCGCAGCTGTCATGTTCACTCAATTATCTAACATTGATTTTGTGGTGCTTGATTAAAAAAGTTTTGGTGACCGTTGAAGTAAATGGTCTCTTCGGCTTAGGATCAGACTCTCACTTAGCCGTATGGCCACTGTCGATGGAATTAATTTACTTTCCGCATGTCTCTCCCCGATGCTTTGATTTAATTTTTAAAGATATTTAATTAGGAGAATGATTCCTTCGGTGTGAGCGGTTATGCTTGACGCGTGAGCGGCTACTTGACACGTAACTATTTTAACACAAAGTCAAATCCTCTATGATGATAACCGGATCTCCTGAGGTTGCCACGTGTCTCCTTTGTGAGAGGGGGATTGCTCTTTTTTAAAAATATGGGATATATATCTACCTTCTTTTTATATAATTTATCGTTAATCCTAAAGTCTTTCTATCATTTTTCATTCATAAAGTATAAATACTTTGAGCATTTACGATGAAAATTTCAGTTGAAATACATTTCTGTTAATAGGCTGCTAACTTCTTTGATGTGACCTTGGCGAGGCCCTGTAAAGGAGATTGATGATGTAGAAGTCAATCTCCTCGTTATTCTTCCCCCACCAAATCATATGCATGGCTGGTGGCCCTACTTGGATAGCTCGAACTGCCGAATGTTTAGCCAAAGTTTTTTTAAAAAAATGGTACAAAACCCACCAAAAACCATATCCATAAGACTGTTCTTTTTGTGAAATTCTAAAGGTCTGGAATTTTGAAGTTCTTAGATCATCAAAGATTTTGAAATTCTTAAAAGATTTGTAGTTATGTTTTTTTGACTTGGATCTTTATAACTAAATTCCTAAAATTTTACAAGTCTACTGTTCTTTTGACATGAAATTTTGGAGTTGAAAATTTAACATTAAAAACTTGTTAATGTTTAATTTTGTAATTGTACTTGTAATATCATAAAATATAATCTAAGTCTTTTTATTTTATTAATATACGATGTGAATATAATTGATTATTTTTTAATGACTCGAGGTACTCATATCATCATTTCACAATATTCTCATAGCATTCGACAATGTTCTATAACTCATTGAAATTATGTCAAATTTGAATAAAGGCTAATAATCTACTTAATATCATTAATATCTATTAGGTATGTGAGAAGGGAGTAGTGTACTTGGAATGAGATACTCGATTTTATCAGGTTCCTACTCAATTAAAAGTTTCACTTGGACGAAACTATAAAGTTCCACTTAGACGGAACTTTTAAAGTTTCGACTCTTTTACATGGAACTATAAAATTTTGTTTTTCATGTATTTTCAACTTCCACGGAATTTGAAAGATCTAGAACTTTGGGTAAAAGAACAGGCTTACACTTTTGAAGTTCTGAGATTTAAAAAGTTCCGCCTTAAAGTTTTGTGAAAAGAACACATCCTAAAGGAATAACCCGCATGGTAGGGTGTGGCTTCTCTACTAAAGGAGGTTTGGGGATCCAATCCCACCCAGGTATGAGTTGCAAGAGCTCCAATTCCCAAGCTAACTACTAACCCTACTAACCGAACTTAGGTAAATGATATCCAAAGCAAAAAATAAAAAACATATCCATAAAAGAAGCACTTTATTCATTTAATTAGTTTGTTTTTCTTGCTAAGAATCCGTTTTGATCTAATTTTTTTAACCTTATTTATTTTTCCGAACCACAAAGAAGTACATTTTCGTTTCATTTTAAATATTTTACACCTATCCTTCATTTTATATTATTTTTTGGAGCTACACACATGATCACTCATGATCAGGAGTGGAGCCACATGCCCCCCCCCCCTTCTCCCCCTTTAGGGCTGGTGTAGCTTTGGGAGCAGGGGCAGACTTCAGGGCTGATGTAGCTTTGGGAGTAGGGGCAGAGCCGGGGGATGGGGGCTCTAACCCCCCTAAACTTTTGAGGAAAAAAAGGAAAATATTTGGTTGAATGTTGGTCTTCATTGATCCACGTCCCTCTTTTTAACACCAATTAATTGTGGTTAAGATTCACTCACCCTTAGGGTTCATCTATTTAAACTTAGTTTTTAGAAGAAAAAAATAAGTAATCTCAAGTTGGTTAAACTTAACCGCAATTAAAAGAGGACAAAATAGAAAGAGATTCGGCTTCCTATCCGAATGCGGGGTCGGCTAATCATTATAGAAAAACTAAATTTATACTTAAATTATTTAATTTAAGAGGGCATATACATGGACAAGGGACGTTGCCTCTGAATTAAAAAAATTATATTATATTATTTAATTTAAGATGATATAATCATGGGCAAGGAGAGTAGTTATCCCCTAACTCTAAAAATATATATATTCTTTTTACAATGAAATGATCCCATTCTTAGCCCCCCTGTAAGAAAATCTTGGCTCCGCCCGTGCTCATGATAGTTGTTAATAAAGCCTCTTTGATTTGAATGATTATAATCGTAATTAATTGCACAATAAGTGTTGTCGTAAATAATGATTGTCATGTATAAGTGCTATCCTAAATAATTTGTTTGGTTAACACTCTATCCATTATCCATTAGCAATTGTTCAACTTATTTAAAAAATCGTATTTTAATCATTTTGAAAAAGATTATTATTTTTAAAAAATTCTTTCAATCTTAAAAAGTACTCTTATAGGCTTCATGTGAAATTCATCTCTTTTTTCAAAGTAATCATCCTATAATCACCCCCAATGATTATCATTCTATAATCACCCCTTTATGCACTTAAAAAAAATAGTATATGCTCCTCCTATAATCACCCCTGAGATTATAGAATCAATGGTTATTTACATTAGAATCAATCTATGGTTACTCTCAAATATACTCCCAAATCTCAATCCTTTAATTCAAATAATCAGGGTTAAGATTAGATTTGACTTGGAAAATTTAGCTTGACATTTTCCAATTTCTAAAGTCACATCACCTTCAATCTTAACCCTTAATTATTTAGAAGTATACTTGGGCGTACCCATAGATAGACTCTTTACATAATCACTTGTTTTATAATCGTTTATGGTGAATCAAACCAAATGTTATATTTTGATATAAACAGTTATAAGTGATTAAATTAGTTTTGATAATCCAACCCTAAATAATAACTTATGTCATTGCATGTTAGATTTTTTTTTTTGGTAAAGAAGTTAATCATGTAACAGAAACATAAACCCTAAATGTACACACACAATCAGACTTAAAGTAGCTGTTAAGGTATCATAATGGTAAGTCCAAGCGGATGGCTTGTCTTAAGGAGGGTTGATAGTCTCTTAGACACCCATGCAAAGTTCACTTCCCAACTGATGTGGGACTAAACCGGATACACCCATAAGCATGCGGTAAACGGTAATTAAATTTTTTTTTTATAGGAAAGTTATCATGTAAGACACACATACACCCTAAAGACCTAAACGCGCGCACACAGCACATTGCATGTTGGCAGTTGGATTAAAGAAACAAAAAGCAACACGGCAGGAATCTTCCTTGCATAAACATATCTTACATATCTTTGTTTTGTCTCTATTAGGATTCCCTGAACTTGGAAAGAGGTCTAAGAAAGAAAGTGAGCACGCGTTGTACTATTCTCTTATAAATTAACCGGTGGGCAGGCAATTGACTTTTTTGAGATGTTATGAGTCCGGTTCTACTACTGAGGTTATCATAAATTATGATTAAGATTCACCCAACTTATGGTTCACCTTAGGAAAAAAATATAAAAAACTCTTAGTTAGTAAATTTTAATCAAAGTTTAAAAGAAATTAATATTTTTTCTAAAAATCAAGAATAAGTGGTTGAACCCTAAGGGGCGGTGAATCTTAACCACAGTTAGAGTCCCGTTACTCCCTTGAAGTTGCCATGTGTCTCTTTTGATACCCCTTAAACTGTGGTTAAGATTAATCTAACCCTACAGTTCACCCACCTATCCTTGGTTTTAGACGAATTATTAATTTTTTAAACCCTAGTTAAAATTCACTAATTCTCAGGGTTAATTTTTTTTTTCTATAATCCAATGATAAGTGGGTGAATCTTAACTACAATTAAAGAGTGTTAAAATGGACACATGGTGACCTCAGTGGTGTAACTGGACTCGAAGAAATCCGGTTATAATCATAGAGAATTTCAAGCCTAATAGATAGATGAGTGGGGTAATATGAGAACTAAACAAATATTTAATTAAGAGTTTGACTTATATAATGATTATGATTATGATAAGGGTAGTTTGAGAATTTTAAAATTTTCATTTACATTCTCAAGGGCTCATTATACATAGGGTAGTTTTGGAATTTTATAAAATTTCATCACGTTTTCAACCACTCATTATGCAAAGGGTAATTTTGAAACTACAAAAGATTTAATCAACGTTTTGAACATGAGGAATCCTCTTTATATATAATAGTGGGCAACACGTGCAATGAACGTGAGAGAGAGGGGAAGGGGAGAGAGAGCGGAAAGAGAGACCCTAGTGTGGGCATTTGAAAATAAAATTAAGGAATATTTTGGGTATAGAAATTTGAAGGACACTTTGTATATCCTCTGTGAAAAAAATTGTGAGACACATTGGTTATAGAAATCTGACGTACGGACTTTTTGAGACTCAAAAAGCTTTACATTTTGAATATAGCAAAGAAAAGGGCGGGCGGGGCCTTGGCAAGACGTTCTTCTTTTGGACCATTTTTCCAAGAGAGCGAGGAGTTCGATTATTCCACTAAGGTCATCATGTGTCCCTTTTAACACTCGTTAACCGTGGTTAAGATTCACCTACCCTTAAAGTTCACCCACTTATCCTTTTTTTAGAAAAAAAAATATGCAAATTTTTTAACCATAGGAGTTATTGAATTTTAATCAGGATTTTAAAAAATTAAATTTTTTTTTCTAAAAACCAAAGATAAGTGGGTGAACTTCCGGGATGGGTGAATCTTAACCAAAATTGGAGTCCGGTTTCACTCTTGAGGTTTTCATGTGTCTCTTTTGACACACCTTAACTATGATTAAGATTCACCCACCTATCATTGGTTTTTAGGGAAAAAATAAATAAATAAAATCTAACCCTAGGAGTTAGTGAATTTTAACCAAGGTTTTATTTTTTTTCCTAAAAACCAAGAGTAGTGGGTGAACCCTAGGGGTTCCATGTGTCTCTTTTGACACTTCTTAACCGTGGTTAAGTTCACCTTCCCCTAAAGTTCACCCACTTATCCTTGGTTTTTTAAAAAATATTAATTTTTTAAACCCTAATTAAAATTTACTAACTCTTAGGGTTAATTTTTTTCCTTAAAAAACAAGGATAAGTGGGTGAACCGTAGGGGTGAGTGATTTGAAACCACAGTTAAGGAGTATATAACCATAGAGAATTTCAAGTCTGTTATAAACGAGTAAGGGGTAGTATGGGAATCAAGCACACATTCAATGAGATTTTTGTTTTATATATATGATTATGATAAAAAGGTAATCTGGGAATTAAAAAAAATTAGTCTAAAAGAGCATTCTCATTAATAGAGTTATAGATAATAGATAGAAGTCAAGGGTATTTTTCCATTCAAATGGTTCTCAAAAATGCCGAACAAAGTTTTGTTATATACGTTGTTCCTATATAATGTATTCGTCAGGTTGTATCTTCAATTAGATGTTAATGTAAATGAAACATCACAATGTAGTCCTATTCCTAATAGATTGACTCCAAAATAGCATATCCAAATTATAAGAAATCTCATAGAAGCTATAATTGTGGAGACACTTGCAAATTTTTAGTTCTTGACCCAGAGCCAGTTTTCCCAACTAAAATCATCCCAAGCGTTGCTAATGTGGCTTGAAGATATGACAAACAAATAAAGTAGCCCTATGTTCGGATCTGACAATACCATACCATAATCAAAAGGTACAACAACCTGAGCGACCAGACTTAACATAAATGTAGCCACTGGAGCCATTCTAAAAAGGGAGAAATTAGCACTACTTGGTGAAATAGGTTCTTTTAGAATCAATTTTGAACCATCTGCTAGAGGTTGTAACAATGAAATTCATTTCATTCTTCCTATTTTGGTGGTTTTATCAATTTGCAAATTCTTCATCAGCTAGTTAAAAGAAGCTAGAGTAGTGATGAATCCCGTCAGTAAAATGGGTCCTATGGAAAGTCCATCGATTCCTAATCTCCAGTGAGAATCAAAAATATTTATCCATTTATAATCCTCCTCTAGTTGGATTAATGGATCTCTTGTTCGAATATGTAAATAAATCGCGAATATGGTCCAAGTAATAAATGCCCAAGTTTCTTTTGGATTAATGGATCTCTTATGATTTTTGTCAATTCCCAAACTACCTTTATAGACAAACCTTACAAATCTTCCTTCATTTAATGTTTTACTTAATTTCCAAACTACCCCTTTCTCATCAACAATCTACCAAACTATCCCTTTCTCAAACCGTAGCCTGATTTTTACCCCTTTCTCATCTGCAATCTATTTAAAGTTATAAATTCCCAAACTACCATTAAGACAAAACCTTGATTTAATGTTTTACTTAATTTTCAAACTATCATTTTCTCATCTACACCTTTTGACACTCCTTAACTGTGGTTAAAATTCACCCACTTCAAACTACCCCTTTCTCATCAATTGCATCCACAGGTTAACATGTGTCCCTTTTGACACTCCTTAATTGTGGTTAAAATTCACTCACCTCTAGGGTTTCCCAGTCGCTCTCTCCCACCCCTCTCTCTCACGTGCATCGGACTGTACATACGTGCAAGACGCGTGCCTTCCGCTAGTAATAATAATAATACAAATATCATTCAACGTTTTGAACAGAGGAGGAATCCTCATTATATAGTAGAGATACTAAAGATTAATATATACTAAAGATAAGGTATTTCCTCACTCCTATCCTTTTATTTTTTTAGGGTACTAGCACGTGGATTAGATTTAAAATAACGACTTATCAATAATTTAATATAATTCTTAAGACATAATATAATCACAACTTTAATTTAGTTTTAACAGAAAGAAGAAAAACAAATTTTTATATAAAATACTCGACAATTAACTTAATTTACAATTCATGAACAAATTCTGAACCCTGCACCCACCCCAGATGGTAAAAGAATTATGTTTATTAAGTAACAACCTTTAGTTCCTAGTTCTTATATAGTTATAGTGTGTAGATTTAAGTGTTTGAATAATTAATTGGAAATAATTAAGATCAGTTCAATGCAAAAGGGTAAAGGCGTGTAATTACGGTTTTTGTGAAAAAGTGCTTTAATCACTATAGAATAGAAAGATGGTTGATGGAGGGTAAGAGTAGAGGTTGACCGAGAGTAGGGCTAGCACTCCTCATACAACCAAAGTAAAAAAAAATATATATGTTGTGAAAATAACCCCTAAACAAGAAATAGCAAACCAAAGCAAAGAAAAATACTACAAGAGGATGCAATCACATAAGACAAGATATACGTGGTTTGGCCTTAATGCCTACGTCCACGGGCGATGGTGATCGGAGCTTTTCATTATGAGAATCAACATGGAGTACTTACAAGAGTTCTCTCACTCTCTAATGGCCTTCCCTTTATAGATCTCTCACTCTTTTAAGCATAAACAAAAGCATTGCAAACCCTAGGTTAGAAAATCCCCTTTTATACCCCCAAGGTTTGGCCTACCAAAAGAGTTCACGAAATAAAAAAAAAAAACCAAAACGGCGTTTTGGGCGATCGATCGCCCACTTTGCAAATTCGAGCCATTTTAACAATTCTCCACCATGGCGAGAATTTGAGTTACTCCTCTCCAACAAGGCTCCACCTTGACTTGAATTCTCTCCATCTGAAACTCGCTCCACCTGATTACCATCTCCAACGCACCCTGAGGGCGTTCAAACATGCAAAATATTGATCAAGCTCTTCATGAAAATCTCTTCTTCCAAATCACCATGTAAAAATGCAGTCTTGACATCAAGCTGCTCCAGCTCTAGATCAAACTGCGCCACCATAGCTAACAGAACACGGATTGAGGTATGTTTTACAACCGGTGAAAATACTTCATTGTAGTCTACACCTTCCCTTTGTGCGTAGCCCTTGGCTATCAACCATGCCATGTATCTTACATCACTTGATCCCGGAGACCCTTCCTTTATAGCATAAACCCACTTGCACCCAATTGCACGCTTCCCTTTGGGCAACTCAACAAGTTCCTAAGTCTGGTTCTTATGAAGAGAGCTCATCTCCTCATCCATGACCTTCTTCCATTCTTTACAATGATCATCATTCACCGCCTCCTAGAATGTATCCGGCTCATCTCCTTCGATAGTAAGCATATAGGCTACTAGATCTTCGAACCCATATCTAACCGGTGCTTTAAGTGCCATTTTGGTTCTGCCACTTGCTAAGGACTGTTTTTGCTGCTGTTGTTGTTGCTGTTGTTCAGAAACTTCCTCACCTGGAACATTCTCTTCATTAACCTCCATTGATGGTTCTGGAAAGTCTATCTCCACCTAAACTGAATCATCCATACTCTCCTCCTGTACAGCCTTCTGCTTGCTAGAAATTTGCATAGCAGATTCATCAAAAGTAACATCTCTGCTAACTACAAATTTATGCAATTCTGGACACCATAATCTGTATCCTTTAACTCCACTTGCATAACCCAGAAAAATCGCATTCTTAGCTCTTGGATCAATCTTACATTCCCTAACATAGAAGTAAGCAGGACATCCAAAAACTCCAAGTGACTTGTAATCAATTGATTCACCCGACCATATCTCATGAGGAGTCTTGCACTCTATCGCTGTAGACGGTGATCTGTTCACAAGAAAGCACCCTGTGTTGACTGCCTCTGCCCAAAACTCTTTATCCAATCCGGTGTTGGATAACATACATTTTGCTACCTCCAATAGGGTACGATTCATCATTTCTGCTACCCATTCTGCTGTGGTGTTTCCCTTATTGTAAAATGTCTGACAATTCCTTCATCTTCACAAAACTTCAAGAATTGTGTGTACTTATACTCACCCTCATTATCGGTTCTCAACCGCTTAATTTTCTTTCCAGTCTGATTTTCAACCATTGCCTTCCACTTCTTAAATGTATTGAACACTTCATCTTGTTCTTCAAAGTATATATATATTTTTAATAGAAACACTTACATGATTTGTAAAATCATGAATCCAATAAACAAGGGAGCAACACCTGAACCACACCATATCAAAACCTCAATTGATAAACTCTAATAACATTTTGCAAATGAGAAGTGATGGATACTTGGACGTGAGAGTTGCGTGCGATTCTTTGAGGGGTGATGGTGCCAGTAATCTCAACTCCCAAAGTAATTCTGTTAGAGTATCCAAAAGCAACTGAATTTACGATACCTCCTAACATGTCGTAGTAGTGCTTCATGAATGCCCTCACCAACCTAACTGATCCACAAATTACTCCCTAATAGGCTAGCACTAAGCCACTAGCTTGAAGTCAGACATTCTTTGTAGGCTCTCCTAAATTTCTCATGTAAACGAGACAAATGTCACACTCGAGTTTGAGAAAATGGTATGTTGTAGAAATCTGAGGAAGCGTCGACTGTGGAAAGAATTAATAGTGGCTGAAAACGTAGGAGTTGGTACGTAGAGACCGGGACAAACATGAAAAAAATTAAGAAAAAAAAACAGAAGAAGACAGAGTTGGACGATTGAAAAGTGTTTTGGTACGGATAGTTGTAAGAAAAAGAGATCCTAGGGAAAAAGCTAGAAACAGTAGAGTTAATTATATCCATTAAAAAAAATCAGGGAAAAAATAATGGAAGGGTTTCAAATCCTATTAAATTCACTTCATTGCACATATCTATCTCAAATGAGATTTGATAACCATCTAATAGAAATTTATATTTGATCGGATGGTTTCAAATAGTTTGACAGATTTTTTTTTCGTCCGGTAGAAAAAGAGAAATTAAAAATTAAAAGAAAAAATAATAGATGGATCTCAAATCTCATTAAATTCACTTTATTACACTTGTCTAGTTCAAAGAAGATTTGATAACCATCTTGATCGGACGGCTTCATATGGTTTTAGACAAAGTGTTCGTTCGGTGGATTGAAGGAAATCAAGCAGGGGTGAAACTGGAAATACACAAATGTCCCAAGACACAATGGAAAATTATAGAAACATGAGGGTATTAATGAAATCTAAGAATGAGACAACAACTACGGGCTTTTACTCACTTTTTATACTTAGTTGGGCCCTGCACGTGCAAGACACGTGTAGGTTTGATTTCATTATGAGTAGTTCATAGTCTAATGTAATATATATATATATATATATATATATATATATATATATATATATATGCAATATCTTAAGTTTACAGGATGAACATAATCAACATAATCGAGACATCCACAAAGAGAAAAGAATAAGTGAAGAAAAAAACACATTAAAAATAAATAATTTATTTTTACTAATTATCTATTATGTATAATTGATAATGTTTGTCATTAACTAAACACAATTATGTGGAACATAAAATAACAGAATTACAGGACGTCATTTCACACTTTGGGGCCTCAATGTCTATGAAGCCCAAACTGGCATTGTGGCTACTGACCAAGAGCAACATAATTAAATAGTCATATAATATAAAGAAATCATTTTTTTTTGTTAGGGGAGAAGGGTGGGGTTGTTGTTACAACTTACAACTCATTTAATATCTAAGGTGTCAAGTGGGATAATATTACTCAGTTGATAACAAACGGCTCAGACCAGTTACTAATGGGCTATATGGATTTACTAATGGGCTACATGAATCTAAATCACGCTCCGACCAGAAACACAGGCATCAACGGGGACTGAATCTAGGCCCATTGTGGCCTAGCACCATCACACCGGTGAATATCAATCTCAGTTGCAACAAATAAAGAAAAAAAGAAGAAATGATGTGATTTGAAACCCGGGGAGATGAGGTAATAAATATTGAAGCGGGAAAACGTGGCCGACACTGAGTACAAATCTATCCCTATTAAACCATGCACTTGGGGTCTTTGGGGTTTGTACCCCATAGCATGAAGATATAGAAGACTCTACTTCTGCCATCCCAAGTTCCATCCAAGGGTGTGCTGCACAGCGTCCACAACCAAATTCTGAAAGAATTAATCAACTTCATCTTTTTTCTCCCAATTGTGTTGAGGCTCAAAAGATTATTTTAAGCTCATGTCATGATCTCCAAGACATTTTGTAGGAGCGGTGGTAGTGATGGTAAGGAGAGGATGGGATGAGAAGGCAAGACATAACCATTGTCCATTGAGAAAGGTGGCCAGGTGATCAATAGGTCCGTAGGACAAAAGATGAGAGGTGGCAAGAGAATTAATGACATGCTGCTCCCATTGAAAGAGCACAAAAAATCTTTATGCATGCATGAGAGGTGATAACAGCTCTCCCACGTGTTAACCATCAACAGACAAAAGATAAAGAGAGAGACTCGATAGGTGCATGAGATGGAAGAGCAAGCTGCTCTTCAACAATGATGAAGAGAGTGATGTGGTTTTTTCAACATGTATGTAGCATACAACATATAATAACTATGACCACTTTTTTTTTTTTTTTTTAAATATAATATTAGAAGTCGGCTAATGAGGTGCCAAATGTTTAAGATATAAGCATAACTCATAGAGAATATTTTTGGAATTAAAAAAAGTTGGTTGATACTGCTCCTTTGGCTACTATTAGGTGTGTATATGTCAAATTTATATACTGACAATGGTAATAAGAAGTAAAAAATTGGTTTGATGAAGAGTATTTTAGGAATCAAAAATTGGTCGACACCAGCTCTTGGCGCCTTTATATTCACGGTTATATCTATAGATTATAGATACGGTTATGGATTATGGATATGGAAAGTGATGGTTAGTTTGACCTGGAATTTTTCTTGAAAGGTTTTTAGGTTGATAGTATTCGATTTACACGTGCCAGCCGTCACATGTCTCACACGTGCGTCACAACTAAGTTACTCAACAGGCATCAAGCCTCTCTGGCCAACCGAATCCAAAACCTCACGTAAATGGGTGCCATTTTTATTATGGGCACGTGCCAAAAAAACGCTTAAAAGTCACGTGAAATCATGTAGAGGCTCTATAAAAAAATCTGTAGGCGAATGGACCAGTCAACTTCATTTTCTGTAAGCAGTAGGACTGGTCAATTTATCAGACGATTAGTCATCGCCACACGGCCCACAGAAGGACGGGAATTGTTTGGGGCCGCATGACATACGTGTGTTAGGGTCACAGACTGGAAATAATAGTCAAATAAGTGAGTGAGACATCCAGCACACAAATTCTGTGGCTACTATTTTGTCGCTGCACGGTAGTTTTCTTGTAGTGAAGACAGAAAGAGGCGAGTTTAGGCATGATGTCTATTTAAATTTTGTTTTGCCGTTGTAGGCATTTATTTTGGGGTTAGCTTGGGGCATCCTGTTTTTCGTTCCTTCTATTTCTCGCATTGGTTCACAACCTCGTGAACTATGCTTTATATGTTCTTTTGTATCTGCTCTCTTTTGATTTATATAATTGCTTGGATTACTGATAAAAAAAAACAATATAATCTTAGGTTTTATTAAAAAAATATTAAACTCTGATTAAAAATTTGTAACCCTTACCCTATGTTTGGTTGCCGAGAAAATAAGAAAAAACATGGAAAAGAAAAAAAATGAGACAAAATTCAACTAAAATTTGTATTAGAAATTCAAAATTTTCTTTTCTTTTCCATATTTTCACCTATTTTCTCGACAACCAAACATAGCCTTAGGGATAATTTTTTTCTTCTAAAACTAAAGAGGGTTAGTGATTCTTAACCACACAGTTAATAGAAGAGGGAGAAGGAATTGAGGGAGAGAAAGCAGAAAGTTCTCGAGTGGGTAAACATGAGTCTTCTTTGATGTTGATATATCATTATCTCAAGGGTATTTTCGGTATATATAAGATAGTAGAAGTTAGAATCGGGATACTATTACCTAGGTTCCTAAACTTGATTCGAAATAAGGAACTGATGGTGTATGGGATTCTTTCTATAAGCTACTTTACGATGTATGAGATTCATTCTATAAGCTACTTACCTTCTCCTCGGTGATTCCAAGTAAGGTTCCATCCTCCCTTGTCTTGTGACCTAGGTATTCCATTTTTGCTTTCCTTCCCTTCTATTCTAAGTAAGGCCCTAGTCTACCATTTTTTAGCTTTTCATAAACTCTTGCTCGAGCTACTCGGTTAACTCTGGTTCTTTCAAAGAAGACCCTGATTTTAATAGAGAAATCAACACCTTGCTTGATCTATTGAATGATCAAACAATTTGTCTTTGAATACTCAAGAGGATTTGGAGGATTAGAAAGGCGGGAGGAAAAAGCAATTGCAAATCTCACGAATCAATTCAAGAGCAAACGATCAAACTCTTTGTTCGTGAGAATTGGGGGTATTTTAGGTATTGTAAAAGGTTGACAAAATTTCTTTTAGATAGGTTATAGATTATAATATCTATAACCCTTAAAAAGAGGCTTCTTTTGCCCCTGGTTTATTAATTTCGTCTAACATCTTTTGCCTTTATTCCATTTGCATCCCTTTTCTGTTTCTAATTTCTAAAACTCCAATCCTAAAGCTTCTAATTCGTTCCCTCTTCCTCTTCTCTCCTCCCTCTCTTCACCCCTAATTCATACGCCCCCTTTCCATTTTCCTCTTCAATTCATTCTTAATTATTAATCTCTACATCCCCTTATTCCTAAACCCCCCTGCAAATCATTCCCCACTCAACAGATCGGTCTCCTAATGGCTCACCGTCCTCACCTATTGGCACTTCTCCCTCTCCCTGAAAAACCTAATGAAGGAAAATAGGCACCCTAAGAAATTCAGGGAGCTGCCGAAGACCCAAAGTCAATTGTGCAGCGGTCGAATCCTCCTCCCGAATGAACGGAAACCGCGCCGTAATGAAGCTTGGAATTTATAATATGTATTTCTACTATTATTGTTGTGAGATTTCTCTTCATTAGACTTTGGTTTTGGTATGCTATTTCTTTGTCTGTGATGTTGATAATGTCAGTGCATGTGTAGTTGTTGTTTCATTGGAAGCAGGGAAGCCATTGGCGATACAACAGGTGGAGGTTGCTCCATCACATACCATGGAAGTGAGGATCAAGGTGAAGTGCACTTCCCTCTATCATACTAATCTTCATTTGTTTCCTTTTTTGTTAATTTTTTGGTTTTTTAGATTTTTTTTTTTGTATTGCTAATGGTGATCACTATAGTGCAAGTAAGTCCCCATGCCTAGTTAGACACTAAGATTCTGTGCAGGAGATATGTTAACCCACTTTCAGTTCTAGGGTTTCACGGTTTTATCTTCATTTGTTTCCCCTTTTTTTTTTTATTAAAAAACATTATTTTTGCTTTTTAAATAAAATAAATTTCTATTGCTAATTGTGATCACTACAATGTAGGTTAGGTCCCAATGCCCAGTTAGACAATAACATTCCAACGGTTTCTGATTTAGGTTGAGCCAGTTCGTCACTGCTTCCTCTCTATCATCTTCCTTTTGCTTGAGAACATACAACTGAAGGCATGTTCTCAATCAATAACGGGGAGGGAGAGCATATCAGTACAAGCACTCTTTTCCTTATTTATATTTGTATTAGTTTATTATTTATTTGAGCAGTTTCTTTCCCCTTTTCTGTTATCAATGGGTGATATATTGTATTCTTCTCTTTTCTTATGTTGGTACAGCTTTTCTTGGGTATTATCATCTGCATGATGTCGCTACACATGTATTTTGCTCCTCTAAACATGCTTTTAGATTTGTCATCGCCAGTAAAAGCAGCTCCAGGGGTCTCAATGAAATTTCAGTCTATCAAAAAATAGATTCTTGATGTAAGCTATCACACTTATCGAATAACAACTTCTTTAAATTTCTTTTGTTTTTATGAGTGGGCTTCTACTTTTCATGGTTCTCAAATGTCTATGTAACTGTGTTTGAGGTTACAGGAACAAGTCAATGTGTTGGTATTGTGGCAATTCTATATTTGAGGTAATTTTTATTTTTCATTTCTAAATGGCTATGGCTTACTTGTTCCCTATGGTTTTGTATTTCATTTCTAAATGGCTATGGCCTTACTTGTTCCCTATGTTTTTTGTTTTTCATTTCTATTTTTTCTTTGATTTATTAATTAAGAGGTTGGTGGCTTAGGACTGAATTTATGATTGGTGTGTTGTTTCTTACTTTCCAATAAAAGAGAGTATTTGTTGATTTTCTCTACTTAATATTTCTTTGTGTTTAATTATTTGCCTTTAAGGGATTAATTTTTTTAGAATCATTCCATACTAATTAGGTTAGATTTGATGGCATTAAGCTACCATACTATGAGCATTCAGTTAATTTTTCTATTGGAGATATTACTTTCGAGCCCTTAGTTTGGAGATTTTGTGTTATATTTGTTTATGTTGTTTAAACTACAGTATCTAATATTTAATTTTTATATTATTTATATTATATTATATTATATACTATGTAGTATAAAAATAATGTATTAATTTTTGTATCAATATATTATAATAAATTACCAATCTATTCTTTGGTATTATAATAAAATACCAAACTTTTTAATATTTCTATTACCATAAGTGGATTTGAGGGTGCTTATTAAGCTCTTTGCAAAAGACCACGCCTCAGGAAGCGGAGGCCCTGAGTTCGACTCTTGCCATCCCTTGGGGGCCACCCGCACAAGGTTCCATGGTTCTCATGGACCTTTGGTTACCGGTTCATGTGGGTTGCGGGGTCTTGCATGCGCCGAGGTTTACTTGGTCTACCCAAAGGGTGGGCTTAGGGTTCCTCATTACAAAATAAGAATAAAAATAAAAATCTGGAAGTCTAACTTCGCAAAGTTTCAGGTGTGGCAAACATGGGTCGTCCGGATTCAAGTAATTATTCTCGAAGAATGCAAGGAAGGTGGGATAGTCTTTCTTGTGGGCCAAATGATAGAGAAAATTACTCACAGTCCAATTGGGATTCAGGTATGGTATTAGGTTTTTCCATAATATTTTTTTGACACTTTCGATGTATTTTTTGATTTCAGGTAAAGTATAAGGTTTTCCCATACCATTTTTGACTCAATTTTTTTTTTTATCCTTTTGTTTGTTTATATAGGAATGACAAATAATCCTAATTTTGTGGAGGAAGTATCACCACAGTTTGGAAAAGACAATGAGATTATTGTCGTGCGTTCACATACCATAAATCTTATTCATAACTTGCCTTGGATTTTAGCCTATTGTCTTTCGTAGATTTTCCATGTTATGATTTTACTTCCTGCTTTTGCAAGGATGCCAGATTGGGAAGAGGTTGTTAATTGTTACAACTGATCTTTTATCTGCTGTAAGTAGGACTTTAAACCTTTAACACATTTAGTCGGTATTATGTTCCAAAGTAGACCACACGAACAATCTAATGTCGTAGTTGTAGTCATAGTGTATGTGCAGGGCAAACCATCTACCAAGTCCTATCTACGGGAACTACGCAAAAATAAAACAATACATTAATAAACTTTTCTATTTGGTGATCTGTCCTTATTTGTTTAATTCTGTTTGCAACTTCATCAACTTTCATTTTACCTTGATCTTAAGAGACATGGTCGAGGTCATTTATTATGTGTAATTATGATGACTGGTGTGAGATTCTTATTGTAAAAAGGTACTGTTCTTTTTTTAGGTGTTCAAAGGAAATTGAGGGGAAAGGTTGGTCTATAGAATGTGTGAATATAGAAATGTGGTTAAAATATAGAAGTTTGGTTAAAACAGAAATGACATAGACAACTTAGAAGAATTTTTTTGGAAATAAAAATCTAAAGTGAAATGAGTTAAGGATGGTTGTAGAAAAGAAAACTGTTTCATCTGTCAACTATGATGAGAAGGTTAAGGAATCTGGTAATTTGGTGCAAACGAATGTGCACACTTTGATGCATCAAAATCAAGTGGGCCGAGTGGGAGTGGACATTTTCTCACAGTTATTATTAATCTTTGGATACAATCCCTTAGGTAAGAATCTATTTGGTTGTACCTTAAGACTCTTTTCTCTTATTACTCCTCTCATTTTATTTGTTGTACCTTAAGTCTCTTTTCTCTTCTTACTCCTCTCGTTACTTTGTAGTCAGCTATTTCACCTTGATGGCTGACTTGTACTCAACTTGTCTACTATTCTAATAGTATACATTTCATGCTTTCCAAAATTCTTTTGGATTGCTAATAGTTTATACCAGAAGGTAAAGCTAGATTCCATTGACTTTGTTCCACCTATTATATAGCTAATATTTCTTATATTACCAAACTATGAATTTTTAACCTTAGAAAGATTTATATCTACATGTTCTTTATTGTTAATTTTTACTCTATTGTACTCTATATATCATCACAATTGACAGTCATCCAGGTAACTACGCTTTGGTAACAGATAAATGACAATCGGCTGGTAGATGGACTTTCAACAAAGCTCCTGTGCTTATTTTCTGTTTCAGCTGTTCCTGTGAGTTTCTATACATATTTTGTCTTTAAAAATTGTGAGATCTTTTACCAAACATTTGCTTTATTTGGAGACTACCAACTTCTTAAGTCTTGGTCATTGTATGACTTAGGAATCTTGCCAACAACAATATAGAATGATCAATTCTACAAAACTACAAAAAACTGCAGCAGATATTCTCGATCAGCTGATCGGACCAATATTTTGAGTAGGGGATCTCATAGGTGGGGCAACCTTCATGTTTTCCTTGTGCAAATTTGCTAATTTGGTAGTCTAAAAAACACTTACCTTAGATATCTTTTACTTGGATTTGGATTTAACATAATTATGCATATTGTGGATTTCTTCTTCTCAAGTCAGTACTACGATAAGACCTGAGCATGCATTCATAATAAGTAGAGTACCTTGCAGAGGCACACATGCATTCCTTGTTCATTTATACACGGAGTGCATCATTCTCTTATCGTTTTCACAAGATTACTATTGAAGTAAATGATCCATAATATAGCATTTTCCATTTCCTCATATCGTTCTTTAAAGTAAATTGTTCATCATTTTTCTTTTCTTTTTTTGGCAGTCCAATTTCTTTTTCCCTGTTACCTACATATTTTTTAAATATTTTCTTTGCCTTTCGATATTTTGGTAAGTATGCAGCACGTCCCACGTGCCATGCTAACTAGTAATCTAAAAAGAGTGTAACTTCGGTGACTTTTCATAAGTTTTCGCTGACTATTTTTTCTACAAAGTCTAATTTTGTTGGTGAGCCGTTCAGTTATTTATATCAAAAATTCCCTCAAATATTATTTCTATTTCCAAAATACCCATGCCATCTCATACGTTTCCTTTTGTCTATATATGGTACGGAATGAATAGATTAAGGAGAGCTCAACGAGGCAGTACCTTTCATTTGCCTCTAGCATTGCCTCGTGGTATTGTTATTATTATTATCTTTTGATTCGAGATATACGTGTAAGCCAGCCGTAATGCTGGTTAGGTGTTAGTATCTATTTAGTTAGTGGGCGGGTGGAGAGTATATATAAACTCCCATCCTCTCGGGAATGAAATCCAATACTTGGGATACACTACCACTGGGACAAAAAAAAAGGACAGCGTAGAGTGGTTGGCAAGGTATTTCCTCTTGCAGATGCCCCAGCATCATTCTCGGGGCAAGTCTCTTCAGCTCATGCGTGGAAGACTAAGTGATAGCATACATCTCACAAGTTCTGTTGGATAGTACATACTTATCTCCCCCGGCTTGCCACATGTCTTCTGTGCCATCTAATAATTATGATTAAGATTCACTCACCCTTAGGGTTAAATAATCTAACCTTGGTTTATAAAAAAAATATCTTTAAGAAGTAACTACATGAATGAGAGAATCATAACCAGATTAATTTTAAAAAAAATATTTGTCTAAAAATTAAGGTTTAATTATTTAACCCTGAAGGTGAGTAAATTTTAACCACAATTAATAAATATGAAAGAGGACACGTGAAGAGTTGGAGGTGTGAGCGTACTATCCAACGGAACGGAAGAGTTGCATGCTATCACAAAAAACCATTCAATGCGTGGTGGGCCCTTGTTCTATCTTTCAACTTCCCGTAGGTATTTGTGGGCCCAGCCTAATTCAAATAATAATTAAATTCTATAAGAAGATTTTTGCCTTAGATTCATATATTACGGAAAATACTCTCCAATCTCATTTTTATTCCCAGATGACCCAAACCAATGAACGATCTGGATTCGTTTCGTTTTGTCTGTCTTTGCTAAGATAGAGTAACAGCTCTCAGATTAAGAAACATAACATCGATCCCTCGGGCAGCCTGCCCGTAAAGCCCTTTCTTTCTTACCAGTTTCCATCTTTTTAAACCCCTCAAAACCTAACTTACACACTCAACAATCTCACACCTACCTGCTCGCAGCCTAGAATTTTCATTCTTTTGTTTTAGGTGTCAATGGGAAGATCCGGAATTGACCTGAAATTATCCAGTTTTTGTAAAAGACTAAAAAGTAGGGTTTAGCTTGATAAGTGAAAGCCCTAGCATTATTTAGGGCCGAATTATCTTTGATGGATTGATGTCGGTCCGACCCAATCTTATAAATAATTTTTTATAAAAAGTGCAATATGATTATTTGTTAATTAAATATGATAAATTAAAAATAATATTAGTTTATCCTTTCTAAGTATTGAAATGGTATGCATTTTTTTGGGAAATGATTTTTGAGACCGCAAAAGGGTCGAGACAACCGAGACCGTGCATCCGTGTATGGGATTTCAGGTGGGACTTACCTACCATGTGAACGTGTGCCCCACTTGAAATCCCGTGCATAAATGCACAGACTCAATGGTCTCGGCCCCTTTCATGGTTTCAATAGCAAAGCCTATTTTTTAAAAAACTTTTTATAGTAATATTTCTATCTTGTAATGATATGTGTTTTTTTTTAGTTCTTTATTTTTTTTGCTAAACTCTAATCACTAACTCACTCACACACTCGGTTAGGCCAACACACACACACACACGACCCTATGAGACTAAGCCCAACACACCTCTTCAAAAAGGGCATATTGTTTTTTTTTTTTTATGCAAACCTATCCTTAGAAGGAAAATATATATGTTAACTTTTATAAGCCAGAATCCGGGCTGGGTTAGGGCCTGATTCCTTGAGCCCTTATAGGCCTTTTATAGCTAAATATTATCAGCTTATCGTTAGGTTTATATCTTTGTTGTTAGCTATTAGATCATATCTCTTGATCTAACTGCTAAAACTTTTTTACTTATTAGGTTTTATTAAGCCGTTACTATAAACAGAGAAAAATAATTATTAATTATTTAAAAAAATATTAATACCTAGGGTTCACCCACCTATCTTTAGTTTTTTTCTTTTAAATATTAATTATTTTAATATTAAAAAAGTCTTAGAAATAATTATTAAATTTTTTTAAAAAAAATTAATATTTAAGAAAAAAAAAACTAAGGATGGGCGAGTGAACTATAGGAGTTGGTGAATCTAATCCCAATTAAGGGGTGTTAAAAAGGACATGTGGCTACCTCAAGGGGTGTCAAGAAGGACACGTGGCCACTTCAAGGGGTGTCAAAAAAGACACGTGGCCACCTCAAAGGGGTGTCAAAAAGGATATGTGGCCACCACAAGGGATGTCAAAAAGGACACGTGGTCATTCTAGATGATTTGATTTCATTCAAAAAGGAATGGATAATTTCGTAAATAAGAAAAATGGAAAATGACAACTTTAGATAAAGTATTTTTGATAGTTCATTCCATTTTAACCCATAACATCATCATTCCATCAGTCAACTGATGGAAGGAGTGTTAGTGTCAATATTTTGGAAAGTAGGAATATTAATGTATTTTCTGAAACCTGGAGTCTATGTATTTTCGTCAAACCTGAGGAGGGTGTAAATCTATTTTTCCTTTTTTGTTTTTTTTAAAAAATAATAATTCTTTTTTTAAAATTGAAAAACTGTTTTTGAGAGTTTTAAATCAGGGCTCGGATTGTCTTTGGTGAAGCCAGAAATGGCTCTTAGGGTTCCATACATTGTGCGACAGTTGCCATTAAAATGGGAGAAGCCATTTCATTTTCTACCCATAATTTTGACTTCTCCCTCATTTGATATCTCTCCTCCTTATTCTCACACACTTATCGCCACATGTCTTATTCTGTGTAGAGAAGTCAAAATCATGGGCCCATGATTTTGACTTCACCACTAGTCACCTATTCTATGGAACCCCGAGACAAGCCCTTTCTGGCTTCGTCAGAGACAATCCAAAGCCTTTAAATCACTTCCCTTTTGTCTAAAAGTGAGAAAAACTACCGGAAAGTTTACTAAGCACTCTTCTTCCTTGTTTAAAAGTGGGAAAACCAACCGGAAAGGACTAACAGTTTCAGTACTGGTCGTTTGTTTAAAAGTGGGCCTAGGATTCTCTCGAGTTCAACTTGAGAGAATCTCCCAAGTTTGAACCCCTAGAGGTCGCCATGTGTCTCCTTTGACACCCCTTAACCATGGGTAAGGTTCACCCACCCCATGGGTTCACTCACTCATCCTTAGGTTTTTTTTTATATTAATTATTATTTTTTAAATTAAAAAATTGTTTTTAATATTAAAAAACTCTAAAAACAGTTTTTTTAATTAAAAAAAACCAAGGATGGGTGAGTGAACCTAAGGGTGGGTGAACCTTACCCATGGTTAAGGGGTGTCAAAAGAGACACGTGGCGACCTCTATGATTCTCTCAAGTTCAACTTGAGAGAATCCTGACCCTTAAAGACAACCGGGAAGTGGACGCTCTTATTACTAATGTTGACACGGATATTTCATTAACAAAAACAAAGACTCGCCTGAGTCAACTCAGCGTTCTACTACCTACATACATACCTTCAAAAGTAAGGCTTAATCTCTGAAACGATAAATAAACAACAGAAGTGTGAAAGCACTGCATATATATATATATATATATATATATATATATATATATATATATCACTAAACGCATATAAGTGGAGAGCTGGAGATCGTTCGAGTCACAACTCAGTTGCAGGCGTCCTCTAAGCAGGAAGTGAGGGAGTGGGAAGTTGTGGGTCGTTGCGGGTACATTTAGTAGTAATGAAATGATGAAGCTTAGTGAGGATCAGGGACTGAATTGCAGCTTTCAGCTGAGGAAGACACGGTCGCAAGCACTTGAACAGATGGTGCAAAAACCTCCACAAAGAAGAAAGGCATAAGAGGTAGGGAAGCCAAACGAGTGAGTGTGGGAGAAGTAGTGAGCACAACAAAGCCAAAGCAACAACTGCCGAGAGATCTCCAGTGTGGCCGATCAAACGCTTAGCATTGACGGAAAGGCAACGGAGTTCAGTCGAAGCGGCTATGAAGCATACACCCATGGCGATGATGGAGAGACTCATAACAATGGGATTTTCTTCAAAAAGGTTGTGATCTTTGCCCTGATACTTCAAGCTGAGGAGCCCTACCACGAGTGGGAGGGCATATTTGGAGACCATGATGCTCATCTTCTGCTGCCAGTTACTCGGCCTTCCCTCCTCACTCGTAATCTCATCTATATTGGCCATGCTTAATTATCTGCCAAACTAGGCTTTGCATTTCTGACATTTTATAATGCTCGAGTCTTCTGTTAATTTGGCGGACTTTGTTACTGAGACCGCAAAGGGCGAGACCCCGCCGAGGCCCTCATCACATGCACGGATCTTAAAATTAGATTAAATCTGTTTATAAAATTTTAAGAACCATACATGTGATGCACGGTCTCAATGTGGTCTCGGCCCTTTTACGGTTCCCTAATTTGGGTGGGCTCCACAGAGGTGGGGATGAATCTTCCGAACTTCTCAAAATAACAATAAAGAGGACAGTGATGGGACACTCAGGAGGATGAATTTTCCGAACTTCTAAAAATAACAATAAAGAAAAGAACACTGATGGGACACTCAGGAATAGCATAAGGTATCGACCCATCGGTGGATCTTAAATGCTAACTATTTCCCTAAAGAAAACTTATTGGGACACTCACTATTTCCTTAATGGAGTAGAGGGGTTTTGTTAGATGAGCAGTGATTAACTATTTTCCTTGTTAGATTACTTATGGTTGAAGTGATTTGATGAAGTCAAATATAAGGTCCAGTATGGTCATATTAGATGCTTTCACTGTCTTATAGTCCACGTGGCACACATCCCTATCAGTTAAAATAGGGAGTCAAATCCTCTACGGTGATAACCTGTGTATCCCCTCCGTAAGAGGGAGGAGGTGGGTTTTGTGCTTTCCCACACTTTGTTGAGCAGATACTAATCCTTAGACCGTACAAAAAAAAGTTAAAGATTTTACTCGACAAAACATCCCTATTGTCAAGATTTTGGCCCCACAATTTTTTAGTGGTAAATTATGCATGTATTTCTCTCTCTCTCTTCGGTTTGAGAAGTCGCACTTTTTCTTTAGTGATGAAGCATTATATATACTCTCCTGATCAACAAACACTTTGTGCAACTCAGACAGCATTTTGGTGAAATTTTAGGGCGTCTAAAAAGTTGGGATGCCTAATATTGTAGCTTTACTTATCTCGTGAAATACTTTACCATCACATTATTTTACTTAAATAAGTGAATTTGCATTATTCACTCAAATAACTTAAGATTGTTTGGATACATTTTTCTTTTTTTTGTTTTTATTTTTTAAAATTGGAAACGATTTTTTATTTTCAATTTTTTAAAGTACCAAACTGTTACTTTTTTTTTTTTTTTAAAGAAAAACAAAAAAACACGTTTGATAAATATGATTAAATAATTTCAATTCATGGTAGTGGTAGTAGTGAGTGGTGGCTGTGGGGTGCAGTGGGGTGTGTGGTGGTGGTGTGGTAGTGGTTGTATTGTGGTGGTGTAGTGGTAGTGGTGGTGGTGGTGATGGTGGTGGTGTGGTGGTGGATGATGGTGGTGGTAGTTGTATTGTGGTGGTGGGTGGAGGTGGCAGTGGTGGGTGGTGAGTGGTGGTGTAGTGGTAGGGGGTGGTGGTGGTGGTTGTATTGTGGTGGTGGCGGTGGGTGGTGAGTAGTGGTGGGGGTGGTGGATGGTGGTAGTATTGTGGTGGTGGTGGGTGGCGGTGGAGGTGGGTGGTGGGTGGTGGGTGGTGGTGGTGGTGGTGTTGGATGGTGGGTGATGGTGTTGGTAGTGGGTCCGTGTTTTCTATTTTTGTTTTTTGTTTTCAAAACAGAGATGGTTTTGATTTTGAAAAATTTTGTTATTAATTACATGATCTGTGTAAAAATTTTCAAAATTTTACTTTCAAAAACAAAAAACCAGAAAACGGAAGTACAATCAAACGGAGCCTTAATTGAAATAAAATAATATGATTCAATTAAAATAATAATAAAGTTAAACAAGTGTGAAAGGATCATAAGTAGAAAGATTCTTTGATTAAGGCAACTACACCACAAGGTGAAAGCTGCAGGAAAACCCACACACCCACAAGGCGAACGTCGCAAAGACTTTATGCGTCCAAAAAAATTAAATCCCACAAGGCGAAAAAATTAAATCCCACAAGGCGAACGTCGCAAAGACTTTATGTGTCCAAAAAAATTATATCTCACAAGGCGAACTTCGCAAAGACTTTATGCGTCCAAAAAAATTATATGTGTCCAAAAAAATTAAATCCCACAAGGCGAACGTCGCAAAGACTTTATGCGTCCAAAAAAATTAAATCCCACAAAGTCGAACCTTTAGGTATCCAAATAATTAAATCCCACAAAGGCGAACGTCGCAAAGACTTTAGGCATCCGAATAATTAAATCCCATCAGGCGAACGTCGCAAAGACTTCTTGTTTTTTTTTGGGTAATTGCCCTACGTTGAGTGGTCTCACAATTACATTCCGGAGCCAAATCATCTCCGGTGATAACCGGATTTGGAAAATCCGGTTATCACCCCTAGAGGTCACCACATGTCTCCTTTGACACTTCTTAACCATGGGTAAGGTTCATCCACCCCTAGGGTTCACCCACCTATCTTTGTTTTTTTTTTTAAATATTGATTCTATTTTTAAAATTAAAAAACTGTTTTCAATATTAAAAAAACTTTAAAAACTGTTTTTAATTTTAAAAAAAGAATTAATATTTAAAAAAAAAACCAAAAATAATTGGGTGAACCCTAGCGGTGGGTGAACCTTGCCCCATGGATAAGGGGTGTCAAATGAGACACGTGGCGACCTCTAGGGGTGATAACTGGATTTACCAAATCATCACCGTAGAGGATTTGACTCCACTGGGATATTTCGAGGGTGTGAACTTTCATTCAGGAAAGGCTAAATTAAAAGGACTTTGCTACTGAGACTGTGTTAGGGCCGAGACCACTGAGACCTCGCGCCCCAACACGGGATCTCAGGTGGAGCCCATCTTCATATGGTGGGCCCCACTTGAGATCCCGTGTTGGGGCGCGAGGTCTCGGCCCTAACACGGTCTCAATAGCATTTCCCAAATTAAAAATGGACTTTGCTACTGAGTCCCTTTAGGGCCGAGACCACCGAGACCGGCTAAGGGTGTCTCAAAGGCTTTATCCATTAAAAAAAGTCTGACATTTTCATAAATATTAAAAAGTCTCAAAAGCTTTATCCATTAAAAAAAGTCTGACATTTTCATAAATATTAAAAAAATTGATTTGAATGTGAGTGCCACCAAAACTCTTATTAATTACTAGAATGCCATCAAGATTTAGCTTTGCACGGGGTTAACTAGTTCACGCATTTGGTGACTTGTAGCATCCAGAACAGAAGCGAAACACCATTGGCACTCGTCAAGACCTCTTCCCCGACCCCTCAGCCGCCGCCTCAATCCAGATGCCTCAGCTCCCGAGCTGGTTCCACCACCGAACACGGCCACTCCATCAGTCCCTTCCGGCTCAAGATCCACGACCTGTATGGTCGGGCTAGGCCCAACAGCCACCTGAGAAGACCTTTCAACCTCAGGAGGGGGAGGAGGTTGCGCAACCGCCTCGCCAGAAAAAAGAGGAGAAAGTGTATCCTCATAAACCGGAAGATTGGGTGACCTCGTAACCACTTCTAGAGTGAGAGCTACAAATCGCAAGAGACCTTGATCCCTAAGTGGCAGTGTTACCTAGACACTTGACACGTCTAGAGGTGTTTCATACGACAAGTTCTGGAAATTTTAATATGACGGCAAGACGTACAATTTTTTAAAAATGATTATATATGTATATGGAAAAAGCTAAAGCTCACGTAACGCGTGAACCATGAATTGTTCACGCAAGCATAAAACGATGGTAGTTTGATAATTATAGAGTGTATTAAGGATAGTTTTGAAAAACAATAGATCGTTGACCTACCATAAATTACGACAGTTTGGTAATTATAAAAAGAATTAAGGTTAGTTTTGAAAAACAGTTTTATTCTTATAATTACAAAAATGTCATTGATCCTTATTAAAATTACAAAACTGTCATCAGATTCTCAAAACCGTGAATGATAAATAGTTTACGCATTACGTGAACTATAGCTAAGTCCCTATATATATATATATATATATATATATATATATTGTAATTCAAATATTTTAAATAATAATAAAAGAAAAAGGAGATCACCTGTCTCCAAAATTTTAAAAAATATCTATATCTAAATTATAAAAAATACTCATATAGAGAGTAGAAATCAGCAACAAGAGAGAAGACAGAAAACAAAGAGAAACGTACATATTGATCATTGTTATTACCCCTGTTCTTCAAGTAAAATTTTCTTTACATTTTCGAAAAAGCAACACAATTTAACAAAAAATATCTAACAATTGTATTTTTAAAATGACACGACATATTTGAAGAACTACATGTTTAACCATAATATTGACGTCACCATGACACAGTATAGACACGTACTAAGAAGTGTCGTATCGTGCCATGAAATGTTTTATCGAGCACAAGTGCCGACACGACAAAATTTAGGAAAACTAAAGTGCCTAAGTAACACTGTTGAGTTGGTAGACTATCTAGAGAACACATACGTGTTGGCTTCCAAATGAAATCACGTTTCTTACGAAAGAATGTGATTAGGGTATTTGTTCTAAGGTTAGGATTCTCTCAAGTTCAACTTGAAAGAATCTCTTAAGTTTGAACCCCTAGAGGTCGCCACATGTCTCTTTTGACATCCCTTAACCATGGGTAAGGTTCACCCACCCCTAGGGTTCACTCATCCATCTTTGGTTTTTTTTTTAATATATTAATTATTATTTTTTAAATTAAAAAAACTGTTTTTAGAGTTTTTTAATATTAAAAACAGTTTTTTAATTTAAAAAATAATAATTAATAAAAAAAAAAACCAAGGATGGGTGAGTGAACCTATGGGGTGGATGAACCTTACCCATGGTTAAGGAGTGTCAAAAGAGACACGTGGCGACCTCTAGGGGTTCAAACTTGAGAGAATCCTGGGCCTTTGTTCTAAAATTGAATTCCCTAATAAAGGAGAAGGAAACATGCATTCTGGTTAAAGCGATTCAAACATATTAAGCACACCAAAGCCCTACTGAATTAGCCAAATAAAGGTGTTGGAATTGGTGATGCCATGTATCAAAATTTCGCACAGCACCCAATATATACATCAATGGATTGATTCAGTTTAATCACCCCAAACACATGGACGCAATAAAATGAACGAGAGCCCGAGTTTCCATAGCTACACCAAGAACTTGAATATAATTAAGCAAAACTACCCAAAAATTGACGTAAATTAAGAAGAGGTAACTGATATCCAGTGAAAAGAAGGAATATTTAAATTTGAAAGACTGGAAATGTGGAAGGAAAAAAGTACCTGTAGTGCTTATCAATGGAACCAGTCCAATTACAAACCTTATGCCTGTTTAAACTGCTCAGCTCCTCTTGAACCCTAATTTACAAAATCTTTGTTTAGTAATTTAAACTGCCCAACTTCTATTAAACCCTTATTCAAAAAAATGTGCACCAAACACACCATACTAAAGCACCCAGAACTGTAAATTATATGGCAAGATAAAAGGAGGGATAATACACTAAATTGCTCCAAATACAAGTTTGGGGTGCTGCTGCCGGAATCCCTCTCAGTTCTCACACATTAGCTGCCTGGAGTGCCACCAGCAGATCCATCAAGCAAGAAGCATGGCCGGCCCAAGTCATTTGAAAGCCTAAATCGAGAATTTTAAATAGGGTTTTTTTTTTTAATTGGACTCACTATAAAATAGGGTCTCTTTCTAAATTAAGCATTTTTTAGGATTTCTTTTCACTAAAGCAGGTTCATAAAGCCATCAAAGCCTATGCTTTGAGCCTTGATTTTTTGGGGGCCTAAAGTACAGGTAGGCCTGTCAAAAAGGCCCGTGTCGAAGGGTACCTGGCCCTGCCCGGCCCGTTCAAACCCGCCAAAGCCCTGCCCTCTTCCAGCCCTTGGGCCGGGTAGGGCCCAATTCCAAGCAGCCATTCAATTGTAGGGCCGAGCTAGGGCTCCCCCTTGCCCGACTCGTCCCTACCCGGCCCGTCCCTCAAATATTAATAATAATAGTTATTATTATTATTATTAATAACCATTAAATTAAAAAATTGACTAATATGCCCCCATTAACGTTATGAAAATAGGGTCAGTTTCATAATTACCTAACTAATGACCAGTATAAATAAAATCTTATAACCTAACCCTAACACTATTCACATACGAGTTTCAGATCGAAATCGCCTCTTCGTCTCTACTCTTCGCAGCTTCGCCTGAGCCTCTAACCTCTTCAATCTCTTCCTCTCTCATGGTGAGATCATCGTCTGACGCCTGGTGCTCTGCTCTGCTATCTCTCTCAAGCTATCGCCTGGTGCAGTGGTTCTCTGCTCTTCTTTCTCTCTCTCAAACTATCGATTGGTGCTCTGCTGTTGCCGATTGCTCTCAAATCAAGCTCAAGTTCAAGCTCGAGCTCACGGCCACCATCAGTCCACCACTCTCCTGCAGTCCTACGGCCTACAGGATACGATGCACGTTTCAATTTTTTTTTTGTTCAGATAGAGATAACCCTGTAAAACCCTAATCCCGTAAAACCACTCTCCTACAGTCCTAACCAGTAACCCCTTAAAACCCTAACCCCTGAATTTCTAAAACCCTAAATCCCTAATCTAGTAACCCTAACCTTAACCTCCTCAGAACCTCAGATACTCACCAAACCCTAACCCCGTAAATCCAAAACCTCTTAAAACCCTAACCCCTGAATTTCTAAAACCCTAAGTCCCCAATCCAGTTACCCTAACCCTAACCCTAACCTTAACCTCCTCAGAGCCTCAGATAGTCACCAAACCCTTACTGTTTGGTTGTTGTGTTGTTGAGTTTCTATTCTGATCTGATAATCGTATTAGTAATACTGGCATCTGATTAGCTATCAATACTGTTTTTTGATACTGCCATACTGGTATCTGATTAGCAATTGATTAGAAATTTTTTTGATTAGAAATTTGCATTTTAATTGTTGAGTTTCGATTCTGATCTGATAATTGTATTAGTAATATTGGTATCTGATTAGCTATTAATACTGTTCTTTCATACTAGTATCTGATTAGCAATTTATTAGAAATTTTTTTGATCAGAAATTTGCATTCTAATTGTTGAGTTTCTATTCTGATCTTATTATTTGATTAGAAATTTTTTTGATTAGAAATTTGCATTCTAATTGTTGAGTTTCTATTCTGATCTTATTATTTGATTAGAAATTTTTTTTGATTATTATCTGTTAGAATCTGTTTATTGATTATACCCTATTAGATTACTTTTTTATTAGATTCTGATATTGTTGATTAGATTCTGTTTTATTAGGATAAAATGTCGACTCCCGGTGTTAATAGTAATGCGAATTCTCCTTTAGTTGAGTCATCAATAGGTGTTCAACCGGAGGACCCTAGAATTATAGAAATTGGAGGCGAGAACATAACACATTCCGATGACCCTCTTCATCCATCACCCTCTTCCTCACAGCCACAAACTGAGGATCCTGAACCCATGCCAAAGAAATCTAAAAAGTCTTCAATAATTTGGGATCATTTCATCCAAAATGTAGTAAATAGAAAAAGAATAGATGTACGCGTTGCTGTATATCACCATTGTAACATGGAACTAGATAATTCTATTAAAAATGGAGTCAATCACATTAAAAGACACCTAGAATCGACCTGTAAGAAGAGGCCAAACCTTGACCCCAAACAACCACTCTTGAGGATATCTTTACAAGGTAGTGGTCCTATAGCCCATAAATTTGACCAAAACAAGTGTCGAGAAACACTTGCATTAATGATTATTCAACATGAGTATCCATTTAATATAGTTTCTCACGAAGGTTTTATTTATTATAGTAGCTTACTACAACCCCTATTTAAAATGGTGTCACGTGACACCATCAAGTCTGATTGCATGAGAATTTATAAAAAAAAAAAATCAAAACTGTTAAAATATTTTGAAAGTAATGTATCGAGAATTAGTCTCACATCTGATATGTGGACTTCCAACCAAACTTTAGGATATATGGCTATTACAGCTCATTATATCGATTCCAATTGAAACCTTAAGAAACAAATAATCAACTTTATTAATGTTGATCCACCCCATACAGGGGTAGTTTTAACTGAAACTTTTAAATCAAATTTATTAAAATGGAAAATTTATGATAAAATATTTAGTTTAGTTTTAGACAATTGTAGTACAAATGATTGTATTGTAAGAGTTATGAAAACTCATCTTACTAGAAAAAAAGCTCTTCCATTAAAAGGTAGGTTATTTCATATGCGTTGTTCTGTACATATCTTCAACCTTATTGTGTAAGATGGGTTGAGAAAAATAAGCCCGATTATTCAAAATATTCGGGATTCAGTAAAATTTATTAAAAATTCAACATCACATACACATAAATTCTGAGAAATTGTTAGTGAATTAGGGTTAAATACTGTTAAGGGGTTACCCCTTGATGTTTCAACGAGATGGAACTCCACCTATCTTATGTTAGAGTCTGCATTAGAATTTAAGGAAGTTTTTACTCGATTAGAAGTAGTAGACTCAAACTATAAAACTAATCCTTTAGATGATGAGTGAGATCATGCAAAGATTATTTGCGAGCTTTAACAAAATTTTTATGAAACTACAAATATATTTTCTGGAACTAAATATGCAACTATACATTTATTTTTGGAAGAAGTAGTTAAGATACATATTAAATTAAAGGAAAAAATACATGGTGAAGATCTTTTGCTCCGTGATATAGCTACAAGAATGAAACTAAAATTTGATAAATATTGGGAAGATTATAATCCTATTTTTGAGCTTGCTATATTTTTTGATCCACAACATAAACAATTGTATTTAGAATATGTTTTGAGAAAGTTATTTGGGGAAAGCGATATAGTGAAGACACAAAAGGAGAAAGCCCTTAAGAATCTTAAAGACTTATATAAGGAATATAATGTTAAATTTAGTACCCCTAATGTTTTGAAGCCATATGGGGAGAATATTGTTGCAACAAGTTCAAAGAGAAGAAATAACGATTTCTTGAGATTTGAAGAAGAAATGAGTCAAAGTACTAGTTTAAAAGTAAGATCAGAATTAGATTTGTATTTGGAAGAGCTAAGAGATAAATCTGACGATTTTGATATATTACTTTGGTGGAAAGTTAATTCAAAAAATTATCCAATTTTATCAATAATGGCTCGTGATATTTTAGCGATTCCAGTTACAACAGTAGCTTCTGAGTCTGCTTTTAGCACTGTAGGTAGGGTACTTGACCAATTTAAAAGTTGTTTAAAATCCGACACTGTAGAAGCCTTAGTTTATTGCCAAGATTGGATTCGTACAACTAAACAAAAGGAGTTAGAGTTAGTAGAATTGGATACATTAGATATATTAATGAATGATATAGATAATTAAACATAGTATAAATATTTTTCTATATAGTTTTATTTTGTTTTATTGTATTATATCTGCCTGTCACTGACAAGGAAATTTTTTTTTTTAACTTTGCCATTGCTCTTTTTGTTGCAATACCGGTCCCAAGCCCGGATAAAAGGGGAGGGTATCCATTTCCTTGTCAGGTTGACAGTCGGTGTAGAAAAAAAATCTCGTCATCTTAAATTACAAAAAAATTTCCACTCTTTCTTCCTGCCCTTCTTCTGGCCCTTTGGCCCTGCCCTGGCCCTTGAGGGCAGGGCTAGGGCCCAATTAATCCCGGCCCTGAAGGGCTAGGGCTGGGCTAGGGCCGACCCCGGCCCTGCACTACCCTTTGACAGCCCTAAGTACATGCTTTCATGGCTTAATGGATGGGCCGGCCCGGCACGAAGAAGAAGACGCTGTAGAGGCGGAATCCCAAGGATCAAACAAAGATCGAAAACCCAAGTAGAATCCGAAGCTACACAAGGGTTTCTTCAACCAATCTAGCTATTGTTGATCTCGCCCGCGCCGGAACCCCAAGTGGAATCCGAAAACTCTCTCGTCTCAAGGTCGAAATTTCGTCTACTCTCAATTTTGGGGGGGGGAGATCAAACCACTCAACTCAACTCAGCTTGTGGACGAAAAAATAATAATAATACCAAAACACTGTTTTTAGAGTAAAGGAAAAAATAATTTTTACTATTATAATGGGAGAGGCAGGCGTAGATGATGTTTCCGAAATTCCCATACTACCCTTATATAAAAACCAAATTTTGATTTAATGTTTTGCTTTAAAACCCAAACTACCCTTGCCTTTGATTTAATTTCCAAACTACCCTTTGCTCATCTATCTATTTAGAATCACAGTCAATCGCGATTGAACTCGGGGAGAGTTCAATCGCACCCATGGGTTAACACGTGTCCCTTTTAACTCCTATTAACTGTGGTTAACTCCTTTCCCTTGCTCTCATGTGCATCACACGTGCCACTAGCGAGTTCAATAGCACCCATGGGTTAACACGTGTCCCTTTTAACTCTTATTAACTGTGGTTAACTCCTTCCCCTTGCTCTCACATGCATCGCACGTGCCACACGCTAGTTTACATTATAACCCAAATTCCATTGATTCATTGATTTATCTAATCCATGAATCTATGTTCAAAATTTGTAATATGCATTAGCTATACACTTATTGAAAAAAGTTGAGAAATCTTACCTAATCAAAAAGCTCTAAACTGATTTGTTCCCAAAATTGGGTTGTGGAGATTCAAATCGTCGATTAATAGTATTAATCTATTTTTTATTTAATAAATAAGATAGAGGGGTTATATTTGGCTTTAGAAGGGAAAGAAAATGAACATTTCAAAAGAAGTGAGATAGAATGAGTTTCTAAAAAATATGGTATATATAGTCAAATGTTATGTAACTGTCGTTAACGTAATGTGCATGGCTCGTATTGGTTCGGATATAATGGTATTTACAAGATTTATAACCATGGTTCCTACTCCCTAGTACTTTTTTAATGCAACTATTGCTTTTAAATAATATACATGGAAAGTTAGGGATAATTTTTATTTATATTTCATATTTGAAATAAACCTCATTATTTTGTGCTTCCCAGTTCCCATTCAAAAAGAAAATTCTTTAGACACAATTTATATAAGCAATAGTCCCCTCGTCGGCCGAGGAGGGGACTATTCCTCCTCGCTCTCACATAGCCAATCCTTCAACTCCCATTAACAAAGGTTTGTTTTCTTTAACTCTTTAGTTAATTTATTTTATTTTATTTTTCTAAAAATCAAGGGTAGATGGGTGAACCCTAAGGGTGGATGAATCTTAACCACAGTTAAGAAGCGGGATACATGGCAAGAAAATGGGAGCCAAGACAGCCTCTCCTCGCGTCACTGACCGAGGAGATGATTATTTTCCTTATGAATAATCAAATAAAAAGCTATGATGCAAACGAAAACTTACAATATGAAGTTTAATGGTCTTCCCATCCTGCTCCATAGTGCGAATTTTCACCATCAGTATTGAACATTGAGTCGAAGTAAAATTAAGAAGCATAGTTAATACTTATTTACAAAGTCAACTCCAATGGTGATGATGTAACTCTTCAGATATGAATCATCATGTATCACAGAAATGAAGAAAATGTTCGGGCTGCATAACGATTCAGCTCCATATAACTATTTAGAGTGCACTCATTGCAGTTGTCTAGAGAACAGAGAAACTTCGACTATTAACACAACCATGTCATAGACAGAGCAACTGAGCAAGAATGCATCAAGAATCGTAAAGAAACCATAACCTCAAATTCAAATTTAGGAACATATAATCCAGTTGAAATCAATATCAGTTCACTTAAGGGAATGGGGAAATGCACTGGTGTGGTCAATTTTAACATTATCCACTATCCAGTAAAAGTATAGACAAATTTTGCAGATATAGTTGAGGATATAAATCTGAATTTTTATTGGTGCATACGAGGTCAACCTGAGGCTACAGGATGGATATTATCCCATACTTAAGTAGGTCTGTCTTGGTTAAGAACATACCCTGAATCATGAGTGAATCCTCGGAGAAGGACACTGATAGAGAAGAAGATCACGTTGAAATCTCAGTAGATGATTCATTGCTTGCCACTCGTGTAAATGGTTATCCCCCAGGGTACTCTCTGCCCAAGGGCAGCTCTCCTGAAGAAGTGCACAAAGTAGGAAAGGCCATGGTGCAGAGCCGCAATTGTTTTGAGGCTATTCAAGTTGTAGGTGATGATGTTTCTCATTCTATGGTGCTTGATAAGGTTACTCAAGTCCTTCAGACAGTCAGAGATTAGAACCCAATCAATGGTCTAAGGAGTTCAGTTGTTGATACAAACATTGAGGTATCAAAGGGGTGTCCTGAGGATAGGGATAATTTTAATGTCAGAGAGGCAGAGGTTGGGAGTGAGTGGATCAGAAGTTAGCTTTCCGAAACAACCCAAGATCCCTGTTCCCCATAGGCAGCGGGAACAACTCAGCCCGTATGAAGAGGATCTGTCCTAGTTTCTAGAGTGTCATTGGTATTTTGTAGGTTGGGTTTTTTTTTTTTTTAAAGTAGTGTTCTCTTGTATTAACGAATTTTCTGTATTCCTCTTTGTTTCCCTATGAGATCTCCTGTTGCATCGTTGGTCTTTGGGGTTGTTTGCTTTGCTTGGGCGTAGCATAGATGGATCTGTTTTTATGTTCTCCAATCTGTTTTTAATGCTATATGGTCAGGTCTGCCTTAAACCCAGCTTACCTTCCAAAAAAAAATAATAATAATAATACATATATACCTAGTGTGAAGGAAAACGTACCACTTTGGCTTGATTTACTCAACTTCAACTCAAATCTCGGAGAGATATCATCTACAAGTCATGGCAATTCCCTTTACTGTCATCCAATTTGCAGACAAGTGATTGAACAATTAAAGGAGAATAACCAAGTCCTTCGAGAAAGTTATTGATATTTGGCTCAATGAGATGGCTTTATTAAGAGTTAAGCATCCTAACTTCAGCACCCAGGACTCAATGCATCTGCAGAGGATCTGTTCGACATTGTGAATTGTAAGCTTGATCTAACAACATCCATTTCTTTCATCAAACAATAATTAAATGATCACCAAAATCCATTTTACCATATCAGCGTCTCCATCAATGATTCCATATATACTTTATTTAATAGGAAAAAAAATACTTTGTAGGGTTTAAAATGACCAAAAATACTTTGATCCTAGGTGACTTTAGACAACACTAGACGAAAAGGTCATCATATAATGACCAAAAATTGCTACATGTGGAATATAAAAATGATGGCATGCATCATAAATATCCATACTCTATAGCCTCTCATGCCTTGCCTATCGAAATGATCAGTAACCCTTGCTAGTGTTTTCTCAAACATTAAAATTCACATTAAAAACATCACAGAATTTGAATTTAATTGTTAAAAAAAAAAAAAACATGCTTCCCCTCTGGATAAATGTAACCAAGCTCTTAGCTGCCTCGTGCATTTTCAAAATAGATAGAGACACACAAACATACGTGTATACATAGACCCATAGGGTTTATATAAAAGATGATGAGAACATCTAAAAAATTAATAAAACTCACTTAAACCTAATCTAATAAAATCCAATTCAAATCCAAATCAACCTAAAGATGAGATAGGGTGCATCTTATCTCACCTTATTACATCACTCTATTGTATTCTCTAAGACTATTTCTAACACCTTCCTGCAATTGCATGATCCTTTGAAGAAGGATCGTGCAATTGGTTTTAAAAAAAAACAGTCTTTGATCATTTAAATTTTGTTGATCAGTCGCTGAACATCCAATCTCGCATGTTAGTGGTCATTGCTTGTCAGTGAAGTCCATCAATCATCATGCTCATCTTAGAGTCTGTTGGAGTCGATGGCCCACTAGATTAGACCATAATAATCTCTCCCAATAAGCACATAAAGAGAAGTCAGTTGTACAAAAAAAAAACTCAGAGGTATCAGTGTATAGCGAGATTACAATAAGTGTTACAAATTTCATTCACGGGTTTTTATCGAACGAAGTTTTTCTCAAGAGATTTCAAATATGAAGTTTTTTCCTAGGTATTTCTCGATTAAATCTCGGCAATGATTACAAATTAATTTAAATTATGTGAAATAGTAATAATATCATCAATTTATAAATCATCAATCAAACTTTAAAACATCACCCAAAACTATAATATTGTGATAACTCAACTCTCTTAAAGCATATAAATTAATTCCCAACATAAAATCTTGATATTTTGAAGAGAAAATAGTTTAAATTGCGATATGGTAAATCTCACGATGTTTATGCGATATAAAGAGAAAAATGTATTTCTCATGAGATTTTTAAAGTACCGCAATAAAATCGGAATTTCAAACTTTAAATGTTTTTCTTGATTTTTTTCAAGAGAAATTGGATATTTCTCGGGAGATTTGTAACAATGATTTCAACTGGAATTTGGTGATGACTGCAACTTTGGAACTAAAAAAAATTAGGTTTACGGCTGACAGAAAACAAGATTGAAGGAAATACTCAAACTAACTTCTGGTCGACCTCTCTGTCTCTGATACCATATAGAAAAACTGATTTATTGATCATTGGTCTTTACACTAACAATAGGGTTTATATAAAGATGAGAACATCTAAAGATAAAAATAAATCCCAATCAAACCTAATCTAATTAAATCAAATCCTAATCTACCTAGGGTTGAAATACACTATATCCAATCTCACCTTTTTACACCACTATTATATTCTCTAAAACTATCTCTAATACATACAACAGTATGGATATAGGCCAAGTACCTTTGTTCAATTATGTAATTCCGTAGTTTTTCTTCTTAGTTTTTGCTTTGATTCTATACCTTTTGGAGATATTTTTTCTATATCGAAAAACCCGGCCTAATCGGCCCAATGCATACATGCTCACTAAGTCTTCAATTTATCCAAAATCCGAATCATCGGACTTCAGATTTGCTTTTCCCTTAAGGAAATTAAATACCATTTCTACACTGAAATAAATTACATGTACCTCCTCTATTGACATCTCCTGTATGATATACTTGTGACTGACTGCAAAATGGAATTCCACCAAGTACTATTTTAGCTCATGTGATTCCTCAATAGCATCCTGACGTCGGCAGTAATTCCGATGTTATATCTCTATTCAACAGGGATCCTTTTTCAGGCCCCTGGACCAGACTATTTCCTTGTTGCTCTATGACAGCTTGGCAATCATCAACATAAGGCTGAGTCACGAGATTAATAATTCTTACTTCATGATCGGTAAGACCCTCACCTCAAAGTAAGAGTCATTCGTACTATTCTGAACTCCAACCAGCTTCCGTTCTGCGCTTTCTCATCATAATCCGGTAAGCTTGAACTGCTACCACTTCCCACTCTGTCTCTTCTTTCTCCTCAATAGCATATTCCTCTTGTGCTATATGGTTCTCTTGGATCCACAAATCACTTTACCCTCAGTGCAGACAAAAGATATCCCAGCTCTAAGCAAGCCCATGCACTTTGAGACCAACCTCCGCACTTAAGGTAGAGCCAATATTTTCTTTTTTTTTGGGGGGGAGGGGCAAGCGATGGTTGATTGATAGTGTTAATAACTAATGATGGGTTTTATAGCAAATGATTAGGCGGATATGATGGTTGATTGATAGTGTTAATAACTAGTGATGGGTTTTGTAGCAAATGATTAGGTGGATATAAAATATTTTGGGAGTGTTTGCTAGCGAGGCTACATTACACACAGCCAATTATTTTTGGAGACATGTAAGACTGCACTTGAATTGGACTTATAACTTTACAAAGTGAGGATGACATTGTGCCCTTTTTCGAACAAACCCAGCACTGATGAACTTTGAAAAACGTGGTTCACCTTTCACAGGTTATGCTGGGTTATCCTTTTGGCAGGCAATATATAATTCTTTATAAAAATGCCCTTGGGTATAACTGCTAGAAGGAGAAGTCATTTAAATCCTCAAATATAGAGGATATACAAAATTCTTATATTATTCTCATTTTCTTAAAAACAAAATATATCTTCATAGTGATTCCAATCATAGCGAATTATATAATCAATTACTCTTTTTTTCTTTCATAGTTTCAATTTTTTTTCTTGTTTTGAGTTTGGCACTCCTCCTTATTCTCAATCCACCTCAACCAGCAAAAATAAGACAAATAATCACATATGTATTAAATACCATAAAAACAACTTTCTAATCTCTAATCTCACGATGCTATCAATTAGAATTCCTCAGCAATAACATGCAATTACTCACATCTCCATTAGAAATTAGAAAATCATCCGATTGCGAATAACAGGAAATGCATGCAACTTAAAAATATTGATTGGGGTTCATGTATGAACATCGGTCAATAGATCTAAAATCAAAATACCTGGATCTGGGTTCACCAGGCAATCGTAACTTAATTCCAAAATAAGCATCAATTCAGTCATTAAAATCTATCATGGAAAAACTTTTTATTATTTGGGGGCAACGGAGGGTAGTGTTCCAAAGCCTTTGAGCCAAGGACTAGTCCATTCAGGTATCCACACCAACCCACTCAGAATTTCCCCTACTGATACTAGGGTAAGTCGAGGAGTGAGAGTTGAACACATAAGCACAGGAAACAAATCCGCTAGCCAACTGTACCAACCACCCCCTGGTGGGTAAAAATCAAAAGGCCTCGGATTGTCTCTAGCGAAGCCAGAAAGGGCTCTTGAACAACCATAGAATAAGGGATATGTGGAGTTAAAAAGGTGAGAAGTCATTTCATTTTCTCCCTCATGATTTTGACTTCTTCCCACTTGATATCTCTTCCCCATTATCTCGACAGCTTATCGCCATGTGTCATATAGTTTGTGGAGAAGTCAAAATCATAGGACCCATGATTTTGACTTCACCACCACTTGTCCCCTATTCTATGGTTGCCTGAGACAAGGCCTTTCTGGCTTCGCCAGAGACAATCCAAGGCCAAATCAAATATCTCTTTACCAAAAACTTAATTATAACTAATATGAATAGATAATCAACAAAACCATAATGAATACATATTTATCCTCATCAAAACGAAATTATGGCAGATCTAACGAAATTAAACCATAACACAACAATCCTTTGTCAGTAGTCCAAAAGAAATTTCATAAAAGAACGTTCTAGCTATTCCAAACAAAATCGACCAAAACCAGTCAACGGACTTCTGCAGCTAGATCGTGACTTAAAATCCAAAATAAGCATCAATTCAATCATAAAAATTCTAACGTGGTGAGCTTTCAGGGCTGATCCAAGCCATTTGGAGGCCTAAAGCAAAAATTCTAAACGGGGCCTTTTTTTTTTTTAAATATTATTAAAAAAAAAAAAAACTATAAATGGGGTTTTACTTTTTTTCATATTCTAAATAGGCCTTTTTAATATATATATATATATATATATATATATATATATATATATATATATATATATTTAATAGAGCCTAAAGCAAAGGCCTTGATGGCCTAATGGACGGGCCGGCCCTGTGAGCTTTAGAACTAAAACGACTAGATCGTCAACGTAGAACACATATTCATCCACATTCCCAGATCTAATGAAACTATCACTGATCTATTGAAATTAAACCAAAACCCAAACAAATTGAATAAACCCATAAAAAGTATCCGTTTTTTACCAAACCCAAGCGGTTTTTGAATCGAAGAAGTTCCACAGAACAGAAATCCAAACACTCTGCACTAACGTACTTTACTACTGAGGATTCATTACTGTATATTGCTGCTGAAACTGATCGATCTATAACAAATACCAGTAGTAAATGCGTCGGACCTTTCTAATTTTCCGGCAATAAACCGGAATATCGGATCGACGGCGGAAAGTGAGTAAAAGGGAGGATCAGAAAAAGGGAATTTCTACACTGAACACAAAATCGGAATCCCTACTCACTTTTAAAAAAAAAATACAACTCATCTTTTAGATAAAAATAAATAAAACAAATGAGCCCACCTAAAGTCATTTCCTTTCTTTATATACGCTGGGTGGGAGCAGGAATTATGACATAATGCTTAGATTTCTTAAAATAAAAAATAAATATACGAACAGACTTTGCTACTGAGACCCACTAGGGCCGAGAAGACCGACACCATGCGCTAACAGAATGGGATTTCAGGTGGGGCCATGTCACATGGTAGGCCCCACCTGAAATCCAATGCTCTAAGAGCATGGTCTCGGTGGTCTAAGGCCCTAAGGGGTCTTAGAAGCTTTATATGGCCATGGCTTGTTTCTGGCGAAGCCAGAAAGGGCTCTGGGGTTCCATACATTGTGCGACACTTGGCGTAAAAGGGGAGAAGTCATTCCATTTTCTCCCCATAATTTTGACTTCTCCCCCATTAGATATCTCACACACACTTATCGCCACATGTCTTCTTATAGGTGGAGAAGTCAAAATCATGCCCCATGATTTTAACTTCTCCACCACATGTCACCTATTCTATGGAACCCCGAGATAAGCCCTCTGGCTTCGCCAGAGACAAGAGGCCGCTTTATATAAGTCCCACGAACACATCAATAAAAAATAAAAAGAAGCTTACAACATTCGAGGGAAACAAGGAATCACCCGACAAATCGGCGTGTTCCAAATCTAACTATGACGTCTAAATCCTAATCTTTGAAATGACAAAAATCAAATGGAAATATGAAAGCACTATATATTAACTCGTATCAGTAAAATTAGGATTTTAAACGGGAGTAGGAAGTTCTGGGTCGTCGGTGCGGGTGTGTATAGTAATGAGATGATTAAGCTTAGTGATGGTGGACTGCATTATTGTAGCTGTCTGGGAAAGCCATCGTTGCAAGCACTTGAGCAGATTGAACAACGAACTCCACCAAAGAGAAAGGCATACTAGGTAGGTAGACCAGAAGAGCGAGTGTGAGAGAAGAAGTGAGCCCAACAAAGCCAAAGCAAGAGCTCCAGAGAGGTCTCGAGTGTGGCGGAGGATACGCTTGGAATTTCTCGAAAGGCGAGGGAGTTTCACCGAAGCGGCTAGGAAGGATAGAAGCATGGAGAGGATGGAGATTGTTATGAGAATGGGATGTGCCTCAAAGGGATTCTGATCCTTGCCCTGGTACTTCAAGGTGAGGAGCTCTACCACGAGTGGGATGGCATATTTGAAGTCGATGCAACTCCTCTGCTGCTTCCGGCGACGAACTTGGTAGCCAAGGCGTCTACCGCTATCAGAGATCAGGTGACTCGGCATCCCCTCCACGCTTGAAAATGTAGCCATAGTTTATCTGCGAATCTGCTTTGCATTCCCCTTGCCCTTGTATGATTTATACTCAGAAGTCTGCCTTCAAAAAAATATATATTCCTAGAAGGTAAAGAGGAAGCTTCGTTCCTTCCAGTGGTCGGTTGGGTCCACCAGTTTGACTGTACCGACTCATTCCATGAACGATCCTGATTCGTTTCTTTCTTCACTTGCTTTTTGTCGGAAAGGAATAGCAGCCCTCGGATTAAGTCGTTTAGCAATGGATAAAGTTAGAAACTATATTTCCCTCTCTGTCAGCCAGTTCCCGAAGTCTTGAGTCTTGACCTAACCTAAATTTCGTGGTTGCGTGTTTGTTCATAAAAAGGGCTTTTTTGCATATCAGTCGCTAAGGTTGTCCTAGGTTGCAAAAACCCTCTTATGTATAACAGTTTTGCAAATAACTCATGTTTTCTGACAATTAACCAAAGAACCTCAACCCTTTGTTTCTTTAGACTTTCGGTTGTAATCTCTGCAATTAATAAAGAGAATAGGAGGGAGGGAAAAGTGTTGATTGAATTTTTTTTTAGACATGCGGGACTCAAAATCCCGTGCCAAAGAGCGTTGAGGTTCACGAATGCTCTTCAAGGTATAATATTGAGAATGCTCATTGAATGAGCAATTCAATAAGAGATCTCAGATGAAATCGATATTGATATACCGAATATATGTTGACACGAAGTATTTCAACAATCCCCACGATCCAATCCGAGCTATTGGAATTGGAATAAATTTAGTAGCAGATCATGAAATCTTGGTGATCTAGCTTCTCTATCTAATGAATATTGTGGAGCACTTTCATACCCCAAAACCCATTACACAAATCTTGATGTGCACATGAAACTCGAAGTATAATCCAGACTCATCCAGTCTGATACTAAGCAACTCTCTGGTTTATATAATGTTCTACTAAAATCACATTCATAAATATAAAGCGGAAATATATATTTCAAATAAACAAAACATGGTTTCTATTATCGACATGAGCGGATATCAATTATCCAAACACTCCTTTACATTCATCTAATAAAACTCAATAAATCTAAAATAACTGAATCAACAATAATTTAAATTCTTAACTATATAGACATTCAATCAAATCGAAAACGTGTCTAAATTTCTCCAATTAGACCATCAAGACATCTCAATCGTTCTCCTTACCTGAAATAAATGGTAAATAAGGATGAACTCACAGCCCAGTAAGTAAATAATCCACTACCTCTAAAAATTATATTATATAACTAATATATCACTAAGTAGATTTTAATTATTCATTTTTAAGGTTCAATCTCAATTAATAATGGAAGAACTATCTAATTTACAAAGTAATTCTACTATGAATGCATGAAACAATACGCATATTCTTTTCAAACCAACAATACATACTAATATGCAATATATAATTTATTTATATTTTCACACAAACTGTAGCGGTGCTCATATCAAAACTTTCATATAAATTTTAACCGGTAATATGCATACTCGTCCATTAAAATTATCCAATGATTCCACTTTATAACCCAACAGCATGGATCAAACTTTCCAGGCACTCCATGTGTACATCGTGGTTCTAGGGACTTTCAACGCATGGAACGAGTGGTCTCAACAAAGTAATATCGGTAAGCTATAGCCATTGGATCGAGTGGTCTCAACAACTGAACAAAGTAATATTTGACAATATTCACTTATTAAAGAGTATTTGCTACTACACAGCTTAGTGTCAGATACTCATAAATCCAAGACCCTACAAACAACATGCTACTTAAGAATGTCAAAAAAATCCTTTGGGTACGATGCCTTGCCCTTAACAGCAAATTTAGAGCCTAATCAATCTAAGCCTTTGAAGGTCTAGGGCAAGAACAGGATCCTGCCCTTATAAGTAAGGCTAGGGTTAGGGCTAACCCTTAACATTTGACAGCCCTATCCTTAACACCAAAATCTTCATCATAATTCCTTGAAACCCTAACCTTAAGCTCCTAATTATCTAATTTCCTAACCTTGACATTGTGATTATCCTTAACACTTTGATTACAACCTTAGTTTGTTACCAAGATAGATTCTCTTTTATCCAATTCTAGTATTATACTTTATTTTACTTTACTTTTCTAGTTATTTTATTTTATTTTAAATAATTTTAGTTGAATAATCTGTTGGGTAGGCAGTCAATGTGGAAAAGAAAATTTGTCATTTCGAATGAGCAAAAAATTTGTACTTTTCTTTTCCGCACAGTGGCCCTGCCTTGTCTGTTGAAGACAAGTCAGGGTGTAGTCAATTCGGGCTTTTGAAAGACTAGGGCTAGGGCTAGGGCTAGGGCTAGGGCTGGGGCAAGGTTAAGGTTAAGGTCTTGCTCTTATAAGTAAGGGTAGGGTTTGGGTTGAACCCTACCCTTTGACAACCCTACGTGTTTTGACGGATAGTACAATTTTTTTCTGAGTGAAAACACAACATCTATTTTATCCTAAAAAACAGCTAATGCTAACGGTCCATATCAATGTTACTTGGTTCATTGATTTAAATTTGGGTGTGCGGATCACAATTCACCATCTCTAAAATGAACCTGATTCACTAGGGGTAGATGAGATAATTTGTTTCTAGGTTCGCTTAGATTCATTAGTTTGTTTCGCTTGCTTAAGCATGTAAAGTAAATAAATATTTTATAAAAATATTTAAACATGGAAAAAATATATTATAAATACTTTTTTTTGGTAAACGTGGGTATCCTAGGCCGAGACTCAGACTAGTCCCATGCAATGTATAGGTAAAACCAGGGTTACCAAGTTCGTTACATGCTATAGCGAACCGCGAACTGAGCAAACCCGAACTAGTTCGTGGTTCGGTTTGCTTCGTGAAATTGAGCGAACTACATAGTGGTTTGAAAATAATCTTGGTTTGACAATTTTTTATTCAAATTCATTGATATTTTCTTTTGATTCGACAAATTCATACTTTAAGTTCACAAACCATTCATAAAAAGACAATTTTTATTATTTTTTAAATAAATATTTGTAATATATTATTCACATGCTTGAAAGATATATATTTTTATAAAATAAAATATATATTTTGTTTTACATGCTTAAGTAGCGAACTAAACTAAAGAATCTAAGTGAATCGAAAAACGAATTACGTTCACTCTAGAATAGCGAACTACGAACCCGAATTCGAACCGAGTGAATTGACGAATCAGGTAACATTGGGTAAAACCTCCAACCCAGATTCAATCTCGAGACCTTCAGGTTTACGGTCGTCTTTCGACCACTAGGCTACACCCCCAAGGGTTTTATAAATACTTATTTCGGAAAAGTATAAAAGAATGATTTTCTATGAGTAGTTCTCTAATTTTTTTATTTTTTTATGTTGAACCCAAAGTATAAATTTGTCAAACCTAAAGAAAACTTATCAATGAACAGGATAAACGGTAAACAACGAACCTGATAACCTTAGTCCAGATTAAGGAGCATATACATTTCATAAGGGCACAATTCTAAATTTTTTTATACTATCACAATTGCTTTTTTTTTTTTTTTAACACAATAATACCACAAGGCGGTGCTGTATTTTTTTCCTTAAACTCAACAATACCACAAGGAAACTCACGCGCACGCGCACACACATAGCCCAAAGAAGCTTCACCCAAATGTAGCTCAAAACGGATACTATTTCAATTCGGACATTTTATTTTAATTTACAATAAGGACATTTTAGCAATTTTGATTGGTTTCGAATATATTTACGTATCTTACCCAAAAAAAAAAAAACCAAAAAAAATTATGTAAATCTCATGAAAAGAGCGGGAATTCCGCACGTGCAAGTTCTCAAAACTCATACGAGTCAAATTCGCGCCTCTTTTCCTCTCTCTCTCTCTCTCTCTCTCGTGGAATTCTCCGGGCTTCCTGGAATTATTTCATTCACATATTGAAAGCATCAGCTTCGTCAGGTAAAATTCTCTGCGACGTTTCTGGATTATCTTACGATCTGCAATTGATAGAAACCCTAATTTTCTAATTCTTTCAAACACACATCGCCATTTGCATGTACAGATCCGGATACAAACCAATGTAAATTGGAAAACCCTAATTTTCATGGAGAAGTCCAGATCTGAACTTGGAGATTCTCGTCGAATTCTAGTGGGAGTCACTTCATTTTAGGATGCCATGGTAGCTTAAATCAGAGACTCGGAAAACTGTAGTGTAAGCACAACCAGGAGAGAGAAAGCATGGCATCTCTTCGCTGTTTTATTAAGCACAACCATGATGTTGCCAACAGCATGGTTGCACGACATCAAAAAGAGCATGGTTGCGCAACATCAAAAAGCAATGAATCGCTTAAAATACGAGCTGGTTGTGAGTTGAGAACAACGAGCTAGGTTTGATCAAATTATTGGGACCACTACGAATGTTTAGAAGTTTTGCGTTAAATAAACTTCTTAAAGTCAATTTATTCTACTGATCTTTAGTCTTTGTAGTACAATAAAACACTACAAATTCTTGACGTTTCCATGAGCAAGCTATGCAAGGTGGAGGAAATTGCACCGGATTATTAAGAAGGTTTCAAGTCATATAGATCTTGGAGTCACGGGATTTACATGAATTGAGAATATCCTCTAATATTTGACATATTCATGATCGACCATTTCTATCATTATATTAAACATATTTTTATTAAAATTAATAAGTGCAAAGCACGTGCACCATTACTAGTAACATATAAACTAGTACACATGACATGTGCAAGGTTGTCTTTATTTTATTTTTTTTACCACTTTACCCAAACTAACAAGACCTTTTATTTTAAAGGTTGCATAGCTGTGTTTTTTCAAAAGTGGCTATCACTATTTTGTGTAATAAAAGAGCAATAAAACCAGAACGGCAATAGGCAGTCATTCTAATTGCAACAACAACAAAAAGGCTTACTAATGTGACAAGTTTCTAGAAATAATAACATACATTTTCTTATGTATAAATGTAGAGGTTTGTACAATGCTAAATGTTATATGCAGGCAATAAAACAGGAAGAAGAATCTAAAAATTAACATAAACTGCTCCCTAAGCCATAAAATGTTGTTGAATTCGTAATAGACCTGAAAAAGGTGTATCAATAAGTCAGCAAATTGTTCATTCAAAAGCAAGCTACAAAGATAATGCAACCATGCAATAAATTTGGCATATCACTCAATCCATGCACAAATTACAATATATTTTCACCTGATATATAAATGAGTAGTGATAGGCGGACCCAAGGATCCCATTTGCTAACCTAAGGCATCCACCTATTGGTAGATGCCCCCCCCCCCCCCCCCCCCCCCCCCTCTTAAATGCTCATCAAAGTTTGGTGAGCATTTAATAGGTGGAGGCCTTAGGTTAGCAAATTGGATCTATGGGTCCATTAACTATTTCCCTACATAAATTTTCACCTGATATTTCTGTTAATCTACCTGAACCATTTTTCCCCTAGAGGTCAAAAATAATGACACCAATTGCACATTAAGCCAATCCCAAATTCCGAATAACAACATGAATTGTGTTCTATAGAAGAGTAAACATTAAGTAGTAAAAAATGGGATATACGCAGAAATATGCAGGGTAAAAAGGGAAAATGGTTGTTCCAATTTTTAGGAGGGTAATTTTTTTACAGGGGTGAAAAGGGATATATGCAGAATTTTAGATTAAAATCACGAAGCATTACCGATCAAAAAAAAAAATCATGAATATTATCTGCAAGAAGTCATAGCACTTTTTCATCACTTCAAGCTGATCACTAGGATTGCAATCATCACTTCAATTTCAATTGAGGCCAAAGCACGCATGGGCAAACTGATCAGCATACATAGCTTCACCTTCAGATCCCATTGTCCTTCAACATCTGAAATCAGATCCTCATCATTTTCCAACTGAACCCAAAAAGTACCTCTAGAATGAAAATTAACACAAATGTGGTGGAAATTCAAACCCATGCAACTGGGAATTTTCTTATATAATGATGAGTTTTCATGTAGTTTATTTAGGGACACCAGTAGTTTTATTTAATAATGATGGGTTTACATGAATGGGTCTAGCTTGTACAAAAGAACAAAGAAAATCAGATGATTAAAAACCAAACAATTACAGATAATAAAAATATTAATGAATTATTGTAAAGTTATGAAATAAAACAAGGTCCAATAAGAACAAAATGAGATAATGACAAAAATAAGAAAGGGGAAAGATTCAAAAGGACCTTAAGGGTGTGTTTGTTTGGTGAGAAAGTGAGGGAAAGGAAAAGAAAAGTGTGTTTTCTTACACTTTTCTTGCATTTGGTTTGCAAGAAATACATTTTTATTTTCTTGCACTTTTCCAAAAGTGACAAATTTTCTTCCAAAACCTTCATCCATCTTTTGATGGTTGTTTTACAAGAAAATTTAAGTTTTTTTTTTTCTTTTACTTTACTTTCTTTTTTTTTCTTTCTTTTCACCCACTTTCTCACCAACCGAACACACCCTATGCGTTCATTTGGCGAGAAAGTGAGGGAAAGGAAAAGAAAAATGGGTTTTCTTGCGTTTGGTTTGCAAGAAACACACTTTCATTTTCTTGCACTTTCCCAAAAGTGACAAATTTTCTTCCAAAACCTTCATTCATCTTTTAATGGTTGTTTTGCAAGAAAATTTAAGTTTCTTTTCTTTTCTTTTACTTTACTTTCTTTTCTTTTCTCTTCTTTTCTTTCACCTACTTTCTCGCCAACCGAACACATCCTAAAAATAATTATATATATGGGAATTCTTTAGAATCAATAGATTAGTTTTGCAAGTAACAAACAGAATAATTAAAATTTATGAAATTTCTACATAACAAAATTAAAAACTATAACATGATCACATCATAAAACGCTGAAAATTACATGCTATGGATAATAAAGAGGGTTCAGAAACGTCTTTGCAGAATAAGGACATGCCATAGTGAGCAGAAGCGAGATTACCCATGCTCGCACTCTTCTTTAGAAACCCATCTAACTTGTGCGTGTGTATCCACCTTCACTTTTCCCTGGATTAAAGGGAACAATAACTCAATTTTCCTTATACACAGCAACGACTACCTTATAAGATTACTCCAGGAAACCACAATAATACATCCTTGTCCAATCCTAAGCCCAAATAATATATATACCAAGCAGTAGAATATTCAGCTTTTTCAGAACCAATTAACTAACACTAAATACAACCACTCAATAGCTCAACTTCAATGCAATGTCATTAAATTAAAAATGTTCCAATTCATCCAAATAAAAGTATAGATCATAAGTACGCACAAAACCAGTGAATAGTTCAGATTAAAATTTTTGTCCAATTCAACTCACCCTGCAAACATATACCCAACAAAAGAAAGAATGGAAATTAAGTCCCAAAAACAACAGAAGTTACCAAATAATCGAAAAATGAAAACCTTCATCCTAATTCAACTGACAAATATTCTCCCAACGAATCCTGCAATTTAAACGAAAAAAAAACAAATGAAACATAAAAATTGTACCCCATTTTTTCGAAAATAAACTCAACCCAGAACAGATAATTCAAACTTAAGTCAGAATCCATGTTAAGAAATATTAAATAAAGTCTACATTTCACAATTTTTTACTAAAACTAGAAAAAAAATGGGGAAAAAATTTTTCTTACCTGAAGGAAGTGGCATCGATAGACAAAAGAGAGGGTTAGGATATCACGTAGAGCTTTGAATTTGCAGAAACTTGCAAAAATAGTTCCTTGAGATTTTATTGTTGGGATTCAAGAATAATAATGTTAAAACAAAACAAGATTATTCAAATACTGGATCTAGACCATGCGATAAACTTTTCTAGAATTCATAATCAAAAGGGGACACAGATTAAAAATAATAATCTTATACCTTTCGCTGGAATTTCCCTATTCCCTTCACGGTGTGACACTGGGTTTCTCGGCGCTTGAGAGGGATGAGAGAGTCTTCTCTTTTCTCCTTAGGTCTGATTCAATGGGGCTTCCAATTGACGTAAGAGAAAAGAGGGACCCCCTCTTTGTTTTATATACCCTTGGAACCCTACCCATCATAAGATCCAAAGGTTAAGAGGGATCACACCAAAGATCTAACGGTCGCCAACCCTGACCATGTTGTTAGCTTTAATAACACTTAAAGAGTCCCTGTTTGATCACATCTCTTTAGTAGGACCCATTATCCTTAACATTCTCTATTGACAGCTATACAATCCGAGTTTTGAAAACTAAGGATTGCGCCAGACCACATAGGTTTTTATTTAATAAGAAAAACCCTAACAATCTCCCACTTGGTCCAAGCAATCCTTAAATAAAATAAAATGACTCTTCGGATTGAACAACCTTAAAAACATGAGTGGCCACTCTTTTAATTTTGAAAAACATTGCTGTCGAGAATTAAGTGTTCTTTAACTGTCACTTTGATTCAAAAGCACCACTAACGGTGATCATGGAAGCATTTAGCATCTACTAGTGTTCATTTACTATGATACAAGCCACTCCATGGTCAAACAGCTAGTAATACTAATGTTTCAGAGCGGTTCTTTATGGTGGCAAGGTATGGTGTGATATGGACTATACACAACCTTATGTGATCAAAATGTATACGTCCAAAAATTATCCACGCTACATGCATTTAAGCATATGCATATCATTCCGATACTTTACGGCAACCGCCATGTGAAGTCCATCACCTTGTATCCAGAATGAAGGCCTCAAACATGGTGCCCAACCATGTTCAGCCCAAGCAACTTGAGAGCTTTGTGCGAGGCTCTCGGGCAAACCTGACATCAATGACATCCGTCATGTGAAGTCCATCACTTGATGTCTTTACCTTTTGCACGTGCAGTTCAATTACATGACTATAATCAAATGATGCATCAATTATTTAATTTGCATAACCATAACATATCAATATCTGAGAATGTAAAACAATGACATGTATATCATATAAATGTCTGAAATATAAAACAATGAATAATACCCCCACTAAATAAAAGAATCAAACGATTCTTAGAGGTTCCATAATAGTGACAAGTTCTTTAAAAAATTTCTGGTGGAGAGTTCTTTACTTAATGGGTTCACAATCCAAACATGCAACAAGAATGATATAAAATACGAGTCCAAGTTTAGCTAATAAAGATCATCTACTAATATATTACTACCAACTGTCTGAAAAATATGTCTGATGGAGAGTGTACTCCTCTCAATGATAAAATTAAACTGTATCAAATCCTATAATATCTCGCCTAAACAACGGCACAATGAAAATAACATCTAATAGTAAAAACCAGAAACAAAGTCTAATACTAATCAGCAAGTTCCAACAGCCTCTAATACTGTTGGTGTAGAGTTCTTCAAAAATCAGCAGCTCATCAGTGTTGGCGCTTCGCCGATGAATGAACTCCTTTGTTCTTCCTGCACCAATCCTTATATTTGAAACAGTTTCTTTTCATGTGACCTTTTCCCTTGCAGAAGAAACACTCAATCTCCTCTAGTTCCTCAGTATTATCATTTCCCTGAAATTGATGTCTCGAACTCTGTCCTAAATTATGACCTGAACTTTGTCCTGAATTTTGTCCTTGCCTGAAATTTTGTGAATTAAATTTATTGAACCCTTTATTCTTAAAATTCTTCTTACTACCAGAATTCACAGCCAAGTTCGCATACTCAGCTTTCCCACGCTTCAAGCGTTCTTCCTCACTAACACACACAGCTATCAGTTCATGTAGATCTCACTTCCTATCCTGTGCACTGTAATTAACCTTAAAAGCATCAAATGATTCTGGAAGTGAGGCTACAGCCAAATGCACCATGAGGTCATCCTCAATTGTCAACCCAAGCTCTCTAAGAGAGATAATTAACTTAGATATCTTCAAGATGTGCTCCCGAACATTTCCAGCACCATCATACTTCAATGAAATCAGCTGAGTCAAACAACTGTACTGACGAGACCTAACAGATCCCATAAATTGTTTCTTGATAGTCTCAAGAAGAACCTTAGCTGTATCAGCAGCAGGAATACCACCTCTGATGGCTTCTTGAACAGAAGCCCTAATGATCATCATGGTCATCCTATTGGCCTTCTCCCATTTCGAATACAAAGACTTATCTGAATCTGAAGACTCAGCAGTGGGAGTAACCGGCTTTTCCTCCAGTAGGACAAAGTCGTAATCAAGGCAACCAAGAACTATATCTAGCTGCATCTTCCAAGAACTATAGTTTGAACCATTCAGAGGTTCAATCCCAGTCAAATGTTTCTGAACAACAGACCCATCCATATCTGAAAATGTCAATGTTTTACTATGTTATGGTATGTCTAACAAATTACTGCACAAATTATAATAATTTACTTTATACTTGTCATTGCATGACTTTATTTAAGTTTTATGATTCTAATCCGGTCTTGGGGTTAAGCCGGATAGCTAAAGTGGTTTACTTTAAGATTGCTTACTTCCACTTTACGGGACAGGTGGGCGCATCATCTAATCACACCTTTGGGCAAGAGATTTCGACATGCAATTCACCCCCCAATTGGCGACAATAGTCGCGCACAGAACTGATCTATCACGTATTGGATTGATTAGGACACTTCCACACCTTTGGGCAAGAGGGTTATCCTTCTCTCACCGCCACACACAAATCATTCTGCCCCACTCAATCTACAAGAAGTCCCTAGACACCTTTGGGCAAGACTAGTTATTCAATGTAGGTGAGTGCAAACTCGCGATCTTAAAGAGATTGAAATCCCTAAATTCGAATAACCATAACCTCTATAGGACGGTCACCTTTGGGCAAGACAATCTAACCTACTTTGGTTATGACCATTCGAACGAACGCCTTACAGATCAAACCTAAACCCCATAGGATGATCTAACTTTAGTTCCTGATATTAATTTTGGGTAAAAGCATCAAGTTTTTCCTTTATTTAATGTCAAAATCATAGGAAAATAATATTCATGCACTAAAACAGCTCTTTACAGTGCTCAGAAGTCAAAATGGACCCCAAAAACGGAATCAGAACACCCAAAAACCTCAGGAAAGGTCGGACACTCGTCCTGGACGTGTCCTGGGGATGTGTCACGCGCAGGGGGACACTCCTACAACTGTCACGCGCAGCGCACGCGCGTCTTCACGCGCTGGGAGTGCGCCTCACGCGCGGAGAGTGTGTCGCACGCGCACGGAAATGGCTCACGCGCGTTCTGTGCTTCACGCGCGCGCGGCCTGGCTCTCTTACGCGGTCCGGTCTGGCATCGGTCCGGTTCTGGTTCGGTTCAGGCTTGGATCCGGTCTAAGACGCGACTCCATCCGGCTCGGCTTAGATACCGGTCCGGTCGATCCGGTCCGGTCCATATGAACCGAGGCATGTCTCATTCGGGTCGGGTGTATACTATCCGGGTCGGTCAAACCCATCCGGGTTCGGTTTATATCAACGGATCGGGTTGGATATTGGATCGGCTTAACAGGGTCGGGTTTGAACTAATGGTCTCGGGTCAGAGGGTCGGGTTGACCCTCGTCACCTTGTCTCCTATACCCGAACAAATTAAAATTTTATTTTAATTTTATTTTTTTAAAACCCTAAGCCCGTATACTGTTAACCCTTCTTATGGGGGCTCTACCGGCCACCTCTCCGGCTGCCGCCGGTGCCAAACCGACGGCCACCCACCGGCGATCAAAACCCTACTGCCGGTATCCTCTGCCGGCGACGGACGGCGGCGGAATCGCCGTCCAACCGAAAATGGTGAAAAAACCCCTTTTTTTTTTCTTTTTTTTTTTTTAAATTTCTGAAAATTTCTTTGCTGTTAACCTTTAATCCAATTCACTCGGATCCTAGATAAGATTATTAAAAATCCCAAAATTTATTTCAAAACCAATTAAAATTAATTATCAAAAATCCAAAATCAATCTCTTTATCTTATTTATCTTTAAATTTCTATTTCTCAATTTCCTTTGATCCGAATCACAAGATTAATTAAAATTTTGATTATTTAAATCCGAAAATAAAACCCCACTTAGATTTGATTATTAAAAAAAATTAATCACAAGGTCAACCCTGCGCTCTGATACCAATTGTTGGGATTCAAGAATAATAATGTTAAAACAAAACAAGATTATTCAAATACTGGATCTAGACCATGCGATAAACTTTTCTAGAATTCATAATCAAAAGGGGACACAGATTAAAAATAATAATCTTATACCTTTCGCTGGAATTTCCCTATTCCCTTCACGGTGTGACACTGGGTTTCTCGGCGCTTGAGAGGGATGAGAGAGTCTTCTCTTTTCTCCTTAGGTCTGATTCAATGGGGCTTCCAATTGACGTAAGAGAAAAGAGGGACCCCCTCTTTGTTTTATATACCCTTGGAACCCTACCCATCATAAGATCCAAAGGTTAAGAGGGATCACACCAAAGATCTAACGGTCGCCAACCCTGACCATGTTGTTAGCTTTAATAACACTTAAAGAGTCCCTGTTTGATCACATCTCTTTAGTGGGACCCATTATCCTTAACATTCTCTATTGACAGCTATACAATCCGAGTTTTGAAAACTAAGGATTGCGCCAGACCACATAGGTTTTTATTTAATAAGAAAAACCCTAACATTTATATCTTTACTTTCTAATTTCAATTTCGGGCTGGTGCTTGTGGTCTGGGCATGCTGCTGTTCATCCTGTGCATGGAGCAGTGAAAGATTTAAGATTAAATTGATACAAATAAATTTAAAAATCAAAACAGTAGAAGAGGAATGAAATTTGCATCAAAACCGTTTTCGTCAACTCTATTCCAATCAATGACAAGTCAGATAACTGAGTAAGATGAAAATTGATAAACCCAACTACGAGACAATCTTTAGAATACTATTTGATTCAGAATCCATCTATAATAAATTTTTTTTTAAAAAGCACTAAAATTATGTTGAAACAATACATCCGCACGGTACACCAACCAACTACTCCAAAAGACCGATCTGATGGAGAGAGTTGTAACAATGAATATAAGAGGGTCACAGGGCAAATGGGGCATGATATGCGGCACCCGGGAGCGGAGGCGATAAACAACACCCAATACTCCCCCTCACCCAAAGGGTGGAAAGAATCGAATCCGTGACCAAATCGTAACCAACGCTCTGATACCGTGTTAACAACCAACTACTCCAAAGGACTGATCTTATAGACAGAGTAGTAACAATGAATATAAGAGGGTTATGGGACAAATGGGGGCGCGATACACAGCACCCCGAAGCAGAGGCAATAAACAACACTCAACACAAGGGAAGAAAAACCCTAACCCTCACCTAAAGGTTAGCCCCAACACTAACAAGATCAATAATTCTTCAAAAACAACAGCAACAGGACTAGAATAAAAAAGAGAAAAAACTAGAAATGGAAGATCATCTCTTCGTGAACATGAGAATATGACCGAAAATACGCTGTATCAAACTCCAGGGCTTCTCCTGCCCCCCACCTCTCAAAGTCCCTTAAGTTGAGCTTCAATTCCCCCTGTATCAAACTAAATCATCGTAATGCCCAAAAAAAAAAAAAAAACGAAAGAGAAATGAGCTGAAACGAAGAACATAAAGCAATCGAGAATGTAAATAGAGGACCGGAGGAAGCGAAAAGATATATATAACCCCTATAATGTCAAAAGTAAATGAAGAAAACAAGATCACAAACCTGATTGCCAGTGACAGTACGAAGATGCCGATTGTGTGAAACATGAGTAGGGACCAGAGGAGGAAAAAAAGAACATGATTATCTATAGATATTATTAAAAAAACAAAAACAAATATATATAGCATTTGACAGAAACCGTGAATCATCCACGAGTTAATCCACTTTCTTATTTTAACATATTTCTTTTATTAGACAAACAAAATATGAACTAAATTCGGTTCAGAAGATCTTTCGAGTCAACCCAGTTGCAGGCGTCTTCCATATTTGGGATTTTAAACGGCAGTTGAGCGAGGGGGTCGTTGTCGGTCGTTGTGGGTAAACATAGTAATGAGATAATTAAGCTTAGAGAGGATGGCTTGCATTGTAGTTGTCTGGCGGCCAAGCCGGCCATATAAGTACTTGAAGGAATTGGACCAAGGAGGAAGGCACAGGAGGTAGGCAGACCAGAAAAGTGAGTGTGGGAGAAGAAGTGATCCAAACAAAGCCAAAGCCAAAATTCCCGATAGATCTCGAATGTGGTGGAGGATAATACACTTGTTCTCGACGGGAATGAGAGGGTGTTTCATCGAAGTGGCTAAGAAGAATACAAGCATGGCGATGATGGAGACTGTCATCAGAAGAGGATGTGTGTCAAAAGGATTCTTCTGAGCATTGCTCTGGTACTTCAATGTGAGTAGCTCTACCACAACTGGGATGGCATATCTCAATTCCATGTAGCCCTTCTGCCGGCGTCCACCGCTATCTGTCGTGCGTTTCCTCTGCATTCCCTCGCCACTCGAATTTGTGTCGCTACCAGCAAGGTGACTGGAAAACATATCGTCGTAATCAGCAAGGTGACTCTGCATTCCCTCACCAGTACTGCAAAACGTGTAGTCGCTACCAGCAAGGTGACTCTGCATTCCACTCGAAAACGTGTAATCGCTTCCAGCAACTTGACTCGGCATTCCCTCGGCCCCCCCAGCAAGGTGACTCGGCATTCCCTCGACACTCGAAATCCTGTTGTCAAGGGGTCGACCGGTACCAGCAAAGAGACTGAAAATCGAACACTCAAGGGAACGGCCGATACCAGCAAGGTGACTCGAAAACGTGAAGTCGCAATCAGCAAGGTGACTCGGCATTCCCTCGACCCCAGCAAGGTGGCTCAAAATCAAATACTGAACGGATCGACCGATACCAGCGAGGTGACTCGAAATAGTAAGATGAAGGAATCGACTGATACCAGGAAGGTGACTCGAAAACGTATGGTCAAGTGGTGGACCGATACCAGCAGCGAGGTGACTCGGCATTCCCTGGACACTCGAAACCGTATTGTTAAGGGATCCACCGAAACCAGCAAGGTGACTCTGACTCGGTTTCGTATAATCAAGGAGTCCACCTATACCAACAAGGTCACTCGGTATTCCATGGACACTCGAAATCGTATTATTAAGGGATCCACCGAAACCAGTAAGATGACTCGGTTTCGTATAGTCAAGGAGTCGACCTATATCAACAAGGACACTCGGTATCCCCGGGACACTCGAAATCGTATTGTCAAGGGATCGACCAATACCAGGAAGGTGAAAGGTTCGACCGATACTAGCAAGGTGACTCGGCATCCTATGGTCAATGGGTCGAACGATTCTAGCACGGAGACTCGCCATTCCGTCTTCACTCGAAACCGCCATTCCTTCTTCACGCGAAACCGCCATTCCGTCTACACTCGAATACATGTTTGCAGCCATGGTTTATTAGCGAGTGGGCTTAGAATTCCCTCTCTTCCTGTTTTTATAGACGAGGTGCCTCGGAAGGAGAGAGGAATCTTGTGGTGTTCACCCCCCCCCCCCCCCCCCCCGAGGGGCTTTCTTCCTTCGCGAGAGACAAGCCAAAGCCCCATTTAAAATAATTAATTCCATAGGGTTGCCCGCAAAGACAACAGGGTACTGTCAACGACACAACAGGTTAAGAAAAACATTACTTTATTTTTGTCCCCATTTTTTTTTACTTCTCCCTATATGATATCTCTCTCCTTTATTCTCGCACACTTATCGCCGCATGTCTTATTAAGGGTGGAGAAGTCAAAATCGTGGGCCCCATGATTTTGACTTCTCCATCACTTGTCACCTATTCTATGGAACCCCGAGATAAGCCCTTTCTGGCTTCCAGAGACAAGCCAAGGCCTTTAAATGGGCTCAGGATCCTCTGGAGTTGGAACCCCTAGAGGTCACCATGTGTCTCCTTTGACAACCCTTAACCATGGGTAAGGTTCACCCACCCCTAGGGTTTGTTCACCCTAGGGTGAGTGAACCCTAGGGGTGGGTGAACCTTACCCATGGTTAAGATGTGTCAAAGGAGACACGTGGCGATCTGTAGGGGTTCCAACTCGAGAGGATCCTGAGCCTTTAAAATGGTGAACAAAATGTTTTGATATAATTTTAGGATAATTCCATAGCAGAACCCGCTTTATCGTTAAATGATGTACAAGTGCCTCACTTTAAACTATTTCTTTAACACACCCCACATTCAAACTATTGACAAATTAAGACCAACCGTTATCTTTCGCAAACGAACGGTCTTACTCTCACTTGAAGTGCCGAAAATACCCCCCACAAATGTGGTTTCTCATAAGAAGACAATAATACCCTTTTCTGGTAAAAGTATAAAGGCTTGGATTCACTACAATATGTTGTAGGCCAAATGCAACTACTACATGCAAGAAGAATACGTCCTGTCCGGGGCGGAAGCAAATGGGGCCTTGGGTGGGGGGCTGAAGCCCCCCTAAAATTTTGGGGAAAAAATTAATTAGTATAGTTATTCATAAGGGCTGTAGCCTGGGAGAGGGGCGGATCCGAGGGAACAGGACTCTAGCCCCCTTAAACTTCTGAGAAAAAACATACTATTTATAAACAGAGACTAATAGATGTAATGACCCATGAACTTTGCCATAAAAAAAAAATCGGGGCTACGCCCCCAAACCCCCCCTTCCCCTTCTTAGCCCCCTTGCAAGTGAATGTTGGCTCTGCCCCTGCGTCCTGTTCTTTGTTTTTATTTTGCTTTCCTCAAGGAGTCTAACCTTTGGGTTAACATTGGTCCCAGCGACACAATTAAGCTTATGGTTGGACCATATATATAGGGGCGTAGGCAAAATCTTTCTTTAGGGGACTGGAATACATGTATTAAGAAAATGAATTGATCTGAAGGTTTGGGGCCGTAGCCCCCAAGATTTTTTTTTGCAAGTAATGGGTCGTGGGATTTGGGGGCATTTTTTTTTAATAATAGATCTTTCGTGATCATAAAATTTGTTATTATTACATTCTAATAAAGGTTCAATAACATATCTTTTTTAAGAGCCATTATATAAATAAAAGCGAAACAAATAGCATATTGTACATTTGGCTATTAGGGATGGCAATATGACCCACCATCCCGCCCTGCCCCCTATAAGGGCAGTTTTTTTCAAATAAATCGGGGATGGGGCGGAGATGGTATGAAAAATCAAGCCCGACATGAGGGGGGGGCGGGGGCGGTTTTAGTATACCCCTCTCCGGTGCCCCGCCCCGTCCCGCCTCGAAACCACTTTAATATATATATATATATATATGCAATAGGGCGGGGCGGGGTTGGTTTCACCATATATAAGCCCCGATCGGTATCGGAGGCAGGGCAGGGCAGGGCGGGGCGGCTATATAATCGGGGCGGGGCCGGGGAGGTAGAAACCCACCCCGCCCCATTGCCATTCCTATTGGCTATGTAGTTGAATGTCCGTCCCCATTGGTCCACAACCCCTTCTTAACGCCCTCCAACTGCGGTCAAGATTCTCTCACCCTAGGATTCATCCATCCAACCTTGATTTTTTTTTAAAAAAATTAACTTGAATTTAATTAAGCTTAAAGAGTGTTAAAAGGGAGGCGTAGACCGACATTCGACTATCTACCTGAATGCGTGGCCTACTAATCATTGTTTTAAATAAAATTAATTATTATTTCAAATAAAATTAATTATTTTTTTATTTTTTATATTATATTTATAAAAATATTACAAATTATTGGAGGGGCCAAACTTCCCACAGAGTCAACTAACTAGAATTAATTTGGGGGCCACTATATATAGATAAAAGTAAAAAAATTTAAAATATTTTTTTAAACTATAGAATATTCAAAAATAAAAAAATTTTAGGATGGCCATGGCCCCCCTCGCCACCTGGCTCCGCCCTGCATACATATTGTAGCTAATTCATCATTATTTTTTTTTTATGACAAATCACATTTGGGGGGGGGGGCGGGGGGTAATTTCGGCACTTTAAGTAAAAGTATGAACGTTAGTTTGTGGAAGAGAACGGCGGGTCCCAGAGTTTTTCCATTAGTATGAATGGGGGGGGGGGGGGTAATTTCGGCACTTTAAGTAAAAGTATGAACGTTCGTTTGTGGAAGAGAACGGCGGGTCCCAGTTTTTCCATTAGTATGAATGGGGGGGGGGTAATTTCGGCACTTTAAGTAAAAGTATGAACGTTCGTTTGTGGAAGAGAACGGCGGGTCCCAGTTTTTCCATTAGTATGAATGGGGGGGGGGGGGGGGGGGGGGTAAGTAAAAGTATGAACGTTCGTTTTTGGAAGAGAACGGTCGTTTTTGGAAGAGAACGGCGGGTCCCAGTTTTTCCATTAGTATGAATGGGGGGGGGGGGGGGGGGGGTAAGTAAAAGTATGAACGTTCGTTTTTGGAAGAGAACGGCGGGTCCCAGTTTTTCCATTAGTATGAATGTGGGGTCTGTTAACGGAAATAGTTTAAAAAGAAGCACTTATATGTCATTTAACGATAAAATGGGTTCTGATATGTAATTACCCCTATAATTTTTATCAAATCTTTTAGAACGTAGTGCATGTTAGCACAATTCCTTAAATTGGTATACCCTATTTAGGGGTATTTATAATTTAATATAATCAGGGGCTATTAATAAAGTGGTGTTGTCTTAACCAGTTGACTACAGTGACAGTGCTCTGTTGTCTTTGGAAAAAATTCCAAAAATGGTGAGATTGTAGCATCCTCAATTGTAAATGGCCTTGTCTGTATAGGCCTGCAGCACCGCAACCAGGTGCCCATGGCCCCATACTCAACTTAGCATTCCCTTCTCTCTTCTAATATAATACTACCCAGAAGGTGAGAGGAAGCTTCTTTCCTTTGTATCACATGGGCACTGCCCTGGAGCGTTTATATATTAATATAGTTTTTTGCAAATGTCGTTTCTATTCTCATTACGAGACGCATACCACTGATCCTGATTTTACCTCGGATATTGTCCTTTCTATTCTCATATAAGCTATTTTTTATTTATTTTTTTGGTCAAGTCATACAGCTATTCGAAGCATTTAAAGAGGGATTATCTAAAAACAAAAAATAAGTATTTATAGAGGGGAATGATTTAAAGAGGCTTCGTGAGTGGGACGAAAAGGCCAAATTCAATCTTAAATGCCCGTTTCGAAACTTCCCTCCACCTTCCTTGCCATTTTCTATCAGAAATTTTTACTATTATATTGAGAGAGGCAGGGATATACTGAATTTTCCGAAATTTCTAAACTTCCCTTATATAAAACAAAACCTTAATTTTATGTTTTACTTTTATGCTCAAACTATTCTCATCTATCTATTTAAAGAATAGAATCACAGTCGATCATGATTGAACTCCGGGAAAATTCAATCGCATCCACAGGTTAACAAGTGTCTCTTTTAACTACTATCCCTTACTCTCAGGAGCATCACACGTACCACCGCTAGTTTCTTTAAAAGTATGACTCGGATATGGTGGAGACATTCTCACTCTGTTTTTTCTCTTGCATCTCCACCTATTTATTTCCTTACTATCTTTACGCGCGGATATCGTGGAGAATCTCCCTCTCCGCCACTTTTGGACAAAGAAAATCACTTTTATTCTTCCTTTCTTTATGAAAGGCAAAGCAAATACCAGACTACAACTTTTCTTCTTCCGACTTCTATGTTCTCTTACCTCCTGTCTCTTCGTGACGTCCCGAATTTCATATGCATGAATTTTCCGAAAGACGGTTGCGGGATTTGATCTGGCTCTCGCCGATCAAAATCATCTTACCCCTCTGTGTGAGTGACATGTGATAAAAGGGGGAAGATATCAAATGGAAAAAAGTCAAAAATGGGGGGAAATGAAATGGCTTCTCCCCTTTTTTCTCGCCACATGTCGGACAAATAGGGAGGGCTAGATGATTCTGATCCGGCAAGAGCCGGATCAAATCCCATCCCTTTTATGGGGAATGCTAGCCCAAGATTCCGTGATACTTGCATTGTTTTCCCCTACAGCTTTGCCAGTTAAACCTTGCCTACCATACGTTTTTATGCTCTCCCCCTTAATCATTTATGAGGGAATGCTCCCAGTTTCTTATTGGTGCCAAATCATCTCCAGTGATAACCGGATGTGGCATATCCGGTTATCACCTCGAGAGGTCGCCACGTGTCTCCTTTGACACCCCTTAACCGTGGGTAAGGTTCACCCACCCCTAGGGTTCACCCACCTATTTTTGGTTTTTTTTTTTTAAATATTAATTCTATTTTTAAAATTAAAAAATTGTTTTTAATATTAAAAAAACTTTAAAAACAGTTTTTTAATTTTGAAAATAGAATTAATATTTTAAAAAAAAAACCAAAAATAGGTGGATGAACCCTAGGGGTGGCTGAACCTTACCCACGGTTAAGGGGTGTCAAAGGAGACACGTGGCGACCTCTAGGGATGATAACCGGATGTGCCACATCCGGTTATCACTGGAGAGGATTTGCACCCTTTCTTATTTCCCAACTTTCTCCTTACGACCAACATCAACCCTTTCTTTTTCCGACTGCTTTTGCATCCGGTTAAAGCCTCAGCAACAATCACATTTCAACTCTCTCCTTCACTTTATTTATATTTAAAAAAGAAACCCATTAAAGGCCCTCATAATAATAATAGAATTATAATATAGTGTTTTCTCTCTCTCTCTCTTTCTCTTCCGAACGAAATGCTTCTTGCTTCATTAAAAAATACAGTGTCCAAACGACCCACTTATCGATCGCCAGCCTCCATTATATTAACAGTGAGCAACGCCATGTCGCCGCCTTATCTCTTGCCCTCTCGCAAATGGAAACCAACTTTTAGCTTATTCTATTAGTTTCTCTTTTACTTTTTTTTATCATTACCGAGTTTTAGTGAAAGGGTTGGCTTGTGATGTGAAATTTGTTCTGAATTTTGTTTTAAGAGAAGAAAGACATGCTCAAGCTCCCATTTCTCCACTATTTTTTTTTTCCTTTTTCGGGGTGGGTTTCCCTTCAAATTTTTTTTGGGTATGAGAACAGCTAGCTTCCTTCTTCTAAATTTCTAAAGTTTATTTCAAGAGAAGAAAGACATGCTCAAGCTCCTATTTCTCCACTCTTTTTCTCCTTTTTTGGCTAGGTTTCCCTTCGAATTTTTCCGTACGAGAACAGCTTCCTTCTTTCTGTTTTTTTCTTTTTTTAACAGAGAATGACCACCACATATTAGGGGAGAGAGAAAGAGAGGGGGGGGCAAGCTCCTATGTATTTTTATGGGTTTTTTGCAAATTACAAATAAAGGGAGGGGCAAGATTTAAATTTGGTTATTTATGAAGCTTTAACCGGCCGAAAAAGCAGCCTGGAAAAGGTAGGACAGATGTTGGTCATATGGAGAAAGTGAGGAAATAAGAAACTGGGGATAGCATTCCCCAATTTATAGTTTATTTAAAAACACCTCAAAAGATTACATCAACTCCTTAGTCTCCTCCTCAAATCAATGAATACGGACAAATTGGAGAAAGTGAGCTTTCTCTCTCTATCCACAAGACCAGATCACAAGCCAATCGCGGATTGAATTGTGGGAGAGTTCAATCACAACCACAGGTCAATGGGGTCCCTTTTTTTTTTTTTTTGGTAAACTAAAAATGGGGCTCCAGAGCGTCGTCACAGCCCCCTAAGCACTGGCCCCGGGTTAGCGGGTTGGCGTCCAGATTTAAGTCTGCCCATAACAGGCACCTACCACCCGAGTACCAATGGCCCCCACCTTCAATCCCACATTGCTAGGTTTCAAGACGTGTGGCTAGGGGGCAAGCCTGCAAATGCCACCTACAACACCCCCATAGGGTCGACCACCCGAGTACCAATTGCCCCCACCTTCAGTCCCACATTGCTAGGTTTCAAGACGTGCGGCCGGGGGGGGGCAAGCCTGCAAATGCCACCTACAACACCCCCACAGGGTCCCTCTTAATTCCTATTAATTGTGATTTAGATTCAGCAATCCTTAGGGTTCAATAATATAACATTGGTTTTATAAAAAAAAGTTCTTATTTTTTAAACTTTAGTTAAGAATTTTTAATCCTTAGGATAAATATTTATTTATAAAAATCAATGTTAAATTGTTGGATCTTAAGAGTTAGTGAATCTTAACCACAATTATCAGGGATTAACAAAGTAATATTATTTATATAAATATATAAAATTTTAATAAAATATCAAATTTTTTAACATAAATATTTAATGACATATATATATTTAATAAAATATTAATAAGTCAGAATCTAAAATCCCACCAGGATATTGAATTTTTTTTAGATTCGGTTCAGATTGGCTGACCCAAATTTTTTAACATAACTATTCTCTAAAAATTTAAGAAATCAATTTTAGTTAAACAATATTAATCTAAGAAGGTTTATGGGAAGCAAAGCTTGTCACATTGGTTGTGCATGTTTAAACCACACCATTGGTCTGCGATCCAATCTCGAGAGGGTGCGATGGATATATCCGCCCGTCCCACTAACTTGAGCAGATACTAACATGCTAAGGGTAGACTATCCATATATCATTACAGAAAAAAGAAAAAAAAAAAAGGGCTTACTGTTTTGTCCACCTATCATCGTGATGTATTTTTTTTCCCTTTGGCTTGGGTTGGAAGGGACCGTTTGTAATAATAGAGGGAAATGTACTCTTGCTGCCTCATTATAAGTTATTGACCTTTAGGGTGATGGATATCTCCAAATTATCACAAAACACGAACAATGAATCTGGTAATGGAAATTTTTGTTGAAGCAAAGTAGCTTAGGGTTTTTGGTATAAGCCACGATTGATACCAAATAAATGTGTGGGGGAAATTCTTCGGATTGTCCACGTGTCAATAGCTCAGGTTGACTGGTACACTACGTGAAAATGCGCTAAAAACGACGGCCCAAACCCGTCGTTTATGCAAAATTACGACTTCCTTCGTCCGTCGTGTAGTCCGTGGGGAATGAGCGCGTAGTTTACCATAAACGATGGCCTCTAGCAGTCGCTAATATGTCGGAAAGAACGACGGCCCATAGCCGTCGTCGAAATTAACGACATATCAAACCCGTCGTTCTTTGCAACGAATACTATTTTTAAAAAAAATTAATTTTATTATAAACGACGGCCAATAGCCGTCGTTTTTGACCAAAAATTTTAAAAAAAATATTATTATTTTTTCCTAAACGAACCTGTCAGTTTTACATTTTACCTGTCAGTTTTACATTTTACCTACAAATTCACTTAATATATATTTAGTCCAACCCATCACACAATACAATACATATTTAAAATTAACTAAATCTTCTAATTATCAAGCTAACGAGCCAATCACACGCATTATTTAATAACGAAAACATAAATACTTAACCAATTTACATGTCAATACAAAAGTCAAAGAAATTTAACACAATATTTGGGCCAAATAATAGTTTCGCCAATGCTAATATCTCCAAGTGTTCCTACTCGTTCATACAAATCTGTATTTTGATCATAGATGTCATCTAGTATAACGCTATATACTTCGGGATGTTGTGTCACATCGCCATGAATCCGTCCCAAGGCAACAATTGTCCCTCTGAAATTCTTTAATAAACATTGCCTGGAAGTTGGGGGTGACTCGGGGAGAGAATGCCGCCTTACCTACGAACATTAAGAAGAGTATGTTTAACAATAAAATAAAAAAAAAGAACAATATAAGAGTAATATAATCATTTACATGTTAAGCTTCCATAATAACAAATAAACCAATAAGATCATTTACATATATGCTAAGCTCACAAGAAAGATATAATAGTTATATAGAGAAGGCAGGAATTATCTACTGGGTTAGACCATCTCAAACCAAATGATATACTAGGGTTAGACAGCATCAATTATCTACTGGGTTAGTATTTAAGTCGAGAACAGAAATCAACATATAAAAATAAATGTCTAGGTTGGACTAAATGATTTAAAGGAATAACCAAAATGCCCCGGCAAGCCGCAAGCCATAATTATTATAACTACAAAGTTTATCATGGCTGCTGCAATAAGACATACTTCCAACAAAATACAAGTAGACATCAGTAATTATATACTTTTCATGTGTTAATATTCACTCACAAGGGATGGAAAACAAAAACCGGCGAATCCATCACCAATGAATCCAAGCATATAAAACCCACCCAATGAAACGCAAAAAAATTGAGAGAAAATAAAGTGCAGAAAAGGGAGGTGGTTTCTTATGATATTGGAGTAGTATGGCTATTCATCAATATAAAAAATAAAAATCACCACAAGAGTTCCAAACTTTAGAGAATTGACCAGCTTCCAAACACAGATGGAACTTGGGCCCATATCAGCTCTGCCCAACTTCATTGGAAACACTTTTTTAAATGCAATACAAGAAACTACCCTTGAGAACAAAATCTTGAGAATAAAAGAACAAAGGCAACAATGCAAATGCACAACTGTACAATCTAAAGGGTATAATTCCCACTATAATCATCCTCAGATTAACATCTCCACGAAAAAGGGACTACAGATCAGAAAAAATAAGGCCAATTTTCCACTCCATAACAACCCAAAACAACTTCATTTCATTTATAGAAGAGCCCAGAAGCTAAAACAAAGATACCCAGATAGAGAAAACGAAAAACAAGAAACCCAAGAACTCACATTTTTGTCACAACCTGGAATAGAAATATTCCCATCATACCATTGAGCAGCCATGACAGTCTCAATACTGTCAGCAATCAAATCCCGAGACTGCAAACTATAGCACATTCCTTCAGTACCCATAGAAATGGCGTCACTGACTCCAATTGTATTAAACCTGAACCCCACCATCCCAGCCTCCTTGACGCCTTCCTTGACAGCCTCAGCAAGCTGCAACAAGTGCATATTACATGTATTGCCCTCATACCAAACCGAAGAAATACCAATCTAGGGTTTATGCATATCGTCATCAGAGAGGCTTACGCCATAAAGAATAGCTTGAGACCCACCTTGGGATTTTGGCTCTGTAATTCGAGAGCTGTATTTGCTGAGCTTTTGGAGATGGGGGAGAGATTCTGTTGTGAGAGGAAGAGGTGGAGCAGTTTCTGTGGAAGAAGAAGAAGAAGAAGCATGGAGAGTATAGTGACAGTGGAAGGATTGAAATTTGTGGGGAGAAATTAGGGGTTTGAAAGATGGGGTGGCGGCTGTTGGAGTGCCGACAGAGTTGGGGAGAAATTGGGCAACCTGCAAAAAGTGGTTCCCAACAATGCAAATGCCTAACTTCATTGGAAAAATTTTGCTGATCATGTGGTCCTTATTTCTTAATAGGGAAGTGATAACTTTATATACTATTATGTAATTGTGTTGTTCATGTTGGTTTGCCGGAATTGCATGCTGGGTGCCTTTGTCTATGTATATATCTTTTTCTCAAATCTTGAAAGCATTTGACCTTGAAAGTCATCCGGGGTTGAGAATTGTGATGACATGACTATGAAGTTGAATTTTGATCAAGTTTTGAAAAATTGAAAACAGTATGAAGAGAGAAAAAGATTTTATGAAAGAACGATTCATAACTAAAATATAAAAGAATGAAAGAATATGAAACACGATGTTACGTGTAGGAACTAGGAAAAGCTCATTTAGCCTCTAAGCTTGTGAAAGTTTGGGGCGATAATTGTTCCCCTGCTTTATCTAGAAAAATTTCAAGTCTGTGTCCCTTCAGTTTTAAAATTCAGCAAGACTCCGTTAAGTCAACTTACGTCGAATTGATTGGATTTTTGAGTTAATTAAGTCTGGTCAAGATGGAGTTTCTGAAATGTACTCACAATTACATCGACTTGAGTCGAACAGGTTAGTTTTCTTTCAATTCAAATCAAGTCAGATTGGATTCAAACTGATGAGTTTTAACTATGATCAAAGTTATGAGGAGGAAACTACTTGGTGATTTTGTGTGTGAGCTCGTGGATGCCGGGTGTGGGTGTGTGGTGGTACTGTAAAAATTACCAGGGACTATTTTTGCTTCTCTAATGTTTGACAAGAAATATTTGAAATGAAATTCAATCTCCTCTTTTTCTCAACTCTGAAAAGTCTATCAAAGAGTGATTTTGAAGAGACATGGACAGGGAGTCTATTTCGAGGCAAGGAAGTTTGACACTAATAGAGGAGAGTGTAAAGTTGGCCTACGGTGAGAAGGAAGGTTACACTTTTCAGCACTCATGGACGACGTGAAGGTATAAGAGTCTGACTGGATTTTATGCTCATGAGTTCGGATTAAATCATATAAGAGATGTTATTCAATAATATGGAATGGCATGGGATGTCACAGTTCTTCACCCATCAGCTGTCCCTCATGTTACAAGTAGAGGGGTACAGACTGTTCAAACAATGTGCTGCACCTACAAGATACTCAGGCTTGAAAATGAGCTTAATCAGATTATTAAGTATTTGGACCACCATCCAACCAATGTTCACGTTTTTTGCCCTAAAATAAGGAAGGGCCCTATATTGCTAGCGAATATAGGGGAGCAAGTGGTTCCTTTTCTTGTAAAAATTTTGCTGATTTTTCTGTTGCTTTTATTTTGGTTATATTAGTTTTTTGACATATTTAAGGTTTTTTAATGATCGTTTGAAGACAGGGTGTACTTTCATATCAAATGTCTGTTGATCTGAGCAACAAAAATCTTTGCATTCTTCCTTACAGTTTCAGTTTCATGAACCAGTGTAGATTGTGGTCATCTCCTCGAGTGACTTGATGAAGGGTTTCTGAGAATCGCTGCTCGAAGATATATATTTTATTATGAGATTAAGGAGTAGTGTTTTTATTTTAGTTACACCAAAAGAAAACATTATTGGGAAAAGGAAGCAAATACCCGGACAATGGACCATATTAATACATTTACTGAAACGACACGGAGAGGAAAGAGGGAGACAAAAAAGAGGCGAAGAGAGGCAGTGCCATCATTAGTATTCCAAGAACCTATTTTTCCCAGGTAGGTCAGGGATACCTCCTTTGCACTTAAAACTGAAGTATTCGACATGAATGCAGCACCTATCTTGAAGTATAAGGATAGCAGAAAATAGGACTACCTTAACTTGCTTCACTCTGAAACAATAGAGAAAATATTGTAGAGAAAATAGGACTACCTTAACTTGAAGTATAAGGATAGCAGAAAATAGAACCACAATTCAATTCCACGTTTTTCTCTTAATATATCTTACCGACAGTTCTATGATTATCTCTTTTAAAAATCTATCTACAGCCCCATTACAGCCCTATTTGTAGAGAAAATGTCAGGTTTTTTAAATGCAATACAACCCTATTACACCCTATATAGGTTAAGGCTTTAAAAGCCTATTGGGCAACCTGTAAGAACAGAATGAGTCCCATTTTCTCTATTTTTTAATTAAATGAATCACATTTTATAATCAAAATCTTAAGAGCATTATATGTATTTACATGTCCCATTTTCTCATTGTGTCCTATGCATATAATTGGTGGCATCTATCTTCTGAACATCTGACAAATACCATACATTCGGAGATTTAAGTAGTTTCAATTTATATGGACATAATTCATACATATGTTTCAAAATGAGCCTAACCAAACAAGCACTCAAACAGAATTCATGGAAACAAATATACAGGAAAAAGTGGGCCTAAAATCACATAACCTAATAACCTAACTTATAATAATCTGTAAATTCGAATGTAATAAATAGTTTCAAAATTTATACCTGTGAAGTACTACAAAACTCTGAGGAATCCGGCATACGTGCCCCATGAGTAGAAAATTTGGAAGATGAACGTCCCTTCATATTCTCTTCAAAAATTGAAAGTCATTTGCTAAGGGCCTCAACTTTTGCCTCAAGGCTTTCAGATTCTTTCTTCCCCCGTTTAATAGCCTCCTTGAAAGGAGCTGACACACGAATAGTGGTCTTAGAGACACCACTACCCAATCCTCGTACACACCCCCTTCCATCACGACCACATACCTAATAACGTAACAAAAATTAACATTAAATGAGGAATTTCAGTAGAAGGAATATAATACAATAAGGGAGAAAGGAATTACATACCTGTGCAACAAGGTCATTATCTAAATCTACATGTCCTAGTGATGGATCAATGCTAATAATTTGTCTTATTTCATCCTACAAAAAATAGAATTAGTTAGAAAAACTTATATTAATTTCTTATTGACATAAAAAAAATAACTAGAGTTTTTATTCTCACTATTTGTTGGCTTGTGACGGGATAAGGGCAAGTCCCATCTTTCTTAGTGTGGGTGGCCACATATACTTCTGTCCTTGTTATTGTACCACTAGAGCTCTTTCTTTTCTGTAAAAGAAAATATGCAATTAAATAAGCAAGCATTAACATCTTATTTAATGATTAAAGCTCCTCACAACGTCTTTGCCATCATATTATTTACCATAAAGTAACAATTAATAATAATCAAGCATTAACATCATATTATTACCAGATCCTCTGCTCCTCGTCTACCAGACGTGTGCGGGCTCTTCATCTGCTCCCTAGAATACTTGCCCTTTGCCCGACGAGCCTTGTCTTCATCTATTGAACACATATCAACAAATTTATCCCAATCTTCACTCCTCACCTGATGATGTGGATTTCTTTTTCGTTCGGCATCCGTTTCGAATTTGTCGTAATGTAGGTAGAGCTCGTGTTTCCAATTCCTCCAGGTGGAGTTGGCTGTCTTCAATACTGCAGCTTTATGTATGATTGGAACATTATACTGGGACTGTGATCAACATTAGAAGATAAATCATATTTGTCAATATAAAAAGAAAATAAATTGTAATAACAATCACATGCACTCACCATGACAAGGGTCCAAATGAGCTCCTTGATTTCATCTGGAACTACAAGCCAACTAGTGTATATAGGTGGACAATGTGTCCTCGTGACCTTCCCCACAAATGTCGCAAACTTTGTCTCACCAATGAACTGCCCATCTTCATTAAATTCGGCTAAGCGACGTTCATCTACACAAAAAATATATGATTAGATAACAATTAATAAGAAATATTAAGCAAATGAATGTAATAAACTCACCACTTTGTGGCGTCCCGCTCTGTCCAGACCCACTAGGTTGAGACCCACTTGGTTGAGACCCACTTGATTACTCTTGGCTCATTGCTGCAATCTTTTAAAACAAAACTAATATTAAGTAGGAACGAACTTATAATTATCCAACAAATAAGCAAGTACATAAAGAAATGAAATTAATAATCAAATGCTACAAAAAAATTCTGATATTGCCGAGATATGAAAGAGGAACAAACTTATAAGTTAATTTGATTCATTCATCTTTTTACATTGCATGCCAGTGTTTACATTATAAATTTAATTTGTAATATAACCTTGATCATGATTATTATAAGTTAATTAACTATCAATTGCAACATCATCTTCTAGACCAATCATTACATTATAAATTAACTATCAATCTAGACCATCCCCAAACTTGTAAACTGGTAATCTAGAAAGCACAGATGAACAAATTTGAGTACATTACAGATTAAATTAACTCAGGTGAATAAGATTTATGAACACATTCCAGTGAAATTCCAACATTTTAAGATGAATGAACATTCATTTTTATACCAATTTCTACACAAAGACAAGAGAAATTCCAAACCTACTGTTCTGTAGTGACAGCAACCACCATCATGTTAATTGGCTGATCTTATTCTTATCTGAACCTAATTTTTTTTAAAAAATCAAGCACTTTTTACTTTTATTGAGGAAAATAGGAAAAAGATTCAGAAATAACTGATTAAATTGATTATAAATAAAGACAAGATGAAACGTATATGAATGTAACAGAACACAAATCATCAAATCTATTATTACCCAACAAAAATCAATCCAAGAGAACCCCATAAATGGATATTTTATCTTCGAGGGACAGTCTATGATCAAAAATCACATTGGCACATATTTACAGACCACCCCAAGACTAGTTTTTGATCGTCTCTATTGGGTAAGAACTCCCCAAACAAAATTATATCACTTAAAAGAATACTAAAATTGCTAAAAAATTCAGCTGCCCTATTTGCTTCTTTATATGTTTTGTAAAAAACTAAAGTCCCAAATTTTGTCTTCAATACCTCAATTTCCCACTGTGGAGCCTTGGTCCTTAATGATGTACCAATAACCTTCCCTTGCTCTACTGGATGAGCTTTCTTTGCTGGTTTCATTCAAAATAGATGAAACTAGTTTTTTTAATCACTTTAATCTACTTCAATGTGGAGCAAGTATGAAAGTTAATAAAAAAAAAAAAAAAAAAATCAAGAGATCATAAAGGAAGAACAAATCTCAGTACCAAAAGAGAGGTTCGAGAAAATCTCAACCCAAAAATGGCTTGACAAAAAGAAAATCAAAACCCAAAAATTCATAAAAAGAAAATGAAGAAGAAAACCCTAACACGTCTCACTGTCTCACCTTCTCGTCGAGTTCTCTTGATTCCAGCTAATGATTCTTCGGAAATTGAAGCTTTAAAACCCTAGATGATCGAAGGATTGATGGAGATGATTCTTCGGAAATCGAAGCTTTAAAACCCTAGATGATCGAAGGATTGATGGAGATGATTCTTCCGAAAAAAAGCAAAAGGTAAACCTTAGAGGATCAAATGCCTCACAAAAAGGAAAGGATTGATGGAGATGCCCAAAAACTGCCGTGACTTCGATTTAACCGAGAGAAACAGAGAGAGGAGAAGAAATAAGTAAAGGGGAAACACAGTAAAGAAGAATAGGGTTTTGCGTGGGTAGTGTGCAAAAGAAAGAAGGCCATAGGCCCGTCGTTAATAACGCCAAGTGTATATGACGAATTAGGGCTGTCGCTTATTGAACGACAGATTGAAGCCGTCGTTTTTCCCGCCTATTTAGCGTCGTTTTTCGACCCTTTTCACGTAGTGGTAGAAGGAAGCAAATATGATCCTTGCCTTTGTTGGTGCAAGTGGGGGCCCCTCCTAACAAAGTCTTCCGAGGATCAGGTCAGTATGTGTTGAAGATAAAGCATAAAGAACAAACTTTGAAAGGGAGAGATCGAGGATACTTGGCGTAGTGTTTAGACAGCTCTTCTATAATCCTTTAGTAGATTTTTCAGTAGTCTCTCCTTTAGGGGAGGTCTGGGGTCTTTATAGGCTTGAGTTAAGATGCCTCATGATATCCATCTATGCCCATGCATGGTCATGCAACTTGATTTGTGATTATTACAAAATATGTCAGACAAATCTTCCTTCATACGTGCCGCACGTGTGAGCCTACTTTAATTCATTTTACACGTGCCACACGTGTAAGCCTACTTTCTTCAAGTCGGTTTTGGACTGTTTGTGGGCTGAAATGACCATCATTAACTCCAAATTGTCAGAATACAGAGATCACCGCCTAATTACTTTGTCTTGAAAGTCGGTTCCGTCCTCTACGTTAGCCTCGTTCTTCACATTGATATCGCCCTCTATGTTGGTATCGTCCTTCGACCATGAAATACTGATATCATGCCTCGATCATGAGCTACGACGTCGTCCTGATAATTACGATTTCAGATACTGTCCCGATAACAACAGTTCCGGACGCTGTCCTGATGATGACGAATTCTGAGACCGTCTCGATGATGACGATTTCTGACATCGTCCTTCGGAGCACGATCTTACGTTGTAGACAAAGCATGGAAACTTCAATCATCTTCTACGAGAACAAATATTCTACTTGCCCTTGCAACACTTACTCTTTTTATGAATTTTATCCATTACAATTTGCCCATTTACGATGCTTTGAACGTCCGTTCGGAGTATTATAAATTTAAGATTTTGACATTAGAGAATACCTGCTAACCTGTGGAAGGTAAAGCGTTGCACACATTTATGAGCATAGGGACTGTCATTACAGTTGTATGCAATTGCCCCATACGCATGACGAATAGTCGTGTCTCATTTAATGTTGACAAGTCCTCATTATTACTGTTGTGGGACTCGATGCATGCAAAAACTTGTGACGGTTAGCCTAGCATAGAGGAAGACTATCACATCCCTCAACTTTCATACATGTACGGCAAAGATGAGGGCTAATTCTATCCTGTCATAATTTCCTTCTGACATGCCGACTTTAATTTTGCATATTATCATTGTGCCCTTACGCATATACTCGTGTATGGTGGTTGAGGGCATTCCCGTCCTGACATTTTGTTGACTCTTATATAAATAAGAAGAGATAGTCCCCATTTCCTTCATTTCGACTTTCATTCAAACAGATACTTTGCCAACTCAAAAAAAACTTTTCTGTGACCATGTATCAGTGCAGTCTTGTTTTCTTAAATTTCCAGACTTTTCTTAAGATTTCTAATAAGTTCTTGTTCTGGCAATTTTCCTTGGTCTCTTCTTCATAAACCGGCTTGTGTCTACTATCCGTGCCATCCTTGAAGATTTGGAGAAGGAGATGGCAGAGGACTGTGACGAGCAACTGAAGATTTTCCGAGTTTCAAAGCATCGATTGAGGATTCCTTCAATAAAGCCATCCGGGATGGTTGTTCTTTCGATGTCATCATCATCTCAGAGAGGGATCAAACTGTGGATAATCCCTCTCACTGTCAAGCGTGTCCCACAACGTTTTGAGCCTTCTGCTGAACCTAGTGTACCTCCTGTCGAGTTCGTGTCTAGACCTGAAAAGCTTCTTGGGGGCACATCCTCTCGTCGGCTCGTGAAGCAGACTTGATTGCCACCTTAAATTCCCAATCGTTTCCTTTTGATATAATGGTCGCATTCAACTCGCACGGTCTTTTGTATTTTTCTTTCTCTTGTAATTACCTCGTCCGTCCTTCGGATGTTCTATAAATATAATGCCTCTTTATATTTCTTTACATTGACTTTTAAATATTGTCTTTACATTAAATTCTGTATATTGCCTTTACCTTGTCTTTACATTTGATCTTCCTTTTTACGAGTGTAAGAGCAGAAGCATGATCACAAGATAACTAATTTTATGCACAGGAAACATTATCCAGGAAAAATAAGTACAGAGACAGAAGCGTGGAAACATAAGCACAAAGACATGATAAGACAATACATCATAAATGCAATAAATCAGATGAAATTTCGTAGGCTGAATCCTGAATTCATTGTTAAGAGAACACTTGGTTCGGATGACATTTCATATGATTGTGTCCCGTGGTGAGTACCACATTCATATGAAAAGTCACGACAATTAATTCGAGACATGTTTTTAGACAATTCATTTGAGCTTTTATCAGACACTGTATTGGATATTCGTTTTGACAATTCATTAATCATTCATCGAGTTTTGACAATTTATTGAGCATTCATCAAGGTTTGACAATTCGTTGAGCATTTATTATACATCGTTTTTGTTAGTTCATTCGTTATATGATTTTGACATTTCCTTTGATCTTTCATCTGATAATTCATTTAGAGGATGGAGAAGCATCTCCGTACGTAGATGACAAAGAAGCATCTCTGTACAGGGATGCATGCTGCGACTAATGCTTAATGGAAAGGGAAATTTTCTGGAACGAATGATACCTTTTGAGGGCAACACGATTCAGGCCATGCACAGTCGGCGGCGGGCATCCCTCCTCTATACTTGACAATACGGTATGCTCGACGAAGGAGGTGACATTCTACATGGGTTCATTCATGGTTTAGCTTCGGGTTTGTCCTCCGTAAGGTGGGTGGTCGTTCGTCCTGCCATAGATGTTTCGTTTGAGCAAGTCAGTATAAGGTATAAACATATAAACATTAGAGTCTCAGAAGTACTTATCATGCGATTGTTGATCATTCAATAGAACATAGTCGAATGTCGGAGGTTGATATAAGTCGAGAGCATCGTGCATGATCATCAGGGGATGTAGCTTCAAAGACATGATGACGCGTTCATTTCGAGGATGGGGCTGAGGAGTCATGCACTGGGGACGAACTCAGGTATCGTGCTCTTGGGACGTGTCTTTTGAGTTGTGGCTTTGAGGATGTAGCTTTGAGGACATAGCTCGGGAGACATGCTTATTTAGGACGACCTCAGGCTCAGGTGTGGGTTGTGAGCACAGGAACAGTTGACGGCAGTGGGCACGGGCTCAGATGACGGCGTTGAGCACGAGTGTATCCAGCAAGTGATCAATTACGTAATCGTGCACGCGGAAATATGACATTGACATGCCACCAACAAATAGATAGTAGGAAGCATCAAGTATTAACAGAGTGTAGGGGTACCTTCATCGAAGAACATCAGGTGGACAAGACAGATTCGATAGAGGATCAGGTGGTCATGATCGATGGAAAGCATCAAGTGGTGCGAAGAACATCAAATGAAGTTGAGAGCATCAAGTGTGTGGCGGTCTTCATTTACATAATCCTTTGGGGTCGTGGTGTGAATGACCGAAGCCTCTCAGTCTTCCTTCTTCTCCTGGCTTTCCTTCCTTTCTCTCTTGCATTTTGCATCGCCCTTCTCTCTAATGATTCTTTGCTTTTTTTCATAGGTTTTTGGATTTACCATGGTTTGTGTGGTCATGAGGATGCCTTCTTCTCTCTCCCCCACCTGTCTTTTCTTTGAAATGCTCGGGCTGATGTTTTGGCATTTCCGGGAGGGTAGTTGCTCTCACCCGATTTTCATTGATCCATCCTGGGAGCTTCAGTACTTGATAACAAGACAGGGGGACAACTCTTGTCTCATGTATCCGTCATCGGTCGAGAAGCACCAAAGATGAAAAATCAAGTCTTCAGAATGCTAGGCCCGGCCTGGGTAGAGAAGATGATTTTTCCGAAAGGGATGCCCCGAGCTACTAATTGAACCTACTAAGCTCCTTGAATCGATGAGCACGGATGCCAGTAAGAGCTTGCTTTATGTCCCTCGCAACAGACTACTTTTGAACTTGTTTACTCATACGTGACATTTCATAGTTTTTTTATGACAATCCAAGTGCTTTCATTGATTTGCCAGATGACCGCGACACTTATGTCAGTAATCCCGAGCTCAGGGTCCTTTGGTGATGTCAATGGCAGTTCGAGAAGGCCGCTCATCTTATGACTTCTTCACAATGAATTGCATTATGATCGACGGGCAATGAACAAGGACTTGGTCAGCCTGGCTTTGATGTAGGCCCCTCGTCATCGTCTGATTGCCTCGTTCAAATGACGCCTGCTTGGCTATCCTAACTGCTGATGCTGACTATGGCTTATATTCAGTTCACACAGGCACCGATCTGGTCGATCTGATTAACTCGTATGGACTATATTCTTACGTCGCGCACGCACGGGGAATCCTTCTCATCCGAGGAGGCTTATTGTGGTCTCTGCCTCAGTCAGCTTACTCCTAAAGGGGTTGCCATGCATCGGTGGGAATATTTGTCGTGCCCCCGGTCCTCTGAGAGGAGATAGGGAACGAAGCCGATGTCGCGCGTCCAGCCTTAGTGAGGTTTTTCTTTGAGCATCATGACACGGAAAGCTTAGTCGCCTGGCTTTGTCTTGCGGATCATCTTGATTTTATGGATGTAACGTCGAGTCCTCCCTTAAGAGGAGATTCTCAAGATGTATGCTGTAATGCATCCCTCCCATCAAGAACTTGTCCTGACGTCAAACCACTTTCTTAAGCAGTAGGTCTAGTCCTTTCCTCGAGACGCTATCTGCCATGAGAAAAATAACGTATATGAACGGTGGTGGGATCGTTTATGAGATTTCCACATACGGCGTCAATTTTTGTGGGGGAAATTCTTCGGATCGTCCACGCGTCAATAGCTCAAGTTGACTGATAGAAGGAAGCAAATATGATCCTAGCTCGCCTTTGTTGGTGCGGGTGGGGGCCCCTCCTGACAAAGTCCTCCGACGATCAAGTTAGTATATGTTGAAGATGAAGCATAAAAAACAAACTTTGAAAGAGAGAGATCTAGGATCCTTGGCGTAGTGTTTAGACAACTCTTCTGTAATCCTTTAGTGGATTTTTCAGTAGTCTCTCCTTTAGGGGAGGTCTGGGATCTTTATAGGCTTTAGTTAAGATGCCCATGCATGGTCATGCAATTTGCTTTGTGATCATCACCAAATATGTCAGATGAATCTTCCTTCATACATGTCGAATGTGTAAGTCTGCTTTCTTTGATACGTGTCACACGTGTAAGCCTACTTACTTCAGGTCGGTTTTGGATTGTTTGTGGGCTAAGATGACCGTCATTAACTCCTAATTATCAGAATATAGAGATTACCGCCTGATTACTTTGTCTTGAAAGTCGGTTACGTCCTCTACGTTAGTCTCGTCCTTCAAGTTGATATCGTCCTCCATATTAGTATCGTCCTTCGACCATGAAATACTGATATCATGCCTCGACCACGAGCTACGACATCGTCCTGATAACGACGATTTCAGATACTGTCCTGATAAGGACGATTCCAGACGTCATCCTGATGACGATGAATTATAACACCATTCTAATGATGACGAATTCTGACATCGTCCTTCGGAGCATGAGCTTACGTTGTAGACGGAGCACGGAAACTTCAATCATCTTCTACAAGAATGAATATTCTACTCGCCCTTACAACACTTGCTCTTTTTACGAATTTTATCCATTACAAAATGAATCTAAAGGGGTGATTGAAATCAAATAAATGAACATTAACCTTCACGGCCATAAAATTTATGGTGAAGATTCGGCTTGTACTAGTGTATTGTACCGACGAGAGACAGAGCAGAAGAATATAAAGTTGAGACTTGAGAAAGAGAGGGGCTGAAGCAAACTCTTAAACAGGGGAAGGGGAAGGTGAAGTGGAAGCATGAGAGAGAGAGAGGAGAGAGAGAAAATTGACGGAGTTTGAGGACTGCCTGAATTCTTTGTGTTTAGAATCACTTGCAAGAGAGAGAGAGATTCACTTCCCATATTGTCAATAGAACCTTGATTATGATGTACCCCTTTGAGGAGGTTTTAAATAAATAATAACAAATAAGGGGGAGAGCATAAAAAAGTATGATAGGCAAGCTTTAACCGACTACAAAAGCAGTTTGGTAAGTAATGCTACGTGTCCGCTCCATGAAGAAAGTGATTATCACGGAAACTGGAGCTAGCATTCCCCAAATTTATATACGTGAATGCATTTGGAAACATCTTTTTCACGTCCTCGATGAGTTTACTAAGGACCACAGACCGGAAATAATCGTCTATAGTCGAGAAATTCAGCACTCGCCATCAAAACAACAAACGATTTAGATTGAGCAGTGATTAGTGATTAGTGATTAGCGATTAGCGGACAGCCGCATCCACATGTCCCATTAACCTTTTTTTAAAAAATTATGGTTAAATTTAAATAAATTAAAATTAATATTTTTTATTTTATTTTTTCTAAAAAATATGTTTGAATGGATGAACCCCAAGGTTGAGTTGTTGTGCAAAAATAATGCAGTCTTGAAATTTGAAGATAAGATAACAAACAAAATAAGATATACACGATTCACTCACTAAAACAACTCATCCAACTTCTCTTAAACCCTAATTCAAATAATTGTGCACCAAACACACTAACTAAAACACCCAAAACTTTAAATTGTATGGCGAAATAAAAGGAGGAATAATACCTTGAATTATAGCAAATACAAGTTTGGGAGCTACGAGTTTGAGGTGGTTCCAACTGGAATTCCTTAGTTCTCACACATTAGCCGTCTGGAGTGTCACTAGTAGATCCATCAAGAAGAAGAAGAAGAAGAAGTAGGAGAGGCGGAACAAGCCAGAATCCCACGGATTAAACAAGATCAGAAACCCAAGTAGAATCCAAAGGTACACAAGGATTTCTTCAACCATGTAGGTATAGAGCATATTAACAATAGAAAAACATCCCCGCCTCTTGTGTGAATGGTAGGGGTGTGGCCTCCAATGGAGGGAGGTCGGGGGATCCAAACCCCTCAAGGGTATGAGTTGCAAGAGCTCCAATGCTCAAGCTAACCTCTAGACCGTACTAACGTAGATAAATGATGCTTACATCAAACAAAAAAGAAAAAAAAATGGAATTATAAAAGATTTGAAGAAACATGTTTGAAGTCACTCCTGAGTGTACACTCCTCCTAAAATGATTTTTTAAAGTACAAAATAGGTTTTTTTTAATTAATTAAGAGAAAATATTATTGAATCAAGGAAAAGGATTTCAGAGATCGGGGGACAAGGCCCCCAGTTAAAGCAACTAAAATAGGGACAAAATCGACAAAAACATTTGTTTAATGCCCCCTAGGCAATTGTAATGGGTAAAATTCGTAATAAGCAAGTGTTGAGAGGGCGAGTAAAAACTTCTTCTCCAGAGGACGGATGAATAACCCGTGGTCGACTACAACGAATTCGTGCTCCTCAGGACAATTTCAGATATCGTCGTCAACATGACGATTTCAGCTATCATCGTCTGTGGGACGATTTCAGATACCGTGCTCATTGAGGACAAGACTGACTTGTAGGACGAAAATATCGGAAGACGATCTATTTATTCTGAAGTTAGGTGAAAAGCACTGACTTAACATTTAATGCATTTAATGTTGGTCACATCGAACTGTACGTTTTGGATCAAATCGACCTGAGGAAAAGTAGGCTCACACGTGTGACACGTATGAAAAAGGATTTGTCTGACATATTTGGTAATGATCATAAAGCAAGGTGCATGGTCATCCATGGCCATCTATGGTCATGAAGAAGCATCAGACCTTAGCCTATAAATACCCCAAGAAACTTAGTATAAAAGGATTGACTTTTGAACCTTTAACAAGAGACCACTTTCCCTCTTAAAAACCAGATCATCTTCTCAAGACAAAGGCCCTAACTCAAACACTCTAAACCTCCACTTAAGTTCATCTTCTGCTCTTCATCTTCTTCTTATACTGACTTAAGCATCAGAGTGTCTTGACAGGACGAATCCCCTCCTCTCTTCTCAGTAAACAGAGATATCTTCTGTTGTGCTACCTTCTTCCTTCTACCAGTTAATCAAAACACAAGGAGCTGTCAACACATGGATTCTCCAAGAAAATCTCTCACAAAATTAGTGTCGTCTGTGGGAAACTCTTTAATGATTCCCCACCTTGTATGCACCTTGCTCATCATGATAGACAGAGTTCAAATTCCTCTTACCGAAGACGTAACTAGACCAACCATATCAGAGGTTGGACAATCGTCCAAGCAAGTTCTCGACGAGAGGGATGTATTACGGAATGCATCTGGACAATTTCCTCCTGAAGGAGACATATCTCAAGCCAACCAAATCATTGCGTTGTTGCAGCAATAGCAATCGACATTGAATCAACTGGTAAGCAACCAACAGACGTTCCAAGAAAGGTTGGATGCTTGCGAAAATAACATCTTTGAGTCTGAGCTCGAGCTCCCCTTGAATCCAAGAACCAGTACCTACTCTCCTCGACACCCGGTGTTGCAGCCATCTAACCGAAATGATCCATAAGGTGGAAGCAGGTTGCCAGAATTACCATCATGCGACACCCGAAGAGAACTCTCCTCAAGGCCAGATGTGCGACGACAGCTTCTCTTCTCGTCCCCTCCAAGAGGCCAGGGGCACAGCAGGCGTCCCCGTCGTTACAAGGCATTAACCAAGACAGAAGCTTTGTACTTCTCTCTCCTCCCCGTGATGAAATCCGACCTAGTTCTCCTCCATTTCAGTATGCTTATGTTGAGCCGCAAGATCTTCAATATGCTCGTGCGGAGCCACAGGGTCTGTAGTATGTTCGTGAGAAACCTTGAGGCCTTCAATGCGCTCGTGACAAGCCACAGGAGCAGAATTTCTATGAAAATTAGGTTAATCATTGCAAAGTGGACAGGTAGTTGGTGGAGACTGAATGTAGAGGTTGACTGAGAGTAGGACTAGCATTCCTCTTTAGGGAAAATTAGGTTTAAAAAATGGTACAGCTACAAACCCCAATTTACTAGTGAAATATCATTTCGATGCTTTTCATCCTTATGGATATAATGCCAACAAAAAAAAGGGCTAGAATTTCTGTTATACGAGTTCTTTAATTTATATCATTTATGGTAATAAATGATCTAACCAACATATACTTTTTTTAAAAAAAATGTAAGCTATCCAGGGGGGACGGGATATTTGGCAGGACCCCTATCGGTTTTGTTGATGAAATCAAATTGTACACTTAGTAAGGCCGTCAAACCAACCAAGGGTCCGACCTTCACAACCTCTTTAAATTGAGATCTTTTTCCCCTAGGGCTCGAGGGCAGAGCCGGACCCAAAATTTCAAGGCCCTCCCACCTGAGGTCAAGCCTTGAGGAACACCCTTCAAAGCCCGACTCAGCTCAACCCTTCTTTATACCCCATATATATATATATAGTAATCAAAATGCACGTGCGTTTCATGTTACGATATTACCGAAATAAGAACACAATAGCATATTTATTAATTTCTAAACTCAATAAACAGTGCTTGGTCAAAGAACTAGCCTAAGATTTGACAGTATGTATGATAGATAGTGCGTCAAAGACATTTATTTCTATACTTTCAATAGAAATATGGAAAAAATAAACCCTAGTTGCTTGTGTAGAGGAAGAAGAGGAAGAAGAAGAGAATAAGTGTTGTTGTCTAAGAAAGAGAATGAGTGATCCAATGTAGATACATTTATCTATTTTATTATTAAAAAGATTGTGACGACATAATTACCTCCACTAAGGTGTAAAGCAAGTACACACTAATAAATAGCATAACATACTATGGGTTAACTAACCTTCCAGATATTCATGTTTATTATACTATCAGAACTTTAATTAATATCTTTCAAGCTAGGTCATTACCATTTTATGGAAGACAGAGATAATATTAGGTACTTCATTCCTACTTTTCATAAGATAAGTTAAACTCATGTATACCAAGTGCAGTCATCCTTAAATGAAATAACAGGAAAAGAAACCAAATATAGACAAAGTAGGAGAAGGCTCCCACACATTAGAAAGCACTATATACAGAAGAAACTAATTATTTCATTACTATGTGGAAAAGATACTTGATAATGTTTTGTTATTTCACACACTTCACAGTATAAACTTAACCGGATTGACAGACTCAAACAAAATAGGGAACACAAGTTTCAAGGGTGGATAAGATAAATGACCAAGCTGGTTATGCCAAAGAAAAATCAGTCTCTATTCACTAATATCGGATTGGAGTGCAAACTAGAAGTCGGAGCTGGATCCAGCAAGTAAAGTCCACGAATGCTCCCAATCAGCTATTGCTGTTACATTTTTAGGGGGTTATACTGTTGTGCTCCTCAGAATGTAAACAAGCCTTTAATTATGACTTGACCTAGTTTTATCTGAATCAGTGATACAGCGTGGTTCAGTACTGACCTGGTTGCTCCCTTGGTTTATTGGTTCCTCAGTCTTGCCATGCCTGACATATGTTCCCATCCTTAATTGCTTAGACTAACGCAAGCACATGTACAAATATGCAATGACATTGCACTCTCATTGGAAGTGATCTTGTTATTTTAAGGTTGGGTGGTTTGTGCAGGTCTTGTTTAGATCTCCACATCAAGGTTCAAAGGTTGATGTCTGGTCTACTGGCCTCACCCTACTACTGTACCTGGTGATTGGAAGAAGTCCCTTCACTGGTGATCCTGAACAGTAATCCTTGTTCTTAACACAAGCATATAATACACAGTATCATTGCTGTTACATTTTTAGGGGGTTATACTGTTGTGCTCCTCTGGTATTTATCACTTAAAAAAAGGTTTATTATATTCAGTTGAATTCTAAACATAAAGTTGCTTTGTAATTAAGTCTCCTTGCATTGCAGGAACTGTTTGATGTTCAGTTCTTGACATCAATGAAGTGGTGCAAGGTTAACACTAAGAGACCAGATTTCCTTGAACTAATCCCCAGATCACTCTTTGATCTCATGGACAAGTGTTTGACCGTGAACCCAAGACTAAGGATCGGTGCAGAGGAAGTTCTCAGGCATGAGTTCTTCACCCCATGCCACGAGGGCCTGAAGAAGCAGAGGCTTCTTAGGCGAGAGCTCAGCTTGGACTCAGGAAGTGATCATCTTTCACAAAACAAAGAGTCAAAAGATGGATGAGAGCTTCTTAGTTTTACAACAGTTAGCTCCATCTTTTGAGTTTTGATGTTGTAAATTGCCAGTCTCAGTGATTCACTCAATTTCTTTGTACCATAGGGTTCCTCCTATTTCCCTTTTTAATCTTTGTATCAATTATTTAATTTAATTTAAGGTAGTTTATGTACAGATGTTCTTGATCCTCTAAAAAGGAAATTGATGAGCCACCATTTGCTTTTCTGATGGCCACTCACTCCTTAAATGAGTCAAGATTTCAAACTGGGTTATTGGATGGGCCAGACTACAGTTGCCGATTTGGTGGTCTTAGCTATCTGGTATTTTTTTTTTGCTTGATTTGAAGTCATCATTAGTCGTGAGTCATCACTGAGAAGTATGGTTCACAAAATTATGTTCTATATGGTTAAATGGTAAGTTTTGCCAATTTGGAGGTTATGTATGCATATTCATCCCAAATTGGTCTAAAACAACTGAAACTGGACCATATAAACAGAAAACAAATGATGGTGTCAAAACTATAAAAGTTAATTTTGAAGCTTTTGATCTAATTTTACGTTTTAGATACTTTTTAAGGATATTATAAGGAGTGTAAAACAACCTTCTGGTGGAGCCGTTGGTGTATCTACCCTCAGTTTCAAAAGGGAATATCATTTTCATCCCAAAATAAATAATAGACTTTTATATTTTGAGCTATTATTTTCTTAAGACTTCATGATGTTTTACGAAATAGGATTAGAGATGATTCTCAATAAACTTACTGATTTTGGTAAGGAGTTAGAAAAGATACACAATGAGCATTAATCGTGATTTTTTTTAATGGTAAACATTAATTTTGATGCTCCCTAAAACACCATGTCATTCCCTAAATTGTCAGAAAACTAGCTAGAGGGGGATTTTCTGGGCAAAAAAAGAGTACTCAAAACTCAACATCAAGAAAGCCTCTTAACATAAATAAAATAATAATTCTGTGAACTGAAAACTCAACATTGCTATCACAAGAATTGCAAAACTTTATGGACAACCTAATATTCTTTAGAAATCAAATTGTAAGAAATAAAATTTTTTTTAAAAAAACCGTTTGAGGGAGAGAAGGCAGCATCCCATTGCTTCAAGAACACAAGTACGTAAGAGACGCGAGAAAAAGAAATACTTTTTTTTGAGCCTCCTTCAAAAACATTCAAAACTAAATTAACGCCAATAAAAAAAAAGTCAAAAAAGGAGAGAAAAAAAGAAAGAAATTTCCTCAAATGATTACAAAAAAATTAAAAGAAAAAATGAAAAAAAAATCCAATACTCATTGCTACTAATACGCAGAACAAATTATTGATAAAAATCAGAAAAAATTCTGCAAAATAAAATAAAATAAAATAAAAATTAATCAAATTTTACTTCTTATCAATATCACAAATGATTTTTTTTTAAAGTTGAACATAAATAAAAAAAATTAATCACCCAAAAATATCGAGATTGTGCATTAAAAAAAAAATCAAACTGTAAGAAATGTCAATAAATAAAATTGTTTGAGAGAGCAGGCATCTCATTGCTTCAAGAACACAAGCAAACAAGATAAAGAAATAAAATTTTAAAATACATTAAAAAAATATTCAAAACTCCATTTGCATCTATCCAATAAAAAGTCGTGAAATTTTTTTTTTGACTCAAATGATTGCAAAAGGAAATCCCACCAGCGCGATATAGTGGGATCAAAGCCATGAAGAATAGGAGCATCACTATTAGGGTTGTCAATAGGCCAAGCTTGGGTCAAGATCTCTCCAGGCCTAGCCCTCACTTATAAGGGTTCGGCCCAAACCCTACTTGAACTGGCTAGAACCAACACTACTCTCTGGGCCTACATCAAGCCTGAGCTTGAAAAAAAAGAAAAAGAGAAACTCCTTTGTCATGATATTTACCAAAAAAAATTTCTAAACCATCATTGGCTACCAACCTGACATCAACCCTCCTTCTTTATCCAGACTTGGGACCAGCAATGCAACATAAAGAACAACACAACAAATTTTAATTTTAATTTTTTTTTATCTGTGATGAAGTCGAAAATTATTCCCAAGTAAAAATGAGAATTTAGGATTTATTTATTGTTTAGAGTACTATTAGGGGTTTAGAAAAAAGTATAGAGTTTATTTTTGCTTTATGAAAAATCCTAACAAAGATGGGTGTAGGATTGGGGCTTATGTTGAAAACAACCCATTGATTCACTCGGATTAGGGCTATGGTCTATTGCTTACTGATTAGGGTTAGGGTTTCTTAGCTTGGTCAATAACAAAATTTTGAAATTGATAATTCTACAAGATTACAACAAAGATTAGTTGTTGATAAGGGTTTCTAAATATTATACTATTTCTAAGTTAAAGGGAAAGAAATCATACAATAAATTGACACATAATTAACCAACTTAATGTTTAAATGAAAAAAGAAGAAGATCGAGAGTATAGAAAATATATGACGCGGTAGTAAAATTACTACCATATCCCAATATATATTTTGTCAAATAATGCTATATAGATAATTTTGAATTAAAATAAATACAATATATTATATATGTTTATTAGTAGGAAAATGCTTAATTACTATGCATTTCTACTATGTAATGAAATGTCGGTCCTCATGGGTCCCAGCTCCCCATTTTAAAACCATTTAACCTTGTCTTTTAGAAAAAATAAAAGAAAATATTAACTTTAAGTTAGTTAAACTTAACCATAATTAAAAGGGATAAAATGGGAAGGCTTTTGATCATGTAGTCGGGTGTGCTAATTAGTACTCATAAAGATGTTACCCAAGCCCAGTCCTAATGCTAGTGGGCTTAGTTTTTTTGGGCCCACTGGGCCTGCATGCTGTATTGGATGAAAAAAAGTCCTTAATCTTGCGGGCTTTAGAGTGCCAGGTCAGGCACCCTGACACCCCTAATCACCACTGCTACCCTCCTCCCACTGCTGAACTTGGCACTCATATTTGAAGGGCGACAAGGACCAAGGGAAAATAAGTGGGTCGACTGAGCAGGAAGAATATCTCATCTCATGACGTCTTTTTTATAATAAGGGTTATAGAACTGTGTAGAAATCCTAATCAATGCGACGAGGACATGTCTAATGTCATCTTCTTCTTTTATAGAAAGGTTATAGAACTATGTAGAAACTGTAATTAATAATCTTGAGGACATATCTCATGGCTTGGTCTTCTTTTATATAAAAGGTATAGAAGTATGTAGAAACTGTAAGAATTATCTAGAAACCGTAATTGGCACATGTAAGGAAGTAAACATAAAATTTTTAAGAACACATTTCTTCAAATGCCACTGAAAATATTGTAGAAATCGTAGTCAACGTTCTCATGATGCCTTCCAGGACATGTAATAAGGAAATAAATACAGAGAGAATACATTTCTTCAAATGCCCTTTGACATCCTCTCTTGTACATAAGGGTTAGAAAGTAAAAATGCACGTACAAATTTACAATAATTTAACATTCAAAAATTTTCTATAATAGGGAAAAAGTATATTTATTAATAATTGCTTTGAATATTTTTAAGAAATATTTAAACATTATTAAGAGAAAAGTTACTATTTTGTTTGTAAATATGATGCGACAAGCATATAATCATCCTCACTTAATCGTGCTGGGTTAGTCAGGCTAAGCCCGATTAGCAACCTACTAAAATGGGCCACGAGTTTTGGACTCCATGCCCAAGGCCAACCCAACTATTAATCGGGCCGGGCTAGGCTGGCCTAGAGTGGCCCGGCCCATTGACACTCCAACGTGTGTTTGGGTAACTCGGAGTCACATTCGAACCGACCCATTTAATCAAGGATCGGGTTCATAAGTCAACATTTTGAACGGCGTAAATAAAATCCTAAAATAAAGATCATTTAGAATTCATGGAATAGAGTAATCCAAAAAGAATGTACAGCTACAATAAGACAAAGCCTATCTGCATCGGATTCTACCTGTACAGCTCAAGGCAGGGATTTTGAACACGTGGCAAATCATTCGTTTCCTATTGGCCAATCGTCGTCATCGTTAAGTCAATCGCAGGAACTTTCCAGAAAATATTCGATTCCCATAGTACCCCTGATTGTTTACTAAATTTACTGTAAATTCCAAATCGCCGTCAGTCCTGGGTTCGTAAATAAAATGAGGAGTGGGGGTAGATGTTAAGAAGTCCTTTGCAAAGAAATTTACCTTTGAAACCCCTATAAAGGTAGGGGTTTTCTTCTCAATCTGATTTCAACCGATTTCTGTTTTCCCGTTTCTGCAAATCTCCTCGAATACATTCCTTTCTTGCTGTTCTTGATCTTGTTTCTTCGTATAATCGAAGGAATGGAGGCGTTTTCTTCGTTTTTTCAGGCTCAATCGACTTCTCGAAGCGGTTGGGGCTATGATTCTCTGAAGAATTTCCGGCAGATCTCTCCCATCGTTCAGAACCATCTCAAACAGGTAAATTTCTTCGAAAAAATTTAGTCTTTTCATCCATTTCCGCCGATTTTTTTATGTGATTTTGATTTCGGCTCGTATTATCGTGGTTTCTTGTGTTCGAGCCAATCGATTTGCTGAATCTGTGTCTTATTTTGCATTTATATTGTTTGATCGTTACACCATTTAGATTATTGGTTTTAATGTTGTTTTTTGGGAATTTTTTTGTGTGAGCTCTTGATTAGTTTGTGTGATTATGCTTTTTCTCACCCCCGTAAGTGAGCATTATGGAGAAGATTATTGCTTTCTGTCCCTGATTCTGTAACCGTTTTGAGGGGTTTGAGTTTTAGGGTTTTCTTTGGATTAATTCATCTATTTATGTGTTTGTTTTTGCAGGTTTATCTCTCCTTATGTTGTGCTCTAGTAGCTTCGGCTGTAGGGGTTTATTTGCATCTCCTTTGTAACATTGGTGGCTTCCTTACAACTCTCGGGTGCATGGGAAGCATTATATGGGTACTCTCTACGCCTCCGTATGAAGAGGTATTCCATCTGGGTGTTAGTTTAATTTGTTAAATTTTCTCTTTTTTCTTCTCTGTTTCTTTTTAATTTTGATGTTGGTACATTTCTTGGTTGCAGAAGAAGAGGGTTGCTCTCTTGATGGCAGCTGCTCTCTTTCAAGGGGCTTCTGTTGGTCCGTTGATTGACTTGGTTATCAAGATTGATCCAAGGTACATGCTACTTATCACCTGTAACCATTTTTCTGTTTCTGCAATGATATATTCAGTTATTCTTGTCTGGGTGTTTTTTGATTGATTTCTAGTGTGCTGTGTTATGGTTGCTAGTCCTCTCACAGTTATCAAAATTTCAAACTTCAACCTACTCCTCGCACAGTCATCTTCGTGGTATTATTTGGTGGATGCCCTTTCTTTGCAGAGCTTATGTAGGGGCATCCATCAGGAAAACATTCTCACTTTCTAGGGAAAAAATGCTGATTAATAAAGTGCCTCTGCTGTACTAGACCCTCAGTTTTGCTTTATATATTACTAGGCCTAGATAATCTTGTAAAATCTAAGGGAACTAAAGTATTATACAGGTATAGTATGGGTATTTGGTAACTATACCTCTCACAGTCATGATTGTACAATTTACTCTATGGGCACCATCCCTGAGCTTAGGTAGGTGCATCCACCAAGAGAAGTGACTTCCAAAGCTGATATTAAGAATACCTCTGCTGGACTTGCATCCAAACACTCCCTAGTAAAGGAACATGATTGTTGTTCATCTTGTTCTTTATACTTGTTAATCTGGTTCATTTTCGATACTAGCCAGGCAGGCATACCAGAAGTTCTTATGAAATTTTATAGGATGGAGATCCCAATCTGGACAACTTTGTTCAAGTGTGTACGGATCAAAAAAAAACTTTGTTCAAGTGTGTCAAGTCAGATAAATTTTTTTCTTGACTTGCTTTTGTGTGTTACCTCCTCGAACTCTGCAAGTTCCTCTGGGTTATGGGATCTAGTTTCCAACACACGGTGCAGGGAAAAGTGAATTGTGTGCCTTTTCTTTCATTTGAAAGTGCAGAATTTATCTAATCCATAGGATATTCCATGATGTTTTGGGTTAGAACCATTCAAAGGGAATTAGCTGGTGCAAGATGCTCAGCCCTCAGGAGTTTTTTGACTCTGTAACTCATGGCTTGATGATAACATATTGATTGCTAGTTATCTAAACAATTAAATGTTCCCTTGGTTGCAGCATTCTGATAAGCGCATTTGTGGGAACTGCTGTGGCCTTTGGGTGTTTTTCAGCGGCAGCTATGTTGGCGAGGCGCAGGGAGTACCTTTACCTAGGAGGCCTGCTCTCCTCTGGCATCTCAATCCTCTTTTGGTTGCACTTCGCATCTTCCATTTTTGGGGGCTCCACAGCTATCTTCAAGTTTGAGGTGAGGAGATTAGTTTCTAACTGTATATAGTATTATGTTCGGGTAGTTGAAATAAATGTTTCTAATGTCCCTTCTGCTTTGTTTTCTCCATGATCATTTTTTGCAGTTGTATTTTGGGCTGTTGGTGTTTGTGGGGTACATGGTGGTGGATACCCAAGACATAATTGAGAAGGCGCACCTTGGAGATCTTGACTACGTGAAGCACGCCTTAACCCTCTTCACTGATTTTGCTGCTGTCTTTGTCAGAATTCTCATAATAATGGTGAGTGAAGCTAGCATCAGTAATTTTCCAGAAAAGGGGAAGAGAAGCTTCACCAGGCTACAAATGCCTTGATTCAGAATCCTTGACCTCTCTGTCACCGTCTCTTCTAGCAATTAGGTTAATGGTTATATAAACATTCATGAGCATATATGTATTGACCCTGAGGTGTTTTGTGATTTATGCAGCTGAAGAATGCTTCTGAGAAGGATGAAAAAGAGAGGAGGAAGAGAAGGCATTGAATTCCATCTTGGTGTAGGGATGAAAAAGAGAGAAGGCGTCGGAGTTAGCTTTGCTCGGAACCTCTCCTTTGAAAACTATGCATGTATAATAAATCGTGAAAAATAGGTTCTGAACTTCATTGAGACGCCCAGACAATTTAGTAGTTTGTAAGCTTTGCTTCCCATGATGTGTAGTTGGTTAATGTACATGCTTGCACAAACAAAACACTTTCTCTAAGAAGATATTTGCCTTACATTCATATATTACCGAAAATACTCTCCAATCTCATTTTTATTCTCAGATGATTCATACCAATGAACGACCTGGATTCGTTTCATTTTGTCTGTCTTTGCTAAGATAGAGTAACAGCTCTCAGATTAAGAAAAACAACATCGATCCCTCGGGCAGCCTGCCCGTCAAGCCCTTTCTCTCTTACCAGTTTCCATCTTCTTAAACCCCTCAAAACCTAACATACACGCTCAACAATCTCAGTGTGGTTTGTGAGAGTATTGCTCCCACGAACAATAAAAAAAAATAAGCAGTAATAGGTGTACCCATGAATCCCATTTCTGGGCATCCACCAATAGGTGGATGCCTTAGGTTTAGAAATGGGATTCACGGATAGGTTAACTATTTCCCTTCCACATTGGGAAGTCGCGGTGTTAATGGATGATATTCACAGGTTGAGGGCTATAGGGGATCAAGTAGTCTTCAATTGGGTCCATCGTGAGGCCAACTGTGAGGCTCACATGGCGGCTCAAGAAGCCCTTAATTTGAGTATTGGTTTAGTGGGTTGCTCTTTGATTCCTTCTGGTGGAGTTCTTTCAACTCGGCATACTTTCACAAATACAATACCTGTAATTATTGATCTTGATCTTCCTTAATACAAATCTCATCTTTTCGACCAAAAAAACCTATTTCCCTAAAAAAATTCCCTCTTTTACTAATGAATAGCAATTAAAAAGAACCAACGGTATCCGACAGGAATAAGAAATTGATCCACTCGATGTGTTACAATCTCGCATGAGTGGCTAATTTAAAGACGCTTTAATCCAAATATTTGAAATGATAAACACCAAATGGAAATATGAAAGCAGTACTGTAAACTTCACTAGACTTGGATCAGTGAAGACCATTCAAGCCAACTCTATTTACGGGCATCCTCCATATTTGGGATTTTAAACGGGAATTGAAGGAGTGGGAAGTTTTGGGTCGTTTAGAAAGGAGATGAACAAGTTTAGAGAGGATGGACTGCATTGTAGTCGTCTGGCCAATCCATCACTGCAAGCACTTGAAGAGATGTAACGACGAAATGGACAGAGGAGAAAGGCAAATGATGTAGGGAGACCAGAAGAGCGAGTGTGAGAGCAGAAGTGAGCCCAACAAATTATAAAGCCAAAGCAAGAGATCTCGAGTGTGGCGGATGATACGCTTAGTATCGACAGAAAGGCAAGGGAGTTTCGTCGAAGTGACTAGAATGGATAGAAGCATCGCGACAATGGAGATAGTTATGAGAATGGGATTTGTATCAAAATGATTCTAAGGCTTGCCCTGTACTTCAAGCTGAGGAGCACTACCACAAGCGGGATGGCATATTTGAAGTCAGATGCAGCTTTCTTCCGCTCCCGCGAACTAGGTATTGTGCTTGTCGCAGCACCCTTAATATAAGGCCCACTAACATCACAGAAATTTAATTAAGGGTGTTGCTACGCGTACTCTTCTATTTGATGATTGCACCCACTTTTATTTTTTTTCCTCTTATTTTCAGTTTACTTCTCTTTTATTAGCCACACCCAAGCCTATTCCAGTTCAGTTTTGGTGGGAATTTGTTTCTACTTCTTCCTTATGCTCTTTCCTCCATTTGCAGGCTCCATCTTCCAGTTTCCGACGACTACATCATTCAGCACACTTACAACCAAGTGTAAATGCTCTCTAAGGTGATCCCCATTTTCTCTCTTTGCTCACCATTCCGACAACCTCATTATTTCTCATGCAAATCTAAGTGTTTGGAGGGAAACGGGTATGGCAACGAATATTAGATTTTGTTAACCCCAAATTCTTAAGAATTAGAAATTTTATCTTTCTTGCAACACCCAAATCTTTACATTTCCCGAAATCCATGAAAAAAATATAATTTTATATTATTGCTTTTTCAAATATTTCATGGGCTATTGGTTCGAGATGCCAATTTTAGGTTTTCTATTATTACATCTGTTCACAAGGATATCAAGATCTCTGGTGCTAAAATGGCATGAATCATCCTTTTATTTTTGGATGCTAACAAGACAAGTTAAAATGAGGGAATTAAAGTCCAAAGCTTGACTTGAAAATGAACCTGGTGTTAAAATGGTCTGAGTCATCCTTTTATTCTTGTCTTGTTAACTTTCCCTTCCACAAATAGTCAACGCCCTTTCTTTCAACTTCTTGTTACGGGTAAGCCTTTTACTTGGGTGGAGAATGTGTTTCAAATACAATCAATGAGAGCTCATGTTTGAGTTTGATCCTAATATACCTATCTTTACTATTATAATGGGAGAGGTAGGCGTAGCCTGAATTTTCTGAAATTCCTAAACTACCCTTATATAAATTAAAATTTTAATTTAATGTTTTATTTTAATTTTCAAACTACCCTCATCTATCTATTGAAAGAATAGAATCACAGTTAATCGCGATTGAACTCAGGGAGAGTTCAATCGCACCCGTGGATTAACACATGTCTCTTTTAACTCATATTAACTATGGTTAACTCCTTCCCTTCGCTCTCACGTGCATCACAAGTGCCACCCGCTAGTGATAAATAAAAGAAATATGTTTTTTTTGAATTACAGGGGCTATTGTTGGCTTGATTGGAATCATGGTTGCAATACCACATTTCCAGCTCTTCAAACCCATGTCAACCATTATATCTAGCTTTTTCACTTGTAAAAGGAGTGTAGATATAAAATTTATGGATATTTTTTTAGTTTTGGGGCGTACAAGTAATATTAAGTAATATTATGAATTTAATGGTGTACACTTAGTAATTTTCTAATAATGGGGGTGCAATCATCAATTATTGGGGTGCGCCTTAATTAAATATGCAAATGATTAATTAATTACAGCCTCTTATCTTAATATGACATAGAACTGCTTCTTTAAAACAATTGTCCTTAAAGACCTATATTTTCATTGGACAAATAATCATCTCTCATCATTTCCGTTAATAGGGTTACTATTTTCACTTGAAATGATAAAAATGTCCTTTACTTTTATGATTTCTCTTAAAATACCGATATTACCCTTTGGGCTATGGTTACCTCATTGGGTGAAACCTCTGACATGGGTTTAAAGCCCGTCCTCGCCCAGGGAAAAAATACATGAGAATCCAGACTACCCTGATTATATGGTTTTCTCTTAATATCAGATAAAACTAGCATTTAAACATCACAAGAAGTAAATAAATTTTCTTTACAGATCTTGTGCCTCCCCCCCCCCCCCCCCCCGCGCCCGCGCGCGCGCCATTTAGGGCACAAGTAAATGATCTGAGTGATAACAGTCCCAATCGGGTGATCCTCACCACCCAATCAATTACATTGTTTGGAAGTTGAAAAATACTAGGCAATGGTCCCCAGACAAAGTTCCTATATCAAATGGTTGGAGCCATTGAATCAGCTTCACTTGTGGAGTAGGACATCTCCTAGGTGGAGCCCCATCTCCCTCCATCCCCCACCCGAGAGCCACATGCAAGATAGAGACCCCAAAAAATATAGTACAAATTAAGTGGATTACCGACAGCAAAACAATAAGAACGAACCCAAAAAAAAAAGGCAGAAGCAGTAATCTACAAATGAACCCAGAGGCAAGGAAAAAAAAAACAAAGCTCATGCAAACAGATTTTAGAAAAATAAGAATCCTCTGTGAACATTTTTTCCATGGCTTGGCAGCAATTTCCTAATAATGGAAAACTTGTTTAGAAAACGCACATCCCTTGGTAATTAAGAAAATCAGGATTTTTCATTTTGAATGATGAGATGGGTACCTAAATTGACACATTTGCAGTCGTAGTAGAAGAAGAAAAAAGAATAACTGATTACTAGGTGATATCATGGGTAAAAAGAAGATAACTACTATAGTTGGGTATGACAGCATGTTTCACTTTTCTTCCCAAATGAGGGAAATCATGGTTTAAAAAATTGGCAAGTATCGCCCAATACGTAATGATTTCGAAGGTCTCTGTTTCCTTGTACCTTGACGTTACCATTTTTTACCGCATAAAATAAGGATTGCCCAAAACCGTTACGTAACTGGCGATACACCCGTTATGTAAGGTTTCGGGTGTAGGACTCGTTCACGATTTTAAGGTTATAAAGGGTTCCGAAAATTCCTGAACTCACTTCAAAATCTCATATTTCATTTTTATCTTCTTCTCTACCTATTCTTACATCTTTAACATAAAATCTTTTTTGTTTTTTTTTATTGATACACAACTTGATTTGAGATTTGATTTATAGAATTGAAAGAATCCAAGTCAAGTTCTTCATTTCGGGAAGAACTCACTTTGTGAGCTAAATCGGGTAACTTTTCTTAAACTTTTACTCAAATCATGTTCATTTAAATTATAATTAACTAAATGCATGTAAGTTTCAAGGATTCCACTTAAAATCCATGAACATTAATTATTTAGTTGATTTAGGTTGTTAGAGTTTCAGTTTTTTTAGATGATCTTTACTCTCTTTTTTAACTTAATAACACTTTCTACTTATTTTTTTGAGTGATCTTCATGTATGGGGTTTAGGATTTAAGATTAATACATTAATATTATTATTTTTAGTAGGATTGCTTAGTTTTTTTAAGGAGATTTATTTGTAATGTAATTTTATTATTATTTAAATAACTATTTGTGTTATGAAATGTTGTTAAAGTAGAAGAGTCGGTTCTAACCAATGCATCTTTCTTTCAAGGACATGTAAATGCAACCAATGAAGAGTTGAGGGCCGCAACAGGTGCCACCACAGGCATAGTCATACAACCATCTATTGTTACTGTAAAACCCCGAATTTATTATTCTTGATATTCGTGATGATTATTAAATTTTATGGAAACCTATGTTTAAAAATTTAATGTGAACAAGCTCATAAGTTTTAGATGAAAAACATTGATTTTAAAACCCAAATAAATCACTCAATTTAAGTCGTTTTTTAAGTTTAATTACATGAAAAAGAAGATAATCAAAAAGTAGCAAAAGAGTTTTAAAAAAAAAATTTGATTGGCGCTCTGGCCGATCGATCGTCCACCGGCGGCGATCGATCGCCCATAACGCTGTTTTGGCCTCTTTTTGCGCGATTTTTCAATTTTTGAAGTCCCTAGGGCTCCCAACACTATAAATATTTCTTATAAACGTAGGTTGAGGGTTTCTAAGGGTTTATAAAGCTTTCTAAACCTTTAAAAAAAAAAAAGTATTTTGAGAGATTCAAAAGGAGAGATCAAATGTTTTGCAAGGAAAAATGGTGAAAAGACTTAGATCAATCTCATTCGCAAGCGCTTAATCATAGGGAAACGATCGTGAGAGGTAAATATAATTTCCTTCATATCAATATAGTGATTTTTGATATAAACATTATGAAAGTGATATATTTAAAGCAAGAACCAACAAGATTAAGCATAATTATGATATTTAGATAATATTTTAATTATGATTTCCTTAGGGAAGATGTATATGATGTTTAGAGAATGTTTTTAATATGATTTTTCCTATAGAAATTATACATGATGTTTAGAGAGTGTTTTAAAGTATGATTCTCTTATGGAAAATATATATGATGCTCAGAAAGTGTTTTAAATTATGATTTTCTTGCGAAAGATAGTAATGATGTTAAAGACGTTCATATGATTTTATTATTCATATCAACAAGAGAAAAGGGAATGAAATTGTAATGTATGTATGATAGAGAATTAAGGAATGGATGATGATAATTGGATTTGATAGAATGATTATGAATTTGCTTTGGAATTGTGATGGGTTATGAAACTAGGGTTCGTTGAAATTATTTTATTAAGATTATGTATTGAAAATTGAGGCATGATAATTAAATTGTTCCTTGAAAATATGATAAACATCTTTTTATATAGAACAACTAATGAGAAATTCTGCATGTTTAAATTGGTGCATTATTTACATTCATCATTATTTCACTCGCACTTATTCACGAGATTAAATATGTACAAGCATGATAATAAGCAAGATAACAAGTATTATGCAAGTATATAAGAACACGAGTTTGACTGTATAATTGAGTTTTACACTGACGAGTACCCACAAGCCTAAGATCAAGGCAAGACAAGCCCATATACACCGGATAATGTGTAGACAAGCCGTATGCACCGGATAATGTGTAAACCGTGTGGCACATCGGAAAGTAGGCTATATGTTAATCTCTACCCAATATATAGGGTAGAGTTATTTTAAGTTATTGCACTTATATGTTGTTGAATACATTCACGAACAAGAAAGACAAGTGAGATAAACAAGAAAAATAAGTACAAGTGAGCACGTATAAGAATTAAATTTGAATTATGTTTCCGCACTCTGAATTGTTTATATGTTTACATGTCATATTGAATTCTAAATTATGTTTTATATTAAATGTTGTTATATTATTAACTAGGAGTTTATATATACGCGGAGTAACTTGTTACTCAGCCGATAACTGTTGTTGTCAACAGGTGTTAGATTTGATATTTGTGCCCCAGAACCTTGGGAAAAGGAAGAGTACGAGGAAAAAAAAAAAAAGCCAGCAGGTGATTACCCCGATGGTGAATGGAATTTGGACCGTTGGCCATCTCCTAAAATTAGGTTATTAGTATTTATATTTTGAGTTAAGACATTGTAATAGACTTAATGTTGGATTCATGGTTAGATTGAATTAATAGATGAGAATCATGATGGATGATTCGAATTAATTATGATGTTTTTAGTATTTATTCTAGACATTAGATTTGATCATGATTTATTTTTAAAAAAAATTTCAAGTTCATGTTTTTAAAATTGTCTTAAATGCTTTATGACAGAAAGTTATGAAAGTTAATGGTTAAGTCACGTGTCAAAGTCTCACATTAACCTAGGTGGGATTTTGAAGCACGACAATTACCCCTACTTCAAAAACTACAAGTACAAGCATAGCCAGAAAATGAAGAGACAAAGACAAGACATTGACACAATTACCAACAACTATTAAGGAGGTTAGTGAGGAGTCAGCAAGAGGAGAAAGGCATGAGCTCTCATCTACTAATAGTACTAGTAGTAGATTGTGGACCTAGTGGTGATAAAGGTGAAGGTCCTGATGCAAGTGCAACAGCAGTTATTTATGATGTAGATGTTGGCCAGTGGCAAGATGTTGATTGGACTGGAGCTGAGATTCAAGAGAGTCATAATGCAAGTAGGGGAGAGAGGTTCAGGAACCTGAGGCTAAATAATATTCGACTTCTTCGGACTATATGGAAGGATATGGTTTTTCCCCCAGTATCAGTATAAAGCTTATGGTTATGGATACCCTTCCACATATCCCCCAGCAGGGCCAGCAGTACTATCAGCCACATGATTTTTTCAGCGGATTCCCACACGACTATGCCCAAACCCAACACTATAAAATTCTCTACCACCATCCTTACATCCAATCAAATAGAAATAATGATGATGAAGATGATGAGTCAGCCCATAATTCTATGTGGTTTTAGCACTTAGCAGTGTGTATGTCTCAACTCTCGAGTCTCGACGCATCTAATTTCATTATTTCTTCATTTTGAACTTCATATTGGCTTTAGAAGTATCTTGTTACTCATTTCTTGCATGTTTTTTTTTTCTATTTATTAAGATTTTTTTAAAGCAAAAAACAAAAAAGCAAACAGCTGAAACCGATACGTAACGCCCATACGGATCAGTTTCGGCCATGTCCGATACAGTGTCTGAAAACGTTTTTTTAAACCTCGAGGGAAATGGTCCAATAATTGGGAATTTGGAGACACTGACAGATTCTGTATGAACCCTATCAGTGAAAGCATATGAAAGTCAGTGTCTCAGAACCATGTATGAGGATTTGGACCAAGACTCCTGACTCGAAAAAGTTAATAAATAGTATCTATAATCTCTTTAGAGACAAATGGATGAAATCTGTTGCGAAGCAAGACAGGCTGCATCTTTAGAACCAATGGCCTAAATGGGGTTCATAATTTGTATTGATTATGGCAATTTGGGAATTACCAAATTGCTGATTTGCAATAAAAGGTACAGAGGCATTATCAAATTTCAAATGAATCCCTCTAATCTTAGTTTTCAAATGATTAATCATAAGGCATGCACATAGTTTATAACAAACTGCTTGTTCTACTTATATATAAAAGCAACATCAATATATAATATCTATGATAAGATAGATATAACATCAAATGTTTATCTTACAATAAAAATATAAGGACTATGCACGAGTCTGTTAGGTTCAAATTTTCTTTTTATCATTTGCTTTCCATAAGCAAATTCATTATGTTTACTCATTGTAAATGTATTACAGTATTACTCATGTATATGAATGAGTCTGCACGTCTGGGTTTAAGGAAGTTATTATCCAAATTTAGTTCATACCAATTCAAGAAATACGGAGAACAGACCAAACAGTTATACAAACATTTAGTTGCGAATTGTGCATTTTATAGATTGTTCCGACTTCCAAAGGAAAATCACACGAGCCCTACCCAAAATTATATAATTATCAGAATCTCGACTCCTATACCCGCAATAATTCTCCGAATACGAATTGCTGTGTAAATTCCAGCATTTTGTCTTGAAATAACTATACCTTTATAGATGAATGCCCTGGACCTATGTTCAGGGAAAGATCGACCACATACACAAAATCACAAACTCTTATTTCCTTCAAAAAATGAAATAAGAACCCAAAGAGAAAATCAGCCGCCCGATTACCAATTTAATTTATACAATATCGCAGGTCCTAATGTCCAGAACAGGCTGTTCCTTCCCTGACGACTCAATTGCTCGTTTAATCACAATCCACTATTCAAAAAACAGATATTATTTCAACAATACAAACTAAATCTAGAATCCTCTAAAAATGAATGAATGAATGGACAAGCAATAAGGAAAATAGGATTTTACTTGTCTGGATTCTTCCTTTTGATTCAAGATCACTGAGTGGCAGGATATCAACAAGAATACTGGGGTTTCCTCTATCAAAAGATCTCTTGAATGTTTCGTCTTTTAAAGTGTAAATTTCAGGCTTTTCTTCATGGGATCCCTTCTGTGGATTTCCTTTCTGACACTGATTTGCTTGCATATCCTTTTGAAAATTAGGGTGCTATTTATATTGTTAGACCCTTTAAAAAAAAAAAGTAACGCCAGTCAGTTTTGTTTAATGGAGTAGATGGAGGATAATTTGGTTCTCGGGTTTGTGTTCTTGTGTTGGTCTTGGCAGCTAACCCTGCCTGTAGATGATTGAATGATCCTAATAATCCTGTCAGATCCTTTTCTTTTCTTTTATTATCCAACTATGGATTAAGTGATTGACATTTTCTCTCTGAATCGTGTTGCTCCGACTTCCACTGCCAAAATTAGCAGTAAATGGTTGGTTTGAGGATGAGTACAGGAGCGGGTGGACACCTTGTTAACGTGCGTGGTGTGAACAGTAGATTAGCAAAGGCTGGTTAGTGAAATCTGGCCTTTAGGTGAAGGACCCTCGTCTCTGGTAAGGTGCTTTCAAGGAAACTGTACAGGTGTTACTTCCCAAGAGTTGTAGGATCCAAAACAGAATTTCCCTGCCCTGCATGTGCAGCGCTTCTCTTACATCAATACGGTCCTGATGCCATCCATGGTGATGAAGGTCGAGCTTTGAATTTGGACTGTTCAAATTTCTTTTCTTTCGCCAAGACAGAAATTCACTAGATCATCATGAAAGCTGAAAATTTCAGGGTTGGGATCCTGTTTATCATAGTGCATACAATACAGATTGTGGGACCCTTTGTTGGAAAATCTTATCTGCAGCATTTTTATTTCCCTGGAATCTAATGAAACAATCCATTGAAAATAATCAAGAGGGAGACATGGGAATAGGTGGGTTTGCTGTAATACCTTCGGAGAAAGCAATGGAGAAATCTTGAGTTGCACTCTATTATCCATATCCTGATAGTGCTAGCTGAGCTAGAGTATGTAGTAGTGGTAGTGAGGTACCTTGTTGCCTGTGAGCTTGAGTACTGTTTATTTTTTCCACTGTATCATGATTCATGAGTAAAGGTTCGAGCTTTCTTACCCGGGGATTGTTGCATGGTCTTCTGGAGAAAATGTCCATTGGCACACATGCACTGCTGCTGTATCGATGTGCACTAACAGCATACCTGCATGCTGCCATTTTTGCTTGGAACCACGGTGAAGTGAAGAATAGGCGTGTGCTTGCAGCATTCAAATAACATGCAATGGAGGTGAAAGAATATCACTATTGATTGATGAGGAGTTCTTGATTTGTACAGGCCTTTTGAAAATAAAATAGGTTTAAAAGAATGGAATTCTAGCCACAGTTCTAAAACGACTGAAGACAAGCAAATAATGATTAGGTTGGTGGACAGGAAATAGTCTTCTCCAATTCAAAGAGAAATAAGAGACAAATCCAGTTTTACATGTCATGGAGGAGCAGACGGGCAATACAAGGCCAACTAAGACTAGCAGCAGCCACTCTTCTGGGCGACAGGTTGTCCTCGAAGTTGCCCCATTGGAGGCCTGACATTGTTCATGACTGGATGGCTTGCTTTCCTACAGTAAAAATAAATAAATAAATAAACAAGATGAGAAATAGGTGGATCACAAGGTAGGCGGCTGCACTCAACTAGGAAATATCAGCAGATTTTCTATGGTTAAAAAGACCCAAATGGGTGACATTCTCTCTAATAGTTTGTTTTAAGGGTCCAAAAGAATGACGAATCTAGTGAATAGGTAGTCTTCTGAACTTGCAAGGACATGCGCGCTATATTTCCATTTTTATTACCATATTAAGAAACAGACAATATCAGTACCTGTTTTTAATCTCAGCAGCCGTGGCCATGAAAGCCTGTTCCACATTGGTAGCAGTTTTTGCACTTGTTTTCATGAACGGGATACCAATTTCAACCGCAAATGCTAACCACAGACAAGGAACACAGAAAGCCCAATGAGTAAATTTCTCCAAGAATTAAGTTTGGTAAATCTGCTTTGACAAATTACAACGAAAGCAAGTTTAAGTGAGAGATTTAGTTTCACCTTTGCTGTTTCATATGACAACTTTGTTTGCAGTGAGGTCACGCTTGTTTCCTACCAGAAACTTGTTAACATTCTCACTTGGTCATTCAACCATTGCTTGACATTGTTGAAGCCCTCCCGGCCTGTCACATCATAAACTATCTGCCAGAAAGCCATTGGCATGCGATAAGGTTCACTCTAAAGAAGCAAACTCAGGGTGGAACCATGCAAACAAATAAAAAAGAGAACACTACTATAATGCCATGTGCCCCACAGTAGTAGCCGCTAGTGTTAAACAGCTGTACAGGAGAACCTGGCCATCAAACACCAAGGCCACAGGGAAGAACCCAGGGAAAAGCACAAACGATTTGCTCCCATCTTGAAACGTTGTTGTTCCACAGTGTCCCACTGCATGTCCTCAAAAAGCTAGAGTGCTTCAATATTTATAACAAGAAACAATAGCCACAAACAGGTCATACGGTGTAACGAAAAATCAGGAAAAATGTGGTACAGGATCAATTCACAGTCCATTAATACTATTAGAGAAAGTATGTCATTATCCCATTAGGAAGAGCACAAAGAGAAGCAATCTACCTAGAAGATCTATGACTCAACTTAATAATCCTAATCGAAGAGGCATCAAAGGAGGTGCAGGCTGCCTCGAACCATCCATGTCATCTCTCTCTCCTTCCTTTTTAAAATTTTTATTTTATTTTATTAAAAAAAGTATGTATCACAGTGTTACGGACTAATTTAGTGGGTTAGTGAGTAGGCAGTTAATATCTTGTAGTGGGTGGTTTGTAAACTAATTACTAGAATCATAAAAGAATTGCAAATGTGTAAATTTAAATATCAATGAATGAATTATGAGTTTCTTTCTCAAGAGAGAACTGGGAGCAGTTGGTTCTCTCTCGAATGAGACCAAAATGTGTAGATCTCCCTTTGATGAGATCAAACTACTCCTTTTCATTTAGGGTCCGTTCTTTTGCAGAGACTTGTAAAGTCCGGCACTTTGTAATTTTTGTCAATGGACAATAAGCATTTTCTTTTGAGAACTAGATGTATCGATGCTTTTAGTTTGCAATTCCTATAGGACTTTAAATGAGCAAAATGAATGGTTTCAAATCTCATAAAACATGGTATGACTTGAAGTCTCAGGATGATAAAAATTAATCTTGTTAATAATTTGATAAAGTGACTCAAATTTCCTACCAACTACTATGGCGAAGTGTAAAGTGCTGAGCTTTATAAGTCTCAGATCCTTAATTTCTCCTTTTCATTTGCGAAAAGAAATCGGTCCGTAATGCACAGAGATTCAATAGCACATAAACAAGTAAATGATACATGTTAACCTTCTAGTTATTCCAAACTAATTCGACTAAAATCAGTCAATGGATCTGAAACCAAACCATAAAAGTATCCGTTTTTTACCAAACATGTGTGGTTTTTGAATTGACGAAGTTCTGCAGGAACAGAAGTCCAAGGACTACTATAACTTACTAGTCAAGATTCATGACTGTATGTTACTGCTGAAACCAATCGATCTATAACAAATAACAGTAAATACACCGAGCTTTTCTAATTTTCCAGCACTAAGCCGGAATATCGGATCTTCGTCGGAAAAAGTTGAGCAGAAATCGAGAAAAAAAGAAGAGCTCGGAAGAAGCGGAAAGGTTGAAAAAATATGAGGAAAACAATCGCCCATCCCGGTTCTCCTTTTGTTTCCACGTGTCCCCTTTTTAACCGCTTCAACTGCGGTTAAAATTCACTCACCCTTAGGATTCACCCAGGAACTGAATCATCTGTTTTATTTGGTGTGACCTTCCCTGTGTTCTTGGTACTTAAAGGTCCAACTGTTAAATCCGAACAAAGAAGGAGATCTTGGCATTTAAACCTTCAAGAACACAGGGAAGGCCACAACAAAAATCACTGACTATCGGGTTCCATTCACCCATGTACCCTTGGCTTTTAGAAAAATAAAATAATAAAAAATTTAACTACAGGGTTTAAAAAAATTAACCTGTATTAATGGCAATTGAAGGAGCGGCTTTGTGACAGCGAGGAGCAATAGTTTGCTCCTAGCAGCTCCAAAAAGCTAGGCATATTTCAAAATTAGCTTTCAACAACACCACGAAAAAAGTACACTATGGTTGCTAGGCCTATTTCAAAATTAGCTTTCAACAACGTCAACAACAAAAAAAGTACACTATGGTTGCTCATTAATCTGATCATAGGTGAAATCCCTTCATCTTCACGCGCTATCAAGGTAAGGACATCACTAGTGAACCAAGCTTGGGAGTACCGCAGCTGCGAAAAGCTAGGCCTACTTTAAAATTAGCTTTCGACAACGTCAACAACACCACAAAAAAGTACACTATGGTTGCCCACTGATCTGATCATAGGTGAAATCCCTTCGCTTCACGCGCTATAAAGGTGGGGACATCACTAGTGAACCAATCTTGGGAGTCCGTTTTGTGTGTGCAATCGGCACACAGTGCCCTTGCCACTATAGTCTTAGTAGAAATACAAGTTAAAAAGGGCAATTTCATCTACTAATTAGATAATGAATGTTCATTGATAGGCCACAATTGGTGTTCGTGTTTCCAACTCTTCTTAACGGTTTTTTTTTTCCTAGAATAAAGCTGGGTGTAAATACCTTAGGATGCAAGCTATGCTTTTTTTGTTTAATATATCCAACTTAATATATCTTAGGAATTAAGCAATTTTTTTTTGAGAGGGTTGTGTTGGAGTTGTTGTACTTCAGGGTGTGTGTGAGTGTGAAGGTGTGTGTTCTATTTCAACAAATCAAAAAAATCTTTAAATTTTAGTCCCACATCGGTGGGTTAGGTCTCCTTGTAGGGCTGTCAATGAGCCGAGCTTGAGTTGGGTATTTGTGCTCATTGAGCCAAGCCGAGCCGAGATGAGCCGAGCCGAGCTAAATGATTGAGCTCGTTTGTTAATCAAGCCGAACACAAGCAACGAGCGGCTCGGCTCAGCTTGGCTCAACTCGATTAATTTGACTATACTACTTATAATACCCTAATAATATTAGTTTTTATATAGAAGTCAAGAAACTTAAATATGAATTTGTTGTTAAGTTAAAACTTAAAAGGTAACTTTTGTATCTATATCATGTTTCTTCCATTATCCCCACAAGAATAACTATGTTCAGTTCTTAAGGTTTTTTTTCGGAAGTGAGAATCTGATAGGCATGTTCAACTCTTAAGACTTTAATTTGTTAAAATTAGGAGTAAACGGGCCTAAAATAATAGACAAGCTCGCGAGCCGGCTCGAACTCGATTATCTATAGACGAGCCGAGCCCAAGCTAGCATTCAAGAGCTCGAAACGAGCTTGAGCCAGCATATATATGTCACGAGCTAAGCTTGAGCAGTGCCCAGCTCGGATCGGCTCGGCTCGGCTCGGCTCGGCTCGTTTACACCCTTATAAAGCACCACCTCCCTCTCTTTTTTGAGAGAGTTGTGTGGAGCTGTAGCTTGTTCTACAGGGTGTGAGTGTGATAGTGTGTTCTATTTTAACCACCAAAAAAACTTACCTTCCAAAATAAAATAAACATTTGGTGTGCTTGGCACGCGGAGTGCACAAGATCTGTGTGCGGACTAGACTGCATGTACAAAATTGACTGCAAAAAACTGGCACACAGAGCGCACAAGATCTGTGTGCAGACTAGACTGCATGTACAAAATTGACTGCAAAAAATCCTTATTACTTGAGAGTTTGCTTCACAACGGGAAAGTGGAGCTCCACGGTAAAGAGACATGGGTAATTTTATAAAAGTATTTTTTTCCCATAATTACAAGATTGTCACCCTTAGCTTGAATCATTGAACTTGGGAGAGTTCAATTGCACCCACGGTGTCTATTCTAATTTTTATTAATTGTAGTTAAGATTCATTAATCCTTAGAATTCAACAATCTAACCTTGGTTTTTAAAAAATCAATTTCATGGTTTAAATTTTTTCAACTCTAGGGTTAATTATTTCCTTAAAAAGATTTTTTTAAAAAACCAATGTTACATTCTTGAACCCTAAGAAACACACTTTCACTTGTAGGTAAAAAAAAAGAGCTCAAAGCTTCACTTTGTATAATTAATATTAGGGCATTGCTAGCTCCACTTTCTTTTAAACTCACTTTCTTCAAGGGAAAGACATGTGTTATTGCCTTCCACTAAAAGAAAGAAAGGTGTTTTGCACTTACATTATGTCCAATCAAAAAGAGAGTGAGTCTTCAAAGAAAGTGGTGCTTCGGCATGCCTCAAACAAAAAAGGAAAAAAAAAAGACAATACATAAGTAAGGGCAATGCTAGCATTATCCATTAAAAAAGAAGTTTAACGGCATTCAAGGGAAACAAGTCAACAAGCTTGAGGAATAGTCCAACTCGGCATGTTCGATCTATTACTACACATACGAGTATATATTTGAAATGATAAACTAACATCCAACGAAAAAATGAAAGCATTGTACATCACTAAACTAGTATCAGTGAAGACTGTTATGAGTCAACTCAATTGTGGGCGCGGGCTATGGGTAGCAAACTGAGGAAAGGAAGATACTCATGGATGCAACTAGCTCGTTATGTAACATCGAAGACGAAACCACCACTCATATGTTGCTTGAATGTCCTTGCTCCAAAGGTACTTCGTTTGGCTCTCAATTATCATTTCACCCTCCTACTAGCGTCAACACATCCTTCAAGGATTGGTACATCCGGATTTTGAAATTGATAAATTTTCCCTCACCATCAGGCTCAGCATAACTCTTTAGGGTATCTAGCACATGAGAAATGATGTAGTCATAGTTGTCAAGGCGACCAGGCAACTTGAGGCGACAGACCCCATGGACGCCTGAGTCGGTAGCCTGAAGTGCCTGAAGCGTCGCCTGATGAACTTTTTGTTGCAGAAATTCCCCCTAATTTGAGATCTATGTATGAAGCATTTTCTTTTATAAGAGGCCCTACATTCATATAAATTACATCATTGTCATGATGCACTTTGATAGAACCATCATTAGAGACAGTTCTAAGAATAATAAATGGGGATTTCAAGTGTTGGAAAAACATGGAATAAAATTTAAGGCAACACCTTTAACAACTATTCATGTAGTCTTTAATGGTGTGAAACCTAACCCCATATTGACCATCAGAAGGGTGGAAGCTCTTATTGGTGAAGTCCTGGTAGACCCCCTTTCAGACATTAGAATCCTTCTTCATCCGGAAATTTTTTGAAAAGAAAACTCAGCTATATGGATTTCATCGGAGAAGGTATGGATCAAAGCTGATGCGGACATCATATCGTTGGATTTTGTTTATGATGGATATTCACCATTGGATAATGACTTGGAGGACGATCGACCATCGGATCAAGAGAAGGTGATCGGAAGGCCGAGATCAGGCCATGGATGGGCATGGGCAGCCATAGTGGCTGGCCTACCCCTTTAGTTATTTAGTTGTTTATTTTATCTCATTTGTTTTAATTTGTTTTGTCCCTTATAGTTAGTTTATTATGAGAGAACATAATAAGGGTAGTTTGGTATTTTTCTTTTAAGTTGGGGTTTATTCTTTTGTTTATAAATACTCTCTTTGGAGATTAGAAATTTACATAATGTTTATAAATGAAATATGAGAGCTTTGTGCTTGTAAATTCAATGATGGACGGGTTATTATTCTCCATTGTTTCTTCTCTTTATTTTCAGTTGTTTCTTGCAAAACAACACCAAACCAAACCCGAGACAGCAAACAACCTTGCTGTCCAGCCTTTCCCCAACCCTCCTACAGCCATCCCTACACACCTTTGTTGCCCAAACCCATACAGTCCTTCCTTTTACTGTAACAGTCCTAGACTTACCCCATTGCAATCATAATTCAATTCTAAACCCTAAAGACAGCCTTTCCATAAACGTTAGATAGTAAGATCATAATTCAAAACCCTAAAACAGCCACCCTAGAACCTTTACCCTAATTTATAATTGCTAATAGCTTGCTGCTGGTTTTTTTTTATACTCCATTACATATTGTTGAACATACATGCATAATCCAAATAATAAACCATAATTGAGCCTAAATTGATTTTCTTGAAATCCTCGATTGACAAAAAATTCTCATTGACTATTGGTTTAAATCCCTAAGCTAGTGGAAGTTTCTAATTCCATTACGATCACCCTAATCAGATTTAAAATTCATTATTGCGAAATTATAACTTTGACCTAGGATATTACTAATACCCTTTTGACTTTCTTAATTGTAATTGTGGAAGCTTAAGTAATTTTATGATTTTCATTATTATTGCAATTCAATTTTGATCTCTCAATCATATCATCTTAGGTTTATTGCATTGTCCAGTATCAACATCTCATGCATCACATATAGCCTTAAGACACTAGTTAGTGTCTAACCAAAAATGGACCTTGCACAGTTCAACCCGGTCATAGGTGAATCTAGTGAGTATTCTGAGAGTCATGGTTGTTAGGTGTGCCCTAACTCAAATCAAGGAAGATGATGACTGGCGTAGGAACTCTATCTTCTATACTTACATCAAGTGTGGTGGAAAGAGTTGCAAGGCAATCATAGATAGCAGGAGTTGCACGAATGTGGTTTCATCTAGTACTATCTCCCGTCTAGGATTGACGTAATAGCCCATCTTCAGCCCTATCGAGTCGTGTGGATAGATACATCTTCCATCTTAGTTGTCCAGAAGTGTCTTGTCTCTATACAATTCACTTCATATAAGGACAAATTGTGGTGTGATGTTGTGCCCATGGATGGGGATCACATCATTTTGGGTCGACCTTGGTTATTTAATAAGGATGTAACAATATTCTGCAAATCAAATACATGCTCCTTTATCTATGAAGGCAGGAAGATAAAGTTAAATCCTCTCACACCCAAAGTCCCCACTGTTGGGAACGACATGAATGAGTGCGAAAGTCATGAAGAGAGCAATTCTAAATCCCTTTACAACATCATTCCCAAAGAGTCTCTTGTGGAACTACCACTAGCTCCCGAGTCCCTTGTGGAGCTTCTACCGGCTCTTGAGTCCCTTGTGGAACTTCCACCAACTCTTAAGACCCTTGTGGAGCTACCATCAGCTCCTGAGTTCCTTGTGGAGCTACCACAAGCTCCAGAGTCTCTTATGGAGCTTTCACTAGCTCTTGAGTCCCTTGTGGAGTTTCCACTAGCTCCTAAGTTCCTAGTAGAGCTACCATCAGCTCTTAAGTCCCTTATGGAGATTCCACCAATCCCTAAGTCATTTGTGGAGCTAGCACAATTTGTGGTTAATCCCTAAATTTCAAGAGATCTTCCCAGATGATGTATCAGATGAGTCCTCACCCATGTGTGACATTCAGCACGTACTAAATCTCATTCTCTTAGGTCATCAGAGTGAGTCCACGGATTCATTTGTACAACAAATTCATGGTTTGCATGATAAGATCGAAGAACGAATTGTAGTCAATAATGAAACTTATAAAATATTTGTTTATTCACATTATTACTGCAAAAAACTTCAAGTGGAAATGATGACAATGGTATCACAAGCCCGTAGTGTTTTTTTTTTCTCTCGATAATCCAAGCAATTATATTAATAAGAGAAACAAATGAGTTACAAAAGAGTAGGAAAAACAAAGTTCACGAGGTCATGAACCAAGGCAAAGGACAAAAAGAAAATAAGGACAAAATACACTATACAAACCCCTAAAATCTGCACACAACAGCAATGCAAAAACTCAGGCAAACTCCATGCCCACGCTCACCCCATCTTGCCTAGTTGAGCACCACTCCAACACCAAAGACTGGGTTCTAGCACAGATATAAGAATCACATAAGATCTTGAAGCGGGTTGGTCCTAATGGATATGTGGTGGACTTACCACCTAACATGGGTACTAGCCCAATATTCAATGTGGAGGACCTTGTTCTTTTTAGAGCTCCAACAACATCACCTATTGACCCATATAATAGCCCACATGATGACCTTCCTGATGAGCCTAGCTCGAACTTACCCTGCACCTCAGACCCACCTCCCCCAGACTCACCTCTCCTTTGTGATAACCCTCATGCTGATCCTATTCCAGACCCACCTCCCCTTCCTGATGATCCCCATGCTGATCCTATTTCATACCCACCTCCCCCAGACTCACCTCCCCTGCCATGGCCTTCTAGTCTAGACTCATTCTTTTCCCCAGGTCCACTTTCACCATTATTACATCTTTTATTTCCATTGCCTCCTTTATTTCTATTGTATCTACTACTCATGTCTAGCAGTATAGAAGGGATAGAGGATGTCTTGGAAATTCACATGGTTTCCACTAGACATGAGAAATATCACAAGTATCTCGCCAAGTGGAAACACTGACCAGGATGGATCACGTCAGAGATAGATTGAATGTGGCATTTATGACGGATCACGCAGGACGAGTTGCAGCGACTTCTTGACTTCTTGGAGCAGTAACCTCCTCTTCCTGATGACCCCCATACTGATCCTATTTCATACCCACCTCCCCCAGACTCATCTTTCCTGCCATGACCTTCTAGTCTAGACCATAGTTACCAGAGCGAGAAGCAAAAACGAGAAGCAAAGCGAAAACGAGAAGCAGGAAACGAGACTCAAAAAAATCTTAGGAAACGGGAAGCGAGAAATAAGATATAGGCTCATTATTCCCATTATGTTATTTATGGGTATTTATACCTTTGATTTTATCTTACATGAGATTTTTGTAGAAAAGCATGTGCCTTAGGTTTCAAACCGATGATACTTGCTTATAGTCTACACCCTAAGCTATAGATTGTGGTCCCGTAGGTTTCTTGAAATCCTTGATGGACAAGAAATTCTCATTGACTATTGGTTTAAATCCCTAAGTTTAGATCCCTAAGTTAGTGGAAGTTCCTACTTCAATTACGATTACCCTAATTAGATTTGAAAATTCATTATTGCGGGATTTGACTTGACCTAGGATATTACTAATTCCCTTTTGACTTTCTTTATTGTAATTGTGGAAGCTTAAGTAACTTTATGATTTTCCTTATTATTGCAATTCAATTTTGATCTCTTAATCATATCATCTCAGGTTTATTGCATTATCCTGCATCAAAAGCCAACGTAGATGGATCGGCTTTACCAACAGGATTAGCAGCGGGAGTGGGTATCGTTGCTCGGGACCATGAAGAGAACATTCTTCTTCATCACAATAAGCCTTTAGATGGCGGAACTTCTCGCATAGCTAAAGCTATAAGATTGGGCCTTTAAGCAGCTATCTCTAGGGGTTGGCAATAAACGCAGATATAGTCAGACTCAAAAGAAATTATTGACCTCTTGACTGAATTTTCATCCCAAGGCAATGCAGAAATTCACCCAATTATTGAGGACATCCGAAGAATGATGAACCTTGGTGGGGAGGTAACCTTCAACCTCATATACAGAGAAGCAAACTCGTTTGCTCACCATCTGGCGGAGCAAGCCCTAAATGAGAGCTTAAATCTCTCTAGTCGGTTTTTTGTTTGTCCTTCATAGGGTCTCTCAGGAGAAACACTTTCCCTAGTTTCGACTGTAATGCTCTCTTAAAATCTCAATAGAAATGCCTCTTAAGCAAAAAATATATATATATATTAGAATCTCACCTCTTGGGAATTTTCACTTTCTTCCTCCCTCTAGAGCCAAAAACAACTTTTTTTGGCCTTTTTTTTTTGGGGATCAAAGGTTAGAGATATTAAAAAATCAAAGATTCAAAATCCACTTTTGGAAAAAATCAATTTGGAGCTTTTTGATTCTGTACAGTTTCTCAATTTTTTTACTAAATATTTGGAGTTAATGCATACTAGCAAACTTGGAACATAGATTCATATATTTCACTAGAAATCCATGAATTCATGATGACTAGGTTGTGTATTTTTTTTATCTCATAAATCAAAATGTGTTAATTAAGCTTGAAAATTATTATCTTCATACATATTACGCATTTAGTTTCAAATGATTTTTTTTTATTAATCAATTATAAAAATTATCTCAATTTTACATTTTTTTCCAAAATTTTAATTTTATCTCCAAAAAAAGGGTGTGTTTTCGGCCGTAACGACCAAAATTGTTGCATAAAGGTATTAGAAAATTTTTTTATCGGTAATCAAACAATTATATACATAAAAATGGCCAGAATACAAGAGTAAGAAACAAAGTGAAAGAGAGAGTTTACAAGACAATAAACTCAACTACAATCTGAATGAAAGCACAGCCTTGACTCCTAGCCTACCCACTCCCCCGAGAGGAAAACTCAGCCTAGCACCACCCAAAGCTCGTCCCTATCCTTATGAAGGCGGCGCCCATTCCAACACAACCAATCGCAAAAACTTTATTTTTACATAAGAGACAAAAATAAGTAAATTGAGGGACAAGAAGTACAAGAAAAGTCAAATTGTGCTTCTCATCTCCACCATTTAATAATTGGTTCCTTGTGAAAAGACTTGACTATCCTTAATTTTAGTGTGTTTGATATTTGAAACAAGGGTAAAAATGTAATGGTGAAGGTTACCAAGTTCACCAGTTTAGTGAATGTTAGAACCAAATACTCTTTCTTTTTTTGTTTCTTTCTTTTTGAGTTTTGCACTCCATCCTTGATTGTCAATCCGCCTCAACCAACAAAAATCAAGACAAAAACAAGGGTAAAAATGTAATGGTGAAGGTTACCAAGTTCACCAGTTTAGTGAATGTTAGAACCAAATACTCTTTCTTTTTTTGTTTCTTTCTTTTTGAGTTTTGCACTCCATCCTTGATTGTCAATCCGCCTCAACCAACAAAAATCAAGACAAAAACAAGGGTAAAAATGTAATGGTGAAGGTTACCAAGTTCACCAGTTTAGTGAATGTTAGAACCAAATACTCTTTTCTTTCTTTTTTTAGTTTTGCACTCCATCCTTGATTGTCAATCCACCTCAACCAGCAAAAATCAAGACAAAAGTAATCACATAGGCATTAAATATCACAAAAATAATTTCTAATCTCCCTGTGGTTCTGTGTTCAACTCCCATTCCTCGACTTACCCTGGTATCCGTAGGGAAATTTCCGAGTGGGTCGGTGCGGATACCCGAAGGGACTAGTCCTTGGCTCGAAGACTTTGGGACACCCTCTATCACCAAAAAAAAAATACAGTTCCCAGGTAATAACAGACAAGTACTCACATCTCCATTAGAAATTCATCCAATTGCGATTAACAAGAAAATCAGGCAATTTAAAAACAACGATTTTGGGGATTCACAAAATATAAAGAGATTCAATAGCATATTAATAAGAAAATCATACATGTTAACCATCTAGTTATTCCAAACAAAATCGACCAAAACCAGCCTATGGATCTGAAACCAAAACAGCTGGATCTGGGTTCGCCAGCCAGACCGCCACTTAAATACAAAATAACCATCAATTCAATCATAAAAATCTAACATGGAGAAGCTTAGAACTAATACGAATAGATCGTCAACAAAAACCATAACAAACACATATTCATCCTCATTAAAACGAAATTATCACAGATCTAACGAAATTATACCAAAACACACAAAAATTGAACAAACCCCATAAAAACTATCCCTTTTATTTACCAAACCCTAGTGGTTTTTGCATCAAAGAAATTCCATAGAAACAGAAATATTTCAAAGACTATTGTAACTTACCACTCAAGATTTTATGACTGTACGTTGCTGCAGAAACCGATCGATATGCAGCAAATAGCAGTAAATATGCCGAACATTTCTAATTTTCCGGCAATAAACTAGAATATCGGATCTTCGTCGGAAAAAAGACGAGCGTTAGGAAAATTATCAACAGTCGAGAGAACCAGATCTCCTAAAGATGTCTTCTGACAGGAATAATTTGGAAGGAAAAGATTAGCTCCGGTGGCTGCCCACAAACCATTGGGCAGCTGGCGAAAATTTAGGTGAGAAGTCATTTCTCCCCATTTGATATTCTTTCCCTTTAAAAAAGCAACGCCAGGTGCCTATTGGTTTGTGGATGCCCTTAGCTCTCGGGCAGGCACCAGAGCTAATTTTTTCCAATTTGGATAGGAAAATAATCACCTCCTACGTCGGTGACGCAAGGAGGGTGTCTTGGTCTTCATTTTCTTTCCACGTCTCCCCTCCTAATCTCATTTAACTGTGGTTAACATACATCCACCTTTAGGATTGGCCTATCTATCCTTAATTTTCAGAAAAATAAAATAAAAAAATATAACCAAATGGTTAAAAAAACTAACCCGAGTTAATGGGCGTTGAAGGGTCAGCTATGAGCGAGGAGCAATGGTTCGCTCCTCGCCAGTGGAGCGAACTTTTGCTCATTTGGAAATTAAAAAAAAAGATATTTGTCAACAAATATTTTTATGAAATTCCCGAAAGAAACCTGTTATTGCATATTTTTGGAGCTCCGGTTATCTCTTCAACCGGAGCTCCTGTTCATACGTAATCTCTTATATTACTATTTTAAAGACGGATAATTCATTCATTAAAACAGAGACAAACAAGGAATTGGCCTAGCCGACTCGGCGTTCCATTACATTCACGTGGGGCTAATCTAAAGACGGAACCAAATACGAAAGCACTGTAGATCACTAAACGCGTATCAGCGGAGATCGTTCGAGTCAACTCAGTTGCAGGCGTCCTCCAAATCTAGGGTTCTAAACGGGAGGAGTGGGAAGTTCTGGAGTATGTTTAGTAAAAAGATGGTGAAGCTTAGAGATGATGTACTGAATTGCAGTTGTTTGGGGAAGCTGCGGTAGCAAGTACTTGAAGAGATGGAACAAGAAACGCAACAAAGGAGAAAGGCAAACGAGGTAGGCGGACCAGAAGAGCGAGTGCGAGAAAAGAAATGAGCCCAGCAAAGCCAAAGCAAGAGCTCCCGAGAGATCTCGAGTGTGGCGGATGATACGCTTGGTCTCGACGGAAAGGCGAAGGAGTTTCGTCGAAGCGGCAATGAAGGATACAAGCATGGCGATTACGGAGATTGTTATCAGAATGGGATTTGTATCAAAAGGAGTCTGAGGCTTCCCCTGGTACTTCAAGCTGAGGAGAACTACCACAAGCGGGATGGCATATTTGAAGTCGATGCAGCTCTTCTTCCGCTGCTGCCGGCGACGAACTTGGTAGCCAAGGCGTCGACCCCTATCAGTGAGGTGAATTGGCATTCCCTCCACACTCGAAAACGTATCTATGTTTCCAGCCATTTGGTTTAGCATTTCCTTTTCTCTTCGTTATGTATAGAGAGGCAGATAGATGGCGGGGAAGTAAGGGAATGTGAAGGGAGGCGCCAACCTAAGTCGTAAGAGTCTTTTTTTTCTTTTTTTCCCGGGAAAACCCTAAGTGTGGTCAGGGGAAGCATATCGTCTGTGTTATTTGGTGTGGCATCCCTGTGTTCTTAGCTTTTAAAGGCTAAGATCTCTTATATAGGTGGTCACAACTGTTAAATCCGTACAAGGCAAGAGATCTTGGCTTTTGAATGTCGAGAACATAGGAATGGTCACACCAAATAACATATGCTTCCGTGAGATCGATGACTCATAATAAAGCGGTTGGTATCGACCCGAACCCGAACTCTAGTCCTCCAGTTGTAGCTTGACTCGGGGGAGTCCGGTTACGACACTAATGTTGCCACATGTTTCTTTTGACACCCCTTAACTTTAGTTAAGATTCACCCACCCTTAGGGTTCATCCACATATTCTTGATTTTTAGAAAAAACTATTTTTTAAAAATTAACCCTATGAGTTGGTGAATTTTAACCAGAGTCAAATTTATTTTTTTAAGAATTTTGTGAAAACCAATTATAAGTGGGTGAACCTATAGAGATAGGCGAATCTTAATCACAACCAAGGGGTGTCAAAATGGACACGTGGCAGCATCATTAGCATAACCGGAATCCCCGTAGTCCGGTTATAAAAGGAGAGAATCAGGCGTCCCCAACTCCCGAGCCTGTGGTTACTTTACAAAAAGACTCCCGAGCCTGTGGATCCTTTACAAAAAGATGGCCGTTGAATAACGTTGTCTTATATTACCCCAAAAAGAAAAAAAAAAAAAAAAAGGTCAAATAATCTATGGTGATAACCGGATTTGGCAAATCCGGTTATCACCCCTAGAGGTCGCCAAGTGTCTCCTTTGACTCCCCTTAACCATAGGTAAGATTCACCCACCTATTTTTGATTTTTTTTTTTAATATTAATTCTTTTTTAAAATTAAAAAACTGCTTTTAGAGTTTTTTAATATTAAAAACAGTTTTTTAATTTTAAAAAAAGAATTAACATTTTTATAAAAAAAAACCAAAAATAGGTGGGTGAACCTTATCCACGGTTAAGGGGTGTCAAAGGAGACACGTGATGTCCCCTAGAGGTGATAACCGGATTTGCCAAATCCGGTTATCACCGGAGATGATTTGGCTCCAAAAAAGAAAAAAGAATAACGTTGTCTTAGAGATTACCAAGAAAAAGGGAAATACTAATTAGACCACAAAGGGCCGAAACCGGATAACGTTGTCTTACCAATTCTACCAAAAAAAATTCGTCGTCTTATGAAACAAAAGAACACAAATAACGTCGTCTTACACGCGGCGTAGCAATTTCGCTGCCGAAACTAATTAATATAATGTATCTTCATGAAAGTTGAAAAGGAATCTTCAAGGGCTGTAGCCGGCGAGGAGACCACCCGCATTATCCCTAAGGCTACGAATTCTCTCAGGCATATGCCCGAGATTAGCTCTCTAGATTAGCTCTCTGGCACGACTCTTGACACGTGAAAATATCTTTTAAGTAAGGCAGTGATAACATGCATTACATTGTACATTCCGTTGGATGGTACACATATTTCCCAAGACCGTCACATGTTCTATTTGACATCTATTAATTATGGTTAAGATTCACTCATCCTTAAGGTAAAATAATCTAACCTTAGTTTTTGGAAATATATTTTTAAATAAATGCCTACTTAAAGGTCTTCCCACACGTCATGCTAAAAGTGGTATCAACCAACAAAATGTGTAATGCATGTTATCACTCCCCTACTTAAAGGTCGCATCATGCAAAAAGTGGTGCTCGAGAGCTAATTTCAGGCATATGCCGGAGAGAATCCGTTGTCATCTCCTAAAGCCGCATGTCACATTATCTATTGTATGTACAAAGTTCCCCCTAGTGTCCGTAGGAAAATTTTCCAATGAGTTGGTGCGGACACCCGAATAAACTAGTCCTTACCTTGAAGGATTTGAGACACTCTTCGTTACCAAAGTTCACACGGTTTGACGTGAACAATCTCTGCTTAGTGATGCAGGAGGCTTGGTTACTAAGAGCAAAACCCGATCAGGTAACTAATTTTTGTGATAATGTTTTTCAATTAAGCTATGGGTGGTGTTCAATTTCTAGGTCATCCAACTTCTTATGAGTTAATAAAAACACTAATTAATTAGTTTGGTTTCAAACCCCACTAGATAATATGTTAAAGTGCTTGTGTAATTTATCAAAGTGTACTTATGACTTTCACAAATTTTCAGGATTAGTAGCTCAGTCAAGGGTTAATAACTGTGTCTATTTGAGATTATGTGCTCAAATTTAACCCTATAATTAAGTATTGGAATATCTTATATGTATCACAATTTTTATAAGTCAAAACAGTTCAGTCTAAAAAAAAAATTAAGTGCACAATCACCCAAAAAATAATAAAAATAATATCTATGATTTTCCAACCCCAAACTTACAAATTACATTTTCCTCAATGTAAAAATAGAATTTAAGCACAAATAAGCATTAGAACAATAATAGGTGACTGGTGATATGCAATCTATAGTGAGAAAGGCGAAGGGGATGAAAATAAATCAAGAATGTGTAAAAATCACCTCAAACTTCGTCCAAACTATACCTAACTGAGTTAGTACAAAACGAAAAGTACTCACACAAGAGAGATGCAAATGAGACAATATATATCAATGTAAAAATTAGCTTACATCAGTGTATAAAACAAAATAAAGTAGCTCTAAGCTACAACTAATAGACTGACTCAACAAAAGCAAATAAACAACTACTGTCAAAGGTGTAGAACTCCGTACATTAGAAAATAAAAATAAAAATCCTAAAAATTGGAAACGTGGCCTACTGAGGAGGATATGGCGATCAATCGTAATGGCATGGGTGATCGGTCGTAGAAGAAACAGTAGCTTCCCCAAAATTTTCTGAGTGGGCGATCGATCGCCGACCAATGTGCAATCGATCGCAAAGGAGGCAAAGGCTTGGGTGGATTTCTTCCACCCCAACTTGGACTCAACCTATTCTAAAGAAAATAAACTATGAAAGATTATGGATTACCTCCCAAAAAATGCTAAGTTTATCGTCTTCAGCCAGACACATTCAATTCATCCGTCTAAAGAGACAAAGTCCATCCTCTTGATAGACTCGATCAACACTATAGTTTGAATGCCCACAACATAAGGCTTGAGATGTTGGGGCTTGGCCTTGAGTACACGCCCATCTGGGTCAGAGAAGATGGATTTCCTACGTATTTGAAAGGTATCAGGTGTATGGTATAACCCAAATAACTTGCGCTTATAGGCAAAAGTGCCAAATAAGCATGTACATTTGGCTCTCTTTTTATGTTTCTCTAATTGAAAGTCTTTCAAATGTTTAGAATGAAGCAAATAATTTTTATCCTCTATGAACTTTTATATGTTGGGGTCTGGGGGTTTTAAATGAGTGAGTGATGCCCCGAAGAGAGTATCAGTTAAAGCATAAGGAGGGGACTCCTCAACTGTTTCCCCAGTCACATCCACAAGGAATCACTCATCTCTTTTTTGTTGTTTTTCAGGGATGGTGAAGACATTCAACCGAACTTTTATGTTACCAAATGACACCTTCATCACCTCAGTCATACAGTTTATGCAAGCATTGGCAGTGGCCAAGAAGGGACGACCGAAGATGACTGGAATTTAGTCTTTTACATTGTGCACGGGTTCGATGTCAAGGACAAGAAAGTCAATAGAAAAGTAAAATTTGTCAACTTTAATTAGAACATCTTCAACTATTCCACGAGGTTTTTTCATCAATCTATCCACCAATTGTAATATGACAGATGCAGGGTAAAGCTCTCCTAAACCAAATTTCTCGTATACCGAAAAAAGTAATAAATTAACACTTACTCATAAATCAAGAAGCACCCGGTCATTGGAGTGATTTCCAATGATACATGAAATAGTAGGGCATCAGGGTCCTTAAATTTTGAAGGAGTGTTGTGTTGGGTAATGGATGATCGGTGCTAAATGTTACACATATAAGCACCTTAAACTATACTTATTAATCCATTAGAGTATTCTTTTTAAACTATGTTATGATATATGGTTGTTTTCAATGATTTTAGGTTCATGCGAGGAAAAGAAGATTAAAAATGAAGATTTAAAGGTTTCTAAAATGCAAACAAGGTTCAACCATGTGAAAAGAAGAAAAAAAATTCTAGAAATTTTTACAACCTGCGATAGATCGCAAGTCAGGCTGCGATCCATCACAGTTCAGGCTAGGATAGATGGATAGGCCTGCGATGGATCGCACATATGGCAGAGACATTTTGTTAACTTTTCTCTGTATGCGATCGATCGTAGGTGTTGTGCGATCGATCGCAGATCGGCGTTTTTGCTCAGTAAGCTCATCCGGAATAATAGAAGATGAGTCTTAATGGGTTTCTAAGAACCCTAATCCGAAAAACACCCTTCTCCATATAAATAGAAGACCTTTTGGCCCAAAAGGACATCAGAGATTTTCAATCAAAAGAAAGAGAAGGAACTCTAGAGATCAAGGAAGCCATGAAGAAGAGTTCGTCGCTTTTGTCTATGAAGACGACGTACTCCTCCCTCACAATGAACTAACTTTCCATTTTAGGGTTTCGATGAAACTCTAGCCAAGTAACTATGTCTTTTATAATGTTTTATTTAGATTTCTTATTTGTAAAATATTGATTGCATAATGAGAGAGTTGTTTTAACAACCAATTTTATTTGATTTATATTTGATTTCAATGGAATTTATGTCTTTGTCTTAGGTGTTATAAAATTGATATTGAACCCACTTGTGTTAATTTTTGTTAGAATTTCAACATAGGTTTTATGCAATGGTTTTAATATATCAAGAGACTAAATCATAAGATATTTTATGCTAAGGAAAGGCGAGTGATTACACAACCGTAGATTAGTGTCTATCATTCATGCTAATCGAAGATACGATATGTTTAGGGTTTAATCCCTTGAACTTTTCTTGATCAGTTGAGAGGTAATGTGCTGTCACTCTAACTGTAATGTTTGCAAATCAAGAGATCTTAATGAAATCAAAATAGGATTAGTTATGAGGTTAGTGGTGGATTCGATCACCCTAGATCTTCTCTCCAAATGATTTAAAACCCAGTAGGCAGACATTTAGGAGTTTCTAGACTATTGGGCTGTGCAGGATGAGAGATGGGAGGCCTCTTGTAACTATCAGTTGACTCAGCAGGCAGACATTCAGGAGTTCAGGGAGCAGATGGCTCAGAGATGGAGACAGGCTGATGCTTTTTATGATGAGGCATGCCAGCATTGGGATCGGGCTGATTAGTTCTATGCCCAGCAGGCTTTCGATTTTCAATAGATTATGAGGGCTAACCTCGAGGCATACTTCCCTCCAGGACATTTTCCTCCACCACCTCCTCCACCTGAGGGATAAAGTTTCAGTCCATAGGATTTTATATTTCTATTGAGTCATTTGTATGGAGTTCACCTCCTTTTCTTTTCTTAAGTCCGATGTAAAGAGTTTAACTCTTTTTCTTTCATTTCTTAGTGATGTCAGATACTCTTTTGTTCTTCACATACTGTTACATGTTGATGCAAACTATTTCTATAGATATATATTTTGATGTTTGTATCTACTTTTGTCTTTTTTTTTTGTGGAATGTTGCTAACTCACTTAGGTGTCTTATGGAAGAACTTTGGGGTGACTTTGACTGTCAATCTTTTTATTCCCCACTTTTCTATTTATTTCATGCGCATTTCACCAGTTAGATATTATTGTTCTAATCTCTTCTGTATTTTATTTCTATTTTTACATTGTAGACAATGTAAACTTTATATTTGGGGTTAGAAAATAATAGGCCATACTATTATTTTTTTGTGTTATTCTTGGATGATTGTGCAAACATGCAATAGGGTAGGACATGCAAACATTGAATTTTTTTTTAGACTGCTGAATTTGAAAGATTGTAATGCATATAAGGTAATTCAAAACTTATTGATGGGGTTAAATTTGAGAACACATAATCTCAAATACACACTGTTATTAACCCTTTACTGAACTACAAAAGCTTAAAATTTTTCCAAAGTCATGACTACACTTTAAAATCTGCACCAGCACTCTAATACATTGTCTAGTGGGGTTTGAAACCAAACTAATTGATTAGTGCTTTTGTTAACTCATAGGAAGTTTGATAACCTAGAAATTGAACACCAACCTTGGCTAAATTGAAATTTTGATAGAAGAATGGGTTACCTGACCATGTTTTACACTTAGTAATCAGACATCTTGCCTCACTAAGCATAGAGAGTTCACGTCAAACCGTGTGATTTTTGAAATGGATAAAATAACATAGTATGACTAGTTTAAGTTCGTAGCCTATTTAACACGAGTTAATAAGCCCTTAGAAGTGTCTTGACACCTGGTACCCTAAAGCCTTTTGGTTTGGGAGTTACCGGCCTAACACTCGCTACCTGGGTTGTCTAGAGTGCTTAATAGACTTAGATTCTGCACAGTCACATTTATAAAAAAACAAAAAAAAAATATTGAATAAAAGCCTTGGGATTGGGAGTTTAAATTGAAAAGGAAATTCAATAGCAAGTAAGAAAACAGAAAAATTATTGAAAGTAAGGTTGAGATCACATATTCGATTGTTAGTACACATTATATATCAAAGAAAATTTTGACAAATCTTTTATAACCTAAATTTTTCAGAACTGGTTAAGAATTGTGTGAAATTGAGAATGTGGAGAGTTGATAATTCAACCTTGTTAATAATTTGTGGATTATCTTGTATGTATTATGATTGTGAAAAGTTCGGAATACGTTTCAGTCATTATTTTGAACCTTGCATGTTTTACTTGAATATATTGCACAATTACAGGATAGAACAGATGTTTGTGGGTATCATCACTGTAAACCTTCATGAGATTTCACTCGTCCTCTAGGACCACCTAGGGGTTTAAAAGGCTTGTTGCATATGCAAAATGCAACCGGGGATTCTATGAAAGGGGATGTAGATATAGTTTAGTTTAGTGTTTAGCTTTTATTTAGCATTACTCGAGGACTAGCAATGTATAAGTTTGGGGTTACGATCGATGCTAAATGTTACACATATAAGCACCTTAAACTACACTTATTAATCCATTAGAATATTCTTTTAAAACTATGTTATGATATTTGGTTGTTTTCAATGATTTTAAGTTTATGTGAGGAAAAGAAGATTAAAAATGAAGATTTAAAGATTTTCAAATTGCAAACAAAGTTCAACCATGTGAAAAGAAGAAAAAAAAAATTCTGGAAATTTTTACAACCTACGATAAATCGCAAGTTAACAGAATGTCTCTGCCATATGTGTGATCCATCGCAGGCCTATCCATCTATCGCAGCCTGACCTACGATCGATCGCAGGTCAGGCTGCGATGGATCACACATATGGCAGTCTGTTAACTTTTCTCTATATGCAATCTCATTCGGAATAATAGAAGTTGGGTCTTAATACGTTTCTAAGAACCTAATCCGAAAAATACCCTTCTCCATATAAATAGAAGACCTTTTGGCCTAAAAGGACATCAGAGATTTTGAATCAAAATGAAGAGAAGGAGCTCTAGAGATCAAAGAAGTCATGAAGAAGAGTTCGTCACTTTTGTCTATGAAGACGGCATACTCCTCCCTCGCGATGAACGAACTTTCCATTCTAGGGTTTTGATGAAACTTAGCCAAGTTACTGTCTTTTATTTTGTTTTATTTAGATTTCTTATTTTTAAAACATTGATTGCATAATGAGATGGTTGTTTTAACAACCGGTTTTATTTGATTTGTATTCGATTTCAATGGAATTTTTGTCCTTGTCTTGGTGTTATGAAATTGATATTAAACCACTTGTGTTAATTTTTATTAGAATTTCAACATAGGTTTTATGCAATGGTTTTATATATCAAGAGACTAAATCATAAGATATTTTATGATAAGGGAAGACGAGTGATTATACAACCATAGTTTAGTGTGTATCATTCGTACTAACCGAAGATACGATATACTTAGGATTTAATCCCTTGAACTTTTCTTGATCAGTTCAGATGAGACGTGTTGTCACTCTAACTGTAATGTTTGCAAATCAAGAGGTATAAATGAATTCAGAATAGGATTAGTTATGAGGTTAGTAGTGGATTCGATCACCCTAGATCTTCTCTCTAAATGATTTAAAACCCAGTATTTGATAATTAAATTAGAAATCTCCCTTAGTTTAATTAATTATTTTAGTTTAATCAAGCAAAAATCAATTGTCCAACTCATTAGTTTAAAATTAATCTAAATAAAAGGCAATGAAACCAGCGCAATCCTCCGAGGTTCGATACCCTTATTAGTACTATTCTACGGAATTATTACCATAAAGAATAATTAAAATTGTGTAACGACCAATGGAGTTCACTTGCTCAGTGAAGAGGACTTTATTGGACAAGTGAGTTCTTGATTTGCGCTTTTAGGTGCACAAGTCCTTGAGAAATTTGGCATACATCGGAATTTGCTAGATGGCCTCAATGAGGGGGAGGTTGATTTTTACTTGTTTAAAGACTTTCATCTTCTCATCAATTTTGGCTCTCTTTTTACCAAAAGATGAGAGATCTTTTAAGCAACGAGGTAAGGAGCTTTGGGCAAATAGGATATCGGAAGAGTGGGATTGGATAAAGATGGGGAAGACCTTGGTCCTTCTTAGAGACACTCACCCCTCTCCATTGGAATTTGTTGGGCCCACATTGGGCTCTTTTTCTCTACCCTGGTTTTCCCTAACCTGGTTGTCAACTACCTTTCCACTCCTTAGGGTGATGATGACAAGAACGTACTCATGATGAGTTTCATTGTTTTGAGTATCGTCAACCATGTTTACACCCCTAGGGTTGCTACTGGTTGGAGTTAAGAATTTCTCTTCTTCTCACTTGTATATAACATTAGCGAGTTGTTCCATTTGGAATTCAAGTTTTTGAATAGATTGAGAATGAGAGTACAGCAATTGGGTGTTGGCCTCCAAAACTTGGAGGACGTTCAACACTCTCCTCAAAGGATGGGTTCCTTTGAGGGGAGGAGGAGGAGTAGAGTGTTGAAATTGTTGTTGGTGAGGATGGTAGTTGGGCTAATTTGAAAAAAGCCAGGCATTCGGCCTTTGAGGTTGGGGATAGTTATTCCTTTGAGAAAAGTTATTCCAGGGCTACCATGAGAAATTAAGATGATTTCTCTACCGGGTTAAAGGTATTCGAGTATGGATCATTACCTAGACGGATAAAGCCAGCATTGGCATGCTTTTGGACAAAGTGCGGGAATTGGGCTGCTTAGGGACACTCATACACATAATGTGCACCTCACTCAAATTAGGAGGATGTTGAGGGGGTGTGTAAGAAGATGGCCCTGCAGCCATAAGTTGGTCCACTTTGCGAAACAAGTCATCCACTTTAGATGAGACATCTATGGAAGTGCCCACTTCATATACGCCTCTCTCAGGATTCAAGCTAGGGGGTTGTCTCTTAAAACGACTATTGGAGGCATGGTGAAGAGAGTTTTCACTCAAATTTTCAAATTGTTCTCATGCCTGATTGTCACTTTTCATCATAAATGTCACACCACAAAAGACATCAACCAATTGATGGTCGTATTGAGGTAGTCCATCATAGAAAGATTGGGCAAGTTGCCAGTTGTGAATTTGGTGGTGGGGGCGTTTACAGAGAAGATCATTAAATTTTTCCCATGTTTCACAAAATTGCTCGCCATAAATTAGAGCAAAGCTCGTGATAGTTCGCCTAATTAAATTAGTTTTACCCATGGGAAAGAATTTCTTGAGAAATTCCTGTTGTAGTTGAGCTCAAGAATTAATAGAATTAGCCTCTAAAGAATTAAGTCAATATTTTTCTTTTTTTTAAGAGAGAATAGAAATGGCGTAATCTCAAGACATCATCTGAAAAACCCTACAACATAAAGATTGTGCAGATTTCATGGAATCCATCAAGATACTTATAGGGATCTTCATTATTAAGTCCATGATATGATGACATCATTTGAATCATACTAGATTTAATTTCATAATGGGTTGTCATAGTTTCCGACAGTTGGATGCATGAGGGAGATAAATATGTAGGAGTAAAGTACTCCTTCAAAGATTTTATTGGGTCATGTTCTTTCGCCATTTTAGGGAAAGGAATAATTTCTAGGTTTGCACTAAATTGGGTTGAAACCTTAGCTTCTAGAATAGAATTAAATAAGGCTGAAGCCTTAAGAAACCTAACAGTACACTCTAATTTTGAATCAATGGGGAATAAATCAGGATTACAAGACCTCCTACTATGCATACACCTTAAATAAATACTCTATGTCTAACAAATACCAATTTGCAATAATAATAAATGACAAATATCCACTTAAAGGAAGTAGATACTTACAATGTTCTTCTGCTTTCCAAAATTCGAGCAAGCTTTTGCAGATCTGCAGTTTAAGCAATTTGGTATCTGAAAAACAAAAGTATTTGAAATTAAATAAATAAACAGAAAATATTTTTGTAATTTTTTGGATATGACTAACTTAAACTTAATCTCTCAAATTAAACAACTATATCGTTCCAACAATCCTTAACAACGGCACCAAAAATTGATGATTTTTCAATTTAATATATCTCGTAATAGTACTTATTCTGTAGAATAGTGACTAGTGAGGGTGTCGAACCACAAAGGATTGTGCTTCTTTCATTGCCTTCTTATCAAGATTATTTCTAAATTAATAGGTGACAAAAGTTGATTTAAATTGTATTAAACTAAAACATAAATTAATTAAGGACTTCTAATTAATTAATCAACTGGTGAGTTTTTGTGATAAGGAGATAAGATCTAGGGTATTTGAATCCACCACTATCCTCATAATTGATCTCAAATTATTTATATTCAAATGCTCGAAGTATAAACATTAAAGCGAGAGTGACTACATGTCCATACTCAACAAATTGAGAATAATACAAGAGATTAAATCTTAGGCATGTCTTATCTGCGGTTATCATGAGTGATACACATTAAACTAAGATAGTAAAATCATTCATCTTCCCTAAGCATAAAACATAAAACATCTCGGTATTTAATCTCTTGAACAATTAATATCATTGCATAAAATCCACAATTAATAATCATAGAAAATTGACATGAATGATTTTAATCTCAATTTCATAACACCTACGACAATGATAGAAGTCCATTGAAATTAAATATAATCATTAAAATCGGTTGTTAAACAACTCTCTCATTATACAATCAATGTTTACAATCTCAAAAATATAAATAAAAACAAAACAGAGATACAATTACTTGGCTAGAGTTTAATCTAAACCATAGAATAGAAAATTAGTTCATGACGAGAGAGAAGACCACCGTTTTTATCTATAAACATGAAGAACACATCGCTTCACCTTCACAGATCTCCAGAGCTTTTCTTCTCTTTAATTTTCCAAAATTCTGAACACTTTTTATAGCCAATGACTCTCTTATTTATAGAGGGAGAATTTCCTTTCTAATTAGGGTTTTATGAACCCCAATTGGGCACAAATTTCTCACTTTTGTGCCCGTATTTCGAGGCCAAAAACGCCAATAGACGATCAATCGCCAGTGTTCTGTGGTCGATCACGTATTCTAGAAATTTCTCAGGTACAATCGCAGTGTTCAGTCATCAATCGCAGTGTCTTGACTGGCGATTGATCGCCCATAAGTCAGGATTAATCACAAAGTAGTTTTTTATCTAGTTTTCTTCTTTCTTTGGTTCTTCACATGGTTGAGGTTCTTCTGAGTCTTTGGAGCTTGTAAATCTTCAATATTATTTTATTTTCCTCGCATGAACCTGAAAATGAAAAAAACAACCAAGTACCGTAAAACAGTTTAAGAGATAACTCTAAGGTATTAACAAGTGTAGTTTGAGGTGCATAAATGTGTAACAATTAGCACCGATTATTACCCTATTGTCATTCCTAAACTAAAATAAATCCAATTGTGTTGGTACTGAGAATATCGACATTTCCCATTCATGTTAAAATCAGGCAACTCTGTGATCCTCTTCAAAGGCCGAGTCCCCTTTATGGAAAAACCTAGATTGTCGGTACTTGTTTTACCAATATTTCTCATTTAATTTCAATGTAAATCTTGAATGACGGTACTGTGAGTACCTTCATTTCTGTAGAATATTAATTCATAGAATAGCCTATTCCTCCTTGGGAACCCATCCATTGACACTCCCCAAATCATCTCTCAGCACCCCACCAACCCTTCCTTATCAATAAGATTACCCCAACCTTCCCAAGCATACAAATTCCCACCCCTTTTCCTTTCCATACCATTCCAAATTTCCCCTACAAAACTCCTTGCAAACTTGAGATAGAAACACCCAAGTCTCCTAAACCCGAAACTCTTACACTTCAGAGATTGAAGAGGGGGGAAAAGCTTTACACTAGACCCCTTAAAATCAACTCTCAATAAGTTTACATCCCTACCTTGGAGCTTTGAAAGGAAGGATATTTAAGAAAATAGGTCCCTTCACTTTCTTTGTTTTTCTTACGTTTTTTTTTGAAAAAAAATTCTAGTTAGCTTCTTTGCAAGAGGAATTGTCACCTTTTCGAAAGCAACAAGGGGCCTCCTCTGTTGCACCCTACAACGTAGGAGGTCCCCATGTCAAGGAAGAGGGTGGGTACTCTTTTCTGCCTCATGCATGCATTATTTTTTTTTACGTAAGGATGGATATGTCTAAGCTCATGAATGACCCAAAAACCCCAGGGGAATTTGTTGTTTCTATTTTGGCCTCTATGCTAGAATAGCGTCACTTGCTTTACCGCCTCTCTAGTAATATAAGGAATTGGCAGTAAAGCATACACCACCAATTAGAGACATTACACGAGGCTTTTTAATCATCCATTAGGTGCCCTAACCATTACCTGAATTATTTCATGTTGATTACCCTTGGCTAACTAGGCCCTTGGTTGTTTTTCAACAAAGCCTAAAATGGCAGTACGGAGAGTACTACCATTATAGGTAGTGTTGAAAATACTACCTGCCTCCCCTTTGATAGCCCATTCGTTTGGCTTCTAAGGAACTTGGTGACCTCTGGCTTATCTCCCTTTTTGTTCAAATTAACTTAGACCATTGGCAGTCTGCCTAAAATCAAGACAGATATTGATTTCAAAATTGGTCTAGAATGACAAAACTGAGTTTACCGCCATTCTAGCCGGTGTTTATTTTCAACACTACTCTGTCCTAAATAGACCCTTGATCTCCATTAATCATTCTAAGCCATTCCTCAGTTCCTATACCTATGCTAGCATTGGGTAACCCTTCAATGTGCACATCTTAACTCAAAAAAGGAAATTTGCAGAACTGCTATAATGGCGCCAATTGTAATACCGTCTTTCTTCAATTGAAAGGTTTGGAGATTGGTGGTGCTGCAACTGGCGTCATTCTCAATAGTTTTGCAAAACAAATCTTCCTGCTTTAGGCCACTTGTGGGGAAACCATCCTTGGTGTGCGGGGTATGGTATGGGGGTTCTGAAGTGATTCACCTCCTTCGATCCTGAGCTTCCTGAGTAACTTTGTGTTGGCAAGAGATCGGATCCTCTGTGCACGGTCCTTCTCCTGAAAAAGACACTCTGAAGCTCTAAGTCAGTTACCATTCTCTTTCTTGGGTTTTTCTTGAAAGGAGTCTATGCATTTTTCTTGTCTTTTCAGCCATTAGCTTTTTACCTATCAATCAGTGGGGTTAGTGTGGTATTGCTTACATCATCAGCCTATGATGTTAGACTAACTGATGCGCACCTTAACTTGATGCGTCAATGTGCCTCTGATTCTTAGACTGGACCGTGCCTATTTCGGTAATGTGTGCTCTGCCTATGCTGCTTAGCTCGGGGAAGGAATGATCGGGCGTGCTCCTCGGGATGTGATGCCTGACTGGTCGGGTTACCATTTCATTTAGGTCGGGCTAAGACTTTTTGCTTCTTTCCCCTACAAATGCCCCCTCTTGGGTCCTCGGGCATTGTCCGGGTCCCAAGGAGAAAGTATCTCACAATGTTTTAAAACCCAAACCGGACACTAACCCAGTTGGACCGTCAGGTCAATCCGGGTTGACTCAATAACATTAAATAATTTCATAAAATATTTAATATTAACATTTTTTCCTATTAACAGATTTGATTCATGAGTTAGTGGGTTTATATAAGGGGTTTTATCTTTTCCGTACTGGTACTATGAGAAACACCATACTAAATGGGTACGCTATCACAGGGAGGAATTTGAAAAACACCACACTAAGGGGTTTTATCTCTTCTGTACTGCAAGCAATCATACATTATGCAGGGAGGAATTTGAGAAACACAACACATGAGAAATTATAAACCATATACGAACCCTTCACACTAATTGGCATGGTAGAAATTTTTAACTCTCTGAACTGAACTGTAGACCTAGGACTTTTGGGTGATCGGTTACGTGTGGGGGTTCCAATTTAAAATTTATAAATCATCATACTTTCTCATTTACAAGAGAGAACTCTTATCTTGTTAAGAGTTATCCTCTGCACTAAATGGGTACGCTATCACAAACAAACCTTTGAAGAGGAAACACCTCTTGAAATCAATGAAAACCCCCAATTATGAACTAATAAAAAATGAGATTATTATACAAAATTAAGTAAAAAAGCATATACCAACCATTCAAATCAATAAAAAAAAGAATGGTTTGATCTAACCTTACATTGGCTTAAGTTCTCTCTATCTCCAATCTCCTCTCTTCCCTACGTAGTCTTTTCTTCTTCTCTAGGGTTTTGTTTTAAAACCTCTACTTTTGTCTAAGAAATTATGTTTTAGGATAAATAAGTCAAAAATTACATTTTTCCATGACTTAGACGGTTCAATAAAATCCGTCCGGGTCGACTGGGTCATGCCGGTTTGGACAGTTTTCACTGGATCACCCTGGTTTAGGTATTTAGCCCATCAAAGGATCAACCCAACCCACTAAGGTTATCGGGTCCCGGGTTAACCGGTTCGACCCACCGGTCCAGTCCGGGTTTTAAAACACAGGTATCTCATGTACTGGTTATACCACATCAGCAATCCTAAGTGGTATACCCAGCCAATAAATGAAAGCTACGTGTCCAATTTTTAAAAAATGCCCACATCAGTCGGGATCCGGCTCCTCTGCTCGGAATGAGTTGCACGAGGGTTTTGGTCTAAAAATTGAGCACCAAGAGTCTCTTTCCCTTTTCCCTCTCTTTCAAATCTCAAGCAAACCAGAAAGGAAAAACCCTCCAACCCAGAGACCATTCTGGCGACTCGATTCCGGCGACCCCATTCCGAAGACCCTGATTCCGGCGACCCCATTCACTTTAGTCTCTGTGTTATGTCATTGAACTTTCATGGCTTTGGTGGAGATAGTGAAGCTCTCTCTCAATGTACTTCTCTGGTTCAACATATGACTGCATCTCGAGGTATTTCTCATTTCTTTCAATATTTCTCTACATGGGTTTTCTTATTTCTATTTTTTCCAGTTTTTCTTTGTTTGTTTTTTGGTTCTCTTTCTGATTGTTTTAAGATGATGGTTTTTATAAGCTTCAAGAGCAACATATGACTGCTCTCTCTCAGTAGTAGAGTCAATTTCCTTTTGAGAATGTTGCCATATATATATATATATATATATATAATATCATGGGGTCTATGAAGAGAGATGAATAGAAGGATTTTTAAGGATGCAAGAAAATATAAAAGTAACCTGAGTTGCATTTCACCTGTTTGATAAAAAGCCTCTTAAGAAGCTTAAATATTCCATCTTCAGCTACTTAGGACAATATTTTCTGGGATGAGTTAGCTTATCACATTCACTCAACTGAACCATGCATAGTAATGACTTTATTTATTTGATTTGCATAAGCATGTGGATTACTAAGTGAATTATTCGAATCTGTTTTTGTGTGGACTTGTTTTGGCAGTTCACATTTCATCGCTTGTTCCATTTTAATTATTTTAGTTGTTGTTTTATTGAATAGAAAGTAGTGTATTTGTGCATTTAATTTTGCTCTGAACTTGCTGGGATTACAGAATAAGTTGGTTGACAATAACATAGATACTAACAATTCATATACAATGTCATTTGGGTGTTGAAACCAAAACCTGGGTTTGAAACCTGTTTTCTTTTTAATTGGTAAACAAGAGAATTGAATATATAAGGGGAAATATACAATAAAGAACAGTATGAAGAGTTTACTGATCAGTAAACTCAAATAGAAACCAGCATAAGCGCAAGAGCTTTAACAGGGCACATCCCAAAAAATCCCAAGAGCAATACCAAGAAAAAGGAAAAGAGTAAGCATCTCATTCAAGAAATTAATAGCAAAAACATTTTCTTTTTCCCTCCCAAACTTCATTCCCACCAAACGGAAAACTTCCTCTTTCGTCCAAAATTTGCAGCGCCGTCCACACCGTTCAGCACCCTACACTGTTCATCATGTCACCGGCGCTTCTCAGCGACGCCACCTCATCCTTCTCTGAATTTCTCAGCGACCCATCGTTAGGAAATACTGCCCACCTCATTACAAAGCTGAAGCTTATAAAAAATCCCCAAAACCAAAACCCCAGTGAAACTTCAGGTTCAGTCTCTTCCTGAAAGGCTACGAACACCAAATTGTCACCGCCCAATTGAAAGCTCCGTGATGGGAACCCTTGGAAAAGATGATGGAGAAGATCACGGAGAAGCTTCACGGCCACGATTTTTTCGTTGTCTTCCGATTCCGATAACGAGAAGTCCTCGCCGTCTTTCGATAACAAGAAGCCCTTCTCTCCTTGAGTTTTAGTAGTTTCCTGTTCTTGTTTTTCTTTGTTCATAGATTTTTTACCACTTAATGCAGGCCTTTTTTTTTTTCGTATATATCCTTTTGTGATTTCTAATAAATAGTATTTTTAAGCTCGCAGAATATAATTAACCAATCTTGGAAAATATGTAACTAGCACATTATGTGTTTTCTCTCTTCGTATCTTCTTGATATTGTTATTGATACAGTATTACCGTTTTAATGGTCATGTGTCTATAGCAAATATTTTCATCAGATCTTAGTTCTGTACATCTAATTATTAGTAACAGTTCATCTTGAAAAAAGCTTTCTAGTTTGAGAAATAATGGTTGTTAATCTAAGATTGAGTTTGTTTATAAGTTTTTAAAGCTTTTGAACTTGTATGGATGCTAATTTCACTATTCCATAGGAGTTACTAGCTTGAGAATTGATGAGAATTACGCAAGGTGGGGGAGATCTCTTAAAATCTTAATTTATGCTATTTTTCTGATCCATAAAAAACCTATTTTTCTGTCTGTTCAGGCTTAGAAGCATATCAAGAAAGCTTAATTTCTTTATTCTCTTTGTTCAAGATATCATTTATCTTAGTTTGAAAAATCTGAATTTGAACTTGGGTTTCCTCATATCCTGCATTTTGTTCAAATTACAGAAAAAGCAAGTTGGTTGATTGATTGATATTCAAGAGCTTCGATTTTCAGTTTGATGGTTTGTTGATTTTGAAAAGGTGAAATATGCGAATGTAGTGATATTGATCAGCTTAATTCATGTTCTTGTAAACATCAAGGCCTGTGGAATTTGCATGCACAAGGGACGAGATTGATGTTGTGATACAGTCCAGATTCCGGAAGAACTTAACTTGACGAATTGATTATAGCTAGCTTGAGAAATCGAGTGCCCAATATGGGAACGCCACTCTTCCTTGAGATCCTGCAAAAACCTGCCACAAGTTATATTATAGGGATATGCAGTGCAATGTGGTTCTACATACAGAAGAACATTGGCTATGCACATGTGGGTCTGAGTTATGAAACAACTATTGAAGGGCAATGTTGGAGTATCATAACTTGGGCATTCTCCCATATTAGTGTGATTCATCTACTATTCAACATGAGCGCCCTTTGGAGCCTTAGAGTAGTAGAGCAGTTGGGTCACTTAGGCCTTGGGATTGAGTTCTATCTCCATTACACTCTCATCTCGGTTCTTTTGTCGGGAGTGCTGGTTTTAGGGTCTCATGTTTTTCTTTTTTCTTTTTTCTTTTTTCTTTTTTCTTTTTTCTTTTTTCTTTTTTCTTTTTTCTTTTTTTGTGCCTGGGGTGTTTATAACGAACAATCTCTTTGTACATTTAATGGACTAATTGAGAGAAGTGGAAAAAAAACTCTCTTTTGCTTCTAGTTTACCTGTCTTTTGTGTGTTGGATTTCTTGTGGTATTCTTTCTTTTATGGAAGTTTAATCCCCAAAAGCTTTGTTTTGTCGGCAGCTAGGCTTCAGTTGTGTTTTGGAGAGTAATGCCTTGTTGTATATCTTGTGATTATAATTTCCAGGGCATGACCCATCCAAGAACTAGTGCAGAAGTAGGGGGTCATGAATGCAGCAGTCACATTGAAAATATAGCCCTGTACTAGTGCATTATTTGGATCATGATACAATTCATGTTACTAAGCTTGGATTATCATCCAGCTAACCATCCAGGAAAAAGAAAGAAAGAAGCTTGGATTATCATAGCATTGCTTTACTAAAGCTAATGATGAAGAAAATCAATCATCAAGCTTTGATTAAAGTTACATGAATACAATCTAGAAATGGCTTAGCCATATATATCAGCACTGCACAACATGAAATCCATTACTGAACCCCCCCCCCCCCCCCCGCGGCAACAAAACCCCAATTTGTTATTGGCACTCACAAAAACCCCAAGTCCAGCATCATCCATTCCAACTTCAGATAAGGGTGTTTATAAGGGCTACTGCAAGTCAACTGGTGCACAAGATATACAACACCCCCAAGTGCTGTACAGATATTTCCAAAACCAAAACCCACCTAATCTGAGAATGCTATCCATCCAATCAGTTCAATTGTTTTCGCTACATTAAAATAAGATGAGCTTACTATCAATTCAGTCCTACCCAACTACTAAGTCTGCGGAAATATTAGTAAAGGATTCTGGGTGTGGCTAATTTGGACATTTTGTGAGAGTTCTGCCCATGACATCTGAAATGAACTCCATGACTTCGGTCTTTGGTGCAGATTCTGAACTGGGATCAAGTTTCCCTTTGTTGTTGCATATAGAGTATCTCTATTACTACACAAGAAATGTCCAGAAGCTATCAATCATTGTTGTTCAAGATGGAAATTCTGCTCACAAGATAGTACATCTTCCCTCATCAAAATCATCCATATATTTTAGGAAATCATATTTTGAGTCGAAGAGTTTCTAAGGGATGCTGTCCAGAACACACACATGCACTCTTTATCTAGGGGACTGAGACTAATTTCTGCATGTACTAGAGTTCAAGAGCTTAACAAGCTATTGTCCACAGTTCCACAATCTGCTAACAAAATGATCCACCATTAAACAGCTGAAAAAAGGACACTGCTGCCCCTAACAAAGCTAAGTTTAGTGTCACTTAAAAGCATGGAACTCGCCTAGAAGTACAACGATCTTCCAACTCCAAGTCAGAACTCATATAAAAACTAAAAGAATTTCCAACTCCAAGTCATACAAATAAACATAGTGTATATGGGAAGAAAGCATATAACAGCTATGTGAGTTTGCTATACTAAATAAATGAGGATGCAAATTAAAACATAAAAGAAGATTATTTATTATATTTTTAGTAATACTTCAACCAATTACAATAGGTTCTAAATGAAGATGGTAAGTAGTTTTATGCTTTTCCCACTGAATCGTAACATCTCATCATTTCAAAATTGCTTTGTTAATACATATGGATTGGTTTGTATGCATATGTATTTTACTGTAAAAGGAAATTACAAAGAGCATTATGGGCCTATTCGGCAATACAAATTGGTTTGTATGCATTTACATATGAGATGGATAGTCAAGATGAAGAGAGCAATGGTGTCTTCTCCATCCACCCCCAGAAGTTATTTTCTTTGTCAAATTCCTACATCTTAGATTTGTTTGAAACTTCAGAAAGTTCCCAAATATCACTAAACAAATACAAAAAGAAGATTGTGGTTGAGACCCAATCTCTCAACACTAAGATTGAGTGAGTATATTCATCAATTTACAATGGATTCTATTACAAGAGTTTCCTCAATGTACCATAATGGGAAAGGAAAGAATCCCAACACAATAGGAAAGACGATTGTAAGAAAATAATACAGAGAATCTGTTGGTGTAATTGGGCTAAATCTCTGCACACATAGCTACTTAGAAAATACAGACAGATAATAATGCAGTTAAATAAATAAATAACTAATTAATTAAGGTAGAGAATCGCTTCACTGAGAGGCACTACAAGTGAGTCTTTCTTGAATATAGTCGAAGCCTCTCATGTGCAAGGGATATGGCAGCTCTATCTCCGAGATACAACTCAGCTCGGATTCTCTCCGGTCTTCCCAACGAGTTTGCACTACTCGATAGAAGACGGGATACTGATCTTCCTTTAAGATTCCCTTTAAAATTAAATATATATACTTATATATATTCATTTAATTAGGGTTTGCCTAATTATCCAAATGCCCTAAAGTCCGGTAAGAGATAATCTAATTAATTAGATAATTTTTAAAATTACCATTTTACCTCTCAGGATTTAAGGGTCTGTTTGGTTATAGGGTTAAGTCTACTCTAGCTTGGTCTAATCTTGTTTTAACCTATTTCAGATTAGGTCTGCACCTATTCTATTTGGTTACAGATTCTGGTTTTGTCCAGAATCAATTCTACACAAAATCTGTTTCTGGTTTGGCTAGAATCAATTTTGTCTTAAGTCTCATTTGATTACAGATTTTAAGTTAATTCATTTTAACTTAATCCAAGTCTGTTTGGTGACAAGGTTATTGTTAATCCGATTTTGTCATGTTCCATTTCTGTTTGGGTACAAGATCAGACTTGTTTAGATTTAATTCATTCCACAAGATACCCCTGACATCATGTGGATATGGTAAGATCACCCGAAATCGGATGGTCACCAAAATGGTTCTGCCCATGTAGGACAGATCCACTGTTCTACTTAATCTAGAATTCCAGATCAGGCAACTAAACAATATGGACGGCTGAGAAGCCTGAAGGCATTCTGCAACCTCATCAGGAGCTGGACAAACTATCCATTTCTTGGCATCCCTGGATCTGGATTGATCCGGATAGCCTGCTGGGTCTGATTTTGGGTTATGGGCCTCTGGATAATGGGTCAGGGTCACCATCTTCTCCATCGAGCTCAAAGACCACCATTAATGTAGATCTCCAGGTTAGGGTCCTCATAAGAGGTCTCTGGTACGGAATCATCCTGATGGACCATGGCTGACTCGGAGTAGACTGGACCAGGGTGTACCTACTCTGGTCTGGGTCTTCTCTCTGGGCTCACTGGTCTGGGTTCACGGATTAGGCTCACTAGTCTTTAGGCTTCGTGGTCTGGGCTCACGAATCAAACTCTGGTCTGAGTTCCAACAACTCTCAGACCCTCCCCAAGCCCCTCCATTTTTAGATGACTTAGGTCCCTTTGCATGTGCATGAGCTCAGCCACCTGGCTAGACCTTCCTACACCAGACAGGCCACATGGCACACAAGGTCAAGCCTTGATCAAAGCAGCCCATCATGGGCCTGCACCCACTGACCCAGGCATTCACTGATTTACTCAAAATAAATAGCGACCTAAGCGAAGTGCAAAGTGCGCCTCATAGCACCCAAAGCCCTATGCTTGCACCCGCACCCGAGCCCGTGCGTGTGCACACCCTAGTTATCGTCTAAAAGAATTGGTGGGTCAAGTCTACACCTCATGCTTGGTTGTTGACAACTAAGCAACCAATGGGGTAATTAAACTCTTTAGATTTTCTCTTCTTTTCCGATGTGAGACTAAAAAACTAAGGTAAATGCACTAAAAGTATGTTTTCTCTCTTTCAAAAGATTAAACACCCAACCTAAACAAAGATTAAATTGATGGGGGGTTTTAGTCCATCATTAAAATCAAAACCCTGGATCCTAATGATCCAATTTTTATTAATTTAAAACTCAAATTTTAAATCATAATCAACAGGATCTGCTTCACGTGTATAGCTTACACCATGGCAGTTATACATAGAGTTTATTAAACTTGGAGAGGAATCTACAGTCTTCTCAATCTGCTCCTGAGAATCCTTCTTTGACTCAGCTGGCTTAAAGATCTCCTTAAGTTTCTTCTTGATTGGATTAGTACCATTATTATAAACAACCATCTTTCTCCCATGCATTTGCTCCATAGTCTTGTAAGTGCAAAATTATTTCCTACACAATCAAATAGAAATAGATTAATTGGAAAACAACATCAGTGCTAGACTCAAAGTCAGCCAATAGAATTAGAGGTAACAGCCTAAATCTTACAAAAAAGATGAAAGCCCAAGGATTTGGATATGGTAACAAAATGCATAGCCGGATAAAAAGGACTGCCAAGATAATGAAAGGAAAACCAAAAGCTAAAGCTAACTTGGGTCAAACTCACATCACCTATACCATAACAAAATGAATGAGAAACCAATTCAATCTTGTGAGTCTATTGGTTAAATTTTAAGTGAGAAAAGAAAATTAAATAAAAATCTAAAACCTAAGTAATATTTAGGAGAACAAAGCTTAAGCATACTAACTTTAAAATTCAGATCAAACAAAGCGAACACAGAAGTAGATTTTAAAGAGTACAGATAATTGAGAGTAAGAACTAGTTTAATATTTAAGTTGGTTGCAATTGGAGATTTAAATTCTCTTCCCGTAGCCTATTCCCCAAAAGTCACAGGAATGGGTCACCGAAACTAGAGAAGCTATGTAAAAGAAGAAGAAAGAGTCATCAATTGGAGATTTAAATTCTCTTTCCCGTGTTTTAAATTAAAATCTTTTCTACAGAAAAAGATCAGTAAGAGGAACCGGATTGAAATGGATCAAACCCCAGCTCATATCCAACATCTATTACGATCAAATTTCAACAAGGCAGACCATATTCGAAGCCCATGAAGCTGAAGAATCCCATATCTAATACAATCGCAAACTCCTCCACATATAATCTAACAAGAAAAAAAAATGACAGAAAACCAGATTCTCTTCAAACCCAGCAAACGAGCAATTTAAAGCTGGTTTAAAAAGGAATGGGAAAGAGAGAGATTGAAGGATTAAAAAGCCTTTAAAAAATCTGGGTTTAAACCCTCTGTGCAGTCTAACTTTAAATATGATAAAATCTCATAAAAATCTGGGTTTGAACACACCTCTGCACCCAAATCTTAAGCTTAAATACCTTAAAATATCTAGGCTTAAAACTCCCATTAAAGCCCTCAAAACCTGGATTTAACAGAACCTAGAGTTCGCTGGACTTGCAGCCCCAAAACAGGTGATAATCCTGGTTTACCTCTTAATATATATCAAGTTTACGACCTGCAAAAATCCTCAAAGAAATCTGGGTTAAACCTTATTATAGATCACCCTTAATATATATCAAATCCTAGGCATAGAGGAATATGGATTATTAGCAAACATCCATGGCGTTCTCCAATTAGAAAGGATGTGTTTTGCTGAAAACAAAACCCAAAAATGGAAGAAGAAGGTGAAATAGAGGGGTTTCACCTGCGGGAAAGGAAAATCGCCGGTTAGGAGTCTTCTCACCGGCGCCAGTTAGCCGAATCGTCGGAGTTTTCCTTCGGTTTGGGAAAGAGATGATTTGGGAGTGGGTTTTTCCTTCAATTGTGAAAGAGAAGATGATTTGGGTTTTTTTTTTTTTTTTTTTTTTGATGACATACAGTAGACCCTCTTGTAATTTGGATCCAGCTCCTTTGCTTGCCCAGACGTTGTCAACGTCGTCATGGTGGCCGCCATGGAGAATGACGAAGAAGAGAACCTGTTTTAGAGCTAATTTGAAACTGGAGGAGAGAGGTGGCAAATTTGCCGCCCATTTTTGGTTTTACTAAAACTATTAAGGTTGGCCCGTTAGATCTTTAAGAGATGACGTGTCTTACTTGGGTTAAACCCAAGCAAGATCCTAGCACCTCTTTCCGAGCAGAGGAGCCTGATCCTGATGTGGGCATTTTTTTAAAAAAATTGGACACGTGGCTTTTATTTATTTGTTGGGTATACCACTTAGGATTGATGATTTAGTATAACAGCTACATGAGATACTTTCTCGAGTGTGTGAATGTTCAAGTTCCTTGGAAATCGCCGCCGGGGGGGTTCTTACAGTGAAGTTGTCGGAAAGACGCACAATTTTAATACCACATTGGTATACGCAAAAGTTAACACCGGTTTGTTTTTGTGGAAGACCGCATTGCCCCCAATAACAGGGGACGTGTACCGCGTGATGTAAGGTCAACGAGTCATTTTCCCTGTTACTTCTTCCTTATAAAGTTGCGAGGCATGCGATATGCGTGCTTGGATCTTTCGTTTGGATTCTTATGTCAATTATTTGATGTTCTCGGTGGGGACTTAATAATCTAAGGCATTTTGCACCTGTGCAAAACTTAGTTTGAGTGAGGACTGTCTCCGAATCATTTGTTATTTTGAATGAGGTCAAGGTCGAAGCTGCCAATCGAATGATGGATTGCCAACTGTCTAAACTGGTGTCACTGAAGAGATGATTGGCTGTTGTTTTGCTGGATATAACGAGACATGCCCTGGATGCTGTGGTCCTGTCCCAGGATCCTTCGGCTAGGGATGATTTTGGAGGTGCTGCTTTCGATGTCAAAATTTCAGGAGGAGGTGCAGCTTCCGACGTCAAGGTCACGAGTGCGAGTTCAGAAATCCTAACTCACAGTCAGAGTGATGAAGGAACCGTATTTCCTTCCCTCCTCTTCCTCTACCCCTGCTTTCCCCCCTTTCTCTTCTCCTTTTTTAATTTTTTTGTGTGTGAACCAGATTGCTACTTCTCTCCTGGTCTACATTTTCTAGTACCTCTCGTATGCATGTATGTGCCGGGTTTTTTTTTTATGTCTTTGTGTTTCCTGATCGAGTACCTGGGAATGTCTAGGTTTCAGATTTGTACTTTCTTATATTTTCAATTGCTCCGGCCATTTCTACCCAGTTGTACTTTTTTACTTTGGAATTACTGGCAATGTTACTTCACCTAGGGACCGTAATGACCCTCCGTCGAATCCAATTAGTGGCACCCGCGATAGGACCAAGGTTCCTAATCCCAGTCCCATTTGCGAATAGGTCAAGAGGTACAGTATATCCACCACACTTCATGAGTCAAGGCTTCGGATTCTCTCTGGCCCGTGCCAGAGAGCATCTCTCGGGCCACCAAAATGAAGTGACAAGTGGAGGGAGAAGTCATTTCATTTCTCCCCTCATTTTTGACTTCTCCCCATTTGATATATCCCTCCCTTTTCTCACCATTTTCTCACCATGTGTCAAATAAAGGGGGAGAAGTCAAAATCATGGGCCCCATGAAATGACTTCTCCCTCTACTTGTCGCTTTGTGGTGGCCCGAGAGATGCTCTCTGGCACGGAGAGAGAATCCAAAGCCATGAGTCAACCAACACTTTTTTCACCTTAAAGTTCCGATCTTGGCCAGACCACCGGTGCATGGTAATGAGGCATGATTACACGTCGGAAGTCCTCTCTGCCGAAGGAGATCTCCGGCTCCGCTTCCGCTCCCGTTTCAGGCGCCACCCTGAGTACTTCGGACTAGTGTGAGAACTATTACAGTTATGGAAGGATCTAACAATCACGTCTCCAATAATTCAGAAAATCTCATCATATCACAATCACATGATTCTAGGCAATCCCTTGATTATAGACAATAGCATAGATGGATAGTTTCCTCTGTTGTAAACCCTCTAGCTGTCAACTTGTACATAATATTCTATAAATGCAATACGCATACCACCAAGAATTAGTGTGGTGGTTTTCTCATTACATTCTCATGGTATCAGAGCTTTTTTTGGATTTACCTCTTTCGATCCAATGGCTTCCGACACCCCTTCCTCCACCTTGTCCTTCAACACTATGGTTCACCTCTTGACCATCAAATTATCCTCTACCAACTACCTTCTTTGGCGCAGCCAAGTTCTACCTTTGCTGCAATGTCAGAACCTTCTTGGATATGTGGATGGCTCTCTCCGACCTCCACCTACTACCATTGGGTCGGGTGCCTCTGCCATTGTCAATACGAAATTTGCTGAATGGCAGCAAACGGATCAACTGATCATGAGCCTTCTTGTTGCTTCGCTGACAGAAGAGGCTCTGTCTACTATTGTTGGCCTGACTTCTTCGCATGCTGTTTGGTCAACTTTGGAGACCACCTTCAGCAATCGTTCGAAATCATGAGAACTTCGCTTGAAAGATGAGCTACAGCACCTGAAGAAAGGTGATAAAAGCATTGCTGAATTCTCTCGCGAATTTAAATCTGTTTGTGACCAGCTTGCTGCCATGGGTCGTCCAGTTGATGATCTCGACAAGATTCACTGGTATTTGCGTGGACTTGGTTCTGCCTTCTCTGCTTTCTCCACTACTCAGTTATCTATTACTCCTCTTCCTTCATTTGCTGATGTCGTTCCCCAAGCAGAGAGTTATGAAATTTTTGTCAGATCACTGGACTCATCCTCCACCATGGGATCTACCATTGCTGCTTTTACTGCCTCCCGTAGTGACAAATCCACATTTGCTTCTGGCCATGGTAATAGCCGTAACTACCGTGGCGGACGTGGACGAGGAGGTGGTCGCTCTCAACGTCACCGCCCCATCCGTTGCCAGATCTGTCGCAAGGACGGGCACTATGCCACTTCCTGCCATGAGCGCTACTCCCGCTCCTCTAACGCTTCATATGCTGCCAACCTGATGGAAGCTTTCACCTCTTGCTCTTTGAATGACACTCCGGACTCCGACTGGTATACGGACACCGATGCCACGGCACACATGACTCATGACGTTGCTCAATTGGACAAAGCTGACATGTACTCTGGTAAGGACTGTGTTATTGTCGATAATGGTGCCTCTCTCCCTATATCTCACACTGGTACCACCTCCCCCACCTCTTCTCTTACTTTAAAAGATATTTTAGTTGTGCCTGGCCTCACTAAAAATCTGATCTCCATTAGTAAACTTACGTCAGATTTTCCTTTCTCCATTACCTTTACTAATGATCGTTTTATCATACAGAATCAAGTCACAAGACGGGTGGTGGCAACCGGAAGACGTGAACATGGACTCTATGTGCTTGAGCGTGGACATCGCACTTTAGTTTCTGTTTTTTCCAATAATTGCCCTCCGGCCTCCTTTGATGTTTGGCATGCTCGGTTGGGCCATGTGTCTCATTCTATTATTTCTCTTTTGAATAAAAATCGTCATTTGTCTGTGACTTCTTTGCTTCCTAATCCTTCTGTTTGTTCTAGCTGCCAACTTGCAAAAAGTCACAGACTTCCCTTCCAACAGAATGACAAACGTGCCTCTCATGTGCTGAATCTTATTCACTATGATTTATGGTGTCCATCCTCCATCACTTCCACCTTAGGTTTTAAATATTATGTGATATGTGTTGATGATTATTCCCGCTTTACGTGGCTCTATCCTTTGAAATTAAAATCTGATTTTTTCATAACCTTTATTCAATTTCAGAAGCTCGTAACTGTTAAAATTAAAATATTTCAAAGTGATGGAGACACTGAGTTTACCAATCACACTTTTCGAGATCACTTAATTACCTCTGGGATTCATCATCAAATGTCATGTCCTCACACACCTTCTCAAAATGGTCGTACTGAGCGCAAACATCGTCACATAACTGAAACTGGTTTAGCGATGCTTTTTCACTCACATGTTCCACTCAAATATTGGGTTGATGCTTTCAGCACTACAACTTTCACGATTAACCGGTTACCCACGCCTACTCTTGATGGACTATCTCCATATGAAATTTTGTATGGTAAGACTCCCACTTACTCCAATTTTCATCTCTTTGGCTGTCTTGTATTTCCCTATTTACGTGATTATGCTCCTCACAAACTTGCCCCTCGCAGTCGTCCATGTATTTTTCTGGGTTATAGTACGTCTCATCATGGATTTCGTTGCCTCAATCGATCCACTAATCAAGTTTTTATCTCCAGGCATGCTATTTTTGATGAACTTAATTATCCTTTCAAGGGAAATCCATGCTCTGGGCCCTTGCCTAATTCTCCCATTAGTGCATTTATTGAGCCCAATACTAGCTCAGAGGCTCCATTATCGCCACAACCCAGTCCATTATTGCTTCCGTGTGGACCTTGTTTAAGTGACAACTCCGTTAGTCTTGTGCCCCCTTCTGTTTCACAGGATCCTTCTGTTGAGCCGCCTCCCACTTCAACGCATGGGTCTTCTCATGGATTTGCTTCCTTGCCTGCTGATCCCGCTCCCACTGCAGAAGTCTCCTCCACACCAGCAATGGGCCACCCACCTCTTCTTGGCACTCACCCCATGCAAACTCGAGCCAAGTCAGGGATTTTCAAGCCCTACCATAGTTCTTATTTAAGTCAAGTTCCCAACTCTGGCCTGCTACATTCTTTGCTCACCATGCGCGAACCCAAAGGCTTTAAGTCCGCTGCAAAACATACAGGGTGGATTGCTGCTATGGATGAAGAGATTCGGACTCTTCAAAAGAATCATACATGGGATCTAGTTCCGAGACCAACAAATAAAAATGTTGTAGGCTCTAAATGGGTTTTCCGTATTAAATATTTATCCGATGGCACCGTGGACCATCTCAAAGCCCGTCTTGTTGCAAAGGGGTATACTCAACAACCGGGTCTTGATTTCCATGACACTTTCAGCCCTGTTGTGAAGGCTTCTACCGTTCGGGTTGTCCTCTCCTTGGCCGTTTCTAATAATTGGCCTCTTCGTCAACTCGACGTCAAGAATGCCTTTCTCAATGGTGTGACGTCAAGAATGCCTTTCTCTATGGTTTTTTGCAAGAAGAAGTCTATATGGACCAGCCACCGGGCTATGTTGATTCCAAACATCCTACACATGTATGTCGGCTTCGCCGGGCTCTCTATGGACTCAAGCAAGCCCCACGTGCTTGGTTTCAACGGTTGAGCTCCTTTCTCTTGGTTATGGGCTTCACTTGTAGTCGTGCCAACTCATCTTTATTTGTCCTCTCCAAAGGTACTGACTTAATTTATTTATTACTCTATGTTGATGATATAGTGGTCACTAGCAACAACTCGTCTCTCCTTGATGATTTCATTGGCAAATTGACCCATGAATTTGCTACCAAGGATCTCGGGTCCTTGAACTATTTTTTGGGCCTGGAAGCCCATCGGACCTATGCTGGTCTTTTTCTCAGTCAAGCCAAGTACGCCCATGAAATCCTCCAACGTGCCCAGCTCCTCGATTCCAAACCGGTCAGTACTCCAATGGTGGTCGCCCAACATCTAATCGGCTGCTGGTCCCGATTTTGATGATCCTTCTCTCTACCGATCACTTGTTGGAGCTCTTCAATATCTCACTATCACTCGTCCGGACATCGCTCATGCCGTCACTACAGTCAGTTAGTACATGCACAAGCCATCTATCTCTCATTTTCAAGCAATTAAGCGAATTCTTCGCTACGTTAAAGGATCTCTTCGGTTTGGACTGGTTTTTACTCCATCTTCTTCTCGGGAGATCCTTGCTTATTCCGACACCGATTGGGCTGGGTGTCTCGACACACGTCGATCAATCTCTGGCTATGCAATTTACTTTGGTGATAATCTTGTGTCCTGGAGCTCTAAAAAGCAACCGACGGTGTCTCGTTCCAGTTGTGAATCTGAATATCGGGCATTGGCTCTCACAGCTGCTGAAGTTAAATGGCTCTGTCATCTCCTTCGTGATCTTCATGTGCCTTCGGTCTCCTCTCCAGTAATGCTTTGTGATAATCAAAGCTCCATTTTTCTTGCTATTAATCCGGTTTCTCACAAACGTTCTAAGCACATTGATTTGGATTATCATTTTGTAAGAGAACTGGTGGTTTCCGGAGAGCTTCAAATTCGTTATGTCCTACTAATCTCCAAGTTGCAGTCGTGTTCACAAAGAGCCTTGGTAAACCTACCTTCATTTTTTTGCGATCCAAGCTCCGCGTCCAAGATTCTCAGTCACTAGGCTTGCGGGGGGGTATTACGGTTATGGAAGGATCCAACAATCACATCTCCAATAATTCAGAAAATCTCATCATATCACAATCACATGATTCTAGGCAATCCCTTGATTATAGACAATAGCATAGATGGATAGTTTCCTCTATTGTAAACCCTCTGACTGTCAACTTGTACAGAATATTCTATAAATGCAATAGGCATACCACCAAGAATTAGTGTGGTGGTTTTCTCATTACATTCTCAAGAACCTCCTAGCTTCTGCTCTAAAATCCCGCTCGCCACTCTGGCCTACTGAGGGAGTGTAGTATATAACCCTAATCACCCCGACTGAAGTCTCTAGCCGGTCTTTTTGCCATTTTTGCGCATATTCATCGACCTGACTTCCTCGCTCCATTTCTTCTGTCCTGGGTTTCCCTTGTTCTTCCTTCGGTGCATACTGTTCTAGCTTCCCTTCCTTGAGCAACTGAGTTAAATAGCCCCGCAACAACCTGTTGCGATTGGTGAGATGTCCATTGCATTTGTGATATGCGCAGTAAAGGTCGGCTCCGGGACCCTCAGTCACTTAAGTCATTGGCCTTGGCCACCGAAAAATTGGCTCACTCTAGATCTCCTTTATGATGGCTACAAGACTGGTGCTGAAATAGGGGGCTTGGGATTCATCCGGGCTTTTCTCCCGGCCTTGCCCCCTGTCCTGTCGCTTGAATCGCTCCCTCCTGTCCTTGAACTTCGTCTCCCGCTTCCGTGGAATGTGTTCCTCTCCCGCTATAGCACTGACGGTAACTGTTTTTGGCTTTACTCTTAACCTTGCATCTTCCTCTAGTTTAGCATACCTTCTTGTCCGCGTGAGTAATTCGTTAAGATGCTCCAAACGTTTTTTCACTAGGGACGCGTAGAGTTTCGAACTGGTGGGGAGTGAACCCCTAAAGGCTACCACGTCCTCTCGTCGCAATCTGAAATGGTTTGCACTTCCTCTCAGAATTGTTGTATAAAGTCTCTCAGTGACTCATTATTTCTCATTTTGAGAGATAAGTGAGAGTCAATATCCACCGGCTCCCTCTGGTTCGCTTCATACCGTAATACAAATGCAGTGAATAAGTCATTCGAGTTACCTATGGTCTCCTTAAGGATCTTGTGGAACCATATCAATGATGTATCTTGTAGGTTGGACCGGAACATTCGACACATCATAGCATTGTCATGCCACCAAAGCGTCATTAATTGGCAATAATGGCTCCCATGCAAAACTGGATTGTTGGTCCTGATACAGAGGTTGAACCTTGATTAGGGGCCGAGCCAGGAATTCATTGGGGGGGGGGGGGGGGGGCCAAAATACATGTATAAAAAAAAATTGATTTGAGGGTCAAAATACATGTATAAAAAATTGGGGGTTTGGGGCATAGCCCTCGAGAAAAAAAAATTTGGGTAGTTTTTTATTTTATTTTGAGATTTTTTTTTCCCGGTAATGCCTTTGAGGCCGCCACGTGTCCCTATTAATACCCCCTCACCCACCTATCCTTGGTTTTTAAAAAAAGCATCAAATTTCTTTTCGAACCCTAGTTTAAAATTCACTAACTCCTAAGGTTAAAATTATTTAAATATTTTTTTCTAAAAAAAATACCAAGGATAAGTAGGTGAACCTTGAGATTGTATGAATTTTAACCATAGTTAAAGGTGTCAATAGGGACATGTGGCAATCTCAAGGGCATAAGGGGACTCCATTGGAGGGCCCATTATATATATGACAAAAAAAATAGGGGGGCCACTATATTATATAGGACCAAAAAAATTGGTGGGGGTGGGGGTGGGGGTGGGGGTGGGGGGTAAATATACAAAAATAAATAAAAATTGAGGGGCCACCATTCATACTACACTATAAGGATTTACAAAAAATTTGGGGGGCCATGGCCAGTGGCCACCCCCCGCCCCCTGGCTCCGCCCCTGACCTCGATGGTATGAAATGCTTTGGAGGCTCGGATGACAAAATAGCTGAGGTGAACGGAAGACCGAATACATCCCATAATGCCAGACATGACGTATTCTCTGCTTTTCTTTTCCCCGATTGCGTGAGTGCGTCGTCCCGCTCAGCTCGCAACATAGCTCTCACATAGGGCTGTCAATGGATCGGATTCGGACTGGATCTGCCTAGATCCGAATCCGATCCGATTAAGAATCCGACTGATCCGAATCCGATCCGAGATCCGTCGGATCATGAAGTAACCGATCCGAATCCGATCCGATTATATATCGTCCGATCCGAATCCGATCCGATCCGAGTAAGGTTATTTTTTTAAAAAAAAATCTATTTTAATAATAAAAAATCTAATAATACCTTAATTAATACTAATTAATGTTAATTTTTTTAAAAATTAATATTTTATACATAGAAAATCTAAATAATATATTTAAAATAATTAAAAATTATTATTATTATCGGATCGGATTTTAATCGGATCGGATTCCACCGATCCGATCCGATCCGATTATAATCGGATTCCACCGATCCGATCCGAATCTGATTCGACGGATCACATATAGGGTCCAAAGTCCGGCTAATCGGATCGGATTCGGATCGGATCCGAATCATGATCCGGTCCATTGACAGCCCTACTCTCACATCCTGGACGGTTATTACCTCGACTCTGGGTTGAGGTTCTGGGCCGCGATTTGATATTTGCTTATCGCCTTCTCGTGCTCTGTGCGTCCCGCTTTGATGCTTTAAGGCTCAAGCATGCACTGTGGCTGGGTGCGTGGCCCCAACCGACTCTTCATGCATGCCTCCACGGCCTGGTTTGGCTAGCTCAACTTCGTCCAATCTTTTGCGAATCCCTTGGTTCTCATCCACCGATCGATTTAGGGTAGCCTAGTGTTGCTGCATGGTTTCACGTTGTTGATCCATGGCAGCTTGGCAGCTTGTTGATGCTCCCGATGTTGATTTATAACGATCCATTGTTGTTCCATCATTGTCATTGGTACCTCCAACTGCGACACTCCTATTGCCATTGGATCCTCTTCTCCTTGTCCCGTGGGTCTCGAGTTTGTTCCCACGATCTTTCGAGGTGGAGCCATATTAGTTCTTTTCTTCCTCTTTCCCTTTGGGAATCCCTCAAAGATTGAGATAATTCCCACAGACGGTGCCAATTTATGGTGGGTCCAAAGTGATTCACCTCCTTCGATCCCGAGCTTCCTGAGCATCTTCGTGTTGGCAATCGATCAGATCCTCTGTGCGCGGTCCTTCCCCTGCAAAAGACACTCTGAATCTCTAGTCAGATTCCATTCTCTTTCTTGGGTTTTTCTTTTTTTGCCAAGGGGGGAGGAAAGCTGGGGTTAGGCAAACCCCGACCAGAATAAAATAAAAAACAAATGTTTACAATCTCAAGGATCTATGTCCTTTAGAATCTCTCTCAACAAGAAGGGAAAGAGAGAAGAGAAACCCAAAATGAATCAAGTTAAGTTCCTCTATCTTAGTATAATGCCTAGATAAGAAATCAGCAAGAAATCAGCAAGAAATCAACAAGAAATCAGCAAGGCCATTAGTTTCACGAGGGATATGAAATAACCCAATATTAGCAAAATGAGAAGAAGCTCCTCAGTGGTATCAAGGATGAAGGAGCACTTCGTACATTTTCTTGTCTTTTCAGCTGTTAGCTTTTTACCTACCAGTTGGCGGGGTTGGTGTGGTATCACTTACATCATCAGTCTATGACGTTAGACTGATGTGTACCTTAACTTGATGCATCAATGCACCTCCGATTCCCAGACGGGATCGTGCCTATTTCAGTAATGTGTGCTATGCCTATGCTGCTTAGCTTGGGAAAGGAATGCTTGGCCGTGCTCCTTAGGACACGATGCCTGACTGGTTGGATTACCATTTAGGTCGGGACTGATGCTTTTTGCTTCTTTCCCCTACACTTGGTTTTATAATTGTCCCTGAGTTTCCCAAACACTCCTAACCTTGCCTTGAGTTAATATTTAACCATGATTAAGCTTGTCAATCACCTTTGCTCCGGTATGAGCTTAAACTACACTAACTTTCATGTACAAAATGGATACGAAGTCATATTGAGAGATGAGAGAGCTCTAATCTTACCGTGTTTGAGAGATAAGGAAATACTCTAACTAATTGTGAGAAATGTGTGAGTGAGAGATAGAAAGGTGTTGTTTGAGGTCGGAGAGATGAGGGGAGAGTTAAGAGCTTTAACCTTTGAAGAGAGAGAGAGGCTAGGCATGTGGGGTTAATGGGTTACATTAGTAGGTAATGGTTAGCAAAACTTTTTTTTTAAAAAGTATAAAATCCACCAAAAAAACCATATCCATAAAAGAAGCACTTTCACTTCTTTTTTTTTCTCTTTTTTTTAATGAAGAATTAGATTTCATCTCATTATTGGTTTTCTAAATTTAACATTATTTATTTTTCCCAATCACATATAATTACATTTTTGTCTCATTTTTTTAATTTTACTTTTACCTTTCAATTTTTTTTTTGTTAGACATGACCACTCGCTTGGTTCCAATTATTGCAATCGTAATTGATTACACAATAAGCGTTGTTGCAAATAATCGTTGTCATGTATAAGCGCTATACCGAATATTTCTATTTGGTTAGCACTTAGTCAATAAGCAATTGTTTGATTATTTTAAAGTACAGGATTTTAGTCATTTTGAAAAAAAAAATATGATGATTTTAAAATATAGGATTTTAGTCATTTTGAAAAAAAAAATAATTATCTTGAAAAATCTTTCTCAAGCTTAAGGAGTCTTGTAGGTTTCACGATGGGGTGAAAAATTGGATGCTTATAATAATCTCTACATAATTCTAAATGTGCATAGTGGTTTTTTTTTTTTTGATGCGGACATGTGCATAGTGGTTATGCTCCTCCTATAATCACCCCCGATGAGATTATATATCCCGTGGTTATTTACATAAGAATCATTCAAGGGGTACGCCCATTTATACTCCCAAATTCTAACCCTTTAGTTCAAATAATTAAGGGTCAATATTAGATTTGGCTTGCCTTTTTTTTTTTTTTTTAATAAAGTCACATCAGTTCTACTCCTCACCCCTAATTATTTGAACTAAAGAGTTAGGAATTGGGAGTATATTTGGAAGTACACTTCAGAGTACCCATAGATGGACTCTTTACATAATCTCGGTTGTTTTATAATCGTTTATGATCAGTTGAACTTAACCCTGGTGACTTCTGACATTTCCATCTGGTTTATAGTTTAGTTTGGGCGATAGTTCAAGGGTTGATCACGTTTGCGTTAGCTCTGAATCATGTTGCTCCGACTTCCATCGCCAAAATTAGCAGTATATGTGCAGTAAATGGTTGGTTTTGTGGTGAGTATATTAACAAGGCTGGTTTGTGAAATCGTTGCTTTAGGTGAAGGGTCCTAATCTCTGGTAAGGTGGTTTCAAGGAAACTGCTCAGATGCTAATTCCCAAAAATGGTAGTCCAAAACATTAGAATTTTCCTACCCTGCTTGCAGGGACAGAGCCAGGATTTTTTCCTCAGGAGGCCAAAGGAATGGCATATGGGCCTTGGGGGTTGTAGCTCCCGAGAATTATTTTTTTTTTTTGGGTAATGAGTCCTTTGAGGTCATAAATTTCATTAATATAGCATTCCAATAAGAGATGCTATTGAGACTGTCCAGGGTAGAGACCACCCTGCTTGACACATGTCTATTTTAACACTCATTAATTGTGGTTAAGATTCACTCACTTCTAGGATTTAGACATCTACCCTTAGTTTTTAGGAAAAATAATTAAATCTTCATTTAATAAATTTTAACTATGGTTAAAGAGGGTTAAAAGGGACATCTGGATGCCTAAAGTACATATTTTAAAAAATTGCAATTTTTTTTTGGGGAGGAGGGAGGGCACTATATACAACTCAATTAAATTATTGGTACATTTTTTTAATAAAATCCATAATATCTTAATTTTGTATATAGTGGTCCCCCAAAAAAAAAAATTTGCAACGGAGGTGAAAGAATAGCACTATTGATGTACTACCTGCTGCATCCATGCACTAACAGCATACCCGCATGCTACCATTCTTGCTTGGAAGTTGGAACCGCGGTGTGTGCTTTGCAGCATTCAAATAACATGCAATGGAGGTGAAAGAATACCACTATTGATTGATGAGGAGTTCTTGATTTGTACAGGCCTTTTGAAAATAAAATAGGTTTAAAAGAATGGAATTCTAGCCACAGTTCTAAAACGACTGAAGACAAGCAAATAATGATTAGGTTGGTGGACAGGAAATAGTCTTCTCCAATTCTCCAATTCAAAGAGAAATAAGAGACAAATCCAGTTTTACATGTCATGGAGGAGCAGACGGGCAATACAAGGCTAACTAAGACTAGCAGCAGCCACTCTTCTGGGCGACAGGTTGTCCTCGAATTTGCACCGTAGGCCTGACATTGTTTGGGACTGGTTGGCTTATCATCCAGCAGTAAAAATAGATAAATGTGGTCGTTCTACTTTGACAAATTACAACAAAAGCAAGAACAGGTGTGAGGTTTAGTTTCACCTTTGCCGTTTCATATGACAACTTTGTTTGCAGTGAGGTCACACTTGTTTCCTACCAGAAACTTGTCAACATCCTCATTTGGCCATTCAGTCATTGCTTGACATTGTTGAAGCTCTCTGGGTCCGTCAATCATAAACCACCTGCCAGAAAAGCCATTGGCATGCGATAAGGTTCACTCTAAAGAAGCAAACTCAGGGTGGAACCATGCAGACAAATAAAAAAGAGAACACTTAATATAATGCCCTGTGCCCCACGGTAGTAGCCACTAGTGATTGTCCTGAAACGTTGTTTTTCCACAGTGTCCCACTGCATGTCCCCAAAAAGCAAGAGTGCTTCAATATTTATAACATGAAACAACAGCCACAAACAGGTCATACAATGTAAGCTCAATTTGCTTCGAAGTAAAATAGAGGAAAACAAATGAATTGCATGGAAAATGTCAGTTGTCCTAAAGAAAGTACACTTGGAAAATGACATTTTCCATGGAATTCATTTGTTTTCCCCTATTTTACCTCAAAACAAACAAACGGAGCAGTAATGAAAAATCAGGAAAGATCTGGGACAGGATCAATTCACAATCCATTAATACAATTAGGAAAGTATGTCATTATCCCATTATTCCCATGAGCACGAAGAGAAGCATCCTACCTAGAAGATCTGACTTAACTGAGATCTGACTCAACTGAATAATCATAATCGTATGACCATCATGGCATATGGATGGTCAAAATAAGGAAATGACAAACCCCCCACACGCATGCAAACACAAAAACAAAAACAAAAGCTCCAGACCAAAAGACTCACAACCGTGAATCCTTTTGACCTTTGACCAAGAGATCCTCCTTGGTCAGGCCTGTTGAACAGTTCCCACTCATGTTTTAAATAACAGTTTCGGTTTGCATAATAGGTCTGACTAAAATCTTTACGTAACGGTTTCCACCATTACGGTTGGAACCCGTAATGCTCTCACCTTTTTATAAATATTTTTTTATAACAAATATGTACAATTAATTTAAAAAAAATTATGTACAATTTAATTAAAAATAAAGATACTCGCACTAGATACGTATAACGGATGAAAATACAAATTTATCAATTTTAATTTACATTATAACCCAAATCCTCAAAGATTCATTGATTTCTCTAAAATCCATGAATCTGTGTTCAAAATTTGTAATATGCATTAGCTATACACTTATTGAAAAAAGTTGAGAAATCTAACCTAATCAAAAAGCTCCAAACTGATTTGTTCCCAAAAGTGGGTTGTGGAGATTCAAATCGTCGATTAATAGCATTAATCCATTTTTAATTAAATAAAATAAGATGGAGGGGGTTATATTTGGCTTTAGAGGGGGAAGAAAATGAACATTTCAAAAGATCCGAGATAGAATGAGTTTCTAAAAAATATGGTATATATACAACGTCAAATGTTATGTAACAGTCATTAAGTAACATAACGTGGCTCGTATCGGTTCGGTTCCTACTTCTCTAGTACTTCTTTAATGATACTATTGCTTTTATATAATATACATGGAAAGTTGGGGATAATTTTTATTCATATTTCATATTTGAAATAAACCTCACTATTTTGTGCTTCCCATTTGCAAAGAAAAATCTTTAGACACAATTATGAATAATCAAACAAAAATTTAATGATGCAAACAAAAACTTACAATATGAAGTTTAATGATCTTCCCATCCTGCTCCATAGTGCGAATTTTCACTATCAGTATTGAACATTTAGTCGAAGTAAAATTATAAGCATAGGTAATAATTATTTACAAAGTAAACTCCAATGGTGATGATGTAACTCTTCAGATATGAATCATCCTGTATCACAGAAATGAAGAAAATGGTCGGGATGCATAATGATTCAGCTCCATATAACTACTTAGAGTGCACTCATTGCATTTGTCTAGAGAACAGAGAAACTTCGACTAATAACACAACCATGTCATAGACAGAGCAACTGATCAAGAATCATAAAGAAACCAAACTTCAAATTTAAAATGAGGAACATATAATCCAGTTGAAATTAATATCAGTTCACTTATGTTCATTGCCAAGATAAATTCATCTGAAAGAAATGCACAGGTATGGTCAATGTTATCGTTATCCACTATCCCGTAAAAGTATAGACAAATTTTGCAGATATAGTTGAGGATATAAATCTGAATTTTTATTGGTGCAGCCGAGGTCAACCTAAGGGCTGCAGGATGGATATCATCCCATACTTAAGTCGGTCTGTCTTGGTTAAGAACATACCCTGAATCATGAGTGAATCCTCGGAGAAGAACAGTGATAGAGAAGAAGATCAGGTTGAAATCTCAGTAGATGATTCATTGCTTGCCACTCGTGTAAATGGTTATTCCCCAATACTCTCTACCCAAGGGCGACTCTCTTGAAGAGGTGCGGAAAGGGGAAAGGCTATGCTACAGAACAGCAATCATTTTGAGGCTATTCAAGTTGTAGGTGATGATGTTTCTCATTCTGTGGTGCTTGATAAGGCCACCCAAGTCCTACAGACAGTCAGAGATGAGAATCAAATCGATGGTCTAAGGAGTTCAGTTGTTGATTCAAACATTGAGGGATGCAAGGGGTGTCTTGAGGATGGGGGGTGATTTTAACGTAGGAGAGGCAGAGGTTGGGAGTGAGTATGGATCAGACTAGGAGTCCTTGGGCCTTGGCTGAGCAGGACAATAGGTATTTCCCCCACTCCCCTTGCAACAGATCCGACTTTGATAGTCCTGTTGGTTTGTCGAGCAAGCTTAAGATTTTGGGGAAAGATTGCTCTCTCTTCTCATCGCATGTTTTTCAGTCTAGTAGTCAATTGATTTCTCTAGCGGGAAATGGTAAAAAGTTTATACACATGAGCGGTATTGGGATTTGTAACTCACCTGATGAGAAGCACAAGGATCAAGTTAGCCTTCCAAAACAACCCAAGATCCCTTTTCCCCATAGGATGCAGGAACAACTCAGCCCGTATGAAAAGGATCTGTCCTAGTTTCTAGACTGTCATTGGTATATTGTAGGTTGGATTTTTTTTACTTTTAAAGTAGTGTTCTCTTGTATTAGTGAATTTTCTGTATTTCTCTGTGTTTCCTTATGAGATCTCCGATTGCATCGTTGTTCTTTGGGGTTGTTTGCTTCACTTGGATAGCATGGATGGATCTGTTTTTATGTTCTCCAATCTTTTTTTAATGCTTTCTGGTCGGGTCTGCCTTAACCCCAGCTTACCTTCCAAAAAAATAAAAATAATTATACATATATACCTAGTGTAAAGGAAAAAGTACCACTTTGGCTTGATTTACTTGACTTCAATTCAAATCACGGAGAGATATCATCTACAAATCATGGCAATTCCCTTTAATGTCATCCAATTTGTAGACAAGTGATTGAACAATTAAAGGAGAATAACCAAGTCCTTCGAGAAAGTTCTCGATATTTGGCTCAATGGCATGGCTTTTTTAAGATTTAAGCATCCTAACTTCAGCACCCAGGACTCAATGCACCTGCAGAGGATCCGTTCGACATTGTGAATTGTAAGCTTGATCTAACAACATTTATTTCTTTCATCAAACAATAATTAAATGATCACCAAAATCCATTTTACCATATCAGCGTCTCCATCAATGATTCCATATGTATTTTATTTGATAGGAAAAAAAAAATCATTGAAAATAGTATGGAACGAGCCCCATGTACAAATCATTCCATGTAAACTTGCACATGGTTCTCACACTATTTCACCTTAATGCATCAATTTCAACAACTATGCTCTTTTCCAGCACTCAAAACGAACAACAGCACAAAAAAATTGTATGCAGTCATAATTTCGTACATGTAGCTACAATATCTAATAATCTTAAACGAAGTTGTAGATTAATAATTTGGGAGTGTTTGGTAACGAAACTACATTTCACATAGTCAATTTAATTAGGGAAATATGTAAGATTGCACTTGAATTGGACTTAACTTTACGAAGTGCAGATTTTGTCTTGATCACATTGTTGGGAAAAAACACACTTTTTCCTCTTTTGTGTATGTAAATCAAGGATACAAATTACCAAAATAAAAGTAAGGAAAATCAAGCACAAACACACAATATTTTTAACGTGGAAAACCCTCCACGATGAAGGGAAAAACCAAGGGACACTAGTCCAGGAAAAACTTCCACTATGTGAATAAGGGGGTTACAAAAATCACTCAAGAGTAGACACTACTCTTGGATACCAACTCACCAAAAATGGTGGAAATCGAAAATACAAATGTATTTCTTATCTCAAAATAGTAGGAGATGAACACAACTTTCTTCACTCCAAAATGAATAGATCTTGAGGCTTGAGAAAAAGCTTCTACCTTCTTTCTTCTTCCTCACACATTAGGGTTTTTCTTAATGAAGTGGAACAAAACCAAAATGGGAGATAAAAGATTTTTCTCACCCCAACTGTACACACCTAAGAGAGAGTGGGAGTGAGGGACAAGCCATTTAATGCCCCCACCAACCATAAGAAAAAACTAGCTCATGCAAGCAATTGGATCCCACCTCCTCATAAAAGAGGAAACCCAACAAACTCCCCATCCAACTTATGAGGAGAGCTTCTCTACGCCCATACCTGCAACTCTTCTGCAAAACTCATACTTGTCTTTAGGAAGATTCTTTGTCATCATATCCGAGCCATTCTTTTCGGTATGAATCTTTTCAAGGTGTAGTAACTTCTTTTCTAATACATCTCGAATCCAATGATGTCTTATCTCAATGTGTTTAAACTTGGAATGAAAACTTGAATTCTTATTCAAGTGAATAGCACTCTGACTATCACAATGAACAACACACCTGCTTTGTTCCAAACAAGTTCTTCCAAGAACCTCTTCATCCATAACATTTCCTTGCAAGCTTCTGTAGCTGCGATGTACTCTGCTTCTGTGGTAGACAAAGCCACACAATTTCGCAATTTGGACTATCAAGATACAGCTCCCCCTGCAAAGGTAGACAAATGCTCTGAAGTAGACTTCCTATGATCAAGGTCACCTAACATGTCTGAAACTGTGAATCCCTCCAACTCAGGTTTAGACATCCCAAAGTACAAACACATCTTGGAAGTTCCTCTTAGATATCTAAAAATTCACTTAACTGCTTCCCAATGTTCCTTGCCTGGATTTTAAAGAAACCTACTTACAACTCCAATGGCGTGTGCAATATCCGGCCTTGTGCAAGCTATTTGCATACATCAAACTTCCAACAACTGAAGCATATGGAACCCTTTCCATGTAACTTTTTCTCTTCTTCACTCGAAGGACTTTGCTCTTTACTTCACTTGAAATGACTTGCAAGTGGAGTGCTAACTGGTTTAGCATTCTTCATTTAGAATTTCTCAAGTGCCCGCTCTATGTACCTTTCTTGTGATAGCCACAACTTCTTGACTTTCCTATCACGAGAGATCACCATGCCCAAAATTTGTTTTGCCGCTCCTAGGTCTTTCATGTCAAAAGACTTGTTTAGGCTTTTCTTTAACCTGTCAATCATGTTAGCATCTTGACCAACGATCAACATATCATCAACATAAAGCAAGAGAATAATGAAGTCACCATTAGAAAATCTTCTAAAGTAAAAACAATGGTCCAAGTTTGATCTTTGGTACTCATGATCCATCACAAATTAATCAAACTTCTTGTACCACTGTCTTGGTGCTTGTTTTAACCCATATAAGTTTTTCTTCAACTTGCAAACAATGTGTTCTTTACCCTTGACTTTAAAACCTTGTGGTTGCTCCACGTATAACTCTTCATTCAAATCTCCATGAAGGAATGCGGTCTTGACATCTAGTTTCTCAATTTCTAAATTCAACCTTGCCGCCAAACCCAAAATAATCCGAATAGATGACATTTTGACTACAGGAGAAAAAATATCATCAAAGTCAATTCCCTTTTTCTGCCCAAAGCCTTTCACAACTAACCATGCCTTATATCGCACTTTTTTTCCATTATCTTCATGCTTTACCTTGAAGATCCATTTCTTTTTCAAAGCTTTTCTTCCTTTCGGTACCTCAATAAGATCATAAGTATGGTTCTTATGCAATGAATCAATCTCATCTTGCATAGCTTTCAACCACTCACCCTTGTGCACATCAACTTGAGCTTCTTGGAAACTTTCCAGTTCACCTTCATTTGTAGCCATCACATACTCATTTTGAGGATATCTACTTGAGGGTCTTCTCTCTCTAGTAGATCTTCTCAATTGTGATTCGAATAACTCTTCTTCATTAGAGGAGCTGCTCCCCCTCTTCAACATGATCTTGTTCATTCTCATTTTCAAGAGGCTCTTCCCCACCATTTCATGTTGCACCGGTGGAGTTTGAAAGACCAAATCTCACCTTCTATGTAACTTCTTATTTATTGGATCCCACAACCGATACCCAAAATTTGCATAACCATATCCCAAGAAGATACACAGTAAAGACTTGTAGTCTAGCTTGGAACGGAGCTCATTAGGAACATGCATAAAAGATTTGTATCCAACCCCTTCAAACCGGAATATGAAATATCTTTTCCACTCCACGCCTTTTCAGGAACTTGTCCTCCAAGTGGAACCAATGGAGAACGATTAATTAGATAACATGTGGTATGCATTGCTTCTCTTCAAAAGTGTTTTAGCAACTTTGTACATGCAAACATACTTCTCATCCTTTCAACTATTGTCCAGTTCATTCTTTCCGCTACCTCATTTTGTTGAGTACTTAGAACGGTTCTTTCATGCTGAATACCATGTATATCACAACAACTCTTGAACATCTTTGAAGTGTACTCTTCCCCCATTATCCATCCGAAGACACTTGACGGTTTTACCACTTTCCCGTTCAACCATAGCAAGAAACACTTTAAAGATTTCAAATACTTCATCCTTGGATTTCATGGTATAAGACCACACTTTTCTAGATGCATTATCTATGAAGATAACAAAGCAAGAAGCACTACCAAGAGATTTCAAACTCTTCGGACCACACACATCCGAATGTACTGTGTACTAAATTTAAAATTTAAAATTTATATTTGTTGCAACTTTGAAGAAATGAAACTCTATGTTGTTTACCAGCTAAGAAATGATCATAAGGTTCAATGAACGTACCTTTCATTCCAGGGGGAAGTTGCATTTTTGCCAAAACTTGAATGCCTTTCTCACTCATGTGACTAAGCCTTCGATGCCATAAATTTGGTGATGAATCTTTCAAGACGGTGTTCACTTCACCCTTGAGCAAGTGAGTCTTCATTTTGTAAAGAGTAGCTTTCTTCTCACCCCTTGCCACGATGAGAGAAGTCTTGGACAACTTTCATCTTCCTTTCCCAAAATAATTCTCATACCATTCATCATCCAACTTTCCACATGAGATTAGATTCAATCGAAGATCCGGTAAATGTCTAACATCCTTCAAAACAAGCTTGTGACCCACATGTGTTTCAATGTGAACATCACCGATGCCAACAATTTTTAAACCACCACTATTTTCCCATTTAACCATACCAAATTCACCGGAATTGTATGAAGAAAAGAACTCTTCATTCGGTGTTGCATGATAAGAAGCACCCGTGTCAACAACACATTCGAAATCATCACATATGGTACCAAAGCAATCTTCATCATATGCGATGAGCACTTCATCATTGCCTTTTGTTGCAACCCCCATAGTTCCCTTCTCTTTATCATTGTCTTTTCCCTCTTTCATGCCTCTTTTGAATTTTTGGCATTTTTTCATCATATGTCCCTTCTTGTGACAATAATAGCATTCAACATTGGTTCTTGATTTGGATCTCCCTTTAGATTTATCACGAAAATGATCACCCCGATTCTTGGATCTTCTTCTTTCTTCACTAGCCAAAACTTGTTGATGAGAAGAACCCGATACTTGTCTTCTAACCTCTTCATTTAATAAACTACTAGTGACATGACTCATATAAACAATCTCATCTAGTGCCGAATTACTAAGAGAAACAACCAATGTCTCCCAACTTTCTAGTAATGAACTAAGAAACAATAAAGCTTGTAATTCATCATCTAGCACCATCTTCATAGCCACCAATTGATTAAAGTGTTCCGTTATTGATGCCCCTTGAATTTCAAGTTCACCAACTTCCTAATCAAGAAGGCTTTATTCCCGGCCGTCTTTCTTTCATAAAGATCTTGTAATTTCTTCCACAAATCTTTTGCGGGGCTCTCATTTGACACATGGTGAAAGACAACATCATCCAACCATTGTCAAATATTTCCAATTGTTTTCCTATCCAACTTCTTCCAATCTTCATTTGACATGGATTTTGGCTTACTTTCAATACCTTCAATCGGAGCATATAAATCCTTATAATAAAGTAAGTCCTCCATCTTCGGTTTCCAAATTCCTCAATTATTTCCATTTAAACTAATCATTCAAGCTTCCATCTTGATTCACACGCAAAAATAAACCCCAATAACCTTGCTCTGATACCACTGTTGGGAAAAAACACATTTTTCCCCCTTTTATGTATGTAAACCAATGATACAAATTACCCAAATAAAAGAATGGAAAATCAAGTACAAACACACAATATTTTTAACATGGAAAACCCTCCAAAATGAAGGAGAAAACCATGGAACACTAGTCCAGGAAAAACTTCCACTGTGTGAATAATGGGGTTGCAAAACTCAATCAAGAGTAGACACTACTCTTGGATACCAACTCACCAAAAATAGTGAAAATCCAAAATCCAAGTAATTGTATTTCTTACCTCAAAATAGTAAGAGATGAACACAACTTTCTTCACTCCAAATGAAGAGATCTTGAGGCTTGAGAAAAAGCTTCTACCTACTTTCTTCTTTCTCACACATTAGGGTTTTTCTTAGTGAAGTGGAGCAAAACCAAAATGGGAGATAAGAGAGTTTTTTCACCCCAACCGTACACACCTAAGAGAGAGTGGGAGTGGGGGACAAGGCATTTAATGCCCCCACCAACCATAAGAAAAAACTAGCTCATGAAAGCAATTGGGTCCCACCTCCTCATAAAAGAGGAAACCAAACACACATGTCACATCCCCTAGGTGCATTGAGCTCCATTTCGAACAAAACCCAGCACTGATGAAATTCAATAAAATAAAGTGGTTCACCTTTCACAGGTTATACCGTTTTATCCTTTTGGCGGGAAATGTATAATTCTTTATGAAACATGCCCTTGAGGATAATTGCTAGCAGGACAAACCATTTCAATCCTCAAATACAAAGGACATACAAAATTCTTATATTATTCTTAGTTTCTTTAAACATAATATATCTTTCTTCTCTTAGGTTCTCCATCTAAGTCCCTTATTGTTCAAACTGAATACTGAAACATATTCAATAAGAAATTAAATCCTTGCCAAATAGTGAGGCAAACAACCAATTAATTGTATTGAGATTAGAGAAAAAATCCAAACAACCTCCCATTCACAAAATCAAAATTGGATTAAAATTTAAAAAAAAACAGAAAATCATCATTAGAACATACAGAAAAGGGTCAGGACTAAACGACCAACGCCAGAATCTCCTATGAGCAAACGCTTGAACAGATAGTCACTGCAAAATAGAGCACATAGAAGATGAATTTTTTTTTCAAAGTAAATCAGAGTTGTAAACGCTCGACATGTTCACACTTTTATTTTTTTGGAACTCAGGGTCTCCCCAACCCTTTTGGTCAGGACTAATCCCCAAGGGTACGACGTAAGCCCGCAACCCGCCACACCATAAGGCCGGGTAAACCCGTGCGGGACTGGCCCCAAAGGGGGGGTGAGAAATGGAACTCAGGGCTATCCTATTAGACAGTGGAATGATCTTTGAGTTTCCCCTTCAACAAAATGCTTTGCAGGGTTGCATGTACTTCTGTTCGATCAATATATGACAACAATAACATAGATCCTTTACCAAGGATGTCCAAATCAACGAGTTCAACTAGCTGTTCACTTCTCTTTCGATAACCTCCAGAAAATTCCCATATTATCTACTCAAAATCTCATGATGTACTTCGGATCAGATAGGACTTCACGATGTTGAATGATTTATATCAAAACAAAAGATGCAGCAACCTAAGAATCTATAAATTTGGATAGATGGAAATAGTGTTAGTCAAAACATCGAAGCGATACCTAGGCAAAAGTGGTTCCCTAGGCCAGCGTTACAAATCTCGTTCTCGGATTTTTATTGGCTAAATTTTTTTCGGAGATTTTCAAATATGAAGTGTTTTCGGGTATTTATCGCCTAAATCTCAGGCAATGATTAAAATTACAAAATATAGTAAGATGTATCACCAATTTATAAATTCAGCAATATTAGGTATTTTTCCTGATATTTTTTTTTAATATTGGCTAAATTCTGCTAAATCTCAGGATATTTACATGAAAAAAAGATAAAATTGTATTTCTCGGAAAACTTTTAAAATACCACGATAAAAATGGAATTTTAAACTTTAAATGTTTTCCTCAATATTTCTCGGGAAAAATTAGGTATTTCTCAGGAGATTTATAACAATGCCCTAAAGGACCAAAATTTATTTTATTTATTAAAATCTATAAATAAATAAATCATATATTATATATATTTGATGTTTACCGATACAAAAATCATTTATTATAAAAATAGGGATTAAACTTTAGAAATAAAGCATACTTAAGACCAAAATGTTGCAACAAAAGCCAAAGCGCAAAGTTTGAGGGAAGAGAGAACTTAAAGTAAGAATTACTATTAGCATCATAATATATATATATATAATGCATATTTTTTTTATGTATAAATAGCATCAACTTTATGTGAGTTTTGTGCACCTTTGTAACTAGTGCTTCTTTAGTGGCTGCTAGACGAAGCCTAGGCACCAGTAAGGGAACTTGTCTTAACAAGTGTCTGCTTAGACCCATATTTAAGTAAAACGGGTCTTGGCCAGATGAGGTGGTGGCCTATGCGACGATGTTAGACAACACTAGATGAAAAGGTCATCATATAATGACCAAAACTTTCTACATGTGGAATATAAAAATGATGGCATGCATCATAAATATTCATACTCTATAGCCTCTCATGCCTTGCCTATCGAAATGATCAGTAACCCTTGCTAGTGTTTTCTCAAACATTAAAAATTCACATAGAAGACATCCAAGAATTTGAATTTAATTGTAAAAAAAAAAACGCTTCCCCTCTGGATAAATGTAACAAAGCTCTTAGCCGACTCGTGCATTTTCAAAATAAATAGACACACACAAACATACGTGTATACATACTGTAGAAGAACTTACTTAATGATAATTGGATGATTTACACTAACCCATAGGGTTTATATAAAAGATGAGAATATCTAAATAATTAATAAATCTCAATTAAACTTAACCTAATTAAATCCAATTCAAATCCATTTGACCTAAAGATGAGATACGGTCCATCTTATCTCACCTTATAACATCACTCTATTGTATTCTCTAAGTCTATCTCTAATACCCTCCCGCAATTGCATGGTCCTTTGAAGAAGGATCGTGCAATTGGTTAAAAAAATAGTCCATGATCATTTCAATTTTGTTGACCAGTCGCTGAACATCCAATCTCGCATGTTAGTGGTCACCGCTTGTCAGTGAAGTCCATTGACGTCGCATCCTGCTCATCTTAGAGTCTATCGGAGTCGATGGCCCACTAGACTAGACCGTAATAATCACTCTCAATAAGCACATAAAGAGAAGCCAATTGTACAAAAAAAAACTCAGAGGTATCATTGTATAGTGAGATTTCAACCAGTGTTACAAATTTCATTCACGGGTTTTTATCGAATGAAGTTTTTCTCATGAGATTTTCAAATATGGAGTTTTTTTCCATGTATTTCTCGGCTAAATCTCGGCAATGATTAAAAAATAATTTAAATTATATAAAATAGTAATAATATCACCAATTTATAAATCATCAATCAAACTTTAAAACATCAGCCTATATCATAATATCGCGATAACTCAACTCTCTTAAAGCATATAAATTAATTCCCAACATAAAATCTTGATATTTTGAAAGAGAAAAAGGAGAAAATAGTTTAAATCGCGATATGATAAATCTCGCGATGTTTATGCGATAAAAAAAGAAATTTGTATTTCTCGTGAGGTTTTTAAAGTACCACAATAAAATCAGAGTTTTAAACTTTAGATGTTTTTCTTAATTTTTCTTGGGAGAAATTGGGTATTTCTCAGGAGATTTGTAACAATAATTTCAACTAGAGTTTGGTGATGACTGCAGCTTTGGAACTAAAAAAAATTAGGTTTAGGCCTGATAGAAAACTCAAACTAACGTCTGGTCGACCTCTCCGTCTCTAATACCATATAGAAAAACTGATTTATTGATCATTGGATGATCTTTACACTAACAATAGGGTTTATATAAAGATGAGAACATCTAAAGATAAAAATAAATCCCAATCAAACGTAATCTAATTAAATCAAATCCTAATCTACTTAGAGTTGAGAGACACTGTATCCAACCTCACCTTATTACACCACTCTATTATATTCTGTAAGACTATCTCTAATACATACAACAATATGGATATTGGCCAAGTACCTTCGTTCAATTATGTAATTCCGCATTTTTTCTTCTTAGTTTTTGCTGTGATTCTATACATTTTGGAGATATTTTGTCTAAATCGAAAAGCCCAGCCTGATCGGCCAAATGCATACATGCTCACTAAGTCTTCCATTTATCCAAAATCCAAACCATTGGACTTCAGATATGCTTTTCCCTTAAGGAAATTAAATGCCATTTCTACACTGAAATAAATTACAAATACCCCCTCTATTGATATCACCTTTTACACCCAAATCAAAATGCCTTCTCTTGGATCTACAAATCACTTTACCCTCAGACAAAAGATATCCCACATCTACTTTGAGACCAACCTCCGCACTAAAGGTAGAGCCAGTATTTTCTAGTAGGGGCGAAGCGATAGTCGATTGATAATGTTAATAACTAGAGATGGCTTTTGTACAAAATGATTAGGCAGATATGAAATATTTTGGGTCCAGTGGTGTGTGAGGGATTTAGGGGCGTAACCCCTAAGGAAATTTTTTGAGGACCAAGTTTGTGAGCCATCTTGTCCGTATGTTTCGTATATATACTACGAGTATTGTTTCTCCTTGTTTATGGTGAACTCATATATAGCAAATATTTTTGAAAAATGTTTTTTAACAAAAGTTAGGGGAGAAACATGCCCCATGCCCCATGCTCTCTGCCCCATGGCTATGCCTTACTAAATAAATTATAAAAGATTTTTTTTCTTCAAATTTTCAGGGGCAACTGTTCTCCTAGCTCCACCCATGGCTACACTTTATTTCTTTGATAAATAATTAAATAATATATTAATTATTTTTAAAATTTTCATTTGGGATAGTAGCCCTTGGCTCTACCCATGTCTGCATACAAACGATAATTGTAGAGCAGCCATATCCAATGTGAGAAGCTCAGTTCCCAATAAGAGCGTTCAGGAAGCGAGTTTGATTCAACTTCACTTATTTTAGGACGCGCTAAGAAAGCAACTGGGAAACATTCTTTGGTAGGTGATGTAATTATATGAATCGTGTGAGAATTGTGAGGAAAACGAGAGGGAAACATTATAGAAAAAAGAGAGAATTGTAGAAAACTGTGAGGTAATCAAGTTTGAAATGTAATGAATAACTTATTCCAATTTTATATTTTTTCCTTCTATTTTTTCCATTTTGTCATTTTTTTTTTTAAAGCATTTGATTCATAATGATTTTACATTACCAATATCTTCTCCTTGTATCCAGAAATGCTGAAGCATAACAAGAAAAGAACTCATATGAAAAAGAAACATATATAGTGGTCATGACTTCAACTATATCCACTAATTTCATGTGAAATGAAGCTTCCTAATAGGTTCTTCTAAACAGAGACTTAATTAAACTAAACCTCCAACAACATGGATAATATCATCATTGGTTGCAAGTTTTAAGTAACAACACAACAACAAGATTTAATGCGCACACACTATACATATGGGGAATGCTAACCTTCACTAAGACAAGTGAATTGTTAACGTTCATTATTCTTTTTACCCCTATGTATTGAATACCATTCTACTAAATGGCGTGCGGGCCCAACTCTCCGTCAACTCCTACTTTCATAATTCAACAATCACCTATTTATTCTTTAACCAGTTGCAATGGTTAAAGCACCCTCTCTCACCAATAATGAACAAGTGGTTGGTGGAGGCTGAGATGAGGAATTGACTGAGAGTAGGGCTAGCATTCCTCTTCTATTTAATATAAGGGTGTTTTCATATTTTCATAGGGGACAATTAATTAAATTGGGGAGACAAGAAATACAAGAAAAGTCAAATTGTACTTCTTCTATCCTGCATTCAGTGTTACAAATCTCGTTCTCGGGTTTTTATTGGTTGAAGTTTTTCTCGGAAGATTTTTAAATTTGAATTTTTTCCAGGTATGTTTCGCCTAAATCTCGGCAATGATTAAAAACATATATTGAAATTACTGAAAATAGTAATAAATATCATCAAATTATAAATTCATAAAACCAATAACATTATGTATTTCTCGTAATATTTTAAAATCTCGGATAAATCTCGCAATATATACGGGATAAAAAGAAAAAATTATATTTCTCAAGAGATTATTACAATATCGCGATAAAAACGAAGTTTTAAATTTTAAATGTTTTTCTCGGGAGAAATTAGGTATTTCTCGGGAAATTTGTAACAGTGCCTACATTTAATGATTGGTTCCCCATGAAAATACCAAACTACCCTTAATTTTAATGTGTTTGATAATTAATGTAAGGGTAAAAGTGTCTTGGTGAAGGTTACCAAGTTCACTAACATAATGAACGTTAGCAACACTTTATATATATATATATAAGAACAAAATATTAAAAAGATTCCCAATTGCTTCCTTCAGAACTTTACCAATTGCTTCTTAATCGTTCACACATCTCATTTCCCAGGAACTTTTAATACCTTGCTTCCCACTTCACGCTTCACAGTTTCGCATCCGGATCTAGTAACTATGCTGCAAACTAAGTAATATATACATAAGGATTTTTAGATCCTCGCTTCGTGCTTTCCCTTCGTTTCTTGATTTCGCTTCTAGCTCTCATAACCATGGAAATAAAAATCGCCAAAACCGATTCGAAACGGGCGATATGTATAAGTATCAGTAGTCTCCTATACGATATTTATAATGATACGAAACGGCCGATACATATCGCTTATTAGTTATTCATGTTTTAATTCATTGTGTCATTGTAATTTTGTTTGCTACTTTGTTTTTGAGTCGCTTCCCATGACTTTATATTTGTTTCTTAGAACTCATTTGATATTTTTTAAAATTAAATTTGATATTTTAAATTTTTTCTTAAAAAAGAAATTTTTATGTCTCGCCCAAAACCGATACATATAGGTTTCGATTGTGACCGTTACATCCCCCGAAACCGTATTTTTAATCCTTGCTCATAACTATATTACGAACTATTGAATCTTCGCTTTGCACTTTCTCTTCACTTCTAGATTTCGCTTTGACTCTTGTAACTATGTTATACACACACACACACACACACACACTCTTTGCTTCTCAATTTCGCTTTCGTATACACACACATATATATGTATGTATATACTCACGCATATATGTATATGTACATATGTTAACAATTAAAAGTAATCGTAATGGTAAATCGCATGCATGACATTAAGAAAACCTCATGGCTTGTCAAAGTTATGAAAGTGTGATAATAAAATGGTATGCATTATGTTGAGAAAACCTCATGATTTGAAAATTTTATGATGGATAAATCCGCTGTATAGCGTGAAAAATACCATAAATATGGGTTAAGTGAAAAATCTGCTAGAAAAGCACAATCTTACTCAATTTATTAAAAGCATAATGTATGCATTGTTTTGTACGAGACAAGTTTTAGCGTATGATATAAGTCTCGTATGTCAAATTTCAAAGTAATGATGAATATGTTCATAATGGGAAATCCACAGATAAATGTGTGTAAAATTTTATGACATATTTGTATATTTGCATATTTATTTGACACCTTATTCTTTTGTTTTGAGTGGATAATCGCAGAAAATACGTAAAATCTCATGATGGTGTACATGTGCACAGTGATCAATCCATTGATTAGTATGAGTAAAACTTATGAGATACATAAGTATAATTGGTTATTATCTGAATTTGAGACTTTGACATGAAGAGTATATTTGTGTATTCTAAGAAAACTTCATGATTGTATGTTATCATGGATGGCAAATCTATGTACATCCGAAAATTTTCATGATTGCTGCATGAAGGACATATGCACAATGTTGTGAGAACCTCATGACTTGACAGATTCATAATAGATAACTTTTCTACAAAGGAAGAGTGTTATTATATTTAACGACCTATATGGCCAAGTGAGAGATATTTGGCTCTTATGTCCCAGTGGGAGATGATGACGCTAATGACCATGAGAGCCATTAGTGACGCTTTGAATATATAAAAGCAGTTCTAAATGCCATGACACTCATGAATGTGTAAGAAATTCCCTATTAATTATCTTCAACTTATGCCTGAAATATAGGAAGAGTTTTATACCAACAGATCTATAAAATAGGAATAAACCCCATGTGAAATATTGCTCCAGATAAAAGCCCTATGAGTTGAGTAGCAAAACCAACCGGTCAATGATCTGAAACCAAACACGTGGATCTAGTTCACCAGTCTGATTGCGACTTAAATCCAAAATAACCATCGATTTAATCATTGAGGAGTGCTAACACCAATCGCATTTACTCCTAATATTTCCATAGACGCAAGATGGGGCTAACACGTGGAGGTCGATCATTATCCATCTATCTATAATATAAAGAAATAAGTGCCACCTAACCCCCTCTCTTTGCTCTCCAATCTTTAATCCTATGAATCTTATGAATTCTATTTTAAGGATGCCACGTGGCACCCTTTTTAAAATCTCAACCGTTAACTCTTTCTCTCACTCACATCTCCCTCTCAATTCAAAAACTATTGAAGAGATTTTAGGGGATACATACGTTTTCTTCACAATTCAAAAATCATTGGAAAGATTTTAGGAGATTGTGATAAAAGAGATAGAGAATGTAGAGAGAAATTTTAGGAGAATGTGATAAGAGGGATAGAGAGAGATGTAGAGATTTTTATTTTATTCACACCCGTGCATCGCACGGGGTCTCTACTAGTACTATAATATAAAGGAATAAGTGACACCTAACCCTCTCTATTTGCTCTCCAATCTTTAATCTCAAGAATCTTATGAGTTCTATTTTAAGGATGTCACGTGGCACCCTTCTTTAATCTCCACCGTAAATACTCTCTCTCGGTCTCCCTCTCAATTCAAATACCATTAAAGGGATTTTAGGAGATTGTTCCCTTCACCCGTTGTATCTCTAATCTCAACCGTCATCTCTTTTTGATACCTCTAGGAGTTTGTGATAAGAGGAACAATTTTTAAGAAAATGTGACAAGATGGATAGAGAGATTAATTTTTTATTTTTTTTATTCACAACGGGGTTTCTGCTAGTTTTAATAAATTTTGAAAGTAGTCATAAAACATTTGACATTTGCAGCGCCTCAGTTGCGTCTTTAGAAGATTTGCGACTGGGGCTAGCAAATCCCTAATCATAAAATCTAAAATGGAGAACCTGAGAACTAAGCAATAGATGGTTAACAAAAACCAAAAGGGACGCATATTTGTCCTCATTAAAACGAAATGATAATTCAATCAAAAATAAACGAAATGATAACAGAACTAACGAAAACTACCACAGATCTAACGAAATTACAACAGATCTATCGAAATTAAACCAAAATCCAAACAAATTGAACAAAACCTATGAAAAAGTAAGCGTTTTTTTTTTACCGAAGCCCGGCTGTTTTCGAATCAAAGAAGTTCCACAGAACAGAAATCCAAGCACTACTGTAGCTAACTACTCAGGCTTCATGACTGTATGTTGCTGCTGAAACAGATCGATCTACAATAAATATCAGTAAATACGTCGGACTTTTCTAATTTTTCCGGCAATAAACCGGAATATCGGATCGCCATCAGAAAAAGGTGAGCAAAGGGGAGGATAGGAAAAAGGGAAATTTTAGACTGAACAAAGAAACCGAGAAAAAAAATGGGCTGACATGCATTAAAGGGATGGGTCCCACGCACGAGGAGGTCACTATTGGTCTTCGAAAAAATGTCACGAACATTCACAGAAAATTTCCCTTCCAATATACTTAATACCTTTTTTTTAAAAAAAAAGGCTTACAGATCTGGGCGTGTTCCTAAATCCTAATCTTTTGAAACGATAAACATACAAAGCATTGTACAATACATCACTAAACTCAGTATCGGTGGAGATCGTTCGAGTCAACTCAGATGCATGCAGCGTCCTCCATATTTTGGATTTTAAACGTGAATTGGGGGAGTGGGAAATTGTGGGTCGTTGCGGGTAAGTTTAGTAATGAGATGAGTAAACTTAGAGAAGATGGACTGAAGTGTAGTTGTCTGGGGAAGAAGCCAGCGTTGAAAGCACTTAAACAGATGGAACAACAAAGTGGACAAAGGAGAAAGGCAAACAAGGTAGGCAGACCAGAAGAGCGAGTGCGAGAAAAGAAGTGAGCCCAACATGGCCAAAGCAAGAGCTCCCGAGAGATCTCGAGTGTAGCTGAGGATAAGCTTGGTGTTGTCTGAAGGACGAGAGAGTTTCATCGAAGAGGCTAGGAAAGATACAAGCATGGCAAAGATGGAGATTGTCATCAGAAGGGGATGGGTATCAAAAGGATTCTGAGCTTTGCCTTGGAATTTCAAGGTGAGGAGCACTACCACAAGTGGGATGGCATATTTGAAGTCGATGCACCTCTTCTTCTGCTGCTGTCGACCGCTATCTGGGTAGCCAAGGCCTCCACCGCTATCAGTTACGTGACTTGGCATTCCTTCGACACTCGAAAGCTTCTCCATGTTTGTAGCCATGGGTTTATCCGCAACTGGACTTGGCCCTTCTGTTTATATACTCACAAAGGCGACATTTTGTTCTACAACAATCGCAACGGAATCTGACACAAGTCCAAAGGTAGACCGGAAGCTCCTTCGCTGAAGTATCCTAAATGCCCCTACTTAAAGTCTTAAATGTTGTCATCGTGATTACTTCATGACGTCTTTACAGGTGAAAGAACGCTATGCATACTCTCGCAATCTTTATTTTCAAACCTAATAGCATTCCTAGTAGTCTCACCAAATTTCACTCACCAAAATAGCCAAAACCCACAAAAAAGAAAGGGAGAGAGAGAAACCTTATTTATTATTTGTGTGGGCCCAGGGGTGAGAAAGATTTAACTTTGGTGAGTCTACGGTACTCACCAAACTTGGTGAGTACTGTAGACTCACCAAACCAGTTTCTTCATTCTATTGAGGCTATTGGGACTCATTTTAACATCTTTTTAGTCTTTTGGCTCACCAAATTGCTAGGAATGCTCTAAGGCGTGCATGTGTTTGGGTGTGTGTTAGTGTAGTGGGTGGGTGTTAGTGTAGTGAATGACGATGTGCCTAGCAGGCTGGTTGTTGATCGTTGGGAGCTAAATGTCCGATAGCGAGTCTCCACTATCAAATGGTCTCTTGGGTCCCCTTCTGACGGTAATACTATGAAGATCAACGTCGATGGATCCTATAGGGATAGTAGAGGCGGTTATGGATGCATCATTCGAAACGAAAGTGGATCGGACATCAGTACTTTGATGGGTGTGAAGGAGGGCTTCTCAGTTAGTTACCTTGAATTATTGGCCATCTTGAGGGGCATTGAGATGGCATTAGCTCAAAATCAGCTTCGTGTTTAGGTGGAATCTGACTCCTTAATTATGGGCGGTTAAGTAAATCAAATTTGGGTGTGAATAACCATGGGATAGTCTTGTTATCTTGATTAAGATTATGGATCTGCTGTCTAGCTTTGAGAGATTTGAAATCGACTATATTCATCGATTAATTTCCTCTCTAAGTTTGATACAGTTAGTGGTGAAGCTATTTTAGACTCTTCCTTATTTCCGCCTCCGCTTACAAAGATTATAGATCTTGTGAGAGGTTGTAAATATATTCAAATGTAATTCCTTTGCTTTTATTTATTTGGTCGAGGTTTGCCTAACCTCAGCTTACCGTCTCCAAAAAAAGTGAGTGTAGTGGGTGCCATGTGTGCTATGCGTTTCACCCAACAAAATCTAAAAGGTTAGTAGGTTAGTCCCAGGTTGGTCCTACATCGGTAGGCTTTAACTTCGTTTGTGAGCCCTTATAGCCCCATTGCCCTCTCTTTTTTTAGGGGGAGTGGGTGCAATGGCCTTTTGGCCTAGGGCATGTGTGTGAGCATAGTGGGGGTGTGTTATTTGTGTTTCAACCAATTTTTTTAATTTTTCGTTCAAGGGGGAGACATGGTGCTCATAAAATCATTTATTTTATGGATAAGTACTGTAACGACCCCAAAATCCTACCTTGACCAAAATAAGACTTTGGAATCACACATTTCTTAAACCTGCTTAAATCCATGACATACAAGACATACTACACGAGTCTCCAAAAATAAGAGTAAAAATTCCGACATATATAAAACCAAGTCATCCTGCTTAAGTCTATGGCCAACATATACAACTCACTATAAACAAAATAGTCTGATACACAACTACAAAGAAGTCTAATAAGCAACATCTTCTAAGAGTTTTTTACAAGTCTCTTAACCAAAACAAAACATAAACTAATAGGGGTAACTAACAAAACCGCTGGCTTCCTCATCGGAAGGCTCATCTTCTCCTCATTCAATGTAAGCTTCTTCAATCCATGGCTCCGCCGTGTGCTCATGCTCTAAACCTGCTAAGACAAAAATCTGACAAAAGTACTCAGTGTATATAAAATCCAACCAACAACATATTATATCTGCACTTAATTAGAACCATATCCAATAACATAATCAGAGTGCAGAAGAACATGTGTTCATATACATCATATCATCACCTTAACTGTTGTACTTGTGAGAACCTTAGACTTATGAGACAATCTACTTATGAGATGTTTATGCTTATAAGACCACGTGCTTGTGAGGTGCTTATGCTTCTGCACTTATTCAGATTATACACTTATTCAGATCCCTCATTGGGCTTATTGAGAATGACAGGCATATCAATGCTTATGTTTATGAGTCTTGAGCAGCTTATTCAGAAAATGCACTTATTCAGATCCCTTATTGGGTTTATTCATAATGACAGACGTATGCAATGTTTATGTTTGTGGTCCACATGTGTGACTTGTGAGACTCTTATCTAAACATACACATGCACATGTGCATAAGTGTCGTAATTAACATTCGAGTTAGTCAAACGTTTAGATTCTAATCTCCCACCATGGAAACTCCACTATACTGTCTCATACCAAATAGTTAGAGAATTCCCGATTTAAAAGATATTTCTCTAAGTAATGGCTTACCTGAATATCAATTACCATGCAAAATAATTAAACATAACTTAACAAACATTCACATATAAATACTTTATCATGACTCTTAGCATAATTCATAATTAATTTCCAACCATTCCATAGAGTCCTATTTATACTTATCAACTCAAGCATTTCTACAAACACCTTAGGTACATACCTTATGAATACATTGCCCTTTCTCATTTCCTACATTTCACCATTCCATGATCTATCCATACAACCCAACACAATCCACATCCATACAATCATCCCATCCTCGATAGTAATTCACATCTTTCATATATTTCATCCATAATAGTTCATAGAATTCCAATCCATATTCACAAATCAATTTCTATACAAATAAACTATAATCCATATTTCATATTCTACGATCTCACCATACTCCATCCACACATTCCATCTACATTATTAAACCATATTTCTATCCATAATAACTTACTTCATACAAAATTGGGGAAAAACACATCTAATCACTATTTCTATCATTTCTATCATATTAACATTCACAAAACATTAAAATAGAGTTGATTTGGATAGTATATCGACTTTAGGGATCCTTCCCTTGGATCCAAATCGTTCCCAAGAAACTTTGAGGAAGATCTCCAAGCTAATCTCCTTCATCTTTAAACAAAACTCTTATTCTCCAAGCCAAAACCCTCTTAGAACCCTAGGTTCTTACTCGTCCTTTGCTAAATTAGGTTAGAAAAAGTTTAGAACCCTAAAAAAACTCGAAATATGGTCCCTATTTATAGCCCCAATAGATAAAAACTCCCAAAAACACTATTTTAAGAGAAAAAAACTGGGCGCAAGTGCAATTCATCGCACTGTAGGTGTGATTGATTACACTTAGACCCGAAAGTACTAAAAAAAACTCACCTGTATGCGATTGATCGCAGTTTCTGTGCGATTAATCGCACTTGATATGCGATTGATCGCAGCTCCCCCTAGATTCCGATTGATTTTACTCTGCTTTGGTATTGTGACCATAACATTTGACTCGTTTATCAGATTTTGACAATTCAACTTGTGTTGGACTTGTCTTTCGAAGATGAACAACTTTGTCTCAAATAGACAAATCCTAATTTTAAGTTTTTAAATATCTAAATGAGATCTAAAGCTGACTGATCTGCAATTTCATCAGACAAAACATTGGAAAACTCACTTTTGACTTAGTTTAGACTAAAAATCTGACATTAAACATCAACCTCAAAGAGAGCTCCAATACCTTTCTAATAGTTCAAGAATCACTTAATTTCGATAAATGGTGATAAAACTAGAGCTTCCTAAATTTCAGGGGGTGTTAAGGCCTCCCTCTCTTTACAACTTTGATTAAGCCTAGATCACACCACACTAATTAGATATAAATACACCCGCATAAAATTTAATAAAAGACTAAAATACCCTTAATACTTGCATGAAAAACATGAAAAAGATTCAGGTCTCTACCATAGTTCAAAATATCGATACGTATCGGCCGATACGGGCCGATACGTACCGGTTTTTCACATACCCGATACGAAGATACGGGTGAAATTTTTTTTTCCAGAGTATCGTAAACGTATCGACCGTATCGGATGTATCGGTACCGATACGGTGCGATACGCTCGATACAGTGCGATACGAAGGGTTTCAACTTTCAGAAAAAAAAAAAAAAAAAGAAAGTTTGCAGAGGCAGAGAACCATCAATCAATAAAAAAGATTCGCACGGATGCTACTGCAAACATCAAGATCTAGAAAATATTTAAAGAGATCGCAATCTCATACGAACCTGCAAGACTAAAACCTATAGGCTATAGGTTCTTGGTTAAACAGTAAACCCGTGAATATGATGAATGAGTTCTCTAATCTCTATAAGTATTGAAAAAATTGAAGAGAAAATTAGGAGAATGAGATTGAGAGGTAGAAAAAGAAAAAAAAAAGGGAAAAAATTCAGATTTGTGGTACTGACTACTGAGTAGAGATTAGAGAAGGAGGAGGATACTAGGGAGTCTAGGGTACATACCTGTGCCTCCACCGGTGATCGTTGCCGTTGCCGTCGTCGCAAGCTCCATCGCTTGAAGAAGCCGAAGAGAAGAGCAAGCCCTTTGCCCATTTCAGCCAAACAGAGTCTCAGACTCTTGCGTAAGAGGTAAGCTTCTGTATTATTAAGTTTAGATGTAAAGGGTATGCTAGACTCACTCTACACATTTTAGGTGATCTTTGCTAAACTCACTCTACACATTTTGTGTTGTTTGTTTACTAAACCCACTCTACACATCATATTTGTTGTTTGCTAAACTCACTCTACACATCATGTGTTGTGTTGTGTGTGTTTTTTTTTTAGGTTAATGTATGTGTGGCAGTGTGGTGTTAACCTTTCGCCAAAATGAGATTTAAGATACATTGATACTTAGGGTTTGATCTTTAAAAAAAAATAACCCTAAGGTTAAATATTTTAAACTCTAGTTAATTTTTTATTTTTTTTATTTCTAAAAACCGATATTAGACGTGTCCCTTTTAGTGACTATTAATCACACCCTAAGGTAAATAATTTTTAACTTTAGTTAATTTTTTTTATATATTTATTTTTAAAAACCAATATTAGAGTTAGACATGTGTCCCTTTTAGTGACTATTAATCATACCCTAAGGTTAAGATTTTTTAACTCTAGTTAATTTTTTTTTATATTTTTTTTTAAAAACCAATGACTGTTAATCACACCCTTAAGGTTAAGAATTTTAAACTCTAGTTAATTTTTTTTATATTTATTTTTAAAAACCAATATTAGAGTTAGACAAGTGTCCCTTTTAGTGACCATTAATCACACCCTAAGGTTAAGAATTTTTAACTCTAGTTAATTTTTTTTATATTTATTTTTAAAAACCAATTTTAGAGTTACACATGTGTCCTTTTTAGTGACTATTAATCACACCTTAAGGTTAAGAATTTTAAACCCTAGTTAATTTTTTTTATATTTATTTTTAAAAACCAATATTAGAGTTAGACAAGTATCCCTTTTAGTGACTATTAATCATACCCTAAGGTTAAGATTTTTTAACTCTAGTTAATTTTTTTTTATATTTATTTTTAAAAACCAATGACTGTTAATCACACCCTTAAGGTTAAGAATTTTAAACTCTAGTTAATTTTTTTTATATTTATTTTTAAAAACCAATATTAGAGTTAGACAAGTGTCCCTTTTAGTGACCATTAATCACACCCTAAGGTTAAGAATTTTTAACTCTAGTTAATTTTTTTTATATTTATTTTTAAAAACCAATTTTAGAGTTACAAATGTGTCCTTTTTAGTGACTATTAATCACACCTTAAGGTTAAGAATTTTTAACCCTAGTTAATTTTTTTTATATTTATTTTTAAAAACCAATATTAGAGTTAGACAAGTATCCCTTTTAGTGACTATTAATCACACCCTTAAGGTTAAAATTTTTTAACTCTAGTTAATTTTTTTTATATATATTTTTAAAAACAAATATCAGAGTTACACATGGACACTCACATGCACAGCCACAACTTTTGAGCACCAGCAAAATCAAGCTTGCTTTTATAAACTTCAACACACAAAACTATACATAAGAGAATAAAACAATTGATAATCAGCTGACTACACTGGCTACCTATATAAAACAACTTAACAGTAACACATGCCCATGATTTCATCTTATTTAAACAAGCAAATAAAAACTATAAGTCTAAAAGAAGGAAAAGTCAACAAACCTTGAACAACCCAGAACCCAATAATCAAATACAACACCACATTGAGCTTGATATATTTTTTAAAAAATATATCCTTACCACTTGTTAATTAAAAGAACTAAAGGAATTTATTGAAAAAGAAAAAAGATAAAAAAAAGTTACAATTAGGGCATGGGACATAGAGAACCTGTTTGTTTACATAAAAAAAAAATTAAAATTATATTACATTATTACATCCGAATAAAATTACAGTCCTCTTCTTTTTCTCTTGATGCAGGGTTTCCGATAATTCAACAATCTCCTCTTCATTATCCTGTAAAAACATGATCTTATCAAAATACAAATAAATAAAAAATTGATTAAGGCATCTAAAACAATTTAATAAAAACCAAGGTTAGAGTTAGACATGTGTCTATTAAATACACCATAAGGTTAAGAATTGTTTACTCTAGTTTTTTTGTTATATTTATTTCTAAAAATCAAGATTAGACATGTGTCCCTTTTAATGACCATTAATGATACATATTAATCTTCATAAATTATTTTTACATAGATTTCACTTTCACAGTTTGACATGGCCTCAAAGAAAAACAAAGGTAAAGCAACTGTTGCGACTCAACCTAAAGAGCGTCTCAGAGATATAGGGTGGCAGTATGGGGAATCTGTAGACGGGTCAAGGCATCTTATACGATGCAACTATTGTGGATTTTCGTCTAAAGGTGGTGGGATCACTAGACTCAAAGAACATTTGGCGGGTGTAAAAACAAATATTCACACATGCCCTAAGTGCCCGAGAGAGATTAGTCTGGCAATGATAAAACATCTACAAGAGAACAGAGCTGAGAAGCAACGATTAGCGTCGGAGACGGAAAGCATTAGGGCTACACTGATGGGACATGGTGCTAACAGTGATGATGATGATGAGGGTTATGATGATGATCCTGATTATGATGGTGATGGTGATGGTGATGGTATGACTCAACTCGAGAGGAAGCAGTTAGAGACAGCCATGAGGCGTTCTAGGCAAGAGGCAAGGGATAAAGAGGACATGCAGAGATTCCAAGGTTCTAGGCATGGTTTTGGTGGTTCACAACGTGAGGTCGGGGGTTCAAGCATGAGGAAGAGAGGTGGGATACAAAGGTCACAGAGCATACGCGAGACATTTGATCGGTATGTTCCGATATTGTTAAAATCAAAGTCCAGGAAGGGTACAGGTCTGAGCATTGAGGAGATAGACCCTCACATGTACAGGGAGAAGGGGGCATCTCAAAAGAAGCTTAAGGAAACGTAGTCTGGAGGGAGTATAGCAAATAAAGTGAAGAGAGCGATTGGAAAATTCTTCATTTTTAATCACATTCCAGCTAATGCCGCGTCATCTCCGTATTATCAGAACATGATAGATGTGATCCAAAAAGGAGGGTCAGGCATAAAGGGACCCAACCCCTATGAGATCACTGGTCCATTACTTGATGAGGAAATTGCTGAGATTCGCACGCACATCGAGCAATTTAAGAAGAATTGGGAGACCTACGGGGTCACTATCATGTGCGATGGTTGGACCGGGCCAACGAGGTTATCACTGATTAATTTCCTTGTTTATTGTGATGGAAAGACAATATTCCACAAATCTGTTGATGCATCTAGCTTCATCAAAGATCATGTCTATCTCCATCAGTTAATCGACGATGTCGTAGAGGAGATTAGAGAGGAGTATGTAGTGCAGGTTGTCACAGACAACCAGTCGTCATTCAAAAAGGCCGGTGAGCTATTAATGACAAAGAGGAAGCACCTTTACTGGACACCATGTGCGGCTCACTGCATCGATTTGATGTTGAAAGAGATTGGAGAGAGACAGTTGGTACAGGGGGTGGTTGAACAAGCCCGAAAGATAACAAATTATATATATAATCACAACTGGGTCTTGAGTTTAATGAGAGAGCACACCACTGGGGAGCTACTATGGCCAGGGATCACTCGATTCGCTACTAACTTCATTGTCATTCAGAGTATTGTAGGACAGAAGACAGGACTCAAGAGAATGTTTACATCGGATAGGTGGAATGAATACGCACATAGTGGCACTGTTAATGCGAAGAGGGTAGAAGAAATTATCTGTAGTGACCAATTCTGGGATAATGCGCGTCAAGTGGTAGAGATACTCGAGCCTATTGTAAAAGGTCCTAAAGATGGTTGATGGGGACAAGAAAGCGACGATGGGTTATGTGTACGAGAGAATGAGATTGTCAAAGTTGGCAATTCGGGCAGCTGTCCCGAGGTCTTATAAGGGCTATTGTAAAATTATAGATACGAGGTGGGATAAGCAGCTCTTACAGGACATCCACGTAGCAGGTAACATTTCATTTCTCGTTTATTTACTGTCGTATTGGGTATTAGTGTTTGCATTTTAACCTGACATACATATTTTTTTAAAACAGCCTATTATCTTAATCCCGTCTATCACTATGCGAATAACATCAGTACTGATGAGTCATTGATAACATCCCTGAAGAACGTTGTGCAAAGGTTAGAGAGAGATTCATCTAAAGCTTCTGCAGCACTCATGAAGGTAAAGCCAATATAATATATAAATAAATGTACTTATGAGTTGTGTTGTATATATGTTGGAATAAACTTGACACTCCACTTCTTTATTTATAGTGTAAGATATTTCGAGATGTCATGTATGGGTTTGGTGATACGATGGCAATAACAGGAAGGAAGAAGACTGATCCAGGTAATTCAGTTCCTAATGTAGTATAAAATATTTCTGATTTATTAGACTAATGAAATTCTAATAGGATTCTAATGCCTCATGCAGCTGAATGGTGGTTGCTATATGGTATGGATGCCCCCAATCTAAGGAAAATTGCTATACGAGTTCTATCCCAAACGACATCTTCTAGCTGCTGTGAAAGAAATTGGAGCACCTTCTCCTTGATTCATTCAAAGCCTCGTAACCGGTTAAATTACGAGAAGTTGGAGCGATTGGTGTATGCACATTACAATATGAGATTACGACTTAAACAGCTTACTAAGGATGTTCGGAGGGGCGATGCACCATTCGATCCAATAGACCTCAGTCATATATTTGAGGAGGATGATCCATTGGATGTTTGGTTAGGTGATCCAGGAGAGCCAGTTTTAGATGAACCAGGAGCTCCTGCTCGACCTAACACATATCTAGCGAGATGTGTCGATGATTGTATGGTGGGTTCAAGACCTTCAGGTGGAGCTGAGACGAGCCAAAGACAACATAGTCAGGCTAGGTTGAGTGGGGCTAGACCGGGTAGGGGTAATGTTGATGATGACGACGAGTTCAATGAATTGATGAGGACTCCGAGGTCTCAAGAGGAAGGGGTTCATGATCAGGAAGGAGTTGTAGAGATTAGTGAAGATGATGATGATGATGATGATGACGGTGCTGATGATGACGATGGTGGTGATGATGGTGGTGATGGCGGTGGTGATGGTGGTGGTGATGGTGGGGATGTTGGGGGTTCGTCATACAGACAATCACATACACAACCTCAACCAGAGGATACTCAGGGGCAGAGGCCTAGTATTGTATTTACAGAGGAGCAGTATTTCGACCATGCCACTCAGGACAGTAGTCATGGTGTGAGTGCACCCTCTCGTGGTCGTCAAAGCGAGACATACACTCGACGACGTCGTGGTATTGGACAACAACCTGGAGAAAGCCTGGATGATATGATTCATGGGATGGATCGAGTTAGTGTCGATGAACATAGTTATCCAGTTGGAGGGTATGGATATGAAAGTGCGACATCATCTTCTTATGGTTATGGTTATGATGCCCCAGTCCAACCCTACTTATCAGGAGCCACCGGTTATGATGCTCAGTCCCAGTCTTCGACTGACAGTTATGGACAAATCACGACTCAGCAGCAGGCATATGTACAAATGTACCTGGGCATGTACCGTACGATGATGACTTGGACACAGTGGTGTCATCATGTTTGGAACACTTATAATGTATCACTCTATGCAATTCCTGATCCCACAATGATAGAGTATGAGCCGGCACGAAGCTCAATGTGGTATTGAGCTTCTATCATGTATGTAATTTGATTTTTGAATGCAAATGTTTATATATTTTCATACTTTTGACTTATGAATGCAAGTGAGGTTCTATCACTTGGTTAGTAACTATGGTTTATATTTTCATACATATTTATCAGCGCACACGCCTTTTTTAACTTATAAATGTTTTAACTTTCATATGTATGACTATAAATGTAGTTGGAGACCTTCATTTAGTTTGTTTTTAACTTATATTTGCATTAAAAGAGGTTTTATGCAAGGTATTCAAGTTTTTCCTTGCGTATCCAAGCTTTTTTTAGCGTATCCTGAATTTTTACGTCGTATCCAACCGATACGGTACCGATACGCCGATACGTATCCTATTTTGGACTTACCGATACGGCGACCGATACCGATATTTTGAACCATGGTCTCTACAAGTACCATTTCGTCACCCTACGTCAAAAAATCACCTAAAAGGTCATAGTTTGAAAAGTTTTACCAAATAGGATATGTATTCTAATATTACCCTTATTAGTGTTTAGGTTTTGATTGTTATGTTAGTTTTTTAAAAGAGGACATTGCACATGCAGGGTCTTACTAGTGACATGCAATTTTGTTACTGGAGCTGTTGCCCAACAGTCAATGGGCTGTCGCCGAGTTCAGATGGGCAACAGCGCTTGCTGTTGCGCTGTTGCCCATATATGTCTTGCAAAATGGGCCCCATATCCATCATTTGGTGATCCCATGTGAATAGTAAAGTGGCCCCCATTTTATAAGACACATATGGGCAACAGCACAACAGCAAGCGCTGTTGCCCATCCGAACTCGGCTGTCGCCCATCCGAACTCCAATCAGACCGATTATTGAAAGGAAACCCTCTAACACAACATATTTATTAGGGAAATGCTACTGCCCCTTTAGGGCCAAGACCACCGAGACCGATCTCTAAGAGCATGGGATTTCAGGTGAAATGAGCCCACCTGAATCATAGCACAGTCTCAGCCCTAAAGGGGTCTCAATAGCAAAATCCTATTTATTATATGCCTTTTTAGGACGCCTGGCTCAAGCCCGACCCGACTAATAAATGGGCTGGTCTGAAACCGACCTGTTGACTCTTCTAATTGCAGAAGCCTTAGGTTGATCTGCCAAGCTTGAGCTGTGGTCTCCAAGAGATCGAATCATAGCCAACACGATTGAATTCATGAAGAGTTCAATTGGTCCCACAGGTCAACACATGTCCCCTTTAAGGCTTTAACCCCTATTAACCGTTGTTAAGATTCTCTAACCCCTAGTGTTCAATAATCTAATCTTAGTTTTTTCCAAAAGGATATTTAAAAAATATTTAACTCCAGTTAAAAATTTTTAACTCTTAGGGTTAACATTTTTTTAATATCTTTAAAATAAAAAAAACTAAGGTTAGATTATTGAATCCTAAGGGTTATAGAATTTTAACCACGGTTAATAAGAATTAAAGGGGACACGTGTTGACCTATGGGAGTGATTGAACTCTCCCTGAATTCAATCGCGATTGGCTGTGTTTGGATCTCAGTTTCCAAAACTTGGGTGGTGGGAGAGGAAACCCGCAATAATGGTGTGGGGGAGAAAAAGGTTTCTCATATGGAAAATAATCAACTCATTAGTGAACGTGAGGAGGGTATCTGGGGGCTTTTTCTGCCACGTGTCCCTTCTTCTCATGTGGTTAAGATTTTCTCGCTCTTAAGATTCACCCATTTACCTCTGAATTTAGGAAAACAAATTTATAAATTAATCACAAGAGAGTTAATTGAAGAGGCTTTCGCTCCTGCTGTGGAACGAACTATTGCTTTTCTAATATTATTTGCAGACGATGTGGTATTGATGGAATGAACTAAAGAGAGGGTAAGGTAGTGTTTTTTCTGAATATAGTTTAATGCTTAATTTTAATTGGAGTGGAACTCGCTGGTATCTTTACTGTAGAGGTGTCCCGTCCACGAATGTAAAGCGGAGATTTGGTGGTGGTTTCCTCGCCCAGCTCATCTCCCAAGGCCATATTTAAACTTCAAATTGATAATTAATAATATTTATAAATAATTATTTAAACTATTAAAATAATTCTGAAATATTTAGTAAATCATTTATATATATATATACTAGTGGATGGCACGATGCACGTGAGAGCGATAACCTCGGCTCCAATACACCCCCTATAGGAGTACACCCCCCCCCCCCCCCCGGCGCTGGTCACTAATGATTAAGCAATAACCAATGATGGATAAGAGCATTCCTAGCGGCCTCATCAAATTTTTAATCACCAAAATAGCCAAAACTCACAAAGTTATTTTGGTGAACCACTTTTTTAAAACACTTCAAACAGCCTCATTAATTTAACAAAAAAGAAGAAGAAGAGAGATACGATGTTTTATTATTTGTGTGGGAAAACGAAAAAAGAAGGGAGGGATAAACATTATTTTATTATTTGTGTGGGACCACAACAAAGTAAGGGAAAGAGAAACCTTTATTTTATCATTTGTGTGGGCCCACAAAAAAGGAGAGAAAGATAAATTTTTGTTGGAAAATTGACCCGGATTTACCATATGTTGGTGAATGAGAATTGACCCAACAAAGAAACCCAGAGTGCGACCCGCTTGACCTGGAAAATAATTTTTTGACCCAGATAGATATGGGTATGGATATGGATTTTAGGGTTGGACGGTTAACATCAAATAGTGTCCGTTGGTGTTTCAAACCTTTAAAAATAAAATTGTTTTTTCAGTCCGTTTTTGTACCTCTTCCGAACAGGCACAATGGAGTCTACGTAATAGACTCTCATTCCTTCATTCAAAGTATCAAATTTTGAAATACCATTCAAAAAATCTCTCTCTTTACCATTGATGTTCGAGTACAAACATTGGTCGAGTTCGCTGAGTTTTGAAGATTGGAGTACTACTTCTTCTTAACTGTAATCCGTTCTATCTTGGGAGACGATTACTCATCAACCTTGAGTACCGAGAGGGAGTAAATTCTTCTTAAGGAAACTGTGTTACACAGGGCTCGAATTTTCCATTATTCTTGCTGTTCTTTAAATTCCGTAAGTACATTATTGTTTTAGTTTCCTTATTACTTTCATTAATTATATTCTGGACTATATAAAACAACAATTTTAGCTTTGGTGAGTGTACAATACTCACCAAACCCAAATCTTTATTTTGTTGAGTATTGGTGAGGTTGCAGAGAGTTTTTAACACTTTTTAGTTATTTGGTTATATTGGTGATGCTGCTAGGAATGCTCTAAGTAGGTAAATTGATAGGAAAATAGTTAACATACCCGTGGTTTATAGTTTGTAATGGAATGACCGGTCCTCATTGCTCCACGCCCCAATTTTAAATACTTCTCACATACTATGGTTATGATTTACACACCTTTATCCTATGTTTATTTGCAAAGAAAATAAGTGAAAACATGGAAAAAAAAAAAAAATTGGACAACACACAACTAAAAATCCTACTAAAAATTCAGAATTTTTTTTCTATATTTTCACCTATTTTCTCAACAACCAAAACATAGCATTAGGGTTAAGCAATCCAACCAGGGTCCGCGCTAATCGCTGCTCTAAATGATACCGCCAGCGGAAAAAACAAAATTGTTATAAGGACTATGCGGACACGTTTACACGGTTGTGACTTGTGACCGGAGAAGATCGTGATTCGTGTGTGCCTCGCTAAAAAAAAAAAAAAAAAAACACAAAAACTGCAATGAACTAAGTGTCCTCTCTAATCTATTCTTCTAGCGTTACTCCTCTCTCCTCCAGTTGTAACCGGTTTTTGACAAAACCGGTTACTCCCCTGTAGTCACCAAATGACCCTTTTTACACCTCTTAACTGTGGTTAAGATTCACCTACCCCTAGGGTTCACCCACCTATATTTGGTTTTTTGAAAAAATATTTAAAATAAATCAACCCTAGGAGTTGGTAAATTTTAACCAAGGTTAACAAATATTTTAAAAAAAAACCAAGGATAGGTGGGTGAACCTTAGGGGTGAGTGAATCTTAACCATCGTTAAGAGGTCTCGAAAGGGACATGTGGCCACCTCAGGAGTGTAACCGGTTTTCGCAAAACCGGTTACAACTGGAGAGGAATGTGCCCCGTTAATTTGCTTCCTCAAACATTTCCTCGAAATTCCAAACCCCTATCCGTCTCCACAAGACCCATGAACTGGTTAGGAAAACTAAGGTTAGGGTTTGGTAAGAGTCCATCTCCATCTGATATCTCCATGGACACGTCTTCTTCTTCGTCAATCGCCCAAGGTCCTGACAACGATACCCCTGAGCCAGGGCAGCAGTTCTCTCAATTTGGTGCCGGATGCTTCTGGGGCGTCGAATTAGCGTTCCATAGAGTTCCGGGAGTTACGAAGACTGAAGTTGGGTACAGTCAAGGGTTTTCGCATAATCCAACCTACAAAGATGTTTGTTCGGGCAAGACGAATCATTCCGAGATTGTTAGGGTTCAGTACGATCCGAAGCAGTGCAGCTATGAGAATTTGCTTGATGAGTTCTGGGCTCGGCATGATCCTACTACGCTTAATCGTCAGGTAAGTGGGTTGAGTTTTGTTTTTCTTTAGATTTAGAGGAATTTGGGATTTTTTTCTTACTATGTTTGTGGTTGATGGGCAAGTTATTATGTAGAAAAATTTGGCCTTAAATGGTGTTTCTAGTATTTCTGCTCGCATAGTTCTGTCTGTTTTGTAGCATTTTTGGGTTGGATTTCGGCACTAATTGTGTGCGTTTATTTCTTCCTGTTTGTGGGTTTGTTTAGTTATGGATTAAAATTTCTGCTAGTTATAGTATTTATTGGTCTCTGACAGTTTTCTTATGGTTAAGTGGTTTAGATAGTTTGTTATTCTGATTGATTTTCTAAAACGTCACGAGCTCTGGATAGTCTGATCTCAACCAGATGATTTACCGTTAATTTTTCTTGTGATGGTTGGAAATGGATAAGTGATTTTATCTCACAACCTCCTATATAGGAATGTTGTTACGCTGATTTGTTCACTTAATTCATTTTTTTATCTTCTGCAAGCATGGTCGAATTGGGGATTTTCAACCTCTATAAACAGTATTATACTTTAGAATTGATTCTTAGGTTGGAGAAAGTGTAGATGATGAACATGGTTTAAAATATCGATACGTATCAACCGATACGGGCTAATACGTATCCTGTTTGGAGCTACCCGATACACTGGTACTCTGGAAAAAAAAACTCCCCGTATCAGACCAATACTGCCCGATATGGGAGATTTTTCAATTAATTTTTTTCTTTCCTTCCATTTACACTAGGATCCACATCACATACATGATACACAACTTATTTATAAAAACTATTATTTAAGTGATTTTAAATTAATATTACTTTCATTTAAGATATTAATATGCAAATGAAGTTATCCCTCTATTTGAATTCAACAAAAATTATCTTGATCTAAATTCCTAAAGAATAAAAAAATCAACTTTCAGTTCAAGAACAAAATCCTCTTTTTAAAATCTTTTAGGGATTAAATCATAAATTCAACTTTCAAATGATAAAGTATTTATGAAATATCAAAATTTCATTATATCAAAAATTACCAAAACTCAAAAATTTGGCAAAAAATGTATCATACTTTAGTCTTAAAAATATTTTCATCCACAAGGTCAGAAAGTCAACTAAAAGTGTAATGTTCAACATAAATAGACTTACATTAAGCTTGAAATTTATAGTTGTAATTCAATACAGTCTTAGTTAACTCATTGAATGTAAGGTTTTAATAACTAAATTGTTTTTCTTATACTTAGCTAAGTGACTATGGTTTGTATATTCATACCTTCTTATCAGCACATCATGTACGTCTTTTTTACCTTATAAAATTCTCAAATCTCATATGTATGGTTATAAATATAATTGGAGACCTTCATTTAGTTTGTTAATAGCTTATATTTGCATTAAAAAAAATTTTATGCAAGGTATCCAAGTTTTTCATTACGTATCCAAACATTTCTTAGCTTATTCTGATTTTTTTCGCTGTATCCATTCGATACGGTCCGATACGTCAATACGTATCATGTTTTGGATTTACCAATACGGCAACCGATACCGATATTTTGAACCATGATGGTGAAAGAGTGCTTGAGAAGTGAGTAAACCAACGGTGAGGGTGAGCACACTTTCAGATAGAGTAGCGTTTATCCAGCTGAGAGTATACTTATGAGTTCAACGCCGCTGATGAAACTCAGGGCTTGGCATATCTCCAATGAGAGGAGGTGGAGGAATGCTTCCATCCACATAGCCGAAGAGATCTTGAGATAAGAATATGGGTATCAATTGACTTTTCCATAGGAGGTAGTTGGATCCATCAAGTTTGATGGATACAAACTGATGAATGTTGGAAATCTGCAAATATCTGCAAAGATGGAATTGTTGTTGCCACCGTAGCAGAGGAGGAATCACGCTTATGTGAAGATGGAGATGCCATTGAGAAAAAAAGAAGGGAGATATTAGAGCTTGTATGAAACTTGGCTCTGCCATTGAGAAATAAAGAAGGGAGAGATTTGAGCTTGTGAGAAACTTGGCTCTGATGCCATAGAGTACAATCTGCTTGATGATTCTCGTGTTACCCAGATTGGGTTCACGTCTTTCATTATATATTATCAAGAGAGGGTACAGATTATGAATGAGTTTATCAGATCAGATAATGAACGTATCATAGTTGGAGTCTAATAGATGAGTTGTTATCATTTGGGAACTCTTATTTTTCCACTAACATTTATGCATGGGTAATTTGGTTCTTTTTGGGATAGGGAGGATTAGAAGAAGCTCAAATATCTTTTTAGGCAATGACAAATGTTTGGGGTTTCGTATTGTGAAATGCTCGAAGATGGACTTATGGTATATACCAGGACGACGTGGTAGCCTCAATGTTCTTTTCGGTTTTCCATGGTGATTTGGGATTTATGGTCCCATTATTTTGGCCATTGAGTTGATTGTGATGATTGCACAGACTAAGTATATTAAGTCCATTATTCTGGATTTTGGGGATTCTCTCCATTTGCGTGGGGGCATAATTACAAAGTTCTCCAATTTTTTCAAATAGTCTCGAATAATACCCGGCTTTTTCGTCGCACAATTAATTCCTGAACTATTTATGACTTTTTGAAAAAATCACTTCTTTTTTAAAAACCGTGAATTTCACAAATTATTCACGGCTTTTTGAAAATGTCACATATAAATATCTATTATATTATATGAAATATGTGTGTTTATAATTAGTAATCTTATTTCATATCTTGCCTATTTTATTTTTCAATTCATTTTTTAATTTTTCCAATTGTGTCATACTTTTTTGAAATTTTTTCTATACGAATAATCTCAAATTTCAACTTGGTAACTATGTTTGGTATCATGTTATTTTTTTTATATAATTATTAATTTTATTTTTTTATATTTTTCGTTTTTTTCCCAAAGTTTTCTCGACTTTGTCGGATTTTTCCGAACTAGACCCCCGCTGCATTATGCCTGAACCATGACTTTTTTACTATGGCTTGGGGTGCAAAGACTAAGCAGACTAACTCTATTATTTTGGACTTTTGAGATTCTCTCCATCCACGTGTGGTGCAACACTACAACCAAGGCTTATTAAGATTTAAGAAGCTCGGCTCGCAAACAACTCAAGCTTGGCTCGTTAAGATTTATGAACTCGCTTGAGCTCCTTTAGGGGCCATTTGGTATCGTTCCTTGTGATTCTCTATAAGACTATAACCAATTCTATGTTGAGAACCTGTTTGGAAAGGTCAGTTAGAATCGCTCATAGGGAACATAAATGACTGAATCATGTTTCGAAGCAAAAAATCAAGATCAACTTTTTACAATTTTAATTGGATTATATAATTAAATGGTCATCTATTCAATTATAATGACTCATTAAATTGTCTGAATTATACATGTATTGCTACAAATTTTACTCATGGGTGGTGGTGAGGTGAAGGAGAATTGTCATGAAAGGGGTTGGGTTATTTTGTGTGTGTGTGTAAGGGGGGGTTGAGGTGGTGGCATTGGGCTTGGAGGTGGTGGTGGGAAGTAGTGGAAGTGCTGGTGGCGGTAGCGATGCCAGTGGTGGGGACGGCGAATCGGCGACAGTAAGGTTCTAAATGTCAATATCGCATGTCATGTCGAGCCGTAGAAAAAATATATATCGGGGATATATCACAAGATATATCGATATCGCAGGAATAATATCACACGTGGAGGGAAAAATTAAAAAATAGTGAAAAACATGGATTTTTTCTATGAAACTTCAGGAAATGTTAAAATAGATGTTAATATACATCTGAGAATCAAAAAATTAAAAAAAAAAACATTAATGTATATAAGAGATGCAATGAAAAGTGGGCCAAAGATGTGCGCTGACACTGACGACAATGTATGATTCTTTAATATTAATGTAACTTACATAAAAAGTTGTATTCATTTTTCAATCAAGCATAACAATTAACTCAAATACAATCAATTTCATACATAATATTTAATACATCAATAATGGTATCTCCAAGTTAAGTGACATGCGTTGTCTACTTGTTTAAGTTATAATTTATTCTTGATATTTCTCTATATTGTCAAAAAAAATTAACTACATTTTATTCTCCTAGTTTATTGAATGGGATATGTAGATTGTAGACCCATTTTATTCTCTTTAATAAAATAAATCTTTTCAAAAAAATAATATTAGTAATAGCACATTATTAAAATTCATCACTAAATAAAACTTTCATGAATTCAAGTATAATCCTTAAAATAAAAAGACATTGTATTAAATGAATAATTGTAAAAACCAATCTGAGATTCGTAAATTTCGATCGATATTTCTGAATTATCGTGCGATATTTTGGATATATCGATCGAAATTTACAAAAAATTGCAAAAAAAAAAAAAAACCAATCCGTGATTCATAAATTTTGACTGATATTTTCAAAATATCGTGTGATATTTCGGATATATCGATCGATATTTACGAAAAATTGAAAAAATCAAAATACTTGGTATAGATGTGTCGGGAGTCATTGAACTCAATATATATCGTCGATATTTCCGAAATATCTATGATATTTTGAACCATGGGCGACGAAGAGGGTGAGAGTGGGATAGGGGTGACGGTGTCGGCAGTGGGACAGGTAGTCTAGTAGAGAGATGAGATAAGATTTGTATACACCCCTTTTGTAGAGTTTCTTGGAAACGTTTAAAAAAACCTTTTTATCTTTTTTCTAAAATACAGTGATGGGAACACCCTATTTCCAATAAATATTTTGAAGATATGCGTTGCCAAATGTCCCTTATATAGTAAACATGCCGTGCTCAAATAAGATTGCTTAACGAGCCGAACTCGAGTATGCATATGCTCGTCCTGGTAAATGCTCAGTACGTTCAAATACAATAATATCGTATATGTTATAAGTTTATATTATGTTAAACTATATTGTTTAAGCTCAGTTTGAGCTTGGGTCTTCCAGGTAAACTAGCCGAGCTAAGTCGAGTATGAGCTTGGGGTGTTTTTCACGATGCGAGCTTGAACAAAGATGATCAAGCTCGATTCGAGCTCAAGCTGAGCTTGAACATCTTTACAGTTTAACTTAACAAGCTAAGCCTGAATACCCCTGGTCCCCCACTACTCGGATCAGCTCGACATGGTGTCACCCCTAGGAATAGTCGAGCTCAAGCTTTGATTCAACTATTAAAAATGTACTTTATCCTGGATCTGCAAGATCTTTGTTAACATTTGTTCAGATTTGAGTGGCAATTGCAATTCAATTGATATAACAAATGTATGATTACTACTTATAATGTACATCATATAGGAATAGACTTGGTCATGCATAAGGCGAAATGATTCATGTATTACAATATAATTCTTGGTGTAGTTCTTACCAAAGTACTATTTCAAAGTGCTTACAAATTGTTTACAAGTGAAATGTTTTCTCTTGATCTTAAAAGCATTAAAAGTATATGAGACATTAATTTATAACTCAAGTTAAAACGTTAAATAGTCCTTTTTAATTTCACCTATAAAAAAATAAGGGCCCGTTTGGTTCGGATTATTGCAATCACAATTGATTATACAATAAGCATTGTCGTAAATAAGCACTGTCCTGAATAACACTGCTTGGATAACACCCAATCTAAAATCAATTATTTGTAAATAATCGATTATGTGCAAAATAATCGTGTTTGGATCATTCTGAAACATAAAACTAATTATTGTTCTGCAATTCTAAAATGTTATCCATCCCTTGAATGTTACAAAAAAGACACTACTATAAGACAATAGTTACAAACCATAAAGTGACATAAAAAAAAATACAATAATAGCCAGCATTCGATCTCTCCTTTACTCCTCTATCATATTGTTCACGTTATATTGGACTATTGTGTTGTGGGTACCACCATCTTCTTTATCAATCCACATGAAAGATCCAGTGTGATTCTAATGCATTAATCAAAATATAAGAAAAATGACAATTAGTTTATGTAACAATATAATTATAAGAAAACAAAGATTGCATATTTTTTTACCAGCCAAAGCATACAAGAGTATTGCAACTTAATGATAATTAGAGATTGCTTATATTTTTTACCATCCCAGTTTCAACAAACATCAAACCAATTTCAACTTAGTGAATCATTTTTGCCACATCCAGTGACTCAAATCAAATGCACAGGTGAAAATGTAACATAGGAGTAAAACCTGTTCAAGGGCATTCAAATTTTACAGAAAAAAAAATGTGGAGTAAAACCCGTTCATGTAACAGAACCTTCCAAAAAAAAAACTTCAGATAACAGTAGTTTATCACATTCGAAAAGGAGAATATGAAAGTAATCTAAAGAGAAGAATTCTGGAAGTGCAACATGATACTAGAGGAGAATATGAAAGTTATTCAAAGAGAAGAATTCTGGAAGTGCAGCATGATACCAGAGATCCTATTAACTCTTATATCTGCAAAATATATGCTTTTCAATTGCATTTCCGGAGGCACGAGACATTCAAATTGAAACAGGGGCAGAAATGGAAGTCATGGAACAATAAAATAGTTGGGAGATGGAAAATGATGATGAAATTGAAAATAGAGTTCAGAGGATAAAGTACATCTCAACACTCTGATTGCTAGTTGAAATTTACCACAATTTACAGGCCAAAAATAAAATAATGGCCAAAAAGAAAAAAAAAAAAAAAGAAGCAAAGAAAGAGTAGGAGTGTAAGACAGAGACAGATCTAAAAGAGTGATCAAAGTGATCTAGAATAGTGATTAGAGACAGATCTCGAACAAAAAACTTGCAAATTGAGATTCCAACAATCAATGTTATTTAAATTCCTAATTTTGTATACTACAGAGAATCTGCAGAACCAACCAGTTCCTAATCTAATGTAGCAGAAAATATGATTCTGTTGATGCAAAACCCCCAAAAAAACGAGGAGGAAGAAGACAAAATTTCACTGTCATGAAACCCTCTTTCGAAACCCTCATCTCAAAACCCCAAAAAAAGAGAAGGAAGAATCAGTCCGCACGATCACATTAGGAGAACCGATTGTGTGGTTCCCATAATCACCCATTTAGGTGATTGTATAAACACACTTTTACTATGAACCGATTGGTGAGTAATCGATTATAAAAACCGAACCAAACACGATTATTTCTTACGGATTATGTGTGAATCGATTTTAAGCGATTAAATCGCTCCAAATAATCCAAACCAAATGGGCCCTAACTAATCTATTAATTTAGACTGTTTTTCAAAGCAGGAGTCAAGAGTGTGTTTGATTTTTAATTTTATTATTTTATAGTGAAGAGAATCTTGGTTATTGCTTAGTAAAGCAAGGGAAGCTATGGTCAATCTTTGATGGTATTCCGTAGAATTGCAAGAAAAGATTCGTTTTTTGGAAATACTCAGGCATGCACATTCTTGCCATACAAAAACCTCGACCATCAATAGCCATTGAAAAGTTATGATGGTAAAATTGGGTGAATTCATGCTTTATTTGTCACAGATTTGTTTCTTTCCTTTTCTTATGGAGGTCAATGAATATACACACTCTTATGATATTACAGTATCACAATGCAATTTCTTTTAATTGCTGCTTCCTTGCTTACTTATTAAGTGATTATTGCATTTGCTTCTTAAGTGAAGGTTCCTAGATGGGGTTTCTTGATTTTTTTTTTGCGTCAACCTATTTTTAAATTATGAACATTGCATGAAATGATAGTGGACTTGGGTTTCAATCAAAGAGTTGCAGGCAATAGTGTGTTATTTTCTATGTAAACCTTATGTTGATTATAGAAAGAGAGAACAAAATGGGGTAATCTGCACTCAAGTGATTTGATCGGTATTTTGAGGTGATGATGCCAAGAGAGATCTGGTTGATGTGAGATTCAATTTTGGTAACCTCTATTCCATATATTCCTGCGCTGTGTTTTTGGAAAGGTGATTTCTTTCTGGCTTATGGTCTCACAAGAGTAGTTATTACCATGGTAATAAATTTTGCCGAATTGGTCTAAAATGGTCGTTACGTAAATGTTTAGGTAATACCTGAACCGATACGAGCCATATTATGTTATGTCATGACCATTACAAAATTTTGACACCATATCACATACCATGAGTTTTAGAAACTCATTGTAGTTTCATTCTTTGGGATTTTTCTTTCTTTCTCCTCTCAAGCAAAATATAATCACTTCCATATAAATTTTTTTATTAATAAACAAAATCTATGTTATGAATCAATGATTTCATAACTGACTTAAACAAAAAAAAATTGGGCTTTTTGTTTGGGTAAGATTTTTTTCCAATCATTGTTTGTTACCTAATGCATATTAGAAGTTTAGAAGATACATTCAAGAATTTTAAATGAAGTCAATGAACTTATGATGATTTGGGTTATGCATTAACATTTTTATCTCATTATGCATTAATTGTGATATATTAGTATTTTCATGCAAAATATGCATTTGTTTTTGTTTGTTTATTAATTTTAAATATTTTTTTCTTATTTTTCTATTTTTTTTCTTTAAAATGGTGGTTTCGACTGTAATAGCCGAAACCGTTACGTTACACCGTTATGTAAATATTTCAATAAGACTCGTTACTCAAACCGAAACCGTTATTTTAAACCTTGGTTACTACTTACTATAGTTTTCTTTTTCATGATCTCCATAATTACTAGCTCATTGTCAGGGTCATGGTGGTTAGCGTAGTGCCATGACTGTGATAATGGGCCGGGATGGCCCCCGGACATGGGCAAGCAATGCCTATGTCGTGCCTAGGAGATAGGTGATGCACTATGCAAGCGTTAGTGTATCATGGTGCAAGGTTGGTGCCTTGGTGTTGGGGTACCATAGTGCTTAGTAGATTAGTACTATGTGGAGTTTAAAGGGACATGTAGGTGTCTTGATGTTGGCTACGAGGTACCGCAAGGTGTCCATGAAGATTTGTGAGGTGCAACTTAGGCTAGGCATTTTATCGGACATATGGTTGGCGAGTGTTGTGGGGCCCACATAGCATGTTGGAAGCAGGGCCGATAATACTTTCATTCAAAGAGAAAGTCGATACGAATTCAATGGTGTAGATGGTTCAAGGAGATTCAATGTGTTCGAAAAAGGCTAGTATGAGTGTACCAACATATAGGATGTTTCCTTCTGGAAATGGGCTAAAGGCGAGGGGAAGGGTGTAGCTCTACCTTCCCATGTGGCAAATGTTGGGCCACTTAATGAGCAAACCCCAAAGGAGTTTGGGACGGGCTCTAGGATTCTAAAGGGGGTCTTAGGGTTTACTTGGATGGTTATTGGAGCATCCAAGGATAATGCAAATGAGTCGGGCTTCCTAGCACAACGTGAAACCTCCACGCAAGAGGTTCCAATCTAGTTCGGCCTTAAGTATGTGGTATGCATCATGATCGTCCAGGAGTGATGCGAAGTATGTTGGGATACTCGGTCATGGACCGAGGATCGTGTTCTGGGCATTATGCCATCAATGCTGGTGAACGGGGCAGTGATGCTCCTAAGCAATGCATGATGCGTGGGAATGACCGATATTAGTGTTCGAGAGTATTGGGCTGTGTTAGATGTTCGGCTTGATCGAGGAACTTTCATGGCATGCAAGATGCGCGAGATAGGACCTCGGTGACGCGAGAACCTTCGTGTTGGACGAGTGTCGGGCGTGACATGATGAAGTGACACGTAAGCCAGCTGAGCGTGGCATAGTGGATGAGACTTGATAGCAGGTTGTACTTTGTCGTAGCATCAAAGAATGAGACGTTGGGTCGGTTCAGTGTATGGACAATGTAAGGCTAGTCTTCATCATGTGATGGTCGAGGCGCCGCACAGTTGTTCTGCAAAATTGAAAAGTAGATCGTGATAGCATGCCCCATAGTGGCTGGTGCCTGTCTCTTCAGTTCTGCCGTGACCCAAAATACGACCTAAGAGTTAGGATACTTTGGCTCATGACTCGTCATATCAAACTAACCTGTAATAACATACAAGGCATGCTAAAAGCGGAAACTGAAAATTTCTATATAACATCACCGTATTCCAAGTTCCATACTAAAGTAATAAGTGGACACGCCCACATACAAAATATGTGTACAATCACTCCCTCTCGTCACTCAAAGATAGGGCTATCTATCAAGTGCCCTCTGCTCCTGAAGTTCACCCAAATGTGGCACCTCCTCAATGTACGTCTCCTCAATCCAAGGCTTTTGAGCGTAGGTGTCAACAAGACTTGCCGAAGATAACAGTTCGGCTGAGCATGAAATACTCAGCGTATACAAACTACTAAATAACTATACTATAAAATAATATATGCATACATCAGACCAGAACAAGCGGAGCAAAACGGAACAAGACATGTACTTTAAGCAAAACTTTACAAGGCATATAACTTTGAGCAATACTTTGAGTAATTCACAAAACATATAACTTTGAGCAATACTTTACTAGCAAGGTACCTCAATACCCTTGAATCGAACTTTGAGAAAAAACAATACTTTTCAACCAAGGTGGTAAACACTTTTGAGTCTTTGAACAATACTCTACAAGCAAGGTGGTAAATAACCTTGAATTCGAAACTTTGAGCAAAAACAATACTTTACAAGCAAGGTGGTAAACACCCTTGAGTTCAAAACAAAGCGATGCTTTACAAGCAATGTGGTAAACACCCTTGAATCCGAAACAAAGCGATACTTCACAAGCAAGGTGGTAAACACCCTTGAATCCAAAACTAAGCGTTACAAGCAAGGCCCGAAGCCCTTGAGTCCGAAAATCAAAGCAATACTTCACTAATGAGACTTTAAAGGCCTTGAATCCAAAACCATTCTTGAGCCAAGGCCACTTTGAGAAAATACTTTGAGCAAACCTCTTTTGAGCAAAACAAGAATTTGAGTAAACCCTTTTGAGCAAAACAAGACTTTGAGAATAAACCATGCTTTGAACAAATTTCCTCTGAGTCAAAACCTTTCTTTTTTAGCAAAATCCGTACTTTAATCAAACAATACTTTGAGCCAAAACTATTCTTTGAGTTCATAGATCATTATGGGCAATACAATACACATAGAAAACCCTCAAGTATTATGGTAATACCCATAACATACAAAACATGGTTTATCAAACACAATTTTCATCAAGAGCACAAGTTAAGTCCTACTATTCATTAACAATTCATAGCCAAGCAATTTAGTAGAGTGTATCTACATTTTCCTAGATCGGTTCCCTTCGATCTTAGAGCTTGAGACTCACTTTGAAGGCGAAATCCAAGCTTCAAAACACTGAAGAAGTGAAGATTGGACTTTTGAAACAAGGATCAAACTCCAATTTGATCTTGGAAGAACACTTTTGAGAATCACAGCTTCTTTCCCTTTCTTCTTTCTCAAACTCTCTCTAACTCTAATATCAGGGTTTGGTAAACCCTAAGCCACGAAATCTCCTTCTATTTATAGGCCAAGGATTGCCAAAACTCTTAAAAGCCCTTAGAAAATGTCCTCCAAGGTCGATTACCCTATTCTAGGGTGTTTTTGGGCCTTTTTAGGCAATTTCGTCGACTAAATTTGGGGCCCCTGATGAATCTCGTCGACGAAATTGTACTCTGTTTTGTCCCCTCTAGTGTTTCGACCATAACTTTTGACTCCCTTATCGGATTTAAGCAATTCAACTTGCGTTAGACTCGAAATTCAAAGAGAAACAAATTTGTATCTAATGTACAAATCCTAATTCTGAATCATTAATGATCTAAATGAGCCTTAAAGTTGATTGTTCCTAGTAATTCTCGTGGGATGAATTACGGCAGACCAGTCTTCGGAAAACCAACATTTAATCTAACTTCAACTCAAAATCTGGAAAAGTATTAAACATGAACATCGAAGAGGATTTCGATATCTTTCTAATGGCTCAAGAATCATTTGATTCCGATCAACGGTTACCAAACTAGGGTTTCCTAAAGTTGACGGTATGTTAAGACATCCCTCTTTTCAACTATACTCTTGTTTCATTCATTCCACACACTCATAAACAATACTATACATACTTTAACTCATTCAAAACACCTCATTTCATTTCAAAACATAAAACCATAATTACATCAAGGCTTTAGGCCTTTACAAGCACTATTCACATGAACAGTGAACCCAAGTTCCGGGGCTCTACAAGTACGACTTACCAGCCAAATGAAATGAGTGTTAGAAACAGATGACAGAAGCTCGAATTGGACTTCAATGAGGATGTGGCCATTCGCCCCATCCGTGTAGGGGAAATTAACTTGCTTTCATAATAATCTCTGAGCATATCACAGAGGGGAAGTGGCACCAAGTATGGAAGTCTCAAACTGTTAAGACCAGTTTTCTTGGTTGAACAATAGGATCCTCTGACCCTCAACAAGCTGGATATATATATTTTTTATCCGGTGTACTTTGAATAAGAAGATCATGTTTACCTAGTTCCATCAAAGTAGGATCATTTCTTATGTTTTCCAATTACATTAATGGTTGAATACATTATTGGCACAACTTCAATTCATAATGAGCATAGCGTGTGTGCTCTTTCCAAGATCACAACATTTATGACCAATTGTTGGGGGTCCATATCAAAGCGGGCAATCTCAGTTGGTGTCTCTCTTCTAAATTATAGCTGTTGTCTTTTTCTCCTGGTTGACCTCTGTGATATAATGGAAGAGGAAGTTTGAATAGCTTGGAACCATACAACTTTCAAAATTCTTTCAGTGCATCTTGGAGCGGTAGAACAGTGAATTCAGGGTGTTAAATATATGAAAGCTATTCTGCGTCTGGTCTTGGTGCAGGTTATGATAGAAGTTCATTTCAGATAACTTTTTACTAAGTTAATTAGATCTTATTATCTTGAGGCTTGTCCTGAATAAGTTGCTTTATACGAAAAAGAAGAATCTATAATGAACATTATACATGTGGGCCAAAATACTGATTCAACATTTGTAATGACTTGATAATCCTTGTTTGGCAGGGAAATGATGTGGGTACGCAGTACAGATCAGGAATGTACTTCTACACACCTGAGCAGGAGAAAGCAGCACAGGAGTCTATGGAACAACATCAGAAGCTCGTGACCAGGAAGAAGATCGTTACTGAGATTCTGCCTGCGAAGAAATTCTACAGAGGGGAGGAATACCACCAGCTATACCTTGCAAAAGGGGACCGATCTGGTTTGAAGCAGTCAACTGATAAAGGCTGCAACGATCCGATCCGATGCTATGGCTAAGTTGACCACACTCCCAACACCAGCTATACTACGATGTTCTTATCATTTGATATCAAAGATTGTTCTTATATATACTGTATTATTGACAGATTCATGTCGCTTATAAACATAGATTTATAATTATATGTATCTTCTTCTGTACATTTTCATTTTCTTGTTCATGTTCTTTGTTCATTTGATACTCTGGTTTGGAGTGTGGAATGGTGGGCCCTGACCTCTTACACTTATGGCCATTTAAACTAAAGGAGCATGTTTGGATAAGGAATTGGGGTAAAGAAAATTTCATGTAAGGGTTGACCCTATCCAGTGTAAGGGCAGCCCTTTATTTTTAGCTCGATTCATCCCAAAACCATGTCAAAAATGCTGAAGCGTGGAGTGAGTGCTATCCATTTTCCTGATCCCTCACCGTGATCAAGCAAGGCATTAAGAATTTATAGCGGGGTTGATCTGGGTTGCCAATCCTATCGTTGTATCCAAGCACCCCTTTAGTTTAAATGGCTATAAGCCTTCAAATTACTCTAATGTAAATGACTACCTGAATATGGCTTATTCCATTTGGACTCCCTCATGCCGAACACTTCCGAACTAGAGCTATAAACTGAGGTGTTAAGGTGTATAGTTAATCCACATACGTCCCTCAAGCTAGGTTGGTGAAGGTGTGATTTGAGAGGGTCCTGGAATTAGAGTCCAGAAAATGAAACTCTTATTGCATAATCTCTTCTGATTAGAAGCTTCCCTTGTGTAAGGCAGGAGTCGCACTCACCGCGTCCCACTGTGGTAGCCTAAAGTGGTGCAGAGCGACTAACTATTAACCAGCTAACTTCGGTATCTAATCCCACCGAGGCACCGACCGACCTCAAACTAACCACCTAACACTAACCATAGGAAAATGGTATCCAAACCCAAAAAAAACAATACACATGCCTTGTCATTCTTACGGCAGAGTTACATGGCTCTCATAGCGGAGACCAGTGATTGAATCCCTCAGCCTACGGATATTAGCAGCCGTTTTCAGCTGTTGTTTCCCTCGCAAGAGCAGGTTTTATGAGTTAATCACCCGTCTGCCATTGGAAACATCACTTCCCATCTGACTTGCTTGATTGTTTCTAGGGGAGTAGGCCGAGTAGTACAAATGATATCTAGTTTATTCGTTTTGAAGCATACCCCTCCCTCCACCACACACACACACACACACACAAACCGTGTGGGAGAAGGGTCAATTAATGATGAGGGGGATGCTAGGCAGGCTCTCTTGGAAGCGTGTCTTTTTACAAAATAAAAAAGAAAAAGAAAAAAAAGTGAATTACACTTGCCTTCATGAGGTTTGACAAAATTGCAGAAACCTACGCTCTTGTTTTTAAAACTACACTAACCTCCCATTTTGTTTATGAAATTACACTATCTTTCTTCTACTTCGGTCATCGGTAACAGATTCTCCTTTCGTTAGTATGCCGTTATTGGCATAGATGAATTTTAATGATACCACGGTTTAAACACTGTAAAATACTCCAATTACTTTCCTTGAAGTCAGTCAATTTAGTTAAATAAATTGAGTAAAATCATAAAAGAGCATCATTAGTTAACTGCATCACCTTGACAAGCCTAATAGGAGAGTGCAGTGTAATTTCAAGAACAAGAGGGGTGAAACCAGAAAATGATAGCACTATATATATATATATATATATATATAAAAGAAAGTGATGAAAACTCTGGATACTACATACTATCGAGAGCTGTGCCGTTCAATTTTAAATCCAACCATTCAAACACACATATTCATGAAATGAAATGATGGGCCCCACTTAATGCTTAGCTCCATTAGATTGTGAATCAAGCGGCTAAGCTCTCGATAGTATTACTATCGAAAGTTTCCAATCACTTCTCATCTTACTACTACTATATAGCTGTTGGTATCCACGTGGATACCTTCAAAAGGTTCAATTTTAGCTTGAGGTTTTTGCCACGTGTCTACTCCAATAAATGTTGGTTTGTGGACCCTACTCATCTATCTTAAGATGCCACATAAGCATATCTCTCATTCATCTCCCCTCACACACATCCCTCCCATTCATCCCCCCTCACACCAACACACCACTATAATTAGTTAACATCTCTTCCTCTTCCATGTGTTTTCCTCCCCATCTCCCCAAACCGTCTCTCTCGCCCCTTTCATCAATTCGTTTCTATCTTCCCATATTCCTCCCCTCAACCAAACCGCCTCTGCACCAACCCCCTTGTCTCCTTTGAATGGCTTGAAAAATCTCTATGAAATCAACAACATTTCACTGCCTCTTCCTCACTCGATCCATCTTCCCTTATGACTCTCCATCTCCTCTATTTCTTATTACGACAAAGTAGGAGAGCGACTGCGTCGGCCGGAATAGTTACCCACTCTTTGGATATTCAATCGAATGTATGCTATCTCTTTTTATCTCTCCTAATCTTAATGTTTATCTTTTAGTTTCTGATTTTTTTTTTCTATACATTTTTTTGTTGTGTTGCAGCTATGAGCAATTGTTGATTCTTATTTGTTTGAATCTGGTCATCTTTGCAGGGGCAAGAACTCCTTTTTTTTTTTTAAGCTTCAACAATGTTTGTTTTAATGCTAATCCACCTTGCATGCAGATATCTATGGTGATCGGAGGCTTAGTTGTCATGTCCCGATCCGATCTACTTAAATTAGGTTTATGGGTTCATTCAGATCCTACACAGCCAACCGCTCAGAAATGTCAGTTAGTGATTTGAGGTCCACTTGAGGAGAGCCTCGACCAAGTTGCACGTCTCATCCTTGGTGTTCCTCCACGAAGTAGTGCGTCTCTGCTACTATAGTTATCAGTTCCCGTCAGGCATGTCAACCACAAATGACTCGATTACAAGCGTCCCTGCTTTCCCATCAATGATTTCTGGATGGAGGGTGACGACTGTTAATTCTACAAAAGAGGAAGAAAACGAAACAGGGTTGGAAATTAGTCCATGGAGTTACACGTACGAGATCTCCTGAGGTCAGACATCATCTGGAAAGATTGCACTTACTCTCCTATTCCTATACATTATGTAACATGGGGTACTTAATTAGAAAATTCATAAAACTAAGTTTTAAATTAAGTTACAGGAGAAAGAACGGTAGCCTTTTGTGTTCTACTCAATTCACACATTAGGTTCTGGTCCATTTAAAGCTTCTTTTATCGACAAACCGATTGCATAATGGAGCACTTTGAGCTGTACTTCAATCAATCGAAGACAAGTTGGAATGGAAATACATCCTTGAACATCTTCATAGAGTATATGTTAGTAGCATATTTTTTTTTTTTGGTGAAACAGATAATTGTTTGCTGACTTTTTCTACACCTTATAACTATTACGATATTAGATCGATATTTCTTCTAGCTACTGTAGATGTTCTGACATTTGAGAATTTGTGTTTATCATAGTTTTGTAGCCAAACAATTAAAACTAAATTATGCATTTGCAAGCAATTGTTTGAAATATAATACACTTAGAGTTCTGAGAGTCCTCAGTTTCACTTTCTTTGTTTAAGGATTTGTCGCCAATGATGACCAAATTGGATGGAAGACACAGTAAGTACCCGACCCAATAAATGAGTTTCTTCATCTGTCTTCCTTCGATCTATGGAAGAAACACACATATTGCTGGGCTCAGGTTGAGCTTGGTGGGCGCGGAATGGGATTTCTTACTCAAGGGTTAGTTTAAAAATAAATATTAGGGAGACTAAGCCTGGCACGGATAGGGTTCAAACTTCAAACAAGCTTGAGTGCAGTCACAAGACAGCTTAGGATATGAGAGCCTCTTAAAGGAGTGGCACTTCCTGACAGAACCCTATACGCTATAGCACACCTTCACCCAACATTTGCACTATTTGGGTTGACGTTTTCTACATGTGAGTTGGGTTCGGGTTGGGTTTTCTTAGTCCATGTATAATCGGATTGGCCATTGGACCCGACAATTTAAAACACCCACTTAATATGACTGTGGATTCTCTCCAGCAGTGGCATATGCAGGCGAGGACCCTGACTATAGTTTAGACTAACTCGAAATGTTAGCGCACCACTGTTACTAGCGTCTGGGTTGTGTATAAGTTAGCACTCGGATTACATGTGGCCTTAGCTCCACGAATTGCCTTACTTAGGTATGTTGGTAATAAATTATTAAATTAGAGGTAATTTTGACTTGTGTAAATACTTTTAGTAATATACCCCTAACTTTCAAATTGGTGCATTGAGACTGGAGTTATTATTGGGGCACACAAAATGACAAAATATGTGAGCCAACTTTAATTTTACACATGATTTGGACTGTCTTCATTCTAGCTACAAAGTTGATGGAATCATAAGTTGAAGCCTGCCAAGTTATGGTTAATCAAACTTGGATGGATGGGCATGACAGTAGTATTGTTTATGATGAATTTTAGTATATATATATGCATTGCACCATAATGACGGGTTTAGTTTGTCGAATGTGAAGCCCACAAAGGACAAGATGAGGTGGATGAGTGGAGAGGGTCTCAGCTTAATCATTTATGAGGAATGCGAAGTTCACGAGCAATAATTCTTATTTAACTTGAGTTTATTTTCTTTTCATTTTTATTTGGGATTTCATTCTTTGTACTTTTCCATTGTATTAATGTTTTACGTTAATGATACATGTTTTGAGACCCATAAATTTAATTCACTGTGTTGTATAGGATTTTGGCCTTCTAGAGATTTTGAAACTTCAAATATAGAAGGAGGAGAGCAACAATGCGGTCACCAACAACAATCATGGTTATCAAATATATTTTTTATCTTTATTTTCTAAGAATTTACTTTTTTCCATGTTTATGGTCTACCCCACTTTGTTTTCCCACTTTGGTATTCCCACGGGTTTAGTTAGGTTGGACGATGCACATAGAAAATAGCCGATACAGTTTTGTTTGTCTCAAAAATTCATGTATCCCTGTGGCCTCGGATCCAATTAAAACATGTGAGAGAAGTCCTTAGTTCATATTAAAGGAATGAATATATTTTTAATTTTTTTTAAAAAAAAATATTTTGTCATTCTTTTTTGTTTTAGTTTCATCTCAATGCCGTGTATCGCACGGGGTGTTTGCTAGTACTATATATATAAAGGATACTATATATATAGAGGAAAGGATACCAATGAGTCACGCTGATTGAAGCTTGTAATAAACTGTCTTTTTAGAAAAATGACACATGGCATAATTGTTTGAATTTAACCGTTGGATGTTAAGTTGGGTTTATTAGAGACATGTGTCTAAAAAAGCAGTCTGATCAGACATGTTTAGATTGTTCTATTGGATCCTAGTTTACATCATTAACCCCTTAGGATTCACTAGACCCTACCTAGGATATAGAAATGGTTGATCTTCCCTTCTTCGATCCGACGGTCTATAAATGTCCGATCGAACTAAATTTTTATCACGTCTCAGGCAACCCGTCTTGACATCGAACGGTCATATTCTAAAATAACTTGCCACGTGTCACTTTATTAATGAACACTCATTGCAAGCTTCAATGGATATGACTCATTAGAATGCTTCCTTTTATATATATTTATATATATATATATATAGGCCCCACCTGCTTTTTTTCAGAAAAGGACGAGTCAGTCCTAGCATTCTCCTTGAAAATGATGATGGACCTCAGTCCCATATTCCTCCTACTTTAATAAAGAGATGGTTCATCCATATCCCCTGACTACCAAAAATGTAGTGGGTTAGGTTTGACTGGTTGGACCTAACAGTGCATCCAGGGATGTTGGCTCACATCTATTCTATGAAATAGTGCTTTATATATAGCTTTGGTTTCCTAACGAATTTGTTGAAAGAAATAATTATTTACTAATCTACAAATAATAAAATAAATAAGCTTAATAGTTCATCGCTTAGTTGGGGTAGATCAATTATCAAAAAAGAATTTTCCCTTCATGACTATTTGGAAAGAAAAACAAAAACTTTGTGACCCAAATTAAATGCCCTTCTCAGTTAAGACTAGGGCTACACATCGGGCGAGTTTGGGCCCAAAACCCTTTGTAAATGTCTCGTGCTTTGGGCTAGGCCTATTTAATAATTACAAAAGTTAAGCCCAAACCTAGCCCATGTGCAACCCAAGTATCTAACACGGTCTGATATTCTCAAGCACGACCACATGTCATTTCCACGGGCAACGGATAGTTCAGGAGCATCAAACCGAGATCGAATCACAGCCAATCGTGATTGAATTCAGGGAGGGTTCAATCGCTCCCACAGGTCAACACGTGTTCCCTTTAACCCCTATTAACCGTGGTTAAGATTCTCTAACCCTTAGTGTTTACTAATCCAACCTTAGTTTTCTGAAAAATATATTTAAAAAATATTTAACACTAGTTAAGAATTTTAACTCTTAGGGTTAATATTTTTTTTCAAAAAACTAAGGCTACATTTTTGAACACTAAGGATCAAAGAATCTTAACCATGGTTAATAAAAGTTAAAGGGGACACATGTTGACCTGTGGGAGCGATTGAACTTTCTCTGAATTCAATCGCAATTGGCTGTGATTCGATCTCTTCTCGACCTAGCTCTCAAGTATCCAGACAACCCCAGGTCCTATAACGCTACCACAGCACAACTTGACGTATCGTGCCAAAGTACCGTCCAACGAAAGCATTCATATCGAGTCACCCACTTTCTTCGCTTATCGTGCAATCCGATCCCATGTGATTGACTGAACCTAAACCAAGCATTCCCGATAGGCACACTCGATTTCTACAATTCCAGGATAGCCCCTTCACCTCAACTTGATTTACCATGTATAGCGCATGCTTTAAGCCTATACCAAGAGGAAACTCTGGCCCAAAAGTTCTGCGGTGTTAAGTTATGTCCTTCACTTTTACACTGTCCTTGGATACTCCACCCCAGCTCGGGCATCCACAAGTCATGAGACACTTTAAGATAATAAAGGGAGAGAAATTAAGTGGGTAGAGAAGTCAAAATCATGAGAGAAAATAAATAAAAGACTTCTCCCCAAATTATCAATAGGTGCCCTAGAGCTGATCTTTTGCCTCCACCTATTAGCCAAGGAGATCTTAAGACCCCCTCTACCCATCTTTAAGCTTCATTGTGATTGCTCACTAATTGGCCCGACATGTGCAAGGGGAGGAGTGCTAGCCACAGTTGCATTTACTCCAAACATTTCGGAAGATTTTTATAGATTAAAAAATAAAAACAGGAAGTGTTTGACATTTGTAGCCACCAATTTCCATCTTTGGAAGATTTGCGACTGGGGCTAGCAAAATCCACCAGGGGAGATAGAGTTGTGCCTTCCCCTCGAGGTGGATGCTAAGCTTTTTTGGAAACATAAAAATAAACATTCTGACTTATTTACAAAATTAACACCATTATTTCGTACCCAAATCACCCTTGATCGATTCCAAATGTTTCAGGCTAAGTCTGTATCCAATACCCCAATCAAGCTCCATGCCATATCTTGGACTTTGACACATGCCAAACTGGATATCAAAATCACCTTAAAAAAGCCTCCGGGCCCAAATTTATTAGCAGATCCTGGCATATAGCGCCAGGCCCGGCCCGGGACTGTCTGATTTGGTAACTAATAATGGTTTGGTCTTTAATAGCAGCGACAGTGATAAAGACCTAAAGATGTTTGGTCACTAATCAGAAACTGATGCAAATGACTTGCATTAGTGGGGATGGGGCATCCTACTTTTAGAAAGGAAGAATCATTTGCTAAAGTCACCGTCCTCTCTATTTTACTTGAATACGTTTGCTACCTAAAAAGGAGAACACCCTTTCTTTTGCTCCACACTAAAAGAACCTTTGGTCCTTTTATCCTTCACAAGCATTATGAGCCCATTTGATGTGGTCCTAATTTCTCATCTCTCTCTCATACATTATAATCTAAATTGTTGTACAAAGCCTTATATACCTATACATAAGAGAAATACTAGTCTCGGTCATAGGCTTCCAAACTCTCACTCTAGTAGCAACAATGACATGAGTCGCTATTTTCCGTGTTATCTTTAGAGTTAGTTGCAATCATAAATTCCTCCTTTGATATAATTATTTTTTTCTTAACATGTTGAAAGGGTATCAACAAGTGTCACTACCACATTCAGAGTTTGGGGCTAGCACTTCCACCTATGTCTATAATCATGTTAGAGAATTTTTTTAAGGGATACGCAGTAATAGATGGAATGACCCTAAATAGAATGGAGTGATAAAACATGAATCGTATTATCACCCAAAATAGTTCGGGCAAAGGCTCTAATGATTATGAAGCATACCGACCTAATATAGATATGGCGGTTCCAATATGAGTATACGACCATATGCTCTATAGCGGTTCATATTCCAATCGACAAATGACTAATATAATGTATAATACAGTACTTTCGAATCAGATAAAATCCCGATCTAGCGTCCTCATTGGATTGAACCTAAAAAACTGTACTAAATTTGAGTCATCCGGTCCCTCCCATTTGTTCAATGTTTTCTTAGTCAACCATTGTTACGATGATCCTTCTTCATCTTAAATTGATCGTATTTGACAATCGTTGAATCTAGTTCACATCTCAATCAATGATTAAAAATATGGTTTTGAGGGATGTATCGATCTCAACCAAAATTTATACGTATCAGTTTCGAACTATATATATATATATAATAACCAAATTTATCAAATATAAAATTATGAAAAATAACTCAAAGACCAATTAAATAATTAATATAATTACATAATGAATTAAAACACAAATAACTAATAAATCATATGTATCGCATGTTTTGTATTAATATAAATATTGTACATGAGATATAAAACCTATATGCATCATCCATTTTGTATTGATTTCAACAATCTATATTTCTATGATCCCGATGCAAATTTATTATGTTTTGTATTGGATCAACCCCATGAGTTAAGATCTCCATCCCATTGTAGACAACAATTCCAAGTATGATTCCATTCACCAAGACATTGGTTGGTGGTGGGGACCTCCCCTTTTCCAATGACAGAAAGAGAAGATAATATACTTTTTAAGTACTTGATTGGTGTTAGGCACATCTAAGGTTGACTTAACCTAATTTAAATCACTAGTTTACGTTGAACAGTGTTTACTTTGTTGGATAGCTGTAACCAGAAATTAATATCTTAGTATATTGTCGAAGGGATAATGCTAAGGAGGGGCAAACCCTAGAGCGCCAACTCTTTAGTCAGCATTGACCCTAAGGGATCTATAAGACTCTGGATTTCCTCTAGAACTTGCCATAAGAAAACCCATCTCGCTTATATATACTCATGCGACGTGTCCTTTAATCCATCTTAAATAAATTTAACCATAGTTAGGGTTTTACAAGTGAGAGATATGGGATTTTGATGCAATTTGGGTACCCAAACCCTAAATCTTTGGAAATGCAGTTTGACTTGCAATTTGAGTATGGACGTGAAAATCCAAGTCTCCTGATTGGACTCTTTTCAAAATTCTAAGAATGTGTTTGGTTACACCCTCACCTCTTGCGGGAGTGGTAAGGTTGTGGCCTTCCAAGGGTGGATGTCTTGGGGATCTAATTCTCCAAGGGGTAAGGGTTGCAAGAGCCTCAATGCCCCCCAGCAAATTACTGACCGGTTGACTCTACTGATGTAGGTAAATGATATCTGTCCTATGGGGCCCTAAAAAAAAAAAAAAGTGTTTGGTTGCAGTTATTTAAGAATTTTCTTGTGGGTTGGAATTTGGAAATGGTTTTTCATTTTGATAATAAACCTATTTGAATGATGCAGGGATATTATGTACTGTAAATCAAACAAGCCTCAAATTTCAAAGCCAAAACTCTACCTACTTTCTTCTCACATTAATAAGACGGTACTGCAAAATCTGTGAAAACAAATAAAGTCAAAATATTGCTAAAAGTCACACAAAAAAAGTCGAAGTTATTCATTAAATGAATTTAACTACAAAGTTCCGTAAATATGACTTTTTATAGACAAAAATATCGTTATATTATTTTAACATTACAAAATCCCTTAAAAACAAAATGCGTTTTGGGAGCTTCAGAAGCTCTTAAAAAATTACAATAATAGGTAGGTTTAGCTTCCGCTAAGGGTACATTTGACAACACTACTAATAAATAAATTTAAAAAAAAAATTCTTATTTACATAATTTTACTTTTTTTGGAGGATTCTAATCACTTTTACTTATTACGTATTTATTTTTATCAAATAAATTTATTTATTGATAAAAAACTATTGACCAATAGGGTTGTCAAAGGGTCGGTCAAGGCAAGACCTAGTCTTACTAGGCTGCCCCTCATTCACCAGAGAGAGAGGCCCCAGCCCAGCCCTAGCCCTCGTAGGGCTTGAACTGGCTAGGCTGAAGCCCTATCCTCAATGACCGGGACAAGGCTGAAAGAACAAAAAAAATTATCATGTTTTAACGATTTTTTCTATATTGATTGTCAACCTAACATACAATCTTCCTCCTTTATTCAAGCTTGGAATCGATTCAAAGAGTAACACGATGGAGTTTTAGTACCGTTAGATTGTTAATATTAGTATATATAGCTCAATTGTTACCTTTAAATTGTTTGTATAGTAGTATTATATTTATAATAAAAAGAAGATTACAACTTATAAGTAATAACATTAAAATATTTTAGAAATAGATTACACAATTAGATTTTTTTTTTGTAACTTAGGGTTTCCCCAATCCTTTGGGTTAGGACTATTCCTTGAGGGTCCGACAAAGGCCTGCAATCCATCACACTAGGTAAGTCGGAGAAAACCCGTGCAAGCTAGCCCCAAAGGGGAGTAAGAAGTCAAATCCAAGACCTTCCACTTCGTGAGGCGTAAGTCCTGGGAACCACTGGTCCACCCCTCTATACTACGCAATAAAGCAATAAGTCTTAGCCTTTATTGGATTTAAAATAAAAAATAAAAATCATTGCAGGATATTATATTAGAAAGATATTATCCTACAGTGGTGGTAATATGTTGCCCAAATACACAGTAAGGCTTAGCCTCTTAAATTATTATAAGTCTTAAATTATATAGAAGGTCGGGTCGGGCTAGACTAGATGTTTACCGAGCCCGGCCCTCAAGTAAGAGGGTCTTACAAAATTAGGGCTCTATTTTGCTAGCGTCAAAGAGCTAGGCCAAGTTCCTCATCAAAGGGTCGATTGACTACCCTGTTGACCAATAAGCACAAGTAATGTTATCAAACGCCCCTAAAGTTTTTTATTTTTATATTTAAATATATGGTTTTAAGTTTTAACTTATTTTTATGGCCAAAATAAGGTTTTTACTTTTATATTTAAATATGGTTTTAAGTTTTAACTTTTTTTTATGGCCAAAATAAGGTTTTTACTACTAGAATTATTTATCAAATAAAGCCAAAGCAGCCTAATTTTTAAGGCTCCAATGGTGGATGGAGATGATGAAACCCATGAGGAAAGTGCACCATAAAAAGACTATTGAAGCCCTACTTTTTTGGGTTTAGGTGTCGTTTATCTACGACAGTACGAACAGTATGTTAACTTGAGCAATGGAGCTCTTGCACCTCATACTCTTGGAGGGATTGGATAACCTGACCTCCTTTCATTGAAGGCCACACCCCTACCACTCATGCATGCAAGAGGCGTGGGTCATTTGTAACAATTTTGTTTTTTTTGGATCGGAGTCATTGTAACAACTTGGCAACAACATGCATTACTGGGTTCAATGGCACTTTAGTCATTTCACACGGAGGCCAAGTCCTCGGTTATGCCACTTCTAAAGTTTATCATCCGAATGGAATTAGATAAATTTATGGGGAAAAAAAAAAGATTAGGGTTTTCTTCCAAAAAAAGCCCTCAAGTAAAATCATTTTCCTAAAATCTGCTTTGAAATTTTAGCTTAACAGTTTTAGGCTTGTTAAAACATCAACATCAATATGTCATGAGTCTGTCTATCTATGGGTACTCTCAATTATACTCGCAAACATATTCCCTAGTCCTAACCGTTTATCACCAACCAAAGGGGTTAGGATTTGAATTAGCTTATTTTATCTTTTCTAATGCCACATCAGCTCTCACCGTTTAAGGTCCATCGTGATAGCATCAATCAATAGATATTTTGACCAGTCAAAACCTAAAAAGGGTTATTGTAAAAATTCTAAGCTTATTTTACAAATATACTTAAATTTTTGGCCTATTTTGGGAAAACTCAAATGAGATTAATTAGGTTTTGATGATTCTTGATATCATCCAGAGCTTTGTAGCTATCACCATTTAAAGTCCGTCCTCGTTACAAAATGGCGTCAATTTCCATTTGAACTTCGTTAATTGCTAGAAACCAAACTGGATCCAACTGAAAACGACAACTTTGTTCTTGACCCATCCATGTGGATCATGAACCCCCCCCCAGGTTTTCGGGGGGGGGGGGGGGGGGGGGTACAGTGAACCACTCAAGTGGTCCAAATCTTGCAAACATCCCATGTGGCCTTTTCTCATTTATGCAATTCTTTATAATTAATTATCTTTCGATTCCAAACTCAAATAGGTGGAGAGCAAAATCGTTCCAAGGATGACTATCATTTTATTGGGCTTATACTAATTAATAAAAATAAGACATCTTTTGTTTAGCAATTCTAAAATCTAGTTAGGTAAATATTAACCCTAAAAGTGAAAGACATCTTACATAAAAAAAAAAAAAAAATTTAATAATAAGTCACTTATTTTATTGGTTAGCGTGGGCTTATTCACAAAAAATGGTGGATAATCTTTCTGACGACTTACTCTGAAAAAAAAATCGTATGGTATGGTAATTGGTAATGGGACTTCGTTTTAAGGTTCATGTGGGTTGATTCTTCATGAGCTGGGCGTGTGTCTGTGGCTGTGTTTGTCTTTCTTTTATTGCCTACCGATAGCTTTGCCTCGTGGTATTGATGTGTTCAATCTAAAAAACATGTGTGTTTAGTCCCACCTTGGTAGTTTACTACCATCCACCCTTGCTCATAAAGTTCCATGACCCTCAAACGGTTGGTACCTGTTTTGAGGTTCCTGTGGGTTGATTCTTCATGAGTTGGATGTGTGTTTGAGTGTATGTCTTTCTTTCATTGCCTACCAACAGCCATGCCTCGTGGTATTGTTGTGTTCAACCAAAAAAAATACATAGCCGGACTTGCAATTGTCAACTTCTGCTTACCGATACAAGGTTGGTATGGTATAGTAACTCCCTTAAATCGATTTTTATTACACTCTTCTAGCTAGAATCAGGGGCGGAACCAGACTTTTCTAGTAAGAGGGCACCCATGGGTACTATTCTAGGTCTAGGGGACATTTTGTACGTATTTTATGATTATTGTTTCTCATTGTTTACAGGGTAGCTATCTCATTGCCTCATAGATATGACCAGATTAAACGATATAAAAGTTATATTTTGTTTTCAAAAGTTCAAGAGAAAGTTGCCCCCTACCACGCAGTTATGCCATATATATTATATTTTTTCAGGGGGACAACTATCCCTTGTCCCATGATTTTGCCTAATTAAATACTTAAACAACTTTAGTATAAAAAATACGAGTTTGGATTCTGTCTAATTGCAATTGAATTCATAAAGTTCAAATCACACTTACATACCCCCCCCCCTAACTCTAGTTAAGAACTTTAACCCTTAAGGTTAATTTTTTTTTCTAAAAAGAAGGTTAGAATGTTGAAACCTAAGGGTTAGTAAACTTAACCATAGTTAATAGGGGTTAAAAAGTACACATGTGTACCGAGTTCATTCGAATATGATCCCAACTCAAAAAATATTTTTTTCCAAAGTTAAGGGGAGTTGAGTTTTTCAAATTAAAGTTGAGTGGGGGCACATGCCCCCACAGGCCCCTTCCTAGCTCCGCCCCTGTCTAGAAGCCTAGAATGTTGCATGTCCACCCTTCATTAGGAGGTCTTGGGATTGATTCCCATTAAAAAGAACTCCCAACAGGTTGCAGAACTTATCGCACAAATTTTTTTTGGGTGCAAGTCATCGGTTAGGCCACAACCCTGGTTAGTACTAACCCTGGTTAGTAGTGTTAGTATTTGTTCTATATTAATGAGTTAATGCCTAACATTTGAAGCTTGACAGAGAGAAGATTACAACAATCGCATCTCTCAATGCGTTTTTTTTCCACACAACTTGATAGAACCCAATACAGGATCCCTTATTATACTGGATGCTTGTACTTATATAGAGGTAATATAGTGGGACTTTGCTACTGAGACCCCTTTAGGGCCGAGACCACCAAGACCGTGCTCTAAGAGCGTGGGATTCAGGTGGGGCCCATTTCACATGATAGACTCTACCTGAAATCCCGTGCTCTTAGAGCATGGTCTCGGTACTCTATGCCCTAGGGGGGTCTCAAAAGCTTTATCCAATATAGTGAGACTCTTGTGGGACTAAACATGTATTCAAGCTAAGCTTGATCATGCTGGAGTTCACTTGTTGAACAAGCTTGATCTTGGCTTGAGCCTGGCTTAAGCTTGATTTGATCCTGAGTGTTTAGGCTTGAGCTTGGATTGAATAAGTTTGATCGAGCTCCAACTTGATTTAAAGCAAGCTCAAGCTTGATTCACGTGGTTATTTTATTTAATTTTATATAATTTTAATAAAAAAAGTTATTATTAAATTATAAAACAATAAAATACATAAATTAATATATTCCTATACAAAATAAGATTTGGGGTAGTCCATCGGCCAAGGAGTAAAGAGTGAGGTCAGAGTTTTTGTTTAACATCTTTTTGTTAATATTATCTCTTTAACTTATTTATTATGATTAATAATTATTATAAGCTATAATAAAGAAAGTTAAAAAGTATTATTTTGTATTAACATATATATATATATATATATATATATATATATATATATATATATATAATATTTTGAACTGAACCGAGCCCTCCTAAACAAGTCCAACTTTGAGCAAGGTTTTTAATTTCGAAATTTTCAATAATTTCAACCAGTCAACCTGAACCAGAATCCCGAAAAATTGCAGGATTTCGATGAAATTTCAAAATCCGAAATATTAATGTATATAAATAAATAAATATATATATATATATATATATATATATATATATATATATGTTAAAAATAATATTTTATTAAAATTTTATATATTTATATAAATATTATTATTTTATTTTTAAAATTAATATATAAATTTTCAAATTTTCACTAAATTTCAGTAAAAATTTTGAAATATTTCAGAATTTTAATTTTAAAAAAACTATTTAAAAATTAAAAAATCAGATTTCGACGAAATTTCAAAATCTTCGAAATCCGAAATTTCACCTGAAATTTTGGCCAAAATCTAATTTTCGAAATAAACTCAGTTTCAATGTCATTGAGTTGCCTGAAACCAAAATTTCACGAAATTTCAAACCTTGACAAGGTTTGACTTGAGTTTGGCATCTTTAAACATTGAAGCTCAAATAAAAGCTTAGCCTGATTTGTTTGTTTCGGCCCAAAATTTCAGCTAGAAGTTGACTCAAACAAGCCTTATGTGAGATTGGACTTAACTAGATATTAGACTAAGTAGACCTAGCGCCCCCTATTGACTAGCAAATGAAAGAACCATTAAACTCATCTCATATGGCTTGGACCTAAATGGCACCTTTGTAGTGTATTTGCACATTTTTACGATTTGGAAAATAATCATCTCCTTTGTTGGTGACACGAGGAGGGGTGTCGGGCTCCCCTTTTCTTGTCCTGTGTCCCCCCTTCTAACCCCATTTAACTGTGTTTTAGTTTCATCCACCCTTAGGATTCACCTATCTATCCTTGGTTTTTAAAAAATAAAATACAAAAAATTAACTAAATGATTAAAAAAAGCTAACCCAAGTTAATGGGAGTTGAAGAATTGGCTATGTGAGAGGGAGGAGGAATAGTCCCTCCTCGGCCGACGATGGGACTATTGCTCTTACAATTTGTCGTAAACGGGTACAAAAACCCTAAAAGGGTGCCGACACATGAGCCTGCTCTTTTTTGGGGTTAAAGGTTAAATACACACGCACATGGGCAACATAAACACACTCGGTCCACATGACCAAGAGGAACTATCCATAAGACCACCCGTCCAATTTTGGTTGTACAACTTTATTTGTGTTTTTTTTTTTTTGTTAAAGTTTAAACACAAACCCTTAACATAGGCCAACACACGCACACACACGCGGTATGAGGCTGGTCCTTTTTCTTTTTTTTACCTGAGGTATCATTTAATTATAGTTAGTCGGTAGAACAATGGTTAGCGGTTAGCTTAGGAGATTGGAGCTCTTGTGGACTCATCACCCTTGGGGGATTGGATTCCCAGGCCTCCCTCAATAGAGAGGCCACACCCCATCACTGGCGCAAGAGGCGGGGTGTGTGAGCATGGTACTTTTTAAAAAAAATTAGAGTTCAACGTAACACATTATCACACGTGCACACACACACCCTTATAACACAAGCCACTGCAACCACACAATCCTCTCATTGGTCCTTAACCTTCCACTTTCTTGTTCAACTGATAACCGGAGCAACCCAAAAAGATGATTTGGTATGGGTAGATTTGAAATTACAGATTAAAAAAAAAAAAACCAATGATAAAAAATACTCTTCTTTGTATTTATAATTACAAAACTGCCTTACTCATAAAGCTTTTTTTTTTCAAGGTTGCTCCGATTACCTGTTCAACCAGAGCTCCGGTTCAAAATTATTCTCTTCATTGAAAGTGGTCTGGATTGACTTACAAATGGAGAATATTTCAGATGAATTGATTTCATTGGCGCTTAGTGATGCACCTAAAAGGCATATTCACTCCACTACCCCCTAGTTTTTTTTTTGTTGGTGGAGGATATCATTCCACTACCCCCTAGTTGGGGTTGGTATACGTTGTTTCAGAAAACGTCATTTGTAATTCTGAAATTAGAGTTTATTCACTTAATTTTTTTTTAAAAAATAAGATTTTATTTTGAAATATTATTGCTTGATAAATGTCTAATCTAATGTTTAATTATTTTAGCATAAGGGATTTTACCTCTGAAATAATAAATAATATTTTTTGTTGGTAAAAATAATATAATCTCATTGTTACTTTTTTTGTTCTTTTAAATCTTATTGTGCTAAGCGAGTAGATATTTTGTTGTATATGGACACATTTGATTCACTTAAAATAGACTTTATGTTCTTAATATTTTTTTTATAAATGTTTTTTATATTTCTAATATATTTTTCAAAAGGGCTATTCAATTCCTGTTGCAAATGAACTTTAAACAAGTACTTATTTGTATGTTTATCAAGCAAGTACACAGACCCATTTGATTCACTTAAAATAAACTTTATGTTCTTAATATGTTTTTATAAATATTTTTTATATTTTTCAAAAGGTATATGCAATTCCTATTGCAAATGAACTTTAAGCAAGTACATATTTGTATGTTTATCAAGCAAGATATAAAAAATGAGACGTGATTTTTTAAAAACAGAAATCGATTTATAAAAAATGGATTCTGAAAAATTTAGCCCACTAACCCTATTATGAGGCATTCTGTACTCTCAACCAAAACTCAACACTCTAAAAATAAGGGCATGTGTTGGATTTTGGCTAAAAGGAAAGACGTGTTGATTTTTGGTTGAGATCAAGACATGCAAATACTAGGATGAATATTTTTAAAATTTATAAGAGGATAACTACGAACGTGAACTGGTTGAAGGTTGAAAGATAACTAAAATAACCCAAAATAAGCCATTGAGAGTAGGGGTGATATCGAGCCAAGCCGAGCCGAGTAGTAGTGTGTTCAAGTTTGTTCGTTAGTTCGGAAATCATGTTCAAGCTTGACTCGTTTATTGAATAACCGAGCTAGAGCCGAGCTCGAGCTTTACTAGCCGAACTTGAGTAGTTCACGAGCAACTTATTTTATTGGATATAGCTATTTATATTAGGTAGAAAATTCATTTTATTATCTTAAGCATAAAAGTCATGGTGTTAATTAAAATTTTAGTATAAGATTATAATTATATAAAGGGTATTCTAATCATATAAAATACATTATATACTATTGATCTTTACTAGTATATAATATATATACTTAATTTTAATATTTAAATGAAATAAGTATATTTTAAATGTTTTAGTAGGTTAATATGTATATATAATCAAACCGAGCTTTTATCAAGCCGATGAGGGGTGTGTTTAAGCTCGGCTCATTTACTAAACAAGTTCGAAAACGGTGTTCAAGCTTGGCTCGTTTACTAAATAAACGAACGATACTCGAGCTTTTAACGAGCCGAGCCCGAGTAGTTCACTAACATGTTGTTCAATAACCACCCCTATTTGAGAGAAGTATTTTGAGAATTACAAGAAAAATTATGTGGCAATAGAAATACCCTAATTCGTATCTATAACTATCATTGCTCGAATGCCTTTTTTTTGTTGCTCTGGTTATCTCTTCAATCATAGTCCATAGATAATAGTTAATCTCATTTTTAAGAATAATTATGAACAAGAGCTCCAATAGAAAACCAAGCAACAAAAAAGAAGAAATGTAGTTTGGTAATTACATATACAAAGCCAAGGTATTTTTCTTACAAATCTTTTTTTCTTGTAATTTCCAAAAAGAAAATGCTTAACGTATCCTTTCATTATATAACGAAATGGCCCGTCTTCATTGATCCATGCCCTACTTTTAAACACTCATCAATTGTGATTAAGATTCACACACTCCTAAGGTTAACCAATCCTATCTTAGTTAAAAAAAAAAAAACTAAAATTTTAAGTTTAATTTAATTAAACTTAACTAGGGTAAAAATGCGTTAAAAGGGATACAACGACACAGGGTAACATAAGCAGCCAACCCAAGGTCCATTAGTCACTGTTCTTTTCAAAATACCACTGTCAAAGGCTTATTTTGGATTACTCCAGTTATTTGCTCAACCGAGCTCTTATTCATAGTTTCACTTATTACCAGCCTTCATTGGTCGACATCTAATTATAAATACACACCAAATGTGGTTAAGATACACCCACCCTTAAGGTTAAGCAACCCAACCTTGCTTTTCAGAAAAAGCAAAAACAAAACCAAAATCTTAATTTTAATTTATTTAAGTTTAAACAGGGTCAAAAGGGTGTTAAAAGGGACACGGGTACGATAAGCGGACCCTTGGATCCGCTGATCACTGTTCAATTCCTATTATAGCCTTACAATTACCCTTCAATTCCCGGTTAATGCCACGAGAAAAGCAACGCACCTATGGCACCGTTACCGTCGTGTCATAACCTGCTTTTCCGCACACTTGTACTGTGACTGTGGACAAGCATTCTTTTCAACGCCAATTCGCCATTCATTTAATTATTATTATTAAATTTTTTTTAAAAGTCATTTCCTAGTAAACCCCTTTCGTAATCTCCATATCATAGAAAACGCCACCTAAAGAGTCGCAAAGCCAGAAAGATATATATCCCAAATAAAATGGAGAGCTCTTTAACAGCTTTCATGGCGGCTATTTTGCCGATCTCGAAATCCTAGATTTTCGAATGAACCGTAGAATTTTTCAGCAATCGTTCTTGTTGTTAGACGAAGAAGCACGGGATCTAAGGCTTCGTTTATTTGATCTGTTCTTGACTGCTTAAATGGAACTTTTTGATTGATTTGAACGAGCTCTTTTGAGCTGGTTTTGGGTTTAATACGTTAAAGAAACCCTAGAATTTCTCGTTCTAGGTGAATCTTTTGTGCTGCAATTTGGTTCTTGCTGCTTTTGATGAGATTTTATTGGGTTTGAGTTGTTGAAGGCACCTTCATTTCCTCATTTTTCGTTTTTATTTTGGTTTTAGATTGTAGGTAATGGACATTTGGTTAGTTTTGATCGATCTTTGCTGAATAGAAGATATTTGATTGGATTCGGGGCGAGCTACTGCGAATCAAGCTTAAATTTCATCATTTACTTTGTTTTGTCGTGCTTTATTGCGGAAATTTGATTGGATTTGGTTGAGTTTATTTGGTGAAACGTTAGATTTCATCATTTACTCTGTTTTGTGTTGCTGTATAAGATCTGAGGAATGTTTGCGTCTGAAATGTTGAATTGGATTTGTCCAAGAATGGTTTAGTGGCGGATATGGATGACCGTGGTGGATCTTTCGTCGCAGTAAGGAGAATTTCGCAAGGTCTGGAGCGGAACGGGGCTTGCCATTCAACTTCTGGTATGTAATCGACTTATTTTCCAGAAAATTTTTTTCAATCTCTAGTAAGAGATCTGAATTTCTAATCTCTCTCTCTGTCTCTCTCTCTTTCTTATTTCTTAATTCAGTTTATTATTTCCCTGTTTTCTGCTATTCAAAATGGTGGAAATATTATTATTATTATTATTATTATTATTATTATATATAATTTAGGAACTCCATTTTCAATAGCTGGCAGTTTTTGTATTGCTACAGCTGAGGTTGTGGCAGGATCAACAGCATGGCTCGGCAGAGGTCTTTCTTGCGTATGCGTTCAGGGAAGAGAGAGTGATGCTCGCCCATCTTTTGACTTAACTCCTGCCCAGGTAATACACTTATGGTTAAGTTGAAGCTCAGATTTTTGGATCTCTACTGTATTCTTTTCTTGAATCTGCTATTTATACATGTATGTGCCCATGTAATATATAAGTTATCTGGTGCAAAAGAGGAAAATAAAATCTTTCAACTTGAATTTCATGTTTGTTTCCTCCACTGGCTGCTCAAAATTATTGCTATCTTCAAAATTATTTTTGAGGGATACTTGAAACAAAATAGCAATTTTTACTGTACCTTAATTGTTTGTGTGAAGAACAAAAAGAAATCTATTTAACCTCTCTCTACGAATTTGTTGATGTTTATACCTTATGAATCATGAATAGATTTCTTATCTCAGCAAAATCAATAAATAATTGCAATCTAGATTTTTTTTTTGGTGCTTCTATGCTTATTAATATGGTATTAGTCTTTTAGGTTAGTGTACGCTTAATCAGATGGTTAGAGGTGTCTTTGACCAATCAACTTCCTGATCTTCAGCTGGTGCTTGTTGCTTTGAATTCTCTATGAACAGAACCAAGTAACTGACAGAAACAGGTCAGGGAGGAGGATAAGATCATAAGAGCCTAAACTGTTGCTCATCTCCCCAGTGCTTTAACACTTCTCCTACCATCTATAGGTTACTACAGTGAGTCAAAGTGCAGCCGTGTTGTGACCCGCATTTTTTTCCTTTTAGGGGTATCCTTCAGACTGGTTAGCGATATTCCTTGCTTACAAGGAATGTTTAATATTCTTTTCCTGTTGATGGATTATAATATGAAAGAAAAGAAAAGAAAAATTCTTTCTTGAAATACAGAACTTAGTCTGAATGCCTACTTCCACAAGTTATCTCTTTGAATTTTGCAAGGAATTTAGAAGGCAAGAGAATTAACATGGTGGCGTTGGACCATATATTGCCTCATTTAATTGACTGATTAGGGAAACTAGGATCATAGTTTAAAGAAAAATTTAGGGTCCTGTGGCTGAAGGCTGGTGATAAGAATTCCAAATTCTTTCATGCTTGTATTAATGTTAAGAGGAAGAACAACTTTATTAGCAGGATCAAATTGGAGGACTGAGTTATAGATTTGGGGGGGTGGGGCCATGGGGGGGGATCATAGCGACTAAGGCAGTCTCCTTCCAAAAGCTTTACTCTTCATATTGCTTCTAGTGACCTTTTTTCTAGATGGTTAGGATTTTCCCTAGTTAGAGGTGCAGTCTGTATCTTGGATAGAGAGGGACTTTGAAGAAGATGAGGTGTTCGAGCCAATCTCCAACTTAAATGGGGTTCCTGGTGGCCAGTTCTGATGGGTTTACAAAGGCATTCTATAAAGTGTCTTGGGATATTAGCAAGGAAGATTTGATGAAGGTGTTGGAGGAGTTCCATTCAAGGGGTAGGTGGGACAAATCATGTAAGTCAACTTTCATTTGTCTGATTCCTACAAAAGAGGATGCTGAGGATCTTAGCCTTAAGGCCTATTAGTCATATATGTAGCTTATATGAGATCGTGGAAAAAGTTCTCTCCATTAGACTCAAAGTGGTTATTGGTAACGTTATGGGGCCCCATCAAGGGGCCTTCATTGGTGTTGACAGCTGGTGGGCGATGTTCTGATCTTAGTAACTGAAACCGTGAGGTAGGGGTGGCATTTTGCTTTCAAACCGCGGGTTCACTCTTTGAAAGTGAAATGCTGTGAAAACACAATTTCCAAAATGAGAGACCATTGTTTTAAAGTATGGAGACTGCAATTTTAAAGAGAGAGAAGTTTGAGGTGCCTCCATCTATAACTATTCATAAATCAAAATATCTCTTACTTTTGAATCTACCCTTTCCAAAAAACAAGACCTGATGCTGTCCTTGATATGGAACCTTTTGTAGTAGATAATTTTGTGTAATCTTACTTTCTTTTCTTTGAGTTTACTGGTCAGTAATTTTTGTCTTTTCTATTGCACTTTCTTCTCATTTATAAAATTTGATGATTACCGATTTTAAAAAAAACATGACGCTAGACTTCTATTATTATCATTATTTACTTTTCCTTTCTTAATAAATCAGTAATTATTACACTGTTAATATTACCAATAAAAAGTAACTGTTACACTTCTCAAGATATTAGACTTTTACTATCATAGTTGTTTATTTTTATTCTCTTTCTTAGTAAATCAATAACTTTTACACTCTTGATTGTACTAATAAAAAGTCGCCCTTACACTTCTCAAGATATGATTTTAAGTTTATACAAAAAAAAATAAAAAATCAACCATTCCAAGTATGGGATGGACTGTTGGGATCATGACCATGACTAACCAAGTGAAGCTGCTTATGGGATAACCCAATTTGACTTATTATCTTTTATAGGGCCCTACTATTACATGTATGTCAGTTCTCTCTCTCTCTCTCTCTCTCTCTCTCTCTCTCTCTCTCTATATATATATATATATATATATATATATATCCACACACACTCTGTAAATGCTCAAGACTCAAGGTTATATTTAAATTTGGGGCTTTCACGCTCTCTTTCTTGCTCCACGCTCTGGTTACTTAGGTCTTGATTGCTAGCAAATTCATTGACTTTAGAATCAAGGAGGGGAGATGCGGATTCCTGTGTCAGATTGACCAAGAGAAAACCTACAATAATATTGATTGGGGTTTCTTAGACTCTATGCTTGGGAGACTGGGATTTGGCTTGAGGTGGAGGAGTTGGGTAATGGGTCAGTGCTTTTATTTCTTAAGCATCTCCTCTGTTTTGGTATATGAATGTCCATCGTTCTTCTTCTTTAGCTCTAGGGGATTACGGAAAGGTTGTCCGTCCCCTCTCATCTCTTCTATTCATTGTGGTTGTGAAGGCTTTTAGTAGGCTGATGGAGAAGGCCTTATCCTTGGAGTTTGAGGAATTCCAAGCAGGTCCGAGGGCCAGTTGTCACACCCCTTCAGTGCGCTGACAACACCCTAGTGTTGTGGATGCCTCTGTTGCCCAAGTAGAGAATAACATCAACCTCTGAGGTCATCTGCACAACTTGGGAGAATATTTCATCAAAGTTAATCCCTTTCCTCTCCTCAAAGCCTTTTACTACCAAACGAACTTTGTACTTTACTTGCTTTTTATCTCCATCATTTTCAGCTTTAACACCCATTAATTCTTCAGTGCTTTTCTGCCCTTAGGAAGGGCTCAACCAACTTATAAGTATCATTTTTCTGCAGAGAAGTCATCTCATCATGTATAGCCTTCATCCAACTGTCCTTATCTTAATGAGATTGTGCCTCTTGAAAACTCTCTAGCTCCCCCTCATAATTAAGCAAAATATACTCAGAGGTGGGGTACTTCGTTAATGGTCGATGCTCTCTGGTAGACCTTCTAACCTGGGGTTCTAAACTTTCTTGTTGAGGAGACTGTTACCCCTGTTCAACAGTTTCATGCTCTTGCATCTCATCATCAATCATCTCTAGTGCATCACTACTGTCAAATTCTTCTTGCACTTTTCCCCTATCTGTAGTATGTTTTAATAGAGAAGGGATGAGTGTAAAGTCAAAAACATCATCGACCACACCTTTAGACTTCTCAGTCCTCTCAAAATCTGCAAAAGTTTGGTCCTCACGAAGGACCACATCTCTACTTCTAACAATTTTCTTTTTTGGGTCCTATAGCTAGTAGCCAAATTCTTCATTTCCATAGCCTACAAAAATGCATGGAACTGCCTTATCGTCAAGCTTTTACCTCTGCTCCTTGTGTACACGTGCAAAGGCTTTGCACCCAAACACCTTTTTATGAGAGTAAGAAACATCTTTTCCTGACATACCCTCTCTGGAATGTCAAATTCAAAGTTGTTGATGGACATCCGTTGATTAGACAGCAGGCAATGCAAATGGTTTCACCCCAAAATGCCTTATATAACTTAGCCATCCTTAGCATGCCTCTTACTTTCTCTACAATGGTACGGTTTATTCTCTCCACCACACCATTGTGCTATGGAGTACCAGGAATTTTCTTCTCGTGCCTTAGGCGACATCCTGAGCTGTAGCCTTCAAACTCATTAATTGTATATCCCCTCCATTGTCAGTACAGAGACACTTCAAAGGCTTCTCATTCTCTCTTTCAACCATGACATGAAACCACTGAAAGAGTTGAAACAGTTGGTCCCCGGATTGCCTACGTACTCACCGGGGTGAGATCAGACCGAGCGTAGTTTTGGCACATAAACCCGTGTCGGGGTTAAGGGGTGTATGTGTGTGCACCGGGGTGGCTTAGGGTTAGCTCAGGGGCTAGGGTTGATTAAACGAGGAGGTTAAGTGCACCGGAGTGGCTAGGGTTTGAGCCCGGAAGCTAAGGTTTGCATTTGCTATATTCTTGTGTGCTTTGTCTTGGTGATTGTTTCTTTTGGGGTTCGATTAGTTTCTTTAATTTACACATAGACTTTGCTTGTGGCCCAACAGAGAATACTAGAGCAATGCTTTGAGGCAGTATTGAAACTTTATTTATCTTACCAAAAGTACTTTGATGGGGTGAGCAAGTCAAATAATGACTTCTTATAGGTTTGCCCACGTTCTTTGGGATATTGGCAGGGCAACTTTCTTATTACTTACCTTGGGCTGCATCTTGGTGCAAGATCACTCGCCAAAGGCATTTGAGATTTGGTGTTGGAGAGAGTAAAAAAGAAGACTTGTTTGCCAGAACCCTACAAACTCCTAATTCCTTGAGACATCTTCACTTTCTAAAGGGGGTATCCTGTGTACATACACTGAGGGGCCAATGAAGTTGCGGATTTTTTTAGCCAAAGGGGACAGACAAGAGAACTCCTTGCACATAGGGAACTCTCTTCCTTAATAATATATCAAACCAAAATGACTTTAGCAAATGCAAAATACCTAATCTTGAATATGAGACAAATATAGCAAATTGAGTGGCTATATCTAGATAGGTAATTAGCAGAAGTGATGAGCAACCTAAGCCAAGTAGCCAACACAACCTTCAAATGCAAAATACAATGATCTTCAACCTCAGCACAGATGAGGCAAACAGAAATAAGGGGAAGCTCCAAATAGATGACAAAGAATCATTTCTAACACTGATTAATCATCACTATAACACCAAGTGGCTAAACTAAGGCCTCACTATAGGTGATCTCTAGTACCACAATTGAAAACTTTGGGATAATGATTTCTCTCAAGTAAAGGAGGACCTCGTACAACTATGCTTCCAAGGCTTAGAAATTAAGAAAGTCAAAATTCACTGCTAAACAGAACCGAAAGTAAAGACATGCCTGTAGGCATCATATAGCAAAATACCTAATCTTGAATATGAGACAAATATACCTAATATTGAATATGAGACAAATACTTAATCTTATTTTTATCATCATATAAAAGATGAAGTAACCAGATCGCTCTCCATTTTGGCATCAGTATCAAATGTGACTACTTGCAGCAAGAGAGCTGTGATTTTCCTTCTATATCCTTTCGTCTAATATGCTTCACAAATAATACCAATAAAAACAGTAACTTTTTCCCTTGGCTTTTGTGCTTTCAGGAAGAATGCTTGCAGAGGCTACAGAGCCGCATTGAAGTTGCCTATGATAGTTCAATCCCTGAACACCAGGTACCAAATTCTTCTTTTTAGTCTATAAGCTTTGTTGCTTAAGATTTGGTTAGCTTTGCAACCAATCATCTCAAATTCACTTCTAAAAATATGTGAGTTCTATTGTTTGGAAATTGCAATCATTTATATGCTGATATCTAATGTAAGAAGAGAGGATATATGATGAACCTGAGGTTTGTCATCCTGATTTTCTCAATGTGATGCTGCATTGTTATAGGAGGCCTTAAGGGCATTATGGCATGCTGCCTTTCCTGGAGAGGTACTTCATGGTTTAATATCTGAGCAGTGGAAGGAAATGGGCTGGCAAGGAAAAGATCCATCCACAGACTTCAGGTACAGTAGTCTTTCCTTTGTCTTCTCCAGGGACATTTTGTTTCTAGCACTCAATTTTGTCTTATTCTTAATTCTTAGTATTTGAATTTAATCATGTAGGGGTGGTGGTTTCATATCACTGGAGAACTTATTGTTCTTTGCAAGGAACTATCCAGTATGTCACCTCTCTCTCTCTCTCTCTCTGAAAACTCAAATGCAAACAATTCTACCTAGTTGGTTAGCCAATCTACGCGCAGAAATATTATAGAATGGATTTATAGTTATGTTGTTAATAAGTGGCCACAACTATATAACAATAGCACCTATGTTCCTATAATATTAAGAATGAACTAGGTTCTCTATTATTTTTTTCCAGTGTTAAACCACATGCAAGTTGAATAAATAAAGAAGTAATTATGGTGGGTTATCCTTTGAAATTCCATTTCTGGAGTGTTTCCATCAAGGACCATAAACACTTGCACTATGCTTGCTTTTAATTATATGTACCTACTTTTGTGCTTTCTATAAGAACTAGCTTAATGTGCTAATAGTATACATATGGTTATATAGAATTATAGATATTGTGAAATTGTTATTTGTAACCATAAGCTAATGGTGTCAGCTCCGGAAATGAGTTACTAAATCATAAAGACCAAGATCTAAGTACCAGGGTTTCCCATGGTTGGCTAGGGAAAAACAATTTTCGATGACAAGGGGGTAGAGCTTACTTTCTTTCTTTTTTTGGTAAGGGAGGGTGTCCCAACCCTGACAAGGAAGGACTAGTCCCTTCGGATGCACGCAATCACCCGCAAACCACGAGCATTGGGTAAGATTACGTTCATGATGAAATATGGGATAATTATATGTTTCTAATGGTTCAAAAGGTTTAATCAAGTTTGCCACGGTTGAAATGAAAAGTTAGGGCACATGGGCAACAAAGGAGTACTTTCTTGAAGGATAATGGAGATTTGGAGAATTGTTCCTCCCCTGCTAGGGCCGTGCATGAGACACACTTTCAACTGTTTTAGACCCACTTTTCATGGTCCAGTTTAGGACACCATAGCCATATGATCGACGAACTCTCTCAGAACTTGAAACATTTTTTTCTGGCTGTTTAAAAGAAAGCTATAAATTGGATTGTTAGGATCATCTGATCGAGCTGATTTTTGCCCTCGTCCTAGGTGAGACCCATTTGTATCAGGAAGTGGTGATTTGAACCAATGCAATGATACCCTCTAGTCTCCACATATTTGTTTTTATTTTAGGAATGATGTATTATATTTGTCATAATAAATTCAAAAACTCCAAAAAAATAAATTACACATGAAACTAATTATTTAAAAACTCAGAAAAACTAAAATTCAGAACAAGCTTTGGATCTCCAACTTGGTCTTTAAGGATTTGACAGGAAAGAAACCGAGTGATTAAAGTTTGGTTTATTTTGCAGAAAAGTTTGAAAATTTCTCCTCCCAGCAAAATCCTACTATGGTAGGGGTTTTAAAAAGAACACCAAAAGGGTTCTTATTTAAGTCCATATACGTAACTCCACTTTTTTCGAGTGGGAAAATGACCTTGATACCCAGCTCAAGGGCTGTAACAAGAGCCCTCAAATTTGGTACACTTTGATTGAAGTAAGCAGTGAAAACAAACAGGATAAAGAAAAATATCACTTAAGCAATAAAAAACATTAATTTCTCTAAATCCTCCTTCACCTAGATCATTATGTGACAATTCCAATCACTACTGTCATCCCCCTCACGTTGCCCTAGAAAAGTGTTCAAGCGATCAGTGCAATTGCTCCACAAAAATGGTGATGTATTTCTCAGTCCCCGGGTTATAGACATGAGTCACTTATGTAAGCAACTCTTGTTAATCTAAAGTTCATATAAAATATTCGACCAAAAAATTACTAAATATAAAATGTTGGACCAAGTTGTGACTGACCCCTGAGAGTCAATAGCCTCAGTACCAAGTTTATAGGTTCCTTAGACACAACTGAAATAATCCTTAAAAGGTAAATAAATGCCATTTGATAAAATCCAATTTGCTGCATTTTCTTCCCTGCTATTCATGTTACAATTTTTAAGACCTAAAAGTAATTAAACCCTTTCATGCAGAAATCCTTCCAGGATCTTCTCCAAAAGCAGGAAGGTGATCGAGCCATGTGGGAATACCCATTTGCGGTAGCTGGTGTGAACATCACATTCATGCTCATTCAGATGCTTGATCTCCAAGCAGGTTTTGTATTTTCCCACCTTCGCTGCATGCTTAAGTAATTATTTTTAAGCAGACATAACACTTGTGTACTGATTGACAGATATGTCAATAGGACTTAATACTTGCTAATTTTTTTAAATTTTTGGCTCCATTGTCCGTGCCAAAGAGTATCCATTAGAATCAGTGTTTGACCTAGTTGGCCAAGTATGTACAACCTCCATACAAGTTTGAATTAATTTACCAAGCAGATAATGAGTCTACACTGAAACTCGCTCTCACTCCTGGTAAAATATACCTAGAAATGGTATTATGAGCTACGAGGCAGAGCTTTTTGAGGGTAGTTATATTCTGTTGCTGAAAATTATCTTCAACCAAGATGAGTGAAAGTTGATTCTCTCTAGAGTGGGAGACTTGGGGATATGTTACTTTGCATCCATTAACACTGTGCTTCTTTAACTCTACAGTGAAACCACGGCCAATGGTAGGTGCAATTTTCTTGAAATTACTATCAGGTAATGTTGGACTGCCTTTCTACCTCACACCCTGTTTCAATGAAGATTATGGAATTTGTTGGGTATGATGGTAGGAGACTCTGTAATCCCTACTGGTGCAGTATGTGTTAGGATGAAGAAAGTTTATCCAATTTGATGATCTGAATCATCTGATCTCTTCTATTTGTTTGTATGCCTCAGTAGTTTTGAGTGTAACTCCTGCATTTATATGACAGAAAATGAGTCGGCGTTCGACATTCTCTACTGCATAACATTCAAGTTGATGGATCAGCAATGGCTTGCCATGCATGCATCTTACATGGATTTCAATGTATGTGCATCTTACAGTCAGAAATCTCCTAGCAAGATAGTAATTCTAATTTCCCGACTTTCTTATATTTAGTGCTAATTTTTTCATATCTTTTTCTTCTTAATCTTCCTCCTTCCAGATGGTGATGAAATCCACACGCCGTCAACTGGAGAGGGAGCTTCTGCTTGAAGAAATCACACGACTGGAAGACATGCCTTCATACAGCCTTCTTCTTCAATAGTAAGAGTTAAACGTATGGCCTGTTGAAGTAAGATGCATGCCGTCATTGGAAGCTTTTTTTTTTTTTGTTTCGTTTTCTCTCACAAGTGTTTTCATCATCTTTCTTTTGTCCTCAATGTTTTGACTAAATGGTGTTTTCCATGATTTGGTGTACCACACGATTTGCTTGGAGCCATTGCACCAGTAATGCCAATGTAACAACATTCAGGCTACAGACAGTCCATTTCTCACTTCTGTAGGGAGAAACTCCTGAGTGTTAAAATATTAGGCACTGTGGCTTGGGCTCCTTTGGGGCGGCGAACCCAATTATGAGTGTGTGCCCCTCTACTAGATCAATTATGCGGAGGGGGACTCCCAAATGGATTTGGCTGTAGCTCCCCGGGTGATGAGAAAAAGGAAAAAATGCTGGTCAATGTGTTTGGAAATCGTTTTTGTTGCATGCTTTAAAAGTGTGGCCAGGTTTTCTGGTTTTCACCCAGCTAATTAGAACTTCATACGAGATGAAATTTATTTGCGAAAGACCCATTCATGGCCCTACTTTCATTAGTTACCCCATTAGGGAGTGTGTTCTTAGCCTGCACTTGGTGCCCCCTCCTTTGCCCTGCCACATCTTCATTACCCCCGTAAGAGTTAATGTTTCTTCCCTTATTAGGGCTTTAGAAAGGAAAATGCTTAGCTTAATTATCTTATGGGGAGGTCCATTTGATATCCAAAACCTGCTCAGTCTGGACAAGTGGGTAATGTTGCTTGTAACGAAATGGCTGGTCCTCATTGGTCCAACTCCATTTTTTTTTAACTCCTAACAACTGTGGTTAAGATTGACTCACCCTTAGGGTTAAGCAATCCAACCTTAGTTTTTTAAAAAATAAAAACAAAAATCTTAATTTTAATTTAATTAGGGTTAAATGGGGTTAAAAGGGACACAAGGACACGGTAGTAACTTAAGTAGCAGACCCACAGGTCCACTAATCATCACTGCTCCTTTTAAGTGTCGACATGGCAGGGTTAAGGATAGAAACTAGTGTGAGCACACTTCTTAGAAAACAATATCAAATAAATAATTCCCCATTTGCCTTTTTTATGTGACCGGAGTTCTAATTACCTGAGCTTTGTATAGGACGATTTTTTAGGACGAGTAGGATGCACCCTATAACCAGGGGCGGAGCCAGTTGATAAGTTCGTAGGTCAATCGAATCCGTTTGTAGAGATTTTTTTTTTCAATGTGATGTTGGGGACTGCTGCACCCTTGCCCATATAACCTCTAGATTAAATAATATAGGTTGCCCTTCAGTTTTTTATTTTTAAAAACAAAATTTTGAAATTTTTTATGTTTCTATGTTTTTCTTTTTTGTTTTTAATATATTTAGTAACAAATTTTTTGAAAATCAACGTAACAGGATTAATTCTGTCACCTCTGCTTTTGGAAATAAAAAACAAAAACAAAAAATATGAAGTGTCACACCACCATCACAAAACCACCACCCACCATTCCACCACTCTCCACCACGGCACCACCCCCCACTCCACCCACCACCTCAAGGGCGTAACGGGACTCCAATTGTGGTTAAGATTCACCGACCCCTAAGGTTCATCCACTTATTCTTGGTTTTTTTAAAAAAATATTAATTTTTAAAACCTTGGTTAAAATTTACTAACTCCTAAGGTTAAATTTACTAAGAATAAGTAGGTGATCCCTAGGGATGGGTTAGTATTGTTAAAAGGGACACATGGCGACCTTAGTAGCGTAATCGAACTCCTCGCTCTCTTGGGAAATGTTCAGAAAGAAACGTAGTCAATGCCCCGCCCGCCCTCTTTCTTTGCTATACCCACAATGTCTTTAAAGCTTTTTGATTCTTAAAATGTCCTAACATCATATTTCAATATCATATTTCAATTTGCAACGAATCTCTCACAATTTTTTTTAATTCAAAATGTTGCTCAAGTTTTCATATCCAAATATTTCTTCTTTTTTTTCCCCTCCAAAGTTCAGCGAGGACTTTAGCCCTCACTGCCTACAACAATCCGCCCTATTTTTCAGTGTTGATTAAAGCTGTGCAGCCACAACGTGAACCCAAAACATAGCTGCTATGTTTGCAGAGAAAATATTATATTTACCTCAACAAGGAGAGCAAATTCATGTTGTTTGCGTTGCACATTGTGCGGACAACGTTCAGTCCCTATAAGGAAATTACAAATCACAATGCTCGATGGGTGTGAGAAAACTACAAATCCCCATGGTCGCAAATCACCTATCTTACAGGAGACATATTTATATATAGATTGCACCAAACAGACATTTCACAGGGCTATAGATTGAGGATTGAGGAACAGATATCGTTATGATTTACTCTTGAAGATGCAGAGAGAGAGAGATATGCTCTCGAAGATTTCCATGAACATAGCTTAAACTGTTCACATTTCAAGCCCCTTGATTGGTAAAGAGGTAAACTAAACACACACACACACATAAAGGTAAAGAAAACTTTTAATTCAACCCGGCTATAGTCAGAGATTCATTTTATGTTCAGCTTCCACTTAATACCACTCAAAGAAAGAAAGACCACTAGCCAAAGGGCACTCAAACATCATAATAATAATCTTAACCTGTCTAATGTTTCTCAATACAGGCAAAAGGAGATTAATACCTTAATGGAAGTCAAAACTTAAAGTTCCATTACTTGGGGTGGGGTAGCCCTTACAGATAAGGCAAAACCTCAATGAGCAAGCAACTACCAGAGGGCAATTTACTCATATATCCAGGGGTGAAGGCTGCTCTGCCAGCCGACAGTGCCATCGGGAAACCACAACGCAATCTCTTTCCTTGCACTTTCAACCGCATCGCTTCCATGAATGATATTCCTACAAAGACAAAAATGGCCTCCGTCTGTAAGTTCTGATCACCTAAAAAACAATCACAGCAATCCTATCTAATATTAACTCGTTAACTAACTTATCACTACACTGAAACATGTAAATCCAATTTTCACATTTGATCTTATACCAACTTTTACAAGCTTTGTAGGTTTTGGAACTTGGCGTACATACTATTTAACCCAGCACCAGTAAATGGTCCTTGAGTTCACATTATAACAATCTCGAGAACCATAAAACAATTTTAAGGCCTAAAGGGTAGGTACTCCCCAGCAGTACACCAAAATTTCCCTCAATCAATTATTAGTTTGAAAGTGAGTCTGTTAAAGCAAGTCTCATGTTGTATCCCAGAATTCTGAGGCATGATGATTTCTTGTTATCAGCATGTGGACACTGTATTGCGAACACATCTAAGAGGAAGAAGCCACCTTCCATCCACTGTATATGGCGTAAAAACAAATTGGCAGCCGGTTTAAAGAACGTCGCCAAATCCTATCACATGAATCTTGAATTGTGAACATGATTCATGTTGCCAACCCCAAATATTGGGATGAGGCATCATCTACTATAGGCTCTAACATTTGTAAAGAAAGCAAGAGATCAACAAGACTGGAAAAAGAAAAAGGGGGAGGGGGGGGGGGGATGATGCAAACAAGCTAAACAGCCGATCTTTTTAAATTTTTTAAAAAGAAAATTTGTTAATCGAAGAATTAAGGGTGTCCATGAAAAATAGGAGGTAGCCCATTTGATATGCATGGTCAACTCAAACAGTAATTCTTCACCCTAAGTAATGGGCTTTGCTGTCCTTGATTGACCACAGTCCCTAAATCATACAAAACGTTTTGGGATACGTAACGGTTCCAGCCGAAACTTATGTATAGCTGATACTGATACATATCAGATGATATTTACAAACAATTTCTTTAAAAACAAATTAAATGTATCAGGTGATGCCCGATGCGAATTGGTCGAGTGGGACGATATTTATAATCACGTTTTTTTATAAGAAAGACGACAAATAAATCCTACGAAATTGATACATATCAACCAAGTTTTACCAATACATATCGATTTCGAACGAGTCATATTCAATGTATAGGTCTGCCGAAACCGATACATTCGGCAATTTTTATTTTCATGATCATAATTATACAAAGTATGAACTTCATATCCCAATCCAGATTGTTAACCATTACTTAGATTTTCTATTTTTTTCTATCAGTAATCAAAATATATATATAGAACCATAGAAACATTACACAACGATAAGTCTATAACGACTAATTTTTTCTAGTTTTAATTCTACATCATAGGATTAAGACTATCCAACAACAAGATTTGTGGTTCAAAGGTGAATGCTAATCATTCTGCCATGTGGGAGAATGAACAGTGCAAAAAAGTATAAAACTGTACTTAGTAGCACAAGTGAAAAAAAGTTACCTGCCAATATCAATTGCAAAATCGCCACGGATGGTGCCAGGGGCAGAGTCGGAGGGGTTTGTGGCCCCAATAATCTTCCGACCAGTTGTCACAACGTTCTTGCCCTCCCATACCATTGCAACAACAGGACCAGAGATAATGTACTCAACCAGCCCACCAAAGAAAGGCTTCGAGGACAGATCCGCATAGTGCTTCTCGGCAAAAGCACGTTCCACGCTCATGAGCTTCAAACCTGAATTCAAACCCAAATATCCGATTACAAATAAAGATCCAGAGAGATGAAAATTAGAACTAATAATCATAACAGAAACAGACCTTTCAAGGAGAAACCCTTTTTCTCAAATCTGCTAATAATCTCACCAACCTGAAACATAAAAGGAAATCGTTGAGACAATTGAGCTTTCTTCCTGACACCTCAGTCATACGATATAATCTATCAAACATTCTTTTATTTTTCACCGATAATTAGGATTTCATCAAAAGAACAACGAAAAGAAAGGGATTAAAAAAGTTCAAAGTGAACTTAAAGGAAGATAAAGCAAGAAAACATATAAATCGCAATTATTACTACAAATCAACTATTCAAGCACTAATTAGATCTTCAATTATTAATCCAAATCAATCGCAATATTCAGTTATCAAAAGCAAGCTAGAGATAGATTTCATACTATTCAAGAGCATGGAATAAAAAAACCACCCAAAAGGAGATTTTTTGAAAGCGTAGTACGATTCATTCCAAGTTTACGATAGATCTATGGAATTCAACAGAAACCAACGTCAAATTATGAAAAATAAAGAAGAATTTCCATTTTTCTAAAGATTTGTGACTGAAGAACAGGGAAAGAAAGGAAGAAAACCCAGATTCAGATGGAGGGAAGTGAAACGAACCAAGCCTCTTTGAACGCCATCGGGCTTGATCATGATGAAGGTCTGCTCCATCTTCTCTAGTTCTTCAGAAAACCCTAGTTTTGAGCTTAAGCTTTACAAAAGTGTCGATAGAATGGAAAGAACGGGTAAGACAAATGCCTTTATATATGAACGAAAATAAAACCCTAATCCTCTTGCAGCGGGATTGCTCGTTTAATTATTCTCCACTCTGGTTTTTTATTTGTCTTTTTTGGAAATTTTGTTTTTTTGCCCCTTCTTCTTTTTTGCCTCTTAGGGTGTTTGGTTGTGGCGATAACTGTACTTTTGATTTTCCACCACCCGATGGCCGATAATGGTTATTCATTGTTTGGGGGGAGTGGAATACAGATCCACCTCCAAAAGATGCAATAACTGGTCTATGTTCTCTTCACCTTTGAAGCAAAGCTCTCTTACGGATGTGTTTGATGTGTTTGGATGCAAGAACAAGTATACTTTTAAGCCGGAAAAAAGTTACTATGTAAAATTGATTTGGTAAAGAACTCCGGTTTAATAGTGATTTGGACAATTTTCATGAATGAATATTGTGGGTTGTGAAATCTCACCATCTATAATACATACAAGTAGGAGTGTATTCGAGCCAAGCTTGGCTTGAACATGTTTGAGCTTAGCTTAAATTTGGTTTGAGCTTAATCCAAGGTCGGATGTTTAGGCTTGAGCTTGGCTTGAACAAGTTTGATTTGTAAGCTCGAACTTTATTCAAGCCGAGCCGAGCTCGGATTGGCTCAAGTTTATTTTGTCACGCCTTAAAATACCCCTTAGGAGAAAGTGAAACTTTGGCACGTGATTTACTTAACTCATTTAAAGAGTGTTAAAAACATGCTAAAATGTGAGCCTGAAATTTTTTTCATCAACTATAATCATTGATACTTCATGGAATCATAATTCAAGTCCACAATTAACTAAACATAATTCAAAATGAAAATATGATCATCCATAATGAAATTCTCTTACAAATCCTTTTAAAATATTAGATAAACATTCTACCCTGAAATCAATAGTAGGGATAACGGTCTAAGTCAATTTTCTCTTCTTGATGATCGTCTTCTGATTCTTTAATATACTTTTCATCTTTCCACAATCCCGATACACGAATATCAAATCTTGAATTTGCCGATAATAAAATTAACGGTTGAGTAACACAGTTACTCTACGTATATAATAACCTGTAATAAACAATATCATAAACACTGACATGTATACAAGTAGTAGTTCAATTTAACTCACATACATTAATCAGAGTACACAAAACATGTTTTTCTTTTCTTTTCTTATTTTTCTTTCATTTCTTACTTGTCTTACTTTTTCTTATTTTCTTACTTTTTCTTCCTTTTTTATTTTTTCTTCATTTCTTCTTTTCTTGCTTTCCTTTTTTTTTTTCTTACTTTTCTTCTTTTCTTTCATTATTACTTTTCTTTTTTTTTCGTATTTTTCTTTGATATCTTTCTTGAAACCAGATAACTAGTACCCTTAGGAACTTATCTTGAAGTCATGTTCTAGCATCTTTTTCTTTTTCTTATTTTTTTCTGAGATCTTTCTTGAAGCCAGATAACTAGTACCCTTAGGAACTTATCTTGAAGTCATGTTCTAGCATCTTTTTCTTTTTCTTATTTTTTTCTGAGATCTTTCTTGAAGCCAGATAACTAGTACCCTTGGAACTTAACTTGAAGTCAGGCAGTAGCGTTTTTGTTACTTAGACTTAAAGCCAGATATAGCATACTCTTGCATAATAAATACTTGAAGTCGGGCATGATATATCATCGATGAGCTTAGACTTGAAGCTGAGTACGATGTACCCTTGGTTCATTTATACTTGAAGCAGGGTACGATGTATCATTGGTTACTTACTTTGCTGGTATCCATTATTTATATGAAAACTCGTTCATACAATCTTATATATGTGACTATTTCTTTTTTGTATTTATTATCACATTGTGCGTATGTATATAACATTGTCGTGATTGAAGACAATAATAAACATTTGGTTAAATTTCACTCTCGATCATAGGTCGAGATCATTGGGAATCCATCATAGCAATTCACATCACCATGATAAAATCCTAAAGCCACCAAAACTCTAACCAAAGTTTATTTACCTAAATACATATTACCCATACAGCAATTCATACCTTATATCAATTATCAATTGTCATGCATATAAATTCCATAGATTAAAATTTAAACATCAATAGATTCAGTTTCTTACAATAACAATAATAACATAAGTTCATGAATCCTACTTCCATTGATCATACATTATCATGGTTCTTCGCACTTTAAAAATCATAGTAGGTCATTCAATATACATTGGTTTCAAGAAATTCTTACATACGATAGTAATCATAAAATCATTATTTATACAAAAATCTAGAAATCGCTCATTTAACATACCATCATTCAAAACAATTTTCATCATGCATCCCTTCCATTACATACATTCACATATTTCTCTATAACAATTCACTTTCCCTTTATTTTTGCATAAAATATAATATTCATGGGGTTATTCACATTCAACTTTAACAATTATTGAGAAATAGTCTTACTTAGATCTATCATTTTAAATATTACTTTAGATTAATATTCATGGAATTGAGAATTAAAGATTATTATTTACATCCCTTGATCGCTTCTCTACGATCTATCACTTGCGAATAACCTTTGATCTCGATTTCCAATCGCTTCTCTTCTTCTCTTGTTGAAAGTCTCTAGAAAACCCTAGGTTTTCCTCTTTCTAGATCTCTAAAACTCTTAATAAACTTTTCCAACCATAGTCTCACGAGAATAAGGTATTTATATAGTGTTTAGAACCCTATGGAAGCAAAAGGTCAAAAAATCGCGTTTTTACGGATTTTCGTGTGCGGACTCCGATTGATTGGACCTAACTGGTCATGTCCGATCGATCGGAGCTACCAGTCCGATTTTCCTTTTTTTTTGGGATCCAGAACCCACTTTGGTAAAAGGCCTATAACTTTTGACTCATTTATCGGAATTTGACAATTCAAAGTGCGTTGAAACCTTAATACGAAGGGGAGAAATTTATTGTCTAATAGTAATGTCCTAGTTTCAAGTCTTTGAAGGCAAAATGTCTCATTAAATTGGATGAAAGTGAAAGAGAACTCCAAAACATTTGAGTTTCTACAACTAGACATTCCACATAATTCTCATAGAAACACATGCATTTAAAATCAGACACATATTCTAAGAAATTCATATAAATGGCACGAATGCCGAATAACTAAAATTTGGGTCTTTACATATTCACACAATTTTTTTTTAAAAATTTTACATGATTTCAATACAATTATTTATCATTAAATTATATTACAAGACATACAAAAATGATACATTAATATTAAAAAATATGATTTAGGGGTAGCCCTTCAGTCTCCATAGTAGAATGGTAGGGCCAAGGTTTAAGCTTTTAACTTCTTAACTTCTCTTTATTATTATCTCTTAAACTTATTTATTATAAATTAAAAAGCATTGTAATCTATGATTAAGAAAGATAAAAATATCATTTTATATTAATATAAATGACATTATAAAGATTATATTGTGTATATGTATATATGAAATATTTGGAGCCAAGTCGAGCCCTAAACAAGCTGAGTCGAATCAAACAGGGCATGGCTTGAGGTTGACTTGTTTAAACATTCGAGCTCCACTTGGCTTGATTCATTCAAACCTTAAATATCATCTTAAACTTAACTCAAATGAGTCGAGCTGACGAGCCATTTTGGTTTGAGTGCAACTCTAAATGCAAGAGCATGATACACCAGCACACACCCATTCACTACCCAATGAAGTAATTGATATTCACGTGTGACGAGCACACGTGCTGCAACTGATTGACAACTGCAGTCTGATTAGTCTACTAACATAAAATGTTGGCAAATAAAAGATTTAATGGAATATTGCCTCACAGACAAATTAGTGGCATAAAAAATCGGACTGACACTGTTCACGGACCAAGGATAGGTGTAAACTCTAGGGGTAGATGAATCTTAACCACGGTTAAGGGGTGTCAAAAGAGACACATGACAACCTCAACAGCGTAACAGGACTCCAATTTTGGTTAAGATTCACCGACTTATAAGGTTCAACCACTTATTATTGGTTTTTAGAAGAAAAAAAAAATTAATTTCTTTTAAACCTTGGTTAAATTCATTAATTTTCAAATTTTTCTTATAAAAATCAATAATAAGTGGATGAACCCTGGGAGTGGGTGAATCTTAATCAAAGTTAAATAGTGTTACAAGAGACACATGGCGTCCTCAATAGCATAATCGGACTCCTCTCTCTCTTGACAAAATGCTCAAAAAGAAGAATGTCTTCCCAAGGCCCTGCACACCCCTCTTTTATTGATATACCCAAAATGTCTTTGAAGTTTCTTGGTTATTAAAATGTCCAAACATTATATTTCAATAAGCAATGCGTCTCTCACATTATACCTCAGTGTAACGACTCCAAATCCAACCTTGACCAAAATAGGACCTTGGGTTGCCATATTTCTTAAGCCTGCTTAAAATCTCATGACATCCAAGGCATACTACACGAGTCTCTAAAAATAAGAGTAATAAAATTCGATTTAAACCAAACCATCCTGAACAAGTTTAGGGTCAACATAAACATAATCTACTAAGATCAAAGTACTCCAACAACTTATAAAACTCTGATACAACATCAAAACTATAACTGAAACCAAGGTATCATAAGTCTATTACATCCCTTCAAACTGAAACAAACACCTACTAGTAAGGAAAGCTATAGAGATCTCTAGCTCCCTCAGAGAAAAGGTCGCCTTCCTCCTCAACGCCGTATGTCTCCTTAACCCAAGGTTCCGCAACTAACTTCGGTTGCACACCTACCAAGACAACAGTCTGACTGAGTACAAAAGCACTCGGTGTATAAAATTCAATCAACAACATAGTATACCTGCACTTAGTTTGGACCATAACCAATAACATAATAACATAATCAGAGTGCAGAAGAACATGTGCTCATATACATAATATCATCACCTTGACTCGTGTATTTGTGAAAACCTTAGACTTAAAAGACAACATACTTATGAGATACTTATGCTTATGATGTCACGTGCTTGTGAGATGCTTATGCTTATGCATTTATTCAGATCATACACTCATTCAGATCTCTCATTGAGCTTATTTAGTATGACAGACATATGCAATGCTTATGCTTATAAGTCTTGAGCAACTTATTCAGATTATGCACTTATTAAGATCTCTCATTGGGCTTATTCAGAATATCAGGCGTATACAATGTTTATGCTTGTGGTCCACATGTATGACTTGTGAGATTCTTAATCTTAAAATATACGTGAGTTTGTACATAAGTGTCGCAATTAACATCGAATCAGTCAACGCTTAGATTCCGATCTCCCGCCATGGAAACTCTACTATACTGTCTCATAACAAATAGTTAGAGAATTCCCGATTTAAAAGATTTTCCTCTAAGTATTGGCTTACCCGAATATCAATCATCATGCAAAATAATTAGACATAATTTAACAACCAATCACATATAACTACCTTATCATGATTATTAGCATAATTCACAATTGATTTCCAATAATTCTATAGTGTCATATTAATATTTATCATCTAAAGTATTTCAACAAACACCTTGGGTACGTAAGTTATGAATACATTGCCCTTTCCCATTTCCAATATTTCATTATACCATAATCCATCCATACAACTCAAACACAATCTACATCCATACATTCATCCCATCCTCCATAGTATTTTTTCGTCCTCCATATATTTCATCTATAGTATTAATCATTGCATAATAGTTCATAGAACTCCAATCCATATTCACAATCAATTTCCATACAAATAAACCATAACCATATTTCATAGTCTACAATCTCACCATAAACATAATAATAATCAATTATTTATAACTTAAACAATTTTAAATACATATAAATTCATAATAGGGTTGAGTTGGATAATATATCGATCTTAGAGATTCTCCCATTGAATCCAAATTGGTAGATGAAGCTCCCTCAAGCTTTGGGGTTAATCTCTAAGCTAATCTTTTTCTCCCTTGAGCAAATCTCTTATTCTCCAAGCCAAAACTCTTGAAAACCTTAGGTTTTCTCTCTCTTTTGTCAAATTAGGTTAGAAAATGGTTAGAATATTAAAACCCTTGAAATATAACCCTTATTTATAGCCTAGAGGTTAAAAATCCCAAAATCTGAAACCCTTTTAAAAATCTGATTGGAGAGTGGCGATTGATCGTTATATTGGGCAATCGATCGCTGCTAGCCTGATGATCGATCGTCGCATATACTGCAATCAATCGTCTAAGAAATATAAGCTTCCTCAAATTTCCTGGTTCCGACGATCGATCGTTAGCTCTGGGCGATCGATCGTAAGCTCTGTTTTTCCACTTTTTGATCACTTAGACATTTTAGATTATCCACAACGCTTAGACACAACAAAACACACTTAAAAATATGACAAAAGATCATTATATCCCTATAAATTGAATTAAATGCATGAAATATAATTAAGGTCTCTACACTCAGCTTACCATAAATAAATTAAAAAAACATCTCTCACAATTTATTTTATCTAAAATGTCTCTCAAGTTTCTATACCTAAAATATTTCTTAATTTTTTTCTTAAAATGTCCTCACTAGGGTCACTCTTCCCAAACTCTCTCTCACGTGGATTGCACGTGATGCCCACTGGTATATATATGTTTCAAATAGCTAGAATCAGTTACACGTAAGGACCTTATCCATTTATAAGGTACTTACAAATGTTTTAAATCGCACATTTTATAACAAATGTCTACGGGACAAATTTGGGCCAAATAAACCTATTGGGCTGGGCCATTTTCTATATGATATCGTAATATGGTTAGGCTGTAACCCCAGTTAAAGCTATCTATTCATAGGTTAGGAGTTAGATACCTAGCATGTTTATTTGATAGCCTTATCCCACACTTATAGAATATAGTACCTACATCAGTCGAAGGACAACTATGTAATTAGGCCCATTAAAAATTTTCAAAATGTAAGTCCAGGCCATTAACACCCTACTTACAACTTTAAAATCCTAATTTTTTTCCCCACAAATCAAATTGTTACAAGTCAATCAGTCCTAAATGGTTAGTTTGATCCTAATTTTTTTAATTATATATTATTATTGTTACTAGTGGGCGGCACGTGCGATGTACGAGAGAGAGGGGAAGGGGAGAGAGACTGGGAAGAGGGACTTAGTGAGGGAATTTTAAGAAAATTTGCTTTAAATTTTAAATTAAAAAGATGTGGAGTAGTGGGTTGAAACTACCTCATAATTCCTATTTTTTCTCTTGAAAAATAGTTACACCATAGAGAGAGTGTGCCTTTTTGTTGAGAGACCAATGAGGGAGCATGAGAGAACATGATAATGATTTGAGGGAATTGTGGAAATATTGAGGGATTATTGTTAATTGTAATTAATATTACTTTAATACCCTTACTAACTTTTATTATGTAAAATAAGATAATATAATATCTTAATTTTTTTTATATAGACTAGCAAATGCCCCGTGCGATGCACGGGTGAGTTAAAAAGAAGTAAAAAAAAATGATACTTTTGCTACATTTTTACATAAAAATCATAGACCATATTCTAATTAACACTGACCAAAAGTATATTCTCAAGGCTATGCTTTTAATTTAATAAATAAATACATAGAAGAATATACTATGAACCACTTCCTCTCTAAAAAGCATAACAATTTTAATATGCCTAAAATTTAAGTAGAATCAATTATGGCCTTAAGAGGCTATCAGAAAACTTAGTGCGAACCTAACCCTGTTGGGTCATAAATTGTCACACATACTCTAGGTCGTTATCTCTTGGTTGGGCTTGTGTAGACACCTTTTCTCTTTGCTCACCCAGTCCATGTATATATATGCATGACATCTTTGAGGCGTTGATGGGTAAAATTTTAGATGCTTGTTGCACAAATCTTAGCATAGATACAAAGGGTAAGAAATTTTGAGAAGTTAGTTTTAAGTTCATTCTTGAAATGGAAAGAAAATAAAAAGAAGAAGTTGAGTTTTGACCAAGAAGTTGAGAAATATGGATAAATTATATATAGGTGAACTTTGATGAAGTTTCTCTCATCATTATTTAAGAATCTAAATTATTAAATCTTATAGAGAAAGAAAATGAAGCATGAAAACTAAAAACCATATAGGAACATACGGCCAAACCAAAATGATGTTAAGAAATTCATCAATCACATTCAAACAAAAGACGATAACACACTTCCATGTCAAAAAGAACATAAAAACTAAACTGCAAATACATACAGGAAACATACGGGCAAACCAGAATGATGTTCAAAATTTCATCAATCACATTCAAACTCTAGACAAACACACTTCCATGTGTGTTAGGTAACAAAATTATCATTTTCCTATTTCATATTCTGCTACCAGATTTTAGAGGATCATATTCTATCTTATCCAAGGAGACTGGCCTCTTTTTCCATACTTGCCCCTTGAATATTTTATATTTTGCTTAGCTGACAAGATCTTTCCTTCTTAAGTGCATCTGTTCCATTAAAGATTGCAGGTTTTTTTTTAGCAGTGATAGTCCATTTACAAACCAAGGCTAGACCTCATTGGTCCAGCCTTAGGTTTGTAAAGATTTCATTGGTACGTTAACTATTTCCCCCCTTTTTTTAGGTGAGTATTTAAGAGAGAGGGCATGGATGAATGACCTGCCTTAGCTTTACAAATCCATGTCCCAGGTATCTTAACTATTTCCCTTTATTTTTTGTAAGAAAAATTGCAGGGTTTTAGTCACCCAATAAGTTGGTTTTAAGAATTAATTAAGGGGTACTATGGGGTAAAAATAGGTTGCTTTTGAATAGGGTGTAACCAGGCTGGGCTTGTGGTGGCCAAATTATTGATCGAGCAGGGTAGGCGACCTCGTCTGACCACTTTAATATAAATACATACAACCTTTTTCAAGAGTCTCCTCTATCTATTATTCTCACTAAATCAAAACGAATCAAATAGGAAAAAAAATAGACTCGATTGATATATTCAAAGCATTTCTTATTCCACATCTCTTTTTGTTGAGAAAATCCATATGAGGTTATTATCTTCATAGAAGAATTGTAGCGTCTTTGGTTTTTAGTGTTTTTGAGTTTTGACATGACTCCTCTTAGTTGCCATTAGTAGATTTGCAACTCCCAAATGAGGATGAAATTAATACACTAACAAACACCTTTTCTTAGAATAATCAAAGAGGAAAAAAGGGAAAAAAAAATACTTTGCTTAACCAAACATTGAAAAAAAAAATCGGGTCAACCACTGTTGGCAAGAAACATGTTGCAGAACAGAATGAACTATCATGGAACCTCTAAGGGTACTATGAATAAAGCATCATTGCTTCACAGAGCTATTGGTGGCGCTTCTTCTTGTTTCTTGACAGGTTTGTTGGTGGCATTCCAGTGGCTATGCGCTTGCTATTGAATCTGATTACATGACATAACAATTAGGATATTTGTTTAATGAGATCCATCATGATGCTTCTGTGAGAGACTCTTTAAATATTATCACCTACAATCAAACAAAAAACACAAAACAAAATGGGGATCTTAGAATTCCCTAATAGTTAATATGCTACGTATATAGAGGTCTAAAATTCAATTACACCCAAAAAAGCTTTTAGAGACCATTCACTTTTCTCTAACAAAATAAAAGAAACCCTGGAGCAGTCAATTAAAGTCGTCCATGTACCTGTCACCAGGTCTCTGACCTTCATGGCCTCTCCCCAGCCTTCCTTAAAATGATGGGGAACTCTCTTTCGAACATAACTGGAATCGTTCATTCCATGACGACCATATTACACCCATCAGAGCCAAAACCCCATTGGCGTTGAGACCTGCCAAACCCACTTCCATGTGAGGACATGCCACAAACTTCTAGTTAAGGTTGGAATATGGTGAAGAAGAGGAGTTGAAGTTTAAATAGAGAATCATTGGAAAGATGGAAAGTCTCTGGAGATGAATGGGAGAGCAAGAAAGTAGGGGAGATGAATAGGAGAGAGGGTTAGTGGGAGAGAGAGTAACTGTAGAAGTTTAACCGAAGTGAGTGGTTTCCGGGGGGAGCTCGGATTGTCTCTGGCAAAGCTGGAAAGGGCTCTCGGGTCCCATACATTGTGTGACACTTGGCGTAAAAATGGGGAGAAGTCATTCCATTTTCTCCCCATAATTTTGACTTCTCCCCATTTGATATCTCACACCCTTATTCTCACACACTTATCGCCACATGTCTTATTATAGGTGGAGAAGTCAAAATCATGGGCCCCATGATTTTGATTTCTCCACCACATGTCACCTATTCTATGGAACCCTGAGATAAGCACTTGCTGGCTTCACCAGAGACAAGCCAAGGCCCGGGGGAGAGAGTAAATGCATAAGTTTGACCAAAGTGAGAGGGGTCCAATAATCAACCATTTATGAGAGAAAAATAGATTTCGTTGAGGAGACGAAGAGGGAGGGGATTTCGTTGGGGAGATGAAGAGTGTGAGGGATGGAGAGAGAAAGGGGTGGTGGTCCCATTAAATAAGAGATGTTAATTTAATTAATTAATTATTTGAGTGGGGTTGAAGTGGGGTCTACAATTAATCTTTGAATAAGATAGCGACACATGGCAAAAATTTAGAGCTCAAATAGAGGTTTTTGAAAGAGCCACGTGGAGACCAACCAGATTATAGTAGCAGTATAGATTAGATTAATTTGGTAAGATTTAATTAGATAAAAAATTCATTTTATTTTCATATTCGGATGTACTTCTTTATTATATACCCTGCCCAAGGTCCATGTAATTCATTAAAAAATTATATAAAATCATTTCTTCTATACATCTGTGTTTGAGGTGCTTGCAGCCTTCATTTCTCCGACTCGAAAGAGCTATAAATAGAGATTGGCATGTCTAATTTGTATCTGAAAACATTTTAAATTATAATTCACTCTGATGAGTAATTAGTGTGATATATTATTATGATCACCCAGGGTAGTAGGCATTTGAAGAAGGGGACTTTGTTTCTTGTTAGGTATTTGCTTTTCTGTTGGTGCACATGGCCATCCATCTACATAAAAAATCAGTCTATGGGTACTCCTAAATATACTCCCCATTTGTACTCCTAAATCTGAGCCATCCATTACTAACAACCAACCAAAGTCAAGATTAATGCTGATTCAGCACACTTTTGAAAAAGGAAGCTAAGTCACATTGAGTCAAGCCACATCTTTTATTCAATAATACCTAACTAGCGGGTGGCACACGTGATGCACATGAGAGTAAGGGGAAGGAGTTAAACCATAATTAATAGGGGTTAAAAGGGACACATGTTAACCCGCAGGTGCGATTGAACTCTCCCCAAGTTCAATCACGATTGGCTATGATTCTATTCTTTAAATAGATAAATGAGCAAGGGGTAGTTTAGGAATTACAGAAAAAAATTAAATCAAAGTTTTGTTTTATATAAGAATAGTTTGAGAATTTTGGAAAAATCAGGCTACGCCTAGCGGGTGGCACATGTGATGCACGTGAGAGCGAGGGGAAGGAGTTAACCACAGTTAATAAGAGTTAAAAGGGACCTGTGTTAACCCGCGGGTACGATTGAACTCGCTAGTGGCACGTGCTATGCACGTGAGAGCAAGGGAAAGGAGTTAACCACATTTAATAGGAGTTAAAAGGGACACGTGTGGGTGCGATTGAACTTTCCGCGAGTTCAATCGCAATTGGCTGTGATTCTAAACAGATAGAGGAGTAAGAGGTAGTTTGAGAATTAAAGTAAAACATTAAATCAACTTTTTGTTTTTATACAAGGGTAGTTTAGGAATTTTGAAAAAATCATCTACCCACGCCTCTCGCATTATAATAGTACTAGCGAGTTCAATCGCACCCGCGGGTGCGATTGAACTCTCCCCCGATCACGATTGGCTGTGATTCTAAATAGATAGATGAGGGAGGGGTAGTTTAAAAATTAAAGTAAAACATTAAATCAAATACAAGGGGTAGTTTAGAAATTAAAGTAAAACATTAAATTAATGTTTTGTTTTCATATAAGGGTAGTTTAAGAATTTCAAAAATTCATCTACGCAAGGCTCTCGCATTATAATAGTAAAGATTTATGAACAAAATAGGAAAAATATAAAAAATTCACCCTTACTAAATGTAAGATACCATAAAATTATAACTCATTAGGAATATTAAAAAAAAGATAATCAACTTTTTAACCCCTTTTCTCTCATTATAATAGTAGAGATTATTTTTAAATAAAATATATCCTATTTTATTAGGTTAATAAATGAGTGGACGTATCAACCACGTCAACTCAACCCAACAAATGTCAGAACAAAAATATAAGATTTCTTTTTTGTCTGGTAAGAAAAAAAATACAAAAAAAATAAGATTGAATGGCTAAAAGATTGGGATGCAAAAATGGGAAAATGTTTAACGCGCATTCCTGAATGTAGCGAAATGCTGGTCCTCATTGGTTCACATCTCCTTTTTAATTCTCATTAACTGTGATTAATATTCATTCACTTTGGGTTTATCTATCTAATTACCTTGATTTAAAAAAAATAAAAAAATGAATCTTAATTTAGGTTAGCTTAACCATAGTTAGGTTTATCCATCCAACCTTGATTTAAAATAAAAATAAAAAATATGAATCTTAATTTAGGTCAGCTTAACCATAATTAGGTTTATCCATCCAACCTTGATTTAAAATAAAAATTAAAAATATGAATCTTAATTTAGTTCAGCTTAACCATAGCTAAAATAGGGTAAAGGGCCACAGGAGTCAGGACACGGCGGTTCGGCTAATTACGGCAAAAAAATGGATTTTCCGAGTGGGAGTGTGGGACCCACTGCATGGTGGGTCCTATAGATATCGCCAGCCACGTAGGTAATCTCAACGAAGGAAAGGCTCCCTTTCTCTTTCGCTCGCTCGGACTCGAGCGTGCCCTCTTTCTCTCTCTGTAACGATGGCACCAAGAAAGCCAAAAGCCATGACCAGCAAATCTTCGAAATTTCTCGAGCTTTACGGTAACTTTATTCTTTATACATCCCCTTCCCTTCACAACTCATCTCCTTCAGCTCGAAGAACTCTCACACGTTTTAATGTCTATGATAGGTTGGGATTTGCTATTGGGATCAATCACTGCGTTTTACGTTTTCATGGTTCCCTATACAAAGGTTGAAGAAAGCTTCAATGTTCAGGTTCTTAATTTAATTCTTCTTCTCAAATCATATTGTTTTGCTGATCACATTCTCTTATATACGAACCTGCAACTTACAATTCATGATCAATTAAACCCTAATTGAACTAGAAAATTGGTGTTTTGGAGTATTCAGGATCATTTAAATCGATTTTCACAAATTAAACCAGGTTTTGTGTTAGGAACCTTACCAACAGTCCAAAAGGCCCTAGGGTGATTAAGGAGCGGAAATTTAGGCCCAGAAACCATCAGGGATCGTAACAATATGTATCTCCTGGTTTTAGTTTTTGTAATAGCTTCTGATTGCTACAATATTGCAGTTAGATTCATGAGATGTCGTTAACATATAGTTCTCCAACTAACTTGTGGCTTTCTCTTTGGATCATGTTTTAATCTTTTGTTTATCAAGGCAATACACGATATACTTTATCATCGGCATCACTTAGAGAAGGTTAGTTTACTCTTTTTACATCTTTGATCTGCTGTGTATATTAATTGCGTTGCAATATATTTGAGGTTTGACCTGATGGTGTTTAGTTGGTGATCTTTGGTGAATGTCTCAGTATGACCATTTGGAGTTTCCTGGAGTCGTTCCCCGTACATTCATAGGTAAGCTTCGTGTATTTTGTAGGTAGAATAAGTTTATTTTTATTCTATAAAGAAATGTTTTTAATTTCATGTGTATTCTACTTCATTTATCCCACAAATATAAAGCTACATTTTGTAACCAATTTTTTCATTAAATTTGTTTATTTAACTATTTTGAGTGGGTTGACGGTCTGGAAAATTGCTCAATGGGATAGGCCTTGTTGTCAAAAGTCACAACCTTGAGCTTGCTGGGTGGTTTAGTTGGGTTCAAATGTATGACAAATTGTAAATTTGATAAATACTTTTTTTCCCCTAATAAGCAAATTTACTATCCATGGTTAAATTCTTTTTTCAATGTTTAAAAAAATTACTAATCGTTGTTAAATTCTTCTTTCCTTGATAAGCAAATTTACTAATCATTTTTTTTTGGGTTATATTATCATTACTTTGACTCATATGAAAGGCCACATCTATAGTTCCTCAAAGTCATTCCTAATTTGACACCAAGAGAAAATTACGTTGAAGATATGTTTTACAATAAATTTCCTAGTCGTGATTGTTTATTATATACTCGATTGTTTCTCTCTTTCTACATGCACCTACATATAGCACTAGGGCTCATCCTTCAATTAACACTCCATGAGATGACCACCTCTCGCAGGCATAGTTACCATTTACCAAGTTGGAGTTTGGGAATTATTCAGCTATGGGTCGGTAAAAATTGTCAAAATTAAATTTTTTTGGGAAAATGTCAGAAAAAATAAAAAAGATTAATAGTTGCAAACAATTATCAACTAATATATTCAATAGATTAGATATTTTCTCTGGACTTATTAAAGAGTCATGATAATTTTTTTTTTAACTAGCAAAATTCTTGAATTTTCCAATAAATTGCTATTGTTTAAAAAAGTAGCAAATAAGCTATGAATTAATTAGTGGATGAAAAATTCGTTGATTAGTAGCGAATTTTTGAAGAAGTACAGAATTTTCTAACAATGCTTGCATGATCAACTTAGAGATGAAATCCCTAAGACTTAAGGGAAAAACTCACACTACCCCTAATCAAGTTACAAAGTTAGGAAATAGTTCTAAAAGCTTCTAATGAAGGAGCAATGCATCAACAAGTGGTCCACCTTTTCTTTGTTAAATAGACACATAATGCATCTATTTGCTAACCTCATACCTCTATTTTGTTGGTCTACATGGGTATTTTATCCAATACCCCGCTGTATAGAAGATAACAAAATCTTTGATGGAATACCTGTATTCCGTAGGACTCTACGAGGAAACGGGGAAATGGATCGCTCACATAAGGACTCGGAAAAAGGCACCCGATATTGATATATATATTTTTTGATTGGTAATCAGGTTATCAAAATATAAAAAGGGAAGGGGATAACTCGATACTGATATTTTAAACTAAGCCCATGAACCAGGATCCGGGTTGAACTTTGCGTGGGCTAAATGACTAACTCGGATTGACCCACTTAAAACCGCCTGACCCGCCACGATCCATTTGACCCGGAAGTTTTTCTTTGAACCGCCCGGTTTATAGAAAAAGCCTAATTTTCACTTATCTAGTCTAAAATTCATGGGGCCTATTATATCAACTAAAAAACTACTTACTAAATACAATATATATATATATATATATATATATATATATATATATATATATATATATATATATATGGGGAGATGAGAGAGATAAGCTAAAATAGAAGCTAAACAAACAAGCTAAGCAAGCTTTAATACTTAAAGAGTTATACTTACAGACCTTGAGCAAACTAAGCAAACTGAAGAAGAAGAAGAAGAAGCCAGGCTAGACAAGCACACAAGCAAACTAAAGAGAGCACAAGAGCAAGCTAAGAGGTCGGGACACTACTCCAATTATGTCTCAAATGAAAGGAAAAAGCCCAATTTATAGAGCTTACACATTTAGTACTGTAGATTCACGGATCTACTATTCATGATACTATTCACATTACTGTAGATTGTAACTATAGCAAAAGTCACTGTTTGGGTACTGTAGCAGTGCGTGACTAAGCACATCTGGAGGGTTATTGGACATTCTACAACCTTCCACAAGCTTCCTGGACAGCTGGCAAGTGGGGAGAAAAACTTAGTGGGGTCATGGATCAGCAACCATATCATTAACATCCGGCAGGTCAAGGTTTAATAGATCCATATCGGGTTCTTCATTAGGATCAGAGTCGACATACGACCATTCTGTGCGATGGATCTGGTTAAAGTAGTCGAGTGGGCTTAGAGAACTGTTCCACTTAGTATGCTGGTAAATATGTTGAAGAGCTCTACGAACTTCAGAAGATCCATTAATATAACCTTGCATGATATGAGAGTAAAAAGGATGCCATCGGAGAGAGATATGTTTCTGATTAGAAAAGACGAGGATCCGTTTAGTTTGGGTGATAATACGCCAGTGACGGGTTTGATGCAGGAATGTTTGGATTCGGATTAATCCATTCACCTTACATCGAAGGTCTTCATCAGTGTAGAATGGTTTGGATCGACAATGGGCAGGAGGATTTTCATTGGATCAAAATGATGAATAAGAACAATGTGCATTGAAGGATGATAGTAATAACTTTCTTGATCCCATTCAGGGCAAGAGCTGATAATTTCAAGATAAAGATATTGGCGATAAGAATTATAGCGAGAAATGGAGCAAGCCTCTTGGATGCAGTCAGGAAATCCAGGGAGATCATCAGGAGATTCAGTCTCAATGCCAGTAGTGAATCCGTTTTCAAACAACCAAATTTTAGTCTCTTGGTCAGCATATGAAGGTATGACCATAAGGTTGTTATAATAGACCTGGAATAAATTACCAATGGTAAGAGAGGGATCATATCGTTCAAAAGCAGCATACGTATCTAACCACTACTGTTGGCTAGAAAGAGTGTACTTATGGATAGGTTCTTGGATCTCGGAAGGGAGGTCAAAGATAGCAGAACGGATGTTATTACTCACAGAACCAAACAAAGCTTTCTTTGGATCCAATGGTCAAGAAGACGTAGGAGAGCAAAAGCTTAAGTATGTAGGATTAGAAGGATAATATAAAGGTAACTCTGGTTCTTGTCCAGAGTAGATATCAAGATTTGAACTGATCTTGAACTTTTTATGTTTTGGATTAGGCTGGGGAAACGAGGAGATCTCTGGGACTATAGGCTCGGCCAATTTGGACATGAAATAGGAATGAAGAGCTTTTATGATTTCATCAAGATGACCTTTGTATTTCTTGGAAACCATAAGTTATCAAGAAGGTAGACCTCGTGTTTGGAAAGACCCAGAGTGGGAAAATGATAAGCATAGGTCATGTTCTGGATATGTTCGAGGAATATGTCACCATATAGTTCACCGGGTTTGGAAACAGGTAGATTTGAATTTCGTTTTCTTTTTGAGCTGGAACTAACTATTGTTGGGATTTCGTTGCTTGTAAATGAAGTAGTAAAACTGGAGTTGGCCATTGGTATCTGCAAAAGAGAAGACAAGAGAAAAATTAAAGCACTATGACAATAAAAGCTAATAGTATCAACATCAGGGGTGAAGTGGAAGGATCAAAGAGAAGTATTCTCAAGATATACACCATCGTATGTGGAAGAGAGTATACGCTCGTAGGAAGTGATATGTGTAATCAAGATAGATAACAATGTAGTAACCATGGTTGGAGGTCGTCCAACTGGTTGTATGGTGCATAACCATGGAAAATGAGCAGAACTAAAACTTAGCAAATTAATGGCTTGGATGATAAGGGAAAGGTTTTCCCATGGAGGTTGTTTGTAAAGACATTTGCTGACATAGAAAGCTGCACAAGCTCATAGAGAAGAAGTAGGTTCAATGAGACCTTTTGCTTGGAGTTAGGATAATTCTTGGGTAGCAAGAGCAAGGTGTTCTGGATTCATACCATAGTGGCTAGCTGTGGTAGGATTGATATCGTCAATCTTCTTGAAAGGAAGATGAACAAAGTCGTGATGAATTCCTTAAAATGAAGTGTTGCTCTTTCCAAAGATCAAACTTAGAAAAACATTATGATAGAATGTCTAAACGTTATTATGTCCTCAATGGCATGGATGACGTTAATCTCAAACAAGCTTTCCTCTTATCCCTACCTAAGCCTGTTGGTGATGACACCACTAAGATCATGAACACCAAACGTCTAACACTCCAACAATCTTCCCTTAGAGAAATTTTCCAGTTTACACTTCAAGCTCTTGAAACTCTTTGCAATCAGACTACGTTCTTTAGGAATTTTGAGTCTATTGGGAAAAAGATTCAATCTACTTGTGATAAGACTTATCTGTCTATCAAGTGCGATAAACGTCATTGCTCTTGCTTATCTTGTAGTTCTCCTAAACAATCCAAATCTAAGTATCACAAGAAGCATTCTAGGCATTATTCTACCCATCCTCCGGATGATATTTCAAAACCTCGACGCTTTAGGAAGAAAAGAAAATGACGATATCTTCGCAAGAAAAAAGTTAAAGGCAAAACATCTTCCCGATGTTATCTTTGCAACAAATTTGGTCACTTTGCTAAGAGTTGTCCCAACCGGGATAAAAGTGTGAAACTCTTACAACATATCGCTACATATGCTGATGAATCAAATTTCTCTGATGTCGAATTAGTGTTCTCACTTGATGATGAGTTTTCACCAGAAACTCTTCTCGCTATTGGTTATTCTAGTAGTGAAGAAGAACCAGTTCACCATCCTACGCTCCTTTATGAGCAGTATGCAACTCTTGGAATTGACGATAGTATACCCCGAGTATACACTATCAGGAACTATACCCAGTTACATTTACTGAACCAATCCCTATGGCCCAAGTCTAGATCCTCACAGATCATTATTCCAGACCTATTCCTGCCATAGCCTTTTTTGATACCGGTGCTTCACATTCTATCCTTAACCCTGATATTCTCCCTAAAACATATTGGAAACCCCATGAACAAGCCTTTCGTACTGTCAATGGTGAACGTTTCATTATTGACAAAATCAATAAACCTATCTTGGTTAAACTCTTTCCAAACTGTGAGGGGAAAAATACCGGAAGGACACGCGTCAGCAGCAGCTTCTTCCACGTTCTGGTTTACTGGTAGAAGGTTGGAGCGGAGGGTGTGGCACCCTGACCTGTACTCCGATGGTAAAGTCAGTAGAGGTAGAAGATGGCGAACAGTAAACGCAAGAACAATCACTGAAAAATACGCAAGGCACTGAAAGCACTGAACACGTATTCTCGGATCTGGGTTAATGAACAAGTGTCCTGTGCACTAAAAATCACGGGGTTTTTATAGGGCAAGGGTTGGTATGACCATCGATGACCATGGATGGCCATAGGTGTCCACACCACGTGTCTTTGCACTCATTGCCAAATATCTTACACATATCTGCCGCCGGTTGCATTACACGTGAGAGCCTCCTATAAGTCCAATCGGACGGTACGCAGAAGTGACCAGCATTAAATGCCAAGACAGTGCTTTCGGCACGAAACGGCGTGTTCGGCACGCTTGTCGGAATTATGGATCGCCTCCTGGTCACTTCCTCCTACGAGTCGGTCTCGTTGTTGACTCAAGCTCGGTTACGGCGTAGATGCCTTCAAATACAGCACGACATCGTTGTTGGTGGGACAACGGACTCGTTGTTCGCGTAACGACAACGACGTTGTCAAGAGCACAACGTTCACGTTGTGCTTTAGACAACGAGCACGTTGTCAAAGCCACAACGGAAACATTGTTCTGCACGAGAACGAAGACGTCGTAATGCGCGCAACGGGATCGTTGTGCATCAGGCAACGTGTGACCCCTATATTTTAAGCACGTGACCCCAACTCGTGTCCACGTGTCACTCTCGTGAACAAAACGTCAAAAACGAGCTCGTCCCTCAACGCTGAGTTGGCTTTACGAATTTTACCCGTTACACAAACCTTACCATTAAACAACAATTCCTTGGTTCTAGTCTTCTTGGTAAAGATCTTTTGATTGGATTCGATATCCTCCATAAATTCCTGAATTTACGATGGTTAGACAAAGGACTTTCCCATAAACAAAATTTCCTCACCTGGTCCCAGATCCCGAACCTTCAGAACCTTTTGACCATATCAAAACCAAACTCATTAGTGACTGTGGTGCCAACTCCCATTCAGAATTTCTGAAGAAACATCCTACACCTTTATGGACCAATTCAACTTTCTTTGTTCAACTTCCTTTCAAGAAGAATGAAGATATCAATCCTAACAAAGCTAGCCATCGTGGTATGAATCCAGAACACCTTCAACCTACTTCTTCTCTATGGACTTGTGCAGCTTTCTATGTCAGCAGATGTCTTTACAAACAACCTCTATGGGAAAACCTTTCCCTTATCATCCAAGCCATTAATTTGCTAAGTTTGAGTTCTGCTCATTTTTCATGGTTATGCATCATACAACCAGTTGGACGACCTCCAACCATGGTTACTACATTGTTATCTATCTTGATTACACACATCACTTCCTACGAGCATATGCTCCCTTCCACATACGATGGTGTATATCTTGATAATAACTCTCCTTGGTCCTTCCACTTCACCTCTGATGTTGATACTATTATCTTTTATTGTCATAGTGCTCTAATTTTTCTTTTGTCTTCTCTTTTGCAGCCAATTCCAGTTTTACTACTCCATTTACAAGCAACGAAATCCCAACAATGGTTAGTTCTAACTCAAAAAGAAAACGAAATCCAAATCTACCTGTTTCCAAACCCGGTGAACTATATGGTGACATATTCCTCGAACATATCTAGAACATGACCTATGCTTATCCTTTCCCCATTCTGGGTCTTTCCAAACACGAGGTCTGCCTTCTTGATAACTTATGGTTTTCTAAGAAATACAAAGGCCATCTTGATGAAATCATAAAAGCTCTTCATTCCTATTTCATGTCCAAATTGGTCAAGCTTATAGTCCCAGAGATCTCCTCGTTTCCTGAGCCTGATCCAGAACACAAAAAGTTCAAGATCAGTTCAAATCTTGATATCTACTCTGGATAAGAACCAAAATTACCTTTATATTATCCTTCTAGTCCTACATACTTAAGCTTTTGCTCTCCTACGTCTTCCTGACCATTAGATCCAAAGAAAGCTTTGCTTGGTTATGTGAGTAATAACATCCGTTGTGCTATCTTTGACCTCCCTTCCGAGATCCAAGAACTTATCCATAAGTACACTCTTTCTAGCCAACAAAAGTGGTTAGATACGTATGCTGCTTTTGAACGAAATTATCCCTCTCTTACCATTGGTAATTTATTCCAGGTCTATTGTAACAACCTTATGGTCATACCTTCATATGCTGACCAAGAGATTAAAATTTGGTTGTTTGAAAACGGATTCACTACTGGCATTGAGAATGAATCTCCTGATGATCTCCTTGGATTTTCTGACTGCATCCAAGAGGCTTGCTCCATTTCTCGCTATAATTCTTATTGCCAATATCTTTATCTTGAAATTATCAGCTCTTGCCCTGAATGAGATCATGAAAGTTATTACTGCCATCTTTCAATGCACATTGTTCTTATTCATCATTTTGATCCCAATGAAAATCCTCCTGCCCATTGTCGATCCAAACCATTCTATACTGATGAAGATCTTCAACGATGTAAGGTGAATGGATTAATCCGAATCCAAACATTCCTGCATCAAACCCGTCACTAGTGTATTATCATGCAAACTAAACGGATCCTCGTCTTTCCTTTGTTTAAAGATAGAGAGAGAGCTCAAGCCAAGATGAGGATGAGGATGAGAATGGACTTCTTTTCATTAGTTTCAAAGGTTTATATGTTTTTTCTACTTTCGTTTGGATTATAATACAAAATTTCAATAGTTCATGTCCTTGAGATAAATTTTGTATTTTTATTTTATTTTTTAATATTTTGATGTGAAAATGATTTTTTTTTCATTCTATGATTTTTTGTGTTTTGATTGATTATAGTAGCACCAACTACCAAGTATTCATAAAAATGACTAATAAGGGTTTCGTAGGTGTTATTCTACTATTTTTAACTACTAAGTTAATATTAACAAATTAATGACATCACTTGACGTCATTGGGTCAACCCGGATTGACCCGACGGCCCGACTCTTGTGGACTGACCCACCCCCTAAAAGGGTCAGTGTCCGGTCCGGGTTTTAAAACATTGGAAATACTTCCAGATTGACAAATATTATTCGAGAAAAAGTGGCATTCAGATTTATTAATCTTTCATTTGTCAAAACATTGGATCGGTTGATTATGTCCAGTCACCAGTGTTACAAATCTCGTTCTCAGGATTTTATTGGTTGAAGTTTTTCTCAGGAGATTTTCAAATATGAAGTTTTTTTGCGGGTATTTCATTCCTAAATGTCGGCAATGATTAAAAATATAATTAAAATTACAGATAATAATACAACAATTTTGGATATTTCTCGCGGTATTTTTAAAATATCAGCTAAATCTTGCGATCTTAACGTGATAAAAAGAAAAAAATCATATTTCTCGTGAGATTTTTAGAACATTGCAATAAAAACGGAGTTTTAAACTTGGGCAATGCTACGTCCACTTTCCGGCCATCCACTCTCCCCTACTTTTATACATGAAAACAAAATAGTGTGACACTTTTGTGTGTGGGTCCCACCACTTGTGTTTTGTCTTTTTGTTTTAAATTAGTAAAAACAGCTGGAGAGTGGACATAGCATTGCTCTTTAAACTTTAGACGTTTTTCTCGGTATTTCTTGGAAGAAATTAGGTATTTCTCGGGAGATTTGTAACAGTGATTATGTCTCTCCCTTTCATTGTATTATTCTGAGAAAGCTCAAATGAATCAGTTTACTTGCTATAGCTAGTGATTTTATTAATTATGGTGTAGTGTTTAACAAGGTTAAAACCACCCATCAGCCATCACTAGACACTAAGTATTGTCTCACTTGCAGGTGCCTGCCTTATATCAATTTCGTCATCCCCAGTCATATTAGCAATGAATTTGTTACACATGCCGAAGATTTATAGTCTATTTGCAGGTTAGTTCTTCAGATTCTTAATCATGCTCCTTAGAACCTTATTTATCTATTTATAAATATATGCCCATCTAGATATTATCAATTTGTTACTCTATGCTGATATACTGAACTTAAATAAAACAGCATATTGATTTCATGTGTAAATGTACCATTGCATACTTCTGGTGTCTTTTCAAGTGTGCTTGAATGAAGGATAGCTGTTTTAATATAGGTTTATGCTATATAATTTTATCACTCTTATGTTGTTTTCTTGGTTGCAATACTTGAATTGTATACTGCTGTAGCGTTGAAAGATTTTCTTTTCTGTATTATGCCTTGCACTTGTTGAAATAAAATGAAAGGGCTTCTGCCAAGGGAAAGTTTCTCTTCTTTATTTTTTTTGTGGTAAGTTGCTAAATTAACCATTGACCTTATTAGACACACTAATAACATCTCTACTTTCAGAAGTCCAACTGTTGTATAAACAAATGAAATGACTAACTAATGCAAATAAATCTGTATAAAATGGAGTCTTCAGTTATTATATTCATAATGTGGTGATTAAAATGCCATGAATGTTTACGACTTTACGTATGACACATGTTGCAAGCAGATGGTCCCATTCTTGAATATTTCCTTCATGAAATGTTAGTCTTTTTTCCTCATTCACCTGGTCATGAAAGGATTAGGATAGAACGCAATGCTGATGGTACTCAAATCAGTCACATACAATTTAGAGTAATCATGGTTTAAAATATTTGTATCAAGGTACGTATCAGTATGTCCAAAATAGGAAATGTATTGATGCATATTGAGAATACGCATGGAAACACTGTAAAAAATTCAAGAACTTTGGAAACATTGAAACTTATGGAAACATAAATCCAAACTTATTTCATGCAAAGATAACATGAAACAATGGTAGTTAGAGTTGTATAGATACTATTTGAATTATCTATATGAGTTTCCACTACGTGGCGATACTTCTGTTTGGCATGTACTTCTTCCCCAACAGTACAGGTAGTTGCGTCAATGCGATGTACCTAATAACAATCATAGATATTGAGAGTTGCCAACACTATGCATGGGGACTGGCTTTGCTTGCTTATCTATATAGGGCCATGATTACTTCCTAGAACTGCAGTTACACTGTGTGTACATATATAAATACACATATACAGGCTGTGATGAGACAAATTAAAGCATGATCGTTCAAGAGAACCGTCATTTGTGGGTCACAAGGCAAATATTAAAGATTCTTTTTTTTTGATTGATGGAAATTAAACATTTTTACACTATCCAAGGCAAATGTAAAGAAGTAGAAGATACATAAACCCAAGGTACATACTTAACTACTCAAAGACCAAAGTACATAATTATATGGTGTAGGATGAATGATGCAAGTTGAATGTAACTGATGCAGCACTAATAGTAACTTTTAAGAATACACATGTTCTGACTTTCAAGATAACCTGTTTCTAAGTAAGTTAAACAGATTCTTGTTCTGCAATCAATGAGTGGAGTATTTCCCTTTAGCTCAGGTGCAATTGCTACTTAGGCCTACAACCGATCATCTTGCCTTTATGTTGGCAACAAAAGCCAACAAAGGAAGCCTTTCACCATTCCACTTCAAAAACAAGTGGTTGGAGCATCCGAACTTCAAGGCGGTTGGAGAAGAGGTATGGAATAACTCCATATTTTGGGGCCTAATGAGCACGGTTTTTGGCCTTAAAAAAATAAAAGCTCGCAAAGTGCAACTTAAATCTTAAAACTTTGAGGTGTTTGGTATCTTTTCAGGGAAAAGAAGGAAGCTCTGGACGCTATTGATTCGATGGATGCTAAAGAGGATTCTGATTGATTGAGCAAGTCTGAGGTTCAAAAGAGAGATCTGAAGAGAGAGTACCAACACTTGTTTAGAATGGAATAGGTTAGTTGGAAGAAAAAGTCCAAAGTTAAGTGCTTGAAAGAGGGTCTATACTCATTTATTTTCACCAAATAGCTAAGTCTCGCAGGAGAACTAACTCCATACCCAAGCTAAGAGTTGGTGACGAATGGAAGGCAAGTGATGAGGGCATTAGAGACTGCGATCTCCTTCTATGAGGGATTTTATCATGAGGAGCTGGATGGTGTTGACTTTGACATGGTGGGGGACGAACAGAGATTCGCTAGAGAGGCAATTCACTGAAGAGAAAATCTTGATTGTGATTAGGGAGATGGAAGGAAATAAGGCAGCAGGGCTAGATGGGTTCCCCATCGAGTTTCATAAAAATTGTTGGAAGGCCGGGACTTTATCAAAGTGGTCAATGAGTTTCATAAGGACCATAGTTTGGATTGGGTCTTGAATAATACTTCTATCGTTTTGATTCCTGAAGTTGAAGGGGCTCTCGAACTAACAAACTTCCGTCCGATGAGCTTAGTTGGGAGTGTTTACAAGATTTAAGCCAAGGTCCTGACATCCAGACTGAAGTCAATTTTGGTCTCTGTCATATCGCCATCCGGGGTGCCTTCGTTGGTGGTAGGAAAATCTTAGATGGGATTCTGATTGTGAACGAGTGTGTGGTTGAGAGCATAGGTACAAAATCTCCGAATATTGGAAAAATTCATTGATTATTTGCGAATTTTAGGTGTGCCGAATTATTCTCTGAATTATTCGTGAATTTTAGATTTGGCAAATTATTTGTGAATTTTGTGAATTATTCCCAAATTTCACGAATTATTCTTGAATTATTTGCAAATTTTGCAATAATTCGTTTAGTTTGACAAAGTAAACTACTTATTTTGCATATCATCTAATCAAATTGTTGGATATCTATTTATAATTATTATATTTTTCCCGAATTGCTTTCGGATTTTTTCGAATTTTTTCGAACTTGACCTTGCCAAACTATTCTTGAACCCCGACTTTGTCACTATGGTTGAGAGGATCAATATGGGATTTCTAGGTCTTCTTTGGAAGATTGATATGATGGATAAAGCATACATCATGTCAACAGAGATATCTTGAATTATATTATGGGAAGGATGGGATTCGGTATTGAGACAGAAGTGGATGAGAACTTGCTTTTCATTGTCATCCTTCTCTGTTCTAGTCAATGGTTGCTCAACTGGTTACTTTCGCAGTTCTCGTGGGTTTGTCAAGGTGATTCACTCTCCCCCTTCTTATTTATCTCTGTAAAGCTCTCAGTCGTATGATAAGCAGCGCGTCCGAGTTCGTTCTGAGAGGATTCTCTATTGGGAAGGTGGATCTTTTTTTCACTCAGCTTCAGTTTGTTACTGACATGCTGATCCTCTGCGATAATTCATCTAGACAACTAGTCGTCTTCTTCCGCTGTCTGTTCTGATGTTTTGAAGCAGTGTTTGGATTGAAGATCAACTTCTAGAAGAGTGATTTATTTGGTGTGGGTGAGGTCTCGAACCTGCCGAACTTAGCGATTTGCTTGGGGTGTAAATCGAGCTCCTTGCCTACATCATACTTGGGGTTACCTCTAGGGTATATAAATATAAAGCATAATTGGACTGGGGCCAGTTGTGGATCAATTTTCAAGAAGATTAGCAGTGTGGAAATCTCTATTCCTATCAAAAGGGGACAAACTTACCCTCTTCAAGAGTACCCTTAGCAGCCTCCCAACCTATTTCCTTTCACTCATTCGTCACCATTCCAACATCCATTGCTGATAAGCTGAAGTGTATTCAGTGCGAGTTCCTATGGAGCTAATCCTAGAAAATGTCACCCTGTTGATTGGTCTATAATGTGTCGCCCGATTGAGTGTAGGGGGTTGAATATGAGACCCCTGGTGGAATTCAACAAGGCCTTGCATGACAAATGATTGTTGTGCTTTGGGGAGGAGTGAGAGAATTTGTGGAGTGTCATTGTGTCCAGGTATGATTAGAAATTTGTGGGAATACAACAGAGTTGGGGGTTCTTAAGGTGTGGGGTTTTGAGAGCTATTATGAATGTGTTGGGATAGTTTTCCAAAGGATGAGTCTTCTCTTAGTGAGCCTTCTCCTTTGATTCACTATCCCGTGAATACTTGCATATACATAACATTCATAATAATTTTCCTTAGAAATTAGAAAAAGTGTATCTGAAAAATCTAAAAAATCATATGCCCATTTTGGAGTTTTAACCACAAATATGAATATCACATTTATAAAGGGCATATTGTCACAAAGAATGAAAGCCTATACATCACCAATAGAAAGGTCTCTCAAAAAGCTATTAACTGCCAAAGAGATCCAAATGCACAAAAGAAGTTTTAGATTTCCAGTTAATTGATAATGTTGTTATCATCATCATCATATCAATCATCCATGTCGTCATTGACACATCCATATATGTTATCTGTCCTTCATCTTCAACTTCGTCTTCCTCATCCTCATCAAGTGCTTCATCTTCTTCAAGTTCGATTTTGTTTCTTCCTTTTTCGATAGTGAAATCTTATCATTTCTAACAAGAATTGAAGAAATTAACTATAGAAAATAAATTAATTATAGTCATGATACCATGGTCCCGCATCTCCAAAACTGTTGAAGCACAAACTCACCTTTTGGCTTATTTTGTATTTCACATCCTCCAAGGTTTTCTATTAGCTCCTCTTCTTTGAAGATCCATCCAACTTGGATTAGTAGGGAGTGTTGGAACTTCTTTTTCCCCAACCCAGTCATCAATCAACTCAATGTCAGATAAACATATAGTATAACTTCTCATCGTTGGTTCTTTTAGCTTCCCGTACTGGCAATTGCATGTGGTATTTGACAAACCCAAGCGCATTTGTACTATGAATTGAATGAATAGAGTTGTACGAAGTGGAAAATTTTCATGTAAGTGTAGCTTTTGTTTTGTAAATTCCTATATTTACCATTGCAGGTTTTTTTATAACTGGGATGGTGTAATGCTCCCAAAATGATATCTGCTTTCAGTAAGAAAGTCACAGTCATGCAGGAAAGGACTGTACATTGTTCAACTTGAATTACTGACACAACCCTGGGCAGATTCAGCTCACCTGCAGTCATGTTTCCATTACTGCACGGAATTCCCTGGTGACAATACTGGTTCTCAACTCAAATTATGAGATTTGATAGGATTTAAAATTCAAATTGTGATTGTATGACTTGAATAAAAAATCTTAGGATTTTTCTCTGAAGGTTTCAGAACTAGGATTCAGATTGTTGGCTTAAGATTCAATTTTGAATAGTAGGATTCACATCGTAAATCAGAAGATTTCAACAACACTATATATATTACTGAAAATATTATAACTTATAAGTCTTTGTATACACTATGTAACTATTGACTAATCCTAGTCATCCATCAAAAGTAATGTAACCACTTAGTCCTTTAGCAACCTACTCTGACTTTCTAAATATCCTAAGCCAATTAAATGCATAAACACCAATTTGAGTTCCAAGTAATAAAATCTAACCTTTTGAACAGCTTCGCACTTTATTCCTTTAAAATTAATTCCATAACTTACAAGAAAATAACCAAAACAAGTCAAATAAAAGATAGTAAGTTGGCCTTCCTTACTGCCCTCCCTCTTCCTTTTTTTATTTATTGTTTAAAGGCTTGTAATTTATCTAGTGAGGATTCTCTGTACTTAGATCTACATGATTTCCACACCTTCAGTTACCTAAGTTCTCTATTTTCTTGGATCCTCCATGTTGTTGTGTTGTCAAGCCACTACAAGAATTTTGTAGTGTCCATGTCCATTGTATTATACACAAGGATCAAAATATCGACAATATATCTCCGATATTTGTCGGTATCATTACCTGCTAACACATCCATACGGAGTTAAATTTTTTTTACATGATATCTCGCCGATATCGACCAATTTTTTTTTAAAAATGCTCTGAGACACTCACTACTCATGGACTGAAATGGAATTTGGTTTTGCACTTGCAGACAACTATCTAAGAAAAAAAAATCAGTCACCATAATCACCAATTGAGAAGGAGAATCATAGAGAAAGAAAAGAAGGAGGAGAATCGTAGAAAAAGAAAAGAAACAAAAAAAAAAAGAATTTTGAGAAGCAGAGAAGAGAAGATGGAGGAATAGTACTTACCTGTGATCGCCGTTGCCATTGTCGTTGTGTTGCCGTCGTCCATCATCGAAACCCCAAAAGTTTGATCCCCCTCTCATGTTCGGCCATCGCTGTAACCAACGATTCTGTTCTTTCTCTTTTCGTTTTGGTGAAAATGAAAAGAGAAAGAAAGACTTGTAACTTTAAGGCTAAATCTAAAGTGGTAATGCTAACTCCACTCTATATTAAACTCACTTTTTCTAAATGACATATGTGGTGCTGTCTTTTATAAAAAAAGACGTGTTTTTAACACCTTAAAAGAGATTTTAACTTTAAGAGCTAAACATAAAGTGGTAATGCTAACTCCACTCTCTATTAATCTCACTTTCTCTAAATAAAAGACACGTGAAGTAGTGTTGTCTTTTATTAAGAAAAAGACATGTGTTTTGAACACCCTAAATGAGTGTTTTGTTAGTATTGGTCCACATGTCCCTTATTGGTTCATGCCCCCATTTTAACACCTACTAACTGGGGATAAGTTTAACTCACCCCTAGGGTTCATCCATCCAACCTTGTTTTTGAAAAAATAATAGTAACCTTAATTAGTTAATTATCTTCCAAAAGTAACTTAATTTGTTAAGTTTAACCATAGTTAAAAGAGGTGTTAAAAGGGACACGTGGACCGGTATTTGGCCACGCGTTCCGCTAATCACTACTCTATTATAAACCACTTCATTGGGCATTCTGATTAACATAAAAATAATATTTAAAAATAAGTACAGAAACATTTAATATAAAAGACGGTGGATAAGAACTTTTTAGTAATATTAAAAATTGATAATTTTCTAATAATATTTCATAAATTAAAAATTATTTATAGGTAATAAGATTATGCTCATAAGGGGTTTTTATAAAATATACTAACACTTACTAATCACTTAGCTATAATTTATAAGTTAATATAATATTTTTATTATAAATAATTTATAAAAATGATGTGTCATGTAAAAAAATATATTATATATTTATGACAAAAATTAATATGTTAAAAACCAATATTGATTTATATTATACATCCAATTCAAAAAAAGTATTAGAATTTTAATATAAGGCATTTTTTATTTTAAGGATTATACTTGACATACTAGGATATTTTATTTAGTTATGAATTTTAATAAATATCTAATAATTCTAAATAATATACATAGCAACATCGTCCAAATAATATAATTTATTTCACTAAAAATGATCTATAAACTTATTTCACTAAACATGAATCAACCATACATTATCGTCACTCGTCAACACATATCTATGCGTTCTTCTCATTGCATCTCATATATATATTGTTGTTTTTTTTACATATTTTTATTCTTAAAGGTGTATTAACATATATTTTAATATTTCCTAAAGTTTTACTATAAAATTCTATGTTTTGCCCTTTTTTTCCCCTTTTTTTCCAAAAATCACTGATAAATGATATATGTATCGATATATCTCCGAAATATCTTTTTATTTGCGGCTCGACATGTTGAGAGAGATTGACATTTAGAACCTTGATTTTACACGATCAATCTCTCTTCACAACTTCATGATAGTCTTATCCGGAAATGGTGACTGTGATAGTATAACAGCCATTACATTTATGATATTTTTATGATATTTTTTTGAAGAACTCATTACATTTATGTTAAAGTATGGATCCATGATTTATAGTAACTTATGGTACATTTCTCATTCTTCCCTCTCTAAAACATAGTAATAAGATTATCATGTATATAATGAAATTCCTTTAATATGAGTTCACAAGACCTAGGGGGAGATCTGGCTAAATTATTATAATCAACTTTTTCAATCCAAATTATTTAACCAATTCACAAACCATAACACACACCCTTCTGAGAAAAACCACAAGACCTCGTCCAACAAAAATAGGGTTAAGAGAAATAATCAATTTACAAGACTCGAACTGTACCCAACCGGACTTGACACAACGATTCCTAGTAACTAGTCATACCTGCCTTGTAAAACCACGAACTTGCAAGCTCGATCTCCACCACAGCTGCTCCAGCTCCTCACCGGCCTAGCTTCTCTCAGTCACCACAAGCACGATCCAAAGATCGATCTCAGGTCTAGGACTGCTTTGTCTTTTGTGATTTGAAGATCTTTAGAGGGTTTTCTCAACAATGGGAAAACTCATGAAGCAATAAGGATTAATCTAAGTGGACGCACTTCTCTAGAGAAGGGGATAAGAGATTCAATGAGGTCTCATCAAAATGAGTGGGAAACCCTAGGTTCTCTCAAGAGCACCTCAACTCTTTCTCCCTGATTCGTTCTAGAGAGCGATTAGTATATATATCAAACCCTAAAATAACATGATCTCGCTCGAGCCAGATGGCAAAACCCGAGAGCAAAGAGAAAAGCATAGTCAGAATTTGCAGCTACTGGATTTGCGTTCAATTGAGCTTGTTTGATCTCACTTGAGCCAATATTGTCGCTCGATCGAGATCAGGTTTGCTTGAGCAAACATGCTCTATTTTGATTCAAGCTTAAGTTTTGACTGTTATTCCTTGAGCAATAGTCAAGACCCTACTCACCTAAGGTATAAAGGTATCTATGTCAATTCACCTAGGGTGTAGGCTAAGGTATCTAGGTCACTTACCATCCTAAGATGACGATAACAAGGCTTTAGGCGGAATGCGCTTCAGTTGAATCTCTTTAAGTTTCATTTTCACGAACAATAGGAACTGGGACAGACATGACTCAAGACTTACAACTTGACTTAGTTTTAGCTACAAAATTCGCCAATTGCAAATATGGACCTTACATATAATAATATTTTCATTCAAAAACAAATTGGTAATTCTTTTTCTATTTCCTATGTATCAAGTTTTCTCTATATCGTCCTAGGACAGAGCTAATTTGCTTTATTTGACAATTGCATTTTTTTTCCGTCTAAACATCAGTTTGTGTGCTTAAATTTTTGGTAATTATGATTTTGTATGATATCTATTGCCTTCAAATCGCTGGACTAAATTTTTTTTTTTTTTGGGTCTAGTTCGTTTGGTGTTAGGTTGCATCATATTGTCAACATTACGGTTTTTTCGTATTCAGGTATGTACTTGATTTTTGTTTGGAACATGCCTACATTTCGTGAAGTTAACATTTGTAAAAGGGAATATTTTTTTGTACTCACATTTGTATACTTGATTTTGAAGAGCCTAACCATTATCATTCTTATTAAAAATAATTCCAGAAGGAAGAGGGAAATAAACTCTACCTTTTTAAGAACAAAGAAGACCATAAAGGTTGGAAATAAAAGGAAATAGTACAATATTAAATTTAAAGATGACATCTTGAAACAATCAGCTTTCACCTTAGTAGGAAGGGTCATTTCAACTTTTTTTGATCAGTAATGTGAAATATATTAAAAAACAGGGGAACTACAAGCAGTTTACAGGGAGGTAAACTGAAAGTGCAAAAAAAAGAAGACAAGATTAGGAACAACAAAATATATCCAAACTAACTCCTCATAGTAATATATCACCCACGTTTGCCCCCATATCACGGATAGATGGGTTCCATAATAGAGCAATGAATTCGATCTTGAATAAGAGGGATGAGAAGAGAGGAGTTGTCAAAGACGTGACTATTCCTCTCTTTCCAAATGGCCCACGAAACAACTCCAGAAAATGTAGTCAAGATAGCTCCTTGAACACCCACTAGTGTCATCAATGACCAACCTGATAAGAAGTGCAGATAGGAGGATGGGAAGACCCAGTCCACCCCTAACGAGAGAAGAAAAAACCCCATATCTCAAATACAACCACACAATGCAAGAGTAGATAATCTGCTGTCTCTTCCTCCATGAGGCAAAAGAAGCAACAATTTGCCATACTTCACACTACTCTTTAAGTGATCAATTGTAAGAATTTTCTTCAAGAGCCGCAGACCATAGGAAGAAAGATACCTTTGATGGTACACGGGGTTCCAAACAATCTTTGAGGGAAACGAGTGAGAATATATCGCGACTAAGGTTTGTAGAAAGTTTCTCACTAAAAACCGACCATTATTGCTTCTAGACTAAATCCTGCAATCCCTAGCCTGAGAGCGTGGGGGGGGGGGGGGGTAATATAAACGGACCAAAAGGTTCTGTAAGTCCTCAATTTCCCAGTTGTTTAGGTCTCTCCCCAATCTATGGCACCACACGAAGTCACCACCTGACCCCTCAAAACAATCAGCCACCAAGGCTTTTCAATTATGGGCAAGAAGGAATATGTTTCCAAAATCGTTCTTTAGTCTAGACTGACTGCACCACAAATCGGTCCAAAATTGGACTTCGAGACCATTTCCAACCTTGTATCTTATGTGATGTTCTAAAAGCTCGGCCACCGACACGATTCCTTTCCAAAGCCCAACCCCATGTGAACATCTTACCTCATTTGGTTTCCACCATGAGGTAGCTCTATATTTGACAATGATGACCTTCCTCTAAAGACTCTCTCGCTCGGCTCCAAATCGCCAAACCTACTTGCCCAACAGAGCCTTATTGACATTAGTGAGGAGAACTAGATCGAGGCCACCCGCCTTAGCGAGTTTACAAATTTGTTTCTAGGTGACTAAGTAGTATTTCATTTGGTCAGCGTGTCTATGGCAGAGGAAGTTCCACTGCAAGAGGTCTAGGATCAAGGCTACAAAATTGGGAGTAGGTGGGAAGACTCCTGAGGGTGCTCTTGATGAGTGTCAACTTACCTCATTTGGACAAAAAGTTTGATTTCCACCTGCAAGTCGGGAATCAAATCTCTTTATCATTGGATCCCACACAGATTTGGTTTTAAATGGGTCATTTTAACTTGACAAGCTTGATTATCATTTGAGTCACATCACAGATTTGTAGGGTAGTCAATAGCTTGGTTGTTTTGCCGGAGTGTAAGATTATCCTCGCTTGAATTTTTTTATTTTCTATTTTTTAATTCTTTTGGTAATGGCTAGTTCAGATAGTGCCAAGAGTGCTATTTGGGCGGTACTTCCTGGGGCTATAGCATAGACTATTTAGGAAGAAAGAAATAGAAGAGTTTTCGATAACTCCACATCATCTCTCTCTCATATGCATGCTTGAATCCGAATATTGATCCTTGAATGGATATGCAGTAAGCATGACGGGGTGAATTTGGGAGAGGTGTTGGGATAAAGGTGGACATAGTATAGGTCTCATTTTCCAAAGAAGTGGACCACTTAATTTTATATTCTGCAGTGCTTCAGTTTATGTTATTGTAAACCCTTTTTATGTAGTATATTCCTTTTTTGTAATCTTCTTCTGATTAATATATCTATTTGATTTATCAATCAAAAAAAAATCTTTTGGTAAAGCAAGATCATTATATAAGAGATAAAAATGGCACAAGTTCCTCGCTTGAACCTTCTCCCTCAAAGTTTTTAGCTCTCTCCATCAGTACCAAATACACTGGTGGTTTAGTATTAGAATTGAGACAATCCACCTAAAATTTAGAGTCACTTTCAATCTGGAGATTTCTTCTTTGAATCTCATCACAGTACCTTAACCTGGCCAACCTAGCTGATTTATTTTTTGATGGGTAACATAGCACTGATTCTTACAACCGTGCTATTGAAAAATCTGTATTAATGAGCTTAACAAAGAACTATCGTGCCATTATGGTTCCTAACTACTGCGCCACCACCACTCAAGCTTGGATTGCCAATAGATGGCCCCTCAACATTCACCCTTTTTTTGATGAATAAAGAGGATTTTACAAAGCAGAGGAAAAGAATGTACAGGGGCTAAGAAATAGTCATAATCAGCCCAAAGAAAAATTCAAACCAGAACACAACCTAACCCACCCAGAATTGTTTCAGCTTGCTATCCGAGAATGCTCTCACATGAGAGCACCAAAAAGAAATAATGTTTTTAATTGAAGAGAGAACTTTGTCTTCTAGCCATAGCAACAAAGTTCTCCAATTTTTTCAAGAAGTCCAAAATAAGTCGCGATTTTTTTCGTTGAACAATTAATTCACGAAGTATCCTTGATTTTTTGAAAAAAATGCAATTTTTTTCAAGTTGTGAATTTTGCGAATTAAACTCAAATTATTGAAGACTCTTGTGAAAAAAAATCTGAATAAATATATAATCTTTGAAATATATTTCTAATAAGTTTTCACAATTAAAAATGTTATTCATTATTTATTCATCTATTGACTGAAATTTTCCCGATTTTTCCCTAATCGAATAGTTCCCACACCCCGACTTGGTAACTATGATTCTGGCCATAAGGAGTTCTCACAATTCTGCCCAACCTAGAGATGGCGAAGAGTAGAGTAGTAGGTGAGAATAGACATATCCTCCTTCTTGAGTTGTGAGATATTCTGACGTAACTCATAAACTTGGGCTGTACCCCCTATCTTAGAATAGGTCTGTGTCACGGCATCCCATATAGCTTTTGCGAAAGGAAGGAACAGGTGGGCACTATTGATGTCTGACTGCATAGAGTGGAGAAGCCATGACATTACAACTGCATTCTTAGTCTCCCACTTGGCATAGGCTGGATCTGTAGACTTGAGAGTGGAGATAATACCTTTTAAGTATCCCGTCTTCCCCTTGCTTTTAATAAACAACATCGCAGATTGAGACTAAATAAGAAAATTTGTCCCATCTAACTTCACTATAGTAATTTGGAGGTTTGGTGCATCACTAACACTAACCCCAATATTCCCTCATTATACAGGGATATTAGAGGACTAACTAACCTCAGATTCATCCATCATGAATGTCACAAGGTTGTTTTACACAAATCAATAAGGTAGGGTTCTACAACCAAAATACACCCAAAGTACCTTCACAATAGGTAGAATAGTCAAAAATACCACAAAAACAGTATCTCGACAACAACTTAACAATGTCTGGGATAATAGAAATCAATGGAATCCCCCATTAGCGATATACCAATTTTTAAGTAACAAAAAAGGGGCTCAGTGGCAAAAAAGGCAATTATGGGGGTGAAAAATCTTCGCCGGACATTCAATACTTCTCCAATTTTCACGAAACTTGTTTCAAACCGTCAATATTTATCATATGGATCAAACACAAAAGACTTGAGTCCCCAAAAAACTCCTAAATCAATTGCACAATCCAAAAAATCAGATTTGAATTTTTTTTCTAATTTTTGACGAAAACTCATAAAAAGTGCATCTCCGGATTTTAGAAAATTCTCAAAAAATAACCACAATGCTCAAAAAATCACGATCTATCACATTGAAAAAAAAAAAAAAATTATGGCTAAAAAAAAATCCTGATGCATTCTGACAGTCCGTATGGTTGATGTCAGCATGACATCATGCTGATGTCAGCACTCCTATGAGTTCTTGTTGAGTTGTACTATCTGGGTCTTTGCTTTGATTCTGATACAAAGTTGGTTTAATTTATGAGGTTATTAGGGTTAGAAATGAGAATGTGAGAGAGAGAGAAGAAGAAGAAGAAGGAGGAGATTAGGTTTAGGGAAAAATAGTGAGAGAGATTAATGATCTCTCTCACACACTTTATTATTTATATTCCACTAATGGTCTACTATTAGTATATAAGCTACTAATTGTAAACCCACAATACAGTATATAAGAGATAACATAAAGACAATACCAATAGGAATAAAGGTTTTAAAGCATTCAACAATATTTCAAATGTGAGAACTAGGTTAAATGACATGCATTGTATGCTTGTCTGAGCTGTAATTTCTTCTTGATATTCCTCTATATTGTCAAAATTATTAACTATATTTCATCATCTTTATCAAGTGAAGGCGATATGTATTCTATTTATTTTTTAATGATTATCCATGTCAATTGTTTTAGAAACTTGAAAAACTTATGAATGCACATTAAAATTGATAAATAATTGAAATTCAATTTAGTTTTTAAGCCTATTTCAATTTGCTATTGATGAGCTCAATGTTTTTATAGGATTGTATCAATATGTGAAGATGATGAGATGAATAGTTAAATACATTTTAATTTATGAAATACTATTAGGAAATTATTTAATTATTTAATATTACTAAAAAGCCCTTATGAGCATAATATATTAATAACAAACTTATTAGAATAAGAAAATTATAATTTATAATAAGGTTAGTGTTAACCACACTCTAATAATAAAATGTTCATTTATAATAAGCTTAATGCTAGCAATACTCTCTTTTAAAGCTAATTATATTTATAATAAGGTTAATGCCAGTGTAGTCAAGGCGTCTAGGCGATTAGCCCCGACTAGGCGAGGCGTTGCCTAGGCGACGCCTAGGCGTGGCCTAGGCGATAAATTTAATATAAATATATATATAATTATATATATATCACGTATATATATAACATCCAAAAGACCAAAACTCCACACCTACATTCCACAAAAACATAAAATAAAAAGTCTATTACAATCATTCATCACATAACCAAAGACATGTTAACATAGTGGAGTATTAAACATTTCAAAATCTAGGCAAAATACCCAAATTTGTGTCATTGTCCATGTATAATATTAGGCAGAGCCCCCTACGATTGCCTGGGGGGGTGGCAGGGGGGGCAGCGCCCCCCTGTGGCAGGGGGGGCAGCGCCCCCCTGCGACGCACGAAGTGCGTCCGCAATCTGGGCCTAATAGGCCCAGATTGCGTCGAAAACGATATTTTTAGTGAAAAAAATTGATATTTTTAGTGAAAAAAAAGATTTAGAATCTTATTACTACTTCATTATATGTTTTTATATTATTGGGAAATTTTGGATTTTTTTAAAGTAAAAAAAAAAAAAAAAAAAAATTTTTTAACTAGGATCGCCCGCCTAGAGGGGCGCCTAGGCGATGCAGGCCTAAAATCGCCTAGGCGACGCCTAGGCGACGCCTTGACTACACTGGTTAATGCTAGGGACACGTCTTTCCTTATGAAAAAGTAAGTTTAAAGCGAGTGGAACTAGCATTACTCTTTTAAGTTAAAACTTAAAGCCCTTCAATTTACACACTTTTCTATACAATTTGGTTAACTTTCACCGAAGTTTTGTATTTTCTCAGTATTTTTTTTTTGTTTTAATCAAAGTTTATCACGAAGTTCAGTAATTTTAAAAAACAAGTGCATTTCACTTCGAACACCACAAAAGTTGACTCTATTCGGTCAACTTCGTCATCGGAATTGAGTTGATTTTTGACACCATGTGTGTGAGATGGAGTGCGGCTACCGTGGTCTCCATCTTGCTTAGCATGATTGAAATACTGCCCTTCTTGATCTCTTCAATCCCTACCTCTAATAATGGACTCCTAAGCTTGTACTTGTGGTCTCTGTACACCACTACACCCGGTTCGGCCTGTGCTATCTCATCGATCATTGGCTGGTAATAGAATGTTGCGGTGTGGGGAGCTATGTGGCTAAAGATGAACTTTTCAATGTCATCTTTCACTGTCTTCCCCACCTTGCTACCTAGGAACATATCCTTCAACCTTTTCTGCCTGACACCCACAGAGCGATCCATGTCTTCTATGTTGGGAGTAGTGCCCCCTGTCCTAGACCTATTCGGATTCCCCCTGAATCTATCAAATACATCCCTTATACTACTTGATTGTGCAAGCCCACAACCACCCCTGCTAAAATCATCAATATCAGGCCGAGACTGCCCAAACATAGCACTCCTAGGCTTGAGAGCACTCTACCCTGCTGTTGTCAGCATAACTTGCTGACTGTATATGTGAAAAGATCATGTTCGGAGTTGTTGCAGATGACGAAGCTTTGTGAATATAGGGATGCAAAGAACAACTATCATGATGCTCAGTGAAGTCCTTGGTCACTGTATTATTGGAATATAGTATGAGGAATTCAATCGGAAGGAAAAAAGAGTTTAGGATGCTTTCATTTATTACGTTGCTGAGAGCCAAAGTAAAAAAAATGTTAATCAGGATGGTGCTTGGTTCTGAAGTACCTGTCACTTGCTAGGTTCCCATCAAGGTTATTATTTTCTTTGATAAAAAATGTGCCTTAAGGCTTGTCTTTCATGTGGCAGAAAGTGCTTCATTTATTTTTTATACTTTCAGATATCCAATCTGCACAAACTTTTTGATTCCTATAGTTGTTCCACTTTTCGATTTCTATAGTTCTGTGAATAAGAATCTAATTTGGATTGCTTTGAATGTTCTGAGTTACAGTCTCTGCTCTTAACATAACTGCTTTACTAATACCATTTGAAAGTTAAATTGGTTTCATCTGAATTAAAGTAAATTTCTTTAAGTGGATATGTCTCATAATTGTGTACCATTCATTTCTATTCTTTTGTCCAGTTAATTCCTGTTATACCATCATATGAACTCGAGAATCAACTGTAATGCATTTATCTTTTCATCATCAGATCAACACATTCTGTAAAGTTTATTTTGGTTTTCAATCTATGTAATATGTGGTATTCCAAACCTCTTGAGTTACTAACCTGAAAGTACTATATGTTTGAGCAGGTTAAAAAGAAGTTCGGCTACCAAGTTGAAGCTTTCTTTGTAATATTAACAGCTTTACAGTTTCACTTGCTGTTCTACTACACACGGCCTCTTCCTAACATACTAGCTTCGGGTTTAGGTGATTACTGCAGTTTAATTCTTCTCTATGAATCCCTCATTGATGTTCTGCTTGTAAAAGTAGTCAGTTTATCGTTCATTTTCTAGCTATCACTTCTGTGAGGTGTCTGGTTGCATAACAAATTCAAGTTATCTAGCTACTCAAGCGACCACAAAAAAGAAAAAAAGGAAAGAAAAATTCACTTCATATTCTCCCTCTTTCCAATAGGCTTAATGTAGTTTGCGTAAATATGACAATACAATGAGGGAGATTGTAATAGAGACAAGATCAGTTTTTTCTTTTTCTGCTTGGGACCGTGTATGCAACCGTAAAGAGGATGCATGGCTCCTCTATTGTTAATATAATTGTGTAGGTTATGCTGGTGGTATACTATTTTGGGGTTTGAAGAATCACAGACCCAAAATTTTTAACCCAGTCATGTAAAATGCATTACAATTTTAAGGAATTGGGAATGAGTATGCCACTTTGAGAGGATTGACCTCTGTTTTTGATTCGTATTACATGAATCTTTTTAGCCTATTGTATATAGTACTACCGTTTTTAGATGATCATTCAAATGTGTCTATGTTTTTTGGAACACAATCTGATTAAGTGGTTGGATTTTGAGTGATGACAAAGTCATTGCATCAAAGAAGTTGTCCAATCAGTTTATCTTCCAAAAGAGATATTCTGACACTTCTTTGTGGTATTGAATCATTACTGATAAAAAAAATGAATTGTTTGCGTATCTTTCCTTAGCAGTGAATACCAATGTTTGACGTGTCTGACATGAGGTCCAGTATGATGAGTCAAGCTTCGAGCCCAATATCCAGTTAATCCCAACAAGAGTAATAAGTTGTGGCTAGTATTTATCTTTTGTCCTTTCGAGGGAAAATTGCATGTCACTTACAAAGAAATGGAGATGGATAAAATACATTAATGTTCGATAAAGGAAATATAAATTACGGAAATGAAAGAAAAGTGTACAACTATGTCAAAGGGGAGGGAGTTAAATTTTTGTTAAGGTAGTGAAAGACATAACTTCTGTTAATCCAAAATCACCATGCTTAAGTGTTGGAGGAACAATGGGAGCTAAATTTTAAAGAAAGGACAATTTGTTGTGGTTTGTCGTAAGAAAGGGATCAGAAAATTTTTAAGTCAAAAGTTGACTGTCTTCAGAGTTTTGCTTTCCTATTTGGAAGACGTCGTTGAAGCGGGGCCTTGTCTTGGATGAATTCAAGAGGGTTGGGATGTCAGAACTCATGGATAATTGGCATATTTCCTTTAGAGCGGGAGGAGAAAAGAAGTTGCCAAACCCACTTGGAAGAAGCTAGAGACCCGGTGGATAAAGCTATGCTGTGATGAGAGTGCTTCAGTCTTTCCTAGTTTTGCAGGGATTGGTGGTGTTTTCTATAATGAGACTATGAGAGGGGGTGAAATTATCATACGGTTGTTTGTCCCATGGGATGACAAATTCCAATGAAACATGTGTCATATTGTTATTTCAAGGTCTAATATGTTCAAGGATTACTTTGAGGGTAAAGGAATTCTGAGGAAATTCATTGATATCATTTTTTAAATTAAGTCAGATCAAGATAGAGTATATGGAACACAAATTACAACTTAGTAAATATGTGAATAGAGTGAGGCGATGATAAGACTAATAACCGGGAGATACCTCAAAGAGATTGGTTTTGGCATCTCTGCTCAATTGCCCATAAGAATGGTGAGATTACAATGGATGTTTCCTTGTTGAATTAGTGTTGGGTGGCTAGAGTGGAGATGTGCTTCAGAGTGTTTTGTAAAATGTCGCATTCCAATGAAATTAAAATAAAATTTTGTAAGGCAACAATAAGATTGGTTTTGTTTCATGGAGCAAAATGTTAGGCAACCAAGAAGCAACAAACTCATAAAGTGAGTGTAGTCGAGCTAAGGATGTTAAGATGGATATTGGAAAAACTAGGGAAGATAAAATTAAAATGAGCACATTTGAGAGAATTTGGGAGTAGCTCTAATTAGTTACAAATTAAAATAAAGCAAAAGTAAAGTGAGATGGTTTGGACAGGTTTAACAAAAACCAATGACGACACCAATGAGGAGTTGATGTAAGTAGAAGCCTCTAATGGTTAGGGGATAGAAAAAAGGACATTGATGGAGTTAATGAGAAAATATTTGATAATAGACACTTTAATTGAAGATATTGCTCTTGATGGAATAGAATAAATGAACAAGATTTATGTTTCCAACCCTAAAATAGTTGGGATAAGGCACTGACAAGTGACAACAAAGAAGAAGATTTTGAGGGGTCACTTGTGGTTGAAAGCATAGTTACCAAAGTGAGAAGCGAAAACGAGAAGTAGGAAGCGAGACTCAAAAAATCCTTAGTAAACGAGAAGCGAGAAATGAGATGTAGGTGCCTCATTCCCATTATATTAGGATGACCTAGCATACTTTAGATTTTATCTTATATGAGGTATTTGTGGAGAAGTAGCTGCCTTGGGTTTCAATCTAACGATACTTGCTTAGGATCTATGCCGTGGGCTTTAAACTCGGGTCTATCCCATCACTCCCTAGATTCATAGCCCCCTTTGACTGCTACTAGCCCACCTTGTTGTACATAGCTTCCCAGCAACTATGGTTGAAAGTTGAGGATTTTTTTGAATAAAATCAAGTGGGCTAGTGGTGAAAGGTCTTTGTTGGAGGCTCAAAAATATAATTGTTCACATTAGAGAATTGGCAAGAGGATGGACTATGATTTTCTCTCATACACGGTGTGCCAATGAAATTATGGAATCCATAGTTAAAAAGGATGTAATAGAGAATTTTGTTTATAGGGACTCCCTTTTGTAACCTTTGTAATCTGTTTTCATGTTATCAATACAAACTTTACTGTTACTTGTGATTTTTTTTTTTCGAAGGCAGGACAAGTAGATGATTCACAAAGTTTCTTTCTTCTTTTTAATAATTAAAGAAGAATTGTTACATAAAGAGAGGGATATACATAATACTGATGGCTGGTACAAATTAAACACCCGACTGGAAAGAAAAACAAAAGACTTTACAAAGCTCAGATATTGATAACTGCAAGCGACAAGCTTTGATGGAGAAATAACCCTTTGGATTTGGAGGTTGAAATGATTCCTACTCCAGCTAGTACAACCATCTTTTTTTTCTTTTTATGATTAGTTGTGTTCTGGCAGGCTGAATGAACAAATGTCTTGCATAAGAGCCCAATAATTCCTTACCACAGTCCCAAGTCATTTTAGTTTTATTCTCATTCTCGGTTTTGAGATCACTATTTTTGCAACTCTCTAATTACAATTGGAAGCTGAAGCATTCTTCTCTGCTGCAATGAAATAAAGATTTCCAAAATCCTGCCATAGAGTCAAATAACCACACCAAACATCCTCCCAAAATCTGATATCTTCTCTTCTCATGTTTAGAAAACTCGTCTTTGACATTCAAAATGCCTGTCCACAACCCTAGCCCATGTGAACCATTAAACCCCTCAAGGCCAGTGACTGATGGCATCATACTTGCCATCAATAGCACTCATCCAAAAGCTCCTTTACCTCATACCTCCAAAATAACTAACCTAGGAGGGCCTTTTTCGTTTCCCTAATCGGTCTTATCCCCAAAACCTTTTCTTTAATAGGCCTTTCAAATCTCATTCCAGAGAAAACCTCTTTGAAACCTTTTCAGGGTGCTCACTACCAATATGGGAACAGATAAGAGGGAAGACTAGTTATAGCATTTGAACAAAGTGATTCTAGCCCCATCAGAAAGAATATTTAATTGTCAACTGACCAATCTCATGTTTTTTTTTTTTTTGGGGGGGGGGGGGGGGGAAAGCGGGGGTTAGGCAGACCCCGACCAGATAAAATTACCACAAGAACAAATTACATCCTCATATACTTACACCCTCGAGCATCATCAAGCACAATTTGAGCTAATCTCGGAGGGAAAGCATTACAATCTAACTAGTGGTACAAAATTTAGAAAGGAAGTCAGCTGCCTTGTTTGCCTCACGAGAGATATGCGCGCTGTTGAAAGCCTCAATGTGGACCCGCATTCTATCGATATCGGACTGCAAGCACCAACATTGCCAGCACCAACATTGCCAAGGGCCCCTGCAAACATTTTGGACACATTTGACTCCCCATAGCGAGTCTGATTCAAGGAGGATCCTTTGGAGCCCCAGCGGGACAGCCTCTTCCAAACCTCTTTTAATGGCTAAAGGCTCCATTCTAAGCACAGAGCCTCCATACCAATCTCATGTTTACTCTTTCAATCATGGGACTCCACACAACTTTTGATTTATAACTGGCCCGATAGGGCATCCCCAAGCACGAATATGGTAAGTTTTCCACTTTACATTCCATATTTCTAGCCAAGCCCTCCAAATTTTCAACCACCTCAACTCTAACAGCTCCTTTTAAAAAAAAAATAAATCTAAGTTCAGTCTCTAACTCAGAAATTGCCCTGAAACATAAAAGAATGCACCTAATGTATCTCACTTGCTCATGGGATGCATCACAAGATGCTGGTGTGTCACCCATAACACCAACTGATAAATCTTCAAGAACCTCGTTGTTGTAATTATTGATTAATCTCTTAGAGCCTCAGAGATCATCATGAAAAGAAAAGGGGAAAGGAGGTCCTCTTGTTTTAGGTCCCTCGAACTTCTAACTGCCGGAACGCCATTGTTCAAAACCAAAAAGGAAGCTGAGGCATAAAAGTTTGCATACAACCCCTCCAGTGCTGCCCAAATCTCATACTTCTCAAGATATAGCCCAAAAGGTTTTAACATGATTGTAGGCATTTCCAGTGTCAAAGTTTGCACAAAAATTGGACCCATCACTCTGAATTTTAGAATCAGCACATTTTTTTGGTGATAAGGATTATGTCTCGGGGTGGTCTGTGTGGTTCTCAATGACTTTAGAACTGCCATTTTGGAATGTTAGAGGAATGGAGGATAAAGATAACCAGATAGCCATCAAGCAAATAGTCAGTTCTAGAATATCATTGATAATGTGCCTGTAGGTGACGAAAATAAGGCAAATGATGGACTACCGAGTTTTGGAGGTTTGGGGCTCCATGGTTGCCAAATTCGATTGCTCTCCCTTCCATTAGAGCTTCAGGGAACATTTTGGTCGATCGAAACTGAAGATCAGAAGATGAAAGGATGTGGAAAGTTTGTTGGGAGACAAAATTTAATCAAGACGCCTCTAGCCGGGGCCCATCTCACCTGGTCCAACCTCTAAAACCTACCCTTTAATGAGCAGGATGGACAGGTTTTTATTTATTGTTCTCTGGGAGGAGCACTCTGTCTTGTCAAGTCAATTTGCTCTCCCCAAACCCACTTCTGATCACTGCTCCATTATGTTAGAACATATAATATGATATTAGGTCAGCTTTGGTCTCTTCCCCTTTAAATTTGAGGTGTGGTTAAAGGCCCCAAAGTTCTTGGATGTTGTAGAAAAAGCTTGGCCTGGATATTAGATTTTGGTCCTAGCTAGTACCATTTTGAGTTTGAAGCTTAAAGCAGTGAAACAATGCCTTAAAAAAAGAATGAGGAGCTTTTTGGAACCTAAAGAAAAAACGAACAAAATCTAAATAGAAATTGAGGAAATTGATAGCAAGGAGGAAATTGGTCTGTGGCTGGAATCAGAGTGAAAGAAGAGGCTAGAGCTTTAAGAGGAGTTTCAGAGGTTATGTGTGAAGAGATTAGTTGGAGATAGAAATCCTAGTTAGATGAATCAAAAAGGTGATTAAAACACAAATGTTTTCCATAAGATGGCCAATGTGGGAAGAAGGACAAATCACATTGTAAGGCTCAAGGCAAGCAGTGATTGGATTGAAGGGGAGGAGGAAATTGGAAAGGCTTTGAAAAGCTCTATGAAGAGAGGCACACCTACAAAATAAAGCTGGGTGGAATAGCTTTTGACAGAATTCGGATGAAATGAGTCTTTGGAACGACCTTTTTCAGAAGACAGCGGAATCCTTAAAGAAACGTTAGGTGACAAAGCCCTTTGGCTTGATGGATTCATGGTATCATTTTACAAGAAATGTTGGAAGATTATTGCCACTGATTTTATGAAAGTGGTAGATGAGTTTCATTTCAAAGGTACATTTGATAGAAATATGAATTGCACATTTATTTCCCTAATTTTGATGAGAGGGAGCCTAAGAGCTCAAAGATTTATCCTATAAGCTTGGTGGGTAGTATACTAGTATTTATAAAAATTCTAGCCAAAGTGCTAGCTTTCGGGGTAAAGCTAATTATGGACTTGATCATATCCCTTCCTCAAGGGGCATTTGTTAAAGGTTGACAGAACTTAGATGAGATTTTTATTGCAAATGGATGTGTGGAAGAAAGGAGTCATAAGGAATATCCAAGAATTTTATGTAAGTTGGACATTGAAAAAGTCTACAATCATATGAATTGGAGTTTTCGGACTATGTTCTGAGATATATGGGAGTCGGGATTTGAGAATTTTATGTATTTATGTTCAATGAAAAGCCTATGATCACGTGAATTTGGAGTTTTTGATTATGTTTTGAGGCATATGGGATTCGGGAATTGATGGAGCGAGTGGATCAAAACTTGTTATTCACTCCTTTATGATTTTTTTGGTCCTTATAAATGGAAAGCCAACGGGATTTTTCAGAAGCACAAGGGATTTGATATACTGACCTGAAATATTTGAGATAAGGCATCGATGACGATGACGAGTAGGGGTTTGAGATGAGGAGACCCATTATCACCATTTCTTTTTATAACGGTCATGGAAGCGCTTAGCAGGATGCAATTTAAAGTGACAGACTCAATCATTGAGGGGTTCCGGGTAGGGAAGGATGCTTTAATCATTCTCAACTTGCAGTTTGCTGATGGCACAATGGTATTTTGCACTTTGCAGTGCATCCATCCCTCCAACTCGGTTATCTCATATGCCTCTTTAGATGCTTCAAGATAGTTTTAGGGTTGTGGATTAATGTTAAGAAAAGTGAGATATTTGAGTAGATAGAGTTGGAGAATGGAGAAAGAAGAGAAAGAGAAAGAGAAAGAGAAGAAAGTGATTAGGGTAGAGAACATGAATGATTCATGTCTCTCCCTACTTTTATATATTATTGCTAAAGAAGAGAATTACACTTTTACCCTTATGTGTATTACGCGTCTTAGATACGGTATGCTTAATACACACGATATAGCTAATAACATGAAATACTATTAATACCCTTGTTAACATCCCCCTTCAAGATGGTGCATAGATATCTATCATGCCCATCTTTTCTAACATTTCAAGTAGCTGAGCGTTGCTAATGGCCTTGGTAAGAACATCAACTACTTGATCATTAGTCTTCATATACGGAGTTCACACTTCACCTTGGATGATCTGTTCCCTGATAAAGTGACGATCTATCTCAATGTGTTTGGTTCTATCGTGTAACACTGGGTTATGAGCTATACTAATTGCTGCCTTGTTGTCATAGTATAAACTCATAGGTCCTTCAATTGGAAATCCCAACTCCTAAATGAAGATCTTTAGATACAGTAACTCACATATACCATGTGCCATCGATTGAAACTCTGCCTCTGCACTCGAGCGAGGAACTATTGCTTATTTTTTGCTACACCCAAATTACCTCCAACAAATGTACTGTAACCAGATGTAGATTTTCTGTCATCTTTAGCACCTACCCAATCTATATCTGTATAGGCCTCAACTCGCATATTTCCATGTCTTTTGAATAAGAGGCCTCTACCTGGAGATGACTTGAGATATCTCAAAATCCTGAATGCTGTTTCCAAGTGTGTGGACTTGGGAGCATGCATAAACTTGCTCACTATGTTCACATCATAGGCAATATCAGGCCTCGTGAGAGAGATAGATTAGCCGACCCACTAATCGCTGAAAACTACCAATATTTTGCAGAGGAATCCCATCTATCTCATTCATTTTGTAATTCTGTTCAATTGGGGTGTCAGCCGGTTTGGTCTCAGGCTTTTCAGTTTCTTGCAAGAGATCTAGGATGTACTTTCTTTGAGATATAAAGATGCCATCACGAGATTTAGCAATCTCTATTCCCAAGAAGTACTTAAGAAGACCCATATTCTTGATCTTAAACTCACTTGCTAGATACTTCTTCAGCTGTTCAATCTCTGTCATATTGATTCTTATGAAAACTATATCATCTACATACACGATGAGGATTGTAGTGTCATCCTTGGTGCACCTGACAAATAATGTATGATCAGTTTGACTTTGTGAGTATCCCTTCTCTTTACAGCAGCACTAAACCTTTCAAACCAGGTTAACACATTCTTCAGCTTGCACACCTTTTCACTTCCTTCAAGGTGAAATCCTGGAGGAGATATAAACTTCTTCCTTCAAAGTACCATGAAAAAAATCATTTTTGACATCAAGTTGGTAAAGTGGCCATGATTGATTTGTTGCTAATGATAAGATTACACGAATTGAATTCATCTTTGCTACTAGGGAAAATGTCTTATGGTAGTCAATTCTATAAGAGTGTAGCCTTTGGCTACCAACCTGGCCTTATACCTCTCAAATGATCTATTTGCTTTGCATTTGACTATGAACACCCATTTACACCCCACAAGAGTTTTTTCTTGAGGAAGATCTACCATCTCCCCAAGTATTATTTTTGTTTAACGCATTCATCTATTCTACCATTGCTTCTCTCCACATTGGTTGGTTTAAAGCATCGGTGACAAAAGATGGAATGAAAATGGATGATAGTGAAGACACAAACGATTTGTAAGACGGAGACAACACTGTGTAGGACACAAAGTTAGCAATAGAATGTTGAGTACAAAACCTTTTACCCTTCCTGAGAGCAATAAGAATATTAGATTCATCAATAGACACTGGAGGCAAACAAGTACTTACATGAAGAGTTTTACTTAGATCCCTCTCTTTTCTAACATTCTCCCCTTGAGCAGCAGTAAGCCAGTAAAAGTCATTAAAAGCCAATGATGAGGGAGGTAGAATCAGAATTGGTAATGGAATCCTTCTCCCTTCATACTCACTCTCCCCTTGAAGAGAAGAACATTTGAAATAGAAGGGAACAGACTCAAAGAATGTAACATCCATAGAGACAAATTTCTTCCGCGAAAGTGCATGATAACATTTGTATCCCTTGAGATGAGAGGAAACACTTAAGACCCTTGGGGTCCAACTTAGTTCTGTTGGTGCCCAAGATATGCATATAACAAACACATCCAAATAATTTGGGGGGACTAAAAAACAGAGGACTCTTAGGTTTTAAGAGCTGAGAGAGAGACTGAAAGTGAGAGAAGAATCGATTAATAAGAAACATAACAGTTAGGACAACATCAGCCCAAAAAACTTTGGAACATTACTCTGTAATAAGAGAGCACGAGTTACCTTTAACTAATGACGATTTTTTCTTTCAGCAACACCGTTCCGTTGAGGGTTTTACGGACAAAAGTACTGATGTTCTATCCTATTTGTAGTCAAATATTCGGTCACCCCTCATAAATACTCTCCTCCTTGATCCTTTTATCAAATTGTGTTTGAATTAACACATGAAAGTGTTTGAAAATAGTATAGACCACATCTTTTGATTTCATGAGATAAATCCATGTATATTTAGAATAATCATCAACAAAACTCCCAAAATATCGATAACCAGAGATAGAAGTAATAGGTGAAGGTCCCTAAACATCATGAACGATATCAAACACAGTGGAACTTCTATAAATACTAGGAGAAAAAGAAGCACGATAGATGCTTTGCAAGTTCACACACTTCACAATGAAGATCAGTCATAGAGAGAGAAGCAAAAAAGTATGGAAACATAATCTTCTAAGTACTGAAAGGAAACATGACCAAGACGGGCATGCCAACACAAGACGCGTTCTTTATTGACTCTACTACTACTACTTTTGCAATATTGAAATGCTCGAGGAACATTGGGAGTCACATCTAACAAATAGAGGCCAACAACTTCACTGCCTGTACCAATCGTCTTACTCGTTATCAAGTTTTGAAAAACACAGTAAGAAGGAAAGAAAGTGACACTACTATTCAATTTTTTGTAAGAGAACTAATAGATAGTAGATTTGTTGCAAAATCAGGGACATGGAGAACAGAGGCTAAAGACAGGTGGGAAGAAATATTATCTCCCTTCCCAACGATAGAAGAGAGAGTGCTATCTGCAATTCGAACTTTATCTCTACCAGAACAAACAAAATAAGTAGAAAACAAAGAGAGCATACCAGTCATATGCTCAGAAGCACTATAGTCAATTATCTAGGAGAGACTCGAAGAAGTAGACACATGTTGAGCAGAACCAATGATACCAAATGAGCTATCTAGCTGTGTGATGAAGCGTCGAATGTTCTCTATTTCGTCCTTAGAGATAGAGATCATATCCTTGTGGAAGAAAATATCCTGTGAGGTTTCTTGAGGTGCCTGAGTAGCTGAAGGAGGAGACGGGACCGAATAGTAGCATCTCCTGTAGAGGCATTATGAGTAGTGGAAGAACCTTGCCTTTTGAACTTCTGTGGTCGACCAACCAAATTCCAACAGTTTTTTCTCGCGTGCCTCCTTCGATCATAGTGATCACACTTTAACTTATCACGATCTTCAGGATGAACCTAGTTCCTTTGCGGTTGTCTGAGTCTATTTCTATTACCCCTTTGTCCCATTGTGGAAGAAGCTAGGTCAGATCTCTCATTACCCACAACAGGTGTCATGGCAGTCCTGCCTGCTTCACTTTGAACATAAGCATAAACAGGATTTAGGGATTGTAACTTATCCTTACTGAGAATCTGTACCTTTGGTAGCTTGGTAGCTCAAAATTCGGATTCAGTCCTGCAAGAAACTAAAAATTTCTGGTTCGCCTCGACCTGTTTTTTGTAGAGAGCTCCATCCCTAGAGCATAAAGGCTAAAAAATCTGGTAGTGATTTAACTCTTCCCACATACTGTTAAGATAGGCAAAATACTCTGTCAAATACTTATCACCCTGTCGACAATGAACAACTTCCTGACTTAGCTGATAGACACGAGTAATAATCTCTGTCTGAGAATAAGTCTGAGTTATAAAATCCCAAATCTCCTTTGCAGTGCGAAGAAATAAGAACCCCTTACTAATCTATGGCCTCATGGAGTGAAGTAACCATGACATGACAATCAAGTTTCACATTTCCATTGCTCATAGGTTCACAAATTTTGCCATTAATATATCCCAATTTCCTCCGGCTTCCGATAGACATTTTTACCGATTGTGACCATTCAAGATAATTTTGTCAATCCAATTTGATTGTAATAATCTGAAAATTAGGATTCCCCATAGGAGGATTATTCATATTGGAAGCTCAAGGAGGTGGCAAAGAAACATTCGATTTTTCTGAAGTCGACATCGTCTTAGAAAAACACGGAAAAATATCCAACGCTTCAAAGGAATACTTTCTTTATAAATTTGACCAACTAGGTCAATAACATAAAATTTCAGCACTAAAAACAACAATGGGAAACCCTTCAACTCCTCGTACCAAGGTAAAATAGGGTTTCTTTTACACAAAACAACCTACAAAAGTACTTTAGGGTTTCCAGAATCAGCCTCTTCAACCTTTACAAGCTTCAAATCACTTTTACTAAGCATTTTACAGCATTTCTATGCATGAAAAAAAGAACCAAACCCTCAAAACATAGAAAAAACAGCAAATATGTTCTGAAAAAAATGATCACCGGAGCTTCAATATAGGTCCAAACGATCCACTACCACCTCCATTAGATCAAGCATAAAAAAATGAATAATCCACTTGAGATCAAATACTAAAAAATATCTCTATACAAATCTGGTGGCTAGAAAACACTAATTTGTATTTTTCTTAATTTTATTTCTATTCTCATAAGAAGTGCCATCACTTTCTCAAAACAACTCCAAATCACATGAATTTTTTTTTTGATTGGTAAATCAAATATAATAAATAGAAAGATCAACAGTTTACAGAGATGTAAACTAAGAACAAATGATACAAATAGCAAAACAAAGAAAAGAGGAGAAAACAATGCAAAAGAGCACTGAGGCCACCGATTGCCTCCTCAAGAATGCAGGGTATCCCTACTTCTTGATCCAAGTGTGAAGAGGAACTCCAATCAACAATCGACTGAGGCGCCTGAGACAGGATACGATGAGATGGGGCGGAGTTGTCAAATATGCGGCCATTCCTCTCTTTCCAGATAGCCCAAGTTATCGCACTAGACAAAAAAATCCAGATTGTTTACCTAGAATCCACCAAAGGATTCAAATTCCAACCCGACAAGAAGCTCAGAAGGGAGAATGGGAAGATCTACTCGACACCCAACCGAGACAAGAAAAAAGCCCAAAGTTCAGAGACCTATCAAAACATACCCTTATAGTCGAGATCCGATGGTCGTTAGTGCGTCAGATGACGTCAGTCCGTACGGACGCTGATGTCATCCGACGTTTGAATTTCCCCCGCTTTTTTTGTTATCTTTTGTATTCTTTATAGATCTCTTAGATCAATAGGCTCTGATGCCAAGTAGAAAGAGGTGGAGAATGGAGAAAGAGAAAGAGAAAGAGAGAAGAGAAGAGAAGAGAAGAGAAGAGAAGAGAAGAGAAGAGAAAGAGAAAGAGAAAATCAAAAGTGATTAGGGTTATAGAGCATGAACGATTAATGTCTCTCCTTACCTTTATATATTATTACTAAAGAAGAGAGTTATACTTTTACCTATATGTGTATTACGCGTATTAGATACGGTACGCGTAATACACACGATATAGCTAATAACATGAAATATCATAAATACCTTTGTCAACAATTTGGTCTATGGGAGGTTGTGGACTTGGATGCATTTGCCAAATTATTGGGTTGTAAAACGAGGTCTCTTCCGGCCAAATATTTGGGCATCGAATTGGGGGCTAAGTTAAGGCTAGAAGTGTATCGGAGCCGATGTTGGAAAGAGTTAACTGCAAATTGGAATTGTGGAAATCACACTTTCTGTCAAAAGAGGATAGAATCACTGTCATCAAGATCACATTGGCTAGTATCCCCATCTATGACGTCCCTTCTCACCATCTTAGTCTCCATAGTTAACAGGTTGGAGAAGTATCAAAGAGACAACCAGTGGAACGATAAAGGAGGGGCTATAAAATTTCATCTTGTGGATTGGAAGTTTGTAACCCCCTGAAGAACGGAGGTCTGAGCCTGAAATGGACAAGGGATATCAATAATGTGCTTCTTGGTAAGTGGCTTTTAGCCTCTTAGGAAAAGTGATTGTAGCTAAGACTGGATAAAATTCTGTGTGGGAGCCTTGCTAAGTGAATGGGTCTCATAGAGTCAGTATGTGGAAGGCGATCACGAATGTTAGAAGGGTCTTCGACAAGCATATTAAGTTCAAAGTAGGTTTGGGAACAAAAATAGATTCTAGGATGACATTTGGTGTGGCAATTCTAGCCCAAAAGAGAGTTTGGAAACATTTACTCAATCTCACTGGGCCGAAATTTCGTAGTCAATGAGTGCTTTGAGTTAGTGGTTGCCAAACCACTTTGGACCTGTAAGATGAGAAGTTCCAATGATTGGGAAGTGGACAATTTTGCTTGGTTCTTATCTCGGATCAATTACTCCAGCCTTGTTTACAATCTAAAGCCAGCTTTGTTTACAATCTAAAGACCCGAGGATATGGTCCAGGGATAGCAAAGGCCGTCTCTCAGTTAGATATTCCTCCATTCTTTGGTACATAATTCAAACTCTTCCTTTCCTCATAGGGTTAGCAAGTCCATTGAAAATTTGCTCATTTCTTTGGACAACTTCTTGGGATAAGTTCCTCACAATCAAATGATTGATCATTTAAAAAATAGAGGACAAAAGATGCCCAATAGGTGTTATATGTTCCTGTTTGAGGGATAGACAGGGATCATCTCTTTCTTCATTGCGTGCCATTTTGTGGATTGCTTTTAGGTTTGCTAGACCTTTCTCTTGAGCTCAAAGGTGCGATTACTAGCTGGAGGGTGAGCCATCTTGATGACTTCCACTTACTTTATGGAAGATGCTCCCAGGGTGATTTATGGGAACATATGGGAGTAAAGAAACAAAACAGCCTTCGAGAACACTCCATTGCAAAAAAAAAGTTCTAGTTAAAACTCCTCAATATTCTTTTCTTTTGGAGTCTAATGTTAAGGAGGGGCTCGATTTCATTGCGGCGTCTCTCGTTCCTTTTAACGATGATGGTTAGTTCTGGCCGATGGCCTTTACAGGGTACTTTTGGTTCCTGTGTTTTTATCCTTGTACTTTTTTCTATTTCTTTGATTCATGATGCGAATCCCAAATTGGACATTCTATTTCTCATCTTTATATATTATTAAGTCTTCCAGTAAACAAAGTATCCTGTCTAAGATCTGTTTACCTTTAATGAAAGACCCTTTTTTTGGGGGGGGGGAGGGGGAGAAATAGTGAACATCACACCTCCTGTAAACTAGACGCAAGATCCTTAGCTAGAATGTTGTACATGCTTCCCAGTTCCCACTAGGTAATGGGACAAAAATCCCTCAAATCATCTGCACCCCCTTCTCAGAGAAGTAAATGTGTTATTGAGACTCTATCAAAGATCCCGACAACTGTGGAACTCCCTCATTACCTTCATGAATTTCTCACAAATAATGTGGCAATACTTCTTGTGAAAGGCCATGGAGAACCCATCTGTCTCGGGAGATTAATCCACATCCATGCCTCTAATAATCTTGCTAATCTCTTCCTCTTACGGGCTTGCTAACTTACTAGAAAAATGCTGTCTAAATCCACGCTGTCCAACATTGGCATAGAGGCTAGAGCTGTGGGTTTCATCATACAGAGCCTCATTGAAATCAACCATGGATGTCCTTACATCTTCCTCTGCAGCACCCTAGCCCCCATCTCTAATTGGAAAATATAATTTGTATTTTGCAGTTTACTGCTCATGTTTGCCATACAATAGAGGAATTTAGTATTCTCGTCATCTTCCTTAACCATTTAACTCTGTACTTTTGTGTTCTAATTAATTTCATCTCTAGTCTCGTTACTTAGGTGATTCTAGACTTTGCTTCAACCCTTTTCTTTCCTCTTCAAGAAACAAAAGAGCATATTCCTTTTTCTTGTCCAGACCCCCAATCTCCTCTAATAGCTAAGTTTTTTCTCCGAAATGTTTCCGAACACTTTCTTGTTTCAAACTTTGAGTCTCTTTAGTTGCCTTAAGTTTTAAACCAGAAATTTAGCGTGCAAATCCTTCAAAATGAATGTTTCCCTAGACATGCTCCACCATGTCCATGAAAGCTGGGTCCAACAACCACATATTCTTAAATCCAAAGGGTGAGGGCCCCCTCTCAAGTTTCCTGGGTTCTTATAAAATGGAAATTTGGTTATCTATCAAAATTAAGAAATTGGGAATGTTCTAAGAACAGTCTGGTTAGAACTCATGATTGTCAGTCTTTATGGTAGAGATTGTAACAGTAAGTTTGTATGAATAAGAAAAAAGCAATAAAGGGAGGAGGATGACTGTCTGGACTAGTCTAGTTCATAAGAACACTCTCTTCGGCCTGGTCTGATCTCAGGTGGACTTGAAGAGTTTGGATGTACAATAACTATTCTTTCCTCTCTTTTAGCTTTAAACGTGGAGCGAATTTCATTTTTATTGGAACATTCTCTAATGATAATTGATTTGGCTTTTGAACTGATCACTGTAAACCATAAAATTGATAGTGCAGGTTTCTTCAGTAAAATTGATAGTTCAGGTTTCTTCAGCTGCAACTGATGGTTTCTTATTTTATGCAGTCAACTTGGCATATGGTTTTTGGTTCAAGGGGAGTTTTCATGCAGCTTTGAAATGCCTGGTATGTGTGTCCTAACTGTTGGAACTCATATTCTACATTAGACAGTGACATTATTTCTGAAAGTCAATTTTCTTGGTTGATTTTACTTGAGATGTGTATAGGTGTAATTATCCCATCCACTCTTCCTTTAAGAAAATCACAACTATCCAAGAAAGGAGTGTGCATTAATTTACTTGCAACAGTGACTTGTTCTCAACTCAAATCGTAGGATTCAATAGGATTTAAGATTCAAATCCTGAATTGTAAGATTCTAGTTAAAATTGTAGGTAGGGGTGTCCATCTGGCTCTCAAATGGGGGTACCTGGACCGATTAAGCCCACAAATCTGAGGGCCTTTTTTTCTTTCTCTAGGTCCGGTGGCGGGGTAGGGCTGAATTTTTGAACCTGACCCTCCACATCCTCAATTACACGTTTATTTACATGTATAATATTGTATATTATATATAAGATCTATGCTATACATATATTAAGTTATATATTCTTTACATTGTAACACTTTAATACTATTATATTTGTATTGTGTCAAAATGCCTTTATATACTAGTTCTGGTAAATTTAGATATTTACTAGTTCTGGTAAATTTAGATATATACTAGTTCTATGCCTTATATCAGTACCAGATCAAAATTAGATACATTTTAGTACTATGCCTTATGTTAGTACTATTTCAAGATGCCTTACTATGCCTTGTGTCAGTACTATTTCAAAATGCCTTAGGTTATCACTATGCCAAAATTAGTACTATGACTTATGTTAACACTCTAATGAGATCTATACTATACCTATAAGATCTTATATCCTTGGTCTTTCGTCAAAATTAAATATATGGAAAGAAAAAAATGTAGCTACAACACGTAACAAAATATAGAACACATAATAATTTATTGTATACTATTTTTAACTTAAGAAGATATTCTACTCCACCGAGTAAACAATTAAAAACTATGTCGTGTTACTCTTTGCGTTGCATTTCCCGTCCCCAAGACTAGATAAAGGAGGGGGTTGATTTCAGGTTGGCATCCGGTGGCGCCGTGGCGGTGTATGAGAAAATAATTTACTCCTCTTTTAGGAGTTGGCTCTACCCTGACCCGTTGAATTAGTGGGATTAGTTTGAATGAGTATTAGGGTTTGAAACTAGGGTTTTAGAGATTAGGGTTCGAGAGAGAAGAGGAAGAAGAGAAAGAGAAGAATAGGTTTAGGGAAAATTAGTGTGAGAGATTAATTGTCTCTCTCCTATTATTTATATTCTAATAATGGTATACTATTAGTACATAAGAGATACTAATAGTATACCCAAAATATAGTGTACAAGATTAAGTAGAGCCCATTAAGGCCTTGTTCAACACTCTCCTTCAAGTTGGTGCGTAGTTATCACTCATGCCAAACTTGTCAACAATATTTCAAAACTGGGTACTACCAAAATCCTTAGTCAACACATCAACCAATTGATCTTCTGACTTTATAAACGGGGTGCAATTGTAACCTGCCTTCAACAACTTCTCCTTCATGAAATGACGATCTACCGCAAAATGCTGAGTTCGGTCATGTTACACAGGATTGTGAGCAATACTCATAGGACCTTCAGTAGGCGGTCCAATCTCACTCAGGAGCAATCAAAGCCAGAGCTATTCACACACTCCGTGTGCCATGACTCTAAACTCTGTACTTGATCTAACAACCACATTTTTTTTTTACTTCTCCATGTGACAAGATTATCTCCAACTATAGTGCACTTCTTGGAAGAGAGTGTATATCGGAAATGGAGCCAACTTAATCTGCATCGATGTAGGCTCTTACTCTCAAGTTCCCATTATAGGTATACAATAAGCCTTTCCCAGGAGCCGATTTTAAGTAGTGGAGAATTTGATTTACTACATCCAGATGACTAGTAGTTAGTGAATGCATGAATTGACTGACTACACTAACTGCATCAGCAATGTCTGGCCTAGTAAGAGACAAGTATGTAAGTCTGCCAACAAGCCTTTGGTACCTCCCAATATCTGACAAACGTTCCCCATTGGCTTCACTGAGTTTATGATTAGGATCTATGAGAGTATCACATGGCTTACAACCCATCATGCTTGTCTTATCGAGTAGGTCATGTACATACTTGGACTGAGAGACAAATATGCCTTATTTTTTTTTATCGATAATCAAGCAGAGAAATATATTAAAATGATGAAAACGAAGCTACAAAAGCATAGAGCATACAATAGTTCACAAGGTTGTGAACCAAAAGACAAGAAAGAGTAAAGAAAAGCAAACCAAACCCTGGTTGCCCTTGAAATCGTGCCCATGGCCACTATACTCTATCATGCTAATAGAAGGCCCAAATCCCTCCTACCGGCCTAGAACCAACAAACGGATTCTAGAATGGATAGTATAGGTGAATGAGTGGGAGTTCTCAAAAACTCGCTTGTTCCTCTCCCTTCCATATGAACCATGCTATAGCTCCCCACAAGACTTGCCAGATAACCTTCCTTGAATCGTCCCCACTTGCCAAATCCTAACAAGATAAGAAGTTGTGAAATGAAGGGGGAAAGACCCAATGCACACCCGTTTGGGAAAGAAAGAAATTCCACAGCTCATATACAACAGGATTATTTAAGAGAAGGTGATTAACCGACTCTTCCGCTTGGAGGCACATAAAGCAGCGATTAGCCATCCTCTACCCTCTACTTTTCAAGTGATCACAAGAATTTTATTTCAAACTGCATTCCATAGAAAGAAAGATACTTTAGAAGGAATGTTTGAATTCCACACATTCCTATAAGGAAAGGAGACAGGTGGACCAGTCCCAAGCAACTGAACTAGAGATCTCACTGAAAAACGACCCTTGTTACCTCTAGACCATGATCTGCAATCTCTATCATGAGAGACCAAGAGATGTGACCCCAGACGCTATAAAAGCTTACTGAGCTCATTTGTTTCCCAATCATTTAACCTTCTCCTCAACTTGGGACACCAATCAGCCCCATTTCACTCCTATCCATATAATCCCTTACCGATGCATTCCTATTGATGGCTATACGGAATATGGTACCAAAATCTTCTTGCAAGCTAGTAGCGCCACACCACACATCCTTCCAAAATCTGACCTCTGACTCCTCACTCACCTTGAACGTAAATTGTGAGACAACGAAGTGGGTAGTTGACATGATCCCCTCCACATCCCCACCCTATGGGAACTCTTAACTTCCTTCGAAACCCAACATGTTTGCTCCCCATATCTTGCCACAATCACAAAACGCCGAAGACTCTCATTCCTCCTTAAAACTTCATACCCATTTCCCCAAAAGGGCATTGTTTACGAGGGACAAGGGCTTCAAATTGAGACCGCCCTCACTCTTCGATTGACAAATTCTATCCAATCGACAATATGATTTTTGAAGTGGCCTTTTGCATGTCAAATGAACTGTAGCTGCATGCGTTTGAGGGATATTGCTACATGAGAGTAGACATGAGATAGGTGGGGATGCCTCTCAGTGTACTCTGAATCTAGGTTAGCTTCCCTCCTTTTAGAAGGACGATTGCCTCGTTGACAATCACTTAGCAAACCTTTCCAACACTGGAGCCCAAATAGTCTTAGATTTAAAATTGGCCCCTAGTGGCATGCCCAGATACACCTAGGGGAGGTGCCCCACCCTACAACCGAGGCACGCTCCAAGAGATGCTAACTCCGAGACCTCACCAACCCCTATTATTTCAGATTTGGCTATGTAAATTTGCAAACCTTAAACTGCTTCAAAACACTGGAGGAGACTCCTAATTGAAACTAGGTCCCTGACAAGATGCTTTGCAGAAGATGTGAGTGTCGTCTGCAAATTGGAGATGAGATATCTGTAATTGGTCTCTACCTATAGAGAAACATTCGAAAACTGGACAATCGGCACGAGACAATATCCTGCTCAACGCTTCCGAGACAATGATGAACATAAAAGGGGAAAGAGGATCCCTTTGCCTCAAACCCTTGGAGCTTTGGAAGTAGCCAGCTAGGCTACCATTGATTAGAATGGAGAAAGAAATATATGAGATACATAGTTGCATCCAATGACACCACTTAGGACCAAACCCCATTCTTTTCATTACATACCCAAAGAACTTCCAGCTAACGTGATCATAGACTTTCTTCATATCCACTTTACACAAGATGTTTGGAACTTTAGATCTAAGCCTATCATCAATTCATTCATTGGCTGTCAGTATACCATTCAGCATCTGTGTGCCACCCACAAATGCACCATGCTGAGGGGAATATAATGTGTGGCCCATTACTCTCCTGAGACGAATTGCTAAGACTTTTGGTAGGGTTTGAAGTCTTTAATTTCCAATGCTCCTTTTTATTTTGGGATCAACACTACAAAAGTATTGTTAAATCACTCTATCAAAATGCCCAATCTCATATAACTCTCTCATGATTGCAAGGAAAATCCTTTCCTACAATCTCCCAGCAAGATCAGTAGAATTCGATTGTGAACCCATCCGGGCCCGGCGCTTTGTCCCCAACCATATCCCGAATTGCCCCCATGACCTCCTCTTCCTCCTCGAGAGGAATTTCCAAAGAATCCCTTTGGTCCTCGGGCAGACTCTCAAAGGGAAGATTGTCTAAATGTGGACGCCACTGTTCCTTCTCCCTATACAGACCTTGGTAGAAGGAAACAACACTATTCGCGATCTATGCGGACTCCTCCCGCCACTCCCCATTTACCCTTAATCTGGAAATGAAGTTGCTCTTACTATGAAAATTAATCATCCTATGAAAACACTTTTTGTTTCGGTTACCCTCCTTAAGCCAACGGACCCTAGCTTTTTACTTCCAACTGATCTCTTCCAATTTTTCCGTTTGTAAGTATTCTAACTTCATGATCTCCTTTGATTGAGACTCAACATTAGTGAGAGGACGTGATTCCTCAGCTAAGTCCAACTCACTAATGACCTTTAGAATCCAAGCAAGTCTGGTTTGGATATTACCGAAAACTTCCCAAATCTACTCATCTACACATTTACCACACAACCACCTTTCCGTTCCTTTGAGAAGTGAATGCTATTAAAATCCCCACCCAAACACTAGAGGACATCCCATCTGACACTGACGTCGTCTAACTCCTCTCAAAAGACTTAATCATCTGACCCACCATATGGACTGTATACTCCTGAGAATACCCATGTAAACTCCTTCCTCACCCATCGACAAAGAATGTAAATCAAGTAGGCCCCCTAATCCCAATGAAATAATTTAGAAGACCAAGATATTTGATCTCGAATTCCTTTGCTAACTTGTCCTTCAGTGATTCTATCTCATCCATATCATTATCTCACAAGGTCATCCACATTAATGATTAAGACAGTCACCTTTTGACGAGACCGCTTGAGGAACAATGTGTGGTCTGCTTGACTTTGTCTTTAACCATTATTCATCATAGCATTGCGAAACGCTCAAACCATGTTCTAGGGGATTGCTTTAATCCATACAATGCCTTTTTCAGCTTGCACACCTTCTCTTCATCTAAGAGGCATTTGAAACTAAGAGGAGATAACATATACACCTCTTCCTCTAAATCACCATGACGGAGTACATTCTTCACATCAAGCTGAAACAGGGGTCATTCCTGATTTGCAGCAAGTGAAATGAGGACTCTTACTGAGTTCATTTTTGCAATTGGGGCAAATATCTCCTGATATTCTATGTCGTAAGTTTAAATATACCCATTTGCAACCAAACGAGCTTTGTATCTCTCAATTGAGCCATCCGAGCGATGTTTCATTGTAAACACCCTCCTACATTCAATCGGCCTCTTTCTTCTTGGTAAGTCGACCATATCCCAGATAATTTTTTTTCAAGTGTACACCTCTTCTTCCATAGCCTGTTTTCATTCTGGTTGATACAGTGCATTTGCTAAATTGCGAGGGACAAACACAGAAGACAAAGTCAAGGCAAAATAGCGTTACAAAGAAGACAAAGTGTGACAAGAGACAACATTCGAAATAGGATGTTGAGTACATGCTCTGGTACCTTTCCTAAGAGTAATAGGAATTTCAGAATCAACAATGTCAAGACTAGAATGAACAATATTACCTGGATCAGAAGAAGTCTCTTAGTGGGGCTTATGAGGATATTTCTGCCTTCTCTTGTATACTTGTAATTCTTTGACCATGGGTTCATACTCCTCCTTTCTACAATCGCTGTTAGAAGAGAAAATAGGAGTAAGAAAAGAAGATATCTCTTCATTGATGCTCTCCCCTTGAAGAGATGTCTTCCTGACAGAAAAATACGGAGTAGACTCAAAAAAGGTAATATCCATAGAAACGAAAGATTGATGGGGAAAGGGAATGATAGCATTTATACCCCTTCTGATGAGTAGCATACCCAAGAAAGATACAACGAAGGGTCTTAGGATCGAGCTTTATGGGATAAAAACAAGCAATATGCATAAAACAAATACAACCAAAGATCCGCAGGACCATTGGAAGTAAAGGACTGGAAAGAGATAATAGAGAAATAGGGGATTAAAACTCCAAAATCCGGGAAGACATTCAATTGATTAAGAATCCAACAGTCAATATGACATTAGATCAGAAAAGTTTAAGCATATTCATAACAAGCATAAGAGAACGAGTGACTTTCAACATATGTCGGTTTTTGAACTAAGTCACACCAATTTGTTGCGGTGTGCTTGCCCAAGAAGTCTAATGAATGATACCATGAGAATCAAAAATAGCAGCCAAACTATTAGACATATACTCCCCCCCTTTATTTGAACGAAGTACTTTAATGGAGGCATTAAACTGATAGACAATCATAGTGTGAGAAGGAAAAACAATACCAATTTCACCCTTAGATTTCAAAATTTACACCAATGTAGTACGAGAAAAGTCATCCACAAATGTATCGAAATACTTAGAACTACACGACGAAGTAACATTGGATGGTCCCCACACATCAGAATGCAAAAGTGGAAAATGTGAATTGCATTTATTACAACTATAGGGATATAAAGTTCGACAATGTTTCGCAAATTCACATTGAATAGAGGAAAACAAACTAGAAACAGATAAATGCAAAAATAAAGAAATAGAGGGGTGACCAAGATGTCGGTGCCACAAAAACAACTCATTCGTGCTACTAATACTCCGAACACAATGGAGTATCTGTTGGAGTAATGAAGCAATGCAAGACAAAGAGTCTAGCAGATATAATCCACGCTCTTCATGGCCCGTACCAATCGCCCTCTTCGTTTTCAAGTCCTGATTCCTGAAATACACAGTGACAAGGAAAAAAAGTGACGCTACAATTCAAAGTTTTGATAATATGACGAACAAATAGAAGGTTCAAAGTGAACTTGAAAGACAGATGAGATGGACATAGAGTGTGACAAAAACTCTCCTTACTCGCAATATATTATAATTTGCCATCAACAATTTTAACTTTGTTTCTTCCAGAATCAATAGAGTAAGATGAAAAAAAGGACATATCAGTCATATAATCAGATGCTTATTGATCAATAATCCAGGAGTGACTAGGATCAGAAACAGATGCACTGAGAGCCGAAACTGAGGCACTTGAGTAAGGGACGAAAGCGACATTGGCGGTACTAGGAATCTCTAAATGTAACATAAACTGGAAGACATCAATCTCATCTTTAGATAGACCAGGACTATCCAATCCAAAGGAGGTACAACAGTAGGTACCGGAGCTGTGGAGGTAACAAAATGTGCACTTAAATTTCCTCCAAATTGCCTGTTTCGGTCTCTTCGTCTATTGTCAGAAGGGCCTCGTGGAGTAGGACGACCATGTAAGTCCTAACAAGTATTTCTTGTATAACGGGTACGACCACAGTGATCACACTTAACTTTATCACGATCTTTAGTAGGAGAACTGAAGGGTCCAAAACGACCACCTCCTCGACAACAACGACCACTACCACCCCTGCTTCTCTTATGGAATGAGGAGGCTAATGCAGATCTATCAAATATAGGAGGTTGGAGCATAACACTCTGCTCCTCACGAAGGTGAGACTAGATTTTTGCCAAGAATCTGAACCCATACCTGTTTATAATCCATATTCAACCCGACAAGTAACTCAAATACGCGGTTCTGTTCAACAAATTTTTTATACTCAGTTGCATTCTCGGGACACTTAGTCTTGAAGGTCTGATAGTGATCCAACTCTTCCCAAAAATGGCGAAAAGTGGAATAGTATGTGGGAATAGACATATCCCCTACTTTAGTTTCCAAATACTCTGATGTAACTCATAAACCTGGGCAACACCTCCAATCTTAGAATAGGTTTGTGTCACGACATTCCATATATCACGCGCGGAATGACGAAATAAGTATGCACTACTGATATCTGGCTGTATAGAATGGAGAATCCATAATATTACAATGACATTCTCAGCCTCCCACTTAGCACAAGCTGGATATGTGGATTTGGGAGTGGAAATGACACCATTCAAATAACCCATTTTTCCCTTGTCCTTAACAAACAATGTAATAGATTGAGACCGCGCCAGAAAGTTAGTCCATCTAGTTTCATAGCGGTAATTTGGAGGTTCGGTGCATCACTTGCACTGGCCCCAATACTTCCTCGACCCTGCACAGTGATACTCGAGGACTCACTAATTTCGGATCCATCTGTCATATAACTTATAGGGTCAATTTACACAAATCTGACCTCAAAAAGTGACTTACACAAATCTGGCCTCAAAAAGTGACCTCCAAATTCTGAAGTACCTAAAGAACATACCAAAAGTATGGTTCTACATGCTCTATTCACTCCCTTAAGTTGATAGGAGTGAACAAGACATCAACAATAGTAATCGAGAAGCAATAGGACAATTAAAAAAAGATTTCAGCATGTGCAAAATTTTTCTTCGACAATTTTTTCGTATGAATAGTAAAAAATGTGAAACATGTGGAGAAGAATTGTTCGCCGACACTTCGATACTAATCTAAATCACCGTGAAACATGTTTCATACACTCCGCAATTTTAATTCGGACCAAATAGTACCAATTTGCACTCTTGAAAAACTCCAAATCAATCACACCATTCATTGGTTTAGAAACTGATTTTTTTTCTGAATTTTTCTGAAAACCTCCAAAAAACACATCTTCAAATTCCAAAAAATATCAGAAAAATCACCACAAATTCCTATAAATGCCAATCTATCAAGTGGCATAACAAAATCTCACCGGCCAAAAAACTCTGACAGCCGTACGACTGACGTAAGCATGATGTCATGCTGATGTGAGCACATCAGTGGTGCTTCCTCTTGCACAGAAAAATTCCTGGTTCTCCCCTTTTGCTCTGATACCAAGTTGGATTAGTTTGAATGAGTATTAGTTTGAAACTAGGGTTTGAGAAAGGGAAGAGGAATAAGAAGAAAAAGAGAAGAATAGGTTTAGGGAAAATTAGTGAGAGATTAATTGTCTCTTCTACTCTTTATATTTATACTCCACTAATGGTATACTATTATTATATAAGAGATACTAATATTATACCCAAAATACAGTGTACAAGAGTAAGTAGAAAACATAAAAATAAAGCCCAGCCCATTAAGGTCTTATTCAGCAGAATAGGCCCTCTGGGCTTTGAGAGCTAAGGCCAAACCTTGTAGGTGAGGGTCAGGCTTGGTAAAACCTAAGCATTGCCCTGGCCCTGTCTTTTGACATCCCTAATTGTAGGATTCTTCTCAAAAGGGTTTCAAAATCTTGCACTATCCGGTTGTCTTCGGGATTTGGGCTTTGTTTTTGGCTCGTATGGGTGTGGAGTAGGTCTTCCCTCTCTCCTTTCTAAGCTTCTTATTTAGATGACACTTGATGACTTTGGTGGGTGCCGAGGAATCCATCTGGACCTGTTTGCTTAGTGCTATTTCGTGGGCTATTTAGAAGGAGAGGAATGATTGCGTTTTTGACAACTCCTCTTCACATCTTCGGATCCGCACCCGGGGTGGAAATTTATCGTGGACTGGAGTTCCACAAGTTCGGTTGGTCAAGAAGTGAGGGATGCCCTCTTAATTTGAAGTGGTTGCCATTTAGCTGCTTTGCTTTTGCTTTTGTTCTTGCCTTTGCTTTGGCATCTTGTTCTGTCTTAGTTAATCTTGTATGCTCCTATCTTTTAGTTTACATCTCTGTAAACTGGCCCATCTTTTTATTTATATATACATCTGATTTAATGATCAAAAAAAAAAACTAGCATTCAATTTGGCTTAAGATTCGATTGAAAATTTTGGATTCAGATAGGAAGCCGTAAAATTTAACGACAGTGACAAGTTCATTATTGAAGCTAGCTCGTGATTTTGCTTAACAATGAGCACTAATCTCTATTGTCCTTTCTCTACTCTAGAAATGGGACCCGTTACATTACATGTCACCTTCAACTTCCAATGTTTCTCTTAGATTACTCTTTTTTGATATAGGTAATTATCAAGTATATTAATAGATCAAAAGAAGTACAACTAGTTTATGAAAATGTAAACTAAACAAAAATAGTTGGCAGAAAAGGAACTAAAAACAACAAGATAAGCATACAACAAATACAAAATCTTGACACCTCACAACAAGATATCACCCACTTCCATTCCCAACTGAGTAGTGAGCACCATTCCACAATTGGTCGCCGAATTTGAGCTATAATCCGAGGACTTGAGGAGCAATTATCAAAGACGCGGCGATTCCTTTCTTTCTAAATAGACTACAAGAGAGCTATAGGCAAAATAATCCAAATTACTTCCTTATCACCCACCAATATCGTCAATTGCCAATCCAATAAGAAACTCAAAAAGGAAGATGAAAAAACCCAATCCACACCTAACCAAGACAAGAAGAAACTCAAAATTCCAAAGACAATCGAACAGTGCAATAGCAATAACAAATGATCTACTGTATCTTCCTCGAGTAGGCACAAATCGGTGTAGTCAAAGCGTCCAGGCGACGCCTAGGCGATAGGGGCTTCACTAGGCGAGGCGATGCCTAGGCGTTGCTTAGGAATTTATTTATTTTGTTAATATTATATAAGAATTAATGTGTGCCTGCCTAGGTCATGATCTAGGCGATAGAGGTCCTGGCTAGGCGAAGCGGTAGCCTAGGCGTTGCCTAGCCGACATTTTGACTACACTGGCACAAATAATAATGGTTTGCCACACTCCACCCTCTACTCATTAAGTGATAAATTTTAAGAATTTTATTTAGAGTTGTGGACCAAAGAAAGAAAGATACCTTAAATGGTACGCGGGGAAACTAGATAGATTTTTTTTTGGAAACGAGGACAAAAATTCAGGGATAATAGATTGTAAGAATGATCTCACAGAAAACCAACCATTGCTACTTTTGGACCAAATTCTACTCTAATTTGGTACATGGGGAGGAGCTTAATCGAGTCAAAAAGCATTGCAGAATCTTAGCCTCCCAGTCGTTTAGGCCCCTCCGCAATCTAGGATATTAAACTAACTCATTCCCTGCTCTCTCGTAACAATCAACTACCGTGACCTCTTTATCGAGGGAAAGAATGCAATTGTTTCCAAAATCTTCCTTAACCTTGAGTGACCAACCAGAGGTCTTTCCAAAATTGGACTTTGATTACACTCCCCACCTTAATGTATGGATCTAGCAACTTTGCCACAACCATGATACCTTTCCAAAGGCCCACCACATGTGAGATTTTCACCTCCTTCTCACACTCCTCACCGAATCTCCATACCCATTTCAACTATTTTAAACCCTTAAAGGGGAGCTTTGTCTTTGGCCTTGTTGGTATTGCACGCCCATATGGGTCATGAAAATCTTGAAATATTCCTTCATATATTATCCGCAAATAAGCCACCAATGACTCATCCTTAATTTTACGATGTTTGTGACTATGGTTTGAATTTTTGGCGAAATTTGTTAAATTTCATCTGATTTTTTTTTCGTTTGTGTGGTCAAAGAAATTTCGGTGACCTATATTCTCAGATTTATAATTTTCTAACAGAAATTGACACTTTGAATTATTGCGAAAAATTGAGTCACCAAAAGTTCGACAAATTTTGAAAAAATTAGGAATATGTGAGGAAAGTTTTAAATCCCCCAAAACATCATTTGTGTTTTTTTTCTTGATTCTTGATTGAGAATTAAGAAATTTTTTTTCTTCGTTTTTTTTGCTCTCCTGTATTCTTGGTTGGTTCGTTTTTTTGTGATTGGAATTACTAGTTATGATTCATAATTTATGGTCTCTCGATCTATATCATAAAATCTATGGCCAATTATTACTGATATTTTCCTCTTGATATTGGAGACCTATGGTTGAACATTGATAGTGTTACCTGCAGCAAGAAGAAGCTTCTTCTAATATTAATATGTAGATTATGTATAATGAATATGTACACATCTGTTTTTTTTTTTTCTTTGTAGAGGTTTTTTCATAGTTCTCAGTTCTCTTGTCTTTGGAATGTCAGGTTTTTGCCACAATCATCTTTCGATGCGACACACTTTTGCTTCTTGGCCCTGTTGGCCTAGTGCTTTTGCTGGTAGGTTGCCTGTTTTCCACCTGCATTTTATTTTTTGTATCATTCTTCAAGCATTGAGTGTGAATTTGATTTAGAATGTCTTATAGTTTCTCAACCAACGCATCATTTCCATTCCTCATGAAATTTTTTGTACCCTTCTGTTGAAATATGATTTTCACAAGTCCTCCATGCTAATAAAGTTACTTGTCGATCAAAAATAAAGTTACTTGTATTCTCGTGTGTTCATGTTCACATATCCTAAGAATTGAAATCCTTATGTGAATGTGCTTTTGTTGACAACTCTTCTTCTAAATGTAGCTCGAAATTATTTATCCCTATCACAAAGTTTCATATCGAAGAAGGAACTGAAAAAAGATATTTTGCCTCATTGCTTCTACTTCTACATTGGAATCACTTTTTGCAGCAATATGCCACAAAAAGTGTTTATTTGCAGCTTTTTGGTTTGTATGTATGATTTATTTATCATTTCTTAGTTTCGCCTTAGATTTCTAACGTTTGCCTAATGTTTCTTACATTCCTTAATTTTTACAATGTTTTTTTAATCTTAAAATGTTTCCACGTCCTTAGTGACCGAAGTTTACAGCAAAAACTGAGTTATAAACCTTGCTCCCTTGGCCAGCCTCAACCCTATTCTGATTTGACAAAAAACTGCCATTTATGGAGTTGATGTTGAATGGTTAATGACGCACAAAAATGCAGGATGACGCTGTACTGTTTTTTTTTTCTATCAGCTGCAAGCCAAACAGGGTTATGCCCTGATACCATGTTAGGTCTGACCACCCAGAGCTCACAGTGCAGCCAAACAGTTCCTAGTTGTGATACATCTTCATAAATCTGCGATAACTGACAACAAAGGTAACCAAAAATATGTTTCATTTGTGGTATTCATACAAAGCTTGGATGCCTTTGTTTGAGTGACCCAAGTCTAATACTGTTATACCACATTACCACCACATTACGATCACTGAAAATTAGCCAAAATATATTGGGATTTCTTTTATTAGTTTACAATGATATTGGTTAATACCTTTTTATTGGAACTCATATTTGTCTCAGTTGTGTTGAAATGCCTAAGTTGAGTAATCTGCATGAAGTTTACCTTTTCAGCTGCCGTCCAATTCCCTCCGCCCCTGCCCCCGCCCCTTATATATTTTCCTGCATCCATCTCGCAATGTTGAATGCAATTTGTTAATATAATTCTTTTTCTTTTTTTGAGATTTATACCCATCTTGTTGAGAATTCGAGTCCTTTCATGACAGACCAAATCAATGTCATTATGGGAAGCATTAAAATGTTGCATTGCAACTGCTCTATTATGCATAGGTTGGTAAGCTTTTTTCCCATAATGTTGAACCATACGTTGTCTACATTTAAATAAAATTTTGAATTTTATATTGATTTATGATATCAATCCTTGAATTAATATCTACTAACAACATTTTACTTACTTCAGGTTTTACTATACTGGTTGATACGATTATGTGGAAGAATTTAGTGTGGCCTGAATTTGAAGTTTTCTGGTTTAACTCCATTCTGAACCGGAGTTCCGAGTGGGGTGTATCCTTTTTGCAAGTGAAATGTGCTACTGCTTTTCTTGATGTCATGTAGAAGTTGACAAAGTCCTGATCAACATGCATCATGTCTGTCTATAATATATATGTTTTTTTAATGTGTTTGTAGGTGCAGACGAGTGACAAGTGTTTATGCCAATATGTATGCACATGAGTGTATGCATTATGGTTTCTTGTGCAGTGGAGGCATGCATAGTTTTGGGTATGTGCATGCATGGGTGCAAATAGAATGGTACTTATGTTTCTGTTGTGGCTCAAGCATGTATATTTTGCATGAGCATTTATGGCTGCATGCCTGTATTTGTATGTCTCAACCATTTCCAGACTGTTGTTTCCCTCTTTCCCTTTTTGTGTCTATTTGTCCATATAAAAGTATTATGATCATTTTACAATCTAATCCTTGTTTTCGTAGTCAATGTGCTATGCATTTCCAAAATTTCCTAGTCTAATTAGACCATAGGCATCATTTTTAATTGATTGCATAGGAATCAAAGCCCTTGTGAAGTACCTTTAAAAAACAAAAAAATCGAGAATTGTAGTTTCTTTCCTCAAACAACTAAAGTTTGGGTGCATGGCATCGTGAATTTTCTACAATTTAACTTCAATTTCGGTAGCATTTGTTTTGCAAGGATTGATAGTAGTCAATATTTATTTCTCACTATACGCCCAAATATAACAGATTCACTACGGGTTAATGATATTTTGTCACATTATAATATGCATTAGAGCTCCACCCATGGTAATAAATCTTACAGATTTTTACCAAAAAATCCTCCCATAAACCAATGTCTCAGCAGAGGGGTTGCAAAATCCAATATTACTTAATGGGAGTTCCGTATAACATATGGGTTTTTGAAAGACTGATATCCCTCCAACCCTTTTAATTATACTGATATCTCTCTCTCTCTCTCTCTCTTGCTTGTCGACACTAAAGGACCTCTTGCCCTTTCCCTCTCTCTCACGCTCCTCTATTGAACACACCTTTCTCCTCTCTCTTTCTCACGCTCGTCTGCTGTAGGTCTTCTCCCCTCTTTGGCTCTCTCACACACTCTCTCTCGGCATGCCGGTTTGACAGGAGTTGCGGCTCTGGTTTTTGGGTTGAAGAAGTTACAGCTTTGGATTTTGAGCCAAAGAAGTTACCAGAAGTTGGACGGAGTATCAGAAAGATTGTTAAGAGCTTTCTATAGGTTCATTGATCATGTCTGGTTTAATCCAGTTTGTCGATTTTATTTGACTGGGTAGTCGTGAATTTGTGATTTAGGGGTTTCGAGATTCTAGGGTTTTGAATTATTTTATTGTGGATTTTATACTTGTTCTATGTGGAGTGAGTGAGAGTGGAAGCTTTATTTAGAAGTTATGAATGCATTAGAGAAGAAGAGGTGATCCCTTGAGTGAATGACCAAAGAAAGTTGTATTTAGAAGCTTTTGACTGTGAATGCTTTATTTAGAAGTTTGACTGTGTAGTTCTGAATGATTTATTTAGAAGTATCATAGAGACCTTTTAACTTTCCAAATTTAGCTTCATATCAGAATGATAAGTTCCTCGAATATATTTTGCGCTATGCCCAATCCATAAGGTGACCCATCGAGTGAACATCTGGATATGGGATAGGAATCTCAACGAAGTTTTAGAGGAAACCGATTGCAGTACATTTCCAATAGATTACAGGGGTCAGTTATGTTTCTAATCTGTAGATATTGATTGTCTTGTTCTGTGAGAGATTTTCTATAATATTGTTATATAATATGCTTCTGCATAACCAACGGGGGATTGCTGTGCTGGCCAGGACCACGCCTCAGGAAGGGGAGGTTCTGAGTTTGATTCCCTTCCCCTTGTTGGCCACCCTCAGGGATTTATCCCTACTTGCCTGCTCCGTGTAGATGGAGGGGTATGCTTATGCCTGAAGGATTAGTCGGCTGCTCTAAGAGGCCTTGACACCCTCATTACCCTAAAATAAAAGCTTCTGCATAGCTATGATTCAATTTTAATGACCATATAATACGCTTCTGCATAGCTATTGTAAGTCTTAACTATGATACGATACGTTATACAAAAGCATATCAAAATATTATGTAACAAAACCATGCACAAGATACTACCACCTTATCTTAGCTATGCAGAACCCTATTATTTGCGTTGTGATATTCTTTTAATTAGGTATGATACAATATTTTATGAAGTAACATATCACAATATTATATAAGACACTAGATATTACCAACAAACCATATCATAGCTATGGAAAAGATTATTATAAATTATATGCTTCTGCATAGTTATAATACGCCATGTTATGCAGAAGCGTATCAGGTTATCATAGGCTCATAGCTATGATACGATTGTGTTCTTCAAAGGCATATCATTATTTCAGACCATATGATATAACAAGACCAACAAGATCAACGCACAAGATTACCAACGAATCATATCATAGCTATGCAAAAGCATCGTATAATATGATTTTCCTAATTATGATACGGTATGTTATACAAAAACGTATCCATGGTTTAAAGAATTGGTGTGTTTTGGGATATGGGGTATCCGATTCACTGGCATGAGGAATGCAAAAATTCCAGGGTATCGGTGGGTATTGGACATATACCCTAAGATACCTCTTTTGTTTCCTTTGTTTTTGTTTTGTTTTGTTTTGTTTTTTGTTTCCTTTGTTTTTTGTTTTTCGGGGGAGGGGGGAGATAGTGTTTAGTTGGATTGAGTAGTGTTTGGTCTCAATCTAAGTATAACATATTATTATGTTTCTTTATTTGTTGTTATAAACTTTATGAGTATATTATGTTGCTTTATGTATTAAGATATTATCTTACATTCAAGTATATTTGGTTTAGTATTGTATTGACACATCTATTATCACACGATAAGGTTTCAAGCACATATACTTGATCATATTTTTTTGTGAATGAGGCACATAGTAATATCATTTTAATGAATGGTTGACCAGATTGACATTTTCTTTATAATTGTTAAATATATATTTATTTTTTATATGTTGGATAAAAATATATTGGTGAGAAAGAAGGATCGATTTTGGGAATTTGTTGAGGAAATAAGTGGGCATTTATGTGCAAATTTTGTAAAAAAAGATTATCTTGGGGGGAATAGCACGAGTGAACTCTCACTTTTCTGGAGTAACTGACTGTGATATTTTAATTTGTGCATAAGTGCCTGAAGATGTACAAGCCTTAGTTTTTTTAGCAGTCGGGGATTCTAATATAAAAACTAAAACAGGATTGACTCCCACAAATAATGAGGGAAGTGTAGTGTATTCGTATTTCGTTCCTACTAGTTAAGCATTTCCAAGTAATATTAGGGGTTTTGATCAGACTATCTTGCCAGAGCTGTGAAGAAAGGTAAAGAGTTGTTGGATAAGAAAGGGGCAACAGCCTTCATCATGAATAATATTGCATTTAATATTGTTTAATCACCATCATTCTTTGAAATGATTAAGGTTGCCAGGTTTTGGTTATGTACTTATGTTCGACCTGGTTATTCAACTCTCCCTACTAAGTTGGTCCCAAATGTCAGGATAGAGGTTAGAATATATTTTCAAAGAAAAAATCTTGGGCTATCACATGATGTACATTAATGTCAAATATATGGACATATATGAAAAATTGATCAATTATTAATGTGATTGTCTATTCTCCAAAATAGGCTATTTAAAAAAAAAATTCTTTTGAAAGATCAATAGAGAGAAAAATGGTCAATTTCTTAGAGATATTCTTTTATTTGTTATTGATGAGATGGGCACAAAATATTGTGTAAATTATAACATATAATACTGCTTATTATCAGTTTGTGTATGAAAATGATTATAAGAAGATATCCTCTTATAGAGATATTCTTTTATGTGTTATTGATGAGATTGGGGCACAAAATATTGTGTAAATTATGACATATAATAATGTTAATTCTGAGTTTGCTTATGATATGATTATAAGAAGATATCCTCATATATGCAAGATACATTGTGCCGCTCATGGAATTCAATTACTTTTGGAAGATATTTATAAAAAAAATTGATGGATACTAAATTTCTTTGATGATGGAAAAATGATAGTAGATTATTACATGTACAACAACACAAGCACACTATTATTTTATAAAGGTAATGAAGAGCATTTAGGTAGCAAGGAGTTGAAAGGACCTTGTAAGATAAGATTTGCATCTCTATTTTTAATGCTTCAATCTATCTTTGAAGTTGAGGATGGTTAACGATTACTTGTTACATCATTTGAATGGAGAGGCATGACTTACAGTAAGATTCCAATGACTAAAAGTAATTGGAATCATTCAAAATATAAATTTTTGGAATGGGGGAAAGTAAGTGATATCAATTTTAGAGCCACTAATTTGAGTCAGTTGTATAGTAGATAATGATGGATCGACTATGCTGTACTTGTATGATGCAATAGAGAGGGAAATGGAAGAACTCAAACAATATTGTAAGAGCGATCCTGGAAAGTACGAAAAAATATAGATTTTATTTGATTCAAGAAGAGACAAAAATATAATACATAGGATAAATGTAGCTGTAATTTTTCTTAATTCAATCGGCATGTACAATAAGAACTATGCATCTGATAAAGTCATTGATGTAAAAAACGACATCAACTATGTTACATATAACTTGATTGATTCAAGTGAAAATGGATATGAAGTTTATGCTTGCGATTTAATTCTATATCGTGGATATGAAGTTTTTTACCGCTATCATGTTGGTCGTAATGGAAAATTATCATCTATGTAAGTATAACATATTTAGTAGAGATTTATGTTGCGTACTTAGTTTCCTTACTGCGAGTTTACATGCTTATAAACTCCTTGTAGTTAGCTGTAGGACTATACTTTAATTCGTTCTAACGTACATTTTAATTACCAATAAAAAAGAGAGACATATTTTGATAATTTTACATTATTTTATTATTTTACTACTTTGTAAATACGTGGGCTAACTTTTCTCTTTTTGGGTGTTAGGGCTATAGTGGGTACTAAAGGATCGTGAAGCTCTAACACTGCAAAAGATTGCGATTCGTATTTTGAGTCAACCATGTAGTTCCTTAGCGTGTGAGAGAAATTGGAGTGCTTTTGAAGCGGCACAAACCAAAAGAGAAATAATTTGTCACCAGATATGGTAGAGGATTTGATATATACAAGGATGAACGAAGATGATGGAAAAAGCCATGAATGTCCATATGCATGATACACGCGCAATTAGTCTTATCTTGAAGAACTTCATGAAGATATTGATAATGAATGAAAAGAATATGAGGCTGGAGAAAGCACTGGAGATGATATTGGTAATATCTCATGGCTCGGCACCATGCTTGGCCTTGGATCATCTGCTTTTGAAAATCCATACGTCATTTAATTTCAAAACTTTGATATTTTAAAACTTTAAAATACTTTGAATTGTATTATCTATATATTTTGTTGAGATGGATGTTAATACTTGCATGCTTTACTATTTTGATTTTTGTTGAATACTATTAAAGAAAATAATTTATATTGTAGTTGAGATACACAATGTCGGTAAGGTAATTTTTTGTTAGTTGTCTTAGTTAGGTTGAATTAGTTGTTTAGTTATCATTGCACTAGTTGAATTATTATAAGACATTAATTTGTTATATATATATAATATTATACCACATTTTTGATCTCGAAATTTTAAAGAAAAATTGTATTAAAATCGAATATATTCGTATCCGATTGTTTAATGTTTTTATTTGTGGACCAAATTTTTGATCCTAAACTTTTGAGATCAAATTGTATAATACCTGAGCGTTTCACTTATTGTATTTTTTTTGTACCTGAACTTAGGTATGGTTTGGGTATTATGCAAATCTTATATTACCTTAACCCCATAGCTTATCTCAATAATAACTGAAGATTAAAAAAAAGAATTCAAGAAAAACCGAAACAGTAAAATATGCAAATAATTGCTTCCATCTCAACAAAATATAAATGACTGTACAAAATTTTTAAGAAATCAATGTTTTGAAATTAAATGACATCGGGATTTTGTGAAGAACATCTAGGGCCAAGCATGGTGTTGAGCCACCCATGAGATATCACCAATATAATCAGAGTGCTTTCTCAAGTCTCATACTCTTCTTGTTCATCATCAATGTCTTCATGAAGTTTGTTAAGATTGTCAAGATTAATTGCGCATGTATCATGCATATCATCATTTATAGACCTTTCCATCATGTTTGTATTCATCCTTAAATATACCAAATCCTCTACCATATCTGGTGACAATTTGTTTATTTTCTTTGTCTATGTCGCTTTTAAAGCACTTTAATTTCTCACACCCTGAGGAATTTCATGGTTAACTCAAAATAGAAATTGCATTCTCTTGCGTTGTTAGAGCTTCACTTCTATTTAGTTTCCTCCATAGTCTTACAGTCATGGTTCTGAATGTCGATATTGCTCGACATGTCGAGCTGCGAGAAAAAGATGTATCGGAGATATATCGCAAGATATATCGTTTATTGATAATTTTTACTAAAATGAAAAAAAAAAAAGGAGCAAAACATGGTATTTTGCAGTGAAACTTCAGGAAATGTTAAAATAGATGTTAATACACCTTTTGGAATAAAAATATTTTAAAAAACAACGATGTACATAAAATATGCAATCAGAAAAGAGCAAAACTGTGCACTGAAAAGTGACGATAATGTATGATTGATTTATGTTCCATTCATTTCTGCATGAATCTTGACCATGGGAGTGAGAGGGAGATAAAGAGAACCGTGCATAACATTAGATGTGAAAAGTATTTCCAATGACTTCCACTGTCTCGATTAATAATATTTTATATTTTTTAACAGATTAATAATGTGTTTTAGTTTCAATGTTATGAAATAATATATTTAAGTAATATTTAATAATTTTATATATTATTTTTAGTTAAATAAGTTATATTATTTGGTCGATGTTGCTAAGTATATTATTTAGAATTATTAGCTATTAATAATAATATTAGAAAATTATTAAAATTCATAACTAAAAAAAATATTCATGAATTTCATATATAATCCTTAAAATAAAAAAAGGCCTTATATTAAAATTTAATACTTTTTTTGAATTTGGTGTATAATATAAATCAATATTAGATTATGAGAGTGACCTTAGCATTACCCTTATCTTAGGTTAAAACTATTAAAGAAGAATGTCTAACGGGATTATGGGAGTGACCCTAGCATTACCCTTGTTAGGGTTACTTAAATGTTAAGACAAGGGATTATGGGAGTTACCCTAACATGACCCTTGTTAGGGTAACTTAAATGTAAGACATAAGAGGGTCATGCCCTTAAGCTCATTCGATCAACAACCCCAAAAAAAGAAAAAAAAAGAAGCAACAGAGTCTGAGCTTAGAAAGGAAGAGCTGAAGTGGGGAGATGGAAGTCGACCTTGGCTAGCTTTTGAAATTGGTGAAGGCTACAACCCACGGGCCCACGACAACGGTGACTCAACCCACGACAACGGTGAGAGGTATGTCTCTCTCCTCTTCTTCCTTCTTCTTTCTTTTCTACTCTCAACCCTTTTTTCCTTCTTTTATTCTAAATTAAAGATTCAAGAAGATTAATTAGTCTCAACCAAGGATCAAAAGGGTTGAGAGTAATCATTCAAAATTGGGACTGACCTCCTCTAGGCTCTTGTGACTTTTTTTTTTGTTTTTTGATGTTGTCTACACATGCAACCTGCAAAAATTGGGGAAATTGTGCGCATTCACGAGTTTCGGTCGATATCGTCCGATATCGTCGATATATCTCCGATATCATGTAAAAAAATTCATAGAGTGCATAAATGTGTCGGGAGGTGGCAATATCGACATATATCGGCGATATATTGCCGATATTGTCGATTTTTTGATCCTTGCTTACAGTTACACCCAATAAAAGAAAAGTTAACTCGCATATTTACAATGTAATAAAATATTAAAAGAATTTAAAATTATTAAACTTGTTCTACCTATGTGGACAGTAATTTTCCATCATGGCCAACACGACAGTGGTAAACTTCGTACTTTTTCATGCTAAAATCAAATTGCTAGAAAATTCACCATTTTCACTTGCATCAATCAAGTTATCTACGACATAGTTGATGCCATTTTTTAATCGACCACTTTATCATATGTATGCTTCCCATTGTACATGTTGATAGAATTAAGAAATGATGCAGCTGATGTATTCTTTGTATTATGTTCTTATCTCTTATTGAATAAAATAAAATCCATTCCTTTTTGTGCTTTCCAAGATTGCTCCTACAACATTGTTTGAGTGCTTCCCTTGCCCTCTTAATTACATCGTACAAATATGGCGCAGTCTATCCATCAACATCTACTAAACAAAGGACTCATATTAGTGGTTTTAATACTGATATCAATTCCTTTCCCCCTTACTAAAAATATGCATTTTGAATGATTCTGGTTACTTTTACATCCATTGAAGTATTGATGTCATTCATGTCTCCATTCAAATGGTTCAACTAGTAATCGTAAACCATTCTCAATTTCTAAGATTGATTAAAACATTAAAATTGAGATGCAAATCTTGTCTTACAAGACCATTTCAACTCCTTGTTACCTGGATAATCTCTCATTCACTTTAAAATGGTAGTGTATATTTAATCCACTATCATTTTTTCATCATCAAAGGTATTTCATATCCGCCAAATTTCTTTATAAATACCTTTCAAAAGTAATTGAATTCCATGAGCGGCACAACGTATCTTGCACATATGAGATATCTTCCTATAATCATATCACAAGCAGACTCATAATTTGCAACATTACTTGTTATAATTTGCATAAGATTTTGGGCTCTATTCTCATCAATAATAGATAAAAGAACATTTGCAAGAAATTGACCCATTTTTCTCTCTGTTGATCTTTCAAAGGAATTTAAGAAAATGACTCATTTTGGAGAATAGGCAATCACATCAATGATATATCAATTTTTCATATTTGTCCACATACTTGACATTAATGTACATCCTGTGATAGCCCAAGATTCTTTAATTTTGAAAATATATTCTTCCACCTCTATTTAAACATTTGGGACACGGAGAGTTAAGTGCAATGTTATTCATGATGAAGGATTTTTCCAGTTTCTTATTCACCAATTCTTTATCTTTCTTTATGCACATCTCTAAAATTACTTAGAAACACTAAACTAGTAGGAACAAAAGGTGAATCCACTACACTTATTTCAATATTTATTGGAGTCGATCCCTTATTAGTTTTCATATTGGAACCACCCATTGTTAAAAAAGCTAAGGTTTGTACATCTTCATGCACTTGTGTACAAATTGAGATATCACGGTTACTTCAAAAAAGTGTAATGTCACTCGTGCTATCCCCCAAGATAATTTTTTCAATATAAATATGCACATAAAATGCCCATTTAGTTCCTTATCATATTCCCAAAATCGATCATTCTTTCTCACTGCAATACTTTTTCTCCTACATATAAAAAATAAATGTGTATTTAACAATTATAAAGAAAATATCAATCCGGCCATCCATCCATTCAAATGAGATTACCATGCTCCCTATTTACCAAAAATTATGGTTATACATGCAAATTATACATGCTTGAAACCTTATAACGTGAATAATAGATTTTACAATACAATATTAAAACAAATATACTTGAATCTATGATAATAAATAAAATAACATAATATACTCTAAATGTTTATAATAACAGATAAAGAAACATAATTGTGCCATAGCTGCCTCGGGCCCTCCCACGGGGTGTGGGGCCTCATTCCCACACTAATACTTTCGTATTAATATGAGAATGAATAAAGTCGCCAGATATTAAATTCTACAGGCGTGATTGGGCGCCTTAACACCGACCTCTAATAATCTTCGAATCGAATGATGGGTAAGGCTATTCCATTTTGATTTGGGTAATCGCCTTGAATCATCCATCAATCGACGGTTACTTTATTTTCTTTGATGCTCTAAAAATTCATTAATACTGTAATATTATAAAAGTCCTCAAATCCACTTTTCCTTTTTATTTTTCGAGATTGGAATGCACCCTTCCTCGACTGATTTGGGGCAATTTTTTCTACATCACAAGAGGGATACAAAATCTTTCCAATATTCTGCGAAGGCCAATTCTTTCCTTAACCGATTCAAGAGAGGTCTCGCTTGTCAATTGAGGAAAACAAAGATCCACTTCTGCTTATAAGTACTCAAAGAAATTGGAGAATCTTCTTTAAATGTTTTCCTTCATCCAGATCTCAATTTCCTTGCATACCACTTAGAATGAGCTCTCTAGATTACTAATGAAAAACAAAGGAAGAAGAATCTCGAATGGAGTAGAAGGAGAATTGCATAAAATAAACTACCTAAGGGTTAGAAATATACTGACCTTGTTATAAATCCTCGCTCCTTAGTCGCTTTCCAAGAATCCTTACGCTCTATGTACCTAGATGAATTCACTAAAAGAGATCCGAACTCTGAGGATCTCCCAAGATTTTTGTGTGGGTTCCTAGTTCTCAAAATCCAGAATTTCTAAAGTCCGCCGTAATTTCTAGGGTTTTCCAAATTTAGAGATTTCTCAAGCCCTAGAGATTTCAAGGTATTTTCCAAGTTTTCTGAGTGTAGTTTGCGAATGAGGGGATGTGGGCTTAGATAGAGATAAAAAAGAGGGGGGATCTCTTCTTTGGCCGATGTGGGACTAAAACTTCTTCAGAAACCCAAAATGAGGTGTCATGAGGAGATTGGTTCAGCCAAAATTCCGATCTATCCAAAAAATGTTGGGCCTCTTTTCAGAATAACAGTCCAAGCTATTCTTCCAATTTTTAAACATTGCGCTGAGTAAATCAAATTTCAAATTTTCGGGTAATCACAATAGCTGCTGTTCAGAACAGCATCCCATTTATGGTTTCAAAGAGAGGATGCCATTTGGAACAACGACCCTTAGTTTGAGAATTAAAAAAAAGGCATCCCCCCTCTTGGGGTCTGGGTTAATTTTGGACATGGGCTTAGTCCATCTGGGTTTGAATTGGGATGAGTTTGGGCTGATTCTCGCGAGGAATGCCTACTTTCTCGCGAGAAATACCGATAAAATTCTAAAGTTTAAAACTATATTTTTATCGTGATATTTTAAAAATCTCGTGATAAATACGTTTTTCTCTTTTTATCATGTAAATATCACGAGATTTATATGAGATTTCACGGATATTTTAAAAATATCGCAAGAAATACCCAATATTTTTGGCTTGGTGAAATTAGTGATATTTATACTATGTTTTGTAATTTTAATTTTTTTTAATCACTACCGAGATTCAGTGGAGCAATATCCAAAAAGCCTCTAGATTTAAAAATCTCTTGAGAAAAACTTCAGCCGATCAAAACTCAAGAACACAAATCTCGCGAGAAATACTGAGAAAAACATCTAAAGTTTAAAACTCTATTTTTATCGCGGTATTTTAAAAGTCTCGCGAAAAATACAATTCTCTTTTTATCATGTAAATACCTTTGAGATTTAATTGATATTTTAAATATCCCAAAAAACACTGAATATTGCTGGGTTGATGAATTTATAAATCGGTGATATTTATTATTATTGGGTCTTCCCCTCCACCATTCGCAATCTCTTAGATAGTTGGACTAGGTCCAGAGATGGTGGGGCTAGGGAAGCCATGTAGGCGGTGTTGCCGGGTGCTATCTCGTGGATGATATGGAATGAAAGAAATCTTAAAGAGTCTTTGAAAACAAGTCGGTCTCCCTATCCCGTATCTGTGCTCGTTTTCAGTTAGTGATCTGGAATGGGTGGGAATTAACTTCGATGGGGAGGAGCTTAAAGCAGTTTTAGGCTGAGTCTTTATGGGGGGTTCCTAGGCTTGGAGCCAAGAGTTGTTTTTCTCTCGGGGTGTTGAGTTTATTTTCTTGTAAACTCTAGTTTCATTCTGTGCTTTTGTTCCTGTTTCCTTGCTCTTTTTAAATATATTTGCTGCTTATTTACCGATTAAAAAAAAAATTATTATTTTAATCATTGCCGAGATTTAGTCGAGAAATACCCAAAAAATATCCATATTTGAAAATCTTCTAAGAATTTTCAGCCCGATAAAAACCGAGAACGAGATTTGTACACTGGGGAAAACAATGAGTTTCTTTTTGTTAATCATATTTTGAACGTATTTTAAGATATGCGTTATTTAATATCCATTTAATATGGATAGTATACATTACAAACACACATTTTTTCTCTTATATTTCACAACAAATCGTGATAAATCTATTTTAAAAAAAATATCGTAAATTCACATATAATTTGCATATTTACTAGCACTAATATTTACAATTTTAAGAATCGTCTATATAAAATTATATGGCCTCAAGATAAATTTATATGCCATTACTATACGATTTTGTAACCTTGTTATACATTAGTGAAATAGTGATACGATTCGTAGGGATGTCAATGTAACGTATCAAACCACCACAGAAATGCATAATCATGTCACAAATACACATATGTTCTACTTTACGGTTACATTGTTTTGAAAACTGGATTAGACTGGCTAGTTGAATTGGTAAAAGCGGGAACCGGGCAGTCAACTAGTCCCCAAAACTGGATTGTTTTAAAAACTGGCCTTAAAACTGGGAACCGGCCGGTTCAGCCGGAGAATTGGTGATAAAACCAGAAGAACCGGCTAAGAATAGTTTTTTTTCCAATAATAAAAGGCACGGTCGAAACCGGGAACCATTACCCAACTGCTTCAACGGCTGGTCCGGTTATGAAAACACTATCCAGTTATGTAATTGTTAAACGATTTAATTGCCATTTGAAAAGATTTTATTGAATTATGATACGATCATACGATTCATTAAACTACCATATTATACGAGTTACGACCATGAAATTGTATTAGATAAGTAAAATACTGAAAAAGTATCTGGGGCTCCTAATGTCACCCTTCTTACAAATGTACCTATCCCCAATGCTTGATTCTTAGGTAAGATCTTCTAAATATTTTGCTAATAATTTTGAAAATGGAGAAGGGTTAGTATCTAAAGCAACCCTTTTTCTTCTCCTTTTTCGAATCTATAAGAAAGCTCTTAAGGGAAGTTGAGGGTTTTCAGAGATTAAAGAGGCAAAAAAATAGAGAGAGAAGCCGGTGGGAGCGAGAATTGAGCCACAGATCGAGAGAGCGAGAGTTGAGTAGGAGAGTTTGTTGAAACAGAGTGGAGAGAGAGAGAGTTGGAATGAAGGCTTTTCATTTTAGTTTTAGGAGTGAGGGTATTTAGGTCTATCAACCCACCCAAATCTAGAAGGAAGTCCCTTCCCATTAGGTAAATTTGAATATTGCAAAGCCTCTGCCGAGACAATGGCTTATGAGAGTATTTTTCCTGTAAAAATCCTTAAATCTTACCAAAATTCATAATGTATCCGATAATACTTCTTCCTATGCGATCCTCGTTACAATATGTAATGGTCGGTACATAACATTTTACGTTATATCACATACCGTGGGTTTTAGAAACCCTTCTTTTGAAAATTTCACCTTCTTTTCCCTCTAGGAGCAAAAATGACCTCTCCATTATTTTAAGGTAAAAAATTAGATGTAGGATATGATTCAATGATTCGAATCTTCAAAGCCCACTATTGAAAAAAGTCAATTTGGGGCTTTTTGGTTGGGTAAGACTTTATTTTCCAATTTGTGTTAGTTTATGCATATAGACAAATTCGAAACACATATTCATGGATTTTAAGAAAAATCCATGATATATTTTGATTTGGTTAATGAATTTTTATTTTTATTTCATTATATTTTAATTAAACTTGATAATTATTATCTTTAAGAATAATATGCATTTAATATTAATGGTTTTGTTTGTTTATCAATTTTATACATTTTTACTTAAAAAACGGTAACAATGTTTACAAGAAGGTTTCGACCAGATCCATTATGGACATCAAATCATTATTTTAAACCATAACTCTTTGTCATATTTTAGCTTTTCTGCATAGAATTGATTGGCATATCTTTTTGTCATTTGTAGATTATATGCATAGAATCGATCTTGTTTGTGTTCGACTTTAATATTTCTTCCTCAGACACATCCCTTCCATTGGTACTTTACTTCAGCTCTTCCACGGTCATTGCTTGTAGCATATCCTCTCTTTATGGTAAGGCTAGGAAGTGCAAACACTCTCTATTATGATCTTAGTCCTTTATTTTATTGGTATTTGCTGTGGCTGCTTCATGCATCATTTGCTAGTTGCACAAGCTGCCTAATTTCAACCTTTTCAGGAAATGGCCTGCATCAGATTTAATCTTAGCAGTGTATTAATTGTTTCATTTATTTATTGGATTAGTTGATCTATTATTGAAAGCTTTTCTCGTCTCTTGCTAAGTCACACATTGATTCTAGAAGTTTGGAAGCCATATAAATTTGATGGCATTCAACATGGCAGTTTTGAATTTAAAGCTAACAGGTATTTACTGCATATGGATGGGTCGGGTTCTTTTCTTGCTGTTCTATGAACAGGTGTAAGACCTAGTGATCACAATAGAAGATAAACTCCTAGAAGTAGCTTTAGCTCACTACATCTGTACATGCAAAATAATTGAAAAGAACACTTGTTTTAACAATTTGTTTAAAGCATGATGTCGCTTTGTCAATTGAATAAAATTCAATTGCTTTCTGTGAGTAGAGGTAGAAAGACAACATTGATATATCCCTTAACATAGTATTCTCTTGTTGCAGCTTGGGGTGTTACTTGATAGAAGGATATTGTGCTATCTTCTTCCAGTTTTCTCGTTTGTTTCACTTTATTCAAAGCTTCCACATAAGGTAGTGCACTTGAGATGTAAACTTTATTGGTTTATCTGATTACTACCTTGTTTAGTATTTATGCACACAATTATTTTACCACAATTTATGATCCCACAGGAACTTCGATTCATTATTTGTTCCATTCCAGTCTTCAACTTATCGGCAGCCGTTGCAGCTAGCAGAATGTATGCTTTTATATTTCTTGTTATCTTAATTTTCTATAGAGATTTGTGTATTAAAATTTAGAAGTATGAAGCATACAGTTGAGTCTTAGATCAGGTACCAAATTTACTGTTTAAATGGTAGGGAATTCTATATGAGGATGGCCCATCATCTTCTGTGTGTGATAGTTGTGGCTAAAATATATGGGCTTTAATTTGATGGGGACAAAGATCAGCCAAACATTTCTAAGAAGAAGAATAAAAGGAAGAAAAGAATAACTTAACTCTTTTGAGAGGTTTAGTTTTATGTAGATTGTGGATAAGCACTGTTTGGTGGAAAAAATTGGATATGCCCAAATAGTTCTTTAGTAGGAGTCAACAGTAATAGTCAAAGAGTTGTTATTAATATCTTGGGAGTTGAAGAGTCTTTAGAGTAAATAAGTCTTGTTTCCCAAAGTGTGCTTTGATTCCTAGGAGGGTAAGTTCAAACTTCAACGTAAGTGGTTGCATGGGGAATTGAATGTTTGGACTTCTAGGATGACGTGAGTAGATACTTTTGTATGTCGTTACTAGAGTGGTTGATTTAGAGGTCTAGGGTAAGGGGTTATAAAATGTAACAACAATACAACGACAAGAAGAATACTTGACAAATTTTTGACAAATTTTCTAAATGTAGTTTTCTTGGGTTAAAACGTTGTTAGATTGGAAAAGTAGACAAATGGGGACTTCACTTTGCATGATGGCTTCCTACTGTGTACCTGAGAGCTCTTTACGAGAGAGCATCATCATCGAATTGAATAGTGGTGGTATTGCAGGACATTTCGTGCATGATAGGACCATTACCGTAGCTGAAGAAAAGTAATTGTGATCCAAAATACAGTGTGAACTTGACCGATAGGTGGAATTGTAGAAAGATGCAGAATTTGTCAAACCACCAGAGGACAAAAACAAAATACGGGCCTATACATGTCATTGCCCTATACCACAAGGACCATGGGAAGATCCATAGATTCATTTTGGGTCTTCTGCGGACTCAAAGAGGTATGGACTTGATTTTTATTGTGGTTGATCGCTCGTCTAATCCACTTCATCCCATGTCAAAGAACGTTTGATGCAACCCATCAAAGAAGTTCTGAAACTGCATGGTGTTCCAAAGACGATCACTTTGGATCGGAACACAATTTCTTAACCACTTTTGGAGGACATTGTGGAAGCAAATAGTCACTATGTTACAATGTAGCAGTGCCTATGATCAACAAAAGGATGCTTAAATGGAGGTTGTCAACCGAAGTCTTGGTAGTTTATCATGGTGCCTTATAAGAGACAAACCTAAGCAATGGGATTTAGCTTTATCACAAGCTGAATTCACCTACAAATCTTTAAGGAATAGTTGGTAGTTGTTTATGGTTGGAACTTTTTACATGTCCTAGATTTGTTACCATTACCAAGTCGGGACAAAAGTGAGTGAGGATGCTGAAGCAATGGTCGAGAAACATTCATGAGATCCATGATCAAGTGCGTAGTAACTCGAAAGTAAGCAATGCCAAGTACAAGATAGAGTCCAATATCCCTTGTCGGCACAAAGTTTACAAGGAGATGAGGTAATGGTTTATCTACGGAGAGAGGTCTCCTACGTTAATTTTTAAGAATATTGGCCCATGCAAAATAATGCAAAAGATCAACATCAAAGTGTACATTCATTTCTTCTAATACAATTTCTTTATTCATGAGGAAAGCCCCCATGGTAAGTTGTGTAATATATAGAAACAAATACGTGTTATGGGGAGCCATGATTTGACTCGTAACTCGTTACACTAATATCATTCCATTGAACATGTTATTACCATGATTTTAGTTTTAGTTGTATTAAACTATGTATCATTATTGGAGTCATCACCATGGTTCTAAACCTAATATTTCGTATGAAAAATGTAAGTTTCTATGGGTATCAAAACAGAGCCCACCTGCAACATAAAATTTACCATATTTCCTACACATCTGGGAATGTTTAGGAAATGTTCTGGTATGTATTATATTATTTGAACCGATATGTTGTTTTCTTAATTATAAAAAATAAATATTTCAGTAGAGCTAGAAATGTCTACCATAACTTTTTGGTATCGAAACGTGTGAAAGTTTTCCTTATACCCGTTTTTTCCATCTTTAATCTCATTTGTTTCTGAGTATTGTGGTTATACACATCCATTAATTTGTGATCAAAGGAGATGAGAACTTGCAATCCTCCCTTGGATTGAAGATCAAAGCTCACACATATCATTCTTCACTTAGAAAAGGTAGAACACATATTTTCATTCCATTTAGTGTGTTTTGTAGATGTAGGTAAGAATTAGTTAAAAGTTTCATAAATGCACCGGATCTGTGATCTGATGACGATTTTACACATAATTTGTAGTTTTTAGGTAAGAATTAGTTAAAAGTTTCATAAATGCACCGGATCTGTGATCTGATGACGATTTTACACATAATTTGTAGTTTTTTTCTCATAATTTTGGATGAAAATTTTGGGAAAACACAGATTTATATTTCCTTAAACTGGGCTTATCTACAACTTGGTTTCTTTATTTTCTATGAGAAAATTCCTTTTAAAAATTAAAGATTTAAGAATGTTTAAAATGTGCATATTTTCTATGAGAAAATTCCATTTAAAAATTAAAGATTTAAGAATGTTTAAAATGTGCATATTTTCTATGAGAAAATTCCATTTAAAAATTAAAGATTTAAGAATGTTTAAAATGTGCATAACATATTGATAGATAATAAATTAAAAAATGTAATGGCAACATATTACACATAATTGTCAACAATTAGTGACTATGAAATCCATGAAGCTAGTTACAAATGCTGATCTATTTTTCGTAATCAAAATTTCAAAATTGTGTTATATTCTGATACACTATTGAAAACACAGTTTTGATACAAAAGAAAAACCTGAAAATCCCTCCCCTCCCCATCAAAATTTCAAAATTGTGTTATATTCTGATACAAGATTAACAATGTGTGACTTGAGTATCACCCAATATAAAATGTAGATCAGGTTTCAATATATGGAAACTTGAACAATCAACCTAGTCAAAGTAAACAATGATAAATACCTAGTTAACTCCCAATAGATGGAGACTTGAACAATCCACCTAGATAAATGAAACGTTAATAAATACCTAGTTGGACTTTCAACCTACTATAAAAATTACTTGAGTTATACAAAAGCAGCCCCCATTCTATAGCTATATTTTATTTTCCTTGTCCCCTTTTCAGTCTTTCTCATTATTCTCATGTATAGCATTTTGTATCGCCAAAAGATCTTCTGTGCTAAGGTGTGAAGCATCATTATGTATTTGTATGGTTGTCAATGCATCATTCCCCTCAATATGAAGGAATGTGTCCTAGAGAAAAGAGCACTTCCCCCCCCCCCTCAAAGAGCCTTAAAAGAGGACTCAAGTGTTTCAGAAAAACAACTGACTCCATCTATACAGAAAATCCGAGGTATGAACTCCCAAAAATTCCACAAGAGACGACGATGTGCAGACTTCAAAATTAGCACCTTTAGGGTTGCACATATCTTTCCGACGTTGGTACATTTTAAGTTTGTAGTAATAACTACAACAGTCTATTTTGCCTCTTTTCTTGAACGGCTGGGCCACATGTGCAAATGACACCATAAATTTCATTTACTGGAAGATTTTCTGGATGTCTAACAGTAGAAAAGTAACCCTAGGAGGAAAAAGAGGAGAAGAAAAGGAAGAAGAAGAAGTTTCTTTAGGGCTGAAATCTATGAATATACTTGTCTAGTAGTATATCCACTTTCTTTAGTATAAAGAGAATAGAAAAGGACAATAATGCCCTTACTAGTATATAAAAAACATTAAATACTAAATAACGTCTACCAAAGGGTCAAGGGGTTATAGAATTAGGACCATTACAAAACTAACTTCTCTGAATTGTTGCTTTGTTACCCCGAAGGCAGAGTGTTCTGTTATTCTCCAATGAACCTTGTATTGGATTTTGGGGTCCTTTCATTTATTTCAGTTGCTATCAAACTAAATGATTTATTACCTCAATTATGATCCAGCTACAACAATAGGAAGAAGGGTGTATGGAAGTGGCTTTATTTCGCTATGGTGGGATCTCTTCTTGCTAGGTTTGATGAGCAACTATTTTTGTTTTCCTTACAAAAGCCAATCTGTTTCCCTCCTATGTAGTATGTACTAACGTTTTTTTTTTTTTTTCGTTTTTAGTCTAGGGTGCACTGCCATAACTTTCATGGCATCATACGATAATTATCCCAGTGGTAATGCTCTAAAAATTTTGCATCGGATAGGTGAGTCTCTCTCTCATCAATATTTATCTGATCTGTCCACGTGTTTAATGCAAAAAAAAGTTATCTTGTATAGGTAAAGCGCCCAATTGGTCATAAACTACCTGTCTTGCAGATCCTGACATCATGGATATCGTTACCCAAGGTGTTTCTATCATTACATTGTAGGAAAATATAAGATGCAATATTTGAATCACACAGATCATCATGAGTGGTGATATCCATAGTGTGGGAATCGGTAAGACTTTCAATATGTTTTGCAGTTTTGTGTGTAATCAAGTGAGGGAGTCAAATCCTACCATAAGCCAGTGAGTATAATATGTCAAGCTAAAATATTTGGAATTCACCAATCATCTTTATGCAGAATTTAAAAGACAGGAAAATACAAGGAATTTCCGGTCACTCTGATTTGACCTTCAACCAGAGGTCACCTTTTGCTTATTATTTTTCTGGAACTCAAAAGACAGTGATAAGAATATCCAGTCACTCTAATTTATTCTTGCTTAACTATTTAAGAGTATTGAAAGGCCACCTCTCTTTCTGAACCATGTTTTATGTTTATAATACGTAATGTCACAAGTATACTATGAAAACTGAATTAACAGTGATATGAAAATGAGATACATCTGAACTAACACAGGCATTCACTGTTATTTGGAAAGGAATTACAAAAAGGAAAAAAAGGAAAGATCAAACTAAGAATTACTGAAAAAATGAAAGAAATTGCCTGAGAAACATCAGTAAACCAAAAAGTAAAATAAAATCAGTTAATCTATGTTCCTGTCTGAATTTTTTTTAATGTCCTAGTATCACTGTCTTAAATATTCTAAATTTTTGTGCTACCTTATGTTGGATATTATATTAATTATACTACTTTGATATACTTCTACAGGAATGTTGATGCACTTTTGGTCTTTTGGAGTAATACTGTATATTATATACCAATCCTGATACTTTGAGCATATTTTAGGCAATATAATATGCTATTCGACATTACCAAGAATCTGTAGCAAAATGTACTATACATACAACAGTATATCGGTCTTGATCATTTCTCTTAAATAATTTATTAATATTAACCATCTCTTTAGTTAGGAACTAATTTCCATTTCTTTTATTGATTGGGGAATTTTTTTCTTTTATCTTTCTCCAATATGATTGGTGTTTCTCATGTGGACTTTTGAGTTGTGTTTGTTAGGGGAAACTGAGTGATGATTGTTTCAACAGGCCGTGATACTAACAGTACAAATGACCAATGGGTTCACATTGACTCCTTTTCAGCAATGAATGGAATTTCCCGCTTTTGTGAAAACAATTTCCCATGGAGGTATACTTGATTTGCTGTTTTAGTGTTAGTTTCCCTTGCATCTCTGAGCATCTGCAGACCTTCTTTGAAAATCACTAGAAAGGGTGCAGCTTACTACAGCTTGTTTTCATTTCCAAATGAAATCATAGCTTATACTTTTGTTCTGGCCTTGGATCAAAAAAAAAAAAATTTCATCCAGAGATTGCAATTTTTTCCCCTAATATGGTAACCTGAAACTGAAAGTTTCACACTTGATAGCAGTTCAGGAGAATAGCAGAAAGTCAACATTGTTGCTGTATGTTGGAGGTTTGTGAATCAATATGAGCAGAAGACACTCCTAGGATTTACACAATTAAAGAAGGTAAAGAAAAATGAATACAATAAATAAGATAAAAGCTGTTTAAAACATATGATTAAAAGAAATATGTTTGGTGAGTAATTTCAGTATGAATCGCACAATCCTCAATGCGGGAGCTGCTGCCCCTTAACTTCACTAATAAACGATCAAATGGAGACACGACTGATCTACCAACACTTGCTCTGGGTGGGTTTGATCATCGTCTAAAACAGTAGATTTTGACATAAAACCTAATTTACTGGCTGATGTACTCACTTGAGCTCTGTTTTTTGGATTCCTGAAACAAAGTGATATCAACAAGAGAACAAGATCTGGAATCATCTCAGTATTGGAAAGGAGGTCTTGCTCCAATATCATCCCAACATTTTATGGACATTACTTTAATAAGATGAACTCAAAGACATGAAATAATGAACATGTTCCATAAAAGTACGATTTGACTCACCTGAGATACACTGGATTGTAGAATGCCAATTTACATAAATTGTGGTGTAATACGAAGTGATTATTTAACAATTAACTTCTTTTAAACCTTATATAAGTTGGGCACTCAAGTCAGACAGGCCGACCTATTTATCAAGATAAAACATTAATTTGTAATATACGTACTGTGTGTAATACGGGAAAGCCTAATTTATCAAGATTAATCTAAGTCATAAGCAGTCCTAGCATCTAATGCCATTCACTGGAATTATGCAGCTATGTCAAGGTTGTTTCTAAACCTCGTAGACAACATGTAGTGTAAAATGCTTACTAGTTTGCTTACCCTAGTGAGGATATTTTCGGGTTAACCACTAGACGATCTCTTTCTCCATCACATGCAACTACGAAAGCATTGCCTGACTGCAGATTGAAAATTTTGAAACAAAATAGTTGGCCTCATTTAATGTCATCATCTACAAACATCACCTGTGGTTCAAATGCAGTGGGCTCCGAACCACTCAATCAACAGGATCTACCAATATCTTCCAGTACAACAGTTGGCCCAATCAAATGACCTAACATGCTATATTTTAGATTGTCCAAAGAAGAAAAATACAATTCATAGAATAGTGTCATTGTCCTGCTGAATTTGGCTGGGAGATATGTTGTGTGGCTGGCATCTATTGGATGGTCCAGCATCTGTGACAAGGCTGGGTAGCATGGTCTCAATTATCCTAACTATGGAGTTCATTGGTAGCTGCATGACAAGATATGTATAGCCAGATTCCACCTGACTCTGTACCTCATCTTGACCTGTTTTTGTTACTATGATGTTTATTGGCAGCTGCACGACAAGATATGCATGGCCAGTACCCACCTGTCTCTGTAACCCATCTTGACCTGTTGTCAGTTGAGAATGAAATGCATTAACAGTGTGTTGGAAAATATCACAACAAACTGTATCGTACCATTTTGGCCCAATACACTGTGGAAACCTAAACAACTATTCTGCATGGCTATATCAAATCTGCATCCACTGGTATGGTAGATCTAATATGCATCTGATTGATATTTGAAACCATTGAATAGGGTAAAAATCTTGATTTGTCATGCTGGCCTTCATTTCCACCTACAGGTTTTTACTGTTAATTTGGAAAATGAAGTAGGCAACTTATTCTAATTCTCATACAACCACGATACCATATGCTGCAATAGATTTGTGTCTAGAAAATCTTCCAGTAATTTCTACAATCTGCATTTTTTTATATATAAATTAATAGTTAGCGTAATGACTTCATGAAAGCAGGTATTCTAAAGAAGAAGGGATTGCCATGGAAGAATTTCACAACAGAAATTTCACCTACCTTCTGAAGTGAGCTCCCTGTTCTCCTCTCTTGCTTATGATCCCTGTTCTCCTCTCTTGCTTATGATTCTGAATCCCCAGCTGTCAAAGCAGGGGACAGAAAAACTTTTTTGATTTATTTAAATAAAGCCACTCAATGGGAGTGTGAGGGTGGAAATCCCCTACCAGTTTATTAATAAAAAAGAACCATGGGGGGGGGGGGGGGGGGGGGGAACATAAAACCTTACTCTACAATGACACGAAATTTAACGATGAAATATTCTTACATTACCCACACCTACTTTATATAAGAAAATAAGAGATCTAAGATTTAGAGGACAATCTTCAATTGAGTAGAAGAAGCCTGAATTTTGCAAATCAAAACCTTAATTTGCAAGAGAATCCGCAACCACATTAGCTTCTCTGTAGACATGACTGAGGGAGGAGCAAAGATCCATCAAGTGACTGATCTCCTTATTCCAGTACCAAGAGGGCAAGAGTGATTAATTTTACCATTCCAAAAAACTTCTTTTTATTTTTTCAGACAGAGAAAACTGTGGCTGGTAATATTTCTTCCTGTGAAGGGCTGAGTGGGGTTTGTGAATATTGATTACATACAGCTAGCATACATCAGTCGTTTATCAAGAGGACGTATTCAATGTTGATGTTCCTCCCATCACCGTCCACTTCAATCCACCTTTACACCTATCATACATTAGTCGGTTAATCAAGATTCAAGAGGCCATATTCGGTGATGTGGTGCCTCCTATCATCGCCCACTTCAATCGACCTTTTGTTAATTAACATTTTATAAACTAGTAACTCTTGATATTAGACAAAATTGTTTTGAACTGACTTGGTTTTATGGTTTATAGCTGTGAATACTAAACCCCAATGAAATAGGATCAAAGTAGAAGAAAGACAGAAAAGGAGAGAAATAAATAGTCATGAAAATATATTAATCAGGAGAAAGCTACAGACCAAAAAGTTTACAAGAGCGTAAAGCCGTAAACTCAAGACAGAGAGAAAAAGTGATAAGCATAAAGCAAGCAAAGATCCCCCTTAGCTGAGTGAGATAGACGCCAAAATCTCAACCCAATAAACCCAGATCCACCCTATCACGACGGATGGAAACCTAGTCTAAAAATCAAAAACCGGATTCGTTACCGAATGCAGAGAGGGAGAATCCTCAAAAATAGTATTGGAGAAAAATACATGTGATCATCTACTCTGCTGGTCAACAACATATGTAAATAAAACAAAAAAGGTATGTGTCTTTACTATGGTGTAAAGCACACATACACAACTAGAAACATTTAAATAGCATAAAAAAGGAAGAAAAGAAAACATGCTGAATAAAATGGGCTTATTTTGTAGGCCTATTACAATACACCCCTCAAACGGGGTATAGATATCTATCCTGCTCAGATTGCTAATGATATTATAATGTTGATTGGAGCCCACTGCCTTAGTAAGAACATCAGTTAACTGGCCATCATTTCTCACAAACGGAAAACTAATCTCTTGAGAGGCAACTTTGTCTTTTAAAGCATCTGTCAAGTGTCAACTTCTAAGTTTTGCATGTGGCACCAGGTCGTATGCGGTGCTAATGTCTGCTTACGGTAAAGGTTCATTTCCAACTGCCCAACAAATCCAAGTTCACTCAACAAAATTTTCAGTCTCAACTCGTAGCTACTATGCACCATACCTATATACTCAGCTTCGACACTCGACCTAGCCACTACCGACTGCTTTTTCACTTCTCTATGTTTCCAAGTTACCCTTGAAAAAGTACTATAGTTGGAAGTGGATGTCCGATCCACTATTGATCTAGCCCAATTTGCATCTGTGTATGTCTCAAGATGACCATTAATGTTAACTAGCAGTCCTTTACATGGGGAAGACTTTAATTATGCTTACTTCAGAGGCAATTTCACTACATGTAAGGGCTAAATATATCAACCTGCTCACCAATCTCGGAAACAATCCATATCTTAGAGTGGAGCACCATTCTCACAATCCAACTTCAAATTACTTTATGTTGGAGTATTCGGCGACTGTGCTCCAAGCATCCTTGTATCCTTAAGGAACTAAAAAGCACACTTCCTCTTGGAAATGGGGATACATCGTCTCGTTCTGGCAACATCAATCCCAATGAAATACTTTAGGGCACCTAAGTCTTTAATCTCAAATTCTGTGGCCAGAAAAATCTTTTTAAGTTCCGAATCTCCACTATACGGCTTCCTATTACTTCTATATCGTCCACATAAACTGTCAGGGCAGTAGTATCTATACTTGAATGCTTACATGAACAAGGTATGATTTGCATGACTCTTAAATCTTAATCATAGCATACACCTAGCTCAGTGGTGACAACTCACCCCTTATATGAGGTGGGAGATCTCCTGTTTTGCTTGGTAGATTAGTGCATTGTTGTTACTCGAGAGTATGCCTGGGAAGCTGCATCCCAGACCTCTTTTGCAGTCCGAAGAACTAAGAGAGATTTAGAAATATGTGGTTGCATAGCGTAAAGCAAAAGGGCGTGATAGTGAAGTTCTCTAACTCCCACTTGTCATACAAAACATTTGATGGTGAAAGCTCTAAGATCCTCCTAGTGATATATCCGGGCTTGCTACGACCACCAGACTCAATGAATTCACTGGAACTACTTCCATCCCACAATAGCCTCGTATTGAGGTAAATACCAACAAATTGCCACGAATCAACACCTTCACAACCCTAAAAACACAGAATTAAGGGGGGCGACAAGATTGGAGTTGAGAAAAATTGCACAAACTTCAAAGGTTTTTGGAATTGCATGAAATCATTTCAAACTCTTCAAAAATTTGTTACTGATTAATATCTTCCATTCAGTTCCTCACAGAACTTCACATACATTCCCTACCATCCGGTCAATCAAAATCTGAATTTTTTTCTCAGGAAACAGGTCGGATGGACTCTTAACATTGTAAAAACCCTCCAAAAAATCCCAGAAAAATTATCACCATTCACGATAAATCAAGATTCTTACTTGGTATGATTTTCCCTTTTGAGGAGTATGGGCCTATCCGTACTGATGCTATCATTGTCTGTGGTTTGATGAGGTCAGTCCTAGAAATCCTTAGACTGAAATGCTATTCTGGTTGGATAAATTCCTTATTTTCCCGCTCTGATACTAAGCTGAGTATCAAATCCTAATGAAATAGAATCAAAGTAGAAGGAAAATGGGTTTGTAAGGACCCCGATTCCTTATTATGTTTTATTATTTTAAGATATGAATAGGATTCCATACCATGTTTTGTGATATGAATAGAGTAAACTATTATTTGCTTAGGGACCAAATAGAAAAGTTCCTAAGAAGGGAAGGATTAAAATGAAATTAGAAAATTCTTAAGGAGTAAAATAAAGTTTAAAAATCTCTTTACTAAAACATAAATAATAAAGAAATTTAGATAAGGTAGGACACATGTCATTCCTTAGACAATTTATAAGACGTCATTCTCTAAACAATCCACATAATACATGTCATCTTTAAACAAATCAATGAACACCTCATAGGACACATGTCTCCCCTCGAAAAACACATAAGACACATAGACAAACCATTAGACACCTCAACAGGATATATGCCTAAACCATGCATCAAGTGAATTTTCTAGTCAACATGTGTAAAGACACATGTCCTTGCATGGAGACATGGCTCCAACTATAAATAGAGGACAACGATGAATTTTTAGAAATGTTATTTCACTTTGGTTTGGGAAGGAAGAAACGAAAGAAAAGGAAATTGAATGAAGAAAGGGAAGGAAGGAAGGAAGAAAGGAAAGGAATAGGTAAGTAAATTTATATGTCTAGGATTTAATTCATTATAGTTCTTATAAATTCTAAATTGTAATTTATTGTTAAATCTTAACATGATTGGTTATAACAAAATTGTCATATGATTTCCGTTAAGTTTTGAAATATGTGAGGATTTTGGGAAAATGTCAATTTTTTAGTAACTTATTACAATTTGTCTAATTTTTAACTAAGTACACGGGATTCATCTATTTTTAGATTAAATGACGAGTTTATGTAAAAATATATGAAATATGAAATTTCTCATTAATTTGTATTAGATTTAGAAAGAAATACCTTCGGGTGATGTGATTATGAGATTTGACTCTAGTATATTAGCTATGATATTTTTTCAGTTTTATAGATGTCACTGATGATTCATGGATTTGGTAGTCAGTTGATATCTAAAAGGAAGAGTACCACCCTGATGATCTATGAATTTAGTATTCAGTTTCTTATTGTATTAACCAGCTGGTGAGTAACCATTATGGATGGTTCATTTCCACATTGTATTCTGAGAGAGCCTACGGATTTGACCCTAGTACGGGGACATCCGGTAGACCCTGGCGTATTGGGGTGGTCCTAGGCGGCTGTGTTGGAACATTTGGATAGAACCGATGTTAAATCTTAACATTATTGGTTATAACAAATTTGTCATATGATTTCTGTTAAATTTTGAAATATGTGAGGATTTTGGGAAAATGTCAAATTTTTAGTAACTTATTACAATTTGTCTAATTTTTGACTAGGTATACATGATCCATCTATTTTTATATTAAATGACGAGTTTATGTAAAAACATATGAAATATGAAAATGGATTTAGTAGTCAGTTGATATATAAAAGGAAGAATACCACCTTGATGATCCATGAGTTTGTTAGATTGTATTAACCAGTTGGTGAGTAATCCTTGTGGATGGTTCATTCCCACATTGTATTCCGAGAGAGCCAACAGATCTGACCCTTGTATGGGACGTCTGGTAGACCCTGGTGTATTGGGGATTTGGGGTGGTCCTAGGCGGTTGTGTTCGAACATTTGGATAGAGCCGATTTACCAATTCGATTTGTCCTATTTCGAGAGAGCCTTTAAGATGATCATTCTACCATGATCTCTTATAGGCGACCATGCTGACAAGACATGTGAAAAATACGCGAGTTAGTTATTTTGTGTGAGTTGTGAATGTCCATGTTCTTATTTTTATTTTCCGGTTTCAGTATGGTTGAAAGACAATGTTTTGGCAGGAGGTTTTGTATTTATGAACGGTTTAAATACATGATTTTAAGCAAAATGATTTATATGGTCTAATGCATAGATTTGGAAAATTGTTCTATATTGAGTTGAAAATGAGCATATGATAATTTGTCTATTATATTGAGAATTGTACATATTTGCCGCTGCATTTCTTTTACGAATATTGAATCCTACACATTGGAATTACTTATTGAGCTTTCTAGCCCACCCAACCTTATATTCATCTTGCTGAGTGAGCAAATGAAGGAAGATAGGCGTTGTTGTTTCTTTTTGGGGTGTGGTGTGCGTAGATATAAAGATTTCATCTTAAGTATATTTTGGGCTTGGGAAGGTCAAGGTTGTACTACAAACTTTAGTAAATAGTGATGGGAGTAGTGGATTATACCTTTGTACATATATAGATATTCACTTTGATGAATCATATTAAACTATTAAACATATGAGTTTTGGAAGTTCAAATCTTTATTATGTTTTTGAAGAATTATTAAATTTATCATCTAGTGTGACTGAATGAGCTCACCTTGAGATTTAGGAGAGAAAGTTTCGGGGCATGACAAGGTGAACAAGGCATTGCTAGGAAAATGAATTAAGAGATTTGGGGTGGAAATCGAGAGTTTATGGTGAGCTATTATTGTGGCCAGATATGGTGAACTCTTGTGTTGGGCTTCATTGGAGGTCATGGGGACTCATGGGGTGGGGTTTTGGAAGGGGATTATGACAGTTTTTAGTTTTGTAGTGCAAACTTCAGATTTAAGGTAGGGTTCAGAGGTTAGATTCTCCAAGGATGTAAGGTGTAGTCTAGAGAAACTCCAAGATGAGCTCAACGATATCTTCCTTCTAGCTAAGGATATGGATGCCTTAGTAGGGGCTATATACTTATATCCAGATGAGAGATGAGTGATGCTGGAGTGGTGTGGTGTTCGGAGTTGAGACCTGATCTGAATGATTGGGAAGTGCAAGTAATTGGTAGGCTTTTAGAGAACCTAGATTCTTCATATCGTATGAGTGAACTCAGGGTAGAGATGTCAGAGTTTAGTATAGAGGCAACAATGAACGATTTTCAATTCAATCACTTTTGCAATCCTTAGAGTCGGTCCCTTCTGGCTCTTTTCCTCATAGGTTTGGAATTCCGGTATTCTATTCAAGGTATCTTTTTTTCTATGGAATGCATCATTGAATAAGATTCTAACTTTTGACCATTTGAAAAGTAGATGGAGGATGACTAATCATCGTTTAATGTGTCTCCGTGCGGAAGAATCGGTGGACCATCCACTTTTGTATTGACCTATCGTGAATGAGGTGTGGGGTTTTCCTCTCCCTAGTAGGCATGAATCGGGTCTTTCTTTCCTCCTTTCAAAACTTCTTATCATGTTGGTTTTTGGTAAGTGAGGATGGGGCGAGAAAGACAATTTGGTTAGTTCTTACTTCTTCCAGGTGCTATAGCATGATCTTTATGGAAAGAGATGAACAAGAGAAGTTTTGAGAACTCACCATTCTTCCTCTCTCAATATAAGTTCTCGTATCTACTTGATCGTTCTGAAATGGTGTTCCATTAGGCGAGATGGGGAAGACGTGACACGTGAGGGAGCTCTTGGGTTGAAAGCCCAATCTACTCCCATCCCTTCCTCTAGGGGGGTGTAATTGCTTGCTTTCTATTTTTTGATTTATGACTTGTCGAGTTTACATTCTTGTAAACTCCATCTTGCTATACTGTTTCGATTATATATATATATATAAATATTGACTAATGATAATAAAAAAAGTGGAAGAAAGTCGAAGAAGACAAAAAGGATAGTTTTGGAGCGAATAGATGTGATTAAGTCGACCACTTATGTCTCATACCAAATAAAGCAAAAAATAACAGTTGTGTCTTTACTACAATGTAGGCACAAATACACATCTATAAATTAAATAAATAGCAACAGGCGCGATCGAATGGGCCTATTTGCCGGGCCCGTTATCAACAATAGCTATTAACTGCTATGCATCAATACACTTATTTAGATAGATTATTCTTTTATTCACTACATTATTAATAAATAAAAAAGAGTGAATAATCTTGTGTAACAATGTTTACAATCTTTTTATTGTCTCTGTAACAGCGAGCATCCCATCATTGATGGCTTCAAGTGTTTATTTACTGTAAAGGGGTTTACAAGGGCTCGTCTTCAAATTGGCTTTCCTCCCATTTTACTGGTAAAGGATAAATACCATCTCTCATTAGATGTAATCATGTGATACCAATACAACAAACTACAGCTAACTGTTTCCTTCTTTGTCATAATTGCAGTTGAAGGAGCCCAAAGTATATATTCATGGAAATAAGAGAAACCAGAATATAATTCATTCGAATTGGCTAGGTTGCTCTTGATTTACAAAGAAAAGGTCTGATTATGAGCTTTGCCAGTTGAAATTGAGAAACCAACTTAGCTTAGATTAACACACTTTTTTCAATTACTATTTTAAATTTTTGGCAATTAATCAGGTATTAAACCTTTGATCTAAAAGTTGCAATACACGTCCAATGGCTACAGCCAGTTTAAGTTGATGACATGCTGAATTATTATAAATGGTAACCCAGAAAACCAAACATGGATGATTGCACGGGAAAGGTATGATACACCTTCCCTAGGTATGATGCTATTTGTTGAACCTGTAGTTAACTGGATCCAGCCTGATACAAACTCAGATTCTAATGGGTCAATAGGCAGCCCAAAACCGGGTTCAGCAGCTAGGGTGATAACTTATCAGTTTATCATTGGTTCTCCACTGGTGAAAAACAGTTCGGCAGGGTCAGATAAAGGTTCCCTGGGTTTACTTGAGCAATTGCCTACTCTTCTTTCCATCCAATTTGAGCTACAGTTATAGTCACATTTCTGTTTTTATACACTGGGAATTATGATATTTATGTAGACTAAAGTTCTGCACGAGCTGCCACATTCATGTATTATGGTGTCGACATTCAATGACAATTAGATTTATTTGTGGAGACTTGTAAAGTCTGACACTTTGCAAATTTTGCCAATGGACAATATGCATTTTCTTTTGAGAACTCTGCATCATGTTTTTTTTTTAATCTATTGTGTTGCAATTCCTGTAAGACTTTCAATGTAGTCAAATCTCATAGAAAATGGTAAAATTAGAAATCTAGAAATCTTATGATGGTAAGAATTAATCTTGTTAGGTAAAAATTAATCTTATTAGGTAAGAATTAATCTTATTAACAACCTTGATAAATTGACTCAATTTTTTTTTTACCAATTACCATGACGAAATGTAAGGTGTTAAGCTTTTTAAGTGCAAAAGAGCGGACCCTTGGTGAAATTTAGGAAGCTTTTTGGCTCTTTTACTCAATTTGAATAGAGGTTTCTTAGTCACTTTCCTTCCCCAATCTCAGTGGCATGCATACCCTGAGCTGAGCTGAACCTAGGCGCTTCTTCAGGGGTCTATGAGTATTGTGGCCACCATTTACATTGTAGGAATGGTGGCAAGTGTGGCCATCTAGGCAGCATGTATACCCTGGGCTGATGGTCAGGAGGGTGTTATGGGACGTCGTTAAATCCTTATTATGCCTACTATGTGTGGTTAAAATGTGGCCATACTGGTCATTTCTGTTAGTATGCAAACCACTGGCTTGAGGGCGGACGAAGGTTCCTGCCCAACAGATGCTCAGTTCCTGCCTAGGCAGGGTGTATTCGAACATCCGCCAAGAATCTCAATGACCAAGAATTGGCAATTGACCTATTGGGACTATTCTACTACGGACCCTACCAATGAATGATTGTCCCTCACCTCATCCCATGGCGGATCACAAAGATTGAGGCTAGAGAGGTCTCCTAGGATGTTGGAGAGCGGTATATGACAAAGTCTTTCCAAAGAAATGAACAAGAAAAGTTTTCAGGTATTACAACAATGTTTGCTATGCAAAAGTGGGAGGAATCAGAACAACAGAGATGAACTTTCTTGAAGGTGGACTTCTTATTTGGTTTGAGCTTCCACTTAAATGTCACACCACCCACCTTTCACACCTACTGTTCCTATCTCCAAAGAGATGTTGCTGGAATCTCCTCTGGATATAGGGAGATCACTAAAGATCCATTATCCATTGTTGCTTCAATGATGATGATTCCACCCATAAAAAAAATAAAAACTAGCTGTCCAAGCTTTGATGCATCTCTTAATTAAAGTTAGAGAAAGACTCGGAGACAGATATAGAGAGTCTCTCTCTTTATGTCTCTCTTCTTGTTTTTTTTTTTTTTTGTTCATTTTGGGTTGGCAGATTGAACCAACGACATTTGTGTACTAAACCCACTAGTTTTTCTTCTTTTCTTTTGTATCTTTTTTGGGGTTTTGGACTTCAAATCAGTGGAACATACAGATGGAATTTCTTCTTTACAGTTTAGCTAACAAGCTCTCATTTCACTGATTTTCATGTTTCTTTATTAGTTACTGGTATCATCCAAGCTTGGATTCTCCTTTTTAAAAATAAATAAAAATTGGAGCCAACCTTGCAAAGGATGTGAAACAGCGAGTGGAAACCTTGTTTGGCAACGTGGATAAGGGACAAACACACAAAAGAGTTTTTGAGTGTTTTCTGATTATTTTAGGCGGTAAGGACAATATATTCTTTATGATAGTTGTATAGATTCTCACAAGGGGACACTGCACATGTTCTTTCATGGATAAGTGGTGAGAAAGGTGTTTGAACTAAGATTTGCACTCAAGCCAAGCTGGCACATTCGAGCCAAGCTCAAGGTGACATTTCATACTCGAACAAAACAAGTCAAGTTTTTATTTAAGCTCAAGTATTTAAAAAGTCGAGCTTGAGCTAAACTCTATTTGGTTTAGCTCAAAGTTTAAGAAATTTGGGAATACAGAAAAAAGCGTTGCTAAAAACAAGGGTTGTTTTTTTTTTTTTTTTTGGAAGGCCTTACTCCATTCCTTTCAGGAATGGCAGCCTGGTTTAACTCTTCAAGGAAAGGTCGGGCCTGACTCCATTCATTGCATGAATGGCAGTCCTCGGCTTCGCCCCTTCTTTTTAGAGTTGAGCTCCAGCTCTTTTGGGTCAAGGAAAACTCAATCAACGAAAGCGACCCTTGAGCAGACTTGACCTTAAGAGTGGGAGAAGGAAGAAGTTTTCTTAAAAGGAGACCCGGAGTTTCAGGGGGAGGACCCCCCGAACCCCCCCAACACTCCAAACCCGAGCAAGAAACAAGCTCCGCTCCCTTGCTCCAAAGCTGGAACATCTGTATTTCATTCTCAAAAGAAGCTCCATTCCGTCTTTCCGGACAAGGGGGGAGGTGAAATTGAACTGGCAGGGTAGCCCTCGTTCAACGAACAATTTGCTGATAGAGTTGCTGTTCCGTGAGTGAGGGGCTCTAGAAGAATAATAGAATATCAACAATAGACTATAAAAAGAGGCTCAAGCCACCAATATAGTCAAGCAGTGAAGGACTCAGGCTATGAGTTAACTGACTCATAGCTCAGTTAATAGGATGTCAAGATACGGGCCTTACTCCATTCCTTTCAGGAATGGCGGCCTTTCAGCTTCGCCTGCTTATGAGAGCTCTTACTGAACTCAGTAAGAGATTAGCTCAACTCATAGCTGGTCTGCCCTTACTCCATTCCTTTCAGGAATGTCGGACAGTAAAACAAAAGGAATTATTAACAAACAAATGTTGAGAATCTAGACTGAAGGACAATCCTCAAAGTTTATTTTTGTAAATGAATGGAATAATTTTATGTTGTATATTATATTTTAATTTAACAATATTAAAATTATATCAAAATTAACAAAAATAATCCTGCAGTCAAGTTTGAGTCAACTTGAGCTCGGCTCAATTAGATTCAAGTTTGAGTTCGACATCAATCAATCTTGTTCAAGCTAAAATAGGAAAGTCAAAAATAGAGTTTTAAAGTGTTAAAAATGTGTTTAAACACTATTTGCACGGTCTACTATTACTCCCGCGTGCGACCGTTCGAATGAACTTTCAATCGATCTTGACCTCCTATATATTGGCACTATTCATAGCATTGCACTTAGTGTATTTTTTACCCGATTTTTAATCTGACGAATAAGCCGTTAATCTCCTAAGGTAAGAGAGATTATTTTTAGTCAAATCCACCTATATAAATAGGTCATTTGCTGTTCTAGATGTGTGACGTGACGATCACAATGTCTTTATTTGATATTCTTCGATCTTCATCTTTAACAACAAAATAGACATAGCATTGCTCTTATACCATATATGGACCTTACAAAGATCATCCCGTTAATGGCCGTTCTACACTTTAGATTCACCTGTCCAAAATGTAGAGGAAGAAGATCATTGTTGCAAGAGGTATAGGAGGTCAGGTCCGGAACCAGGCTATTAGATTAGATCAGCTAATGGTGTGTCTACTCTAAGTTGCATTCTCAGGCATGCCACGGACTCAACCATCTAGACCATTGAAAAATGATCCACCAGGATTATCTTCTCAGACATGCATTCTTAGGCATGCCACGGACTCAACCATCTAGACCATTGAAGAATGATCTACCAGGATTGTCTTCTCAGACAGCCCTATAGGGCCGTACTGCAGACATTTTAACAAGGGAATGAAATCCTCTACGGTTATAACGGGATTCGAGGGAGTTTGGTTATGCCCTCCGTCCCCACGTCTTTTTGACACCCCTTAACTGTGGTTATGATTCACCTACCTTTAGGGTTCCCCCACCAATCTTTGTTTTTAGAAAATAATATTAAATTTTTTAACCTTACGAGTTGGTGAATTTTAACCAAGGTTAAAATTTTTCTAAAAACCAAGAATATATGGGTGAACCCTATATGTTTGGTTGTCAAAAAAATTGATGAAAACATGGAAAAGATAAGAAATTTTTGGATTTTTAATATAATTTTTAGTTGTGTTTTGTCTAATTTTTGACTCTTTTTCATGTTTTTGCTTATTTTCTCCACAACCAAACATAGGGTTATACTTACTTTTAGTTGTGGATGAATCTTAATCATAGTTGAGAGGTGTCAAAAAAGAGACACATGGTGACCTTAAAAGAAAGACTCATTAAATGCCTCTCATTCGCCTGATTCATACACCCCCACCTCTTGTGCCAGGCTAGCCTCCCTGTTGAGTTGAGGGAGGTCTGGGGATCAAATCCCCCGGGGTGACGAGTCCACAAGAGCTCCAATCTCCCAAGCTAATCCCTAACCATTGTTCTAACCCATTAACTGTAGTTAAATGATACCCTCAAGAAAATACTAATAATAATAATAATTAGCTTGATTCATTTTTATAAATAATAATTTATTTAGGGCTTTGCTACTGAGACAATGTTAGGGCCAAGTCCACCTAGTAGGGGTGTCAACGAGCCCAGCTGGGCATTGCTCAAGCTCGGCTCGTTGGATTTTTGATGTTGCTTAGGCTCGGCTCGAGCTCAGCTTGAGCTCGAAAAGGTTAGCTCGGGCTCGGCTTGTCCACAAATCATCGAGCTCGAGTCAAGCTTGAGCCGGCTCGTTAAGCTCTAATTTTAAAAAAAAATTATATAGTGAGAACGATATTCTAACAATTAAGGGATTAAATGGTGGGTTACAAAAGAAAGAGAGATAAAATAATGCTTTCACTAACCTGATGAACATTTCATGTTAGTCAAGCAGGGGTATAACTGTACATGGGTATTCATTGAATTAGTCGAGCCGAGCTACCTCTTACTCGAGCTTGACTCATTATCTAAACGAGCTCACTCACTTGGCTCGGCTCGGCTCGATGAGCTTTTTAATCCTGCTCAAACTCGAGCTCATTTCGAGCCGAGTCGAGCTGGCTTGGCTCATTAAGAGCCCTACCACCTAGATCGTGCTGTGCAGGTAGGTCTCAATAGCATTTCCCTTTTCTTTTTCTTACTACCTACATTGCTTTTCCTTTACAATATACCTTCAGTTCCCCACCCTCCAATTTTTCTTTTGGCCTTCACTGCTTTTCCTCAATAACACTATTAACATTCTCACCCCACGTTAATCAGCATCGGTTACAGTCAACAGTCAAGCTTCTGAATGGAATGAAATCCTCTACAGTTATAACTAGACTCCCCTGAGTCTGGTTATGTCCCTGAGGTTGCAAGGTGTTCCTTTAGACACCCTTTAACTGTGGTTAAGATTCACCTATGACCCTTAGGGTTCACCCACTTATCTTTGGTTTTTTTTTTTTAAAATATTAATTTTTTTAAACCCTGATAGTTAGTAAATTTTAACCAGAGTTAAATTTGTTTATATTTTTATAAAAACCAAGGTCAAGATGGGTGAACCCTAGGAGTGTGAATCTTAACCATAGTTAAGGGGTGTCAAAAGGGACACGTGACGACCTCAAGGGCATAACCAAACTCCTCCGAGTCTGATTTTAACTGTAGAGGATTTCATTTTACCCTTACCATGCCTCCACAATGATATTTCACAAAAGAAAAGGCAATAAAGTCCGTAATTGCTGGATTGTGTTAAAGAAATGAGTTTTAACTGTAGGTTCTGATTTTTCAAAATAATTTTTTTAGGCTTAAATATGTGTGAGTATCGTACACGTGTGAGACTTAAACATGAAATGGACCAAAATGTCTCCTTCTTTCTACGCAAGAGAAAAACAATCTTCTCTTTGTTTCTATTCATTTTATGCAAGAAAAACAAGATTTTGTTCTTACTTTTTCATTGCGATTCATAGGGTGTAGAGGTAAGTGTTCTATCATATACATTATCATTTTCGTTTGTAATATTCTCTTCATTCATATGTTTATTTATGTTATTCAAGAGTTTGAATCCATTCAAATCTCATCTTTATTATTTTTTTTCCGATTCATTTATAATATTAACTACATTTATAAACTCTTTTCATCATTTTAGTATTTGAATTAATTCCAAGCCCTTCAATTTTCTTTCATTCTTTTCATTCCAGTGGTTTTTTCGTCGTTTGTATCATTTTCTCTATTTGTTTTCATATACTGCATTTGTATTTATAGTATCAATCAATCGATATTAGATAGCGATCAATCGATATAAGATATTGATTGATTGCTCATTGATATCATTTGAAAAATAGTTTTGTTATATTGTCTAATGTTTATTATTTTAATTGCCTTTTGTACGTAGCTAAAAATGATTTTTAAGTCGACAACCAAAGGTTCACAAAAAAAGAAGGCACACCCAATCCTAAGGGAGCAGAATTGTGAAAGCGTCCAACTCAAAACCAATTGGCAATGAGTGGAGAGGCCTTACATGTATATAAGGCCATAACTATTTCTCTATTTAGTCGATGTGGGATTAATTCTCTTACACGCTCCCTCACGTGCAGCCCTAATTCTAGGTCTGTCACGTGCGCCTTTTTTTTTGGGTCGTCAATTATGCAGCCTTTCTGTTTGGGTCTGTCATCGTGAGTGAGCATAATTTGGCCGTTGGGCCTTTTGGGCTCTGATACCATGTGAAAGCATCCAACTCAAAACCAATTGGCTATGAGTGGAGAGGCCTTACATATATATAAGGCCATAACTTTTTCTCTATTTAGTCGATGTGGGATTAATTCTCTTAGAGAATTTCATAAGCAAATGGAAGGTGAAACAAATTATTAGCAATTATCATTGAAGTACTCTAAAAAGATGTTACCCAACTTAGGGACAACTTTGAACCCCTGAGAGGAAGTATCGTCGATAACAAGTTGCTTAGGTTATTTGTAGATTTTAGAAATTAATGACAATGATTTTGTGTCAATAGTTATAAGCTCCACACCATAGACTTCTCCTAGTGGTTGTGTGTCTCCGTACTTGGGGATAGGTTTCGGGATCTAGTCCCCAAGGGCGTGATGGTTATAATATTGACCATCTATCAAAGCTTCAATTGCTTAGGTCCGTTTGGTATTCTTGTTTGGTTGGCACTTTGCTGATAAAGAATTATCCGATCAATTTTAAAAGGTATTTTAGTCATTTAGAAACAATTTAATATTTGGAAAAAACTCTCAAGTTTAGTGGACCTAGTAGGTTTTACTGGTGTCAATTTGAGTGCTTAAAATAATTTTCGCGTACTTAAAGGTACGAAAGCGGTTATGCTCCACAGTATTAAGCCCCAAATAAGATTATAAATCATCCATTGTTTTTATGATTGGTTATGACATATGATAAGTCGAATGGGGCATAAGCGTTAAAGTACTTACAAATAAGTGCTTGTTTTAATTTGATCCAAACGAATCCTTAGGCATTAACCCAACCCACTAACCTACGACAGATACTAAGACTACTACGACTAGGTTGCGGCCTAACTCGTAGAAATAATAAAAGAGTTGTGGGCTACACCACAAATTCCATGTCCGATAGAGTGGGGCTAGCAAAATCCATACTTGCAACCCGCAAGGCACATGGAAGCAGTGACCCACTGTTCATAGATTTAAAGAGGAGCTGTCACCATGTTTTTTTTTTTTTGGTTGAACATCACCACGTTGTGCGGAGCTCTCCTTTTTACACTATCAGGTGGCAAATGTGTAATTATGGTGTGTTGCAAAAATACCCCAACCTCCATCAATAATTACAAACTTACCACACTTATAGTGTAAAAAGGGAGCTCCGTTTGATGCAGAGCTCCGGCTCAAAATTATTCTCATAACAGTTTAAATATAAAGAAGAGCTTTGCATCACAGCTCTCCTTTTTACACTATCAGGTGGCAAATGTGTAATTATGATGTGTTAAAAAATATCCTAGCATCCATCAATAATTACAAACATGCCACACTTACAGTGTAAAAAGGGAGCTCCGCTTGATGCAGAGCTCCGACTCAAAATTATTCTCATAACAGTTTAAATATAAAGAGGGGCTAAGCATCACCACGTTATGCGGAGCTCCCCTTTTTACACTATCAGGTGGCAAATGTGTACTATGGCGTGTTACAAAAATACCCCAGCCTCCATCAATAATTACAAACATGCCACACTTATAGTGTAAAAAGGGAGCTCCGCTTGATGCAGAGCTCCGGCTCAAAATTATTCTTATATCAGTTTAAATATAAAGAGGGGCTATGCATCACCACGTTATGCGGAGCTCCCCTTTTTACACTATCAGGTGGCAAATGTGTATTATGGTGTGTTGTAAAAATACCTCAGCCTCCATCAATAATTACAAATAGGCCACACTTACAGTCTAAAAAGGGAGCTCCGCTTGATGCAGAGCTACAGCTCAAAATTATTCTCTTGAAATAATGAGTAAACCTCGATGAGAGAATCAATCTCAGTGTGATGTTAATAGAAAAAGAAAAGTCACCCATGAACATTTCCCAAAATCCAGCCCTTATTAGGGAAGTGTATATAAAAGGAAGGACTTTTCTACTGATACCTCTTTACGGTATCGAGCCCGTGCTCTAAGAGCATGGGATTCAGGTGGGGCCCATTTCACATGATAGGCCCCACCTGAAATCCCATGCTCTTAGAGGGGTCTCGGCCCTAAGGGGGTATCAGAAGCTTTATCCTAAAAAGAAGCTTTATCCTAAAAGGAAACCAGGCAGTATATCTCCTATCTACTATCTCGTGCAAGTGCAAGATCAATAATTATTATATAGGAGAAAATACATTTAGACCCCTGAGGTTTGATGAAAATACACATAGACCCCTTTAGGTTTTAGAAAATACATTAGATACCCATGTTTTTCAAAATATTGATACTCACACCCCTTTCATCAGTTGACCATTAGTCATTTGACAGAATGGTGATGTCATGTGATAAAAGTGGTATGAACTACCAAAAATGCCCACTATTAAAGTTGTCATTTTTCACATTTCTCATATACGAAATTGTCCACTCATTTTTAAATGAAGCCAAATCCTCCAGGGGTGACCACGTGGCCTTTTTGACACCCTTTTAGGTAGCCACGTGCCCTTTTTGACACCTCTTAAATGAGGTTAGATTCACTCACCCCTAGGATTCACCCGCCCATCTTTCGGTTTTTTTTTCTCTTTAAATATTAATTATTTTTTTAAAATTAAAAGACTCTTTTAAAGGCTTTTTTAATATTAAAATATTTTAAAAAATAATTAATATTTAGAAAGAAAAAAAAACCAAGGATGGGCGGGTGAACCCTAAGGGTGGGTAAATCTAACCCCATTTAAGGGGAGTCAGAAAGTACACGTGACTACCTCAAAAGGTGTCAAAAAGGACACGTGGCCACTTAAAGGTTCACCCGCCCATCCTTGTTTTTTTTAAAAAATATTAATCCATTTTTTTAATATTAAAAAAACCTTAAAAGAGCTTTAAATTTTAAACAAAGAATTAATATTTTAAAAAAGAATTAATATTTTTTTTAAAAAAAACCAAGGATGGGTGAATGAACTCTAGGGGTAGGTGAATCTTAACCACAGTTAAGGGGTGTCAAAAGGGACACGTGACTACTTCAAGGGGTGTCAAAAAGGACACGTGGCCACCCTTAGGGTTCACCTGCCCATCCTTGATTTTTTTAAAAAAATATTAATTCTTTTTAAAAATATTTTAATATTAAAAAACCTTAAAAACAATTTTTAAAAAGTTAATATTTAGAAAAAAAAACCAAGGATGGGTTGGTGAACCTTAGGGGTGGGTGAATCTAACCCATTTAAGGGATGTCAAGGACACGTGGCCACCTCAAGGGGTGTCAAAAAGGACAAATGGCCACCCTAGAGGATTTGACTTCATTTAAAAATAAATGACAATTTCGTATATGAGAAAAGTGGAAAATAACAACTTCAGTAAAGATGACACTTTTGGTAGTTCATACCATTTTATCACATGACATCATTATTCTATCAGTTGACTTGATGGAAGAGGTGTAAGTGTCAATAATTTGAAAAGTAGGGGTACCTAATGTATTTTTTGAAACCTAATGGATCTCTATGTATTTTCGTTAAACCTCAAGGGGTGTAAATGTATTTTCTACTCTTATATAATAGAGAATAATCTACTCATCTTGAAGGGGAAAGGGTTTGTTGTCTTGTTATAATCTTCTAAGCACTAGTTATGGATCAGAGGTTGAGCGACGCTGCTCGAGAGGGAGATATAGTCGCCATGTTTGTGCTACTCTGTGAAGATCCATATATTCTTGATAATATCGATCGGCTTCCATTTATAGACACTCCTTTACACATAGCTGCTCGGCAGTAAAAGAAGGGTATAGCCCCATGCACTTAGCTTCTAAATTGAATGACTTGGGGATGATGAAAAAGCTCATGACAATTGGGCGTGAGGTGGTTAGAGATTGCCCAGTGGAGGCGCGGAATGCCCTGTTAGTGGTAGCTGTATTGACCGCATGCAACAACCACCTTTCAAACCGGAGTCGCCCCTCCTGGTGGTGTGTGGTAGGATAACTATGCCTAGCTACTTGGTGACGTCACACACTGCCGGAAAGGCGATAATGGCTATCTAGGAAGCACGGATACTTTGAAAATGGAAACGTTCCCGTATAGTCGTACTCATATCGCTGTATCGGATACGACACTCTAAGGTAAAACTTAATTGTTTTTCATAATTTTTGCCGTATCGTCGTAACCGTATCTGATGAGCTTGTCTACGTATTTGTAATGGGTTTCTTGTTAATTATGACTAATTGTCATGCTTGTGTTTACCTTTCAAAAAAATCATGCATTAAAAAACTATATGTCTGTAACGGTGGTTTTTAATGGCGGTTTCCAATAATCGCAATAGAAGGTGATTTATCACGGCGGTTTATTATAACCGTAGTAGAAGTATAATTTTAGCCTCTTTGCAACGGCAGTTATTTTTGTGTATGTCATGCTTGTGTTTACCTTCCAAATAAACATCATGCATGCTTGTGTTTTTGACTCATCCCCACTTGATATCTGCCTTTTTATCGTTACATGTCCGATGATTTATGGATGCCCGATGCCCTTTTTATGACATCTGCCATAAACAATCCGATGCATGTTAAGTAGGCACTGGCTAGCGGGGTATGTAGTTCCACATACAGTGGGTTAAACATTTGATATGGTTGCAACAAAATGGAGGTTCTTGTTAAATGGTTATGACCATATGATCCATCTCCTTCAATGACTAGTCACTAATAATAAATAAACTGACTGAGCACTAATCAATTGATCCCAAACCGGATCATCCACCAAAAATAACTTGCAAACTCAGAAAATTCTTTTTAATAATAAGGAAATTAAAATGCAATATATATGGAGGAAACGGACTAGAGTGAATTGATAGGCATATCAACTGCCTAACTCAAAGGACTCAAAACTGAGTCCACCCCTAATTATGGCGGATAGACTCCTACCACTTAAGCAACTAGGGAGGTGTACCATGCCATGAGTTAGACATCCCTTTAATTGGACACTGTCTAATATCATCCCTTTCTTTTGATATATAATCGGATCCGAAGTACCACACATTTTCTTTTGGAACCAGAAAGCTGAGGTTAGGCATTTCAGGGAGACACACTTAACCGCCCAACACGAGTCCAAAGCAACCTGGATTCGATCGTAACCTCTGTTAAGAGCCATTTCAAGACCTTGCTGAATTGCCAGAAGTTCAAACTCAAGCACAGAATTTCCTGCTCTAAGGCCCGAACAATGGCTCCGAGAGCCTGCCCTCCATTTCTTCTAAAAATGACCCTGTCAGCACCCCATTTTTGCACACCCTTCTCCTTGTCTTTTCAAAGCTCCAAGGCATCAATCCAAGCCCGAATACCCGGAGTACTTTTCTTCATAGTCCCATACTACAAAATTTTAGGTTTTTAGCAACGGTTCAAAACCGCCGTCGAAAATACCCAAACCGTCGTAAATAACACCAACGACGCTTTGTAAAACTGCTGTTAAATACCTTGTTGGTGAAGGTAATTACGGCTGTTTTACAAAGTCGCCGTTAATAACAAATACTACTAAGGCGGTTCTCTGTAACATTAACGGTCGTTAATAAAGGGCATAACCGCAAATTGAACTTACCTAAACTGCGGCGGTCCAAATAGCCGCCGTTACTAACATATATTATTATGGCGGTTTTTCCTATTAATGGTGGTTAATAAAGGGCATAACCGTCAATTGAACTCACCTAAACCACGGTGGTTCCAAATAGCCGCCGTTACTAACATATATTATTATGACGGTTTTGGATCCTATTAACAGCGGTTAATAAAGGGTATACAACTCAACTTTATAGCACGGTTTCCAAACCACCACTGATGTTATAATGCCAAAAAAAATTAAATACCTGAAAAAATACAATTTTTTTTGCACTTGTCTTTTTGTACTTGCAAGCAATAATAATTCATAATATTTATTTTTTTTTATAACTGTAAGAGCAATTAAAATTCTTTGTGAACCTGTATTTTTTGTACCTGCAAACAATTATAATTCACATCATGATGAGGAGTACTCATTTGAATATATGTATTTGGTATATCTGTAAGTTTTAATAATTCACAACATTTTATATAACTTCAAACGAATTACCTTTAATTACATGTATACAATAAACAAGTTGTGTTTATACAGTTTCATGAAAAATATCCAAATAAAATAAATTTTGTAAAAATACTATCAAGCTAGTTAGGGGGCCTTTGCAAATTACTTCTGAATGTTGACAAATGTGTGCTGCCAATTCTCTCCTACAGAAACAATAAAATGAAAAATGTATTAGAATATAAAAAAGATGCTATCAAAGTACAGTTAAGTGTACTATCGATAATCAATAAGTAAATAGATTTACATGTGTTTTCTTTATATTTTTAATGATTTATAGTGTACGGTTGATACTCAATAAGTTGGGTCGATACTTTATATCGATACTGGTGGTGCTGCAAGGTTTAAGATGACATGTATTGATAATATCGATATTATCAATACAGGGTGTATCATTTGTTGCTGTTTTTCTGTTTTTGCTGTGTAAAAACAGCATAGTATGTTTTCAAAACAAGTTGTAAGTGTTTGTGTTTTGTTTGTGGGAACTCTTTAGTCCCGCATCGGAAAAATAGAAAACTTTTAAAGGACTTATATATGTTTTCTCTCCTAGTGTGGTAGGATAAAATGAGAAGGGCTTAGCCCTCGCGCATGTGGGGGCCCAAGGGGAGGTCCAAAGGTTTCTAATGGGAGGCGAGTCGGGTCGAAAACCCTTCATGTGCGCGCGTTGCGGGTCGCGGCGGTGCGCAAATATCAAAGACACACACACGCGCGGCCGGCCGAGCCGGGCCGGGTCGGGTCGCGTGTGTGAGTCATTGGATATGATATATTTTTAATCTTATTTTATTTCTTCTTTTTATTTGTCTGTCTCTTGGGTTGCTCTCATAATTTCCTAGTTACCATTTTTTTACCATTTAAACATTTAATTCGTTTTAAGAGAATTTATTCTCCTACGTTATAACTTGGAAGGTTTCCTTTAGCTTTTTTATTTTCTATAAAAAGAGATTTCGGGTTTTCTAAACAGATACAGAAAATCATCACAGCATAGCTTTTCTCTAAGCACAGTATTTCTGGTTCCTAAAACTGTTCGATTTTTCCCTTCAAGATTTTTGGGAGTCGTCGAGTTCGTTGCAGACCAAAGGAAAGCTAGTGCTCCATTCCTTTGGGTAGAGATCGTTGAATCCTGGAGGTGGCCGCAGTAGAACCTGAGAGCATCGTAGTTGTTGAGGACTACCAGGGGCGTTTTTCACCTTAAGGACAGCGTGTTCAACACGTGCCTCGATCTATCCTTTTCGGCTAAGTTCTATCTCTTTTCTTATCACTATACAGAATTTTATGCTACAGTTATTTTGGATTGAAATCGTCTGCTGCTTTACATTGCTACGATTCTAGTTATATTTGAATTACATACAGAATTATTCCAACATCATTTACTTGGTACATCGATATGTTGATATATGTGTATCGATAATAGATGCAAAAATTACGAAAATGCTATTGAATCTGTGAAAGTGCATAAAAATTCTTCTAAACGACCTCGAAATGAAAAATTGAACATGACAAGGACCTCAGTGCTCTTCATGATGTGGGCAGGGCACCCACGGTGACAATTAGTCTTGCAAAGTTATGGACGAGGTCCTTCTTCCTTTAGCTTCAACAAAGGAACAAATGGATAAGAGAATAAAGAACCACTTGAGGCTGTGCTGGACGAGTTGACTCATGAATTAGTCTATGGTACTCCCAAATGTACTCCAAATATACTCCCTAATTCTAACCCTTTAATTCAAGGAATAATAGTTTGCTCCCTAGGTGAGGAGTAAATTATTGTTCCTCACTCTTACAAAGCCTCTTCAACTGTCATTAACTCTGGTTAAATTTATTTCAATTTTTTTTTTTTAATAACTAAGGGTAGATGGGTGAACCCTAGGAATGAGTGAATCTTAATCATGGTTAAAGGAAGTTAAAAGGGAGACACGTGGTAAGAAAAAGGGGAGCCGTGATGCCCCTCCTCATGTCACCGACCAAGGAGGTGATTATTTTCTTAATTCAAATAACTAGGGATCAAGATTAAATTTGGCCCGTCTTATTTTGGTTTTTTTCTAAAGTCGCATCAATTTTAATCTTGACCATTAATTATTTTAATTAAAGAGTTAAGATTTGAAAATATATTTGGGAGTATATATACTTGGAGTACCTAATATAGACATGTTTGTAGAAAAAAGTATTAGAAGAGAATGTTTGTAGGGATGATCTTCTCAGCACGATAATTTGTAAGATGATCATGAACTTACTTCTCTTGTCGCTAATATAAATGGACGAAGTAGCGGCAAGCTTTGTTGCTTTTCTTTTATATTTTTTAATTTTAAATTTAAATCTTTTTCCTATAGAGAAACGTACAAACAGCTTATCCAAGGGTGGAATGAGATCTTCCGCTCTGAGGCCATGTAAACAAATGGACTTTATTTAATGATTTTAATAAAATTACATTAACCTATGTATTGGTATATATAGAAATGGATAGACACTGATAAAAATTGATATCCAACTTAATCTATTCATAATTTCAATGGATATCTTGTTAGGGTTTTTCTTATTAAATAAAAAACCATGTGGTCTGGCGCAATCCTTAGTTTTCAAAATTCGGATTGTATTGCTGTCAATAGAGAATGTTAAGGATAATGGGTCCCACTAAAGAAATGTGATCAAACAAGGACTCTTTAAGTGTTATTAAAGCTAACAACATGGTCAGGGTTGGCGACCGTTAGATCTTTGGTGTGATCCCTCTTAACCTTTGGATCTTATGATGGGTAGGGTTCCAAGGGTATATAAAGCAAAGAGGGGGTCCCTCTTTTCTCTTACGTCAATTGGAAGCCCTATTGAATCAGACTTAAGGAGAAAAGAGAAGACTCCTCTCATCCCTCTCAAGCGCCGAGAAACACAGCATCACACCGTGAAGGGAATAGGGAAATTCCAGCGAAAGGTATGAGATCATCTCTTTTAATCTGTGTCCCCTTTTGATTATGAATTCTAGAAAAGTTGATTGCATGGTCTAGATCCAGGATTTGAATAATCTTGTTTTTGTTTTAACATTATTATTCTTGAATCCTAACATATCTAACATAATACATACTAACATAAGATTATCTCATTGATATTACATTATTGTTAATTCTTCTAATATAATAAAATTATAAATCCCTGGTCACTATATAAGGAGCTCGTTGTCATTGATCGAGTCATGTGCTCGAGGCACTTGTGGCAGCTAGCTCGTGCTCATGACTCACTTCGTGCAGACGTGCTTGATAAATCAGGACCCCAGATTTTATTTTATTTATTTTTCTTTTGTAGCTTATAATGATTATGTACTACTATCTACATCGATTCATTAAATCTTAGCTATCTAACAAAATAAGAACTATTAGGCACCAACGCCATTGATGGGTACCACAACATGCACCACACACCCACTAACATGTCTTGCACGAGCCAAACATACCGTGGCCTCCATTAAGTTGTTGACGTGTCATTATATTATTAGGCAAGTTCGAAGAAGTAAGGTCCTTTGTCTTGTCCATGTTGAGGCATGTGGGTACTCAAAGAAGCAAATGGGTTGCCCTAATGTTCTATTTTTCTCATTTTCATTACTTATTTTTCAATATGGTAGCGTTGTACGCGCATGGTAAGAAGGAGAGGGATCACATGGCCATCACATGGGAGGGAGGGGGGCACGTGCGCGTGTGATGGACGCGCCCCCAAAACTGGGTGGCTCGTCAGTCCCAAGTCCTAACTAGACCTTTCACTCATGTCTTACTCCAAGTTCCCGACTAATGTTTACAGCTTTGGCGTTTAAGTTCCCTATTATTTTTGGTTTCCCAAAATACCTTAATTCTTACTTGAAATTACTTAACCCCCTTGTTAATTGCTAATCCATTTGTTTTCTTTGATTGATTGTTTGTTATTATGAGAAAATGATATATGACATGATGCTCCTTAGGTGTATTAAGGATGATGCTCCTTAACCAACAAGGGTTTGGCTAGTGGCCAAGACCACGCCTCAAGAAGTGGTGGTCTTGAGTTCGAGTCCCTTCCTCTTATTACCACCCTCTAGGATTTATCCCGGTTTTCTGGGTAGTGTAGTATGAAGGGATCTGCACTGCCCGACAGACTTATGTGCTTTAAGATGCTCGATACCCTCATTACAAAAATGTTTTAAAAATTAAAGATGATGCTCCTTGTAACCTTAAGAATGTTTTTTTGACACATATGGTTAGCCGCAACACCAGTTAGCAGAGTTAGTATATGTTAGTTATTAAAAAACTAGCATTAAAAGTTGGGCATGAGCATTTCAACGGCTACAAACAACTCGTGACATTGGATCCCAAACCATTCATACTCATATGGGGGATACACTGTCACGGAAACAAGCAGGCAGATGTGCAACTCTTAGATTGTGCTTTGTCATGATTGTCCGCAATGACAAGTAATATGCCGAACTAACATCTTACTCATGGATTCAAAACAAAAGCTAGGAAAGAGTGTTTATGGTTGCAATATATCCTTAGATAATTGGCCGTGCATCATATATATGTTTTTTAATATTTTACTAAAAAAGACCATATAACTACTTTAATCAATGATATAATTCTTGATAGCGCCAGTGGTGGGGTGTGACCTCTCTATTGAGGGAGGTCTAGGGATCCAATCCCCCCGGTATGAGTTGCAAGAGCTTCAATTCCCAAGCTAACCACTAACCATACTAACGTAGATAAATGATATCCGAAGTAAAAAAAAAAAAGACAAAACAAAATTTATATTATCAACCTTAAATAGTTATGAATAAAAAGAGTCGTCTTTGAGTTTCTAATCTCTCTCTATATCTTTATTATTATAATGAGAGAAGAAAAGATATATAGTGTTAATTGACTTTTTTACTATGTCAAAAAAATATATTATATTATCAAATTACTATTTAGTGAATAAATATATAAGAGAATTAAAATCATTTCAAATCTGTTAACTTCATTTCTCTTAGATAAAACTAATTCTTTCAACTATCTACTCTTACTTTTTCTCTCTCACTCTTTCACTCTTTATATATTTTTAATTATCGCACAACTCACCATTTCTAACATATTTTCTCTCTCATGTCTCTCCTCTAACACATATGCATCACTTGGGTCTCATTAAAGTCCATTTTTCCACTCTCTCCCCCGTTCCTCTCTCATGTGCATAACACGTGCAACCCACTATATATACGAGAGAGTTTATCCATCTAGTGTTTAACATTTCAGTTTGTCCTACGAACCTGGGTTCCAACCCACCGAAATTTTGATTGATTACTGACCCTTGGGCTGAAATGGAATAACTCAAAATTTCGGATGAAATCTCACAAAATTTATATTTAGATTATTTTAATGAGTCAAATAAATGAATAAGTTTTTTTTTTGAGAAATCATTAAATTTTAGAATTTTTTTCCGAATTTTTTCAACTTTTTTTTCCTTAGTTATCATTGAATTTCTAAGATTTTGTATATTTCAATGTATATAGTATGTAGTATATATTAAATAATATATAGTTTAAAATTTACTTTTTTTTGTTTGGGAACTAATCATTTAAACACATACAGTAGTTTTTTTATATGTGACTATAATTATATATTCTAGCTACACATATCATTTGTAGTTTATACATTAATATAATATAGTTTAGACATTATATTAAGCATATAATTAATTCAAAATTTATAAACCATAAAATATATTTATACTTTATAATATATAGTTTAAATTTTGTACATTATGTTAAGTATATAATTATTATTAGATTAAGTGTAATTTATAATCTACTATATAATTTACACTTAAATAAACATAATAAAAGCGTAATTTAGATAGGTTGCTTAGATAATTCTTCTAGTTATGTAAGTTATTAGTAGGGGTGACAATCCGTCCGATTTTGGGCTTCAAAGCCCAAATCTTCTAATATATCAATAATCAAAAATTTTAATAAATAGGTTTTCTAGTTTAAATAATTTACTTAAACAGTTTCAAAGTTTAAATACGTTACTAGAGATAGTATTAATAAGGTTTTCTCGATTAAATAATTCAGTTACAGTGTTTAAGGTTTTATTTATTATAATTTATGTTATCGTACTAATGGAAAAATATTTAATTAAACTTTTTTTTTTTTTTTTTATGATTACACACATCAAACACACACATACAATACATATGCACAAACAACCCTACAATCTCAACTCAAGCCTTTAATCACACACACCCCCCAAAAAAGAGGGGTGAGGTAGGAGTACTTAAGGAGAAGGTCCCTTCCATCGTTAGGCGATGTGGGATTATGGGCTAATTGGAAGCTAACAACTTTTTTCTTTTGGTAACATACATCAAAAACACACACACACACACACAACCCTACAATCTGAACTCAAGCCTTTAACCACACACCCCCTCAAAAAACAGGGGTGAGGTGGGAGTACTTAAGGAGAAGGTCTCCTACCATCATTAGACAATGTGGAATTATGGGCTAATTGGAAGCTAACATCTAATATTTAGTTAAACTTGTTATCTAGTAAAATATTATTATTTTAATTTTTAAAAAAATAAAATCTAAGAGTTCATGAAATTTTAAATTTTTTTTGACAAATTTCACAAAATCTCAGTTAGGTTAATCAAAATTTTATTAAAAATAAACCAATTGTTTTGACTACAATTTTGAAATTTCAGAATTCTAAAATTTTGATTAAAATTTCCAAATTTGGACAAAAATGATATTGGGTAATAATTGCAAAAATATCTTCTTGGACGTCCAATGTAAAGGAATCTCACTAGTGGATAAATAAGAAATAGGTTTATAAACAGTGCTTTGAAAATCAGATTGGCTGGTTGAATAAGTGAAATTGGAATCAACATATCAATTGGTTCCCAAAATAACCAAAATCGGTCCATTTTATTACCGTTCTACAATCAGAAAATTGGTAAAATTAATCGGTTCAACGAGAGACAGATGATTTAACTGGAAAAAAAATCGTAAAGAACCAACTAAAAGAAGATTTTAAAAAAAGGGTCACGGTTCATCCATGCAAGTTGAACTGGTTAAACTAGTAGAATTGGGAACTAGAGATCGAACCGGTTTGACCTTCGATTCGGTTATGAAAACACTGGCCGTAAATTCTCCTTCATTATTATTTATTTATGAAGTTTTTACAAATTAGTTTCTAGGTTTATCCTTGTTTGCAAATATACTGATGTATAACAAATTTTAAATTAACTCACCATTGTTCAACTGTTAGACAATGAACCTCATTCTTGTACTTTCCTTAAATTTCTTTCAAAAATGTTTTGTGATTATAATACCCTTGTGACATTTAGTGGACTACAATACCCATGTGACACATTTCCCCTTTTAACTCCCTTTAATTGTAGTTGATATTTACTAACCTTAGGATTAAAATATCTAACCTTCATTTAAAAAAAATATTACCATAAGGGTTAAAACCATAGTTCAAGGGAAGCTCAATGATCCGGGTATCTCCTTTTAACTCCCTTTAAGTGTAATTAAGATTCACTAACCATTAGGAAAGATGCTTTGTTTTTTAGAATTTTTTATTTAAAAAATTTAACTAAAGGAGTTAAAACTTGTTAACCATAGTTCAAGGACAGTTAAAGGAGTGTCTTCTTTTAAGTCCCTTTAACTGTGGTTAAGATTTACTAACCTGCAGAGATAAAGCATCAAACCTTGGTTTTTAGAACACATGGCTTAAACTTATTAACCATATAGTTCAAGGGCGGTTAAAGAGACTAGGTTATGCAATATCTTAAGGGCATGATAGTCATTTTACTAGCAGTTATTTTAAAAAGTCCAATGGAATTAAAAGATGAAGTTTTTTGCCGAACAGATGAAGAATAATGAGTGAATTTGTGAATCTGTTATCGTATTTACAAATTAGGATAAACATAACTGTTTAATGTCCTTTATTTAGGGTGGTGCTACGTGCACCCCTACTATTATAGAAAAACACCAAACTAAAATAATCAACTAAACATAAAATAAAAAAAAATTAAAAGGCAAAATTGCCCTATTCTCCTTCTTCCTCGCTCATTACTTATCGTATTCGACCAAAAAACATGAAAAAGACCTTTTGTAATCCAACTGTCTGCGCGGTTTATTTCTTTTCTTGGCGAAATCTAAGAGGTTTCCAAACTTCCCATAGCAAGCCATTTTTTTATTAGAAACTATGTACAAAGCTAGAGTGTTCTAGAGAGGGTCGGTTATGGATCCTTGCCACATACTAAAATTTTCTGAATCTTTGTTGTCCCGTTCGTGATCACACATCATACTCCTGAACAACCTTCTAGACAGATAGGTGCTTGTGTTAGGGTTTTTCTTATTAAATAAAAACCCATGTGGTCCGGCACAATCTTTAGGTTTTCAAAACTTGGATTGTATTGCTGTCAATAGAGAATGTTAAGGTTCATGGATCTCACTAAAGAGATGTGATCGAACTGGGACTCTTTAAGTGTTATTAAAGCTAACAACATGGTAAGAGTTGGTGACCGTTAGATATTTGGTGTGATCCCTCTTAGCCATTGGATCTTATGATGAGTAGAGTTCTAAGGGTATATAAAGCAAAGGGGGGGGGGGGGTCCTTATTTTCTCTTACGTCATTTAGAAGCCCCATTGAATCAGACTTAAGGAGAAAAGAGAAGACTCTTCTCATCCTCTCAAGCACCAAGAAACACAGCATCACACCGTGAAGAGAATAGGGAAATTCCAGTGAAAGGTATGAGATTATCAGTTTCAATCCCTGTCTGTTTTGATTATGAATTCTAAAAAATTAATTGCATGGTCTAGATCTAGGATTGAAATAATCTTGTTTATGTTTAACATGATATTATTCTAAATCCCAACAATTGGTATCAGAGCATAGGCTTGATCATGTGATTAATCTTTTCTTAATAATCAATTCTAAGTAGGTTTTATTTTCGGATCTAATTAATCAATTTTTTTTTAATTTATTGATCTTGTGATTCAGATTAAAGGAAATCGAGAAATAAAAAAATTTAAAGGTAAATTAGATAAACAAATTGATTAATTGTTTTCGGATTTGATAATTAATTTTATTGTTTACGAAATAATTTTTGGAGTTGAAGAATATTTTTTTAAAGATACGATTGAATCGGATTTAAGGAAATCAAATAAAAAAAATAGTAATTTGGGGTTTCCACCCTTTTGGTTGGACGGCGATTCCGCCGCCGTCCATCGCCGGAGGACGCTGCCAACGGCAGGGTTTTGGTCGCCTGAGTCAGGCCATCGTTTTGGCACCGGCGGCAGCCGGTAGAGCCCCCATCAAAGGGGATTACAGTACGGTATTTAGGGTTTTGGAAAATTAAAAAAAAAAAATAAAATTGGTTTTCTGTTCGGGTGAAGGAGACAAGCTCACGAGGGTAAACTCGAACCTGTGACCCGAACCCATTGGATATAACCCGAACCTGGATGGGTCATGGTTTGACCAGTATAGTGCCCGACTCGAATAGGGCATAACTCGACCCGAATGGAACACCGAACCCGGTTTATTAGACCGGACCGGTTCAATCGGACCAAGGACTGAACCGGACCGAGCCGCGTCTTGGACCAGACTGCGTACAGATCATCGAGCTGTGCGCGTGACGTGCAAACCGAGCATGACGCGTAAACCACGCGTGAAGTGCAATCCCCTGCACGTGCATTGCACTTCCCGCGCTTGACTCGCACTATCTAAGCGTGAGGTGCGCGTGTCACTCGCAGAGCGTGTCTCCTGCACGTGACACGTCCCCAGGACACATCCTGGGAGAGTGTCTGACCTTCCCTGAGGTTTTTAGGTGTTCTGATTCCGTTTTTGGGGTCCATTTAGACTTCTGAGCACTGTAAAAAGCTGTTTTACTGTATGGACATCATTTTCTTATGGTTTTGACATCAAATAAAGGAAGAACTTGATGCTTTTACCCAAAATTAATATCAGGGACTAAAGTTAGATCGTCCTATGGGGTTTAGGTTTGATCTGTAATGCGTTCGTTCGAATGGTCATAACCAAAGTAGGTTAGATTGTTTTGCCCAAAGGTGACCGTCCTATGGAGGTTATGATTATTCAAATTTAGGGATTTCAGTCTCTTTAAGATCGCGAGTTTGCTCTCACCTATATTGAATAGCTAGTCTTGCCCAAAGGTATCTAGGGATTTCATGTAGATTGTGTGGGGCAGAATGATTTGTGTGTAGCGGTGAGAGAAGGATAACCCTCTTGCCCAAAAGTGTGGAAGTATCCTAATCAATCCAAAACGTGATAGATCAGTTCTGTGCACGATTGTTGTCGCCAATTGGGGGGTGAATTGGATGTCAAAATCTCTTGCCTAAAGGTGTGATTAGATGATGCGCCCACTTGTCCCGTAAAGTAGAAGTAAGCAATCTTAAAGTAAACCACTTTAGCTATCCAGCTTAATCCCAAGACCGGATTAGAATCATAAAGCTTATATAAAATCATGCAAGGACAAGTATAAAGTAAATTATTATAATTTATGCAATAATTTATTAGACATATCATAACATAGTAAAACATTGATATTTTCAGATATGGATGAGTCTGTTGTTCAAAAACATTTGACTGAGATTGAGTTTCTGAATGGTTCAAAGTATAGTTCTTGGAAGATGCAACTATATATAGTTCTGAGGTACCTTGATTATGACTTTGTCCTACTAGAGGAAAAGCTGGCTACTCCCATTGTTGAGTCTTCAGATTCAGATAAGTTCTTACATTCGAAGTGGGAGAAGGCCAATAGGATGGCCATGATGATTATTAGGGCTTCTGTTCAAGAATTCATTAGAGGTGGTATTCCTACTGCTGATACTGTTAAGGTTCTTCTTGAGACTATCAAGAAGCAATTTATGAAGTCTGTTAGGTCTCGTCAGTACAGTTGTTTGACTCAGCTGATTTCATTGAAGTATGATGGTGCTGAAAATGTTCGGGAGCACATCTTGAAGATATCTAAGTTGATTAAGTTGATTATCTCTCTTAGAGAGCTGGAGTTGACAATTGAGGACGACCTCATGGTGCATTTGGCTGTAGTTTCACTTCCTCAATCTTTTGATGCTTTTAAGGTTAATTATAGTGCAAGGATAGGAAGTGGGACCTGCATGAGTTAATAGTTGTGTGTGTTAGTGAGGAAGAGCGCATGAAGCGTGGGAAAACTGAGTTTGCGAACTTGGCTTTGAATTCTGGTAGTAAGAAGAATTTTAAGAATAAAGGGTTCCAGAAGCCTAATTCACAGAATTTCTGGCAAAGATAAAATTCAGGATAGAGTCGAGGACAGAGTTCAGGTCATAATTTAGAATAGAATTCAAGACATAATCAAGGACAGAGTTCGGGACATCAATTTCAAGGAAATGATAATATTGAGGAACCAGAGGAGATTGAGTATTTCTTCTGCAAGGGGAAATGCCACATAAAAAGAGACTGTTTCAAATATAAGGATTGGTGCAGGAAGAACAAAAGAGTTCATTCATCGGCGAAGTGCCAAAGCTGAGGAGCTGCTGATTTTTGAGAAACTCTGCACCAACAGTATTAAAGGCTGTTGGAACTTGCTTTAAGTATTAGACTTTGTTTATGTTTTTACTATTAGATATTATTTATGTTGGATTGGATACTGTTTAGTTTTATCATTGAGGGGAGTACACTCTTCATCAGAAATATTTTTCAGACACTTGGTAGTAATATATTAGTGGATGATCTTTATTAGCTAACTGTTGACTCATATTTTATATCATTCTTGTTGTGTATGTTTGTTAATTTTATTAGATTTTCTCTAAGTAATTGTGACTCTTGTGACAATTTGAATGGTAAACTTAAAGTAGTGATCTACTTGGATCGGTGAATATATGTTAAGGTCAGTGGGAGTAGGTTTGTAAGTTATATTTTGGATATCAAGATTACTAGAAATCATATTTATAAACGTTTGAAGTTATCTCATAAGATTTCATGTTGGTTTACAAGGGATATATTGAACTAGAAGTTTAAAAATTATTCAGACTCTGAATTTACTTGTTTTCAGGATAGTTTGAAATCCTCATCAGATTATATGTTGTTGTATGTTTGGATTATAAACCCGTTAACTAAAGAACTTGTCATTATTATGAAACTTTTAGAATCTTTTGATTCTTTTATTTAATGGGAGTATTTTTTATTGTTTTATATTCCAGTCAATTATATGATATATACATATCATTGTTTTACACTCTCAGATATTGATATGTTATGGTTATGCAAATTAAATAATTGATGCATAATTTAATTGTTCTTATGTTTTGAATGCACGTGTAAAAGGTAAAGATATCAAGTGATGGACTTCACATGACGGATGTCATTGATGTCAGGTTTGCCCGAGAGCCTCGCACAAAGTTCTCAAGTTGCTTGGGCTGAATATGGTTGGACACCATGTTTGAAGCCTTCATCTGGATACAAGGTGATGGACTTTACATAACGGTTGTCGTAAAGTATCGGAATGACATGCATATGCTTAAATGCATGTAGTGTGGACAATTTTTGGATATATACATTTTTGATCACATAAGGTTGTGTACGGTCCATATCACACCATACTGAGCTACCATAAAGAACCGCTCTGAAACATTAGTATTACTAACTGTTTGACCATGGAGTGACTTGTATTATAGTAATGTACACTAGTAGATGCTAAATGCTTCCATGATCACCGTTAGTGGTGCTTTTGAATCAAAGTGAAAGTTAAAGAACACTTAATTCTTGACAACAATGTTTTTTTTTAAAATAAAAGGGTGGCCACTCATGTTTTTAAGGTTGTTCAATCTGAAGAGTCATTTTATTTTATTTAAAGATTGCTTGGACCAAGTGGGAGATTGTTAGAGTTTCTCTTATTAAATAAAAACCCATGTGGTTCGGCGCAATCTTTAGGTTTTCAAAACTCAGATTGTATTGCTGTCAATAAAGAATGTTAAGGTTAATGGGTCCCACTAATTAGATGTGATCGAACTAGGACTATTTAAATGTTATTAAAGCTAACAACATGGTCAGGGTTGGCGACCGTTATATCTTTGGTGTGATCCCTCTTAGCCATTGGATCTTATGATGGGTAGGGTTCCAAGGGTATATAAAGCAAATGGGAGGAGGTCCCTCTTTTATCTTACGTCATTTAGAAGTCCCATTGAATCAGACTTAAGGAGAAAAGAGAAGACTTTTCTCATCATCTCAAGTACCGAGAAACCCAGTATTACACCATGAAGGGAATAGAGAAATTCCAGCGAAATGTATGAGATTATCGGTTTCAATCCTTGTCTGTTTTGATTATGAATTCTAAAAAATTAATTGCATAGTCTAGATTTAAGATTGAAATAATCTTGTTTAGGTTTAACATGATATTATTCTGAATCCCAACAGCTTGATCCTCTACTTAGAGGAATCCAACCACATGCAAAAGGGATCCAACTTGTACGCTTCGAGATCTAGACACAAGATGGTGAAGCCAAAGCCTTGAGTTTCAATACCCAAGACATGGATTGTAGGAAAGGAGAAGCAGTTTCTAAGAAAGGAGAAGAAAGACAAGAGGGTAATTCTACAGTCCACCCTACGCCCTAGCCTCCCTCTCCTTCGTTGATGCTGGTATAGTCGACTAGAAAATTAGAGGATGTAGGCTCTGTTCTTTTAGTATTCATTTCTTGTTTGAAATAGTGAAGAATCTAAAAAGGTTCTTTAGATTTTTCTTAACAAATAATCTATCAAGAGAAATCAACCCAAACCTTGTTTTGAGCTCCCAAGTCTTGTTTGGGTTTTGGTTTAGAAATGGTAAGGAACGAGGAAGTAGGAGAAAAGGTCAATTTTATCTTTTTATTATTTTATTTTACGTGTAATTGATTTTTTTTAAGTAAGGTGTTTTTCAATAAAAGTTGGGCTGCACGTAGTACCACCTTTTATTTATTTATTTTCGTTGGATAAGAATGATCTTCGAATTCAATCTCAATTGGCTGTGATTGGATCTCTTCCGTGAGATTCATGAGGGATGTAATATTGTAATATTTGTTGATTACGTGGGTCAAATTCGGCAACAAAATGTGCTTGCCCAGTCATGAAAATGATAATAAAGTAATTAAGGGCAGGAACGTGGGTAGTTCAGAAATTTCAAGAATTTTAATTGAACACCGCCGGCACGCACAAAGGTCGAAGATAATGCGTACGACGTTGCCAGCATGTTAAGCCTAAGGGCTAATGGACAAATTGTCCTTTTCAATACAGTTCTCGTCCTTTTCCAAAATAAAGTAATTAACTCTTTTGCACAGGGACTTTGCTACCGCAGAAGGGCCGAGACCACCCAGACCGTGCATACATGCACGCGATTTTAGGTGGGGCCACGTTCTCATGATAAGCCCCACAGCAATCCCATGCATTCACGTACTGTCTTAGAGGTCTCCGCCCTTTTGCGGTCTCAATAATATTTTCTTTTTCAAAATATCCATCTAATTTTTAAAATGTAATGAAAATAAAGGTTATTATTTAATGTTTATAATAGAGATTAATTTTGAGCCGAGCTTTGCTTTTTGGCGTTGAAACGGAACTTCATTTTTACATAAGTATGACATGTTTGTAATTATGGATGGAGATTGGGATAGTTTTGCAACACACCATAATGACACATTTACTACTAGATAGTGTAAAAAGAGGAGCTCCGCACAATGTGGTGAAACAGAACTCCTCTTTATATTTAAACTGTTTATAATATAGATGAAAACAAAGAAAAAAACCTTAAAATGAGTTGAGGAATGCTTAGGCATATACTCTCACCGTTAAAATTTTTTCCATTCACCCTCTCTTTTGAAAATAAAACAAAGTTTGGGGCCATACAAAGTCACATATTTTAATATAAAAAAATCAATCTTCCCAAGCATAATCCTAATTATATTTTTCAATTTTGACAATTTGATTTAAATAAGTAATGGTCAAGATTAAAGTTGATATGATCAGTCTTTTTTTCAAAAGTGTCACCTTTGCATTGATCTTAACCCTCAATGGTTGGTCATATGATTAAGATTTCGGAGTACATTTGAGAGTACCAGACAACCCATAAAAAAGGACGAGAGCATGAAAACGAGAGTCTAATTCAATTTTTTTTTATTTTCACACTTCGTATATTAGTAGTTAAGTTAGTGGAGTAGTAGACATATCAACCGCCTTACCCTATAAAGAGTTAAAAGACTCAAAACTTAGTCCACGCCCAAAATGGAGATATACAAAATTTCACTAGAGCAACCAGAACCAGCGTTTTAAGTGGCCCAAATGAAGCACCCCCATTACCATTTCTTGTATTTAAGTTCAATAAAAGATAATAAATTTTATTTAAATAATAACAGAATATGAACGGCAGAACCTTGGTTCTTGGATCCAAGTGCAACCAAGAAAAAAAAAATTCTTATTATATAAAAGAGTAAAAGAAAAACACTTTCATTTTCAACACAAGTTTGGCATTTTAAGTAGAAGCTTATATCTTCTTAATACATAAGGTCCCTGTCCTAGCATGGCTTGAAATTTCACAGAGATGTGTAGGTGAAAGTGTGGTGACTCGTGAAGTAATTAAGCAAAAGGCAGGAAATTGCAAGCTATGGCAAAAAACAGAGCTCGCTTCGCAACAAAAGCGAATCGAGCCGTGTAGAGCCCTTTTAACTTATATACAGGAAACTTGAAAGCACCTACTTCCCTTACTGGTAGGACTTTCTCACAACAAAAGTGAATCGAGCCGTGTAGAGCCCTTTTTAACTTATATACAAAGGAGACTTGAAAGCACATACTTCCCCTTACTGGTAGGACTTTCTCACAACAAAAGTGTGAATCCAGCCGTGTAGAGCCCTTTTTAACTTGTATAAAACGGAGACTTGAAAGCACCTACTTCCCCATACTGGTAGGACTTTTCTCACAAAACATCAATGTTTTGAGCCATCCTACTTTTGATTTCGATTGGAGGTCAGGAATGAAATTCTCCGTATATATCTCTACAAGATTTCGACCGACATCTTCAAAAGACTTCTGATTTTTCTCAAAAAATATTTTGACTATCTAAGCAAAATAAATTTTTTTTTGTTTAATATATCTTATTTCCTTTTAACGTATCAAAATTTCAGAATCTTTCAAATTCAAGTAAAATTGTAGTTGTTTTTTCTTTTTGAGGCGTGCTATCCTTATTCTTAGGCATTCTTTACTGTAAACCAAAAACCAACACTTGTTAGAGCAAGGACACGTGTTGGTTTTCGAGTGTAAGTAGGGACATATATTAGTTTTGGCTAGAGTAGGAATGCTGAGGGCAGGGGCAGGGGCAGGGGCAGAGCTAGGAATCATTGGGGGGGCCAAAATACATGTAAAAAAAAAATTGATTTGAGGGTATGGAATTTGGGGGTTCGGGGCGTACGAGAATTTTTTTTTTTTGTAGTTTTTTTATGTTGAGAATTTTTTTTCCGGTAATGCCTTTGAGGTCGCCTCGTGTCCCTATTAATACGCCTTAATTGTAGTTAAGATTCATCCACCTATCCTTGGTTTTTAAGAAAATATCAAATTTCTTTTTGAACCCTAGTTTAGAATTCACTAACTCCTAAGATTAAAATTATTTAAATATTTTTTTCTAAAAACCAAGGATAAGTAAGTGAACCCTGAGATTGGGTGAATTTTAACCATAGTTAAGGGGTGTCAATAGGGATATGTGGCAACCTCAAGGGCAATAGGGATTCCATTGGGGGGCCCACTATAAATATGACAACAAAAATTTGGGGGGGAGGGGGGGGGGGGGGTTTAACTGAGGGGCCCACTATTCATATTTAGTTGAGTCCCCCGGGCTGAGGGTAAGACTAGCACTACTCTTTTTTTTTTTTTATGTTTATATTTCAATTAGTTTTTGTATGGAAAATATTTCAAAAATGAAAAATATGAGTTTAATATAAGGCGGAGCTCAGCTTCGAGATGCTTAAGCGGAACTCTCCTTTTATCGTAAATGTAAAGTCTGTGACAATTTTATAATTATGGAGAGAAATCATTGTAAAACTATCACTATCACTCTAAATATTTATTAGACTGCCACCGTTTACACATTAAAAAGGAGTGTCCGCTTAAGTGTCTTGAAGCATAGCTCTGCCCATATTTAAACTCAAAAAATATCTAAAACGAAAGTTTTTCAATTTTTGGGCCAAAAATTGAAATAAACTAAAACTAATGCCAAATGAATGAATGACTAACAAATTTTTCCAACCACACCTTTTGAATGGCTTGAACAAAAGTGGCAAATTTTGAAGTTACCATGGGATTCACTAAACGGCTATAATGGGCACTAAATCGGGTTGATTTTCAATCATATGTAAGATTTTCTAAGTGGGACCTATTGAATTATGATCCCTTAACAGGTATGACAAAGAACCCTAATTTTCTCTTTATTTCATTGCAGTAACAATTACCAAGCACTAATCATCATTATTTCTTCTTTTATAAGTGAAGTTATGATCAAAGATTCAAAACCCATCCCATGTCCCTATTCTTTTTTGCATGTCCCTACTTTTGAGTACTTTTGAATCATAAAAAGCTCAACCTCCACTTCTTGGGACATATCTGTAATAATTTAAATTTATGAGGCTATTTTCGTCAATTAAAAAACCTAACTTATTAACGACCACTTCCCCATAAATAACGGTTGTTATGTATGTGAGAGAGCTTCTACATATACAGCTAACAGAGGAGAAACCAACATCAGGAAAACAGAGCATCTGAAAACAGAGTATCTCTGCAACAACAATCCATCAATGGCAGAGCTTGAGAACACTGTTGTGATGCCCAAGGTCATCACCTTCCTCTCTTCTCTTCTTCAGAGAGTTGCAGAATCCAATGATGTTAACCATCGATTAGAGCCGCAGAAGATCTCGGTATTTCATGGCCTTACCAGGCCCACCATTTCAATTCAGACCTATCTTGAGAGGATCTTCAAGTATGCCAATTGTAGTCCTTCTTGCTACGTTGTTGCTTATGTTTATCTTGATCGTTTCGCGCAGCGGCAACCCTCGTTGCCTATCAATTCATTTAATGTTCATCGATTGCTCATCACTAGCGTCTTGGTTTCTGCAAAATTCATGGATGATATGTGAGTTTCCATCTTTATATTCTTTTTATTGCTATAGGGAGATGAGTTGAAATTCTTGGAATTTTTTTTTATTTTTTTCTTCTGCTGGATTTTGTGGGTTTTTGCTTAGTTGTTCAAAAGGGTTTCAGCGCTGATATCTGGATAGAAGTTTGATGGGTCTCCTCTCTCTTCCTTAGTAGAATTGTTTTCTAATCTGGGTCCGGCTTCTTGGATTCTTTTTTCTCTGCAATTGCCTTTTTTTGTTATTTGTTATTATTATTATTTTTTTAAATTGGAGTTCTTTTTTGTTTTTGTTTGGGGTGGGTGAGGGAATGAAATTCACATGAAATTAATTCAGGTTCTTGAATTAGAATTGTTGGGAATTTCAGATTTTCAGAGGAAAAAACTCAAAAGCTGATCTCCCAAATATCCCTGTGGTAGCCCATAGGGTTGGACTTGGTTTTGGGTCTGATGTGTCGCCGTAAAAAAAGGCCCATATATATTAAAAAAAAAAAAACGGGAATTCTGGTTTTTTGTTTTAATTGAGTTTTTATGAATTATAGTGCTTTTGTTACTCTGAAACCTTTTAAAGGTTTTAAAGCTTCTATTTTGATGATTAAAAAAAACTTCTATTTTGAGTTTTTATGAATTATAGTGCTTTTGTTACTCTGAAACCTTTTAAAGGTTTTGAATTTGAGTGTCATCAGTTAAAGCACTACGAAACGACCAAATTATCAAAAACTTTGCTAAAATGAACCGATTAATTCTGGCGCATATTAGCAACACAGTTGTGAAACAACCACCGCCAAATGAAAAGAAGACAGCCATGTGAAATCCTGTCCCTTTCTTTATTATCAAACAGCCACCTAAGATCCAGTAAGGCTCTCAATGAAGGCATTCGGCATTCTTATAAATTCCAAAATAAAAATATAAAATCAATAAATTTCTCACCATTTCCCTCACTTTCTAGTTTAATTTTTCATTACACAAAAAAAAAGTTTATTTTTCTTAAGAACCAAATTCCCAATCAACCATTGAATTACCCTTAAGTCTCATTGAGACAATGAAGGTGGCTCAAGGGCATTTTAGTAATTAAACCTATAAATAATTTTCAATTATTTAAAAATTTAATTTAATTTATTAATGTAAATTGAAGTAATTGATTAATTTTCTTTTTCCTCTTGTGAATTTCAGGTATTACAACAATGCTTACTATGCAAAAGTGGGGGGAATCAGCACAACAGAGATGAACTTTCTTGAAGTGGACTTCTTATTTGGTTTGAGCTTCAACTTAAATGTGACACCCCCCACCTTTCACACCTACTGTTCCTATCTCCAAAAAGAGATGTTGCTGGAATCTCCTCTGGATATAGGGAGATCACTAAAGCTCCATTGTTGCTTCAATGAAGATGATTCCACCCATCAAAAACAACAACTAGCTGTCTAAGCTTTGATGTTTCTCTAAGTAAAGTTGGAGAAAGACTTGGAGACAGATATAGAGACCCTCTCTCTCTCTCTCTCTCTCTTGTTTTTAGTTTCCATTTTGAGTTGGAAGATTGAACCCATGACATTTGTGTACTAAACCCACTAGTTTTTCTTCTTTTCTTTTGTTTCTTTTTTGGGGGTTTGGACTTCAAATCAGTGGAATATACAGATGGAATCTCTTCTTTACAGTCTGGCTAACAAGCTCTCATGTCACTGATTCTTATGTTTCTTTATTTGATACTGATTTTATCCAAGCTTGGATTCTCCTTTAAAAAAATAAAATAAAATTGGAGCCAACCTTGCAAAGGATGTAAAACAGTGAGTGGAAACCTTGTTTGGCAACATGGGTAAGTGACAAAACACAGAAGAGTTTTGAGTGTTTTCTGATATTTTAGGTAGTAAGGACAATATATTCTTTATGATAGTTGTATAAATTCTTACAAGGAGACATAGCACATGTTCTTTCATGGACAAGTGGTTGGAAAGGGAAAGGTGTTTTGGCTAAGGTTCTCACTCAAGCCAAGCTAGGTCATTGGAGCCAAGCTCAAGGGTTATATTCCATACTTGAACAAAGCAAGTCAAGTTTTTTTATTTAAGTTCAAATGTTTAAACAAGCCGAGCTTGAGCTAAACTCTATTTGATTCAGCTCAAAGCTCAGCTTGTTTAGAGGGTTGGGATCTCTCTCTCTCTCTCTCTCTCTCTCTCTCTCTATATATATATATATATATATATATATATATATATATATATATATATATATATATATATATATATATATATCAGTAGTAGTATTGTTGTTTATATAAATGTATAATAAAAATTTTAAATCTTCTTCATCTTAACTTATAATATTTTTTAACTTGTAATAAATAAGTTTAAGAATAATAATATTAACAAACAAAAGTTCAAAAGTTATAGCATAAATCCTGATCATAACTCTCTATTCTCTAGCTAGCTAGAAGGACGGACTACCCTCAAATCTTCTTTTTGTCTATGAATGGATTAATTTATGCATTATATCATATTATAATTTAAATATATTAAAATTATATAAAACTAACTAAAATAACCATGCAGTCAAGTTTGAGCCAACCTGAGCTCGGCTTGAATACAGGTAGACGGTGTTCCTATTACATTAATTGAAACTGCCTTTTTACCTCAACTACACCAGTGTGTCATTCTAAATAACAATTAACCATTTAATCTTTGATTAAATTTGAGAACTGATGGATCAAATGGCCTGAGAATCACCAGTTGGCACGGTGAAGACATGGTCGCCTTAATCTTAACCTATCGGTTGACAAAGAAACAGTTGATTTTATTTTATAACGGAGACATCGACCATCACTTTTTACCTTAAAATTTTATGGGCCAGTGGTTTGCTTGTTGGATGGCTAAGGTTAAACTTTGATGGAAGCAGGAAAGAAATGAGGGATTCAAATGGAAGCAAAAGAGTTGAGGGTCCCTAAACTCTACTTGAATAGAATAAGCTCTAATAATTTCTAGAGTTTGATAAAATTCTGAAAATTTCCTTTACTTTAATAATAGTGTGTTTGGTAAAACCTTTTATAAGGGGAGAAATATGAGGGAGCGAGGAGTATGGTTGGAATTACAAAAAAAAAATTGAGGACATAAAAATCCAATTTAATGTTAGTTTTATGCACATATATTGGAATTTACCTCTAAGCGCATTAGACATAAAAAGTTCTAAAGTAAAAGGAGCTCCCTCCATGCTTATTACCTCTACTCTAAATTTTTTAAACCTTCAACTCGATAACAATACTCTAAAGTCCAATTAATTTAGAGTTACCAAAAGCGCAGTGTTTTGGAGGTCTAACATCTAATTTCTTGCTCATAGATATATTAATTGCTATAGATACCATGTGAAAAAACAGATGAATGAGAACCCTTCTGGATTCATTACAAAATTTTGGAATTTTTTTTTTTTTGGAAACCTGCCATTACCTCTATCAATAATAACAAGACTGTCACCATCTACTTAGTGTCAGTTTTAGTATCAGGCCTAAGTGGGGTGGATGAATAGCGACATCCTGGGGACAAATGCTACCAATCCAGTTGGAGTTCTCTCCCTCAGGTACTTTGTGTGAATGTGTTTTGAGTGAGAGAGAGAGAGAGAGAGAGAGGTTCTTGAGCTCTTTGTTGAGAAAGCTACCATAAAATCTATATCTTCATTGTAGTACAATTGAAATACAGCATCCTCTCTCATTATATAGTACCTCTATGTAAGCATACAGCTAATATATAATTATATATGTATATAGCTTACATATGTGTCATACTAAAACAATCGTAGCCTCCTACATGACACAAATATAGACCCCAAACCAGCTTAGTTGTCATGGTTGTTTATACCTCCAAAACCAGCCGGCTAGCGATTATTCTGGCTGCCCGAATTGCCTGAACCGCCACTTCCCCCGCCTGAGCCACCTCCAGGAGTGCCAGAACCGCTTCCAAATTCATACCCAGCACCACCATCCCCACCACTGCCAGTCCCATATCCATAACCAGACCCAGAGTCAGACCCGGACCCAAAACCAAAGCCGAATCCCTTCCCATACCCATTTGGTGACCGACCGGAACCTGAACCATAACCCCATCCACTTCCAGGACTAGACCCCCACCCCCAATTATAGTCCCAATTGCTACCATGGCCCGACCCACTACCAGATCCAGCAGTAGGACCTGAAGACATATCCGAGGAGACACCGGTGACGGTGTTGTATGGCGGAGAAGCGCAAGTTAGCAAGAAGAGGAGGAGGAGAGTGAGTTGAATCTTGTTGGGTTGCATTTCTTTCTGGTCTGTTTGAATAGTTGTGAATGAGTTGTACCTTGAGACAGCACAAGTCTTGGAGTCCTATTTATTAGTGTTGGTTGGAGAAGTAAGTGCCCGTGACAAGTCACTAATGCCCCATGATCTGCTTGTCTGAATGGAAAATTACCCAACCATAACTCCGATGCTAGATTCCTACCACTGCACTTCCTATATTAAAGTAATTTGGAATTATCAAAATATCCGAAACTCTTTAAATGAAAATATATTCGACTCTAAAAATAGATCATAATTTTTTGACTTCTTCTTTCCATCTCACTCCCATTAGCCTCAATCTGTTAAATTAAACGTTTTTTTTTTTTTTTTGCAGACCTAAATATTCCTTAGCGAAAATCATTTTTGAAAAATAAATATTTCGATGGTACCCAAAATTGTTTCTTGAATTTGTTTTTGTGAAATCCTTTCACTTTTATTTATTTATCATGTATTAGGGAGTGCTGCAAATGGAGTCAGGATCCGATTCGAATTTGTATCCAATTAGTCGGATAATTATTCGAATAAATATCCGTCAGATCGAATTCGGATAGTAAAATGCTACTCGTTTACTAATCGGAGCGGATACGGATAGTGCTGTATCCGCTTCGCTAAATATCCGACCGATTAGTATTGATATATAATTAATATTATTATATCTTTACAAGAATAGAATTTAATTTTTTAAAGTATTGAAATACAAATTGGGTTTTAGGATGAACATATTCGGATATTTCGAATACTGTAATTGAATATCACCCTAATTCGGTTATTGTAATTGGATGAATTCAATTGGTATATATAATATTCGCTCCATTTACAACCTTACATGTACTCACTCAATGTATTTAATTGCAAAAACAAACAAAATTTAAAAAAAAATCCCATAAAAAACATGTCTGACCTATTCTAGAAACACGTGAAATCATCAACAGTTACTCATCATCCGATTGTATGCCATGCTGATACGTGCCTTTTTAATCGTTGTTAAGAAATTAACAATAGGTTAAAGCTAAGAGATTAATTATGAATTGGAGCTGCAATTGAAGAGATAACTAGAACAACCCAAATATTCCTTATGATAGGGTAGTTTAGAAATTACAAACATAATTGCTTTAAATAATTGAGATAAAACACTTATAAATACAGAAATAGAGGTTCACTCATTATTCCTTTTTTTTCTTCAACAAAGAATGATAAAAAAAAATGGCTTGGTCAGCTCTTAATTTTCTACTAAGGATTACAGAAGCTTCTTGAATCTATATAGCACAAAAATACAATATCACAATTGTTAGGGGTATTTTGGTCAACTAAGATGTTGTATAGTAAGAAAAATAATCCCCTCATTGGTGTTGCGGAGGAAGACATCTTGCTCCCATATCTCACCTTTGCTCATTTTTTTAAGAACTCCCTTTAATTGTGGTTAAGATTCACTAACCGTTCGGGTTCATATTTTTAATCTTAAAATTTAGAAAAAATTATGACTAATATTTTTTAACCACGTCTATACAAAGTTAATTAAAATTAATAAGGATACTTGACACAAAAAAAAATGAGGGAGGAGACCCGCGACCCACCCGGGAGGTAGGAAGAAGCAACTCATATGGAACACATGGCAACGTAATCATACATTCAAAACGGCACCCTAATCCTAACTCTCTATCGCATTATAATAACTCGAGAGAATTACAAGTCATTTACGTTTAATTGGAAGTTGGCGAAAGAGCGTTTTGTTTATGCTGCAGTGGGACATATAATTTTGACTTCTATGTAGGGCTGTACTCAAGCCAAGCTAGTTTGACGGCTCAACTCGGTTCAGCTCGTTTGAGCCAACTTCAAGCTAGCATTTTAGGCTCAAACGAATTGAGTCAAACTTTTATTTGAGCTCAAATGTTTAAACAAGTGAAGGTCAAACTAGACCCTATTTGATTTGGCTCGGTCGAAGCTTGGCTCTTTTAAAACTCGATTTGGCTTGAGCTCGACTTAGCTTAAAATATATATATAAATAATATTTTTTTAGAGTGATTCACCTAAAAGGTCATGTTTTGCATTTTTATTACTTGAAAGGGCATGCTCTTAATATTTTTATCAAAAAAGGCATTTTTTGTATTTTTATTACCTAATAGGGTATGCTTTTGACATATTAACCCCTTAGCTACACTTATAAAACCCAACACGGATAAGGGTAATATTGGAGTACATACCCTATTTAGTAAACCTTTTCAAAGCATGTTCTTTTAGGTGATATTTTTTTATTTAGGGTGACTAATCGATACTTATCTCTTTTTGTTATAATGTTATTTATTTAAATACAAAATAATATTTTTAATTTTTTATTGTTTATTCTAATATTTTTAATCTATAATAATTAAGTTTAAGAGATAATAATGACAAAAAAGATTAAGAAGTTAATAGCAGAAACTCTGAACTAACTCTCTACTCTTTGGATTGAAGGACTACTCCTAAATTGTATTTTTGTATATGAATGTATTAATTTTTTTTTTATAGTTTCTTCTATTATAATTTAAAAAAATAATCACTTTAATTAAAATTATGTAAAATTAAACAATATAATTTTGAGAATCAAGCTTGACCCAACCCAAGTTTGGCTTGGCTTGAATAAAGTTTGAGCTCAAATGAAGCTCGAGCTGAATCAAGCTTGTTCAAGCCAAGCTCAAGCCTAAAGACTCGAGCATCTTCAAGCTAAGTTCAAACTTGGCCAAGCTCGGCTGGAATACAGCCCTACTTATATGCCATATTCTAGGATCGGACAGATCTAATCCTCCTGAAAGCGATATGCTATTGACACGTGTCGATACTTAAAATCTTTTACTCACACGCGTGTGTAACCTGAGCCTCACATGGCTGTATTCCACTGCAGGACCAGATGATGAGATGCCGCGATAGGCTATAGATAATGCCTCCCTGGTAGAACGAAGTAGTGCAAATGGGCCGGGCCCTTCAAATGGGCTCATTAACTAAATTATGATAAATACTTTTAAGAAATGAAGGTTGGATGGATGAACTTTAGAGGTGATTAAATCTTAATCATAGTTAGTGGGTGTTAAAAAAGATGGTGTAGACTAATGAGATCACATGCAGCTTTCAAATTGACCCCGTGATCTGTTTCCCATTTCCAATGGAGTTTCTGTTGACTAATTAATTTGTGAAAGATTACATATATGCTTTGTAACAAAAAATTTCATTTTCTTTTTTATTTCGTGAATTATTCGTGTATTTTTGGTTTACCAAATTATTCTTCAAATTATATGCGAGTTATTAGATTTTTGAATTATTCGTGAATTATTTTCTCAAATTTTACAAAAAATTACTTATTTTGTATATTTTTTTTATTCAAATTGTTTGATATATTTCTATATTTATTAATTAATTTTTTATTTTTTTCTGGATTTTTTCCGAATTTGTCTGAACTTGACATCTGTCGAATTATTCCCAAACGTCTGACTTTGTCACTATGCATGTATGAATTTGGTATTTTGATACAATAGTTTATGTAAAAATTTTAATTTATTTTTGAATTGGAATCCTCTACCGTTATAACTGGACTCTTGAAGTCTGGTTACAACACAAATGGCATTTTAAGTGCTCTTTTTAACTCAAGTTAACAACTTTAACCTTTAGAGTTAATATATTTTTTTCCTAAAAACCAAGGTTAAATGGTTGAATCCTAAGGGTTAATGAATCTTAATTACAATTAAAGGGTATTAAAAGGGACACGTGTTGACATGTTGGAGATGGTTATAACCATAGAGAATTCTAAGTCTTAATTTTTGTATTTTTTTCTTTGGGAAATGAGATTGGATAAAGTCAATTGTGATTGAACTCTTCTAAGTTCAATCACACCCATAGGTCAACACTTGTTCCTTTTAACCCCTATTAACTATGGTTAAGATTCACTAATCATTGGTCCAACATTATAAATCTGGTTTTTTTTTAAAAAATTAACCGTAAGAGTTGAAAATTCTTAACTAGAGTTTAATATTTTTTTTCTAAAAACCAATGTTATATTGTTGAACCCTAAGATTTAGAGAATCCTAACCACAATTAAGCGATTGAACTTAGAGAAAGTCAACCGCAATCGATTGCGATCTCTTGGGAAATAGATAGCGGGTGTTTACATGCCTTCATTTGTTCCTTTTAACACCCACTAACTATGGTTAAGATTCACTCATCCCCTATGGTTCATCTATTTAACCTTACCTTTCTGCTTGCTAACCGAATGCGGGTTAGCTAATCTTACTCTTTTTCCTTCATAAAACCAATTTTAATCCAATTAAAGGATGAGGATAGAAGAGAGAAAGGGGCTGATATTCATTATTAGAATATATTTTCTATTGAGTTTCCTAAACAGGAATAGGGACGCCTAATCTTTCCCGTAAACAAACTGTTAAGGAATTGGGTGCACGCCAGACAATGGTGGAGTCTACAAGGATTTCTTGTAAAGCTCTCTACATCTAGATTAAATTGCACTTAATTCACAAATACATTCAAAAGCACAGAGACCCCAACTGGGTAAAACAGCAACAACAAACCCTTAATCTCAAAAGACATAACAAAATAAATTAATACTTACTCTGGTGGCTGATGAAGTATGTTTTGGGAATCTTTCCATCTCAAGTACGCATGCTCCCCCCATTTAATGGAAGCAAGTCGTCTGGTTCCCCATCTGCTCCCGGGCCTTCCACCAGTTTCTTCTTTCGGTAGTAGTGAATGAAGAGTGCTCCCATATGAAGTAAGATTAGTACAACCAACCCGAGTCCAATCACGGGAAAAACCAGGTAGATAGATTCTTGATCTAGAGGAGAGATGATACACAACGATATCATATAGGTTAAAGCCACAAAGTTCAGGGCTATTAGGAGCAAACTGCGCAAAGGGAATCCATGAGTGAGGAGAATGATGATTGCATAGGATATCAAAAACCCTGATAGGTTACATATCGTGAAAATACTCAATCCCCACATATGGGTTGCCATTATTGCCTTTCCAGCTTTGTGTGCTTTATTTATGGTGGTGTTGCCACTATTGTCACCCGGATTGTAGTTATCCTGCCACACACCACCGGGAGGGTTAACTCCGGTTTGAAAGGTTGCTGCTGCAGTCAATACAGCTATCACTAACAGGGCATTTCGCACCTCCATTGGACATTCTCTGACCAACTCTTGGACATATTCTCTCATCCAACCCGTTGAAGGCCTTGGGTTTTTAAGAATAGTTAGAGGTGGTTTGGTAGAGATTATCTCACTGCCTCTCACGGCTTTGGCACGGCGAAGGATATCTTGGATTTCCTCATCATTCCCATCTTTTGGAAGCTGCAATAAGCTGATATCGAGGGCTGTTTGACGGTTTGCATTCATGGCATTCACTTCAATCTTGGGAATATTGTACCCAAGAAACTTGGTAACCAAACAACTTCTCATCCACAGAAAGACTACTCTCATCACAAGACCCAAATCATAAATGCTAAGCAGATTCTTTATCACCTGTGCAATGGAAACAGAAATGCATTAGCAGTGAAATTATAAAATCAAGAAAAGAGTGAAAGGAAAAATACATATATGTAATAAAAGCTGAATGGAGCATATATAAGGCTTTGCCTGAGGGGTTTCTCTTGAGACTGCAAGGTGCAAAATAGTGTTGCCTTCATTGTCCTTCCAATTCAAGATATATCTCTTGTCGAGTTCTTTGACCCAATTCAGCAATAATTCAAAGGCCTCGAGCTGGTTGTATTTGAAAGCGAGGTGAAGTGCGGTCTCTTTTTGAACTGTCAACTCAACAATAGATTTTGGGAAATCATGGACCAATTCATTTATAATATAAATGCTCCCAGACATAGCCGCACAGTGAAGTGGTGTTCTTTTCTCTCTGCCCTTTAAAAGATAGAGCCCATGATCAATTGTCAAGAGCTCTTTCATCATCCTCAGGTCCCCCATTTGCGAAGCTAAGTGCATGGGGCTATACCCATCTTGGTTTAGTTTTTTAGCGAAGGAGGGCTACAAGTTTGCAATTTCCATTGCAAATCTAGTTTTACGGGCCGAGACAGCTACGTGTAAAGGAGTGTTTATAAATGGAACCCGGTCGACTTTATCAAGAATATATGGATTTTCATGGAGTAGCTCGTACATGGCGTCTATATCTCCCTCTTGTGCAGCATCGGTCAGCCTCTGATCCATCACTTTTTAAGGATAACAAGGAAAACTCACTCTCCCTTTCAAGATCTAGAGATAATATAAAAGTTCTTGAACTTGAGCTTGTGCTGCTTGCAGTGGAGGTAGGTGCTGAATTATATAGATGCTAGTTTCCTTGAGACGTGCTAGCCGTACTCTCCGTCAACTCCTACTCTTAGCCAAAAACTCACATCTGTTGAAGCAAAAACAGGTAGGTGCTGGCTTTTGATTGGAAGCAGGGGTACATGCATATTGGATTTTGATGAGAGTAGTGCTAGCACCTTCGATTTCCTTTGAATCTATGAGATAACAATGTGCGTATATGCACGAGGGTGAGGGCGAAGAGGCTTGCTGCGAACATTATGAAACTTGAGTGTGCTACGTCTTCGCTGGGTGACGGCAATGGCGTGACGTACCACACAAGAAGACAAGGGGGAAGTAGAACTAAAATTTTAAACAGAAAACACAAGGGGAATGAATCTTACTTGGAGATTTGAATCAGTGAGACTGTCTGGCCACATGTCCTCTTCAGCTGGATGGACTTATGAACTTCTTGGCCAACCAACCAATAAATTCTCAAAAGAGTTCACTCTTGCTAACTAAGTACATCTCACTGTCAGAGGATCAGCATCACATGGCCGAGATTCTCGTTTAAGCCGAGCTCGAGCCAATGCCTATATGATTCAGCCATGCTTGAAGTTCGTCCCGATTGAGGTTCGGTTTGGCTCGAGCTCAACTCGACTTGAATATTTTATTTTAAACAAATATTATATATTTATATATCATTATTATAGATAAATAACATAATTATAATAAATATGATAAAAATATTATTATTGTAATATAAAATTATCATTTTAATAATTCAATCCGAATTCAAGCCAAGCATAGATCGAGATTGTAATTTAAAAATATATATATATATATATATAAAAAAGTTACTTTGCAAATAATTTTGACCCACCGGTGTCTCATTAGTCTCAAATTCGAATTTAAAAGTCTTCCATGCAAACACCGAGATTGACTTCTTGATCACTCGTCAGTCTCAAGACTCTCACTTTTGTTTCAGTGTTCACATTAAGTCATCCAGATTTATTAGAAAAAAAAAATTAGAGAGAACACAAACTCTACAACTATGTGTAGTGTAAAGGGAGGACGAATTTCGTCATCGCTGGGTGACTTAGCACACACATCAATGGGTGACGGCATTGGTTTGACGTAGCACACAAGAAAAGGGGGATGTAGATCTAAAATTTCAAACATAAAACACAAGGGCCAGAGAGTAAATTATTTATTTTTACCGGATCTTGCTTGGGGATATATATGAACCTCATGGCCATCACATCAACATTTCCAATAAATCCTCAAAAGGGTTGACTCATGACTCTGTCACATAAACATTTTCAATAAATTCTCGAAAGAGTTGACTTTTGACTCTTATCTAAGATTCACAAAGTACGTGATCTCATTGTGAGAGAATCCTTGAGCATCACAGGGCCGAGATTCTCGTTTAAGGCACATGATTCTAACTTAAATTTTCATTCCAACTTAAAAATTAGGACACTTAACAATATAAATATGGGTACGTTAGGTTTGGTGAAGTTTTAAAAACCCCTCATCTTGTTTTTAAAATTACACGGCCATTCATGTTCGACTCATCAAGTTGTCACTGTTAACTGGGGAGGATACACTTTTACCATTTTACCCCATTACTCAAGGAACAAGTCATTATGACTTGATTTTAAGAAAGATAATCTACCACATTAAAGAGGGCTCTATAAGTTGCCATGTGTTTTAATACTCATTAACTATGGTTAAGATTCACTTATCCCTAGGGTTCATCTCTTACCAAACTGTGAATATACATGTCTACTTCCACTCTGAAACCTCACTCTCATGATTTGAGAGTGGAATCGCCATAAGAACATGATTGCATAGTTTATAGAGCGCGGTTGCAAAGTTATTGGAGCGCAACTATACCTATGGCTAGAGCAGCTATGGTGTTACAGAGTTAATGACAGTTTTGTTATCTAAACTCATCCTTTGGGAAGACGAAACCCTTACTTACCCTTTTGTGTGAAATTACATTTTTACCCCTTGTTTTCATGTAAAGTGGGTCAACAACCGGTCAACAACTAATAAGTGTTTCACTTTAAACTGTCATTTATATCCTCTTATATTCAAGATCCAATTGCAATTGAACTCGGGGAGAGTTCAATCGCACCTCCAAGTGTCCTTTTCAATCCTTACTAATTGTAATTAAGATTTATTAACCCTTAGGGTTCAACACTCTAATCTTAGTTTTCAAAAAAAAATATTTAATATTTTTTCTAAAAATATTCACTAACCATTAGGATTAATATTTTTTTAATAACTAACCCTTAGGATTAATATCTTTTTCAAATTTCAAAAAACTAAGGTTAGCTAGATTATTGAACCCTAATGGTTAGTGAACCCCTTATTTGTAGTATCTTGTTCTTTAATCTAAAATTTTGAGTATCATTATTTGGGGCCCTAATACTATGAAAATTACTAATTTGTATCCTATTTTGTGACCTTTAAGATTATTAATGGGTTATTAAAAACTTACATAAAATTCTAATCAACATTTATATATATATATAGAGAGAGAGATATTGGGGCTCCGGAGGCGCTCTCGACTCAAAACTAATTTGAAATTTAATGCACTCGCGCTCTTGCTACCACTCTCGTTGTCACTCTCGCTATGTGCTCTGGTTACTTAGGTTCATCCATCTAACCTTAGTTTTAAGAAAAAATAAAAATATTAACCTTAGATTAATTATGTTTAGCCACAATTAAAGGGGGCTCTACAAGCCACCATGTGTCCCTTTTAACACCCACTAAATGTAGTTGAGATTCACTCACCCCTAGGGTTCATCTATCTTACCTTGGTTTTAAGAAAAAATAAAAAACATTAACCATAGGTTAATTATGCTTAACCACAATTATAGGGTCTCTACAAGCCCCCATGTGTCCCTTTTAATACCTACTAACTGTGGTTAAAATTCACTTACCCTAGGATTCATCCATCTAACCTTGGTTTGATTTGTTTTGGTGCATGTATGTTCTATTTCTGTATTAGCTTACCAAAAAAAAGAAAAAAAAAAGCTCTATTTTGATAATTTCAAGCACTACTATTAGGGATGGGTGATTTCTTTGGGACATTAGACAAGAGTCGTCTAAAGCCTGGAATAGTGGGTCTATCATATTTTGGGGTGAGTGATGGACATGGTACATGGGGTGGGGGTGGGTGATGGACATGGTATATGGGGTGAGGGTGGGGGTTGATGTGGGGGCAGTAGTGGTGGTGGTTGTGGGGGGCTTTTGGTTAGGGGTGGGGTGTCAATGGGTTTGGTGGCGAAGAAGAGGATGGTGAGTTGGTGGGGGTGGGCATTAGTGGTGGTGTTGGGGTGGTGGTGAGAGGTGATAGTTGTGTAGGTTGTGGCAGGAGCAGTGGCAATGAGGGTAGTGGTGGTATTGAGATGTGGCACTGGTGTAAGTTGTGGTTGGGCGGTGGCAATAAGGGAGTGGTGGTGGTAATGGTGTAAGTTGTTGGTGGCAGTGACAATGAGGGTAGTGGCTGCGAGCAGGGGCAGAGCTAGGATTCTCTTGTTGGGGGGAGGGGCCTAACAATGGGGGTTCGGGAGTGGAGCCCCAGAATTTTTTTTTTTGAAGGCTATCTTCATGGGCCATCCTGTTTGTTTGTATCAGTTTGTAAAGAATATATTTATTTTCAAAAGTTTAGTGAGGCTAGACTGCTAGAGCCCCCGTCCCTAGCTCTGCCCCTCTCCTGGGCAGTAAATATTAGGAAAATGCTTAACTTACTGGTGGTTTTCATTATTTAATGCTGGTCTTCATTGGTCCACATTTCACTTTTTAACACTTCACAACTGTGATTAAGATTCACTCACCCCTAAAGGTTTAGCAATCCGATCTTGTTTTTTTTTTAAAATTGTAACTCTCACAATTATGGTTAAGATTCACTCCCTCCTATAAGCAATCCAATCTTGATTTTTAAAAAAAATCATATAACTCTCACAACTGTGATTAAGATTCACTCACCCTAAAAGTTAAGCAATCCAATCTTGATTTTAAAAAAAAATCATAACTTTAATTTTGTTAAGCTTAACCAGGGTTGAATAGGTATTAAAAGGAACACTATAACTGTTCTTAATACTATAGTAAAAAATTTCCCCAAAACTTCAGGGGGGCTTCAGCCCCCTGGGCTACATGTGGCTCCGCCCCTGGCGGTGGGAGGTGGTAGTGTTGTAGGTTATGGCAAGGCGGTGGGAATGGGGGGTTAGGGTGGTAGTGGGGTGGTCGAGGTGGTGATAGTGAGCTGAGAGTTGCTTCGAAACTTAATTAATAATGTAATTTTACTGTTGCATGCGTAATTTTTTAGCTTATTTCATATTATGTATGCAAATAAGTGGGCAGTTGTTCTATGTACGAGATACTATGGTCATATAATTCAGGGTGTACTGATTATTAGTTATCAAAATCAAACATTATAAAAGAAAGCCTTTTTACTACCTCATTGAAGTTCAACAATGTTACATCCCAAAAGTGAGGGTTTTGCCCTATTCTGCATGTTGGATAACTTAATTATTTTCTAATTAAATGACTAACCAATGTAATAATAGTGAGAAGGCTTATAGAAACAATTTTAACATGGCATTTCGGATATGTTTGTTTTAGGTTATTGATCATATATGTTCAACATATATTTTTTTACCTATGAACTTTATTAATATTATAATTAATATATTATGAATTCTCATTTACTTATTCATAGTTGCATTATGTTTAAATTCTTTTTACTTTTGATGGACTCATGCATTGGGCTCTATATATAAATAGGTTAAGTTTGTAGAAGCTTTGTAGTTGTGGGGCGTGATGAGAAATAAGTTAAAGAAACTTATGTATCTATTATATATAATTCTCCATGTAAGAATACATGTTGATGTTGACCCCACATATTCATCATCCTTTTAATTAGCATTAATTTATTAGTCATTTAAATTTACTTTTTTTATTTTGTGTTCCAATATTTATTGGATTTTTCATAGAAATAATTGATCAGTTGATATATTCTGCAACACGGACGTACATTTTTGTTAGTATATATATATATGCACACACGACATTACAAAAAATATTATATGTATATGATATTTCAAGCTGAGTCAAGCACGTACAATCTAAACCAAGCCATAAAAAATTCGAGCTTTGTGCTTAGCAGAGTCAGATTTAGATTCAAATAGAGTCTCGCTCAAGCTTAGCTTGTTTAAGCATTTAAGCTCAAATAAAAGCTTGGATTAGTCTAGCTTAAAATTGGCTCGAACAAGCCAATCTCACGCTCCAACTTGACTTGATTGCAACCCATACGATAAATTAAAACTTTTCAATTAAAGCATCGAGCAATGATCTTTGGACCCCTTTTAATGGACTAAAGTGTGATGGAGATTTACTAAAGGAATCCCAGTAAGTCAAGACCTACCCCTCAGGCAAAGCCCTTATGCTCCATCCCACTTTCTCTTTTCTTTTTATTTAATTGTATACCTTTCTTTTCTTGATTTTATAATTTTACTGCTAATGCATTTCCGTTTTCGAATAGATGATACAGAATCTGCTTAGCATTTATGATTTTAGTCTTATGAAGAGTCTTTTATTGGGTGAGAAGTTCTTTGGCTCCCAAGTTTCTTAGGCTCAATTCTCCCAAGGTTGAAGTGAATGCCACGAACACAAACCATGAAACTGCCCTAGACATCTTTTTGCAGCTTCCAAAAGAAAATCAGAATGAGGAAATCAAAGATATCCTTGGTCGTGCTAAAGCCGTAAGAGGCAATGAGATAATCTCTCCCCCACCACTTACAGATCATCGTATTATAATCCTAAGGCCTTTAAGGGGTTGGATGGTACAATTTGTCTGAGAGGTGGTAAGAGATTGTCCAATGGAGGTGCGAAATGCCTTGTTAGTGGTAGCTGTATTGACTGCAGCAGCTACTATCTTCCAAACTGGAGTTAACCCTCCTGGCGGTGTTTGCCAGGATAACTACCATCCTGATGATGAAAATAGTGACAAAAACTCCACCACCACCCCAAAATATAAGGAACACAGAGCTGGAAACGCAATAATGGCAACCCATATGTGGGGATTGAGTATCTTCACGATATGCAACCTCGCAGGGTTTTTGATATCCTATGCAATGATCATTCTCCTCACTCATGGATTCCCTTTGCGCAGTTTGCTCCTACTGGCCCTTCACTCAATGGTTTTAACGTATATGATATCGCTCTGTATCATCTCTCCTCTACGGGATGAAGAATATATCTATATAGTTATTCCTGCGATTGGATTCGGTTTGATTATAATATGCTTACTCTCTATAGGAGTAGTCTTCATTCACTGTGGCCGAAAGAAGAAAGCGGTTGAACACAGCAGGTGAGGGGAGGGTCAACACATGGAAATGAGAGATTCCCAAAAGCAACCTCAGAAATCAAATTGGGATGAAGGGAGAATCCTAATCATTTATATATCTGTGTTAAGGGTCTCAATTTAATTTACCTCAACAGCCACCAGCCAGGTTTTTTTTAGGGTTTATTTGTGATGTGTTCTAGGTTCAATTATCATGTCTTTTGAGGTTAAGTGTGTAAGCACCCAATTTTTTACACCCCTTTTGTTAGCTATGGTTAAGTCACTTAACCATAGTTAATCCTCAGCCTAAGTCCTTAACCCTAGGTAAACCCTAACACACCCTAGGTCATAAACCCTAGCCTAGCCAAGCCCTAGGCCCTTAGGGCTCAACCCCTAAGTCCAAAACACCCTTAAATCTGGTTTGGGCCCGAGCTAGGGCCCAACAAAATTCAAACCAACCCCAATCGACTGTGTGCAAGCATGGGCAAAGCCCAATGGGCAAAATCTAGTAGTGTCAGCAATCGAATTACTGACACCCAGCTTTATAAAGCATTTGGGGTGTCGGTAATCGAATCACCGACACCCTATTTATCTTCTTCCTGCAGCACGCCACCCCCCTGCTCTATCAGTGCACGCCTGTGCAGCCCCTCTCCGACCTGCAGAACCCCACTCTGGCATCATGACCCCTCTCCCACCCTTGTACAAATATCTGGGGTGTCCCCATGGGACTCCCCTATAAAAACCGAACACCCTTGGCCTCAAACCCATCTAAAAACTCCGGCTTTGAACCCCTGCTCGAATCCAGACTCCCTCAAGCCCTTAGGCCACCTCAAGGACCTCCATTGGGTTCCTCTTTGAGCCCCCAGTAGCTCCCCAGCGCTTGTAGCAGCACCACCAGCCTCCCACCGCTTGTAGCAGCATCGCCACCAGCCTCTAGCTCCTCCGGTGTGACTCAGCAGGGTAGGGCTTCCCCCTCCCCCTTTTCTTTCCATTTTGTACACTATTGTGAGCCCCTGGTTCATTCCAGGGGACTTTCCTTTCGGTTTTACATGTTCTCACCCAATGGGGAGGTCTCTCCCACCTTTATAGGTGTGGGGAATCCCCCCCAGGGTATAACTTGGTTCTTCTTGTCTTTGGGGGCTCCCCATGGCATGGAGAAGCCCTTGGTGCTGGCACAGTAGCAACTCCGTAGGGGTTTTTCAAAAAAAGAGAATTTACAGGGTGTTGGTAATCTCAGTACTGACACCCTGAGGTAGTGCTGTCCGGGGGCCTGCGGGCCCCACCTGGTGGATTTTTGGACCAAACTAAAAGTAGGGTTTTGTTCCTCTGGACCTTCCCCACCTTATTCATGAAGGGACCCTGACCCCTAGTTGAGCTTAACTAGGGTTAGAATGCCAAAAACCAGAAGTTGGGCATAACGTCGGTAATCAAATTACCGACATTTGTGATTTTATGTACAGGCCACTTTGGCTCACTGTAGAGCCCATACCAGGCAACCCCTAAGGCCCAAACCAGGCCCACTGGGTTCCTCTCATCTCAGGCTTCAATTTGACATGCTGTGGGCCCCACAAATCTCAGCCTAACTCGAGTTATAGGGGTTTAAAAATGGTAAAAAAACTCATCTAAACTGTCGGTAATTGGATTACTGACAATGTGAGTTTTGAGCTTTTTGGGCCCATACAATGGGACCACACCCATGGGGGCCCACCACATGACCTGCCTTGACCACTGGGACCCAGCCCAGGTCTGCATTTGTCTCCCTTGACTTAACCACGGGTTAAACTAACCCTGGTTAAAACTTAACTGTGGTTAGTTGGTCTAATCACTTTGGAAAAATCCTTTAAAAATTAGGAAAAATCTCAAATGACATTTTAATACCAAACTTGAACTTGTAAAATGCCCCACCGTGGTTATCCGGACTAACCATGGTCAAAACCCATGTTTAACCATGGTTAGTCCCCTTTAACTTGGGGAAAATTAAGATAAAACTCCTAAAATCCATAAATCAACTTTGGACTTTAGACTTGGGCCTACCGGGCCTCACCCTAGCCTACCGGGCTTAACTCTAGGCCTACCGGACCGATCCAAGCCTACCGGGCTTAACCTTAGGCCTACCGGGCCAACCCAAGCCTACTGAGCTTTACCATAGGCCTACCGGGCCGATTCAAGCCTACCGGGCCAAACCCTAGTCTATCGGACTTTCTCTCGGCCGACTGGGCCTAAGCTTACCGGGCTTCAACCTTGGTCTACCGAGCCCAAAACCAAGCACTTGACCAGCCCGATCAATTCAACCCTACTCTACCGGACTAGACCCTAAGCCACCCTTGGTGCACACATAACACTCTCCTAGCCTCAGCACGGGGCTCATATGCCAGAACTACACTCGGTCTGATCTCACCCCAATGTGAGTACGTAGGCAGCCCAATTCGGGCCCGACCCTAGTTTAGCTTTCCCCTTCTTGGGTCAGTATAAACTAAATCAATGACATTTGATTAATACTTGACATTTAAATGGCTTAAACCTAGAAAGTAGGGAACCATCGTATGACGGAAGTACCGGGGTGCATAACACCTTCCCCGGACTTAACCGAACCTCTTACTTAGAACTCTAAGCAGACCAAAACCTTATCCATGACTGAGACTTATCCCTACCGAATAAATAGGTGGCAACTCTAAACTTAAAATCAACCGACCATCACCAGGGCATACACCCATCCCTTGTGGGCGGGACCAAAATCCTTGTTCACAAGGGGTATGTTTATATTCTTGTCCTGTTCGGAATTGTGTGCCTATGAATGTACTAGTCAAATCAATTTTGTTGTACTCCTAGTTTCTTCTTAGTTATTACTTATCTTGCTAGTAGAAATGGTTCCGGTCCTAGTAACAAATTTTGTAAAATTTAAAAAAAAAAAAACTCTCATAAAATTAATACCTAACTTTTTCATCGACTAATTAACTTACGAATTCCACCACCACCGCTAAGTGATGACTCGTGGATCATAAATTTGAAGCCTGGTCGATCGCGAGTTGATTCAAGATTGATTCAAATTTTAAGATTGTTTTCATCAATTTTGCATAATTGTAATAAAATTATTTATTATTAAATTACAATACGAGAAACTATACAAAATTAATATGATAATGCACAAAAATCAGATTTGAGGATAGTATTCATTCCAAAAGTAGAGAGTTCATGTTAGGTAGTTTGCTTCAACTTTCTCTAGTTATTATTATATCCAAACTTATATATTATAAGTTGAAAATTATTATTATTATTATTATATATAAACAAAAATTATGAAAAGCATTATGTATATATATAATTTCAAGTTGAGTTGAGCACAAGCCTAATAAAGCCCAAAACGATCCACCCTTCGAGCCGAGGCGAATAAAATAGAATCTGGCTCAAGCTTAGTTTGTTTAAACCAGTGTTGTCAAAACCGGGCATTGAACCTAGGTCCCGGGTCCACCGGTCCAGTGCGATCATGTACTTTTTGCAAAAAACAAACCATTTTTTTTCATTTTTTCCCGGGTTTGACTGGTTCCATCCGATTCTAACTGGTTCCCAACCGGTTTTACCACCGATTCTAACCGATTTTTAAAGAATACTGGTTTTGAGGGTTTTGGGAACCGGAGAGGGGGGGCGGCTCCTTGTTCCACCGGTTCGACCGGCTAGTCTGGTCCAGTTCTGACAACATTGGTTTAAACATTTGAGCTCCAATAAAATCTTTTTTTTTTTTAACATTGGAGGCCACATGGAAATAAAAAGCTTGGATTAGTTGTTTGAGCCTAAAACGTCAAGTTGAACTTGGCTCAAACAAGCCAATCTCACGCTCCGACTTGGCTTAAATGCTATCATATTCTCATCTTTATATAACTAGCGAAAACCCTGTGCGATGCACGGGTGTTAGTTAAACATTAACCAATGGGTTTGATTCATCTATGAGAAAATTTCAACATCATATGCCAATAAGCAAGTTATCTATATTTAGAAAATATTTAACAAATTTTCATTATCTAGCGTCCCTTATCCCAAAAGATACTAATTAGAAAATGCAAATAGACACCAACGGCTCATCAACTATAAACAAATAGGAATTCAAGGAAATTGGCAGGCTTACCAAAATTTGAATCCACATAACATGAGATGTAAGCAATACCCAACAACCATGAACTTGCCTTCAGTAATCGTCTCCTTGCTTCATCCACTCCATACAGTTGAACTTCACAAAGAAAACACCACATGAATTCTTTTGTATCATTTTGATTATGTGCAACATCTAACCGAAACTACTCTGACCCTCTGTCAAACCTACAGAGCAACCAACTTCAATCTCTCGAGATTTATCTTCTAAATATATCCAGATATATAATTGACAGAAGGAAATCAAATTAAGTAGGCCATTGATACCTATCCAGGTAATACAGAGACAACCTCCTCTATCAAAGATCTGATAACAGCCATTACAGAATATATGTCATCAAATGTAACATGCCAAATTCTGCTAACATGTTTAATCATAAAAATAGAAACATGCATGCCTTTTGGCGATGATCCAACTCAATCGCTCTATCAAACTCCGTTAATGATCCATGAACATCACCCTTGGAATCAAAGAGAAGTACCACAAGCATTAAACTTCGTCACACAAAGAAACTACAACTGGAGCAGAATCGCAGGAGGTGAAACATACCTGCTTGAAGTGCTGCATTCCCAACCAAAAGACAATTATGGCTTCACGGGTTGAGTTACCACCGGCCAGGGCATCCAAATTCTGGAAACTGAAGGTAGAAACAATCGCCGGGACAACATCTGCATTTACAGTTGATGCATCCACCTCCAATTCTCCGATAATTTTTTGATTATTCGAATGCACTACCACATGCCTCGTTGATATTTTGATTATATAAAATCACTTGAAATTGTAGTTGTATGCTGACCATGGTTGAGATCTGCAGCAATAATAATGAAGGCCTCTTAGACTTATAATCAGAAATGTTTCAAGGCTTAGCGGTGATGAAAATTCACGCAGTTATCAATAACATTTAACATTAGTATATATTCCTTTGTTCTTCAGTAGATATAGTAGGAGGCCATCAATATTCTAGAAATATTCATTTAACAAACATTATTAGGTGAATCATTAGATATAAAAAGATATAAAAGATGGCCATAACATTCTAGAACAGACCAAATAGAATAGGTTTGGAATTTATATTTTATCAGAAAACAAACAAAATCAGAGTGAGAGAGAGCATATAGACTCCGTGTTGCACCTTTGTATGCATACTCAGGTGTAACATTAAGCTTTAAATAAGGAACTGCTATTTTATTATGAAATCGTGCAGTGAGGGACCTTTATAAGAGCTAGACAGTTTTATTCACATCTCGGTAATACCAAGTAGAACTACTAGGTAATGAGACATTGAAGCCTTTTCTAATGTCGTTTGGTTTTACCTGCCTGTGTAAATGAGACATCTAAGCCTGAAACCATCCAAAAGGGTCTTTATCAATCAGGGATCCAACCTTTGTGGGGTAATGGATATACCCAACCCAACAGTAGAATACATAATAAATGGTCCCTCACCCGTAATGAATTAAAAAATAAGAGAGGAAGAAAAATTGGGGCATTTACCTTCTCAATCAAATACCTGAATGTAAAAAAAAAGGAAAAAAAAAGGGGGCACTTACCCTGTCCGAGCAACAAATGTGTGGTTGCAGAGACAGAAGAGAGAGGAAGTATACAAAGATATTGGGGCAATATGTAGTGCTCTAAAAGAACCGTGGTCTTTCTAGTCTTATTTCATTTACAGCTTCTCGTGAAGGTAAGACTTAGAACTTGGATACCTTTACACGAAGTGAGAGCACAGATAGTCAAGAAGTTTCCTTTACATAATCTGGTATGCCACAGTGATCCTTTCTCTGTAGAAGATACCCAAAAAAAATGGTGGAAGAAATCATAGAAACCCAATGAGGAGAGAGAAATAAACCCTAGAAACCAAATGATGATGCTTCAAAGGATTGTTTGGATAGAATTGAAGAGGAGATTCATCTGGTTGTTTGGGTTTCTTGCCTTAGGCATTTGAGTTCTAGAAAGATAAAGGTTAGAGAGAGGAGACAGGATAATTTTTTGCGTTTTGGGAAGAAGTACAAATATAGTAATGATGTGTTGGGAAGACGGAGGACTGTTAGGGAGATGGAAGGTCATAGCTCAATGGAGAGTGCAGAAGAAGGGAGCTCATTAAGGAGTTGGAGGAGAAGTTGAGGAGGCTCGTTTTAGAGAGGTAAATGGGAGGGAACCAAAAACTGGTCCAACCTGTTTTGGGAAAAGATTAGCTCTGGTGGCTGCCCGAGCTAAGCACTCGGGCATCCACAAACAATAGGGCAGCTGGTGATAATTTAGGTGAGAAGTCATTTCATTGTCTCCCCTTGATTTTGACTTCTCCCCATTTGATATCTTTCCCCTTTAAAAACGCCAGGTGCCTTATGGTTTGTGCATGCCCGAGCGCTTAGCTCGGGCAGCCACCAGAGCTAATCTTAACGTGGCATCTTAAGGAAGAAAAGAAGGTCAAAATGCTCAATGTGAAGATTAATGATGGATTGGGGGGGATTAATCTTGGGAGGAAGGGCAAAGGATAGGAGAGAGAGAGATAGTATGAAGATTAAGATTTTAATTAAGGTGAGTAGGGTCCACATGACACACATTGAATAAAACTATTGGTTGGAGAGTGTGTCATGTGGCACCAATTTGAAGAGAATGGAGAGCAATGGAGTGCGCCACGTGGATACCAATTGCTACATAGGGTTCACATGACACACATGGAATAAAACAATTGGTTAGAGAGTGTGCCATGTGGCACCAATTTGCAGAGAATGGAGAGCAATGGAGTGCGCCACGTGGATACCAATTGCTATATAGTAGTACTAGCAAACACCCCATGCATAGGATGAGGAAAAACTTGAAATTTTATAAAATATTGTTTAACATTATAAATTATACTCTATCATGTTATAATTCAAACATGAAAAATATAGAAAGAATTGATATATGCAACCAATTTATTAAACTAAGTGACTAAAAATTTTGAGATTTTGAGAACCTAAGAGTTTCAGTTAATTTTGAAATTGAATAGAAGTCTAAGTTTCAATTCTCACCAAAAGCCTTAAATATTTACTCACCCTAGAATTACGCATTTTGAAATAATACGACACTGTAAAAGAAACCTTTAGATTTTTTAAATGTGATTTCTCATAATGTGGCTTTGTGTTATATCTATAAAAAAAAATTAGAAATAAAATAGGCGATAGAAAGTAATTTAAAATGAAATATCAACATGGATATGCATGACACAACATGCATTGAAATGTAATAAAAAATAGTAAAATGATAAACGTACCCGGGGTTCCCATTTTTTATAACGGAATGGCCGGTCCTCATTTGTCCATGCCCCAATTTTAAATACTTACCTATTGTAGTTAGTATTCACTCACGCCTAGGGTTAAGCAATCCAATCAAAGGAATGTAAATCATTCACAATATATAAGGTAGATGAATTTAATAGCATGAAATTCATAATAAAAATCTGGTTGGTAATGATTCTTTCTTCAGGTTTTGGTGGCCATAGTGAGCATTCTATGATTGTTCATTCTCTCTTCAAGTCATGGTTTTGTTGGAATCTGGGTTGCTTTGGCCATCTATATAAGCCTATCAAACCCTTGTGTATCTTTGTCCATGTAGTACGATATCCATCCACAAAGCAACACAAACAAATGGGTAGAACTTGTAAATGAATGGAGCATCTGAAATTTCAAAGCAATCATTGTTAGTAACCACATTAAACACCCAAACCATAAGAGGAATGAAGGAAATTAAAATCTACAGATATTCCAGAGATGAGGATTAAGTACTACAGAATCCAACTTAAAATATGCAAATACTCCAAATATAAACAATCTATTTCCCAGTTTATCAATCATTGTGAGTATAAAATTAAAAGCATTTCAATCAAGTAGAAGGTTTGCATCATTGTAAATATTCCAAGTACTTTGATCTTTATAGTTGCTATATCGCAGGCCTAGAACAAACCCTTATTGTTTAACCAACTAAAAGCAAAGCTGATATAAGAGTGGATCTTTAAGTTGCAAAAGCAATAGCTATGATTCTGACCTACCACTGAAAGAAAAGAAAAGGAGAAACGATTAACCGGTCCAAATACCTTCAGGCATATTGATAGTAACCTCTTTACTGGACAAAAGAGGCACCAAGCTAAACAAATGCAATGACTAGCGATATGGCACGGATACAAAACCAGAGAAAAGGACCCCAGTTATTCATCACATGTGGGTCAATATTGCACTAAGGTTTACTGGAAGACATTAAAAGGCAGGGAACTTGGATCTAGGTAGCCAAGATCAGACACACAAGTAGGTATGCCAACCACTTATGTCTGAACACGTTTCAACATATAAATATGTTTGAAACATGCTCAATTCTTATAGAAATAGGAAGGATGATCTGGAAGCAGCTCAAATGATTAATCTGTAGCTTGCGCTTCTAAATCTCTAAGAATTGAAAGATTCCCTATGCACCTTTACTTTGATTTTTTTTTGTGGGTAAATGTTCACATTTTCTTCCTTCCTTTTCCCCTTTCTTCCTAGGTAAAATTTTCATAATTTGGTAATTCTAAGCATGTTCCAAGGACAGCTTACATATTCTGCAATTTTAAAAACAGCCTCCTTTTTGACCTAACAATTAGCATGCAAGCATCCTTTAATGAAAACCTTGCCTTTTATCCCTTTGCAAATAGCAGCCACAACAGAAGATCCTTGTTCAAGGCACATCTAGAAATGCATCACATTAGAGGTGGGTTTCAACATGGGCTGTCTTTGTAACAGAATGTTATGTACAACTACATCCTGTATTTCACATGGTTTCTCACTTTCTCTTTCCAAATTTCAGGTATACAAACCTCCTACTCAATAATAACTTGAGGTAAGTCACTGTGCAGGAGAAGATAGCTGAAGTAAAAAAAATTCTAAGAAAATATTAATTCCACGCCTAGAGGCTCTTCTCTGAATATGCATTCTCTCATAATCTCTTTGCAGCATTAACATGATAGGAACATATTTAAATGGCTCACACGAGCTTTATGCTTATTTTAATACATTAAAATTGAAGAAGGAAAAAAGAAATTTGAAGCCTTCATGCCTGCATGCACCCTTGGCTTTTATAAATCTTCCAAAGATTCAATGATTTAAAGCTTCTCACAAGAAAATATTGGGAACTGATGCATAAAAAAAGATGAAAGGAAAAACATGTATCAATCCATGTTTGCAACATAAGCCTGACGTGTGGATGGCTTCAGATGGAAGAAAGTCTAATAGAAAGTTTTTGTGTAATTCCGAAGTATAAATACATGCTAAAGCCTATGATAATTCAATTTGAAAGGAAATAATTGAAATACTGATTGTAGGTAATGAATTTCTGAAACTTGTATGACTGACCATTTCATATACATGCAAACGTCTGATTCTTTCACAGAGAACCTGCCCCTTAGATTTCTATTCTTAGCAAGTTCCATCTTGATCATGAAATCTTCTCTTCCTCTTTCATCCTCATTCAAACTTTAAGACCCCACACAATGAATCCCTAAATGTCAAGTTAGCATACAGTGAGCCCAAAATATTCTTCAGCAATTCAGACACTCTGATTCCTTGACAATCTACATACGGTATTAACAACCTTGTTTGAGGGTGAAAAAACCCTTGTAAGCTGCTTACCTACGTAGAACTAACCATATTAGACATTGTTTCATAATGCCTGCAAAACCAACATCCTTAGAAAGCAAAATTCCTTATTAGATAAGTGTAGTAATGTAAATACCTGGCCATCAACAATTATCAATAACGCATGGTAATTGGCCACCGATGAGGGAAAAAAATAAGAGGCAGATATAGGATCAGCATATGAACACTAATTAGGGAAAATATCAAACCATTTAATTACAATATTTAATCTACAGTTTTTTTTTTTCACATCAATCGTTCTCATGAATTTGTAAGGAAGAAACAAACATTTGAATGAGGGGAAAAAAGAGGTAGGCTCAAATCAGATGATTGCAGTGAAGCTATGCATTTTATCAGACATATAACATGCAAAATTATAGCAAAATGACCATAGTATATTGCCTTCATCTCAAATATAGCAAATCCATGAATCACATATACCCAACAAACTATAAGGTAAAAAGCTTGCACTGCAGCTACCCAATTCCATGAAAACATGGCTACAACCATTCCTGTGGAAATAGGCACTTGAGGTACTGTAGAATCCCATCATCCTGCAAGAAATCGAGTATTTCAGCATAAATGAAATGGGATTGGGCCACAGTGAAAGGTCTCAACAACCTCTGGTGCACATTACAGACATGGCTTCCACAAGTAGTAATTCCAAACCCTTGATGAAGGTAACCAGAGGGCAGTGGAGAATGCCAAAAAAGTTGAGGAATTGAACCAGGATTCATGACAAGGCGTTGTTTTGTAGGTTTTCCAACTGCACAAACTGAGACAAAGAATGATGCTTGAAAATAATAGAAATCCATTTCAAATAATAAAAACAACGAAATTACATTTTAATAAAAAAAAATAGTATAAAACTATCGAGGTCGGAAAATGTAGTAGACATGGGATTGGGTGGTGGGAGTGGGGCTTAGGATGGAGGTGGTATGGGCAGTGGTGGAGGTGGCAGGATGGGATGGGGGGGAAATGAGTTGGGAGGAAGTGGTGGGCCTAGTGGCAGTGAGGGTAGGGGTGTCAATGGCCGAATCCGGCTCTACACAATGCACCAGATGGAATGGAAAACAAAAAACTAAAAAATAGAATGCGTCTAAAAGTTAATGCGTTAATTTGATTTTTTTCGTGAAACTAATGAATCTAAAATTGACAAACCTATGACTAATAAAAAAAATCTGTTCACTGCTGAACTTCGTTTTTGGAAGATGTGCTGAACATATGTTAGTGACGACAAAAAATTAAGCTCAAAGTGCAGTAGTGTTTATTCCATCTAAACCCATAATATTCATATTGGTCTCTCCACATACCTTACCAAAATCCAAAAGCTTATCATCAGACCATCAATTCAACCCCACTAAATAACTCAAATTCATCTTATTTTCAAAATATTTCATCACTAAACCTCACTAGATTCAACCTATGGTCTGGGATATCTCCGAGCTTAACTGCTTCAACCATCAAATGGTTGTCCTAACACATGTATAAACTGCATGCAAGGAAGGAAGCCTCCCTCATATCTGACTTGCCTGTCCTCTCTCATTTTACTTTGTTACCTATCTCAAACAAATAATTTGCTCTAAAGAACCTCATCTATTTTTTTTTTTGTTTTACAAACATTGCCTCGCATCTAATAAAATATGTCAAAAGAAATGGAACAATCACAATCCATATTCTATAATAAAATAACTTGCATGGTCCCAAGTTCTCCCAAATTTTTTAGAAAAGTTACAATCTTACTATAAGCGTCACAAGAATCAAGATATCTCCAACTATAAGAGGCAAACATTCTTCTAAGAGGATATCCCAAATATCCAAGTGATATTATATATGGAAAAAAAATAGATAATTAAGAGCCAAAAAAAAAACAGAATTTCAAAGAGTTGTGAGTAGTAATTTTAAGGCCAAGTACTTAAGACTTAGAAATGCCAAGTAGATGAAACAAAATGCAGAAGTATGTAAATAACTCTTGAGATCTAAAGAACTTCTTGTATTATCCCTACGGGATACATCTTATATATTTGCGTAATCTTGATTCCTAATTATTGTTTCCCATACATGTACATAAATATCTAGTCTTTTTCTAGCCAGCCAAAAAAATACGCGTAACATGCTAGAAAAAGCTCTAGTCAATTAGTATAATGGTAAAACATTGATTACTTTTCAAAGCGATTCCTAGACCAGGTCAAGCTCTAGGAATCCTCAAACATATGTCAGATTTTCCCTAAAGCGATAATTAGATACTCAAATCAATAAGAATTTAGAATTTATGGGCAAAAGCCATTCAAAATTAGATCAAATACTGTAGAATATTCATGATATTTAATCATGTGATACTGAAATTCCATTCATGCTTTACAAAAGATTATGAAAGTCATCATATTCTTGTTATGACTCTTATATCAGCATTGGATTAAGAACTTAGAATTGAAAAAAGTGTCTAACATTAGCTCGTCAATGTGTAGAGAAAATGGAAAACCCACATGCAGCAACATACAATGATTCCAACAAATAAGATGCAAGCTCTTTACCTTGAGATCCAAAACAATGACATATATGGGTAAGGAAAAGATATGCAAATACCATAAATGAAGATCTAATGAGTGCATCAATCAGAAGAAAATTATTAGACAATCATGTGTAATGGTGACGAACCTGAACGGTGAAGGGGGCAATGGCCTGTGATTTGGACCCTGAGTTGAACTCTCATAGCAGCACATCGAATATACAGAACTACCAAGATTCCTATAGCAATTCAGTCAATTGTCATATTAGAATGGTTCCAACAACCCAAGATTAGAAATACAGGCTTAAAGTAAAAGTTAATTCAATAAGACCCGTAGATAATGCCATCGATGATGAAATGTATTAAACAAAAGAAAACTAAAATTTGGGATAGCAGACAGGTACATGCCTTATTAAGAGGCTCAGGCTTGGGTAGAAGCCTTATATGAACATTGGGAAGAAGTAAAATCAAATGCTCCCTTTGGTTCCTGACATTGTCTCTGTGTAAACACCAAAATGGATCAAAATGATTACTCTCTTTATGGCTTTATATGCACTTAAATTTATTAATCTCTCGTTCAATATATAGATAGAACATACCGGAGCCAATCAAATATCCATTACCTTCTCAAGCTGCATGATGGACTATGAAGAGCCAGCTGAATCTACTGGAAGGATGTTATAGAGGGTATAGATTTTTGTATTTTCTTATCCATCTTTAATAGTAACAATGATCTGGTCACAGTATATCATCCCACTCCTCAAGGATTAGAAACATCTAAATGCAGTAAAAGTGCAACAAAGTTAGGACAGTAATCATTCTTTGACAAATGAGGAAAGGACTACAAATGTGACTAACCTCATGAGCAACTTCTTCAACTTTTTTTAGTCTTATTAATGACACAGAACACTTCAAAAAGCACTCCAGCTGTCTGGTAAGCTTTGCTGAGTTGGGCTCTACCAAGAATTTAGCAAAAAAGTAAAGTCATATAATTAACAATCAAAAGATTATAAACATCCATCACCCCAAGCACACATAGTCGGTTTGTAAATACCTATTTGCCTTCTCCCCCTTGTCCAGGGCTCTAACACAATGTTCATTGTATTGCTGATAAAAACTCTCGATTTCTCATGCATCAATTCTTTTAACCCTGGAGGCAAGACTCGACACATGGCTTCTAATTATTGAAACTAAAAGACCTAATTCATACCTCAATCAGAAGTAATTTAGAAGTAGTAAAAGTTAATCACCTGCTTCCAGTGACCTTCGGGGAGAAGAGTGGGAGCCGTAGGTAAGTAGTTTGATGCCTCATTCGCGCTCAGAGAAACAGGGAAAAAAACCCTAAGATAACGACATGAAGCACCAAACGAACACCAGAGCTGCAAAATAATCTCCATTATTTATTAGTGAAAAAAAACATTGTCGTTTGATCTGATAATCACTTGGAGGTACTGAAACTATACCACCTACGACTTGCTCTAAAATCAAAGGCACGGTTCCTGTTGTACAATTTACCCTTATGCCATTAATTTCTGGATTTCTGATTGAGATATGTTGATGAAAACAGATAGACATTTCTGTAATCAATGGTTTCTTGTTGGATTGAAGAAGAAATGCAAGGAAAGATGGGGAGAAATTGGAGCTTATCTCTTAGATATACAGAATAAAGTAACATTTCACAAACTCAAAAAAAAAAAAAACTGAAGTGGACCCCATAACAAATCATTGATTTGTAGGCTAGTTACGGGATAAATTAACAGTGCAAAAATAAATTAACAGTGCACAAACTTAAAGAAAACCCTAAATAGACGACCCAACAATTCTTCAAAATGAAACAATATGCTCCAATCAATTAACATAAGGAAAATATAGGAGAAAGAGAAATTGAGACAAACCTGAACAATGCTGTTGCAGAGGAGGAGCAGAAGCAGTTCTAAACCTAAAACCCAACTCTTCAATCTCTATAGCTTATCATACTCTCTTTGGACCCCACGACGATCTGATCCTCCTAGAGCTGGACGAGAAGCTCCTCCCAAACATCCTTCACAACAGGTAATTCTATTTCTAGGGTTTTATCTCCATTTCTCTATATTTCTGATTCTCAATAGTTTTTTTCCCTTCAAATTCAATTCTAGGGTTAGAAAGGTTTTGGTTTTCGAATTCAGATTCTAGGGTTTTTCTTTATAGGGTGACTATAAGAGGGAAACCTGATGAAGAAGCAGTTCTATGTACTGAGTCGAAAACGTACGCCCTCAAGTTTGTAGGAACCTCCAATTCTGTATTTCTCATTCCCCCCATCAAATCCATCTGAGTTGAATTTAAATTCCGATGATTGAAATGGCACGGTTGATGATAAGCCGGTCGTTGCGCCTGTCATCAAAGTGGCACCTGGAAACATGGAGATTGTGGAGGTTGCTCCACAAGCTTAAATTGCTATTCTCGGAGAACCCTTATAGGCCCGAGGAGATGAAAGATCAGGAGGGGTTGTGATCTTGTTAACAGGGTTCAAGCTAGTGATGAGGAATTGATGACTGGATTACGGGCTCTATCGGCTGTAGAGATCGATGGGTATTGGAGAATTGTACATAAACATTGTTTTGAGCTATGTGGAATTGGGTTAGAAGAAGAAGAAGAAGAAGGGCGCAGGGAGCCACACCGGGTGAAAGATGGAAGGGAAAAGACAGAGACGTAGAAGAAGAAGGGGCGCATGCCGCATGATTAAAGCTCATAAATTCTGCGTATTAGGAAACTGAGTTTTAACTAGGGGGTGGAACCATAAATAGGTGGGCTTTGGATTCTCTCTGGGCCGCGCCAGAGAGATGCTCTCGGCCACCACAAATGAAGCAACGAGTGGAGGGAGAAGTCATTTCATGGGGTCCATGATTTTGACTTCTCCCCCCTTTATTTGACACATGGTGATAAAATTGTGAGATAAAGGGAGTGATATGTCAAATGGGGAGAAGTCAAAAATGAGGGGAGAAATGAAATGACTTCTCCCTCCACTTGTCGCTTGAATGTGATGGCCCGAGAGCATCTCTCTGGCACGGGCTAGAGAGAATCCAAAGCCTAAATAGGTGAACCCACGTGGCAATATTTTAGGGCACAGGATTCTCTCGAGTTCAACTCGAGAGAATCTCTCTAGTTGGAACCCCTAGAGGTTGCCACGTGTCTCCTTTGACACCCCTTAACCATGGGTAAGGTTCACCCACCCATCCTTGTTTTTTTAATATAAATTAATTATTATTTTTTAAATTAAAAAACTGTTTTTAGAGTTATTTTAATATTAAAAAAAGTTTTTAATTCAAAAAAAAGAATTAATATTTTTTAAAAAAAACCAAGGATGGATGGGTGAATCCTAAGGGTGGGTGAACCTTACCCACGGTTAAGGGGTGTCAAAGGAGACAGTGGTGACCTCTAGGGGTTCCAACTCGAGAGATTCTCTCGAGTTGAACTCGAGAGGATCCCGGGCCTATTTTAGAGTTGAATTGTGGATTCTCAAGGTATCCACGTGGATACCAACAGCTATATAGGAGTAGTATAGATACTAGCAAAAACCCCGTACAATGCACAGGTGTATAAATAAAGAATAAGAAATATAAGAAAAAAATATTAGCCAACAATTGCCAACTTTATAAAGAAATTTGCATTTTAAGTGAATATAATGTGCTTTAACATAATTACCAAAAGATGGTGCGGATAAAAACAGAATGTCCAGTAAATTAACCATCAAATCATTTATAGATTCAAACAATTTCCTAACAAAGCATCATTTGCAGAAACATAAAATAAAATTTGAAAACGAATAAGAAAGTGCCACATCAATGTGCTTATTCTGTATAGATTCAACAAACAGCACTCCTTAAGGTAGAAATTCCAATAAGTGAAACGCAATAGTGCGACTGTACGTGGGCACTCATGCTTATATGGTGTGGTCTGTCTTGGTGTAACATCATAAAAAAATTGAAAGGATTGAGAGGAGCCACATAAACCCATGTAACCACAAGGTTAAAAAAATTAGCCCGAGTTCATGGCAATTGAAGGTGCGGCTTTGTGAGACCGAAGAGCAATAATTGTGCAAGGAGGGAACTATTGCACATAATTGAATAGGCAGGAGTGTGTTTCCCTGAACTTACATGCATGCACTCATCCAATTTCAGGTCGGGGTTCGAGCAGAATAGCATTATCAATCCTCCTCAATATATCTTAACACCCTTGATCAATTATCTGTCAAATCTCCGACACATTTTCTGGTAAAAGATTACCTATTCTTACATGAATCTCTTGAAAAATAATTAAAAAATGAAAGAAATACTCCCAGAACTTTCAGGTTGCAATAGATTTGGACTATGCAGAATTTCAATAGCAGCAATAGATCTCGTCTATGCAGAATTCAATAGCAGCAGTAATATTCATGATATTCCCTTACCTATACCACAAAGGCAGAAAAGAAAAACTCATATGAGAGATAGAGAGAAATCCATATAAAAGAGAAACTAATTTAAAGATACAATATTTGAGGCTGAGTTCTATTTATAAGGAATTAGGAAAGAATACATCACATTAAAAAAAATGGGGAGAAGATAGGGGTGGGAGAGGGTTTTTGACACCTGTAAGCTCTGCAATCTTCCTTAATTTTACTACCTATGAAACCCAAGCAGGTAGGTGGACAGTGGTGACTCCGGAGATGGTTTTTGACACATGTCTGCTCTACAATCTTCCTCAATTTATCCTTCCTAATTGCCCCATTTGAAATCACGTGGCAGTCCCAAGGGGGTTTTAGGCGTCCCCTCCCAAAAAACTGATCGAAGAGTTGTGTCCCCCAAAGAGAATCATTGAAAGGAAATCAACAGGGTTGAATAGGATATGGAACACTTTAGCATCAACCATCGTTTGATAGAAGAGTGTGAAGATGTGTTAAGTAGTCACATGAGAATCGTGGTGAAGAAGATGAAGAGTCGTGGGTAACGAAATGCTTGACTCTCATAATACGTTTCAGAAATAACTCGTAGAGGGATTTACCATAATAAAGAGACACATTCATACAAAGAGACATTTCAGATATAACTTTGCTGTTACAATATTCTAGAAAGGTAGAGTCACATTCATACAAAATAGACGTTTCAGAAATAACTTTGCTACTACAAATTTTAGAAAGGTAACTTTAAGAAACTCATTATAGAGCTGTTACTTGTCCAAAACCTCTCCTAGAGAGAAAGGGGATAACCTAAAATTAATTGAGTCGTTTCAAAGGGGGTAAGAGTCGTTTGAGAGAGAGAAAGAGGTTTTTTCTTAGCATTGAAAATGTGTGTAAGGAGACTTAGGTGGCATCACAAATGGAATTTAATACCCGTCATTAAAGAATCGTTTCAGAGTTTGTCAAGAGAGAGTGAGAGTGTAAGGAAGCTTAGGTGGCATCATAAATAAAAAGCAAGCTTAGGTGACTTCACCATATGAGAAGTATATGCTTAGGTGGCATAAGGAGGAGAGAGATTTCACTTGAGCATATAGGAGTAGTATAGGCTATAGAAGTATAGATAGGACTTTGCTACTGAGACCCCTCTAGGTCTGAGACCACCAAGATCATGCTCTAAGAGCATTGGATTTCAGGTGGGGCCCATTTCACATGGTAGGCCCCACCTGAAATCCCATGCTCTTAAAGCATGGGCTCGGCCCTAAGGGGGTCTTAGAAGTTTTATCCTATATAATATGAAAAGAAACTTTTCTATTGAAGAGTCAAGCAATGAACTTTGGACTTCCCTTTTTTTTTTTTCTTTTTTTCACACATTCTAGGGGTTAGGGGTTAGGGGTTAGTATCTGCTCAAAACAAGAGTGGGGAATTAAATCAGCAATAAGAGTGCTACCCTATTCTCACTCCTTTCCTACTCTCAGCCATTCATCTGTCTATTTTTTGTATTTTTAAAAGCAAAATTAAAGGACACTTTCTCAATAAAAATGGGGTAGGTGGTTGGTGGAGACAGAGAGTTTGGTGGAGACAGAGGGTAAGGAAGGGCCTCGGATTGTCTTTGGTGAAGCCAAAAACCCCTCTCGGGCAACCATAGAATAGGGGACATGTGGCGTTAAAAAGGGGAGAAGTCATTTCATTTTCTCCCCATGATTTTGACTTCTACCCGCTTGATATCTCTCCCCCTTTATCTCAACACCTTATCGCCATGTGTCATATAGTGTGCGGAGAAGTCAAAATCATGGGGCCCATGATTTTGACTTCTCCACCACTTGGCCCCTATTCTATGGTTGTCCCATACAAGGGGTTGGGTTTCTGGCTTCGCCAAAGACAATCCGATGCCGTAAGAAAGGCCTAAAAGTAGATAGCATTCCTCAAATAATCAATGATTTTCCACCATAGTACTAATCACGTAGTGTATGTATGGTTTAGTCAAATCAAAAGATGGAAGTTCTAAGTGTTTTAAAAATCAGATCGACCCGCTCAGTTGGACTAGTTGACCCGCCAACTGGATCCCTCATCAGTTTGGCTCGAACCCACTATGGGTCAAACGTCTAACCCGGGATGAACCAGATTGGACCACTTGAAAAGACATGACCCATGTGACCCAAACGGTTTTCTTCACTACAACAAATCTACCGATTAACAGTGACAATATAGAGATGTAAATATTTCTGTCTTTAATACATCACTTAAAGAGATAGAAATACAATCCGTCCCTATTGTGCCGTCTGTAATGCATATTTTGAGAATTTTTTTTGAGAAATTAACATATAGAGAAAGAAAGTATCCGTCCCTAATAGGAAAGTTAACTAAGGACGGAAATATTCCGTCTTTAATTCATATAGAGATGATAGATATCTTTTCTAACAGATTTAATTATGTCTCTAAAGATAAAACACCATTAGAGATGCAAATATATCTGTAACTACACTTAAAAGACCATTAGAGATGAAAATATTTCTTTTTCTAAAAATCAGACATATAAAAACTCATCCAACCCACGCGAAATTCAGTTTTCCCTCTTCTTTCCCTCTCACTGATCTGTTCTCTCCACTAGTGCTCCTTCCAGCCCCCAGAATGACTTCCCACCGCTGTTGTCTTAGTCCTCTCTCTCTCTATTGATCGGCAGAATTTCCCTCTGCAGGTTGTCTTCTTGAAAATTGCAAAATCAATTGCAACCTCAAGGAATTAAGTAGCTCGAGTTCCACCCTCTAGGTATATATTCAGTAGTTCGAGTTCGAGCCTCTCTTCTTGGATTTTAGGCATTGGCTCTGTTGAAGATATAAGTTTTTTTGTCTTCTATGCTTATATTTTGGTACAAGTGGTGTTATTCTCCTGTTACATGAATGAAAATTGTGGTTTTGTTTGTTATCGTAAGAGCATTCCTAGCAGCTTCACCAAAATAGTATTTAGCTATTTTGGTGAGCCAATTGGCTAAAAAGTGCAAAATTCTGTCTCCAATAGCCTCACCAATTTGAAGATTTCAGTTTGGTGAGTGTACAGTACTCACCAATGTTGGTGAGTCACTGTACACTCACCAAACCAAAATATCTCTCTTTCCCTCATTCTTTATGGGCCCACACAAATAAAATAAAAGTTTCTCTCTCCCTTTTTTTTGTGTGAATGTGACACAAATAATAAAATAATGATAGTTTTGGCTATTTTGATGAGGCTGTTGGAGTGTTTTAAGAAAGTGGCTCATCAACATGACTTTTTGTGAGTTTTGACTATTTTGGTGAGGTAAACTTGATGAGGCTGCTAGGAATGCTCTAAGGTTACAATGATACTATTACTGTACAGACCCGAATTTATTTTCCATGACATTCTATTTATTTAATTCTATAGAAAAATGTTTTTAATTTTAATGCGATTAATTCTATGAAGATTTATGTGGAATTTATGGATCTTGAAACTAAATTAATTTGGTTAATCAACTCATTTTTATAAATAAGTTGTATGAAAAAGAAGTAGATAAAACAAAAAAAAACTGGATCAGCGACAGCCGATCGATCGGCACACCACCGCCAATCGATTGTCGGCGGCTCCGATCGATTGACTCTAAAATGGCCGATCAATCCCCTGACAGTGATTTTTCGAGATTTGAGTTTTTTTGACTTTTTGACTCCCTAGGGTTCCCAAACCTATAAATAATCCTTATATTCGTGAGTTGAGGATTGCCAAAGGTTTCTAAACCTAAAAAATAGAGAGAAGTTTATTTTGAGAGATCTAAGAGGAGGAAATAAAAGGTTTTACAAGGAGATCAAATTGAATGATAAGAAAAAGAGCATGAAAACCTAGATCGAACTCATTCGCAAGCGCTAGATCATAGAGAAGCGATCAAGAGAGGTAAATATGAATTCATTTCTATCAATAGGATAATCATTAATGTAAATAAGAAGAAAATGTTTAGATTCAAAGTAAGAAATAAGATTAAAGCATGTTATATTATGTATATCCCTTATGAAAGATTTCTATGATTTTTAGAGATATCTCATTATGAATTTCATTATGTATATCAATACGGGGAAAGAGAATGAAATTGTGGTGTATATTTAGATTGAGAATAGAGGAAGGGATGAATCTTGGATTTATGGAATGCTTATGATCTTAATGAAAAAATTGTGATGTGTTGTGAAATTAGGGTTTTTTGTCAAATTAATTGTATGAGATTATATACATGAAATTGATGCATGATTATTTAATTGAGTTCATTATTTTATTTTGAAAACCTTATAGAACATGTTTTAAATTGATCAACCATAAGAATTATTATATGCTTTAAATTGATGTATGATGTACAAGTTGCATGGATGATATATGTTTGGTTAAAACAAACCGTAAATTTTGGTTGTGTGGCTTTGGAGTATTATCATGACGGCATTAGTCTTTACGATGAATCTTCGAGAACCTTTGACCGATAATTTAGGGTGTGATTTAACTAAGGGTTATCATTGTTCACTCACACTCACTCAAGATAATGAATATGTACAAGCATAATGAAAATCACAATTAAGTAACTACGCAAGTATATAAGTACACAAACATGAGTATGTTAAGTTTTGCACTGCTCGAGTACTAATAAGTTACAGATCAAGGTAAACTAAGTCAAGCAAGTTAATCACAAGCAAGTCATGTGCATCGGATAATGTGCTAAGCTGTATGCGCCAGATAATGTGCAGAAATAAGTTTTGGTATCTCGATAAGTTGAATATATGTTAGTCTCTACTCAATATATGTGGTAGAGTTATTTTAAGTTATTGTATAGTGCATGTTGTTTGGTTCATTCACGGACATGAACTACAAGTCAGAAAAGTAAAACAAGACAAGTAAGAAAGACAAATACAAGTAAGCGTATGAAAGAATTGAAGAGAAAAGATGTTTCCGTACTCTGACTATGTGTGTACATGTATATTTTATGTTTTATATTATTGTTAGTTAGGAGTTCATATACGCTGAGTGTTTTCAATATTCAGCAGAACTGTTATTTTTGGTAGGATCGGGGTTCGATATTTGGACACTTGGGCCTTGGGAAGAGGAAAAGTACGTAGAGAAAGATTCTACCAATGTTACCTGGTTTGTCGGTTCGCTATGTTCGAATTCGGGTTAGCAATTCACAATTCGAAACTCTAGAGTGAACCCGATTCTCCAGGGGTAGGATGAGATAGTTCATTTTTCGATTCGCTTAGTTCTTTAGTTTGGTTTACTTATATATATATATAAACCGTGTAAATAAATATATTATAAATACTAATTTAAAAACTCATTAAAAAATAGGTTTATGGCTAGTTCGCGAACCCAGAAAACAAATTCGCCGAGCTCAAAGTATAAGTTCACCAAATTTAAAGAACAAATTTGTCGTACCCAAACTAAAAGTTCACTGAACCCGAACAAAAAATTAGTTGAACCAAAGCTATTGGGTTCGGGTAGCGGGTTTACTCAATTTCATGAACCCAAAAGAACCGAACCACCAACTGGTTCGCTTCGAACCAGTTCATAGTTCGCACTACTAGGTAGCGAACTAGGTAACCCTGGATCCAACCGGTGATTATCTCGACAGGGAATGAAATCTGGATCGTTGGCCGTACAATGAATTTTGATTTATTAATATTTATTCAAGGATTTGTAATGGAGAATTGGTTATGAATTTAAGGTTAAGTTAAATTGATATTAGATAATCACGATGGATGATTCAGATAGTAAATGTTTAGATTAAATTATGGATTTTTATGAATACTCTTTTGAAGTATCAATTGTTATTAATTGAGGATAGAATTTACAGGTTCATACTTTAGATAGTCTTAAATGCTTATGACTGGATGATATGATGGTTTAATCACGTGTCAAGGTGTCACTTTAACCTAGGTTAGATTTTGGGGTGCGACAATTACAATCTTAGATCTTAGATTGAATGTAGTTTTGTGTTTGTTTCTTTAGATTTTATAGACAAAACAGAAGCTTTTAAAAAAGAATGTATAGAGATTAGCATTGTAATTTAGGATTTAGGTTGGTTGATTATTATGTTGATTGCATTTGATTTTATGCACTTGATATCTCTAATTACATATCTTCAAAAATATTAAAACTAGAACCTGGTGGATATTTTCTCATAGCATTTTAGTCTGTATGATGTCTTGATTGATTCCTAATGTTAATGTTTGATTTGTCTGGCCCATATCTTCGCAAACCTAAATTGTTTTTTTCCCTTTCATTACAACTATTTTATGTTTGACCTATCAACTCAAGCCAACTGACCAAGGACTCCATAGTTCCAATGTATAGGAATTTATTAAGGGTCCATTCTTTTGTTGAGATTTATAAAGCTTGTCGCTTTGCACTTTGTCATGATAGTCGGTAGGAAATGAGTTACTTTCTCAAAATTTCTAACAAGATTAATTTATACCATCATGAGATTTCAAGTCTTCTCAATTGTTTATGAGAATTAAAATCATTCATTTTGTTGCACTTGAAGATATATGAGAATTGTAACATATGAGATGAACAACACGATCCATCCAGTTCTAATGATGAAAAGAAAATGCATATTGTCAGATGATAAAACTTGGAAAGTGACGAACTTTATAAGTCTCCACAAAAGAACGGACTTGAGCTGACAATTCAAAATCAACATTGTGTTTTACAATAGGTTTTTTTATGCACTTGATTTTTAGGGAATAACAACTAAAGACACGCACACAATCAGGTCTACGGTTACCGGTAATGTGTCATAAGGGTAAACCCACTCAACCACTCTAAAAGGGTGACTTGTAGAGGGTTGTTTGTCTCTTATACTCCCACTCAACCACTCCAAAATTACTCATGAGTCTAAATGTGAATACAATTGGTCTTTTGAGAATTTTTACTATTGTATTGATTGATAGATGAATGTAAGATTTTAATCAAATTTGTTAATTGGTTAAAGGACATATTTCTTTTTTCCTATGTTGACATATATATATATGGAGGATGGTTTTTAGGGAGACATGAATGGTTTTGAGTATGAGAAATGAATGACTTTGTGTTTATATGTATGTGTTGGAGCATGATATTGTACTAAATACGTAGTATATTATCTTGTAGCGGATGGGCTTTAGATTCCAGTTTGAGAAGAACTTCTTTGCCATCTTGGGACATGATAATTCTAGGTCGAGCTTTTCAACCTTCTCTTTCATCATTCGAACTCATCTTGCTAACAAAATAATCTTTGAAAGCTTTCAACATGAGTTCTATGAGCTACTTCCATTAGAAGATCTCCACCAAAAGACAAAGATGAGGGAATTAGAGTTGAAAATGTCAATCCTATCCGAGAACACATATATATTCTCCCTCCAAACAAGAAACATTGGAGTTGAAAATGGAGCTTCAGAAAGAACTTCTTGTTATGTAGGGGGAAATAAATCCATCAATTATATGTTTTACAAATATAGAATTTGTTATTCATTGTTATGGAGAGGAAATAAAAACATTCAATATATTAAAAGAACTGTATCAGGAAAAACGAAGAACTGCATCAAGAAAAACGAAGTAATGAATGAGTTTTTTTAAGAACTAGGATGTATAAATAGGTAGAAATTACAATCGCTGTATAACCAAAACCCTTTATTACATAATTATGATTGTATTACAATAACAATTACTGTTTTATCTCAAACTGTGATTGAAACTCTACACAATTTAAAAACTATTTGGAATATGAAAATTCTAGTTCGACTTGCGATCACATTTTAATATATACAATGACCAAAATTGAAGTAAGCAAAGGTAGCTATAATCACGGTTGAAATTAATCGTAACCAAAACTATTTAATCATCACGGTTTTGGTCTAAAATCGTGATCGTACCTAGTTTTTTTATGTACAATTAATGCAGTAAGTATTTTTATACATCTTCTACAATAAACATTATTACACAAACATGGGAGTCCTAAAAAGTTCTTCAAGGTTTGTGCCTTGCATGAGTTAATTGTCCAGGATTGTGCTCTTTGTGCCTTGCACGAATTTGTCCAGGATTGTGCCATGCACGAGTTTGGGGGACAATGTTTGGAGATGACACTAATTTTTCCCCTTACAATTATCAATCAAAGATTTAGATTAAACCATATGGGTCAATGTAATGAGACATCTAAGAAGTATTACAATAACTAACATATTGCGTGCAGTGGAAAGTAGTTGCATAGTTAAAGGGTACTAGTTAAAGCAACATATTACACATTGTTTGGGGGGAAGGGGAGGGAGAAGAGTTTTGGTTTAACATTAAGAAGAACAATAATCAATATGAACCCTCACGGTGCCACATAGGAAAAAAAATTAGGGTTTAGCAAAAAAAACCTGACAATAATTAATGCACCCCGACAATAATTAGTGCTAAAGCCTAACTTTTTTCAATGTGCTATGAGGGGCCATCCATTTGCATCAAGCCCACTAATTAGAAATTAAATGACGCTTTGAGTCTGATTATTGTTCCCCTTAGACCACACCCAGCCCAATGAGGAGTTGTCCGTTCTCCAACTGTGTTAACTATAATAATTCTCATCATCAGATTTGTAAATTGTCCTGGGAAGAATGTTTTCACAGTCCTAGTTATAGGCTATGTTTGAAAGGCAATAGGTAGTCAAATAATAATCAACTATAAGGGATGTTTTGTAACTAGTAGTTGCAAAAGGTCCCTTACAATGCCATATAAGGAAATAAGTTATGTTTGACATTTATTATTGTTAGAAAAGTACAAGTAAAAGATATCACCATCTTTTGAAAAGCTAATGAATGTAAACAGAGTCCACTTTTTCTTATGTGACATTGTGAGGGATCTTTTACACCTCTGCATATCATATCGTCCCTTTCAACTAACTAACAATTGTTCTAGGTAGTTTGATTTGTTTCTCCGTAATTATGTTGAATAATGAATAATACTTCCTAAATTTAGTTGTCATAGCATTTTTATCTAAAATAATGACCAATGAAAAATGATTTTTACTTTAACTAGGGAATTTGAACCATGAAATATGAACTATTACTTCTAGTACTATCCAATCCTTGATTTGATCCTTGCTCTCTTTCTTTTCCTCATCAGCTAGAAATGCCAGCTTGTCATTCGAGGTTAAAATATCAGCTCAATCAAGCCAGTTCACAATCCAGCAATCCTACTTTTATCTTTTCAATTGAAGAGTCAAGCAAGGGACTAATGTATGATTGAGAATTATAAAATGAATCTAATGACACAAGTCACACAATGATTTTCCATCATGGTAGTGATCATGTACCTGTATTGGTTTAGTCAAATCAAGAAATGGAAAGTTCTGCTTTTACTTTTCAATCATGACTCGTGGCCGTCGATCATAGGTTTGAAGGGTACCCACGTTGCTATCTCACAGATTCAAAGGATATTCATTCTAATCTATGATTAGTGTCATGAAACATTTTTGAATTCTCTCCGATCCAAATGCAAGGAAATCTTTTCCCAAGCCTAAACCAACCTTCAGTGGAGATAGCTCAATGAGACTGATCAATGTTGATCAAGGCGATAGATATAGACGCCCAGTTGGCGCTACTCCATGAATGGGCGAGACCAAATCTATCTGGCCCTCATCCCATAGGTTGATACATGTCCCTTTTAACACCTATTAATTGTGGTTAAGATTTATTCACCCTTATGGTTTAATCATGTAATCTTAGCTTCTAACAATTGAAAAAAATAAAGAATTAATGAAAATATTTTAAATTTCTTAACTAGAATTAAAAGGTAGTTAAAATGGCTATGTGAGTGAGGCCAGACGGGTTATCGTATGACAAAGGCCAAACCAAATTCGTTCACCCTCTACACAACACATATCTGTAGAGCCTAGTATCCAACATCTGTGGCCGACAAAACTACAAAGTATGCTAATGTAATGTTGATAGAATCTAAACTGACTCTGGATCAAATTATTTTGTGAAACACGAGTGAACCTTTTTTTTCTTTCTCCCATCCAAATGAAAGGAAATCGGGGCGTGCTAGCACTAATCTCATACACAAATGTCACTACATGACAAATCGCTAAAAAGGACAGCCTAAAGGCCTTAAACCCATCATTTATATCAAAATACGACTAATTTTGGCCATCGTGTAGGCTGTAGGGTATGAGAGCGTTGTTTACCACAAACGACGACTTATATCGTCATTAATATGTCGGAAACAACGACGGCCTAAAGCCGTCGTAAATTAAAATGACGAATATAGGTCGTAGTTTTTTTTTCTTAAAGAAAACTTATTAACGATGAATATAGGCCATCGTTTTGAAGAAAAATTTTTTAAAATATTTTTTTCTCCTAAACGAACCTGTCATTGTTACATTATACCTGCAAATTCACTTCTTATAAATTTACTCCAACCTATTACATCCCAACTTTCTTGATACACAATACAATACATATTTAAAATTAATTTCATCTTCTCTACGTAATTATTAATCAAACGAGTAAATCTCACAGATAATTTAACCACAAAAACAGAATTACTTCACCAATAGTATATCGATATAATAAAAATCTTTGATTATAAAAGTCAATTAAATTTTACACAATATTTGTGCCAAATAATAGTTTCGCCAGTTGTAACATCTCCAAGTGTTCTCTCTCTTTTATACATATTTGTATTTGGATCATAGATGTCATCTACTATAACACAATATATTTTGAGATTTTGTGCCACATCTCTATGAATCCATCCTAATACAACAATAGTCCTCCTTAATTTTTTTAATAAACAATGCATTGAAGTTGGAGGTGACTCGAGAACTTTTTTTTTTTCTCCCATCCAATGCAAAGGAACCTCCATTTCCCAAACCTAAACTAGCCTTCAGTTGAGCTCTATATAATTAGGCATTCCATCCACGCTATCTCCTGCAAGTGCAGGCTCAAGTTGAAACTTAATCAAAATTCAGAAATTTAAGGATGACTGACCCTTTTAATTCATCTCATAATTTCTCTTCTGGAAAGGGGAAAAAAAATAGTTTTAAGTTTAGTTGAGAAAAATGGGCAAACTTTTAGACTTGCACAAAAGTAGTGGCTATGGCTATTTGTAACAGAGGACATGTATGGTTATGATATCAAGAGATGCACCATATCATTACCATCATCATGTACTCTATTAATTTGATGACTGAACCGTCCAATTCACACACCCTCGGAATAGCCCAGTGGTAGGTGTATCTCTTCCTTAGGAAGGAGGTTCCGGCCCTTCCGGGTTCCATTCTGGGAGGGTGAGAGTGGGTTGCACTCTCCACCCACCTTTAACTTAGGACAGATACTGACTTCCGGGGTTGCAGCCTAACCGTTTGTCTCGTACCAAAAAAAAACCGTCCAATTCAACTACTAATCCCTGGCCAAGTCAGGTGAATATGTAGTTTTCATCTCTCACCACCACTCATTGATGACTCGTGTGGGTCATAGGTTCGAAGGGTAAATATGTTGTTATCAACTTCACTACCACCACTCAATGATGACTTATGGATCATAGATTCGAAGGAATTTCCTAGTTTTAATGGAGAAAGAGTAGTGAATCATACCTGAACATTCTCTCCCATCCAAACTACAGCTATGAAAGGCAATGTTAAGAGCAAAAACAAGAAAACGAAAATGATAGAGACCATGAACGAAATTTCCTTCGAATTTCATTATCTTTTTGGCTAAATAATTCTCCATGGAAAATGAAATCACCATTTTCCAATAATAAATCGGCCTTCTGTTGATGTATCTATATAATTCAGCATAGAATGCTGCATGTGCAAACTCATGCTCAAGCTCAAGCTCAAACATTTTTATATCTATAGATCTTGAAGGGGAGAGGGGTTTTGCCTTGCTGTTGTTATACCTCTTTTGAGAAGTAATGGACCAGAGACTGATCACTGTTGTTCAAGCAGGAGAAATACAATACCTATGCGCACTAAAAAATTTAAGACTTTTGGTGGCGGTTCAAAACTGCCGCGGAAAGACCCTAAACCACTATTACAATATATAACGGTGGTTAAAAAAACCGTCGTTGATTACTGTGTTAGGAAAGCCTTTAGTGGCGATGTTGACGGCGGTTAATGACAACCGTCGTCATAAATGTGATATATTATGGTGGTTTAGTAGACATAAATAATCATTTTAATATAACCTATTGTGATTGTTCTAACCGCCGTTATCTAATGTATATATAACAGCTGTGGTGGACTGCCATTATATATTTCATATCTAACGGGCGGTTCAAAACTGTCACTAATAGTGAAGAATTAAAAAAATATATTATTTTTTTGCTTTTTTCTTTTTTATACATGTCAGCAATATAAAATGAATGGATTCGTGAGAATCCATTTTTTCTTGAGAGTGTCGATCTGGCCCCGTTTATAGACAACCCTTTACACATAGTCGTATCTTCCCATAAAACTAGTTTTGCAATGGAAATTGCAAACCTGAAGCCCTCATTCGCTAAAAAAACTAAACCAAGATGGGCTTACGGTTTGTTTGTTAGATCTTCTCTGATCTTACCTATTTCGGACAGATCTAGTGATCAAAATAGAATAATGACAAAAATATCTGTAAGAAATAGATTTGTAGACCGTAAAATTGTTTAGTAGTGCATAGACAAAGTTTATTTTTATAAAATTGTGTTTGGTAACCCAAAAATTATTGGGTTATAAACTAATTTAAGAATGGACAATTCAGTCTTTTTGCTTTCAAGATTATACTGCAAAACCCACTATACTTGTTATGGAGACAGAACTTGCCACAATCAACCAAATTTTGCATAAAAACTTTCATCGTCTGCACACAGGGCCGGCCCGTCCATAAAGCCATCAAAGCCCTTGTTTTAGGCCCCAAAAAAATGAAAGGCCCCAACAAGCTCCGTTAATGGTGTTTTTTTTTAAAACCTGCAACTCTTTGGGGAAGAAGACGAACACGAGTCCTCTTTTTGTTTTTGGGTTTGTGTAAAATCACGATTTTGCCCATATTTTAATGTTAAGTGGGGTCAATACCTTTTCTCTTTTGATGGACTGGTTAATACCCAAAAGATAAAAATTTAACACTTTTAAAGTTAAACTTGTCCAACATGACTTGGTCGAATCACAGCCAATCGTGATTGAACTCAAGGGACAGTTCAATCATAGTCAATCGTGATTAAAGTTAAACTTATCTTTAAACCAAAAAAAAAGTTAAACTTATCTTTTTAACTTTTTATATTTTATACGAGAGATATGATCACACCAATTGTGATTGAACTCTCCTTGACTTCAATCACACCCAGAGGTCAACACGTGTTTTTTTTTTAATTCTAATTAATTGTGATTAAGATTCATTAATTCTTGAAGTATAAAAATATTAACTATGATTTTTTTTATATTATTTATATGTAGCGGCACTCCGGAGGCGCTCTCGACCCTATCCTAAATTGAAATTTGACGCTCTTGCTCCTGCTCCTTGCTCTCGCGTTGGTTACATAGCATAAAACCTCAAGTATGAGAACAAAGAGGGAAACCCTAAATGGCTAAACCCCATAGCCGCACCTCACACTACGTGAAAAGGGGCAAAAAACGACATCCAAAAGGCGGAAAAAACGACGGATTAAGGCTCTCGTTAATTATACGGCGGCTTACGGAAGTCGGCAACGTGAAACGCAATAAACGACTGCTCATGGCAGTCGTTCTTTGCAGCAAATTTCCCCCGAATATAGCCCTAACCCTAACTCTCTCTCTCTCTCGGTTTCTTCCTCTCTCGGCTGCTCTCTCTCTCGGTTTCCCCTCTTGCCGCTGCTAGCTCGCCGACGTCTCTCTCGCCGTCCCTCTGGCCTCTGGTCGCCGGCCATCTTCTCTCTCCTTTCCGTCTTCTGGTCGCCGGCCATCTTCTCTCTCTTTTCCGTCTTCTGGTCGCCGGCCATCTCCTTCGTTCCGAACAGCGCTATCTCACGGGGATCTCGCCGGCGACAGGTAAAATCGATCCCAGATTCTTCATCTTCTCTCTTGAACCATCTTCCTCCTCTTCTCTCCTCTTCATATCTCCACCTTATCTCTCTTCTCATTCCCCTCGTAGGTCTTCAGATCTGCGTTTCATCGGCTCTCCGGCGACGAACAACGACATATGCTCTGGATGTGATCGTCCCTGCAAGTGTAGATCTCCTTTGATTTATTTATGTTCTGTATGTAAGTGATCTCCCTACAAAAGGTTTAGATTTGAGTTATTCCCCCCCCCCCCCCCCCCCAATGTGTGTAAATCTATAGATTAGGGTTCTATTGATCTCCTTTGAATGTGATCGTCCATCCATCTTCTCTCTTTATTTTTTTTATGTTCTGCATTTTACAGATCTCCCTACAGAGGTTTAGATCTCTAGATTTCCTTTGATTTTTTTAATTATCTTGTGTTGATTGATTTTTTCAAATCATGGTATTTTTTTTTACAGATGCCAATGGGTTAATCCTTTGAATGTGAATGTCCAACACCCCTCCATTTGTTTTTCATTTTTTGATGTGTTGATAGATTTATTGAGGTTTTGTCGAGATTTTTTTTACAGATAGGTGAATCTGAGAGTGTGTTCAGTTCAACGCCCCTTCCCTTGTTCATTTTTTGATGTGTACATCTCCTCGTTTATTTCATATTCACATGCATGGATTGCTTAGTAGTGGTTCTTGAAATATGTTAAGCATGAAGTGTTGTTGTCTTCTATTTCCACTGGGGCTTTTACTATCTGGGTTTGCTCTGTTTCTTGGGGCTGTAAAGTTGTAAGGACTTCTTCAGAATTGTTACGGTAAAAATTGATGGACTTGATTCGTTTCAAGAGAGATGGAGTTCGAGCAAGTTGGGGTTCTTTCTCTTCTTGATCTCCTGTGTACTGGGGCTCTGATTCTTTGGGGTTTACTTCTTCGGATTTGTAAGGGAAGAGATTGATGGATTTGATTCGTTTTAAGAGTGGAGCGAATTGGGGTTCTTCATCTGACCTGTACTCGCCCTCTGATTCTTGAGGGTTTAAGGTTGTTGTGAGGAAGCGAAATGGTTTTATTATTTCTTCGGATTTGTAACGGAAGAGATTGATGGATGCGAGTCATTGGAAGAAGGATGGAGCTTGATCGAGTTGGGGTTGTTTCTCATCTTCGATTTGTTGGCGTTTCAACCGGTTCAACCGATTGATCGTGTTATTATATGAATAATAATTTTTTTTTAATAATTATCCTAGGTGGCCCAGCCCGGTTCAACCGGTTCGATCGTGTTATTATATTAATAATAATTTTTTTTTCATTTTCGCCTTTTTTGGCTGGTTCCCTTGGTTTTTACCAATTTTTGTCACCGGTTCTTCCTCATCTTTGTCTGCTGTAAGAGAAAAAAAATAAAAACAAACCGAAACCTAATCTCATTTCACCCCAACTCCATACTTCTCTCTCATCCTTCTCCTTTCCCTTTTTTCTCATTCTCATCACTAACTTCATTGGAATAATATTGATACAAAATTTAGAAATTTATTAGTAGAAATATGTTAAGAAAACTTGAATACAAAAATTTAATTAGTAATTTTGCATCTCAAAAAGTGAGAAAAATAAATTTTAATTAATTTTTTAATAATATTTTTGTTTTTAAAAAAGCCCTTGTTATCCGATGGTGATCGAAAGAGAATAAATAAGAAATAGGAGTAACAGATGATTGGAGACATAGATGTTGGATGTTTGTTAAATTATTATTTTAATAATAAAAAGACTTTTAAAATTGAACTAATGGAAATAGTTCCTTAGATAAATTAAGGGGACATGTGTCGCTCAACGATGGCAGCCATTGAAGCCAGAGATGACGATCCAAAGTTAAGAAATCCCTTGATGGATACAAGGCTTGACCTTTTCCCTAGTTTTATAAAGAGTCTGGAGAAGGGGTCCCTTCCTAACCGTAGTGTCGTAGTTAGCTTAGAAGTTGACATCGCGGTCCAATTCCAGAGGTATGGAGCCAACGTCGCAGTTTAGGTATAGCTTGCCGAGTATAACTTTGTCCATACCGTTTTCGCAGTGGTTGTTTTTACTCAGCTGTCACAACAGTTTTGGAATCCACACCCCCGAAAGGTGCGGCATGCTATCTGACTTACCGCAACAAATGACAGTCTTATGCCCATGGATACACCCAGTTTTCCAGGAACCAAACGGAGCCTTCTCCCCACATAAGGAAGCCCACTTTTCATAGTACGGTTTAAAAAGTTGGGCAAATCCAACACAAAAAAATAAATAAATAAAAAGTAAAAAAAAAAGGGATCGTATTAGCAAAAAATTGAACATAGGATGGTGGTTCCCATTTCCCTTGAATATGAGACAGATGAGTCGCATCATCCGTACACAATAATTTAGTGCATGGATGACTTTATCAACGAGAACACGAGACAAATGTGAGACTAATCATGTCTTTTATCAATTCGTTTTTTACTATTAACACTTTGTATGACATTTTTTTATAGGTATATATAATTTATTAATACAGGTTTGAGGCATGTATTTTGATTATATGATATTTATATTTGGAATCATATATTACTTACATGTATAAAATTGTTTGTACACGTGTTTGTTGATTTTTGTATTGCAGATAGGTATAAATAATACATAGAACAAATTTTTGAAATTTTTTTATTTTTATTTCTAAACTATTAGCGGCGGTTCCAGTCGCCGTTATAAAAAATATTAAATTTATTATTTATAACTTAACAACGACGGTTCTAGCCGCCGTTATATTTATTCTATATAGAATGGTGGCTTACAAACTGCCGTCACATATTATCTCAATAATGATGGTATTTGACGCCCTGAAATAAAATATAAATAGAGGAGATTTCAACCCGCCGCTATATATTTCCTCATAATGGCGCAGGGGTGGAGCCAGGAAATTTTCATTGGGAGGGGGGCCAAAATACATGTATAAAAAAAAGTTTTGACTTGAGGGTATGAAATTTAGGGGTTTGGGGGCGTAGCCCCCGATAATATTTTTTGAGGTAGTTTTTTTATTTTGAGAATTTTTATTTTCTGGTAATGCCTTTGAGGTCACCACGTTTTCCTATTAATAGCCATTAAATTTTGGTTAAGATTCACCCACCTATCCTTGGTTTTTTTTAAAAATATCTAATTTCTTTTCGAACCCTAGTTTAAAATTCACTAACTCCTAAGGTTAAAATTATTTAAATATTTTTTTCTAAAAACCAAGAATAAGTAGGTGAACCCTAAGATTCGATGAATTTTAACCATAGTTAAGGGGTGTCAATAGAGACATGTGGCAACCTCAAGGGCATAAGAGGACTCCATTGGGGGGCCCAATATATGACAAAAAAAGTTGGGGCCGGGGGGGCACTATATAATATAGGACAAAAAAAATTGGGGGGGGCTAAGTATACTAAAATTATTATTTTTTAATTGAGGGGCCACTATTCATACTAGTGCAGTATGGATTTACCAAAAATTTGGGGAGGCCATGGCCCCTCGCTCCCCTGGCTCCGCCCCTGTAACAGCGATAAAACCCGCCATCATAGATAGAATAACTCACGGCAGTTATATGCGACGCAATAGAACATTTTAATAATCATATTAAAACTTTAACGACGGCGCCGCTGTCAAATATTTATGTATCACGGCGGTTAGGTTTAACCGTCGTTAAATTCACCGCTATAGGCTTCCCTGACAAGGTAATCGACGACAGTTTAATCCACCACCGTTATATCCTGTGACAGTGGTTTCTCGTCTTCTAACGGTAATTTTGAACCGCCGTTAAATAACTTGAATTTTGTAGTGGTTTAACCATGTAACATTTGTTTCTAGAAAAATATATATTGAAAATTAATCAAAAGATTTTAAATTTCTTAACCAGAATTAAAATGGCGGTTAAAATGAGTATGTGAGTGAGGCCAAAAGGTTTTCATCTGGCAAATTCTTCCTTTACACTACGCATAGCTGTAAAGTCTAGTATCCAACATTTGTGGCCGACAAAACTACAAAGTATTGTTGATGCAATGTTGATAGATTCCCCCTTGGTCAAATTATTTTGTGACACACGAGTCAATTTTTTTTTCTCTCTCTCATCCAAATGAAAGGAAATCGAGGCGTGCTGGCATTACTCGCAAACAAAAACTTATTAAGAAATTAGCCCTAAACAGGTGAGATCCGAAAATGAACATGATAAAATCAATAACACAAATACAAGAAGACAAGATTTATGTGCTTCTCTGAAGTTGAGGTACATCCACGGAATCGCCTAGATAATCACTATAAATCAAATCAAAAGAATTTACAAAGCTGCAATCTAACTATTATAGCCGCCCACCCTTCTGCTTAATAGCATTAGGGCTACATATTAAAGTGTGAATATACCAAAGTGCCCATACATATTAAAGTGTGAATGGATTTGCAAAATAGGAGGTAGGATGTTCAGTCCACACTAATCAAAACTAATATGTTTTCATACTTCCAATCAAAAGCCAACACCTACCTCTACATGTCTTTGTTTTAACTGATGTCAGTTTTTTGCTGAGAGTAGGAGTTGACGGAGAGTAACACTAGCACGCCTCAAGGAAACCAGCCTCTATATAATTCAGCACCTACCCTGTAAGTGCAAGCACAAAGCTCAAGTTCAAGCACTTTTATATCATCTCTAGATCTTGAAGGGGAGAGAGAGTTTTCCTTTTATTTTTAAAGAAGTAATGGATTTGAGGCTGATTGACGCTGCTCGAGAGGGAGATATAGAAGCCATGTATGTGCTACTCCGTGAAAATCCATGTATTCTTGATAATGTCGATCGGTTTTCATTTATAGACACTCCTTTACACGTAGCTGTCTCGGCAAGTAAAATTAGTTTTGCAATGGAAATTGTAAACATGAAGCCCTCCTTCACTAAAAAGTTAAACCAAGATGGGTATAGCCCCATGCACTTAGCTTCGCTGAAGGGGGACCTGCGGATGGTGAAAGAGCTCATGACAATCGGGCATGAGCTCTGTCTTCTAAAGGGCAGAGAGAGAAGAACACCACTTCACTGTGCAGCTATGTCTGGGAATATTGATATTATAAATGAATTGGTTCTTGGTTTCCCAAAATCTATTGTAGAGTTAACAGTTCAAAAAGAGACTGCACTTCACCTCGCTTTGAAAAACAACCAGCTCGAGGCTTTTCAATTATTGCTGGATTGGGTCAAAGAATTCGACAAGAAATATATCGTGAATTGGAAGGACAATGAAGGCAACACTATTTTGCACCTTGCAGTCTCAAGAGAAAACTCTCAGGCAAAGTCTTATGCTCCAGTCCTTTTACTTTACATATATTTTTCGTTTCACTCTTTTCTTGATTTTATAATTATACTGCTAATGAATGCATTTGCGTTTCCATTGCACAGACGATAAAGAAACTGCTTAGCATTTATGATTCTAGTCTTGCGATGAGAGTCTTTCTATGGATGAGAAGTTGTTTGGCTCCCAAGTTTCTTAGGTTCGATATTCCTCAGATTAAAGTGAATGCCAAGAATGCAAACAATCAAACCGCCCTCGATATCTTATTGCAGCTTCCAAAAAATCGGAATGAAGATCAGGAAATCCAAGATATCCTTCGACGTGCCAAAGCCATGAAAAGCGAAGATATCTCTATCCCTATCTCACCACCTCTTACTAGTCATTATATTAAAAACCTAAGGCCTTTAAGGGGTTGGATGATAGAATATGCCCAAGAGTTTTGTCAAATGGAGGTGCGAAATGCCCTGTTAGTGGTAGCTGTATTGACTGCAGCGGCAACCTTTCAAACTGGAGTTAACCCTCCCGGTGGTGTTTGGCAGGAAAACTCCAAGGATGAACAAAACAGTAGCGACAACAACCACGATAAACCACACAAAGCTGGACAAGCAATAATGGCAACCCATATGTGGGGATTGAGTATCTTCACGATATGTAACCTCTCGGGGTTTTTGATATCCTATGCAATGATCATTCTCCTCACTCATGGATTCCCTTTGCGCAGTTTGCTCCTACTAGCCCTTCACTCAATGGCTTTAACTTATATGATATCGCTCTGTATCATCTCTCCTCTAGATGAAGAATCTGTCTACCTAGTTTTTCCCATGATTGGACTCGGGTTGGTTATAATATTCTTACTTTATATGGGGGCACTCTTCCTTCACTACGGAAAGAAGAAGAGGGAGCCACCAGAGTAGGTATATTTATTCTGTTTATGTCTTTTGAGGTTAAGGGTATGTAGTTGTTTGGAAGTTAAGGTACCTGGAATTTTCATTTGTAAACGTAATGACCAGTCTTCATTGGTCTATGCCTCACTTTGAAATTCTCACTAATCGTAGAGTATTTAAGAGTAAGTTGTGAACCAATGATGACAAATTATTATGTTTGCTGATGGATATCCCAGGTACCCCTATCACTGCTGTAGTTGTTTTATCCAGTTGGGGTCTGTGTACTTGTCAATTAAGTGTAAACAAATCCAGATGTAATCGATAGTTTCTTGTTAGTAATGATGTATCTTGCTGGTGGAGATGTTTTTCCGTCCAGTAGGCACGGCCAGAAGAGGCCAGGACATTTCTCTCTCTTTCAAACCATGAAAAATAGCATACTTAAAAAAAAATAAATATATATATATATATATAGCACGGTAATAGTTTATTAACAAAATAATAACTAAATTAGATTAACAATACTTATTCATGACAGTATGTAATATATAATTAATTAAGAGACCAGGCCTACCAATCTGCTTCCATTAATGATAGTCTTACTAAAGCAACTCATGAAGGGTTTATTCCTTGAACTTGTCCCAAGTTTTATAATTGCATGCGATTATGGGATTGACGAGTCAGTAGTCACCACATTGGCAATAATCTTACCGCACTCATTGCTTGGATGACTTTAATGTGAACACTGAAACTAAAGTGAGATTCTTGAGGATCACGAAGTCTTGATGTTTGCATGGAAGACTTATAAATTCGAATTTGAGACTTATGAGACACCGGTGGGTCAAAATTATTTGCAAAGTAAGGCTTATGAGACACCATCGAGTCAAATTATTTGGAAAATAATGTTGGCGTATATGTGCTGTTTAAGATTTGTAATTTTTGCATGGATAATTTTGATCAATGTGAGGATGGGGCAAAAGGCCTGTACAGATCTAGAGATATGATCTAGGAATTCCAAATAAATGTCCAATTGAGAAGTCATTAGATGCGCTAGAAAGTTGATTTTGAGATCTAAAGTAAATATTTCATATTAAAGGTAGCCAAGATTACAATATTTTTTACATAAAACAAATATTAAAGTTTGATTGTAAAATTAATAATGTAATTAAGGGTTATTTTAATAAAAATTTAAAAGTATTGTGAGCACGGAAATTTACCGTTTTCCTTACGAGTCGGGCCCTAAGGAAAAATGACACTAAATGGCTTTTTAGGAGTTGCCACCTAAAAAATTTATGGGGAAAAATCAAATATCTGGTTTTATGGATAAGACCCCATCCGAAGATGGTTACTTACTATTTAGGTTTAAGCCAACTTAATAGAAATTCAAAAAAAAATAATCATGGGATTGCGGTTATTCTAATTAAGAAATAAATCGGAGAAGGGAAGGGAACTATCTTAAGGGGACAGTCAGACCCGTGACATACTAGACCTAGTAGGATCAGACCAGTATAGATCTATCGAAAAGGCAAAGCTTAGTTGATAGCATTTGTAATATTTTTTGGGTATTTTTTCATATTTGGATGTTTTTGTATTTTAAGTAGTCGTTTAGGCTCATTGCAGAGCATGGGGGGTTTGACAAGATTAATTAATTAAAGTTTAACCCCGGCAAAGTTAAGGGTTGAGATGATCCAAGAATGGCCTCCTAGAGGGCCTGGATAATAGAGGGTTTTTTTTTTTTTAAACATTCCTTGAGTTGGTGGTAGTCTCAGTATTGCCAATTCCATTTGTTTATAGAATGGAAATGCTGGTATAGAGATTGTCGTCAATACAAATGGTGCTATTAAAAATCCATACTTACAAACTAGTCGGCCTTGAAAGCTAACTAAGGCTGGAGGGGAGTGCAGGCCCTCAAGTATCACAGAAACCTTTGGAAGGAGGTCCTAGGGGTGAAGTCTTAAAATGTTGGTAGAGACTGTATTGACATTCCCTTAATCATTGGAAAAAAAAGGAATGTCGTTAGAGAGACGAGTGACGTTTGGCCTAATGACCAGAATAGCACTATAGTGACTACCTATGGGGACTCTAGAGCTTACTCAGGCTCTTACGAATAGAAGAAAAAAAAAGGAACCATGCATGAATGAGTGCTTCGAATGAGCAAATGTCCTTCCTTTTCTTCTTAATGGGGATCCCATATTTCGTTGAAAATGTCATAGGGGGGCCCTACTATACTCTGTAAAGAGGAGAGGATTTTGAGGGCTCTAAGAAATGGACTAGGAGGCAAAGTTAAAAAAAAAAAAAAAAAAGCAGAAATGAAAGACAGGAGAAGAGAACCTACTCTTCAAGTAAACCGTCAAAGCTTCAATGGTGGGGGTATACATACGACATTACAAAAATTAAATATTATATGTATATGATATTTCAAACCAAGTCACGTACAAGCTGAACCAAGCCCTAAAAAATTCAAGTTTTGTGCCGAGCAGATTCAAATAGAGTCTCGCTCAAGCTTAGGTTGTTTAAGCATTTCAGCTCAAATAAAAGCTTGGATTAGTCGAGCTTGGAATTTTAGCTTGAACTTGGCTGGAACAAGCCAATCTCACGCCCCAACTTGACTTGAATTTTTTTTTTTGAAACTGAGATTTCTTTTAATAAACTAAAGAAAACGAATGACTCAGACTCTATCCACTGGGGTCACGCCCACGCTCCGAGATAAAGCATCTACATTCACTGGCAGACAAATGCCTTGAATCAACCTACCCTATTCTTATCCTTATATAATACGATAAGAAATTTTTGCAATTAAAGCATCGAGCAATGAACTTTGGACCCCTTTTAATGGACTAAAGTGTGATGGGGACTTACTAAAGAAATTAACTCAATGATTTTCCAATAATAGGGATCACTTACATGTATGCATGGTTTAGTCAAATCAAAAGATGGGAGTACTTCTGTTACTTTTACTCTCAGTACTCGTGAGTCACACCCGGCCTCTTGCGCCAGTGGTGGGGGTGTGGCCTCTTCTTGAGGGAGGTTCGAGATCAATCCTCCTAACGAGTCCGCGAGAGCTCCAATCCCCAAACTAAGACTAATCCTACTAATTAAAGTAGGTAAATGATATTCAAAGCCAAAAAAAAAAATTATGACTTGTGAATCATAGGTTCTGAGGAATGGTTATGAAATTTTCAAAGAAAAAAAATGAGTAGGTGTGAAAAATATACGTGCCCCTCATAAAACAAATAAAATAACAAAAAATAATTGGAGTGTTAGTCCGTCTCTGAATTAAATTTTTTTTTTGAAAATGTCATAGTAGAAGCAACATGTCTCATTGCTACCCCCCTTCAACCAATTAAAAAACAAAATATCACACAAGAAAAAGTTATGATTTGCACGGGTCTCAAGACAACAGGGAGATGTATGACACTTGTAGTTACCACACTTAGACTTTGGAAGTTTGAGATTGTCACTAGTTCCATTTTCTTTGAAACTCACTTTCTTCAAGTAAAAGGCATGTGTTATTGTCTTCCATTAAGAGATAAACACATGTTTTGTAAAGAAATTTAATATGATTGATTTACTTGAATAATTTACAAGGATTCAAAGAGGGTTTAAATAGATAATTCACGATTTTTAAAATAGAAGGAAACCTCAATAAAAAATAATCTAATATTTTATAATCTCTTTAATTCAAATAATCTTGAAATAAGATTTAGTGTATCTCATCACACTTTATTATCCTATCCTATTTTCTATCACCTCCTCAAATTGCATGGTCCTTTGAAGAAGGGACATACAATTGGTTACAAAAAGAAACTCATAATCATGATCTTATCTTTGTTGAGTTGCTGAAACATCTAATCGTGCATGTTGGTGGTCACCGCCTAACTGTGAAGTCTATCATTGTCGCACCATGCTCATCTTATAGTCTATATTGGAGCCGATGGCCCACTAGATCGGCTGTATGATCTTCTCCCAAAAGAACACAAAGTATGACCCGTGATTTGAAGAAAAACTCACATTTTAGTGATCTTCAAATTTATTTTTTTTAAAAGTAAATATTGTAAGATATGAATATGAGAATTGAGGGTTGTAGAAGTATAAAAGAGAATAATAAAAATTTTTATTTTAAAAAATCAAAAGTTTTACACCTGACGAGTGACGATGGCAGCACCCGCCGAAAAGAGAAAAATAATAGTTAAAAGGTCACCAAAGGCTTGGTGGATCTGATACCATAAAAAAACTGAATATAATTGATTTATTTGAATGATTTACAAGGACCTAAAGAGGATTTAAATAGATAACCCAAAACTCTTAATTTGGAAAGACAATATTAAAGATAATCCTAATATACTAAAGATGATAATCTAAGATTATCTATAAGATTATGTGTATCTCATAGATATTATATCATTATTTTCCTTACATAATATTTTCCTAATATTTTGCACTAACACTTTGTCTAATTAATAGAAAGAATGTGGTGCTAGCATTATCCTCTCTCAAAATATTACAGTGAAACATACATGAACCTTCTCTCCCATCGAAATGCGAGGACACCATATCCCAACCCTAAACCAGCCTTCAGTGGAGGTAGCTCAAGTTGAAGTTCAAGCACTTTTATAGCTCTAGATAGTGAAGGGGAGAGGAGTTTTGCCTCTTTATCTTTATCCCAACTCTAACAAGTAAGTAATTGATAAGAGACTAATCAACATTGCTCAAACGGGATGGGATTACAGACACCATGTACACATGCATTTGTCTGTGCAGATCCATATATTCTTGGAAAGGATTTTCCTGGCCACACTTTCTTATTGCACTCCTCTTTTCGGGGCAAGGACAATATTTTTTGTGGTGCGTCTCATAAGGACATCACAAACTTTGTGAGTACATAAGAAAAGGAAAATTGGGGCTAGCACTCTCCCGTTGAGAATGTCGATCAAGTACCATATTTGTAGACACTCCTTTACACAAAGTTGTAAAGGCTAGTATGCGACATATTTGTGGCCTACAAGTACAACGCTACAACTATGGCTCAATATGGACAAAATATCTATGACGACACAAATAAATGCAAGGATAATGCTACATCACTTTATATAAAGACTCACTCTCTTTTTTTATTGGAGATAATGTTAGTTGAAAACACATCTTTCTCTTAGTGGAAGACAATAACACGTATCTTTCCCACAAAGAAAATGAGTTTAAAAGAAAGTGTAGAGCATTGCCCATTTATCACTATTTCCCATGTCTAAACCGGCTTTCAGTGGAGGTGGATATAATTCAGCTCCTATCTAAACAAGTGCAAGCTCAAGTTTAAGCACTTTTACATCTCTTGGATCTTGAAGGGGAGAGAGATTTTAGCTTGTTACCATTATCGCTCTTCTAGAAAGTAATGGATCAGAGGCTGATCGACGCTGCTCGAGAGGGAGATATAGATGCCCTGTATGTGCTACTCTGTCAAAATCCATATATTCTTAATAATGTCGATCGGGTTCCATTTATAGACACTCCTTTACACATAGCTGTCTCGGCCGGCAAAACTAGTTTTGCAATGGAAATTGCAAACCTGAAGCCCTCCTTTGCTAAAAAGCTTAACCAAGATGGGCTTAGCCCCATTCACTTAGCTTCGAAAATGGGGGACAACGGGACGATGAAAGAGCTCTTGAAAATTGGGCATGAGCTCTGTCTTCCAAAGGGCAGAGAGAAAAGAACACCTCTTCACTGTGCTGCTATGTCTGGGTGCATTGATATTATAAATGAATTGGTCTACGATTTCCCAAAATCTATTTTAGAGTTAACTGTTCAAAAAGAGACTGCACTTCACCTAGCTTTGAAAAATAACAAGCCTGAGGCCTTTCATGCATTGCTTGATTGGGTCAAAGACCTCGACAAGAGATATATTGTGAATTGGAAGGACAACGAAGGCAACACTGTTTTGCACCTTGCAATCTCAAGTGCAACACCCCAGGCAAAGCCTTATGCTCCAATCCTCTTTCCACTATGTTTACATCTATATATTTATATCTTTCTTTTCTTGATTTTATAATTTTACTGCTAATGCATCTCTGCTTCCATTACACAGACAATAAAGAATCTGCTTAGCATTTATGATTTTAGTCTTATGAAGGGAGTCTTTTTAAGGGTGAGAAGTTGTTTGGCTCCCAAGTTTCTTGAGCTCAATATTCCCAAGGTTGAAGTGAATGCCGTGAACGCACACCATCAAACCGCCCTCGACATCTTATTGCAGCTTAAAGGAGGAGAACCGCAAGATGAAATGAAGGAAATCCGAGATATCCTTTACCGTGCCCAAGCAGTGAGAGGCCATGAGATAATATCTACTGGTCCACCTCCTAGTTATCATATTCAGGTCCTTCATAAAATCCCAAGGCCTTTAAGGGGTTGGGTGGTACAAATTGGTCTAGAAGTGGTAAGAGATTGTCCGATGGAGGTGCGGAATGCTTTGTTAGTTGTAGCTGTATTGACTGCAGCAGCCACCTTTCAAACCGGAGTTAACCCTCCCGGTGGTGTGTGGCAGGAGAATTCCGCGAAAGACAACACCACCATCTCTGCCACTGTTTTTGATCAACCACACACTGCCGGAAAGGAAATAATGGCTAGCAATATTTGGGAATTGAGTCTCTTCACGATATGCAACCTCTCAGGTTTTTTGATATCCTATGCAATGATCATTTTCCTCACACATGGATTCCCTTTTCGCAGCGTGATCCTAATAGCCCTGCAGTCAATGGCTTTAACTTATATGATATCATTATGTATCATCTGTCCCCTAAATGAAGATTCTGTCTTCCTAGTTTTTCCGGTGATTGCTCTCGGGTTGCTTATACTATTCTTACTTTATGTGGGAGCAGTCTTCGTTAATTACAGCCGAAAGAAGAAAGTAGAGGAACGAGCATAGATGGGGGAAGCGTGACTACTTGAGATGAGAGATTCCCAAAACGAATCTCAAAAATGAAATTGGGGATAAAGAAAGGATCCTAATCACTTATATGTGTTTACCACTGTACAAATATGCCTCGCCAGCCACCAGCCCCCAGAGTAGAATTTTTTTTTATCATGTACGTCTTTTGAAGGTAAGGGTATGTATTTATTTCGTCCGGTAGGGATCTGTGTACTTGAGAATAACTGCAAATTAAGATGTAATTGTAGTGTCTTGTTAGTTAGAAAGTATCTTGCTGGTGGATACTTTTTCCCCCTCAAGTAGTGTCACACCCCAAAATCTGGTGTCCATGATCTGAGTCCTATTTCATTATCCATGCCCGTCTTGAAGACAAGAAATGAAATAATGAATAGTAAAATCAATAAAGCTTATTAAATTGCTCTTATTTAACGATAAAATTTTAAGCTTTAATTTTCTCACCGATGTACCACTTGGTATTCAAAAATTCATTTATAATGGAATACAATTACAATGATGACAAATTTTATATTTCAAGAAAGCTAGCTTAATAAGAGTTTAATTAAAAATACATTATGAATAAGAATTAATGGCGTCACTCATAAAATATTAACCTTTAACCAAATAATTCACCATAAATAAAATACAAATTAAAACGTCCTAAAACTAATTGTTCTTGAAATATAACAGATCATACTTGTTTAAAAGAAAAATAAATTATTAAAATCATCTACAAATTAAGATGAATAATAATTTATAATTCAACTCATCTCCCAAACTAAATTTGTCTATTGAAATATCACGTTCATTAATACATTTATTGAAATATCATGTTCATTAATACATTTATTAAATAGTGTAAATTATATTATTTTCCTCTCAAAAAACTTATACTCTTAACAGTAGACGGATATGGGATTTGTAAGTCCACGGCTAATGGCTACCATGTGTCCCTTTTTACACTTATTAATTGTGGTTAAGATTCACTCACCCTTGGAATTCATCAATTTAACTTTTTAAGAAATAATTATTAACCCTAAATTGGTTAAGTTTAACCCCGGTTAAAATGGGATGACAGGGAAGGCATTTGGCTAGCTTACCGAATGCGGGGTTGGGTAATCACTACTCTCTTTATATATGTTCGTTCTATCTCTCACTAATTGATAGGATGTGAACATGTTTTTGATTCCACAAATGCAATGGGTGACACCAATATTAATCCATCATCCAATTTCATTGCCCAACATACAGGCCTTGGTCACCACAGCGGCCATGACATTATTCTTATCCTCTTTATTGCCGTTCATCTTTTATGTGAAGTTCTCCTAAATCTTCTTCTTCGATGATCATGCCATAGTTGAGCGGCGACTTCTAGGATGGCGGAAGATTAGCGATGAGCTGATGTTGGCTCTAACATAGAAGTTTCATCGAATGTCATCCAAATTTATAATAGCATAAAACTGAATATTATTGATAAACTTGAATGATTTAGAAGGACCAAAGACTGATTTAGAAGGACCAAAGACTTTTTAAATAAATAATTCAATATTCTTATTATAAAGAAAACCTCAATAAAATCAAATCAAATCTAAAAATATCTAATCTAACCAAATCAAATTCAAATCACTATGTCACACTTTATTATCCTAACTCCTTTAAATTCAAATCACATTGTGATGAGATATGGTGTTTCTCATTACACTTTATTACCTACTCCATTCTCTCTCAATCGTAGTAATTTTTTTTCTTGTAATTCTTGAATTTGGTTGATGATGGCTTTGTTTTCATTGATCTTTAATTTCAGATTATTTTGCTACCTGAAAGTTTTTCGTATCTGACTTTCGAGAGGTAGACAGTGCTGAGCATTTCCTAGAACTATATTACATCGTTACTTCTTAGAGAATTTCTCTGTCATGCCGTGTATTGGAGAGTGAATTGAATAGTAATCATCGTGAACCACTTGTGCGCTTTCTTGGTTATTGTATCAATAGCTTCTTTAGAAGCACTAGATCCAGAAGGGATGGAAGAACAGTCCTCAATAACGACTTACCGGACTTTGGATTTTTAAGAAAGACTTCATTTGTTGCACCTAACTTTGGTAGTTCTGTCTACTGAACTTGGGACTAATGTCCATTAGTACAATTCCAGTTTTTACGAGCGCAGCCATTTTGCTATAATTCTAATTGTAAAAGGAGTCAGAGATAAACTATTCTCACATTATTGGGATTTCATAAATAAAATTAATGCACAAGTTAATTGTGTACAAAAGTATACAATTAAAAATTAGGTGCATGGAAATATCCCAGTGGTAGTGTGTCCCCTTATTAGGAGGGAGGCTCGAGTCCAGTGAAGGTGTGCATTGTGAATTCCCCACACTTTGCTAGAGCATATACTAACTAGAATGTGCGCCCCCCACCCCCCAAGAAAAAGAAATGCTAATTAGGTCACAAAAAGTCAAATGTCACACCTGATGAGAGGCGATCGGGATTTAGTCTTTATTGAGGATGGTCGATCCTCCTAAGTGTAAGGAAAAGTAACACACTATCTCCAGGATTCAGCTTGACTCATATTCAAATAATTTATCAATCTCACTGGAGCTTGTATTACCTTGTAGAGGATGGGGTACATAACATCAATTAGATATGCCTGTACAAATTAACTACCATCAGTTAAATTAATATAATCCCACATATAGTTGATTTATTCCAATAAAGTGGAAAGCAAAACATAAGTTTGGTTAAACAATTCGAATAATGTAACCGTAATCTATTTTTTCACTAATTATCCTATTAATTTAATTTAATCATGATAAGTCCAGACAATGTTATTAAATTAACCTTTGATTAATTTGTTAATTCAGATTCGCATCTGCAAAATGTTGATTCAGTCAATATTGAGTACATAGGCATTCTGTCTTAATTTTGGCAGTGTACTAATGAATGTATCGTGTTGGTAGTAATCGGTTAATGGACTAGTACTTAACGAATCGTCTCAAATGATCAGTCCTATTGAACTAATTCTTAGGTCGACTGGTGTGGTTGGTTTAGGACAAAGGCAGAATTAGTTTTCTTATTTTTACTCTAAAATTAAGAGTTTCTTAAAATAGAGAGCCACTTTTTCTCCCTCCAACTCCAACCCCAATCTTTATTTCTTTTTTATTTCTATTAAATACTCCTTTTTTAAAAAAAATTCTTTTGATTTTAACTTCATTGCAACCTTCCTTTATTAAATATGGTTAAGTTTCTCCAACTCGTGGGGTTGAACAATATAACTTTAGTTTTCAAAAAAAATATTTAAAAAATTTAACTGTAAGAGATAAAAATTCTTAACTAGAGTTAAATATTTTTTAAAACTAAGATTTTATTATTGAATCCCAAGGGTTAGTGAATCTAAAACCACTGTTAGTAAAATTTAAAAAGGACACGAGTTAGCCTGTGGGTGCGATTGAACTCTCCCTTATTAGTTCAATCGCAATTGGCTATAGTTGAGGGTTCAAAGGGTTTTTGAAAGAGAATTTATAGATAATCTTTGGGGAAGAGAAAGGCTCCCCAACTCTGGCGACCAAATCAACTCCCCTATTACAGGGAGCCTACTTGACGAGTCGGTTGGAGACCAGTTTTTTCCCTTCGGCTAGCTAGTTTGGGTGCAAAGTGTGGGTTAGAGGAGTGCGTTGGAGAGGCTCTTACAAATTTAAACTTGTCCTATTTGGACCGGTCATAGAGTGTATATTTGGATTTGGACTTATCTCAGGTTGACTTTTCAAGATCGAATCGTAGCCAATCGCGATTGAATTGGGAGAGAGTTCAATCGCACCCCCAACTCAACACACGTCCTTGTTAACTTCTACTAACTATGGTTAAGATTCACTAACCCCTAGTGTTCAATAATCTGACTTTGGTTTTTAGAAAAAAAATATTAAAAATATTTACTCTGGTAAAAAAATTATAACCCTTAGGGTTAAATTTTTTTTTAATAAAGACCAAGGTTAGATTAGTGAATCCTAAGGATTAATGAATCTTAACCACAGTTAATAGAAGTTAATAAGGAAACGTGTAGCACTGTAGGTGCGATTGAACTCCCCCCCAATTCAATCATGATTGCCTATGCTTAGGGCTGTCAAAGAAGCCCACGTAGATGGGTACCCGGCCCTACCCTGCCCTCCAAAGCCTTGCCCTTCCCAGACCTTGGGCAGGGTAGGGTCCAAAATTTGAAAGCCCTATGTCTAATGGGCTGGGCCAAGGCCGGCCCTGCTCTTTAAAACCCGGCCTTGTCCTACACAGTAACACACACACACACATATATACGAAATTACTCATACAACCCTCTCAAACGGTTTAATAGTAGGGTTATATGAGTAATTTCCAAAACTAAACTATATATATATATATATTGTTTGCCTCTTACTAGGCCCTAACCCTAATCTCGTTTGCTTCTTGAGTTCCTGCCTCCTGCTCTCTTCTCTCTCAGATCTCAACTCTCAAGTTTCAAGCAAGCTTCCTTACTTTTGAGTTCCTGCGGCCTACCTCCATGCCTCGGTGCCTCATGCTCTCTTTTCTACACCTGCCTGTCACTGACAATGAATTTTTTTTAAAAACTTTGTCATTGCTCTTTTTGTTGCAATGTTGGTCTCAAGCCCAGATAAAAGAGGAGGGTATCCATTTCCATGTCAGGTTGATATATAGTCGATGTTGAAAATAAATCTCGTCATCTCAAATCAACAAAAAATTCCGGCTCTTTCTTACGGCCCTTTGGCCTTGCCCTGGCCCTTGAGGGCAAGGCTAGGGCCCAATCAATCCCTGCCCTTGAAGGTGTAGGGCTGGGCTAAGGCCCCACTCTGCCATTTGATAGCCCTAGCTATGCTTCGATCTTTGACTTGTCTAGTGAGCTTTGTCCAAAGACAACTTTAGAAACTGGTCTTGTTATACATCCTATATGGCCAAACTCTAGTGGGCTTGCCTCAATGATTGGGAAAGTTAAAGTAACCAGGTTAGAGTTTTATTATTTTGGTACCGAGGGTGTTCAGGCCTCTTAAAGCACCCAACTAAGTCCCCCGGATGATGCAAACTCCCTCACTCTACACAACTAAGAAAGTCGAGATAAATTCTCAAGGGTAGCCAACAAGGGGAAGGGACTTGAACTCAAGACCTCCACTTCCTAAAGTGTGGTCTGGGCTAGCAGCCCACCTGATGCAGGTCCGTCTGCGGTGTTTAATCCCACATCGGGTGTGTGTTGGGAACTCCTAGCCTTCTTATGTAGTGGGGCCAAAGTATGGTCTTGTGGTTGAGGCACAACGCCAATTTTTTTGGCAATGGGTCTTGTGGTTGGGGGCACAACCCCAATTTTTTTTGGCAATAGGTAAGGAGAGTTATTATTTAAATAAAATTAATTGTATTTTTAATTTTTTATATTTTAGATATAAGGAAAATTATAATTTTCGGCAGGCTTCTACAACCGCCACATGTCCCTTTTTAACACCCATTAACTTTGGTTAAGATTCATTCACTCCTAAGGTTCATCTATCTAACATTCGTTTTTAGAAAAAAAAAAATTAACCTTAAATTGATTAAGCTTAACCACAGTTAAAGGGGAATCTACTAGCTGACATGTGTCCTTTTAAACACTCACTAATTGTGGTTAAGATTCACTCACACCTAAGATTAGTCTTGGTTTTTAGAAGAAGAAATAAATATTAACTTTAATTTGATAAAGCTTAACCACAGTTAAAGGAAGAAGGATGGAGCGCGTGGAAATTTGGGGGCCATTAACACTTTTTTATTTTTTTTGGGGTGGGGGGGCACTATGTATTAAATTTTTGTTCTATTTGTTTTAAAAGAAAATTCTACCTAAGATAATAAGGATTTTTCAAAATTGTGGGGGAGCCATAGTCCCTCCCCACCCCCTGGCTCTACCCCTGCGTGCGAATGCTAGGAAGAGGAAAGTTTGCTACACTATTGACGTACTTAGACAACAGAAATGCTAGCCTAGCTACAGTTTTCTAAAGACGCAAGGTGGTAGTAACAACTGTCAAACCATCTCCTTGTTACCTAAAGAACGGGTAAAAGCCATAACTTTTCTTTTTTAAGTTGGAAACTGATTTAAAACGGATAGTACGAGTTGGACCCTTGGATTGAAAATGTAAGGGCGTCAATACACATGTTTTATGTGGTGGGCCCCACTTGTTGCTTAATACTATTGGATTTTCAATCCAAGGGTCCAACTCTCGATAGTACCTACTATCTAGGGTTTTACATCACAACCTCAAAAATAGAATAGATCGATCGGGAATCCAAACCTTTTGCTTACAAATCCAGAACTTGCTACTATCGAGGGTTTTAAATCACTTCCCTGTTAAGTTTTTGTTGTTTTAAAATTTTCAAGGGGTAGCATCACAATGTGTTGCACACGTCTTTGGAAATTTTTTGACTACCTATGTCTAGAATAGCTCTCCTTAGACAATGATGTGAAATAGCACCCACGAAGACAATTAATTATTGGTAGGTGAGCAGTTATATACGTACCCAATACATAAATTTTCAACAAGTGGAGGATGAGCTAATCTCAATTAAGAGGCCAAACATCTAACTCTCCACTTACATTACGAGACATTTTAATCATTCAAATAAGGACCATTTTCAAACTAGATAATTTAGTACTAGGGGCATGTTTGGTTTGTAAATCTAAATATTAAAATATTAATCTCTTAAACATAATAGATATTAGAGGTCTATCATTGCATATATCACATATACATGACAGTTTTCATTCTAATGAAGAACGTGTGTTTAATTATCTTACCTTAGTTAAAAAGAATAGCACAAATCCGAATATGCCGAGCGAAGTGGTTTGAATACAATCAATCCACAAGGTCTTCAACCATCTCCTCTTTCCGGTTCCTCACAATACAATGAGCGTGTATTCTGTATGGAAAAATTAGAGAGTGAGTTAGAACATTGCTCTCTTTATTTATACACATTAAAAGAATCATTCATATTAAGGATTCTTTAATATTAAGACTCCCTTAAAATATAATCATGTCTTAATTAGAGATGTGTATTATCTTTTTACTAATTACATCACTTAGCAAAAGATATTAGCATTACGATTAGAACTTACAATAATGAATAAAGGGATTGACCATAATGCATTGCCACACTAAATAAAAAATTCTAATAGCTGTCTAGAAAATAAAAGAAAATTATTTATATAATTTTAAGTTGTGTTTTGTGTAAATTTTTTTCACTTATTTTCTCAAAAACCACACATAGGATAAGTTTAAAAATGAAATAAAATATAAAATACAACAGAAATTATTATTCTGCTTTGTGCATGGACCAATGAGACTCTGGAGTCTGGACCACAAGTCCTCTACAGAGAATCAACTATAGACATCACATCATTTCCTATCAATCCTTAAAACGGTGGAGTCCACCCGAATTGAGTTGTCTAGTCAGTTTTAGTACATCTCTCAATCATCATTATGGAGTGGCGGAGGGTTCAACAAATGGTCAATAATGCCTCGCGGGTGCTCATCGGGAAGCAAATCACCTGTGGTCTTCCATGGTTCTTCCCTGTGGCCGCGAGTGTAGGAACGTCAAGATCAATTTGTAAGGAAGGATTTAACAACTGTAAACACCTATTGAAGAAATCCTGGACTTCAAAAACTGTGGTCACAGAGAAGAACACAGACGATTATCAACTCCCCAACCACTGGATGATGACTCATTATCAACTCCCCAGCCGCTGGATGATGACTCGTGGATCACAGACACTTTTGGCAAGTGAACAATGAACACATATTGATTTCTTTTTTGTTGAGAGATATCATTTACCTAAGCTTCGGCAGCAGAGCTCTTGCAACTCTTAAGAGAGTGGGATTAGATCCCTAGACTTCCTCCATGGAAGGCCACACCCCTATCACTCACGCAAGAGAGGGGGATGTGTGTGTATGTGCGCGTGTGTGTGGACACATTGATTACCCAAAAAAATATAAAAGAAAGTAAGGCTGCAAATAGAGCGGATACAAAACGGATATTGGTATATCTGAATTCGTATCTGATTATATATCCGAATATTCGTATCTAGATAAATATCCGACGGATATTGAAATATGATATCCGTATCCAACTCCGATTATTTAAAAAGAAATTTAAAAAAATATAAATTAATATTTAAAAATGTAAAAATATATAATTTTTTATTTAAAAAATATATTTTAAAGGTAATATTAATTTTATAAATTTAAAATATATTATTTATATATATTATATAATCGGACGGATATTTATCGAATCGGATGTATCAGTATCCGAATCCTTATCCTTATCCGAATATAAACGGATTGTGATTTACTATCCGAATTCGCTCCGCATGATATTTTTTCGTATAAATATCTAACTAAACAGATTCGGATAATATCCACATCCGATTACAGCCTAAAGGAAAGTGATTGGGGGGTGTGTGTGTGTGAACACATTGATTACCCAATAAAATATAAAAAATATAAAGGAAAGTGGTTGGGTGCGTTGGGATCGAGCGCTCTGCCATTCAATTGAGAATTCAAGGTCGGCAACAAGATGTGTGGGGCCCATCATTAAATTTATGTTGGGGCCACCGTTGGCTTCCGGACGGGTCGAAAGCACCCAATCACTATACAATACGCGGGCATACATGCGAAAAACAGGCTTCGGATTCCCTTTAGTAGATACCCGAGGTGGCCGCTCATGCATCCACAAATCATGGGACATGTGGCTTTTGAAAATGGGAGATATCAAGTGGGGGGGGGGGGCTTGAGAAGTCAAAATCATAGGAAGAAAATGAAATCACTTCTTCCCCCAAATTATCCCCAATGCCCCATGATTTGTGGATGCCCGAGCGCCCACCTCGGACATCCACCGGAGATTATCGAAGCCCACAAAACAAGTAGGACGACTGTGGAAGCTGGTTAAACATCAAATTGGATTTTGAATTAATAAATGTGCCTTTCAGTGGAGTTCTATATAATTCAGCATTCGATTTGCAAGTCCAAGCAAGCACCTGTATATCTCTAGATCTTGAGGGGGAGAGGGATTTCACCTTGTTATCTTTATCGCTCTTCTAAAAAGTAATGGATCAGAGCTTGATTGACGCTGCTCGAGAGGGAAATATAGATTCCCTTTACGAGCTACTCCATGAAAATCCATTTGTTCTTGAGAATGTTGATAGGGTTCCATTTATAGACACTCCTTTACACATAGCTATCTCGGCCGGTAAAACTAGTTTTGCAAAGGAAATTGCAAATCTGAAGCCCTCCTTTGCTAAAAAGCTAAACCAAGATGGGTTTAGCCCCATCCACTTAGCTTCGAAAATGGGGGACAACGGGATGATGAAAGAGCTCTTGAAAATTGGGAATGAGCTCTGTCTTCCAAAGGGCAGAGAGAAAAGAACACCTCTTCATTGTGCGGCTATGTTCGGGTGCATTGATATTATACATGAATTGGTCCACAATTTCCCAAAATCTATTGTAGACTTAACAGTTCAGAAAGAGACTGCACTTCACCTTGCTTTGAAAAATAAGCAGCCCGAGGCCTTTAGAGTATTGCTGGATTGGGTTGAAGACCTCGACAAGAGATATATCGTGAATTGGAAGGACAATGAAGGCAACACTGTTTTGCACCTTGCAATCTCAGGAGCAGCACCCCAGGCAAAGCTTATGCTCAAATCCTCTTACCACTTTATTATATATATATATATATAATATAAAGAAATAAGTGTCACCTAACCCCTTCTCTTTGCTCTCCAATCTTTAATCTCATGAATTCACTTTTGTTTTAAGGATACTACATGACACATTTCTTTAATCTCAACCGTTAACTATTTCTCTCACACATATCTCACGCAATTCAAAAATCATTTGAATGATTTTAGGGAATTATGGTCCTCTATTTTCTCACACGAATAAGGGTGTGTAGAGATCTGTCCCTCTCCCCAATTTTTTCTTTCTATCCCCACCTATTAGGTCTCCTCAATTTCTATTTGATCCCAAAAAAGCTTCAATTATCTCTTCCTAGATTTTCTCTGATATACCTCATATTCTTCTTTTTGATCTCTCAAATGGCACGATTCCTCTCAATATTTCCAACAGTCTTCTCACGTTTATCACAATTGTTTTTTTAGTTATATTTTTTTTCATTTTTTTTAGAGCAATAGTTCGCTCTACTATCGAGGAGTGAACTGCTGGTCCTCGCTCTCACATAGCCAACCCTTCAACTCCCTTTAACTTAGGTTAATTATTTTTAACTCTTTAGTTAAATATTTTGTATTTTATTTTTCTAAAAACCAAGGATAGATGGGTGAACCCTAAAGGTAGATCAATCTTAACCACAGTTAAATGGGGTTAGAAGAGAGACATGGGGCAAGAAAATGGGAGCCGAGATGCCCCTCCTCGCGTCACCGACCAAGGAGGTGATTATTTTTCATTTTTTTTATACTCCCGGGCATCGCACGGGGGCTTTGCTAGTAAATATATAAAAGTAGCATTCTGGTGAACAATGCTCATTGAAGCTTGTAATGAGCCGTCCTTAATAAGGTGACACATGACAAGTTGTTTTGGAATCTGACCGTTTGATGTCAAGACGGGTTACCCAAAAGACACGTGACAAAAAATTAGCTCGAACGAACATTTATAGACTATCCTGATCGAAGAAGGGAAGATCAAAAATTTCTATCCTAAGTATGGTCTAGCAAACCCTAAGAGATTAATGCTGCAAACTAGGGTCTAATTGAGCAGTCTAAATATGTCTGATCAGACTGATTTTTTCATACGTGTCTCCAATGGACCCAGCTTGACATCCAATTGTCATATTCAAAAAAATATGGCACGTGTCATCTTTTTAGAGGAACTACTCATTACAAGCTTCAATGAGCATGAATCATTAGTATCCTTCCCTATATATATATATGTATATTCATTGAAGCCTGTAATGAGTGGTCATCAATAATGTGACAGGTGACAAGTTGTTTTGGAATCTGAGTACCGTTTGATGTCAAGAAGGATTGCTCGATAGACACATGGCAAAAAAATTAGTTCTATTGAACATTTATAGACTGTCCGATCGGAGAAAGGAAAATAAGTCATTTCTATATCCTAGGTAGGGTCTAGTGAACCCTAAGGGGTTAAGCTAGGGTCTAATCAAACGTTCTAAACAAGTCCAATTAGACTGATTTTTTGACACGTGTCATCATTCTAGAGGGACCACTCACTACCTGCTTCAATGAGCATGACTCATTAGTATACTTCCCTATATATATATATATATATATATATATATATATATATATATATATATATATATATATATAATTTCTTTCTTTTCTTGGTTTTATGCTAACCCAAATTTGTTTTTTTTTTGCATTTCTGTTTCCATTACACAGACAATAAAGAATTTGCTCAGCATTTATGATTTTAATTTTTTGCTGAGAGTAATTTTATGGGTGAGATGTTATGTGGCTCCGAAGTTTCTTGAGCTCAATATTCCGAAAGTTGAAGTGAATGCCGTGAACGCATACCATCAAACCGCCCTCGACATCTTATTGCTGCGTCAAAGCAAGTATGAGAATTTGGAAATGAAGGAAATCCAAGATATCCTTTGCCGTGCCAAAGCAGTGAGAGGCTATGATATCATCACTACCCCACCAGTACATACTAGTAGTTATCATTCTCAGGACCTTCATAATATCCCAAAGCCTTTAAGGGGTTGGATATTACAATTTGGCCTAGAGGTGGTAAGAGATTGTCAAATGGAGGTGCGAAATGCCCTGTTAGTGGTAGCTGTATTGATTGCAACAACAACCTTCCAAATTGGAGTTAACCCTCCCGGTGGTGTTTGGCAGGATAACTCAACGAAAGACAACAGTACCACCATCACTGCCACTATGTTTGATCAACCACACACTGCTGGACAGGCAATAATGGCTACTAATATGTGGGGATGGAGTTTCTTCACCATATGTAACCTCACAGGGTTTTTGATTTCCTATGCAATGATCATTTTCCTCACACATGGATTACCTTTTCGCAGGGTGATCCTAGTAGCCCTGCAGTCGATGGCTATAACTTATATGATATCGCTAATTATCATCTGTCCCCTAAATGAAGATTCTGTCTTCCTGGTTTTCCCGCTTATCGGACTCGGGGTGATTGTACTGTCCTTACTATATATGGGAGCAATCCTCTTTCATTACAGCCAAAGTCGAAACTGGAGGGGCCTAAGTAGTTGAGATGGACAGATTCCCAAAACGAATCTCAGTAATCAAATTGGGGATAATGTGAGGATCCTAATCACTTGTCTGTGTTCACAAATATACCTCACCAGCCACCAGCTACCAGAGTATATTTATTTTCTCACGTCTTTTGAAGTTAAGGGTATGTATTTATTTCATCCGGTAGGGATCTGTGTACTTGTGAATAAATGCAAGGGAAATTAATAATCGTAGTTTCTTCTTAGTTACCATGTATCTTGCTTGTGGATACGTTTTCCCACTCAAGTAGGCACCTGCAAGCAAGGTTTGTCTATCCTTTGCGTTCCACATACAGTGGGCGAAACATCTGATGTCGCAATAAAAAATGAAGGTTCTTGTCAAATGGATATAACCATCTGATCCATCTTCTTCGATGTTAGTCACTATTAATCATCCACAGATCAAAGTTTCGAGCTATAATTTGCTGAGGCTCACCCATCAAATGAATGACCACTATTGAACAACCGGATCATCCACCAAAATTAATTATACACTTCCAATTCTTTCTTAAATTCAAACTATTAATTAACTCAAAAATTCTCTTCAAAATATGGCAAATCGTAATATGTAAAGATGCTCACTCCTATCTGTTAGTTCTTCTACCATCAAGATTGGACCATGAAACCCTTGAATTGGCCACTGTCCCAACAAAAGCACTTCTCAATTTGCTCTCAGATTTGACGATTCGGGTAATGCGTGGATGTGCCACATGTGCTGTTCGGGGGTAATAATTAGTTAGGCATGCACAAATTGTTTTCCCACTGCTGAAGAAGATGCTTCGTGAATTTTGTCTGATCCAACTCATTATCGAGGCTTAGTTGGTGGCTTACCTAATTAACAAAGATATATCATTCAATGTTAATTTTGTCTCACAATATCTGGCCTCTCCCATTGACGAGCATTATCACGTTGTCAAGAGAATTCTGAGATATATTCAAGGTACTCTCACCTATGGCCTTCAACTACAGTCTTATGGGTCACTTGAACTTTATGCATATTCTGATGCAGACTAGGCCGGTTGTCCAGAAACTCGTCGGTCTATCACTTGTCTTTGTACCTTCTTGGGTCCCAATTGCATGTTGTGGAGTGCTAAGAAGCAGCCAAAAGTTTAGCACTGAAGTTGAATACAAATCAATGGCTTCTACTGCGGCAGAGCTTAATTGGATCACCGTTCTTCTACGAGATATAGGGATTCCCTTGTTCAAGGCACCGACTTTATATTGTGATAACTTAAGTGCATTATATCTCACGGTCAATCTGGTTCTACATGCGGTCTAAATACATTGAGGTCGATTACCACTATATAAGAGAAAATGTTGCTCTTGGTTCACTACTTACTGGGTGTTGAAACCGAGGATTTGAATTGCTAGTATAGATCACTGGATATCAATCTGCAACTATAGATCTGCCAATTAGGAGTAGCAAATCTATCATCAGCAGCCTTCTTTGATCATTTTTGGGTTATCCCGTAAGCCTGAAGTAGTTTTACTACATCACACTTCTCCAGGTTTCCTGAAAGAGTGAGTAGAAGAGAAAAAAAGGAAGAAAAGATGAACGTGATTGAAGGGAGAGAAGAAGGAACAGTGAAGTATGATAAGGAGTTGGCAGCTTTCCTTCTTTAGAACATTGAGAATATAGAAATATCTGAGTAGTACGAATAGTGTTTTCTAAGTTGAAAATCAAAATCTCCTTTTCCCAAAATCTGATCCTCTTTTTTCCCTTTTTCTTCCTTTTTTTTTTTACTTCACACTGGTTTTCTCCTATTTATAGAAGAAAATCCTTATTTATTTATTTAATAATAAAAATATTATTTGATGTGACATCTAACTGACTCTGACATATGCCAGCTGTTTTTTGTTAAAAGGAGCAAATCCGTTAGAATTTTTGACAGACTCTATTAAATGGAGCCTTTCTGTTACAAAATAGGCAAAATCTGTTAAGTGGAGTTATTCTGTCAATAACTAACTCCTATTCCGTTAATAACAGCTTACATACATTAAATAAAACTCATTTTATTAATCATCACATGTTCTTTTAGGAGGGAGTTGTCAGCTCATCAAACTACCATTACCAACTTTCAATTATGACTTAATCATTTAAACTGTTATGACCCAAACAAGTTTTTGGATGCATACTTCAAAGGTTAAAAGAGTAAACTACTTTTAGAAAAGAAATAAAAAAGGAGTTTAACTATTTTAACAGATTCCCTCCTAACCCTCCAGACCACATCTCATAATCCTTCCCCCAAATACAATATATATATATATATATATATATATATATATAAATCATCGTACACCGAAGGCAGGTCATAAGCCTTTGAGATACCTTGTCTAGAGAAATCATAAGTATTGGATGAATGCACTATTCTCAGGGTGGATGCGATATCCACCGTTAGGCCTCAATCATCTAGTCTGAGACTATGGAGGCCTTGATTCCCTCCAATAGCCCACAGGGAAGTGGGGCAAGATACATCCCAACATTCCCTCCTGACTGTCAGCCTAGGAAGTAATCAATACTTTGCTTGAATAGGAGATGGGGGGAACACACACGCTCATTCCCACGAGGAAGGCAATCTGTGCCTTTAGCCCCTGACAAGGCAATAATGTACATGGTGATATGATTCCACCGAATCCCTATAAAGATGAGGCTGAACTGGCAACCGCCTTCTCGTCTCAACGGATTATGACTCATTCAAGCTTTCGATCTGCATAAGCCTACAACACCATTGATTCAAGACCTGTCTTGAAGAATAAAATATCATAATGGTGTTAGAAAATATTCAGTAATCAAGTCCTACTAAAATCTTACCAAGGACTACTTTGGTCCTGACAGATTAGACCGCCTTTAAACTTTCTATCTGATTCTTGAAAGCTTATCTGTTGATCAAAATCTGCTTCTTTGATCTTTTCATTTATAAAATACTCGAACTACTTCAAGCCGGGAAGGCGTAGTGAGTTGATCAGTATGCTAGGAGTTCGGATCTTATTCTCAAACATGGCATACTTCAAGGTATCTGAAAGCTTATCATACTCAAAAGTGTTAAACCATAAAACAGTATAAATGAGCATCTGATACGCTAGACTTCAAGTCTATTTTTAAATAAAACATATTTTAAGGTATTTGAACCTTTCGAATCCTTTAAGCTTTTATCAGAATTAAAAGTTTTTCTGAATATCTGTAAAATACTACTCAGCCTGAGAAAGGCGTTAGCAATCAATTCCGAAAGGCTTATCACGCTAACAACGTTAAATCATAAAAGCTGCATAAATAACTATCTGGTATGTTGTTGTCTCAAAATTTGTATTATAAACAAAAGTACTTAAAGGCAATAGAACCTTTTATGATTATCATAATCTTTATCTACGTGGCTTCTGACTAGGAAATTACTCTCACGTGTCATCTTATCATTTTCCATCATCAACACCGGGTTTGTGTAATCACCCTCTCAGTTAACAGATCTTGTAGAGCCCCAGATTTTCTGCAAGCACTGATGTGTTCAAGCCAAGGTGTTCTGTGTTATCTTGGCATTGGGAGGAATATATTTTTGTGTAAAACATATGATATTTGTTGTGTGAGTTGAAGATTGGGGGTGTTGTGAGCCTTAGGGTTGAAAACCAAGTTCACATGCACTGTGAATTGTGTTGTGATTAGTGCCAAGGGCACTAGTATTGGAAGGGTCAAAGGCCATCATTTTAGTTGGGTTTGGTTAATGAGAGCAAGGGTTTTCACATGGCCTAACTATGATGTGAGTTTAGTGTATGAGTCATAGGATGTGAGGTATCTTTGGGAAAGCAAGCAAAGAGTATAAAACATACTCTTAAGTGTTAAGTGAATAGTGCATATAGAGGTCAAGGCCTCTAGGTATCTTCTTGGATGTTCTCAGTGAAATGATGGTTCAATTTGCGTGTGTTGAGTCTCAAAAGGAGAGTATAAGTATACTCTAAGTATCTAAACACGTAGGGTATAAAATAATCTAAGTGTGAATGTAGGACCCCGAGAATCAATTTCGCAATGCTGTGAATAGTGTCAGGGCATTGGAGTTGAAGGTCAAAAGCCTTCTTATATTGTTATGATATTATAGAAAGATGATAAGGAGGGTTTTTACCTAGAGATTTGTTGGATAGAAATATGGGTGGTGTATGTCGGTGCGTTGAAACCAAGAGATAAAATGCTCTAAGTCCTTGGGAGTTTAAACAAAGAGTATGCATGACTCAAGATATGTGAGTGATGAAGCAAAGATTAAAAAGGACTTTAGAAGAAATTGAGTGGTGTTAGTGTGCAAAAGAAGGGTAAAGGAAATACTCTAAGTGGGTAAAAGTAAGGGTATAAAATATCATAAGTGCTTAAAGGATTGTAAGTGAATAGTGCTGTAAATAGTGTGTTTCAAGGCCTAGAGCCTTAATGGAATTGTGGGTTCATGTTTTATAATGAAATGAGGTATTTAATGAATCAAAATATGTATGAAAAATGTTTTTTGGGGTTAGAGACAAATAAAAAATGAGAGTATAACATACTCCAAGTGTCAAAGAAAAAGATGCCTAAACATACCCTCAACTTTAACGAGCTCTAGAATTATCACCGCTGATCAGAATCGAGTGATTCTTGAATTTTTGGAAAGGTATTTAAACCCTCTTCAATGTTCATTTTTATCATTTGTTTTGAATTTGAGTCAAGGTTGGGCCAAAAGTCAGATTTCCGGAAGTGAGTCTGCTGAAAATCTGGGCTGCTGAAATCTATTTTCGGATCAGTCAGCTTCAAGGGCAATTTAGTCCATGAAGCCAGAAAAATTAGAAAATTTGTAAAACATAAAAGTTGTATCCCTTTCAAAGATGAATCCAACTCAAGTTGAATTGTCTAAATCGGATTAGTAAGTCAAAAGTTATAGTCAAAATAGCAAAACGGAAAAAACCCAGGCCTGTCATAACTTCACTAGTCGACGAGTGGACTTCACTAGTTGACGAGTGAGCGTCACTTGTCGACGAGTCAGCCCCGAAACAGCTGAAAATGACCCTGTAACAACTCAGAACTCTTCCACCGACCTTGAGAGATATTTTGGGATATTTTCCTAAGATATTTTGGGATTTTTAGCACCCTTTAGCCTATAAATAGATGAGATTTCGTGGGTATGAGTTTACTCAAACCTAAGCTTGGATTCTTGAGAAATTGAAGAAAAGAAGAAGAAGAAGAACACTTTGATTTCTCAAACCGTTCTTCTCAGACCAAAGTGAAGCTAAATCCTTGCTTCTAAGGTTGCTATTTTACTATTTTTGGTGTTTTAGAGCTTGAGTTTTCTACCCAAGGTGATTCTTAAATTCTTAAATCAAAAGAGGGGTTTGTGGTTTATTTTCCAATTAAGGTTCAGGCTTCTCAAAGGTTCAATCAATTCTCTCAAGCTTTCCAAAAGCTCTTGACTAAAGGAAATCAATCATTCAAAAGGTAGATACCTTCTACTATCTAACCTTATTTTATGTTTTTAAGAAAACCATATTCTAAGTATGTTCTTGGTTTATTAGATGATGAAATTTGAAGTGTTTGTAAGCTATCATATCAATGAAATTCTATGTTGTATGACCTTCTATGAATATACCTAAATATTTTAAGTGCTCTATGCTTATCACGATGCTCACAAGAGCTATGTTTTGAATCTATGATGATGCTCACAAGTCTCACATGTACACAAGCTTGCATGAATCGGATTTCTCATAAGATGGGTTACTTACGCTAGGAGTTGGTTTCTAATACTTTTCCATAGAGGGCTCCAGTTCGTAATACCTTTCCTCTATCCAGGGCTCCGAACCACAGATATCGAAAGAGACTCGTGCACCTGCCGACAATCAAAATGTACGGCTGAATATTGAAACACTCAGCTGGTACCAACCACTAGCCAACAATGTTACAACAAGATCATGCATACATTTTATAGAAATCGTAGAGCATAGAGCATAAAAAAAATGTGCATATTTTCCAAAATCATTGCCTTGTGAGCTTTCATGTAAAAACATCATCTTATGAGGTATTGCGAGAATCAATAGCTTATGAGTGTGTCTTATGAGTTCTTATGAGCATGGAGCACTTATGAGTTCTTATGAGATCTATAGAGCATGTGAGATCCTTAGAGCATAGAGCATGTGAGATCCTTAGAGCATATGAGATCTTAGACATTGAGATCCTTATGGGCATTAGTAACCGATCTTAGAAACCAACCCAAAGTTTGGCATGATCACTTATGAGTTCTTGTGTGTTTCCTTAAAATAGCAAGACTTGCAAACTTTGGGTTGGTTTCGAATACTTTTCCTCTATCCAGGGCTCCGAACCACAGATATCGAAAGGGACTCGTGTATCTGCCAACAATCAAAATGTACGGTCGAATATTGAAACACTCGGCGGGTACCAACCACTAGCCAACAATGTTACAACAAGATCATGCATACATTTTATAGAAATCGTAGAGCGTAGAGCATAAAACAAATGTGCATATTTTTCAAAATCATTGCGTTGTGAGCTTTCGTGTAAAAACAACATCTTATGAGGTCTTGCGAGAATCAATAGCTTATGAGTCTGTCTTATGAGTTCTTATGAGCATGGAGCACTTATGAGTTCTTATGAGCATGGAGCACTTATGAGTTCTTATAAGATCCATAGAGCATGTGAGATCCTTAGATCATAGAGCATGTGAGATCCTTAGAGCATATGAGATCTTAGACACTGAGATCCTTATGAGTATAAGTAACTGATCTTAGAAACCAACTCAAAGTTTGGCATGATTACTTATGTTCATTTATTAACCGAGTCACCTTTTAAATACAGGCAAACAAAGATGCTGAGATATTCCGAACCAAACGCCTAGAACATCAGGATGAACTACAAGCCATCTTCACTGGCACATTGGCTACTGGGGACCTACAATGGGCACCAGCTGTTGGGACTAGGCCACAAAATTTGGAAAATGCCTCTTATTCTTATACAGAGCAACCCACAGATGATACTCTTGGGGATGATGAGTATGTCCGTAGCACCCATGTGCCAAAGGATTGCGGTTTGGAAGAACTTGTAGTGGGTGATAATGAGCAACCTGGTCCACAACGTCGGTCTGAACCATCAGTGGGTTTGCGTCGTCCGAGGAATGCATCTCGAGGGGCATCCATTGACTCACAAATGTAGACTCTGTCCAAATATCTTGAGTGGAAGATGGCTAAAAAAAGTAAGGAGAATCCATATGACATCCCTGAATGTGTCAAACGTTTGCGAGAGATGCCGGGAATAGAAAGGCTTGGCCCAATGTGGACGTTTTGCTTGGAGATGTTTAAATCGGAGCCTGAGAGGAAGCTTTTCATGACGTTGGTGGACAACAATGAAGCGTGTCTTCATTGGATTAGGACATAAATGAACCGCTGGTATGGAGATGTTTAGAAATACTTGGAGATGTTTAGATATACTTTGTTTAGAAATACTTTGCTTCAGAGTCCTAGATGTGTATTATTTTGGTAGAGATTGGTTTGTTAGACTGGTTTTATCTTTCTTCTAGCATATTCTATACCATTTCTACATTGTCTTTGATCTTTAAAAGTTAGATTCTGATGCTTCCTATACCATTTCTGCAAATACCCAGCAATCTCTCTCACTTAGTGTTGGATAAAATTCATGGTTATTGAGTAGATGATGAGAATTAAAATTCATGGTTATTGAGTAGATGATGAGAATTTGTTTGCCTTCAAAAACAGAGGAGAAAAGGGAATCTGCTTTCCTTTTTTACTAGTTTAGTGAGCTGTTAACCAATGCCATTCTTTTCCTCTTCATCTTCTTTATGCTCTGAAAGGTTCACTTTCTTGTCTGCTGGGGGGGCATTTTTACATTAGCCATCTTAGGGTTTAAGAAAGTAGAGGATATAGCTGGTGATGGGTAGATTATATGCCTGGGACATTGGATTTCTCTTTATCTTTGTGTGTATTGGATGCTGCAACTATGTTTCTTTTTGCTTTAATCCCCTCCTGGCTGTTTTAGTCTCCTGCCTTGGTTCATCTTTCTTTCTGGGGGATTCTAATATGATTTCTGGTGATCTTCTTTTTCTTAATATTTGCAGGATTTTGTTGTATTCAGATTATTTATAATGGTTTTGCTGTTCTAATATGATTTCTGGGGGGTTCTAATATGATTTCTAGTCCAGCAAGAACTAGGTAGGCTTTTTTCTGGCCTCTGTTTCAAGGCTTCAAGTGCAATTCCATTCTTTTGGTATTGGGAATTCATGGCTTTGCCAGTTATGCCGTACTATTGGGTGTTGAACTTGAATCTCCCCTTTTTTCAGAGAACAATAATCTGCTGCAATGGCCCTTTTGCAGTCAGATGGAGTTTTATTTATCAAGTGGGGTATTCCTTCTCTGTTTTCATTCCAAGCAAGGTGGTCTTGAATGTCTGTCATTAGTTTTTTTTGTTTATATTTGAGTGATCTGCATAGTGGGGTTCTGCTGATTGGTATTTTTGTTCAAGGTTGTCTTTCATGTATGCTATTATTTTTTTCTGGTTTTTTAATGAGTAATCTGCATGGTGGGGTTCTGTTTATTAGTGTTTCTTTTTTTGCTGTTTGTGGGTTGAACATTTTTCTGTTCTGCTGATATTCTCTCCTTTTGTTCTATGTTAGGATTGTTAATATGGACTGGTTTTTTCTTGTCCCTGTTTTTTTGTTTATCTTTGAGTGATGTGCATAATGGGGTTATGTTTATTAGTAATTTTGCTCAAGGTTTATTATTTTTGGCTTTTATATGAGTAATCTGCAGGGTGGGGCTCTGGTGATCTTCTTTCCTCTATCTGCTATGTTGATGGGTTGTAAGCTCCTACAATGATATCAATCTTAGTTGTCCCAGCTTCTATGAGAACGTTTTGAGTCTGTGTGTGTGTGTGTGAGTGTGTGTCTTTGAAATTACTATTCCTTGAGTGGAACATGCAAGTTTGCATAACTATGCTGCACTAATCCCCATTTTTTGACTGGTTGAATTGATGCCTGTGTACTTAAGGTAATAAACATATCAGTAGTAAACTACAGTTTCTGTTATTAGCACAATGCCTATTAGCACAATTCCTGCTTTCTTTCCTTCTCTGTTTTCAGTCAATACTTGATAAACATCTATCAAATGAACAAGATTGTTATATGAAGTATTTAAATTAATGAACAAGATTGTTATCATGTCTACTATATGCATTTTGTTGGATAACAGTAATGGAGGTTGCTTAAATAAACTTTCTTTGTTCATGCATATAGAGAGCTTCACCTCATTATGGTTGCATAAGCCATATGGTTCTGCAATTGGCCTTGAGAATGGAAGAAAGGTTCTTTGTCCATTTGGGTCCTCTGGATGAAATACAGGAGCTATCAGTGTTTGTTTTTTTGTCAAGTATATCATTCATAATTTTGGCAAAAAGCCATAATTATGGCTTGCTCATTATGGCAAAAAGCCATAATTATGGCAAAAAGTTCATTGTCCAGCTTGCTCATTTGCATCATGAATTAGCATCTGTAGATGCCTTACGGTCAGGTGCAAATGTTCAGGGCATTTCTGGGGTCCAAAACATTGGTGCATCGGCTTCTCATACTTTTGCTTCTGCTTTAGGTGCCTCCTTGTCAAGAAGCACCAGTCCTGATCCTCAACATGTCTCTAGGGCTCCTAGTCCTTGCCTTCCAGCTATTGGAGAGGGGATGGTTGGCGCTACTGAGAAAAGAAGTATCAATGGTCCAAACTCATTTAATAGTGTCTCATCTAGTATGAGTGAGTCTGCAGATCTGATAGCTGTTTTGTCTGGCATGATATATATCATTCATAATTATGGCAAAAAGCCATGTCTCAACAAGTTCCCCTGAGACCCAAATCTACCCCTGTTCTGTCAGTCATTTTTAGGAGAAAGGGGCTCTGTAGGATGTAATCAGCACATAACCCTATAGAAATTAGGCCATTTTGCAGGCTTCATGAATCATGATACTCCTTGTGCATGAACAACCAATCCAGAGCACCTGGTATACCTTCTATTTTTAAAAAATCTACCAACCATAACAGACATGGATGTATTTCTATGATCTCAGATGTTTCAGCAACATGAGCTTACATTACTTGAAATGTTTCCCTGCACAGGAATACTCATCTTCTTGTTTTTAATTAATGATTATGTGATAACTGAATCTCTGTTTGGTATTCTAACTGAAATCACATATCATTTATGTTTATGTTTCAGCATACTTCAATCTACTATAGAGTGTATATTCACAAATGAATTATAACTATTGATCTTTATAGATCGTATAATCCCACTGTTTTGGTCTGTTATGAATGAATAATAACTATTAGTCTTTATTTTAGAAAATGTCATCAAAGACAGACACAGATGATGATATCTTCATAACAACAACAATAAATGCATTAGATACATATAGAGAGCTTTACCTCGTTAAAGAGCCATGTTGGACATCGAACTTACAGGAATTGAATTTGTTTGGGAGCTAATGACTGGATATGGTGGGAGTTGTTTTGAATTACTCTGAATGCAACGGAGTATATTTTTGCGTTTTTGTTATGTACTCCAAGAGAGGTCATTGTTATCTGACTCTCGTAGAATGAGTAGTACAGAGCAATTGGCAATCCTCTTATTTGCGTTAGGTCATAGTGAAAGGAATAGAGTTATGCAGGAGAGATTTCAGCACTCAGGTGAAACTATAAGTCAGATATTTCATAAGGTATTGAATGCCATGGTGACATATTCGATGGAGATTATCAAGCCTAGAATGTCATATCTTGAAATTTCGCCAGAAATTCAAAATAATCAAAAATACTGCCAAAATTTTAAGGTAAATCATTATGCTATATCATTTTTATTGTTTTCCTGAATTTTTTTCTATGATATATTTGTAATTATTGTGCGTCTTTTCTTTGGTGTAAAAGAATTGTATTGGTGCGATAGACGGTACTCATATCGATGTTATGGTACCAATAGACAAACAAGTTCTGTTTAGAGGTAGAAAGAGGACATGTACACAGAACATATTGGAGAATATATTTTAGGGTTTTGGAAATTTAAAGGAGAGAAATCATTGAGAATATTACAGGACTATTTCCATCTATGCACCAATTTTTTAGCAAGCCCGAAACTTATGTAGAATTAATCTCTAAATCAAATGGCTATGATCTTCCATCTCTATTAATATTTGTGTATCCTTAGTCGGACCATCTAGTAGTAGGATCCAGCTAGCCCAAGGGCGTACCACCTATGTATGGTAGGGGCAAGGACTTTCTGGTGCAAGTATTTCCATATGAACTTGTGAAGGATCTCAGTTCTCATCCACTTCACATTCCTGACATTCTTTACCTGCATCAGGATAGCTACTATAACAAATGATGTATACCTCTGCTTTTGCAATACAAGACTAATGACATTGCCTTACAAAAGGAGCATACCTGTTACTTAACTTTGGTTTAGTTGCACCGGACTTGCCAAAACTTTGACCCCTATATGATAATTTTGATTTGTGCCCATGATTCGAATTCTGGAGGTATTTCTCAGTCTGGCAGCTGAGAAAATATTCTCTCTTGGAACGATCCAAGGGGTAGTCGATCTCTTTGGTCTTTACTGAATAGATTGAGATTTACAGACACTCTTATGATAAATGAGGTATACAGTGGAGTGATTTGCATCCTTGGGAGGCCATTGGCATGTGATGTAGCAATTGGAAGAGTCTGAAACAATTGAGTAGTTGGACCATGGGAGCATCTTGTATCTTTCTCTCTCCCTCATGCCACTTTTATGCTTATACCTCATTCAATTTTTTTTATCGCAGATTCAATGCCTCAAATTGATTATGCTTATAACTCTCTCTCCCTAAGGGGCCGTTTGGATACACTTCCGTTTTTCTATTTTTATTTTCTGTTTTTAAAAACTGAAAATGACTCTCTTTTGGCATTACTAACTGTTACTTATTTAAAAAAATGAAAACAAAAGAACATGTTTGGTAACTATGATTAAAAAATTCTAATCCATGGTGGTGATAGTAGTGGGTGATGGTGGTGGGTGTAGTGTGGTGGGTGGTGGGTGGTGGTGGTAGGTATAGTGTGGTGATGGTGGTGGGTGTAGTGTGGTGGGTGGTGGGTGGTAGGTATAGTGTGGTGATGGTGGTGGTGGTGACGGGTGGTGTAGTGTGGTGGTGGTGCGCAGTGGGTGGTGGTGGTGGTGGTGGTGGTAGGGGTGGTGTAGTGTGGTGGTGGTTTGGAGGTGCGTAGTGGGTGGTGGTGGTGGTAGGTATAGTGTGGTAATGGTGGTGGTGGTGGTGGGTATAGTGTGGTGGTGGTGGTGGTGAAGGGTTGTAACACCCCAAAATCTCATCTAAGCAAAAGATGGTGCTTTGGACCCATTACACTGCTTATCCTGGATTAACCTCAAAATAAGCAAGGCAATACTAAATTATGAACCTGAAAATTTCTTCTAAACATGCATATAAAATCAAGTATCTACTATGACAAGTCTATCTTAAAATCTAACTCTGAGATAACCAGATCATTTCACATGATCTCAAAAATCAACAAGTTAACATATGTACCGTCAAAGTAAAACTATAAGTCAAAACGAGTCTCTATTACAACTTTTGATCACCCAAAGTCTAATACCTAATGATAAGAAAAGTGGACGAGGTCTCGAGTTCCCTCCTTGGGAATTTCACCTTCTTCCTCCGCTCTGCAATCTTCTTCTAGCCAAGGCCCCACTGGTATCTTAGAACATGAGCCTGCCGACATGAAAATATATCGGCTGAGCAACAAAGTTCGGTGAATATGTACTTCTAATTAGCAATGTCAGAAGCATCAAAATGACATAATCACATAAGGATATACAATTGTCAAAATGAACAAGTTTATAATAGCAATTCATATGAACAAGTTAATCAAAGCAATTGAGCAATGTAAAATATATATTATTCAGAGTGCGGAAGCATCATAATCTTTTCGTCATTTCTTGTTTTTTTATCTTATCTTATTTTTGTCTTCTCTTGTCATGCTTTACTTTCTTTCTTTTCATTAGTCTTCATTAAATTCTCATTTTTCCATGTAAGCATGCAACATGTATAATCATTGTTAATAACTTAAAATAACTCTTCACTATATAGGTGAAAGAAATTACTATAGTCTACTTCCCGTATATCAACATTCGCACTTTCTCCGGTGCTCTCGGATTCACTTATGATTACTTGACTTGGCGCGCATGCCTTGATCTTAGACTTATTGGTTCCGGTCAAGTGCAAAACTCACATGCAATTCCACATACATTATTCTTGTTCTTGTGTCAGTGCTTTTATCTTACTTGTGCTTTCCTCATAATAGCTTCTAAAGAGTGATGCATTTGTTAGTTAAATAATACTTTAGATCACTAATTTAGGTACCTTCGATGATCCATCATGAGCCTGTATCATCATGATAAAAGACTAAGGCTCGCTAAATTTAGATCCAAAGGCTTATTTGCCCTACAATGCATCATTTCATGCAATTCCAACAACATTTAACAATCACAATGACATATAAATTCATAAATTTATATTACTAATCATGCATATTCATTGTGCTTTACGATTAAATTCGCAATATCAATGTCATGCTAAACTCACAATTTCATCATTTGATAAGCATAAATATGACAATTCAATATAGAAGTCTTAACATTTCTATCATGAAAACTTACATCATTTTCATATATTGTAACATGTAAGAAATATAAGGTTTAATTTATTACTCGCACATAACATCCTAACACTATTCATGCATGATTCTACAACATAATCCATACATCATAAATCTCTTCCACCATTTCAAATCCAAATATGCATCTCATCCACCATTTCAAATCCAAACACGTATCACATCCACCATTTCCACACCAATAATTTCCATTCACCCATTTCATCAAATATCTTACCTTCACCATTTCACAATAATAAACATAACAATAACAACAACAATATTAAAGATGCATCTCTACAATAATACATACTAAATCTCATTCTAACATAGGAACTTGGTATTTAAACTTTAAAATATCAATGGTTCATGACATTGATAGTGAGGAAGACATATTTTCCTTGTTAGAGTTTTTCCCTTTTTGCCCAAAAGCTTGAAATCCTTTCTCAAAGAAATCTTCAAGCTCAAAACTCCACCCTCTAAGTAAATCCCCTCTCAAACCCTAACTTTCTCCTTCTTCCCCTTCAAGATAAGATTTAGGATGGTTTAGAACCCTAAAAACACGAAACTAAGGGTCTATTTATAGGGGAGGAGGTTTAAAACCCTAAAACGCAGCTTTTAACAATGCTAACCCATGATTGGCGATCGATCGCCCCCTTTGGGCAATCGATTGCCCCATACAGGATTTCCCCTTTTTTTTTTTACTCGAGACAGCTTTTGGTATTTTGGTCATAACTTTTGACTCGATTATTGGATTTTGACAATTCATTTTGCGTTGAACTCATCTTTCGAAGGGAAACAACTTTTATGTTCTATACAACTCCTAATTCCTAGTTTTAAAATGTCTAAAGGGGCTCTAAAGTTGACTGATCTGCAATTTTAGCAAATAAAATATCGGAAAACCCAATTTTGACTTAGCTTAGACTCAAAATCTGGAAAAACATCAGACATGAACCTTGAAGAGGGTTCCAATACGGTTCTAATGGTTTAAGAATCACTCAATTTTGATAAGCGGTGACAAAAGTAGAGCTTCCTAAAGTTGAGGGTATGCTAAGACATTCCTCTAAACCTTTGGTTTATTTTCACACTCCACCTACTTAGATTCCAACCCCTACTCACATCTCATGATTCAACCCTCATATGTTTTAACTCATCTAGGTGATCATCGAACACCCCTTGACTCATACACTAAACCTACAACAAACTCAGGTCATGAGAAAATCTTCAAGATAACCAGTTATGCAAGAACACACATCATGGAGACACATGAAAGACTAAAATACCCTAATAAATTAGGCAATGACATGAAAAAGATTCGGGTCTCTACATCTCCCCCCCCCCCCCCCTAAAAGAATTTCATCCTCGAAATTCCATACCTTAAGCGATTAGGTGAGGATACTTTACTCGGACTAGTTTACGTTTCTAAGTCATACATGAGTAGAACACTCATTAACCAATAATGTGCATGAGACCTATTTTAACTATGTGTGTTGATTAAGTGCACCAATAACATATTCATATAGGTAGTATGTTTTCTCAGGGATGTTTTTTTTCTAAACATTAGAGCACCTAAGAGTGAAAATCTTAAGAGGTCTTTTTATGATTTCTATTGAGAAGTTCTTGAGTCTGGGCGCATTATAGCATGAGTGCATTTTCATGTACTAATTTGGGTAATCCAATGCTGTCGAAAGCTGTCAGGTTCTGATTCCGACATTAGTTACCTTTACATTTATAGGTCTCTATAAGGAGCTTTGGCTGGGTATTTACGCATTTTAAGCATCATTTTGGGTCTTCTATTTTGCTCTTTCAGCAGCGATATGAACTAGATAGCATGGATTATCCTCACTGAATTTAACTAGATTCAAATTATCATTCATATTAAGAGTAATAAAGTGACATTCAAATTGCTCTTGATATTCATTGGTGTCAAAAGTGTCAAGTGATTTCTAAAGTCTTTCTCATTAATTGTAAAAATTTTAACACTAATAAACGAAAGAAGTAAACATTTCCAACAATAGTGGCTCGCCCTTAATCTTTTCTTTTATATATTGATTTACTTAGGTTATACTTAATTTTATTAACTCTCTAATTAGTAAATACGCCATAAGAAATTGAGTGTCTTGACATGGTATTTCTATTTGATTTTATTTATTTTGCTAACTTACCTTCTGGAAGTTATATAATCATGAGATAATATAATAATAAAATTATAATTTTTTTCAAAATAATTACATTGGCTATTCTTAATAGGGTACATATAAAATTCTCTCAAGCTGACTAAATTATCATCATCATTTTTATTTCTTACTATCTATTTTTAATTTTCTTATCATATTTCCATATCCATTTTTCGTTCATTAATTTTCTTCCAACACCTCATGGATTTGCATGGGTTTTTCTGTTGGTTTCATAATTAAACAAATCATAAGCAATACGTACCCTATACTACATCATCAGATGTCTAGGTATCCTACTATGAATGACAATTACTCTACCTTAAGTGTTTGGATGAGGTGACTGTTGTTGCGTCCTTGGATCCTATGGAGGCCTCTACTAAGGAAGTTGCCTAGCTTGTGGCCTGATGTGGATGGAGAGGACAATCCTTGATCCGATGTCTACAATCTCCACAATGGAAGCACCTTCCAGTGATTTTTCATCATTCACCTGGCTGATGTATCCCACTACAATGACTACGTATCTCGAACTTAGGTGTCGAAGATACAGGGTGCATAAATCTTGATCCTATAGTATTAGGGTGGAGGATTTGAAATATAGGTGCAACTACTTATCATATGAAACTTATCCTAGCATACAATGACGTGAAAAGCCTATTCTCGAACGAACCTATCCAACTTTTTCAGTGTTATACATTGATTTAGAAACAACTCATATGTTCAACGTGGATGACACAAGCACGGTGTACCTCGCTTGTGCTCATTGAACTGTTAATCGGGTTGGCAACTGACAGTACCCAATCTAGTCGACTTAGTTTGTCGCGCCCCAAAATACCCCCTATGAGTTAGGATACTTTGGCAACGTGACCTACACTTAAACTCACCTGCAAAGAGTATACAAGGCATGCAAAAATAGAGAACTAAAATTTCTTTAATGAATACATGTAATTCCAAGTGTTACATAAACTAACGACTTACTAAAAATACAATATGTAACGCCCCGAAATACCCCCTAGGAGTTTAGGGATATTTTAGGTGTCACACTGCGAACCTATCAAACCATCCTGTAATGCACAAGATAAAATACAGTACTCACAATGATAATCAGAGCGCGGAAGCTATCATATATGCGGAAGCGTAAACAAATTTTCATTTCTTCTGATGATCCAAAATAGTATTCCAAGTTAACATAAATACAAGACATGTCTAAGCCTAAGGTGGACAGGCCCACCTATCAAAATATCAAAATACACCAAACCCTCTCATACTCTCCCCTCAACAGTAGTCGAGGTATGGCCACGCATCGAGGTCTCGGTCCGCCTGAGACTGTAATGGGATAGCCGACTCTCTCTCCTCTGTATACTCTTCCTCGACCCAAGGCTCCGGGTCGAGGGCTCCCTCAGTACCTGCCGACATGAAAGTACGGCTGAGCATGGAATACTCAGCGAGTACAAGCTACTAGCAGACCATAACAACAATAAAAAAAAACACATAATAGTAACATCATACAAGCAGTAATAGAAACATCACAAGGAAACAGTATAGGGCATGACACAATACAAGCATCCTGACGTGCGTACATGAATGCGAAAATGCCGATAAAACTCATGCTTGAAAACCCTTGTCATGTCCCGGTATGTCTCGTAGAAATCATGTATGCGTGCATGCATGAATGCATGATCATCATCTTGTAAACCTCCATCTTGTAAACTTGTGAGCCAGAGGCTAGCACCCGAATCTCCCTGGGCTGCCAACCTCCTTGATATGCAATGCACTTGTGAGCCAGAGGCTAGCACCCGAATGTCCCTGGGCTACCAACCTCCTTGTTATGAAATGCACTTGTGAGCCAAAGGTTAGTACCCGAATCCTCCCTGGGCTACCAACCTCCTTGTTATGAAATGCACTTGTGAGCCAGAGGTTAGTACCCGAATCCTCCCTGGGCTACCAACCTCCTTGTTATGCAATGCACTTGTTGTTTATTATATGCACATGCTCTTGAAATCTCGGTTCATGCTATCATGCGTGCTCGTGTACGTGTCAATAGTGACTATCATGATAATGAGGATCGTCAAGACATGGCATTGCAATTCAATTCATGATATGAACATGGGTAACTTAAGTAATTTGCATAACATTTGATCGATTTATCATTTATATGAACGCATGCATAAAACCCATTTCTATATTCTTCATTTAGATCATTTATTCATAGTTTAGGTATTTTGTCAAACACTTTCATACATTATTCCTTAGTAGTTTATCTCTTTCTTTTAAATGCATATTTTCCATTCAATCACACCATGGTAAGTTTATTATTTGTACTATGCCCATCCTCCATTTTCCAATCACACATCATACATCACACATTCGGCATCCAATCGCCGTATCCAACCTTCATCCAAGCATCCCTACCATTTCCTTATCTTGTTTATATTTATTATAGATAACACATTTTGTAAAGAATAAAACATACTAACAAGAATCATATTTCATAAGGAAAACCTAGATTTATTGCTAGGGTAAGTTAGTAGGGTGTACTAACCTTGAATCAAGGCTTGATCCTTGATAGAAACCTTGATTGAAGCTCCAACTTGAAAGAAGAACACATTTGCTTGAAGGAGACTTGAGTTGAGGAAGAAACCCCTTTCAAAAATGTGCTTGGGTTGCTGCCCTAGCTTGGAGAATGGTTCACACACGAGCTTGAGCCTCGATTTTGAAGCAACTTGAGTTGGGGTGAGCTATGGTTCTTAAACCCCCTTTGATTTCCTTCTCAAAACCAAACCCTAGGTTAGAGCTTTCTCCTCTTCTCTCTCTATCTCTCAAAATGTCTAAGGGTTGTGAATGAGGGCTCAAAGGGTCGAGCAAACCCTTATGGGTAAGGGTTTAACACCCAAAAGACGAAAACGCCCTTACTGAAATTTCTGCAAAAACGGTAAGACCGAGCGATCGGTGGTTATGACCGATCGATCGGTTGCCTACCGAGCGATCGGTGTTTATGACCGATCGACCGGTCAGAAACTCACTCTCTGGAAAATTTCCCCATACAAAATTTCTGACCGCGCGATAGCTACCGATCGATCGGTTATGGACCGATCGATCGCTGACTGGACCGAGCGATCGGTTCTCTGTATGTCTGGACTGTTTTGACCATATCTTTTGACTCGCTCGTCGGATTTCGACGATTCAACTTGCGTTGGGTTCGTCTTTCGAAAACGCACATTTCTGACGTTTCAGAATTTCCGATTTCTCCCTTATTTATTAACTAGACTACAAAAAGGGCCAATTAGCTACGAAGGTGCTATTCATTAAGGATGAAAAAGTCCGGGGTGCTACACAATAAGTACAACAGAGTCCAATGCCTGAATTACCAACTCAAGCCTACATGAATATCCCCCAGGAAAAATGACCCAAGATACATGTCTCTCTCTCACTCATCCCAACCATTGGCCATGTGCCAAGCCTCCTAATATCTAGGTAAGCATCTGAATAACCTCCTGCTCATCCTGAGCTGCCTCGATCCAAGGAACAAAAGTCCACATATCATGTAATGTACCTGTCGACATAAAAGTACGGCTGAACATGGAATACTCAGCGAGTACAAGCTACTAACTAACAATAGTAATAATGATAAAATAACATACATCATACAGTTCATCATCATATTTCACAAATCAGAATGCGGAAGCAATAACAAATAACAACTATAATCTTGAACATCATATTTAAACTCACACCTCGGGTTCATGCTTTAACTAAACCATATTTCCCTTCCTTGTGATTCATTTAATTTACTCTGTACCTTTTATGCTTCTTGTGGGTTCTTTACATGTCTTATGTGGTTCTTCTTGTTGGCTAGTACCCGAACTATGAAATGGACGGACATACTGGGTTCTTATCTAGTTCTTGTCTCGTGAGTATCATGCGTGTTTTCTTGTCGACTAGCTTGTGAATTTCTTTGTTTTCCTGGGAACAGATGACAATGCCCGTACCTGGTCTTAGTACATTATCACCCTTCCATTATTTCTTGATTCTTGCTTGGAGACAGATACTAGTACCCGTACCTGGTCTTAGTATACTAGTATCCTCTCATACTTATTAGAAATAGATGTTAATGCTCATACCTGATCTTAGTACATTAACACCCTTTCATGCTTGCCTTGGAAACATATGCTAGTGCCCGTACCTGGTCTTAGTACACTAGCACACTTGTATATTATTCTTGTCTTGGAAACAGATACTAGTGCCCGTACCTGGTCTTAGTACACTAGTACCCTTTCATGCTTGTTATTTTACTTGGAGACAGATGTAGTGCCCGTGCCTGGTCTTAGTATACCAGCATCCTCTCATACTTGTTTAGAAACAGATGTTAGTGCCCGTACCTGGTCTTAATACACTAACATTCTTCCATGCTTCGTGATTCTTGCTTTTCTTGTTTTCTTGTGAGCCAGGTATGACATATCTCAAGGATATGCCCTACCCTTGACATTCATGTTAGTTTAACTTGTGAGCCAGAGGCTAGCACCCGAACATCCCTGGCTGCCAACCTCCTTGATGTTTCATTTACTTGTGAACCAGAGGCTAGCACCCTTTCACTTGAGCTACCAACCTCCTTGATATATCATTTCCTTATTCCTGTTGTTTCATCTACTCATATAGGGAAAACCTCGGTTTATGCGTACGTGCTTGGTGTGTGTGGCATTCGTGACAATCATATTATCATAAATAAATCAAGGGATACACATTGCATTTTAATTCTCTTTTTAATAATCAGGTTAACATGAAACAATAAAGCATAATGTGTCATTTCTTGCAATTGCATAGGCATGAGGAATTAAATGAAAGCATATAGAGCATTTGTTCTAAAATCACCTTTTTAAGGAAAGCTACAAAATTCATATTTCTCAAATCCTTTAATTTATTTTTGGCATTCACATTCATGCATTTTTTCAAATCCTAATGTACAACACATTCATAACCACATTATTTTAAGTTCTTTAAGTTCATATATTTTGTCAAACACATGGTGTGCGTTCATTATGAGTAAAGTGCCCCTCCACCATTTTCTATCATAATACGCATCACAACCAAAGGCATCCAATCGCCTTAACCCATTCAAATCCCACACATCCACATTCAATCCATTTATCTTGTTTATTTTAGGGAAATGACATATTTCAACCAAAAAGGAAAAATAGGAGAGATTCAATACATATTCACTTAAGAAATTCTAGGTTATTACCAAAGTAGTTAGTAGGGTGTACTAACCTTGAAGAAGAGGAGAAAACTCTTGAAAAATGTTGTAGATAACGCAGCCCTAACTTGGAGAACGTGTTCCTCACGTGCTTTGCCTTGGATTTTAAGGATCCAAGCCTTTGGGGTGATCTTGGGTTTCCAAAACCCTTGATTTGCTTCAAGATGATGCCCTAGGGTTAGAACCCCTCTTCCTCTCCTCTACTCTCTCTCAAAATGCTGCCCTAAGGGTTTATGAAACCCTTAGGCTGGAGCAAGGCTTTATAGGCAAGGTGGAAATGCCTAAAAGATGAAAAAGCCCTTAATAAAATTTCTGCAAAACACGATAGACCGAGCGATCGGTGCTTATGACCGATCGATCGGTTGCCTACCGAACGATCAGTGTTCTTGACCGAGCGACCGGTCAAAAACATGCTCTCTGGAAAAATTCCCCATACAAAAAAGTGAACTAGTTGATAGCTACCGATCGATTGGTTTTGGACCGATCGATCGCTATATTGGACCGAGCGATCGGTGCTCTACAGGTCCTACTATTTTGGCCATATCTTTTGACTCGTTTGTCGGATTTTGACGATTCAACTTGCGTTGGATTCGTCTCTCAAAAAGGAACATTTCTGACATTTCAGAATTCTCATTTTCTCCCTTATTTATTAATTAGATTCCCTGTAAGGTTAATTGGCTACGAAAATGCTATTCATTGAATATAGAAAAGTCCGAGGTGCTACATAGTTCTAAAGAAAACTTTAAGCAAAATAATGAGTAACGATGGAATGTGTCAGACCCATGTCATTTATAATACATGCTATAGATACTCATTAAATAGTAAGGTGCATAAGATTCATACATACGTATTACAATTAGGTGCACAATCATATAGCATATCATGTTTCACATATAGTAATATAATAGTAGTGCTACAATCATCATAGAGATTTCATACTTAAAATGATAATATTAGATAATAGTAACCTTGGTTATTATGCCTCATGACAAAAGTCTTGAGAGTAAATAATAAACCATTGGTCCAACTTGAAAATAATTTTAACCTAGACTTATAACAAGTCTAAAGTCTATGCTTAGGGAACTTACATCATATTTGTTAAGGGATTTCCTTCTAATACAACCTACTTAACCCTAGGGAACTCAATGCCTTAGCTCTATTGGTATCCGACCGGAACCAAAGAATAACCCATAAATCTAACTTAGAAGACAACCTTAGCCCTAAGGGACCTAATGCCTTAGTCCTAACCGATCTAATGCCTTAGTCTTAACCGATCTAATGCCTTTGCTCTGTATGATGCTCATGAAATGCATGGAAGTGCATGATGTTTATACCATGTATGAAGTACATGCTATGTATGATGCTCATGATATGCATGAAAGTGCATGATGCTTATACCATGTATTAAGTGCATATTATGTATGAAGCTTATGAGATGCATGATATGCATGATTATCCTTGGAGTTATAATGTATTTATTATAGTTCGGGTGCTAGTCTCACTCGGAAGACAATTCCCTACTGAAACCTAACAACACAAGGCATGGCAAAGTACACACTAATCCCTTGTCAACCCTCACCTGGGATATACTATAGCCTGAGTACCACCTTAACTCATGAATATAACTGGGAAACCCGTTCATCAAGCATATGTCTTCGCTTAGCATATAACATATAGTATGCACACAACACATAGCATATAATACCACATAACAATACAACACATAATAATATAATATATATAAAATTTTCGGTTTTCCTAGCGAAAATAGACACTAACTTCGATTGAAATCCACCTGTTATAGGCAAAGACCAAGTGATTAGTTTACACTTGGATTACGACTCCTAAGATGAACCTAATGCCTTGGTTTACTCATGGTCTAGAACTGTAAACAACCCTAGAGAACCTAATCCCTAGGCTTTGATACCAAGTCTGTACCGCCCCAAAATCCCATCTAAGCTAAAGATGGAGCTTTGGATCCATTACACTGCTTATCCTGAATTAACCTTAAAATAAGCAAGGCGATACTAAAATATGAACCTGAAAATTTCTTCTAAATATACATATAAAATCAAGTATCTACTATGACAAGTCTATCTCAAAATCTAACTCTGGGATAACCGGATCATTTCACATGATCCCAAATTAACAAGTCAACATATGTACCGTCAAAGTAAAACTATAAGTCAAAACGAGTCTCTATTACAACTTTTGATCACCCAAAGTTTAACACCTAATGATAAGGAAAGCGAACGAGGTCTCGAGTTCCCTCCTTGGAAATGTCACCTTCTTCCTCCGCTCTATAATCTTCTTCTAGCCAAGGCTCCACTGGTATCTCAGAACCTGAGTCTGCCAACATGAAAACATATCGACTGAGTAACAAAGCTCGGTGAATATGAACTCTTAACTAGCAATGTATCAAAATGACATAATCACATAAGGATATACAATTGTCAATGTGAACAAGTTTATAATAGCAATTCATATGAACAAGTTAATCAAAGCAATTGAGCAATGTAAAACTTATATAAGAGTGCGGAAGCATCATAATCTTTTTCATCCTTTCTTGTTTCTTATCTTATCTTATTCTTGTCTTCTCTTGTCATACTTTACTTTCTTTCTTTTCATGAGTCTTCATTAAATTCTCATTTTTCCATGTAAGCATAACAACATGCATAATCATTATTAATAACTTAAAATAACTCTTCACTATATAGATGAAAGAGATTACTATACTCTACTTCCCATATACCAACCTTCACACTTTCTCCACTGCTCTCTGATTCACTTATGATTACTTGACTTGGCACGTATGCCTTGATCTTAGATTTGTTGGTTCCGGTCAAGTGCAAAACTCACATGCAATTCCACATACAATGTTCTTGTTCTTTTATTAGTGCTTTTATCTTACTCGTGCTTTTATCATAATAGCTTGTAAAGAGTGATACACTTATTAGTTGAATAATACTTTAGATCACTAATCTAAGTACCTTCGGTGATCCATCATGAGCTCATATCATCATGATAAAAAACTAAGGCTCGCTAGATTTAGATCCAAAGGCTTATTTGCCCTACAATGCATCACTTCATGCAATTTCAATAACATTTAACAATCACAATGACATATAAATTCATAAATATCTAATACAAATCATGCATATTCATTGTGCTTTAAGATTAGATTCACAGTATCAATGTCATGTTAAACTCACAATTTCATCATTTGATAAGGATAAATATGACAATTCAATATAGAGGTCTTAACATTTCTATCATGCAAAACCTACATCATTTTCATATATTGTAACATGGAAGAAATATAAGGTTTAATTCATTACTTGCACATAACATCCAAACACTATTCATACATGATTCTACAACATAATGCATCCATCATATATCTCTTCCACTATTTCAAATCCAAATATGCATCACATCCACCATTTCAAATCCAAACACGTATCCCATCTATCATTTCCACACCAATAATTTCCATTCACTCATTTAATCAAATACCTTACCTTCACCATTTCACAACAATAAACATAACAATAACAACAACAATATTAGAGAGACATTTCTACAATAATACATACTAAATCTCATTCTAACATAGGAACTTGGTATTTAAACTTTAAAATCTCAATGGTTCATGGCATTGATAGTGAGGAGGGCATATTTACCTTGCTAGAGCTTTTCCCTTTTTGCCCAAAAGCTTGAAATCCTTCTTCAAAGAAATCTTCAAGCTCAAAACTCCACCCTCTAAGCAAATCCACTCTCAAACCCTAACTTTCTCATTCTTCCCCTTCAAGATAAGGTTTAGGAAGGTTTAGAACCCTAAAAACACGAAACTAAGGGTCTATTTATAGGGGAAGGGGTTTAAAGCCCTAAAATGCAGCTTTTAACAATGCTGACCCGCCATTGGCGATTGATCACCCCATATAGGATTGCCCCTTTTTTTTGACTCGAGACAGCTTTTGGTATTTTGGTCATAACTTTTGACTCGGTTATCGAATTTTGACGATTCAACTTGCGTTAAACTCGTCTTTCGAAGGGAAACAACTTTTATTTTTATACAACTCCTAATTCCTAGTTTTAAAATGTCTAAATGGGCTCTAAAGTTGACTGATCTGCAATTTTAGCAGATAAAACATCGGAAACCCCACTTTTAACTTAGCTTAGACTCAAAATCTGGAAAAACATCAGACATAAACTTCAAAGAGGGTTCCAATATGGTTCTAATGGTTCAAGAATCACTCAATTTCGGTAAGCGGTGACAAAACTAGAGCTTTCTAAAGTTGAGGGTATGCTAAGACATTCCTCTGGACCCTTGGTTTATTTTCATACTCCACCTACTTAGATTTCAACCCCTACTCACATCTCATGATTCAACCCTCATATGTTTTAACCCATCTAGGTGATCATTGAACACCCCTTGACTCATACACTAAACCTACAACAAACTCAGGTCATGAGAAAACCTTCGAGGTAACTAATTATGCAAGAACACATGCAAGAAGACACATGAAAGACTAAAATACCCTGATAAACTAGGCAATGACATGAAAATGATTCGGGTCTCTACACGGGTGGTGTAGTGTCGTGGTGGTTGGTGGTAGTGGTGGTGGTTTGGAGGTACGTAGTGGGTGATGGTGGTGGTGATGATGGTGGTGGTGGGTGGTGCGTAATTGGTGGCGGTGTGGTGGTGGTGGATTATGGGTGGTGGTGGTAGCGTGGTGGTGGTGGTGGTGTGTTAGTGATTGTGGGTAGTGGTAGGTGGGTGGATGGTGGTGAGTCGTTGTTTTCCATTTTTGTTTTTTTATTTTTAAAAATAGAGATAATATAAATTTTTTGTACCTTGATTTTCAAATATTTTGTTACTAATTTTAAAAAACGGAATATAGAAACATATTTTATGTAAAATTTTTCAAATTTCTGTTTTTAAAAACAGAAAATGGAAGTGCAACTAAACATGTTTTGTGTAAAAAATTTTAAATTTCTGTTTTTAAAAGCAGAAAATACCAAATGGGGCCTAAGTAATTCATTTTTTATTTTTAGAAAATAGTTAGTGGACCACGCATTCCCTTGTGTAACTATTATTATAATTATTTTTTGGCTTGAGAATGCAAATTACCACATTAGATTTAATATGTTAATCATACATTTTTATCTTTACTATTATAATGGGAGAGCCGGCGTAGCCTGATTTTTCCGAAATTCCCAATCTACCCTCATATAAAATAAAACTTTGATTTAATATTTTATTTTAATTCCCAAACTACCCCTTGCTCATCTATCTATTTAAATAATAGAATCACAGCCAATCGTGATTGAACTCGGGGAGAGTTCCCTGCGAGTTAACATGTGTTCATTTTAACTCCTATTAACCGTGGTTAACTCCTTCCCCTCCCTCTCACGTGCATCGCACGTGCCACCCGCTAATAATAATAAAAAGAAATCAAAATTGGGAAGTGATATAAGACTGCAAAGCGCACATGCGCTCGTTCAGTCGTCTGATGGAGAATCCAAGCGCGCCATAGCCTAACTTTCATTAAATGGTGGGCCCCACACAAGCCATGACGCATGTACACGGGTAAGATTCATATACCGTTGGAGTTGAGGAATTCAAATGGTAAGATGACTGGCCAATCCTAAGGGTTTCTCTATAAATAGGAGAGGTTGAAATCGAGAAGAGGATCCAGATTGAACCCTACCTGGAAACCTAATTGAAACGCTAAACATATAATTCTGCTTTCTAACCTTCCTTCATCGTCAAAGCATCTTTGCAGGTCGGACGACCGCCACACCTCGAGGAAAAACCATTGTAGCCACCCAAGATTGTACCAATGTTCCGGAGATATCAGATCAAGTATTTCCCCCACAAGAACGTTCGATATTTCCCTATATGCTGTCAAGTTCCAATAAAGAAGAATGATTTATTGATAGATTGTATGATTTACAATGATCCTAAATAGGGTTTATATAGAAATAACAAGAGAGGCTTTATAGAAAGTAAATCAACCTAGCTAATTTAATCATACTTAATCAAATCTATTAAATCATTGATTGATGCTAATCAAGTATTCTGATGAGATACATTTGAATGATATAGTGTATCTCTTTCACTTACCCTTATTATATTCTCTAAAAAAATCTCCATGTGTTGGCCGCCACTAAAAATCCTCTTGACACCTCTTTATCCACTTGACATCTTTGTTTTTTGTTGCATGCATACTTGTTTGTGTTGGTGATTCGCTTGCTTGTTGATGGATGTGGCTGAATCAGATGGGCCTCTGATGGCTAAAAGAAAGGTCTCTATGGACCGAAAAGAAATGCCTCAAATTGACATAAAAAGCAGTACCGCTAATGGGTTTGGCAGTGCTCATGGCCAAGAATCAACCTCGATGGGCCTTTGATGATAGCATCTAGGGGCTAATAAAGAGAGCCTTTATAGGCTTGCAAAATGGGTCTTCATGGACCAAAAAAAAAAAAAAGTGATATGTATGTGTAAGAGATATACAATATCAAAGTTCAAGAAAAAAAAAAAAGTGACAGGATTTGCCTTTTTTTTTCTTTTCTAGGGTCTCTGCGGATCAAAAATATTGGTCCTCAGAAGTGACCTCGTGGCCTTTGATGATAACATCTGTGGGCTAATAAATGATGATAACATCTGTGGGCTAATAAAGAGAGCCTTTATGGGCTTGCAAAATGGGTCTTCAGGGACATTAAAAAAAAAAAAAAAAGTGATATGTATGTATAAAAGATACACAATATCAAAGTCAATAAAAAAAAAAAAAAAGGACTTTGCTACTGAGACCTCATTAGGGCCGAGACCTCGCGCAAGGTCTCAGAGGTCTCGGCCCTTATGCGGTCTCAAAAGCATTTCCCAAAAAACAAAAGGTAACAGGATTTGCTTTTTTTCTTTTCTAAAGAGAAGTGCTTTTCTCCTTTACCAACAAGAACGGGTTTACACAATGTGGACAAAATATCTATGACAGCACAAATAAAAGGAAACCACTATTTCCCATGTCTAAACCGGCCTTCAGTGGAGGTATATATAATCCAGCTCCTAACTTGCAAGTGCAAGCTCAAGTTTAAGCACTTTTACATCTCCTGGATCTTGAAGGGGGAGAGAGATTTTGCCTTGTTATCATTATCGCAAGTAATGGATCAGAGGCTAATGGACGCTGCTCGAGAGGGAGATATAGACGCCATGTATGTGCTACTTCGTGAAGATCCATATATTCTTGATAATATCGATCGGGTTCCATTTATAGACACTCCTTTACACATAGCTGTCTCGGCCCGTAAAAATAGTTTTGCTATAGAAATTGCAAACCTGAAGCCCTCCTTGGCTAAAAAGTTAAACCTAGATGGTTATAGCCCCATGCACTTGGCGTCGGCAATAGGGGACATTGGGATGGTGAAAGAGTTCATGACAATTGGGCGTGAGATTTGTCTTCTAAAGGGCAGAGATAAAAGAACATCTCTTCACCATGCGGCTATGTCTGGGAGCCTTGATGTTATAAATGAATTGGTCCATGAGTTCCCAAAATCTATTATAGAGTTAACAGTTCAAAAAGAGACTGCACTTCACCTTGCTTTGAAAAATAACCAGGTCGAGGCCTTTAAATTATTGCTGGATTGGGTCAAAACAGTCAACAATAGATATATAGTGAATTGGAAGGATAATGAAGGCAACACTGTTTTGCACCTTGCTATCTCATCAAGAGCACCCCACCAGGCAAAGTCTTATGCTCCATTCCCTCCACCTTTTTTTTCTAAAAAATATTTGGATTCCTTTCTTTTTTTCTTTTTTTTCTTTTTTTTTAAATTTTACTGCTAATGCATTTCCGTTTCCATTGCACAGATGATAGAGGAACTGCTTCGCACTTATGATGATCCTTGTCCTCAGATCGATAGAGCTCTTTTATGGGTACCAAGTATGCTTTTTGAGATCAATATTCCAAAGGTCGAAGTGAATGCCAAGAACGCTATCAATCAAACCGCCCTCGACATCCTCTTCCAGCTTCCAACAGAAGCACGAAATTATGAAATCGGAGATATCCTGCGCTGCGCCAAAGCTGTGAGAGGGTTTGAGATAAGCTCTACCTCCCCACCTCTTACTAAGAATGCCCTTTCCAAAATCCCAAGACCTTCAAGGGGTTTGATGAGACTATTTGGCTTCGAGATGCCCAGAGATTGCCCAATGGAGGTGCGGAATGCCTTGTTAGTGGTGGCTGTATTGACTGCAACAGCAACCTTTCAAGCCGGAGTTAACCCTCCCGGTGGTGTGTGGCAGGATAACTTCAAGCCGGAAAAAATTTGTGGCAACAACACCTTCGTGGCTGCCAGTCCCTCAGAGATGCCACACACCGCCGGAGAGGCCATAATGGCTACTAATATTGGGAAATTGAGAATGTTCACGTTTAGTAACCTCTTAGGGTTTTTGATGTCTTATCAAATGATCACGTTCCTCCTACTAGAAATCCCTTTCCGCGGTTTTATCCATTTAGCCCTATTCTTTATGACTTCAAATTATTTAGCATCGCTAAGCAGCATCTATCCCCTAGAAAAAGTATTTGACGTCGTAGACTTTTCCCTGGTTGCGTACCTGTTGTTTGGGGTACTACTTATGGTGGGAGTAGCCCGCCCTATGTACCGCCAAATGAAGCAAGAGTTGGAACAACAGCAGATGGGGCGCGTGAGTACTTGAGATGGAGAGATTCCCGAAAGAAATCTCAGAAATCAAATTGGGTATGAAGTAAGTGAGAATCCTAATCATTTATCTGTGTTTACCAGTCTACAAATATACCTCACCAGCCGCGCCCATAATGTTCCCTTGGGTTTATTTGAAATGAGAGTACATCATGCATGTATTTATATTTTATCATGTCTTTTGAGGTTAACGAAAGTGCTACTTAATTTTTATTTTTTTTGCTTAGCCTTTATTCATCTGACGTTCTAGGAAACTCTTTCTTCATCAAAATAGCATTCCAAGCTTGTAGAGCTGAACATGCTAGACCCGGAAAAACTCAATCTGGCAGGCGAGATGTGAAATTGGTATCTAATGAACCTCTGATGCAGGCAAAATACGTTATAAAAGATCAGTGATTAAAACAAAAATTGCAATGACAAGGTGTAACATATTTAAAAAAATATCTTAGAGAAATATTCATGGGAGACAAGCACTTATAGCAGTTAACCAGCAGGTAATGAGACTCCAATATAAGACATGGTTGGCTGCAAGAACATGGGAGAGATATCTGTAAATGAGTGTCACCAAGGTCCATGAAAGAAGACAACTATTTTACCTTTAAAGACACTTTCCACACCCCCAAAAGAGGTTGTTTTCTGCACAGCGTACTCCCATCCTCTCATTCCTGCAAACCAAACAGTTAGATAAATTCTTCTTCCGGACCAAGAAAGAAAATACTGCAGCTATTCCTCCTCGATAAGGAGGAATAACTCCTTATTAGTTTAATTTAGTTTGTCATCAGCCTACTCATTATATTTCTAAACAAACAAAATATGCAGATAAGAAATTAGATATACTGCATTTATAATAATAATAATAAGGCGGATTTATCATAATAACTTTAGTTATAGCACTATCGAAGTTTGATGAAATTTCAACAGTTTGACATTTCACTTTGGTATTTTGGGTTTTTGCTTGGGATTTCAATTTCTTCCCTTCACATTGAGCTACATTAGTTTTCAAGTTTCTAGGTTTCGTAAGACTTCTCAACCCGTCTTCATATTCACATGAGTTTTGGTATGAGACAACTCGGAAATCAAGTAATTCTTAAGACAAAGATGACTAGGACGAATCACTAACAACTTGTTTGACATTCCAAACCTCACCAGGAACAGGAGAAATTGCAAATGAGAAAGCTTCTAGCAGCATCTTTAAATGCTACTGATATGGTATTGACACATCTTTGGGCCGGGACTGTGAGAACTGCATCTCAACCATCCATAACAAATATCTTCCTTTTCAAGGACACCTTCAAGAAGAGGTTCAAAGAGACCTTCATGAAGGCTTTACAAACCTACAGCTGCCCAGAGAATGATCGGTAATCTCTAATTGTTCTAAAATAGTAGTCTCTAATTGTTCTAAAATGGATTCCTTGTCTAGAATGACCTGAACATTTGCTTGTCATGAGTAATAGAAGGGTTACATTATATTTGTTAAGATATGATTAGTTATGTAGGAGTGATACACTAGATCTCACATTAAATGTATATTTGTTTCCTCCTGTTTGTGGCAATGAGTAATACATTAGAGTGCCTCTATTTCCTCCTTTGTGACAATGAGTAATATTAATGATTGACTGCTTTAGCTCTATCAACAAAGGCCTCCGCCTAAAGTTGTGAGCCTTGCTTCAAGCTCTGCTTTGGGAGAATGGCTCCACCCGATGTGATCGACGTCACATCTCGACCTGTTCATGCTGCATAGCGAACACCGGGGGAGATGTCCTATTTGTTTTTTTTTTTTAAATGTCACCCAGTGAAAGTGGGGGCTTGGCAGATCCCTACCTGTTTATTAAGAAAAAACAATTGTGGGACATAAAAACTTACTCCTACAAAAACACAAGAATACAAATACATAAGACTTTACTAAGAACAGTTCTTAAATTACCAAAGAATAAAACTACTCATTAAATCGAGTTGGTTTCCTAAACTCCCTCTTTGGTCTTTCTTGAGAAGAATCAATTGTTGGTACTTTCTTCTTCTTCTTATTTCTCCTTGATGTCACTAATTGAAAATCGTCTTTTTCTTCAAATTCTTCAACAAGAATATCGTCACGAACTTGCTCTTGACTACCAAGTCCACTAGGAAGATGTCCTAATTTGGAAGCTACTTAATAATGCTACTTAATAGGTGCATCATAGGAGGTATACTCTTTTCCATGAAAAAAAAATTATAATTATAATTATTATTTTGTTTGATGGCTTCTCAGTAATTCATCTTCTTTTTTTAGAAAATAGTTTGTGAACCGCACATTCCCTTGTGTAATTATTATTTTGCTGGCAACCAAGAATGCAAAGAGCCACTTTAGATTTTATATGTTAATCATACCTTTTTACTAGCCGAGACCCGTGCAATGCATGGGTTATGAAGACAACATTAAATTGAAATTTATAAAAATATAATAAAATAAAAGTATTATGTGAGACAAATAGAAACAAATCAAATGAGATCAAATACATCATCTCTCTTGGTATATGCTACATTTGAACTAAATTTGTTGAAATCTCTCTTGGGTGCTCCAAATTTGAACTAATTTTATCAAAATCCCTATTGGGTTCTCTATATTTCTACTAAATTGAACAAAATCTATCTTGGGTTCTCCACATATGAACTAAATTTCACAAAGCATCTTCTCTTTTGGGTCCTGTATATCTAAATTAAATTGTTCAAAATCTCTCTTCGCTTTTAACTCAATTTATCTATTTCTAATTAATTTTCTACATTTAAATCACATAGATTTAAACCGTGCATCTCTTTTTTCTTTCTACATTGGAGATCTAATAAAATATTAATATTCCTGATTTCGAAATTTCACCGAAATCCCGCAATTTTTCAAGATTTCGGTTCGGGTTGACTAACCAAAATCTCCATAAATTTTGTAATTAAAAACCTTGATACACAGCAAGAGATGTTAGCTACTATGAAAATATTCCATAACAAAACAGTTAATGAAGCAACATTAAACAACACTAATGAAACATAAAGGGATGGTAAACTTACCTTTTGATTTGAAAATTGGAGTTCACTAAAAAAAAATATTACCAGTCAAAAAATCTCTCGAATTTTTTTTTTCCTCAAAATGTCCCTAAGTCAAATTTCTATACCAAAAATACTTCTCACCAATTTTCAATCTAAAATGCTCTTAAGTTTGTCCATATTTCATTTTCTTCATTTCTAAAATGTCTCTAAAGTTTAAATAACCAAAATGTTTTTAATTTTTATACCTAAAATACCCCTAAAAATTTTAGTTCTCAAAATATTCATGTCATGTTTCTATACCCAAGTTTAAATAACCAAAATGTCTTTAATTTTTATACCTAAAATACCCCTAAAAATTTTAGTTCTCAAAATATTCATATGTCATGTTTCTATACCCAATATATCCCGACAATTTTTTTACCCAAAATGTCCATCAAGTTTCTATACCCAAAATAATATTCTTTAAATTTTTCCAAGAATGCCTCGGACCGTCTTCCCAGTCTCTCCCCCTCCTCCTCTCCTCACGTGCATGCATCGCAAATGCGGCCCACTAGTACAAATAAAATAAGAGCAGTACTTAGCAGACCCATGGGTCCGTTTCCTATCTTACCCCGTGTCCAAGTGTCTCTTATAACACCCCTTTAACCCTGGTTAAGCTTAAATAAATTAAGAATAAGATTTTGGTTTTTTCTTTTTTTTTGAAAAACCATGGTAGGATTGCTTAACCCCAAGGGTTGAGTGAATTTTAACCACAATTGGTGAGTATTTAAATTTAGGGTGTGGACCAATGAGGACCGACCATTCCTTTTCAAAATGGGATCCACGGGTACGTTAACTATTTTCCATAAAATAATACCTAGAAGTCAAACCCTTACACCATTAAAAAAAACGTTCGGTTGCCTATCTCCTCTCTATCTAAAACAATCTTCTAAAATTGAAATGTGCATATGAACAAAATCATACCATAAACACCACTTTCGAACAAAAATGACAATTTCAACGCACATGCTCCTCAAATCAAATGATTCAAATACCTTTAAAAAAAAAACCAAAGCGATTTTACATAAGAGAGGATAACCATGGGCGGAGCCACATGGGGCCCAAGGGGGCTGAACCCCCTCCTACCCAACTTTGGATTTTTTTTTTTTTTTGTCTAGTGTTAGCTACGGAGCACGGCTTTTAAGGAGGAAAAATATATATAAATTTATACTTATATGAAAATTATTTAGTTTAAGATGGCCTAGCCATGAGCAAGTGAACAACCACCCTTGTGGAGTGGTTGCTTGGACTTACCCTTATGACACCTTAGCGACTACCTTAGGTCTGGCTGTGTGTGTGAGTTTAGAGTTTGTGTTATAGTTACTTGATAACATTTCCACCAAAAAAGCAATTTGGTTCTCTGTTATTAACGTATGTGTTAGGGTGTATCCTGGGTTTAATTCCATATTGGTTGGGAAGTAGACTTTGTAAGGGTGTATTATTGGGGAAATGATGGAACCAACGGAAAAGAAATAACCAAAGCACACACCAAAGAAAATACAAAAGATATACGTGGTTCGGCAATAACCAGCCTACATCCACGGATCAAGATCCGATTACTCCTTTATTCAAAGAAACCTTGAAGAACCAGTACAAAAGTACTCAACTCACCTTCTCAATGAAAACCAAAGGAGAATATCTATCTATCATTCCTTAAACATTTTCCAAACCCTACTATGCTTTACCCATTCTATTTTCTCCCTCTCTCAATGCATAAGCATCCTATATGAAACCTACGTATTTATAGGTCTAAACAAGAGACTTAGACAATAAGAAAGTCCCCCACTCGGATTATGAGTTTCCAAAACACAAAATAGGATTTTTTTTTTTTCCCGGAAAATAGCGCACCATTGATCGATCTGCCACTTAGGGGTCGATTGATCGCTCCAGCAACCGATCAATACCTCACCTTTGTTTTTTCTTCTCCAATTCAAGCTAAATTTCACATGTATAATGGGCCATCAACTCCCCTTAAGCAGAGGTGTCAAACGGGCCTAGCCGGGCCGTTTCGTGCCAATGGGCGGTGCTTGGGCCAGCCAGCGTGCCTTTTTCTTTTTAATTTTTAAATTAAATTTATAATTGTAAAATTAAAATACAAAGACACCAATATTAATCTAAAATTCAAAAAAGTATCATTTTATTTATCTTTACAATTAGTAATACCCCTAAAATTAATCGTTGTATAGTTGTTGGGAATGGTATTTTGGTCATTTGTGAGCTTATTGACCGATTTTCACCTTTGTCCCTCAAACTAGCCATTTTATAGCTGTTAGGGGGCTAAAAATGTAACTCAAAAAAAAAAAGAGTTGTTGGAGAAAGTTGACTAAGTGGGCAGTGCTTGATGGGTCGTGCCTGGCGGATCGTGCCTAGAGGCCCACGGCCACATGTCAGGCCGTGCCCGTGCCTATCTCACGTATCGTGTAGTGCCAGCCCACTGGCAAACAAATAAGGCCCAGGCATAGCCCACCAGGCGGGTCGTGCCGTGCCGTGCAATGTCGTGCTGGCCCATGTGTCACGTTCCATTTTTACACCCTATCCTCAAGACATGTCCTTTTGGTCTGGTGGTTGCTTGGACTTACCCTTATGGCACCTTAGTGACTACCTTAGGTCTGTCTGTATGTGTGATTTTAGAGTGTGTTATAGTTACATGATAACATTTCCGCAAAAAAAAAAAAAAACTGCCCCTAACTAATAAAAAATATATTATTTACAAACGAACAAAGCGACAAGATTGCCCACAAACGTGGCCCTAAATATTTTTTTTCGAGGCGACACCTCATTTTTAGCCCCCAAGAAAACGTGGCCCATATATATATATATATATCATTCTATTAATAAAAGTATAAGGAGTAACCTAAACTTTATGTAGACATAATTATCCTTCACATTACTTTATAAACATTATATTAATAAATAGAGAAAAGTTTAGGACTAATTTTTATAGTGGTTCTTAGGGATAGTATGGTCATTTAAAAATTTCATTAATGACATTCTAAATAAATAATAAACAAATAAATTTAAGAAGAAATCACTATGAGAGTCCATCATGATGCAAGTGCATCCACTTAAAGCTACACTAACCAGGCTCTTGGAATCAGTCTTGAGGGTCTTTGTAAGTGTTACAACACCTTGACTCGTGACTGATCTCGGCCCGATAAGGTTGAGGTGCTTAACCTGTGCACATGCGTGGCCTATCCATGCCATGAAAGCATCTCCAATTTTATATCATTTCTTCAGTTTTAAAGAATACAAGGAAGGATATTTTGAAAGAATGGTTTGTTTAAGAGTTGAAGAGTGATGTTATTCATCAACATCCCACCAACGACAACGTCTTCAATGTCTCACTGCAATTCGCGAAGACTTCTATCAAACCATTCAGTAACAGCAATGCCATTCCTCTAGTTTGATGGTTTCAAGCAAGGAAGTTGATTTGATCAGTTAGTTTGATTAGAGGCGGTTTTTCCTAAGTTGAAGAGTTCTGATAGGAAGATAACTTCCCATGGATAGGGGAGTGTTTAAATTAGGACAAATCTTTAACCTTTATTATGTCATTGGAAAGGGATACAAATTATCTATTGACTTGTATTCTTATAATAATAGTTACATCAATATAACAATAAATATTAGTTAATTTAAAATATTATATAATTGTGAGTGCGCGTTTCGGAGAAACCTTGATTTGACCTCACGGGGTGAGTTTAGAGTCGTCACCTATTCATTCAGAAGGGATAAGTCACCGGGATTTGGATAAGGTCTTCGTCTGCAATCCGAGATCAGGATAAGAGGTTCGGTTAAGTCTAGGGACGGGGTTAGGCACCCCGGCACTTCCACTTTTCAGTAGCTCCCTACTTGCTACAGTTAAACTTAATTAAGTCTAATTTTAATCAAATGCTTAACTGTTTAAAGTAATGCTAATCGTAAGAAAGAAAAGCTAAGTTAGGGTCGAACCCGGATTGGGTTGCCTACATACTCACAATGGGATGAGATCAGACCGAGTGTAGTTCTGGCACATGTGCCCGTGTTAAGGTTAGGGGTGTTGTGTGTGCACCAAGGGTGGCTAATGGGCCTAGTCCAGTAGACTAGGGTTTGGTTGACCGAGGTTGGTCAAAGTGCATGATTTGGGCCCAGTAGGCCTAAGGTAAATCCGGTAGACTATGGTTGGGCCCGGTAGGCCAAAAGGAAAGTCCGATAGGCTAAGGCAAAGTTTGACCATGGTTAGTATCGTTAACCGGGGTCAAGTCAAACTAACTATGGTTAGGATTGCTAACCACAGTTAAGGTTGGTATGGTTTGACCCGGTAGGCTTGAGTTGGGCCCGGTAGGCCGAGGAGTGAGGCCCGGTAGGCCTATGGTGTCTTAACCAAGGGTTAGGATTGCTAACAGGGGTTAAAAAGGTGATTAACCATGGTTAGGGGTGCTAACCATGGTTAAAAAGTCCAATATCAATATTTTTGGCATTTTTGGATTTTTTGGGGATTTTTCTCAGTGGTTAAGGACTGCTTAACCACGGTTAATAGGGGTGTTCACCATGGTTAAGGATCTTAACCAGGGTGTTCACCATGGTTAAGGGTCTTAACCAGGGTTAAATGGCCGAAAGAGACATTTTTGAGCTTCTAAGATTATTTTGGAATTTTTAAGCATGTTTTCATATTTTTTCTGGTTAAGGGCTGTTTAACCATGATTAAAAATTAACTAAACATGGTGTTTAGCCATGGTTAATGGCTCTCACCAAAACGAAAAATAGTTAATGAATGACATTTCTGAACTCCAATGAATATTTGTGATTTTTTGATGGATTTTCCAGAATTTTTTGAGTTCATGGGCTATTTAATCATGGTTAAGGGTTAACCACGGGTGGGTTTAACCATGGTTAAGGATCCAGTTGGGTCAAGAGTGGGCCCAGGGTCCATGGCAAGGCCTAGACTGGCCTCCTACCCGGTCTGAGCCCTCACAAAAGTCTGAAATTGTAAAAAAAAAACCCAAAATTTCATTACATTTTTAACCATGGTTAATATGGGTTTAACCATTTTTAACAGAGGAACCACGGGAGACCGAGACTACCAGTGTATAGCATGAAGTCCAGGAAACAATTTAGGCCTTTGTTGAGCCCAATGGGAGGTCCGGTGTGGGCCCCAAGTTGCCTAAATCAACACTACATAAAATGATAGATTTTAAGAAAAAAAACCAAACAGATTTTTTGCCAATGTTCGTGGCAATTTAACCGCGGTTTGGCACAACCCCCGGGGGAACCGAGACCATGGTTACGAAGCTTGTAGTTGAGGGAACAATTTGGGTCTTCGTTGAGCCCAAGAAGTGGTCGGGTGTGGGCCCCACAAAGGCCCAAAGTCGTTTACTTGGGCTATTTTTCACACTGTCAACCTCAATTGGGGGTCGATTTAACCACGGTTAACAGCGGAGTTAGGGGTTGAAATTGCACAGGGGGTAGCTGGAAGGGTTTGGAATGGAGGTGATGTGGGAATGGAGAAGGTCTCTCCCTCTTTTTTTTTTTTTTTCAAAAACCTCCTCTTGACTCAATGGCTGTGAAGGGGTTTTATAGGAGAAGAGGAAGATGGATAAGGATGAGGCGTGGGGGACACGACAGGAGGGGCAGGGGAGCAGACACAGGAGGGGCTGGTACGCCCGTCCCACTGGGGACAAAGGTGAACAGTACCCCTTGATTTGAATTGATTTTTTTTTTCTTTTTTTTTTTGGTTTTTTGTTTTGTTTGTTAATTTGGGCCCAACCCACATGTGGGCCTTCCTACATGGGGTTGGCACCCAAAATTTCAAAACATCCTTCTTTTTCTTTTTTTTAAAATTTATTTTAATTTTTATTTTAGGTGGGTCCCACCCTTAAACCCTAAAAGGCCATGGGCTTTTTTTTTTGTTTTTTTGATTGTGATACTAAATGGGCCTAGAGCCCAAGGGGTGTTTAGCTTAGGGTATGCCTAGGGCTAGGCCTAGGGTTAGACCTAGGGCTAGGTCTAGGGTTTACCTAGGGTTAGACCTAGGGTTTAGGGTCTACCTAGGGTTTAGCTAGGGTCTAGGGTTTACCCAAATTCTACTAAATATGTTACTACTCGAGCGGAGACTGCAGCTTACGCCCTGTGGTGTAGTTGCCTTAACCGAAAAAGCGGAGACTGCACTTCACCTTGCAGTGAAAAACAACCAATTTGAAGCCTTTGAAATCTTAGTCCAATGGCTAGAGCGGCTCAACATGGAGGAAGTTGTTAAATGGGTTGATCATAATGGAAACACCGTCTTGCACCTCGAAACTTCTAGACGAACAACACCAGGCAAGTTCTGCTATCCCCTTATCTTCGATTTTAAAATATATATATATTGCACTCTTTCTGTGTTAGAGTCTATGAGAAAACTTTTTAAGTAGCAAAAACCACGCCTAATAACTGAAAACAAATTTTAAAAGGAACCTTTTGTATAAATATTCAAAAACTTAGTAGTTTTCTCGTAAAAGTCTTATTTATTATTAATATTTTATTTTATTTCTTTAATTTATTTTTTTTTACTTTTACACCTTAGTTGACACTCTGCCAATTAAAGAGTTCATTAAAATGATTTTTTTTTGGTAGGTCTTATATTACAATATGTTTAGAGCATCTTCGAGATTCTAATGTATCTCCAAATCTCCGTACATGGAGACTCATCTTCAAAAACTCACTTCAAAACATTTCCATATTTGGAGACACATCTCCAAATCGCTATAGTGAATATTCAAATATGGAGATGAGAGAGAAAATGGTGATCATATCTCCAAAACACTATTCATCCACCCGAAATTTCGTTTAGTCCTAATTTTTTATCCTCGGAACCTTTTTTTAATTATCGTTTTTATCCCTTTAAATTTTTTGTCCTTCTAAAAACCAAGGTTAGATGGATGAACTCTAAAGGTGAGTGAATCTTAACCACAATTAAAGAGTGTTAACTAACCTCAGGTTAATATTTTTTCCTAAAAACCATGGTTAGATGGATGAACCCTAGGGTGAGTGAATCTTAACCATAGTTAATGAGTATTAATTAACCTGAGGTTACTATTTTATCTGAAAAGTAAGGTGAGATGAATGAAGCCTACGGTTGAATGAATCTTAACCACGGTTTAAAGGTTTAAAAAAGGACACGTGGCATCCCGTGGCCGGGTGGCGCAAGCGGAAAGTTTCATATATTCTCTTTTTTTTACCCGACCTAAGTTTTACCTCAGATTGCAAGCAAGAGTTAGGGTCAGATAGATCAATCAAGTACAATTCTTTGGTTCGATCAGGACCATTGGTGCTGCCAGCTGTCTTTACATATGCTTTTACCAATTTTTACCCTTACAAATCCTATAATTACCTATATTTATAATAGTATATTTATAATAGAAGACTTTAAGTAAGGACAACTAACAGACAAGCCATATAGGTATCATTTGTAGCTGGCTTTCCATTGTCTAGTTAAGTTTACCAAGTGATTTAGATCTGAATGTGAAAAAGATTTAAATACTTATATAGTTAGCCATTAGAGAATGTTCCTTTTTTAAAAAAAATTCTAGAAGGTATTTTTGAGATTTTATTTATTTTAAGAAATGTCAGTTCACCAAAAAAAAAAAAAAAATGTAGTCCCACTTCAGTTTGTTAGGTCTCCTTTTATGTACCCTTATAAAGCACCAACCCTCTCTTTTTTTTTGAGAGGGTTGTGTGGGAGTTGTAGCTTATGCTAGGGGTATGTGTGGGTGTGATAATGTGTGTTCTATTTCAAGTACCAAAAAACTAAAAAAAAAACTAAGCACGAACCTGTGAGCTTAACTGGACAAACTTGTTAGATATACTTAGTTGGTTGGTTAGAGACTGCAAATAACATTTCCAAACAAGCTTAGCTCTTGGAATTCAGCATTAAGCTGTAATAAAACCTAAATTCAAGTGTTCCCAAATGCTAACTTAATGAATTAGGGGTTAATAAATTAAATTTTTTAAAGCTTGAATACATAATTGTTTAGGACAGTAAACCTTCTTAAACTATGATAATAAATAGAGAATATAAATATTTTATTTTATATTCTCCTAGTTTAAGTGGATCAGCAACTAAGTACTAAACTATTTAAAATAAAAATAAAAAAACTTACAAATTAGGACACCTAATAATATAAATATCCATTTTCAAAGATACTATTGATTTTTTAAAACTAAAACTAGCCATTTTATATTAATAAACTTTATTAGTGAAATTAATATAAATTATAAAGTACTTCACTAAATATAAGTTAAAAAATTTAATTTACACTTAAATAAATTATAAAGGCTCAAACTATAACGTTTATAAATATATAATCTGTTTGTGTAAAGATCAATCTTATTTTTATAACTATTTTATGATTAATTATTATGTGAAATATAATTCAAAATGTTGAAAATAGGTAATAAATTTGATTTATTTCCGTCAGGCAAAAATTCCAAAATTTCATGGGCAAAGTATCTCAAATTTTGGACAAATATTTTTTTTCCTTAAAAAAGAAACAGCTGAAATTTCGGAAATAAAAATTAAAAAAATTTGTTTTGAGTTTTGCCGATAAAGATGGGAGAAAATTCGTACTCTTCAAACCTTGCATGAAAGTAATTAATGGCCGTTATGGCCATGGGTCATAGGTTTGATTACTAGTCTCTAGTACCGCTCAAAGCTTATTATTAAGACTATCTCTAAAGGTAAGTAGCAAATGGAGGTAGCAAATATATTTTTTGCTACCCCATATACATATTTGTTATGTCTACTTCTTACTTTTAAAATTTATCACTGCAAGGGTAAATACCAAATAAATTATTTTATTATTAGTTAAACTCAAAGAGCCATTGGAATCTTTTTACCATTTGAATAGGATTTCCGTAGCATTAATGGAGGACCCAGTATTTTCCTAGTTTGTTTTGGGATGAGCAGTGCTTAGCGGACCCTTGGGTCCTTTTCATATCTTACCCTAGTGTCCCCGTGTCCCTCTTAACACTCCTTTAACTCTGGCTAAACTTAAGTAAATTAGAACAAAGAATTTTAGTTATTTTAAAAAAAATTCATGATGGGATTGTTTAACCTTAGGAGTGAGTGAATCTTAACCACAATAGGTGAGTTTTTAAAATTAGGGACACGAGGACACGCAGGTAAGATATGAAACGGACCCATAGGTCCGCTAAGCTCTGCTCTTTAATTAAAAGTAGAGTGCCTATCAAAAAATAGTTGTGAAACATGCATGAACCTTCTCTCTCTTAATGTAAATGCAAGGAAACCACCATTTCCCAAAAATAATTTGTGAATATTGAGAGTATGGCGAACATTCTGCTTCAGATATGGGAAAAACTCACAAGGCAAGTGAGGTCAAATATATTTTTACAAGGATTCCTTGTGGAATTTATGAGAATGAGACAATCCACTTTTGCATGATATTTTTTAATTAGCACCATTTAAAAAAGATGTTTTCATCTACTTTTCCAAAAATAATTTATTTATGTGATTACTTGTCAGACTCCGCATTTTACAAAGAATCCTTGTAGAGGCCTCACAAAAGATCCGGACTCCACCAAGCAACAGTTGATAGATTCGAAATAGGAATATTTATGATTAAAAAAAAATAAAGGAAAATGCCTCCTAAGCTCTGCGGACTGATTTGGCTCTGGCTCCAACTTTATTTTATGGTCTACTGCTCTCCTTGGCGGTACTGTTTTGGGCAATTCTTGGGGGCATAACATCTTAGAACTCCTCAAGGACGATTCAAACATTTTTCGCTTCGTAGATCATTATCTTTTATTCGCCTGACTTTTAAGCCGAACGAATCGAGGATTGGTAAGCGAAGAAGTGAGGAGTGAATGAATTTTCATTTGACTCCACTATTATACCGGCTATAAGGCCATCAACATGTACATTGAAAGCTTAGAGTAGGCTCTCGTAGACTCAACCTTTATGTAAGACCTCACAACTTTAGAAAAAAACCAACTTACCCGAGGTTTCCACTAAGTAACGAAATGGCTGCCCCCAGTGGTCCATGCTCCACTTTTTAATACTCATAACTATGTTAAGATTCACTCACCCTTAAGATTAAACAATCCAACTTTAGTTCTTAAAAAAAAAAAAAATCTTAATTGTAATTTAATTAAGCTTAATCAGGGTTAAAAGGGTGTTAAAAGAGGCACGAGGACACGGGTGGTGAGTTAAGCAGCGGACCCGAGGTCCGCTAATCACTTCTAAAAAAAAAAGAGACGATGCCCCGATTTTTTAAAAAAATTAATGGGTCAATAGATATTAAATTATAAATTCAAAAATTTAAGGGGCCACTATATAGATAGAAAAAATTAAATAAAAAATTTGGGAGCCATTATATAGAAAACTAATTATATTTTTTATTTTTATTTATAATACTCATACATTAGTAAAGGAAGTCAAAAATTTTGACGCTGGTGGCCATGGCATTTTGATGATTATTAAACCATCTAGTAATCTCCGTTCCGTCAAGTGTATATGTAGTTTTCAACTCCCACCACCACAGCAGCTCATTGATGAATCACAAGTTGAGCTAGCTCGATTGCTTTGATCGGCTCGACTCAATTAAGTCAAGCTCAAGCCCAAATATGAGACTCGATCAGGTGGAGCCGAGCTTGGTTTTCAAGCTTAAAATGTGTAACTGGGTGATTTTCGTAGACGTCCCAACCATCCGCCTAAACCTTGATGGTCGTACGGACGGCACTGCACTTGTCACCGGAACCGGGAAGGAGAGGAAGAGGAAAGGTTGGAGAGAGGAGAAGAGAGAGAGGGAAGCCCGGGAGAGTTAGTCTCCTTCTATTCTTCAAGATGTGCCCCCAAGAAGTCTCTCTTTTGTCAGAATGGGAGGTCCCTTTTTATAACAATTCTTATGCGGGAGTTACACCCATTCAAGACACATTTTGTAACTGCTCTCTCATAAGTAGTAATTATGGGCCATTTCTCAACGGTTACAAGTCATTAATTGTAATCACACCCATTAACTATGATATTTGGACTGATCGCCTCTCTCTCAATCGTACGGTGATAACTAGTTGATACCAATGGTCTCCATCGCTCATGATACATAATGCGAATATGCCTTTTATGGTGTCAACCCACCTAGTCTCCTCTTCTTGGCCACCAAACCTACAACTTCTATGATCCCCCCGATGTGACGAAATGCTTCATGGGCACTATGCCAGAATGTCAATACGACAAATATTTATCGAGGTGTCTATTTGGTACTGATGTGGCACTTACGTGGCAGGTGTCCAAAAACCCCCATCAACATTAGCCCCCTGCCTGATAGAGCACTCATGTATAAAACTTCTATCAGACACCTTTTTGATGGCGTTCACCATAGATATCATAATTGAAGGTTCAATCTCACTTCTTAATGACAGGTGAGCCTAAAGAAAAGTTCTTTTGGCGAAAGGAGAATAAAATGGAAAAGTAAAGGGGATTGAGAGCACACATTGGGATTTGAGAATACCGAGGTAGCCACCATTAGCCTTTCCATATTTGAATCATCCCTTTTAGACTCATAATCCATCCTATTTGTAGGCTTTTAATTTGGGAGACACAAAGACAATTGTAATGGATACATTTGATGGCGGTTACACCTTGAATGAATATATCCGTAAGTTTAACAAGATGTCTTATTTCCTTGGGTGCCTTACAGCGACATGTTACTCTTCAAAATGCTTCAAGTGGGTTAGTAAAGGCGGTCTCACACTTCCTTCTTTGGTGGTACGCACCTCAAGCTAACGAACCTCTCACCCTCCAATCCTTGAGTCCAATTTTTACCCACTTTTAGGTTTTGCAAACGTTATGCTTTTAACAGCGCATAAGTTTAAATTGAAGGCGTTTAGCCAAATATGAACAGCGCAATACCTTTACAGGTGAAAGGCGTCATTTAAGCACTCATAAGCGCGCATACCCTTAATTAAAGGTGCAAGGATTTTTTTTAATTTTTTTATGAAGGTATTACTACTCCATAGATGTTGCCATGTCATCTGGATTTCTTCCGGGTATTGTCATGTCATATGCTTGTGTAGCTCTTTTAATCACCCATCAACAAATCTTTACTTAGATTTTGCGTGATAAAATACTGAAAGAAAGTAACAACAAGAAGTTCGAAAGTGCGGAATAAAATTAAGAATGCAACAAGTTAAACAATAAAATACTGAAAGAAAGGGAGAAGAGATAAGGATAGCGTAAACTCAAGATTTGTTCACGAGGTTCAGCAAACCAGCCTACTCCCCGCCTCAGCTTCTTGCTAGAGGATTCACCATGATTCCTTAATCGCACAGGCCCCTTCACAGGTGGAGTCCAAACCCTTACAGTTTCTCTTACAGGTCGAGATATTACCTTTACAAGCTCTCCTTTACGCCGAGCTGAAGCCTTTCAGGAGCACAACCCTCTCTTGATATAACTGAAGCTACAGCTTCAGTGTAAGAATCTTAAATTCTTTACTAATCTCAATAAATGAGTTTTGGATTGAAAATCTGAAATGAAAGCTCCTTAAATGAGCTGGATAAGAGGGAAATATAAACTCTAATAAAGTTTCACAAAAAAAATAAGAGTTGAATGAGCTCAAGAGAGATTTTTGGGAATTTTCTAAGTGTAAGAGTGAGTGAAAATCAATAGCAATGAATGAGTGATTAATAAGAGTTATTGCTATGATCAAGAGTTGTTATTTGTTCATAAATGAACTTCTTTTATAATATTTGATCCAATAAAGCTGTTATAGGCTCATTAAATGCAATTTGATCCGTTGAAAAATAGCCGTTACAACGATTTTTCAAAATCAGGCAAGATTTCGTCAACGAAGTGGAGTTCCCACTTAAATTCGTCGCCGAATACAAAAAACAGAATTGAATTCTGAAAAACCTTGTAATGACTTCGTCGCCGAATTCAAACAAACCAAAGAGTTCGTCGCCGAAATCAAGAGACATAACTGAATTTTAAAAATTCTATCATGATTTCATCGCCGAATTCAATCTACCTAGAGAATTCGGAGTAAAAATTCTAAATTCAGTTTTGGATTAGACCAAAAGGATGTAATTGATTTCCTAGGTCAATTAGCTATACTTTTATCATGATATTATGATTAATTAGAGCTTTGAAATTATTTTTAGAAAGTATCCTAGGCTCCTATGGTCCATCTATGATTCTTAAGCTTTTCAACTTACCATTCTTTTGAGAACTTTTTACATATGTCCTATGAACTCTCAAAAATGAAAATTAAATACATTTAAGTAGTTGAGATATGAACTTGGCTTGACTTGGGTCTAGTGATTTTGCCTTTAATCTTCAATGGACCCGACTTGGACTATAGTCTAATTTTGAATCTTCATCTTGTATACAATGGGTTGAACTTCCTCTTGGGTAGTTTCCATCCTTTTTCATGAATGGAGTGCTGTCATCTTGTGTATTATGAAATGTCTAAACACTTTAAACAAAATTATTAGTACCAAATAGTTCATTTCATTGTTATGTAATTGTCAAAATTATTTAGGGTACCTATGGTTGTAATCCTGAGGCTAACAACTATAGACTCCTCCACACGTACGTTTTCATCCCTATGTTTCGAACCCATTTATCTCTCCCTTCACACACATGTTCCCTTTCAAATTTTATAGAGTGGGACGCCTCTCCCCATTCATCTCCCATGGCGTTTATCTATTTGTTGCGAGAGAATTATTTGCATTTACAACTCCTCCCTTTATAACCTTCCTTCTCCCTCTTCATCTTCTTCACACTGGATTCTAAATCACACATTCACACCACCCAACATACCTCTCCTCCTCCTCCTCCTCCTCCTCTCTAATAGTCTCCCCTCACCACAAATCATCAACAGCTTCAAGAATCCTCTATTGGTATTTTTAAGGATTTTCGGTAGCACCACCGCTCAAGCAAACCCTGTCAACTGGGTAACCTGTTCTTTTCTTGCTTCGACTATAGAGTCCTCCACCGCTCAGGCTTGGTTTCTACTGGTTTTAGGCCCTACGGGCTCGAGTCCACCTAGGGTTTAGACTAGAGTATGCTGGGGTTACCTAAGGTTTGACTTAGAGCTACCTAGGGTTTAGGGTTAGGGTTACCTAGGGTTTAAGCTTAACTATGGTTTAGACCTAAGGTTTAGGCTAAGGTTGTCTTAGGGTTCAGGTGAGGTTGACCTAGGGTTTAGGTTGGATAAACCATGGTTAAGTTGATTAATCATGGTTAAGGGGGGTGTAAAAATGGGGTGCTGACATATTGAATCCCAACAAAGAAAATGGGAAGACATGGAAAAGAAGGCCTTCAAACCATATTTCTGCTAGATTTTTATATATCAAACCATCATTTTGGATCGTTTTTTTTTCTAGGTATATATTTTTTGCATTCTTTGAAAATCTATATTTGTTAGTTGATCAATCTTTGTTAAAAATGGATTTTGATTACTTTTTTTATATCTGATTCAGAAAGATAGGTTTGTAGGAATTTTTGTTTTGATTATATGGTTTGAAGTGAGAAATACCCTTCGAAATTTAGGGTTCGTTTGTATAGCCGAGTCGAGCTCGAGCTTGAAGTGTATTCTCCAAGCCGAGCTTGAACACAATCTATGAAGCTCGAGTCGAGTTCGAGCCGAGCTTGAACATGGATGTATTGTAACGAGTCGAGCCCGAACACCCCACTACTCGGCTCAACTCGGGTCAGGTCGATATCACCCCTAGTTACGCCACTTACACTGCCAGGTGTTCCTTTTGACACTCCTTAACTTTGGTTAAGATTCATCCACGCCTAAGGTTCACCCACTTATCCTTGTTTTTCTAAAAAAAAATATTTAAACAATTAACCCCAACTCTTAGTGAATTTTAATTGGGCTTAAATTCCTTTTTTAATATTTTGTTCTAAAAACAAGGATAGATGGGTGAACCCTAGGGGTGGGTGAATTTTAACCATAGTTAAGGGGGTGTCAAAAGGGTCACGTGACATGACAGCGTCAATGAAGTGACCGGACTCCCCGAGTCCGATTACAATTGGAGAGAATCAGGAGTCTACCCAAATTAATAGAATCGCAAGAGGGAAAGAGTGCGTGGTGTGTAAGAGGGAGGGACATGAAACTAATTAACAAAATGATTCTTTACGAGAAAGAGCTAAAAGAGAAGGGATTGAAATGGAATTAACATTATTATCATTCTGATAACACGAAACAGACTCGGTGAAAATTTTTGGCTCATCTTTTCTTTTCTTTACTATTATAATGCGAGAGCCTCTAGCCTTGTGTAGATGAATTTTTCGAAATTCGCAAACTACCCTTATATAAAAACATTGATTTAATGTTTTATTTTAATTCCCAAACTACCCATTGCTCATCTATCTATTTAGAATCACAGCGAACGTGATTGAACTCGGAGAGAGATCAATCGCACAAGTGAGTTAACATGTGTCCCTCTTAACTCCTATTAATTGTGGTTAACTCCTTCCCCTCACGCTCATGTGCATCGCATGTGCCACTAGCGAGTTCAATCGCACCCACGGATTAACACGTCCCTTTTAACTCCTATTAACTGTGGTTAACTCCTTCCCCTCGCTCTCATGTGCATCGCACGTGCCACCCGCTAGTACTATCATACTGCAAGAGCCAGCTGTAGATGATTTTTCTGAAATTCTCATACTACCCTTATATAAAAACAAAACTTCGATTTAATGTTTGCTTTAATTCTCAAACTACTCCTTGCCTTTGATTTAATTTCAAAACTACCTTTGCTCATCTATCTATTTTGAATCACAGTCAATCACGATTGAACTCAGGGAGAGTTCAATCGCACCCGCGGATCAACATGTAACCCTTTTAACTCCTATTAACTGTGGTTAACTCCTTCCCCTCGCTCTTAGGTGCATCGCACGTGCCACTAGCGAGTTCAATCGCACCCACGGGTTAACACGTGTCCCTTTTCACAACTATTAACTGTGGTTCCTTCCCCTCGCTCTCACGTGCATCATATGGCTAATCAATATAAACCCAAGGCCCTTCTATTGCAGCCTCGGATTGTCTCTGGCGAAGCCAGAAAACCCTCTCGGGGTTCCATACATTGTGCGATAGTTGGCAAAAAAAGTGGGAAAAAGTCATTCCATTTTCTCCCCATAATTTTGACTTCTCCCCATATGATATCTCTCCCCCTTATTCTCATACACTTATCGTCACATGTCTTAATATGTGTGGAGAAGTCAAAATCATGGGCCCTATGGATCCCCGAGACAAGCCCTTTCTGGTTTCGCCAGAGACAATCCAAGGCCTTCTTGTTCACTTTCACTCAACAAAGAAATATCTCTACTCCAACCTGACCCTACTCGCGTTATGCTACTCTGGCCGCTTGATCTCGTGGGTGTTCGTTGGAAAGTTCATTGGTAAGTCATCCCTCTCATCCTCCTCTTCCTCCTCTGTCTTTCTTAAGTTTCTATTTTTTTCCTGAATTTTTCCTTCCCTCCTCGTCTGTAATTTGTGCTTTGATCTTGTTTTTTTAACATGGTCTAGTTATGTACATGGAAATTATTTTGGTGTAATTTGAAATTGTAGCCTTGTATGGTACGAGATGGTGAAAGCGACCCTTCTCCTTCCCTCTATTTTTTCTTGCTTCCCTTTAATTTGGGCATTTCTGTTGGCTATTGAGGAATGCTAGGTGGCGTGGAAGCAAAGAAATAAACAAAGCCATCACTCGTCATCCTTTTTCTGTGAAGATCTTTGTCTTTACTGTTGACGGTTAGTCTAAAAATATTAACAAATCAGAGCACAATTAGCTATCATTAACAAAGAAATAAAATAAATAATTATATAATGAATCATTCGAACTGAGAGGCGTTCGAAGAGTCTTTCTTGAAGATAGTCGAAGCCTCCCATTGTGTAAGGGATAAGGCAGTTCTATCTCCAGGATTCAACTCAGTTCGAATTCATCCGGTCTTTCTCTACAAGTTTGCACTACTTAGCGGAAGACGACGGTACCCAACCTCATTTAGAATGCCCGAATAAATTAATTTAAAATTAAAATTAAATTTCTTCATATACTTTAAATTTAATCACATATATATATATAATATTAACCAATTTAATTTTATTGCATCAAAATATATTTCAATAAAATTAATTTAATCTCATGGTCAAAACATCCCATAATATGAGATTTTAAAATCGGGTTAAATTATTTTACCAATTAATTCAAAACGCTTCTAAATTTAATTATTTAAATTAAATTATTTAAGTGTTTGCAAATTGTCCAAAATTCGCCAGAGTCTCCCTTTGTATATACGGTTTCAGGTTGATAAATTAGCCCAATTAATGACAAATCCAAAAAAATTGACGATCCGATCGAATTATCTCAAAATACTAGTCAGTTAGGACGGATCCAAAAGAGTCTGTCTAATTAGTCTAGTCAAGAGATGATCCATTTGGATTGTCAAAATTGATCTCGAGGCCTGTCTAAAAAGACAATCCGTTTAGATCAATTAAACGGGTCTGAACTGAAAAATCTGATCCCAAAAAAGATTTGACTGATCAAAATAGAAGGAAAGCCTCAAAGTATATCTCGGACCCGTTGGGGATTATATTTCTCTCAGTCTGAAGTATCTCGCCAAAGCTTCGGCTCTTAAAAATGAACTCGGCATTATTTTTCACTTTGATCCTCTATCTATATATACAGGTACAAAGACAACTGAAGAGGCCTCATTGAAGAGCTCGGTTACCAAGAAATCCCAAAAGCCAAGAAAGCTCAAACGCTTATACGTGAAGCACACACCTCCTCAAGTAACCGATGGTCAATTGAAAGTCTCGAGTTAATATCCAATGTATCTGTGCATTGGTTAAAGGAATCTCTCAAGGGTAATATCCAGTGGATATTCACCTTGATTAATCTTCAAACATCATGACCATTATTTTTCAAGAACAATTAAATCCAACAGATCATATTGATTTGGTGTACCAAGAATTTAATACACTAAGTCACATACTTAGAAATCTCTAAATAGACACGATTAAAACTGAATTTATTAGGAGTAAAATATTATTAAATATTTATTTATTATTTTAAAATTCAAATCAAAACCAACATCTACTTTCTTACTGAGTAACTAATAAAAATCCTTTGTATTTTTACTTATTTTTTTATACTTTATTAAGGGACATAAGAAGAAGAACAAACCCCAATCACCTCTTTTTTCTTACGGCAGCAGCAACGGTAACTAACTACTGTAGCAGTTGCCTATTTGTGCTCCCCTCACCTCCTCTTCCCTCCGTCTCCTTTGCCTTTAATCTTGGATATGGTAAAGTAAAAGATTGTCTAGAGAATGAGCAACGAAGGCCTGAGCAGGCTTCGATGGCATGTGCCTGTTTGTGCTCTGACCTGTCGTTTTTTCCATGGATATGAAGGTTTTTTTCATCTCTCTATCTACAATTTTTTTTTTTTAATGTCACTCAGTCAGAGTGGGGGGTTTGGCAAATCCTTACCTATTTATTAAGAAAAAGCAATGGGGGGACATAAAACTTTAACCCTACAAAAAATAAAAGAACACATATACATAAGACTTTACTAAGAACGGTTCTTACATTACTAAAGAATAAAACTACTCCTTAAATCGAGTTGGTTTCCTAACCTCCCTCTTTGGTCTTCCTTGAGAAGAATCAATTTTTGATATTTTCTCATTCTTCTTATTTCTTCTTAATGTTTCTAATTGAAAATCATCTTCTTCTTCGAATTCTTCATAAGAATATCGTCACAAACTTGCTCATGACTCTCAAGTCCATTAAGAAACTCAACCTCCCTTTGACCTTTAAAAATTTGACTCCTAGAGGCAGCTACACAAGTTTCTACCCTATTTTTCACATCTAAATCTTTGGCCAGTCTGGATTCAAAGAGACAATTTGACTCGCCTTGAATAATCTTCTTAGGTTGAGCAAACTCCTTTTGTTTGAATACTCATCTAGATTTTGTTGTTAGTAGGGCATTGAGCAAGCTTTGGTGTTCAACCAGAAAAGTATCTATGATCATCTCTCCTTTAAAACCGTGTCCTCCATTTCGTCCAATAGAAAAGGATCCTCAGAAGAATTCTACATTCTACATGTATCACAAATTCTACAAAAGTTGGTGTATGAAAATAACTGTAAACACTCAATTTTACACCACATCATTAACTATGGTTAATATCCCTATCCATGGTTAGTCTGACCTAAGCTTACCTTATCCAATCCTGCCCTCAACTTAGGTCTAACCCTAGAGCCCAAAACCGTAACTTAGCCCTAGATCAAACCCTAGTTTAACTCTAGTCAAGCCCTAAGTCAAACCCTAATATAACCCTAGGTCAAATCCTAGGTCAAAGCATAGTCTAACCATTTGGTCAAACCATAGTTTAACCTTAGGTCAAACCCTAGTCAAATCCTAGTATAACCCTAGGTCAACCCTAATTTAACCCTAGGTCAAACCCTAATTCCAACCCTAGATCAAACCCTAATCTAAACCTAAGTCTAAACCTAGGTCCAACCCTGGGTCCAACTCTAAGTTCAAAATCAAGCTCCAAGGCCCAAGAACCCGAGCCCATCATCCAAGCCCTTAATCCAAGACTATTTCTCTAAAGCCCAAGGGCTATCTCATTGACTAAGTCAAAACCCTAAACCTTGACTAAGGGGACCAATGAAATGGTTTCCCCCCTTTTCATTTCTAAATTCTCCAAAGAGGTGAAAGTCCTAAGATTCCCTTCTCTCCTCTCCCTCACTTGCCCACTTGCCTTGCTTAAAAAGTCACACCTACCCTAGTACCACCCTACCCTACCTCAAATTTTGCTCTCCAAAATTACTTAGTTGGGTGAAGGAGAAGAAGCTCTTTAAAAGAGGGTGTAAACCCTACCTTTTCTTTCCACCTCTTGTCTTTTCCCTATGACTTTTCTTCTGTCTTTTCCTCACATGAGAAAAACCCCAATAACCTAAAGAAGGGACTCACGGCCTAGCCTCACCATCCAAGAGGAAGCCCCACAACCGACCAGATACCCCACAACTGACGACGGGTCCAGTCACGGCCAGCCATAGCACCTCCTCTCCACAACCAAAACAGCAGCCACATCAGCCCTATCTCCACCTCTGCGCCACCATCAACCTCCCCATCGCCCCGAGCAAACAGCAGCCACTTCTCCTTTACGGTGACCACAGGTAAGTCCCCCTTCTTCCCCCTTTCTTTCTTAACTTAATATATATATAGAGTAGAATAGTTTACTTCATGTAAAACTAGGTAGCGTTTGTTAACACTAGTCTAAAAAGAAGTGCTTATTTGAAAATTATGCTTTGTTGGATTTTAGATTTTTAAGTTAAAGGTTATATGCATGTCTACATTTTAACTATTTTTAAAGTAGAGATTTTTACCTCTAAAATCCCTAAAATGTAGACATGCAGATAACCTTCAACTTAAAAATCTAAAATTCAACTAAGCATAATTTTCAAATAAGCACTTCTTTTTAGACTAGTGTTAACAAATGCCACCCTAGTCTAGCTAGATTAAGCAGTGTAGTTTAGTTATGTAGTTTAGTTAATCAAAAATCCATTCTTTGTTAGGTTAGCGTTGACTTGGACTAAATCAATTTTTTAGTTAGCCTTTTCACTTATATTAAATCTGTTGTGGTTAGTTTTGATAAATCTGTTTTGTAGTTAGTTTTTTGAAATCTATTGTGGTTAGGTTTGTAGTTTAGTTAACTTAAAATCCATTCTTTGTTAGAATAGTGTTAACTTAGATAAATATGTTTCTTAGTTAATTTTTTGAAATCTATTGTGATTAGTTTTGTAGTTTAGTTAACTTAAAATCCATTCTTTGTTAGGATAGAGTTAACTTAGATAAATCTGTTTCTTAGATTGTTTTTACTTATATGAAATCTATTGTCATTAGTTTTGTAGTTTAGCTAACTTAAAATCTGCTCTTTATTAGTTTAGTGTTAACTTAGATAAATCTGTTTCTTAGATAGTTTTTAATTATATGAAATCTATTGTGGTTAGTTTTCTAGTATAGCTAAAATCTGCTATTTGTTAGTTTAGAGCATCTCCAACCGTCCTCTATAACTCTAAATATAGAGTATTGGTTGGAAAAGAGCACTCCAACCGTACTCAATATTTAGAGTTGGTCCTCTATGATGCTACAATGATCCTTTATATTTAGAGGATGAGAGAGAAAATACAGGAAGCCTCTATAACACTATTCATCCCCTTACAATGACATTTGTGTCCTTTTTTTGTCTCTCAATCTTTTTTAAAATGTCAATTGTATTCTTTTAATTTATTTTAATAATTATAATTTTATATTGAAATTATTATTATATTTTTTTAATAATTGTTTAATTTTTAAATTTAATTCATCAATAAAAGATGCAAAAAAAAAAAAAAGGCAAATCCTCTATGGTATCACCCCTTGAGGTCGCCATGTGTCCCTTTTGACACCCCTTAACTGTGGTTAAGATTCATCCACCCATCCTTGGTTTTTTTTTTTTAATATTAATTCTTTTTTTAAAAATTAAAAAAATATTTTTAATATTAAAAAAACTATATTAACAAACTTTAATAAATAAAAACTCTATTAAAGTTTGACACTTTTTTTCAATGTATTGATTCCAATAGTCTTGTTTTAATGTATTTTTGGTACTTATTTTAAATTAAAAAATGCAAAATTAACTAGTCTTATTTCTACAATGTTCATTTCGTACAATGAATTATTTATTTTTAATCATTAGTGGTAATTTTGTGGGCCAATTATTTAGTTTTGAAGGCAAAAGTGGTGAATTATTGAGTTTGAGAGGACAAATAAGGAAGAAATTTTAACTAGTTTTATTTTAAAAATAAATTTTAATTTTTTTGATATTTCACGAAATTTCAATTAAAATTTCAAAATATTATTAAAAATATAATTTTAAAAACTATTTAAAAATAAATTTATGAGATTTCGCAAAATTCCAATATTTCACCCGAATTTTCTGCTCAGCCAAAATCTGCATTTCCGATATAAGAACTATATCACTATTGGGGGGTGGGAACTAGGGCTGTCAATGGATCGGATCATGATCCAAATCCGATCCGATTAGCCAGACTTTGGACCCCATATGTGATCCGCCGGATCGGATTCGGGTTGGATCGAATTGGTGGAATCCTATTATAATCGGATCGGATTTGGATATAGGGTGATCCGATCCGATTAAAATCCAATCCAATTATAATAATTTTTTTAAATCATTTTAAATATATTACTTAGATTTTCTATGTATAAAATATTAATTTTGAAAAAATTAACATTAATTAGAGTTAATTAAGGTATTATTAGATTTTATATTATTAAAATAGATTTTTTTAAAAAAAAAAATTAACCTTATTCGGATCGGATCGGATTGGATCCGGATTCGGATTGGATTCGGATTCGGACAAAATGCAATCGGATTGGATTCAGATCGGTTACTTCATGATCCGACGGATCTGGGATCGGATTTGGATATGTCAGATCCTTAATCAGATCGGATTCGAATCTAGGCAGATCCGACCTGAATCCAACCCATTGACAGCCCTACTGGGAACCAATTTTGCAAACCACTGGGATTTGATCTCAAACCTTACGTAAATGAAGTCTTTGTGTCATTTTCGTTTGTTTTGTTTTAAGTTTAATAAATTTTGTAATAGATTTATTTGAGTGTTTTTTTTTGGTGGGAGATTTATTTGAGTTAAGAATCAAAAGAGTTATTATTATTACTACTAGTGGGTGGCATGTGCGATGCACGTGAGAGCGAGGAGGAGGAGTTAACCACGGTTAATAGGAGTTAAAAGGGACACGTGTTAACCCACAGGTGCGATTGAACTCGCTAGTGACATGTGCGATGCACGTGAGAGTGAGGGGAGGGAGTTAACCACGGTTAATAGAAGTTAAAAGGGACACGTGTTAACCCACCGGTGCGATTGAACTTTCCCCAAGTTCAATCGCGACTGGCTGAGATTCTAAATAGATAGATGAGGATGGGGTAGTTTGGAAATTAAAGGAAAGGCAAAGGGTAGTTTGGGTTTTAAAGCAAAACATTAAATCAAAATTGTGTTTTTATATAAGGGTAGTATGAGAATTTCGGAAAAATCATCTACGCCTGCCTCTCCCATTATAATAGTAAAGATTATGGCAACACGTATAAATTTATTAAATTTAAGAATCAAAAGAGTTAGGGTGGGGTTACGCGCACCCCACTAATTGATGAATACACCCCTAATCATTTAAAAATAATCAAATGACAAAAATGCCCTACCTGATTCTTCATCCTTTGTGTCGAGTCTCGACAACCCTAATTGGAAAAACCCAACAACCCCTCTCTCATCAACAACCCCTCCGGCCATACACAACAACTCTCTTTGATCGTACATATTGTCACAAGAACCCCATTCCTGCAAAAACCCATGAACCCCTTCTCTACTAAAACCCTCCCATTCTCCCTCAATTTCTCTCGCTCTCTCTCCAAATTTTTCTATCCTTTGATCATGTATATATTCAATCTACATGAAAATGGGTACATCTCATTGATCAATTTATTAGTTATCCATCTCTAATTTGCTTCAAAACAATATTCCTGTTAGCCCAAACAAAACTACATTCGTCTCTCTCTCTCCCTCTCTCTAAAGTCGTGAATAGATCCTGAGTGGTTAAGAAGTTAACCCAGTTTGAGAAGAGGAATCGTTGAGGGAAGAGCAGAGATATTTCATATAGTGTGAATTTAATAGCAAACAAGTTCATGGATTGATTAGTCCTAACAAATCAGAGAAAACAAATGAAGAAGAGAGGGAGACATCACGAAGAAGATGAAAGAAGGTTTTTTTTTGTCATTTTATTATATTTATAGTTTATTTTAAATCTTTCAATAAGTTTGGGGGTGTAGTTATAAAACAATGGGGGTGCAGGTAACACCACCGAAGAGGTATTATTATTCCTATTATGGCAACGCGTATTATTAGAGCTTGTTTTGTGCGTGCAACCAGGGCATACAGATCTTGTGTGCCCCACTATTAGATAGCTCTTGTTAGTAAAATTAAAGGGCAAATTAATTTGGAGTGTTTTTACAAATATACCCATTAATTTGTATACGTGGTGCTCTATTCAAGTGGAGGGCACAAGATATGTGCACAATCAGACGGATCAGTATTCTCTCTGGCGCCAGAAAGGTGGTCTTGGCTACCACACATTATGCGACATGTGACGTGAAAAGGGGAGAAGTCATTTCATTTTTCCCATGGTTTTGACTTCTCCCCACTTGATATCTCTCCATTCTTATCCCACCATTTTATCGTCACATGTCGCATAATATATGGCAGTGTAGTCAAGGCGTCTAAGCGATGCTTAGGCGATTAGCCCCAGCTAGGCGAAACATTCCCTAGGCGACGTCTATGCGATAAATTTAATATATATATATATATATATAGATAACATCCAAAAGACCAAAACTCTCCACCCACATTCCACAAAAACATAAAATAAAAAGTTTGTTACAATCATTCATCACATAACCAAAGACATGTTGACATAGTGGAGTATTAAACACTTCAAAATCTAGGCTAAATATCCAAATTCATGTCATTGTCCATGTATAATATTAGGCAAAGCCTCCTTATAATTTAGAATCTTGTTATTCATTACATTTTTTTTTTAATTTATTAGGATATTTTAGATTTTTTTTAAGCAAAAAAAAGAAAAATTATTGGGATCGTCCGCCTAAAGGGGCGTCTAGGCGGTTGAGGTGCCTAGGTGACACCTTGACTACACTGATATGTGGATTAGTCAAAATCATGGAACAATGAAATGACTTCTCCCGCACACATTGTGGTAGCCCAAGATCACCCTTTTTGGCTTCGCGAGAGAGAATCCGAGGCCCAGTCAGACCTTACGGACAGAACTATCGCAGTTTGTACAAAAAGCTGTGAAGTAAGGCTACTTGAGGATTTGTACTTTCAATATGCCGAGCTGCTGTTTTTACGCCATTGATTGCCCTTTAGATTGTTGGCTCCGAGCTATGGTGCTTCACAGTCAAAAACTATTTGTGTTTCCATACATCTTCCAAGAAATTTATTAATAGTTTTAGCTGGCAGGCACCTTCACTTTATAGTTATCTCAATTTTCTTTTCTGCTTTTGTTTTTGGTGATCGAATGGATTCTACCATATATCAATCTCATTGGATTAGAGACAGCCTAAACAGGAGAGGCAATTATAGAGATATGGATCTCAAAGTCTTCAAAGCAGCTAGAAAGGGCGATGTTTTGTTTTTGGACAATATAACTCGTCAAGGAGACGAACTTCAAGAGTATCTCTGCTCTCGGACGCATCAAAGGAACAATATTATCCACATAGCAGCGAGATTGGGACATGAAGCATTCGTTAATAAAGCTCTCGACAAATGTACCTTACTTCTCCATCAGGAAAATTCAAAAGGGGACACTCCCCTTCATGTCGCCGCGAAGGCTGGTCATGTCAGCCTTGTTAAATTCCTTACTGAATATGCTACCAAAATGACAACTCCCGGAGTTTTACATGGAGAAGCCACTACATTAAATTCTCATAGAGATATTCAGGAGGGGGGAGCTGTTGAACCGCCTCCACTATGGAGGATGGAAAATAGAGAGAAAAACACTGCTCTCCACGAGGCGCTGAGGTATGACCGCAAGGAAGTGGCACTGTTCTTGTTGGATTTGGACCCTGAATTGGCCTCTTCTGTTAATGGTGCCCGGGAGAGTCCTCTTTATCTGGCTGCTGAGGCCCGTTTACATAGTGTTTTATGCAAAATCGTAAACCAAACCTCATTCAGCGAGGCAGGCCCAATTGGCCGAAATCCGTTACATGCTGCCGTCTTTACCAAAAGACTAGGTGAGTCTATCTCTACTTTATATACCACTCATTAATTGCAGGATTACAATTTGGCGTTTTTTTTACACTTCTTATCTCCCATATTTAATAAATAAATTATCCCCTTTAAAAATACTAAAATACACTTATATTTAATCCTATGATCAAGTATTCAATAGAGGGGTAAAAAGGACTTAGTGAAGATTAACAAGTTCACTAGTCTAAGTCTGAGTCAAGGATAATGTTCCCCATATATATTTATATATATATATATATATTGAGAAGACTTTGGAACATCATATAGTTAAATGGAACTATGCATTTTCTATAGCAAACGTTACCACAGACCTAACCAATGTTGGTTCACTACTTCTTTAGTCCTCACCATTAGGCCCATCATTCTGAACCCAAAGCCCATACGATGACCAGCTCAATCTAGGCTTTGGTATCAAAGCTGGACAATAAAAGAATTGGACCTACGCCCAGACCCATATGTTAGCGTACAATGTATTCCTACCCAAAGCCAGATCCTGAACAATTTTTGGGCATTGTTGGGCCACAAATTTTTAGACCGTCCCTGATGAAAACTAGGCGCGGGCATAAGATCGATCATGCTGACTAAGGGACCATAATCATGGGGATTATTGCACCCCCCCTCCCCAAAAAAAAAAAAAAAACACCTGGCACACAATCCTCATTTTTTTTTTCTCTATAAAAAGGCGAGTGCATCTTGACGACTGATACTAGCACTCTCCTATTTATATATTATTTTATTAATTACTCATTTATTTGTTATGCAGCAAGCATAAGAGTTCTAATAAATAAAAGGCCCGAACTCATCAAACTAGCAGATAGTTATGGGAAGACTGCCCTACACTACGCAGCAGAAGCAAATTCCATTGGGATAATACGTATGCTTTTGAGGAAGGATAAAACATGTGCATACGAACAAGACAATGATGGTAATTCTCCTTTACACGTTGCTGCCAGTTCAGTCAAGCGCAGGGCTGTTCAAGTTATAATCAAATACTGCCCAGACACGACCGAGCTGTTAAATAATACAGGCAGGAATGCTCTTCATCTTGCTGTGAGGAAAAACATTATAGGGAATGTTAGAAGATTCTTGAAACTACCAGAAATGAGGGAACTTATAAACGAGCAGGATGACGAAGGAAACACTCCTCTTCATATAGCAACAATGTTCCATCACTATCTGATGGTGCGAGGACTAATACAAACTGGATGTGCGGACTTGAGGGCCAAGAACAAGAAGGGTCTCACAGCTCTAGATATATGTGAATCACAATGGAAAATTTCACACCGACAGGTACTAAGAAAGCATTAGAATGTGAAAGATACTTAAAATCAAAACAAAACCATCTTGAAATGATTCAGTTGTGACTCCTAATACATATCTAACTGGTAGTGCATCTGACAGGCATATTTGTGGCGTTATCTGAGAAGGCACAAGGCATCTCGATCTCGAGACTTCTCATCTCAGGCCTCTCGCTTATTGGGGGGCAGATTTACACACCCTAAGGTGGACTTGAAACTGGTGGCTAATACTCTCTCTGTGGTTGCCGCGCTCCTGACCACAGTGACTTTCGCAGCGGCTTTCACAATGCCTGGTGGGTACAATAACAGTGTTCCCAATGTGGGTGCTGCCTCCCTTGCAAAGAAGGCGGCGCTCAAGGCCTTCGTGTTGTCAGATACATATGCCATGTGTTGTTCAATGACAGCCGTGTTTGTTCTCACTTCGGCAATGGTGGGCGACCCTGCATTCTTAGTTAGAGCGGTGGACATGAGCAGATGTTTGCTTATCCATGCACTTTATGGATCGATGGTGGCCTTCGAGACCGGCCTATTTGCAGTGTTATCTCCAGATTCCTTGTGGTTGGCCATCGTTGTCTGTGTCATGGCCTCCAGCGTCCCCTTCCTACAGTACTTTTACCGCCATGCGTCTGCTATTGCAACCCCCTACAGCATAAGATTGCAAAGGAGCGACACCATGATTACAAAGGAGCAAGAGGAAAACATGATAGAAATTGTTGAGGAATAGCATAATACTTGCTACTTCTTCATGTATTCCTCAAGGATATAAGTTTACTGATATGTGATAAACCTTGGTTTGCAGCAATAACGATCCTGTTAGCGTACCTACTGGTGTATTTTATATTATTAAACACAGATCTTTCTGGCTTCGGATTGTCTCTGGCGAAGCCAGAAAGGGCTATCTAGGTTCCATACATTGTGCGACAGTTGGCGTTCAAATGCGGAGCCCCCCACCACATTTGATATCTCTCACCCTTATTCTCACACACTTATCCCCACGTCTTATAATGGGTGGAGAAGTCGAAATCATGGCCCCATGATTTTGACTTCTCCACCACTTGTCACCTATTCTATGGAACCCCGAGACAAGCCCTTTCTGGCTTCGCCAGAGACAATCCAAGGCCGATCTGTATACGTTATTTGTCCCATATTGGTACAGGTACGGGGACTGGGAGAAGAGTGGGAGAAGTTAATTCCACTCTTCTTGTTTGTTAGGAAGGGAAAGGGCTGGGTCCATGCGCCCCAAGGGGTGGCCCAAGGCCTCCCAAAGGGAATTTGTCACCCCTACGCCCCGAAACGGGTTAGTCAGTGTTGAAACATGGAAATGATGCCACCACGTTTCAACAAGTAGTTCATCCAAATAGACCTGTCAATGGATCCCATCAAGATTCGATCCGATCTGATCTGATTAGACAGGATCTTAATAGGATTAGATATCCTTCTAACTGGATATGGATGCGAGATCTTGAATCTGATTATGGTGGGATCAGATTCAGATCCGGATCTAGCTATAGACCGTATTAAAATCTGATTATATTATATTATACTAGCAAACACCCCGTGCGATGCACGAGACCAAAATTGAGATCAAAGTATCAAACTATAAAAATTAGAATGACAGGATAAAAAATCAACAATCCGATGAATAAATCTCAATAATGGTTATACAAGTCATTACATTAATGTAAAATAAATATGAATTGTTTATTTATTTTATATGTAAAAATCATACATAGTTGTGCTTTAGAATATGAAATTTAAATTTGTAAAGTAGGATTTGGGGAAATTAGTAATGCAAGAGAACCGGTTGTTTGATTTATAAATAATGTGGCTTTATTAGTGTTTCCAAGTGCATATTAAAGCCAATACAAGTGCTAGATTTAAAAAAAAAACCTCGATATGCTAGATCTATATGCCTTCTTCTACATATTTATATCTTTTTCACTACAAAATTCAAGGCCTTTAGTGGAGAAGTTTTAGCGGCAATTAGATGAAACCGCCTCTGAAACATATATAAAGAGGCGGGGTTACTTAAAACCACCTCTTAATGCTGATCCCACCATAGTAAAGGTGGTTTCATGGACACAACCGTTAATAATATATTTTATAATGGCGGTGTTCAAAACACCACCGCATATACATATTCATTTGAGCTATTTTTAAATAAACCGCCTCGAAAAGCTTTTCCACCACCAACTTTTGGGTTCCTGCTCAATCATTCCCGCAAATTTATTTGAGGCGGTTATTTTAAAATAACCACCTTTAAAAAACAAAAGATCCGAGAAGGTTTTAATAAAACCACCTTTAAAACCTGTTTATTAGAGGCGGTTTTATTAAACCGCAGTAAAAAACCTTCAATTAAGGATCTAATTATATTTCTCCATTCTCCTCCTCTGTGCATTGCTCTCTCCCCTCTGCCTGCTCTCTTCATCGCCAGCGAGCTCCGAAGCCTTCTCCAGTGAGATTCGATGCCTTCTCCAGCCATCTCTGCATATTCTCTCTCTCTCTCTCCTCTCTCTCTCTCATTCTCTCTAACTCTCCTCTTTGTCTCTCATTCTCTCTCAGGTAATTTACCCTAAATCTTAAAACCACCAGCAGCTCACCCCTCAAAATTATCTCACCCTCCACACTGTCACATGTTCTCTGCTCTCTGTAAGTTTCCCTTTTGCTTTGGAGATTTTTACAAGTCATGTGTTAATTTTTTTAGCGTGTATTAATTTTTTTATATGATTCCTTAAGAATGTATTAATGTTTTTGGCATGTTTTAATTTTTTTGGTATGTACCAAGAATCTGAGCTTTTTTTTATGAATGTCTGTGGATTTACACTCTGCTTTTAATTTCGGGTCATTGGGCATTGACTAAATGATAAGATCTCTTTTATAGAAACGAATTTTGGTAGTAATCCTCGAATTCTGGTTTTGGGTTTATCTTTAAATTGAAGAATGATGAAATCTTTTAGGTGATTTTGGATTCTGGGAGGATTCTTTTCATGGTAAATGGGATTTTTGGATGATTTGATGGGTTTTTTTAGATTGAGATCATGAATATTTTAGGATTAGTTTTTTCTTTTTGTTGGTAATATAAGGAAGAATTTGGGTGGATTTTTTAGTGGAAGATTGAATTTTGGGGAATGATTTATTTATTTTGTTGATTGAAGTATAAAAATGCTAAATTGGTGATTATAGACCTTTGTATTTAGGAAGAAATGTTCATTAGCTCTTTCTTCTCATCTTTTTCAAGTGAATTCTTTTAGGGTGTGTTCGTTTGGCAAGAAAGTGAGGGGAAGGAAAAAAAATGAGGTTTCTTACACTCTTCTTATGTTTGGTTTGCAAGAAACGTACTTTCATATTCTCGTACTTTCTCAAAAATGACAAATTTTCTTCCAAAACCTTCATCCCTCTTTTGATGATTGTTTTGCAAGAAATTTTAAGTTTATTTTGTTTTTACTTTACTTTCTTTTCTTTTCTTTTCTTTTCTTTTACTCATTTTCTCGCCAACCGAACACACCCTTACTGGTTAAAGTATAAGAAAAGAACAATAAAAGATTGTGCAGAATACGAAGTATTTAATTGAGCTTTAATTGAGCTTTTCATTTCCCTTTATACTTTGCCTTACTACCATAGAGGCCTTTCATTGGATGCTCAGGTCCAGATCCAGCTACAAATTTCCAACTTATGATATTAGATTTATGAAATGTCCAAATTGGAATTGAACATGAGGAAGGTCAGCAAAAGAAGTGATCCTGGGACACAGATATGATAGATCTTCAAGATTCTTTAAAGTGGGAACGTATGATGCATTGTTGGAGTTCCATCAATGAGGGGGCAAGATTCTTTAAAGTGGAAACATATGATTCATCTATTAATAGTTTTAGCTGTTTCTGTGGCAGGCACCTTCACTGTATTGTTGTCTTCACCTTTCTTTTCTGCTTTTGTTTTTGGTGTTCGAATTGGATTCTACCATATATTAATTTCATTGGATTAGACTTTAGAGTCTGTTGTTGACAGCCTAAACAGGAGAGGCAATTATAGAGAGATGGATCTCGAACTCTACAAAGCAGCTAGAAAGGGCGATGTTTAGTTTTTCGACAATATAACTCATGAAGGAGACGAAGTTAAGGAGTATCTCTGCTCTCAGACGCATCAGGGGAACAATATTATCCACATAGCAGCGAGATTGGGACATAAATTGTTCGTTAATAAAGCTCTTGACAAATGAACCTTACTTCTCCATCAGGAAAATTCATAAGGGGACACCCCCCTTCATGTCGCCACGAGGGCTGGTCATATCAACCTTGTTAATCTCCTTACTGAATATGATACCAAAATGACCACTCCTGGAGGATGTTCTCTCGAGGAGGAGGGAGCTATCGAGCCGCCTCCACTATGGAGGATGGAAAACAGAGAGAAAAACACTGCTCTCCACGAGGCGCTGAGGAATGATGGCAAGGAAGTGGCACTGTTTTTGTTGGATTTGGACACTGGATTGGCCTCTTCTGTTAATGGTGCCGGGGAGAGTCCCCTTTATCTGGCTGCTGAGGCCCGGTTACATAGTGTTTTATGCAAAATCATAAACCAAAACTCATTCAGTGTGGCAGGCCCATTTGGCCGAAATCCGTTACATGTTGTTGTCTTTACGAAATGACTGGTGAGTCTATCTCTACTTTATATACCACTCATTAATTGGAGGAGAGAAGAAGTATAGTTTGGCTATTTTTTGCACTTCTTATCTCCCATATTTAATAAATAAATTCTCCGCTTTAAAAATACTAAAATACTCTTATATTTAATCTTATGATAAAGTATTCAATAGAGGGGTAGCAAACTTTACCATAGACCTAACCAATGTTAGTTCACTACTTCTTTAGTCCTCACCATTAGGCCCATCTTTCTGAACCCAAGGCCCACACGATGACCATCTCAATCTAGGCTTTGATATCGAAGCTGGATAATAAAAGAATTGAACCAACGCCCAGACCCATATTGTCCCATATGTAGCGTACAATGTAGTCCTACCCCAAGCCAAATCCTGAACAATTTTTGGGCTTTGTTGGGCCAGAAAGTTTGGGACCGTCCCTGATTTAAATTTGATTTTTAGAAGAAAAAAAAAAGTCTAAAAAAAATAACCACATAAGTGAGTAAATCATAATCAAGGTTAATTTTTTTAAAGAAAATGATGTTAGATTATTTAACTTTAATGATGAGTGAATTTTAACCATAGTTAATATGCTAAAAAAAACATGAGGTGAGCTAGAAAGGTGTGTGTACCATCCAACAGAACGTGTGAGGTGCATGCTATCAACTCCTTAGTGAAACACCTTGGCACGTGTCAGCCGACAAGGAGTGACAATCAGGCATCTGCTAGAGGAAATTCGTTGCACCTCTATGGCTAAGCCCTAGTGGGCTTGGTTCTATGATTGGCCAAAGTAGCCCGATCAAAGCAACTTGACAGAGTTCGGTTACTGCCAACTGGTCCGAACTAGGCCTTCGGTTCAACCTTGACAGTTCGACGACTGGGCTCTAGACTTCATTTGTACCTCACTCCATTGTCTACCTGAGCCCGTTCCCACGCAGAGGGTGAGGTGGAGGAGGCTCCCAACGCTCACGTACCTAAGCAATTGACTCAGTGTGTCTGAAGCAATGAATGGTAGGGATGTGGCCTTCCATGGGGGAGGTCTAGGGATCTAATCCCCTTGGGGGCATATGAGTTGCAAGTGCTCTAATGCCCCCAGCTAACTATTGACCGTATTACTCTACTTCTGTTTGCCGATACCAAAAAAAAAAAAAAAAAAAAATCTACACATACATCATAAGCCATCTTACCATTATAAATTGGGAACATTTTAAAATAAAGCATTTAAGTAATAGGTATCAAAATAAAATATCAAAACTTAAAATGACTAAATTTTAAAACACAACTTGAATTTTTTTATCAGATCGTGCGCGGATGATCTGAATCAATGAGACTGAGTCCTCTCCAGCTGGATGGACCTATGAAACTCGCGACCATCACATCATTTCCAATCTATTCTTACAAATTCTTTTTTTTACCTTACAAAATCCGACTAAGTGCATTGCAATGTCAACGCCGGAGAGCTCAAATATCGTGATGTGTGGCGGCCGATATTCTCGTTAGGGCACATAATTCTAAGGAAAATAGTCAGGGACATTGGATATCTATTTGCAACCTAAAACTGGATTTCATTGTTCCATGCTCCTCTTAAATACTCAAGGGAAATAGTTATCGTCGGGGGCATTCACCAATGAGGTGGTGCCTTAGGCTTGGAAATGGATTTCATGGTTCCCCTATCACTACTCAATACTCAATTCTAACTTAAAATTTTGGGAAAAGAGAAGCAGACATGATCTTATTGGTCTACCCTCATTTGTAACGACCACTAACTGGTAAAATTTACTCACCTTTAATGTTCATCCACCCAACCATGGTATTTAGAAAAATATTATTATAATTTAATTAAAGTTAACCATGGTTAAAAGGAGATTAAAAGGGACACAGAGACATTACAGTCAGCTAGGAAAGGGACCTCACGGTCCCCTTCTAAGATTCTAACTTAAAAAATTATGACACTTAATAATATAACAGAAATAGATAGCGACTCCGCATTCAATTGGGCTACGTAACCAAATGCTGTCCTCAATGGTTCATGCCCCTCTTTTTAACTCCAATTGGAGTTAAGATTTTCACTCTCCCATAGAGTTCATCCAACCAACCTTGATTTTTAAAAGATAAATAATAATTAACTTTAAGTTAATTAAGCTAAATCATAGTTAAAAGAAGTGTTAGAAGGGACATGTGGACCGGCATTCGGCTACATAGCCAAATGCACACACAGTCCGCTAATCACTGCTTCGTAATATTCTATTATTTTTAAAGATGCTATTGATTTTTAAATCTAAAATTATTCCTTTAATATTAATAAGTTTAATAAGCATTACTACAATAAATAAAAATTATAAATTATATTACTTATTAACCACAGAGTTTAAAGTTTAATTTATAATTAAAAGAATTATTAATGATTAATAAATCTTATTTTTATGCCGAAACCGACATTCGGCGAAGATGCATTTTTTTATCCCGGCCTCGAATCATCTCTGGCAAAGCCAGAAAGGGCTCTCGGGGTTCCATACATCGTGCGGCAGCTGGCAAAAAAATGGGGAGAAGTCATTTATTTTCTCCTCGTGATTTTTGACTTCTCTCCATTTGATATCTCTCTCCCTTATTCTCACACACTTATCGCCACATGTCCATTTGTGTGTGGAGAAGTCAAAATCATGAACCCCATGTTTTGGCCTTGGCTTGTCTCTGAAGCCAGAAAGAGCTTATCTCGGGGTTCCATAGAATAGAGGACAAGTGGTGGAGAAGTCAAAATCATGAGGCCCATGATTTTGACTTCTCCACACACAAATAGACATGTGGCAATTAGTGTGTGAGAATAAGGGGGAGAGATATCAAATGGGGGGAGAAGTCAAAAATCATGGGGAGAAAATAAATGACTTCTCCCCATTTTTCTGCCCAATCTGAGACCCCATTATTTTGATTTCTCCACCACTTGTCCTCTATTTTATGGAAGCCCGAGAGAAGCTCTTTCTGGCTTCGCCAGAGACAAGCCAAGGCCTTTATCCCATCCATATGTAAGGAAGCCACTATTTCCAAAGCCTAAACCGGTCTTCAGAGGAGGTATATATATACAATTCGGCGTTCTATCCTGCAAGTTCAAGTTTCTTGAAGGGGAGAGGAGTTTTGCTTTCTTCCCTTTATACATCTTCCAGAAGTAATGGATCAGAGACTGATCCTTGTAGCTCAAGCCGGAGATATAAACGCCTTGTACACATTACTCCGTAAAGAACCATCTATTCTCGAGAGTATCGACCGGCTCCCATTTATAGACACTCCTTTACACATAGCTGTATTGTCCGGGAAAATTAGTTTTGCAATGGAAATTGCAAACTTGAAGCCCTCCTTCACTGAAAAACTAAACCAAGATGGGCTCAGCCCCATTCATTTAGCTTCGACAATGGGGGACATGGGGATGGTGAAAGAGCTCTTGACAATTGGGCGAGAGTTGTGTCTTCTAAAGGGCAGAGAGAAAAGAACACCTCTTCACGTTGCAGTTATCTTTGGGAGAATTGATGTTATTAATGAACTGATCAACCAGTGCCCAAAATCTCTTGAAGAGTTGACAGTTCATAAAGAGTCTGTTCTTCATATCGCTTTGAAATATGAACAGCTCGATACCTTTAAACTATTACTGGATTGGGTCAAAGAACTCAACAAAAAATATATTGTGAATTTGAAGGACAAGGATGGCAACACTGTTTTGCACCTTGCAACCTCAAGAGCTATACCCCAGGCAAATCCTTATGTTCCCTTTAATTTTTATTTTAAAATTTTCAGATGTTAATGCATTTCTGTTTCAATTGCCCAGATTATAAATGAGCTGCTTCGCATTAATTGTGTGAGGGTGAAAGTGAACGCCATGAACGCAAACAATCAAACAGCCCTCGACGTCTTATTGCAGCTTCCCGGAGGAGTGAATGGGGAAATCCAAGATATCCTTCACCGTGCTAAAGCCAAGAGAGGTGACGAGATAATCTCTACCTCACCACCTCTTATTAATCAACAAAGTTGGGTTGTATCAAAAATCCCAAGGCCTTTAAGGGGTTGGAAAGCACACTTTAGGCGTGCCATGTTCAGTGATTATTCGATAGAGGTGCGGAGTGCTCTGTTAGTGGTAGCTGCATTGACTGCAACAGCAACCTTTCAAGCCGGAGTCAACCCTCCCGGTGGTGTGTGGCAGGATAACTTCAACCCAAATTACAACAACGGCACCACCATTTTCACACCCTCAGAGATGCCACACGAAGCAGGGACAGCGATTATGGCTACTAATTTTAATCTATTCATTATGTTCACGTTTTGTAACATCTCTGGGTTTTTGATATCCGATACAATGATCTTTATCTTGACAACGGGATTACCATTCTCCAGTTTTGTCCGACTAGCCCTAGCCTTTATGGGTTTAACCTACGTCTTCTCACTTATGACTACCATTCCATACGCTGGATGTGGCATTCCTAATCTTCTCATGATTGTACTGGCGTTGCCTATGATGTACTTACTGTATAAGATAGTAATCTACTTCCACCGAAAGGGAAGAAATGTTAGAGGGATGGGTGGTTAACTTTGTAATAATAATTCCAGGGAAGTCAGATTTGTAAATCAGAAACAGATGGGAGCTCGCCTCCTCTGTCTCCTCCTTTGTTGTAATGAGTGATACTCTTTTCCTTAAAAAAAAATAAAAATAATAAAAATAAAAGGGTATTATAATTATTATTTTGCTTGAAGGCTACTTAGCAATTCAACCAATTTTTTTGGGTATCCACAGAGTTAGTAAAGGCATTGTATTTCAATCGGTCGCAATATCCAGAAGTTGACTAGTAATCAAACTCATTAATCTAATTCACAACTAGTTAATTAGTTCAATAATTTTCTTTTCTGATTCACGGAGTAAGATGTGGTAGGGTTAACTTAATAAAAAAAAATTGATGATTAATTGATCACTAGTCTGTAATACTCATCGACAGATCAAAGTCTTGAGCTATAATGTGTCAAAGAGGTCACCCATTAACTAACCTAAAGGAATAAGTACTGTTTAGTCATCCTAAAAAAAATCACCTAAAAGATTAAAGTTTGAAAAGTTTTACTAAATAGGGTGTCTATTCCTATATTACCCTTATTAGTGTTTGGGTTTCATATGCATAGCTAAGGGGTAGAAATGTCAAAATCAATACCCCTTTAGGTAATAAAAATGGAAAGCATGCTTTTTTTGATAAATATGTCAAAAGCATGACTTTTTTAAGTAATAAAAATGCAAAACATGCCCTTTTAGGTGAAGCACCCTTAACTAAATGATCTTAAGGGATGATTTAGTCAACCCTTATGATTTAGACATAAGCACTTCTCATACTCCTAATCACAAAACTTTGCTGTCAAAATTTAACTTTAGTTTTTTGGTTTTTTTTTTTGTGGGACCTCCTATCTTTTCATTTCAGCTATTTGTAATTACCCCCTCGTGATTGGTGATTTTGTATTATAGTCCAATAACTTTTAAAACTTTTGTAAATCCACCCTTCCTTCCAAAAGTTAATTAGTTAACGGATGTTAAATTTTTATGAAATGACATTTTTAACCTTTATTCAATGTGTTGGACGGAATCGCACACCTCTGTAGGTTATCACGTGTCTCATTTATCCCTTTTAACTGGGGTTAAACTTAATCAACTTAAGGTTAATATTTTTTAAAAAAAAATCTAAAAATCAAGGTTAGATGGATTAACCTTAAGGGTGAGTAAATCTCAACTACAATCAGTGAGTGTTAAAAGGGACACATGCTAGTTTGTAAAGTCCTCTTTAACTATAATTAAGCATAATCAACCTATGATTAATATTCTTTTCAAAATATAATGTTAGATGCACGAACGTCCCTAGGGGTGAATGAATATTAACCACTAGTAGTGGGTGTTAAAAGGGACACGTGGTGGCTTGTAGAGCCTCCTTTAACTGTGGTTAAGCATAATTAATCTAAAGTTAGTATTTTTTTTCTTTTAAAAACTAAGGTTATATGCATGAACCCAAGAGGTGAGTGAATCAAACCATAGTTAGTGGGTGTTAAAAAGGACATGTGGCAGTTTGTAGAGCCCCCTTTAACTGTGGTTAAGCATAATCAACCTAAGGTTAATATTTTTCATATTTGTCATTTAAAATCCAAGGTTAGATGCATGGGTGAATATTAACCACTGTTAGTGGGTGGTAAAGGCACACATGGCGCTTAGTAGAGCCTCCTTTAATTATGGTTAAACATTATTAATCTAAGGTTAATATTTTTTCTTATTTGTTTTCTAAAATCCAGGTTAGATGCATTAACCCCTAGGATAGTGAATATTAACCAGTGTTAGTGGGTGTTAAAAGGGACACGTGACGGCTTGTAGAGCCTCTTTTTACTATGGTTAAGAATAATCAACTAAGGTTAATATTTTTCACATTTTTTTCTAAAATCCAAGGTTAGATGCATGAGTGAATATTAACCACTATTAGTGGGTATTAAAGGGACACATGGTGACATGTAGAGCCTCTTTTAACTATGGTTAAGCATAATCAACCTAAGGTTATATTTTTTTCTTTTTTTTTTCTAAAATCCAGCTAAGATGCATGATTTGCCCTTTTTATATAAAGAATATTAGTGACGGAATGATTTCTGTCACTAATAATCTCAAAATAAATAGTGACGGAAATATTTTCGTCACTATTAATATTTCCGTTACTAATAGAAATGGTGACATAATTTTCTCGTGACTATTACGTAATCCATATTAGTGACAGAAATATTTCCGTCACTAATAATATTTTAACATTAGAGACGAAATCTGTTCCCGTCAGTAATAACGTCAATCTAAATAGTGACGGGAAAACGTTCGTCACGATAACTCACTTCCGTTACTAATATTATTAGAGACGGGTAACCCATTTTAGTGACGAAAATAATTCTGTCACTAATACTCAATTTAATCAGATAAAATTAAATTTCCCAGTACAGATGGAGCATTAGTAACAACGTCATTTTCCGTTACTATAGATTATGTATTAGTGACGGAAAATGTTCCGTCACTACTATTCCATCGTTGGCCGGTAAATTTCTTGTAGTGTGTGGAGGTATATATATATATAATTCAGCATTCTATCCTGGGTATGCAAGCTCAAGCTCAAGCTCAAGCTCAAGCTCAAGCTCAAGCACTTTTATATCTCTAGATCTTGAAGGGGATAGGGTTTTTGCCTTTGCTATCTTTATCTCTCTTCCAAAGAGTAAAGGATCATAGGCTGACCGACGCTGCTCGAGAGGGAGATATAAACGCCCTGTACGTGCTACTTCATGAAGATCAATTTATTCTTGAGAAGGTGGATAAGGTCCCATATATAGTCACTCCTTTACACATAGCGGCATCAGCCGGAAAAACTAGTTTTGCAATAGAAATTGCAAACCTGAATCCCTCCTCTGCTAAAAAAACCTAAACCAAGATGGGCTTAGCCCCATCATTTAGCTTCAACAATGGAGGACGTGGGGATGGTGAAAGGGCTCTTGACAAAAGGGCAGAGAGAAAAGAACACCTCTTCATGTTACCGTTATCTTTGGGAGAATTGATGTTATTAATGAACTGATCAACTAGTGCCCAAAATCTCTTGAAGAGTTGACAGTTCATAAAGAGTCTGTTCTTCACCTCGCTTTGAAATACGAATAGTTTGATGCCTTTAAACTATTACTTGAATGGGTTAGAGAACTCAAGAAGAGATATATCTTGCGTTTGAAGGACAACGAAGGCAACACTGTTTTGCACCTTGCAACCTCAAGGGCTCTACCCCAGGTAAACCCTTTATGTTCCCTTCCATTTTTTTCAGATATTATTTTATTTTTTTTAGAACCACCTGGTGAGGGAGGGGGTTACGCACGACCCGTGCAACCCACCACAGCAGAAAAGTACGAGAAAATCCCAGGCGGGAGGGTGAGAATTCGAAGCCAGACCTTCCACTGTTACTTGTTTATTAGAATGCCAATTATATCAATGGTGGATATGAAGCCTTACCCCTAAAAACTATTCATTAAATCGAGTAGAATTCCTAACCTCTCTCTTTGATCTTCCTTGAGAAGAATGAATTGTTAATGCATTTTCGTTTCCATTGCAAAGATTTTAAAGGATCTGCTTCGCATTCATATTGTGAGGGTGAAAGTGAACGCCATGAAGGCATGAACGCAAACAAGACATCTTATTGCAGCTTCCCGGGGAGAATGGAGAAATCCAAGATATCCTTCGCCGTGCTAAAGCCAAGCAAAGCGATGAGATAACCTCTAAATCACCACCTCTTACTAGTCATCAAAGTGGTCGGATCGTATCAAAAATCCCGGGGCCTTTAAGGGGTTGGAAAGCATGCGTTAGGCGTGAGATGGTCAGTGATTACTCGATGGAGGTACAGAGTGTTCTGTTAGTGGTAGCTGTACTGATTGCAACAGCAACCTTTCAAACCGGAATCAACCCTCGCGGTGGTGTGTGCATGGCAGGATGACTTCTTCCCGGATCACGTTTTGTAACGTCTCTGGGTTTTTGATATCCAATATAATTATCTTTATCTTCTCAAAGGTTGTCCGAATAGCCCTAGTCTTTATGGGTTTGACTTATCTGATGTCACTAATAATCACTCCATACGGATTTGCTGCCTATGGTGTGCCTACTGTATCGTCTGGTAGTAATCTAGCACCACCAAAGGGAAATAGAAATGTTGGAAGGATAGGTTTATAACTTTGTAATTTAATTCATCTGTAAATCAGGAACAGATGGGGGGCTTGCCTCCTCTATTTCCTCCTTTGTTGCAATGGGTAATACTCTTTTCCTTATATAAAAAAGTATTATAATTAGTTTTTTTTTTTTGGAACTCAGGTGTGTATCCAACCCTTTGAGTCAGGACTAATCCTTGAGGGTGAGAAGTGAGCCCGCAACCCGTCACACCAGGTAAGTCCAAGTAAACCTGTGCGAGGCTTTTACTACTTCCACCTTTTTTTTTTCCTGGGTATCCACAGAGTTAGTAAAGGCATCGCAATTCAATTCGATTGGGGTCGCAATATTCACATGTGCACTAGTGAATCAAACTCAGGTAATTCAATTCACAAATAGTTCGTTCAATAATTTTCTTTATTTATTCAGGGAGTAAGAAGTGGTCTTTATTTATTCACAAAGTCACTTTAACTATCCTTTTAACCTAGGTTATGAAAATTTAACTCTTCTAGTTAAATTTTTTTAATATTTCTTAAAAAAACTAAGGTTATATGGTTGAACCCAAAACCACTGCTAAAAAGTGTTAGGAGGGACACGTGTTGACCTATGCGGCGGAGGCAAGAAGAAATACATTCCCTTAATGAGAGGCCCCAAAAAAAACACTTTGGGTACATGAACAGTAGACACAAGGTAGGTGGGCAGAGACACAAAACAAACTAACAAACATATCAAAAAAGAGCAGGGCGTACCTGGGATATCCATTTGCAAACGTAATGGTTTGTCCTCATTAGTTTACAACTCACTCTTAAATACTCACCAACTTTGATGAGACATTCAAAGTAAGACATGGACCAATGAGGACCAGCCATTACGTTTGTAAATAGAGATCTCAGGTACGTTAACTATTTTCCTATCAAAAATTAGAGTAGCCAAAACATGTCTCCCATCCAAATGCAAGAAACTAGCATTTCCCAACAATAAATTTTGAATTATGAGGGTATGGCTAGGGAATATGCTGAACACACCCACGGTTTCCACTATATAATGAAATGACTGTTCCTCATTAATCCACACCCCACTTTTAAACACTCACCAACTGTTGATAAGTTTCACTCCCCCCTAGTGTTAACCAATCCAACCTTGGTTTTTAGAAAGGAAGAAAGACTAAAATCTTAACTTTAATCAGTTAAGCTTAACTAAGGTTAAAGGGGTGTTAAAATGGATTCGAGGACACAGGATACGATAAGCAACAGACCTCGAGGTCCACTAATCACTACTCATTAGGCTAGCAATTCTTCTTCAAGGATGGGGGAAAAGTTCAAAGGCAATTAATGTCAAGATCAAGCTGGCCATGTTTTATGGTTTATTGCCGTTGTTAATACGCTTTTTCTAAATTCAATATTAAGAGATAAAGCTGCCAATTAGGTTAGAGTAACAAATGTGGCGATCTACACCAAAAATCTATCTATACTAATACTATATGCTAGTTGGTGCCATGTGGTATACCTCAAATCTCTCGATTCTCTCTTCAATTTTGTGCCACGTGTTTGCTGACATGGCAGCTCTAAAGATATTTAGTGGACACATGGCAGGTTTAGAGGGTGTTAAACCACACTCTTATAACTGATCACATAGGAAACGTTTCCAACTTTTCACTTATTTTGACCGTTCCATCCTCTTTTAAGTTGATATGGTGAAGTTATAAACCAGAGTTATGCTGAAGTGTACGTCTTTTCCTCTTCATCCGTTTTTTTTCTCTCTACTAAACACTTTCTCCTAATAACCAAGTCTCTTACTCTTCATCTGTTTTTTTTTTCTCTACTAATCACTTTCTCCTAATAACCAATCCATTCCCTACAAGGCTTCCACTTCTTTCTCTTAGTAATAGCAATTGCTTTTAACGGTCTCTCTTCCTCTCCTATATAAATTCATAGCCATCACCATTCCACTTTTTAACCATTTCCTTCCCCATTCTTCTTCTCCATCTATTTATTTCCATCAACTTGGTACCACAGATCTAAAATAATCTTTCAAATGGTAATGAGGAGCCTCTACAAGATGTCAAAGATTTTTAAAATTATGTTTATTTGTTCTTTATTGGTTATTATCATTGTGATTTAATCTCATTTCTTTTTCTTTTTTGTGTTAACATATAGGTATTGATTCTCATATCCAAGCCTATAGGTCACATTGGCGCTCATGTAATTCATTTGGATTATAATTCCTCCCAGGACAACTGCAATTGACATGGTAAAGTCTAAGAAAAAAGTAACAAGGATAAAAGATTTGGATAGTCAAGTTGGTTTTCGACATAGGAGATCAACACCTAGGTGAGACCTCCCTAAATGTTGCATTATCAATACCCTGTGTGTAAGGATATTGTGCTGGTAGACGGTTATCCCTGTCCACAATATTTAATTTCATCAATTTCTTTACACAATAGAAACTCCATGATTAGGATACATGTGACTGATATAATTTGGGTCATCTCACAGAATCTCCATTCAATAAACAAATTATTTTTTATTTGAGTGGTGTGGTCCTCCACCGTTGGTGGCGTTTGGGTAGTTCTTTATAACTTGATCCTCCCCTTTGAAGTATTATTTCCTGGTTGATTTATTTTATAAATTAATGTTGGCCCTGTAATGGAGATAATCCCGGTAAAGGTATCTAGGACTTGAGTTTGGAACTCTGTTGTAATGGAGATGATCCACCAGGAACAATTTTTTAATTTAGTTTTTAGTTTTTTTAAAAATATGTGTAGCCAATGAATATGCTCATGCTTCTTCCTTCCCCCCCACCACAAAAAAAATAGCGTGTATTCTCCATATGCGCGCAATATCTAAAGTCCCATGTTACTTTGATTAAATTCCTTCATTACTAGGAAGAGTAGGTTGCTTGGAATTGCAGAACCTCTTAGTTCAGTCAAGAAATTTGGTTGGGCATTAATCACAAGCATACACCAAATGAGATTTCAGCATTTCTTACCAGTTGCAAATGAGATGCAGTATATTCGCATTAAGACAGTATTTTTCTTAAGAATCAAAAACTTGACAACACGTATAAGAGCTCTCTCTCCTTATTTGATTTGAAATCATCCCATACTACAGGTGACCTTAAAATGGTCTTGATGCACCAGAACCACCATCTTTCACTTTTTTTTAATAACAGTTTCGTGCCTAATCTTAAACACATAACCCAACTATAGAAAGTTTTATCAAACATTGACCATTACACAACTATAGACGACTGGTGAAGTTTTTGGCACCCTCTTATGCCCTGCTCCATCCTTAAGAGTTTTTGATGCCATATTGGCGATAGTGTGATTTAATCTTATTAATTTTTTTTATCACATTTAATTTTTTGTCTCCCGTGCATCGCACGGGGTCTCTGCTAGTATATATCTATATCTATCTATATATCTATACTACTACTATAAAACACAGTTAGTGTGTCTCTATGGATGCCACCTATTTCTTTTTCTTGATGCCACCGAGGACTCCTCTTCATTTGTGAGGTCACATCAACAAATTAAAATCAATGGTGGGACCCACAATCTCCCCCTTACACATGGGCTTAAATTCTAAGAGTTCTCTCAATAATTTCCCCCTCTCATTAATCTCACACTCATAAACGTTCTGAATTTCAGGAATTCTCTCTCAATATTCCCTCTCATTAATCGCTCATCCCTCATTAATCTCCTCAATACTCTTCTCTTTGTAACAAATTCCTTTAAGTCTCTTAAGCATTACCTCTAGCTTCCCTCTCCCACTCTCTCTCCCAATGCTTCTGTTCCTCTTCCCCCTTATTCTCCCCTCTAAATGATTCTTTATGTCACCCATTCTTCTTCCAATATATTAAAAATTGTTATAATTAATAACTTTGTTAACATTTACTGCAAAGGGAGGGGGAGTGTTCACCCTATAAATTCAAAATGTAGAGGGTTGATATTAGTAGAGAGAGAGGTTCATATCAAAGCTTTTGTTCCTCTCCCCCTTTTTCTTCCCTCTAAATGGTTATTTACCTCACCCATTCCTCTTCCATTATCCGTTTTATAATTAATAACTTTGTTAACAGTTGCTTTTAATGGGAGGGGGGTGTTCACCCTATAAATTCAAAATGTAGGGGGTTGATATTAGTAAAGAGAGGTTTCTTAAATGACTAAGGGAGGAAGATATGGAAGGGGAGATATCATCTTCTTTGCATGTGGTCGGAAGGCTGCGATTTTTATGGACTGAATGTGACACGGAATTAAAAATCTTCCCAAAATCCATTTATGGTTATGCTTTTGTGAATTAGAGAGGAAGATCGTAGAACTGTGGAAGCAATGGAAAATGGTGAGAAGAGGAAAGCAGGAGGAGGAGAAGGAGAAGAGAAGATAATGGTGTTTTTTTTAGTCATTCATCGGCAAGATTTCATAGTCTTTTTTTTTCTTTGAAATTTCATGTGTGTCCGCCTTCTGTTGTTTCATACTATATATGTTTATTGCTTGGCTTGGTACTTTAATGGATTGTTTCGGTGACGGGTAGCCACTGATGCCATGTGGTTGCCAAGCGGATCTTCGACGAGTTCAGACTTGGAGGGCTGAATATTGTTCATACAACAATTTGTTGGCATCGTATTCAGCATTGTGGGCTAACATGCACACTTGAAAAACTATAAAGCTAGCATATAGTTGTGGTATGGATTCTCTGGTTAGTTTTGGAGGTAGTGGAGGAATTTTGTAGGTGTGTGTTAGCTCTTTGGTACCTGGATATGAATTCTAAATTTTCATATATTTTGGGTGATTTGTGGTGTTTGGAGGGGATGTTTGGTTAATGCTATAATTAGTGTATAAGCTTGGGAAACTCATACTTAGAAACTCATAACCATCATACTTGAGAAACTCATAACCTCTTACTAAGCATGATAAATTATATATATATATAGAGAGAGAGAGAGAGAGAAAATCACTTTTCATTTTTCTTTTACAATGTTGTTTTGAATTTTCTGGTGGTGAGTTGATAGAGTTTTACTTAAAATGATGGTGAAGCCTTTGATGAAATGGTGAGATGGACGGGTAGGATGATATGATCTTGGAGGAGGTGATTAAGCTATCTGAAATTGACCAACACATTCTTCTACGAATTCTATTAATGTCTCTATTTTTGTTCTTTCTTTTAATTATTTCATTATAATACATACAATTGATTTCTCGTGCATCGCACGGGCTTCTTACTAGTCTATCTACTATACTAAAACACAGTGTGTCCACGTGGACACACTCAAAACTCTTTATTCTTCTTTCATGTTGATGCCACATGGCAAATAATTTGCCATGTGTCAGGATGTGTTCTTTGCCTTTAAACCGTCTTCCTCCCCCTCATAATCTCCTTGCTATCATGGAAGGGCTAATTAATCGTTTGAGTTGTAACAGTTCAACCCACTCTTTGGAAAGTTATTGGTTTCATAGAAGGATGAACCTTTAAATCGTAACGGTTCACCCACTCTTTGGAAAGTCATACCGACATTTAAAAAATTGTAACAGTTTCCTAGCATCTATAAAAGCCAAGATCACACGTCTCTCTTTAGGTCGTCCTCACCAAGTTCCTGTCTCAGTTCTCCTCACTACAAATCTTGGCAATGCCATGAGCTCATCTGATTTTTCATGGCGCAGCTTTGTTTTGTCCCACTACATTATAGCAATAAAGAGTCAAAAAATTCCACTGTTCAATACGATGAAATATTCCAAGTAATACCTCTTTTGAGTAGCCTTGCCAATACAAAAGTCTGGTGACATAGAGATAGTGCAAATTTAAGATGTTCCATTCCCATTTGATCTTAGCAAGGTAACACTTCCTTAAAACCTCCTCCAAATTGTTTCTCAGAACATATGAGCCATCAATCTGGACTGCTAAACCGGGTGGACCAGCCAGCTGCCTCTATACCAATGCACAACAAAAAACCCGCAAATCCTTTATGAATTCTTGCACAACATTTGTTGCTAAGGTTCCATTGACTAAGGAGAGTGTATCTATAAGAAGACGTACATCGCTTCCTGACAGCAACTAGCTAGATTTCCAAGTTCCGGAAGGAGCTGAAGAGCCTTGCATGTGCCTCTATTTCCTATCCGATTGCTTATGTTGATGTATTAGTTTTTGCATTTGCAGATGCGCAATGGAAGCAAACAAGGCTGTTTGTTATTTTATTTCTATGTTTTTAGGTTGTCCCATCTCATATTGTATCAAGATATATATTAGAACCAGTGTGATAAAAAAAAATACATTGGAATCTGTCTTCACGTATAAAAATAAGAAATTTGAATTTGCATAGAACTCAAGTGAGAAGACAAATGAAAGTGGGTTATAACTGCTAGAGAACTCTCTGAGTGCTGATACTGGTAATACTGTTGCTGAATATTTCATCAATTTGTTAGGATTTTTCTTTACAAAGACGTGCATATTTGTGTTACTGTTTTTTTTTTTTTTTCATGTCTTTTGGTTTTCATTCTTAGGAATTCTTCCATTTGTTTTCCATATTATTGTGGCTCAATCAATCTTGTCATTTTGAAGTGGAACTTGAAGTTATCATAAAGCTATCCCTTAGAAATATAAATAAGAGAACTTGAATCCATCAACTTACTTCTTAATTACAAAACAATATAATGAAATAGTTTCCTCAGACCCATTACCCAAGTATAGCACAAGTGAAATTTTGCTTTTGCAGACCAATGGATAGTAAGAAAAATCACATACGGACACAAACACTGTGAATAGCCTAGAAATTAACAAAGGAAAACCTCCATTCCATAGGTAAAAGCCACTTTGAACATTAATTCAAGTAAGAGGTTCATAATGTACCCTACAAGCAATAAAATCACCCCCTCAAATAAAAAATTGAGGTACACTACAAGAATGCAGACTAGGGACATGAGCAATACACGAGACCAAATCCTAACAGATTAGCATTGTGAGTGTCAGCCACTCCAACAAACAACTGAACCGCATCCAACTCGTCGCCAACATATGATCCTCGCCCCCTACCACGAATAGCCCTTTCTCTTCTAGAAAGTTTTTATTTTGTGAGCCTTCTTGGATTGTCTATGAGGAATTGATCATGAAATGAAAAAAACTTTTTTGATTGGTAAGTATGCAAATGAGAAATTGGCATTCTTGGTGTTGTATTTAGTAGTGCTTTTGCTGATTGTTCACTTTATATACTTATATACTTATATGGGAGCAAATAATGTGTCCATGTATGCCAATGGTTCCCCAAATTGCATCTACACAACTTAGTAGATTTGTGGTTACAAATAGCATCAGCATCACAAAGAGTAACCAGTATCCATGAGCACCTTAGGCAAGGAATTTGTGATGGTACTGGCCTATTGTGCCATCTTGTTCCAGATGTCACAACTAAAATTCGATGTAATTTTGGGTTTGTGATTTTGCATAGAAGGATTGCGTTTAACTTACATACTGGTCTGTATGCAACGTTATAGGCTATTAAGTTTCCTAATTTTTGTCTTATTTAAGGCGCTAATTCCAATGATTAATGTTCTGTAGAGCTATTGAGTATTGCTCACAATTACAGTTATTTTGTAAAGCTGTTAATGATTGCACGGTGACTTGGTGAGGATTCAATTTTAGATTATGTACTAAAAACTTGATATTTTTGTATGTTTAATAACTTTAATTTGATTCTCTATCCCAATAGTTGGATCCTTTTCTAGGTGCATTCTATAATTTTAAATTGTGAAAAGTTCAAATGTCTACTATATCTAATTTTTGAGCAATGCAACGTCCAATTTTCGGTTGTCCACTCTCCCCTTATTTTTATAGAAAAAGACAAAATAATATGACGTGTTTTTGTGGGTCTCATCACTTTTATTTTGTCTTTTTGCTTAAAATTAGGAAAGACAATCTGAGAGTGGACAATCGCTCTTAATTTTTTATCCACAAACAAGTAAGAGAATAAGCTAGAATGATAAGTAGCTTTATCCACTTCTTATCTTTATTCTTTTTTGAATATATCTCATTCCCTTTCTTCATAAAATATCATCTAAGTTTGAAAAGTGCATTCTTCCCATATTGAGGTTATTTGCCTATGAATTTTAATAATTTTCTATTTATATTATTAATAGTTAATATTATATTAATTGTTTACTATGAATAGTAAATAATAATAAATATTACCAACATATATATTTTAATATAAAATAAAATAATTATTTTATTTTAAACATTATTTTAATATTGCTCTATTATTATTGTTAATTATTAATTAATTAATACAAATAATAATTTCTACTAAATAATACAACTTATATTATTACCCGTGCATCGCACGGGATGTTTGCTAGTACTAATACTATACATCAGTTGGTTCCATGTGGCATATCTCAATGACCTTCATTCTCTATTCTTGATGATGCCATGTGTCTGCCGACGTGACGTCTCATTAAAATTTCTTATTAATCTATTAAAACCGTTGTAGGCCATGTTTAAAGCTCTTCTACCCCCCACTAAACTCCTCCTTCTCTTAACCTTCACGTCTCCCCACCTTCATGTCTCCTACACTTCCCTCTTAACTCCTTTCATCAGTTTTCTCTTTTAATGTGCACAAATCTAGCTCAAACGCCACGGGTAACTAATACATCTCTCTCTATATATATGTATACACATCCATTCACATTCATTTATTTCTTCCTCCCTAGTTCTGGTGTAATTCAAGCATCCTTCAGGTAAGCTTCAGTTGTGGGTGGTAACATGGCCGGTAATTTATTTTTCTTTCTTCTTCATAGTTTCCTCTTTGTTCTTCTTCTTCTGCCTTTTTTCTCTTCTGAGTTCTTATATTTTTCTGTTTATGGGTTTGATTAATGGGCATTCTGTTTCTCCTTTCAAAGCAAGTGTTCTCTATTTTACCAACTTCATTCCCATTAGTCAAATCCCCTGGATTTCAGTGATTAGGAATGGTTTGAGGAGAAAGACGAACCTGCCACAGCATTCTACGTTCCATTCTATGCCGGACTCGCTGTGGGTTCTAGATCTCTGGTCGAATTACAACTCTCGTGAACGTAATTTACACTATGAGATGTTGTTGAAGTCGGTACAGTAGCAAACCTTTTAGAAGAGATCAAACGGCTGGGATCACTTCATCATGCCGAATCAGTTTAGTACAAGCATAGACCGAAAAAGATATGTGACCTTTTAGAAGAGATCAAATGGCTGGGATCACTTCATCATGCCCAATCAATTTAGTACAAGAATAGAACGAAAAAGATATGTGACCTTTTAGAAGAGATCAAACGTCTGGGATCACTTCATCATGTCGAATCAGTTTAGTACAAGAATAAACCGAAAAAGATAATGTGGGTCGAATCAGCTGGATTTCCAACGGTCTAGAAATGATGATTGGGGATCTAGCTTCATCTACATGCCAGCGATGAAGAACATTACTTGCCTTTTGGTCGAGCAAAACCCTTTGGACTTCTTCGACGTTGGGGTACCGTACCCCACCGGATTCCACCCCAAAAACCGACTCGACGTACAAAACTATGTGGAAACACGCATCTGTACAACTCTCTTATGCTTCACCGGAGTGACACGCAACACCAATGCGCCATCAAGGTCGATTTCAAAGGGGCCCTATGAGACACTGTTACAACGCGTCGGACTCATGCCAAGCCTTGGACTGTGAGATTGAATGTTAAAGAATTATTAGTTATCACAGTTTCTGAATTGCACCATGTGATTGAATGTTATAATTTTTTACTCCTCTTTTGGTTTCATATAGCCATTACTGGATTGTTATTATCCTCTCATAAAATGTTAGTTCCATACACTGTATATATTATCATGAAAGAGGAGTTAGTGCCTGTAGTGATTTTCATTCGTTAGTCATTATTGTTCCATTTTTGAGGCTATCAACGAGTTAAGTCAGATTTCGGTAGTAGGGCTTATTTGCTTTCCGTTTCAATTTTTGATATGTCTGCCAGTAGTAATTTTGTTTTCGGAGTTCTAGACTTTGAAGTCATTAGTGGAAGAAACCTTCTGAGCAGTGCTCAGTGGACCGGACCCATGGGTCCGTTTCATATCTTATCTCGTGTTCTCGTGTCCCTCTTAACACCATTTAACTCTAGTTAAGCTTAACTAAATTAAAACTAAAATTTTGTTTTTTTTTTCAAAAAGATTGCTTAACCCTAGGGGTGAGTGAATACTAACCATGGTAGGTAAGTATTTAAAATTGGGGCATGGACAATCAGGTTTCGCCCTTCCGATATAAAATGGGAACCCGGGTACGTTTACTATTTCCCAAACCTTTATGCTTAGAGATAGAGAAATGCATGGAGCTTAGCCACCAACACCACTCAATCATTGTTTGCATCTGGATACTCTGATAAGAAGCTAGATTAGTTTAAGCTTATAAAGGTGAGTTTCGTTTTTTTGGTTAAGGCAACAACACCACAACGTGATAGCTGGAGTAAAGGCGGGCGATAGCTGCAGTCGAGGCAAAGAAACACACACCACATACTTACACACACACCACTACACACTCTCAAACGTTTAGAAGCTTCAGCCAAACACTCCTCAAAGATGAGTTTCCAAGTGCCCATATAAAGAGTAACCTAACCTTGACGTTTTTTGTGCACAAGCATTGTTTTCTCATATAGTTTGATAGAAATCTCATCAACCCATTTAAATTTTGAACACGAGGAGTTCAAGTGGGGTTGGTTCTTAGACAGTTAAACCCCTTGGAATTAAAATTTCTTAACTAGGGTTAAAATGGGCTCTGTGAACGCAATTGAACTCTCCAAGACTCATTGATGATTAAAAATAATTATTTTTCTTTATCTTTGCCTTTGTCCATGTCTATTTTACTACATAAATTAAATATAATAACATATTATTATATATTTATCAATTACATATATATTAATATTTTTATTATTTATACACCCGTGCATAGCGAGGGGCTTTCGCTAGTATATATATATAGGGTATTTCACAAGGAGGTGTGCTAGCCTTACTTTCAGTCAACTTTTCCTCTAAACCAAAAACCAAACCTTTTAAAGGGCATTAGGTTACCTCCTCAGATATCCACACATCATCCGACATGTGGTGATAAAATGGGAGAAGTCATTTCATTTCCTCCCTATGTTTTTTACTTCTCCCCACTTGATATCTCTCTCCCTTTTTATCGCCACATGTAGGATGATGTGTGGATGCCCAACCACATTTTTCTAGCGTCCGCTAAAGTTAATCTGTTGCCTCTTAAAGCAAAGACAAGTAAGTGTCAATTGAAAGCATGACACATGTTGGTTTTTCGCTAGAGTAGGGCTAGCACGGCGCATTTCCAATAATTCGTCTCAACTGCCTTTCAAGGGGAATCGAATTACTTCTGGCAGATGGGAAGGTCCAGCCTCGGGCTACCCTTTTGCATCCATCATATGGTGAGAAAAAGGGAAGATATCAGAAGTCAAAATGGGGGGAAAATGAAAGCGGCTTCTTCCTTTTTCTCACCACATGTCAGACAAATGCACAAGGATAGCCCGTTGGACCTTGGGGGTCCGCCTAAGGTAATCCGATGCCCTTTCAAGGAAAACGCTCTTACTTTTCTGTGGGGGGCCCGGATTGTCTCTAGCGAAGCCAAAAGGGGCTCTTTGACAACCATAGAATAAGGGACATGTGGCGTTAAAAAGGGAAGAAATCATTTCATTTTCTCCCCATTATTTGACTTTTCCCCACTTGATATCTCTACACCTTACTGCCATGTGTCATATAGTGTGCGGAGAAGTCAAAATCGTGGGCCCACGATTTTGATTTCTCCACCACTTGTCCCCTATTCTATGGTTGCCCGAGACAAGCCCTTTCTGCCTTCGTCAGAGACAATCCCGAGGCCCACGTTAATGACTCATCAACACAAGCAGTTCTCAAAAAATAACAAATAAATAAATTTGGCTCATCAGCACGCCACAATAATTTCAAATTCAAAGAAAACTATTGAGACAACGAGAAAACGGAAACGATAGATACAGACCACGAAATTTCCGTCCAACTTCATTCACTTTGTTAAATAGTTCTCCAAAAAAACAAAAAAGCCATTACATCCCACCACCAAATTTCCTTCCAATTTCATAATCAACATATCATAATATAAAAGGTGGATGAGAGGAAAGTTCACAAACAGTGAACCCCAAAAAAAAAATATTATATAAGACAGACTCAGGTTTTAGACTAAGTTGGAAAAACAAGACTCGGGTTACATCATTAGTCTATTGTTCCACCTATAGAACACTAGGCTGAAACTAGCAGCAGCAATCTCTCTGCTTCAATTTGCCCCTGCTCGAGTTCTTCTACTCTGACCGGCCGCTTGATTGCATCGGCGTTCGTTGGAAAGCTTACAAGTAAGTCGTCCCTCTTATGACTTATCCTCCTCCTTTCTTATTTTCCTTTTTTTTTTCCTGGTTTTTCCTCTCTTCTCGTCTGTACCGGAGTTGAGAGAGTTTGTGCTATGATCTTGTCTTTGAACACGCAGGGGTGGAGCCAGGAATTTTTCATTGGGGGGCCAAAATACATGTATACAAAAAAAAATTTGGTTTGAGGGTATGGGATTTGGGGGTTCGGGGTGGCGTAGAGGTAGTTTTTTTATTTTGAAAAAAAAATTTTTTGTCTCGGTAATACCTTTGAGGTCGCCACCTGTCCAATTAATACCCCTTCAGTAGTTAAGATTCACCCACCTCCTAAAAAAAAATATATCAAATTTCTTTTTGAACCCTTGTTAAAAATTCACTAACTCCTAAGATTAAAATTATTTAAATATTTTTTTTTTAAATCAAGGATAAGTAGGTGAACCATGAGATTGGGTGAATTTTAACCATAGTTAAGGGGTGTTAATAGGGACATGAGCATAAAGAGACTCTATTGGGGGGCCACTATATATGTGACAAAAAAAATTGTTGGGGGGGGGGGCCACTACATCATATAGGACAAAAAAATTGGAGGGGCCAAGTATACTAAAAATATTTTTTTTTAATTGAGGGGCCCACTAGTCATACTAGTAGAGAAGGGATTTACAAAAAATTTGGGGGGGCCATGCCCCCCCCCGGCTCCGCCAGAACACGGTCTACTATATGTGATTATAATTTTTTTTTTTGGGTGTAATGGAGATGGGATTTGAAGTTGTAGGTAATAGTTGGTGAAAGCGACCGTTCTCCTTCCCTCTGTATTTTCTCGTTGGCTTTTTAATTTGGGCATTTCGGATGGCTATTGAGGAACGCTATGTGGCGTCGAAAGCAAAGAAAAAAACATAGCCATCATTCCTCCTCATCCTTTCTGTAAAAGCTCTTCTCATACCTACCAACTAATACAAATTCTTTGTATTTTTACTTAATTTTTTTTATTTATAGGGGCATAAGAAGAACAACAAAACCGAAACCACCTCTTTTTCCTTTCTTTTTTACTGTAGCAACGACAGTAACTATAGTAGCAGTTGCCTGTTTGTGCTCCCCGCTTCCTCGTCCCAGTAGATAATCATTTCTGAAATCACATTCTTGAATTACAATGCAGATCTGGTCCAATCTTAACCAAGAACAGGCCTATAGTTAAACCTTATCTGGTTAGACTGAGTTTTTCATCTTGACAAACTAGATTTTTGGTTTGGGCTCTAATTTTATTTCCAGAGTTTTTTTAGCTCTTTAATTCATCTCAGTGGTTATGAGCCTTTTCAACCCTTCCTTCTGTAGAGCCCTAAGTGTGACATTTTTTCGATGGACTAACCACCCTAATTCTCCACGGTCCAAGATTCAACGTATCCAACTGATGGGTTGCATGGAGAACTTAGATCCGTCAACCCGCATGGGCTAACCGAACTCACCCATATCTGAGTGGGTCAAACCCACACTGTCTACCAAGTATCTCTTAGGGAGCACATGATCTCAGTTCACCTAATCGACTGCCCCGATTAGATCAGATAAAAGAAAAAACAACCGATCATGACGAAATACACCTCATAGCGTCCAAAGCCCATTACATTATCCTTTGAACCCGCTCACTGCATGACAGCACACAACTCTCCTGCATAGAAGATATGGTGTAAAGGACTAGAAAATGGAAGCCTCTAGACCATAAGAGTTTCCTACGCCACAATACTACACTCTACTAATGTATTAGAGCATTTATAAAGTTGAAAAACTTCTTGTAAATTTTAACGTGGGACTATGTTTTACAAAGGAAAGCAAACAAGTGAAACGAGCTTGTCTCATTTTATGAGACCAAGCTTCAAGTGACACCAAATACAAAAATAATTTATTTTTTTGTTTAAATAGGGATTTTTTTGAAATAAATCAAAACAGTTTTAGAGGCAAAAACCTAATATTTAAATCATTTAAAACTCTATTTCAAATACTTTTAAACATTAGAATTAAGGTAAAGGGTCTTTTGACTACATAGTCAAATGCATAATGTACTAATCACTGCCCTTATGACCTTACAGGTTGAACAAGCGCAGTTTGTAAAAGCTGTGAATTATAGGCAAGTAATCATTGCTAAGTAAGGATGCTAAGTTTAAACTTACCAATTTGTCCATTTTTAGAGGATTTGTAATTTCAGTTTGCTGAGCTGCTGTTTTTACGCCATTGATTGTCCTATAGATTGTTGGCTCTGAGCTGCTAGTGCTTCTCAGTCAGAAACTATTTGTGTTTCCATATATCTTCCAAGAAATCTATCAATAGTTTAGCTGTTTCTGTGGCAGACACCTTCACTTTATAGTTGTCTTCACTTTTCTTTTCTGCTTTTGTTGCTGGTGTTCGAATTGGATTCTACCATATATTAATTTCATTGGATTAGACTTGGAGTCTGTAGTTGACAGCCTAAACAGGAGAGGCAATTATAGAGAGATGGATCTCGAACTCTACAAAGCAGCTAGAAAGGGCGATGTTTTGTTTTTCAACAATATAACTCATGAAGGAGACGAACTTAAGGAGTATCTCTGCTCTCGGACGCATCAGGGGAACAATATTATCCACATAGCAGCGAGATTGGGACATGAATTGTTCGTTAATAAAGCTCTTGACAAATGCTCCTTACTTCTCCATCAGGAAAATTCAAATGGGGACACCCCGCTTCATGTTGCCGCGAGGGCTGGTCATGTCGACCTTGTTAATTTCCTTACTGAAACCACTCCTGGAGGACGTTCTCTCGAGGAGGGGGGAGCTGTCGAGCCGCCTCCATTATGGAGGATGGAAAATAGAGAGAAAAACACTGCTCTCCACGAGGCGCTGAGGAATGACAGCAAGGAAGTGGCACTGTTCTTATTGGATTTGGACCCTGAATTGGCCTCTTCCATTAATGGTGCCGGGGAGAGTCCCCTTTATCTGGCTGCTGAGGCCCGCTTACATAGTGTTTTATGCAAAATCGTAAACCAAAACTCATTCAGCGTGGCAGGCCCATTTGGCCGAAATCCGTTACATGCTGCCGTCTTTACGAAAAGACTGGGTGAGTCTATCTCTACTTTATATACCACTCATTAATTGGTAATTGCAGGAGAGAGGAAGTATAATTTGGCTTCTTTTTTTTCTTTTTTTTTGGCACTTCTTATCTCCCATATGTAATAAATAAATTCTCCCCTTTAAAAATACTAAAATACACTTATATTTAATCCTATGATAAAGTATTCAATAGAGGGGTAAAAAGGATTTAGTGAAGATTAACAAGTTCACCAGTAGGATAGTGTTCCCCATATATATATATATACATATATTGAGAATACTTTGGAACATCATAGAGTTGTATGGAACTATGCATTTTTCTATAGCAAACTTTACCATAGACATAACCAATGTTAGTTCACTACTTCTTTAGTCCTCACCATTAGGCCCATCATTCTCAACCCAAGGCCCACACGATGACCATCTCAATCTAGGCTTTGGTATCGAAGCTGGACAATAGGAGAATTGGACCTACGCCCAGACCCATATTGTCGACCCATATATAGCGTACAATGTAGTCCTACCCCAAGCCAAATCCTGAACAATTTTTGGGCTTTGTTGGGCCAGAAAGTTTGGGACCGTCGCTGATTAAAACTAGGCTCTGGCATAAGATCGGTCATGCTGATTAAGCCCCTATTTGTATTTTTTTTTTCACCAAATAGGGCGAGTGCAACACTCTCCTATTTTTTTTATTATTAATTAATTACTCATTTATTTATTTGTTATGCAGCAAGCACAAGAGTTCTAATAGATTCGAAGCCCGAACTCATCAAACATGCAGATAGTTATGGGAAGACTGCCCTACACTACGCAGCAGAAGCAAATTCCATTAGGATAATACGTATGCTTTTGAGGAAGGATAAAACATGTGCATACGTACAAGACCCTGATGGTAACTCTCCTTTACATGTTGCTGCCAGTTCAATCAGGCGCAGGGCTGTTCAAGTTATAATCAAATACTGCCCAGACACGACCGAGCTGTTAAATAATAAAGGCCGGAATGCTCTTCATCTTGCTGTAAGAAAAAACCTTCAAAGGAATGTTAAAAGTTTCTTGAAACTACCAGAAATGAGGGAACTTATAAACGAGCAAGATGATGAAGGAAACACTCCTCTTCATATAGCGACAACGTTCCATCACTATGTGATGGTGCGAAACCTAATAAACACTGGATATGTGGACTTGAGGGCCAAGAACAAGAAGGGTCTCACAGCTCTAGATATATGCGAATCACAATGGAAACTTTCACACCGGCAGGTACTAAGAATATTAAGCAATATTAGAATCAAAACAAAAACATCTTGAAATGATTCAGTTGTCTTGTGACTCCTAATGTTTTTATACATATCTAACTGACAGATATATTTGTGGCGTTATCTAAGAAGGCATAAGGCATCTCGAGCTGGAGACTTCTCTCAGTCCTCTCGCAAATTGGGGGACACATTTACACACCCTAAGGCGGACTTGAAACAGGTGGCTAATACTCTCTCTGTGGTTGCCGCGCTCCTGGCCACTGTAACTTTTGCAGCAGCTTACACAATGCCAGGTGGGTACAATAACAGTGGTGCCAATGTGGGTGCTGCCTCCCTTGCAAATAAGGCGGCACTCAAGGCTTTTGTGCTATCAGATACATATGCCCTGTGTTGTTCAATGACTGCCGTGTTTGTTCTCACTTCGGCCATGGTGGGCGACCCCACCTTCTTAGTTGGAGCGGTCTTCCTAAGCAAAGCTTTGCTTCTCCATGCACTTTATGGAGCGATGGCGGCCTTCCAGATCGGCTTATTTGTAGTGTTATCTCCAGATTCTTTGTGGTTGGCCATCGTTGTCTGCATCATGGCCTCCAGCGTCCCCTTCCTACATTACTATTTCCGCCATATTTCTGTTATTGCAACCCCCTACAGTGTAGGATTGCAAAGGAGCGACACTAAGATTACAAAAGAGCAAGAGGAAAACGTGATAGAAATTCTTGAGGAATAGCATAAAACTTGCTACTTCTTTCATGTATTCAAGTATATAAGTTTACTGATGTGTGATAAACCTTGGTTTGCTGCAATAACGATCCTTTTAGCGTACCTACTGGTGTATTTTATATTATTAAACACAGATCTTTAATCGTTATCTGTCCCATATTCGTACTGGGGGAAGAGTGGGAGGAGTTAATTTCACTCTTCATGTTTATTAGGAAGGGAAAGGGCTGGGTTCATGCGCCCCAAGGGGTGGACCAAGGCCTCCCAATGGGAATTTGTCACCATGGTGATAACCAATGGATTAACCAATGAATTTGTCACTCTGTATTAACCAAGACTTCCATAGCTGCAAAGCTTGTGATATTATACCAAGAAAAGATAACCAATGCCAAAGCATGTGTGGAAGGACACAGTTCTGAAAAGAAGAAGTTGCAACCCAGAAGGAAAATAATTTAAGCTATACCAAAGACCTGAGAGGATGCACATTGGCACTTCTAGCACAACAGGAATTTCCTACAGCAGCCAGAAAGCAGAAAGCAGAAGGATTAGCTTATTTATTCATCAATAGTCCTGTTTAAATCTTGTTCTCCCCTTCCCCTTCTTCCCCTTTCATTTCTAGAACAGAAATGAAAAAGATGACTAGTCACTACTACGCTACTATTACCATAGCCTCTCTAGGAAGCAACCTTCACAATAGGACTTCTCACAGTGTGCTCACCATCTAAGCATGTTAATTCTCCAAATACATACTTCTCACATTCCCTATTCTGCACTGCATGTAAGCGGAGCTACGAAATGGTGGCACTATTATAATTATTGAAGAGTGGCAGTTTTACAAAAAAAAATTGGGATCTCTAAACATTGGGATACCTACAAGGCTACCATTTTTTTTTACAAAAACCCCATATTAACATTCCAACATTACTAGTACCACTACAATCACTCCTATACTCGGCTTTGCAGATGGTGGTGACTGTTACAGTATCCAAAATTGTTTTTAAACACACTTCCAATAACAGCTATATTGAGGATGCCCTGAGAGTATCGAACTCCTTTAATCACTCCAGCATGTTAGAATATTCTTCGAGCCATCTTGTACACAAGCACCTGTCAATTGTCATGCATATTTGCTATTTCTAAATAGATGCCTTTAAATATAAATGTTTATCCTTCATCTTTCTTACAATAGGTATGAGTATTGAACAAGATATTGGCACACTCAAAATAATGAAGTTTTAATATTTCTTGGGAGCTCTAAACATTGGGATAGGGGTAAAAGATCACTTTCTAAATTTGAAGCATTACAAAGGATGAAGGAGATATGAACATTGGGAGATAGGAAAAGAATTGGACGAAGATGATGAATCAAGGCCTTGAGCACAAGGTTGTTCCCAAATGGGAGTGGATGTTACAACCCAATTGAGGGTCTTGCTAAATTAGGAATCCTAGGGTGTCAAACAGTATCTTTAGTATCTTTATGTTATTAATGTGCAAGTTATTATGGAAAGTATTACTTATATTATGCCATCAGTTTGTAAAATCAACAGAAGCAGTCACCTCATCCATAAACAATACCCGGCTGCGCTTCAGTATCACCCGCCCCAAGCAGAGAAGCTGCCTCTGTCCCACGCTCCAATTGAAATTTTTGGGAACTTAACTCACTAAAGATAATTGAAGGAAAAGTTACTCATTTCAACACACCATCTCAAGACCAAAAAAACAAGAGAGAGAGAGAGGGAGAAGCATGCAATCAATAAGTGATCTTCAGAATATTAACAGTAGATCATTTCATCAATTGCCATGATCAAAGCCAAAGTTCAGATAAAGAGCTTAAAAAAATAGCCTAATTTAGGAATGTCAGATAAAGTTCATATATTCATATCACCAACCTCCTAATTGAAATCGAAATCCTACAAATCATCCTCTGATCATTAAATCTACTTTTTTTAAAAAATGGGAATACATTAAGAATAAATCCTAATTTAGGAACCCTGGCTTTTTCACGAGAAATTAGCAAGCAATGGCAGTCTATAAAGAGCTAAAAAATAAAAACGGAAGAGTATAAAATGATGAGTTGCAGAGCTTCGATCTCACTTACTTGATTGTCTGATTTCACTAAATGGATCACCGAGCACAAAACCGTTGAGGGAGATCTGCAAATCAGTGATAAAATTCCGATTCAATAAATTTTCTGAAAATGTAAAAGAGAATGGTCTGTGCTCGATCAGATGAAACCCTAATTTTTCATCCATTTCAATTCAATCGATTCAATCAGATGAATGCTGAGTAGAAGTTTTATCATTCCATAGATTCAATAAGAAATTCTATCATTCAATGGCAAAAGAGAATGATAAAATTTCAGAGGAAACCCTACCTACCGTCGGCGTTCATAGCTTCGAAGGAGATCATGATCTGTGCTCGATCGAAGGAGATCGTCGTTGGTAGGAGAACTTGTAGATCTTAGAGCCCAGAATAAAACTAAAGAGAAGATCGTGATCGTAGCTTCGAAGGAGAAGATCACTGGTTTCGAATGAGATGAGAGCAGGTTCGTAGCTTTGAAGAAGAAGGCTGAAAGGAAACTGCCAACTCATACGAAACAGAATGAAACTGAAGAGGAGTCCGGGCCTTTAGTTTTAGCCGCGTTTCTACGAAACCGTTGCTATTTATTTAAACAGGCATTACAATTATTATTATTTTATTTTATTTTATTTGACTTGGCCTAATCATTTACTTACCAAAAAAATATTTAAAAAATCATTTATTTACCCTATGTTAGTGGTTATGGGGTTAGCACGGTCAACACTTATAGTGGGACCCAACAGCCGCAGTCCCTCATTAAAACTCGAACACGAGTCACACCTCCTCAAAGGGAGATACACTACCATTGGGACAAACTCATGGTGTTGCTACTACTATTATGAGTTGGGTTTATTTTGTAAAAAAAACCCCCTATGTTTTAAGCTATTTGTAAATACTCCCGTATATATTTTTTATTTTTTATAATGTTCAACTTTTTTTTTCCTTTTTTTTTTGTTCAAGACATACGGTTTGGCCGCAACGCCGGTTAGATGTTAGTAACTATTCAGTTAGTGGGCGGGTAGAGAGTATATACAAACTCTCACCCTCTTGGGAATGGAACCTGGTATCTCCCCCCAAAGCAAGGGATACACTACCACTGGGACAAAGTACTGGTATGTATTATTATGTTCAACTAACTTTTAAATCTTTTACAAATCCATCCTTTCATCCAAAAACAAGTTAACGGATGTTCAATTTTTTTATGAAATAACATTTTTAATCTTATTTGATTTTAAGAAGATTTATAAAAAAAAATATATCACAAGAAAAGTGCTTGGAACCCATTAACTGTGGTTAAGATTCACCCACACTTAGGTTGATTATGCTTGATCACAATTAAAGCTGCTCTACAAGTTGTCATGTATCCCTTTAAACACTCACTAATTGATTTTCAGATTCATTCACCCATACAGTTCATGCATTTAACCTTACATGATTTTTAGAAGAAAAAAAATATTAATCTTAGATTGATTATGCTTAACCATAGTTAAAGGAGACTTTACAAGTCGTCATGTGTCCCTTTTAACACCCACTAACAGTGATTAAAGGAGACTGTACAAGTCGTCATGTGTCCCTTTTAACACTCACTAACAGTGATTAATATTCACTCGCCTCAGGGTTCATCATCTAAATTTGATTTTTAGAAAAAATATTATTATAATTAACATTAGTTAAAGGGGGCTTTATAAGCTGCCGCATGTCATTTTTAAAATCCATTAATTGTGATTAAGATTCACTCATCCTTTGGTTTAAGCATCTAACCTTGATTTTTAGAAGAAAAAATATTAACCTTTGATTGGTTTTACTTAACCACAATTAAAGGAGGTTGTACAAGCCGTCACGTTTCTTTTTAACACCCAATAACAATGGTTAATATTCACTCCCCGCTACGGTTCATGCATAGTCTATAAAAAAAATATTAACCTTTGGTTGATAATATTTTACATTTAAAGGGGACTCTACAAGTCATCATGTGCCCTTTTAAACTCACTAATTGTAGTTACGATTCACAGACCCTTAGGGGTTCATCCACCTAACCTTGATTTTTAGATTTAAAAAAAAAAACACTAACCTTAGGTCAATTAAGCTTAACCCTAGTTAAAGAGGAATAAATGGAACATGTGACCTAGAGAGGCATGTGTTCTGTCCAACCCATTTAAAAAGGGTTAAAAATGTTATTTGAAAAAAAATTAACATCCGTTAACTTGCTTTGGGATGGAATTGAAGGGTGGATTTGCAAGAGTTCTAAAAATTAGTGGGGGCATAATACAAAATCACAAAACACAATGGAGTATTTACAAATAACTGGAAACATAAGAGGTTTTTTACAACAAAAAAACCCTTATGAGTTTTACTCTGGCAAATCGTGCCGGTTTCTAATTTCGGTCGCTAGAATACCATTTAGCAATAGTTATTTTTATTTGTCGCTAAAATTTTGTCACTAAAGACTTTTTTTTTTTTTTTGGTAGTGGCCACTCTGGCCTCAAACGGGCTAGTCGGTGTTGATAAATGGAAATGATGCTACCATGTGTCATCAAGTAGTTCGTCCAAATAGGCTTGTCAATGGATCGAATCAAGATTCGGATCCGATTAGAAGAGATCTTAATCCTATTAGAGATCCTTTAAATTATATATATATGGATATAAGATCTTCAATCCGATTATAATAGTATTGGATTTAGATTTGGATCTAGCTATACACCCATTAAATTATATTGTATATAATTATTATTATTATTATTATTATTATTATACAAATATCTATATATCTTTGTAAATATATTTGTAGAAATACAGCAATCAAAAGAAGATGAATAATAATACTCTATTGATGGAGAACATCAGGTAAACCCCTATTAATGATCATCTTTCTTCTCTCTTTTATTAATGCAAAGACCTCAATGAGACACCATGTAACTTCTACATGGGAATTGGGCACTCCATTTGAATAAAAATATATATTTTATTCAAATATTTGTTTTTCTTCTCAATCAAAGATTTTTCCCTAAATCAGGAAGGTAATTAACAATCCAGTTTTATAAAGATTGGAATGATAGTCTCCCATATAAAATAATAAATTTCATACAATAATAGAGGTAATTTGACAGTAAGATTCGAGATGTCAATCATAAAAAAACGCATGAAATTTGCATTTACAAATTGATAAATTTTTTAACGTTTATTTTTTTTTTATCTTATGATGTTTTTACATCTCTGGTTTTTTTATTGAAATATACTCAAATAAATCAATTGCATATAATCCCCGTAATTTGTTCGCTCTATTTGTTTAATTTGTACTCACTATTTGTTAATAATGCAAGGTATATTTGATTTTTATACCGCATGGTTCAATGTTTGGATTTATGTTTTCTAGATTTCGAACTGTACTTGTTGCTTACTATATGAATGAATAGAGATGATAAAGAAGTTATTTCTCTAGTCTGGCAGCAACCATTCTCATACCATCTTCTAGCTTACATTAGCATGAATTAGAAATATATATATATGAAGCGTGTATTATATTTAAAATGAGGACACATTGCATGTTTTAATATAGCAATTAGAACAAATTGCATATTTCTTAGTTATTCTTATTAATTAATATTTATATCAATTTAACATAAAAATTGACCCTATGGTTGACCTTAATGATGTAGATTTTGGTGAATATAATGAATTTGATGTGTCCAAACCTGTAGAATCAACTCAACCCGGTGGCATTGAAAGTAGTAGTGCTGTCAATAGTAAAACTACTAAAAGGTCCCGTACGTCTAAAATGTGAAAATATTTTGAAATAAAAGAGGTTAAAGATTTAGGATTAAAGGTTATATGTATTATGTGTGGTGGTATTCTTAGTTGCAAAGGTATAAGTGGCACAGGTCACCTCCTAAGGCATAGAGATGCATGTTTAAAAAAGAAAGAAAGTGAAAAAAAACCTGGCCAAACAAAAATTAATCTTTCTTCCATAGGTGGTATTAGTACTTTTAAATATTCACGGCCAAAAATGAGAGAAGAATTAGATGTAGTTGCTGCTAAATAACCTTTTATATTTACAAAAGATGTTAGATTTGAAAATTTTGTTAAATCTAGTCTTAATCCTGCTTATCATAAGATTTCTAGAAACACAACTAGGACTGATTGTATAAAAGTTTTTAAAGAAATGAAGAAAATTTTAATTGCTGAATTTCTAATTTTACTGCTATAATTTCTTTAACTTCTGATTTGTGGACTGATGTTAATAAATTAGGTTACATTTGTGTTACTACACATTACATTAATCGTAATTGCCATTTGAATATAAAAAATTATTGGTTTTCGTGTAATGTAATATCCTCATGTCGGTAGTCAAATATTTCAAGTTATAATGGATGTGTGAGCACAAACTTCCGCTCCCACAAGGGTTTTTGTTGAGTCGTCACTTATTAATTCTGAGGGATAAGTCTCGGATATGGATAAAGTCTTATTGCCTACATGAGAGTCAAGGTAAGAGGTTTGATTAAGTTTCAGGGAAGGTGTTAGGCACCCTGCGACCCCCATTTTACAATGGTTAACTACTCCTTAAGTATAAATCAAATTAATGTCAAAGTTTTAATCAAATGCCTAAATGTTTAGATTATACTAATCCAAGAAGAGAAAATCCTAACTAGGGTCGAACCGAGGTAGGGTTATCTACGTAATCACATAGGGCGAGATCAGACCGAAGGTAGTTCTGGCACATGAGCCCATGCTAAAGTTAAGGGAGTGTGTGTGTGCACCAGAGTGGCTTAGGGTCTAGCTCGGGGGCTAAGGTTGACCGAGAAGGTCAAGTGCATGGTTTAAGGGTTTAGGCCCGGAGGCCAAACATTTAAGTCTGGAGGCTAGAGTTTAAGCCTAGAGGTTATGGCAAGGGCCCGAAGGGCTAGGGATTAGGCCCAGAGGCCAAGGTTTGGGCTCGGAAACCAAGGGTTGAGCCCGGAAGCTAAGGCATAGACCCGAAGGCCAAGGGTTGAGTTTGGAGGCTAAAAATTGGACCTGAAGGCCTAAGGTTGCTTAACCAGAGTTAAGTTAACCATTGTTAGAACTGCTAAACAGGGTTAAAAGTGTCCAATGTAAATATAATATATATAAATATATATATCCAAATATAGATGAATAATAATATATGCATATATATAATATATAAAATAATAATAAAATATGTAAATATACAATCAATAAATACTTTAATTAAAAGGTTATTTTAAAAATTAATAATATATTATAAATTTTTTAAATTAATTATATTGAATTGAGCTTGTAAAAAAGCTCTTATTCGGCTCCAACTTGGTTTGGCTCGTTTATAAATGAACCGAGCCAAACTTAACTTTGAAAAATGCACATGCTCCATAAAAGCTCGGCTATGTTCATACCCAACCCTTACAGCCAAGTTTGAATGTTTCATAAAAGCTAGACTTCGTCTTAAAGACCATTACAACCAAGTTTGACTCCTGGTGTTCCAAAAGTCCTCCCCATTAGTCTACCGGGAATAAGCTCCCACTTTTCCTTGGACTTTTATCGACTATTTAACATTCCTCAATTTCAAACGAAAGCTATGAAAAGGAAAGAAAACCAACGAAAACCACAGGCATAACCATCAACGAAATTTCCATCAAATTTCATTCCCCTTGTAACTTCAAAGAAAATGCAACCATCATTTCCCAAGTCTATCCCGAGCGCAAGCTCAAACACTTTTATATCTCTAGATCTTAAGGGGAGAGGAGTTTAGCCTTGTTTTCTTTATATCTCTTTTAACAAGTAATGATGGATCGGAGATTGATGAATGTTTCTGAAGCCGGAGATATAAATGCCTTGTACGAGTTATTCCGTGAAGATCCATTTATTCTCGAGAGTGTCGATCAGGTCCCATTTTTAGACACTCCTTTACATATAGCTGTATCGGCCGGTAAAAGTAGTTTTGCAATGGAAATCGCCAACCTGAAGCCCTCCTTCGCTAAAAAGCTAAACCAAGATGGGCTTAGCCCCATTCACTTAGCTTCGGCAATGGGGGACGTGGGGATGGTGAAAGAGCTCTTGACTACAGGTGGTCGTGAGTTGTGTCTTCTGAAGGGCAAAGAGAAAAGAACACCTCTTCACATTGCGGTTATGTATGGGAGAATTGATGTTATTAATGTATTGATGGACGAGTTCCCAAAAGCTCTGGAAGACCTAACAGTTTCTAAAGAGACTGCTCTTCACCTAGCTTTGAAATACCAACAGTTCGATACCTTTAAACTATTACTAGATTGGGTCAAAGAACTCAACACGAGAGATGTCGTGAATTTGAAGGACAATGAAGGCAACACTGCTTTGCACCTTGCAATTACCTCAAGAGCTCCTCGCCAGGCAGACCCCTATGTTCCCTTCCTAGCTATTTCCCCTAATTCTGTTTTTCTTTATATATATATATATATATATAGATATATGTATATATGTTAATGCATTTCCATTTCCATTGCACAGATGATAAAGGATCTTATTTGTAATTTTGTTTCGGGGGTTACAGTGAATGCCATGAATGCAAACAATCAAACCGCCCTTGACGTCTTATTGCAGCTTCCCGGAGAGTATAGGGAAATCCAAGATATCCTTGGCCGTGCTAAAGCCAAGAGAAGCGATGAAATAATCTCTTGCTCGCAACCTCATACTAGTGATCAGAGTCGAGTCGTAGCAAAAATCCCAAGGCATTTAAGGGGTTGGATAGCACGATTTAGGCGTGAGGTAGTCAGTGATTACTCAATGGAGGTGCGGAGTGCTCTGTTAGTGGTAGCTGTATTGACTGCAACAGCGACCTTTCAAACCGGAGTCACCCCTCCCGGTGGTGTGTGGCAGGATAACTTCTACCCGGATTACAATAATAGCACCAACACCACCACTGCCACTGCCACTCCCTCAGAGATGGCACACCAAGCCGGAAGAGCGATAATGGCTACTGATCTTTCAAAATTCACTATGTTCACGTTCTTTAATGTCTCTGGGTTTTTAATATCCTATACAATGATCATTATCCTCACAACTGGATTCCCTTTCTCCAGTTTTGTCCTACTAGCCCTATCCTTTATGGGTTTAACTTATGTGTTGTCACTAATGACTATCACTCCGGACGATCAAGGATATGTCATTCCTTATATTCTCCAGGCTTTACTCACGGTGCCTATGTTATCCTTACTGTATCAGATAGTAATCTACTTCTACCGAAAGAGAAGCGAATATTGGAAGGATGGGCTCAATTGGAAAGGAGCTTTGAGGTTGTTAAAATAAGTGCTACTTATGTAGAACTTTGTAATATCAATTCCACGGAAGTCAGTAGATCTGTAAATCAGGAACAGATTGGGGCTCGCCTCCTCTGTTTCCTCCTTGTTGCAATGAATAATACTCTTTTTCCTTTAAAAAAAGGCCCAGGATCCTCTCGAGTTCAAACCGGGGAGACTCTCTCCGGTTTGAACCCCTAGAGGTCGCCACGTGTCTCCTTTGACACCCCTTAACCATGGGTAAGGTTCACCCACCCCTAGGGTTCACCCACCCATCCTTGGTTTTTTTTTTAAAATATTAATTCTTTTTTTAAAATTAAAAACAGTTTTTAATATTAAAAAAACTTTTAAAACAGTTTTTTTTAATTTAAAAAATAATAATTAATGATTAAAAAAAAAAAACCAAGGATGGGTGGGTGAACCTAGGGGTGGGTGAACCTTACTCATGGTTAAGGGGTGTCAAAGGAGACACGTGGCGACCTCTAGGGGTTCAAACCGCAGAGAGTCTCCCCGGTTTGAACTCGAGAGAATCCTGAGCCTTAAAAAAATTATTATTTTATTTGTAAGTAATTCCTTTTTTGGGGGGAAAAATTATATAATATATAAATTTTGTATAGAGTGCCCCCCCAAAAATATATTGTACATTTGTTTTTTTTTTTTTTTTATATATGTATAATATAAAATGATTGATTATTTATGTCCCTATACACCCTAGTTAAGATTTGTTATCTTACGAGTTATTTTTTTTCATAAAAACTAAGGGTAGATGTATAAATCCTAAGGGTGAGTGAATCTTAACCACGGTTAATAAGTATTAAAAGGGACATGTGTCAAGCAAGGGAGGCACGCGTTCCACTGATTAACACGAAACACACATGTGAAAAAATAATCTTCGCAATATAAAAATTTAATAATTTTAGAGTAGTTATTAGCCCACCCCACATTTGACTACATAATCAAATGTCTTCTCATTTCATCCCCTTTAACAGTGGTTAAGCTTAACCAACTTCAAATTATTATTATTATTTTTATTATATAAGCCAAGATTAAAATGGATAAACCCTAGGGGTGAGTGAATCATAGCCACTAACTATGGTTATTAAAAAGGTGAACAAAAACGGATGAATAACAGCCAATGTTTTTCACTTTTTCTCGTCGGAGGTGAACACCTTTACCCTATGTTTGGTTGCTAAGAAAATTAGTGAAAATATGAAAAAGAAAAGAAAATTAGACAAAACACAGCTAAGAATTGTATTAGAAATATGAAATTTTCTTTTCCTTGCTTTCACATATTTTCTCTAGGATTATTATAAGCACCCAGCACCCTACATGAAGCCTACAAAACCTCTAAAGCTTGAGAGAAAGATGACTCAAAACATTTTTTATAAATAAAAAATAATCAAAATATCAATTTTTAAAAAAATGATCCTATAATCGTTTATCCACAAAATGTTGACCAAATAAGATGATTCGTGACTACACTTATTCACAGGGGCTGAGCCAGGATTTTCTAATTGTGGGGGCACACGATAGTTCATAAAAAAATTGGTAGTAATTGTCAATGAATTTGTGAAAAATTATTGAGTTGATACAAAATAATCTGAATCTAAGGACGATGGGGTTCGGGCCATAGGCCCCGAATTTTTTTTTAATGACTAAGTTTTTGGGGGCATATCACTCATATATTTCATACATGTCTTACAGTTATTGTTTCTCCTTATTTACACCCTTATCCCATGGTTATGTCCAGTCAAATAATTAAATAACATATTATAGAAGATATATTTTGTTTTAAATAGTTCAAGGAACATTGCCCACTTGCTTTATGGCTATAACTATTAAATAGTTGAATAATATAGTATACTTGTTTAACTCTAGTTAAAAAATTTAAATCTTAGAGTTAATATTTATTATTATTATATTTTAATAATAATGTTATATTATTGAACGCCCTAGGGTTAATAAAGCTTAATCCCAATTAATAAAGGTCAAAAGGGTCATGTGTTGTGGGAGCGATTGAACTCTCCCTGAGTTCATGTCCCCATTCCCAATGCGAGATCAGATCATAGCCAATCACGATTGGACTCGAGAACAATTCAATCGCACCCACCAGTCAACACGTGTCCTTTTTAACCCCTATTAACCATGATTCACTAACCCTTAAGGTTCATCAATCTAATCTTGATGTTTTATAGAAAAATTTAAACCCTAGGATTAAAATTTCTTAACCCTAAGGTTAATTTTTTTTTTTAATCTTATTTAAAAAACTAAGGTTAGAATGTTGAACCCTAAAGGTTAATGAATATTAACTATGGTTAATGGGAGTTAAAAGAGACACGTGTTGACCTATGGGGTGATTGAACTCTCCTTGAGTTCAATTGCAATTGGTTGTGCTTCTATCTCTCCCATGGCTATGCATGCTTAAAAAAAAAAACGTTTTTTCAAAGTTGAGTGGGGCATGTGCCCCCACAGGCCCCCACCTAGCTCAGCCCCTGCTTACTCATAACGATGTTTATTCCTATAGAATTTGTTACTGAGACCGTAAAGGGCCGAAAAGATGCTTGTGATGTACGGATTTCAAAATTTTGTTAAATCTGTTTTTGAAATTTTGAGATCCGCACATGATGCACGGTCTCAGCCCTTTGTAGTCTCCCTAGCATTTTCCTATTCCCATTAGAGCATTCCTAGCAACCTCATTTTGGTCAGCCAAAACACTAAAAATACCAAAATGGGTCCCCAGCAACCTCATCTCAATAACGATTTCGGTTTGGTGAGTCTATAGTACTCACCAAGTTTGATAAGTATTGTACACTCACCAAAGTTAAATTTTTCTCAACCTTTCTTTACTGTGGTACTACACAAATAATAAAATAAGGTTTATCTCACTCTCTTCATTTATTGTGGTCTCATACAAATAATAAAATAATGTTTCTCTCTCCCTTCTTTTTTCGTTTGGGTATTTTCCCTAAATACACCCAAGATTGTTTGAGGGACCCAAAATACACCCCCTTTCAAAAAAATTACTTTTATACACCCAACCCATATTTTCAAGACACAATTGCCCCTGCCTTCATTCTATTAAAACAAAAGAATGTGAAGTGGGCTTTACCAAACCCCCTTCATTCTTCCACAAAAGAATGTGGATTGTGGATGCTGCCATTGCTCCTGCTTTCTCCCGAAACAAACTGGCATTAAAATAGGGGGTTTAACAAGAGCAAGATAATCAGATAACATAAAATGAATAAATAAATAAACAATGCCATACAAGATTGCAAAACATAGAAAAAAAATTATCTGGGTTCCAGGGATTTAGAGATGAAAAGCCCCAAAACTTGGAAATTATAGAGAAAAAAAAGAATTTTGAAACTTTGCAATATTAAATAACAAGAAAATCTGCAACGTTGAGGGGGAAAAGTAGAGAAATCGGACTTAACTGTGATCGGTAAGAGTGATTCGTTGCTAGGTATCGACATGATCAAAACCCCTCTTGCCAGTGTTTCAATTACATAATCAGAAAGCGTAGACACTGTCAAAGAAAGCGTGGAAGATTTTTTAAGAAATCTGAAGAGAACGAAATGGGGCAAATCTGTCTTTCAGAGGATTCAAAGGAGTAAGATGTAAGAAAGAAGGAAAAATAGAAACCGTAATCAATCGAAGAAGAGAGAGAGAGGAGAGAGAGAAGCACGAAGGATCATAAAGAAAATGGAGGTGTTGGTGGTATGTAGAGAATGAGGAAGAGGAAGAGCACAGGAGGTGGGTTTTCTAAAAACCCATTTCACGTTTTTTGTTTCGATGAGAATCAGGTGAAAGGGTAATTATGTCTTAAAAAATAGATCGGGTGTATAAAAATAAATATATGAAAATAAGGTGTATTTTGCGTTTGCCGGATAACTCGGGATATATATATAGGGAAAAACCCTTTTTCTTTTTCTTTTTCTACACAAATAATAAAATAATGTTTGTCTTTTTTTTTTTTTGTTAAATTAGTGAGTCTGTTGGAAGTGTTTTAAAAAAATGAATAGCCAAAATAGATAAAAGTAAGTTTTGGCTATTTTGGTGAGTAAAATTTGGTGAGACGGTTAGGAATGCTCTTAGCGCTTTAGGATAGAATCACCAGCTACTATTAGAAATTAACGACCATGACGGAAAGATAAAATAAACGTCGAAGAGTGGACACCGAATTCGAGATGCTCAACATTCTCTAACAGAGGCTGCTTCTGCAAGCAGTTTTGGCAAAAAAAAAAGGCAACGGATTTCCTCTGGCACATGCCCAAGTATTATACTTGGGGATAGCCTCTTCGCCTAACATGGGAAAAAGTATTTCACTAAGGAGGTGATAGCATGTGTACCAACATTCCGTTGGGCTGTATATGCACACCTCCCCAACTCGTCGTGTGTCATCTTTGACATCTATTAATTGTGATTAAGATTCACTCACCCTTAGGGGCGGAGCCAGAATTTTCATCCAAGGGGAGCTAAGAGTGAGGTATGGGGGTTCGGGGGAGGAGCCCCCAAAAAAAAAAATGGGGCCAAGTTTGTGGGTCATCTCGTCTCTTTGTCCGCTTGTAAAAAAAAAATTGGGCCAAATTTGTGGGTCATACCCTCGTGTCCCTTTTAACATTCCTTTAACCCCGGTTAAGCTTAACAAAACTAAATTTAAGATTTTTGTTGTTTTTTTTTCCTAAGGATTGCTTAACTCTATGAGTGAGTGAATCTTAACCACAGTTGGTGAGTGTTAAAGAAGGAGGCGTGGACCAATGAGGACCGGTCATTCCATTACATGATGGAAACCACCGATTGGTTAAGCATTTTTATATACCTATGCCATCTTAAATTAAATAATATAAGTATAATTTTTTTTTCATCTCAAAATTTTCAGGGGGGACTTAAGCCCCACCGCCACCAGGCTTTGCTCTTGCTCCAAGGCCACGCCCACATTATACTATACCAAAAAAAAAAAATATCCCAAAGTTGAGGGGGGTTTCCCACTGGCCCAAGTGGCTCCGCCCCTACTCACCCTTAGGGTTGAATAATCTAACCTTGGGTTAAATAATGCCGTAATGATAGAGAAAATTTGATTTGAGACTATTGTATTTATAATCTTATTATCACATACATTGAAATCAAATATTTTTTATTAGAACAAATAATAGATTCAAATGGAGTTACCTTTATAAATGAAATGCTTAAAACCCTTCTTCAAATGCGTACAACCACAACCTTCAATAACTTCAACCCTTCTTTTCACAACTACCCCTTAGGAATGATGCTAACTCATGCAAAAAGAAGGAACTATGAATGATAAGAAATGGGTGAGATCCCATGAGAATGAAGAACGAGAATGTTAGTGAAAACCTTCCATTGTTAGCATAACGAGAATGTTAGTGAAAACCTTCCATTGTTAGCATAAGGAAGATGAGGGTTTTGGTTAAAAAAATAGGACTTGTTTGTGGAGCATAATATATATTTTTTAGCAACAAATGGATACAAGGTCATAAAAAATGGTGCTACTACTAGCACACCATTATTTACTAGTTGGACATCAAATATATAACTTACTAACTTGACACCTTTAAAATGTAACAAATTCTATGAGCACGCCAAGAGAAAAAAAATACCTATAAAATTTTTCTAATTATACAACATTCTAAACTTAAAACCATAAAACATGATAATCTGTTGCACTTTTGGTAAACCCAGACCCAACTGAAGGTCCAATAAACAGGTATCAAAAGAACCATACCCAATTCCTTATATATTGCACCACTATTTGTGTGGTTAAAGAGCTTGCAACAAAAGATCAATCATAGGAAACTCAACGTCGAAACTAGTGTGGAGGAAATCAATTATTTAAAAATGACTACTAGGATATTTATCTAGAAATAAAGAGCATGGAACAGTTGCTTATTATTCAAAAGGTGTTTCAAAATAAAGTAACTTGATAATATCTACTAGAATAGAACAAAAGGAACAAAAATATACAAATAAAGGAAAAAACAAATTGATTTGAAAGATTACAGTAATTCGTGTTTTTAAAACTAGTCGGCTCTATGAAAGTAAGGTAAGAGGAGTTTCACGGGTTTGTTCTGAGAAGGAGAATAAGTTTTTAGAAAATGGTTTAGGGTTTGAGGGTATGGATATGCTCATAGATAAGATATTCTTTTAAAAAAAGAAGGTTGTTTATTTTAAATGGTGTCTAGTCAGTAAATATGTGTGCTCATAGCATCACCCTAAATTAAGTTTGAAAAGTCAAGGAGCCACTCTTGACTTTTGCCTTCGAACTTGGTAACTATTTAAGTACAAACTCTTATTCTAAATTGGACAGATTGCGACCTATGCCAACTGCCATTAAGATTGGGTGGTGCTATGCGCAACCCACCTCACCTTTTACTAGTATACACCAAAAATTAAGAACTATTCAATTAAACAATTAAAGTGAGAAAACTGCCCTCTTCTCTTCTTCCTTACCTATTGGGTGGCTTAGGATACTCTTTGCCACTACTTTTGTTCAATTAAACAACTAAAGAGGAGTTCTAGCCCTACTCCCAACATGAACCAACCACTTGTCCAAATTCTCGGTTAAAGCATGACAATTATTGAAAAGATGTGTACTTTAACTGTGATATTGGGCAGGTGATTGGTTCATGTTGAGAGTAGGAAAGAGCTGAGAGTATGGTTAGACTAAATAAGGCAATGAAAGCAGGGCTCACAATGATGTGAGTAAAAGAAGCTGCAAAACCAGCCGAATTCAAAAACACCAAAAGCTTTACCCTCCTTGTAGGAAAGTGGGTTTTCTAAAACTCCAGATCAATCCAAAAACTAAACTTGTGAAGTCCTTGTAGCCCATGAAATCAGGGTCATAGGCGATCTAGGAGCAAGCGGCAGGGTGGACGTGAGTCATGGGTAAGGAAAGTGTAGAGGACCTTCTTGTTGGAGATATTGAAGACAACGTTCAAAGCCCACCAAGTTGTGAAATAGGTGCTGATTTTAAGCTTCTGAGTTGCGGCCGATCAAGCTTCTCAAGACATCATTGTGACGATTCTAAAAGAGTAGATATAATCCTGTTGTCATTTGGTAAAGAAGCAGAGATAAAAATGCACAATGATTGAATGCAAAATTATTGTTGTTTTATTTCCATCGATTGCGACATCCTCCTCTCTCTCTCTCTGAGAAACCATTCCATTTGATCTTGTTCCAGATGGACCTTGATGCCAGATGACTGCAATTTTGATCACAGAGACATCAAAACAAATGTTTTTTTTTTTTTTTTGCAAGAAAAAAAAAAAAAATTATGCAAGAAAAAAAATGGTTGAATCCAGAATGATAGAATCCATCATAACGCATACACTAAGACCTCATCTTTTGTTGAGGTCTCTACATAGATTTCTTGTAGAATTCAGGAAAGTGAAATCTGTATCAATCTGTATAGGGCATTTTTGTAATAACACAGGACTGTTTCCATCTCAAAATTATACACCAACGAAGGGTAATACTGTTTCCAAATCCCAACTAAAAATCATTGTGTTCTTCAAAAATATGTGGCCTGGTTGTTTCGTTGCACGTACTCTCCCGAATTTTACAAGAAATCCTTGTGGAGCCACTCTACAAAAGATCCAGACTCACTGTTGCTGTCTCAGTAGACCTTACGAAACATGAACTAACCTTTTTCCTTCATGATACACCAAAAATTTTGCGAAGTTTCAAGAAATTTCAATTGAAATCTATCAAAATTCTTTTAAACGTTAGTATTTAATTTTTAAAATTTTTCATTTGTTTCAAATAATTTATCTATTATAATAAGGACTTTATAAATAAGGACAATTAACCGGTAGGCCTTTTAAAGTGGAGGAACATGGAACATATTTGTGGCCATGGCATCAGTTCTGCGAAGGAAAGGGATTTCGAGGGCTGGGGGTTTCAAGACATGACAAGATTCAATAAAGTTCTTATGATGGGGGTTTCAAGAATCAAGACGTGAAAAGATTCAACGAAGTTCTTCTGATGTAGAACAATCGTCCGGTGAATTTCTAGAACATTTGGATCAAAATAAATTTCGGGCCGCCAAAGGAACAAATAGTCTACAGACCAAGCTTCCATGAGTGTTGCAAAACCTTCATGAAAAAATTCGAGATCTTGAAGCAAAAATTACTATTTTTGGTAATTTTATTTTATTATTTTTAGATTCGTTTTGGGTTTTAAAAGTTTAGTTTAGCCTAAATTAGATGTATTGACCCTAATTTAAGTCCATTTTTTGTTTTAAGAGTTAAGTCAGTGTTGGAGTCCATTTTTTGTTTTTGTTATTTTTGAAAACTTACTATCTTTGTAAGTTCGCGCTATTTTAGAGAGTCAAGCCATTGAGCTAAATTAGGTGTAGTGACCCTAATTTAATTAATTGCACTCTAGGGGTAATTTAATTACTTACGCTCTGAGGGTAGTTTGGTAATTGTAATTAGGTGTTTGGTCTTAGTGTCTAACCTAGGCGGGTTAGTGTCAGTGACTGTGTATGTGGAGAGGCCAAGGAGGACGAGAAAGCATCAAACAATAATCACCTATATCACCATCACCCCCATTACACTAAGGCTAATACAAAATAGGAATGGTGTTGCTGATAGAGAATATGATAGGAAAGCAGAGCTTCTTCACTACTCGCAATGCTTGCGGGAGTCTGCGCGTTCAGCAGCGTCTACACCCAGACATCCCAATCCAACTGCTTCCAACAGCCATCAACCTGTTACCAAGGTACCTCACATGTTCATTAAATTGTATCTCATGGCAATCTTGAATTAGCATTAGTCTAGGATTTGATCAGAGGTACATTATATCCTATATTCACCTTATTAATGTATTATCATAATTAAATCTCTAATATTTACACGAGGCTAAGTGAATATGTAACTTTTATTTTCTAACTAAAAATACAATCACATAGAAAAGATTACAGAGGACAATATTTACAACCCCTAACGCTGTCTTCAACGATTGATCGAGGAGAGAGTGCTAGAGAAGTCCTCCTCATGGTACATAAAAATATTCTGACTTCGAGGAGCACATTTTAGAAAGGTAGTCAACTCCACGATTTAGCTTCTCTTATTCGAAAAGTAAAACAATGGATTCAAAACTTCGAGATAGCTAGGATCTCGATCTATCGGATACAAAGGAAGGACTCCCATTTGATTTCGTTGTATACATAATTTGTGTGACGATTTAGCAAACCAATTAGGTATTGAGCTGGCCCATCCGAGCTTGCGGTTGATACACCCTTCTGCATCTTCTGAATCAGTAATGTCATGCTTTGCTTTTAAAGATTAAGCAAGCACAAAAACGCAAGAGCTCCCACTTGCCTAGACAATTGGAAGGTCTTGATTCCGAGGTTTCTCAGATCATTGGCCAACCTCCAAGAAAAGAAAAAGAAGAAGAAGAAAAAGAAGAAACATATATAGTGGATCTACAACTACTAAAGATGAAAGCTGTTATGAAAAGCTTAGAGGTGGGATAAGAGTACTAAAACCTCTTGTAATTTAAATTACATCATTGTTGTTCTTAAGGAGTGTTCCTTAGTATGAAAAACTAATTCAAAATTTTTTTTCAGTTGCAAAAGAAGTGGGATTCATTTCAAAACTTTTCTCCGTGTTTCAAAAGCAAAGGTAAATTAGCTTCAATCAGTTAATGAGCACTATTCAAGTGTTTTACGCAAGTTCTGAAGGCAAAAGCGGTGCGAGAATCAAAATTTCATAACATTTATATTTATAAATTCTGTACTCAAACTACGCCTATTCCTGTTTAAGCTTCTTGGCAAATTGTTTCTCTCTTTGTCAAATAAGATCATAATTAATCATTGTTATACAACATACACAAGAAACAATGAAATCAAACTCTCATGTGAAAGGCTAGTAAATCGAGAACCCTTCTTCGAATCATTTACTCCTTGCGAAAGCACAATATTCTTACTTGCCAAGAATTCAATGGCAATATGAATCATGTTATGTCATTCTATTCTATCAAGAGAAAACTTTCCGGCATGTTATCCAATCTTTTCTCATCATAGGCCAAGTTGCCAACCCCTTCAACTGGCCAAGTTAGGCCATTTATCTGTTAATTCCACTAAAATTCTCATCAATTACAGTCCTTATGGACTGAAATTTGCTTTCAATTGAGTAGCGATGATCGAGGACAATGTCATTTTCCTTTTTTCGTGAAATCATAGGGAAAAGGGCATCAAAATGGTGATTTATTCTGGACTGATAGAGATGATCAAATAATAGACAAACAGCATTGTAGTGAAGGGAGAAGTGATTGTTAGAGAACAAGTATTGGTCACATTGGAATCACTTTGTACTGTAATGCATCTGATCACTATCCACATAGAGAGAGAGAGAGAGAGATGTAAAAGGTCAAGTTTGATCAAACGACATCTCAAATCATTAGGTAAACCCTAAGATTTCAAGACCCTAAGGAACTGGTCACATAAACAGCTAGAGGAACTCTAACCACATGCTTTCTGCTTCCTTCTAAAACTATCTCACCAAATTTGTATGCATTTGTTGCCTGGGTCGCTTCTAGGGCAATCCTAAGGTGCCTCGACTTATTCGCACTTATATCAAAAACTCGAGGCGACACGGTAACTGAAACACCCATGGGCTCATGCACAATCACCTGATATTTTTCCTTCTCGCCTGCAACATTAGTGACCCTTCTAAGAACCTTCCTTGACCCAATCAAATTTGAAACTGTGACGCTTGCCATGTTCAAGTCTGAGCACCATGCCTTCCTTTTGGTTGGGCAGCCGACACCCACTGCTCGCCTCACAGACTCGTCGTCCACACCTGGTACTGCGCATAGGAATTGTATGTAATGCTTGAATTTCGTGTTAAACACGAGTCCTGGATCGATGGCTCGAGCTGGGTTGATGGCCCCAGAACCATAATCAAATGAGGTTGCATTAGCCAGTTGGTTAGACTGTTGGGCTAGAATGGGAGCACCGGAACGGTCTGTTATGTCAGCTGTTGTCATCATGGCCGAGGTAATGGCGGACGGGCTCCAGTTGGGGTGTTTCTGCTTTATCAAAGCTGCAACACCAGCTATGTGAGGTGTAGCCATGCTTGTGCCCGACACAAGCGCAAATTCCTTCCCTGAGATGCAATTTCACACAAGTAACATTAATTTGAGATTGAGTAGTAGAGATACAAATACCATTCCGAGATGTAATTAATGGACACAACACATTATACAAACTCAATATTTCATGACAATTACCAATAATTAATCAAAATAGGTACTTAAATCAAATGGTACTCTTTTAAGTATTATCTATATTTATGATTTTACATACAGATAATATATATAAACTTCAAGGGACTACTAAGTATTTCGATAAGTACCAAATTAAGCTTATACTATATTCATCTCATTCTGTACAACAGGTGTAGCTATGCACAAGTTTGGACCATTTAAACGATGCTCCGTCTCTAGATAGATGTTTAGATTGGAATTGTTCGATCAGAGGTTTTGGCAAATGGCGGTCACCCATGAGGTTGCCAGAAAATTGAATGATCTAAACATATGCGCATATCAGCCCTGTGGATGGTAATAGAATGAAGAAATTAACTTGTGTTTGTAATATTGTACCCTTAATGTAGGGGTCCCCTTCACTATTAGGGCTCCATGCAGCCCATATTGAGGAGCCTGGAGCCATGACATTCGGTTTAAGGACATCAGCTGTCTGCAGGAGTGCATTGTTCACATCGGGACCTCTAGATGAGTATGATGCAACGATTGGCGCCTGCCCCGTATAAATTGCTTGCCTTCCATCCAAAATCCTTGCCGTCGCCGTAAAAGCCACCGCAGCTCCATGACTGTCCCTCATAGTATGGGAATTGTAGTACTCCCATAGAGCCTGCACAGAAAATGGTTAATCCCAATTTTCAATATTCTGATTTGCATCCATGTTTTTCTTTTTATTTTCATTAATCAGGTTCTTCACTTTTCTTTTTGCCATAAAAGGACAGATAAATTTGCCCACAGTAATGTTAGAACCAAATGTTGATGAGACATACTGAGGAAGCCTGCATATTGTTTAGCACAATTCCAGGAACTTGTAGAGTCACTGTGGTACCCTTGACTTGTTCCGAACCAATGTCGGGGTCCATCGTGATTATAAATCCGGCACCGCCAACTTTCTTAATGGTGTCTGCCACAGTAGAAATGCTTGCAGCCTCGAACTCAAAGTCGAAGGTGTATGTACAGATAATCAACTTTCCATGAACCAGCGATGGGATGAAGGACTCACTGTCTTGACAGCTCTCAACCAATACAAAGCCTCCGCTCATGTTCCTACTACAAACATCCACTGCTGCGGCTATCGGAAAAAGCACTTCTCCGGCTGTCGGAGCTGCAAGGATGAGAATAAGAAGGGATAATAACAGAAATCACAAATTAAACATAGAACACAGAATAGAAGTAATGACGATATTTTATATTCTTTAAAAGAATTTAAGGGTAGTAAATTTACGGGCAAGGCCGGTGCCAGAGAAGCTCTGTCCATTCCCTAACTTGATTGAATTGTTGTATTTACGATCGGTGATGGAGGCAGCTACACTAGTGATCCATGGACTAAAAGAGAGGATGGAGCTGGAAGAAGGCCCACCATTGCCAGCAGCTTGAATGACCAGAACCCCAGCTTTTGTAGCAAACAAGAGCTCCATTTCTAGCACATTGAGGAAGGCAGAAGGCCCAGAAGGGACACTAGATGGCCCTATAGAGAGGCTCAGTATATCAACTCCATCTTCCACTGCCTAAAATAAGCAAATTTTTACTAAATTAAGTATTTTGATAACATAATGGATCACGATTCATGCACACGCTTAAATGGATTGACATTTTAAATTTGTTTCGTATATATTAGTTAAAAATCACAGTTACACAAACATCTTTTTTGAATGGTAGGCAAATTTAGCTCCAAAGATTGACCTTGACGGCATGGTGGAAAATTCTAATCCACCTGCAAATGTTGGCTTTTACTTTTTTTTCCTTTTTTATTTAATGGTATTTTCTTTGTTCTTTAAAAGGAAATTTAGTATTAGGCCCTGCAATATGTATGATAAAGGAAGAAAGATAAGATAGCAAGATATTAAGTTCTGTTAAAGTAGACATATCATCCTGGTCCAGATTATTAACTAATTGCCCATTTTTCTCGAACCTGATCAACGGCCGCGACAACATCCGACATATAACCTCCAAATGGATAGAGGGCTTTGTATACAGCAATCCTATCAAAACAAAAGGAAAACAAAAATCATTAAACCTACAAATGGGTTCTATGACTAAAAACTTATAATCATCCTTGAAATTAAATTTCATGATCATTTGGACATGGATCATACAAGTTAGGATTCCCAAACATGAAAAAGGTAGATATAAAGAATGCAATTGTTGAAAATTTGTATGAAAAAAAACTATTTATATACCTAGCTCCCGGAGCCATGCCGCTTGCATATCCATAGTTGAAGCCATTTGCGATCACCGGAATTTGGTGGTTTCCGGCAGCTGTTGAGGCCGTATGACTGTCAACTTGCATCAGTTGAACAAAAATCATGGATAGGAAATGAGTTTAGCTAGATAATTCAAATAGTAAAGCTGGCATCATATCATCTATTAGATCTGATTGAGGTTTGTTTCTATCTTTAGTTGTTCTCATCTTTATATATGTAAACCATGTGGATCACTATAAAGATCAACTAAGTTATTGAATAAAATCATTTTCTTTCAATATCCACATTAGCCCCACTCCTAATCGTCGTAAATCATAGATCTATGACTACCACAAATTATTATTTACTTCATTTTTCATATAAACACAATATTTATAAACTGTAACTTGCCTGCCATGGCCATCAGCATCAAAAGGTGATGCGTAGTCACGCGTTGCATTAAAATCATTGGCAGCGATTGCTGCATGTGCAAAGTATTGAGCCCCTATTATCTTTCCATTGCATGCTGTTTGAGGGAACCCCTCCCCAGCTGCACATTTTCCTTTGAACTTGCTACCAGTTGATCTTGCACCTCCATTACTGCCTTGGAATGACTGTCTACTAAAACTAGGATGGTTGGGATTGATCCCGGTGTCAATCATACCTATCACCACCCCCTCCCCGGAATTCCTAGCTCCTCCCAAAGTTGGCCAAACACCGGTTGGTATTCCTAGAAATTCAGGTGTATGGGTAGTTAGCTTCACCATTTTGATATCCTCGTGGATAGTTCTAACCCCTTTTGCGCTTTGAAGAACATCAAGAGCCTGCAAAAAATCCCACTTTCTGTTCTTAAATTGTAGTTTTTTTTTTCCCAAAAAATCAATTAAAGATACAATCCCATACCGATAACATTAAAGTACTCATTAAGGTTCTATTTCAGATGTCCTACTATATCATTGTCTCATCTTATAATACCTCAGGAGCTAATGAAACTATTTTAGTAAAATTCAACTGTCTCAATTCCCGGGCCATCATACCAAAAACTCGAGTTCTTTTTGGATTTCCTTCTTGATCAATGATAACTGCTGCATTGTCATCATATCGTAATATTAAATACTATCCTCTGAGTAAGGGATGTTGAGCAGTACACAGTCTCGATCCCTTTAGTCTTTTGATGATATCTTTTTTTATATATTCAAATTCAGAGTTCTATTTAAACCTTGTGGGGAGGTCAACCATGCAAATTATCAGAGTTTGGTGGTGAGTGATCTTATCCAGGCATTTTCTACTGGTTAACAAATATCATAGACGTAAAAATCTGTGTTAGAGCAAAAACAGTGGCATACTTTATCTTCCCTGTATGGATACAAATACCTCTTCAAATGTTACATGGATTGCAAACCCATTGAGCAAATGAGTGTAGCTGTAGAGTTTGGTGTAGGATCCTGTTTTGAGGAGAGACTCTAAGAAAATGTCATGCCCACTAATCATGCTCTCCTTGTACACCATTGCCTCTTCATCACTCCTACAGTTTTAAAAAAAATTAGCTTAATTGTAAGACAATTCAAGTTCTCAAATACTATTCATAAAACAAGTAGAACCAAACCTTGGATGTGCTTGTTTGGATTTGTAAGAAATAACAGGCTCATCCTCCATTAGAACCATGAAAACCTTGGCTTCCACTAAGAGAGAATCCCATATTTTTATGAAAGAGATGAGGAGAAAGAAGATGGAAATTGGGGCCATTTTACTACTTGGAGAGAGGTGTTAATTTCTCATCGAAAATGAGAAATGTAGGTTTAAAGAGATTGGATATATGTGTCTATTGATATAATTGATTAGGTATTGGAGTAGAGGGTGCATTGAAATTCATGCATCACACGCATCCATGTCTTTCTCATTTCTAAACCACTCTGGTCCATGTGGGTGGCTCTTTCTCCCTATCAAGTGCTTGTAAATTAGTTAGTGAGGAAATGATAATATACAGCGCGTTGCGTGAACCAGTGAAGACCGGTTGATGAAATGCATTGCTGAATTTGGACCATCCAACTATGGAATTGTGAAGGTTATTGACCTGATTTGTCAAATCATCTGTAGTTTTTTATGACTAACATCATCCCGCTTCGAATTCGAATGAATTCGAATGGGTTCTTGAGTTTGGGTATTAAAACCATCCAACACGACTCGAACACATAACAACCCGATCAACCTGACCTTTTTCCTAGGTTCTGGCTGGTTTATTCAAACCCGGTCTGGATTAGTTCAAATCGGTGCAAAAACCAACTTGAAACATGACCCGAATCTAAGGACCCATGACCCGTTTAACACCCATATACTGATGCACCACCTACTGGGATCCGAAGAAAAAACAAAAAAAAGGGGAGGGAGAGAGAACGAAGATTTGGAATTAGAAAATGGAAAACACACCACAGGTCGGTCCTCTTCCAAACCGACCACCCAATTTAGCAGGCTTGGTTTACCTGATTCACCCCCCCCCCCTTAAACTTTTGAAAAAAATATATATTTATATACATATTGTATATTGCCTAGCATAGGCATGGAGATCGATAGAGATCCAATCACAACCAATTGCAATTCAACTTGGGGAGAATTCAATCGTACCCACATGCCAACAAATGTCTATTTTAACCTCTATTAACTGTGGTTAAGATTTACTAACATTTGGTGTTCAACAATAAAACTTTAGTTTTAAAAAAAAAAAATTACCCCTAAGGGTTAAAAATCCTTAACTAGAATTTAATATTTTTTTCTACAAACTAAGGTTATATTGTTGAACCCAAAGGGTTATTAAATCTTAACCATAGTTAATAGGGTTAAAAGGGGCACGTGCCCCGAGTTCAATAGTGATTGGCTGTGATTCGATCTCAGGTAGTGCCCCTCAACTATTGAATTTTTTTTAATAAAAAATATAGTTTATTAAGGATTTAGAATCCTCTACTGTTATAACTAGACTCCTTGAAGTCGATTACAACCCACAAGTCAACACATGTCTCTTTAGTTCCTCTTGATTGTGATTAAGATTCACTAACCCTTAGGGTTCAACCACCTAACTTTGATTTTCAAAAGAAAATAATTAACTCTAAAGGTTAAAGTTGTGAAATAGAGTTATAAGTGTTTTATGTCGTAATCGGACTCCAAGGAGTTTGGTTATAACCGTAGAGGATTAGTCATGGGGTAGTTGTCCCATTGGATTTTCAAAAAAAAAAACTATTTTGTTTAATTATTTAATAGGGAATAGTCATTAGACATGTGGACGCTCCTGAACTTTTCAAAACAAATTATAGTATATTATTTAATAGGGCATCGCCATAGGGCAAGAGGACAACCACTCCCATAAGCAAGAAGAAACAATGTGTAGGATAGAATAACTGCTCTCGTAAGCAAGGAGAAACAATACATGTAGGATATGAATAAAATGTATGAATGAAATGACCCACAAACCTAATTGTAAAAAAAAATTCGGAGGCTCCGCCCCCCATCCCTTAAACCAAATGTGTCCTCCCCTACAATTAATTCTTGGCTCCACCCCTAGCCAGGGCAAAACCCTAGGCCCCTACACTCAGCTCACAGACACCTCTAATTTGAGAGTCAAGCCAAGAAGCAAAGGATATAAATTTGGTAGTGGTTGGATACAATTCTAAATTGACTTTTTGCTATTGAAGAGTCAAAAGTCAGTTAAAATGTCATTTGGTTTTATACTTATTCAAAAGTCATAAAAAGTCAAAATGTTAGCTTTTATGGGAAGCTGCCTCCAACTAACTTTTGTGAGAAATCTAATTTATTTTTATTGAACGTTATTCCGAAGAAATCCTTCCATTTTCAGAGAAGTTATCCAAACAAGCTTCTTCTTTTTTATTGGTTAAGATGGTAGGGAGACAGAACGAATCCCTTTATTTGGATCTTTGGTATAGTAACATAATCATCCAATGTATATAGTTCCTTTCTATGGCTAACTCCATGGCCACCCAAACCATAGAGAGGATAGAACATATGGTTAATGGACTACCATGCAGAATCTGATTGTCCACCTAGGAGATGAAGCAATACAAACCCCACATGGAATTGGAAGGAGAGCACCACCACTCCTTTCCCATTGTGCTCTCTTTCGTAGGATGCCTCCCATATCACCTTTTATTTTATAAAATGGGAATATTAGGATAAAATCATCTAATTTCTACAAAGTATTTTTTTACTTTCTACAAAAGTTATCATCAGCGGCATAAGATATTCACAAAATTCTCTTTTATGGCATTGTCATGAAATTCCTTTCAAAAAAATTCGCTTTACCACCCACCCACACACCCCACCCACCCCCCTCCCTCCACACACACCTCACCCACCCCCCACCTCCCGACGCATCTCTCAAAGTAGATATTGATAGGAAGTGTGGAGCCTGCCTCAAATGAACATCCTACCTCTGTTCTCGTAAACCCAATTTCACGGTAAGTTGGCGGGGGGTTGCAAGAGGCAAAGCCCCCTTGCCCGTAAGGTGGGCGTTAGCCCCTGAGGCGAATTTTTTGAGGGGTCCTTTGGTATTTTCGACTTCTGCTATGTAGCTCTAATACTATTAAGAATAGGTGTGGGCGGCTACTGTCATTTTCATATCACAACTCTGTAATTCTCTTTTGCTCTAGATTATAGTGAAACCTCGGCGACTCCGTGGACGTACCTCAAATTGAGGGAACCACGTAAATCTGGTGTTCTTGTGTGTTATTTCTTGTTCCTTTTTTTCTATCTATTTCTCATGTCTCACAGATCTCGTTTATGGTTCATTCCCTAACAGATATTACATCCATATCCAAGAAACATCTTTTGCAATTTTATTTAAAAAATGGTGATGTCATGTTCAATCTTTTTTACGAATGAAAATGTTTTACAGTGAAAGGTGAATTTTCTACTCAGTTTTTGGTATTTGGTTGCATTCGTGAAAATAAGGCAGAATTTTTTTATTAAAAATATAATAATAATAATAAATTATGAATAAGGGTATTTTTGTAATTTAAAAAATATTTTTAAAGAGATTGGTATTTTATGGGAAAATGACTTACGAGTTTTTAAAATTTTAATCATTTTCCGGAAAAGTGATTCCTTTTTCCATAAAATATTTTACTTATAAATGGTTTTACATACAAACAAATACGCATAATTTGTATTTTCCACAGCATTGATTTGTTTTCCCATTTTAGGTCGACACGAGAGTTTCCACATTAACAAGATTAGCCATAACACGTGTCATATTTTAACACATTAAAAAAATTAAAAACAGAAAAATTTTGACATTTGTGGCCACCAAGTTGCGTCTGTGGAAGACTTGCGACTGGGGCTAATAAAATCCTTTGTGGCCTCGAATTGTCTCTGACGAAGCCAGAAAGGGCTTATTTCAGGCAACCACAAAATAGGGGACAAGTGGTGGAGAAGTCAAAATCATGGGGCCCATGATTTTGACTTCTCCACACACTACATGACACATGGCGATAAGGTGGTGAGATAAAGGGGGAGAGATATCAAGTGGGGAGAAGTCAAAATCATGAGGAGAAAATGAAATGACTTATCCCATTTTTCATTCGCACATGCATGTCCCATATTCTATGGTTGCCTGAGAGGGTTTCTGGCTTCGCTAGAAACAATATGAGGCCATCCTTCGTTGTAAACATAAAAAAAAACATTTTATTCTAAGTATTGTAACCTCTTCCCAGGGGCCTCGGATTGTCTCTGGCGAAGCCAGAAAGGGCTCTCGGGGTTTCATACATTGTGCGACAGTTGGCGTAAAAATGAGGAGAAGTCATTCTATTTTTCCCCTTGATTTTGACTTCTCTCCACTTGATATTTCTCACCCTTATTCTCATACACTTATCACCACATGTCTTATTAGGGGTGGAGAAGTCAAAATCATGGGCCCCATGATTTTGACTTCTCCACTACTTGTCCCCTGTTCTATGGAACCCCGAGATAAGCCCTTTCTGCGCCAGAGACAATCCAAGGCCCTTCCCAGGTGCATTCGTAATGAATCACTGGATCGAAGCTGAAACCTTGTGTAAAGGGAGATGATCTAAGTGTACGATAAGTCATGTAAAAATGCAAATTGATCGCATTCCATTGGCTGAGAGACTCATGTTGTCAGAGGAGATCATGAGAGTTAGTGGCAAATGACTCAAGACATTAATACTACTTTATCAATGTGGGCTTATTTAGTTAGAAGCAATAACAAATTTTTTGGATTTTGCTAGCCCCATTCGAAAATCTTTCAAAGACGTAACTGCGGCCAAACAAATGTCAAACAGTCTTTCCCTTTTGGTTTTTAAACCATTAAAATAATAAAACATCTCCATATAGGCCTTTATGCTATGTTTGGTTGCCGAGAAAATTGATGAAAACATGGAAAAGAAAAGAAAATTTTGGATTTTTAATATAATTTTTAGTTGTGTTTTGTCTAATTTTTTTTTCTTTTCCATGTTTTTACTTATTTTCTCAACAACCAAACATAGGGTTATGGAAAAATTTGGAGTAAATGCGAATGGGGTTAGCACTCCTCAAATCTCTTTCTAAAATGGCAGACCATCTATTTTTAAAATGGAAAATAATCACCTCCTGTTGCCACATGTCCCTCTTTAACCCTCTTAAACAGTGGTTAAGATTCACTCACCTCGGCCTAGGGTTTACCATGACCCATCTATCCTTGGTTTTTAGAAGAACAAAAAAAATTATCCATAAGGTTTAAAAAACTTAACCCAAGTTAAATGGCAGTTGAAGGGGCGGCTTTGTGAGAGCGATGAGCAATAGTTCGCTCCATGCCCGTGGAGCAAACTATTGCTTTTTTAATATCATGCATTTTAATGAATCAAAATCAATTCATTATGGACAAGACCTAAACTAGTCCTTTATTGGGTTAAGTTCTCTTTTGTTCTGGTCTTGTAATTTCTATTAAACTACTTTCCCATGTTACTTTGCTTTGATCTCATATCTTGATAGTTTCTAGTGCAGCTAATGTTCATTTTCTAGTACCCTATTTGTTATTAGGCTTTTTCTTTTTGTGGTGGGTGTACTTTAGTGAGTGCTTTTAACAAAGGCTACTTTCTTACTTAGGCTAGACTTACATTTTCTGCATACTTAATCCCAAAGGATTAAGCAGCCCATGATCTTCATACTCAATTGAATCATTGACTCAACTTTATAAAGAAAAAATAGTTTTTTTTATGAGATTAATTTTCAGCCGGAGCTCTGCTTCACGGTGATGAAGTGGAGCTCTCCTTTTTACACTAAGGTCATGGCACGTTTGTAATAACTGAAAGTGGCAAGGTTATTTTGTAACTATACTTACAAAATTGTCATTGTGATAGTGTAAAAAGGGGAGCTCCGCCCAACACGGTGATGTAGGAAACGTTATGGCCATAAAGCCGAATAACTTTTCACTTTAATGTTCCTTCTTGTAACTGCCACCACATTGATGAAGGGGCGTTTCTCCAGAATGAATAAGGACATCCGATCGTTATGAATGGGTCTATATATGGATCGGATCTATACTGATCTTGGTGTGGTTATGCAATAACCCAAGGCATGGTCATGGAGAAAACCTTCATTCCGGCGATCACCACCTCACGGCATTCCCTTTCATCATCTTCTTCTTCCTCTCATGTTGGGGACCACTAAAGATGAGATCTCCATTCAAATCTAAACCCATCTGCGTCTCGGAAGGCGAAGGGCCCGCAATCGATGCAAGAAAGTTACGGTTGAGAATTGTTTGGAAATAGATGCGGCTAAGGACCTCGGATGAATCTTGGGGATTTGATATGCAAAATCGTATTTCATCATCCTAACATTGGCAACCATCCACGATTGTAAAGATGCCACAAGAGTCATTTTTCATTTTACAATCAAACATGACAGGGAAGATGGAAGTTGGCTTCAATGAGAAGCTCAACGTGTTTCTTCTCGTAGTTTAGAATTCCTAAATGATATTGTTTCCAAGTACTACACAAATACTGTTGGTGTTTACCTTCAAGTACTCACCGAAGAGCACGCATGGAGGGATAAGCTAGTTGTTAAAGAGATAGTGGAGATCGGGAGGTTGAAATCCGCCTTTGGAAACCCAATTCAAGCCTACCGAGAATGGTTTCTTGGCCATTGAGGCCCTTTCCAAGTCCGATTTGAGGATCACTTTATGGCCCATTAGAAGTACATTTTCCTTGCCCATAGAGACCCTTCTTCTTTGACCCACAGAAGTCTATTTATTAAGCCCGTAGAGGCTATTTTCATCGAGTCCTAGAGGCTTCCTATCCTTGGCCCATTAGAGACCCCCTTCCTCATCCATCTCTATGTACCAACATCCACGTTAGGTATGGCAACAAATTCAGCGGCATACTATAATGTATCCACCTTCAGAAGTATCAAGGGTACTCAAAGTTGGAGCAAGCACAATTTATTAAGGCATGGCAGCACATTTAAAGCAACAAACATCATGGCACGCAGATTTTCATAATGGCACACTCATGAAAATATTTGTATCTCCATGAGTTTGAGGGGAGTATTGGAGAATAGTAAGGAGTATTCTAATAAGGTGTGATGACATACACATTATCTCATCAGAAGATTGCCTTTTAATATATTTATTAGATTTGAATAGTTTAAGTTAGATTTAATTGAATTGTGATAGGATTATGTTTCCATCATAATTAGATATCTTTCACCTCTATATAAACCAAAATTAGTGTCATTGCAATTATCAATAAAAATCAATTTCTTAGTATGGAGTTTTCTAAAAGTGATTTAATCTAATACTTCCATGAAGGTTATTCTTTTCACTTTAGGACAAGTTTAAAAGGCACTTTGTAATTAAGGACTCTCCGTGTTCATTCCTCCCCCCAAAAGACATTTAATTTGTTCCTTCAGAGGTGACTCCTATTATTTTGTTCCTCTTCTTTTTCACCTTTCCATTAGAATAGTCTTTCTCATAAACAAAGCAGAGCATTTTTCAGCATACACATGTCTAATGCTGTGGCAAGAAAAAAAACTATTCTTACACATTGTAGCACCAGTCACAACATGGAGAAGTCAATAAAATTTAGATGACCCACTTAGGATCAACACAAAAAACTTCCATTGATTCCTACTACTTCCTGATTTCCACTTAACTACCAATCATATTGGAAAAGCATCTAACCTCCACTTTCCTTTGCATTTTCTAGATTAGTTATGTGAATATGCTTAATACTGTATGATGTGTTTCTTAATGTTATCCTAAGGGTACCAAATATCCCTTCTCAATCATCTTAGTTTGTACCTTATGCAATGTATCAATGCTTTAGTTTGAAGCTAATGGATTCTGCAATTTGAAATTTTTTTAAATTGAGAGGGAAATTAACATTTTTAGTATATCACTAAATTCTAAAATCAGCAAGGTTAATGGGCAATTTGGCTCAGCCGAAAGGCAGGCCATTGTCGCCTGCCATAGCAAGTTGCAAGAACATTGTATATTTAGTCAACTAATGCTCATTATGCTTTACTTAGTGTTATGATAAAATATTAGCGAATAGCTATCTCGTGATTGAATCTTCTATTTCTTTCAGAAAATTAAGTTGGGATCAAACCCATGACATCACGAGTACGTACGACATACTCCTCAAGGTTCATTAACTTTTTAAACCACCCGGTGAGGGAGGTTGGTTAGGCAAGACCCCTACCTATTTATTAAAACGCTAAATACATCAATGGGGGACATGAAGCCTTACCCTTTTATAAGCAAATGATGAGGCACTATAAATCTAATCCTAAAATCGAGTAGGTTCCTAACCTTAAGACTGTTTAAAGTGGTATGTGTTTATTTATTTTTTTATATTTTATTATTTTGGTACAAGGCATCAGTTATCGACTGTTACTCTGTTAGTAGTTCGGGATAGTGGGTTAGTAACTGGTGAGTGGATCTTCCACTTGCCACAACACCGAGGGAAAGCTTCCCTCCCTGGGACTTGATCCCATAAGAACCCTCATGAGAGGGGGCACTCACCATCTGAGCTAAAATGTTCACCGGGTGGTGATGCATTAATCTTAGACTCAAGAGTACTTCTCTTTATTTAATTTCCTCAGAACGATTGCAGCTTACTATAATATTTTGATTGGTATCTAAATTATATCCTTCATCTGGATTTTCACTAAATAATCTAAATTTCATGATTCTCATGATCTCCCCTTGAAACCATGATTAGTATTCGGATACCCATTGATCCAAGTATGACACTGTACTTGGCTTTTTCATGTGGCATCCCTAGTGAGCATCTCCTCCACAGCAAGTTGCAACCCAAGTGGGAGTTGACGGCAAGCAACATATCGGAGTTGACGGAGTCTCCCTCTATGACAAGTGGATGATTCAGAGCATGACAAATAGATGAACACGGACCACTCAATTTCTACTCTATATTCTTGGAAAATCTATGTTTTCTAGACATAAATGATTAAAATGTGGACTAGACTAGTGATGACAATAGGTGGATGATAAAAGAATTGATGCTAGCATTTGGAGGAATTTCACAATCAAAAGGTCCTGTCCTTTTTTTCCTAAGGCTGCTAAAGTATTTGGATTTGATTCGTACCAAGGAGAGCTTTTTTAGATTAAATTTTGATACTAGGAGAAAAAAATGGAAAAAGTCGCACATGATAAGCTCTCATGGAGGGAATGATGCACCACCGGCGCCCACTTGTGTTTTAATGCAATAAAACTGTTTTAACTGCGAAAAATTGATTCCCCCGTTTCATTCCTTAACAATAATTATGAAAAGCTCCTTTTGGTTAGTTTGAATGACAATTTGTATGAAATTATCAGGATACCTTTCATTTTCAAAATGAGACATTAAAGGGTTTGAGGTCTTGAATGATGGACCCAAAATTCATCCTCAATAAACTCGATGCCGATGAAAACTCGTTCTTAAAACAAACTCAATGCAGATTATTTTAGCTGGTTGTTAGAAAGCACTTTTGATTTGCAATTTGAATTCAAAATAATATATATTAGGGAATGGCAGAACAGGATTCGTGTTCCCTACCCCAAGTATTTGGAACAAGGCATTGTGGATGATGATGAATTCAAAATATTGATGAAAATGGCATGACTATTTTTGACATATCAAAATGACTACCCTCACTTATTCAACAGACACCAAGGTGCAAAGTCATGGCTCCCAGAAGTTGGGGTATGATCAAACATCATTTGAGAACCCTTCATCTAAATGATCAAATTATCTAAAATAATGGTTTAGAAATGGCAATGAATTGAAAGAACACTCATTTGCTATCTTAATACACTTCCATTACCACTTCTATCAGATACAACTGTGATACTATCTTGAAGGTTGAAATCCAACTAATCTTAAGAGGTAAGCTTCTTGGTGCTTCCTCTTACAAACTCATTTCAAAATACTTGGGAGCTTTTGTTACTTTTTGTGCATGTTTATACAGTACAAAACTTCTTCTTGATGACTACAAAAACATCATTTGATTTTGAGAGAGAGAGATGAAATTGAGGGGCAAAACAGGTATTTCATAGAAGCACGTTGACAGTTAGGCATTGCATTTTTTGCCTTTTCAATGAAATCTAGGACACATTGAATAGTATCAACCTTTATATCACCTCTCCAAAGCCTATTTAAATGTAGACCTCTCTCTTAACCCATCATATGAACCAAAGAACTCATTTGAATCCAAAGATGGCAACCATTCAAATTTCACCCAACAACATTTCCTTCTCTACTTATCTTCAATCCCTTTCCCAGACACCTCACAGGCTTAGGAAAAGAATGTTAGCTACATATAGTCCACAACAAGAGCTCAACCAAGTGAGGCTAAGATCAGGTGCAGACATGAAGAGAAAACTCCATTGGTATGATTTAGTAGCTCTTGGTATGGGAGGAATGCTAGGTGTTGGAGTTTTTGTGACTACTGGACCTGTAGCCCTTAATATCTCCGGTCCTTCCGTCTTCCTTTCATATATCATCGCAGGAATATCAGCACTCCTTTCTTCGTTGTGTTACACCGAATTCTCTGTCGAAATTCCGGTAGCCGGTGGTGCCTTTAGTTATCTGAGAGTAACCTTTGGTATGAACATGAACATTGATTTTCAAACTCTTCTGATCTTTTCCACTTTTAAGAATTAGTTTCTCAGATTGGACATGTCTAAAGGGTCTTCTTTATCTTCTTCTTTTTTTTTTCCTTTATTTGGATTGGTGTAGGGGAGTTTGTGGGTTATTTTGCTGGAGCTAACATACTAATGGAGTATGTTTTGTCGAACGCGGGGGTGGCAAGAAGTTTTACGGAATATCTCTGCTGTGCATTCGGAGGAATGCAACCAAACTCATGGAGATTTGAAGTGAAAGGATTAGCAGAGGGCTATAATCGCTTGGACTTCCCAGCTGTTGCTCTTGTTCTTCTTCTTACTCTCTGTATATGCCATAGGTTTGATCCCTTACTACCTTTCTCTTTTTTTCCATTTTAGGTATCCAAGTCCTTGTTTGGACATGAATAAGCGGGGATTTTGATTTTTACTTAGTCAGCTATCCACTTATTGATTTTGGATTGATAGTATTCATTGAATCATCTGTTCATTACAGCCTTAATATGAATAATAACAATATTAATAGTAATACGGGTAATGATTATGATTTTTATTGTTATATATTAGTGGACTATTAAGGAATTTGTTCTTGTTTTAATGGATAGTAGAGTAATGGGAATTTTTATTTTATTTTTTTTTGTGATGGCAGTACCAAGGAGAGCTCTATATTGAACCTTATTATGACAGTTTTTCATGTGATCTTCTTTGGGTTTGTTATAATTGCTGGTTTCTGCAATGGGAGTGCCAAGAATTTGGTAAGGCCAGGAGGACTAGCTCCTTTTGGTGTTAAAGGTGTTCTTGATGGAGCAGCTATAGTTTACTTCAGCTATATTGGCTATGATTCTGTATCAACCATGGCAGAAGAGATCAAAAGCCCTTCAAAGAGCCTCCCGGCAGGCATCGTGGGGTCTGTTCTCATTGTCTCTACCCTTTATTGCCTCATGGCCTTATCTTTGTGCATGATGGTTCCTTACAATGAGGTCAGTGATTCAATTAATCAGATATGATCATAGATAGATAGCAGTACAGCATAGTGATGCTGCACCATCCTAAGGAATAGATTTATGAATTTATTTTTTTTATGATTCGTAGATATCGAATACAGCATCATTCTCTGTGGCTTTCCAAAAGATGGCTGGTTGGCAATGGGCAAGCAATTTAGTAGGGGCTGGTGCAAGCTTGGGAATTGTGGCTTCTCTCCTGGTTGCCATGCTAGGCCAAGCCAGGTACCTTTGTGTTATTGGAAGGGCTCGGCTCGTGCCGTTCTGGTTAGCCAAGGTTCATCCTTCTACAGGCACCCCTATGAATGCCACACTCTTCTTGGGTAAGTATTTTCTGCAACCATTGCAAGTTTCCTTCTCCATGAAGCTTATTACTTTCATGGAAAATCTAGCAAAAAAAATTAAATTAAATTAAAATTTTCATTTGAAGAATGATATTTTATATCAGAAGAAGCTTTTCATATTTTCAAAATCACTGGTGCAAACTTCTTCAATATGGAATATAATTTTCATAATTTTACCACCAAAATAGCATAGAAACAATATTTCTTTTCTAAATTCTATCAGAACCATAGTTTGGCCCCATGAGTTTTTCTCTCCTCAATGATGTAGGGATTTGCACAGCATCAATTGCACTCTTCACAGACCTTGAGATAGTGATAGAGATGATCTCAATTGGTACACTCCTGGTGTTCTACCTGGTGTCCAACGCACTTATCTACCGTCGCTACGTGATCATTGGCGCCAACCACCCGATGTCTACTCTCTTCTTCCTGTTTCTCCTTTCATCTAGCTCAATTGGCTTCGCTCTATCATGGAAGCTCAAGCAACAATGGTGGGGCTTAACATTATTTGGTGGGACCATGATCACCATCACCGCATTCTTCCACTACATGGTCCCATGCCTTCACCGACCTACCGAGTGGATGGTGCCATTCATGCCATGGCCGGCGGCAGCATCAATCTTCCTTAATATCTTCCTTATGACTACACTTAAGAAGAGGTCATTCCAAAGGTTTGGTATATGGGCTTTTTTAGTAACTTTGTTCTATGTAGTGTATGGTGTTCACTCAACATACAGAGAAGAAGAAATGCAGGTGGGGCTTGATGAGATGAAACCAGCCTCATCAACCCAACAGAATAAGCTAGAAATCCAATTGCTTTAATAACCAGTTCTGAATTTCTCATTTACAATGTAGATCTAATGAAATTCTTATTAAGCAAAATCAAATTCCCATTCAAGAGAATCATAATAGACCCAGAAAGAAAAAGAGAAAGGATAGCTTTTTCTCTTTTTAATTTTTCCTTTTTGCACTTTTTTTTCCCTGTTCTATCTGTTATGGTGATCCGACCATCAAACACATGCAACATGTCTTGAACAAACTGCTTTGAGGATGTGGGGAAGATGATTGAGGTAAGGTTGACTCTTATAATGGTGGATACTATTAGAACATCTTGGAAGTGTCAGCCATTTTCTCATTTTGTCCTCTACTACTATCTTATTAAATTCAAAAGGACATTGACCTACTGGGGTTCTTCTCTCTTTTCTTTTTCTTTTTTTTTTAAAGGGGGGGGGGGGGCTCTCAAAGAGAATTTTTTGGTACTTTTGCCTCCATTGATGTAGAATTTATGAAAATCTAATCTATCTATTGAAGGAAAGGGGGTGGTCTATGTTCAGTGTCCTACAAACCATAGTTACTGGTTATAAAGGGTAGGGGAAGGGTTTCTAATGTGGATATGCAACAATTGGGCAAACTCAACAGTGGAACCATTACTACACGGTCAACTCATAGTGAGGCCCAACATCATGTGATGTACATGCAGATGATGCAGGGAAAGATCCCACTGGGTCCTGGTCGAAATATTGCTTTCAAATTAAGTATCCAAGTCAAAAAAAAATTTACGTAATGGTGATTGTAACCATTATTAGGTCCATTGATTTTTCTCTGGATTCTTCACCATAACTTTTTCTCTATCCTTGGAAAGAGTGCCCGTAGATCAGATAGTCTCAAATCATTTCATCATATATGTAAGGGCTGTAACCACCCCCACCCCACCCCACCCCACCCCACCCCAACCCCCGGCAGCGGGGTGTAGCCTAGTGGCCGAAGGACAAACCGTAAACATAGAGGTGTTAAGGTCGATTCTTGGGCTCCTCTCAATACCGGTTGTATGGGGTGCACTTGGACTAGTATGAGTCTTTAAGGCTCGGGATATCAAGGACCCTGTTCATGTGCCTCATGCCCTTAGATTTTATCTAAGCATGCTAGCAATATACAAGAAAGGGAACGAAAACCCCCTACAACCAAAATAAGGCTTCATTTGCTAAAAGGTTCCTTCACTACATATGTACGGCCAGAGAAATTAAGATAAACAAAAAATCTTATTAAAGCTATCATAAACGAAATATGTAATTTAGATATAATAGAACTCTAAATTTGATGACATGTATAGGGGCCACAATTTTCTTTTATTTCTACATAGGAATTGCCACTAAGTTGTTAACTACTGTAATGGCATCCATCCCTCCGCAGACCCGGCCCCTCTGGCTTGTGTAGTCGACGTCAACAATTTAACGCCAAAGAGGAGGATAATATACCCTACTCCAACTACTTTATTTTCCTATAATACGTTATTTATAAATTTGCATTTACTTCAAACATCAAGAACCCAAAAAATTATAAAATTTACAGAAGGATCCCTACATACTCGTAAAATTGTAAACAGTCCATAAACCATAAAAAGGCTTTACACCATCAAAGTGAGCTCAATTATACGGAATGGGCCTCGTCTATGCATGAAGTAGAAAACTCATAACCCATGCACGAAGTAGAAAGCCCATAACCCGAACCAAATCCAAGTCAATTATAAAATGGGGCATACACGCACCAAAATGAATCGGTTCATAAATAGGTCATACATCCACTAAATGGGTCGGTCCGCCAACACTATAAAATATTTGTCGTAACCCTGAAACCACTAAATAGAATGAGACCCACAACATCTTCATCTCAAAGAGTTTTATAAATAAGACTCCAATTCGAAAGGAAGGGGGGATCAGAAAGTACAGAGAGAAGTTCAACAAATCAAGAGAAGATCAAAGGAAAAGAAGAGGATAAAAAAAAAGATGAACAACAGAGAACTCAACATTCAAGAAAGGAAAAGAAATCAATCAAAGGACTCAAAAGCTCTAGTTTGCAGTATTATATCCTCCTTCAGCCATAAATCCCTTCATATTCATTCAAGATCATCTGAGCTTGTAATAGTTCTTGAAGGAATTTTGGAAGTTGGATTCATTGATTTAACAAAAAAGCTTTTCTTGCAGACTCTTCAGGCTTCTGACATGTTCATAATTACTATGGGACTCGTTCGTTTTGGCATGAATACCATGAGCAATTGTTCTGCAGTTGCTCTAGCCATATTTGGAAGTTCGAATTCTGGAACAGCACAACTATTGCTGATATACACTGAAACCATATCCAAGATCATTGATGCAAACAAATAAGAATGTTTAGTTCATACCTTTTGTTAATCGCGCTTAAAGTCAATGTGTTGATAAGAGCTAGTTTTTGCATTTCCCTTGGGTTTTTCTAGTCAGACATGATTTTTCACAAGCCAACCTAATCAACACTTTTTCTTTCCCTTTTTCGTTTTTCTTTTTGGTGTCCATGTAATTAGAAACACAAGTCTAAAAGATGTAATAACCATTAGGACCAACATTCTCCTTCATAAAACTCAAATCCATTACCTTACATATTATCATTGTATTGATCGTTGATATTTCAACATTGTGTTAGATTGTGCATTTGACCTGTGCAAAGCTTTAGATTTCCAGCACATCTCTTAATTTAGCAGTCAACATGCAACAGGATCCAAGTCGATAGAAACTCGGCTATACATGAAACAACCACAAAATTGTGCTTCATTCTGCAGGGCCTACTAAATCAGCACTTCAGTCTTTCCATGACTTTAAAAGTGATTTAAAACTCACATCTGAATCATTGAAGCCTAAACGTGACCATAGTTTGGCAAATCATAGAGATCTTAAAATCTTTTGAACAAGGCAAATATCTCCATCATGTATCTGCCCCTTTTCTTCCATGGCATGCAACTAAACCCATGTATTTTGAGAGAGTAATCCACAACCCGCAAAGGGTAGGCTTAGATAACTTCAACGAGATTTCCGGGAAAAAAATAATAATAATAATTCCCTTGATCCATTATAAATTTAGGATATAAATACTAAAAATAGCATGCGCAGTCACCAAACCAAATGTTACAACACATTTGTATCCATGACAAGCCAAGCAGAACCTATCAATAGTAAGGCATGTACCTCATGGGCCTTCTAAATCTCGGAACCTTGCTGCACAAGAGAAGAAAAACATAAGCACCTCCAAAATGATACTTATAAGTTCTAACAACATGAAATATTAATTTCACTAGCAAACCACCACATACAATGCCGGAATATGTTTAGTTCAAAAAGAAATTCATTCTCGGGGTAAGAGAGCAGTGAAACTAATGGCAAAACGATACTCCAAATGTACCGACCATGAAAAATTACACAGTTGGGAAATCGCACACTCTGCTTCTAGGATCAAATTTCAAAGTCACTAGGCCCACCACTCATAGATAAGTGCTCTCTATTGCAACCTTTGAGGTTGCAGCTTCAATCCCAGCTTATATCAATCAAAGAAAGGATATATAAGGACAATACTATTGTGATAAAAAGAGTGAACAAGTCTTATTAGAACTAATTTTATGAAGGCCTGAAAATTGGTTCAGGAAGGTGAGTCTCAAGCTTAAATAGAGCCCTGACCTTTGGAATACCCTTGTCACCATTCGCTCTTAACATGACAACACCAAATAAGTAATAATTAAGAAAAAACAGAGCTTATCACATCTGCCGAACTATTCCCGAATAATTCCATATTCGTAAATAGATTAGTTAGTATCACGTTCTTATTTTTTAAATTTAGCAATTATTATTTTTTATTTTTCCGAACTTATCCCGAACTTATTCCGAATTTGCCGATTTTTTTCAAACTTAACCCCAGCTGAATAATTCCCAAATCCGAACTTCGCCTAAATGAAGCAGCACCTACTGGAAGCTAACCGAGATGTGGCAGATTGCCCTCATGTTCCACATCATATTAAACAGGTCATTCTAGCTGCAAACAGGCTGCTTCATGATGTTGGTGGGACACCGGCTGTTGCTACTACTAGGAAGTCGGCTATTGGTGCTGGGAAATCAGGGATAGGCGGAGAGTAAGGAGACCTTTGCACATAGCACTGCGGGAAGTAAGAAGAAAATCGCTAGATCTTCCAGTTCTAGATGAGGATCTTGAGATGTTTCTGAGTACCGAAAAGCTTTGAGACTGAGTATGAAGACTAACAAATGAAGGACAAGCCTGACGTTGGGAAGTTGGACATGTGGACCTGATCTCCTCAGATGATGAATATTCCTTTTAGAGGAGGATGAGGACTCCGAGTATGCAGATCTCCCCTCATTAAATAAAATAAAATTTTGATGAATAAGTTGTTATTTGATTTGATACATTGCAGTCAGTAACATTATGCATAGGCCGGGAAGATAGTGTTTTGTGACTATTATATAAGATTTTAAGTGTCTGGGTATTAGATTTAAGTGTATCTGACACTTTGTGATCTTTGTTTTAAACTTTGGGTAAGACTTTAAGATTACTGTGTTGATGTACTTATGTTTGCATTGTTTTGATTTTTAAGTGTGTTTATGTTTACTAAAACATTTCTTAAAGTTTAAACAAAATATTCCATTTTTTTCTAATTTTTCCATTCTAGAATGTTAAAATCTCCTACAAAATCCAAATTTAAAACCTTGTTTAATGGATTCAGCGTAGCTCATGTATATGCCAATAGAGTAGTAGATGAGCTTTCAACAATTGGGTCATGATTAAAATCAAATTACTAGCTGGATGGATAAGTGATCGGATTGTATTAAAAAGGATCCTGGCTGAGGATTACAAGGGTTGTACACTTGTACCACCCTCATATGTGTTTGCTTTTTTTTTTTTTATATATAAACTCAGACTAGTCTCACGTGCTGCATAGGGAATACCCCCACCCCATATGTGTTTTGCTGTTTAAAGGACTTTATTATTATCCTAAAAAACGACTCCAAAAGGACAACCAAAAATACAACAGATGAAAGTAGAGAACTTGGAAAAATATTAATTGTCATAATCTAAAAGAAAGTATGGCTTTATGCAGAGTAAATGGTAGTACATGATTCATGCAACATGCCCCAAAAAAAGGGATACAGCTTGGACAATTATGTTCATATGGATGCGGCCCATTGAGGACAATGGGCCTCAGACTCAGTATGTGTGTCCTCAAGTTTATATATCTACATCATTTCAAATTTGGCTAAAATATCTCGGAGGGGCAATAATGCTTTTTAAGTAAAATAAAAAAATTATACATAATATATTAAATTAAGTTTATATCTTTTTGCTAATTAATACTATTTATAATTTTATAGTTTTGGGTAAATTATTCAAAAATTACAAAATAGCGACGAAATTAGTTGTCACAATATATCTATGGACATGGGATTTAGTAACCATTCCAAATTGGAAAAAGCCTAATAACAAATACTGAAAAATCACTACATTGGAGTTGCCACCTATTCTAATTTGAGGAGAGAATAGTCACCCTATTCTATCAATGAATAAGGCAATAGTTTAAAACAAAGACTTGGATAGATTCAATTGAGCTAAGGGAGGTGTGGACACACCTAGACACCTACCAAAGGCAATCACCTATTCCCTAAACCCACTTTAGACTGAATTAGAAACCAAATAATAATTCCTAAATCAAAACATGCTACTATGGAATCATGCACTAAAATGGAAACATGCTAATCAAATCATAATTACAAATGTGCTAAATATCTATTTACCCAAAATAGAAGAATGCTAACTAAATGAGAAATTGAATAAATGAAAGCTACCTAAAATAGCAATAAACAATAAATGGTAACAAATATCAATAAGGATACTAACCTGAGTTTTCTAACTAGGGCAACTGGACCCGCCTAAGTGGAATCAAGCCACGCCTAGTTCCAATCAAGTAAGCATGCAAGCACACAATTATTCTTTTTGGTATTTTACGATTTTTTTACTTCTTTTTTTGTATTTCTAAAATGGCCTTAGCAGTTTAGGCTCATGCAAAGATGGTGCATAGCGAAAGCAAGCCTAGACTAACCTAAAGTAATAACTAAGATGCTAAGGTCTAAAAGTAGAATCTTGAAAACTAAACACAATGGAAAAAATACCAAAACCAAAGGTCTGCATGGCCTAAATTTGAGACAGAATACTGGAAAACAGAGAATGCGTATTGGTGGTAATATCAGTAGAGTCAGCTTGAAAAAAAATTCTTCAGATAACTTATAGCTAGAGTAATGCCAAAACATTGAATAGAGCTGAAAAATGTTGTCACTACTTTAAGTGGCAACAATGCAAAATAGGTTTGGAAAATTTCCATTGCTGCCCCTAACAGCGCCAACAGCACTTTGATATTGTGTTTTACACAGCACAATAGACTAAGCTATTGCCCAGAACTTGTCTTAGGCCATAACTTGGCCTTTCGGAGTCCAAATAAGTCCAAAACTCCGAATTTTTTTCCCACATGCTTCAAATTAAACAGAGTATTATATAAAAATGAGGATAAAAGTCCAAGGGGTCGAATCCTAGGGTTCAAAATAGTTTTAACTTACAACTACAGGTCTCATAAGATAATCTCAGAAACAAGATCAGAGATCGTATAAATGAATAGAGGGTCTAAAAAAATTCAGATATCAAATTTTAGAGTTATGGATTCGATAAGGGTCAATCATGCCATACAAAGTCAGAATGCAAACCAATACACGATCGACGGTGGATACAGATCAGACTGAAAATCACCCTAGTCAAATCTGATCTCTGGCTGAAATCAAGTCCAATGACCAAATTTGGGGAAATTCCAACCTAGTTTGCCCACTAGATCAAAAAAAAAATTTGATCGGTAAGACAGATAAATTAAATAGATGGAAAAAGTTTACAAAGATGTAAACTAAGAGCAAAAATTACAATTAACAACGAAACTAAGGAAAGAAAAGATAACATCACAAGAGAGCATTGAAGCCACCGGCTGCCTCCTCAAGGATGCAAGGTATCCCTCACTTCTTGATCCAAGTGTGAAGGGGAACTCCAATCCACTATCGACTGACACGCCGATGATAGGATCCAATGAGATGGGGAAGAGGAGTTGTCAAATAAGAGGTCATCCCTCTCTTTCCAAATAGCCCATGATATCGCACTAGGCAAAAAGGTCCAGATGGTTTCCTTAGCACCCACCAAAGTTGTCAAATCTCAACCAGATAAGAAGCTCAGAAGGGAGAATGGGAAAACCCACTCCACACCCAACCGAGACAAGAAAAAAGCCCAAAGCTCCGAGACAACCGGACAGTGTAGGAACAAATGGTTCACATTTTCTTCCTCCTCCAGGCAAATATGGCAATGGTTAGCAAAGCTCCACCATCGCCTCTTTAACTACTCCATAGTGAGAATCTTATTTAGTGCTGCAGCCCGGATGAAAAAGGATACCTTCGTGGGGACCTGATTAACCCACACAGCCGTAAGGAAATAAACGCAAAGCTAAAGAGTCAAAGGACTGCAAGAGTGATTCACTGAAAATCGATCGTTGTTGCTTCGAGACCAAACCCTACAATCACTAATCTGAGGTCTAGGAGAGTATGAACTCAACCGATCCAAAATCCTCTGCATGTCACCAACTTTCCAGTCATTCAAATCCCTCTTTAACCTAGGGCACCAGACTATACCGCTACCCAATCTCTCCACAAACTCGGCAATAGAAGCCCCTTGATGAATAGCCAAAGGGAAGATAGACCCAAAATCGTCTTTAAGTCTCGACTTCGTGTCAAAACTGAATGTCGACCCCATTACCCAACTTGAACCTGATGAAGGGCTTATTTTCATAAGCCAAATAAAACCTAAGATTGAAATTAACCTAAGGTTTAAATCATGCCATAACATATTCTAAATTAAACACTTCTAAAAACAAATTTAGTACTCTTCATTCACCATAGAAACCCCTTTTTCATATGCATAAACACTAATAAAAAGGAAAGGATAAAAGAAAGAGAATAGAATAAGATAGGAAATACGCGATATTTCCATAGATTGGCTAGTCGGCAAAGGAGAATCAACAGTATATCGAGATTGCAAGTAGTGGGCAGCATTTGGAGAAATAAGAAGATTTAGGAGGACATGATCTCGTTTTATTAGCATCTTTCCAAGGAAGATAAAGACACTAGGCCAAAATTGGATGGACTCCCTTTTTATATGATTTATGAGGAGATGAGACTTCATGAGAGATAAATTGGAGAGACCATTCTCAGAAGACGAAATCTGGTCCATTATCAAGGGCATGAAGGGCGACAAAGCGTCTGCGCCAGATGGATTTTTAATGGAGTTCTATAAAAAAAAATGGTGGCACTTATTATTTAGGATTTAATGAGGTTTTCTTGATTTTTTTTAATCGGGAGTTTTCGACCGAGACCTAAACAGCAAATTCATCCCTCATTTCCAAGATTTCAGGCGCTTTAGAGTTTAGATATCAAAGATTTCAGACCAATTAGTTTGGTTGGCACGTGTAATCGTCAGGTCGTTTCTTCAATAAGATGTTAATGTAATTGTAAATAAACCATATCTATGTAGCCCTATTTCCTAATAGATTGACTCCCGGACAAATAGCATATCCAAATTATAAGAAATCCCATAGAAGCCACAATTGTGGAATTCACACCTTGTGAATTTTTTATTTGTTCGAGTATGTCAATAAATCGCGAATATGGTCCAAGTAATGAATGCCCAAGTTTCTTTTGGGTCCCAATTCCAATACGATCCCCATGCTTCATTAGCCCATACTACTTCTGAAAGAATACTAATGGTTAAAAAGATAAACCCTATACCAATAACACGATAACTCCAATGATCCAATTGTGAATCAATTGATACCTGTGATTATTTCTAACGGAAAGAAAATAAGTTTTTCGTAAAACATTGCTTCTTTCATTCATGTATTGGATCTCACAAAAGGAATATGACCCATTTAATAAATGATTGCTTTTACCAAAAATATCTATGTTTTTTCGAAATGTAATGACGAGAAGAGCTACTGATAATAATGATCCACATATAAGAGTACATAATCGGATTTATAATTAAAGCCGCCTAGGAGGGCGAACTGCCTGATCCCAGTAGAGAGAGTCTTTAACAACCATACAGTGGATCATATTTTCATTCATTGCAAGTTAGTGAGGAGTCTTTATTTTCAATTCAGCTGTCTTATTTCAGATTTGTTGGGTATTTTCTCTCAAGGATGGCATGTTAGAAAGGAACATGTGTTGGAATGTTTAGAAAGGAACCCTGATAGTTGAAGACGTCCCCCCCCCCCCCTCAGAGGTTAGTCTCTTTTGCCATGTGTTGGAATCTTCATAAAGGCACATTCAATTCTTTGACACAAACCAAGTACTATTCGTAATGCAGTGGAAAGAATTGAGCCTTCGTTGTTTTCTTGGGCTTCTTGTTAAAGAATTCCATCGCATTAAGATGATTACAAAGGTTGGGATCACATTATTGAATTGGATTGAGATAAGTTGATCAGTTCTTGTAAAGCATATTTTTTGTATAGTATTGAGTTACCTATATTATATTATATTCGGCCTTCAATTGTTCTAAGGAAAATTTCTCCCTTCTTTCTTTTAATCAACAAAACTTCCCTTAATGCAGGACACAATTTTGTTTCAGACTGCTGCTCCCACATTGTTTCTACATTATCCTCTCTCTTCCCTTTTCTTTTTCTTTTCTATATCAAAAGATTCAAAACCAAGGACCACTGCCAGCATTTGGCTGGTTTAGTGGTTTTACTTTTGTACCAAATAATATCATAATCAGAACAAAAGGCAATATCAAACAGAGAATCTTAAAGCTTACCCATATCCATAAGGAGAAAAGAAGGGCGGGGCTGCCATGAATGGTCTTCGGGATCGAAAACCATATGGGTTAGGTCGCCTTCCTCGGTATTGCTTCATTCCAGGAACATTAGTTCGCTTAGCAGATACCTGCAAAAACAGCAAAATCCACCAATATGATGAAATAATTTAAATAATACATCAAATAAAATCCAGTCAATCAAAATTTAAGTACCTTCAACTGACGACCATGCAACTCTGTTTCATTTAACAGGACAGCATTCTGAACAGCATCAATTTCGACAAACTCCACATAAGCAAATCCTTTTGGCTGACCAAATTTGTCCGTCAATATTGTCACTCTGTTCACCGTTCCACACGACTGAAAGTGCTGCTGGACTTCCTCAGGAGTACATGCATAATCTACCTGAACATTCAAACCAGAAATAGAGAAATAAGATGAATTATTCTTATCATCCTCATTTTTTCAAGAATGACAAAAGATGAACAAAAAAACATGGATCCAAAGCAACTTTAAAAAATGAAGAAAATATAAACACAGAAAAGGAAGAAAGAATAAAGAACAGAACGCCATAATTGGTGAAAATTATAAATTAAAAAAATTCATACTCCTGTTTGGAGAAGAAAAGGAATATATATATATATATATATATATATATATATATACACACACACTGAAGAAATAGGAGTGCCAACATGGCACCCCTTTCTGATCTCCTTTTTTAGTTTTTGTTGCCACGTCACTGAAACTTTTCTCTCTCATTTATGACATTTATTATATAATACATGCTGAGACCCCACTGTCAGACTTCTCTACAATGTTTGTTAAAAGCGAAGGGTTTATTCGGTTCCCCAAGCCAACTGAAGAAGGAACCCTTCATCTCCCCAATATTCATGACAGAATCCATTAATGCTTATGCCTTTCGAAGAGTCCCTCTTCTCTCAATATAGTATCCATTCTAGGGGTTTTCATTGAAGAGTTCTGATTTGGGGTTTCTTTTTGGGGTTGATTCTGATTCTAGAAGGCATGGATTTTGGCTGTTCCCATTGTCCACAGTTGGGGGCTGCTCTAGTTGAAGCACGGGCTCAAACCGCAGGAGTCCAAATGGTCTTTCGCAAGTCTCATCCGCTTATTGACACCAATGAATTGGAAGGGTTTTTTCTAATTTTTCAGGGCACTCCACTGATTACATCCTCTGTGATTTCGAGATTGCAGGTGGGTTTTTACTCATTTGGGGTTCAATTTCTTTTTTTTATTATATTATATTTTGGAAATAAGACCTTTCATGTTCCGATTTTCTTATTATTTTTCTGTATAATTTTCTAATATGCTACAGAGATTGTTTGTACGAGATTAACGAAAATACAATGAAGGATGTGAGATGTTGTTGATGCTTCTGTGTTTATATTTGATCTTCTTTGCAGGGGTAAGAAAATACAATGAAGGTTGGGTTTATTATTTTGTTAGGTTTTAATATTATAAGTGTCTCAATAGCCAAAGAAAATTTGGAAATGCTATCTGTTTTCTAAAGGAACTCCTCTCAACTACTTTTTTTTTGTCAAAGTCATTATAGTCATAAATGCATTCCCATATGGAGACCAATACAGTAAAAGTGTAAAACCTTTTTGTAATCCAATTATTTCATAATGGGTTTTTTCCCCCTAAAAAACCCTACTACTTGAAACTTTCAAATTTGTCAATGAGTCCGTCCAACAATACAAGGATGGGGATGGCTTGAAGCTTTCAAAGAGTGTATGCGGGGGCAGATGAGTCTTCCCTTGAGATTTCCAAAGTTAAATTTATGTGCCACGAGTTTCTGTACTTGGCTGGTATTTGGAGGAAGGGGAGGTATGTCTTGGTCTCTCATTTGATAGTGTCGATATGATTTTGAGATGAAATCTTTGAAATGTAGGGTTAAATTTTCTCAAACATCTTATCTGCCTGTATTTAGTCCGCCATCTTGAGTTGAATTCAAATCTTTGAATTATTTTCTTTAGTTTTTCACATGGAAAACAGATGATGACCGTTGTTTGTTTGTTTTACACAGTTTGCAATTGCATATGCAATATTGTGTAACACAAATTAGGAGTAGCTTTGGGCTGATCTGCTAGGCCAATTTTATTAGCTATTTTGACATAGAGCCCGTTTGGTTTGGGAAGTTTTGCACACAAGTGTGGGAATTAACAGGATCTTTCCCATACTAGCACAAGTGTACTAATAGGAGAATTTGGAGCCTGCCACCGACAATAAATATGGTGGCTTGGTCACTTTCAAACAACACACCCATGTGGAATATAAACGTGTTTGCACCTTTTGCTAACCTTATTTTAATCAATGCGATCAATTGTACATTTAGGCAATTGTGATATGCCATAATGCTAATGCTGTATCTCTTTTGCAATTTTTTATGTTTAAGGACTCAGGCCAATCTATTTTTGGAGCCATTCAAATTGATCAAAGGAGTAACGATTCAGAATCACCCGAGGACATCCTTTTTAGTTTCTTCTACCGTTTTGTCCTGATTTGCGTAAGTGTGGCCATCTTCTTTCGTGACATGAATGAGAAAATTGTACAATGTATTGCATAACATTATTAGGCCATATTTTTTATTCTAATGCTTTCCTTTTCTATGTGGTCTGTGAGTTTGGTGGTTCATGTTAGTGTTTATTGTTAAACTTTTTTAAACCCAGGTTGCTAGTGTGTGTGTGTATATATATATATATATATATATATATATATATATATATATATATATATAAAATATGGATACCTACAGACTTTCTTATGAGGAACAGACTACAAAGATGTGGCTTCCAGTTTAATGAGTGAAAAAATAGAGACAAGCATTACCATGCAATGCCAGTTTAGGATCCAACAGTGTGCTATGTCAATTGGACAAGTAGGTAGCACAAAAAGTTTATTTCAAAATTCTTCCCACTCGATAAAAACAGAAATGGCGAACAGACTTCCAGATTCTGTAATGCTATTATTAGCCTATCTCCATCTGGAAATTAGTCGCAGACAACGCAACCACAGAACCAAAGCCAATTATTTATTCCGTAAGGAAACAATGGCCTCGCTTTGTTTTTAACTTTTAAGATACAGAGAAAATGGTGACTTTATTAATTGAATATTTGATAGCATTAGTATCAGAACTAGATAGGGAAGTAGAGTCAAATTATTTCTCTTTAAAGGAAAATGAGTAATAGTTAGCACCCCTGCCACCACCCCATGTTGGAGGATTTCCAGAAGACAAATTTCTTTGGTCACTTCTATGGGAAATTGGAAACTAAGGGGGCGTTTGGCATCGTTCCAGATCAGAAACTGATTCCGAAAATGGAACACTCACGAACCAGAGTAGCCCTTTACCACTCTTTTTTTTATTTATCAGGCTCGATAGAAATCGTTCCGTTCCGTAAGGAGGAGTTTTTTTTTGTAACTTAAAAATTGTTCCAATTCCGAAATGTACCACTGAATCATCCAAGAAACGCGCCATAACAAACGCGTTCTAAGCCTCTCCAGTGAAGATCCAAACATTATAAAAAATTGAAAGAAATATTACATTAGTAATATAAATAAAAAAATTTGAGAGGCTTATGTTCTCAAATGTCATTCATCTTTTATTGATATTACATCATTAAATTATTAAAGGGAAAGGAACAAGCATAGATCACCGAAAGATGAACACAGATAATGTGCATATAATAAAAGATAAAGAAAATTACCGCTACACAAGAAAAAAGGAAGATGATACATTTTCTAACCCATCAACTAACACGAGCAATGCTATATTGAAGCAGAACTCGCAAAACCGCAGGGAACTATCATCATGTAGAATTTTTTTATAAAGAAAAATAGATGCATTAAAGAAAAACTGATACCAAGTTAGCCAATCTATCTAGTAAAATAACAATCCTAGGCATATGAGTTGACCGCTAGTACCAAAACAACAAGAAATAGAAAAACAAGTTCAGTGCTACCAGGACTGTAAGTAGGAAAATTTTGTAGAGCCTCCCCCTCCCTCTATTTAGAATTACACACATGCACACACAGATGCAGACATAGACATAGACATAGACATAGACACAGACACATAATACAAATACATATGAATATGAATATCTTCATAAACGACAAAATTTGCAATGGGGTGGCACCATATCATATGCAATGATGGTTATTCGCAGTTCGCACCTTTAAACCTTAATTCGTGGAAGTAAAATATATCATATATTTTTTTTGAATAATATTAACTTCATCACTTTTTAATTGTTTTGGATTAATTACTTAACCAATTTGTGCAGTAACTCTATATTAGGAACATATAACTTCATTTTTTAGTATCCTATGGACCTACACTATACTAAGAACATATAACTTCATTTTTTCTATCCTACCCACTTGAACCGTACTTATCGAAGTTGGTCCTAGCCTTTGATTTCACATCTCCAGTTTTGAAATAATTTCCTTCTTTTCTCTCATCAAATCTACATTTTAACAATATCATATGCATGATACATTGGCAACCTCATTTTATAGCTCATATCTATTGTCTGGTCATCGGACGTCTCTAGCATATCCATCCCGGTTTAATTTTAAGAAAAAAAAATATTTGGGTGATGTGTGTGTGTGTGTGTGTGTGTGTGAGAGAGAGAGAGAGAGAAAGAGAACCTTGCACAAGTTAGGTAGATTAAAATTGCGCTCTCATTCTTATGGGAGCATGGTTTCAAGAAGGATTAGCTTTCGTACCGCCAAATCAAGGTATGAGAGTGGTAGCGGCACCCAACATAGGAGATTCTGAGCATCTAGGTCTATGCAAGGAAGTGAGACTTTTTATTCAAGCATAAAATTACTGTGTTCTCTTGTCTCCCACAAGGTACCTTTTCAGTTCCAGAGATCTATGCCAAGGTCATCCTTATCCCCATTATTGTTAATTGTATTAGCAAAAACTTTTAGTAAGATGATATCTAAGACTCCAAGGAGGAAACTTTAGGTTGCTTTGAGTGGCATCAACCAAGGTTACGAGGCCCCGAGATCACACATTTATATTATGCCAGCAAAATGTCACTATTTTTGGATGCATCCAGGGAGCAAGTGGCAAATATTAAGGAGGTGTTAAGATGTGTTGAGGCTTTATTGGAAATCTGAATCAACCTGTGTCAAAAAGCACTCTTATGGAAGTAGGGGTCGTTGAGGAAGGTCCCTTTTCATAGTGTGCTTGTATTTTGGGATGCGTGTTAGGTCAACTCCCCACTAGATATTTTGGTCTCCCCAGTGGGGCTAGAACTTTATCCAAGAGCATTTAGGACCCGGTGATTGAACAATTAGATTAAAGACTTGCCAACTAAAAGAAAAGCTTTTTATCTCTAGGTAGGAGAATTACTCTTATCAAGATCAAGGTCCAAAAGCACTCTTATGGAAGTAGGGGTCGCTGAGGAAGGTCCATTTTCATAGTGTGCTTGTATTTTGGGATGCATGTTAGGTAAACTCCCCACTAGATATTTTGGTCTCCCCTATGGAGCTAGAACTTTATCCAAGAGCATTCAGGACCCGGTGATTGAACGAGTAGAGCAAGACTTGCCAACTAAAAGAAAAGCTTTTTATCTCTGGGTAGGAGAATTACTCATGGCAATATCAAGAGTATTATGGCAAGTCTTCCAAATTCTATATGTTGATCTTCAAAATGTCAATACATGTGACCCATTTATTAGAAAAGCTTCAAAGAGATGTTTTATTATGGAGAGGTAGGGGAGATAAAAGAAGATTTCATTAGGTAAAGTGGGAATTGGTTTGTCATCCCAAGGATGGTGGGTTGGGTTTAAGGATTGTTCATTGTTATAAACAAGGCTCTTCTTTGAAAATGGCTATGGAGATTGGAGATTTAGTCTTTCAAGATAAGGGTGATTGAGGCAAAGTTTGGAAATTTTCAATATAGTCAAGGTGTCTAGGCAATTAGCCCTGGCTAGGCGAGACGCTTCCTAGGCGATAAAAATAATTAAATTATATATATAATAAAAATGCATATATAATATTCATATAAACACAGTAATTCTAACCACCTAGAGTGGACAATAACCTAGGCAAATTAACAAGTAATATCCCACCTCATTTCTTGTTTATCTCAGCAGCAAGCTTATTTTTCTATCACAATGGTGGCTCTAGTCATAGTAACAAAATTCTCCGAGTTTTAAAAAAATTCTAGAATTATTTGCAAATTTTAGGTGTGCCTAATTATTCATGAATTTTAGGTTTATCGAATCATTCATGAATTCTCAAATTATTCCTAAATTTTTTCAAGGATTTCGCAATAATTTGTTTAGTTCAACAAAGTAAACTTCTTATTTTGTATACTATCAAATCAAATTGTTAGATATATTTTTATAATTATTAATTTTTTCCCGACCTGCCTCGATTTTTTCCGAACTTGACCCTTGCCGAATTATTCTCAAACCCCGACTTTGTTACTATGGCTCTAGTATGTAAGTCTTTTTTGTTGAACTTTTAGTTGACTTTTTTACCCTTGTGATGAAAATATTTTTGAAAACTAAAATATGAGATTTTTTTTACCGGACTTTTGGGTATTAGTAATGTTTTGTTATGGTAAATTTTTAATATTTGAGAAATACCTTAACATTTGCAAGTTCAAATTTTGACCTAATTCCTAAAAAGTGGTTTTGTTCTTGAGCTCGAAATATGACTTTTATTCTTGAGGAATTTGGATCTAAGATAGTTTTTATTGAATTCAAATGGAGGGTATTAACCTTATTTATTTAAAATATTATTTAAGTAAATGGTTCATTTACTTATATTCTAAATAAATAAGTTGTCAATAGGCTTAAGATTAAAGGGGGCAGATGACTTCCACCCATAATTACCAGAGCGAGAAGCGAAAACGAGAAGTGAGACTCAAAAAAACCTTAGGAAACGGGAAACGAGAAATGAGATATAGGCTCCTCATTCCTATTATGTTATTTATGGGTATACCTTTGAATTTATCTTACGTGAGATTTTTGTGGGAAAGTAGGTGCCTTAGATTTCAAACCGACGATACTTGCTTGGAGTCTACACCCTAGGCTATAGATTATGATCTACCACATCAACTTCACACATACAGCTCTCTTTGACTACTAGATGGGACGTTATGAAAGCGAGCTTCCTAGAAAGCGAGTATGTCTGAGGAAGTGAGTCTGTCCGAGGAAGCGAGTTTGGGAAACGAGCTTCCTGGGAAGCGAGCTTCACACCCTATACATAGCTTCCCTGCAACTATGCTTCCACCCATTAGAGGGGCGCCCAGACGATAATGGTCCAAAAATGCCTAGGTTACGCCCAGGCGACACCTTGACTACACTGGAACATTTATATTTTATAGGCAATTGGAACCCGAAAATGGTTAGGTCAACATATGGGGTTGGGTTTGGAAAGGAATTATGAAGGTGCAGAATATCAATATGGAATAAGATGCTTTTGTAGTTAGGAGGGAAAGGAGGGTGCTTTTGGGAAGACAACTGAAGTGGGGCAGTAGGTAATGTGATATACAAATCACATTATACTACCAATCTCCAACATGAAAATACAAATCTATCTTATCCTAGAGTCAGAGATAGCATCCCAAGAATCCAGAAACCCTAGAAGTACCGCTGAAAGTGGCCCATGCTGAGATTAGGGCTGTCAAAAGGTAGGGCCTAGGTCTTACCATGTTGGGTCCTCATTCATCGGGGTGAGGCCCTAACCCAACCCCTTGCCCTCGGAGGGCCTGAACCGGTTAGGCCCAAGCCTTACCCTAAAGGGCCAAGGGTTAGGGTCGGGACAGGGACGAAAGAATGTGTGTGTATATATATATATATATATATATCAATTTTTTCTACTTTGTCAACCTGATTTACAACCCTCATTTATTTGGACTTGGGACCAACAATGCAACTCAAAAAGCAACAAGATGAAGTTTTAGCACCGTTACTCCGTTAGAGCATTAGTATTAGTACACCGGTGTATTGGCGGTTCTTTATAACAGCCGATAAATATTGTGTTGTGATGACCTATAGTGGTGGTTCTTTATAACCGCCGCTATGATAACATATAGTGGCAGTTCTTATAACCGTTGCTAAATGTATGTTTCGAAGATGGTTATTAAGAACCGCTGCTAAATGTTCGTCACTAAAAACCCTTAATTTTGTAATAACCCCCAAGTTGTTACCGTTAAGTTCTCAGTATTAAAACCTTTATATTTATAAAAAAAAAATGTTACAACTTATAAGTTACAAGCAATAACATTAAAAGATTCTGAAAAGTGACTACATTATTAGTTTGTTACACATACACATAGTAAGTCTTAGCCCCTATTAGAATTTTTTTAAAAGGAAGAATATTACATGTTACCATATTTGAAAGATTCTAGAAAAATACTATAATATAGTGTTAATATGTTATAGTAAGCCTTAACCTCTTAGGTTATTATAAGTCTTAAGTTATTATATTATATATGATATTGCATATAAAATGGAGGGTTGGGCCGGGTGCTTATCAATCCCGGCCCTCAAGCAAGAGGGTCTTTCAAAATTAGGCCCAGACTGACTCGGCCCTAGGGCCTTATTAAAGGGGGGAAAGCCCTCTATTTTGAGGGGCTTGAAGGGCCGGACCGGGCCAGGGGCACTCATTAAAGGGCCGGATTGACAGCCCTAACTGAGATAAGATGTTGAACTCTCATCCGAATTGTGGAAAGAGAAAGCACAGCATCCTCAAATAAGTATACTACCCTATACTTGCATATGTCTACTACAAAAACAAAGGATAACGACCCCTTAAACGCCACTGAGCGAGCCAATACACAAGTTTCTTTATACTTACGGTCGCTCTTTGGACGTTGTCTTAAATATTGTTGATATTTGTATCCCCTGACAAATACATTGTTTAACGGATCCTCTCGAAACTAAAAAATGCCTAAGTATTCATTATGTCAACAAGAGCATCTGGAGATCCAAATTGCTAGTACTATAGACTATAACAAGAAACATAAAAATGATTAGAATTCAGGAAAAAGAAAAGGGACTGAAAAACCTCACATTACCAACATATATTGAGCGTGAATCCACCTCCTCTTTTTCAGCCTGGCTTGCAGAAGAACCAGAGGGATCTTTATACATGGTACAGAAAACACAACAAAAAAACTAATGTCATCACAAAGAGCAACAGACCTTTTTTTATAAAGAAAATAAAACAAAAAGACAAGACAACTAGAAGCAACAAATGCTTTAAAATATAAATTTAAGTATATTGGATATAAAGTACATATAGCACGAAGACAAAAAAAAGGTGACTACCAAATAATGTGTGAGAACAAAGACCGTGAGATTTGATTATCCGTACAGCCACAACCTTATGTGGTTCAAATTATTTAAGGAAATAAGAATATCAAGTAAATGAACCCAAACCTCAAGCAAAATGAGTTGCGTATACCATATCTATTATCTATTGCTTTCAGAAATGCTTATATGAGGTATATACAACTAGAGGAGAATGCAAGGCTTTGGATCACTAAAAACGCTTAACCAAGTAGGAATGTGATAAAAAAAAAAAACAACTGTTTTCCGGAACAAACAAAATCAAGAGTATCCAAACTACATATCGAAAAGTTAAAGAACGAAGTGTGTGGAGTGGAAAATAATGCATGGAATACCAAAAACCTCAAACCCAGATAAGAGTATGCAATTAGTGTCATAACTCGTGGCGCAAATGCACGGTATCCCATCAGAACTCCATTTATCCGAGCCGAAACAAGAGTTGGGATGCGATTAAACATCGCCATGCTCATTGGTTTCATTATTATAACGATCCATAGAGATAAATATATAAATATACCAATTGCAGCAAGCCAGATGTTAAAAACAATTGATAATTAATACCAGCTTTTAAAAAGATGCCTAAAATCAAAAATAAAGTGACAGCAAGCTCATTAACATTAGTTTGCAATTTGGTGGGCACCAAAAATCACATCTAAGCACTAGAAATAGTCTACTAGGGAGAGGGAAACAAAAAAACTTTTTTTCAGAAGAAATCGATCGAAAACCTAAACCAGAAAGCGAGATAGAGATACCTTGAACAGCGCCCATCTCCTTCTCGACTTTGGCCTGCATTTCGCGAAGAGCACCTGCTTCTTCTTCGATCTCCTTAAGCCTCTTCTTCATATCCTCCAGATTCTGTGAATACACAAAAAAAGAACATCACTTTTTAAGAGAACAGAGAGAAAATTAGGTCAAGCAAAAGAGTAAAACAAAAACTAGGGTTTGAAAAGAAACAGTAGAGAGAGAGAGACCTCCTTGGAGTTAGGATCCTCATCTTCAGCCCTAGACATATCGACATCGGTATCCATCTCTCCTTCTTCGTCTGGTATTTCTCCTCCGTACACTTCATGTTCCTGCTCTTGCTGTTCCTCCGGATACAGATGCTCCATCTGAGATTCGACGTCTTTACGGCAATGGAGAGCCTGTGTTTATCAACCTATAAGGGGCAGAATAGCAATTTTTGTCACATTACTGATTTATTTTTTTTATTTTTTTTTGTAGGGTTTGGTAACCCTAATTTAAGCTATTAGTATTATTATTTTTTTGCTTCGGTATTTTATTTTTCTTAGCATCTTAACAGTTTTAGTTTTAGGGCTCAATTGGTCTCAAGGTTTGAAATCGCGTTTATATGGGTAATTTTGGTCTTTGAATCAAAATTTTGAAAAATTTTAATTTTTGGGTGGAATTTTGAAATTTTTATTTTCTAAATGTTTTATTAAATTTAAATATTTTCACAATATTTCATGAAGTTTTTGCAGAAAGTTCATAAAATTTCGGCCAAAATAATATTTAATTTAATTTAATATATTTACATAAATATTATTATTTTATTTTAATTAGGAATTTCACGAAATTTCAATAAATATTTCGAAATTTTATTTTAAAATATATTTCGAAAATTTCGACCAAAATGCCGAATTTTCGATATCCCGAAGTCTGTAAATCCAAAATATGAAATATGACTCATTTCGATTTCAATTCTTGTGAAATCTAGACAGGATTTCAAACTTTGATTGGTTGAGCCGTTAAATATTCAGTAGGAACTTTATTAAGTAGCTTGTGAGTCACTCTGCATTAACCTCTTTTAAGAATATAGTTAATGTATCTGGGATCTCTATTTGCAAACCTAAGACCGGTCCTTATTGGTCATTGCTTCACTTTGAAATTCTTACCATAATTGGTAAGTATTTAAGAGTGGGAGTGTGGACTAATGAGTACCATCCTTAGGTTTGTAAATGGAGATCTCAGTTACGCCTATCACTGCTCTTTCATTTATCACCATCACAATAAATTAAGAGGCATGCTAGGCCTTTGCAACTCTCAGCCAAAAACCATTTCCTATTAAATTAAAGGTAGGTGTTGAATTTCGACTAAAATCAATGACAGTTATTGGTTTTTGGCTGAGTGTAGGGATGTTGAGAGTATAGCTAGCATAGCTCATAGATTAATTAAATTTTTAATCACTTTATCTTCGTAAACGTTTTAAAATCTTAAAAGTACCATTATAATTTTAAATTTAATTGTTCTCTAGTTAAGAGTAGCAATGGATCAGATTGCATTCTATTCGAGTCGGGTCAATTTCGTTGAGTACAACCATTTAAGGTTGTCAATTTGGTCATTAGAATATTCAACTTGATCCATCAGTGCCCCAAAAAAATAGGGCCTTTCTTGTTCCCAAAAACAAAACGGAGGGGTGGCTTAATTTCTCGATGGTCCTAATATGTCCTCCTATATATATTGTACATAATAATCCTACATACATATGTAGTGGCGGAGCCGGGAGCAAGGATGGGCCATGGCCCTCCAAAATTTTGAAATTTTTTCCATTATATAGGTGTAATTTTTAAAATAAATATATATACAAGTTTTGTATATAATAGTCCTCCAAATTAGAGTGTAATTGTTGATTATGTGAAAAAATTTGGCCCCTTCAAAATCTTATAATTTTTTTTTATGTATGATATAAAAAATTATAAAATATAATAAATTCTATTTGTATTGGCTCCCCAAAAAGGAAGGTCTTTGTTTTCTTGTGTATTAGAGCTTTATTGGAGTGCACCATTAACTAATTTTATGACCACGATAACCCATTATTCAAAAATAATAATAATCTCGGGGGTTACGCTCTCAAACCAATGTTTCATGCAGGCTTGATCATTATCAACAAACACCATTAATTCCTTAACACACTTGCTTCGTCATCCAATAAAAAAAATATATTAGTAAAATTGTACATGCAAAAGTAAATACTATTATTTTACTAATAAAAGTACTAATAAACGCATAATTAGATTAAAATAAAGTTACTATAAAACTAAATACTAAATGCGATGCATGTGTTACTTCTCTCTTATCTAACATTATGTGTAGTACAATAAACCATGCTCCTCCAAAACACGAGTTAAGGAACATAAGAATAAGCTTAAAATTATATTTTATATTTAAAGGAACCCATTCATTTATGCAACATTACAAGAGTCAATGTCAGATAAAATGTCGTTTTACTTTTGAAAATAATACTATACAGTTGTCACTACCTCGTTTTTTTAACAAAAAACAAAGTTAGGGTAAAACTGAGAAAAAAAATATCGAGATGAGTGTGAATAAGTACCTTAATTCACGTGAGAAATAACTATACCCAATGAATTTGTTTATTGCATCTCTACTAACATAAAGAGGACTCATTTGTAACATTGATTGATATTTGCATTAATTTCATAAATGCCCTTTCTATCATCCATTAATCTATTAATGAGAATTATCCTCTTAGAAACCTTAGATTGATTTTTTATAAATCTCTAAATCACCCCTATTATAATCATGTATATAAGACAAAGATTTCATTAAATGTTTTGTTTAATTTTCATACTATCTCTTACTCATTTATATTAGACTTTTTAGACTTAAAATCCTTTACGATTATATACTCTTTAACTGTGGTTAAGATTCACGCACCCCTAGGGTTCACTCACTTATCTCGAATTAACCACAATTAAGAGGTGTCAAAAGAGACACATGAAACCCCTAGGGTTCACCCACTTATTCTTGGTTTTTAGAAGAAAAAAAATTAATTTTTTAAACCCTAATTAAAATTCACTAACTCCTAGAGTTATTTTTTTTTCTAAAACCAAGGATAGGTGGGGGTGAACCCTAGGAGTGGGTGAATTTTAATCATACTTAAGGGGTGTCAAAAGAGACACATGACAACCTCAATGGCGTAACTAGACTCCAATTGTAATTAACATTCACTCACCCTTAAAGTTCACTCACTTATTCTTGGTTTTTAGAAGTTTTTGTTTTTTAAATCCTAATTAAAATTCAATAACTCCTAAGATTAAATTATTTTCATATTGTTTTTTTAAAGAACCAAGGATAAGTAGGTGAACTTTAGGGGTGGTGAATCTTCAACCTTCATGTCGTCATAACTAGTTCATAAAACAAGAACAATGTAAATAGTATAACTTTAGGGGTGATGTATGAAATTGATCTCTTCCAATGTATATGTTATATAATTAAAATTTAAAAAACACACTTCTTTAGTTTTACAAAGATTGGTATAACAGATTTACCCAAAAAAAATTTGGTATAACAATATCATTACAATTTGTTCATTAAAAAAGAACAGTGAATGGTGTAACAGTTAGGGCTGTCAACGGATCGGATTCGGACCGGATCTGCCTAGATCTGAATCCTATCCGATTAAGAATCCGACTGATCCGATCCGAGATCCGTCGGATCATGAAGTAACCGATCCGAATCCGATCCGATTATTTATCGTCCGATCCGAATCTGATTCGATCCGAGTAAGGTTTTTTTTTTTTTTTTTAAAATCTATTTTAATAATAAAAAAATCTAATAATACCTTAATTAATACTAATTAATGTTAATTTTTTAAAAAATTAATATTTTATACATAGAAAATCTAAATAATATATTTAAAATAATTAAAAATTATTATTATTATCGGATCGGATTTTAATCGGATCGGATCACCCTATATCCAGATCCGATCCGATTATAATCGGATTCCACCGATCCGAATCCGATCCGACGGATCACATATAGGGTCCAAAGTCGGGCTAATCGAATCGGATTCGGATCGGATCCGGATCATGATCCGGTCCATTGACAGCCCTAGTAACAGTACCATCATAATTTTTTTGTTCATAAAACAAGAACAGTGTAAATAGTATAACAATATCTTTTTTTTGGATGTAATAGTATAACAGTATCATCATAACTAGTTCATAAAACAAGAACATTGGGATCATTCACTTACCTAAAAAATGTGAGATCATTGCAAGAATGTCCCTTCCATAGTGAAGCCAGAGAGACATACAGAGAACCAGCGAGCAGCAGAGGAGAGAGGGACCCTATTATGGCTCTCGCCGGATCAAAATCATTTGGCCTAAGGCCTTTGTCCGACATGTGGCGATAAAAAAGGGGAGAAGTCATTTCATTTCCCCCCGGGTTTTTGACTTCTCTCCATTTGATATCTTCTCCCCTTTTTATCACCACATGTCACACTCAAAGGGGAGGTCAGATAATTTTGATCCGACGAGAGTCAAATCAAATCCCATCCCACCTGCCCTGCATTGAGCATAAGTTCACACTGTGTGCACACATAGGAGCTCATCTCATCACACCTTTCCAAGTTTCCACCCTCAATTCCAATGAGAAAAATATAAACACTATCATCAATCCCTTGAGATGGATGACCAGAAAGCAATAGAAATAGAGGAGTGCTAGCCCCAGTCGCATTTACTCCAAATTTTTCCATAGACACAAGATGGGGCTCATACTCCAAATTTTTCCATAGACACAAGATGGGGCTCACACGTGGAGATGTTTCATTATTTTAATGGTTAAAAAAGTAAAAGTCAGATAATGTTTGACATTTGCAGCAGCCCCAGTTGCGTCTTTGGAAGATTTGCGACTAGCAAGTATTATAAGTAGTTCAGAAAATAAGATATGGCAACTAGATGGGAAAGCTTCAACCTTCATGTCGTCTACTCCCATTTGGACGATTATCGCCAGCCGTCCGCTAGCCTTCCACGCTTGTTTTTAGAGATTCAATTCTCACACAATTTTACAAGCTCCTTTTGAAGATTCTCTGCATGATAAACAGTACTAATGTCTATGTTGGGAGCCCGAAAAATAAAGTCAAGCAACATAAAAGGCAAAAATTAAATGGTGTAATCAATGAGTATAACACACATTCGGAGTATGTATGACAGGGTTGTAAAGACAATTTGGACACAGCATAAGAAGTCTTTCTAGAACTATTAGATTACCACTAATATATACCACTTATTGAGGCTAAAACTTGAAATCGAACAAGAGGAGATCACCGTCTCCTAATTAAGAACCAACATTGAATCCACAACGAAAACAGTGAAATGTGAAATTAAACAAAGAGGAGATCATTGTCTCCTTCTAAGAACCAATCTTGAATCCACATAGAATATTCTCTATAGAAAATGGAATCCTGTATTCACTTAAAACTGATAAAATTCTCCATGTGGTACCTTAAATATATCTAAAATCCTAATTTACATAAAATTACTAAAAGTTTGTAAAAATCTTAAACATCATGAAACCCATAATTTAACCTTAACATGGTAAACTAAGATCTTCTAAAAAAAACTAGACTCCAAAACCCTAAAAATACGCTAAAATGAAAACTTACAAAAAAATAGAATTTTTTCGTAAAACAATGATTTGACCTTGAAACAACCTTTTTGGCTTGAAAACGGGCAATCGACTCCCATCATTGTCACATTGTAGGTCTCATCGATCTACACTTTTTGAATGCTTGTGGGAATGTGACGATATCAGGATCACAACTTATGATCGTTTGAAGTTAGTGTTGTGCGGAAACCCCTTAGGATAGAATAAACGACAATGGGAAAATAAATATAGCAAATAAGAATCACACATCACAAAGCAAAATTTACATGGTTCAGCCTAAATGTCTACGTCCACAGTCACAGCACACCAAAAATCTTCACTAATCCAAGAGAATAATACAAAAGAGAATAACCCATAACAAATATCAAACCCCAAAGAAAGCCCACAATGCTCTCTCTCACAAAAGTCTTCTTGTTCTCTCAACTCTAACCCTAACTATGATAACCTTACAAACTTGCTAACACTTTAGCCACTTTTTTCTTCTTTTCTTGTCTTACAAACCCTCACCCCCAAGCCTCTCTTTTATAGCCCAAAAGAGACCTCAAACACAAGAGGAAACGAAACTCTACCCAAATAGAAGTTTCTCAAAGCTAAAAACTCTCTAAAACAGATTTTAGGAATTTCTCGGAAACAAAACACTGCTTGGGCGATCGATCCCCCTTTTGGGTGATTGATCCCCCTGCCCAAATTCGAGTTAATAACCCACAAATCTCCACCTTTGAGAGAATCCCACGAACACCCTTTGATGTACTATCTCGCTTTCACCAATATAATCTAAACCGAATGCAAGGCTCCACCTCGCCGAACTTGGAGTAAGTCTAAACAACTTTTTAGACTTCTCCACCCAAATTCTTTCACCCTATTGCGAAAGATGTGGAGTCCCCAACTCCACCTGCAAATCATCATCAAAACTAAATGTCATATATTTGACCGTCTTCATCTTCAACTGCAAACCCTCATTGTTTGTCAAAACTTGCGCCTCCTTTGTAGGGCTAGAATTAGGAACAGGAGCTTTCTTCACCTTAGATGCTCCATCAAAAATTGTGTTTCCTTGCAACACATACAAGTTCATTCTTCTCCTACCAGTCATCATAATCGAGACTCCCTTTCGAACATTTAGCACTCCATCTTAAGCATAGAATATGCACCCCCGAGAGTCTAAAGAGCTCAAAGAGATCAGATTTTTCTTCAGATTTAGAACATGTCTCACCCTCGTCAATGTCCTCACTACACCATTGTGCATTCTTATTTTGATTGTTCATAACCCAAGAATTTTGCAGGGTATATTATTACTCATTAAGACAGTGCCGCCTTCAACCTTGTTGTAAGTAGCAAACCAATCCTTATTTAGACATATATGACGGGAACAACCAGAATCAATAATTCACTTGTCCTTAGACCAATTATTCTTTGTAGTAACTGAAAGAACCATAAGATCATCGTCTGGATCCTTAGAATCTTCATTAGCCACATTGGCTCTACTAGATGATTTTCTTTCCTCCTCATCCTCCTCACTTTTCTTTAACCGACTGTAATAACCCGCATTAAATTCACCGGTTTCATAATCTCATGAGTTAATTCCTAAATAAATGCATATAAAATTATACGTAAATACTATGAGAGATTAATGTATTAAAAATCTTGAGTTACAAAACTCATTTAAATCACTTGATTTAGTGAATTTATGGAGATAAATTGCACCAAATAAAAGAATAACAAAAAGTAGCAAAAAAGTTTTTTTTTTAATTCGGTGCCGGCGATCAATCGCCCAAAACGCCGTTCGGCGGCGGATTTGCGCGACTTCGTGGGTTTTGAGTCCCTAGGGCTCTCAATGTATAAATACCCTCATTTATACTCGTCGGTTAGGGTTTCTAAGGCCTTCTAAACCTAAAAGAGAGAAAATTGAGAGTTTTTGAGAGATCAAAGAGAGAGAGACTGTAGGAGTTCAAAGATTCGGTCAGAAAAAAGAGAAAAGAGGCGGGAAGATCAAAGTGGAACCCTATTCGCAAGCGATAGATCGTAAGGATACAATCAAGTGAGGTAAATAATAGATCTAGTATTCAATATTTTAAATAGTTAACCGAATAATGAATAAAAAATTGATGAATCTAAGTAAAGATGTAAGGATATGTAGGATGTGAAGAACCCTAATCTACTCTTATATTATTGTTGATGGATTTGTTAAATGGGATATGAAGAACCATATTTTGATTCCTACATTGTTGTTGACGAATGAGTAAATATGATTTTGAAGAACTAGATCTATGAATTCAGTTATTAATCTTGATGGTTAAAATAGGATGTGAAAAACCTATTTATGATGTTGTTTAGTTATTCTTGATGGTTAAAATAGGATGTGAATAACCTATTTATGATATCGTTTTATGATTCTTTGATGGTTAAATTAGGATGTGAAGAGCCTATTTATGACATCACTCTATTACTCTTTGATGATTAAATTAGGATGTGAAGAACCTATTTATGATGTCGTTTTATAATTATTCTTGATGGTTAAAATAGGATGTGAATAACATATTTATGATATCGTTTTATTATTCATTGATTGTTAAAATAGGATGTGAATAACTCATTGATGATATTGTTTTATTATTATTAAATCGTTAAGGTAGGATGTGAAGAACTATGTATAATTAATTGTGATGCAACAAGGGTATTGAGAAAGTTAAATTGAAGTATGTGAATTTATGAGGAGAATGAAATGATAGATAAAATTGAATGGAGGATTTAATTGTAGTATTGTATTGACATGTGAGTTTAATTTTATGTTTAAAATTCATGAAAATTATCATTGATGAAGAATGTTATAATTAGAATGTTAATCTTAATTAAAATAAAAGGGAGATTTTGATATGTAATTTAGCTCGTGATTATTATAAAAATTTAATGACATTTGTAATGGTTGATTGTTGTATTATAGGAAATATGAAAAGTTGTGTGTTTCTGCTATATTCTTAATACATGATATACTCTTGGGTAACCGAACCTCTGATGAAAGTCAAGCTGCCTAGGCCTGGTTAACATAGTGGTATGGGACGCTATGATGAGATGTCCTATGACTCTTGACGTTTAGTCTTAAGTGCAATTTAAATAAGAGGTATATCATTGTGCACTCACGAATAAAAAATATGCAAAAATATGAATAAAAAATTAAAGATATTAATGAGAGGTAAGTAAAACCAAAAGTAAAGTAAGAAAATTATGTAAGTAAGAAAAAAAGACACACAAAAACGATAATGTATGTTGTATTGTGCACCATCGGATACCATCAGAAATGACAAGATATATGCCAAAGTAAGTAAGCCGTCGTACCGAAAAATGTGCTGAGCCGTCCGTACCGGATAATGTACGAAGGGTGGTATCTCGGTAAAATAAAGTATAGTAACTTATTTTCTTATACGGTAAAACGGTTTTTAAGTTATTACAGATGCATGTGAATTAGTATTGGTGTGATGATAATCTATGAAATATGAAAAGTAAGAAAAAAAAAAGAAAAGTAAGAAAGTAAGAACAGAAAGAAAGAAAGGAAAGAAAAAGAAATAAATAAATAAATTGATATAATGTATAGGTTTATTTTTCGTACTTTGATATTATATATAAATTGATGTATGAAATGATGAAATGCATGTAAGAAGTTATTCTTTATATTGTTTATTATGATCTGTTATATACGCGAAGTAACTCGTTACTCAGCCGATGACTTTTGTTGTCGGCAGGTCCATGTCCAGGTTCAGGTTTTAACATCTGTGCACCCGACCCTTAGGAAGAAGAAGAGTACATCGAGGAACCTGAAGGTGATTATCCCAATGAAGAAAGGGACCTTGATCGATGGCCCTATTACTGAAGTTATTTCATGAGTAGTTTGAAAATTTAGAGAGACTTTTATTGACATCATAGAGATTTATGTTTTAGTTTAGTTTTATGATCATGATGGTTGATCAAGACTTTATTATATTTTGGTTATGGATTATGCTTTTAGTTGATGTCATTAATGTAAGAAATTTTTAGGTCCATATTTTTGTGTGCCTTAATTGCTTCTAACAGGATGAATTACTAAATGAGTCACGTGCCAAGATCTCATATCCTCCTAGGTAGGACTTTGGGGCGTGACACCGACAATATCTAGCTATATGTCATTTCTTATGGCAGTAATAGCATTCAATATTCTTGTATGATTTGGACCATTTTCTAGGTCTGTTACCCTTTGTCCTTCCATCTCTTAGTAAAGTCTGCTCATGACTTTCACTATCTAGCGCACTCTTTCTCAACTTATTAGAGAGAAGTGTAACAATAATATCTTCCAATTTGATATCCTCATTTGCGTAGAGCAACGTAGTACGGAGGTGCTCAAGTGAAGGAGGTAGGGAAGTAACAAAAAGTAGGGTTTTGTCCTCATCAAGTTTCACACCAATGCTCATTAACTCAGCGGTTATCTTATTAAATTCACTAAAATGATCAGAAATTTTCATACCTTCTACTATCTTGAATATAAACAACTTTTGCTCCAAGTATAACTGGTTAGTGAGCGATTTCGTCATGTAGAGGCTCTCTAACTTCAACCAAAGTTCTGAAACCGTCTTATCTTCAAGAATGTTATATAGTACTTCATCCGCTAAGCATAGACGAATCACACTCATCGCCTTTAAATCGAAGTCCTTATAATCTTCTTCCTTCAGATTTTCAGGTCTTTTATCATTTCCTTTTAATACTTTGTGCAAGCCTTGTTGGATTAACAAGTCACGAACATTCATTTTCCATAATCCGAAGTTTTTACTTCCATCGAATTTATCCACTTTGAATCTAGAACTCGAAGTCTTTGTCGTCATTCTAAACCAATAGCTCTGATACCAGTTTGTTGTGCGGAATCCCCTTAGGATAGAATAAACGACAATGAGAAATTAATATAGCAAATAAGAAATACACACCACAAAGCAAGATTTACGTTGTTCGACCTAAATGCCTACGTCCACAATCACAACACACCAAAAATCTTCACTAATCCAAGAGAATAATATAAAAGAGAAGAACTCACAACGAAGATCAAACCCCAAGGAAAGCCCACAATGCTCTCTCTCACAAAAGTCTTCTTGTTCTCTCTGCTCAAACTCTAGTTATGACAACCTTACAAACTTGCTAACACTTTAGCCTTTTTTTTTTTCTTTTCTTACAAACCCTAACTCCCAAACCTCTCTTTTATAGCCCAAAAGAGACCCCAACACAAGAGGAAACGAAACTCTACCCAAATAAAGTTTCCCAAAGCTAAAAACTCTCTAAAACAAATTTTAGGAATTTCTCGGAATCAAAACACTGCTTGGGCGATCGATCCCCCTACCCAAATTCAAGCCAATAACCCACAATTAGCCCTACATTTTTCAACTTGATTTCCTTCAATCTCAAAGTTCCAAAACTTGCTCGGCTACTTGTGCTACATCACTTATTTACCAGGTAAAGTAGTCTAAGCCCACAAAATGTATAGGGTAAACATATGGAAGTTTAACTCTCTTAAGTAAATTCAAATGACTTAAAGTACTTCGTATGCCCTTATTATGCCCGAAAAATTGATATTACCCTGATCGATGAACTCTATGACCTAGAGGGGGTGAATAGGTCTATCTAAGGATTTCTACTAATTTTTAATTTATCAAGTTAATTAAGCAAAAATAAATATTCGATCCACAATCCAACACAAGAGATTTTTATGTGGAAACCCTTTCGGGAAAAACCACGGGACATAGTCCAGCATAAAATCCACTAAGAGAAAGCTATCAAGTACAAGATAAGACCTTACCCAACACAGACACGACACTACGTTCCTCCGTACAGAATCTTCGTCTTGAAGTCCACAAACCTACATGTTCGATCTCCGTCACAACAGCTTCGGTTCCTCACCGGCCAACTCTTCTAAAAGCTTCTTCAGTCCACGATCTCCGAACATTGATCTCCTTCCTTGAAGGCTCCGAATCACACACCAGACAATAACACTTCACAAGTGTCGGGGTTTGTTGAATCAATTTATATATCCCAAACCCTAGAGGAATCTTACAAGCATTTAAGATCTCATAATACAAGCACAAAGAATAATAAACTATTATTGCATTTTCTAGAGTGAATGTGAGAGGAGGGAAGGGATCAAGGATGATCAACTAAGAACGAGATAAAACCCTAGAACAACTTCTCTGGCCTCCACTCTCACTCAATAATCAAATTCACATGGATTAGGTATTTAATAGGTGTATATATAGTGTTCCAAAAGTTCTAGAACAACTAGGACTCATAAAATAACCAAAGGGGTCGACCACACCTTATGAGCGGTCGACCGGTCCACTAGGGGTCAACAACTAGTGTGAGGGGTCGACTGGTCCATAAACACCTCTCTGGAAATTTATGCCATACAAAAAAGTGCAAGTAGCGGTCGACAAAGGGTTGACCACTCGTCTTAATCAGTCGACCGGTTTGCTCTGGTTTTGCCTACCAGCTTGAGTTCACACATGAAATGACCATGGACTTTTACCCTAAGTCTGGGCTAATCACCTAGAGATATTTTCAAGTGATCTAAGTCAATTACAACCTAGGTATTAGGTCACTAGGTCTCTTACCTTCCTAAATCTGGAAGCGAAGCTTGTAGATGATATCTTCAATCTTATCTACAATCTTCGACTTCACCAATCTTCACCAAACATGACAAGTTGGACCATGACATTGAGCATCACTAGACCTATGTTTTGATCATGGAATTTGCCAAAACAAAATAAGATTTACAAAAATGATCAACGAGATTTCCTTAGGCCACCGAAAGGAATCTCCCTCGATCATTTTCATCAGCACGTAGCGGCCAACTAGTAAAGTTGGTTTGTTCCGGACGTTCCTGGTTCTGCCTCTTGTATTGCCCATCGCGGGCGTTGGACCTCCCGACCCTCTTTTTGGTGACAAGTTCTTCTCTTTCTTCAACTACTCCTATTGTGGGTGCCTTATGTTTCGATCTGGCTGTAACATCTTCATTGAAGCTTGTGTACTTTGCGGCTCGGGAAAGTAACTCTTCTAGGGTGTCAAACCATTTTTTTACGAGGGATTCATAGTCGTGACCCCTACTGGGAGTGCATTCGTAAAGGCGATGATTACCATCTTGTCGTCATAGTCTTCTAGGGATTGTACATCCTCCGTGAATTTTTGGACAAAGTCAGAGAGGGATTCAGACCTCTTAATCTTCAAGGCGAAGAGAGAGCCAACGTCGGAAGACTTCCTCTTATTGGTGATGTAGCGGTTGATGAAAACCGCGTTCAACTCTTCGGAATTGTTGATCAAATTCTTGGAAAGCTATGAAACCAGGCTAGTGTTTTCCCTTGCAGTCTTGAGGGGAACACTCGGCACATCAACGTGCCATATCTCTCCCAAAGCGCTATCATCTGCTAAAAGTGGAGGAAGTTTTCGATAGGATATTTGGTTTCGTCAAACGGAGTGAATCTTGGTGGTGAAATTTACGAGGTGGATTTACCTCCAAAATGTTGGGAGAGAAAGGAGAGTTCCAGACGTCATGCAAGGCCAAGTGCTCCATCTTATCAATCTGACCTTTTCCTACTTGGGTCATCAGAGTGTTGCTTTGGGAGAGGATTAATGCTTTGGTCTCTTTTGTGGTCATTCTCACATATTTTCTGAAATGCTGTTATTTTCTGTTGTAGTATTCTCTGGGGCGAACTGGGTGTTGTGGATAGTATGAGCAGTGTGTTCCGTGTTGCTATGATCAAGCCCTCTAGAGGGGCCTGCAACAGTTCGAGATTCTCCTTCATTCTCAATCAAGAGGTTCTTTTTGGGGATTGGTTGTTTCATCTCTGTCACTCTCCTTTGAAGTTCCCGATTCTCTTCCTCCATGTGGTCTATGGCAGCTATTAGCAATTCTAATTGTGTAGGCTCCTCCACATTGGTTTATGCAGTCGGTTCCTCCTGAACAGAAGTGGTCAGCATGGCTCTCTTTAGGGTCATGGTATAAGATCCAGAGGTCTAAATATATCGATTGAGCTATTTTTCCACAGACGAATCTAATTTGTTGTTATTCATTCTTAGGGTTTCGAGGACTATGGGGGGGGTGGGAATTCTTTTCTCCGATGCTTCTGATACCACGTGTGTGCCTCTGGTTGGCTGCAACACATCTTGTTCCTCGGGATGGGTTGGGCATGTGACTTGCAAAGACACTCCGACGATCAAGTCAGCAAAAGAAGGTGGTTCTTGGGGGGATTAAAGAAGAATGCAATATTCTCGGGTTTCGAGAATGCTAGAGAATCAAAGTATATTTGAATTCCGGGGGTAGCACATTAAGATTGGTCAGTTGTCTTTCCAATCGAATTTCTCAATGAAATAGGAGTATTACCTTGTACGTCAGTCTCTCCCTCAGAGGTCGTAGATCAAATTTCTTCTTTAGTAATAGAGTGTCATGATCTGGTACGAGATCTTCGGGATTTGATTGGATTGGATTGAATTGCTCTCTCGGAAGCTGAGAGGTCTTCACCTCGGTCTTTCTAAGCTTGGGATCAGGTCGAGAATCTCTACTTGTATTCGAGCTATGCCTCGGGTCAAATACATAAAATTGAGGTCAAATGTGACAATCAGGTCGAATCCTTCAATTTAATCAGGGTCGTTGGTGTTGTCAATTGTCATTGCGTACCTTTACCGAATTTTACCCTTACATTTTTTTTTTTTTGGAGACGAACCTTACACCCACCCCTTAATCGGGTGAGTGTCTGGGTTTTAAATTGTTAGCCTTGTTAATAAACCATATGAAAAAAATAAAAAATAAAAACATATGCAAACATTCCATTATCCATTGCTACTACATATTCCATGCATCATGCCCTACATCAGCAAATAGCGCCGCATCGGGCGAAACCCCTGAAGTTGATAGCAAATAGCAATGTTTGTTGAGATGGCGCATTTTGGTTGGCGCCTCATGACCAGTGTGTGGCGTGCAACATGCAGCTCTACCCAAAATAGGGGTTGGTGTAAGAGAATACTTCCAGTTAAGTTATCAAGCAACGTGTCAACATCTGATTCATTTGAATTAACTATAAATAGCCTTTCCCCTGTGGAGTGTAGACGGTGGAGGAGGATAGGGTTTTCTGATTTACGGAGAAAAAAATATCGATCTCTACATCTCTGTAAATCTAAGCCTGGCATCTTCGAGCGCTTAGGATCCATGGAGAGATTTCAAGATTTCGTTACTGCTGTCTCTAATTCGCTTGGTGCAGGTCGGGAACGCTTCGCTCTCTGGTTTTGTTTAATGTATGGGCGAAACGAATCCTGCCTTGCATCAACTGAATCGGAGACGGGAAGTGAAGGTTACGCCGGATTTACAGTTTTTGTGGCCTCACAGGAGTTCTTCAAAGGTCAGATCTTGGATTGCATTTCAATATTTTGTAGCTCTTCTTTCATGAAATCCTCTTCTTTATTTGCTTTCTATAGAATTGAATGATTCGGATCTAGCTCTATAGATTCAGGGTTCTATTGATAAGGGATTGTATTTGTCTTTCTTTTAATTATCTTGTTGGAGAATAGATTGATGCTTGATTTGAAAACTAGATCTGTGTTGTGATCTTAGCGTCTATCTCATGTGGAATTTAATCTCTCTTTGAGTATGTTTTTCTTTGATTATGAACTTTATGTTGTGAGATTGAAGAGATTTTTCTAGGTTTTTGGCTTCAAAGTGATTGTTGATTCTTTTTTATGAGTTATGGAGCTCAAAAACTGTGCGAACTCTGTCGCAAGTTGAAATCAATGCTTAACTGGTTGATATCGGGTTTTTGCTTGGAGGTTCTGCTATTGATTTGTTCTTTCTGCAGCTTTGGATTTTTCCATTTGTCTCCAATATGTTTGTCTATAGTTTGAACTGATGGGTTCATATGGTTGCCTGTGTTGTGTCATTGAGTTTCTCCTAACACAACCGCCTATTTGAGATGCTATGATGAGGGAGGGTTTACTCTTTTCAACCTTCAAAGTGTGTTCATATTCATATCGCATGTCATTCTCTTCAATTTGGCTGTCTGCATTGATGCATTTCAGCTTCATTCTGGTTTTAACTTTATGGAATGCCCTATCTTGTTAGTCGTGGTTTGGTTCATTCTATACCTTCACAATTAATTATTGTGGTTGCTGTTCAATCAGTCTACTTGGTTTTGCATTTAGGCTTGAACTTCAGTCTAGATTATTGAAGATCTGATGAACTGCTGAGCTTCTACATTTATAGTTTGCACACTAGTCATCCTTAGGAAATTTCAAGTTAGTCATGTGGCTTTATGTGTATCTAAATTCCTTAATTCCATAGGTTTATGGGTAATCTAACTTGTACTTTGACGATGATTAGCTTTTTATGAATATTTGGCAAGACATTGTAGAGCCTCTGGCTCGATTTTAGGCTATGGATTTTGGGATGAAGACGCGAGGAATATTTATTCTTTAGATTACATAGTCAAAGCATCGATTTATAACTAGAAATTATGATGTAACCATGGAGGCAATTGTACTTGGAAATTGCAATTTTTTTTCATTCACAAAATTTCATAATGGAAAGGTAACTATTAGAAGTGTTTTTCCTACCCTCTCACAGACTGGATAGTTGATGTGGATCTATGGGATCTTATTTTCCCGGTTCATTGATCAAGTTGAGAGTAGTAGGTGTCACATCTTCATCTACCAATTAAATCAGGATTGATGTTCTAACTCACATTTGTTTGCATGCTAATACCTCTTATTATGAATAAGGGAGGGCAATTGTTGGATCATGGATGAACTGGTAGAATAATATTGGAAAAATTGTTGGTATATGGAAAATTAAAAAAATACTGCCTTAGAATGTATAGACACTAAATTTTAGCTCTTGAATGCAGCATTTAGAAAATGTTTCTTTTAAGCTCAAAAAGATATACCACACTTATGAGGGAAAATCATTATTAACACTTATAAGTCGAGACAATTATTTTCCAATAAAAAGTTTGTGAACTGGAAATAAGCCCAATCAATCAACCAAACAATGAAAATGAAAGTGGTCGAATTTACTCAAATGTATCTAACGGTGAGACCTTGGCTCATCATAACTCTTAACTTCTCAAAGCTAAGCATGACATTGCCATTTACATTGAACAGACCAATGTCACTTATCATGGCCTGCATTCCTAACTGTGAAATTTTAACACGCAAATGAAAATATTGACATCCAACAATTTTCATCCTCCCTTGTTCATTACAAGAGGTCTTAGCTCGCAAACAAAAATATTGCCTTAATTTGTATAGACACTAAATTTTAGCTCTTAAATGCAACATATAGAAAATGTTTCTTATAGGCTCAAAAAGAGACACCACACTTATAATTGTCTCCCTAGTCTTTTAAATTTTGAGACAGCCTTTATGAGGGAAAATAATTGTTAACACATTAAAGTTGAGGCTCACATTACTTTACAATGAAAAAATTGTAAATTGAAAATAAGCCCAATCAATTAACCAAGCAGCGATAGTGGTCGAATTTACTTAACGTATCTCATCGTATTCATTTAAACTTTTCCATATTACTCTCCATTTTCATTTTCCTTGTTTAATCTAATACTCCATCGGCATCCGCTCCCCAATCAATTAACCAAACAACGATGGTGGTCAAATTTACTCAACGTGTCTAAACGGTGAGACCTCAACTCGTCATAACTCTTGACTTCTTGAAGCTAAGTTTGACATTTCCGTTTACATCAGACAGAATGATGTCACTTATCATGGCCTTACATTCCTTGGTTTCCTTGATTGGCTGACTCGATTTAGCATTCACTTCAAACTTTTGGGCGTTATACATCCAAACTTCACATATACATCCCAAAGGCCTCTCAAAATTCCCACCACTGCCTTGGTCTCCTCTAGCAGGATCTCCAGTCCTATGATCCCACACAACTCGATAACTCAGTCGACTCAGTCAGAGATATTTTTCCTGTCCGTCATAGTCGAAGTATCAGAAAATCCATTAGTGTATTTTGCACTTATATTTGACTGGAAAAGAATGTTTCTCAACTTTTATGGGCTATAATTTGTGGCATAATCTCTCAAAATAAGACTTTGGAGGCAAACCCAGTCTACCAATGGAAGTGGTCTCTCTCTCTCTCTCTCTCTTTCTCTATTGAGTAGAAGAGGGAGCTTCATTATAATTTCTGTGAAGAAAAACTGAGTACAATTGAGATGACTACCTGTGGATTTCGATCGAGTAGGTTTTTATTATTTATTTTTTATGAGGGTACTTTGTGATGAGTTATTGTGAACTTGAATTGTGTAGCTGGTTGCATGCTTCTGGTGAAGGAAAACCAGAAGTTCGTAAGGGTTTCATTGCTCTCATTCACCACCATATTTTTCCCCAGACTTTCAATATCAGCCTTTTTCTACAAGTAAATGTAAAAGAATTGAAAGACCTCAGTGAACTCACTTGTCTTAAACTGAAATATCGTAACCTTAAGATTGAAGGAATATGCTAACCTCTGTAAAAGCTACATTTTCTTGATCAGTTTCAGAAAAGTCTTGTATGATGGTATCCTCAGATGCCCACCACCCATTATATTGCTCTGCAGATCTAAATTTCCTTGAGTGAACCCTCCTATATGGGTGAACAACTACTAGGTACTTGCTCCTGCTCCATTTCATGAAAATGGAATCTGAATTTTGGCTGAGAATGTCTGACGAGTCCATTACCCTCTGGGCCACAAACTAGTTGTAGAAACTCATTCTAGAGATACAAAATTCAACGTATCTTGATCAAATGGCAGCTATAGAATTATCCGACAAACATTATATCGAAAAAGTAGGGTTTTGTTTCAGGTGGTGAGATGTTTATTCTTCCTCTTCTTTGTACTACCATTGTGGGATCGAAGTTATTCTTCACCAGCTCTGGTGAAAAGGCCTATTCTGGGTTAGTTACAAGCTCCCTGCAAAGAAAAATCAAATGAAGTTCAGCAGCGTAAGAAAAACCAATGAGGTTCAGCAGGGTATTTGTGTGCATAATTGTTACTGGTTGTACATAGTTAAACCGATTCCTAAAATCACTGATTCCGAAATGTCCTATAATTGTCAAAATTAAAAACCACAATCTTTTTACAAAACCCTAATAACTGGTCGGTTCAACTGGGAACAGGAAGAATTAGTGCCTGGTTCCAATAACCGGCCTGTTAATGTCATACTAAAATCACCATATCAGCGGAAATTGTTTAAGAAAGTCAATGAAAAAGAAGAAAATAAACTCCTTTATAGTTTAAAGGGAAAATTTTCGATATATGTAAAATTAAATAAAAAAACTGCTAAATCAAGAAAGGGCCCTACTTTTTAGATTTTTGCAAGATTTAGAAATTAATTTCTTCAAGGGGTTAAGGGCCTAAGGCCGTCTCTCTAATCGAATACATTACCCGGATTATATAAGAAAAAAAAACCTTGAAACATCAAAATTAACCCACAAAGAATTGAGTCATAAAATTATTGCTTAGTAAAAAAATTATAAATTGAAAATGAACCCAATTAATCAACCATTGAATGGTTGTGGTGGAGCCAGTAATTTGTTTTTTTAGTAAAATCTTGAAAACCTATTGAAGATCAGCAAAACCCTCAACAAAATTAAAGGAGACCCTGTTCGTCTACTGTTGTGATTGAAACTCCAATAGAAACTGACTCTTTTGGTGTCAGTATTAGCAATTGTGCATCTGCTCTAGTTTAATTGTCGGCTTCAGCAGTCGGGTTAGGATCTGTCATTGAAGTGGGTGGGTATGATTCCTCTGCCATAAGCGAGTTCTGGGTAAATGGCTTTGGCCCTTCTGTGGCTCTCTGTCCTTGGGACCTTGTTTATGTATCCTCGCCCATCAATGTCTTTGTCGACACAAATTTCGGGATTTGCGGAAAGATCATGAAATTAGAGATGAACAAATATTTATTTATTTTGAAGATGGTACAACTCTCAAGAATCCTCAGATTAACGGTTAGAATTTTCTGAAGTAGAAGATGAGGGTCAATGTGTGATTTCAATCTTCTTTGAATGTGTTGATGTGACTTTTCCTTTCTTCCGGGTTTTGCGCTTGATTGGTTAGAAAGTAATTCTAGAGGAGAACTGGCTTATTTATAGCTTTATTTTTTTTCTGGAATACTTTGATTTTCTTGATCTACAATGCTTCACTTGTGTTTCTTGATATGCACTGCTTTACTTGTGTTTCTTGATCTCCACGACTTCATTGCTTCAATTGATGATTCTTCTAAATCTTTTTTTTGAATTTTTGAATCATCCTCAAATTTTTAGATTTGAGTCTTATTTATAGACTTTTCGAGATAATAATCTCAAAAGGCTCACTCAATTTAGTAGTTTAAGGGACTCAAGAGACTTTTGGTGGCCCCACCTAGGCATTGAATCAATATTTGGAATTTAGGGGTGTATTCAGGCCGGCCTTTATCGGGCTTTGCCCTGCTCGGCTCGACTCGAAAGGGCTTACTTTAGGCTCGAAGCTCGGCTCGGCCCGAAATGATTCAAGCAAGATTGCAGGTGAAAGCAAGGAAGGCGGCAACGACAGCTACAGCCGTGGCCATCTTCACTGGCTGGGACGTTGTGCGGCCATTTGGAAGGGGCAGTGCCGCCGGTTGTGGCGGCTGTGTGTGGGATTGGATTTCTTCTTCGTCATCCATGGACGATACTGCTATCTTGCGCTTGAGGTGGTCTGTGAAAACAGCCAAAGAAGAAACAAGAAGAAAGGTTGTTGAGAGGAAGAGAGAAGGCATCTCTCTTCTTTCTAGTATCGTCGCAAGCAAGGCAAGCAAAAGAGTCTATGTCTGACAAGGATGTGATCTTGTCCTTGACATTAGGATGTGATTTAACCCTTTGACAGAAAAAAAGATGGATTTCAAAGTTTATTAAATGTGTAGTTTAGAAACAAGCCAAACCGAGTCGATTTTCGGGCCGATCCAAACACAATCGAGCCGAGCTTTGGGCCGGGCCGGATCAAACAAGGGTGAGCCCAAGCTCGGCTTGATTCCAGTTTCAAGCTTTTTTTAAGGCTTGGCTTGGCTCTATCGGGCCTAAAAAATCAAGCCGATCTCGAGCCGAGCTGGGCCGGGCCGCACAATCAGGCCAATCGAGCTTTGTGCAGCCCTATTGGAATTGTTGTGTTGTGGTTCGACCCATTTAGTGAGTGTGTGACCCATTTAGATTTGGGTTCGGGTTTGGGTTTATGGGCTTTCTACTTCGTGCCCAGACCAAACCCAGGCAGTAAGAGGCACATGCTTTGTCATTAAGCCCAATTTAAATGTGTAAGGTATTTTTCATGATTTTAGGTTTTTTGTACAATTTTACGGGTGTGTAGGTACCAATGTGTAAAATTGAAAAATTTTAAGGTTCTACAAATTTCCTCCTCAAGGATGTAGAGACGGAGCCCACATGTGAAGTTAGCATTACCCTTGATTTGGTGTTTGTTTTGGATTTAACATCTCATTGTTAATTTGGTAATTGAATTGGACTTAGTTTTCTGTCCTTGATCTTTGACTTAGTGTTTACTTTTCTTGGTCTTTGATTTGGGTTTGAGCTCTTAAAGAAAAGATAAAACTGAAACAAGTTCTCTAAGGAGGCGAACACACATCGCCCCCCCCCCCCCCCCCCCCCCCCCCCCTTGTTTGTTTTCTACAAATAAAAAGAGACTTAACCATTCTTTATGTAATTTTGGAGTTTGAAGACACACATCGCCCTCTGGAGAAACTCCTTTATATAGTCTTCAGTTTGAAGATACACAAAGAAGTCTTTGAAGTTTGATGAGACACAAAGAACCCAATCAAGAATCCATTGCTAGTCTTTGGAGACATGCCGAGATTGGAGAACCTCTTGCTATTGCTAACCGTTATAGACAAGAGAGGAAACCGATCAAAAATCCCCTGTCAGTCTTTGGAGACACGTCGAGAGCGGAGAACCTCCTGATTATCATTAGAGATAGTTGAGAACCTGATGAAGAATCCCTTGCTAGTCCTTAGTATCAATTCTTGTTTGCTTTTGCCTTATTATTGGTACTGGATTTGTTGTTTTCTTGTAAGTTCTTTTATTCATCACCAACACAATCAATAGGTTCGCAAAGCGTAGCCGGTTTTTTCATTACCCTTTGAATTCTGTAGAGGTTTTGTTCTTATGATCATCAGAGCAAACGTTTAAAAGTGAGGTTGATCCTTGCAGTTCCTGATTTGGTGTGTTTAGGTACTGAGAGGACCCAATCACGTTGCATACAGCTTCTCATTATTAACAAACTTGAGTGTATATGAGTACCGATCACACGGTTGCTCGTATTTGATCGCATGATTGCTAGTTCTTCTTTGCATCTACTGATTGGGATGTTTTGTTGGGTTTCTCCAATTAAAATAAATAAATAAATAAAATTCCACACATTCAAAGGAATGTGATGCAATCCCTTAAATTGATCCATGCCATACAGTCTCGGAGTTTTGGTAACCTTAGACTTGTGATACATGAGGACACCCCATTGAAACCATTGGACCCCCCCAGCCAACCATTCTTCTTGTCCCAATTGCTTGAATCTTCCTAACTCGACCATATTCTTGATGGGGATGATGGAACTAATTGCTTTTTTGGTGTGAATAGGATTGCTGTAATGAGCAATCCTAATGGTCATGTGGCTTTTGATTCCACAAAATCATAGGTGGAGATGTCATCTGCAGACTGATGAGCAACTCTAGAGATAGGATCACAGTCAATTGCAATTGCATTCAAGGCGGATGCAAATTGCATGTGGCTGGTGTTGATTGAAAGATTTTTTTAAAAAAATTCAAAATTTGAACTTCCCACTCATTTTCTCTCATCCATTCAACATCAGCCACATATGCAATTGCATTGACTTGAATGCAATTGCAATTGAATTGACTGTGATCCTATCTCGCAATTCTATTGTCAGCATTAGCCAATCGTGATAATAGTGGAGAGCAATTGTTTTTGTAGGCAGGTCATTCCCGTTTGATCTTTACATGGAGCAAATTTGGGTCGGTCTTCCTTGACAGCAGGAGTTTTCATGCTCTGCTCCTTGGCTCTCTCTCCGCATTGGAAGAACGTCCTCCAACTTGTGACTTCTCATCCTTACTGTCCATGGTGACTGCGTGGAGTCTTTCTCACACTTGTGACTTCTCATGCTCTGCTCCGGAGAAACGACCTTCTTGTTCCTGGGAGTCTTTCTCACATTTGAATGTTGTCGTTTCTTCCATCTTTGGAGAGAGGCTAATAGCATGGCTGATTGGCTTGCCAAGCACTGTAATGGCATTAATAGTATTCTATTTTCTCAGTTTGATATTTCTTTAGATCTCCGGACTTTTCTTGATATAAATAAGTTTGGTCAGATTTACATTCGATTGTAACCGCGAATCTTTCTAATATTTCTGGTCAGGACTGCCTAACCCCAACTTTTTTTTTTTTTGGTACAGTTTGTATGGTTAGGCCGCAACCCCAGTTAGTATCTGTTCAAGTTAGTGGGACGGGTAGAGAGTAAACCGACTCTCACCCTCATGGGAATGGATCCTGGAACTACTTCCTTACGGAAGGGATACACTTACCATTGGAACAAAGCCCTGGTGTGTGCCTAACCCCAACTTACCTTACCAAAAAAACATGGCTTAACCTTTCTCTCTCTGCGACGCCCCTTTTTTGTTCCTATTTCAAGTAGGCGTTTAAATACAAATAGGAGCTGACTTATTAGTGGGGTAATTTACAAATTATATATATAGAAAGAGTGTTTCTATCATGTAATTATTTTTACGTAACTTTAAAGATGCCCGTCTAGGCATATCAATAATCTTCGAACAACATGTAAGTGGAAATTGGTGTATTATCAAATGTATTACTAGGACAGGGGCTATCCCATGTTTCCTCCTCGTAAACATTTTTTTTTTGTTATCACAATACGAGTCTGGCATTCCACCTCACAACTTATGGAACAAGCAGACAGCTCATGGGAATAGATCTCGGACTAAGCAAACAGGTGTTCCTCGTAGTTAACAAAGTTTCGTGGAGCCCTGCTTCCAAGGGGAGCTCCCAATTTCAATGCAATGTTTGGTGGTAGTTTTGTAATTATGAAAAAGACAAGGATTGTTTGGAATTCTCATAATTACAAAAGTGCCATAAGCATAATAGAAAAGGGGAGCTCCTAGAGCGAGTAGCCTATTGTCGTGGTGCTGATCTTCCCACTAGTTGCCCTGGGCGGTAAGGGGTTGCCACCCCTCTCCCTTACCATTGTTTGAATACCAAAAAAAAGAAAAAGAGAAGCAGAGCTCCGGCTCCTATTAATACTCAATAATATTCATTACGATGAATAGTTTAAATACAAAGAGGAGCTCTACTTAACGCCATTGACTGCAGCTCTCTTCTTATATTATCACATTGGTAATCTTGTAATTATGATGTGTTACAAAATTATTTAAGTAAGGGTAAAGGATTGTCTATGGTAATGTCGTAAATAAATTTTCTGGCTCTACAAATCAGTGAAAATGTAGCGATAAAAAAGAGGAAAGATATCAAGTGGGAAAAAGTCAAAACCATGGAGAGAAAATGAAATGACTTCTCTCCTTTTTATCGTCACATGTCCTTTGATTTGTGGATTGCCAGAAAATTTGTTTACTGGCATCACCATAGACAATCCTTTGCCTTCAGTAAGTACAAAAGTGTCACAAAAGTGTCACGACCGTAGTGTAAAAAGAGAAGCTCCCTTTGAACACCGTGAAAAAGAGCTCCGGCTCAAAATTAATCTTTATGATGAAATTGCATGTTGGGATCAAACCCGTGACTGCCAAGTTGCAATCTTTATTTGCTTCCATGTGGCTCTTCCTTTTACGGCACCCTTTTGGGTTATGGCCCATTTAGGCGGGTAAACGGTGTGTTGAGGCTATCCCTTTGGGTCAAAATCATAACTTAGTTTTATAATATAAAATGGGATAGAGAGTCGACTTATGTGAATTGGATGGGATGGAATGGAATGGAATGATTTAGGGGAGAAGGAAGCGATCTTTGCCTTGTTCCCCTAAAAGTCTTCAGATTTAGATATATAAGGGTGAGAAGGCAAACCAACCATATTATACGACTTTGATATGAGGGTGGGATGTTGAATATATACACTGATGTTGAAGGGTGAAAAGGTCAACATCAGATATGTAGTCCCTAATCCCCCTATAGCTATAAGATATGGATATCATCTACAGAGAACCCTCAAGCATGCCACGAACAATCCCCTCTTTTAAAACTCATCATTGCTGGCTTTCCCCTTCGTTTAACCAATCCCACACATCATCACCTTTCTTTGATTTGAAATGCGAGTGACACTCTCAAAAGTCTAAAACCAAATAATAATACCCATAACAGTATTGTAATCATTTCAAAATTTAGATATGAGTCCGAGCTCTAAATATGCTTGTTGCACACAAAAAATTATTGGACATATATGCCCTCTTTAATATCTATAATTCTCAAAGTACCCCTATTACCCGTATCACAAGGCATATCTGCCTTCATATTTAAACTCTAAAAAATAATAATAACAACAATATATGAATATAATAAGAGATTAATTTTGAGCGGGATCTGCTTCACGGTATTGAAGCAGGACTCCTCTATTTACACAAGGGTAGTCGTATGGTTGTAATTACTGTGAAAGGCTGGGGCAATTTGCCAACACATAATTACAACATTGCCACCCTTTCAATGTAGAAAGGGGAGCTCCGCTCAGCGCCATGAAGCAGAGCTCCTCTTTGTATTTAAACTGATATAATAATAGTACTATTATCATTATTGAAGGTCTTTGTTATACACTTCACATCACTTGGTTAGGTGTTGATTTAGATAATGAATCCAGTCATAATTCAGTACAAATAAATAAAAAGGCTAAATTCTCTTGAGCATTGATTTTGGGTGAGTTGGTTTTGATTCTCTGACCTCGATCTTAGAACACTTAACATCCTAACCATTTCCCATGATGCAATGCAGTTATAGAGAGACATGCACTAAAAGTAGGGGGATTTTACAAGCAAAAAGATTGCATTATACCAAGGGAATTCGTGAATTCAAAAAACTGTATGTATGTATGTATATGTTTATATATATGTGTGTATGTTTCCAAAGTCCATGAATTTGAAAAAGAAAAGGATTAGGATTATCTCTAATTATATCGTTTTACATGTTGAAAGGTTGCATGCCATCCAATTCAAGCTGCAACAGAAAGAAGAAAACAGTCACAAACTCACAATAGATCTGATTTACATAGAGAGGAGGTGACCAACTGTCACTAAACAAAGTGATCTAGTGTAGGAATCTTTAGAAGCAGAAAGAGTTTCACCTTTCTCAATCTGTTACTAAACAAAGGGAAAGTATAGGATAGGAAGTGATATACACAATAACCATTTCATAAGTACATATACTGTATCTAAGAACTTGGGGTCTGGATGAGACTGAATTGAACCAACCCTTTTTAGTGTTTCTGTTTATAGTCATGGAGAGACTGTTTCACGAGCCTTGGAGGAGTCGACGAATCGATTGTGTCGCTTCGATGGGCCCGAGGGTGGGATGGGGCTGCCTTTGGGGAGGAAACCAAACGTTGTGAGACTGCGAATCTCTTGTGGAATGCTAGCACTATTGCTTATTGCTTGATTGTTGTTTCTGTTGATGCCTTTGCGAGGAACATGAGTTGTACTGCGGATTCTGTATATGGCTCCATTTCCTAGTGCAGGGAAGAGGAAGAGCATAAAGAGAAGGATGGTCACCAGGTGGTGGTGGTTTGAAGCCATGAGAGAATGATATGGATTTTGGGTATTTCTTCTCTTCTTTCTCTTGTATTTGTAGGAAGTCAAAGAAGAGATCGATGGGTCCTCTTTTTTTGGGTTTGGTGTGGGGATGAGAAGGAAGAAAATTAGGAAAGTTAAGGTGAAGTTCCTCAAACTATACGCTAATGGGGTTGTAGAAAATGTCAAAAAATTTGCAGAGTAACGGATGAGAGAGAGAGAGAGAGAGAGAGAGAGATGATTTAATGGGGTGTTTTGAGGAGAGATGAGAAGAGACTCTGGCAGAATTAATGGCGAAGAAGCAGGTTTGCTACAACCGTGCAAAGTCGCGGGTAAAGAGACACTAAGGAGAGAGAGAGTTCTGAGATTCGCATTTATGGGGTTTACTTACATGGGATTGGACGAGATTTTGACTCCCATGAAGGATAGGTTCCTCTCATGATTACCTAATCACTTAAAAACGCTCTCACTACAGTTCCAAAGTCAGTTACAAGCTACTTTCATCTTTTCCCACTTTAATCCATTTTTACTTCTCAAAATATCAACTTATTAAAACACTCCTCCTAGACACTATATTTATAGACTATAGGCTTAGAAGCGAGAGGTCAGTTAGGATCCACTTTCATCTTTTCTTATTATTAAAACACTCTTGCTACAGTCTTAAAGTCGGTTACAAACCCACTTCAGCTTTTCTCACTTTAATTAATTCATTTTTATTATTTAAAAAATAGTTAATATTTAGAGATCAATTATGATCAGCTTCTTGGTTGAATAGATAACTGGAATATCCCAAGAAAAAAAAAAGCCTTAGTAGTATTTAAAAATTACAGGAAAAAGTTTAGACAAAAGAACCTTTTTATATATGTAATTACCAACCATCCCTCCCATAAATTATATTTTGGGTTACTCTGGTTATCTCTTCAACCAAGCTCATGTTTATAGGATTTTTATTATTTATTTATTTATTTATTATTATTCAAACACTCTTAGTTGACTCTCAAAGTCTTTAGCACTGGCAAGCATACTTCATCTTTTTCTCATTTTAATCCTTTGTTACCGGTGGAAAAATGAGTTACCATTGCAAATGCCCAATTATCTCAAAGAAAATCCAAAATTTCTTAACAAACGACCACTTAATTTAGAATATGATCAAAACCTCCAGGCTCTTCACTGTGCCCGCCCCTCAGATGGTCCATAGCCCAAGCATTACAAAAATACAAAATCCCTAACCATCTGACCAGCTTTCTTGAGTTATATAGCCTATCTAATATGTAATTAGTGATGCAAATTTATAATGTTCGCTGAGCATGTAGACTGGCGACAGACCTTCTCCGAAAATGTGTCATGTTCCTTCTTGGATCACCAGCTCACAAGTAGAGTAGCGGCAGCTCTTAATAATCGCATATTTAATTAATTTAGTACACTATTTAATTCAATGCTATTACCCCCGCTGGGAGGCTTCAAAAAAATATTCAAAGCTATTTTAGAACTATCAATCATATTACAATACCTTGGGAATAGCCCATTGTGATGTATCCCCTCACTAGGAGGGAAGTCCTGGGTTCTGTGGGTGAGAGGTGAGCGTGGTGTTTCCTCACCTGGAATAGATACTAACGCCAACTGACCAGTAAAGTGCAAAACAAACAAAAGGGGGGTCTGTTTAGACGATTGAAAAATTAAATAGGGCAAAAAAGAGATACGCTTGAAAATAGTATTGAAGTAAAATAGGCTTATCTTCGCCAAGTTGGCGCCATTAACACTGTTTTGAAGTCGTTTCAGGGTATGGAAACAGTCATGAGGCACAAAATATCACCCACCAAATACGGCAGTTGGTGCAAATTGAAGAATACCACTAACCTTTTTCTTGTGTACATCCAAACAGGCCCAAAATAATGATCCAAAATATTGTTAAAGCTGGAAGAACACTGCATCTGAATGTACAATATCGCTATCAGCAATATGATTCGAAATACCATTTACCAACTGATGTAATGTAAAAGCTTGGGGCATTCATTGAAGTGACCTTTAGAATATCTCATATGTACTACCCATACAACAACAAGCACGGGAAATTTATTGTTAAGGGTGGCAAAATTTTGGCCCAAACTGTGTAGCCAATCAGAGTAGTAGGGTGTTCAGGTTCAGCTCATTAAGATAGAAGGGTAGCTCATCTCGAGCTTCACTATTCTTGTTCAAACTCGGCTTGTGAACAAAATTACTAGCTCGATTACTTTTGATACTTTTTAGATCAAAGGTTGAGATCCTATTATTTTAGATCAACGGACATGAAACATATGTGTATTTTCTAAGATACTTTAGAATATTGAAATACATATAGTAGATAACTCAATAAATAACTTAACATACTTAGATACATATAATAAATAATTAACTTGTTACTTACAATACTAAACGAGTTGAGTATATGCATGTTCAAGCTCAACTCGTTAACCAAAAGAACTCAAAAATCAAGATTAATTAATCTTGATATGCTTATAAGTTAAACAAATTCTTAACGAGTCGAGCTGGAGCTATCCCCTAGCAACTCAATTCGCTTACCAGCCCTAGCCCAAACTACCCGAATCCAGCAAGCATTTGTACAGTTAGGGTTTAGGCTTTGGCCCTTTAGATCAGGATCAAGTTGATTTTCTTAGTTGTTTAATATTCGGGTTTGGCAGTTTGAACCTTTTTTAAATCACCCAGTGGTGATGGGGGTTAGGGCGACCCCTATCAGTTTATTAAATGAAAATGAAATAATACAAAAATTAGGGGGGCATAAAAACCTTACTCAACATAAAAACTTAACACCTGACATTAAAAATAGAGGATCAATCAATGTGAATCATGCCTGAGTAGTAGATGGAAGCTCTGTCAATTCCCTTAAAATTTTTCTATCTGAATTCCTACAAGCTTCTTTGGATAGAAAATCAACAACCGGTTATTCTCTTTAAAAACTTGTTGAAAAGGAATGTTACATTTTTCTTTTAATCTATATATTTCTTTCTGCTAATACCATGTCCTACAACTTCATTAATCATCTCAATGATAATCTTTGAATCGCTTTTAACAATAACTAGTGAAGACCCCGTGCGATGCATGGATGTGGAATAAATGAAGAAATTAAATATAAAATAAACTCATAATTGAAACAAATTATAAGATATATTATTCATATTTTTAGATCATGATGTTATGGATAAAGCTTTTACACAATGTATAAGTAAATCTGATTTAAAAATTATAAATTAGTATAGAATTTTGAGTTTGTATTAATTTAGAAGTAATAGTTACTGTTAATTAATTATTATTATAATAGGTTTAATTAGGTTAAGTGTAAATAATTAAAAAAATTAAAAGACATCAGATCATGGCCCAGATAATACATAACCCATTTACACCACTGATTCCATGCGGCCTAATTCTCCTCCCATAGCCCTTTAACAATGTTTTGTTTGAAGAGATCTATGTATTTGGATAATGCTAGCAACACTCCTATAAGACACACTCTCCGTTTTACTTAGACAGTGTTGCTTCAAAACTCGTGTTTGCCTCTTAATGGAAGACAATAACATAGTGTCTTTCCCTTCAAGAGAGTGAGTTTAACATATACATACACCATGGCACACGTAACGAATCACAAGTTCTTCACAATTTCGTACCTACTCATGAAGAAAAGTCAAAAACCCCTAGGAGGAACTAATTTAAATTAGTTAAAATTTTGTTGATTAATGCCAAAATTCCAATAAATTTTAAAAGAAAACAAAGGAAAATATAAGAATGGGCTGGGGTCAGACTATTCTATACATTGATAACTTTTAGTCTTTTACTAACTTTACGTTCTGTTATATATCTACTATATATCTACTGTCTCAAGGAAAGTAATTATGTTTGATGCTATTTATGAATTGCAATAGAGAACATGAAATTCCTTATAAATTTCACATGATCATAAGATAAGAAGGTTCAATAAATTACAATTACAGAGATACCTTCAATCCCTCTAATATATGATCGAACCTGCAAGCTATCTTTGTCAGATGTCAAAAAAATTTCCTACAAATTACAATTATAGAGTGACCGATACCTTAGATCCCTCTAATATATGATTGAACCAGCAAGCTACCTTTGTCACATGTCCAAAAAAAAAATTCCTACAAATTACAAATATAGAGTGGCATATACCTTCAATCCCTCTAATATATGATTGAACCTGTAAACTATCTTTGTCACATGCCAAAAAAATTTCCTCAAAACCAAGTGTTGTATGTAGTTCTAAAATTTGACCTCTATACTTATGCATTCACTATCCAAATTCACTATCCAAATAAGAAGGCAAAATTAGAAGAAAAGTTTTCAAACAAAAACATATCAACAAATTAAACTGTCATGTGGTTCTTTGATGTAATGGTCTTTGTTTTGTTTATAGCAAGAGGAATGGCAACATCGCTAAGGTTTCCTTCTCTCTCTCTCTCTGAATCCAGGCTTGTTCTATCTTTCCCTCTTTCTCTTCAACCTTCGCATATAGCCATCTCTCCCTCCTCTCTCTTTTTTCTATTTGTTACACTCTGTCCCTTCTCTTTTCAGTCCCCTCTTATAATAGTGAAATCTTACTACCATTTAATTAAAAACACTTGAGAGTAAGGGAGAGATCAGCCAGCCCCACTCTTCCTAGAAGGTTTTAATAGAGATAAAAAGGAGCGTTGGAAACGTTAGAATTTAAAACCATTTTTATTTTTAATATAGAGATATAGACAGTAAAAGCCTCTCCCATATGGGTATCCTCCTTCATCTCGTATCTCCCTCTCCCATGTGTAACTGCTCACAACATCCTTGGCCATCCATTTCCCCTTCTCTCTCTTATCATTAAATGATAAATGAAAGACATTAGTTAAATAACTCTCAACTTTCTCTAAAGTTGTCACGTGTCCTCAAACATCCCTAAGGCCACCACGTATCCACCCACCTACTTGGGTTTCATAGTAAGTAATATTGGAAAAACGTGATGTTCTTATCACAATGAGTGCATCCATCATAGATAGCTCTAACTCTGCTATAGTATTAGATTCAATACCATAACAATCATAGAAAGCCAAGACAAACCTCCCATGAGAATCGCGAATAACCACCACCGCTACTCTCTCCTAGATTTCTGATAGATGCACCATCTGTGTTCAATTTGAACCAACTTAGGGATGGGCAAAGCAACTTTGTAATAATAGACCTTTTTAAATTTAGGAAAACTGGCCTGAAAGTCAACACAAACACACAATTCTTTCTTGCTATTGATATTACTTTTGAATTTCCAATATTTTGAAATATCTTTCACCCAAACAACCTTTCTATTCTAACCTTGAAAGACCTCTTGTGGTTGTCAAATAGAGAGGAGTTATGACGAAACCAACTTTCTCAGCAAACAAAAGCCGGTAAAACAACACAGAGGAAGCTAGTGACCGAACCAAAATTTCTTAAATTAAGCAAATCTCATGTAACCCACCATATTCCATAAATATTTAGCAAACTCACATTGACAAAATAAATGAGATAGGGACTCTTGCTTCGGAGATGTACAACACTCACATTTACTTGCTAATGCGATGTTCCTGGACTGGATGTTCAAATCTATTGGAACTGCATTGTAAATTATTTTTCATAAGAAAACAAAAAATTTGGGAGGCAAGACATCCTCCCAAACGTAATTAGCTCAAGCAACTTGAGAAAAATGACCTCTCCACTATCCTAGCAAGACTTCGTAGAGAATCTTTCAGAGGTTTCTTTCTTCCAAACAATCTTGTCTTCATGGATTGATATAGTGACCTCACTCTACGATAAAGCATTCTGAACATCCTTAGTAAGCAAATCAAAACCTTCAAAATGTCAATCTCCCTCTATAAAACTATCCTTAATTGATAGAAAAAGTTAGGACAATTAACAACATATTCGATATGAGGAGAATCAGAAAACCAAATATCACATCAGAAATTTTTAGACTATCCATTACCAATCAATCACTTGCGAATCTAGGTGTACGTTTAGGGTTGTGGGTTCCTCATTTGATTAGTCACCACACATTTGATTATAAAGCCAAATGTTGAGTTCACGTGTCACTTTTAACACCCCTTAAACTATGATTAAGCTAAAAAAAAAAAAGGTTAATATTTTTTTCTTTTTTTTTTCTAAAAACCAAGATTAAATTACTCAATTCTAAGAGTGAGTGAATCTTGACCACATTTGATAGGTGTTAAAAAAGGGGGCATGGACCAATGAGGACTGCACATTCTACTACATAGTGGAATGCAACATTAAGTGAAACATTTCCCTTATAAATAGGTTGGGTTGAGGGTGTACTCACCACATTGTTACTCAAATCGACCTGAGACCGACCTGACTTGCCACCCTAACTGTACTAACATAAAAATATCTCATATGTACTGTTAGCCTTTAGGTTTTCAACCTAAGATGAAATCACTAATTCTGATGATAACACAATAATGTAATGTTATTTGTGTTACTAATGTTTCTATTGAGTTTATGTAATTCAATTTATGAAGAGTATTAGCAAGTCATTCAAATAAAAAATATGAAAATGACATCATCTTCAAAGAGGAATCATACTCAAGTCAAAACAAGTCAAATTGGATCATAACCAAAGTCCAATTCAGATCATGAAGACAGAGTCATCCAAGAAGATGATCAAGTTGAAGAATGAACATCTCTTAGAATTATTAATGTTTTATGTTTTTAGTGAGATAGTGTTTTTAACACTTATGTAAAGCCTTCCAAGTTTTGGTTGATTAAATTACTCAAAAGCCTAAAATGATCATAGGAGTTTAAGATTAAATTGATTAATATTCTAAGGCTCTAAGACATCATTTTGAAAGACCAAAAACATAATAAAGTCAAGCCAAAAGACCTAAGAAACTATTCCTATCATTAAAGTCTTTAAAAGATGAGATTTCTGTGAATTAACAGAGGACTCATCGACGAATCCAATGAATCATCCTAAACTCATCGACGAATGGGGTTACAGAAGCTACTGTAACCATTTTGGCCTTGATCTCATCGACGAATACAAACAATATTTTCATACTCGTCGACGAATTCATGCGAGAACTAGAATACCCAGTAACTACTACTTTTCAACGGCTAGTTTCGTTTTGGATGTTCCCCTAATGGTCATAAAATTTATTGGGATAGAACCTAGAATACTCAATCTATCATTCACTGATCAATTATTTGAGTTAAAAACCTAGAAAACCCAAAATAGTCCAAATTGAGTTATTCAACTCCATTTCTTTAAGAGACTCTTAAAGAGCGTGCAAATGATCTATCAGCTCGTGTAAGGATCAATTTTAGATTGTAAAAATATTTTTCAACGAATGTGGGAGAAAATCAAGAATCGGTGGATTCTTGTCCTTGAAATGAGGAGTTTTGTAAAAGTTTGGTCTCTACCCGGAAAGTAGACTGAAGTCAAGAGAGAGAATTCTCTTGCATTATAAAGGCTTGATCTTCACCCTTAAGAAGATTGACGATTGAGTAATCGTGAAAAATCATCTAGCAGGTATAGCTTGAGGCGAGCACGTAGGCGAGATTGCCAACCTCGTGAACAAACTTTTTCTGTTTGCATCTCTCTGACTCTTCCCTTCTCATTTACTTTATTGTTTTGCATTAATATAGAATTGTTTGAATTTCATTCCCTTTTAATTGTTATAATTGAAATTCCTCTTAATGGAATATGATAAATTTTAAATTGTCATAGACCCTATTTACCCCTCCTCCTTTAGGGTCCAAACCTTAGGCAACATGTACTGCCTGAGATTGGATTTGGTCTGATCGCCACACAAAAACCGTCTGACCCTCGCGACACCAAAACCGTTTGGCCACTCAAAGAGGAACAATAATCACATGTGAGACATCAAATGGCCTCTCACAGTGCCACATATGAAAAAATTAGGTTTAACATAATTATTGCAAGTGTGCATTGTCAGGTTGTTAAATCTTAAGGTTAGTGAATCTTAACCACAGTTAAGAGGTGTTAAAAGAGACACTTGTCAACTTGTGGGATGAGGGCCAGACGGTATTGGTATTGCTAGAGACAGACCAAATCAATCTCGAACTACTCCATACAACAATAATTGACCTCCATAGGATCTAATGTTTCGAAAATAAAATAAAATTTAACATGCAATATGGGGTGTCAATTGGTACCGGATTCCAGCCCAACAATATCAGATTTATAGGGTAATAGAATAGCGGTATTAATCTAGTCTGGGAAAAATGGACCAAAGGTGGATAATCGGATTGGGAGATTGCGATTTTTTTTTTGGGAAATGTTTTACTTACCCCGAAATTTGACTATGTAATCAAATGTAAGGTCCTCATTAGTCCATGCCCTCCTTTATGACACTCATCAACCATGGTTAGGATTCACTCACTCCTAAGGTTAAGCAATATAACCCTAATTAAAAACAGAAACAAAAATGTTTACCTTAATTTTCTTAAGTTTAACCATAGTTAAAAGAGTGTTAATCATTTTTTTTTCTTGTTATGTGAGAGAAATCCTTGCCGTTGGTCAACCGCCTAGGGGTAGCACGCTCTATGGCGTCCTCACTTAAAATCTTCATCCTACCCTTTGGGATTCTTCAATTAATGTTTTCCCATGCCTAGCCAGCGAGCTCGCCACCATATTGAATCCCCTCTATACTACACAATGAAATCAGTCCCTCTTGAGATTTGCATAACATATGATCATAATAGCCTAAATAAGTGTTCATAGTCGTCATCCCTAACATCCATTTGAAGCCCCATCCCAGCCCTGACGTGCATTTTCTTTAGTATGTTAGGAGTTAGGTTATACAACGGAGGACCTCTCAATCGCCACATTGAATCCGTGTCCACCCCCTATGGGATGGGACACATGTCTACCATTGGGGCAATCGGGGAGGAATATACTTAGGGTGGGATATACTTAGGGGCCTGTTTTGATGGGCACCTTTTTTTTCGTTATATCATTTCCTTGGTTTAGCAAATAAGTCAGTCTATAGGTACTCCCAAATATACTCTCAATTCTACTCCCTAATCCTAACCGTTTATAACCAACCACTAAAGGTTAGGATTTGAGTTGGCTTATTTTGTCTTTTTTAATGTCACATCAATTTTAATCCTAACCATTTAACAACTGAGATAAGCAGTTAGGATTTGGGAGTACACCTTGGAAGTATCCCTAGACTAATTCTTAGCAAATTAGCAGGGAGAAAATGTTGATGTGGAAAAACAAATTCTCCTTGACATCAAGCCAGCAAATTTATTGTGTCTTTTACAACCAAACGGACCTTAGCCTTTACCATAAATCTATGATTGGGTGTGTAAGTTTAGAGTGTTTAAATGATAAACTTAAACCCAAAGAAAAATTAAAATTGGGAGAGCAAGCCAGCTCTTTGATGGACCATGACCTAGGCGATATACCAATTCTACTAATAGAACCCATGTGATGATCTAGATTCTAGAGTCTCGACTGCAAAAGGGGTGGATCATATCTTGGATGTTCCTTTACCAAAAGCATATGCAGTTTAGTGTTCATAGGCAAGTACATAGTATTAAATAAGTGAATGCCTCCCTTTAATGGTGTAAGAAAGACATTTGAGGCAGAGTGTTTCTATTAAGTGACAGACCTTGTTTGGGAGAGACAAAGGGTTCCCTCTCTTTTGACTACTTTTCATTCATTTCGCAATGGGAAGTGATTAGAAAAAGTCGATAGTAGTCCTATCGAGTGTGTGACCCTGGGATGACATAGAACCTCAATATTTGTGTCAAGAGTGATTTCAGACAAGCTTAGCCATCTGAGCCGCTCAAACTTTACGTTGGCCGTACCATCCAATCTCCTCTCGTCAACGACTCGGACCGGATAACTAAGATCACTCTATTCAACTCACCCACAAGTTAACACGTGTCCTTTTTAATCTAAATTGCCTGTGGTTAAAATTTATTAACCCTTAAAATATTTTATTCTAAAAAATAATGTTAAATTGTTGAACTCTAAGGATTAGTAAATCTTAACCATAGTTAGGTGGTGTTTGGTAACACCAAGGTATAAAATTTCGTTGAAATTTAGGTCTCGACAAGGGCACCTGACATCGAAATATGTGGAATTTCAGGTGAGCAGATTTCGAGCGAAATTTCGGTAATTTCGGACGAAATTTCGTTTTTCCGATATCTCGTGATTTCGGCCGAAATATTCACCTACCACCATCGGATTTCGTTAAGATTTCGCGATAGGAGACGATATTTCGAAATATCGAAATTTCGGGATTTCAGACGAAATCCTCACCTACCACCATTTGATTTCGGCTGAGATTGACCGAAATCAACGAAATTGTCGATATAAACCGAAATTAACGAAATTTCGCCCGAAATTTTTGGGATAAATTCAGAATATTCTTGGAATATTCTGAGCCTATTAATGAATAAATAATTTTTTTAAAAAAAATATTCCAAAAATACCCTCCTCTATTTACCTATAAATACCCCCCCTCTATCATATTTCTCACCAATTTTCTTCTTCTTCTCTTCTTACTTAGTAGTTAGTAGTTTGTTCTTTAGTTACAAGTTTTTAATCTTCAGTAGTTCTTAGACTCTTAATTTAGAATTTAGAATTTAGAATTTATTTTTCTCAGTCTTTTGACTCTTTGTTAAAGGTGGTGAAACGCTAACAGTGGACCGGGGCTAAAGAGAAAGAGTCAATCAAAGGTATATTATTTTGTTTATTTTTATTTTCATGTTGATTATATTTATTTCATCTATATTATTTTGTAATTATAACTTACAAGTTAATTAATATTTAATCTTCAATAGTTCTTAGTTTAGATTTTATTTTTCTCAATCTTTTGACTCTTTTTTAAAGGTGACGAAGCGCTAACAGTGGATCGGTGCTGAAAATAAATAGTCAATCAAAGGTATATTATTTTGTTTATTTTTATTTTCATGTTGATTATATTTATTTCAGGTATATTATTTTATAGTTACAACTTATAAGTTAGTATTTAATCTTCAGTAGTTCTTAGTTTATATTTTATTTTTCTCAGTCTTTTGAGTTTTTTCTAAAGAGATATATTATTTGTTTATTTTTATTTTTATGTTGATTATATTTATTTCATGTATATTTTTTTTTTATATATTATTTTGAATTAAATATTTTTTTAACTTTGTCGGTTTGTTGTAGTTCAAAATAAAATGGAGGAGGACCAGGAGCAAGAGGTAGAGGTAGAGAGCGAAGCTCATTCTCAGTGGACCGCAACAACCACGGATCCAACATGACAGCATTGCACCAATGCTGATAGGACGGAGAAATCAAAACAACAACTCCGATACAACTACTGTAACAAGGTGAAAAATGGAGGGATCACCTGAATGCGCCAACATCTAGGCGGGATTAGAGGTGATAGTCGGCCATGTCCAGGTGTTCCACCTGAGGTAAGAGCTATAATTAAATCGGAAATTGGACAAAGGATTGTTCTGCTGAGAAAAGAGCTAGAACTAACTTTACTCAAAACATTAACTATAGACATTTCAGCGAGGATAACTATGGAATTCCTGATGAGGAATACACGGAATCTCAACATATCTCTTCAAGTGGAAGATGATCGATCGGTGGAAGAGGATCAACTAGTGACGGTAGTATCTTTGGTAGAAAAGCAACAGGTGGCCCTCCCCCTATGTCATCGATGCATAGAGCCACACAACGCACAGTGGAACATATCCTTGTTCCACAAGATAAGGGGTTTGTAGTTGAGTGTGTAGGGAGATTGTTTTTCAAAATGGTTTGGCATTTAATGTTGCCAACTCGCATGCATATGAGGAGACGATTAACGATATTGCTAATTATGGTCGGACGTATAAGCCTCCTACTGTATTTGAAATTTTCGGTAAACTCTTAAAAAATGAGGTAGAGAAGTTATAAAAAGGAATTGTGGGTAAGTATAAAAGATTGTGAGAGAAAAATGGATGCACCATTATGACTGATGGTTGGAAGGATAGTAGATGTAACAAGTTAATCAACTTTCTGTTATCTTGCCTTGGTAAGATTGTTTTCATTAAGTGCATTTGTGTTGGAGATGAGAGAATGACTGGAGAGTATCTATGTCATGTACTCTCTAAAGTGTGATGAAATCGGGCCCTATAACGTGGTTCAAGTGATCACGGATCAAGAAGCAGACTTCAAAGCAGCTGGAGCATTATTAATGATTAAATATCCTCACTTGTATTGGAGTGCCTGCGCTACACACGTTTTTTACCTCGTTTGTCATGATATTGAAAAGTTTGACTTTGTGAGTCAAACAATACAAGAGGCGAGAAAAATCTCTAAATTTATATATGGCAATGCGTAGGTACTTGCCCGATTCCGTTGTATTTCTAACAGAAAATATTTGATAAGGTCAGCAGCAACTCGTTTTGCCACGAGTTTTCTTGCAATCCGGAGCATCTATGACAGTTTCTCTGTGATTCAGCAACTAATTATTGACAGTAAATTCAAAACTCATGCTTCTTCCAAAACAAGGCAGGGGCAAGCCATTATCGATATCGTCGGTGATCTGACGTTTCCAAAGAGGATGAAGAGTTTACTAATGTTGGGTAAACCTTTGCTTAAATTGAATCGTTTTGTAGATGGTGACTTACCTACAATGGGTCACCTTTGTAAAGCTGTTGCAAAGGTTAAACAAATTTTAGCAGTTACGCATCGTGACAAGATTAGAAAATATGAAGCAGTTTGGAAAATTATCGATCGACGATGGAGTACCCAACTAGTCACTGATCTACATCGGGCTGCTGTTATACTGAATCCGGAATACGTTGTGAACCAGAGCTTCGAGTTTATCTATGAATTTGAAATTCATTCCCCAGCTGAAATTCACATGAGTCTCTTACGAGTTATCCAAAAAATATCGCTCACTTCAGAAGAGGCTTCAACAACAATGATGCAAGTAAATTTAATTTAAATTAATTAATTTTTTTATGGCAATTAATTTTTTATGAAACAATATGCGTCATTCGAAAATTTGGAAGGAATTCTCATAAGTGATTTTTCGATAATAGCTGCTCAAAAAGGGTCACCTGGTATTAATTATTAACTGACCCCAATATTATTTAATTTTAGATAGTTTTTTTATAAACTTTAATAATACTAAGTTATGTTATCTCTAATTTACAGATAAGTGGTGGGCATCCTTTAGTGGTCAACTAACGGTGTTGCAGAAGCTTGCACTCCGCATTATGAATCAAACAACAACTTCATCAGGATGCGAACGCAATTAGAGCATATTTGACCAAATTCATACAAAGCGAAGAAATCGGTTACAGACAAAAAAGTTGAATGATTTGGTTTATGTGCACTATAACATGCGTTTGCAACGCCGAAATGAAAAGAACAATAGGATGTTGAAGACCACAGATCTTCTTCGTGTTGATAACTACCTATTATCAAATCCTTTTGATGAGTGGCTATGTGACGAGAAAGATGGAGAATTGAATGAAGAAGACGTATCTGAGATATTCAGGTATAATCATTTCTATATTTTGTTATGTTCATAATATTACTTTTTTATTTTATTTTATTAGCTATTAATTAAATTATCCCTTTATAGGACTGAGGAATTGGCAGAAGAAGAAATCGATAATCTGTTTAATGCGTCAGAAGAGGTTCAATTCGGTAAAGCAAATCCGTGTGCAAGGGGAGATGTTGTACCTGGTGAAGAAGAGATATTGTCTGAAGATCACTATAATTTTAATTTTAATCAGTGGTTTATCGATGATAATGAGACTCTGTATTATCAAGGCGGTACTTCCCGTTATGGTTAGGAAAAATAATTTAATTTTAATTTAACGGTGATGATGATGTGGTATGGTCATCCCTATGGTTAGGGAGAATACTTTATGTTTAATTTGATAGTAATGATGATGTGGTGTGATATTCCTAATGGTTAGGAAGAATACTTTATATTTTATGTGGTAAACTGATGATGGATGATGATATTTATTTATTATTAATAGTGAAGCTAATTATCTTTAATTCGGTGAATGTTTAATATTATATAAAATTTATGTTATTTGTCAACAGATAGATTATTATAATTGCACTTTGCAGGGTTTTATAGAGAAAGAAGTTGTTATTTATTTGACGCAATTTACCCATAAAAAGCTAAGCACAATACTTAATTTATCATTTATATATTTCATTTCATGTATTTAATTTTTACCGACATTTACTTTTTGTATGTATTGTAGGTGAAAAATGGAAGAACAAATATCATAAACGTAACAGTCTGGAATCTGGACTCTGAAGTTTATGATTGTTGAAATTTTATCATGTAATCTTTGTTTTATTTTATCAATAAAAGTGCTGGAGATTCTTTATATTCATCATTTTGTAGATAATGAATAATTTATTATATACTATATAATGAATATAAAAATATGGAATATATAAATCTTTAATTACTTAAAATTTAAAACTTAAAAATATGTATTATAAAGTATACTTTATAAATTATATAGTATACTTTCTTTATAATACATCATAATATATGAACATATAATATAGTTATAAACTATAGTTTATATACTCTTTAATCTTTATAAAGTATAATAATATCCTATACTTTATAAAATATAGTTTGTAAAGTATAAAGTCTAATTAAAAAAAATAGTAATATACTAATATTTTACGTTTTTAAAATTTTAAATATATAAAAATATATTTTAGAGTATATAAAAAAAATTAGAAAATATTTATAAAAAAAAATCAAATTTCGGCCGAAATCCCAAAATTTCGGAACATTTCGCCGAAATTTCGAATAATATTTCGGAACATTATTTTATTATTAAATAAGATTTCGGCCGGATGTCGCTCGAAATTCCGAAATTTCGAAAAATCTCATTTCGAGATACACTTCCGAAATCCACCGAAATTTCAAAATTTAAAACCTTGGGTAACACTAGTCTAAAAAGAAGTGCTTATTTGAAAATTATACTTAGTTGGATTTAAGATTATTAAGTTGAAGGTTAATTGCATGTCCTCATTTTAGGGGTAAAAAAACAGTTCTTCAAAAAGTAGTTTCATAGTTACTTTTTAATGTAGAAGTTTTTACTCTTAAAATCTCAAAAATGTAGACATGCAACTATCCTTCAACTTAATAATCTTATGTCCAACTAAACATAATTTTCAAACAAGCACTTTTTTTTAGATTGGTGATACCAAACGCTACCTTAATATGAGTTAAAAGGATAAATGTTGACATTTGGATGAGATTGAACTTGAGGAGAGTTCAATTGCAAGTGACCGTGATCCAGTATATTATATTTAGGAGTTTGGTTGATGGAGAGGACTGGCATTGGATCACAGTCGGGTGGATCCAAGAAATTTTCCTTGGGGGAGGGGGGGAGGTTCGGGGGCAGGCCCCAATTTTTTTTTGTTAGGCAATGCATCCAGGAGAGTTATTATTTAAATAAAATAAAATTTATTTTTTATTTTTTAATATTTATAGAAGAAAATATATTTACACCCTTAAAGTTTGATGAAAATACACATAGACCTCTTCAGGTTTTAGAAAATACATTAGGTATCCCTACTTTTCAAAATATTGACACTTACACCTCTTTCATCAGTTGATCATTAGTCAACAGATGGAATGTTAATGTCATGTGATAAAGTGGTATAAAATACCAAAAATACCCTCTGCTAAAGTTGTCATTTTCCACTTTTCTCATATACCAAATTGTCCCCTTATTTTTAAATGAAGCCAAATCCTCTAGGGGTAGCCATGAGTCCTTTTTGACACCCCTTGAGGTGGCCACATGTCTTTTTTGACACCTCTTAAATGAGGTTAGACAAGGTTCACCCGCCCATCCTTGGTTTTTTTTTCTTATAAATATTAATTATTTTTTAAAAAAATTTAAAAGTTGTTTTTAAGGCTTTTTAATATTAAAATATTTTTAAAAAGAATTAATATTTTAAAAAACAAAAAAACAAGGATGGGCCGGTGAACCCTAGGTGTGGGTGAATCTTATAACCCCACTTAAGGGGGGTCAAAAAGGACAAGTGGCTACCTCAAAGGGTGTAAAAAAGGAGGCTACCTCAAAGGGAGCCAAAAAGGACACGTGGCCACCTCAAGGGTTTGCCCACCCATCCTTGTTTTTTTTTTAATATTAATTCTTTTTAAAAATATTTTAGTATTAAAAAAGCCTTAAAAACATTTTTTTAATTTTAAAATAAGAATTTATATTTAAATAATGAATTAATATTTTAAAAAAAAACCAAGGATGGGTGGGTGAACCCTAGGGGCGGGTGAATCTTAACCACAGTTAAGGGGTGTCAAAAAGGACACGTGGCTACTTCAACGGGTGTCACAAAGGACATGTGGCTACCGCTTGGGTTCACCCGCCCATCCTTGGTTTTTTTTTTTTAAATATTAATTATTTTAATACTAAAAAGGCCTTAAAAACTATTTTTAAATTTTAAAAAAATATATTTAGAAAAAAAAAACCCAAGTATGGGCGGGTGAACCCCTAGGGGTGGGTGAATCTCATTTAAGGGGTGTCAAAAATGACACGTGGTTACCTCAAGGGTGTCAAGAAACACACGTGGCTACCTAGAGGATTTGACTTCATTTAAAAATGAGGGACAATTTCGTATAAGAGAAAAATGGGAAATGACAAATTTAGTTAAGATATTATTTTTGATAGATCATACCATTTTATCACATGACATCATCATTCTGTCAGTTGACTAACGGTCAATTAATGGAAGGGGTGTAAATGCCAATATTTTGAAAAGTAGGGGTACCTAATGTATTTTCTAAAACGTGAGGGGGTGTGTGTATTTTCATCAAACCTACCTTGGGGGGTGTAAATGTTTTTTCTCCTATTTTATATATAAGAAAAATTAATATTTTTGGCGAAATGCGTGAGCTTCTACAACTGCCATGTGTCCCTTTTTAACACCCACTAACTTTGGTTAAGATTCACTTACTTAAAATTCATCTATTTAACTTTGGTTTTAATAAATAATATATTAACCTTACGTTGATTAAACTTAACCACGACTAAAGGAGGATCTACTAGTTGTTATGTGTCCCTTTTAACATCCACTAAATGTGGTTAAGATTTACTCACCCCTAAAGTTAATCTTGATTTTTAGAAGAAAAAAAATATTAATCTTAATTTGATTAAGCTTAAGCACAATTAAATGGAGACGAATGGAGCCTGTGGAATTTGGGGGGCTACTATATATAAAACTTTAATATATTTAAAAATATATATATATATATATATACCTAACATAAGGGATTTTCTCCCTGGCCCTGGCTCCACCCCGGATCACAGTCACTTGCGATTGAACTCTCCCCGGGTTCAATCGCACCTACATGTCAACACGAATCCATTTTAACCCTTGGGGTTCAACAATCTAACATTATTTTTTAGGAAAAAATATTTTTTTAAAATAACTCTAGTTAAAAGATTTTAAGTCCCGGGTTTAATATTTTTTTGATAAAAAAATGTTAAATTATTGAACCATAAGGGTTAGTAATTTTAACTACGATTAATTTAAATTAAAAGGGACACGTTTTAACTTGTGGGTGAGTTCAATCATAATTGATCAATCAGCCTCAGAAGGAGTAGAAGACAAGAAGAGAGGGGATGGTAACAATCTCTATAGCTTGAGCGGCTCAGATGGCTAAGCTTGTAAATGTCTGAAATCAACCCAAATCTTGACCTTCTATATCACTGTGACTCGATAGTACCTACTATCGACAGTTCCTAATCACTTCCCGCAGCAATTACACAGTTACACTTACCATGCAGATGTATGCAGGCTTTTGACATCAGAAAATCCTACGGCCCATCAGTGTCAAAGTACCCAATCACATCCTATACCCCCCCTATAGGTCTGACTGCTCCACATCTAAACACGGCCCTGGATTGTCTCTGGCTTCGCCAGAAAAGGGCTTATCTCGGGTTCCATGGAATAGGGACAAGTGGTGGAAAAGTCAAAATCTTGGGGCCCATGATTTTGACTTCTCCACCCATAATAAGACATGTGGCGATAAGTGTGTGAGAATATAAGGGAGAGATATCAAATGGGGAGAAGTCAAAATAATTGGGAGAAAATGGAATGACTTCTCCCCATTTATATGCCAACTTTCGCACAATGTATGGAACCCCGAGAGCCCCTTCTGGCTTCGCCAGATACAATCCGAGGGACCCATTTAGAGTGTCATGGATAGATGGGCACCCGATTGCCATTTCAGCCCAGTGCCCAGAATAAACACTGGATCCAATACCGGAAAACCTGACTAAACAATTTTTGTAGATGGGTCCAGGCTATTTGTTAAAACAGTGATTGGCGGTCGGGTTGGATCCGCGATATACTCCACTTACCCATCACATTCACAATCTAGTATTGATGACCTGATATACTCCGATGCCCCTATTAATGTACGCTTCGATCTACAATGTCCTGCCACCGTCCGACCTCTTTGCGGTCTCATTCGAAGCATATTCCAACGGCAAACAAGCTTAGGTACTAATTACCAAAAATATATATATATAGGTATTCTTTGTCGCATCCCAAAATCACGCATAGGAGAATGTAAAACTTTGGCACGTGACTTACTTATTTTACAGTATTATTAGAAGCATATAAAACATACAAGATACAAACATGAAAATTTCTTTCATCAATAACGAATTAAAATCATCAACTTCCATTAATTATAATTAAAAATACAATAACTATAATCTGGATTACTCATCGTGATCTCAAACTCTCAATTTAAATCTAAACAATCGACCACAATGAGATTTAATTACAATTCTCTTTAACAATTAAAGAAAATGTTTTAACAACTAAGTTCAATAATAGGGATATCGATCTAAATCTCTTTCTTCCTCCAGATGATCAACTTCCAGTTTTTTAATATATTCTTCATCTATCCATGGTATAAGTGCACATATGTCAAATCTCGAATATGTTGAAAATAATAGTTCGGTTGAGCATTGAAACACTCAACAAATACAACTTCTAACTATCAATATTATAAACATCAATATGAAACATACATTGTAGTTTAACAAGTTAAGCATACATAAATCAGAGCGTGGAAACATATTTCTTTATAGATCTTATTTGTGCTTACGTTTCTTACTTTTTGAGTCGTTTCTTTTAAGCCAGGTGACTGTACCCTCGAGAGCTGAGACTTAAAGCCAGGTATAAAATACCCTTATTATGAACTTACTTAAAACAAGATAATTAGCATCCTTATACAACTTAAAGTCATGAAAGACATGCCATTGAGAATTTTTCACTTAAAGTTGGGTATGGATACCATTAGGAATTTGAACTTACAGCTAGGCGATGGCATACCTTTGTATCGAACTTTATGGTTATCCGTACTTATGAGAAAACTCGGTCATGCAATCATTACTAGTGTGACTCTTACTTTCTTGTGTTACTGATCTCATCATAGTTGTGCACATATTATTATCGTGGTTAAAAACAAGTAATAAACTCTCGGTTAAATTTCACTCTCGGTTATAGGTCAAGAGCTATTGGGAATCCATCGTATCAATTTACATTATCACAATAAAATCCTAAGACCAACAAGGCTATACCCAAAGCTAATTTTCCCAAACATATACTATACATGCAATAATTTACATTATACATCAATTATCAATTGTCATGCATATAATTCTATGAATTATAATTTAAACATAATTAAATCAGGGTTCTTACAATTTTCATAATAGTATAATTTCACAAATTCAATTTCCATAGATCATACATCAAAGTTATAGCCATAACTTGCACAATTTCATCGATATTGTATCGAACCATTCATTCATTTCATCACATACTCTAGCATACATCCCTCCTTCCAAAATCATCATACATACTCTAGGATATATTCTATTTCCCCTTGTTGAATCACATATAATATAAATCATAATCGAAATCAAAATATCATTGATTAAGGGGAATCTTTCGATAGAAACAAGTTTAAATTTTAGGTTCTTATTTCAAAACTCATTATTTTTCTCGTATTTAGAATTGATGATCGTGATAAACTAGCATGAAAGTAGTATTTATCTCTCTTAATCGTTTCCCTACGTTCTATCACTAGAGAATGACCTCTAATCTTGATCTCGAAGCTCTTTTCTTTTTCTCTAGTTAAAAACCATTCGCAAACCCTAGATTCTCCCATTTTTAGATCTCTAAAACTCTTAAGATGTTTTTCTAATCCTAAACTCGCGAAATAATGAGTATATATAGGGTATGGAATCCTGAGACATTAAAAAAAAAGATTGAAACAACGTCTTTATGCAATTTCATTTGCGTGCCAATCCATCAACGTTCTATGGGCGATCGATTGGAGCCCGGGTCCTTTTTTTTTTTTTTTATACTTATTCGTTACTTTTTTGTTAATTTCAATTTCGTACAAATTGATCATAAAATTGTTAAAAAATAACAAAATATTCGAGTTTCTACTTTCTCTCTCTAACTTAAGCTTCAACCATCATCTCTCGACCATCCTTTATAAAAATAGAGTTTTGGAATTATCGAGATAGATATTGATGGTGCTCCTTCATCTGCAAATCGATATAGATCTATGAAACCTGTAACTCCAATATAATCTAAATCTGATGTCCAGACCGTTTTACCTTTGATTTCCTGCAAAATAACAATGACAACAAAGAATAATAAATGAGAATAAAGAATCATAGATAGAGGAAGAGTGGAAAAAAGTTACGAAGAATACCGAACTCAAGTGACAAACTCTTAAAGAAAGGCTTTCCCTTTGACGGAAAGATAAAAATGAGATAATCTAATATTCTCCATAAAGAAAACTAATAAGGAAACTTCATCACGAATAAATATTTTATTCTAACTCAAAAGCAGCAAAAGTTCTAAAACCAAAGATACATGAACTGTATGAGGTCACTCCCTGTTTATAGAAATCTATGTGAGATTAACAACTAAGGTACAACTATCAATAATTGAATGGGTTAGGGATATGCAACTGAGTGTGTTAGAGAAAAGACTTAGGCGATTAGAGAACTTGTCCATCAATGGTTTATTATAACAAAATATTGTCAATTATCATAACCAAATAACTTCCAACGAGTACTCTTCAAATATTAAATAGAAAATACCAGTTTAAAGAAGCATTTTCGAATTTACATATAAAACATTATATGTAAATGATGATGTTTGTTTGGTAAAATGGTCTTATAATAAAAGAGACCATACATGAAGTTGTCCATTTTTCTCTTAATTAGATTGGAAAAAGTACAATACGTATCATCTTCAACCTTGGAGCACAATCAATATCGATATAAAATATCGACCCGATTTGTTGAGTAGGACCGCACATTGTAAACCTTTAAAAAATTAAAAGAAAACACATATACAACCATCTAATATTAAATTTAATGTTTAACACCATAAATGCATTGATTATACATTTTTTTTCTTTAAGTTAATCATAATATAATGATCTTAACTAATAATTCTTAGAAAAGCACAAGAAACCCAAAAAATGAGTGTTATTATTTGGTCAATGGCGTCCTCTAACGATCATGGTTATTAGTTTAGCATAACGAAACCCTCTTGTAGAAATCCTAGTCAGAATGATAGATAATGAAACATGGGTTGACTTTTATCGATCGATGAAGGAGCTCCATTGTCCATAAGAAACAAAAGGAGTCTCAATGGTTGATAAGAAATAGAGGGGACACAAATGTTTTTTTGTTAAACGGTTTGGATAAAACGGTAAACAAAAAGGTTTGCACATGCAAACACTTTCACATGTGTATTGTGGCATTAAGAGAAGAGTTTTTAAAAGGGAAATGTTTAACTTCCTGCCGCATCAGAGTCATTAGACTATGCAGTCTTATGTGTAGTCCTTATTGGTTAATGCCCCCCTTTTTACCACACATCACATATAGTTAAGATTCACTTACTTCTAGGGTTAAGCAATCCAACCCTAGTTTTTAAAAATAAAAAAAATGAACATTAATTTTCTTAAGCTTAACCACAGTTAAAAGAGTGTTAAAAATGACACATGGCCATGACATTAGACTACAGGGTCTAATGGGTGGTGTGCGTTTTTTTTAAGAGCAGTGGCGAACTTGTGGGTCCTTTACTAAAGTCACTGCTGTGTTCTCGTGTCCCTTTTAACCATGATTTTAACCTTGATTAAGCTTAACTAAATTATAATTAAGATATTTGTTTGTTTGTTTTTTATTTCTTTTTAAAAACCAAGGTTGGATTGCTTAACCTTAGAGGTGAGTGAATCTTAAGCCCTGATGATGACGGTTAAAAAAATGGGGCGTGGACAAAAAAATTGGGTATTTGGGAACAACCCCAAACTAAAAGGTAATAAGGAAAACACCTTAATTCTTGAAAGAGCAGTGATTAGCATCCTTGGGAAATCGATTTTAAAATCCAAGTTTGGACTTTATTGGTCCATATCCCCTCTTAAATACTAAACACAATTAGTGGGTATTTAAGAGGGGAAAATCGACCTATGAGATCTAACTTTGGATTTTACGATCCATTTCCCAGGTATGTTAACTATTTCTCATCTTGAAAAGGACACTTGGCGAGAAAAAATGGGAATTATTGCTGTTCTATTATTCCAAGTCATTCCTTTTGAAATGCGGTGAGCTCTACCATCCGAGCGGGGTTTTTAAATTAGGGCTTTTATACAAAAACCCAAATCGACTTTCCCTCCCTCCCTCCCTCCCGATTCAAATCCCTCCGTCGCTGTCGCTTTCTGTCGCCGCCCACCGACGTCGCCGGTAAGTGTTCATCATAACCCTCTTCCTCCCACTCCCATCTCCTTCTTCCCCACCTATTTTTTCTGTAATTTCTGCTCTCGATTTCTTCCTTTTTTGTTTTGCTCCATTACTCAATTGGGTGTTTAAATAAAATTCAATCGATTGCCGTGTTTGGAGGAGAATCTAAACTTCTTTTACCTGAACCTGGCGTTTTTGTTTATAGGCTAAATTTGTTTGGGAGTTTTATTGAAGTCGGTGTGGTTTTGATTGTGGATCTCTATGTGGACTTCCACGGGAAATGTGGATTTATTAGAAAATTTTCTGTCTGTTTGTTTAATTAAGTGGTGGTTTGTTGCATCTCCCATATATGTTCAGTTTCAAATTTTCGTATGTTGTATGTAATTGATGTAATGATTATGGGTATTTCTGCCTTAGAAGTTTGTAGCAAGGTTTTTAGTTTCGAAATTTTCGATGATTTCCGCCAGCCAACCCGAAATATTAATATTTTATTAATTATATATATATATATAAATAATATATTTTTTAAAATTTTATATATTTATATAAATATTATTATTTTATTTTTAAAATTAATATATAAAATTTCGAAATCAGAGTAAAAATTTCGAAATATTTCGGAATTTTAATACAAAAAATAATAAAAAAAAGATTTCGGCCGAAATTTCAAAATTTTCGAAATCCAAAATTTCGGTCAAAATCTGATTTTCGAAATAAACCCAGTTTCGATGTTGTTGGGGTTGTCCGAAACTGAAATTTCGCGAAATTCAACGAAATTTCAAACCTTGGTTTGTAGGACCCTTATGTAAAGCATATTATAATGCTGAAAACGATGTAGTGCAAGCATACATGATCACCTCACATAAAATGTAAATGAAAGAGATGCATGCCCAACGATTATGAGTCTACACAGGGATAGTTGATTCTACTGATCTTGTGAAATTAAGATCTAAGATATGTCGAAGGATGGATAAGCTTGAAACCTGTCCACACATGCTTTTTAAACACTTGGTTGATTATCTAACTACTAACTGAGTCAATAGAAATTGGATAACTAATGGGTTGTTTTGATACACTGTTTTTTTTGTTTTGTTTTGTTTTTGTGGAAACAAATTTCTGTTTTCAATTTTTTTAAAGCAGGAAACACTTCTTACATTACTAACTGTTACTTGTTTAAAAAATAAGAAAACAGAAAAACGCGTTTGCTAAATATGATGAATTTAATACTGAGTAAACAATTCCAATCCATGGTGGTGGGTGGTGGTGTTTAATTTGTTAGTGGCAATTTTGAAGATATTTCTTCATAGAGGAGGCACCATAGTAAAAGGGGCTGCTATAACAGTAAAACCCCTTCGATGGACTGAAATGAAAAGAAAGGATTTTTGCATTCATTCACTACCTAAGAAGAAATAGAAGAGAAGAGGAGAAGAAAAGAAGAAGAGAAAAGGGGTTTTTTCACCTGGTAAGCCAAAGCTGAATTTTTTGTCTCTCGTCTTCTCAAAACCTTAGAGGGTTATGCTAGATTGAGTTATGGGCTTCTCCATGATGTCCCATTAAAGCTTTATGCTAGACAGCTTAGACTTGAGTTTTGGTATGCCACAACCATTGAATGATCATAGCCATTTAGTTAAGACGTGTTTATCCCATGGTTAGTGGCCAATTAAAAGGTTCACCCTCGTTTGTTAACATGGGAGATCCTTTCATCAAATGGAGTAGGTGCCTTGAATGTGTTATAATGGACAGTGGTTCATAAGCAAGTACTTTCTCTCAGGATGCCTTGAATGTGTTATATGGGTGTGAGTGTTTCTCCCAGGAGATTGCCATACTCTTGACTTCAGCCTACCTGATATCATGCATGGTCGACTTTCACCCCAAGCTTAAACCATTTTTTCCCCACTCCAAAACCCATATTGAGCTATATGGTTTTGATCTTCCATGCTAGTCTGATATATTGGCAATCCCACTCAAGTGAGGTCCACACCGATTGAGCAGTGAATGGTGGGGCTCTCTGTGTAGAATCGTAGGTTACCACCCATCAGTGATAGTAAATCCAAGTCCACATAGACCATACACTAGTTGAATGCTAATTTGATACCAACTATCACTATTTGATTTACAATCAAAAGAAGTATAGTTCTATGTATATGATGGAATGGAATTGGATGTTGAAATTATGTTAGGAATTTATTATTGTTGATCATAACTACTTAATATGTATGTTATCTAACATATTGTTTGATATCTAAATTAGTATCATATTTCTAATTGTTTATAATTATTAATTTTTCCTGATCCCCCCCCAAAGTTTTCCCGAATTTCTCGAACTTTTCTGAACTTAAACCTTGCCGAATTATTCCTGAACCCAACTTTGTTACAATGCTTAAAATGCTATAAATAAACTAAGAAACTAGTCATAGTTCTACTGTACTTCTCTCTGGTAAACTTAGGTTGTAGGTTGCTTCTTAGTCCACATTTCAATAGCCTTTTGGATTCTTAAACCCGAGTTGTCTGAGTACTATTGGGTTAATAATTTAGCGGGTTTGTGGTCTCTCTAAGAACAGATTATCTGGATTTTTTGGCATGCAGATTCACATCATTTCAGCTTGGATTTGGGGTGTGTCCAGAATTTCGATTTTCAAATGCATTCAAAGTCTAGGCCCATTTCAGTCAAATTCAGAATGCTTTCAAACTTTCATATATATATATATATATATTTTTGGTAGGACTAATTTGTTAACTAACTATGTCAGGGGTTAGGACTGTCAGCAGGGTTAGAACTCAACACATGGTGGGCGTCAACAGCCACACCAAGGACTCGAACACGAGTCTTCCCTCCCCAAATGGGAGATACACTACCACTGGGCCAAACCCATGGTGTGTTCAAACTTTCATATTTAGGTAGTCACATTTGGGGCCTTTTAAACTAAGATTTCGGCTGGGTTTGACTGTTAGATTTGTTCTATTGGGGGAATTGTAGTTCAATACAATTGGACGGTCTGCTTGAGGCTGGGTTCATACAGGCATCAAAGGCACCTTATGGGTGGGGGCGGTCCTATTTTAAACAAAAGAAGCATAATGGAAGCCCTTAGGTTAGGGCTGGGCATCGACTATTGCGCACTCAATAAGGTGTGGCTTGACCCAACCTGATCAATGGGCTGGGAATTTTAGATTTTGGGTTGGGCTTGGGTTGAAAAATCTCAGCCCGACCTGGTGTAGGATTTGGTTCGGGTTATGGTCCAACCATATACATACATACATACATACATACATATATATATATTATACGGGAATGATAGAAGTCACGCATGAGTGAAATCCATTAAAGTTCACGCATGGCTAAAATCGTATGCCACTGTGAGGGCATTATTGGTAATTGATAAAAGAATAAAGGACATTCTTGAAAACATCATCTTTAATTCATGTTATCAAAATACCATTCCTGTTTCAATTAATAACAAGATTGCCATTATTGCCTTTGCTGTTTCCAATTGCGTGAAGGTTAAGGATTTCATGCATGGCGTGAATTGTAGTACGACCCATTATATATATATATATATATATATATATATATATATATGGGACTTGCTACAGTTCACGCAATGCGTGAACTGTTTAACGTTCACGGCTTTAAAAATCTGATGACATTTTTGTAATTGTAAGGAGGATCAATGGTATTTTTGTAGTTATAAGAAGAAAACTGTTTTTCAAAACCTTCCTTAATTCTCTTTATAATTACCAAACTGCCATCATTTAATGCTTGGTCAACAATTTATTGTTTTTCAAAAATGTTCTCAATACTCTGTATAATTACCAAACTGCCATCTCATTATGCCTGCGTGAACGATAAGCAGTTCACGCATTGCGTGAACTTTAGCTTATCCCTATATATATATATATATATATAAAGGAAGGGATCGCGAGACATATAAAATTAAACATATATGTTCACATATGCTTGTAACCGTATGATCTGAAGATCCAACGATTGTAATTACAAGTCTTTTTATGTGGGAGAGGGTAGTTTGGGAAATAATTAAAAAAAAACCATATCCTCTTTCCTAGGAGAATCCTTCGCTCATCTCTCTCTCTCCTCCTCCTTAGAGCTAAAGAGAAATAGAAAACAAGAGGGCAAAGAGAAATGAGGGTCAGGAACCCCATCGGTCGCCTAAAACTACACAGTAAAAATGCCCTCCCCTGGGTCTCCTCTGTTACCCCGAGCGGATCCCCAAGATGCAACCAGAAGGTGGACTCAATCCTGTTGCTAGGGGATGGTCAAGGAGGTGTCGTCGAACACCCGCCTATTCCGTTCCTTCCAAAGGGCCCATGTTATTGCCCCTGGAAGGAGCAACCAAACACTACCTGCTGGATATGGAAACGGCGTTGGAATCCAACAAGATAAGAAACTCCGAAAGTATTGGAGGAAGATCCAAGGGATACAAAGGTGAGATAGGAAAAATGACCACACCTTTCTCGCTACCGGGCAGTGCAACAATAAATGATCAACTGATTCTGTAACGACCCTGAATTTTAATATAATAAAATAATGCGTTTATGGGTTCTTAATTAAGGTTAATTAGTTAATTGTTTATTAAATTGTTAAAAAGTGGGTTTTGTTCGGGATTGGATTGTACCGAGATAACTTCAGTGTTTTTACTTAAAAATCGTACACAATGTGTGGGCCGACTATCTGGGTGATCACCCGTCGTTTCAGTTCCGTCGCGTATCTATTCGCAAGACCGCGAGGGTCTTAAATATAAGAAAATCGAGAAAACCAAGAAATTCCATTTTTTCCGGAACGTGCCGATCAGTCGTGAGGACTACCGTCTGTCGTTTCGTCAGTTTATTATCTCATACGAAGAAACGACAGTGTGTTTTGTGTCCGAAATCAGAAAATTAGTGGGTTTTGCAGTTTTCTTTCGGACTTACTTTTTGCTGTCAAAACTCAGAATTTTTCTTTGAAATTTTTACAGTAGGTGTCGGACTACCTCAGGTTCGGTCATCTAAAGTTTTGTTAAAATCGGACTTCGTATGATTTGGTTTCGGAGGCCGTAAGTGCGGAAAAATTTAGAAGCTTTGACCAAAAGTCAAATGTTGACTTGGTCAACCTTCCGCTTTCCACACCAATGTGGTCATGTGCTTGGTGCACATGATCTAAACTCTTTGGTCTATATATAAGGGGACCAAGCTCCTTATTTTTCACGCGGACAGATTGTGGACTTGGAGAGAACTCTCCCGAATTCTTTAGAGAGAGAATACCTAGAGAGAGAAAGTTGTAGAGAGAGAAGAAGAGAGAAGGAAAAAGGGAGGGTCCCTTGAGGTTGATCACCCTCCCGAACGCATTGGAGGAGCCTGTTTCGGCACTAGTCGCCTCGAAAAGCGTGAAAAAGGTAAGACTCCTTTCATTTCTTCTATTTTTTCTTATATTTTCCTATATTCTTTTACGTGGAATGGATGTATGTCTTTTGGCGTGGATGAAAAAGGGTCTGAGACCTCGTGGATGATGTATGGAAGAGTGGTTGTGCGTGGAAAATGAGTAAAGGGGTGTAGCTCTCGGTCTTAGGTGCCAAAACCTGGATTTAAACTCGCTGTGTGAATGATGTGGATGGAAAAAGGGTCGGAGCCCCCTTGTGTGATGATGTTTGGACTTCATGTGGACCCTCCGGGAGCCTGGATTGGTTCCCGGGTGTGTCGGATCGTCACCCTGAGGTGTCGAAAGGTTTGTTTGAGTGTCGTGTAAGGCAATGGACACATCCATTAGCCTAAAAATGTTCCCTAATAGGACGGTGTGTTACTGGATTTGGTTCACGGGCGCGAGACCCAAGTATTTCAGTTAATCAAGCGAGACTTGGGTTAACTGGGGTTAACCTGTGGTTAGAAAACCTAGCCACGGTTAAAAGTATAGTCCGTGGTTCCTCTTTGACTAGGTTAGGAGAGACGGTGTCCAGTAAGGCCCGGGGTTCTTCTGTGACTAATAGTTGGGAGATGTCGGTTTGTTTGTCTAGGTTGTCCGTGGTGCCTCTTGGACTAGATCAGGAGTGGCGGCGTCCTACATGGCCCGTGGTTCCTCCGTGACTGATAGTCGGGAGATGTCGGAATCCTAGGGAGTTTAAAGTGGCTGAACATTAGATAGTGTATAGTTCGGGGTTCCTCTCTGGTTGGGTCAGAAGATGTCGGCACCGTGTCTATCGGGGTCCCTTCTTGGTGGAACGTCTGGAGATGTTGGTATTTGTAAAGATGTCGAGGTTCCTTCATAGACTAGCCAGAAGATGACGGTAGACAGGTTGGTCGGGATAGGTTCCTTCTTGACGGATACCTAGGGTGATGGCGGCGAATACACGGTAGATGTTGTCAGTCAGTTGAATAGAGAAGTATGTCCTTATTGGATGAATGTCTTGGTTGTGTGTGTAAGCTTCGGTTACGAAGTTTTCTGAGTTGGTATACTCAGGGTTGATGTAATTGTCTGAGTTGGTGTACTCAGGGTTCGGTATGAAATTGTCGAATTCCAGGTGGGTTGAGTTGGTATGCCCAAGGTTTGGTCGTGTTCGGGTGAAAGCCTGAATAGTGTGGGTAAGTCTAAATGGCTCCATATATGGTTATGATTTAGAGACTTTAAGTTGAACATTTGTGGGTTGTGGCCAGTTAATAGAGTCTCAAGACTCGAAATGAAACATTATTGATGATTGAAATGATAACTTGTTAATATGAATACATTTCATAGCTGAACTTCATAATTGGAGAATAATGAGGTTGGGAACCTCGGTTAGGGTGACGTAACCTTAAGTGACCTTGGCTCACAGTTTATTATATACTATTCTATTTAACTATAACATGCAAATTGAACTGTTTATCATATCATTAATGATGCGTGTGATTATGTGGAAAATAGTTTAGGGGCTTCATAGCTCACTGACGTTTTATATCAGTAGATTTCGGAGTTGCTGACCAGTAAGTGAAATGTCCAACTGGACATTTTGGAAGATTGTACAGACTATACTTGACATGATAAAGGTGCCTATTTTTGTAAAGTAAACTTGATGTAAATAATGCAGGTATTTGGTTTGTATGATGACTATTGTGATGACATGTGCTTATTGCTTTTTGGAAGCATCTGATAAATCTTTTAAATTTTTCGTATTTTTGCGGGTAAAGTCTTCCGCTTGCGTGTTTATGACGAACGGGCGCGCGTCTCCGAACTTGATTCCCTAGGCGCAGGTTCGGGGCGTCATAGTTTCCGCTGCTAAAAAGCACATATAACACTTGTTAACCAAGCACCACCCTCTGTGCATGAGGTGATCACTTGTTAAGATTTTGTTCAAAACCACTGTCCATAGGAAAAATGATATTTTTAGAGGGAACCGATGGGAACCACCCAACCAGCTTAGGAAAGAAGAGAGTACCAGGCCCAGGTTGCAATGTTTGGAAGAAAGATCTCACTGAAAACTGCCCCTTGTTGTCCATGGACCAAACCTGACTATCCTTAATGAGTGGATGTAGGCTAACCTGCTGAATAAGGGACAATAACCGCAGTGGGGCGTGGAATTCCCGATCCAGTAAATTGCGTCTCATAAGGGGAGTCCATATAGGCACCATGTCCTGAAGAGTTAGACACTCGGCAACTGAAGCCTCCTTGTTGGATGCTAGGAGGAACAAATTGCCAAAAGTCTGCTTGAGAGTATATTGTCCACACCAAAGGTCAACCTATATAGGTTGAACCTCTTGTTAGGAAATAGGATTGTTGATCATGTGTGGCAAATAATTATAGCTGTGGAAGCTACAAGAATAGGCCCTATTGAATAAAATTCTGAGGCCAAAGATGCATTGCTGATCAGACTTATCATATAAGAACAATCACAAGTGTTTAAGGTTGTAAGCCTGTAATTGAGCAAAATAATTGCACACCCCGATCTAATGGCGGCTAATATTGGGTGTCCGATGAGTTAGTCTCGAAGATTTGTCACCAGACGACATACGATTGAGATCATATAAAGAACACATGGATCTACACCATGGGCGGGGGATGCGTGATGTAGGTCAAGGCATCTTCCTTGGAGGTGAAGGTCTTCCATCGAAGGAATCCCGTTAATTGATCGTCACAAGCCCACAACCTGAAGTCATCGACATTTAAAAGTTCAAACAATCGGATATTGATTTTCGGCGATTTCATCTCCATTTGACAGAAACAACCACAATGACTTGTGATGATTTTTTTGTTAATTTTAAACTCAATGGCAAAGATATTATACACTCAAGGTCCAACCCAAACACCTGCAACTTAGAAGGCTATTGATGGTGACCAACAATGCCAAATGCCATTAACCAAGAAATAGGAGAGAGAGAGAGAGGCAAAGGATTCTCTTAGGAAGGATGAGAGAGAGAGACAGAGAGGCGAAGAATTCTCCTAGGAAGGAGGAGAGAGAGACAGAGAGGCGAATAATTCTCCTAGGAAGGAGGAGATGGTTTTTTTTTTTAGATATCATTTTCCAAACTACCCTCTTCGACATAAAAAAGACTTGTGATTACAATCGTTGGATCTGCGGATCATACGGTTGCAAGCATATGTGAACATATATGTTTAATTTCATGTCTCCCAATGCCTTCCTTATATATATATATATATCCTTTTTTTTGCCTCTTCAAAAGAGCTCATTTAATGAATAGAGTTGGAGGATGGCCAACAATTAATCTTAGCACGACTGGAGTCACGCTGCGTGGAGATTCCGAACCACGACTGGAGATTCCGAACCAAGAGCTCATTGAATAAATTGGCCATCCTCCAATTATAATTTATGAGATCTATCTTAGCACGACTGGAGAGCGTGTTGGAGAAGATTAGTTTTTGGTTCGGAATCTCAGTCTTGTAATGTGCTGCTTTTTCCATAGGGAGTGCTCCCTATTTATTGACTTTGTAAAACTGTTCAATACCCGAAAATGATAAGCATTATCTAATTTATTAATGTTATCAAATCCGGATATCTCGGGTGTAAACCTTATCTAATCTTGAATTTATCACGTCACTATCTCGGGTGCCCATGGCGACATTTATTCTTTCTCGTACACTAAGTGGGTTGATGCAGACGGCACCCCGCTCTGCAGTCACGCTGTCGGGCGTGCGAGGGCGAAGGTGCCTACCTTTGTCAGCGATTCTCTATGCCCACCAAACCACGAGTTCCATTTTATTCCCTGAATATTTACCATGTCGTGAGGTGCAATACTCGCAATCGACAGACATCACCATGTCTTGAGGTGCAATAACCACAGTTGACTGATAATTTAGCAAGGCAGTATAACATGTCAATGGTGCTTCGCATACTTGTTTGAGGTGCCATGATAACAAGCTTTTATCGCGAATGTTTGTGGTCAAGTTACTTAACCATTTTTAATCCTCTCGAGGTGCAAGGACCCACTTGGTCAGGATTTAGTTTGAGGCCTTAGCCCACTTTAATGAAAGTGTTGTAAATTAGTCATATGCCTGGGACGCAAGGATTTGTAGGAGGTGCACCCAGATGGATCGGGGGGCTGAAGGCTCCATCATATGTCGAAGAGGGCCTGGTCGACGTGTGTCATTATTTCCTCCACGTCACACTAGCAAAAGTGACCATCGACACAGTGTTTCCATAAACTTTCATAAGCTTCCACCAATATTTTTGTTTCCATAGTGACCAAAGTTTACAGACACCGAAGTAATAAAACTTGTTGGATATTAGAAAATATAAGGGTATCAAGAGAAGCTTAGGGTTTTGAGTGTTTGAGTCTCCATGTTGAGAAGATCAAGAGAGTACGAAGAGTAGAAGGCTAGAAAAAGAAATAATGATTTTGTTCTTAATGAGAGAAGATCAGGAGAATAGAAAGAGTGGAAGGATAGAAAAAGAAATGATGATTTGGTTCTTAGTGAGAAAGTAACTCTTTTTAAGTTGATTCAGTGTCTAGTTTTTCATTTCTTATTTGGGAGAGCAGAACAATTATGTTTTACTTTGAATTTATCAGATCTTTTAGCGTATTTTTCTCCTTTATTCGTGTTTTATATATATATATTTTTTTTTTTCCCCTGTGCCTTGAATATTTGTGGTTGGAACTAGGAAGAAATTTATTATAAGTCTCATTTCTTATAAGACATAATTATCTATTTTTTTGAAGTGAGGTACCATGCTGAATCTCATGGTTGTGACAACCCTCATATCTGGACCATTTATTTGGTGGACTTCTTCTTGAATGAGCAATAGGCCTAGAACTGTACCAGTTGACATATAGATCAAAAACTCGGATGGATATAAAAGGTATAATATTTTTAATTAAATATAAGAGTTATAATTAACAGATTGTATGAACATCTGATCTGTGATCATTTGGATCGCAATGCTTTTTAGTCTACAATTCAATCTATCCAAAATTTGGTCACCCTGGGTTGGTTGGATGCACACGTGGTACACCACCAACCTTTGCGGAACCGACAAACCCTTTATTTCACCTTGCTTCAAATTAATCATCTCGAATGTAAGCAATGGAGTTCACTACTTTGCTCTAGAGTCTAGAAAGATCGTAAAAGTTGTTATAGAACTTCTGCTATCTAATTTGAAGTTCAAAACAATATAACAAATGGAGCCAAATTAATCTTTTTTTCTTGGAGTATCCACCCTAAATAAGAAATTTACCCATGGATTGCCATTTCCTTTATTTTTATTCTGATTAGAAAATCTTTTATGCATCTTCTAATGCATGCATTCATCCCATTGGTAGGTGGTTGTGACCAATATTAAAGTACCGTTATTTTATCCAATGGATCAAATGGGTCAACTTCCTCTCCCGGGATTGATGCAATTGAATATAAAGAAGTCATTTAAGCTTGGTATACGTTCTCTGCTAACGACATGTTCAAAGGAGGTAATTATTGTTTTAATATTGATTTTTTGTTTGGTAATATTTCGGCCCCTCGTTTATCTATCTTCTTCTATTTTTTAAAATTCTTTTTTAAATAAGAGACAAGCATATTCTTTAAACTCCACTGTTGTTCTTTCTTAATCAACTAGATGCCCCCAAATTATAAATAAAAACTAACTGAAACAACCAAACATAAACTTGAGATTCACTGACTAATTGGCATTGTTCAAAGTATTGGTATCGGTGATTGAGATTTTAGGATATGTAATTTGGATACACAAGGAAAAACTTGGATACCTTGCATAAAACGTTGTTCTTAATTTAAATATAAGTTAAAAACAAACTAAATGAAGTCCATCAACTAGATTTATAACCATACGTATGAGAGTTAAGAATTCTATAAATTAAAAAAGGTGAGAATGCTAATATACTTGTATGAAAACACAAACCATATTTACATAGCCAAGTATAAGCAATACAATTTAAAATGAAAACTTTACATTCAATGTGATACATAAGAAAATATTGACTTTACAACCACAATATAGTTGACACAAGATACAAGCTCAAAAGCACAGTGAATTGCGTGGCAGATTGAACCCTTTGGGCCTAGGAAATGAATAGAGTGGCATATGATAAGTGTGTCAGACATAATTACAATACTGTGGCCAACTCATGTAAATGTAGTATGTGGATTGGTACATCTATATGTATGTCTGTTGCTGACATGGATCTTTTAGATCATCTATAGAATTAACCTATTTCATTTTTTAAACCCTAGATTAAATGGTTTTTCAAAATATTGAAGATTTCAAGGTTTTTGGATTTTAAAAAAATGTCCTTCCATTTTTCATAAACAATGAGTTTTGATCTATGAATTTCACATAAAATTAATAAATTTACTCCTTTTGAGTTGATTATATGTTTACAACCTATTTCCATGAATTTAAACAACTAAAATGGAAAAAATAATTTTTTTGGCATACCTTCAAAAATTCGAGGTACCCTTTCAATCCAAAGGCACACTTAGATCTTCGGTTTTAATCTTAAAATTGACAGCAGAGTTGTTGTTTTAGGCCAAATAATTTAGAGAAGAAAAAAATAATAAAAGACTGGGTTTTAGGAGTATTTTACAGCCCGTTTTAGGCTTGCAGCTTTTTACAGTTGTAAGGGCAAGCTCTACAGTCTACACTAATGTTTCCATTTAAGGTTCCTGGTAAAGGTACACTTCATTCTTCTCTCTCTTCTATCCTTCCTATCTGACTGAAAATCTAGGTGGGATTTTCTTTCGTTTATAAAGGGGAAATATCTTATTGTCTATTGAACCTGCAGAACTACGGAATCTTGATACCACAAACTGATGAGGATAGGGCAGTAGCAGTAGGTTCTAAAACGTTTGCGGGTAATACTAATTTCCTTGAATCTGATCAGAGACCACAATTTGTGCTTCATGACTCTATCCTTGAAAGTTGAAACCTATAAGGGACACAAAGTGGATAGGTTAGAATCTCCTCAACCAAAGGCGGCTGAGGGGGTATTCGAGTGGGTATTGGGGAAGATAGAGGATTTCAAAAAAAAATTTAGGTCTCTCCTTCGAGGGCCACGAGGAGGTGAGGGCTTTATTTCAAAGTCAAAAAAATATTGGCGGGTTAGGAAAGACCATCATACCAAAATTTTCTATAGGCGGCAAAAAAAGCTCAGCATGGAGCTAAGGAGATTGGTCATTGGAGTGCAACGTCAGTTACGATAGATCTAGTCATAGGGAGGTGTCTAGTTACTTTAGAATTGGGAGGGGTCGTCTTGGTTGTAAAAGTCCGAGTCGTAAATGACGGATCATGATTGTCAAGGCAACTGGGTGACTTGAGGCGACAAACCTCATGGATGCCTAAGACAGTAGTGTGAGGCGCCCCGGGCATCGCTTGATGAAATCTTTGTAGTAGATTCCCACCAATACGAGGTCTAGGTATGTTGGAATTCCTTGAATAAGGGGGTCCTAATAATTCAAGTAAATTACAAAGTCTCGTTTATCAAGATGCATTTTGATAGAATCATCATTTGAGACAGTTATGAGAATAATAAAAAGGGATTTCAAGTGTCAGGAATAAAAAAATGGAAAAAAAAACAATCTACAATGACTGTCGAAAAGAGGAGAGACGGACTGGTGCATAAAAAAGTCTAGAGAGAGAGAGAGAGACTGAAGAAAAAACTGAAAATAGACTGACTGTCAATGTGATTGCCAAACAAATGAGAGAATGAGGAGACAGAGGGAGAGGCTATACCTCTTACTCTCTTTTCTTCTTTTTTCTCGATTATGCCCAAGAAAAGTAATTAAAAAATCTTATAATAAGGAATATATATATATATATATATATATTAAATTACAAAAAATACATTGATCTAAATTAAAATTATAAAAGACCTCTTTAAAAAATGGTTTTATTAGAGCTTTAGGGCCCTAGAGAGAATTTGGGGCATTTAAACGTTTTTTTTTGTTAGTGGGCCGTGTGGGCTCAATTGTATGCGTGGTCGCCTTGGCGACGCCTTTAATAACTATGCAAAAAACAAAGCGGATCGTTTAAAATTCTGGTATGTATCAGCTGATGCGTACTAGGTTTGGAGATACTCGTTACACTGTTACGTTGGAAAAACAATTCCCATATCGAGCTTGTATCGGTCCGTATTGGGCTTATCGGACGATACAGGTCCAATACGCTCGATACAAGGGTTTTTTTCAGTTAACTTGTTTTTCTATCCCACCATTTATACTAGGATCCATAACATAGACTCGATACACACAACTTATATATTTAAAATATCATTTAAGTAAATGATTTTCTATTTACTTAAAATATTTATATGTAAATAAGGTTATATCCCAATTTGAATTCAATAAAAATGATCCTAAATCCAAATTCTTGAATAATGAAAAGTCAACTTTCTAGTTTAAGAACAAAGCCCTCTTTTTAGCGTCTTTTAGGGATTAAGTCAAAATTTTAATTTTTAAATAGTAAAGTATTTCTCAAATATTAAAATTTCATAAATTCTACTTTATCGGAACATTATCAAAACTCAAAAATCCAGCAAAAAAAGTTTCATATTTTAGTCTTCAAAAATATTTTCATCTACATGGTCAAAAAGTCAATTAACAGTGTAACAGTTTAGCATATAAATACTTACATTCAAACTTATAATTTATGGTTGTAATTCAATACATTCTTATTTAACTCATTGAGTATAAGGTTTTAATATCTAGATTGTATATCCTGTATTTAGCTAATTGACTATGGTTTGTATTTTCATACATGTTTATCAGCACATACAACTTTTTTAACTAATAAAATTATGAACTCTCATATGCAGGGTTATAAATGTAGTTTCATTTAATTTTTTTAACTTATATTTGCATTAAAAGAAGTTTTATGCAAAGTATTCAAGTTTTTCCTTGAGTATCCTAAGATATCATGATTTTTTCCGCCGTATCCATCTAATACAGTCCAATACGTTGATACGTATCTTGTTTTGAACTTACTAATACGACATCCAATACTGATATTTTGAATCGATCATATGGTCCGCCCACAAACAAAGGGAGAAAGAGAGCAATTGGTTCACCCATTGAGTAAGAGAGATGACATGTTAACATGAGAAAAATTAGGGGTGTATCCAAACTGGGCTAGCTTTAAGTTCGGCCCGGCTCAGCCCGATCAAGCCTGGCTTGAGCTCGAAAAATAGGTTCGATCAAATCAAGCCGAGCTATTTTTTGAGTTTGAAAATGTATTCAAGCTGAGCTCGAGCCAAGGCCTGTTTGATTTGGCTCGATTCGAAGCTCAGCTCGATTGAGGCTCGACTTGGCTTGAATGTTATATAAAAAATAATATATTATATATATCATTGTTATATATTTAAATAATATAATTATTATATATATAAAAAGTATTATTATTTTTATTTAAAAATATTTTTTTAATAATTCAATCTGAGCTCAAGCCAAGCTGAGCTCGACTCGAGCTCGATTCAATTTGAGCGCAAGCTGAGCCTGGCCGAGCAGATTCATGGTTCAAAATATCGGTAAGTCCAAAATAGGTACGTATCGGCATATCGGTACCGTATCGGTTGGATATGACGGAAAAGAAAGGATACTCTAAAAAAAAACTTGGATACGTAAGGAAAAACTTGGGTATGTTGTATAAAATCTCTTTTAATGCAAATATGAGTTAAAAAAAATTAAATAAAGACCTTCAATTACATTTATAACCATTCAAATGAGAGTAAAATTTTCTAAGTAAAAATAGGCATGCGCGTTAATAAATATGTATGAATATACAAATCATAATTACTTAGCCAAGTATAGGAAATACAATCTAGTTATTAAAACCTTATTTTTAATAAAATACACAAGAAAGTATTGACATGCATTTATAAATCAAATTACATACATGATAGAAGCTCAATACCAGATTGAGCTTCGTGCCGGCTCATACTTTGTCACTCTGGGATCAGGAATTGAGTAGAGTGATACATTATAGGTGTTCCAGACATGATGACACCACTGTGGCTAACTCATCTATTCATTTTGGGTTGATTACAACCTATTTTTATGAATTTAAAAAAGTAAAATAAAGAACATTAAGAGTTTTGACATATCTTCAAAATTTTGGGGAAGACCTTTCAAATCCAAAATCAAATGCTGAGATCTTAGTTTTTCAACAATGGAGTTGTTGTTTTAGGCTTAGAATTTGATTATGAAAGAAATTTGGGAGAAAGAATAGGGTTTGGAGGTGTTTTGAAACACCTCAAAATAAAAAAGGTACAATTTTAAGGTCAGTATCGGTTCAATACATGAACAATATCGGTCGGTACCCCAAAAACATTTCACATTGTTCAAACTATGTGTATCGGTCCGTAGTACCGATACAGTCGATACGACCACGATACGCAATATTTTTTTTTTGCTACGTATCAGTGTATCAGATGGTTCAAAAATCGGTACATATTGGCCGATACGGTCCGATACATACCAATATTTTCATCAATGAGCAGATTCGACCCGAGCTTTTCAAACTACATATCAAGCTGAGCTCGAGTATAGATGAAAAAATTTCAAACCTAGCCGAGCAGGGCCAAACCCGACTCAAATACACCCCTAAGAAAAACATACTCGACATTGTTCGTTTCCTTTATTCTTTTCTTCTTCTATCCCATCCGCAAACTTTTTTTTTCTTTTTCTGTTCGATATACAAAACTTAACATATTATAATGGTAAAAGACACGAAAAAGATATAAAATTGCATGCTTATTTGTTGACTAAACCACTATATTCAAATAAGATAAATTTTTATATCCTTAAACAATAATGTTATTATATATATCAGATTTTTAATAATGACTACCTAGGCAGCCAGGCACTTGAGCTCAACAGAGCGCTTGGTTGTCTAAGACGACCGCTTGAGACGACACCGTTATCAACCATGTGACGAATCAATGTGTAATATCCTGGATTATCACACGTTCAGACCAGGTTGATAAATGTGCGACAATTGCACATTTTGTGAGATCCAAGAAACCGTCTATACTATGCATCCAAGAAACTAAACTTGGTATATACCCCTTAAAAGGGGCCCAATACACGTGGTCACAATTGCCAAAATACGAAGCTGTGGAAACTTTATAGATAGTCATAGATTGATTGATTACCACTGAAAGGGGCCCAATACACATGGTCACAATCGCCCTATGGACTTTTGGCCAGTCAAGTAGATAGATTTCTATTTTGTGCGGATCAGGAGTAGAATTTCTTGCACATTGTCCAATTTTCTCTTACTAGAAGTCTAGACCAATCTCGGACCATGTCCCTATTATGTTGGCATCAGAATGTCTCAAGGGTGGTCCCATCTCTTTTAAGTTTGAGAACATGTGGCTCGAGGACGAGGGTTTTAACGATTGGTTGATGATGTAAAGAACTATGCCCAGGATGGGGCCCTGCTAGCACTAGGTCTGGACTTTCTCAAAATCAAGGAATGGAATATGGAGGTCTCTAACTATATTCACGATAGAAAGGCTAAAATTCTCCAGGACATTGAGAAGATGGAAAGTCTTAAACCCCTATTGGAGGAGGAAGGAAGGTGTAAAGAATCCTAAAGAGTGAAATTCTTAAAGGTGTTGGAAATGGAGGAGATTAGTTATAAGCAAAAGACACGAATCCCATGGTTTGATCGAAACACTAGTTTTTTCATAGGATGGCCAATTTTGGAGAATAACAAATTTCATCTAAGCTTAATGTGGATGGGGAATGGAAGGAAACTAGACAAGAGATTGAAGAGAGCGTTGTTTCCTTCTATATAGCCTTGTATAAGGAGAGACATGTCTAGAGACTTAAGCTGGATAGTCTCCTTTTTGAGTCCATTTCCTTTGAGAAAAGGGATGATCTTGAAAGCCCCCTTCGTGAGGAGGTGTGGAGAGCCATTGTAGGGCTGGTTGGGGATAAGGCACCTGGCCCTGAGGTTTCTCCATTGAATTCTATAGATCATGCTAGAATATAGTGGGGACGGATTTTATGGCAGTCATGCAAGAATCTATGATGCATGGCAGTTTGATAGGGACTTGAACAATACTTTTCTGGTCTTGATCCCAAAGAAGCCAGAAGCCTAAGATCTTAAGGAGTGTAGACCGATTAGCCTGGTTGGTAGCATTTACAAGATATTAGCTAACGTGTAAGGTATCTAAGTTTTACATTACATATCCAAGTGTCTCTCAGCGTATCTTAAACGTTTCCGGGGTATTCAACCGATTCAGACTGATACTATTATTTTGAACCATGGGCATGATAAAAACATTACATTTTTTTGACCGGATAATTCAAATATTTAATATATAGGACTTACTAATGTATAGCTTCTTGTTTAATAATATATTTAGTTTTGATGAAAAACTGAACACTGTAAGACCAAATATCCTTGATGAAGGTCATTGATCTATTGATTTGGCCACAATTCCATGGATCTAGTGATCTACAAGCATTTTTGACCCATTTCAGGGGATTTATCATCTTAAAATTTCAAAACAAAGAGTATGAAGCATTTCTGGATGAATAGTGGAATATCCTCATTTGATTTTGTTTTCATAAAAGTCGAATAGGTTTATCAATGATTTGTTGAAGATGTATAGGTCGTTTTTTTGGGCTAGAAGCCTGGAACACAAAATTCTGAGGGGAAGAGTAGAGGAGGAAGAAAAATGGGGCTTTAAAAGCTCAAAATCCCCCACCGGTTTTGATACGTACCGATACATGTCATAACGTATCGGTACGAGCGAAACGGTATTGTACGTATCGATCTGTTGTATATTTTGCATTGCATAAGAGTTTTGTTTCAGAAACCGTAAAAAAGGATACTTATCAATGGATACGTATCTATACAATGGATATTGTGAACCGTGTCTAGGGGTCTTTTGTTGCTTTTACTACATTGTGACTACACGGGGAGGACTTGGAGAGGATGTGTGCTTTCATAGATCTAGGGTAGGACAGGTTAAACAAGTTCTAACTAGGATGTATGATGGAAAGGCTTTGGGACCTGGTTGTATTCCCATAAAGGTTTGAAAAATGCGTGAGCAATTGGATTATCTTAGTTGACTAAATTGTTCAATAGGATTATGGAAGATGGTTACTCTTTAAGAATACTGTATGATGCTTGCTTTCATAGATTCAAAGTAACACAAGTGAAAGAAGCTCTGGGAAGGATCTGGCTGGAACCGTTTGGGACCTGGTGGTGGTACCATATAGAAACACGTGAGCAATTGGATCACCTTGCAGACTAATTGTTCAATAGGATTGTAGAGGCAAAAAAAGAGAAGTCAGGTATGTATAGAGAATTATTGTGGTGCATATATACATGAACAAATGAGAGACAATGTTGGCAATAGGGGAACACTTTTAGAGAGTTAGGACTGTTGTGCCCTGGAGCAGGTACATTTATTTGGCGACCCTGATTTTTTTAGTTTCCCCCTTTTTTATCTGTTAATTCCCTTCGTTCTTAATAGAACTCTCATTTTTTTAATAAAGAAAAAACTAAGGAGACTACCAGCAAAAATTATTGTTCCTATATGGCAATTGTTCCCAACTATGGGGTCAAACTTATGAGCCACACAAAAATATGGTTCCTATGTGGGAAATCTTTCCAACTGTTGTATTGTAGGTTCCTTTCTGGCATACTATTTTCTATACTCTGTTTTCTTATTTTTAGTATATTATTAATAATTATATGATCTGGATCCGGAATAATGGAAATGAAATAATAACAATGATGAGTTATAACAGTTATGGCACATACCCTTCTAGTATTTATCTGCGAATTGTGCATTACAGTTCGAATAATCAGGTATCGACTATCGAGCCCTTTTGTGATTGCTATGAGTGAGTGGTTAATTTGATTTTATATGAATTTAAAGGACTTCTCAGAAGCATTTCCATCGTTCACAAGAGCCGAGCAAGAAGGTCTTCATCAGCTATATATCCAGGTATGTTTTTTTTTAGGGCTTGAATTGTAATTCGTGCATTTTGACACCATTATGTATATTAGACTTCCTCTATGTTGCTTGTGATTAGTAATAGATTACGAAAATGTGATTGAAAAATTGAGTTGCTAAATTTGAGCAAATTTCAGTTAAAATAGCTGTAAAGGTTAAATGTGCATCTATGCCTTTTTTTTTTCGAAACAAAACTGTAACTCTGTAAGTTCGTGAGGTCTTAGGTAATTTGCAATGGGCTTTGATTGCATTTTAGATTGTGTTGCCTAACAGCATAAGTAATAATCAAGTGGAATACCAGACATTGTAATTTGAAAAGAAACAGCTAGGTATTAGTATTACCTTATAGCTGAATGCTGAGGCTGCCATGTCAATCTCAACATATGTTTAAAAGAAGATAGGAGATCTATTAATTGAATGGAATTATTTTCTTGTTAGCTTTTTTCCTACTAATACAATATTTTCCTTCTAAGCAGGGACAAATTCCCTATCTTCCATGTTCTCTAGTTTCCTCTAAAGCCTTGTTCTTTTTGCGGGGATTGATGGCAAGAATTCTCTATTCTCGGGATTTGCCAATTTTGAAATTCTTCTTTTGCTTCCAGCTCCTGAGAATTGCAATTCCCGTGAGACTTCAAAAGCCACAAATGTGGGATTTCAAGTCTCACCAAAAAGGGATAGATTTTAGATTCTCGTGATAGTCCGGTTTTTTTTAGAAAGCCTTTCAACTTGGGCCCCCAATCTCTCTCTCCTGCCCTCCGCACTGTTTGGCGATATAATATCTCACCTCCGACACTCTTTGGCCAATTAGATGTTGGTACTTGATAACTCTGGCAACCGTCTGGTTGGCGTCCTTTGTTTTTCCCTATAAGTTAGGCCTTTTTTCTCCTCCTCTCTTTGTCGTGTTAATCGGGTGATATTTCACCTTAGTTGCATCTTGCTTAATCAAATTTGAGAAGCTGTTAGAGCTAAGTTTGCCCGGAAGCAGAGAAACCGTCGAGTCTTTGACGACATATCATCCATGGTGCCCGGTATGTGTGCTCGAATCAGGTGGTCAGTAATGGAGTGGATTGGGTTGTATAGGTCGAGGGAGGATATCCAGAAAATTCTGTATTAGTCATCTTTGTAGTAGGGGGGGTTAAGTATGTTGGTGTTGTAGCGGGCAGGGTCGAGTTTACTAGCTTGTAAACTCGATGACCCTTTATCTTTTTTTGTGTTCTTCATTTTCTTCCTTTTTGCTTGATAAATTGAGGTATTGATAAAAAAAAAAAGTTTGCCCGAAAGCAGTGTAGTCAAGGCGTCGCCTGAGCGATGCCTTAGGCATTTTGCTACTACCTAGGCACCCCTCTAGGCGGGTGGCAGTCACCTGGACCCTGTAAAAGTTATCTTGTTTTACAACTTATTTACATATAAATATCATTTAAGTAAATGGTTTTAAACTTTACTTTCATTTACTTAAAATATTTATATGTGAATAAGGTTGTACCCCTCATTTGAATTCTATACAAATTATCCTAGATCCAAATTTCTAAAGAATAAAAAATCAACTTTTCAGTTTTCAAGAACAAAATCCATTTTAAACATCTTTTTCAAAATTTCAACTTGCAAATACTAAGGTATTTCTCACAATTTAAAATTTCATAAATTATATTATAACAAAACATTACTAAAACCCAAAAGTTCGGTAAAAAAAGTCTCATATTTTAGTTTTAAAAAATATTTTCATATACAGGGTCAAAAAGTCAACTAACAGTTTAGTAGAAAAAGACTTACATTCAAGCTTTTCAACATTAAATGTTAATGTGCTTAGATTATTGTGAACACTAGGAGATTTGAATTGTTATGTGTATATATTAATATTATATATGTGTATTTAACATATATGTATAATTTAATTATTTTTATCGCCTAGGCAGCGACTCGCCTAGGCATCGCATAGATGCCTTAACTACACTGCCCGGAAGTTGCAGAAAAACGTCCCAATGATCTGTTGTACTCCAATTGGAAACCATGTACGTCACACTAGCAATAAAATTACAACTCTTAGATACCATCACCTTGACGACCGTTAGTCCAGAGATAAGGGATTGTAGACTATGGTCTAAGAATAAAAAAGGTTGCTTCTCGGCAAAATCACTGTTAAGCTCGATAACCCCTAGATGCAATGAGTCCTTCCCCCATAAGATGGTGTGGAAGGTTGGGATTCCATCCAAAGTTTCCTTCTTCTTATGGACCGCTGCATTGAACAAGATCCTTACCTGCGAACACTTGCAACATAGAGGTTGGAGATTGGCGAATAGATGTTTTTTGTGCTTCCAAGCTGAAGAAACCGCGGACCATCTCCTTTTGCATTGCTCAGTAGCTTAGGAAATCTGGGGGCGTTTCCTTTCCTGTGTGGGGTTAGCATGGGTGTTCCCAATATTCGTCTGAGATTTCTTAGTATGTTGGCCTTAGGAGCATGGGGAGGGGCGAGTGAGGCAATTCGGGAGAGGTGCTCCCTGGAGCTATCTTCTGGTCCTTGTGGAAAGAAAGAAATTATAGAGTCTTCGATAATGTGGTTTCATCAATACCACGAATATGTGATAGAATCAGGTTGACAATCTTGTTGACAGTCTTGGATTGGGCGGGGCTTCAATGTAATAAGGAGGACGTTCGAGACATTTTGTATTAGGTGTTGGGATGCTTGGGGTGGGAGCTACGATCTCTCTGACCTGGTTCTTGAGTTTACAATCTTGTAAATTCTTGAAACTGGGGTTTTTTCTTGTATAGTTCTTTTATCTTTAATGCATTGATTTACCGATAAAAAAAAACAACTCTTAGATACCATCAACTGTAAGATTTTTTCACAATAGCTGCATGCTTATAGTTCATTTTTTTTGCAGACTGGCTGGTCGTTTTTGCTAAAATTGCTGGCTGTTTCTTTTTTGAAAAAAATAGTTTGTTTTTAATAGAGGTGAAAAGACTTACCCTTTCTTTTGACAAAAAATAAAGTTTTATTGTGAAATGCCTAAAATACTTTATCAAGTGGTAATGTAAGTCGAAAAAATATATGATCATATCCGTTTATTTTTAACAATTGCTGTTAGTTTCTTAAAAATTAAATTTCAATGACATTTTCTCACGACAGAAGAATGGATTTCAAATTCTTGAGAATTCGCTAAGAGAATGGTGATTTCTCGAAGAATTCATCTTTCCAAGCAGTCGCTAAGGCGTTAACCACTTTAAAAGAGTTCAATCAAATGCAATTTTTTAAAAAAAAGAAAAAAGAAAAAAACAAATCCTTAAAGTAAGCTCTCGACACCTATGATTGGAATTTGGATATAACTCAAGTAGAGAAGGTTGAGGCTCGAATAGAGGAATTTTTGCAAGCGACGTGTGGCTTGCAAATTGTTCTTAATGACAACTCCAAGCCAGCCATTTTGCCAAATATAGATCCATTTTGGTTGAGAGATAGATGATCATCAGATGACGTATACATAAATTTTCTCTAGCATGATCTTATTTTGGAATCACAGAAGGTTGAGGCTCGAATAGAGGAATTTTTGCAAGCGATGTGTGGCTTGCAAATTGTTCTTAATGACAACTCCAAGCCAGCCATTTTACCAAATATAGATCCATTTTGGTTGAGAGATAGATGATCATTAGATGGCGAATACATAAATTTTCTCTAGCATAATCTTATTTTGGAATCACAGAAGATATGGTTTATTGCTATATATCCCAGTTATAATTATTTATTGTAAATATACTTTATTTTTTATAATAATATTTTGGGCCAATCTAATAGCTTGGTGTTCAAGCTTACAGATATATCATGGCCATAAACGTTACAATTTATGGTGAAAGCATGCCCCCAAATAGTACGGTTTATGGTGAAAGATGAAAATGATTGTGTTTTCCTAAGGGGGCGTTTGGTAACTCTAAACAATAAGATCTTATTTGAAATTAGAGCGCTTGATAACAGTCTAATTGAAGCTCTAAAAATTTGGATTAGAGGTTTTATCTCCAATGTACTAAGCATAGAGGGCATAGTAACAAAGTTCGGGTTCGGGAATTATTCGGTGGGGGTTAAGTTTGGAAAAATTCGGCAAATTCGGAGAAATAAAATTAATAATTATAAAAAAATAGAAACATGATATCAACTAATCATTTTAAATACTTGAATAGCTAAACTTCATAACATGGTTTAAAATATTGATACGTATCGACCGATACGGGCCGATACGTATCTTATTTGGAACTACCCGATACACTGGTACGCTGGAAAAAAAAACTCCACTATATCGGGCCGATACAGACCCGATACAATCGATATGAGGATTTTTTAGTTAATTTTTTTTTCATTCCATTTACACTAGGATCCACAATACTAACCCGATACACACAACTTATTTACATAATATATTATTAAGTAAATTATTTTACTTTTATTTACTTTAGATATTAATATGTAAATAAGGTTATCTCTAGGTTCTGATGCCCCAGCCCAACCCTACTTATCAGGAACCACTGGTTATGATGCCCTAGCCCAACCCTACTTATCAGGAGCCACTGGTTATGATGCTCAGTCCCAGTCTTCGACTGACAGTTATGGATTGATCACGACTCACTAATAGGCATTTGTACAAATATACTTGAGAATGTACCGCATGATGATGACTTGGACACAGTGGTGTCATCATGTCTGGAGCACTTATAATGTATCACTTTACTCAATTTCTGATCCCACAATGATAAAGTATAAGCCAACACGAAGCTCAATGTGGTATTGAGCTTCTATCATTTATGTAATTTTATTTGCGAATACAAGGGTCTATGTATTTTCATATTTTTGATTTATGAATGCAAGTGAGCTTCTATCACTTGGATAAGTAACTATGGTTTGTATTTTCATACATATTTATTAGCGCGCACGTCTTTTTTAACTTATAAATTTGTTAACTCTCATATGTATGATTATAAATGTAGTTGAAGACCTTCATTTAGTTTGTTTTTAGCTTATATTTGCGTTAAAAGAAGTTTTATGCAAGGTATCATTTTCCTTGCGTATCAAATTTTTTTTTAGCGTATCCTGAATTTTTCTGCCGTATCCAACCAATACGCCGATACGTATCCTATTTTGGACTTACCGATATAGCGATTGATACCGATATTTTGAACCATGCTACATAATAATTAGTAGATAATCAACAATAAAATTCATAACATCATTTCAATTGAAAATTTTCAAACTTCAAAGCTCTAACATTGAATTCATAGTCATTCATCAATACATTTCAACAAAAAATATTACATAAAATCACTCTCAACTCTCAAGAGTGAAGACTTTTATATCAACCATAAAACATAAAAATCATCATTCATCTTTCAACTGAAAGTATTACAATAAAATCACTCCACATTCACTCGGTGGGGTTGGATTTATTAATCGCTCAAATACAACATCATCATCAAGGTCTTCATCTTCCTTCTCTGATGATTCACTAGAAGAGCACCCTCCACCTTCAACTTCAAGGCCCACCTTCAACTTCAAGGCCATCTTCCCCTTCAACTGTAGGGGCATCTAGGAATGCCAAGATCTTCTTAATCATGATTGGATCCAAATTATTTAATTCTTTACTTGCACTAGTTTTCATGAAATACAAGTTCATTCGGATGTACACCAAGTCATGCAATTTTCTTGGGTCCAATCAATTCCTTTTCTTCGTTGTTAAACTTTGCAAAATTGTAAAATGGGGGAGATTTTGAAAATGTGAAATATGCCATTGAAACTTCATGAAATGTTAATTAAACACAAATACATTCTTGGGGATAAAAAAAACAAAACTAAAAAGTTTATAAGAGGCATTTTAAATGGAGGAAAGACTTGTTGCGGTGGTGGACTGTATTTTATTCATGAATATAACATAACCTGTTTAATACATCCAATGTTCATAAAAAAGGATTAAATACTCAAATGGATGTCAACAAGTATATAGTTGATAATGCCACGAAGGCGATAGTACAGATTTCGTTAAGGGTCAAAGTCGCCTTTATTCTGAGCATGAGGGTGGTAATATTGGCTCTCTACACTAGTACCATATGGGGTGAAGTCATGGTTGTTAAATCTTTGCGATTTGTGATTCAAATCCTACGATTCGATTCGAATCTCAAGCAAAACGATTCAAATCGGAGGCGAAAATCTTAATTGCGTAAATCCCATTTGATTTACGATTCTGATTACGATTTGCGATTCAAATCGTACGATTCAGGCGATTCGAGCACAAAACCCCTTTTACGGACCAATACTTAAAAATATTTTTTATTATTTTTTTCTTTCTTAAGGTACTTATGTCTTTTAAGGAAAGAGAAGAAATAAGAAAACCCCTATTACAAACATGCCAAAACTCCTTTTCTCTGTTGCTCACAGTGTGAAACGAAAAAAAAAAGATGATGGAATTGGAATTTGGAAAAACTTGATAATTTCCATTGATAATTTATTTTATTAGTCTTTTTATTTATACTAGTATTTTGATACCTGATTATATGAGTTTATTTTTGTTGATTTATCTTTAATGATATTGAGGTTTTTTTTTCATTTTATGGAATTCGTTCATGTTTTTTATAATGTGTGCAATGAAATGTTCATTACTTTCTTTTATTAATAGATATGAATGAAATCTTTTGGATAATAGATTATTCTATTTTTCTTATTTATTTAGTAATTTTTTACATTTTTAAACCTATTTTTTTAAAAATGAATTGAATCTTATGATTTACGATTTGAATCCCGATTTGAATCGAATTGGTCCTAAAATGATTTTACGATTCGATTACGATTTAACAACCTTGGGTGAAGTACTGAAGTTTGCTAATTTTGCAAATCACTGCAAAATTTTGCAAAATATGTTGAAATTTAGGTGAAATATTGTATAAAAATAGGTACATTGAAATTTCGGGACCTTAGGTACCGTAATTTTGCGTAGTATAAAACTAGTATCAATGTATCATGGATCCATAGATGTGATGCATTTACTCTTAATCAAACTAGTCTAGTGTAATTCCATTGGAAACCAACACAATCACAAGAAAAATTGAGCCTTGGTTTTTCCTTTAAAAACATTATTTAATTTCTCCAAATTTGTGATGTTTTCTTATCTCTGAAATCCAATAGTTGTTTTTGAGTGATTTATACACTAGAAGAGGACTGCTAATGAGATATTGAGGTTTTGGGGGAGGGGATTTACAATATTTTCTGTTGGAATAATAATGTTTGGTGGAACATTTGGGGAAAAATAATAATAATACTATAGGTATCCAAGATGTCATTGACATGTTGCGATAAAGGCAGAAATTGTGAGAAGATGCGAAATATCAGTGATATATTTATGATGAAATGTAAAGAATATGTTATATAAGGGCTTCATTTTGCCTCCTTTAAAAATTTGAAATTTAGGTGAAAATTTTGAACAATCAAATGGTGAACGTTTACACACAATCTGATATTTTATAAGGGAGATTGGAGATTCCTTTCATCCAAAGGCTATGCCATTTTATTGTTCTTATATTCCATGGGAAAAAATGTATGTGCCAATATTGAAAATGGATACAAAAACCTTGTATGGTTACTTTAAGTGGTTCATATACCAAATGAAAAGGGCTCTAGAATTTGTTTTGGTATGAGTGGTGTCAGTGGGTTGTTTTGGGGGCTCCTTGATTTATTGAAGGTCATTTAATTCTCTAAATGAGATGTTTGGAGGAAGTTGAATCACGTTTGATTGATAAATTGGTAGGCATTCTGCCAAAACCCCACCCGACCACTCCCACTTGGTGATTTACTCATTTAAAGAGAAATGTGTTAAATGGATTTCCACCTCTGCACATCTTCTTATGCTTAAATGAATAACCAAGGGCATCCCATCTTAAGCAAGCTTGAGTGCTTGACAGAGTTTTGATCACAACATGCTGGGTGGAGCACTTTTTTTAAATGTTATTCAAGAGCTGGTCTTTATACTGGCTTTGGATCACATGAAATTCTTGTTTGATATCAGGGACATCAATCATAATCATTGTCCCTTTAGATTCGAGAATATTTTTGTGGATGCTAGGTTTCACAATCTTAATGGCTTTCTAGTGCTCCCCTTTTGATTCTAAGGGAAACTAGCTATAGGTTTTGCAAAATAACTTAGAAAGTGATGAAGGAAGAGAACAAAAATTGAACATGTGGGTATTTACAGGTCTAGAATCAATTAAAAGTAACATATTGAGGTGGTTGCTTCCATTAATAAAAAAGAGAAGGATAATTTCTTTGACGATAGAATGAGAATAAATGCTGGCAAATAAGAATATATATAAAGACCACCGATCACAAGAGCACATAATCCTTCCATTCTTTGGCATATGCTATAAGAAGATTTAGCACCCTATCAAGATTCAAGACTAGATTGGATGACCTTTTGGAAGAAGACAGGAAGATCCGTGAGCCTTCATGAACTAAAACAAGAACCTTCACTAAAACCAAGTATGACTCGATCAACTTTAGTTATTGATTTCTTTGGAAATGAGCTATTGGTAAGGGAGGCCACCCTTGGGTTTCATTGATAAAGTGAGCTTTTTAAATCTCTAGGAGAGATGAGTGAAAACTGGAGACAGGGCCTCGTTTGGATGACATTTCCAAAGGCTTCAAAAAATGTGGGGTTGTTACTTGTCAGTCTGTAACATGCCCATTTATTTGAAAATTTATATAATTGTAATCGTCTATCTTTATAGGCTGCATCAGGACCTTGGCTTTCCGTTCTTCGTAGATACTCAAAACCATTTTTGCTTGATTCTGCTAGATGTAATATTAATACACTGTACACTTGGAAATAAAAATCCCCGAAATCGACACGAAATAGGTGATACGTAAAGGTTTCAGTAACTCCTTGTACGATATTTATATTGATACGAAACCGGTGAGACGTATCGTTTATTAATTATTTATGTTTTCATTCATTGTGTTATTGTAATTGTGTTCACTACTTTGTCTTTGAGTCACTACCCATGGCTTGATATATGATAAAATTGGTTCTTATAAATCATTTGATATTTTTTAATTTTAATTTTTTTTTACGAAGAAAAATATTATATGTATTTTGATACCGAAACCTTACCCTAAGGTTGTGGTGAAATCCCTCATACCGCGATCACCAGCCTCACGGCATTCCCCTCCATCTTCCTTGTTTTTTCGTTTCCAACAGTGGTATCAGAGTTAAGGAACGAGAAGAATAGAGAAAAGAATGGATCGTTTTTGCTCTCCAGTTAGCATCAGGCCGTTTCTCTGGAATAAGAAGGGACATCCGACCGACTATAAATAGATTGTATCTATACTGATTCAAGGTGGGGGTAAGCAATAACCCGAGGTCGTGGAGAAATCCCTCATACCGCGATCACCAGCCTCACAACATTCTCCTCCATCTTTCCTTCTATCTCTTCTTCCTCTCATTTTCGGGACCCAACAGTGATACGTATAGGTTTCAGTTGGGACCGATACATCCCCGAAACCGTATTTTAATCTTTACTGCACATGCAAGAGTGCTTCAAATGATTATGCATATGACACTTTCTTGCAAGATGTAATATGTAATATTTCCTTCTTATCCTCTTGTAATTTTCATTTGATCTACTCTCCAAAGGGAAAAGGAGTTCAAACTTCAAACCGTTCAATTGATTGGTGAAATTTGTTTTTTATGATATTGTCATGCTAGCTTTTGCTTATATCATGTGTTCTTATAGGTTACATTATTAATACAAAGAGATCACTATATGTCTCATTGTCCATCATTTAACGTTTCAAGTTTGAACCAATATTTCATGTTGTCTGTCCAATGTTTCAGGTCATCACTTCTCTGCATGGAAATATAGAGGTACACTTCGTTGATATCATTTGCTTTTTTTTTTTTTTGGTTATGTATTTATGCTATAATATAGGGTTACACTACGATTCATCCTTTCCCCTTAATATGAATCATTGTAGATGTTTCATGTCTTGATTATGGTGTAATAATGTGATATGAAGCTCAGTATTTGTATTCTAATTTGTTAGACTAACCTTTAAAATTTTTAGTATTAGTTGTCAGTGTTGATCATCCAGTCCATGCCCTTGATAAGTGAGCTTGTGTTACGAGATTTTGGTTTTATTTGTAACAGTGAACTGCATGGTCTAACACGTTTCCTTCTTTAATAAAATTTAGACATAGTTGTTTACAATTTTTTAAACTCTCATAATTTGCTGCAATAAATTGAAAGTGGTTATGTCGTAACTAATTATTGTCATCATTAATGCCTTATTACAAATATTTGGGATCAGCAACATGTTTTTCCAATCAATTTTGTTAAAAGCCACGACTTCCAAAAGCTTCTGACATCAAATCTTTCTCTGGTATCCCATTTTTAGCATTTCCCTTGCTCATTTACATGATTTAATTTGCAACAACTCACTCCTTTTCAGTAGTACCATCATTGGACATCATTGAACATGTCTAAACCATCATTGAACATAGCCTTTCCACTCATCCATCTCTACATCCTCGTCTTAGGTACCATATTTTATGAGTATGTTGCTTCTTGGTCCCCCATCATTTTCCCTATAAAGCATAGCCAACCACGACTTCCAAAAGCGTGTGCTATCATATCATTCTCTGGTCTCTCATTTTTGGTATTTCCTTTGCCCATTTAGAGGACTTAACTTGCACCAACTCACTCCTTTTCACTAGTGCCTATCATTGGACATCGTTGAACTTGTCTAAACCACCATTGAACATTGCCTTTCCACTCATCCGTCTCTACATTCTCATCTTTGGTACCATATTTTATGAGTCTGTTGCTTATTGGTCGCCCCATCATTTTCCCTATAAAGCATAGCCAGGCTTATGAAATATTAGGAAATGTGTTAGAAAATAATTTTGTGTGTGATAGGTAGATTTTTTGTTTGTGTCTTCTATCACCAAAACTACTTTTAAAACGTGTATTAAACCTTTTTTTTTGGGGGGGGCTGTACTTATGCCGTATTAAGTTTAAAACAGCAATACCCTTATAAATGCGTATTATATGCGTAATCTGTATTAAACTCGTGAAATATGCATATAAAAATCATAGTTATTTTTAAAAAAAGTTGTATAGGGTCGCCGTTTGGAAGGGTGACCCATTATTTTCATCCTTTTATATTGATATTTAGTTTTTTTAAAGGTTTTTCTCATTTTCATTTACCTATTTAAATCTTATGATAGGGTTTATTTTTACAAATATATTATTGAATTTTATGTTAGGGTTCGAACTTTGAAGCTTATATTAGGGTTTGAATTTTATGGGGTTCTAGTTTAGAGGATTATGGTATTGTACTTTTTTTGAACGGTGAATGATGATGTGCGTTTGGTAAAATGGTTGAATGGTGAGTGATGATATTTTGAGGGCTATGTAATTGCAATTCTTTTGTTGAATGATGAATTTAATGATTGTTAGTAGTTTGTATCATTTGTTTCTATTTATTTATAATTATTAGTTATTTTAAAAATACATTACGTACTTTTCCCATGTCGTCGCCGTATAAAACCCGTACTTCCCGAATAGAGCATTGCTGTTAAAAACCCGTGTACTTGCTGAGTTGTTGAGTATGTCTGTATCCATAGAACGTTAGGAAATGTGTCAACTTTTAAACAATGGATACCAAAACTTGTCACTTTATTTCTTGGTCATCAATCTTAATTACCGTGGGAACCCTATTTGTCTTACTAAAGTTGCATTTCATATATTCGAATTTGGTTCAACATATTAACATTGTAATTGCTCATATTGTGCAAAAATTAACAAATTAATTATCCATGGTTAGAATGCAATACATTTGTCAGCTTATGCATTTAGTAGGCCCATTACATTTAAGATTGATCATTTGGTTTACAATTAGAATCTCTTTTATTTCATTGAATCCGTAAATGAGTTATGATCCTACTTGAGTGTTATTTGGCAAGAGTTTACATTGGGTGTCTGACTCAATATTATAAAAAAAAATAGAGTCAGTCCCTATGCTCTTGAATGCACTCAGTTCTATTTGTATCTTTCCTAGCCTTTCCACTCATCCTCTCAGCATCCTCATCTCTGGTACCATATTCTATGAGCATGTAGCTTCTTGGTCCCCCGATATTTTGCTATAAAGCATTGGCAGTCATATAAAATATTAGCAAATATGTTAGAAATTATTATAATTTTTATGTGACAGGTAAGTTTCCTGTCTGTATTCATGGAACATTGAAATGTGTCAATTTTTCAAACCATGGATATCAAAACTTTTCACTTTAGGGTATCTCTTGGTCAGCAATCTTAATTATCGCCTGAGGCCCTGAATCCTATTTATCTTACTAAAGTTGCATTCCATATAGTCAGAGTTGGTTCCACATAAATGTAACAAATTAATTATTCATGGTTAGAATGCAATAAATGTGTCTGCATTCTCGTATGCATTTAGTAGGCCCATGACAATTAAGATTGATCATTTGATTTACATCAGAATCTCTTTTATTTCATTGATTCCGTAAATGATTTGTGACTGTACTTAAATGTCATTTGGCCAAAGTATTCATTGAGTGTGTGAATAAATTAACAATAAATGATCTAAGTTATTATTTATAAATGTAACAGTGTCATATTCTCTTATGCGTTTTATTAGGCCAGTTACATTTAGGATTGAACATTTGGTCTACAATGAGTTGTGATTATACCTAAAAGTTATTTGGCAAAAGTATAAATTGAGTGCTTGACTCAATTAATAATGAATGATGTAAGGCATCATATATATAATTAGTCTGGTAGACTTGTTCTTCACTTTCTCTATGGAAGCACGTTCAAAATATCGATAAGTATTGTGTTTATACAATCCATATAGATATTTTGACCTGCTGATACAATCATACAAATGAACAAAGAACAAGATACATATGCATTAAGATTTTGGAGTATCGGACGATATAATCAATTATTATACGTTTGTGCTAAACATTTTATTATGCTAAAGCCAAGCAATGGGAGGGACACATTCCAGCCAGAGAATACCGCTCCTACTAAAACTATCTTTTTACCCTCAATTTTCTCTCCTAAATTTTTTTCTATTTGTAGGTTCCTTTTAAACCCTTTCACATTTAGGGTGGAAAATAGCAGCGACAAATGCCAGTCAAAGATAGAGATTAGAGAGGGAAGGGTGTTTGGCAGTTAAAGAGAGTGGTGAGAGCAAGAGGGTTCAAAACATTATGTTTTTCATTCTCTTCCTTTTTAACTATTTCTCTTCGAGAGGGGGTGAAGGGTGATACATGGCAATCAGAGAGAGAGAGAGAGAGCAGTAAACGTGCTTGATGGTTAAAAAAAAAAAACCTTAATAATTGCCTTTCCATTTTATTAAAGTTTCTCTTCCTTTTCAACTATTTCAATTTCGGAGAGGAAGAGGAGTAACTTTCCATTTATCCTTTCCTTAACCTCTTCTAAATAGTGCCCAATTCCATATAACTTTTTTCTCTCCAAAAAAATTCTCTATTTGTAGGTTCCTTTTAAACTCTCTCACTTTTAGGGTGTAAAATAACAGTGACAAATGCCAGTCAAAGATAGAGATTAGAGAGGGAAGGGTGTTTGGCAGTTAAAGAGAGTGGTGAGAGAAAGAGGTTCAAAACATAATGTTTTCATTTTCTTCCTTTTTAACTATTTCTCTTCGAGAGAGGATGGAGAGTGATACATGGCAATCGGAGAGAGCAGTAAAGGTGCTTGACAGTTAAAACAAACCTTAATAATTGCCTTTCCATTCTAATAAAGTTTCTCTTCCTTTTCAGCTATTTCATTTTCGGAGAGGAAGGGGAGTAACTTTCCATTTATCCTTTCCTTAACCTCTTCTAGATGGTACCCAATCCCATATAACTTACCAATACCACTTATTCATCAAGCCAAGACCCTTATTGAGATTATTATGGGATGATTAGCCCAATCAAGACAATTTTTTTGATTGGTAAATATGCTCCCAACCAAGACAATTCTTACCATATCAAGCCCCAAGTTACATCAACCTATCTATAACAAACCTAACACAATACCGTTCTCTTTTTGTCTGTATGTTATGGATATAGATTATGTAGTTTTGCATTATTGAACAAAAAAGCCCTAGTGAAGCAATGCCCTAAGTGTTCTGGCTAGTCTAGCTGACTTGACTGAGTTTTGAGTCACTCGCCTTGTTGTGCTTGAGATTAGGGGAATACGTGTTGCAAGTTGTCACATACAACCAGGCTTCATTCAAGAAAGTTGGGAGTTGTTAATGATAAAGATGAAGCACCTATATTGGACATCATGTGCGGTTCATTACTTTGATCTGATCTTAACCGATTTTGGGGACTAGCTGGCAGTGAATAAATTGGTTGAACAGCCCCAATGAGCAACACACTACATCTACAAAACTACAACCGGAACTAGGTACTGCGTTTTATATGGGAGTGAACGTTTGGTAAGCTTGTACTGCTGGTCATCACCCGCTTTTCCAGCAATTTCACTTCCTTTTAGATTATACTTGCGAAGAAGCCATGGTTGGATAACATAAGAAAGTACCTGGGATATGGTTGACTTACCAAGATGAAATATGTTTGTTGGGTGTAGGTACCGTTTACAGTGAAACTTCGATCAAATGGATCAGTTGAAAGATACAAGGTTCGTCTGGTCGTGAAGGGGTATACACAGACTTATAACATAGATTATTAGAAGTTTGCTCCAATTGCCAAAATGAACTCTTTGGAGTCATTTTCTCTCTAGCAGCTAATCAGAATTGACCCTTTTTTCAACTTGATGTGAAGAATTCTTTTCTGTATGGTGACTTGTAGGAAGAGGTGTATATGTCATCTCGTCTTGGTTTTACATGTCCCTCAGTTGAAGGGAAGGTGTGCAAGTTAAAGAAGGCGCTGTATGGACTAAAGTGGTCTACTAGAGCCTGGTTTAAGCGGTGAAGAATGATTACAACGAGAGGCAAGCAAACCACACATTGTTCATCAAACAGTTTGAAGGTGACTATCTTGATTGTGTGTGTGGATGATATTGTAGTAACATAGAATGATGTGGATGCAATAAGGTTACTAAAGAGTAAGTTAGTAGAAGAGTTTGAGATGATCTCGGTTAGCTGACGTACTTTCTTGGTATAGAGGGTATCTTTGTTTCACAGCGCAAGTATGTTCTTGATCTCTTAGAAGAGACAAGTATGATGGGTTGCAAGTCATGTGATATACGTATTGATCCTAATCACAAGCTTAGTGACGATAGTGAGGAATGCCTATTGGATGTAGGATGGTACCAGAGACTTGTTGGCCGACTCATCTATCTCTCTCTAGGCTAGACATTACTTATGCAGTTAGTGTAGCTAGTCAATTTATGCATGCACCGACCACTAGACATCTAGATGCAGTGAATAGAATCCTCCGCTCCTTAAAGTCGTCTCCTGAAAAAGATTTATTTTGATGTATATCTACCATGACAGCCTAAGAGTTGAAGCCTACACGGATGCAGATTGTGTTGACTTAGTTTCAAATTGGCATTCTACTTCAGGGTAATACACTCTAGTTGGAGGCAACCTTGTAATATGGAGAAGGAAAAAAAGCAACATGTGGTTGCAAGAGCCAAAGCTGAAGCAGAGTTTAGAGCCATGGTGCATTAGCTATGTGAGCTTCTATGACTTCAGTTACTGCTGACTGAGATTGGACTCCATACTAGTGGTCCTTTGATTTTGTATTTTGATAAGAAGGCAACAATTAATATTGCTCACAACCCTGTGCAACATGCTGAACGAAGCATATTGAGGTTGATCTTCACTTCATCTAGGAAAAGTTGAAGGCAGGTTACGTTTCCACTCCATTCGTGAAGTTTGAAGATCAATTAGCCGATGTTTTAACAAAGGGTTTTGACGGTTCTTAGTTTCGTAGGATTATTGTAAAGTTGGGCATGAGTGGTTTACACATCAACTTGAGGGGGAGTGTAGAATACATCTCTTATTTGTGTGTTACTTTTACATCTTATTCATTGTAGTAATAGTATACTATTAATATCTCTTATTTACTATTAAGATATCATTAGTGGAGTATAAATAGTAAAGGAAAATGGAAAACAGACCGCATGGTCCTCTTCCAAACGGACCACCCAATTACTAAGAGACACATGGCAATAAAAATTTTATTTTATTTTTTGTCATTCTCTCTTTCCCAATGTGTTGAAATTTGATTGGAGTGGTCAGCTTGGAAGAGGACCTTGTGGTCCTCTAATCAGAACTCAATAATAAATGAATAGGAAAGAGATAACAAATCTCTATAATTTTCCCTAATCATCTTTTTCTTCCCTCTCTTCTTTTCTCCAAAACCCTATTCTATAGAACACTAAACCTAACCCTAATACCTAATCCATCAACAACTTATATTTATTTTATCAAATTACCGCCAAATTAGATGTCATGATCATATGGTATTTCATATTGTTTTGAACAGTTACAAATTGTTGATTTTAAAAACCTAATCCTAGATTGTCTTTCATTTATGTTGTGTTCGTAGTGCATGTGCAAAGTGGTTCGTTGTACTCCTTCATTGCACTTGGTATTGTTAGCATACCTAAAGATAAATTTATTTAGTAATTCAATCCAGAAGTAGGAATAGAATTAAATACTAAGATTCATGAATTTTAAAATGGATTAGACAAAAATATGATGATGATAGCCAAGGGCGACTGGGTGAGAGGTTCTGAGGTCTCAGAGCAAGAGAAGGATTCTAAAGTGGGAGCAGCACTGTCAGAAGGATCTTAATTCATGGTTGCACAAGGGCGGGAGATTCTGTGGTTTCAGAGCATGAGCGAGATTTTAAAGTGTGATTGCTATCAGAAGTAGGAGCTTCTGTTTGTTATTGATCGGTTAAAGGATCAATATATAGATGAAAAGCAATAATGTACATAGAATTAACATAATCACCGATAGGTGACAACAAAAGAGACAAAGAATACAAAAAACAAGAACCCCACATATCGGAAATAGAAGCAAATGAGAAAATTAGGAAATACAGGTCAGTAGAAAGGAAAAGAGGAAAATACACTGGAACCAAAGATGTGTCCATCTCTTAGGAAGATTGGAAGAAAAGACACGAATCCAGTTGTTGGCATTTGCGAAAAATGAAGCTGTCACTGATCTTGGGTAGATGTAATGCCATATGGAGATTGGTGGTTAACTTGGGTTTTGAATAAGTTCTAGGGTTTTAGGGTGGCGGACTTGCTTAGCAATTGGGGCAGTTTTCTTTATGGAGGGAAACCAGAAGTTGGTTAGGATGTTTTTTTTTTTTGGGAGAAAATCTGGAGGCGGGGCAGAATAAGCTAAACCTCAACAAAAGTACATTTGGGGATCTGTGATTAGCCGGAAGAGGCAGGGTCTTTTGTAATGATTTGCAAGACTCTAGGAATTCTCTGCCCCAATTAGATATGTGGATTTTAGTGAGATACGAATTAAGGCTCTTGTGAGTGACTCGTTGATCACTTTGAAAGCCCATTAGTGCCTAGTGATTGAAAGAGATTATTCAATGTTGAGGTGCAGATCCTTGGAGATATGTAATTCAGAAATGCAATCAATCAGTTAAATTAGAGGTGGGCTTTCATCTTCTTCCATATGCATACATATGCCTATGATTCGACAGCCTCCCTAGATAAAAATATGCCTATGGAAAATCATTGTTCATAGGGATTCTGTTCCTAATATTTTCCCATACATAATACAAATCATTATTTGGGGAACAAATGTTGCATGCGTTTCTCCCTTTTATTCCTTCTAGTCTTTACACAAGTTAGGACTGCCATGTTTAAGTTTAAAAGATGCTAATATCATGCTACTCCAAAGTTGTAGTGTATTTCATGGAAGGATGTTCGAAATTTTTGTTTAATTCTTTGAGCTATTGAAACAAGTATTATGCTCACTTTTGGCCTTGTTCCATGTTTTTACTCGTCATTCTTACTGTGCAAAGTTTTACATAAGCATTATAATGTTTATTCAATTCTAACCGAGTGTCTCGTTTGAATTTCATAGGAAGAGTTCGAGTCTCTATGCCTTGAAACACAGGTGCGCTATTGTTGTTCCCTTTTCCCTTTTTTTTTTTTGATGTAGTACATGAAATGTTTATTTTATGTAATTTGAAGATCAAGTATGGATTTTGAAATTTAATATTTTAAATAAAAAATTCGTTATTTCGTTAACCGTTAGGCCTCAAAATAGTACATAAAGTCTTGCATGTTCTTTGAAATATTTGAAGTAGTTAGTATCAAAATATCGACATTAGTATGACTGTATGAGTATCGGTAATGCGATTTTAGGATACATATCGGAGTATCGGTTCGATATGCTGGGAAAAAATTAAGATGTGCATGATACTCCGATATGCCGGAAAAAAATTAAGGTATGCTAAAATATGCAAGGAAAAAGTTGGATACTTTATATAAAATTTCTTTTAATGCAAACATAAACTAAAAACAAACTAAATGAAGTTTTCTAACTACATTTATAACCATACCTACATATGAAAGCTAAAAATTTTAAAAATATAAAAAGCGAGCATAACATGTATGAAAATACAAATCACAATAATTTAGCCAAGTATAGGCAATACAATCAAAATATAAATACATTCAATGATTATATGGTAAAATATTTTACTTTACAATAAATTATACAAGCTCAACACCGCAGTGAATTATATGCTGGCTTGAATCCTAGATTGAAAATATTTTTCAAAATATTAAATTTTTTAGGATTTTTAAATTTGTAAAAAAAAGTGACGAAAATCATTGATTTCTCATTAAAAAAAAGTTTTTGATCCATTGATTTCACAATAAATCTACTCATTTTGGGTTGATTATAACCATGATTGTTAAATCCTTGCGATTTGCAATTCAAATCCTACGATTTGATTCGAATCCCAAGCAAAACGATTCAAATCAGATGTGAAAATCTTAATTGGGTAAATCTCATTTGATTTGCTATTCTGATTACAATTTGTGCGATTCGAGCACGAAACTGCTTTTATGGATTAATATTTAAAAAATAAGTTTTATTCTTTTGATTTTCTAAAGGTATCTATGTCTTTTAAGATGAGAGAAGAAACAAGAAAACCCTTGTTACGGACATGCCAAAACTCGTATGTTAGTTTTCTCTTTGTTGCTGACATGCTGTGAAACGATTAAAAAAAAAGAGAAAAAAAGAGAAGAAATGAGGAAGAAGAAAAATGATGAAGTTGGATTTTGAAAAAACTTGATAGTTTCTCTTGATATTTTATTTTATTAGTCTTTTTGTTTGTACAAGTCTTTTGATATTTGATCTCATACAACAAGATTATATAAGTTTACTTTTGTTGATTTATCTTTAATGATATTACATTTTTTTTTTTATGAAACTTATTTGCGTTTTTTATAGTGTATGCAATGAAATGTACATTACTTTCTTTTATCAATAGATATGAATGAAATCTTTTGGATAATAGATTATTATATTTTTCTGATTTATAAGTAATTTTTACATTTTAAACAATTTTTTTAAAAAATGGATTGAATCTTATGATTTATGATTTTAAATCCCGATTCGAATCGAATCGGTCCTAAAACGATTTTACGATTCGAACCTTGATTATAACATATTTTCATTACTTCAAACAACTAAAATGGGAAAAAAGAAAGTTTGCATACCTTCAAAAATATGGGGAAACTATTTCAATCCAAAATCAAACGCTTTGGCCCCTTTTGGTTGCACTTCCGTTTTCTGTTTTTTAAAACAAAAATTTGAAATTTTTTACACAACATTTTTTTGTTTATAAAAATTAGGAACAATTTTTTTGAAAAGCAGTGTCTTTTGAAATAAACCCGCCCGCCCACCTACCCACCCACCACCACCACAATACTACCACCACCCACCACCACACCACCACCACAATACTACCACCACCACAATACTGTAACCACCACCACAACACCACCACCACGGTACTACCACCACCATCACCACCCACGCCACCACCATCAACACCACACCACCACAACACCAAGCCCATCACCACCACCACCATCATCAACAACACCACACCACCACAAAACCAAGCCACCACCCACCATTACACCACCACTCCAACCACCACCACAATACTACCACCCACCACACCACCATGCCACCACCCATCACCATGTTACACCACCCATAGCACCTACCACTCACCACCACTAACCTCCACGGCTCCACCACCACCACCACCCACCACCCACCATGGATTGAATTTGTTTACTCATTATTATGTTCATCATATTTATCAAGCGCATTTGTTTTTTAATTTTTTCTTTTTTTAAAACAAGTAACAGTTAGTAATGCCAAACGTGTTTTATGTTCCAAAAATTTGAAAACAGAAATTCGTTTCCAGTTTTTAAAAACAGAAAATAAAAATAGAAAAACTGCAATGTATCCAAACGGCCCCTAAGATCTTCCTTTTTGAATACAAAATTGATAACCGACCAAAATTAGAGTATGTTTTTAGACCCTCTATCGAACCAAAACATTTCTCTGAAACTGCTCAATCCGATGGGCTACCAAAGTGGGCTTCAAGAAGAGATACATGTAATAATTTGACACTAGAGAGGACTCTAATGAGGGTGGTTAAATGCCTAATGTTAGAAAGTTCTTCTAAGGTGCTATTATTCTCTCTTCCCACCTTTTCAACGACGAGTTCACTTGCTTTTTGATATATTCTTGATACCAATGAGAAGACTGAGATAATTGATGGATTCACATGCTTTCTGATCTATTCCTGATATTAATGAGAAAGATAATTGATTGGAGACTACCTACAAGAACCCAACTTACTAGCACAATCTTCAAAGTGGTCGAGACCATCTTCAATACTAACAAGTAACAATGATATGTTCTTAGATTAACCCATAGCTTGGATACTAGAACTAGATCAATATGCCGAAGGATTAACTTCAAGTTTTCAACAGTTCTGCTCTACATCTGTAGAAAAATCATAGTGTCATCTAGGGCTGTAAATGGAGCGGATAGTGGCATATCCGAATTCGTATCCGATTATTTATCCTGATATCCGAATTCAAATAAATATCCGACGGATAGTGAAATATGATATTCGTATTCGACTCCGATTAAAAATATCCAAACTCGGATAGTATCCGAATTATCCGATTACTTAAAAAAAAGTTTAAAAAAATCTAAATTAATATTTAAAAAATGTAAAATATATAATTTTAAAATTTTTTTAAAAAGGTTTTATTAATTTTGTAAATTTAAAATATATTATTTATATATATTATATAATCGGACGGATATTTATTGGATCGGATATACCACTATCCGATTATAAACGGATAGTAATTTTACTATCCGAATTCGCTCCGCCGGGTTCATATTCGGATAATTATCCGACTAAAAGGATTCGGATACGAATAATATCCGCATCTGTTTACAACCATAGTGTCATTGGAAAACTATAAGTGACAAATGATAGGCCCATCCTCCCCAACTAAAAAATCTTCATGAGACACCTTCTTTGGAAGCAAATTAAGAGCATCTGCCTCAATGATGAAGTGAAGTGAGAAGAGAATTACCTTGCCATGGTCTTAAATATTTGAAATTTGAAAATAAACTTCTGAGGAATCATTGATGATGATACAAAGAGAGATTGACCTGACACAAACCCCAATCCTAACTCTCCATTTTGCTTAAAAACCCACTATCTTCATGTTTTCTGAAGGAAAATCCCAATCAATGTTATTTTAGCCCTTTCAATAACTACCTTGCAAACTAACCCTCTTTCCACTTTCTTACTCGAGAGTCGATGCATTTAGTAGTGATTACGTCCTTGTTGAGAATTTGCCTCCCATTCACAAAAACACTTGCATGAGGACCAATGATTATGAGAATTACTTTTTAAAAAAAATTTACTTAAAATAACCTTGTCCTGAATTTTGTACATACTCCCAACAAGACTAATGGGCCTAAGTCTTTTCTCCTAAAATAACCCATTGCTAGGGGTCTGGCAGATCCCTATTAGTTTATAATTTCTAAAAGCCAAATACTTTCTAATGTTGGGAACGTAATAACCATATCCCCTCTAGGAAAATCAAGTACACTTTCATGGTCTTGTACAGTCCAACTACAAGCTTAAGAATACCAACCTTGTCCAAAAATTGGCAAGACTTAGCTCTAGGATAGAGAGTCAGAGTTGATTACTTTATCTGAAGAATGGTTGGAAGGAAACTCTTCTATGATTGACAATCTTTTGAATGTCTTTGCACCCGAACTATTCATTTTTAAGGGGTAAAGTTTAAAAAGGCTTTTTTACGATCTGACGAATAATTCATGAACTGATGAATTATTCGCAAATAATTCCCGAATTGATGAATTATTCCAAACTTATTCATAATGAGGATTTCTCACAAATTATTTGTTCAGGCTTATTCAGAATTCTAAAAATAAGAATGAGGGCCAAATAGAATTTCTATTAGCATAGAGTTGTTACCAATAACCCAAGACTTATTTCGCACTGAGAAATCTCCATTTGACTGAAGTTGCCAACTGAGAGAAGGAGAAAATTCTATTCAAATAGGTTTTTTAGGGTTTTGATTACATTCAATTGAATTGAAAAAAAAAGATGATTTTGCACGTTGGTTAGTTTGCTGAATTTCGATCGAACTAAGAGAAAAATATGATTTGTTACTTATTTTGAGCTATTTCTATATTTTGCAAAAAAAGAAAAAAAACTATGTTATTGCAAATAAATACACTTATATAATGCTTCTTTGATTTTATCTATTTAGATTGTCATTTTTCCTGTTTCTATACATTTTTTAATTGCTTGTGTAAGTTGATTTGCATATACAAACATGTAATCTAGATTATAATTTTTTCTTAATTTACATAAAACTTGCTTAAGCCTTACGTAATTTTTTCTTGAGTTCGCTAGTTTACATAGCGCTTGTTGTTTAGGAATTGAGATAAATGTCTAATATTGTAAGAGATGCCAATACATCCAAATTGGTTGATGAATTAGTTGATATCACGTTCTTATATATATTTTTATTATTAATTATAATTATTTATTTTTCGAACTTAACACTCGCCGAATAAATCCCGAACCCAAACTTTGTTACTATGCTCACACTAATACAAACTTTCCAAGGATATCTTTTGCTTCTTTTCAACATCTCAATCCTCACGATTGAATCACTTTCCACTTACATGGTACGTTAAGTTCCTTACAAGCATTAGCCTTCCTTTAAGGCTTTAAGCAGCCTAGCCTCTGCAACCATGTTGATTGACAAGACAGTTCACAATTCCAAGTCCATTTTATGAGCTTGCCCTGTTCACTTTTATTTTTCTTTAATCTGCAAGTTTCTTGGAATGATGGCATCCATAAGGTATGGCGCTTTCAATGGGTTCATGTCCATGCCAAACCCAAGGCGCTTTCAATGGTGGCACAAAATAAACCAATACTTATACCACCGTGCAATCTATTCCCACCATTGAAAGGTAGACTGATGATCAAATAACCTTAGGTTAAAAATGTTGCTGCAGTTTTCTCTGTAGTGAGACTTCCTCCGTTAATGGTAAATGTCCACTTCAGCTATTCACAAAAAATTCATTTTGTTGCTAATATGATAGAAACACATAACTTTTCTGTTTAAAAGAAATCATTGGTTTATTCTAGCACAGAATCCAAACCCAATCACACCAAGGCTTCCTATCAGACCTCTACACTATTGCTACGCTGATTTCACTAAAAACTCCATAATAGATGTCTTTGCCCAGATTCGCACTTCAATTCACGAGTCTGTATTCAAGCCTCTAGAATTCAGAAATTGCTTTTTGCTTTATATCATCACTCAATTGGGTAACCTCGTTGAATAATCATCTTCCTTCATGTTTTTGATTGATTTCTAGTGAAGAATTGGATTTTAAATGTTTTGGACACTACCCACAACCACAAGTCCATATGAGGCATTCATCCCATGCTGCTTTTCCTTCATTAATAGCGAGGAAAGAGCCCACCGAGAAGCGGTCTCTTAACGTGGTTATTAGTAGAGATTCTTGTGGAAAGAAAGGATTTCCTCTCTAATTGTTTCATTCAAGAAACCAACCACCCTAAGTCTACCATTGAAAAACCCTTCTTGGATGGGCACTAGAATGAAAGAATTTGGTATCCCCCACCACCTTAAGCCTGTTCTCATCTCTGAGAGATTTCTTCTTGACGTCTTCGCATGGCCTGGAATTTTAATCAGTCGTCTCTTTGAGCTTTCTCCTCAGCAGAAAGCAACATCACCTCCTCCTTATCAAGAGCAGAAATCGCTTTTAGCTGTTCCTTATTTCTTTCCTCATTCACGACATACTCGTTATTCTGCTTCTTTAATTTTGCTTTTAGAAACAAAAACCTGGCCCTTCCGAAGCAATGAAAATATATCGACTAGCCCTCTACTATCTTCCAAATTGCAGCACTTCCAACTATATATTCTCAAGTAAAAGGGAACCTGGAATTTTAAAATTTTAGTCAATTTTTGATATAACTAGTGGGGGTATGCACGTGCAGGCCTTATGTCATCAAATTAACTTAAAAAAATGTAGTTAAATAAGAATACATGGCATAAATAATATAGTACTTGGAATAAAAAAGCTATCTTCTTTACAATTTGTAGAGAACAATAAAAGTCATAGGGTTTGCTGTACTCCCGTACTTTTGAACTTGTGTCGACTCATGTTTGGATAGTTTGTATTTAAAAAATACGAATTATTTGGATATGATTGGCACATTAATTGGTACGTATCAAAGGTTCATGAACTAATTTGTTTCACTGAAAAGAACGGCTGAACAAAACATTAGATGGTCTCTTTGTTTTATTCATGAACTATTCACGTATTAAACACGAATTTACTAACTATGGAGCCAATTGACAGTGAAAGGCCTACAAGCAATGTTTTGAATGCTGCAACTATATATGTTTGTTACCTTTAGAAGTAGGCACCATATTATCTTTTAAATCCCTTATAATGGCACAACTATCTCTGTCTTAGATTGCCTCTTCTCTGCCTCCACTTTTAATAGGTAACCATCCTTGGAGTCTCTCCGCTCAGGAACTGGAATTTCCTCCAATAATTTTTTTTTGTTTTGTGTATTCTGATTGATGTCTATAATCATTACACATTTCTTTCCACCATAATTTCCTTTCTAGGTAATGAAAGCTCGGGTAATTCCACTTGCCAATTAAGCGCTCTTGAACATTACTTAAGACTTTCCTAACTTCTTTGATCTTGTCCTTTCCAAACATATTCTCAAAGACACGAGTGGAGGATTGATACCTCCAAGATGCTTACTTGGGTTGCAATTGGAGCAACAATGCTTCTTAATATGCGAGCTAGAGGCCTTCTTTCTTTTTTCATACTGTCTCTTGGGACATTGCATGATTTAATGTGATAATAATCGGAAACCATTCTGGGACTTGCTGAGACTTTATCTCTACATCAATCAGTGATGGCTCCTTTTTTATTTGGACTTCTGGGCTCATGTTATGTTGGAAAATATGATCTTGAAGAGCTTCTACTTTATCAGAAGGTTTTTTTTCGTGCCTGATCCCTTTGGACATATTTTCTTGAATGCAACTATTTGGATTGATTAAAAAAAAATTACATTCTGTTTATTCTTCCATCAATCTGTGCACAAACACTTAATTATACACTTTGACTAATCACATATAAGGTGATGGAAATACTAATGGCAAACCTTTGACATGTGAGAATATTGTTCAGTCTCTCTGCTAATATATAATTGATCTCATGTTCGATTGGGCAATTAAGAAGATGGTTTAGGAAATATATAGACAAGAACTATGTATAGAAACAAGTGCGCTCATCCATTCTATGTAAATGAATGCTTTACATATCTCATACATCTTAAATCGAAACCCGTATTTATATTCAATGCATGTAAACTGGTCTAGAAGTAGATAAAACTCCTTTCTGTGGAATTGAGTTCATCTTTTTGTACTTCAAATCTATGTTCATTTCAGTATATGTAACTGCAGATCTAGACAGCACTTACTCCCATGAAGAATTCTCGAGTTATTGCAAGCTGAATCTTACTTCACATTGGTTGAGACTGATTATTTAGGAGATTTCTTACTCTTATTAAATCTTATCAAGCCTCAATATAACGTCGCTTGAATAGTGGTGACCAAGTTTTACGTAGCTATGAGGTTGGATGGCCTATATAAGTGAATATTCTTTGTTGTGGCTTAGGATCACTTGCTTGGCTAGTTTCTGTTCTAGATTTGGTAAACGAAGCTTTTCCCGTTTGAAGCATGGTAATGAAATTCTGGTTTCTGCTCCATCCTTATTCGACTTCTTGGCCTACTGTTTTCATTTACTTCCCAGATCCTCTATTGAAGTAATCTAATACTAATCATCCACATAGTTTGATTCTGTGCAACTGAGATCTTAAAAATTACAGCTTGATCCCTAAGATGAAAATAGATTATTGGCAGAAGCAGAGGAAAAGATTTATTCAATTAAAATGGCCAGAAATACTGACTCAATTTAATGACTAACCTTTCTTTCTTTGGATGGGAGTGAAATTTGTCGTATCTATTATTTGTGCTCATGTGCAATAAGTACCTCCAAGTGACCAACATTATGCTACTCAAATGATTTTCAACATTTTGGTACATGGCAAATATTAATAATTATACCAATCTATCTGTATATATTGCATTCTGCTTATAGTTTGGATTGTGTCAAATTTCTGCTCATAACAGGTGGGAACCGTTCTTGATACAATAGAGCAACTTGTCGAGGAACGAAACATAAACCCTCTGTTTGCAGATAAGTAGGTATCTTCTAATTTTAGCGAAAAAGGAATTATATATGGTTGGCCAATATTATCATTTTTCTGTTAAAGTTGCCAAAAAGCATTAACATTGGTTTAATTAGAGAGATGGAAGCACTTCCTTTTTATTTTGTAGAGCTGGAAGCACTTCCTATTTTATTCTGTAGGAAATGGAATAACAAATGTATCTTCTAGAAATTATATTGATGTATAACATACTGAAGGTTGAATAATGCCTAGGTGAAACCAATCCTCCTGTGTTGCTTTGGCATTTGACTAGGTTCCTACATAGTGATGAGCGGATCAAGAAATGCTTTATTAGATGATCTACCTTTTTTTAAAGTATAATTCATAAGTTAAAAGAGAAATAACTTTCTAGCATGGTTCAAAATATCAGTATCGGGTGTCATATCGGTAAGTTCAAAATAGGATACGTATCGGCGTATCAGACAATATCGGATAAATACAATTGAATTAATCAGGATACACTAAGAAACACTTGGGTATACAAGGAAAAACTTAAATACCTTGCTTAAAATTTCTTTTAATGTAAATATAAGCTAAACACAAACTAAATGAAGGCCCCAACTATGTTTATAACCATACATTTGAGGGTTAAGAATTTTGTAAGTTAAAAAAGGCGTGCGTGTGATAAATAGGTATGGAAATACAAACCATAGTCACTTAATCAAGGATAAGAAATAAATCTAGATATTAAACCTTACATTCAATGAGTTAAATAAGAATGTATTCAACCCTAAATTATAAGCTTGAATGTAAGCTCTTTTATGTTCAATTGTTACACTATTAGTTGATCTTTTGACTCTGCAGATGAAAATATTTTTGAAGCCTAAAATAGAAGACTTTGTTCGTTGGACTTTTGGGTTTTGGTAATGTTTTGATATAGTAGAATTAAATGAAAATTTAATATTTGAGAAATACCTTTATCATTTGAAAGTTAAAATTTTGACCTAATTCCTAAAAGGCGGTAAAAACAGGATTTTGTTTTTGAATTGGAAAATTGACCTTTTATTTTTTAAGGAATTTGGATCAAGGATAATTTTTATTCAATTCAAATGGGGTATAACCTTATTTACATAAAAATATTTTAAGTAAATAAAAATATAATCAATTTAAAATCATTTACTTAAATAATATTTTATGTAAATAAGTTGTGCGTATTGGGTCTATGCTGTGGATCTTTTTTGTAAATAGGAGAGAAAATAATTAACTCAAAAATCTCTCCTAACAGCGGATTGGCCCATATCAGTCCGATACGCCTGATACGGGGTCGATACAATGGAGTTTTTTTTTCCAGTGTACCAATATATGGTGTACCTGGTAGCTCCAAACAGGATACGTATAGGCCGATATGTACCAAAATTTAAAACCATGCTTTCTAGAGGCCAAAAGGTAGGATCATGATCTAGTTACCAGGAAAGGATACAAGTTAATTGCCAAATGGGGAAGAAAACCATTAGTAGAAGTGGTAAAACATGACATGGATCCAAGACATAGGCATTGAACAATTTTTCGTATGCAACATTCAATTGGAGTGTAAAAAAATATGAGTGGGAAAGAAGAAAATATCAATATTCAATTGGAGTGTAAAAAAGATGAATGAGTAAAAAGAAAATATCCATCAGACACTAGAAGAAAAAATCCATTACAAACTAAATGCAAAGAATTATGTAATTTGAAAGCTTTAAATTTTTTTTATTGTAAGAAATTTATTGCAAAATTTTAAATACATCGCGTGCATTATTGCATGCTTCCACCCTCGATATGTGATCCTAGATACCTGGATTCACATCTTCCTGCACCTCTTTCCCATTATGCTCTACTCTTTAGCATCCAAGACACATCACACAAGGCAGTTAAAATCCCATTTTAAGGTATGGCTTAAAATCTAATGGGAATGAGACCACTAATATCCCATTTTTCGCTCCTCGTTTCCCATGAATATTTTGAGCATCGCTTTCCGCTTTTCGCTTTTACTTTTTGTTTTTGCTTCTCGCTCTAGTAAATAATATGGTCCTCCTTACTCTGTTTTATATGTTATGCCCTATAATGCAAATATAGGGTTTCCAACACTGTAGATAATTGAACACGTATGGTAGTTCCCTATCTGCTAAGAACTACAGTGGAGCAGTTTATGAATGTCTCCTCCATGGACTTTATTTTAGCAGGGTCCCCCATTGCGGAAGATTTGTGGATTCATTCCTTAGACCGGAGCTCTTGGAGAAATAGCTTTATTTGGGATCACTTTCAGCCTATTATTCTTCCTTCTATATATATGCTATCCATACACAGATTTTGTTGCCTGGCCGAGAAATGAAGTTGATAGACTTTATCTGTGTATAGGAAACTGTTTTTCCCTCTTCCTATCTTGTATGTTCTCTCATTTTCCAATAAATTTGTTATTTATATGATAATAATTTCTATTTATTTATCACAAAGGAAAAACATCTCCAAACCCAAAATAATTTGCAATGTATACCATTTATCTTATTGTTTCTTCTATGTTTTATCCATTCCCATAGAGTTTGTTATTCAGTTAATTGATATTTAGTGTGTTTTGAAAATGATAGGTATGGAAGGCTCTTCCCTAGCATATGGGTTTGGAAGGCTTTTCACCTGCATCCTTAGGAAAATAAAAAAAATTAAGGGCCTTTTGGCTTAGATTTTTTTTACCGATTATAGTCGATTGATTATGGCCAATATAATAGCATTTGCTTACCGACCAAAATAAACTAGTTACATAATCGATAATCGGTTCTGTTGACTGTAATCGATTAAAAATTTAATTATTATTTCTAATTCATGCACAACTGGACTCTATTTGACTTCTCGTTTGACTCTCTAATTCTCCCCCCCCCCTTTTTTTTTTCTTTCAATTATTGATTTTTCTACCAAGATAACTTCGGTGATTGTAATACCACTAAATATAATCCCAATTTTAATGGCTGAATTTATCTTAACCAAATGCATCCTAAGGTGTTGCTTCCTGGAAAATGCGTCAAATAATTGTGATATCCACCTTTGAACTATGTGATGACTGCAGGACAAATATAGGAGATGTCCAGCAAGAGCTGTCAAGGGTTAAGGAGGATGAGGTCCAGCACTTGATGGGCATGCTGGAGTCGGTGAGACTGATTTAATTATTCTCTTGGAAGTACCAGTTCAATTGTTTTCTCCATTGGTTAAAAAACTGTTGTCTTTTAATATTTGAGTTATCTTGATTTTAATTGGGGCAAATTTGAGGATGCCTTCTTTATAAGAAACCAAGATTATTAGGTTTGGACATGTTTATAATTGAATGGTGTAGTTGCAATATGATATATACAGCAGTCATGCGTGTGCTAATTAGTCTTCATGGACTAATATGCTCTAGTTTGGTATGTAGTTATTGGAATTTTAGTGCATGAAGTGAGAAAGGAAGCTGAAAACTGGCACTGTTTCAAAAATTGAAGCAGGAACTGCTAAGAAGAATATGTCATAGTCATACCATATAAAAAGTTAAAAAATGTGATTTTGTTCCATTTACTCAATAAAAAAAAGTTAGTATATCTGATACATGCACTAACACACACCTAGGTTTGTAAAAATAAATCTATTAGCATTTACAAAATTTATGTGCCCTAAAGAAGGTATATTAATCTGACACATGGTGGCAATAACTGGTGCTACTTGCTAGGGTGGAGAGTTAAGTTTCTGTACATGATTTGGAACCAGGAGCAGCACCTTGGTTCGAAGAATCTTGCAACTAAAGTCAGGAGTCTTCTTACTATAACCCTTTTCATGTGCTTGAGCTGTAATCTTCAAACTTCTCCCACGTTGTTACCTCTTTGGTTTTTCAGCTACAACCCAAGGTTGTTTGTAGATTTCAAGTTTTATGTTTTCTTTAGGATAGTTACATTATTAGTTCACTGACTGAAAACACATACTCCTAGACCTGTGAACAAGGTATTTTGGAAATTGGCTACTTGTAATTCTAAGCAGTGGCAACAAACTGTCTCTCTCCGTGCTTCCTTTTTGCTTGTGTTAAACTATCCAGGCCACCCCTTAGGAAGTCGTCTCTCTTGAAAGTCAGGGATATTCTATTCCAAGATATGGAAAGAGGTTCATGTCATCTTTTTATACAAGATCATAATAGTATCTTTACTAACATACTCCATTACTCCTTATTCTTATTAGGCTGCAGAACAGAATCGCCTCGTTAGAGCTCGTATAGAATCCCTTAAGAAGGAAAGACAGGATCTCTCAACCACTGTGGATGCTGTGGACAAGGTATTTTTTTTTTTTCTCATTTCTTCAACTTTCTTTTTTCCCAATATTGCAAGAAAGTCATTTGTTTGCATGCCTGTGCTGGGTTCTTTGGCAAATTTTGCAGTTAAGGAGCTGGAGTTTAAACTATGGGCACATATCACGGCAGTGGGCTCCATGATATGTGGTCGATGTATTGTATACATTTTCCACTGTATTGAACGAAGGAGGGCCTTATTGTGTATGTGGTTTATGCAAATGCACATTTTCAGAATGTGCCAAAGCTCCATGTACAGGACCTTGAGGGAATGGATATATAAACTAGCGTCTGGATAAAATTTCTTTCTCATTGCCCCAAGTAGGGCCATTGTTACTCAAAGATCTAATGGCTGCAAACATCTGGAAATCCTAGCATGAGGGTGGTTATCTGTTGATCCAAAAGAAGAATTACCATGATCGATGATCAAGTGGAATCTTTCCTTTGAGCAGCCATTGCAAGATAAAAAAATAATAATAATAGCAAGCATCCTTTCTCTTCACTTTCCCCATCCTCTTCTTTCTCCCCCCTTTGCTGCTGCTGCTAACACCAGAGGAGGTTCCAGCCGGCGTTGCTGCTACCATTCACGGGGGGTTGCTTGCTGCTGTCATTTTTATCTTCTCTTTCTCTTTTCTTTCTCCAGTTGAAACTCTAGCACGAGAGGGTTTGCCCTGGACTTCTGCTCATTGCTCTAATTTTTTACATCCTGTCCAAGCTTCAAGTATTTCTGTTAGTCCATAAAGGCCCCTGTAAAAGCATTACTGTATGAACATCCTGGTGGCTGGGAGTAAAATTTCAACCATCAAGTAGACCCTGATAGTTCAGGTGGAACACATTCAATGGTCTCTCACCCAGTTTTTCAATTTCAATCCGTTGCATGTAGCGTTTTGGGCACCCAAGGATAGCCATCAACTGGACTAACATGTCTGAAAATCTCAACAATGGATGAATGTAAGTTCTGCCACCAACACACAGTTGTCTTCCGTCACTCCCAACAATAAATGGGGAGGAGAAGCGGCAACGCCGGTGGAAAGGTTCTCTTGTGTTAGCGGTAAAGAGAAGAGAGAGATTGGGATGGGGAAAGAGAAGAAATAGAGAAACAGAGAAGGGGAGGAGAGACGCGAATGAGGGAAATGAGTGACTTCTTTTTTTTGAATATATACAAGGTTAGATGACCGTTGGATCAAATATGGAGGGCGAAGATTGGGGCCACTCACTACAGGCTGCAATGAGTGACACCTTCTTGTATGCTTCTCTACATACATAATATATGTATTTACAAATCAGTATATATGCATTGTATAACACACTATTATTCAATATATATATATATATATATCTAGAGAGAGAGTAGCATTCTAATGAGCCAAGTTCATTGAATCTTCTAATGAGTGGTCCCTAATAATGTGACACATGGTAAGTTGTTTGCGAATCTGTCAAGACAGGTTGCCCATGAGACATGTAGCAAAAAATTAGATTGATTAGATATTGATAGACCGTCTGATCGAAGAAGGAAAATTAAGTCATTTCTATATCTTAGGTAGGGTCTAGTGAACCCTAAGGGGTTAATACTGCGAATTAGGGTCTAATCGGATGGTCTAAACAAGTCTGATCGGACTGATTTTTTTGACATGTGTCTCCAATGGACCAAACTTGACATCTGACGGTCAGATTCAAAAAATTATACCATGTGTCATCATTCTAGAGGGACCTCTCACTACAAGCTTTAATGAGCATGGTCATTAGTATCCTTCCACACACACACACACATATATATATATGTACATATTATGTAATGTAAAACATATATAATACATACTTTATATATTACAATTTGTTATACCCACTGTTATATGCACGATAGACCGTTTCAGAAATAATATGTGTATTACATTTATTATATTCTAGCGGGTGGCACATGTGATGCACGTGAGAGCGAAGGGAAGGAGTTAACCACAATTAATAAGAGTTAAAATGGACATGTGTTAACCCATGGGTGTGATTGAACTCTCCCCCGAGTTCAATTGAAATTGGCTTTGATTCTATTATTTAAATAGATAAGAGGTAGTTTGGAAATTGCAATAAAACATTAACACATTAAAGTAAAACATTGAATCAAAGTTTTGTTTAATATAATGGTAGTTTGGGAATTTCGGAAAAGCCAGACTATGCCTCCCTCTAGCATTATCTTTACTATTATAATGGAAGAGGCAGGCGTAGCCTGAATTTTCCGAAATTCCTAAACTACCCTTATATAAAACAAAACTTTAATTTAATGTTTTACTTTAATTCCCAAACTACCCTCATCTATCTATTTAAAGAATAAAATCACAGTCAATCACGATTGAACTTGGGGAGAGTTCAATCGCACCAACGAGTTAACACGTGTCCCTTTTAACTCCTATTAACTTTTAACAAAAAAAAAAAAAAACTCTTATTAACTGTGGTTAACTCCTTCCCCTCGCTCTCACGTGCATTGCACGTGCCACCCGCTAGTCTTTATAATGGGAGAGGCAGGCGTAGATGATTTTTCTGAAATTCCCATACTACCCTTATATAAAAACAAAATTTTGATGTAATGTTTTGCTTTAAAACCCAAACTACCCCATGCCTTTGATTTAATCTATGGCTTTATTCGGGCCGGGCTTGGCCAAGCCCAGCTTGTTGTGATAGAAATTTTTTTAAGCTTGAAGCCCGGCTCGGCCTGAAATAAAGATCGAAAATCGGCCCAAAGCCCGGCCCGAATTCAAAAGCTTGGCTTGGCCCGAATTGATTCAAGCTCAAGCCGGGCTTGGCTTGGCTTGAGCTCGGCTTGAATTTTTTTAAAAAATAATAATATTTTATATTATTTATATATATATATATATATATATAATAATAATGATACATATAAATAATATTTTTATTTACTTTTTAATAATATTCGAGCCGAGCCGAGTTCGGGCTGAACCGAACCTCAATCGAGCCGGGCCGGGCCGACCCGTATAGGGGTTGGCCTAAGCTCGGCTGGATTGATTTTTCGTGCTTTTCTTTAGGCTTCACTTGGCCCGTTCGTGCCGAACCGAGCCACACCAACAGGCCGATCGGGCTTTATGCATCCCTAATTTAATCTTCTTTACTATTATAATGGGAGAGGCAAGCATAGATGATTTTTTTAAAACCATACTACCCTTATATAAAAACAAAATTTTGATGTAACGTTTTGCTTTAAAACCCAAACTACCCCTTGCTCATCTATCTATTTAGAATCACAGCCAATCGCGATTAAACTCGGGGAGAGTTCAATCGCACCCGTGGGTTAACATGTGTCCCTTTTAACTCCTACTAACTTTGGTTAACTCCTTCCCCTCGCTCTCATGTGCATCGCACATGCCACTAGTGAGTTCAATCGCACCCGCGGGATAACACGTGTCCCTCCCGCTAGTAATAGTAAAGATAAGGATAAATATTATATAACAGTTTGTTAATACATTCTTATATTAGTTTGTTATACTATCAATTTGAAAAATACAAATATGATATATTATACATATGAGTAAAACTTAAGCGAATGTAATGGGTGGGCTTTTTTCAGGCCGGGCCAGACTGGGCTGCCAGGTCAACCCGTCCTATTGACACCCCTACCCGGGTCAAAAAATTGATTGAATCTTTTGATAATGCCTATTAAATCCCACTTTAAATTCCTATTTTTTCCAATATGAAGGTAATTAAAAAAGGATGTTACTGTAATTTTAATCATAACTAACCAAGACCCCATTGACCCCAGAGCTAATCTTTTTCCTTTTTTCAAACAGTTATGCAGTTCTTATTGTCTCTCTCCCAAAACATTCCAACTACTCGGCATCCCTACTATTTCTACCCAAATTCGGAAGATTATTTCCTGGTTGAAGAGATCAAAAGAAGCCTAGGTTTGGTTTGTTCTTGGATAAAGTTATCATAGCCATGGTGGTGTTGTTGATCTAGAGTTTCTAAAGAGAATTCAAGCAACTGTTTTGTCCGGCTTACTCCTAATTGGTGTGGTAACCATAGAGGTTGACTATTCTTACTTCTTAACTACAGGCTATATATATAAGCCTGGAATCTCTTGGCGATCGAGTCCCCAGATTGGGAGATCGGATCACAACAAATCATGATTGAACTCGACACAGGTCTTTGTTAACCTCCATTAACTATGGTTAAGATTCACTAACCCTTAGGTTCAACAATCTAACCCTGATAAAAAAAAATTTTAACTCTTAAGTGTTAAAATTCTTAACCATGATTAAAAGTATTTTCAATATATTTTTATTTAATAAAAACCAAGGTTAAATCATTGAACCTTAAGGGTCAGTTAATCTTAACCACAGTTACTAGGGGTTACTAGGGACACATGTTGACCTGTGTGTGCCATTGAACTCTCCCCGAGTTCAGTTGCGATTGGCTGTGATCCGATCTCCCGGATTGGAGATTAGGTTTCCTCAACTCACCACCAAGGCTTTGTCCCGGTGGTAGTGTATCCCCTGCTTTGGGGGAGGTACCGGGTTCCATCCTCGAGAGGGTGGGAGTTTGTAAATACTCTCCACCCGTCCACTAATTGAACAGATAGTAACACCTAACCGGCGTTGCGGCCTAAACGTATATCTCGAACCAAAAAAAAAACTCACTGCCCAATCCAATTAATACAGGGTTGCTCATTGGGCCGATGGCTCCCGGTCCAACCCATTGAGACCCCTATCCAAATATGCATTGTGGTTGGGATGGAGGTGGCATATTTACTCATTGGGCCGATGGCTCCCGGTCCAACCCATTGAGACCCCTATATGCAGTAATTTGATGTTGTGTAGACAAAATGATTTTAGGTTAGATGTTAGCTATGCCTGTTTCTATTGCTCACAAATAAATAGTATTATTTTTGGTCATTTATTAGGATCCCCCACCCCTTTTAGTTGCTAACAAAAGAAAATATAATGAGCTTGAAATATGGGAAAAAAAATTCTATAATTTTAAGTTGAAAAATAATGCGTTTAAACTATCCCACTATAGGTTTACAGATATTTACTACAAACAGTAAGTCATGTTATATTGTGTTACAAATTTTTAAATTTTATTTTGTTTCCTGTTAGTATGAATCAAATTTTGGAGATGAATCTATCTTTATATATTTGATGATGAATATAGTGTGTTGATGTTTACAATTAAATGATACTACTATTATTTTTTTTACTTCTGATCCTAAACAATTGGTTCATTATTGCCATACTTTCATTCTCTTATTTTTATCGTTTGGTGCTATTTTTTTATTGGAAACTTTTTTAATTTTCTTTTCATCATTTTGAATGCTAAGATCAGGTTGTTAGTTAATTAGATCTACATGTTTGGTGATTTTTTATGCAATAGATTTTATTTTTTTCAGGAGAGTTCATATAAAAAAAATTATTTTTCATTTGTTCTAATATTTTACCTTCACTAGGACTGCGTTCCGCTAGTTATATAAAAATATTATATAACAGTGTGTTAATACATTCTTATATTAGTTTGTTATACTATCAATTTGAAAAATACAAATATGATATATTATACATATAAGTAAAATTTAAGCGAGTGTAATGGGTGGGCTTTTTTTAGGCCGGGCCAGACTGGGCTGCCAGGCCAACCAGTCCTATTGACACCCCTACCCGGGGCATTATCATCATGGCAAGTATTGTAGTATATTTTTAACTAATATATAGGTTATTTTGGATTGAACCAGCTCCATTGACATTTTGGAAAGATTTGTATGAAGTATGACATGCAGTGCATAAAGGAAGCCTCCATTCTTGAACAGTAAATAGAAAACTCTTGACTTTCCTTACAAAAAACTTCTGAAATCTTCATTTGCAAAACTGATCGAATAGATCATCTTGTCAAAATTATCATGGTTACAATACGATTTCCTATCTACAAGTATAGAACAGGATTTTATGATTACAGAATAAACGTAAGAGACATGTTCTAACTTATGAGTCGTTGTGCCTGAATCTAGTCCATCACCATTCGGAGTGGTGATTGAGTAGTTATAAAACAGAGGTGTCTTATTGTTCATTTACTGATTATTAAAGTAGAACTACTACTACTACTCGACATAATGCAGAGCTAAGAAGTTGCGAATATCGCAGTTTTATTGGCTCCCAAAGATGGATTATTTAATAAGTGCATGGAAAAATAGCGCAAACAGGCCAACTTACCCGATAAACATATGTATTTGCCCTGCATTTCTGAGTATATTGCACCTTGTACTACTCCATATATCATTTGTAAGAGGACATCGATAGGAGACTTCTTGGATTCTAGTACCAACCTCCTGTTCCATTTTTAGAATCTTGACAGGAGTTCTTATCATGGAGACCTCTCCTGCTTTGCATTTTATTTATACCCTTCTTTGTCATCTCATGGGAAAAAAGACTTCCAAGTCATATCTAGTTCTCAATATTTCAGCATTAGAGAGATCAACCTCATTTGTCCATGATAAAATATTACACGGGATTACTAGTAATATTCGATGCAACTACATTTGTCCAGGAACGAATTGATAAAACTCAATGGCGTGCGATCCTTAGTCAGAAATTATGACTGCCACTCCCTATTGGATCAAAGGTCAAGAAGTTTTCCGCTGGTCGAGTTGTGGCCGTAGTCTTGCCTTCAGCGTTATTGACCAACTTTTCATGCTAAGTAGGGTAATATAAATATAATTAATACATATATGATATATATGTGTGTGTGTATGATATTTTGGACTGAACCATTTGTTTATCTCAACTCAGAATAGTAGATTTGATTATTTTTCAGTGTTCCTTTTGTGCTGATTAGTTATTTATAGGCTATAATTAAACATGGGTTAAGTCATACCCAACCTGACATCCAACTAAAAGAACCCCACAACCTGAGGGATTTTTTTTTTCTTTTCACTACTTCACTTGCAAAAAACAAAAAATGACAAACATAGCTAGTTTGCATAACTTGTTCCCTTAAAAATTATCTCTGTTGGTATGGAAAGGCTCTTCTGTACATTTTGGTCTCCCACTTGTATCTGTCCCCAAAACTCTTCTTCTGGGTTGTCTGTCTCTTGGCCAAAAAGGGGAGGGATCTCTCTTTCTTCTCGGGAAGTCCCTCTGCCTCATAGTCTTAAGAAGGCTTTCTTACTATATTGGAAAGGACATGGATATACCACCACCAATCTGATTTCTGACTGATTTGGGGTTTATGTCTTGAGAGATAATCTGATGGGTAACCCATTCTGGGGAAGAGCAAATGGGCTATACTGGATTCCATTCTGTGACCCTATCATAGACCACCTGCAAAATGAAAATAAACAAAGCCCCATTTAATGAGATAAAGACTTCCATCAGGAAAAATTAGGTAAAAAGTAAACATTCTATTTTAGGAAACTGGTCTTTACCCATAACTGAAAAGTTAAGGTTTTGTTATTTAGATGGGGGGGTTACCTGTACTTTGTTGTCAGATGGTGGAGAAGTACCAAAATCTCTAGCTTGGCTAACTCATTGCCAGGACAGGAGTGGATCCCACTTCCAAAAGGCATAAATGTATTGGGCTTTGGAGCCACCTGTTGATTAGAGAGAGACTGATATTTAGCCAAAAGTAGACAACTAAAGATGAAAAAATTGTAAAATGCTTTTTTTTTTCCCTTTTACTTTCCTTACCTCAAATCTTGAGGGATTGAACTTCTCAGGATCTGGAAAGATGTCTGGGCTGTGGTGGATGTTCCTGAATAGTGGTAGAACTTTCCACCCTTTTGGTATAAGGTATCCTGAAGAGGTAAAGTAATCAAGGATTATTATCAAAAAAAAAAAAAGGGAAAAAATTAAGATATGGGTAATTTGATTTTGGGTACAAACCTTCATATTCTACATCTTCAACAGCTTCTCTGAAAGTGAAAGATAGGATTGAAGCAACCCTTAGTGTCTCTTGAATTACTCTTGAGGTTATTGGCATCTTCTTGGTATCTGCCCAATTTAGGAACTTTTCTTTATCACCCTTCTCTTTACAATTCCTTATGGACTCTTGCTCTTCCTGTAAAGTCATAACCACACATCAAATTAATTGATATTATTTATAAATTTTTATAATTTTTCCCTTATATGAAAAAAAAATTGAGATGTAGAACTAAGATCCTTACAGTGACAGCTTGTAGGACACTTGGGTTTTCTCCAAGATACTTGACGATCCATGTCAGTACGCTCGCTGTGGTGTCCCGAGCCGCAAAGATGACACCAATGATGTTATCGGCAATCTGTTCATCGGTGAGACCTTCCTTCTCCCCCATGAAAGATCCAATTAAGTCCTTGCTTTCTCTCTTCATTTGCCTTCTAGAACAGAGGATTTTGGCCAAGATCTGAGCCAGCTCCTTCCTTGCCTTCATTGATTTTCTGAAGAGAGTTCCCGGAAGGTTTATGGGCATTGAATTATATCCCTTCTCAAGAGTGTAGTAGCACCTCTTTAGCTCTTCTCTGTAGAGAACTTCATCCTTTCCAAATATGGAAAGCAGCGCCACATTGAATGTGTACTGCAAGTAAAACCAGAATCAGATCAATACCCATAATATTTATTGTAGTAAAATGGAAAATCCATGTGTATCCACACCCAATTATTCATAATAACAAGCGAGAAAATTTTGCTGAAATTCTGCTTGTTATATGAGCTAGAAGCAATATTACCCCAGGGCCTAGAAATTACTACTAGTTTTCTGGATCCTGTGGCCTAGAATTCCAAAATAAAAACAGGGGAGTGTAGCAAAATAATGAAAAGAAAAAACAGAGAGAAGCCTGTTCTCTCTTTCTTGCGGACTCGAAACTCACCGTCTTCATTTCTTGAAAAGTGTTGAGAAACTTCCCATCCCAGGATCGAAGAGAGTCTAGAGCAATTGCCTCGACGTCAGAGACGATGTTGTTAATTGCGGCAGGCATGAAGGCCCTGAGAACAAGCTTCCTCAATTTGGTATGATAGTCTCCTTGGTGAAAGAAGATGGCTTGAGGACCCAACATCCTCTCTTTACTAGCTGGGAATGTAGGCTTGAAGAGATGAGATTGAGTCACCAATACAAATTTTGCAGCTTCTGGACTTGAAATCATCACACAAGGACACCCCAGAATATGGGTCTTGAATATAGATCCATACCTATAAAAACAAAACACACCTGAATTAGAAACAACAGTAACAACAGTAGAGTAATGTTATAACAAAGGAAACAAACCTCTTTTGTTTGGAGGCAAAGAAGACACTTGGGTTTTGAGAGTAGAGTTGAAAGGTTTCTCCAATATAGGGCCAACCTAATGAACCTGGCGGCAATGGCAATTTCCGGCGATTGGAAGTGAAAAAATTGAGTAGAGAATACAAGAGAAAGATCAAGAGAGAAGCAAAGGTGCAAAGGAGGATGAAGGGTGATAGAGCAGCAAGTGAAGCCATGGAGCCAGTGGCAGTGGTACTAAGTAGAAAAGAGTAACAAACTAGTCCTGTTCTTGTTCTTGATTGAACACAGAATATGTGTGAGAAATCAAGCTAAGTAGGAGGTGTATTTATAGGTAGAGAAAGCCCCAATCCCCCTCAATTCCAGCTCGAATCCAATCTCTCTCCACCTAATGTTTAGAGACAGAAGGAAAAAAAAAAAAACAATTCTTATAAATATAGTATAAATACAAAGATTATGCACAAGGGTAGTTTTGAAATTATATAACAATAAAAGAAGGATATTTTTGCTAAGTAAATGTTTTATATAATTTCCAAAATACCCCTGTGAAGGCATTTTTGGGGACCTCCGGTTATATATTTTGAACCAGAGCACCTGCTTGTATTCAAACTCCTATTAAAAAGTGTAGTTTGTCTGCTAGTGTAGTAGGGATTGATTAGGGGGGAATTGGAAAGGATTTGGGGGTTGGGAATTGGGAAGGGACACCATCCAGTAAGGTCACGAACACACCGGCGACCTTTGACAAAACCGTATTCAGTTGGGACTTAGGAAAGTGATTGGGGCACTCCTCCGTCGGAGCACTTTATCTATTTTTCTTTTCTCATTCTCAAAATGAAGAGTATTTCGAATCATTACTCAATTAGTAGATGTGATTTATGAAACATAGGTCTTGCTAACGACCACTCAATGGGTGAACTTGGTAACGACCACCAAGACATTTTTATCCCCGCATTAATTACCAAAATCCACTAAAGGTAAGAGTACTTTAGTCTTTTTTATAGGAAATCAGACATTAAATGTAGGAGAGAATAGATGCAGTTTGACTTTTCTCTCTCCTATTTAATGAATTGTCCTCTATGAAAAAAAATATCTTGATGGTTGTTAATAATTTCACACATTGAGTGGCCGTTAGCATTTCCCATATATATATATATATATAGTAAAGTAGGACGTGCAATGCATGTAAAATTTTAAATAATTAACTTTTTAAAATTCTTTGTAAGTTTCTAGAAGAACATATTCTTACAAAGAATTTAGTAATGAATATTTATTATATTTAAAAGATTTTGTGCCTTTTAAGTAATTGGTATGTAATTGTTCATCAATTATTTTAAAATTGATTTAAGTAGTTGTTTTTAAAATAATATTTTTTTACAATAAAAAAAGAATTGAATATAATAATCATGGGTCCCACAAAATAATCACACGTAATAATCATGTGTCCCAAAAAATAATGAATATAATAATAAGAAATTGAATCTAAATTAAGGTTTAGGGGTAATTACGTCCACATAAAGTTTAGTATTCACAGGCTGTCAAAGTCGGAGAACACCCCCCCCCCCAGTCCAAGGAAAAGTTCATCGATGCTAATGGCACTTCAGAAAAACGAAGAAGTTTATGCTAATTTGTGCTGGGTTAATAACGACCACCAATCTATTCACCAGTGATTCCTGTCGACGGACATTAGGTTCAGGCCTACCGAAAATCAGGGGTGGAGCCAGGTGGGGGGCCTGTGGGGGCACGTGCCCCCACTCAACCTTTGAAAACTATATTTTAAAAAAAACATAATGAGGGTATAGCTTGAGGAGATCGAATCACAACCAATCGCGATTGAATTTAGGGAGAATTCAATTGCACCCACAGTTCAACACGTGTCCCCTTTAACCCCTGTTAACTATGGTTAAGATTCTCTAACCCTTAGTGTTCCACAGTCTAACTTCATATTTTGAAAAAACAACAGTTTAATTTAACCTTTCATTACTTTCTCCACTCTCAAGCTCCTCTGGATCCTCCATTTGAGCTTCTCCTTTGTTATTTGCTCCCCTCTCCCCTGATCTCATCCACCCATGAAAAAGCACCATGGCCTTGTCAAGTTGGCTTTGCACCCGCATCACTAATAACATGCTTAATTGTCTAGATAGTTCATCCAGGTGGTCACGTCAAACTGCATGACCCGCGGTCGAGATCATGCTACGAAACCCAAGATGTTGTGTCACTTATCCTCATGTGTTCCAGCAACCATGAGCAACTACTCCTTTAGTTCTCTTAAGATGGTAGCACCATTCAGGAGAAGAGGCGACATGGGAGCCCGAGGCTGAAGTGAGAGAAAAGTACCATAATTTATTTGTATAGTTTCTTTTGTTGGATTCCATGTATTTTTGTTCTTTTTTATATTCCTAATTTCGATGACACAATTTCTGTAAGAGGGGGAAGATGTAGAACCCCAGAACCGAGTTCACTAAGCTGTGAATAGTGCTAGTGAATAGTGTGTTAAGGCTAAAGCCTTGAGTTTTGTAATCGTTGTGTTATTATGCGAAATAAGATTTTTGGATTCCAATTTATGTTCGTGGTATTATGAATTTTTAAAGTCTTAAGGGAGTTTCAATTTAATGTTTGTGAGAGTTAAAACATAAGTTGTAAAAAGTTCTAAGTGTGAAAAAGAGGATGTCTTAACATACCTTCAATTTTAGGAAACCATAGTTTGGTGACTGATGATCGGAATTGAATGATTTATGAGCCATTAGAAAGATATTGAAACCCTCTTTGAGGTTCATGTTTATCAATTTTTCAGATTTTGAGTTGAAGTTGGGTCAAACGTCAGAATTCCAAAAACTAGTCTGCTGAAATTCTGGGCTTCTGAAATTCATTTCAGATCAGTCAGTTTTAGATCCCATTTAGACAATTAAGAACTCAAAATTAGGATTTGTCAATTAGACACAAAATTGTTCCCCTTTGAGTAACGAGTCCAACACAAATTGAATCGTCAAAATTCAATAAGTGAGTAAAAAATTGTAGTCAAAATACCAAAACAGAAAAATTCAAGATAGTCATAGTGTTCAGACGTCGACGTCGGAAGCAATTCGTCGACTTTTGGAGGTTAGACATCGAAGAATTCATGCGCAAAAACGCCAAAAACGACCTGTAACTTGCAACCGACCTTGGGAGATATTTTCTTAAGATATTTTTGAGTTTTTGGAACCCTTTGGATTATAAATAGGACCCCAAATTCGTACCTTAGGGTTTACAAACCTTAAGCTTAGATCTTGGACTTGAGTTGAAGAAGAAGAATAGAAGCTCTGTTCTTTTCAAAGTGTTCTTTCCGGAGCTCGAGCAAGGTTCTATCTTTGTTCCAGAAGCTCAAACTTTCTTCCTTTAGTGTTCTCAAGCTCACAAATCATCACCAAGGTGATTCCAAAGCTTGGAAATTCCCCAATGAATTTCTGTGCGTGTTCTTGAGAAGGGGTTTCGAAACCCAGATTTTCCAAAGCTTTAACCAAGCTTCCTCAAGCTTGATTTCCATTCTATAGAAGTGTAAAAGCTTCCTGTTTAAGGTAGATACACTATTAAATCTGGTTTTGTTATGTTCATTAATAAGAGTTGTTTTCTTAGATGTTGTTCTTGAATTTTAGTAAACCAGAATTCTGGATTTTGATGTTTAATTGTTCTTGTTGTTTTGTTCACACCTATACATGATCACAAACACTTGTATGATCTGTTTTGTATTATACTTGAGTTTTGTTCTGAATTAAAGAAGGAAAATGAGGTTTTGCCTAAAAGATGGTTTGGTTTCAAAGAGAAGGACGTTGGTTTTGAAAGAGATGTTGTTTAATATCTTGTTTTTGATTTCAAGGGTGTTTTGGTTCTGTTTTACTCAAAGTCTTGCTTGTAAAGTTTTGCTGAACTCATCTCTAAAGTGTTCCGAGAAGGGAATCATTTTGAAAAGTATTGAACTCATCTCTAAGGTGTTCCGAGAAGGGAATCACTTTGAAAAGTATTGAACCCGCCTCTAAGGTGTTCGGAAAAGGGAATCACTTTTGAAATATTGAACTCGTCTCTAAGGTGTTCCGAGAAGGGAAACACTTTTCTTGTAAGAAATGTTAAAGACATGTTCTTAAAGTCGTGTGTAGAAGTATGTTTTTGAAAAGCTTACACATATCATATTTTTGAAAAAGTACTAGTGTGGTTTTTTGCGCTCTAAATTGAAGTACACTTGTTTGGCTGTTTAGTTTTGATTTCTCGCTTTGCTTTGACTTGAAAAGCATGCTACTATTAATGTCTATGACTTGCTACTTTAGTTGTTTGTAGATGCTGAGTATTCAATACTCAGTTGAACTATTACTTCAATGGGTACTCATGTTGAGTGTGGTCTTGAACCATGGATAGAGGAAGAGTATTTCAAGTCGGAGCCAATCATGAATCATTAGCAGGATGATGGAGCAATGGATAGGTGGCCTTACTCGAATTATTTTTGAGAGTTGTGAGGGAGGGAAACTTATATATTTTGATGAGCGAGCCTGTTTGCTCTTACTTTAGTTTTGTTATGGTATATAGACTTGGAATACAATTACGATAGGAGAAGTTTTTTTTGCTGCTACAATCACTATGCCATATTAAGCTTTTGTAGGATGGGCTGTATTGTTGCCATGAATTAAAGTATCATTTCTCCTAGGTGGGATTTTGGGGCGTGACATTATATATATATATATATATATATAACATAGTGCTAGTTAGCGTGCTTTACTTAGCGCCCACTTAGAACCCACCTTCTTCTACCCTGTTATATATGTTCCCCTTCAGAGGGTTGTGAAAAATTCTAACATGAGGGTGCAAGTATCACATGTGGACTAGGGTTTGCGCCTCACTAGGATGATCCTTTAGGGTCCGTTCTTTTTGTGGAACTTTTAAAGTCTAGAACTTTCATAGTTTCATGCTAATTTAACTTAATGTCTAGAACTATATTATTTCATAGAGTGCAAAAGTTCTATAAATATGGAACTTTTAAGTTCTACCCAAAATTTTGGATGTTTTAAGTTCCATCCATATGGAATTTCTAATTAAATTGAACCCAATAAATCTGAGATACCATTGTATAAAAGAGTTAGAAACCCTCTCCCCTCTCCTCCCAGACTTTTGCCTCTTGTTCCAAAATATTAATGTTCCAGACTTTTAAAAGCTCCACCAAAAGAACGGGGCGTTATAAAATTCATCAATTAGAGCTTTTTATTTGTGTGTATATATATACTATTTTGTCTGGTTTTTGGTTCCTAGCTAGTCCTATCTTCCTTGGGCACGGGGTCCACGCCCACAGGGGAAGAGCCAGGGGGTGGGGAGGGGCCACGGGCCCCCCAAAATTTTTGTAATTTCTTAATGATTTGGTATGAAATATTGGCCGGGCCCCTCAATTTTTCTTAAAAAATTTCATAAAGTTGCCTCCCCACCCAATTTTTTGGTCATATATATAGTGAGCCTCCAATGGAGTCCTGTTATGCCCTTGAGGTCACCACATGTCCCTATTGACACCCCTTAACTATGGTTAAAATTTATCCAATCTTAGGGTTCAATTACTTATTCTTAGTTTTTAGAAAAAATACTAAAAAAATTTTGACCTTAGATGTTAGTGAATTTTAACTAGGGTGTGAAAAAAAATTTGATATCTAAAAATCAAGGATAGGTGGGTGAATCCTAGCTATAGTTAAGGGGTATCAATAGGGACACGTGGCGACCTCAATGGCATTACCGGGAAAAAAAATTCTCATAATTAAAAAATTACCCAAATTTTTTTGCTCTTGTGGCCCAAGCTTCTGCCTCTATCAGGCGACTTCGACCCTCAGCAGAACTACCATATGATGATTAATAATACCTATATAAATTAACTAGTAGAGAACCCATGCGATGCACCAGTAATAATTTAAGAATATCAAAAATTAAATAATATTATTTATTTTTTAAAGTATTAAGTAATATATTTTTAGAATTTTTAATAATATAATTTTATTTTTATTTGATAAACATTATTATTTATATTAATTAACTAATTTTATAATAATAATTTATTATTATTTTAATAATATTTAATAGAAATTCTTTAAATTAATACACTAAGTGTTAGAGATAAGAGAGGACTAGTGGAGATAGGGAGGGCTTTAAGATGAGATAGTGGGCCCCAAACCAACAAGAGTTGGAGATAAGAGAGGACTCTACAATAGTGGAGATAGAAAGGGTTCTAGGATGAGATAAGAGTCACACTTCCATATCCCTAGGGTATTTAACCGTTCAATACCTAAGAATCGTGCCATGACATAATGGGTTCTAAACTTGAGCTAAGTGGTGAGGATTAAAGAGAAAAGCCACGTGTTATCTCTAAATAGAACTTTTAGGATTGAAGGGATAGGAATCTAGAGATCAAAGATAGAAAGCCTTATTTCTACTATATGCAATATCAAGTTATAAATAAAACTGCATATTAAACTGTTTATTAATCTCATTCTTCATTTAAGTGATTTTAAAATCGTGTAGAATCAAACCAAAATGATCAATCGTAGAATTTCGTATACTACAGAAAATAAAATGGTTAGAGGTAGACTTATCCGATATGTTGAAGCGTGGAGGAACATTGTCCTTAAATCCTATATTACAGTCACGAATGGACATTCAATGCAACTAGGTATAAATGACCTCACATGCACACTTAATAACAAACTCTAATATGAAATCGCAATGTTTTAACCAAAGAAAAAAACTAGCAAAGAACAAAGTGGTACTCTATTACAACACAAATTTAATTTTGTAGAGGAAGAAGTTATATTTTTTTACTTAGTAAAGAAATTCTATAAAGAGCATGCTCAGTAAGAAAACTCTTTGTTTTATAAACTTTAATACAGTTTAAATACGAAGAGGAGCTCTGCTTCACGGTTTTGAGCGGAGCTCTCCTTTTTACATTGGGATGGTGGCAATGTTGTAATTATGTGTTAGCAAATTACCCTAGCCTTCCATAGTAATTACAATCATGCCACTGCCCTTGTGTAAATAAGGGATCTCTGCTTCAACACCGTGAAGCAGAGCTCCGGCTCAAAATGAATCTCATTTTGATATTTGAAATTTTTTTACTCTTTTAGATAAGTTTGATATGGTATGAGTAATAGTCAAATTTGAAGTTTACAACTTTATTTACGCTATGGTTGTGATTTGATAGTGAAGCCCATTGATTAACCCATTTGTGTCTACACACATTCTCTTCATAAGGGTGACACTTACCATGATGATCAAACTATTTTTTTTTAATAATGTTCGATCATGTGAAACTTTTTTAGAGTTAATTGCCCTAGTTCTTACTTGTTACCGAAACCTTTCGAATATTTTTTAGCGTGAATTGCCCTAGTTCTTACTTGTTACCGAAACCTATTAAATAGCATCTATTCTAGGATATGTGTTGAATCTCTTGTAGTACATTTCTCATCATGATCGAGATGAATGGAAAATAATTGATGTACATCAAGAATAATTTTCAAAGAAGATGTGCATACATATAAAATAAAGTACTAAAACAAGTATTCTTAGTAGGCCACAAAATATAAACCAACACGTTCTTATTATTTGATCTATACTTTGATTTGATATATTTAAACTTAGGAAATTATATTACTCTATCCTACCTCGGGCCACCAAGCTCTCTACTTGGACATCATTTTTTTATTTTTTGGTGGTATCCAACATGTGGTTAGGCCGCAAGCCTAATTAGTAGGTTAAGGGCCATTTTTTGTCACTTTCGAGAAGTGATTTTTTATTTTTGGAGAATAAGAAAAAAGAAACACCGTTTAGATATATTTTGGAGCAGAATGATTCAAACATATGTAATGTTTCTAGAAAAAAGTTCTAAGAAAAAAAAAATTCAAACATAAGTAATGTTTCTAAAAAAAAGTTCTAAGAAAAAAAAAAAAAGTCATTTAGATTCAATCTTCGTGACTCTTACCCCACCACCACCATTGCAACCAGCTAGCCCTATTGCCAACACCACTGCTATCGCTATCGCTCTCACTCTCACTCTCACGGCCACCTCCACCCATCCTCGGTAGTAAATGATTGAGCAGTGATAGGTGTACCCATAAAATCTGTTTACAAACCTAAGACTGGACCAATAAGGTTTGTAAACAGATTTTAATGGGTATGTTAACTATTTCCCTAAATTATTACTCTAATTTTTCCTTCTAATTAGATACTGAATAGTTGCTTTCAAATCATTCTCATAACAAAATTAATGCTAAAAATTTAAAATTAAATTAATTTTAGAATATGAGAATCACTAGGCCATCTGTTGCTTAGATGGTTTGAATGTATGATTTGGCCTCTCACGGTGGAAGTCCACTCACCAATCAGTAGATGCATCTCGTCGTTTGCTTAAAGTGGGCTCCACAAATATCGTGCCGGTCACAGAGTCTGAGTGGTGGCCAGCTGCAACAATGAGCTAAGCTGTACGAAAGATCCATGAACCGTAGGAGTAGACCCAAACACAGACCCACACCACAGCATTTAATCTAAAAAGTTGCAAGTGCATGTACGTAAACATGGCCATCCGGTCCCCATTCCATCCCATCGTTTGTTATAGATGCGGTTTGCCTTGTCAAACCTTTCTACTCCTCTTTTTTGGGCTTTTACTTTTGACTCTATTTTAGTCCTTTGGACCAATCGGGCCCACACAACACTAAGTGTTTACGTCATGCTTCCTTTTTATCATGTCCTGTCTTAGACGAGAGATCAGATCATAACCAGTTACAATTGAATTCTAGAGAATTCAATTGCTTAGGTGTCAGTGGTGGATTGGATGAGGAAGAAATCGTTGGAAAATTCAAAATTTAAAATTTTATTCTCTTCCAATACACATGTGACACCTATGCAATTGGCTATGATTTGATCTCCTTAGACAAACTTAAAAAAAAAAAAAAAAACCTATCATCACCTTTAGTTGAACAATCAATCCAAGTAATACAAAAATTACCTTAAAAAGGGATATTTATGAAAAAAAAGAATTTTTAAAAATACCCTTATTTGTGTTTATAATTACCAAATTATGGGTTGCTCCGGTTAACTGTTCAGTTGGAGCTCCTGTAGTTAATCTCTAAAAAAAAATGGTTATGACTGTCTGATTCTAAAACTATTGTAATCTTTTTTTCACTATACTTATTTTTAGAAATATTATATTACCTTCAACCCAAAAAAAAAACATGAGTATTAGCATTTCTGGCTTCTATATTAATCAGGGGATATGATAAGGTTAGGTCACATAATCTCCCAGGTACGGGCCGCCTGGCTTGGTTATAATCAGTTTGGGCTGGCCTAGGGCAAAGCCCACATAACAGTTCAAAGGCAAATTTGAGGCTGTTTTGGTTTTTTATTTTTTATTTTTTTAATAAACGAGCCTTATCAAGCCGGGCCAACCCCAATTGAAAGTATATGATACTTAGAATGCTTCTCCACCAACATTAGTCTTGTTTCGGGTTTATTAGACTTCATATTTCGGCCACCTCTATCGATCGGCTACTAGGGCTGTCAAAAAAGCCCACGTAGAAGGGTACCCGGCCCTGCCCTGCCCTGCCCTGCCCTCTGAAGTCCTGCCCTTCCCAACCCTTGGGCCGGCTAGGGCTCAAAATCCGGAAGCCCTGCTTCTACAGGGCTGGGCCAGGGCTCACCCTGGCCCTACCCTTTAAAGCCCTGCCCTTTAAAGCCCTGCCCTTCTCTTTAGGTGCTACACGGTAGCTAAGGTCTATAAACCATAAAAGTATATACTTATTTATTATATTTATGAAATTACTCATTTCACCATTTCAAACGGTTTAATAGTAGAGTTAAATGAGTAATTTCACATGACCATTGTTATAAAACCCCTCGAGGCCTCGACAATCGTTACGCACCCTAACCCTAATCTCGTATGCGAAATCGCATCCTCGCTTCCTCCTGCTTAGAGGATTTTGATATATAAATTTGTTGTATATAGTTTTACTTTGTTTTATTTTATCGTGTATGCTTATCGTTGACAAGGGAAAAAATTTGACTTTGTCATTGCTCTTTTTGTTGCAATGTCAGTCTCAAACCCGGATAAAAGAGGAAGGTATCAATTTCCATGTCAAGTTGACAGTCAGTGTAGAAAAAAAATCTCATCATCTCAAATCACAAAAAAAATCCCGCTCTTTCTTCCGGCTCTTTGGCCTTGCCCTGGCCCTTGAGGGCAGGGCTAGGGCCCAATCAATCTCGGCCCTTGAAGGGCTAGGGCTGGGCTAGGGCCCTACTCTTATAGGGAAGGGTAGGGCTAGGATTGATCCCGGCCCTGCCCTTTGACAACCCTATCGGCTACTTGGATGTCTATGTACACCATCCAATGGAACCACTTAAGATATCCAACAACATCCAAATAACAACTATTGCTGCCATATCAACAAGAGGTCTCGGATTCTCTCTGACAGATGCCAGAAAGGTGGTCTTGAGCCACCACACTTCTTCTCATATTATTTGACATATGGTGATAAATTTGTGAGATAAAGGGAGTGAGAAGTCAAAATCAGGAGAGAAAATGAAATGACTTCTCCTCTTTAATGTCACATAACTTAATGTGTGGTAGCCGGAGGCCACCTTTCTGTCATAGCCAGAGAGAATCCGAGGCCCTACAAGAAATGAAGTACCATTTATTCCGCAACCTTTTTTACCACTACAAATTAGTGAAATGCCATTTCGTCCAACCATATACATGGCTACTCTTGCGACAACACTAGCAACTCAAATTTTAGTTATTCAACCTTAACCTCTGGCATCTTCAAGTGTTGCTCAACCTCCATTACTATTAGACCTCCATTACTATTAGAGATAGGTTTTGAGAATACAACCCGGTGTATCTCATCTCTAAGTAAATTTTAATTTATAATTTATTAAAGATAGATTTAGGGTGGTGCTAGGTACATCCCAATATTTTATGATTGCACCCCATTATTAAAAATTTCTGATTGTATATCATTAATTTCATAAAATTACTTATAGACACCAAATATTAAAAAAAAAAAAAAATTACATACAGATTTTATAACTACACACCAATTAGTTTCATGAGTCAAGTTTAAAAAAAATGGATTTCATGGGATTTGAAATCTCAATTTTGGGCTTAGAACTGAGTCAATTTTCATGTTTCAAATATATGCTCATGAAAATAAACAAATCATGGCTGCAAATACAGAAAAAAGTAAATGAAGAATTCCCAGGAACTCTCTAACACAGTCTTCATGGAGAAATAGTCCCCCACCTTCCTAGAGTACTGGGCAGCATATTCATATCTCACACTCCTCCATCTTCTCACAATTCATCTCTCTGCCCAAGAGGAAGACTAAACTGAAATTTAACAAATAAAAAAAAAATAAGAACTTGAAGAACATAGCTCAAGCATCTAAAACAATGTTGAAAGCTAAACAAATTAACAAATTGATTTACCTATGATTTCGTCATCCATGTATTTCTTCACAAAATCTTCTTCTAGGGTTCTTCTATTAAACGAACACACCCGTGTAAATGAGTGAAAGAAAGTGAAGTAAAAGAAAAGAAAGAGAATGAGTTTTCTCTTGTATTTTGGTTTGGGAGAAAAGTGGTGGGAGAAAGTATATATTTTTTTCAAATATACCCCTTGTTCACTTTTACAAAACTCTTTCGATAAAATGGTAGAATTGGAATAACAATGAGCTTTTTTCATTTTCTCTCACTATTCCACCAAAAAGCTGGAATATGAAATGGGTGTAAGTACAAGAAAATCTGTCACTATTGAGAATCATGATTCTCTAGAAAGTGAAGGTTTCTTGCAAACCGAACATGAGGTAAGTGGGTGTTTCTCTCACTTTCTTTTACTTCCCCCCGCTTACCCCCAAACGAACACACCCTTAAGGGTTTATATATAGAGTCTTTCTTTTGCCGGTTTCCTCCCTTGCCCGTTACTAAAAAGCTTGTACGATAGTAATTTACAGAGATCTATGAGAGAAGTATCGTCCAAAGATAATTAAGTAGCAGTGATAAATAAAAAAAAAACTTCAAAGAACCGAGATCCCCCCAAAACTGAATGGGATCATTAGGGATGGGGTGCGGCTATTAAAGATGTAGAAAACTAAAAATAGGGCAAAAAATTAAAATGAGGTTGTAATCATAAAATACTGGGGTGCGGCTAGCACCACCTTAGATTTATCTCATCTCATCTCTAATATATTAGAGATAGATTTTGAGAATCCAATATAGTGGTGTGACCCTCAGGGCTGAGCAACAAGGTTTCAAATTTCGTTGAAATTTCGCGAAATTTCGGTTTCGTCCAACCTCAATGACATTGAAATTGACTTTATTTCGGAAAACAGATTTTGGCCGAAATTTCAGGTTAAATTTTTTTTTCGAAGATTTCGGAATTTTGGCGAAATTTCGGAAATTTATTTTTTAAATAGTTTTTTTTTATAAAAATTCCCAAATATTCCGAAATATTTCGATATTTTTACTGAAATTTCGTGAAATTTCGAAAATTTATATATTAATTTTAAAATAAAATAATAATATTTATATAAATATATAAATTTTTAATAAAATATTATTTTTTAACATATATATATATATTTAATTAATATATATATATATATAATAAAATATTAATATTTCTGATTTCGAAATTTCGAAATTTCGTCGAAATCTCGCAATTTTTTGGGATTTCGGTTCAGGTTGGCTGATCGAAATCTCCGATAATTTCGAAATTAAAAACCTTGCTGGGCAGTAATCAATTGCGTGCAGGTGATGTCATCTCACCTTACCACACCACTAAATTGTATTCTCAATAATGTATTTCTAATAATTATGAACAATTCTAATGCCCACCACTCCCAATATGGTACTCATAAACCTAAGATCTTTATAGCTACTAAATATTCGATCTCTAAAGCTTTGTTGTCTTTGATTTCATACGAGACCATCAAATCCATATGCCTCGACCACTTATGAAGAACATCCACTGGTGAAAGGTAAGGTTGGTGTGAGCACCTGCTCATTCCTCTGATCGAAGAGTAGGAGGCTATGCCGTGGCCTCTCTGAACGCTTTCTCTTTCTAGACTCCATTAAAAAAAAAAAAAAAAAGGAAATTTTCATAATTTGAGATAACACCTAAAATTGAAAAGATTTGAAGTAGTTACTATTCTAATTATGAGATACAATAGGATCCCCAAACTATCAAACGATAAATGAAAGGTTTACAAGTGAAAAGTCTAGGTAAGATAATCATTTATGCTAAAGGAAGGTTTTAGGAACCTTCAGACACATGTTAGACTCAAATGAAAACTCTAATAAAAATTCTAATTTCAATGACATGCTATTTAATGGTATCATGCTAGAACGGAAAATATGATAATTCAACTAACAAATTAGTATGGAAACATGTTAAGACAGTTAGGCCATATTGACTGAAGAATAGAAACATACTAATTTAAAAAAATGTTGATTGATTTTTTGTTCTAAAAATGCCCTCAAGTTTTTTCATATAGTCAGAATATTATTTAGTTCCTAAGATGCCCCTAAATCAAACTTCCATACCCAAAATGTTCTCACAAAATTTTTAAGTCAAAATGTTCTTCAAGTTTGCCCATAGTTTATTTTCTTTATCTCTCAAATGCCTCTCAAATTTATATTACTCAAAATGCCTTCTATTTTTCCTATACCCAAAATGACCCTAAAGTCTTTTGGTTCTCAAAATGTTCCTACGTCATATTTTTATAACCAACGTGGTCCTCACAATTTTTTTAATCCAAAATGTCTCTAAAGTTTTCATATAAAAAATATTCCTTATTTTTTTCTCCAAAATACCCTCACTAGGATCCCTCTTCCAAGTCCCCTTCCCCTTCCCCTCTCTCTCTCACATGCATCGCACGTGCCGCCCCAATCATAAAATAATTTAAATACAAAAATATATATGGAGAATGTTAGAGTTCTCGAAATGCGTGAACTCTACTATATTCACGTATTAAAAATACTTGCAACAGGATATTTGCTAGTATAATTAATCTCCTATGCTCCTGACTAGTATATCCTAATTGTCTTCGGAAATGGTCAAATATGTAACTGATGGAAAAGAAAAGTGAAAGTAGGTGGACATCTCTCTCTCTTAAGCACATGTAGGCACATACAAATAATAAGTATGGTAATGCTCCTCTTGTCATATCTAAAAAGTAGGTGAAAAAAGTCAATCAAATCGGATAGATAAAGATGGATAAAAGCATTCTTGATTGTCATCTATCCTTAATGAAATGTCCAACATCTAAGAGTTAAGAATCTGGTGAACATTACCAAATTCACTACGGTTGTGTTTGTTTACATGGAAAATGGGATGAAAATAACTTTCCTCCATTATGAGGGGAAAAGTTTTCCTTATGTATGATGGAAAATATTTACTTTGGAGAAAACTTCTCCAAAAAAAAATTGTTTTCCAAGATGTCAAAACACAAGAAAATAAACTTTTCATATGGAAATCATTTATATTATCTGTTTTCCTTACAAACAAACAGAGTGTACGTAGCAAATGCCCTCTTAATATGAAAACATGTTAAGACAATTTTGTCAATATTCACTCAAGAATAGAAACAACTAAATTCAAAAAACATTGACTAATTTTTAAGTTCTGAAAATGCCCATAATTCAGGTTTTTATATCCAAAATGGCCTCAAAAATTTTCCTTTAGCCATAATTTTCTGAATATTATTTAGTTCCTAAAATGCCCCTAAGTCAAACTTTCATACCCAAAATGTCCCGCAATTTTTTAAGCTAAAGTGCTCATCAAGTTTGCCCATATTTCATTTTATTTATTTCGAAAATATCTCTCAAATTTATATACCTAAAATGCCTTCCATTTTTGCTATTCCAAAAATGCCCTTAAAGTCATTTGTTTCTCAAAATGTCCCTACGTCATATTTCTATAACCAACGTGACCCTCACAATTTTTTTTATCCAAATTGTCCTTCAAGTATCTATACTAAAAATATTCCTTAATTTGTTTCCAAAATGCCCTCATTACCCTCACTAGGGTCCCTCTCCCAAGTCTCTCTTTCCTTTCCCTTTTTCTCACGTGCATGGCACGTGCCACCCACTAGTTATGAAGTAATTAGAAGAACAAAAATAATGTGGGGAATGTTAAGAGTTTACAAAATGCGTGAAGGGCATTATAAATACTTGCCGACAGGATAAAAATTACTTACAGATAGGATACTTGCCAATGTAATTATTCTCCTATGCTCTTGACTAATATTTCTTAATTGTCTTCAACTGGTGAAAAAGAAAGTGAAAGTTGTGGACTTCTTTGTCTCTCTCTTAGCACATACACTCACACTCACACTCACACTCACACTCACACTCTCTCACACACACACACACACACACTCTCTCTCTCTCTCTCTCTCTCTCTCTCTCTCTCTCTCACACACACACACACACACACACACATATATATATATTCATGCATTAGTGATCCTCATGACAAGGTAACGCTCGCCTTGTCATAATATCTAAAAAGTAGGTGAAAAAAATCAATCAAATTGGATAGATAAAGATGGATAAAAAACATTCTTGATTCTCATCTATCCTTAATGAAATGTCCAACATATAAAGATCTTGTCAATAAAGAGACCGGTGAACATTACCACATTCACTACATGGCGAACACTCCATTAAAAAGATGTAATAGATAAGGTTACATTTAACCATCCTAGGTTATGAGATTTTAGTTGTTCAAAGCTTATTTTATGCAAATTATATGGGTTGTAGTATCTTAAAGATGTCTCGATTGAGTCCATCGTGTCCCTCTATAGAAAGTGGCTAACAAGGAGAGGCCTCTTGGGCATAAACTCTTGATTTTCCTTTAAACGAAGATTAAGCGTATCTAATGCCACTAAATGAGATTTTATTTTTCTTATATCTTTTGGATTTTTGGATGATCTGTAAATTGGTTGTTAGTTGGCTAGGAGATAGGCTAGGAGTGTTAATTGAAAGGTGGGGATTGAGCTCATCTTTTGGTATTAGCACCATAGTGAGGCTTTAATTTAATAATAAAAGTGGGGTCATTAGCCACAAATCAGTGTAGATTTGGGGATGGTGGTCTGGCTTACAATATCTAATTCAAAGGACCCATATGGAATATAAATGGGCTAGTGAAAAGGTGGCCAAAAGGGTGGACCTCTAGATTTGAATGATTTGCTATTCCCCCCTTTGAGACTACTTGGTTCCAGCTGTTATTTGTTTCTTTGCATGGAGAGAGAGAGAGATAAGGAAATACTCTTATGTTTCTTATAAGTAATGTGACATTTGAAGTGGATATCACCTTCGTTTGATGTTCCATTCATGTCCAAATTTTGAAAAATATTTGGACTTTGCTGATAAGACTCATGTACTGTAAAGTAAGAAAGTGGGGATCAAAAGGTACAAGATTCTATCCCCTCTCTAGTGAATAATCCACTCCCACTGAAAATGTCTAACAAAATCATTTATTTCCTTTATAGGCATGGGCAAGTAAATCCCCCCCCACTTTTCTTTCATGGCTAAGAGTCTCTAAATAGGAGCAAAAGACCATCCTCAAATATCTATGAAAGAAACAAAATATGGGCATAACTTCTGAAGATAGGATCTCTAACTTTAGGGACCACAAAAGAATACCTGTTCAAGAGTACAATGACTAGATTCCAAGATTTCTATTCAGTAATATTACCCCTCCAGTCATCAATCATGCATGGGTACCCATTTCTGTTTATAGTACGTGTACATAACGCGTGGGAAGGCAAAGGCAACAGAAACAGATTTTCTCCGACATATGCCTGAGTATTATATTTGGGCATCGCTCTTTGCATAATGCGTGAGAAGACATCTAATTAAACAAATAGGTGATAACATGCATGCACATGTATTGTTGGGCAGCACATACACACTTCCAAACTTGCCACGTGCCTTATTTGATATTCATTACTTGTAGTTAAGATTTACTCATCTTTAGGGACATTAAATAATATCCCAACTTTTAGAAAGAAAAGAAAATTTTAATCAGTAAATGAGATATATTATAGATATAAATATTTTTCTAAAATATTTAATATTTTAAAAAAATATTGAAAAAAATTAAGCGCATGAGTGAGTGAATTATAAGTAAAATTAATTTTTTAAAAAAAATTAAGATTATATTATTGAACCTTAGGAATTAAGGAATGAATGAGGGAATAAAACATAATTAATGAGTGCCAAAAAGACATGTGGCGAGTCTGAGAGATGTGCATATACCACCCAAATGAATGGCAATGCATGCTATTAACCTATCAAGTGTATACTCGGGCATTTGCTAAAGTAATTCGGTTGTCAGAATTTTACTCCTTATAGCAGGATTATCAATTATACGTACTAACAGTTGTCCTGATCGTGTGTTCATGTCGGCACACCCGGCAACAGCACGCCACGTATCCATTCACCGTACGTCAATGGAAGCAAACACCCTTTTCCCATGAGACTAAGTACCCTTCCTTATGAGTATTTTTACCAAAATACTTACACTTGGCACGCAGCGTCGGGGACTCGGGGTATAAACAAAATCGGCATATGCGACTTGCACACATGATCTGCACTCCCTTTTGCATATCTTTATGGGAAATGGAAAACAGATGCAGGGTCTGCTTAGAAGCTGACCAGACCCAATGATCTCATTAGTCCAACCCTTTTTTTACCATTCATCAATGAACTGTGGTTAACTCTTTAAGGTTAAACAATCTAATCATAGTTTTTTTTTTAAAAACAAAAAACAAAATTATTAATTTCAATTTAATTAAGCTTAATCATGATTAAAAAAGGATTAAAAGGGACATGAGACACTTGGGTAGTCATCAAATAGGCCCGTAAACTTCTAATTTCAAAATCTACCAACCACTTGCCCATTGTTGATGAGAGATATTTTGAGTTGGGAAAATGGAAAAGGACCTTGCGATATCAGAACTCTTTAAGTTGCAGCCGGTTAAATAATGGACATGTGATTCCTGGAGGCTGAGAGGAGGGCTATACGTACGCCTTTTAAGTACTCATATGGATGCACATATGTACCTATGTATGAGAAAAGGACCTTTTCTATGGGCCAAATGAAACCAGGGTCTGAAAACTAGCAACAAATACCACCAATTTGATCCTTTATGAGATACAAGGCTTGCTTGTGTCATCCATCGTTTATCCCATACCCCAAATTAGTCCTCCAACCGTTGGTACCTTACGCATACGTTGCGTTGTAAATCATTTATTAGCACTTTCTATTGCACAGCTAGTTATATTTGGTTTATTGGAGGCCACATGGATCTATGGGTTACACCCCTAACCCTAATGGTAGCTCCTAACCTTAATGTAGGTGAGATTCGATCAAGGGTAGCCCCTAACCTTAATGTAGGTGAGATTCGAAGATTCGATCAAGGGTTTTGATATGATGCCAAGAAACTTTACCGACTAAACTAGCTGACACCACGGGTTTCTTTTTAAACTGAATGAGATGAGTCTAAAACTAGAGAACGAAACAAAAACAAATTCGTCCTCTCCTACCCAACAATGAATATTTTCTTTATATCTGGTGGGGTGGAAGCCACTCTAAAACCACCACGTGATGATGCTACCACCACCCCCACATACTCGTCTTACTCTCTCTATATATTAATAATACAAACATGGGCCCTCTACTAGTCATTCTCTAACTTTACAGTTAAGGTGTGGCTGTTTCGAATTGTCGGAGCGCACTCTCACTTCATCAACCATATATTTTAAGCGTCTAAATAGTTTTATTAACATTAGAAGATTATCAATTCTAGAATGACGACAGGTGTAATTGAACTGACCCATAGATTATTGGCCCACCTCTTGGTGCAACCTCGAGTCAAAAACCAAATGAACCTTATCGGTCATTGCAGGACATAGAATGATACAAAGAAGATTAGCATGCCCCAACACAAGGATATATGATATACACAAAGTTGAGAAATGGGGTTCAATTTATTTTTATTATATATATATATATATGGTGTTGCTAACATTCACGAACTTGTTAATCTTCGCAATGATATTTTTACCCCTATATTAATGATCAAAACTCACTAAAGTTTGGAGTAGTTTAGTGTTCTCACAGGAGACCAATCATTAAATACAAGAGAAAATATATCATTTGACTTTTTTTATACTTTTTGTCTCTCATGTTTAATGAATTGTCCTCTATAAAAATATTAAAATATTCTTATACTTAATAAAATGGTAAGTGAAGGATAACATTTCACACCTGATGCATAGTGTTATGAAAAATTTAAAATAGCTTTTATTTTTATATATAGTGGCACCCCAAATCATTTAGAAAGGAAAAAAGTTAACTCAAAAGTACCGTAATATGTAACAACTGAAAGAAAAAAAAAATCTAATTAACTCATTTGTAAAGGGAAAGAGACTGGATCACAGTCAATTGCGATTGAACTCTCTTCAAGTTCACTCACACCCACAGGTTTATTAACATGTGTCCCCAGTTATGATTTACTAACCCCTAGGGGTCAACAATCTAACCTTAGTTTTTATAAAGAAAATTATTAATTTTTTTAAACTCTGGTTAAGAACTTTAACTCTTGGTGTTATTATTTTTAGGGAAACTAGCTATGCTATGCTGATTAAGGCAATCGAAAAATCAAGAAAATGCTGATTAAGGGTCCGAAATCTACTTTTTTGGGAAAACTTTATATTTTTAGTAAATTTGACGTTTTAAGGTATTTTGAGTCCTTTTTTGTTTTAAATAATTCTTTAAAGACTTTTGGTAGAGTTTGAATCAATTTGAAATTTTACTAATTTTTTGTAATTTTTGCTATTTCGGGAATTAGAGATTTTAGGAGTAGATGAATACTCTTGTAAGCTATTGCAACTCAGTTTTATCAATAAAATTCTTAGATTTCTCTCCTATTCCTTATGGATTCAATGGTTTATTAATTATTGGGTTGAAGACGGCTTCTTCTTCTCTTTTCATAAGTTTCTTCTCTCTTTCCATAAGTTTCACTACGTTATGATTGTCTAAACGATGAATCTAGAAAATCAATCTTGTTCTAGAAATGTAATAAATGTCTTTGGTTGCCTACTCTCTCTATAATGATTTGAAGTATGGTGGATGTCGTCACATTTTTAATCACATTATTCTTTAAGAAGAAGGAAAAGAAAAGGCCCAAAAAAAAAAAAAAAAGGGAAATGAAAAGAGAAATTAAGATAAAGACATGTAGTCGCATGCTTAATGCTAAGGTATATTACAATGTGTGAAGAGGATCAGAATAAGTTAATAAACAAGAAAATGATTCATAGGCTATTTTAAAAAAAATGAGAAGTGTTAACAATCTTATACTGGCAACTCAGGTTGAAGTTGAGGTTCCATGCACCCCATAAGTCTATCAACAATCTGGCTCATGGCTGGTCGCGCTTGAGAATTTTCGAGTAATGCCAAGTTGGCAACGTCAATGAGGATCCGGAGCTGGTCAATGTTTGCATCGCCGTTGAGCTTTGGATCCAACATCCCAACCATAACATCCGTGTCATAATTCCTGCGCCAATTCTCGGTCCACTCGACGAGGGTAGCTGAGCCTTGAGTTGATTTGAGACCAGTTACTAGCTCAAGCAGAAGAACTCCAAAGCTATAGACATCGCTCTTAGACGAAACGAAACCTGTTTTTAGGTAATTGGTGTCAGTGTAGCCAAATGAACCTTTCACGGTTGCCAGAGCAAGGGTGGAGTGGTGGTCATGGCCCAACTTGCAGAGCCCAAAGTCAGCGAGCTTAGCATGGCCATTGTCGATCAAGAGAACATTGGAAGACTTGACATCTCTGTGAATGACGGGTGGGTCAGCCTGTGAGTGTAGATAGTCGAGAGCTCGTGCTATGTCTAGGGCTATGCCCAGGCGGTTAGACCATGAGAGTATGCCTGAGGATTGCCCATGGTGCGTGTGCATTCGATCGAAGAGGCTCTTGTTTGGGGCGTACTCCAACACTAGAAGTTGTTCTCCTGCTCCATTATAAAGTATTAATTAAAAGGGAACTTTAATTTAAGCCACATTTCATGTTACATTGTTTTGTATCAACAAAAACTCAACATCTAGGCATTGTATAGAACGTATCGGCCCAGGAACTGGGATAAATTTGGGCCCACTTGAGCCAGTTATAGTCTTATAGTCATAGGAGTGTCAACAGGCCGGGTTCGGTTATTGATCCGTCTAGGGCTGCCTAAAGAAGAAGGAAAAATACACTGTTGGGGGTTTAATAATCGGGCTTATCGGGCTGGGCCAATCAGGCCTAACTAGTTCTTTTTTTTTGTTGAAGGGCCAAACTAGTTTAGAAGCCTAGTCTAACGCGCCTTCAAGCCTATGCGTCCCATAAAGTCCATCTGACTATATAATGGGGTCGGGAACTAGCCTGTCACATTGACACCCCTAGTCAATAAAATGACTAACATGCACGATTTCCAGTTCCAAACATGTATACAGAGCTCAGGGGTGGAGCCACATGGGGGCCAAGAGGGGCTGAAGCCCCCATGAAATTTTGAAATAAAAAATAATTTTTTATTGTATGCATAGGGGTACAGCTTGGGAGAGGGGCAGAACAGGGGAGGATGAGCGCTCTAGCCCCCCTAAACGTAAAAATAACAAATATTCTTTACAAATGGATACAAACACGTGATGGCCCATGAAGTTGCCCCCCACCCCACCCCACAAGAGAATTCTGGCTCCGCCCCTAACTGAGCCCTAGTCGGATGGTATATCTCAAAGGGTCTTTGAGGCCAGGCCCAAGGTGGAGCTGGGGAGGATGGGGGCTTTAGCCCCCCCAAATGTAAAAACAACAAATATTCTTTACAAACGGATACAAGCACCTGATGGCCCATGAACTTGCCCCCCCTCCCACACACACACACAAGAGAATTCTGGCTCCACCTCCTGACTGAACCCAAGTAAAAATGGTAAAAAGGGTCTTTGGGCCCAGGCCCAACTCGGACTTGTAAATCCATTAAGCATGACAGGCCAAAATGATGCCCATTTTTTTTTTGGCTGCTCCAATATTATTGAAGGAGATCTAGGAAAAAGTGTATGCTAGAGGGGATTGGTTGATATTTAGCATGCACTTTAAATTAGAATTGAAAATGCTTTTAGAGGCCAAGCTTTGTATGAAAAGGATTAAATCGATCTTGATTACCTTTGTCCAAGCAGAAGCCCATCAAGCCCACCAAATTAGGATGAGAAATCCTGAGCAAAACCGAAACTTCGTCCAAAAACATCTTCTTGCTCCCTCCTTTCTCCTCCATCACACGTTTAACTGCAGCAAATCTCCCATCACTGAGCTCCGCGAGATAAACAAAAGAAGTGGCTCCCACCCCAATCCGAACGCTGAAATTCCTCGTTGCCGCCTTCAACTCTTCGAGAGCATACGTCCTTGTAACACCACCACTGCAGCAACAACAGCAGCAACTACTCCTACAATTACCGTCACTGTCTTTGGATTTTTCACCTTCTCTCTTACCACTGCTAGGGTCATCTTCTTGATCACCATCGAGGTAGATCAAGAGCCATTTCCTCAAGATAATGGTGAGAAGGATCACCAGCAGGATTGCACTGATTATCCATATATGTCTTGGATTTTTGGTGGAGAATCCTAAGAACCACATTCTGATAATTCTTGTTATTCCCACACCCACTTCTAAACTAAGGACTCAATATAAACTTGGAAGGAAACTCTGAATGACAGGGGTTGGTGTGGGCATGTCAAAAGATTCACGCCTTTGGACTTATTACTAGCAAAACATCTTCATTGGGAATAATCTATATCTAAGGCTCTTATTTTTAGCTAGCGCTTGATGTTGACTATGAGGAAACATTCCTTTCACAAGTCAAGATGAGTTTTGGACGCACAAATTTGGTTTGGCTTTATCTTTTCAATCCATACATATGTTATAATTTAATGAGATTAATTTTGAGCCGGAGCTCTGCTTGACGGTGTTGAAGCGGAACTCCTCTATTTACACAAGGATAGTGGTACGGTTGTAATTATTAATCAAGGCTGGGTAATTTGCCAATACACATTATTACAATATTGCCACTCATTCTATGTAAAAAGGGGAGTTTCGCTCAATGCCATGTACCAGAGCTCCTCTTTGTATTTAAACTGTAATTTAATTGGGCCGGGTTTCTTTGACCCAAGAGGGTCATTGAGAAATGCGAGTGCAACACAAACAGAAATCCATTTTTGGACCATCTTGCCCTTTCTCAGTACTTCGTTTATTTTTGAGTTCTGCCACTACATATATGCTTCGCAGCTTAGGATGCACTTGAAATTTTGATAACCTCAAACTTGAAAATATTAAGTTTATAATCATTTCAACGAGTTTGTCACATAATTATAATTCATTCTTAACTTTAAGATGTATTGTTCATTTGTCAATAAAATGGTCAACCGATGTTGTTTCATGTAAATTGGTATCATCCAAAATGATTTTCCATAAAGTTTTCAATGTTATTGATTTCATACCAACTAGACATCATTTTGCACACTAAATGATAATGTCATCATCTCATTAAATGATTATTTTTTAAAAGAATGGATGCCCCTTATACACCCTTGCGGAGCCTAGTACCTAACCGATGTGGGACTAAAGGAGGGTTAGTAATACCCAAACCACAACACTTTAACGTTATCATTTAACATACACACAATTAGACCTATGGTAGTCACTAAGGTGCTATATGGGTAGATCCTTACACCCACTACAAAAGGGCCTGACTAATGGAGGGGTGGAGGCCCCTTATACATCCCTATGGATCCTAGTACCCAATCAATGTGAGCTAAAGGGGTTAGTAATCTTATTTTATCAAGCTAATCATATATTACATATTAATCATATGTTATATATATATACTAGCAAAAACCCCGTGCTATGCACGGGTGAGAAAAATGATGTTTTTTTTTTTAAAGAATATGCAAATTATCTATAAAAATTATAGAATTTTATTTTTGTTGATTGAAAGTGAGCGATGAACAATGAAATAATATTATCTCCTCTAAATGTAAAGAAACATAATTGCAGTGATTTTTTTTTTCATAAAATTAGGTTGATCTAACCAATTGATCGAAAATGATCTTAATTATGTGTGTTTTAAAAAAATTCATGATAATAATTAAAATAAACAAAGAGTCAACTAATGAAAGTGATGAAAATAAGATATCGTCACCTTAAGCATGACCTGAAGAACTTTTAAGCACATATTGAAAGATATTAATGAGCTTCCAAATCATCCAAGAATTGATCAAAAGTTTCTAAAAATATCAATGAACTTATACTTGGAAAAACAAATTAGTAAATTAGAAAAGTTTCAAACACAAACAATAAATTAACAATATATCCAGCCATCTTTTTTCAAAATAATTCTTCCCAAGTAGAGGGACAACTCATGCATAAACTCAAAATAATTCTTCCCAATTAGAGGGACAACTCATGCATAAACTCTATGGTTGCCGAGATGGTTTTGATAGTAACATTAAAAATAAGGAGTAAAAATGCTGACCTTAATTAAAGATTACTTAATTAAAGGGAACACCGATATGCTTTTGATAATATCCAAAGATTACTTAATTAAAGGAGCAAGGTTTGACCGAACTTGTGAGTCTCAACCAATCAAGGAGCAAGGTTAAAATAAGAAAAAACATAGCATGCTTATACAGGCTCGAAGAAGAAAACACATTTGCCATGAAAAAAAAAGACATTAATTCCACGCCATTTTATCCCATCAAAGATGATGTGAAATTTCAAAAAAACCAAAAATAGATGTCATTAAAATTGAGAAAAGACTAAGCTGGGGAAAACCCAACATGGACATATCCGAATCATGGATCAAACAGTAGTAAATACCCCAACATTGCTATTTTTTAACCACCAATGAAACTAGGGGGGGAGCCAGGATTTTCTAGTAGTGGGGGTACACGATGGTTGATGGAAATGGTAGTAATTGTTGATGTATTTGTGGAAAATTATTAGGTTGATATGAAATATTATGAGTTTAGGGGATGGGGGTTTAGGAGCGTAGCCTCCTGAATTTATTTATTTTTGACTAAATTTTTGGGTCATTTCGTCCACACACATCATACATATCTTACGAGTATTGTTTCTTCTTGTTTATTCGACAACTATTCTCTTGCCCCATGGCTATGTCCCGTTAAATAACATGATATAAAAAAATATATTTGTTTTAACTAGTTCAGCAAACGTTACCCCCTTATCTCATGACTATACCTATTAAATAAGTAAATAATATAGTATACTTTTTTTTAGGGACAACTGTCTCTTGTCATAATTATGCCCAATAAAATAATTCAACAAATATAACTTATTTTTTTAGTTAAAAGAGTAGCACTTGCATGGAGACTGGATTACACAGTCAATTATAATTGAACTCGGCGAGAATTCAATTGTACTCATAGGTCAACACGTATCCCTATTAACCTTTATTAACTGTAGTTAAGATTTACTAACTCTTGGCATTCAACAATATACCATTGGTTTTTATAATAAAAAAATAATATAAAATATTTAAATTTGTTTAAAATTTTAAATCTTAGGGTTAATATTTATTTTAAATAAGGTTATATTGTTGAACCCTAAGGGTTAGTGAATGTTAACCACAATTAATAGAGGTTAAAAGGGACATGTGTTGACGTATAGGTGTAATTGAACTCTCTCCAAGCTCAATCACAATTGAACAATTCAATCTCACAACATGTCTCCCATTCCCATGGCTATGCCTAAAACAATGGTAAAAAAAATAAAAACTTTTTTTTAAAATTGAGTGGGACAGGCCCCACCTGGCTCCGCCCTAAATGAAACCATCTTATTTCTTAAAAGAAAGACGATTGAAGTAACACCCTATCGTTGAGTAAAGGAAAACAGGTAACGAAGATGTTTAATAAAATCATAAAGCGTTAAGGTCTCCAAACCAGATTCAGATGAAACTATTGTATATGGATATCGGAATTCCGGTTCGGTTTCGTCATCAAGCATTTTCGTGGACCACTTTTACTTCCTCTGCTGCCAAATTCTCAACAACCAGGAGGAAGTACCACTTTGTCTGCCCCTGCCCGCTGGTTCGACGTCTGACATTTGATTTTCGAAGCCTTCATGGCATCAAGGTTGGTATTTTCTCTTCATCTCAAGCCTTGGTGGCCCCATTTACAAATTGTGTATGAGTTGCGTCTATGGTATGTTAAGTGGCCAGAAACAAAAGAGGAAGAAGAGGGGTCGGTTCAGTTAGACGAAAGATGGAGATGAAGAGACGGGGTGAGAGGGTATGGGAAAGAACACCACCTAGGCAAAGCGAGAAGATCAAAGGGAGATAGATACATGCCGGCTCAAACCATTTGGAGGCTTAAAGCAAAAATTTTAAATGAATTCTAATTTTGAATTTTTTAATATTATTAAAAAAAATTAACTATAAATAGGACATTTTTAATATTCTAAATGGGTATTTTCTTTTTTTTTAATATCTTAAATGGGGCCTTTTAAATTTTTTTTTTTTTTTTTTTTTAATGAGGCCTAAAGCAAAGGTTTTGATGGCTTAATGGATGGGCCGGCCTGGATAGATATACCCCTGCGCGCAGAGGAAAAGTTGTGTCATTTGGGGTATGGGGTAGTACATGAGGAGGTCTGTGGTTTGAAAGAGTCACGAGAGAAAATGAGTTTAAAGAGAGAAGAACAGATGGTTGAGATTAACCAAGAAGCCACGTGACATTTTAAAGATAGAAGTCATAGGATTTTAGGAATTGGGGATCAAAGAGAGGCGGGATGTGGTACTTATTTCTTTATCTTATTATATAATACTAGCGGGTGGCACATGCGATGCGCGTGAGAGTGAGGGGAAGGAGTTAACCACAGTTAATAGGAGTTAAAAGGGACATGTGTTAACCCGTGAATACGATTGAACTCGCTAGTGGCACGTGTGATGCATGTGAGAACAAGAGGAAGGAGTTAACCATAGTCAATAGGAGTTAAAAGGGACATGTGTTAACCTACAAGTGCGATTGAACTCTCCTCGAGTTCAATTGCGATTGACTGTGATTCTAAATAGATAGATGAGTAAGGGTAGTTTGGAAATTAAATCAAAGGTAAGGGGTAGGTTAGGTTTTAAAGTAAAACATTAAATCAAAATTTTGTTTCTATATAAAGGTAGTATGGAAGTTTCGAAAAATCATCTACGGCCTGCCTCTCCCATTAGTAAAGATAAAGATAACGAAGATAAAGACAGATAAAAGATATATACATATATAATTAACTAATCTTACTTTAACTGAACTAAGTTAAATGTTGGAGCTAGGATTGTGTTCGGTTTGGCTCATTTAAATACTTATACATGCTCCATAATAAGCTCGGCTTGGCTCGATACCCACCCCTGAGTTCCTAACGCCGAACCTGGGAAACGGTCGCATTTCTCTCTCTTTTCTTTCATTTTTAGTAATTTTTTAAGCGCTGTCATCTCAGACAGTCATGGGGGTTGACCTTTGTGAGATAAATCAAACCCTAATTGGGGTGTCTTTCTGGATGCAGACTTTTATAGAAGATTTGAAGTTAGGGTTTCTACTTGTTCTGCGAATCTTCAAATCCATGAAGATTTCTTTCTTCTGAGAATTTGAACTTGTAAATTCTCCATCAATGGCGTGGACTCCATTCCAAGGCATAGCTAACTCGAAGCCTCTGTTCTTGACGATCTACGCCACAGTCCTCATCGGTATCGTTTTCTCATCCGTCTACGTCTTCTCTGCCATTTACTCCGGGAAGCCAGTTTACAGAAGCATCTGGTCCTCCTCCTCCTCCTCTGTGTCATGTAAGATTTTTCTTTTTTTATCTTTATTTTTTATGCCTACTGTTGTTTTGGATTGATCCTGTGTTGCATTTTGCTTTTTATAGAGTTTATTTGACTCGAATCATGATGGGTTCTTAGCTCAATTTGGTTTTGTTATTGCTGATTGAGTTTTAATTGAACTAAGAAACGATGGGATATCGATTTTAAGTTTATTATCTTTCTAGTGCTCTGGTGTTCAAAAATCGAATTTTAGATATAGAGAAATTCTCACTGCTAACGTTTATAAGCACATTCCATGGAAATTAACTGTAACACTGGAAGGATAAAGAAATGCTTTCACAGATGAGTGGAATCGCTCAACGGGATTTTTCTTTGGGTTGGCATCTTAAGAGCTCTTAGAGTTCCCTTTTGAAGTTTTGCTCTTGGTACCTTAGATTGATGTTGATGCTTGACTACTTGCTAGCGCTTAGGATTTCTTTGCCACAGATCATTTTGTTTATATTTCCACAGCACAACATCATCACAAATGGCAGGCCTTAAGTCATCTCTTTCATGGTGCAATTTAATGGCTTTTTGTAAGATTAACTCAAGTAAGCTTCAACTAGCTACATGCATCATTCCACCAGATTTTTTTGTTTAGATAATCTTGGAATAGAATCTGGACTTATTTAGTGTAGCTAAATGTTTGTACTTATGGAGGTGCCTTTTTCCGAGGCATTCAATTTAGATTTTTTTTGCCAAGAGCTCCTCTCTTGGTGCTTTTTGGAACTGCTAGTCCACAGGATGGCATTATATAAACATAAACACAGAGTTCCCACATTAAAAGCATAATTTCCAAAGATAAATGGACAATCAGGAATTTGTATCTCCGAGATCTCCGACCTGCATTTATGGAAGTTGTTGTATGTTTCGGTGTTTTGGATCCAGATGTACAGAGCGGGTGTGCTCTTTGCTTCCGTTCCCCCCCCAGTCTTTTAATCATCTTAACGTGAATGCCTTTTCAGATGTGTCTTTTAATCATCTTGACGTGAATGCCTTTTCAGATGTAGATTCTCCTCATATTGATCATGCTCCCAATTTTTCTCAACCAACCGTAGAGGGTAAAACGCCGGCGCCATCATCACAGCCTCAAAGTAAATGGATGAGGCCTATATGGGAGGTCCCACCTCACGGTACAAAAGTTCCACCTTTGGAAGCCTTTCGACTGACAAATGCATTTGTGAAGCATAGGGTGAAAGACAACATCATCATAGTTACCTTTGGGAACTATGCGTTTATGGATTTTATCCTGACTTGGGTTAAACACTTGACAGATCTTGGCCTTTCAAATCTTCTTGTAGGTAATTCCTCATAACTTCCAACTATGCAACTTCTTGCAGTTTGCACTTACCTACATTATGCAACTTCCTTCTTGTTTTCTTTTCTCTTTCATTTTGTGAACAAAATTTTACTCATGTAATGTGATTGTGTTTTGAGTAAAAGAGTTTGAAACTGTGGTTATAGGTGCAATGGACACCAAACTTTTGGAGGCTTTATATTGGAAAGGGGTTCCAGTTTTTGATATGGGCAGTCACATGAGCACAATAGATGTTGGTTGGGGCTCTCCAACATTTCACAAAATGGGGAGAGAAAAAGTTATCTTGATAGATGCTATGCTGCCTTTTGGCTATGAGATACTGATGTGTGACACAGACATGGTTTGGTTAAAGGTATGATTCTGTGCCCATCATTCTATTACTCTCTGGGTTGTACACTTGAACTAATGTTGATTTATCTTTTTGCCGGACAAATGAACTTTTATTTTTTGGCGGTCAAGCTGAGGTTTGGCACGACCACTACCAGCTACCAAAAGTTAATATCTTAGGAAATTAATTACTGGCTTCCTCTTATACTGAAAACATGACCCGGTGCTGTTTATGTTGGAATCCTAGGGTTTCTGCTGATCCATTTATTGTTCTGTTTGTTTCTCAACAATTTACTTTTTTTTTGCCATAGGAGGAAGGGTTGATGGAAAAGAGTATAAAAGAACACATATTCTTGTATCCACTATCCACAAAACTTTGAGATTGTCTAGGACTATGCTTTCCCTCCAACATAATAACCATATCATTGGGGGTAAGCAGCTTGATAGTTTGTTTCCTGACGCACATGGAAGATGCCTGACACTGAAAATATGTATAGAGCTTGCATCTGTAATGTATTGCAAGAAGTGTTGCAAGAAGGGCTTCCTTTTTTGTATAATAACACCCTGATCTCATGTTTACTGTTCATGAGGTTGTAGAATGACTAACCATAGGTTCTTTCTTCTCAGTTACATTTCTCCCAGAAATTTCACTCTTGTGATTAGTTTCTCCCTAGTGTTGATTGAATTTCTATATTTACATCGAAAGAGGCATGGATTTGCTATAGAATGACCATAGTGGGTTTTCCTTCCTGTTATCTTGTTCAAACATTACCTTCGTCTCAATTTTATTTTTGTAATAATTTCCTGTTCTGTATTGTCCTTGTAACAGAACCCGCTCCCTTATTTTTCTGGTTTTCCTGGAGCAGATATCTTAACTTCAAGTGATCAAGTGATACCAACAGTTGTTGATGACAGGTTGGAAATCTGGCAACAAGGTGAAAAGATTGTATCAAAAGCTTTTGATTTTTGCATCTAAATCATATAATGTTCTCAATAAATAAGGAGGAAAATCTTGTATTAAGTTTTCTTTGTGGGTCCTATCATCCATTTTGGGATCTCCAGGAGCTGACTTTTCAAATCTTTAAGAGGATCTTGCAGTAGTTGTTCAGACCTGTGAGTTAAGATGACTATCAAATTGATGAGCCACATTAAAATCATTTCTTGTCAAAGTTGCTATCTGTTCAATTGGCTAAATAGCAGAGTAAAGCAGTGTACAGCATACGACATGCATTTACATCTTTTATGCAAATACAAGTTCCGGTTTCTGATGCCCTCTGAAACATATATTATATTTAAATTCTTCACTAGCTTTACTAGCGAACACCTTCTGTTTTACTTGGTAGTAATGCTGAGTGCATCTTAGGACCAAGTAAGTTAAAATATGTGTCTGTTGTGTGACACGATGTCATTTATATGACTACATTTGGGTCCTCATTAACTATGATAAGTTGCATTTTGCCCTTTGCATTCCAAAATTTCATTGGTAGCTCGACATTTGCAGTCTTTCACCAGTTCAGTAAATTCAGTAGATAATTATAGATGCAATTTATGAAACATTATGCTGTTAGTACTTCGTAGACTGGTTTGCTTAGGCAACAAGTATTTCAGAGAAATAAGTGACCTTCAACAGTTTGTTGTCTACATACATGAAGTGGACAGAGAAACTATACAATAATGAAGAGCGTGAATAACTGAATACTAGTCAAACTCTACATCTTTATCCTAATCTGCATGCCTGGTAGGTGATCATGCGGACACAAGAAAAAGAAGCAAGGATAGTAACAAAAGATTGTATCACTGTAGTCATTCCTTGCTTCAATTGGCATTTCCAACTTACTATATAGGGCTATGGTCTATGACTAGAAAGAAAACCCCACAACTATTCAACAGAGAAAAAATTCATCGAGATATCAGGAACAGAGAACATATCAGTTCAAGGATGGAGTCTAAGTTCTAGGTACAAGGAAAGAGTTGCCCAAAACAGAATTCCTGACAGAACCAGCTGTAGAAGTACCCAACCCGACCCAACCTTAGAGAGGTTTTCATATCTATGCCTCTATATCCTAAACAGCATGAACAGCAGTCGATGGAGTAGATGGCTGGGCAGAACTAGCACTGGAGGGTGTTGGTATTAGAACAGATGAATAATCTAAGGAGAGACTGTAGTTCCTCTGGAATTGAATTTGTATGTCCAATTTTTGCAGAAGAAACACAAGCATGTTACTGCATGAAATGTTATTGTTGTTGAAATTCTAAATGATGTCAAAGCATTTCTAAACCTACAGTTGATAGAGTTGAGGAGTTAAGAGACTTCTTCTTAGTAACATCAAGGGCAAGAAGTTGGCCGAGATCGGCAAACCAAATGGCGGACCTATCGTCTAGGGAAGGGATGATTCGCTCTATTTCCCGGTGGCCAAGTTGGCTGGGGAGCGGGTTAGTGGTAGTTGACTGGCTGGGAGATTCTCCAAGGGTTATTATAGGTGAGAAAGGGTGGAAGAAAGAGTTAAGTTCCAAGGTGTTTTCTGGTATGTAGATTTGTGGGGGAAGAACCAAGCACCTTCCTTTTGTCACAGAGCTCGTTTCTAAAAGGTGGACCTGCTGGGTTGTGATCAAAAGATTCGGCGGTGGCCTATTCCTATTTGAGTTCCCTTTCTCAGAGGAGGCTGCGAGAATCTTCGAGGTTTGCCAAAGAGGCTTTAATGGAATAAAGCTGCTGTGTATATTTGGCTCCCTTCTTCTGGTCAACCCAAATGGAGGTTGAAGAACGGTTTATGGTGGGTCAGTATTTTAGGATCCTTTATATGCATGGTGCGGCGAAACAATGGAGAGCAATTAAAGATGCATGTTGAAGTTTTATTGCAGTTCGATTGGGCATCAAATTGAGAAGGGTAGAATTTTGATTCCAAACAACTGTGTTAGATATTCCTTCCAAAATCTTTTTGGAGGTTAGAGGAGAGATATATCACGTTCAGGTGGTGGTGGAAGGGGTAGACATGGGAGACTCTCTCAGTCTCTGGCCAAACATCTCACTTTATTCGACAAATGAGAGGTTGCCCTGATCGATCTGTGCGTCCTGGTCATTTGAATCTTGGAGTGCAGTGTCGGAAAGGGGGGGTTCTCCCTCCTTAACCAGGAAACATCTCACTCAATCTTGGACAGAGAAGAGAAAATGGTAGAGGGGAGTAAAAGACGGAAGAAAAGCGGGGGAACATTAATTATTTAATTTCGCTCACAAATCAGGGAGGGTCAGAGAGATCTCCCACAAATTTTTCCTAACAACTGTTACGTAAAATTCTTCTTCTTCTTCAAACCCTAACAGCTGTTACATAAAATTCAACTCTCCTTACCTAGAATAAACCAAATTTTGGATTTGTTATTTTTTCCCGAATTCTATATAACAAAATGATTATATATTATATATATATATTCTTTTCAAAATTGCCATTTGTTTATTTATGGATATGATAGGTTATGCATAAACTGATCTCATATTTTTGAATCAACCTTAAATTATTGATATGGACGTGAAGAACGGTTTTATTTCATAATAATAATTTTGTTAAATTTTAAATTACATCCGAATAAAAAATATTCTTTCTGGAAGTACCTTAGTCTACACTCTATAGATATGATATACCATCCATAGAGCCTTCAAATATATTTCAACAAGCCTTATAATGTTTTTTTTTAAATTGGTAAATCATATATATTAATGACTATTCCTCTCATTCCAAATAGTCCACAAAATAGCATCAGACAAAAGAGTCATGATGGATTCCTCAGCACCCACCAAAGTCATCAAGTGTCATCCAAATAAGAACAAATGCATTTATATAAAAACAAATGCATTTTCCCTATTTTCCTCAAACAATCAAGAGCAAATCAACCAAAATTTTACCCATGCCTTGCAGATCCCTAGATTTGATGTAGCATTAAGCTATGGACCTCCTCCTTGTGGGGGATAGGGTTTGCACACTCCCAAACAATCCATGCCAGTGGTTGTACAAGCCTAGGGTTTTGCAAGAAGGTCTGGGGGAAGTGGTGTTGGGATGGCCGAAGGAATGTTTAGTAGGAAAAGCAATGAGGTATGGAAAATGCTCCCAGCGGCGATTTGTTGGGGTTTGTGGAGGGAACAAAATAGTAGAATTTTTGAAGATAAGGAAGAGCCGATGCCTAAAGTCATTCTTAAGATTGGGTGGTTGTTATACTCCTGATCTTCTGTTTTAGTTGACTTTAATGAGGTCCATTGGTTTGACTTTTTGTATAGATGGTCAAGTATCTTAGCTTGACCTTTTTGGCTTTTCCCTGGGTGGAACTTTTTTCGTCGGTTGTATGGTTCTTTTCTTTTCTCTATTTATACAATTTTCGTTACCTATCAAAAAAAATAAAATAAACCCTAGCCTCTACAATGCACAATCACAGACATGGATTGTTTGTTGTCGGGGGGGGGGGGGGGGAGGCATGCAAATTGTAGCCTCCACAGGGAGAGGGGGGGGGGGGGGGGGGCTTCGTAGCAAATCCCTTTGACATAAACTCCATAAATTTACACACTTTGATGCTATTTATGTGGTTTATTACAAGATTGAAGTACTACAATAAAAATGAGCAATTATGTATCTAAAAATTTCAGGAAGAACATGCTTTAATCCAGATTGAGCGACCATAGAACAAGTTTTTTCAATTTAATTTAAACATGGAAGTTGCCTTTTGCGTGCTAAAAAAATAGGCCGTATCATTATTTCGAGAGAGAAGAGAAGAGCTTGGACAAATGGAGAAATGAGATCAGGTTTTCAACTTCTTATCTAACTCTTTTTATATCGTTGGGATCAGTGTCTATTGTTTCTTATTGCACCAATAAGGTACAAAATTCATGATACACTACGTAGCACTATAATATTGGAAGTACATATGAGTTTCACATTGGTATTTTCAAATATCAGTCATATTGTATGGTTATAGTAGGATAGCACCAATATTTAAACCATGCTTGAGCCTGTACGTAGACTGGTCATACTACCATTTTAAAATCCGCATACCTATAAAGGACGGAAAATAAAACCATTCCATTTTATCATTCAATCTCTAACAGTCTGCTGGTCTAGAGTGTCGTGTTTGTTCCCTGGACAAAATTTCCATTGTAGTCATCATTTTGTAAAAAATTTGTTGGGTTTATGACATGTTGATTCTACGAAGTATGCCAATATTTCTGATATATTACGGAACAAAACCTATTACCGACTTTTTGTAACTTTGTTTTACAAATTACATTTGTATACTTTTCCTTTCATTGAGATATAATATGATTTCATGTTTACTGATAAAAAAATTTTGATTAACGACAAAAAGGTACATTTTGCAGACTCCAATGGATGTGAAAATATGTCCTAGGACGTAGTGTGAAATATGTTGACATTTAAAAGCATGCTTTTGGTTCCTAGATGTGTACGCTAATAAAACTGAAATTAGAAGTGTCTAGGTATCACTTAGTATGCCATAGTTTAGGATACTACTTCCTCAAATGATGTTGTTTAGCTCAAACCCAATATATAGGGACTGGATAGAATTGTAACCAGATCAACACACTCTATTAAGCATTTAAGCTATATATCCTCCTATTGAATTTTTCCAATTCTGATTATATCTTCAAGTATGTTCATTTCTTCTGCCAAATTCCTATAGATTGATATTTCTTGGTATGGTTCCGATAGACCCTAAACTCCAAGTTATGTTATTTGTATTGTGATTTCTTCTTTTTTGCATAATTGTTTTTGATAAAAAAGATATGTTGTAATTTATCATCATATCTTTTTTAAAACTGAAAAGGGACCACAGTGGCTCTAAGAGATGAAGTGGAGTTAGTGTGCTTACTGCTTGAAAAGGAAGAATTATTATTCTTCTAAAATATGATTTTATTTTGTTAGTTATTCTTTAAATATCAAAAAACTGATTTTTTTTAGATGTTAAAATCCTATGTACATTTGTTCTTTTGTAATTTGTCTACTTAATCAATTTTTTCTACACCTTCTACAGTAAGCGCTGCCTACAATATTGGAATTTTTCATTGGCGACCAACAGATTCTTCAAAAAAACTGGCAAAAGAATGGAAAGATCTGCTTCTTGCTGATGAAAAAGTGTGGGATCAGAATGGGTTCAATGACCTTGTGCGCAGACAGTTAGGACCATCTGTTGACAAGGAAAGTGGACTTGTATATGCTTTTGATGGAAACCTCAAACTGGGAATTCTGCCTGCAAGTATCTTTTGCAGTGGACATACTTACTTTGTCCAGGTAAGACCTTTATATGAGTTGCTTAAGCAGTTATTTTCAGCATTGTATCTTTCCTAATAATCTCTACAGAGGTACCAGACTTCTTCAGGTTTCCCCCCCTTTCCCCCCTTTTGGTTCAACAGTACAGCCATTGTTAGCTTTAATTTCATGGAGTAGCGAACATTACCAAAGAAGCTAAATTTTAAATATTTCCTGGGCCCTTGAGCTATATGGCAGGCCATGTATCGACAATTCAGATTGGAACCATATGCTGTGCATACCACATTCCAGTATGCAGGTACTGAAGGAAAGCGTCACCGGTTACGGGAAGGCATGGTCTTCTATGATCAACCAGAATATTATGATTCACCAGGTAATCTCTCTGCGCAAGATGTTTTACATTTTGGTAGATCTTTCTGAAGTGGTGTTGCTTTCAAAGTGTTTGTTATGTTGCCTCTTTTTGTTTCCCTGTGCAATGTGTTATACTTTTTGGTTTATGTCTAGGGTACTTTAGATTCTGATCGCATCGCTCATCAGTTCTTGTTACCCTAGCAATCTCATCTATCAAATCTTTGGTTGTTCATTTCACTTTTTGTGTTTTCATGTTTTGTTCCACTCACTTAGGGTTGGATAGTCACTTAATTAAATGAATATGAAGAGGTGAACACACGGTTTCTATCTTATGATTCTTGTTTGTTCCTTCTATTTCCCCCTTCTATTGAGGGATACCTTGAAATTCAAGGGTTTCAATAATAGATCTTATTATTGTGGAGGGATAACTTGAAATCTAAGGGTTTCAAAATAAGTCGGACCAAGACATAATATATGGAATGCGACTTTAGTAGGAACATAAATAGAGTGGAAACGATTGTTAAGATAGATGACCAAGAGATACCCTAAAGTGAGTAGTTTCAGTATCTTGGCTTAATGCCTTAATTATTCATAATGATGGAGAAATTGAAGAAAATGTTGCACATAGAATTAGATCTAGATGGCTAAAGTGGAGAAGTGCTTCTATAGTACTATATGATCGACGTATCGTGATCAAACTAAAAAGAAAATTTTATATGACAATAAGACTAGCTATGCTTTATGGAGCAAAATTTTGGATTACTAATAAGCAACATATTAATAGAATTAGAGTAGCCAAGATGAGGATGTTGAGATGGATGAGTGGGAAGATAAGGAAAAATAAGATCCGGATGAGCGCATTCGAGAGAATTTGGGAGTAGCTCCAATAGGTGATAAAATAAGAGAGATTCGATTGAGATGATTTAGACATGCAGTGAAAACCACTAACTACTTCAGTAAGAAAAAGTGAATTGGCGCAAGCCGTGCAACTTGTTGGCTCTAAATTGGAGAGAAAAAGCCAAAACTAACGTGGATGAAGTTAGTGGAAAAAGTTTGATAACACACAACTTAACTGAAGTTATGAATTGTAATAGAACGAAAGGACATAATAGAACGACCCCAAATATTTGGGATAATGCATTAATGATGATGATAAGTAGATCTTATTAGTTCGTACTTGTAGACACCTTATTTTGCATGACCCATGATCTCATGGGCCCAAAAGGCTCATTCGACTCCAAGTACTGAAAAGCAAACTCAAGATGTGATCCTAACTCCGATGTATCCAAGGTGAAGTCCAAACCAAAGCCCAATCCAACCTAAGGCCCAGGGGAGGGCCTTTAATTTCTTCAAGTCCTAGTCCCATCGTTTTAAACGGCGAGATGCCTTTTTTAAAGCTCCTTGCCTTTTTAAAAGGCGAAACTTGATTCCTAAGCCCATTGTTGTGTTTCGCCTTTCAAAACAGTGAGATTAGGGAAACCTTAATTTCAAACCCTACTTAATGCGCCAATGATCTCAGTGCCGCGTTGAAAGATTCAAACCCTAATTTCACTGTTTTAAAGGGCGAGAACTCAATATTTTCGAATATTTTTATTTCGCCAAGGCCAATCCTCTTAGCCACCTCACTAGGGTTTCCGGGAACGTTTAGTCCCACATCGACTAGAAATGAGAAAAAACTCTAATCCTCACACTATAAAAGGAGCCTACCCCCACCTTTCATTGTTTTTTTTTTTTTTTTTATCAATACCTCAATTTTATTAAACTAAAAAAGAAGAAAACAAGAAAAAGACGAAGACCATCGAGTTTACAAGCTAGTAAACATGACCCCGGCCAACTACAGAACCTTACCCCCCCCCCCAACTACTAAGATGGCTAATACAGGACGTCCTGGATTTCCTCCCTAAAACTATAGAACCCTACCCACTCCAAGACTGTCATTCTTACTCGAGCACACATACTGGGCACTGTAGATGAGATATTTTCAAAGACTCTACAGTTTCTCTCATTCCAGAGCACCCAAGAAATGGCTCCAGGGAGGACTCCCCAGATCTCCTTCCATACTCCCACACCTCTATCCCGCTGCCAACAATCAAGGAGATTACAAAACGAAGAGGGAACAACCTATGCTACTCCCATATGCGAGATAAAGAAACTCCACACCTCCGACGCGATAGGACAATGCAATAGAAGATGAGCTGATGTTTCTTCCACTTGGAGGCACAAATAACATCTAATCGCTGTACTCCAACCTCTATGCTACAGGTGATCCCCAGTTAGGATTTTGTCCAACGACGCTGTTCAAAGGAAGAAGGGAACCTTGGAGAGAATTCCTGGGTTTCGCACCACTCTATAAGGATAAGAGCCCGCCGAGAAAGAAAGCATAGACTGGTACAACAGCCTAACAGAGAACCGCCCATTGTTGTTCCTAGACCACGACCTACTATCCCTAACCTCAGGGCACATAGTAGACGAGGCAAGACGGTCCAAAAGCCGAGATAAATCGCTAATTTCCCAATCATTAGGGTCCGGCCGCATCCTTAGACACCGGACGATGCCTTCTGACCCTCTCTCATAGCTGTCCTCCACTAGAACATTCCTATCAGTAGAAAGAGCAAAAAGATTTCCAAAGTCATCCATAAGACAAGAGGATCCTAACCAGATATCCTTCCAAAACTTGATTTCCGATCCTCTCCCCGCTTGAAAACTAAATTAAGGCACTACCAGTTCAGCATTAGCCATAATGCCCTTCCAAAGACCCAGCCCATGAGCTCCCCTGGCCTTCCGAGGGATCCAACAAGAATCCACTCCATACTTGGCGGCTATCATGTTCCACCACAAACTATCTCTTTCCTCTCCAAATCGCCATACCCATTTGCCTAGCAGTGCTTTGTTCATCTAGATGAGCGGTTTAAATTCAAACCCCCACCTTTCATTGTATGGCGAGTGAGCCCTCGAAGCCCTAGAAAAATCTAGACCTCAAACCCATAGGAGATTTTACACCCACTTTGGAAAAGATTAGAAGATCGAACTCTTCCCCAAATCCTTGAAGGGTTCGTCGATCTAGGGTTATCTTCATCAACCTTGGAGGAAAACGGATAGGGAGTTTAGATCTCGTTGAAAGTTTCATTTGAGTACTTGGAGCAACATAATCAAAGGAAAAGGTATGCTACATTCCCCCCTCTATATTCGATTTCTATCCATCCAAATCTTCTCTTCCTTCGCTTTCCCCTAGTAGTTCATAAATTTCCCTCCAAACGGTTATGAGGAAGAGAAAATCCGGGTGAAGGAAAGGGTTGGAAGAAGAGATCTTCGATTTCTCTTCCATTTCAGTTCCTATATATATTATTATTTTAAATAAACTAGTTATTCCTTTTTCTACTAAACGTAGACGGGCCCTCTCTCGAATCGGTCGAGGAGAGAGATTGACCATTGTCGATTTAAGGAAAAAGGGTTTGCTGTTCCAGTAGAGAGAAATCACCCCGATTCGGTCGAGAAGGGGTGAATTCCAATCTCGAAATAAAAAAAAAGAAAAAAGTAATTGTTTAATTAAATCAATGGAGAAAGGTTAAAAGGTAACCATCGTTCGACGGATGAGTAGAGGTGCCGAACACCTTCCCCGACTCATAAAAGAATCCCCAAATCCGATCTCGGTCCTTGAACCGAGGGTTTTATTATGGGTGACCAATCACACCCGTGTATCTTGATTGGTGGCGACTCTGAGATCTCGGCTTCTCATTAGTGTGAAAGCATTCATGTGGGGAGGAGATCTGTCACGTCCCGAAACTCATATACACAATATATCTCATATTTGTATATGTTCTCGAAGCGTGAACCTGGGACAAACCCCAAAAGTAAATGCATTTTATCTACTAAATAAAATGATTTCAGATTCAATAACTTAAGAGCATAACTAAAGGTTCTAAATAAACATAAAGTGTAACTGAGATCCATAAATGTTCCTCTCAACAATCACTCACACTATAGAAAATGTTAAAACTATTCTTCTACTTCTCGCTACTCAAGAGCTCCTAAGAACCTTCATGGATTTCCTGAAATAAGTAAACATAGCAAGGGTGAGCACTAGCTCAACAAGATGAATACATACAACAATGAAAATATATACTTCAATATTTCATTTGTCTCAACATGAAATTAAAATAGAATACATGTCAATTCATCTTCTTCAATTGAATTTCTTGGTTCACATCAGCGGCCCTAGGCAACGCCTCACGGTACGATTTTGGATTGCACAGTTGTACCCCTGTTGGCAGCCCTTCTCGCTATACCTCAAGGCCAAGGGAGGTATCACTCACCTGTACCTCTGTTGGTGGCCCTTGGCAACACCTCAAGGCCAAGGGTGAAATTGTATACCTTCGGTTAGGTTTCTAATTTGTTCAACAATTATAATAGTTTTGCAGAAATAAGATATTAAATCTTCCCCGCTATGGCGTCCCATACCACATGTAGCAAGACTGATTTAATTTGAATTTATTAACCAAGGTAATGCTCTCCCCGCTCTAACCCATGATATCCTATATCGTCATAGCGAGAGGGATCTAGCGAAGCAGGTTAAGGTCTATATCATTTAAACAATTTCATTCAATCATGCATGGTAGTTGATTTTTTTTTAACAAGAATAACACAGATATATCGTGGTAACAAAATAATGCAGTTAAAGTGTGAACATCAATTTATTAATTACTAGAGAAGTCTAATTTAACAAGAGTGTTCTAATATACATAATTTCTAAGTTCAATAGGGACCCTAACATGCCGAGTTTCTAAGTTCATTTCAATAGTTTAATTAACTAAAAATTTCAGGCAAATCGACTATTGAATGAACCACGTGTAAAAATCATTAAGGGGAGTGTCCGTTAAGGACGAATGAGCTTAGACCCATCATTCATAGAAACCACAAACGTTAATGGCATGAGTCACATAGAGCTTCTAACTCGTTAATGGCAGCTGCATAGAGTTTCTATGTTTGCTATTGAAAGTCTTTCAAAAGTTAATCAAACGGTAATGGCATAAGTCACATAGAACTCCTATACTGTTAATGGCAGCCAAATAGATTTTCTATATTTACTCTTATACTCGTTAATGGCAGCCACTACTCTATGTTTGCACCTGTACTCGTTAATGGCAGCCACATAGTGTTTCTATGTTTGCTCCTATACTCGTTAATGGCAGCCACATGTTCATATACTAAAGACACTCTAATTCGAGTGACCTTATCACTTCTCCATGACTTCCTTAAATAGAAACAAAACCGTAAGCACTGAGTAATCCTATTTAATACCCAGTTCTTCATCATCTCTCTTATCTCCACCATTCTCATAAACTATTCTAAATCATCCTAGTTCTTTAATGAAGATTTAATATACTAATTTCAACATTACACATTACACTATAAGAAATTAAAAGAACCAGAGAGTATTCACTTGTCTAGCTTTAGGATTTCGAAGAGATGAACAATCCCAAATAAAGATTTCGTCAAGCCCTTGATTTTTCCTTAACGAGAGCTCTAGATCCCGAGCCTTGAATCCACCTTCTTCAATTTCCAAACCCTAGTCTCCCATTTTTTCCTCTTCTCTCTAGATTAGGTTTTCTAAATATAATGAGAGATTAGGTTATCATTATCTTATATAATACTAATCCCTTATCCTGATGTAGGGTGTTTGGTCACAGTTCAACATTAAACGTTTTTATGTTATTCCCCGTTTTTATTTATCTCACCTAAGGTTGTTAAATCTCCGTTACCAAATATCACGATATAATATCACTAAATTATCTCATCTAAGAAATTATTAAAATACATCTTAGTGTTTAATTAATAAATTTCAAAGTCGCTACAAGTTCAACTCGAGCCGGCTATTGCATAGTGCTTATTTCGTAATCTAAGATTCTCACTTGTTTCCTCCAAGGTTTGAAATTTCGATAATATTGGTGATATATCACCGATATTTTTCGATATCGGTGGTCACTGATGTATAGATACGCTGTTGGGAAAAAATTACACCGTATCAGGAGATATCAGCGAGATATCGGCTATATATCGGAGATATCGGCAATATATCAGAGATATCGACCAAATTTATAAAAAATAACTGTTTTCCCCTTTTTTTTTTGCAGATGCACATGCATCATCCAAAAAAACAAAAGAAAAATCACGGACTTAAATTAGTCCTCAGTCGATGATCTTTGATTTAAAAAAAAAAGAAAAAGGAAAAAGGGTTGAGAGTAGAGAAGAAAGAAGAGGGAAGAAGGGGGAGGCAAGAGGGTCCATAATTCTCACTGTGAGTTGTTGCTGTCGCTGTGGGTTGTAGCCATTGCCGTCAAGGTTATCCCCTCTCCCCTCTTTCTCTTCCTTTCTAAGATCAGTCTGAACTTTTTTTTTTTTGGGTTCTGTTGATATCAATTAAATACGATGAGGCTTAGCCTCTTATTTTGTAACTTAAGTAACCCCAAGTCCCTGGGAAGAGAATTCTAATGTCACTCCTAGTCCTATGTAATAACATATTCTCTTATGTTTTAACTAAGTAACCCTAACAAGGGTATGCTAGGGTCACTCCAACTCCTATGTCATTAAACATATTTCTCTTATGTTTTAACTTAAGTAACCCTAACAAGGGTATGCTAGGGTCACTCCTAGTCCTATGTCATTAAACATATTTCTCTTATGTTTTAACTTAAGTAACCCTAACAAGGGTATGCTAGGGTCACTCCTAGTCCTATGTCATTAAACATTCTTCTTTAATTGTCATGTAAAAAAGTATTAAAATTTTAATATAAGGCCTAATATTGATTTACATTATACACCAAATTATATTATACACTTAATGACAAAAATTAATATTGATTTATACTATACACCATAAAAAAAATGTATTATAATTGTAATATATGCCTTTTTTATTTTAAAGATTATACATGAAATTCATGATTTTATTTAGTGATGAATTTTAATAATGTTTTATTATAATTATTAATAGTTAATAATTCTAAATAATGTACTTAGTAATATGAACATCAACCAAATAATATAACTTATTTAACTTACAAGGGTATTAATATCTATTCTAACATTTCCTGAAGATTCACTGCATAATTCCATGTTTTGCTAGTTTTTCAAAAATCACCGATAAATGATATATCTTTTTTCCGCCGCTTGACATGTCGAGCGATATCGACATTTAGAATCTTGTTTCCTCTTTGGCTAAAAGTCATATTCAAGCCCTGTGTTTTAGGCTCTCATAATGATTGATCTATTTGTCTTGTAATTGTTCAAAAATGAAATCACTTAGATTGCTTCATCCATCTTAGTACCCTCTTGTTTAGGGGTGGAGCCCGGAAATTTTCATTGGGGGTGCCAAAATACATGCAAAAAAAAATTAATGGATTTGAGGGTATGGAACTTGGGGGTTAGGGGGAGTAGGCCCCGAGAAATTTTTTTTTAGGGTAATATTTTTATTTTGAGATTTTGTTTCCCCGGTAATGTCCTTGAGGTCACCATGTGTCCCTATCGATACCCCTTAACTATGGTTAAGATTCACCCACCTATCCTTGGTTTTCAAAAAATATAATTTTTTTTTCAAACCCTTACTAAAATTTACTAACTCCTAAGGTTAAACAATTAATTTTTTTTTTCCCTAAAAACTACGGATAAGTATGTGAACCCTAAGATTGGGTGAATTTTAACCATAGTTAAGGTGTGTCAATAGGGACATGTGGCAACCTAAAGGGCATAACCGGACTTCATTGGAGGGCCCACTATATATTTGACAAAAAATTGGGGGGGCCACTACATATATAAGACAATATAATTTTTTTTTTTTGGGGGGGGGGCAAATATATTAAAAAAATTAAAAATATATGAGGGGCCCACCACTTCATACCAAATCATGAAGGGATTACAAAAAATTTGGGGGGGCCATGGCCCCCCTGGTCCGCCCCTGCTCTTGTTCAAGTTGAGACTAGCAGTGTACTGATCTCATGCACTTGGCTGAGAATTAGTCTATTTCCAGTCATCGTATAAATTTAAGGATTTGGCTAAAAAAATTCTTGGTTCTGAGATCTCCTGATTTGTATTTAAATTCTTTTGCTTACCATATCTCTTTCACGGTTTACATTGGTTGATAAAACATTAAAAAGCTAGTCTAAGAGAATGCTGATGATGTGCCTCTTGTACAAAGTTGTCCTTTTCCCACTTTTGTACTTTAAAAAAAATTCAGGGAGGTTGTTGTTCTCATTTAGTGTAGGCTTCCTTTTTTAAGAACATATTCTTATGAAGTTGAGGATGTCCCTTTTGGACATGGTTCAAAATATCGGTATCAATTTACGTAAGTAGGATATGTATCAATACATATCAATGATATACACAGAAACACTGTAAAAAATTATGTAAACGTAGAAAACCCATTGAAACTTAAACTAAACATTATTTCAATTCAAAGGTAATATAAAAAATGTTTAGAATTCTATAGATACTATTTGAACTATCTATATGAGATTCTACTGTGCATTACTTCCTAGAACCGCAGATACATTGTGGGTACCTTTATAAGGATGTAACTGTATTAAAATAAATTAAAGCATGATCATTCAAGAAAACATCAATTATAGGTAATGGAATACATAGAGTGATGTATTTAAAAAAAAAAAACATAAAGAGGTGGGCTCTTTCCATAAACAAAAGCTTAATTATGCCTAGTCATCATCTCCTACGAGGTCGACTATGTGGCTATGATTGAGAAATTTTCAATCTCAAACTACCTCCCAGTTGTGAGGCTTCTTCCTCCTTTCGAAGAGTCTCCATGCTCTTATAGCAAGCTGAAAATCGGGGTCTTCCTTGTCTGAGGAGATGAACTCCATCTCCACTGTTACAGGAATAACAGAGAAACTTTTTATCGGTGAATAAAAGGAAACCACATGACACCTATGATTGCATAGAATGAAGGAGTCAACTCATAACAGTAAGATTCTCAGATTCCCATCTGTCATGAGCATGAGCTGGATTAGTTACACTTAGCTCTTCAATCCTTTTAGTAATATAGCCCAATTTTCTGCCAATAAACATCCTGGCAGTTGAGACCATTCTATGTAATTTCTTCCATCCGGTGTTGTTCTGCTAATCTACATACTTGGATTGTTTGAAGAGGAAACCGCAAAGGGAGTAGTCCTTGGAAGGCTTGTGCTTGAGGAACTCCCCTCAATACCCCTAATACCCAGACATACGTCAATTTTAGTTACTAAAAAACCAACAATAGAGTAACCTGAGTCACTCAAATACCAAAAACACCTCAACTAGAGGGACAAAACAATGTTGATTAATACAAATGAGTAATTCAAATACCTCACAAAATTCTACCAATAGACAATAGCTATTAGCCCAATCATACCAAAAACCAGAAAAAACAGCATGTAATGTTGAAGAAAAATTGATGTAAAATTTCCAAAACACAACCAATCTTTATGAAACTTGTTTCATAAGTTTGTAATCATCAAATCACAGTAATTTTATCAATGAACAACTACAAAATAGCCCAAACACACCCCTCCAGTTGCTTGAATATTAAACTCATTTTTTATCTATTCAAACAACTAGGTAAAACACCATCAAGAACTTGTCAAGATTTTTTTTGAAATATTTATTACAATTCCTAAAAAAAATCTCTATAAAACAAAATTTTCTGATCTTTTAGAAGGGACCGTACGAATGTTGATGTCAGCCGTACGGTCAAGCGATGTCACTGTTGGGGTTGTCTTGAACATATTTTTAAATCAATTCAATATGAAGATCCAAGCTTTTATGAATACGGAAAAGGAGAATTGGTTATGTGCAATATGCAGATGATATGCTTTTTGCCATCAAGGAAGGGGCTTCGGCCCTTTTGTTTGATACTTTGTTGCTTTGGATTTTCATCCGCTTCGATACCAAGTAGAAAACTAGGGTTTGATACCTAGGGTTTGTAGAATAGAAGAATAGAAGAGAAAAGAAAGAATGAGAGAGGAATAGGGTATGGAATTATGTCTCTATCCCTTTTAGACATCTTTTTTAATCACTATTAAGATGAAAGGACATGACTGCCCTTAAGTACATAAAAGACAATAGAGAATAGCTAACAATAAACTAACTATACAATAAAGAGCTAATAGGCTTATTTAGACGGCCCATTACAATAGGTAATAAAGAATGTAAGAAGACAAGCTGAACATTAATGTTGATCATTCTCAGCTTGACAAGTATCCTTCACCATAGTTGTCAACCAAAGGGTCTTGGCTAAGGAAACAACAAAAATATCATGTATCCTTTCAAAGTGATATAACCTGAGTTTGGTAGTTATAAACTAGTAATCTTCAAGATTGATGTGCTAGAACAGGTTGGTAGTTTTTATTTTAGGTAAATGATTTCCTCAAATGACTTAAGTCGGTTACACAGTTCAACTGACTCTGTGTCGGTCAGTATTCCTTAATAACTAGATAGTGGCCAATATTAATTGGGCAAATTTAATGAGGTCCACTTGAACCAATAGTTGCCAAACTTAGAAGTCACCTCCTTGAGTTGTTTTAGGAGTTGATTCCTTTTGTTTTGTAATTTATTTATTTTTATTAATAAGGTTGCTTTTATTAGAGAACTAAGAAAAATGGGAGTACGGACATGAGAGGACTCAATACACTGTTACGGAGGTTGAATATATAAAAATGGCTAAACTTATGAAAACCTAGAGGTAATGAAGGAGTCCCATTTGGTGTAAAAATCGACCATCCATAGGCATTGGCGATTGGACTATGATTTTCTTTGAAAATGTGGTTGTTCCTTCCATTCCATAGGCTCTTGTGTGTAGCAACCTTCAAAGTAGCAGTCAAATTTCAAAAGCTCCTTCGACCCATCCTTGGACAAGATCAATCGACTTATGTGGAAATATGCAACTATTTGCTGAAAATATTAACAAAATCAATCTAAACAAACCTCGCAAATCTGCAATGTAAGAAGATGACCTGTCGTTTCCTCGTCATCTATGCACAGTAGCACCTTTTAGCAAACCATCATTTAGGACCTTTTCTGATCTAGTGATTCACGGTAAGAATCTTATCAAGCAAGAGTGTCTAGACTTTAGATGAAGAAAGACACCTTACACGGGGTGGAGGATTCTAACCCCACACATCTGAAATGAAGGGGAAATAGGCTCGGTTAAAGTCAAATTGTAGGATTGAACCAAAAATATACCTCTAGCATCCCACTTCCAAATGTGTTTATCTTCCATGTTCTCTAAGATGATTACCTCATCAAGCCTAGAGTGATGTCCTAGAAAGGAGTTCATCTCTCAGTCATTGAATTTCCTTCTTAACATTGGATCCCACAATGTGTTGCCCGAAACCCTCACGAGTCATGACAACTAGCAACTAATGTCTTTTATCCTCCATTCAAAATAAATGAAGGATTGTCACCTTGAAAGGGGATTCCCCTTACAATAGATCCTCCCAAAACTTCTTTTTGTTACTTCCACCTTGTATGAAGTCTTCAAAGGTTTTCATAACCCCATCCGAACTCCCAACGCTATTAATAGACAAGACTTCAATGCTTTCACCCTCAATTCTACTACCTCAAACCTTAATTTTAACTCCACATTACTCTTTGTGAATGATTTTCATATCCGTCGCATGGTTGTCAATGATGATGACAACTTTTCTTTATGATTTCACACTTAATTTGAGTTTTACCCTTACTATATAGAAGTTTGCTCAAGTGCATTCCTGCTTTCATTTAATGTTTTGAACATTAATGTCTTGCATGCCAAGGTGCTGCAGTTTAACTTGTTTAGGAAACTTATGCAGGAGGTTTCTTGTCATTTAAGCCATCTATTCCGAAAAGCCTGTTGTTAGATGGGGAGCATAATATCAAATCACACTTTTCTCTCATTAATTATCAAGTATGCATGTATCAACCTCAGTTTGATAGTTCCCACCGCATTTGTTTAGATCTAATTATGCTGTATCTTATTAATTATGTTGGTAATGGTTTTCTTCAGATGAAGCAAATAAGAACTGCACTTGCTATCTCGTCATTGTTGAACCGTACGCTGGTGAGCATAGGCAAACCCCAAAGAGAATTTCCATATCAAACGTTTATTTAATTTATTTATCCTAGTTTTACCTAGTGTCAAACCTTGTATCCTTTTGGGGAAATTTTTTTAAAAGGAAAAGATTGTATTCATTGATATTGCAGTTGCATTTGTTTTTATTTTTCCTCTGCTTTGATGATGACATGTTACACATGTAATTCTACATACATAGAAGAAGATAATGTATGATTGATTTTGTTGTTCAACATATTGGGACGATATTGTCTGATTCTAATCTTTTTAAATCCTTATTCTGTTGGGCTCAAAATATAATCTAGTTTAATTTCAGCGTGTAAACTGCTTCATTAAGAGAAAAATAATTTCTTTTAAGGTTTATTTATTTTTTAATCAATATCTATAGTTTGAAAATAAAATACACATTTAAATGGCATCATGAAGGTCCTGTTGTGCTTAACATGAAGAGGGATCATATATTTGCCTTTGCTCCAACTGACCCTCTCTTAGGATTTGAAGTGAAAACTATCAAAGATAATATTAGTTCCCATTGAAAGCATATTACGTCTATATTGGGTTTTCCATCATCGCTTATGGAACAGTTGTAACTAGATAGTTCTGTTTTTCAGTCCAGACCAATGTTTTAAAACGTGAAGGCGTGAGGTGAGGCGTTAGGACCTCAAGATGCGTGAGGCATAAGCCTTGAGGCGTGAGGCTTAAGCCTCACAAGAAAGCTTCATGCTCTCCCATTTTAACAAATAAATAAAATGTAACAAAAATATTACAAAGATTCAAAAAGTTAATGACATTGTAGGTCAGTGCTGACTCCAAATTTTTGCAATGCCCATTAGGGAAATAGTGTGAATTAGACTCGAATGGTTTTAAAATCCTAATACATTAAACATAATAAATTAAGTGTTAATTATAACCAATATAATCATCATCATTTTGAATGCCTTATCGGAAAATAATTAGTGTTATTTTTTACTAGTTGAAACAAATTAAAAAAAAAACGATATTTAAGTCTCAGTTGTAGCTAGACACTTAATTTTAGTTAATGTATGAGACGTTTACCATAAGCATAAAGCGAGCTTCAAGGCGTTAGGCGTATGCCTCATGGGGTTTAAGGCTCTTAATTGAGCCTCGAGGCGTTTTCTTTAAGCCTCGCCCCGAGGCGAGCCTTGAGGTGTAAGCCTCACATGCTTTTTAAAACACTGGTCCAGACATAGAATTCAAAATTGTTTTTTTATTTTTTCCATCTCATTTTCAATTTTTAATGATTAATTTCTCATTTATCTGACTTCATGGATCTGAAATAAAATAAAATAAAATTCATTTTATCAATGAACAGGGAAAAAAAAGGGTTTCTTATGGATCACAATTTCATCATTGCATCTAAGAGATTTTTGTAAATAATTGGACAGCCTTGTTTCAAAGCTGTGTTAATCCTTAGGAGATTCTCATTGTGTACATAATTTTGTGTTAGGATTTAGCAAACCAATTTGGTATTGAGCTGGACATATCATATAACTAAAGAGTTTTAATCTCTATCGGAATTTTATGTACTTAAAAAATATATTTCTAAAGAAATTAAATTTAGAGTCTCCAGACAAAATGTTTGTATTGTTTCTGGTAACATGTTCATCCCTCTTTTCGCAAGACTGCCAATTTATCTATTTGAAAATTGTGATTCTCAAACTGTTGGCTAAGGTTAAAGAATCCCAAGAGCATACAAGGCATACTAAAACATGAACCTGAAAATTTTCTTTAATCATAATCTCAATGACAATAAATGATCTCAATCATCCAACATAATTCCAAAATCAACAAACTTAATCCTAAACACTCATCTTTAAATAATTTGATTACAACCCTTTAAAATCAAAGTTAAACAATTGATGAATCAATAATATGGATATTTTTCAAGATCATTCTCATCTTCTGCATAATCACCTTCCGGTTTCTCGTAATACTCTCTTCCTTGATCTGTCGCGTACTCTAAACCTCGCCGACATGAAACATATCGACTGAGCAACAAGTGGCTCAGTGGATATAAAGTCCAAGCTAACAACATCATAAGCATCATAACATACATAATATCATTGACTTTACATGACATAACATATGTACACAACATACATAATCAAAGTGCGGGAACATGTGAGTATATGCTTCTTACTTAACCTAACATGCTTGTAAAGTTTGGTTTTGTGAGAAATAATCATAAAATACCTTTGTGTGAACTTAGACCTACCAAAATGCACTTAGACTTACCAGCTCGCTTAGACTTACCAGAATACAGTTAGACTTACCAGCACGCTTAGACTTACCAGAATATACTTAGACTTACCAACACGCTTAGACTTACCACTTATGACCTTATCATACTTGTAAGCAAGCTTATCTTACTTATAGCCAATGTTTTAAAAGGCATGCGAGGCTTACGCCACGAGGCTCGCCTCGGTGTGAGGCTTAATGATAACACCTCGAGGCTTAACCTTGAGGCTTACGCCTAGAGTGTGAGATTCACATGAGACGAATGCCCCGCACCTTGTGACTCGTTTTGTGACTAAGGCATACGTCTTATGCATTAACCTAAAATTAGGTTCTAGCTACATAACTTTAGACTCTTGAAATTATTTTTTTTCTTCATTTTGCTTACAGTTGTCTCTTGAATCCAAAATTCAGTTCATGAATTGATGACTGAGCATCATCTATTTTGCAATAGTATATAAACAGAAATGTAAATTTAGATTGCAGCTTTGGCTTGCCATTCTAAGACTTACTTTCCTTTTTATATGATGATTAAATAATTTTGTTTAGTGCGCATATATATATACATATTGCAATTTTTTCTAATTATTTTTTATCTGCAAAATGAGGGAGCGTGATGCTTAAGCCTTACGCCTCAAGGCTTACGTCTCACGCCTTTGGAGGTCCAAACGCCTTGCCTCATGCCTTCGCGTTTTAAAACATTACTTATAACTTATCATAGGTGATAAACCTTAGGTAAAACTATACTCTAGATCACAAATCTAATGTCATCGAAAACCCATCATAGCGTCCCATACCACCATGATGAATAATCTAAACACCAGACCGTAATTTAAGGCTTGTTTACCAAAAATAAATCACAACATACATGATAGATCATGCTTCTCAATTCATATTCATTACATTACTCATATAATACAATAACATATTCATAATTTCGTAAAGCATATAACATATTTATAATCCTATGAATGATTAATAAATTATAAACATGTTATATGCTTTACGAAATTATGAACATGTTATTGTATTATATGGGTAATGTAATGAATATAAATTGAGAAGCATGATCTATCATGTATGTTGTGATTTATTTTTGGTAAACAAGCCTTAAATTACGGTCTGGTGTTTAGATTATTCATCATGGTGGTATGGGACGCTATGATGGGTAACACATTCATAATTTGTAAAACATATAAATACCCTACTCATTATTTATAAGGCATTTAATTTACCACTTTATTATTAACCACTTCATCATATGTAATTATTTACATCCCAGTAATACAAGAATAATAGATCTAATATATTTTTTTTATAAACTTACGCATCTTGTTTTTATTTAATAAAATTCATTCATACTTACATAACCTTTATTCTTAATTTAAGAGATGCATAAATCCTTACTCTTTATTCAATCTGACCCCTTAAAATTCATGCATCTACTCTAAATCTATATCTCTATCATAGTATCATGCTTATTCTTAATCTTACTTGAAATCTTAATTCCCTACTCTTAATTACAAATCAATGATTACAATATCATCAACCTAGGAAACTATATCAAACATCCATATAAATCATCATTTTTAATTTATATTCATGCTTCTTAAATCTTACTTTAAATCGATGATCATAATACCATTAGCTTTTAAAAATATATGAAACCTCCGTACCCAACTTATTCTTAATGCTTACATACTTATTCATTCCTTAATCTTAACCCAACAATGATTATAATATCCTTAGCTTAAAGAAGTTATATCAAACATGCTTGCTTTCATAATATAAATCTTGAAATCATACTTATTTTCATAAAACAATGATTATGAAATCATTAACTTGGGAGATTATATCAAACCTTTCTAGATTATTTCCCTATGATCAAATGCTTGCGAAGAGATCTTTTCTATGCAGTAAAACACATATTAAAAGAAAAGGAAGAAGCCCTGATCACAATCTCCTTCTCTTCCAAAGCCTTTCCTTCTTATTTCTTAGGTTTTCCTTTTCTTTAGCAAAGAGTTCTCTCAAAACCTTAGGTTTACCTTTCTCTAAAGGTCTAAAGCTTTTAGAATGATTAAGCACCCTAATCCCACGTTTTATAACCTATTTATAGAGTCTAGAGTACTAATTTCTCTTTAATTCGCACAAAAACACGATTTTGGTAAGTTACTACGCGAAACCGTTCCAACGGTTTAAGGATCGTTCGAACGAACTTGCTTTCGTTCGAATGGTTCTTGGTTCGTTCAAACGAACTTATATTCGGGATTCTGTTTTAGTGTTTCTACTAGCACCTTTCGTACGGTCTGGGGATCGTTTGAACGGTTCTCCCCGTTTTCTCTTCAACACACAACAACACAACTTTTCTCTACAACACACGGCAACAACACAACTTATTTTCATTCAAAAACATTTACTTTAAGTTTTTAATTACAATAAGAAATACTTCCCATTCTGATCCAATAAAAATACTTAAAAAATCAAATTCCTACTAAATCAAAATCTCATTTTCTAGTTTTAGGCCAAAACCGAGAACCTGATGTAAAAATTGTGATAGTTAAATAAATGACTCTATACATAATAATAAAATCACATATGTTCATTTAACACATAAACATTCATTTACAGGAAAAATCATCTCAAAATTCACCAATTAATTTTTTTGCTAAAACCACCCCCTTCCTACATTTCCTGCAAATCCTAGACTTAATCATTTTTAAATCAACTTTAAATCATCGCATCACATGTATGACATGAATATCGAGAATGAATTCAGGTCTCTACAATCCTAGTATTCTGTGGCATTGCAAAGAATCAAAGTGTCATATGCAAATTGGAAATGCACAGGCCCTCCCTTCCCACTAAGAACCCTAACATTATTGGCTTTACAAATCAATATTCTTAAGGCTTGCGTCACCATGATGAACAAAAAAAGGAGATAATGGATCCCCTTACCTAAGCCCCCTAGAGTTTTTAAAATAGCCCGTTGGGAAACCATTAACCCACTACACAAGCTGCTGGCAGAGAAAGCTCTTCGTGCTCCCCTTCATTCGCTTCACGAGAGCCGCACACATGGGACATAGCTAGAAGTTAGAGGGCCTCAAAACTGAGGACATCAAAGAGTATAAAGATCTGCTCCAGCTACACCATCGAAACCCAAACTCCAATCTCCTCGACGTGTACACCAACAACTCCCAATTCACCTTATCTCTCGCTTTCTCTATGTTCAGCTTACACACAATACCCAGACTACTGTCTAGAATCTGTTTTCCATTAACAAATGCTCCTTCAGAAGGGAAAATAATCTCATACATCACTTTCACCAAAGAAGCTAAAGTCTTCACCAAAATCTTTTAAATACTCCAAACAAAACTAATTGAGCGGTAGTCTTTAAGCACCTCAGCAACCCCATCTTGGTGACAAGAGCAATAAATGTACTATTTACAATTGGATAAGATGATTCACCAATACCTTCACAAGACCAGGCCCCAAATTATCTCAACATTTGTGGCAAAAAAAGTTGTTGAAAAACCATATGGACCTGGGGCTTTATCACTAGCCATATCTCTTATCACCCTCCTGGAAAGATATCCCAACACTTTTGAAAAAAATGTATCGAAATCCTTCTCCTGGAAAGTCTCTCCAACCACTTTGTACTTGCGTATGGAACAATATCAAAATCCACCCCATCTAATTTAGGTCTAGAACTTTACTTTTCTTCAAAAAGCTTTTTATAATGCCTCATGAGTCGCGACCTATTTCTTGATCTCCTCCTCACTCTGCACCCAAGCATCCCCTACCTTAAACTATCTAAATTTTAAACCGGTATAGAGTTGGCGGCTTCCGGGAGCTTTTTCATATTCCAAAGTCCAAACCGAGTACCTAATGGATGAAATTGAGTTTCCTACGCATTAGTTTGCAAAGAAAAAAGTTCTGTTAAGCGTTTGGAAGATTCGATCCCGAACTCCAAAATAGGGGCAAAGCTTAAAATTTTTGAATCTAAGACCCAAAAGGCTTTTACTTTGGAACTTTTGGATCTACACTGCGTGCATTCAATTGTTTGTCTATGCTTCTAGAATCCTCAGTTTCTTTGATTATATTGATTGTTTTCTTCCCAAAAGGTTCATGAATGTTTGTGAGGATCGTAATTGTCTTGTAGTTTAAGACTCTTATTTGGAATCTACTGCCTGAATTTTATATTCCAAGAGAAATCCCTTTCTTGTTATTGGCATATTGCTTACTTTTCTCCTCTGTTGCAAGTGATTGTTGGATTCTCTGTGTTGTTCTATGTGTTTGTCATTTTTTCCTTTTCTTATAGAACTGAATTAATGCCATTGTTCTTGCAACTTTTATTCTCTGACTAAATAAATTATGCATTGATTTTGCACTTCTACTTATGACCTCATTGCTACAATTATTAACTTAGAGTGGTGCTAGGCACGCCGCACGCCCCAAATGTTGATGAATGCACCCCATTTTTAAAAATTATATGCTGACCATTTAAAAAAATTATTGACTACACACCATTAGATTCAAAAAAATTTGTGTGCACACCATACAAAGAAGTATGTATAAATTTTATAACTACATGCAAAACTTCAAACTTACAAACTAAATCAAGGCATTGTTATCTTACCAATAGTCTTAGTGTTTTACCACATGTTTGATTAAATGGTTAGGATCATCTCATTAGTAATATTTATGAGCTAGGTACCATTTAGGTCCTGGGCCATTGACATACAATGAAAGCTTAATAGGATTGATGGAATGAAGAAAATCTTAACTAATTATAAATTGCCAAATAGAAAACTAAATTCTTAACACCAATCAATCAAATAAAAGAATCCAAAGCATCTGAGAAATTTCATTACTAAGTCTTCTACTTTGAAACTCTTTCCCTCTTTCAAAAGGAAGAATCCCTGGTAACATGAGAGAGGTGATGACGAATGGAGAAGAAGTCGGTTGAAGAATAAGGGGGTTAGAGCTGAGGTGCACATATAAGAGGATGAGAAATTTCAAAATAGAAGTTTTTTTTTTTAATGGGGTGCAATCATCAAATGTTGGAGTGCACCTAACTCCTCTATGAACTTATCTAGAAGAACTTATGAAGAAATCCTTTGTGCGCTTATTTAGTTATTTCTTAAATTGTTTCCCGACCTTTATTTTTTCATTCTTCTTAACATATCCTATTTTCATTTGTACGTTGGACCGTACGAAAGCTACACTTCTAGAAGCCACTTCTTTTTAGGTTGACGCCTAACCGGTCAAAATGACCCACTTATGATTTCTTCTTTCTCAATATAAGCCTGAGGCCATAAGATATCCTTTTCAACCTCAAGTTTTAAAGTATGTGAATCTTAGCAAGAAGCTAATTGGTACATCGATTAATGAAAATCAGATAAGTATGAGAGGCCAGAATCCATCCCCTGGCTCTTAATGAGCTACGTAAATGGAGCAGATATGAAATACCCTGGCAACTATATGTACTTATTTCCATACAATAATTCATTTAAATACCATTCTTCATGGATCTTATTATAGTGTTTGATTAATATTTAAAAAGGTTAATTGTGTTACTAGTGAATATAATAAAGCAGTTATTATCATTCTTTGTGGATCTAATTTTTTATACTGTTTAAATCAGGTTAATTGTTGTACTAGTGACTACTTGATGCTGAAGTTCGTATCCTGACTACCTCTTTTTTGTTTTTATAATACTTTTTTAGGTGATGCCACCATTATGGTGCAGGTTGGATAGGCTATGGTTTCAGCATCCTGGAGTTTTGGCAGGGACTATGACAAGACAGCCTTTCCTCTGCCCTATGGATCATGTATTTGAGGTATTTTCTGTTTTGGTGGACCTGATTATAATAATTCTGGCCGTTATTTCCCGTTAGTGATAAATATTTGTGGGACTAGGTTCCTAAATCTGTATTGGAGTTATTTGCTTTAATGTTTTCTTTTGTTGCTTTAGCAAAGTGAAATCTGCTAAGTTTCGTATGCATCGCTTGAAATTTGAGTGTGTGTAATCCATGCAACTGGGCTTTCGTAGAATAAAATTACAATTGAAGAATGAAGTCTTTGCTTCTTGCAATAGACCTAGATAACTGTGTATCCTTGTATTGATCATGTTTCAAGTGGGCCATTTGTACTTATCAATTAACATTCCTCAGCCAAGTGTTTTGCTACAGTTATCATTATGACATTATCATTGTTTGAAAATCTGGACCAGATGTTGACCCGGCCTGGGATGTGGGCTCTTTCAATTTAATTTGACCAGAGGATTGAACTTGGTTAGCCTAGTGACGTCAGCTACTTCATAAATATACCAGTAAAAAATAATATCATGAAATTATGAAGACCGTGAAAAAAATGTGGGGGGGGGGTTAACCCTGTTTATGTGGAGTAAGTCAACTATTCTTTCAATAATCAAATCCTCAACAATTATAACACAGGCAACCCAAATAAAACAATTGTCGTGTGGACTATTGCAGATTTCTGGCTTTGTAAACCTTCTTCCGCACAATACAATGTTGGTTTGTTTAAACGTGTTATCAACAATCGAACTAAAGTATATCATAATCCGTAAATCAATCACAGAAATATGAGGAATGTATATATATATATATTGTGTGTGAAAAAAGGGAAGAAAGAGACATAAGAAGTGTAACCAGGTGGGATGTGGGATGCCTTAGAGATGATCTTGAACATGAAACTTGATGAATGAGGAGAGAAACTTGTGAAGAATGTGTACCAAGGATTAAAGTAATGGTTTCAGCATACATAACATACCCTTTCAAAACTGGTACGCAACGGCCATTATGGTATGGGCCTTTTATTTATTTATTCTAGTCATTTTTACTACAAAAGAAACCACTTATGGTCGTTTATAGCAAAAATGGAATTTTTTTAATTAAACAAGTAATTTTTATTTTTTTTTAAAGGTAGCTTTTAGTATAAAAATACATTTTAGGTCGTTTTTAGTATAAATGAGCATTTTATACTAAAAACGACAGTTATTTTTTCTAAAAAAACTAGAATTTATGATTGTTTTTAGTAAAAGCAATGTAAACGACAGTCACTTTTTTTTTCATTACACTATTTCTATGTGTCGGGCAATGTATCTGTTTGGCACTTACCGAAACCATTACATAGAGGCTCTTTGGTTTAGGTCATCTCTGATTCCCAGGGTTTTGTTTTATAACGAGGGGCAAAACCCTAACATGATGGGGTTTCTTAGATAGATTAAGTTTACATTTTTAATTTTATTAATTACAAATTACAGGTTTTGATATATTTTTAAATTGATTTTTTTCTTAGCTATTGCAGTGACCCCCGGACAGTTTGATGCAATCTGCCCGGGTCAAGCAGTTTGCCAGTTGAACCATCCAGGACACCAGTTTTATCCGTGTTTGAGTGCATCCTTGGGTCAAGTTTGAACCAACTCGCCGAGAAATTTGCTTTCCAGGTTAACCAGTTTGACTATCCAGTCTAGGTCCAAAAGAATTATCATATATCTGTCACTGTCAAAGGTCTAAAATTTGATTTTTTCTTTTCACTCCCAATCATGTGGACCGTTTACAGAAAGTGCAATTTTTACACTGGCTTACTTCAAATCACTCATGCAATAGGCATATTCGAGTTTGAATTGCCACAATGATGGGGCTAATGGTACATAATTACCATTAATATTAGTGAAATTTTTATATTTTAATTTTGTAAAGAAATTCTAAGATAGTTTGGTGTTTATATTTATGTTGAGGCAGATTAGGAAAGTTTCTCCTTTTGGCCAAGGATAAAAAAAATTCTCCTGCTAAGGTCATTAAATACTTGGGTATGCACTTATGTTATCATGGTCAGCAAGTCTTCGATAGGACTTCAATGCATTTTTTTTTTTCATTGTTTAGGACTAGAATATATTTAAAGCATCCGCCTGAAATTCCAATGCATGAACTTGGGGGCTCGTTACATTTTGTTAGGGAGATGCATCTTATGATGTTCTCATCTTCGTTGAGAATTTGAGGGTAGTCATGGTATCTGCATTTAAGTTGGGATTATATTAAAAAAGCTTCTCTTGTTAGTTGTTAGCTAAGGTCATGAAATACTTTGGTAAAACATCTACCACTTTTGTTATCTTTGTGAGTTGTTCATAGGATGCATGTGTATATGAATGGATGCCCTTAGAGATACAATGCATGTTCTTCTCAAGGAGAAATAGCAGTTTTCTTGTAGAATTGCCGTCACATTCCTTGTTGATGTTCTTTGAATGTAAGGTCAAGACTTAGGGATAGAGCTGACAATGGATTGGATCAAGATCCGGATCCAATCCGATTAGACAGGATCCTAATCTTGTTATTGATCCGTCAGATCAAATACTGCTTTGAGATCTTGAATCCGATTATAATCGGATCGGATCGGATTCAGATCTATAGTGATCCGATCCAATTAAAATCCAATTCAATATTTCGATCACATAATAATAATATCTATATACTTTATAAATATATTATAATATTATCTACATTTTTTTAAAATTTTCTAATTAAAATATTAATTCTTAAAGATATTAATATTAATTGGATCAGATTCGAATCTTGAATAAATAATCAGATTTGAATTCAAATTGGATAATTCAAAATCCGACGGATCTCGGATTCGGATCTTTCACAGTTTTAATAGGATCGTGTTTGGATCTAGGTAGATCCGGTCCAAATCCTTTTATAGCCCTACTAAGGGACATGCAGTGTACATATGCATACTGTTGCTCCTTGATCATCTCTGCTTGCAACACTAACTGAAGCTTGCTTGTTACCCTTCTTCATAGATCAATTTTTCGTTCAGGGAGCTCTCCACAAACATACAACCCCAACAGGGTTACCCTAACCTAACATTATGAGCTACCACCTAGCCCTTCTTTGTGTGACAACTACTAATTCTTCACAGGGTATGATTAACACAAAGAAAGCAACTATTTCTCGTCTTACAGTTACTCCCTTGTGCTTCCTCTTTCATGGATCTCTTCTATGTCTGAAAGTGTCCTGCTCAATGGGCTCTACTCATTACATTGCCTTCTGAGGAACATAATGTTTCAATAGGTCTGTAACTGCTTGTACCAACTTAAAACAACCCCATCCTCTACAACTCCACATAGGCCCATGACTTCTGACCCTCCAAGAAGTAGAATAATTTAATTATTCTGTCATCCCACGAGTCAATTGAGCACCTACCATTCTGCATATCTTCATACTTGGCATCCTTATTGGGGTACATTCTCAAATCTCACCGGCATCAATTTTAATTCTTAGTGGGGCTGGATCGTCTAGAAGTAATGTTCCATATTGAGAATGAATTTCTCTAAATCCCTTGCATCGTTTTCCCCACCAAAAACTGAGATTACCTCCACATTACTGGGGGGTCCCACCCCAATGTTCGCTAGTGGATTAATGGCCCTTATGCCTTCTGTGATGTCTTCCACTATTTCTCTTAATTCTTGAATAGTTTTGGTCACCGACTTATGCTTGGACTCTAGTGCCTTGACTTTGTCCATTGACCATGGTATACTCCTATGATGTATACTTTACAATTCATAGATATTTCTCAAAATACTCATACATGCCTTGTTGGTCATTGTGGTCAGCATGCGTCCTCACTTCTCTTTTAGTAACTCAAACTGATACTAATTATCACTGTCAAACTGTTTGAGATGACTTACATTATGTGTCACCCCCCCTCCCCCCCATCCACCCCTGGGTTCAACCAAGGTTGGCCTAGACCATATTGCCCCATGAGCTGACTAATTGAAGCTTCACTGCCTTTACCGTCCATGCCTTCCTCAGGTTCCTTGACATCCCATGAGTCAACTAATATTGACAGTTTTGCACAATAGGAGGCCATAACTCAAATGTTTGATATCGAACATGCCTACAGAACCTATTCAGCACACAATTCTAATAATTCCCCTAAAAATCTAATTGGGAGACAACCACCCCACTGTGTGCTACGGATTTCGATCATTGTCCCAAGTAGGAATGTTTCCTAATTTCTTAATAATGCCCAATATTATAAGTATTTGGAGTCGCCACCTATTATAATTATGTGGGAAAATAAGAACCCTAAACTTTCCAATGGCAAGGTGCACTATTACAAATCTCCCGAGAAATACTCAATTTCTTCCGAGAAAACCCGAGAAAAACATCTAAAGTTTAAAACTCTGTTTTTATCGTGATGTTTTAAAAATCTCGCGAAAAATATAATTTTCTCTTTTTATCCTGTATATATCACGAGATTTAGCCAAGATGTAAAAATGTTATGAGAAATACACAATGTTGTTGCTTTTATGAATTTATAACATGGTGATATTTATTGCTATTTTCTGTAATTTCAATATATTTTTTAATCCTTCCTGAGATTTAGGCGAGAAATACCCAAAAAAAAATCAGATTTGAAAATCTCTCAAAAAAAACTGGGGCCGATAAAAACCCGAGAATGAGATTTGTAACACTGGTAAGGTGAATGGTCTACAAATAGAAGCTATTTTAGAATATCATACTAATAAAAAAACAGACCAAAATTGGAAACATGCTAAAGCAATTTTAGCACCAGTAACATGCTAATTTCAAAAAATGAAACTACCTAAAATAGCAACAAAAATAGATGCTGATTAACATTTTGTGTGCATGTTTATTTGTTAAAAAGTACTTAATATTTACCTGAAAAATATAGTATTTAAATTCTGAATATTAATTTTATTTCTGAGTTGTAAAAAAGAAATTATCAAAAAATAGGGCTATTGTAGGGATCTTGTAGATCATCCCCTTAATACCAACAAATATATAAGTCATTGCCAAATGAGTAGTTTAATGAGGTTAAATATGGAAAATGTTGGTAAAATCAGTTTTGGAAAAAATCATATTCAATCTAGATCAAATCTCTCTAATTTATGTGATAAATATATGGATTTGGCTACAAATCTATAGATCTATCATCTATAAACAAATTGGTATGCATTTGGAATGAATTAACACAAGAAAAATGGAGGATTTTATACCTTTGTGAATAGTGAAACCTTCTTCTCTATCCCTTGTATAAGGAGATTCAATCCACTTTATCCTGAGCAACTGTAAATATTCATTCATTTATATGGTGGGTTTGCTTTTTTTAGTGTTAGTGTTAGAAAGGAGGAGAGGGGTTTGCTTGAGAATGGAATGAAAAAAAAAGAAGAGAAAAATGGAGTTCATAAGTTTTGGACCAATACACTTGAGACGTTTTGTAGTGAATCAAGCGTTTTCGGTACCAAAAACGCTCGTTACACGTATTTTTCCCTTGTACAGGCGTATCTTATGCCAGTTTCTCCAAATACCGATAAATTTTGACTGAAACATTTCGATACAGTCAAAACTATAAACCTTGGGCATTTCCCTTGAGCCTCACCTCGAGGAACCTTGTACATACTCCCCTTTTTGTTATCTTTCTAAGCTGACTATCGTTTCGTATTGAGAAAGGCATGCTGTATTTCAGGTGAATGTCATGTTGAGAAAACTGCCAGAAGAGGAATTTGGCTCAGGGATCGATTTTAGAGAGTACTCTTTCTTCGAAAACACATTATTGCCCAAACAGGTAATGCCATAATATCCCACATCAAGATCTAAAGGAGTCATTATTTTCTACCTCTTTATTGAAGTGGAAACTTCGTTGCTATTGTTGTTTTCAGGTTAAGGAATCGTGGCTTGATGTTCAACTTTGCGAAGAGGGATCCCAAGATTGTCACGTATCAAACAGAACAATTCAACCAGGAGTACTCAGATTTCCGAAGCACAGTAACGAAGAAATGGTACTCTAAATTACAATACAAGCTTGGATGTGTTCTCTTTTAAATTTCTTCCAATTTCCCCTGTTTATTTTACATTATTTATAGAACTAGTGCTAATGAATTAGTTTGCTTTTTATCACTTATTTGTGAGTGCTAGATCAATCGGATAGGTTTTATAAGCAGAATTACCCCCTCTGAGATTTACCCATTGAAATGCATATATTTCATCAGATGTGTACCGTCAAGTGAGAGTTCTGCTTGCACAAAATGAAAGGGCTTCTCTCTCTCTCTCTCTCTCATGAAATAAATTAAAATCTTTTGGGAAAGTTCTACTGGATCAAAATATTGTGTGCCCTTGACTCATCAGTGGCATTAACTACTTTTTTTGAAGATCATTTACTAAAAACTTAACTGATTGTAGATTTTTGTCATAACAGTTCAAAATGGTATTCTTCTCATTCAAGGATGTCAAAGTCCTAGAATTCTCATCCATGCAAGACGCCTTCCAGGGTTTTACTGACAAGGCTAGTTCTCTCTTTCCTTTGTTTTATTTCAGTTTTTTCTTTCCTGGTGAAATCTGTTCCAGCAGTTATAATATATATCTTCACTTATTGTGTCTGATGCTAAATGTATGTGGATTATATATGACCAGACGGTGGAGGAGAAGTTCAGGAATCGTGTGAAGCGGTATGTGGGTATATGGTGCTGCGTGGAGAATCACAGTCCTGGCCACATATATTACGACATGTACTGGGATGAGAAACCCAGTTGGAAACCAGTCCCACCACAAACTCCAGAGGATGATCATCCGCCATGGTGAGTCCTAATTCCCGAGAGCTGAAGTAGAGGACAGAAATAAAGAAATGCCTGGAACTGTTCCAGCCTCTAACCCACATTGTTCAACCCTAGAGGTGTATCTTTATTTATACAGGTATGCCTAAAGAATTTAGTTGGGTGTGAATACTTGGAGCTACAGAAGGGCGGATGTGCGTTTTGTAAAACAGTAATAAATTTTTTTGATGCATTTCATTCTTTCCAAAAGGAAAATAAAAGAAATGGGAGCTTACAAGTCTAGGGTGAGGATAAATTTAATTTAGACTTGCATCAGCTTTATCATCAGTCATCAATGATTGCCAAGTACTTCCACCCTTAATGTAAGGTTATAGCTAATTTCAATGGAACACTTTGTATTGTTCTTTTCTTTTTTTTTTTTATGACATCAACACTATTTTTTTCTTAAATGGATGCCTACCTCTAAAATATCATTGACTGGTGGAGGAATCTAGGAAACACGCATGATACGGACATGGTATACATTTGAAGCTATTTTTAGAAGTCCATCTAAGAGTTCCTCATTCTGATGTTTGATTGTTAGCCATCGGATCCATCATTCTTTTAACTGATTATCTTATGCTATATATATGTACATATGTATATATAATTTAAAGAAATTAAATTTTAAAACGTGAATTTAACCCATAAAATCAACACTAACACAGGCACCCAAACCACCATGTTCGAAGGAGAAATTTGATGGCTCCATTTGGCTAAAAGGGGGGAAGCTGCTCACTGATGCTGGGTGTATAATCAGAGATCAACAAGGTAGAGCCTTAAGAGCCACAACTGGACCGAGTAGGCATCTTGGAGACGATAGTCAAAGAGCACTACAAATGAAGTGATTCTGAGTTTAGTGAGGGGGGATGGAGTGTCCAAAAGATGTAGCAGCACCGTCATGGACGATTTGGACTAATGCTACACGCTATCAAGACCATTCGAAGAAACTTTAGTATAAAATAGGATCCGGTTCATGCACACCTACCATAGAGCAAACCAAGTAGCCAATTTTTTGTTTTTTTTTTTTTTTTTTTTTAACCGAGGGGTGTACGCAGCTCAAGACTCCGACTAATCCCCACAAGTTGCCTAGGGATACCTCCCCAGGCAGACGCGCAACGTGAGTGCATCCAGATTCGATCGTAGGACCTCTGGGTTTACTGTTCATCCAATGACCACTGGGCTACACCCCCGGGGGGGTCAAGTAGCCAATTTACTTAGAAAATCTGAAAACAAGAGACATGAGGAGCAATGTGGTGTTAAAATTTTCCAGACCAAACATGACATGTAATTATGGAGGACCTCATGGGATGACACTGTTCCAGATTTTGCATAGCTTATACTGTACTTAAAAACAAGAAAAAAAAGATATTGACTATGAACAGGAGCTCCAGTTCCGGTCGGAGCAACCTAAAATATCAGTTAGTTTGGAAACTACAAATAAAAAAAAGAAAAGTATTGCAGTCAAATAATATATTTTTTTAATTCCCAAAATTCCCTTAACAAGGCATATTTTGGGTCATTCTGGTTCTCCCTTCAACTGGAGATCCTGTTCAGAGTTAGCCTAAAATTTTAAGAAAAAGGTTGAAGATATTTTTCATAATTATACTTCTATAACTAGGTTAATTTTCTAGTATTTTTAATCAATATAAACACAATTTTAGCTCTGGGCTTAATATTCACTCAAGGTTACCATAACTTGAATTGTTTATACGAATTCAAGAGAACTGATATAGGAGAGTGCTTTTGCCCACCCCCTCAGAAACTGCAATATAACCAGGAAAACAAAGAGATTCAGTAAACACTAACCCCTTCATTCCAATTGAAAATGGCCCATGTTTTTCTAAGAAGGTCCCCAACAAAACGTGAAGAGATTGTGACAATACAAAGCTAAATACATCAAGTTAGGAGCCGTAGCATCACTTTCACTTAACTCTTTCTTTTTGATTGGAAAGAGTGCTATTCGAAAACACCTCTTTCTCTTAATGGAACACTAACACATCTTCCCATGAAGCGTTTGATCTATTCCTTACTGCTCGAGCTGGGTAATTAACCCTTTCGAATCTGGTTGAGCCCTAGCGAACTCTCTCTTAACTCACTCTCTTTTTGATTGGAGAGAGTGTTAACACGTCTTCCCATGAAGAAAGTGTAGCTAGCATTACCCAGGGACAAATTATATCCGCTTCTTGTACATCCTTCTGTATATTTTTACCCCTTCAGATTCTGCATGGATCTCTCTTTCAGTCCTTATCCCCATGGGATTGCTCAATAGCCATCCCTGACTGTCAGACAGGACACAGGGGTGGTTGATGTCGTCAATGTGCTCAAGCACATCTGACTGAGCATCGAACTGATTTCTCATGTCGAGCGCCACTTCGACTACGTCAGACTGCAGAAAAACCTGCTCAACCACAATTACACATCTCACTTTAGGGATACATAATCTTGAAACGTATTGCACAACCACCTTTTCAACCAGATCATAATATACTTCTTTTCGGAATACATAATCTTTTAAGATTGATCCCCCCCACCCAACAGGCAAGATAAAAAAGATTACACAAAGTCGTTCTTAGATTTGCAGAACTATAAACTTGGGCCCAAGTGCACCTCATTATTTCCTTTTAAGGTGAAGCAGAAAAAAGGAATCATAATAGCCAATATTTTGAAAACCTGACAGTTCACTGACCCATAAAAAGAAGCAATTCTGTTCCAGTTGATGGTTGTACCATACATCAGCATGATGTAATAAATAAAGTAATAAAATATGAATTATGTCAGAAAAATAGAAAAGTTAAGGGAAAATGTAAAAACAATTCAATAAAATTCATATTTAAAAAATGGGAAATTTTCAGAAATTTGGGGGAAAATAGAAAGATACTTTTGGGTTAATAGAATCCAAAAATATTCATCACAAACCAATATAATATGTTGGCGAATGATAAATCTAATTACCTACAAAACATTAGTGTCTCATATTCAAGAAACACCATAACACCTCTAAAAAGTAAAACACCCATCACATATAAACATATCATATTGTTTTTTCAACATACATGATCCATCATAAGTCATAATAGTAAAACAGTATTCCTTATTTTAGGATTCCTCTATTTTATAAGTCCCCACCGAATATGGAAACAAGATCTTGAAAATTAACAACTGTTTCTAATTTTTTTAGCATCTAGAATTCTTGAAATTGATTACCCAATTAAGGATGGCCGAAAATGTTGTGCTTGAATTTCCTCTTCGATGGAATCGAAGAGAGGACAAAGATTTGAAGCTCTCCTTTTCAAACCCTAAGACTAATGTTCCCCATCTTCAAAACAATAAAATAAGGTTTTTTTTTCCTATTCTGGTCTTTAGAGGTCAATGGACCTCTTTAATTTTCTTATTTTTCTAATTTTTTCCGACGAGAAACTCTGGAAAAAAATGGCTGGAATCCACTGCTGTTTTCAAGGTGGCATTGGCATTAACAAAAAAAACACATTGGACTCGGGGGGTTTTTGGAACAGTTTTGACAGTCGAACTGTCTGCGGCTGCGCCAATTGTACTGACTGTTCTATTACAGTTTTTAGGGGCCTCCGGGTGTGGGTGGTTTTGGGACTCGTTTTGAAACCCCCCGTGATACTCCAACCATCTGGCCTGGTCCAGGTTTTGAAACGTTGATAATAATTTTCAGGGCCAAGTACTATACAGTGAAATTTTAGAGAATAGCAATCGGAAGTCCTAAAATATTTATTTACAGTTTGAAGATATATTAAGTGTATCTAGTTTGTGATTTATGACTGATGCAGCCATATCAGCAGAGATCTCAAAAGCTTCCAAATGTATTTCTAGTGTCAGATCTGAAATTTTGTTTAGCACCAAAAGTATTTTAACCTGGATTTAATTGGAGTCTAGAAGTAGTTATTATTAATGTATATACTTAGCAGTTTTAGTAAGTGAGTTCTTACTTTTGAGTTGTAGTAGGACTAGTGTAATCAAAATGTCACTTATGCACTGCTTCACCTAGCTAGGACCCCTATTGCCTAGATCATGATCTAATCGGGCACACACTAAATCTTATATAATTTAAACAGAAAAAGAAAATTTTGGTCACATAGGCATCATCTAAACAATGCTTAGGCACCGCCTCACCCACGGTACCCCCTACGCTTTGACTACATTGAGTATGACTGACATAAATTATTCACGTGGAAGTAGGAGTTTAGGTTATTGAATAGAAGTTTCAATAGAACTAGAGGTTTCCTTTATTAATTAGAAAACTGAATAGGAGTTTTACTCATTGTTGACTTTTATCTCGAAAATTACTTTGAGTTGGAATAGGATGGTATTAGTTGCAGACCACCAGGTTTTTGGTCTATAATTTCTCTTTTATTTATTTTCTAAGTGTGGGTTTGCTAATTTCATGTTTCAATTGTAAACAGCCCTATTATTGGGTGGTGGTCTACATCTGAAGGCTGAGAATATCTTCTTGTTATTGCTTCAAGTGCCATTCTCCCTGTTACATGAATTAGAGCAACTGCTCATGAGTGGGTTTCAATTGTAGGTCCCGTGGCTCTGAAGAAACAGCCTGCTGCTTCTCAATAAGAATTTCTCTTTAATCAAGCTCCGTCCCAACCATTGAAAGCTATGATGGAGATGATGCTCTAATTACAGCAGTCGTAGGATTCAACCAACAATCAGATCAATTCTTATCAGATGTCAAAATGCGAGATCGACGAAGTAGCTGATATGCTTTAAGAGCTCAGAGATCGATCAAACATTAACCCTTTTCATTCAAAACCAAATCTGGAATGTGTGGATATCGATGATTGGGACTGTTTGAATTATGGAAAAGGATCAAGTAGCAAGTGGTATCAAGGTAGAAATCTCAGAATTCCAAGAGATACAATCCATATGAATTCTTGGAGTAGTTAAGTAAAATGGATAAGGATTTTGAAAACAAGAATGTGACGATCACAAGAAGTTGAAGTTAGTCGCCACTCGCCACCAAATTCACAGGTTATGCTATGATGTAGTGGTATGAGCTCCACACCATTAGGACCAAGCAAGGAAAGGATAAAATCAAAGATATGAGGCAAGATGGAGAAGATGGTCCTAAGCCCGGCTGGAGGGTTACATCAGGTCAGCAGCCAGTGTAGACCTCTGCTAGATCTATATTTCATGATTCCTTATCCGTTGTTTCGTGCATATGCTACGGTGTCTCCTCGAAGTCATGAACTACTAACAATCATTTAAAATCATCATTCAACAAAGGAATTGTAAATATATATCATAAATTACTATACAACCATTTTAACAAACGGATACCATCATTCGTCATTCAAAAAAAAGTACAATACCATCATCCACGAAACAAGAACCCCATAATATTCAAACCCTAACCTAAAATTCAAACACTCATATAAGCTTCAAAGTTCAAACCTTAACATAAAATTCAATAATATCTTTGTAAAATTAAACCCTATATGCAAATCCTATCATAGGATTCAAATAGGTAAATGAGAATGAGAGAAATCCTAAAAAAATAAATTTCAATGTGTAGGATAAAAATAGTGGGTCGGCGTTTCAAACAGAAAATGTTTATAAAAAAGTGATTATATAATATTTTTAAAAAAATTAAATATGCTTTGTGAACGCATATTATACGAGTTTAATACGAAAAACACATTTAATTCAGGTCTTGCCGTTTTAAACTTAATACGGCATAAGTACACTACTTAAAACGGTGAACCCCCAAAAAAGTTTAATATGCGTAGTTTTTTGTGACTGAGGTTCTACTGTTTGGTTGAAACGTTGGAATTTGATTAAAATATGCTATGAATTTCAAGTTCACTCTTTGGGTGCCTAAAATTCACTAGATAATTGATATATGTGTTTACATATATGAACAAAATAAGATCCTTTTAGATAATCATACAAATGGGTTGGGTCAAATAGTGGGTCCCGATACTTAATTTATTAAATATTTAATAATATTTTTAATACATGTTTTTTGTAAAAAAAAAAAACTAAATAAATTTATTTAAGTTCAATTTAATAATATTTTTAATATATAAAGTTAATTAATAAAATGTAAAGTTTTAAAAAATATTCAATATTTAAAATAAACTATTATTTTTTAAGATAATTCAAATATGAAATAATCTAAAAATATCAAGAAAGAGTGATAGTGAAATTATGGAATCTTTGTGCCAATTACCATGAACACGAGAATTGAAATATTCACCTCCTAGGTGAATATTGCAATTCACACAAAATGCAGGAATTGGCATTGTTTCAATTCCCATGTGAATTGCAATTCCTAGGAATTGTAAGTGATCAATCATCAAACACAGGAAATGGAATTCTTATCCTCCAATTTTAATTCCCAATTTCACACACCTCAATCCCTGCAATCCAAAAGGACCATTAGTTTTATATTTTGATAATCTTCTGATTTTTAGTGCTGGTGAGGAGCACTTCCATTTATGATTTGTTTGGGTGTGTTTACAAATAATAGGCATATGTAAACTTGATAATATTCTGATATTCTCATTCCACAAATGTTAAGCAGTAGACACAGAGCCAGAGGGTTCTTGGTCTATTATTTCTCTAACATACGTTCCCTGAGATTGCTGGAACTTAGTGTTTCAAGGTAACAGCCCTATTAATCCTATTTATTATTTTCTAGATAATTTAAGGTGATTCGTAACACCTTTGGGCTGAGATTATCTTTTTACTGCTGCCACTTCAAGTATTCTTCTCCAAGTCTACCACTTATATGCATATGGACCTGATGAAATTCTCAATCAGTTGAGGTTTCAAATCATCAAATGTTCACCAGAATTATAGTTCACATACTCTCTGCAGTTGCATTATGTTATTGGTTTAATATCCAGGGCTCCTCAATGGACAACTGAGAACAAAATCTACTTTATGATTTCCAGAAAAAAAAAAGCAGCAAACACCAGACGCACACAAAATTTTATCTTCTCTGGTTAAATAGTAAAACTCAAAAGAGCTTACCTCTCCTCCAGGACTTAAATTCTTTACAATGGAATCTACTAAAGGCTTCTGCACGACTCTTCTCTTATGATGCCTTTTTTTGAAATATGGGTCTGGACACTGCAAGGAAAAATGAGCCAAGAACTTATTTAGTGTAAAAACATTGCCACCCAACATAATCAAGAATACGGTAACTTGTAGAAAATCCGAAAGGAAACACATGCCTTATAAACTGTTCCACTTCAAGAAGAAGAGGAAGGCCAAGAAGTTAAGCACTCACCAATATCGAAACTAACATTAAAGGCCCAGGGTAAGTGGACACTAGTTTTTCAAAAGAAACAGTGGCATTCGCAAACATGAAATATCTGGGATTGAAACAAAAAACCTGTTAGCGGGCCAATGAAAAAGGGGTCAGCCTCATGTTTAGAGAGAGATAGAAAGAGAGCAGAACCTTACATGTTACTAAGAGTCATTTCTTTTACCCAAAACTGTGCACGCTTGACCAACTGCAGAACGAAGAAAACAATATTTCACATAAGAGCTAAGTCGTCAAGAAAACAATATTTCACATATGACCGAAGTCCTTAAACTATCTAAACTTTATGAAGAAACAACCCAAATGGATTAATTCACATGATTGTAACTAATTGAGTCAGAAGAGTTCATGTAGTGAGTAGGAAAAGTAGAAGTAGGAGTTACATCCCATACTTTACGCCGTATTTCCAGTCCCAAATAATTTTTCGATTCAGGATATCTTTTTGCAAGCCATATGAGAAACCTGCCACTACCTGGGAACTCTGATATTGTTAGCTAGTATCAAAAGTCAAAATAATTTCTTCCCTCAATCTCTTAATAAAGAAAAGTAACAGTTCATGCAATAAAGCTGATTTGTGAATTCAAGATGAATAGTAATAATCATAGTTCAAAAACCCGAAAACTTGATTCGACTCGAAAGTTAACCGCGTCAAGTAACTCGGAAAACTAAAAAAAAAATCGACTCGGTCCAACTCGGAATATATATGTAATAACTTAAAATTTTGGGGTTAAAAGAACTCAAAGTACAGTGGTTTTACAACTTCAAACCTCAAAATTAGGTTTAACAAAACCCATAGTAAGTTGTCTTTGTAGACCCTAAAAATTATGATGCAAAAATAGTGTGACATTTTAGTTTAGGTTTTAAAAAATGATAAAAATATCCTTCTGTGACTCGACCTAGTCTGGAGAGTCAAAAAACTCGGCTAGACTTAATCGAGTCACCCGAGTAACTCGGCAAATAGTGTCTCCTTCAAGTTTTGAGGTGACTCGACTCGAAATTCAGCCGAGTCGAGTAACTCGGCCGAGTCACTTAGGTAATTCGCCGAGTTTTCGAACTATGGTAATAATAGGAAAAAATACGTTATTTATCTCATCATGAATAGGAACCAACGTTTAAAAAGAAGTGTGAGGCTTATGCCTCAAGACTCACCTTGAAGCAAGGCTCCAACAAATCCTTGAGATGCAGTCTTACTGTCTTAGAGGCCCAAATCTCCAAAACTCTATTTCACATTAAGGATTTTCCTAATGAATGATGACTGAATTCGGAGCCATTGGTCTACAGTGTAGTTTTACATTACCTATTTGCAACTATTTATTGGGTTCAAAATACGCTATAAATTGGTGTCTAACACCATTTTTTTTCAATATGTATATGAACTGAAAGGTAAGTCACAATTGCAGCATTTTGTTTCTCCTCTTAAAGTCATAATTAGATTTAGAGTGGGTAAGGGGGAGGAGGTGAGGCTGTGGAGTGTGGAGGGCATTTGGCATGGGCAAAATGCATTAAGGGAGGACTTTGGGCATTTATTCTCAGCTACGTTAAATAGGGGCTGTCAGGTGAATCAATGTTTCGAAGTGGTAGCAAACAAGTAGTCTGGCTTCTCAAGAATGAGAATGGTGTTGAATGATTAGGACCTAGATGACTTTCTCAGACTCATGGCTTGCCTCAGTTCGTCTAAGACTAATCTCCTAGTTAGAGATGGTAAAGTTTGGATTAGGAAGAGCAATAGCCTTTTCTCAGTCAAGTTGTTCTATTCATCCTTTTTTAGTGATAGTCCCACTTTCTCTTGTATTGAGCATTTGAGCTGTATGGAAACCAGTTCTGTCTAGGATTTTGTTCTTCCTGTGGAATGCAACTTTGGACAAGGGTCTTACATGTAATAATTCAATGAGCAACGAATAGAGAATGGAAAACAGATATTTGTAATGTTTGTATGATGAGAAGTCTATGGAACATGTGTTGCTTCATTGTACTCCTGTGAGAGAGATGTGGGCAAAAAAATCTTATCATTGCTAGAGGTGTGGGGGGTATTTCCACGCAGGTTGTGGGATGCATTAGGCTGAAACCCTTAGGGAGGTTGTGTGGAGGATGACTTCAAAAGCTATTTGCTGGAGCATTTGCTATGAGAGGAACAGGGGATCATTAAAAGGCCTATCCTGCCCAAAGGAGGAAACTTGGGTGAAGGCCAGCAGACTAATGCACGAATGGCACATCATTAGGGAGGACTTCGAGAGTCTTGAGCTGCCTTCATTCTCAATGTAGGGGGAGTGAGCCCCGGATGTAGTATCCCTGTTTTTATTTATTTTTTTGAATCACTTCGTGTGAACATTTGTACTTCTCTTTTTGATCTTCAATTAAATTTAAAGTCATCTCTTTTTAGATTATGGTTGAATCAATTATACATTTTTCCTATAATTTTATCATTTTCAATTAATTTTTATTCAAAAGATTATAGTGTGAGGCATGAGACTCACGTGTCTGGAAGTCCTGCACCTTGTCTCGTCCCTTAAACTTCAAAACACTAATAAGAAGTTAAGAACTTGAACCACATCAATGGTATACATATGCAACTTCAGAAGGAAAACAAAATCGGCTAGTTATCCGTACATCAATCAATTCTAAACCCAAAATGTAATGAAGAAAGTCACATTTCTAGTGTTGAAGCGGCAAGAATTCGTAATATCATTCATAGAGCAAGTAGAAAACCCACCCATGAGGTGGAGCTGCATGCATTTGAAGATTTAAGAATCAAGACATAATAATTTGCTACTTTTTTGGTAGGCAAGCAGGTTTATTATGTGTGTCATGTTATCAAAGCTAAAAGACTATACAAACTTAGGCAGCTCGCAACAGAAAAGAAAATTATTGGTTGTAGTGTGTCACTCTAGACTCTAGAGGATGGGTGTCATGTATGGAAACACAAAAGAAAATTCTAGATAATTATGTGAGCAGCAAGTTTTTACAAATTTGGAGAAACAAAATCCATATTTCACAATATTTGGAAAATGCAGCTACCTTGGAAGAATTTAATTAGAGTATTATAGACAAATATTTTATATTTTGTTTTGTGTTAGCAGGGTATCAATCTTTTTGTTTGCTGAAAGCAACTAAACGTAGATAATCCAAAATTATTATGTAAGTTGTGGAGAAATAGGAGCAGAATAGAGGAATGAATGTAGTTACCGGTCCCAATATCCACCATGAGTGGAAGTGCGGAGTCTCTGAAGACTTCATTCCAGTCAGGAACTTGTGCCGGGATCTACCAAATAAGAAAGCTATAAAGAAAATTACATGTTCTTTTGGAAGCTGAAATGGGGAAAATAATGGGTGCCTAAATAACAAGATAAAAATAGGGAAAGTTGGGTTACCCTGAGAGAAGCGCTGAGAGGGTTCACATGTTGGCGGATTCGGAGGTGACCCACCTGCACAATATTCACAAAACATCGTATTCATTCAGTTTAAGATACAAAAAAAAATATATATATATATATATATATATGGGAAATTCTGAAGAAGAGAGTGATTGAATCATGATCATCACCTCACCTCACCCACTGTGTCCTTAAGGTTGAGGTCGGCGTACTCCAAGGCCACAAGGTCAGGACTCCTGAGCTCGGATACGCTGCTGCTGCTGAAGCGCATTGATGTCACTTTTCTACTCACTCGGAAACTGCTAGTAGCTGTGGTGGTGGTCCTGTAATAATTCAGGATGAGAGGGCGAAATGAGAAGAGACCACTCCTGGCCCTCGGCATAGCGGTGGCTGTGGCTGTGGCTGTGGCTGTGGCTGTGGCTGTAAGAGAAACCATCCCCCTCCCCCCAAACAGGCAACACCCCTTACGGCCTTACCCTAGTCCCAAATGTTTTCATGTTATGTGGCCTTTGCTGGGTATGTCATGTCTGTCTCTCTGTCTGTGTGGTAATAGCGTGTCTGTCTTATTTCAGATACTTGAACCCAAACAAAAAAAATCACCTCCTCGGTCGGGGATGCGAGGAGGGGCACTCCGATTTTCTTGCCACGTGTCCCCCTTTTAACACAATTTCACTGTGGTTAATATTCATCCCTATTGCTCAAAAAAAATATCTACATTTTTGTAATGCTCTCTTCATATTTTTTTGGTGAAGATTTGTCACACACCCTTTACTTTACTCACGTCTAAAGAAAATAATGTTTAAAGAGGTTGATTAAATTTTAGCTTAATTTTATAATGACAACTATTATATCTCTACTATTATAATGTAAGAAGCGGAGTTAAAAAATTGGTTAATTTTTTTCTAATATTCCTAATGAATTTCAATTTTATGGTATCTTACGGTTAGTAAGGGTAAATTTTTTATATTAGTTATTTTGCCCATAACTTCATATAAAAAAATTAAGATATTATGTTATCTTATTTTACATAAGAAAAGTTAGTAGGGGTATTGAAGTAATATCAACTACAACTAACAATAATCCTTTAATATCTCCACGATTTCCTCAAATCTTTATCATTATCTTCTCTTATGCTCATCCTCTTTCCTCTTTGGTCTCTCAACATAGAGGCACACCCTTTCTATGTTATAACTACTTTTAAAGAGAAAAAGTATGGACATATTTTATGAGGTAATTTCAACTCACTTTTCCATCTTTTTAAGTTAAAATTTTAAAACAAAAAATTATAAAATTCTCTCACTAGAGTTTCTCTTTCCAATCTCTCTCCCCTTCCCCTCTCTTAAGTGCATCGCATGTGCCGCCTACTAGTATACTAGTAAATATAAAGAGAATGATCCTTAAAATATTAATTGAACTGCTCTTTATTAATATATCTATCCTTTTTTACTTAATTTAGTTTCTTCAAAATAGAGTATTGGATTGGAGTCCAATAGGGAAATATCTCAGATGTATTACTCATGGATCGGTGGGATGCTGTAGTCCTTACTCGTATGAAGTGGAGGCAATCAGAAAGGCTTTTTAGTTCAAAACACTGATCAAATTTTATCTTAAGTCTTTTACTAATTTTAACTTTATTAATATAAGAGACTTAAAAAGTTGATTCAAATTTACCTTAATTTTAAAACTGATCTTTTTACTAATATTCAAATAAATGTTTTCATAATCGGACCGGCCATGAAATTTTATCTTAATTCCAAAATTGTCTTTTATTAAGTTTAACTTTATTAATATAAGACACTTAAAAAGTTGATTCAAATTTACTTAATTCTAAAACTGCTCTTTTTTACTAATATTTAAATAAATGTTTTCATAATCGGATCCGCGCCCATCAAACCGATTGGGTGACTGGTTCCTGATTTGATCGATCTGGTTGGATAGTGTCCGTTTATTATTAAAGAAAAATATTTATTTCCTTTTTTTGGTCAGTTTTTTTCCAGTTAGATCACCGGTTTTTCTGGTTCCTTATTTTAAGGCTGGTTTTTAAAACAGACCGATCATAGTGGTTTTGGAGATCAATTGATTGGCCAATTCCTGATTTTACTCATTTAATAGCCTGTTATTTTCAAAATACTGATATAAGAGAATAAGAGACTTAAAAACATTGGTTGAAATGTATCTTAATTCCTTATTTCTAAAAAATGGCAAAGGACATCTCTTGTATAGAAAAATCAAACCCTTCTTTTTTTCGCCACGAGCATGAGGGCCGCAAGAGAGGAGACCCTGACTTACAACTTGGCATAATTCATCCCGAACCAAATTTGGCAGACGCCACCCTTATCAGGTTTCTATACCCAAAATGAGCTCAACTATTTTTTTACAGTCAAAATGTCCCTAAAATTTTTTTATTTTTAAAATCCCCCTTAGTCAAGCTTTTATGACCAAAATGCTCTCAATTTTTTTCTATACAATGTCCCCCAAGGATTTTTGGTTCCCAAAATATCCCTAAGTCAACTTTTGATACCCAAAATGACCCTTGTAAATTTGCATCCAAAATGCTCCTGAAATTTGCCCATATTTCATTTTATATCTCTAAAATGCCAAAATATTCTCAATTGTTTTTTATACCCAAAATGTCCCTAAAGTTTTTTGGTTCTCAAAATGCCCCTAAGTCAGGTTTCTATATCCAACGTGCCCCTCATAATTTTTTTACCCAAAATGTTCCTCAAGTTTTTATATCCAAAATGTTCCTCAAGTTTTTTTCAAAATGCCCCTCAAATTTCTATATTATATATGCACGTGTACTCCTACATGTATAAGGATATTTTTGTTTCCCACAAGCAATATTTTGGGTCCTTCTTGGTAGGTAGTGTGGAGCTTGCTAGGACTGAACATCCTATCGAGTTTTTTCTGGGGTAGGGATACTTTGGTATTTTCACATTTTAATATGTAGCCCTAATTCTATTAAGCATAGGGGTGGGTGGCTACTGTAAATTCTCTTGCTCTGGTTTATAGTGAATATCTCGACAACTTCGTGGACGTACCTCAACTTGAGGGAAACAGATAAATATGACATTCTTGGATGTGTTCTTGATCTTTATTATGTTTATTTTCATATCACATAGATCCTATTTAGGATTAATATCTTAATACTTCTTTTGCTTAGACTTGTAAAGCTTGAGACGTTACACATAATCATGGTATTTGGTAGGAAATGTGAGTCACTTGGTCAAGGTTTTTTAACAAGATTAATTCTTACCATCATGAGATTTCAAGTCTCACCATTTTTTTTTTTTATGAGATTTGAAATCATTAATTTTGCTGCATTTCAAAGTCTTACAGGAATTTCAACCCAATAGGAAACTTGCAAAGCTCAACAAAAGAACAGACCCTAAATAGAGAAAATGTGACATGAAATCACCAGATGACATGAGCACAAACAGATGTTCAATAAACACCCTTTATTTGCATATAAAGTAGACGCTATATATATTTTTTATTCCAGGTAAGTAAGGCTAATGACGACAAACTGTCACAAGGTAGCTATATGATCGATCCTCACTATTCTCTGATGATAAAAACTCCCATTAGTCTCTAGAGTGCCTGATGCCAGTTCTCAATCTCAGGAGAAGCTCCTCTTTTTCCCACATGATATCACTTCAAGGAGTTTTCAATATCAATCACAAAGCGGTACTTTACATCCCTGTTTATTAGCCTCTCAAGTGCTTCGTTTGCATACTGAATTGGAATTGTTTCGATCTCTGGGTATATTTTGTGAGTGGCACAGAAATCAAGCATTTCCTGTGTCTCTTTTGTCCCACCAGTAGCACTCCCAGAAATGGTTCTCTTACCTGGCAAAAGTCAATTTGGTGGATTAACAATAGATTAAACAGTTTTCCGGCCTACTATTAGTTACCCCTTACTACAACAAAGAGTTAGATGAAAGCATAACAAGATGGAGGTACTTATGAGAAGGCTCAAAGGAGAGATTTTGATTTCACTTGGAGCGCCCACTAAGACGAAAATGCCAGCAGTCTTCAGCAGAGACAAGTACGGATCAAACGGATGATCTCCAGATGCAGTGTCCACTATAAAGTCCAGGGATTTAGCCAGGGCCTGCAAAAGTTCATAATCATCAATTTACCAAAGCCCAGGAACTTATTCTCGTCATTCTCCATGATCAACCAATTGCTCATAAGGTTTTAATAGCTACTCCAGTATAACTGAAAATACAAAAAGAGATAAATGAGAACCAGCTCACAAGAAGCTTTTTGGTATTACCTCCATCTGCTGTTGGTCAGATGAGATCACAAATCTATCTGCTCCGAGGAGATTCAGGGCTTCCTCTTTCTTGGATATACTGGTGCTGAAAACAGTTACATTTAGCCCGAAAGCCTTTCCAAACTTCACGGCCATATGACCAAGGCCACCTAGCCCAATCACCCCAAGATATTTACCAGGTTGGTTCATCTTATGCCGCATCATGGGAGAGTAAACTGTAATTCCAGCACACAGCAAGGGTGCTGCTAAAGCTAAAGGGTAGTTATCAGGTATCACATAGCAGTACCTGTAGATTCAACAAAAACAACATTCACTGTGATTTTGTCAGGCTAAGTTTCCTCCGCAGCAGGCAACTGCTTTTGAAATCATTGCATCGGAAAATAATTAAGACCAATTTAGTGAGACACAAAAAAAAGAACTAAAGAATAAATTATCCAATTGTGGAATTTCAATCTAATGTTATTAACCGCATTAAGTCATAGCATTGATGTCACATGGATATTTATTTTGAAGTAAGGCTACAACAAACTGCATCAATATATATGCCTCTCCGCAAAAGCGAAGGTAATCTATGCATAAATACAGGAAATTGCCGATGTTTCTTATTGAGGATCCTTAGCCATATCAAGAATTTGTCATTTTGTCTCACAAATGTTTGGTTAATGATGTGAACCATACATGGCACACAAGTTCTAGAATTTAACCCGCACGAGTAGCTCAGTTGATTCGGGTCTTGGGAGCGATCCCCAAGGTCTTGAGTTTAACTCTTCCCAGGCTTACCCGATGCACATGGTTTGCGGGTGATTGCATGCATCCAAAGGGGCTAGTCCTTCTTGTCAGTGTTGGGATACCCTCTATTACCAATATATATATATATTGGGGGAAACTGAAATTTTCTTTCCTTTTCTCCTTTTCATTTCTCAGCAACCAACTTCCTTTTCACTTATTCTCCCATCAACCAGACTGGGGTAAAAGCTCTAATGCCAGGTAGAACATGAAGAAAGAAAGAAGAATGGAGTAGAAAAAAGTGAAAGAAGAATGTTAAGAGAAAATTATAATACTGAAAAGTAAGTACAGTTCGTCGGAGACCCTAATTATGACTGATTTAAAAATCTAGTAACTGCACCAGCTACTAATATATAAGAAGCGTAATAAGGCACTAAAGGAGTGCATGAAATGAATAACTATTGACATGAAATTATGAAAGGCTAAAAATAAAGACAAACACTTCAGAGGGAACATTTGCATCTCATCAGTTTGTTTTTGTAGTGTGAAACAGCCAAAACTGATCTTATGCTACACAAGTATGAAGTTGGAGTCTTGTTAGTTCAGTACTCAACAAGGATTAAATCGGTTCATATACTGAACATACATTCTTACAATAAAATCAGTATTTTTGCTTTGTAATCGGGGAATTCAAATCTAGAGAAGAAAAAAAAGTAACGACTGGATCCAAATTTAGTTGAGCAGTATAACTAACTAACTAACTCACCTTTCATGAACTATGGTGTAACTGGAATAACCTCCTTTTGTGATTGTACCATCCACGTCAACAGCGTTAAAAGTGGAGATTGCTCTTTTCAAGCAAAAAATTTCTAGCCTGTCATTACAATACTCGCAGTCTTTGCATGAGTTGACATATGTGCCCACCCCAACATGGTCACCAATTTTGAAGCGGTGAACATTGGAACCAACTTCTTTGACAATTCCAACAATCTCGTGTCTGATACACACAACACGAATGCATAAGTTGAAAGGAAAAATAAGAAAAGAACCCTTCACCAGATAATTTGAATTCATCCAGTATATCACATACATACCCAGGTACCACAGGGTACTTAGAGTCTCCATGTATATTCCTGGTCCAGAGAATATCAGCATAACAAACTCCACAGTGTGTTATTTTGAGGGAAACATCGTCACATCCAAGAACCCTGTATGTAGTTAGTGAACAATGGTGTAAGATGTTGGTGTTTCACTATCTTCATCAAAGAAATCTGAAACTTTTCTTAGATTGATTTCGATCATAAGGCAATTCATGCCTAAAAGACAGATTTTCAAGGTTAGGTAAGTAATTGCTTATAAGTTGGTACTAGGATTCAGTGATAACAACCCCATAAAGCTCATATAGTGATAGGTATCTTATTCTGTAAATTAATGATATATTAGAAGAATACATGAAGCAGAGGCAGGAAATGGTATGTGGAAATGCAACAACAGATTAGTTCTGCAAAGTGTTGCAAGGATAAACAAACTGATAAGAAAGGTAGCTATTTTCAAATAATTACTCCCCCACAATTAGGTTAAACATTAAAAGCAAAGGAAAACAAAGAATAACAGAATCACATTCCATATATAATTTCAGTCAATGATGTATAAATTCAAAATAAGCCTAGGATTTTGATCCCATCAAAAGAAAGATAACTAAAAATCATGATGTTTTATGTTCATTGTGAGAGATTCAGTACCACCAGTTATAATGAATAAATAAATAAAACAGAGATTATATATGTATGATCTAAAATTAAAGGAACAGAAATGAAATATGAGGCACCTGCGGCTGAATTTGTAGGGGGACAGAACTCCCGATACATCCCTTGCCGCCCATCCTAGGCACTCCTCCATGAGAGAGAGAGAGAGAGAGAGAGAGAGAGAGCAGTTGGATTCAATGTAAGTGAAAGTGGAATCGTCTTATCTTCTATTTATAATATAAGCCCCCAACAACAGGGAGGGATCCATGACGTATAGCCTGAGGTCACCCTGATCCATTATCTCATCTCTTCTACCTCAGCTCGATTGTGCCCTGTTGTAGCCTTTGGTCCAATTCAATCAGGGAAGTGAATAGAAACTCTCGATAGTACGACCATCGTATTAAAAAACCAATTGTGTTAAACGCTAAGAGCATCTACAACCCTATCTCTAAAAAATTCCTTATTTTTACTCAGAAATGAAGTTTTAGATTTTTTTAGAACCCTCTTTTCCTTACTTGCAACTCGAACCCAAACTCCTTATTTTTATTAAATACTCATTTTTATTTTTTTTTGAATGAGATGACACTCAATTAACCGATGAGGGAGTTGTCAGATTTTAAAAGTTTTTTAGAAAATTTAAAAAAAATATTAAAATACTATATAGCGGAAGTGAAACGCTCAGCATCATTGCCGAGCTGTTTGGATTTAACGTGTGCATTGGAGCAAAGTTTTTTTAAAAAGCTAACTAGTTTGCCGATATTATTGACTTTGGGGAGTACGTTGGAGGTGCTCTAAGAGCATTCCTAGCAACCTCATCAAATTTTACTCATCACAGTAGCCAAAACTCACATTTTCCTATTTTGGCTATCAACTTTTTTAAAACACTCTTAGCAACCTCACCAAAACTCACTTTATTTTATTATTTGTGTGGAACCACAATGGTACGAATGGAGAGAAAAACCTTTATTTTATTATTTGTATGCGACCACAATAAAGGAAGAAAGAAATATTTAGATTTGGTGAGTGTACATACTCACCAAACTAACAAAAATTATCATTTTGATGAGGCTGTTGGGGACCCATTTTTGCCATTTTTAGTGACTAACAAAAATTGTCATTTTGATGAGACTCTTGGGGGCCCATTTTTACTATTTTTAGTGATTTGCCTCACCAAAATAACCAAAAAGCTATTTTTGTGAGGCTGCTAGGAATGCCCTAATAGGGGCATTTGGATTGGATTTTATTAGTCATAAATCAATTATGATCAAATTGATAATGTAGAAATTAATGGTCAAATATTCATTCTTTCAAATATTGGATATTTGATCTCTTGATAGTAGGTACTATCCATAGTTTTTCATTACTTTCCATTCAATAAATATTACATTTTAACACCAGCCCTAGGATTGGAGTCAGGTTCTCTAACAATTTTTTTTTAATTTATGAGGGCTAAGTTCATGGGTCATCGCATCCAAGGAATATACCTTTTCTCAGAAGTTTAGAGGGCTAAGCCCCCGGCTCCACCCATTTCCCAGGCTACACCCCTATGCCTACAACAGGGCCACCACCAGCTCCATAGCATTAGAGATCTCCTGAACCACATAGTTTATCAGAAAGGTTACCTTGACCGACGGAGGTCTGCATCAAAGCTCAACCTAATCCAAAGTGCATATTAATTCAACATCAATACTAATGTCGCTTAGTCTCAAGTCTCAACTCTCAAGTCGCATAGATGAATAGATGATGGGTTGTGACTAGGACATGCCATAAGATATCTCCTCCTAGGTTTCTTATTATTATTTTTTGGGGGTAGAACTCCTACTAGGTTATTGCTAGGGCTGGCTGCTGTATCTTACCCCGCCTAAATTTGTCCTGTATTTTCATGGTTAGGTTTAAGATTAGACATCTGGTTTTGAGCTGGGTTAGATTCGAATTTGCATTAGGCTCAGGTCAAGCTCCTGATTGAGAAAGTCCAAACTTGTGTAATCATAGTGGATGTAGCTGATTGATTCTTTACTGATCTAACCGTAGTTAAATGATACCTCCAGCAAACAAAAATGTTTATTTAATTCTTTTTTTTTCCTTTTTCTGTTAGTAAATGAATACATGATTTATTTTTTCTTTTCTACATAGTTAGTATTTTTTTCTATATTTTAGACTTTACATTGGAATTGGTCTAATTGTTTTTTTCCAACATTGGATATTTTAGCTTTCCTCAAACCCACATCATAAAGAAAATAAAAACATATATTTTATCATGGCATCTCCGCCAATGCTTTCAACTTTTAAGAAATCTTTTCTTTTCATTTCATTTAATATATTTTTGGTGCTACTTTTTCTCAATTTTTTGGCTCAATTACAGATGGTGGGGTTGGAAGAATCAATTGGCAGGACTGTAATCATTTATTTATGCTTTTCTTGCTATTATGGATTTTTCAAAAATTGATTCATCAAATTTAACTTCTTATTGGTAAATGAATACGTGTTGAATTTCTTGTTCCTACATTTCCGTCACCATATTTTATTAGGGACATCTTCAATTCCTTCAAGAAATCTCTTTATCTTTCTATTAAAATATATTTATATTCTATTTTTATAGATTTTTGTAAATTTGTAGGAAACTATTGATGTTAAATCAAGCTGGTTCGCATTACTTCTTTTTTAAATCATTACCTATCTGCATTGTTAAATTGGTGTAGTTACTAAATCACTAAACGAGATGAAGTATAAATCTCTTCTTTTATATTTTTTTTTAATCTTTGTTGAGGGTAAGGTGTGAGTTAGAATTTTTGTAGCTGGACTAGCTTAAATTCATTAAACTTGACCGTTCCAATGACTTGATCCTACTGTTGAATATTTGTCTTGTATCGGAGACTTACCAAGAGCACTTATCGATCGGTCAGGGTAGCGCTGATTGATCGATAGCTCGCAAAGGAAATTGCTTGGACAATCGATCGATCGGCCATGGTGGCATCGATCGATCAACCAAAGCGAGATTAGTCCGGATTTTGCTTTTGGGAACTCCTAATTCAAGTAGGAATGTTTCTATTTTCCAGGGCTCAGAGTTTAGGCTTATAAATAAGAGATTATGGGTTTAGGGTTTGCAATTGAAATATCATAGTTTTGGGAATGTGAGTAAAGGGCTCCCGGGGAGAGCGGGTTTCGTTCTCGGGGGTGAGAGGTCTGGTAGTTCTCATGGGGAGTGAGAGATAATACAAAAGGTTTAAGCATACTAGGACTTGGGAAAAGATTGAAGGGATGATAGATATGGATTGTTCTTGGGGTTCATTGAGAATGTGACTTGAGTGGGTTGTACAAGAGGCTCTGGGCTTGAGTTGAGATTAATTTGAGAGAAGAGCAATATTGTATTGAGTTTCTCAAGGTTTCTCTAAATAAAGAAAAAACAATCGGATCTTGGCCCATGGACTTAGGCAGGTTATTGCCGAACCACGTATATCTCTTGTGTGTGTGTTTGGTTTATTCTTTTCCGTCAGTGTTATTTCCTCAACACCTACTACTAAAAGTGGGAATAACTGAGTACAAAAGATAAGAGGTGCTAGCAATAAAGAAGTGAAGGCGGAAGGACTAAGGAACATGGGAGGCTAGAGATGGCAGAACTCCTAGACTCTAGAGTTTCGCGGTCTGGTTCCTCCTTTTTTGGTCTCTCTTTCTTAGGTGGGGGATCACCCCTTATTTGTAACAATTTCTCTCGATTTGTTAGGGTGTCTTGCCAATTCTGTTAGAGGATATTAGATTTGGCATGTCTTCAGAATTATTTATGCTACGAACCACTAGAAGTCTAACACCTCGGCTTGTCTAAATCATCATGACCGTGCGCTTTAGTGAACGTGTTCCTTAGGTTAGCAATAAGGGCTCTCAAACGGCCTATCTGCTAAAAGATCCCTTCCAAAAACCTTCGAACCACAATAACCAAGTCTTCGCCCAAATAAGGTAACACAAAGGGTTCCGCTAAGGCGACTTACACGTCTTGGGGAAGTTTGTCCATAGGGTGGAGTTAGGTGCTAGACAAAGACACCATCATCGCAGGGTGGAGTTAGGTGCTAAGACAAAGACACCATCATCGCCTTGGGCAATACATCCAAGGGCTTCAATTCTTGTGTACTTGTGTCTAGGTGGCAATCCAGGGATTTGATCAGATGTCTGGAGGATAATCCAAGGCTTAAACAATATGTCTGAGTGGTAATCCAAGGATTAAGGTGAAGTGCCTGGGTTAATTCAAGGCTTTAGGGCCTAATTGTCATGACCCTGATTTACACTTGAATTCCAAATTGAAATTAATTTATAAATTCGGATTGTGAAGTCAATAACATACACATCCTGAAGCTAAATTCGAAACAATTTACAAAAGTCATCCAGTAAGTTTGGCATACCCTGATTTAATTACAACAAGTTTTCAATCCAAGTTCTTTACAAATGTTTTCTTCTCGAGTTTAGGTCCTATCATCTTTCGGTCCGAGCACCTTCTAGGCATTATCTGTTGATATAAAAATCGAATGAGCCATAAAGCTCAGTAAGTACAATCAATCGCATTACTTCAATCCCTTTATTACTCTTACTTTAATTGTCATAGTGTTATTTAGTCATGTGTCTTCATTACATACTACACCTCATTCGCAAATGTTTTGAGTTCTGTAATTCTAGTAGCTAATTTCGTTAACGGTTATCTTTTACTCGTCATGTTTTAGGTCTAATTTTTATCTTTGCGTAACATCTTATTCTTTATTCATCATAACATTTTGTTCACATTTTTTTATTCGGGGCTTATTAACATTTCTCTCGTCCTCAAACAATGAGTCATTCTCGAACTAACTTGTCATGTCTTGGCACTCACCTCTCTTTCAAGGGTTTTATACCTCAAGGATGATTATTAGTTAGTAAATTAACATTTTGTGACTTGCCATGTCTTGGCACTCACCTTTTTTTTAAGGGTTTTGCACCTCAAAGATGATTGTTAGTCAGTAAATTAACATTTTGTGACCTGCCCTGTCTTGACACTCACCTCTCATTCAAGGGTTTTGTACCCTAGGGATGATTGCCACGTTGATTTGATTAATAACATCCTCTTGGGTGTCATGCATTTTAATTAAGTTTTTTTTCTAGTCCTTTTACCTTTACCATATCTTTCATCTTGAAGGATTCTTACCTTATGAAAGAGTCTTATCTTTTCTTTTCTTTTTTATCTTTTTCATTTGTCATGCGATCGTGTCATTTCGTCCTTCCAATTTTCCTTTTCGCTAAACTATCATTTCAAAAACTTCTATCTACAAATTATGTTTGCTTTATTTCAGTATCATAAATATTTACTAATTTACATAATCACCCACAAACCTAACTTAATTACTAATTTCTAATCAATTCATAACTTACATATAAATTAACTAACTTCTCATACTTAGATTTCAATTGATCATTAGAAATCATAAACTTAGGTTTTTGATCTAATTTTTGGATATGTTATTAACACCTCTTTATTTACATTCTGTGAAATTTCTAATAGTAATTGACTCACTAATTAATTTTCATAAATTAAGCAACTTACAACAGTAATTTTTATATCCTGAGATTTCTATGAATATTAATAAATTAAAGATTAACCATTAAATTTTGAGATTTTATACCAGAATCTTATACATCATTAGTAACCTATAGTAAAATTTCTCTGGCCATTTGACTTTCCAAATAGTTTCTATAAATTTTATTGATTATAATTTTAATTCGGACATTTGTACCTTATCAGAATTTGTATAATTTACTGGAATAATATTTAACTCTAATTTTGGGTATGAGCACCAAATACATAATTATACACATATATACTATAAAATTTCCAAATATTTTCATTATCTATTCAAATTTATCTGAATTTATTACGGAATGACAGAAATTCTGGACACGATTTCTTCTTTGAATTTTCATAATTTATGTACTCATACAATAGGTATAAAATTCTGTCCCAACATCATCATTATATCATTAATTTGTAGAAAAAGTTTCATAGATAATCTCTCACTAGATTATTTTACATCGAAATATGAGGTTATTTCTCTTATTCTATGAGCAAAATATATGATACAGTACATATGACAATAGATTATGTAGATTAAATGAATTCATAATCCACTGGATTATGAAGAAAAGAGGATTACTTACCTTCTCTCTTTCTTTTCCTTGGGCTTGTAAGGCCCATAAAGACATAACCCTAATGGCTTGTAAAGTCCACAAACACATAGACCCTAATGGCTTGTAAGGCCCATAAAGATATAGATTCTAATGAGCTTGATTAGGTAAGGTTCACTGAGTCATAGACTCCAATGGACTTGTTCAGGTAATGCCCATAAAGACCTAGTCTAACTACTATGGATTTACATAAATGATTTTAAGCTCTTTAATGTCTTTTATATTATACTCATTGTTTTTATTTGCATACTTTTATTACTACTATTTTGATATACGGTTTGCATGTAATGCATTGATTATCATGAACAAAAAAAATAGGAGTCGTTACACTAATGGCCTGCATCAAGAAAATGCATCTAAGGACCTCAGGAAAACAAGTCGAGGGTTTTGAGATGTTTGCGGGGTAATCCAGGATAGATGAGGTGCCTGGGGTGATACAGGGCTTTAGGGTCCGACGGCTTGTCTTAGGAAAACACGTATGACGCTTTGAGTTGCATGGGGGATAATCTAGGGTTTACAAAAGGTGTCTCAAGGTAAGCTAGGGTTTATGTAGGATGTCAATAGGAGGGCGTCCACCATGAACTTGGCAAGTTGTGGATCCAGCCAATCAGTCAATTTTGGTGGCAAGTCTTGATGACTTGTATGAGTGTCAAAATGACACGTGGTAATACTCATTTCCATGTGTCAAATCTTTTTATATGATCTCTTCAATTCGAGAGTATTTGTTTATGATCCATTGATACGTATTATCTATATACTTGAACCAGAGAACAATTCCTCGTACATATGCATTAGAGATGTAGTAGTCATATATACATTCGCATTAGATATATAGTAATCCTTGAAAGGAGACAATGTGTTTTGTAAGAGATCCATGTCATCATAAAAAATCGTAGTCTACGCTCTGTTTCTTGGTATATATCAAAGTTTTGTTCACTTTTTATTATTATTTAATAAATACATATTAATTTAGATATTAAAATACATGTTTGCTAACCTTATAATCACTTAACGTTAGCTTTTGGTATATTTTAAATTCTCATTTACTTTTATCTTCATTGTTGAATTTGTGACCTGTTATTTAAGAGGATAGTTTATAATCACCTGTAAAAAGAGTAAATAAAAGATTAAAGAAACATTACATTCACAAATGCTAGAATAAAAGACCTTCAGTAAAAAGACTTTTTACAGAAAACCCAACCATGAAGCTTGTGTTGCCTTTGCAAAGGAACAAAAAGATAGACGATTTCTTACAAAAGGTTGAAATTCAGGTGGAGTTTTTGTTAAGGGTTTTTCTTATTAAATAAAAACCTATGTGGTCCGGCACAATACTTAGTTTTCAAAACTCGGATTGTATTTCTGTCAATAGATAATGTTAAGGGTAATGAGTCCCACTAAAGAGATGTGATCGAACTGTGACTCTTTAAGTATTATTAAAGCTAACAACATGGTCAGGGTTGGCGACCGTTAGATTTTTGGTGTGATCCCTCTTAGCCCTTGGATCTTATGATGGGTAGGGTTCCAAGGGTATATAAAGCAAAGGGGGAGTCCCTCTTTTATCTTACGTCATTAAGAAGTCTCATTGAATCGAACCTAAGGAGAAAAGAGAAGACTCCTCTCATCTCTCTCAAGCGCCGAGAAACTCAGCATCACACCGTAAATGGAATAGGGAAATTCCGGCGAAAGGTATGAGATTATCAATCATAATCTCTGTCTGATTTGATTATGAATTCTAGAAAATTTATCGCATGGTCTAGGTCTAAGATATGAATAATCTTATTTAGGTTTAACATTATTATTCTAAATCCCAACAGTTTTGACATCCGGAGCCTTTTTTTTTTTTAAATGGTATAACACAACACACACCAGGCTAATACAAGATTAAACCCAACCCAACTCCCCAACCGAGCCTTGACTCAAAAAGAGATAATGGGGCCTTACCTAGCACCAAGGGAGCACATCATTAACCAACGTGGGACTAAGACTAAGTTGGTAGTACGTAGCACCAACAGTCGAAAGAAGGAAAAGTATAACAGGTAGCCTAAGGAGTGTGGGTTAGCAGCAGGTAGCCTAAAGGGCTACGATAGGCATGGAGATTGAATCACAGCCAATTGTGATTGAACTCGGAGAGAGTTCAATCACATTGACAAGTCAACACATGTCCATTTTAACTCCTAATAATTGTGGTTAAGAGCATCTCCAACACTGATGTTACTTTTTTTCCCAAATTTTTTCAGATTGGAGAGTGGAAGACGGGTAGGGAGCCATTTTTACAGCTTCAACTCCAACAGTCACTCCCTAGTTCTTCCCCCATCTCGCTGTTCACCCCTCAACGGTTTTTTTTTTTAATTTGAAAATCAGAAGAAGAAAACGGGATAGCAAGTTGAAACAGTGTATCAGATTTTGCGAACGGAAATCATGGCCCTAAAATACCAAGTCGGTATGAGGAGCTTGTTGGAGGATGTTTTTCCCTATGCACCTCCCTAAATAGAAGAAGGGAACTAATTTAGGGAAGTCTTGGAGATGCTCTAAGATTCACTAACCCTTAAGGTTCAACCATATAACCTTGGTTTTTAATTTTTTTTTTATAAATAATCTCAGGGTTAAATATTTTTTTTTTCTAAAAATCAAAGTTAGATTGTAGAACCCTAAGGGTTAATGAATCTTTATCAGGGTTAATAGGGTTAAAATGGACACATGTTGACCAGTTGGTGGGATTGAACTCACGGAGAGTTCAATTGCAATTGGCTGTGATTTGATATTGTAGCATGCGGATGGTCTACTTTAATAAAAATCTAAGAAAATGAATATTTAATTCTTTTTTAGGAAACACGTTGAGGGAAAAAAAGTCATTTTCAACTATTTTATTAAAGGACTTCGCTACTGAGACCACAAAGGGCCGAGACCGTGCTTGTAATGCACGGATCTCAAAATTTTATTAAATCCTTTTTTGAAATTTTGAGATCCATGCAAGTGATGCACGGTCTCGGTGTGGTCTCGGCCCTTTACGGTCTCATTAGCATCTTCCTTTTTTTTTAATTAGAGCAATAGCATGCAAAGCTTTACAACATGGTTGAGTGCTGCTAGCCCTACTCTCGGTGAACCTTTACTCTCACCCTCCATCAATCACCTATCCATTACGAGTGATTAAAACATTTTTATACAAAAAAGAGTGGACAGGTGGTTAGTCTAGGGTGAGAGAATGGGTTGACGAGTGACGACTGAGAGTTGGGTTAGCATTCCTCACGTTACTAATTCACACTCCTGCTCAGAAGGTACGCAGGACATCAAATAAGATAATTCCGGGATTGTCCCCCGGTGAGCTCAGGTTATACGTCATAGATCCCAAGTTGGGGCTTATAAGTAATGGGATTCATTGACACTTACCAACTATCAACTGCCCTCCCTCTCTCTCTCTCTCTCTCTCTCTAGTGAAAAAGTACACTAGTACATAAAAAAATTGCTGGTATTAATATACGAAATAATTTTATGTACTAGTATACTTTTTTGGTTGTCTTAACAAAAAAAAGTAAAAAACTGCCATCTCTCATCAATGAATACACAAAGCGCGAGTGAGGAATATTGCCTAGGATGGGCGGCAAGGGATGCATCAGGAGTTTTGTCCCCCTACAAATTCAGCCGCAGGTAGCTCTAATATTCCATTTCAGTTCTTGAGTCTATCTCCTTTTTAGATGATACATAAAATAATCTCTGTTTTCCTTTTTTTTATTATAACTGGGTATTGAATCAAATGAACATGAAACATCAAGTTTTTTTGCTTCTTCTTTTATGGGATGAAAACCCAAGGCTTTTTTGAATGTAAACTTCATTGAATGAAATGATTAATGAGTTGGGATTCTGCTTGTTTTTCTTTAGTATTTTCAGTTTGTTTATCTTTGCAACACTGAGTGAAATTATCATGTTCAAACAGCACTTGTTGCATTTCCACATACCATTTCCTGACTCTGCTTCATGAATTCTTCTAATATTTCATTATTATACAGAATAGAGACCTATCAGTATCTGAGCTTTATGGGGTTCTTGCTTACACTTTGATCTTTTATTTTATCACTTAATCCTTTTACTTGTCTGTTTGTGCCAACAGCGTAATTTATGACCCAATTTACCTCCTATTAGCATCGGAAGGATGCACTAATTCCACATAAGTTTACAATATATTGATCAAGCAGCTTAATTTTTGAGCAAATTTGCCTCCTATTAGCATCAGAAGGATGCACTAATCCCACATAAGTTCACAATATATTGATCAAGAAGCTTAGTTTTTGAGCAAATTTGCCTCCTATCAGCATCGGAAGGATGCACTAATCATAGTTCAAAAACTCGGCGAGTCACTCGAGTAACTCGGCCGAGTTACTCAACTCAGCTAAATTTCGAGTCGAGTCATCTCAAAACTCGAAGGAGGCACTATTTGCCGAGTTACCGGGTGATTCAGTCGAGTCGAGCCGAGTTTTTCGACTCGCTAAACTAGGTCGAGTCACGTAAGGGTATTTTTATCATTTTTTTAAACGTAAACTCGAACGTCACACTATTTTTGTATCAAATTTTTTTGGGTCAATAAAGACAACCTACTATGGGTTCTGTTAAAACTAGTTTAGTAAAACCAACATACTTTGAGTTCTTTTAACCCAAGATTTTCAAGTTATTACATATATATTATGAGTTTGACTAAGTCGAGTTTTTTTCGAGTTTTCTGAGCTACTCGACCCGGCTAACTTTTGAGTCGAGTCAAGTTGAGTCAAGTTTTCGAGTTTTTGAACCATGGCACTAATTCCACATAAGCTTACAATATATTAGTTTTTTTTTTTTGTTTGAACAACATATTAGTTGAAATGTATAACATGTTGTCCCAAGGCCAAGGCCTTGTTTGGTTAAACTTCTCTGTCATTCTTTGCAAAATGTAAATAATGAGAGTGTGGTGACTTTCCTCAAAAACTGAAACCTTCCCTTTCAGTGGAAGTCACCCCTGCCAGCTTCTCTTAAAAATCAAATTTTGGACATCTAATGCGCTTTCGATTTCTGTAAAAAATAAAAATAAACAACAAACTAAATGCAATTTTTTACATCTCTTAATTTTCATTAGGAAAGAAGTCAAGTCAGTTCAGAAATCTATCCAAACACAACGTAAAGCATTTATGATTGAATGGATTCTCTTATGTACAAGAATTTGCATATATTTTGAACCCATCAGGAAAAAATAAACAAAAAAATATTACCACTTATAAGCAATTACTTACCTAACCTTGAAAAGCATCCGCTGCTTGAATTGCCTTATGATAGAAATCTAAGAAAAGTTTCAGATTTGTTTGATGAAGATAGTGAAATACCATGCAGGGTTCTTGGATGTGACGATGTTTCCCTCAAAATAACACACTGTGGAGTTTGTTATGCTGATGTTGTCTGGACCAGGAATAAACTTGGAGACTCTAAGTACCCTGTGGTACCTGGGTATGTATGTGATATACTGGATGAATTCAAATTATCTGGTGAAGGGTTCTTTTCTTATTTTTCCTTTCAACTTATGCATTCGTGTTGTGTGTATCAGACATGAGATTGTTGGAATTGTCAAAGAAGTTGGTTCCAATGTTCACCGCTTCAAAATTGGCGACCATGTTGGGGTGGGCACATATGTCAACTCATGCAAAGACTGCGAGTATTGTAATGACAGGCTAGAAAATTATTGCTGGAAAAGAGCAATCTCCACTTTTAATCGTGTTGATGAGGATGGTACAATCACAAAAGGAGGTTATTCCAGTTACATGGTAGTCCATGAAAGGTGAGTTAGTTATACACTGCTCAACTAAATTTGGATCCAGTTGGTACTTTTTTTCTCTAGATTTAAATTCCCCAATTGCAAAGCAAATGCTAATTTTATTGTATGAATGTGTATTATCAGCTTTTACCCATGGTTTGATTGCTGGTAAAATAAGTGAAAACAGAGAAAAGGAAAGAAAATGTTAGTTTTCCTAATATGACTCTTAGTTGCCCTTTTTTTTCCTTTTAATTTTTTTTTATTGTCATTTTTCACCTATTTTCTCAGCAACCAAACAGGGGATTAGTGAAACAAATCAAGAAAAAGTTAACACCAGTATTCAGAGTTCAGATCTTGCTGATAGGGAAGTTCTAGAACTTGTGTGCCATGTATGGTTCACATCATCAGCCAAACATTTCATGAGACAAAAATAACTAAATTTTTTTTTATACCGCTAAGGATGATAAGAAACATCGGCAATTTCTTGTATTTATTCATCTCTATGCTATGAAAAAATGCGGTTAGCAACATTAGATTGAAATGCCAGGATTGGATAATCTGTTCTCTAGTTTTAGTGTTAGTCATTTTCCGATGCAACGATTACAAAAGCGGTTGCCTGATGCAAAGGAAACTTAGCCTGACAAAATCATAGTGAATGTTGTTTTTGTTAAATCTACAGGTACTGCTATGTGATACCTGATAACTACCCTTTAGCTTTAGCAGCACCCTTGCTGTGTGCTGGAATTACAGTTTACTCTCCCATGATGCGGCATAAGATGAACCAACCTGGTAAATATCTTGGGGTGATTGGGCTAGGTGGCCTTGGTCATATGGCCGTGAAGTTTGGAAAGGCTTTCGGGCTAAATGTAACAGTTTTCAGCACCAGTATATCCAAGAAAGAGGAAGCCCTGAATCTCCTTGGAGCAGATAGATTTGTCGTCTCATCTGACCAACACCAGATGGAGGTAATACCAAAATTGCTACTTGTGAGCTGGTTCTCATTTCTCTCTTTTGTTATATTCTTCATTTGTACAGGAATATATGTTAAAACCTTTTGAGCAATTGGTTAGTCATGGAGAATTGGTGATTATGAACTTTTACAGGCCCTGGCTAAATCCCTGGACTATATAGTGGACACTGCATCTGGAAATCATCCATTTGATCCATACTTGTCTCTGCTGAAGACTGCTGGAATTCTAGTCTTGGTGGGCGCAAGTGAAATCAAACTCAGTCCTCTGAACCTTCTCATGGGTACGTACCTCCATCTTGTTATGCATTCATCTCACTCTTAGTTGTAGGAAGGCCAGAAAACCATTTAATCTGTTGTTAAACCACCAAATTGTGACAGGTATGAGAACCATTTGTGGGAGTGCAGTAGGCGGGACGAAAGAGACACAGGAAATGCTTGATTTCTGCGGCACCCACAAAATATACCCGGAGATCGAAACCATTCCAATTCAGTACGCAAACGAAGCACTTGAGAGGCTAATAAACAGGGACGTGAAGTACCGCTTTGTGATTGATATTGAAAACTCCTTGAAGTGATATTATGCAGGGAAAAAGAGGAGCTTCTCCTCCATATGTTCTTATGAATGAGATGGAGACCTACAGAGAGGAGTCAGGATCGATCACTTAATTAGTTAATACCTTATGACAGTTTTACTTTACTTACCTGAAATAAATAAATGGACTTTGCTACGGAGACCCTCTTAGGACCAAGACCACTGAGACCATGCTCTTAGAGCATTGGATTTCAGGTGGGGCCCATTTCACATGGTAGGCCCCACCTGAAATCCCATGCTCTTAGAGCATGGTCTCGGTGGTCCCAGCCCTAAGGGGGTCTCAGAAGCTTTATCCTAAATAAATATGGGTTGTAGTCTGTTTCTGTTTTATATAAAACTAAAGGGTGTTTAATTGTTTATTGAACGGCCTCGGATTATCTCTTGCAAAGCCAGAAAGGGCTTGTCTGGGCAACCATAGAATAGGGGACAAGTGGTGGGGAAGTCAAAATCATGGGACCCATGATTTTGACTTCTCTACACGTAATGAAACATGTAGTGATAAGTATGTGAGAAAAAGGGGGAGAGATATAAGTGGGGGAGAAGACAAAATCATGGGGAGAAAATGAAATGACTTCTCCATCCCCTTTTTTATTGCCAACTGTCACACAGTCTATAGTTGCCCAAGACCGTTTTCTGGCTTCGCCAGAGACAATCTGAGGCCTGATTGAACATGCTCGTGTTTCACTTTTAAAAAACATGGGTGACTTCAAATCACATTTTCGCTATTTAGGGAAACAAGAGCCTCGTAACTCTGACCTTGATTTTTTTGAAGTATTTGGGAAGTGATTAAAAACTCTCGATAGTATCAAGAGCTGAAACCGTTGGCTTGAAAAAGGAACACAAGTTCTAAATGGTGGGACCACTTGGTATTTCACACCCTTAATTAAAAAATCCAAGGGTCAAGCTCTCGATAGTGGGAGAGGTTTTAATCACATTCCTATTTTGAATACAATACATAGCATGTGCTGTGCACTTCAACTAGTATTCTAAAAATGCAAGAACAGCATAGTAAAATGATCCGTAATTTATAGCAACCCTCCTTGCCAATAAAAGGGTTTTTGCAAATCACTTGTTAGATTTATCCTAGTTTGCACATATACTATTATGTAAAAAAAATTTACAAATTTACAAATTAACTCATCATTTATCAAACATTAGACAAATAACCTCAACCATTACTTCCGTTAGGCATTTCGTTTAAAACTGTTAGTGAAAAGACTATTATACTCTTGAGATATTTCATAACCTCACAATGCCCATTTAACCAAGGTTGTAGCTCTAAGAAATTAATAAAATTAATGGAATTGGGGTATGTGGCCTTGGGGTTCCGCCGTAGCCCCAGAGAATTTTTTTTGACTAATAGGTCAATCGTGGTCATAAAATTCGTTAATCTTGCATTCCAAAAAAAGGTTTACTAACAAGAAAAAGTGAAAAGCTCGTATTCATCTCCAGTTATAATCGGACGCGGGGAGTCCGGTTACACCACTAACACTGACACGTGTCCCTTTTGACACTCTTTGACTGTGGTTAAGATTTTCACCCACCCCTAGGGTTCACCCACCTATCCTTGGTTTTTTTTTTAAATAACCCTAGGAGTTAGTGAATTTTAACCAGGGTTAAATTATTTTTAAATAATTTTTTAAAAAACCAAGGATAGGTGGGTGAACCCTAAGGGTGGGGTGAATCTTAACCACAGTTAAGGGGTGTCAAAATGGACACGTGGCATCATCAGTGGCGTAATCGGACTCCCACGAGTCCGATTTCAAATGGAGAATCACGAGTCAAGTCAAAAACATGGGCCAGTCTTCATTGGTTCTCACCTACCTTTTTAATATCCACTAAATGTGTCTAAGATTAACTCATTTTAGAGACCCGAAACTTGATTGTCTTGAAACTTGTGCACATTGAATGAAATCTGGATATTTTGCTCAAAACATTGCTATTAATGTCAATTTATGTCGAAGTACGTTTAATTAATGATAATTGATGCTTAATTATGGTTAAACTTAGTATATGATAAATGGTTAAGGTTTAGAAAGAAAAAAAAAGCCAAAACAAAGGAAATCAAACCCCACCGGTCGACCTCCCAAAACCAGTCAACCGACGCAAGTGAAATAAATGTATGAGAGATTTTGGCAGAGAGTGCAGCAAGGACCGGTCAATTACGACCATCACCAATCGACCGGTCCGCCGCTCCTAACACCAGTCAACCGCTCATGTGCGAATTTGCCCAAAAACATCCTATTTTGAATAGGATTCCAAGAATATTGGTTTCTAATTAACTCTTTGACCTATATAAAGACCTTAACTCGTGGGTTTTAGGATTTAACATTCTAAGAGTGAGAAATCCCAGAGAGAGTTCAACCTAGGTTTTCTCAAGGATTTTTGCAAGAGGAAGAAGGGAAAAGCTTGTAGACCACTCCAATGGCATTCTCAAGAGATTGATCGTGGGGAATCAATCGAAAAATGTATCATATAATATACTTTTAACAATATTATATGGATGTATAAGATCTGAATATGTTTATATGTTATTCTCACAATTTCAAATGAATATGTTTATATGTTATTCTCACGATTTCAAAGGAATGGTAGGTTCTTGCATGATGGAAAATGAATGAGATTGATGAATTTGCATGGATTATAGGAGAATATTATGATATGATTGTTGTTTTATGGTTTTTAGATCGATAATGATTTTCGGAATTATTATATGATGATCGAATGATGAATATAGAATTGTGGGCATGAACTTATGATGATGCAATTGTAATTATAAATTCATGATGATGAAATTAGGGTTATGGAATTGTAGTTTCAGAACATTGATTATTAGGATTGTTATACCTTGATTTTTATAAGTCTATTTATATGAATTGGATATGATAACCTCCGTATATGATAAATACTATTGGTATGATGTTCGAATGCTAAATTATTAATAATTATGCATTATGAGGGTTGAATTTCAAAATGGTAAATACTTAGGAGAAGATATTGATAACTTAGAATTCTCTAACTATGGTTATATGGGTGGCTATAGTGGAGTTTCAAATGTGAAATATCAAAATCTAAGGGATAATCTACATGAAAGTTAATCATGACACTCAAGCACATTGTTCATGACATGGTAAGTTGTTAAGGACATAAGTCTCACATGATCATGCATGGATATGGGAATTGACTTAACTCTGGTATGGATCTTGATATCTGGTATGGACCTTGTTGTAGGAAATCTGGTATGGACCTTGTTGCATGAAGAGTGACATGAACATTGGCATGGACCTTGGTATGGAAATCTGGTATAAAACCTAGACTGACATGGATCTTGAACCCTAGTATGGGCATGGGTACGGATATGTTACAGTTATTATTTTTCATGCATATGCACAAGTAGCACAAGTCTTGTATGGAATGATGGCATGGATATTGCTCACATTTTTTCTATACTCTGAGTATGTAAAGTATGGATATGTATGAAACTGCATAATATGATATGATATGTTATACGTACTGTAACTGTACTTTATATGCATTGAACTTTCGTTTTCTTAACTGTACTTTTATATCAGTAGTTTCAGGAGGGTTCGATATCTGTGCTCCAAGACCTTGGATTAAGGAAGTGTATCAAGAAGAACCGGAAGGTGACTACCAGGAGACAGAAGTAGACTTGGATCATTATCCTTACTATTGATCCATTTTTAGTTAGTTTGTTTTAATTCAATTGAAATGAATGTAATTAGATAATTAAGGATGCTGCTTAGGTTTTAATCTTATACTTAAGATCACAATGGGTGATCGGATTATTTATGTTCAGTTGGTCATTATATCATCGGATTATTGATGTTATTTTTAATTCAGGGATTATATTATTGGAGAAAATTTTCACTCATTATTAGTTTGTCTTGCATGTGTTATATGGATATGGAATACAATGTCACGGGTCCAAAGTTTTATTTGACCAACAATATATAGGATTTTGGGACGCGTTACTCTAGGGTTCATCCATTTGACCTTAACCTTAGTTTTTAGGAAAAAAATAATAATAATAACTTTAAGTTGGTTAAGCTGAACCACGGTTAAAAGAGATGAAATGGGAAGACATTTGATTATGTAGTCAAATGCGGGGTGGGCTATTCACTACTCTAAAATTTTTATATTTTTATATTATGGATATTTTTTTCACATGCGCATTTCATGTTCAGTGGCACGCGTGCGCCTCCCCTGCTTGACACATGTCCCTTTTAACACCCATTGGTTAAGATTCACTCACCCTTAGGGCTTAGTTTTTATTAATTGTCGTTTCAACAACATGATTTCCTAACTTTTTCTTAATCGAAGAGTTGTTACTTTTCTATCATAAAGACAGACAAAAAGAATTGTATCATATTGTCATTGCTATGGGTAGGTCGCCTGGGAATAAAAATGAAATTTAAGCATAACGTTTTTTTTATTGATTATATTATACTAGTGGGCCGCACGTAAGGTGCACGTGAGAGAGGGAAGAAGGAGATAGTAGGAAGAGGGACATAGTGAGACCCACGTGAAGCATGAGTAAGAGGGAGAGAGGCATGGAAAAGTATAGGAGAAAGGGGTGTAGAGCGGAGAAAAGATTTTATAAGACAAAATTACTCATAAATCTGCAATAGAAATATTTCTAAGTCAATGGATAATTATGTCATTTTAAAATTTTAATATACATTTTTAACATAAGAATCTTCATTACATGTAGTCATCTCGTAATGATAGTATAGATATATGTGTAAGGACAATTTTATTCAATCAACTTTTATAAGTGTCATATTCCTATTATAATAGTAGAGATATAGAGATATATATGGAAGGATAATTTGTCATTTTCATTATAACAGCAAAGATGATAAAGAAATTATAAGTATGAGGTTAATTTTGTTAATAGTGATTTAATATTAGAGATAGAGAAGATATAAGTAGAAAGAGTAATTTTATCATTCTGTAAGGATAGAAAGATATTAGAAATATAGAGAAGATAAGTGTAAATATAACTTTGTCAATAGTGATAAAATTTAATCATCATTTTTAAGGGTTCTATTTTAATAATTTTGTAAAAATAATTATAAAAATAGAGAGAGAAAATATAACTAGAACGAAAATTTTATTATTTTCATTAAAATAATAGAGATGATGTCTAATAAGTAAATAATAAGTAGAGATAGAGAAGATATATGAATATTTTTGTAATTCTTATTATAATAGCATGAAAAATAAGCATAGGAGTCATTTTGTCAACGTTATCGGGTCATTGAGAAAATTGAATCAAATATTTCAGCCAATATTAACGCTTCCTTCCAAACAAAGAAAGATATCTACATTTGATATGTACCCACTTTATTATAAGGTTGAAATGTCGGAGCAGAAAAGAGATAAACTGGTTTACCGATCCGAAGTGGCCGTTGTTTCTACGACAATGCTTCTTTAATCCAAGAGCTATTAGACGAATCAGGATCGTTCATTTGTATGGGTCGTATGTGAACAGAGACGAGAATTGAGGGTGCTTTTGGTAATAAAATAGGGCCCATTTTGCAAGACACATATGGGCAACAGCAAGCGTGCGCTGTTGCCCATCCGAACTCTAAATAAGTGAGCGTGAGTGGTGACATTTGTTTTTTTTTTTTTTTTGTTTTATTTTAGGGGAAGGCAAGCTGGGTTATACCGACCCCGAGTGGTGACAGCTTTGTACTATGAGAACCAAATCTTCTGCGGTATCACCATGTGTCCTTTTGACACTCCTTAGTTTGGTTAAGATTTACGGTTTTTAAAAAAAATATTATAAATAATTTTGAAAGTTAATATATTTTTTCTAAAAATCAATGATGGGTGGATGAATCTTAATCACAATTAAGGAGATCAAAAGGGACACATGGCGACCTCTGGGAAAATCCAGTTATAACCTTACAGGATTTTGGTTCCAGCAATTGACAACAAAAAGCAACGAGTCAAGATCGTTCATGGGTGTGACTTGTGAGTCTTTTGTAAACATCTCTAAGGAACGTCTCGCTGCTTTTCTTTTCACACCACCGACTGGAAACGAATAGGAGTTTCCTCTACACCTTCCTTTGGACTTGGAGTGTATACATATCACATTGCTAGATATCTATATATATAAATATAAATAGATATGTTTTCAAGATTATGGGGAAAAAAAAAGATACGTTTTCGAGTATGGAGGGAATGCAGAGTCACGGGACTGATAGCGGTCGATCGTCGCGGGAAGAAACAGAAGTTGAGTTGTACCATCCCACTTGTGGTAGACCTACTGACTTTGAAGAACCAGAGCAAGCTGGCTCAGAATCCTTTTGATACACATCCCCTTCTGATAACAATCTCTATCCTCGCCATGCTTGTATCCTTGGTATCCTCTTCCATGAAGCTCCCTCGTCTTTCGCCAAGACCAAGCGTATTCTCCGCCACACTCGAGATATCTCTGGAGCTTTTGCTTTGGCTTTTTTGGTTTCAATTCTTCTCTCTCACTCACTCTTCTGGTCCGCCTATCTCCTTTGCCTTTCTCCTTGGTGGGATTCGCTGTTACGTCTCTTCAACTTCTTGCAACGATGGCTTCCCCAGCAGCAGGCAACTCCAATAGTAGAGTCCATCAAATCTAAGCTTCATCATTTCATTACTAAACATACCCACACCGACGACCCAGTACCTCCCACTCACTCAATTCCCGTTTGAAATCCCATTCGATTCTTCACTGATCCGACTTTAGTGTTGATCAACACATATGCTTTCATATTTCCATTTTATGTCTTTGGTTTCCAAGATTAGGATTTAGGCTAGGCTTACTTGCTCACCTTTTTCCAACCAAATTCCGTTATTCCGATTTATTGCCGGAAAATTGTACAAGTCCAGTGTATTAATGCAGTGTATCGATTGGTTTCAGCAGCTACATGCATACAGCCATGAATATATCCTTAGTTACGTTGCAGTACTAGTCCTTGGATTTTCTGTTCCTGTGAAACTTCTTTGATTCAAGAATATCCTAGTGTTTGGTTAAAAAGGGATATACGTATCATTGGTGTTGTTCAATTTGTTTGGGTTTTGGTTTAATTTCGATAGATCATCTGTGATAATTTCTTTTTAATGAAGATGAATGTGTTCGTTATGGTTTTTGTTGACGATATATTCGTATTAGTTCGTTGAATGTGAATGACGATCTATTCATATTAGTTCCAAGGATCTCCAAGTTAGATTTTCACGATTGTATTGATGCTTGTTTATTTTGGAGATCCAATCACAGAGTTCAATCGCACCCACCAGTCAACATGTGTCTCTATTAATTGTGGTTAAAATTCATTAACCTTTACGGTTCAACAATCTAACCTTGGTTTTAAAAAATACTAGCAAAAACACCCCATGCGATGCACGGGACAAAAAATAAAATAAAACTGAAAAATGGAAATTGGATGAAAAGAAATTCTCTAATACACATTATTAATAACACAGATTTTAAAATTATATATTATAGTATAAACATTATGGTATACTTTATTTATGTATATAGAAGTAATACATACGCTTGTGAGACCTCATTGCACCTATAATTGTTCTCTGTATCTAATAATCATTACTAACCTTAAATTAAAAGCTACAAAATTAACATCTCCATTCAAACACCTTTCTCAAACTAAATGCTAAAAAAACAAATACTTATTAATCATACACCACAAACAATTTATGTACATCTAGTGTATGCTATGAAGCATAACCAAATTCTCCATGTCCCGTAACATCTATTGTCATAATTTCAATTGAATTTACAAATTGATGATAACTACACACTATTGTAATCAAGGAAAAAATTTGATTCTAAATACCTCAGCCTTGGCCACCATCGAGATACCCCCATATGAATCTCGCTACCCTCCCCTCATGATTGCAACAGTACCATACCCCTTCTCTACATTCCCATCCGAACCTGCTCAACCTCAAGATGCTCGATCCCGCACCACATATACAGGTGGGCGGTTGGGATGATCCCGCACCGCACAAAACCCCTACTAAAACCTGATTTGCACAAAAAAGGGAATCAAAATTTCAATTTACAACCAAGAGAGTGATAAGTTTGGATTTCTTGATCCAAATAACTAAGAGAGTGAGTTCAGAATTTATGAAGATGAAGAAGAAGAAGAAGATAGTGCACGCACGTTTTCTCACTTCTGGCCCTTTAATAAGGAAGAGGGATGAGGTTATTGGGAACTCTAGCAAAGAGTAGTGTGGTTTGAGGGTTTTGAGAGAGAAAAACGTGATAGGGATAGGGATAGGGATAAGGATAAGGATAGGGATAGGGATAGGGATAAGGATAGGATGCCTAATCAACATGTCTCTATTTCTCTTGAATTAAGAGGTTAATGCTAATCTATATGTTTGAAATAACTCTTCACAAGAGTTGTGTCATTTGAGAATATAGGAAAGAGGCGGGGAGAGGTGTGTCGTTTGAGAATGAGAATAACAAAGGTGATCAATGTGACACGTGTTATAAGATGAAAACATTATAATCCTACGTGGCAAAAGGAGGAGAGAAAAAAAAATTCTGCCTTATATTTAGTTAATAGATACATATATTAACCCTAAGGTATAAAAATTCTTAACTAGAATTAAAAGTTTTTTTATATATTTTTTCTAAGGCTCAGGATCCTCTCATGTTCAACTCGAGAGAATCTCTCCGGTTTGAATCCCTAGAGGTCGCCACGTGTCTCCTTTGACACCCCTTAACCATGGGTAAGGTTCACCCACCCCTAGGGTTCACCCATCCATCCTTGGTTTTTTATTTAAAATATTAATTATTTTTTAAAAATTAAAAACTTTTTTTAATATTAAAAAAACTATAAAAACAATTTTTTTAATTTAAAAAATAATAATTAATATATAAAAATAAACCAAGGATGGGTGGGTGAACCCTAGGGGTGGGTGAACCTTACCCATGATTAAGGGGTGTCAAAGGAGACACGTGGCAACCTCTAGGGGTTCAAACCGGAGAGATTCTCTCGAGTTGAACTCGAGAGAATCCTGTGCCTTTTTCTAAAAACCAAAGTTAGATTAATAAATCCTAATGATTAGTGAATCTTAACCACAATTAATAGGGTTAAAAGGGACATGTGTTGACGAATGGGTGCGATTGAACTCTTGGAAAAGCAAACAAGAAGTGCAGCAACCTAAAACAAATTAATTAAATGGTTCATACAGAATATTAACCAAAGACCATAAGAGGAAAAGATAAGATAAAAATAATAGTAGCAGATCAAAAGCACTCTTAATTATGAAAGATAACATGCTACTATAGTCTATCAAGCAGCCCCTCATCATCAAAATTATTTTTTTATAGCACACCAGGCTAGAAGAGACTACCGAGTTCTATGATACACTTGGTCTTCAGAAGATGCAATACCATTGAAAACCTGTATGTTTTTCTCTTTCTAAAAGGCCCATCCTATGGCTCCCGGAAGCAAGGCCCAAATCATTGAGATTGGACCCTCCGAAGGGATCCAGGAAAGTCCCAGACGATTTCGAATTGGCGAAGGAATTGACCCCAAATGGCATAAGCAAAGGAAAAATGAAGAAAAAGGTGGTCAACCAAATTCTATGTCTCAAGGCACATAAAACAACAATTGGTCATCCTCCGCCATCTATTTTGCAAGTGATTACACGTGAAAATTTTATCCTGTCCAAAAGAGAAAAAAATGATACTTTAAATGGAATGCCAGGATTCCATACAACCCAATCTAAAAAAGAATACCTAAAGATAAACTCACAAAGATTGTAGAAAGGATCTCACAGTGAACTGCTCTTTGTTGTCCTTTGAACAAACTCTAATATCCTTCCTCTGTAAACTCAGACTAACAGAAGACACACGGGTGAACAATATAAAGCTCGTGCAAACATTGGGGATGACTTTCCACAAACTAACCCCCATATGGGACTTTCAACAGTTTGGGCTCCCAAACTGAAATTGCCCCATGTCTCGCAACCATAACCTTTCTCAAAAGGCTATCTCTTTCTTCTCCAAACCTCCATAATCACTTACCCATCAAGGCTTTGGTGACCTCCACCAAAGCCCCCCCCCCCACACACACACTTAATTGGATCAATTACAGATTTCCATGTGACCAAATAATATTTGTGTTTCCCTATTCTCTCATTCCAAATGAACTTTCTCTGTAACCTTTCCAATTTGGTAGTTAAGCTTGACATAAAATAAATAGGAAGGCTATTAAGGGTGATTTTCAACAAAGTGAGATAGCCTCTTTTTGATAAGTACAAGGATTTACATCCCTCTAACTTCTTTGAGAAGCGTGTGACAGCTAGATTCCATGCCTCAACAAATTTGAATCTAGCCCCAGGCGGCATACCTAAGTAAAAAGATGGAAACATACCCACTTTACACCCCCAACAGTGATGCGAGTTCCCCCATACATTTGAGATCAACATCCCCCATTCCAAAAACAACTCTCTTCCCAAGATTAATCCTAAAACCAGAGACTGCCTCAAAACATTAGAAGGTCTGGAAAAGACATCTGAGATAAGTTAGTTGTCTACATGATGCATCTTAAAAGACCAGCGTATCATCTACAAACTGAATGTGAGATACATGTGAATTAGATCTCATGGAAAAACCTTATAATATTGAACCTTCTATTCTTGCAAACATCCTACTCCAAGCCTTCGTAACCATGATAAATAAGAATGATGATAGAGGATCTTCTTGACACAAGCCCCTAGAGCTCCTGAAGTACTCAACGGGACATCCATTGATCAAAATGAAAAAAGGAACAAACGAGTTACAATGCCTGACCCAATTAACCACTCCATTTAATGCGATAGCCCATTTTGCCCATAATAAATTTGAGAAAGTCTCAATTAACATCGTCATATGTCTTTTCCATATCTATCTTACAGATGAGATTCAATGTATTTCTCCTAATCCTCTCATTCAAACATTCATTAGCAATAAGAATATCGTTTAGGATCTGTTTACCCCTCACAAATGCCCCTTGAGGTTGAGAGATGATGGAATCCATGACTAGAAGGAGATGGGACGCCAACAGTTTGGCTATGATTTTATAAACACTTCTTACTAGACTAATGTGACAAAATTGTTTCAGATCATTAGCTCCATCTGCCTTAGGAAAAGCACTAGAAATGTCGTATTTAGAACTTTGTCAAACTGCCCCTCAACCTAGAATTCTCAATAACAATAATCAAGTCCTATCCTACCGATGACCGCTAGAATTTTATAATCTTCAAATAGTCTCTTCCAAGGCTTCACTCTGAGCCTCTAACAACTTGTAAAAATTTATCTCATCCACTCTTGGCTTATACTCCAAGTTATCCTCATAAAGATCCTTGTAATAATCCATAAAAGCCTTCCTTATCTCCTCTTCTCTATCAACCCAAATCCCATCGACTAGAAGCTTGGATATGTCATTATGTTGTTGCCCAGTTAATGGCCCCTAGAGGGGGGGTGATTAGGGTCAATAGCAATTTAAAATTTAAGCTAAGTGACTTTTGTGGAATTAAAAATTAATCGCTAATACTACAAACAATAAACAAAAATAAATAGATGGAGAGAGAGACAAAGATACCAGACACAAGATATGTTATCGGGGTTCAACAACTTGCCTACGTCCCGGCCTATAAGCTTCCCGCTTTAAGGATTTTCCCATGATTCCACTAATCACACTCTTCTTTACAAGCAGAGAGTAAGCCTTTACAATCCTTTTGGAGGCTCAGGAATTACCTCTTACAATCCTTTTAACAGACTAAGGAATAACCTCTACAAGAGAATCCTTCTCTTGAATACAAGAAGTCCTTCTTCTCAAATAGTGCAAGAATCCTTGATTCTTGACTTTCAGCTTTTACAGAGATTGATTGGATATAAAATCCGAATTTAAAAGCTCCTAACTGAGCTATATAAGAATGGAATACAAAGTTATATAAGAATAGAATACAAAGCTTAGAATCACTCAAGATTGATTGGAATTGAATGCTCAAAGAATGAGGGATTTGGATTCTGGATATTCAATGCAAAAACAGAATATTGATTGCTAGAAGATTTTAAAAGATGTATGAATGATTGAACAGTGTTAGAATCTTGTATTTAGTTCATAAATAAGCTTTATTTATAGTTGAGCAATCAATATGGTCGATAGGAGCACATTGAATGCCAACTAACCGTTGAAAACTAGCCATTACACATTTTTCCCACAGGTACTCGTCGACGAGTGAGTGTGGACAAGCCCTGAGTCGTCGCCGAGTAGGAACAGAAGCAATTGAAACTTTTCTGTTCTTCCACTCGTCGACGAGTCTCTTGCACTCGTCGACCAGTCCATTGAAATTTTTGAGGGAACTCATCTTTAATGAGACCAATCTGATAGGAATGGTGCTTGGACCCTTAGGCAATCATAACATCATTATTTTAATTATTTTTAGACCCTTAGAAAGATGTCCAAATTATCCTAAGTTTCCTAGGGTCTATCTAGGTAAACTTTGAGCAAACATTTCCAATGTCTTGAGGACTTTTCAAGGTCCTAGACATTTACACTAGCCTTCATTTAGTGATTATCTTGTCATGGAGCTTCAGTGGTGACTTGACTTCATGCATTTGCTTGAGTTCTTGAAGCTTTTATCCTAAAGAGACTAGTATTTGAATTTTGACCTTTATGACCTTGATTGATTTAGCTCTTCAATTCTTCATATATAACTTGAATTTTGATCTTAATAGACTTTTTCTCTGAAATTACATATACTAATGGAAATATTAGTACCAAAAGGATCATTCCATTATTGTGTTATCATCGAAACAATTAAGGGTACTTAGAGTTGTAACCTTGAGGTTAACATATGCATCTTCCTTTCATTAGTTATTTTGTGAAAGAATCATGTATTCCGATCTCCCTCATTTAACCATCTAACACGAGATTTTTGGCTCTAACTAATCTCCTCAAGTTTCAAGATTTCCTGGTACTCTAGCTTCATGCTATCTCTTATACCAGCATCAATGCTTGATAACCCTTCATTCTCTTCCTTCAGGTCTAAGGCTTCGATATCACTCAATAACTTCTTTATTTTCTCAAATATTAGGTCAAACACCTCCTTATTCCACTGTTTAATTTTGAGCATCAAAGCTTGTAACTTGAGGCCAAAGATAGCGCCTTTGGACCCCCCCCCCCCCAAAAAAAAAAAAAAAAACTATAATTCAAGCCACACCTCTTTAACGAAATCGGCAAATCCTAGGTGTTCAGTCACATGTTTTCGAATTTGAACTGTTTGCCACCTCCACACCTCTTGTTTGTCTCCAACAATAAAGGAAGTGATCAAAGGTAGGTCTAGGGAGAGAAGAACGTGATTCATTCAAGAATTTGAGCTCTCATTGGTCACAGAAGAGAATTTTGTTTAATTTACACAACCCCGAATTTGCTTACATATTTAACTAAGTGTATTGGGCACCTTCAAGAGGGAAATCCATCAAACTGTATTGGAAGATAAACACTGCAAAATGCCTCAATCTAGAAGTCCTAAGTGTCGCAACCTTAATTCTTTCACCTGATTTAGACCGTACGACACTCGATCACTTGACCCTTCAAGGATGAGTAAGTCTAACTCTCACTAACTTCTTAAGAGGAAAGAGTAGAAGAACACACTTGAAGATTGCTTATAGCTCAAGAAAGCTATTCAACTCATTGGGTACATCTCCTTTTATAGGCCCTAAGGGAGAGTTCTAAAATATGACCCTTTTTTTTTAAGGAAATCTCTAAAATCTCTCTTTAGAATCTATATTCAAGACTACTTCTCTAAGAAACTTCTAGAGTAGTTTCTATAAAATTCTTCCTAAGATTCTTCTAGATTCTCTACAAGAATATTACAAGCCTACCACCATCTGTTTGACAAAATATCTAGCTAGGCGAGTTGTGACACTAATCTCCCTCACCTTAATAATATTTTTTTAAAATTAATCTTAGGAATTAGCAAATTTTAACTGGGGTTAAATTTCTTTTTTAATATTTTTTTATAAACACCAAGGATAAGTGGGTGAACCCTAGGGGTGGATGAATCTTAACCATAGATAAGGGGTGTCAAAAGGGACACATGGCAACGTCAGTGTACGAGACAGAAGCAAATATACAGCCCTAAATTAGCGAACTTGTTTTCTAGCCAAGTTAGCTATTTGCTTCCAGTACTTCACATCATTTACTCTCTCTCTCTCTCTTCCTTCCTTTTTTTGAATATATTCAAAGGCTCGCCACATTTCCTCTTTGACATCCATTAAATGTGATTAAGATTCACTCATATGTAAGGTTAAATAATCTAACCTTAGTTTTTAGAGAAAAATTAACCTTGGTTACGATTTCACTCATTCATGTGATTAATTTTTTTAAGGTATTTTTCTAAAGACTAAGGTTAGATTATTTAACTGTAAGGATTGATGAATCTTAACCATAATTAATGAGTGTCAAAGTGCACACATGGCGGGCTTGGGAGGTGTGCGTTGATTTAACCTAATTTTTTTTCTATATTTTTTTGGTATGGTAAATACAGTTAGGCAGTAACCCCAATTAGTTGTGTTAGTATACGTTCATTGGTTTGAAGTTAGGAGTGCTTAGCCAAATGGGGAGCTACTCAGGGGCTACAATCGGAATCGATCCTCGATAACCAAGGTGAGGAATACACAGTGCCACTAGGCCACTAGTACCAATGGGTCGTTCTAAAAAAGGGCATTGAATTACCTCTAGTGCACGCCCAAGGCCCAACCTCAGGCAACCATTCATTTTGTGGCATTTGGTGCTAAAAAGGGGAGAAGTCATTTCATTTTCTCCCCTGTTTTTTGACTTCTCTCTAGTTGATATCTCTCCCTTTTTTATCATCTTTTTATCCCTATGTGGCACGCAACGAATGGACGCCGAGGCACCAGAGGTAATCCGTTGCCCTAAAAAAAACATGAAGACTTCGTATTTTCAAATGCCAGGCTCTTTCTCAGCTTTATGGCACTCTTTGCTAAACCCAATTAATTCAACATTGACCTTATAAATATTAGAACTATGAATAGGAGCTTGGTTGAACAAATTATTAAGCAACTCAAAAAGCCTTTGGAAAGGGTATTTATGGAAAAAAAATTGTTATGACAAATACCTTCTTTTTATTTGTAATTAACGCACTACCATCACCCAAAGCTTTATTTGGTTTCTCCTATTGTCTATTCAACCAGAGCCTTTTCATAGTTATCTAATTATTATCAAGTAGGAATGTGCAATGCATGTTCTCACTCGTAGTTAAATGTCTTCCCATGCCTTAGCTGAAGAGTGGTGTCGGAGAATAGATCTCGAAAAACCGTCAGACGTAATCTGTTGCCGTATTCAAAAGTAAATATGAATATATAGAGAGTACAAAAAAAGGAGTTTAACTTTCGGCTGGTTGCAACCCTTGGATATACGAAGGTCACACCCCCCCCCCCCCCCCCCTCTCTCTCTCTAGAGGGGTTTGAGGTTAATTAGTCCAACGGGATGCAACCCTTGATCTTCGTAAACATAAGTAGAAGAGCAATGACGATTTATTACTATATCAAGCTTCATAATCTGGATTTTTTTAAACACTAGTAAGAAGCCCGTGCGACGCACGCAAATATCAAAAGAGACAAAATGTATGCCAAAATTAATTGAAATAATTTAAGATACATAATAATAATTGTGGAAATATCAAATTGTGCCCCATGGCCATCATATTCAATTAACAATATTGCCTGTAAAAATTTATTCATGCAAAACAATGACTCATTTGGGTTGTGTTTAATTTGGGATGGAATGAACACTAACTGGTTGGTAAAACAAAAATCCAAACACGGCTTACTGGGACGGGTGGCAAGTGGTTAGGTTGTGTTTAATTTGGGATGGAATGAACAAGTGGGTGCGATTGAACTTAGGAATAGAACTCTCCCGAGTTCAATCACAATTGAACAAGATCCAAGTCGCATTTCCAAAACGTTTCAATGTTATGATGGAATTATTCAGAAAGAATAAATTGAGGAGGTTTTTTTTAGGAAAATAAAAAGTATTTAACTTCCTCCCACAATAGTTTGAAAAAGTTACGTCACATGTCATATCTAAAGAAAGTGGACGTGGATATTATATACAGCTACACGGACGGGATCGTAATTTTTCATATTATAGAGTTGTATGTATGTAATCCTATAAGTTAATTTTTTAAAAAAAACTGTTAATTTATATACTTGCTATTTAACATTATTTCATATTTCATTCATTCATTATTTGGTCTTTAAATTCTTGATTTTTTAATTATCTTTTCTTTCCAACATCACATGTAATTTATAATTATCTTTTCTTTCCAACATCACATGTAATTCTTATAACTCAATTTTATAATTTTTTTCTTTTCTTAGTTTAGTCATTAAAGTTTTTTTTTTACTACCTTACTTGAACAGGATCTGTTCTATAGGCTCGTACCTCTGTATCTTTAATTGTAAGGAGACAGGAATCCACGTCTGGTCGATGAATCATGACCGAGTGATCAGAGCGTGATTAACGGCCAGGAAACCATGACATGGATCCACCTGCTGTAGAGGATCGTTCTTGGTTAGCTCTGGCTTACCGAGATGGTCACACGGTTGTCTGACAGATTAACCCGAATTTTTAAAAAACGAACTATTGTTATATATTTGTTTATTTTATTTTGTTGGTATTGTAATTAATTATTAATTCTTTTAAACTAAAGTTTGTGGAAAACAAGATTATATAGATATAAATCAATCCCGATTTAACAATATTTTAATTTGTTTATCATTAGAAGTATATTTGTATTATTTACTAGTTATTTTCATGTTAAATATTATTCAAATAATTACAATGACCTTGATATTTTTTTCTACTCTTAGAACACTTTTAAATATTTTATATAGAATTTTTAAAGTATAAATTTATGAAAAATTTTACATGCATATTTTTACTTAGTCAATATAAGTGAAGTTGTATCTTAATCTCATATTCTAAAGCCACAAAAAGAGGAGTGTGGATTAGCAACAGCCCGACGGCAGACTTGCAATTGGTTCACCTGAATAAAAGAGGAATATTATATGTTGGTGTAATTGGGCTAAATTCCAGCACACATAGTCACTTAGCAAATACAGACAGATAATAAATACAGTTAAATAAACAATTAATTATGGTAGAGAATCGCTTCGCTGAGAGGCGCTACAAGAGAGTCTTTCTTGAAGATAGTCGAAGCCTCCCATGTGCAAGGGATATGACAGCTCTATCTCCGGGATACAACTCAGCTCGGATTCTCTCCGGTCTTCCCAACGAGTTTGCACTACTCGGTAGAAGACGAAATACTGATCTTCCTTTAGGATGCCCTTCAAAATAAATATGTATATCTACTTAATTAGGGTTTGCCTAATTATCCAAATGTCCTAAAGTCCCATTGGATTTACAGTAAAAAATAATCTAATTAATTGGACAAAATCCAAAATTACCATTTTACCCCTTAGGGTTTAAGGGTATGTTTGGTTACAGGGTTAGGTCCACTCTGATTTGGTCTAATCCTGTTTTAACCTATTCCAGTTTAGGTATGCACCTATTCCGTTTGGTTACAGAATCTAGTTCTGTGCAGAATCAATTCTGCACAGAAACTGTTTCTGGTTTGGCCAGAATCAATTCTGTCTTAAGTCTCGTTTGTTTACAGATTTTAAGTTAATCCATTTTAACTTAATCCGAGTCTGTTTGGTGACAAGATTATACTTAATCTGATTTTATTAGTTCGGGTTATGATTGGGTACAAGAACAGGCTTGTCCAGATTAACCCATTCTACAAGATACCCCTGATTGGGTCCATCATGTGGATATGGTAGGATCACCCGAAATCAGATGGTCACCAAGATGGTTCAGTCCATGACAGACTGATCCACTGTTCTACTCAATCTGGAATCCCAGATTGGGCATCTGAACAGTATGGACGGTTGAGAAGCCCGAAGGCATTCTGCAACCTCATCAGGAGCTGGACACACTGTCCATTTCCTAGTATCCATGGATCTGGATCGATCCGGACAACCTGCTGGGTCTAGTTCTGGGTTATGGGCCTCTGGATGATGGGTCAGGGTCACCATCTTCTCCATCGAGCTCAAGGACCACCATTAATGGAGAGCTCCACGTTAGGGTCCTCCTAAGAGGTCCCTGGTACGGAGTCATCCTGATGGACCATGGCTACTCGGAGTAGACTGGACCATGGTGCACCTACTCTGGTCTGGTGGCTCACTGGACTATATGCTCCGTGGTCTGTGCTCACGGATCAAGCTCACTGGTCTCTAGGCTCCGTGGTCTGGGCCACGGATCAAGCTCATTGGTCTCTATGCTCCGTGGTCTGGGCCACAGATCAGGCTAATCTCCAAGGATCAAGCTCACTGGTCTGAGTTCCAACAACTCTCAGACAGCCTCCCCAAGCCTTTATATTTATAGAGGACCCAGGTCCCCTTGCATGCGCATGGGCTCAGCCACCTGGCTAGGCCTCCTGCACCAGGCCGGCCACATGGCACACAGGGTCAGGCCTTGGTCAGAACAACCCATCATGGGCCTGCACGCATGGGCCTGGGCCCACTGACCCAGACACTCATTAGATCTGATGGATCTGATCCACCTGACACACCCATGTGTGTCCTCGGATCTCACACACCCAGATCCAATGGTATAGATCAGACCTAGCCTGAGACTTGATCAGACGGCTCGGATCAACCACACCGATCATCCGATCAAGGTCAACCTAGATCTACGGCTCCAATTTACTCAAAAGAAATAGCGACCCAAGCGACTCGCGACGATACGCACGTGCGAAGTGCAAAGTGCGCCTCATAGCGCCCAAAGCCCTATGCACCGCACCGCACTGCACCCGCACCCGAGCCCGAGCCCGAGCCCGTGCCCGTGCGTGTGCGTGTGCGTGTGCGTGTGCGTGTGCGTGTGCGTGTGCGCTTGAGCTCGCTGCGAGCGCAGCTCGCGCACCCTAGTTATCGTCTAAAGGAATTGGTGGGTCAAAGTCTACACCTCACTATTAGTTGTTGATAACTAAGCAACTAAGGAGGTAAATAAACTCTTTAGATTTTCTTTACTTTTCCAATGTGGGACTAAAGAACTAAGAGAAATGCACTAAAAGTGTGTTTTCTCTTTTTCAAGAGATTAAACACCCAACCTAAACAAAGATTAAATTAATTTGGGGTTTTAGTCCATGATTAAAATCAAAACCCCGGATCCTAATGATCCGGTTTTTATTAATTTAAAACAATTTAAAATCAAAAATCAACAATCCCCCACTTGATTTAAAATTAGTAAAGTAATTAAGAATTAAGTAAAACAAATTCGAGCATCCAAGAATATCATGTGCATAGATGTAGGTGTCTTTCGACTTGAACCTATACTTAGTGCAAACAAATCAAGAAAGGCTAGAGAACTCAGTGGACTATGCCTTGAACTGCAGAACTCGTATTGACCAATCGGATTCGTCGCACACACATTCCTTTCAGAAGATATGTGTACTCATTCAGCTTAGCACTTTAACGTCCATGCCTTAACCCCGGTCTTACTGAGAGCTCTAGAGATTTAGCCAGAATCTCATAGAAGGTGACGAGCCTTCGACACTCAGAAAGGTGAGTCTATCAAGAGTGCTTCTGCAACACTCCAGCCTATTACAGGCCTATAGTTACTCATTAAGAGAATCCATTTAAATTCTCAACTTCAACGCAGAATTATCTATAGATCTACTGTCTATAGACTTGCACTATTGACATCATCCTTAGGAAGGGACACAACTTGAAATGACATTTCATTTATAGTGCATTTGCAGTTTCTTACAAGGTTCGTTATTTCCATTGAACCTGAGAGACTCATCAGGTTGGGTTTCCACCTAGTTCAACTGCTCAACTGGCTTCAGTCTCATTCCTCTTGATGTCTTCATCACAAGGTCCGTGCCAAGGCCCTTGGACAAGGGGTCAGCCAAGTTCTCTTTGGACTTCACATACTGGATTGCAATTTTCCCATCAACAATCAGACCCCTAACATGGTTGTGCTTCAGGTGGATCTGTCTGGACTTGCCATTGTAGTTCTCACTGTATGCTTTGAGCATAGCCGCCTGGTTATCATAATAGATTGTGACTGCTGGCATTGGTGTCTCCCAGATTGGCACGTCAACTAGAATACTCTTGATCCATTCAGCTTTTTCTCCAGCTGACGATAGTGCAATGAACTCCGATTCCATGGTGGAATGAGTTATGCAAATCTGCTTCTTGGACTTCCAGGAGATGGCTCCTCCTCCCATCGAGAAGATCCATGCAGTGACCGACTTTGATTCGTCTGGGCATGAATTCCATGTCGCATCACTAAAACCTTCAAGCACGGCGGGTGATCTTCCGTAGTGCAGAGCATAGGACAATGTACCCTTCAGGTACCTCAAAAATCTGATCAATGCTACCCAGTGCAATCGACCAGGGTTATTGGTATATCTGCATAACATCCCCACTGCTTGAGCTATATCCGGCCTTGTGCAATGCATCGCATACATTAGACTGCCGATTATCTGCGAGTACTCCAGTTGAGAAACACCTCTGCCTTCATTCTTTGTTAGTTTAATACTTGAATAAACTAGCGTAGGAGCCGGAGTACAATCAAACTGATCGAACCTCCTGAGAATCTTCTCAATGTAGCTTGACTGAGAAAGCGCAATTCCTTCGTTGCTTCTAATAATCTTGATTCCAAGTATAACGTCTGCTTCGCCCATATCTTTTATATCAAAGTTAGACGATAGGAACTCCTTTGTGTTAACAACACTTTGATCATCCGTTCCGAATATAAGCATGTCATCAACATATAAGCAAATTATCACCCCAGAGTTGTCTCTGAATTTGCTATATACACAGATATCACCACTGTTGACTTGATACCCATCAGCTAGAAGGACACTTTTGAATTTATCATGCCACTGTTTTGGAGCTTGCTTCAATCCATATAATGATTTCAGAAGTTTGCAGACTTTCTTCTCGTTCTTTGGCGGAACATATCCTTCAGGGGATCCATGTATATTTCTTCTTCTAGATTGTCATTCAGGAATGCAGTTTTGACGTCCATCTGATGAATGATCAAATCCTTGATTGAGGCCAACGCAATCAACATCCTAATGGTGGTCAACCTAGCCACAGGGGCATAGGTGTCAAAGTAATCAAAACCCATTCGATGTCTGAAGCCCTTCGTAACCAGTCTAGCCTTGAAATTTTCTATGGATCCATCTTGTTTCAATTTCTTCTTGAAGATCCATTTGCACCCTACTGTCTTGTTTCCAGGAGGTAGGTCCACCAAGATCCAAGTGTTGTTAGAGTTGATAGAGTGCATCTCATCATCCATTGCCTCTTTCCAAAGATCTGCATCTTTAGACATCATTGCTTCAGTATAGCTTGTTGGATCCTTCTCGATCAAACAAATATACTAAGGGCCAAAATCCTTTGGAATTCTTGGTCGAGTACTTCTTCTTGGTTCAGAAGGAAATGGGTCTTCAGGCTCTTTCCGCTTGGAACTGGATTCCGATTGGTCCTCCACTACTTCTTGACTTCTCTTATATGGGAATACAGCTTCAAAGAATTCAGCACTAATAGCTTCCCCAACCAAGTGTGGTGCTGGAGTTTCCAAATTTAGAAATCTATACGCTTTGCTTGAAATTGAGTAGCCAATGAAGAAGCAATCAGTACCTCTGGTTCCTACCTTGGGGTTATTCAAGTTAGGCAATCTTACTTGGGCTAGACAACCCCAAACCCTAAGGTACTGTAAATTAGGTTTTCTTCCCTTCCACAATTCATATGGAATTGATTCTGCTTTCCGTTGAGGAACTCTGTTGAGAATGTGACAGGCTGATAAAAGTGTTTCACCCCAAAGATTTGGTGGAGCACCGGAGCTGGTTAGCATGGTATTAACCATTTCTGTCAGAGTTCTGTTCTTTCTTTCTGCAACGCCATTTTGCTGTGGTGTGTACGGTGCAGTTGTCTCGTGACGGATCCCGTTATCTTCACAAAATTTAACGAACTCTGAATCAAGATATTCACCACCTCTGTCAGTTCTAAGTATCTTGATTCTAGCTTCCTGAAAATTCTCAACTTCCGACTTGAAAATCTTGAATTTCTCAAATGCTTCGTCTTTAGTTCGGATGAGGAAAACATGCGTGTATCGAGAGGCATCATCGATGGAGGTGATAAAATATCTTTTCCCTCCTCTTGACTGTACACCAGTCATTTCACATATATCACTATGAATAAGCTCGAGTAACTTTGATTCTCTCTCTACTCCCTTGAATGGAGGTCTCACAATTTTGCACTTGCTGCAAGCAATACATTTTTCATGCTTATCACTGGATGCGTTAGCTATCAGTCCTTGATTGGTCATAGATTTTATTTTCTTGAAATTAATATGACCTAGCCTACCAAGCCATAGATCAAAGGACTCAGTGATATAAGCAGAAATAACTGGAGTTTCATTCATAGTGTTGAACTTGAACATTCCCGCTACAAGGTATCCCTTCCCAATAAATATCTCATTTTTGGTTACAACTACCTTGTCAGACTCAAAAACCAGCTTGTACCCGAGCTTGCCGATCAGAGCTGCCGAGACAAGGTTCTTACGGATATCAGGCACGTGCAGAACGTCCTTCAGTTCAATAACATTCCTGGAGGTAAACTTCAGCTTCACCATTCCCTTTCCTGCGACCTTTGATGATGAAAAGTTACCCATAAACATGTTTATTCCTTCCCCACTAGTTCGTAGGAATTGAACATATTCTTGTCACTGCAGACGTGACGGGTGGCTCCAGTGTCAATCCACCACTCAGATTCTTCGCCAATCATATTGGCCTCAGTCACCACTGCCACCATGTTGACATTGTTTCTCTTCTCTTCCTTTTTCACAAACTTCCTCTTCTTCTGAAAATTCTCTCTTGTTAATCTTGCAGTTCTTGGCATAGTGCTCCATCTTACCACAAGAGTAACACTCTACATCCTTCTTGAAATTTTCGGTGTTATTATTGTTGCTACTGTTGTTGCTATTGCTGTTGCTGTTGCTGTTATTGTACGGACCCTTCTTCTTCTCAAACTTCCCTGTCCTCTTAAACTCTTTTTTTCTCGGTTGAAACTTCTTTGATTAATGTGAATCAACCATATGAGCCTTAGCAGTCGGCTCCTCCTTCTTGTCACGCTTTCTGCTTTCTTCTTCTACCCTGACATGGTGCAACAGGGTTTCAAGATTCCAGTCTTCCTTCTTGTGCATCAGCTTCGAGCGATACTCCTTCCAGGATGAGGGAAGCTTTTCAATGATAGCGTTGACATGGAAGGTTTCATCCAAAACCATTCCAGTCGAGGTGACCGCATCTGCTATCTTCTGTAACTCTTGTATCTGCTTCATTATGGTCTTTCCATCAACCATCTTAAATTCCAAGTAGTTGGCAACGTGGAATTTCTTTGTTCCAGACTCCTTTGCTAGGTAGACTAGCCTCAACACCTCCCACAAGTCTCTAGCTTGCTTGGTCTTCCTTGAGTGTTGTTCATACAGCTGGTCTGACAGTGAGTTGAGGATGAGATTCCGAGCTGTATCATCATCATCAATCCACCTTTGCACTTGTGCAGTAGCGTAATCCAAATCTATTTCAGCGATGTCAGGATCTTCTGCATTTTCGGACACTCCTCTGTGAGGACATGATCAACCTTTGATTGCGTTAAGAAAAACTTTATCCTCTGCTCCTAGCGGTAGAAGTTCTTTCCATCAAATCGGGGCATCGGCTCCGTCTGGTTCAGTCCTCGCATTTGCAAAGCAGCCATGGAGATAGACAATATCTTCAAATTGTTGGTGTAATTGGGCTAAATTCCTGCACACATAGCCACTTAGCAAATACAGACAGATAATAAATGCAGTTAAATAAACAATTAATTATTTAATTAATTATGGTAGAGAATCGCTTCGCTGAGAGGCGCTACAAGAGAGTCTTTCTTGAAAATAGTCGAAGCCTCCCATGTGCAAGGGATATGACAGCTCTATCTCCAGGATACAACTCAGCTCGGATTCTCTCCGATCTTCCCAACGAGTTTGCACTACTCGGTAGAAGACGGAATACTGATCTTCCTTTAGGATGCCCTTCAAAATAAATATGTATATCCATTTAATTAGGGTTTGCCTAATTATCCAAATGTCCTAAAATCTCATCGGATTTACAGTAAAAGATAATCTAATTAATTGGACAAAATCCAAAATTACCATTTTACCCCTTAAGGTTTAAGGGTATGTTTGGTTACAGGGTTAGGTCCACTCTGATTTGGTCTAATCCTGTTTTAACCTATTCCAGTTTAGGTATGCACCTATTCTGTTTGGTTACAGAATCTAGTTCTGTCCAGAATCAATTCTGCACAGAAACTGTTTCTGGTTTGGCCAGAATCAATTCTGTCTTAAGTCTCGTTTGTTTACAGATTTTAAGTTAATCCATTTTAACTTAATCTGAGTCTGTTTGGTGACAAGATTATACTTAATCTGATTTTATTAGTTCGGGTTATGTTTGGGTACAAGAACAGGCTTGTCCAGATTAACTCATTCCACAAGATACCCCTGATTGGGTCCATCATGTGGATATGGTAGGATCACCCGAAATCGGATGGTCACCAAGATGGTTCAATCCATGACAGACTGATCCACTGTTCTACTCAATCTGGAATCCCAGATTGGGCATCTGAACAGTATGGATGGTTGAGAAGTCCGAAGGCATTCTGCAACCTCATCAGGAGCTGGACACACTGTCCATTTCCTAGTATCCATGGATCTGGATCGATCCGGACAACCTGCTGGGTCTGGTTCTGGGTTATGGGCCTCTGGATGATGGGTCAGGGTCACCATCTTCTCCATCGAGCTCAAGGACCACCATTAATGGAGAGCTCCAGGTTAGGGTCCTCCTAAGAGGTCCCTGGTACGGAGTCATCTTGATGGACATGGCTACTCGGAGTAGACTGGACCATGGTGCACCTACTCTGGTCTGGTGGCTCACTGGACTGTAGGCTCCGTGGTCTGGGCTCACGGATCAAGCTCACTGGTCTCTAGGCTCCGTGGTCTGGGCCACGGATCAAGCTCACTGGTCTCTATGCTTCGTGGTCTGAGCCACGGATCAGGCTAATCTCCACGGATCAAGCTCACTGGTCTGAGTTCCAACAACTCTCAGACCCTCCCCAAGCCTCTCTATTTATAGAGGACCTAGGTCCCCTTGCATGCGCATGGGCTCAGCCACCTGGCTAGGCATCCTGCACCAGGCAGGCCACATGGCACACAGGGTCAGGCCTTGGTCAAAGCAACCCATCATGGGCCTGCACGCATGGGCCTGTGCCCACTGGCCGAGACACTCATTAGATCTGATGGATCTGATCCTCCTGACACACCTATGTGTGTCCTCGGATCTCACACACCCAGATCCAATGGTCCAGATCAGACCTAACCTGAAACTTGCTCAGACGGCTCTGATCAACCACACCGATCATCCGATCAAGGTTAACCTAGATCTACTGCTCAGATTTACTCAAAAGAAATAGCGACCCAAGCGACGTGCGCAGGTCCCCTTGTATGCGCTTGGGCTCGGCCACGTGGCTAGGCCTTCCTGCACCAGGCAGGCCACATGGCACACAGGGTCAGGCCTTAGTCAGAGCAACCCATCATGGGCCTGCGCCCACTGACCTAGGCACTCATTAGATCTGATGGATCTGATCCACCTGACACACCCATGTGTGTCCTCGAATCTCACACACCCAGATCCAATGGTCCAGATCAGACCTAGCCTGAGACTTGATCAGATGGCTTTGATCAACCACACCGATCATCCGATCAAGGTCAACCTAGATCTACGGCTCAGATTTACTCAAAAGAAATAGCGACCCAAGCGACTCGCGACGATGCGCACGTGCGAAGTGCAAAGTGCGCCCCATAAGGCCCAAAGTCCTATACCCGCACCCGTGCCCGTGCGTGTACGTGTGCAAAGTGCGTCTCATAGCGCCCAAAGCCCTATGCCCGCACCCGTGCGTGTGCGCTCACTGCGAGCGCAGCTCGCGCACCCTAATTACCAACTAAAGGAATTGGCGGGTCAAAGTCTACACCTCACTATTAGTTGTTGACAACTAAGCAACTAAGGGGGTAAATAAACTCTTTAGATTTTCTTTACTTTTCTGATGTGGAACTAAAGAACTAAGAGAAATGCACTAAAAGTGTGTTTTCTCTCTTTCAAGAGACTAAACACCCAACCTAAACAAAGATAAATTAATGGGGGGTTTTAGTCCATGATTAAAATCAAAACCCCGGATCCTAATGATCCGGTTTTTATTAATTTAAAACAATTTAAAATCAAAAATCAACATTATATATATATACATATATATTAGGTATTGTGATTGTATGCCCTCGGGTAGAACCATCTGATCGAGAATCTAATGCTCGCACCGGTGGGAGCTACCTTTTTTGTCAGGCAGGCTGCGGTCACCTAACTGTGTGTGTGTTTTGGGGGGAACGTGGCAGTGTGACTAAGAATTTTGAGCGTTATTGTAAGAACCCAACTGTTTGATCAATGGCTACCTCAAAGCTCCAAGCATAGAGTATTTGTAAATCTCATGATCCAAACCATCTAATCCAAGCTGGTTTGCCAGAAACTAGACATTTCGTTGATTATGTGGCCCTTCACGAATTGGATTCTTTCGGATAAATAGATCAAACAGGAACAAAAGGTGGGGCCAGAACCGCAGAATTATGGCCAACTGATGCTATAAAAGGTGGGCCCTGCATTTTCTTCTTCATCCCATGTTCTTTCTATCATTGTTCTCTACCCGTAATTTTTCACTCTTCCCTACCTGCTCCTTCTAAATGCCAAAAAGCTCAAGCAGATCTAGGACCAAAATATAGAACAATCCTGCAAGAGGAAAGTCGTAGAAAATGCAAGCACAATCCCTGCAAGTGCAGACTCAACCCCACGAAGTAAAATAGTAAAAGCAAGAGAATGAAAAAGGTAAAGAGGGGTGTGAGCACGGAAAATTACTCACTGGGATTTAGAGTCGCCACTTATTAATTCAGAAGGGATAAGTCCCCCGAGAATGTTGGATAAGGCTTGGTCCGCGATCGAAGATCGGGGTAAGAGGTTCGGTTAAGTTCGGGGAAGGGGTTAGGCACCCCGACACTTCCACATAAAGTGGTTCCCTACTTACTAGGTTTAAGCCAAAGTTAAGATCGAGATTAATCAAATGCCAAAGTATTTAACTTATACTAACCGGAAGAAAGTAAAAGCTAACTAGGGTCGGGCCCGTGTTGGGCTGCCTACGTACTCACATTTAGGGGTGAGATCAGACCGAGCGTAGTTCTAGCACATGAGCCCGTGCTAAGGTGAGGGGGTGTGTGTGCGTGCACCAAGGGCGGCTTAGGGGCCTAATCCGGAGATTAGGGTTTTGCTTGACCGAGGTTGGTCAATGTGCAAAGGGGTTGGGCCCGGAGGCCAAGGGTGAGCCCGGAGGCTAGGGTTGAGGCTCGGTAGGCCAAGGTTGAGACCCGGTAGGCCTAAGGGTGTTTTAGCCAAAGGTTAGGGTTGCTAACCGTGGTTAAAAGACGATTAACCATGGTTAGGGGTGCTAACCATAGTTAAAAAAAACCAAAGTCAGTCATTTTGATCTTTTTACATTTTTCTGATTTTTTGGGGATTTTTACAGATTTTTCCCAATGGCTAATGGTGCTTAACCGCGGTTAAGGGGGGAAGGTCACCATGGTTAAGGGTTTTAACCAGGGTAAAATGGCCAAGTAAGAACATTTTGGGCTTCTAAGATTATTTTTGAATTTTTGATCATTTTTCCAGATTTTCCCTGGTTAAGGGACGCTTAACCATGGTTAACAATCAACCTGGGTGGGGTTTTTGACCGTGGTTAAGGGTCCTAACCACAATGAAAAAAATCAAAAAAAATATTTTTAGAATCTCTGAAATATTTGTGATTTTTTAGATATTTTTCCAGAATTTTGTTTTGGTCATGGGCTGCTTAACCATGGTTAAGGGTTAACCATGGGTGAATTTAACCATGGTTAAGAGTCCGGTTGGCTCAAAAGTGGGCCCAGGGGCCATGGCAGGGCCTAGACTGGCCTCCTACCCGGTCTGGGCCCTCACAAATATCAGAAATTGAAACAAAACCCAACTTTTTAATCGCATTTTTAACCATAGTTAACATGCTTTTAACCATGGTTAACAAGGGACCCATGAGAAACCGAGACTACCAGTGGGTAGCCTGAAGTGCCGGGAACATTTTGAGCCTTTGTGGGGCCCAAGGGGAGGTCGGGTATGGGCCCCACAGAGGCCCAAAGTGGTCACGATGAACACACATAAAATAACAAATTTTCAAAAAACAGAAAAACAGACTTCCAACCACTGTTTGTCAGAATTTTAACCATGGTTAGGGGCTGACCCAGGGTAATCTGAGACCACGGTTGGGTAGCCTGAAGTGCAAGGAACATTTTGGCCCTTTGTGGGGCCCAATGGGAGGTCGGGTGTGGGCCCCACAGAGGCCCAAAGTGGCCTACTTCACCACGGACGCACACTGTCGACCCCACTTTGGGGTCGATTTAACCATGGTTAGAGGCATAGTTAAGGGCTGAAAATTTACAGGGGGGTAGCCCTATATATGGAGAGTCTAACCATGGCCCTGGTTTCGACCAGGGCCCACTCTAACCATGGTTAAACTCGAGTTACAGGTGGCTGGCCGAAACTGGAATTTTTTGAAATTTCTTTTGAAAAACTTTCATGGAGGCTGTGGTGCTTGGTCATTGAGTGTCCAGGGGGGGTTCCTCATAGATTGAGGACCCCCCAGATGTCAATGGATCACCGCCTGCACGCGGGTGGGGGTTAGTACGAATGGCACCTCAAGGGAAGCACCCCCAATGTCTACGGTAGAGACAAGGGAGTCCCTATCCTCGGCTACAAGATCAAAATAAACCAAAAGAAGAAAAATGGGACCCCTAGAAGGGGGACCAGGGGTCCCTTACAGAGGTATTCCGGAAGGAAAATAGTAAAAAAAAAAGGAGAGGGGTGTACCCTTGCTACTGTGGTTGCTAGACGAGTTGGTGGACGTTTGGGAGGCTGAGGCAACTCCGGTGAGGGCCTGGGGTCCTAGCTACGGTTGATACCGAGGTCTAAGGGTGAAGGAATGGGGCTGGCAGAGGTTTTGCAGGGGTTCTTTGCAGCCAAAAACCAGTGAGGACGTTGTGGGGATGGCTGGGCTTTTATAGAGGAATGGTGGACGAAGTCAGGGGTATTTCGGGTATTAAGGAAGGCGTGATAGACCTGGAGCAAGGGGGCAGCTGGAGAGGGGCTGGAGCAGCAGCAGGGGGCTGCCCGATGTCAACTCTGCTGGAGAAGATGAACAGGGACTTTTTTTTTGTTTTGTTTTTCTTTTCTTTTTTTGTTTCTCTCTTTTGGGCCCTAAACCCCCATGTACGGGCTGAGGGCAATGTCCCCCTTTCTACTTAGAGATGGCGCCCAAATTCGAATTTTGAAAAGGTGGGTCCCATCCTAATGGGCCTTAGAAGATCATGGGCCCATGTTCGGGCCCACAACAAGCCTTGGACTTGGTTTTCTCTTTTTTTTTTGGCTTGGAGTTTGTAAACGGGCTTTGAGCCCGTGGAGCACAACCTAGGTTTTACACTTTAAGCTAGGGCTTGGGCTTGATCTAAGGGTTGTCCTAGGGTTAGGTGGAGCAAACTATGATTAAACTTGTTAACCATGGTTAAATGAGGGGTGTAAAAATAGGGTGCTTACAGCTGCCCCTCTTTGTCGAAGAGTGACAGGATGACAGTTGAACGGCAAAGACTGGAATCATCCTATTTTTACACCGAGATGGATTGAGATGTATGATGAGACGCATGCATGTTGTGCCCCTGATGAGTGCGGTGAAATGATGAAGACTACTGCTAGGGGATAGCGAATAGCGGGGGATGAGAGATGGATGTAGAGATGACGTGACCCGAAGGTGCTGGCCGGAAGTAAGGTGTCGCTCGGAAGCGGCGAGGGGATTGATCGAGACGGTGTTTCCCAGAGGATATTAATCGAGTCGATCGAATGACACACGGGGTGTCGGAAACACATGGAGTGTGGAGAACACACGGGGTATTGGGAACACATGAGGTGTTGGACATGCGAGGTGTCGGCATATTGACTCGACGTCAATGGAGACCTGGGATGTCGAGAACGTACGGGGACGTCTCTGAGGGGACATGCAATGAGTTTCGAAGACTCGTATGCAGAAGGACATGCAGTGAGTGATGGAGACTCGTATGTCGAGATCGCACGAGGGCGTCTCTAGGAGTACATGCAGTGAGTTTCAGAGACTCGCATGTATAGGACATGCAAGGTGTCGGCATTTTTGACTCGGCGTCAATGGAGACCTGAGATGTCGAGAACGTACAGGGACGTCTCTAAGGGGACATGTGGTAAGTTTCTGTAGGTTGACTCGGTGTCAATGGAGACTCTATGATGTCACAATAGGCAAGGTGTCGTCATGTTGACTTTGGTATGGCCGAGAGGCGCTGAAATTGATCATGTTTGATGATGTTAAAGTGCTGGTCATGCAAGGTATGACGCTATGTAAGTGATGTCATGCAAGGAGGGGATGCTTTCCCATGACTCTGCTGATTGTTGCTTGCTGGGGAGATGCAGAAGCTACTTCTTCTGTTTTTGTCTCGTCGGGGTTGCTCAGTGCAGGTTGGTTCAACGGATTTTGAAACCAAGAGATGTTTGTTTTTTTTTTTTGAAAATCTTTTCTGAAAATGTATAGAAGACCTTTGTAAAAGATTTTTTTATTTTGACAAAAGTATGCTTTGTTAGCTTTTAGATTTGCCAGTAAATTGTCTTAGGTCAGGGCTTAGGGGGATTTCAGATTCCCTTTTACTCTTGGAGAGTTGAGTATGATTCAGAGCAGAATGCTGCTGGAGGATAGACAAATTTGTCTAAATGTGGTTGCAAGCTTCTAGACTCATGTCGAGGAAAGAGTTTTCCGCTGGGCTTCGGAAGCTGACTGAACTCTTGCTGGGGAAGAGTAACGTTTGAGAGCTGTTGGAGGCTTCTGCTAAAGGGTCCACTGAGGATTGATGATTGTTATGGTCTGTTGTCAGGAAGGCTGCCTGGGAGTGAGTCTCTGTTGTAGACCACTGGCCGGGGAGTAAATCTCTGCTGTAGACTACTGCCGGAGGACTCAGGATTACCAGTCTACTGGGGATTTCCTGATGTTTGCCTGTATACTGGGGGTATGTTCTGTAGTAACACATCCACTGAGGGTATTCCCCGTTGGAATCTCTGTGGGGGACATGTCGTAAAGTAACATGTTTGTTGGGGATATTCCCTGTTGGAATCTCTGCTGAAGATGCTGACCTATCGAGATGCTGACTGTTGAGGGTGACTGGGGAGTCCGATGAGCCTGATTGCTATCGGATTGTGTTGCCAAACTGATTTTCAGCTTTTTCTCCCCTTTTTTACCCTTGGAACGACCAAGTCATGGGGTTCGCATAATTTTTGCGCGATGAGGCCGTTGCCGGTTTTCCTCATGCCTGCGAAGCTGATTGATTTTTGTCCCTTTTTTGCCCCTAGCCGCAAGACTAGGTCTGGGTGTCGCGTAATTTTTTGCGCAATGAGGCTGTTGCCAGTTTTCGCTCATGCCCGCGACTGGTTAGGGAAGCCTGTGATTTGCTGGGGAAATAAGTATACTCCCTCCATCACCCTGGACCGTATTCCTTGTGGGGATTGTACTCCGCTAAGGATATAGATTTGATATTGCGCTTACACTCGTAGTTTCTAGGGGATCTAGGAGGACTTAGAGTGGGACGAAACGTAGGCTGGGGGGACCGAAGTTTGGGATGCCCTGAAATTGTTTCCTTTTGTTGCAAATGACTTGCATGGAGATCTTCTGCTTGAGATTTGTACCTTTGGCATTTCCGGTGGAGATGAATTTTTTTTCTCTCTTTTTTTTTTTTTTTTTTTTTTTTTTCTCCACTGGGGATTGTCCTCTCTGGTGGAGGTTGACTTTGGGGATTTTCCCTATTTGAGGGATTCTTCTAGGAAGAGTTTATTTCCACTGGGGAAGGATTGATTCCATTGGGGATAATTGTTTCCACTAGGGAGGTATTTTTGGAGAAGTTGATTCTATTGGGGGGGAAAGCCCAGAGAGGCTATTTTTGCTCGGGGAATCCCTGACTTGATGAATGTTTCAACTTCTATTTTGGATTTTCCTTTGATGGAATATTCGTAAACTTTGTGTCGACTCCGCCGGAGAAGTTGGGAGAGTTTGTCTCTACTTGGGGAGTGACTCTGTGGGGAGAGTTGGATTCTGCTTGGGAGAGTCGGGGAATGATTACCCCTCATGTGACCGTACCTGGTTTGTCAGGTTGCCTACGTACCATTTGCAGGATCAGGTCATGACGTAGTTCAGGCAAATGCCACGGATGGCGTGGGAGGGTGTCCCTGAAAGGTTTGTTTCAAAGAAAGGTTGTCAGGCTCAAGGGGGCTAACTAGCAGTTTTCATTGATTTGTAAACGGGTTACATGAAAATGGATAAGGAGTGTGCCAAGGATGGCCTCCTGTCATTTCCCGAAGATTCTACGAGTGCAAAGCGCCTATCAGATCTAGACCCTAAGCGTAGTATCGTTTGACTTTGTCCATGTTGACGGGCTCAGGAAGGTCTTCGTCATCCATACGTCCGAGGCGAAGGGCGCCGCCTGAGAATTTGTCTCGGACGATGTATGGGCCTTCATAATTTGGAGTGAACTTGCCCCTGGGATCAGGGCGATTTGGCAACACTTTCCGGAGGACCAGGTCACCGACTTCGATGTTACGAGGCTTGACTCTCTTGTTGAATGCCTTAGCCATGCGCCTCTGATAGGCCTGTGAATGATTGATGGCTTTTAGTCGCCGCTCTTCAATTAGATTCAACTGCTCAAACCGGGTCTGTACCCACTCTGCTTCTGAGACTTCTGTTTCCATTAATACACGGAGTGATGAGATCTCTACTTCGATGGGGAGGACTGCTTCCATACCATAGGACAGAGAGAAGGGCGTTGCCCCTGTTGAAGTTCTGATGGATGTTCTGTAGGCCATGAGTGCGTATGGGAGCATCTCATGCCAGGCAGAGTAATTGGTTGCCATCTTCTCAATGATCTTCTTCAGGTTTTTGTTGGCTGCTTCCACTGCACCATTAGTCTGAGGCCTGTATGGAGTGGAATTGTGATGCTGTATCTTGAATTTCTGACAGAGATCAGTCATCCCCTTGTTGCAGAAGTTAAGAGCATTGTCTGTTACAATCTCGAATGGAACACCGTATCGGCAGATGATATCTCTTTTTAGAAAACGCTGAACCACGGAGGCTGTGACATTGGCGTAAGAGGCTGCCTCGACCCATTTTGTAAAGTAATCGATAGCAACAAGGATGAATCGATGACCATTAGATGCTTTCGGAGCTATGGGTCCGATGACATCGATGCCCCAGGCAGAGAATGGCCAAGGAGCAGTCAGATTGTGTAGCCTTGTCGGCGGTGCATTGATTCTGTCAGCGTAGATCTGACATTGGTGGCACTTCTGTACATGCCTACAGCAGTCAGCTTCCATAGTGGACCAATAATAGCCCAGCCTGAGAATTTTCTTTGATAGCATCAATCCGCTCATGTGTGGGCCGCAGGTTCCTCCGTGAACCTCTTCGACTATCCGTACTGCTTCACCGGTGTCTAAGCATCTGAGCCAGATCAAGTTTGGGGATCTCTTGTATAAGACTCCCCCCGAGAGGACAAACTGAATGGCCAGTCTTCGGATTGCCCGACGGTCTGTTTTGGTAGCATCGAGAGGGAAGGTCCCATCCTCGAGGTACTGCTTGATGTCTGTAAACCAAGGCTTGTTGTCCTTGACTTCGTCTAGCTCAAGGCAGTAGGCAGGCTGATCCTGTTGCTGAATTTCAATCGGCCAGAGTAAGATGCCCCTAGGGATCTGAACCATGGACGCAAGAGTGGCCAGTGCATCGGCAAATCTGTTTTGGTTCCGGGATCTGTGACTGAAGGTGATTCTCCTGAACTGAGTAATCAGCAAGTTGAGATAGGCTAGGTACGGAACCAACCTTGCTTCTCGGATGGCCCAAGACTTGTTTGCCTGACAGATTACCAAAGATGAGTCGCCGTAGACGTCTATCTCCTCGATTCCGATGCCTAGAGCTTCTTTCAGACCAGCTATGCATGCCTCATACTCTGCTTCGTTGTTAGAGCATCTGAACCACAACTTGATTGAGATAGGGAGGTGCGCTCCCTTAGGTGAGATCAGGACTGCTCCTGCCCCGTGCCCATGACTGTTGGCAGCTCCGTCAAAGTACAACTCCCAGCCGGAGTATTCTTGTTCATCTGCTTCTGCGTACAAGATAGCTTCGTCTGGAAACTGATCATGTACAGACACGTAATCCTGGGTCGGACTGTGAGCCAGGTGATCTGCTATCGCTTGCCCCTTGATTGACTTCTGTGTCATGTACGTGATGTCGAATTCAGACAACATCATAAGCCATCGGGCAGTCCGTCCGGTGGTGGCTGGCTTTTCTAGTAGATATTTCAGCAGGTCCATCCGGGAGATCAGGATTACCGGGTAGGATAGCAGATAGTGCCGAAGACGCTGAGTTGCCCAGACCAGTGCCAGACATGTCTTCTCCAGAGGGCTGTACCGCTCTTCGTATTCTAGCAGACGCTTACTGATGTAGTAGATGGCTTGCTCTGTTCGGCCTGTCTCGTCATGTTGTGCCAGGACGCACCCCATGGAGGTTTCTTGTACAGAGATGTAGAGTAGTAGGGGTCGTCCTGGTGTCGGAGGCACCAATACTGGAGGGTTGAGAAGATACTGCTTTATCCTGTCAAAGGCCTCTTGACATTCCGCTGTCCAGACTGTCGGTGTGTTCTTCCGAAGAAGCTTGAAGATCGGCTCGCAGATCGGGGTTAGTTGAGAGATGAACCGACTAATATACTGAATTCTGCCCAGGAAACCGCGGATCTCCTTTTCAGTTTGGGGTGCTGGCATTTCGATTATAGCTCTGGCTTTAGCTGGATCAATCTCAATGCCTCTTTTGCTGACGATGAAGCCAAGGAGTTTTCCTGATGAGGCTCCAAAGACACACTTGGCCGGATTCAATCTCAGGCCGAACTCTCTAAGTCTGTCACAGAGTCTTTTTAGATCTTCTGGGTGTAGTTCAGCAGTCGGAGATTTGACAATCATATCATCCACATAGATCTCTGTTGACTTGTGCATCATGTCATGGAACAGTGCCGTCATGGCCCTCTGATAGGTTGCCCCTGCATTCTTGAGTCCGAACGGCATGACCTTGTAGCAGAATGTGCCCCAAGGTGTAATGAATGAGGTTTTCTCCATGTCCTCCTCCGCCATCCTGATCTGGTTGTACCCGGAGGAGAACCATCCATGAATGATAGAATCTCGTGCCCTGCAGTATTACGACTAGGATGTCGATGTGCGGGAGAGGGAAATTGTCTTTAGGGCTAGCTCTGTTTAGGTTCCGATAATCGATGCACATCCGGACCTTGCCGTCCTTCTTGGGTACCGGAACAATATTGGCCAACCACTCGGGATAGCCTGCCACTGCCAGGAAGCCTGCATTGATCTGCTTTTCAACTTCTTCCTTGACCTTTTGCGACCATTCGGGCCTCATTCGTCTCAGTTTCTGCTTAACTGGTCTAACATCAGGGTTTAGGGGTAGTCTGTGCACCACCAATGCTGGGTCCAGGCCGGGCATGTCTGCATATGACCAGGCAAAGACGTCGCTGTAACTCTTCAGAAAGCTGATCATGTCCGTCCTCTGTTTCGGACTCATAGTTGTACCGATCTTGACCAACTGCGGATTGTCTGCGGATCCTAGGTCCACTGTCTCGGTGTCCTCAATGTTTGACTGTAAAAGCCCTTCACTATGTTCGAGGAGGTCCAGTATCTCCTGAGGCGGTTCATCATCCTGCTCTGTTTCTTGCTCTGAGTCATACTCAACTTCTGACAGTTCAAGGAGGGTTTCAGGGGTAGCCTTGTCGGAGGCGATTTCCTGGCAAATAATTAAGCTTAGTTTAGCATGCTTATGTTTTTATGATTTTGTCGGCTTCAGGACACTAGGCCTTCTAGGGGAAGAGTCCGTGTGATTTTGTCATTAGCCGATGCAAATGTTTTTTTTTGAAAACATGTTTTTGAGTCAACATTCCAGATTTATATAAAAAAGTGAACTGATTACAAAATGACTCAACAAAAAGAGGCCTACAGATGGCCGACAGTTTGGATTTTGCAATGGGAGCAAAAGAGAGATAGATTGAGAAGAAAATGGATAATGGTGTTGGGATCACTGCTCGTCTGAACCAACCTTCCCTATACTATGCTTGCTCCGGCCTTGAGTAGCCTCGACGGTAAGAGCCTCGGTCCACCAACGGATCAGTGGTCGGTGGCTGCAGGATGCTTCTGCGCTGTTGGAGAGGGTGCAAACCTGTTCTCCCGCTGAGCATTCTGTGTCTGAATCTGAATCTCGGACAGCTAGCTCTTCAAAATCTGGGCGACGCTGAAGAGTCCGGTTCGGAATCCCGAAGATTCGATGCCGGGTTGAGGGTAGGATAGTTGGCAATAGGTGCAAAGGAGAGTTCTGGTTTAGTTTCAAAGATTTCCGCTGGGAATGTACAAAATGTGGGTCGGGGCTCAGGTTTCGTCGACTGTTGCTTTTCCGTGTTAACTTCGGGAGATAGTCCTCGACCTAGGCCTTGTATCCCAGCCGCGAATGGTGAATTTTGTAGCGAGGGGCACGTACCCTTTTCATGCCCTGGTTTCTGGCTCCCAAGGCCCCTGTCCTGGCTGGTATTTCAATGCGGGTCATCATCTTGCAAATGGTGCCTGACTGCTTTCTGTTTTCTTCGCCTTAGAGATCGAGCTAACTTGTTCGAAATGGAAGGACATGAAGGCTGAACCCTGCCCCAGCTCTTTGATGTCCCCAAAGGAACTGCAATTCCTCCGAAGGAATGATGATAGTGGTCAGCCTGGATGATTTGATCCTCTATGTAACGAGGAGGGAATGCCCGCCGTGGGATCCACGGCCTCCCCAAGATTAGTGAATAGGCAGGCACATTCACGCCTGGAAGTTTGTCAGTAAACTGCGCTGGTCCTACCCCAATGGTTCCAGTTCCTATATCTCCCAAGTTTCTGCCGGGTGTTCGTTGTCATGCCCTGATGGCATGGGGTCTCTTCTTACTTGGCTGGAGCCAATCCCCAGGCTCTGCACGGAGCATTGTCCAGCCGTTCAGGCCAGAGCCTTTCGATGACACTGAAGAAAGAGTCTGTCCATACACTTACTTCGATGTAGAGGGCCCGGGTGTGTCCCTGTCTCGTCGGTATCTCTCTTCTGTGAAAGAGATGATCCTTGACTC